>OY759198.1:3011200-7811200 GCA_963662085.1 Eupithecia inturbata
AAAGAAAATTGTAATTTTACACAAAAATTGTTTTTGATGCCAATCGATCCTGTTTCTTTTAAGGATCAAAAGTGGACCGACTGAGGTTTGAGTACTAGAAATGTCAGAAATCGTGAAAACCTTTTTCCTTACATTTTGTACGGAAAAACGATTTACCATTTTTGAGGCCAACTAATGTTTGAGAATAGAAACTACGGTTAGTCACAAGACCGGGTTTTCACGCAGGCACCTTACGCAGGGCGCATAAGATAAACTTTACAGTTTTTGTTAAGTCAGTCTCGTGACATAGGTACTGTACCTAGAAGCAAAAGTGCCTAAATAAATCAAAGCCTAAGTAAAAGTTTTACTTGCTGACTGTAAATTTTTCCAAAAATCTGTGATCGCAGTTTAGAATATCTTAAAAAGTTATGGATGGTCTCCTAGGAACGTTTTCCTGTAACTATAACGGTTAAGGTACCTGCTCTTACTGTCCCGTCTCAAAAATCCACCCTGTATACATATAATGTACTATTCATTACATATAGATATAGATATTTTTTGTTATACATAGCAAATACACAGAAAACCTGGAACAAATATTTGCAGATCATACAAACATTTGCCCCAAAGCGGGAACCGAACCCGCAACCTCCTGCGATGCAGGCAGACCTTCGCCCCCGAGCCACATCGGTCGTCAATGCGAGGCTTCCGTCGATATGCGGCCTGAGGCGTTGTCTGAATTGGTTAACGATCGTACGACTGAACGATGCGATTTCGTCGCACGGCAACGTTCAACCTACACATTTTTTAGCGTGTCCTTATTGGTCACATGTCTTCGCGCGATCACTGACATAGAGATCTGGCATCGCGCGATGCCCATCGCGTGATAGGCATCGCGCTGTCGGCCAATCAGGCAACGCCTATAATTAGAGTCAATAAGGCGTTTATGATGGACGCCACAGTACCTTGCTGTCATATAAATCATCAACTCTGTAGAGACAGAGGTGACATCATTTGAAAGTGCGTAAGATCAATAGGTTCGCATTATGTGACAGAGCCGAGTACCAAACACCCAAGCACTAAGCCGAACCAACGCATAGTAGCATATCCTTGCTTATAGAAGGCCAATTAAAATGGTGTAGACTTCATGTGCATATTCATATACATCATCATTCGTAACTTTACCCACTGCTAGGTATAAGAATAAATAATAAATCATTTATTTCAGGCAACATTAGCCTAGTACAGGATTTAAAATACATAACAACTACGGACCATATAAAATACCTTAGGCTAATATACTTAAATAAACCTATTTACTATCACGTAGTGACGGCGACGTGTGACACGCAATATGTGCTGATAACCGGTAATAGTCCGCAAAAACGCCGGAACAGCATATTCTTCGGCCAGAATTCTTCCTTAGTGAAGATAGAAGTATAGATAGGCCTTCAAACTCTTGTGCTACTCCACACGGTTCTCCGCCATGATATACTCCAGGTTCGCCGCGCGATGATTGTAATATCGTCTGCCCATCTCGCCGCTGGACGTTTCTGTATCCTTGTGCGCATTGACAACGGCAAATTGCCCTATGCAGTAAAGTGGAAAATCACACTCCAGGAAGCCAAGGACAAGGACGAAGTACAAGGACGTCGTAAAGCACAGTAGCTGTCGCCAAACTAAGTGGCAGATGGCAAGGCATATACCTCGCAGAACCGATGGCCGTTGGGGCCCTTGAGGTTCTCAAGTGACGACCACGTACAAGGCACAACGTGGGCAGAGAAAGTGGAGTATTGACCTGGTAAAGGTTGCGGGAAACAGCTGGATGCTGGTGGAGCCTTGTCGGTCTTTGAGCGATCTATATCGGAGGCCTATGTACAGCATATCGTTGGAAGTATAATCGTTTGTGCTTTTCACATACACCAATGGTATATGATATAGAATTAATAATGTAGACACTGTATGTCATGTAGACGAGGCTCCCAAATATTTACTTATATGTGGTTCTGTGGGTTATAAAATAAACTGCCAAGTGCGAGTCTAACTCACGTGTCAAAATTATTTTTTATCACCTAGAATTTTATGAAGCAAGAATGCAGTAGCTAATCATTTTTAAATAATTTAAATTAACTAATAAGTTAACTTACTGCGCTTTTATCACATATTTTATTTAACTTGGTAAATTGTAAAATTGATTATCACTATCAATAAACGCAGCACATATTGTTATTGCGTTAATTTCGCATGAATTTGATTGAGTTCACAGCATTTGCTACGAGAGCAGGAGCCAAGAATATATTTAAAAGATAATCATGTCTGTGAAAGTCACAATAGGAAACTTCCACTTAAAATTTAAAAAAGGCAAATAAAACTTGGCCAAGGGGAATAAAATCTGAACGAAAAGCTGAAATAATTTTCAAATTGGTACCCTTGATGCCTGAAAACTAAAAATTAAACTCTGTAGTAACTAATTTTACTAACGATGAGTGAAGTAACTATGGTACTTACTTCGCTTATTATAAGGAATACTAATTTCGCCATAAAAATAATAACTAAGCATAAACATAAACATAATTTTAAGTTTTTTACTAAAAGAAATCAAATATGCACTAAAAATTCTTATCTTTACGTATTTTGGATATTTTTTCCTTTTTTTTGACACCTTTCATGTTGCAATAGCTCGTTTGGTTTCTGAGTAATAAATAACACAACAACATTTTTATTTTTTTTAATCGCGTTGTTCTCCAGATCATGTTTTATTGAATTAATGCACTTTTCTTAAGGAGTGCAGTATTGGTATTTCGAACTACAAAATATTATTGTATTTGTTATTATAGTGCATAAGCCCTCACACTCGGAGTAATTTCTAAAAAATTTAAACAAATAAATAATATTTCGTGTCTGAACTCCAATGGCATGTCTCCCATGCTGACTAATTAAATTAGCCTGCTCATAGCCCCAAAGAGAAAAGCTCTAGAAACTTCTAATTAGAAAAAAGTTTGAAAAATTCGGCCATTTTCAAAGGTTAACTGAGTTGGGTCGGATATTTCAAAAGTTGAATCTTTCCGTCATCAGTTAATTATAAATGGACAAGTGCGAGTGTGGCTCATCAAATGTATTTTTAAAAATTTTTGTGTGGTTTTATTTTTGAGCTTATTCTAATTTTACATTTTATCATTCTTTAAACCTTTTTTTTTTAGGTTTTGTGCGGAATGTTCCACTCCTCGGGTTAGATAAAATTATGAAGTGTATGTACCTACGTTACGTATGTACGTGCGAATTCTAATATCTAACTATTACACTTATTTTATGTATATAATATAGGTATGTACGAACTTAAACATTAGAGGTATACAATGTTTTAAGGTAAATAGGTATTAGCTTATGTTATTATAGGAACGGCATCGGCTTAACTGATTTTCCAAAACATTTTTAAGCATAGAAAATAGGTAATAATTACACTAATTAGGAACATAGGAAGGGCACGCCGTAAATATTTTATAAAGGAGCTTAGAAACAAACTATCACAAGTATAACATTTATTTAACCCTATCTTTCACACTCACCTAACTTATTTATTTTCTAACTTTTCTTTATGAGCACGTAAAGCCAGACATGAGTTAGTAATTTCAAATTCTTTAAGTTAAACTAAGATAATTATGTTGAATGTTATTTTCAAGAATTTCAAGTCCTAAACTAGTTTTCAAGTAAGTACTAAGTACTTAGGTAGACAAGTGACATGTCATGTCTGTGCTTCAAATTATGCTAATTTAAAGTTAGTATACAAAGTTACAAAGCTATTTAAGGTAATTATGAAGGGCAATGTAAGTATTCCAGGGTTGGAATACGGAGTCTTTTGTTTGGAAGGTTGAAAATATAGTTATTTTCATCTGTGATCGTATCTCAGAAACCTGACGCTTTAGGACACCATTTTATTATATTATTTGTTTTAGTGTCTTCTATCCAAATATATAACACTCATTGTACGCGGCGTTTAAAAAAAACATCACTAAAACCCTCAGGGTGTTTCCGCCTCTGCCGCTTGTGGTGGGAACGTGGGCACGCTATTCGTCCACGAACCCACTGCGGCTGCCCGATATCGGGCTCCTCACCGTCAGCATTGACACGGCCCCATGGGCTCCTCTTAGCTTCATCGCGGGTGACTAGGCCGCGATTACTAAGTCCCCCCGCCCCGGCAAGGCGGGAACGCTTCGAGGGGGATCAAATGTCGTACCTACTCCATTTTTTTAATAATGTTGTTCATGTAAATTTAATTAAATCTTCATTTAAAAGTTGGTTTCGTTTGTTAGAAAAACAGACCGATCAGACTTTACTTCTAGTTTTATAAGTATATATTCATTTATCAAGATGTTACATCGTAGGATTTAATTTTGTTTTTAATTCCCATCCCGACGCTATGCGCCTTGGAGTAATGATGTAGTGGACGAAGCGACAGGGAAAACTGTCCTTTTTTTTTTTAATTCGTTATTATTGTTATACAGGGTTTTAAATGATTATGTCACCCATAAGAAACTTTTATTTTCAAACTAGTTTCTGCCTGCGCACGTTGTTCCTATGGAAACGTTCATAGGTGGGAACTGATTTATGGGATAAAAAGAAACTATGTATGTGTAATTCCAGGTGCAGACTAGACCGGCATATTCTACGTACGATTTCAACCAGATACGTTCAGTAGTTTTGGCTAGCTTGGAGACCCACCATACTTCGATTCAATGTGAATTTGATAGCTAGGCGCATGGCATAGAGTCCTAAATCCAAGATCTGACAGATCATCTGACAGGATCACAAGCTGTCGTCAGATTCGGGTTTGATTTTAAAAGCCTAGCGCCTAGCTAGTACCAAAATCTGTGCTAGTACGAAGCAACCCCCCGCTAAGCTACCATCGAAGCGACCCGCCTGCCTATACTCGAGCCAAATTCGACGTGGAATGTTTGCAAACAAACCATTCATACTTAATCTAAAATTCACTCGGTTGCCGTGCATTTTTATACGCAATTTACATTCCTTGTCGATTTGAGATCTTTACTTCAATAAAAATGCAAACAATTGTGTCGGAAACTGAACGCCAAGCATGTGATTTTTAGTTTGTTTTGATGTGATTTTTTTACACACATTCACTTAGAATTTGGCTAGAGTATAGACGCTTGCAGTTCGGCCGCGCCCCGTGGCCTTACTAAGGAGTTATTTTCATAAAAGCATAATTAAGAGGTGGCACATCGAATTTCTCCTATGTCAGAATGAAAAAAAAAAACACTGCTTTGCCATTGCTAAATATGTGTGACTGCATCACTTTTGAGTATATTTCGCGTCCGGTCACTGAATAGTGCAGGAGGGAGCCCATCCGTGTAATTTAATTAAGTCAGTTTGCAAATTAATTGGCTGCTCTTCTTCTATACTAGCTTTTGCAAGCGAGGCGGAATGAGTTAAGCTCTATGACTAATAGTAGGTACAGACTGCACAGTGTCAATAAAAAAACTAATCAGATAACTAATCTCGTGATACCTGCATCAAAATTAAAAATACATCAATCTAGTCCACACTCAATGGCTGTAAAAATATAAAATAAAATTCCAGACAAGATTAAAAGCCAAGGAAAAAAAAATATTTTTGAAATTCGATTAAACTTTGCTCGATTTGATTTAATTATGCTCATGGAAAGTATCATTTACTACGAACTTAATGATTTTTAAGTGACTTGTAATTGAAATCTTGCATTTATTTTACGTGACATATACTTAGCTTTCATACCATTTTATTAAATTAGTATTATATAACGTATGTGGCCGCCTCCCATTGCAACACCTTAAATGGGTACATATTCTGTGTATTCCATAATATAGTCAATCAATCCTGACAAATGTACATATGTAATGTACGTACCATAATATGAAGCAATAAAAAAAAAAAAAAAAAAATCGAAAATTTGTTGCCGAAAATTTTACTTTTAGAAACTATTACAAACAGCAAGAATACTCCTGAATACTCTCGATCAAGTCACCTTTCGAACACTTTATCAAAATCGGTTTATCCGTCTTTTATCTGGGACCGGTGAAAAAGTATAAAGTAAACATACGAGGTTTTAAATCCCTGTTATTTTATTTATTTAAACGGTACAAAACCAAAGAAATATTTGTTTGAAACAATCAATGTTAAGTATTTTCATTTTAAATTGTTGTCAACACTACCCAAAGGTAGAGAATGCTATCTAGCATTATGTTCGCCTATGTACAACTTTTGTGCAATAAAGTAAAATATTCTATTGATTATTTGAAAATTACGCCTGCTAACTACGAGTAGCTCAAGCCCGTCGCGCTAGGCGATTTTAGTATGAATGCAAACAGCGCGTTTCATAAGTTTGATACTTCGCGCTCGCCGTCAAGCCCGTGCTAGTATGGTAGAAGCCTTACTAGGCGTAATGTTACGTAATACACAGCGAGTGTCGTGCAGTCAGTACGGGGACAGACGGCACTCGCAACGAGCAACGCGGCGGTAAAATCCACGTACGGCGGCGTAACGTATCATGTTCGCTGCGAATGGTACGTTACGCCCCATAACACCACCGGTCAGTACCCGGTTTAAGAATTGGTAGGTAGTTATGGGGCTTAAGTCAATTAGCAGACTTATTTTTGTTCCAGTATGGATCTACTTCATAACAGTGGCGAACAGTTATGTTATGAATGGAGACGGATAGATGGTAATTTTATGTGAAGATGCCGAATCATCAAGGACCATGACTATGGGACTTGGGAGAGCAAGTTGTTTCTTTACGTGGTGAACATATTTTGGTTTACCTTTTAATTTAAACTTTGTTAGAGCGATTTTTATTGTTTGATAAACTTGTAAATAAAATCCTGTTATGACATTTAATTTTTGTTTTCGACGGTACTAAAGTTAGGTTAGGTTAGGTTAGGTTGAGACTGGCCGACGTGGCCGAAATTCGGCTAGGTGGGTTGCTAACATTTTGATAAAATTACTTACTTGTACTAACAATTCGGCTAGGTGGGTTGCAACCCACCTAGCCGAATTTCGGCCACGTCGGCCAGTCTCAACGGAGACTAGCACAGCTTAGGTGCACTCTATACCCTCATTCTCATTATTGGAGGGACAGTAGACCGACAGGTAGGTATCTACCTAAAGAAAAGGAGTGAAAGTGACGTCATCTCGTCACCTTTGAATTCGATCTGAGCAGGACAACATGAAGGATCTCATAAAATTAATTTAAGTACCTACGCAGGTATTTATGTACGCTCTCAAAGAGAAGGCATAGAGACGGTGTGAATTATTGATTTCATGTCAATGACAAAGGACAACAGCCTATATCTGTTAAACGTAGGTATTTGTCCTCGCCTTTTATAAATTTTTTCCAAGGACAAAATACTACCTGTTTCCGAAACAACTCTCCGAAATACGAGAATCTCTGAAATTCATAACATTCGGCAGTTTTCCTCAAACATTTCATATGACTTTGTCATTCAAACGAAACTTTCCATGTGGATAACTCTATTTATTTTGCGAAATAGTCTTTCAGAGATTTGCGATGTTTTTTTTATGAGATTTTGCCGCTTGAAAGGGCCTGCAATCTAATGTTCAATGCGCAATATTAGGTACGAAGATTTAACGAAATATTCACGAAACTTGTAACCGTTGCCTGCAAATAAATGATTTGTATTTGTATTAAAAACTTTACGGTCCTCAATCGAGTACTTTTCCTGAAAGACTGATTTCTACATGCATAAAATAAGTAGGTATAAAAATCTGCTTTAACTGTGGGACCGAAAAACCTCCACCACTAGGTACCCATGGGGATTTATTTAGTGCAATCGGATCCCTCAAACACCCTGTTGCCTATCAGCACTCATAGGTACGTCTACTGCAGAGCGTGCCCCCTAAGGTTAAAGACGGTGTCAATTTAGAACATAAAATCATAAAGATAGAATACCAAAAAAAAAAAGGTAGGTATTATGTTACCTATAGTCTAAGTACAAACAGCCTACTGTGCATTCACAGTTATTTTACCTCTAGCTGTTAGGTTGGCAATCTGAGCGTTATATTGCCATATATAACTTTTATGACTCCCTTAAACGAAATGTAAAAACAGTATTGCTAATATTACCTAACTATGCCGATTTAGTATTACATTTTGTGTGATAATGGTACACATAATACGATATTTCTTAAATATTTAATCAGGTATTTTGGAAGTAATTTTTTTAATATAATATTTATCTCCATACAAAATCAGTACAGTTGTACCAATATTCGATTAACATAATATGTAAGTACCAATAATATTATATCAATCAATAATAAACAGATCAACATTCTAGTTTCCAGTTTAATTGGGTAAAATGTTTAAAACGGGTAACCCTTTTTTACATACCTGTAAGCTTTGCAAGACGACTCGACAGTTATACCAACACTCAGAAAACATCTGTCAGAGGTAAAATAACTGTGAATGCACTGTACGTTCAGTAGTACAAGTGAGTAAAATCAATAGATTACACCGCGTACCTCCCTACGGAGGGTAATTTCTTTCGTCCAAGTGTTTGCTAGAGTTAGAACTCGGACGAAGGAAATCACCCTCCCTGATCGAAGAGTTAGAATAAGAAAAATGCCAAAGTGACAGTGAGGCAGATAATACAGGTACAGAAGTCCGAAAAGTATAATTGCGAATCGTTGATGACATGAGCTAAATCAGCTGCTGGACGTTCTAGCTTCAGCCTTGCGTTGCATTGGTCTTGGCATAAATTTGGATATAACCAAAGTCATGATCAATGGCTACATTGATCCAATACCGGTAGTCGTACATGGTCACCTTCTCGAAATCGTTTTCGAATACACTTACCTCGAGCAGATTCTGCAGTTAGGAAAACAATTTTATGAAGGAGGCCAAGAGGAGGATCCCGCTAGGCTGGGCAGCGTTTGGGAAACTACGACGAGTCTTCTTACCATCCATACCGCAATGCTTGAAAATAATAGTTTTCAATCAGTTCGTCATGGCCTACGGAACTGAGACGTGGATACTCACGGTAGGGTTGGTCCACCAGTTCAAAGTCGCTCAGCGAGCTATGGAAATAGCTATGCTCGGAGTTTCTCTGAAGGATAGGATTCGTAACGAATACATCCGACAGAGCACCAAAGTTATCGACATAGGACTAAGAATTAGAAAGTTGAAGTGGCAGTGAGCCGGCCATATCTCACGTAAGTATACACATGCAACTTTCATGTGTATACCTATTGTGGTTCAAGCAATACAGCGTTGTCTTTATTATAGTTTTAGTAGGTATTTGTTGTTAATACAGTTGAAGTATAACAAGGGCAATGGCCTTTATTAACAAAAAAAATTACAATCAAATAATAAAAACAAATTAGAACTAGTATTTACAATTGAAACAATTATGCTAACTGCAGACCGTTGCAAACTATCGGTAGCTCATCTGATCCATATCAATACTAGTTGGAAGCGTCCCCAAGACGCTGGCTGCATTGCCCCGCTGTGTGGCAATGCTGATGCGCTGCGCCAAATACCCACCAGCTCTCGGGTCATGTGTCGCGTCGACCAGATGCTCAGATAACTTTTTAAAAACCCGGAGAGCCTCGGTACCCCACGGACCTAGGGTCTCGACCCCAAAAGGAGCAAATGTGTAAGCTCTGTCGAGACCTGCATATTTGCGTCTCTTGAGATCCTCGGCCAAATATGCCGCCGAAGTGAAGTGTTACTTATTTATAGAAAGTTTCATGTGTCTTCCTATTATGGTTCAAGAGATATAAAAGAAGAGCAAAATAGCCGTTTTATTTGAATATTTATTTTATTTTTATTATTGGCTGTTATAGCAGCAACACAACACATTCTGTGAAAATTTCATTTGACAATCTCTTACGGTTCATGAAATAGAGCACTGTGACAGACGGACGGACAGCGGAGGCTTAGCAATACAAAACCTAAAGTAAATATAGTAAAAATGCCAATAATTTTAATCATACATTAGTTAATCAGAACTTCCTATATCATTTTCGTTTAACTCTTACTGTTCTTATGTGTTTTACATTTATTGCAGTCAGCAAAACCTCTGATTCTTTTCTACCATGCAACAACCAAAAGTGTTATGAAAATACACCATGTACCTACCTACTTACTAATAACAATATTAAACTATTCAACGACGACCTGCCTACGACGCATTAGGTTCAAAATTCCAAATTCTAAATTCAAAGTGCTTTATTTCCTTTAGACCTTACAGGACTCTTGGACACGTCACAAAATTCAAATTACAAGTAAAACTAGCAAATAAAGTGATCACTTTGATTTTTGCTTGCTTCAATATTTTTAAGGAAAAGCAAAGAAGCGAACAAGAAACCTTTACCTTGTTAGGTTGTTAGTTTTCGAGTTGGAGTAAAACTTGTCCCAAGCTTTTTTATCCTCTAGATAATCTGATATATTGTAGTAAACGTTTTTACAAAGGACAATTTTTAATTCCACCGTAGGTACACATGTTACACTTGATGTCGTTACACTTTTTAAATAATTTATAATCTCGCACAAATTTTTAGCCAAGGAAACACCATAAGGGTTGTTCATAGAACATAAAAAACAGACAGTTAAGGACTCTTCCACATAATTTTTTCAACTCATTTGGTATTTTGTTGTATTTGGTTGCACGTTCGGTTCCCGGCTTGGGACAAATGTTTGTACGATCTGCTGATAAAATGTTGTCTACTTACAGACTTCTCTATATGTTTCCTGTAAAATATAGATCCATATTTAAAAACGCTACATACATTTGAGATGGATCGCTTTGCAAACTTTGGAGATAGGGGGGGAATGAGTAATTTTTCAACTTTTTTCAAAATTTTTCATAAAGTATGAAACCTACAGAAATTTTACAAACTGTTTTGAGATGTACAAACCGATACTTTCATTTGATATGCCACTTGACATTGTAGCTCTCTTTTAAAATTTCGACAACACAATTTGTTCTGAAAATTTACATTTTCATTTAATTTTATTCATTTTGCTTTCAATCTGTACTGGGGCACAAAATGTATTATTATTTTAAATTTTACGTTAATTGCTGCTGTAGTTGCTGAGATATTAAAGACGGAAAAAAGGACAGCAAAAGCGATGCCATAAGGGTTTCGAAACCGATCCGAACCGAACTAGAACCGAACTAGACTACACAAAATTAATGTATCTTTTAAAGGGCAATGTATACGCTTCTACAACAAAACTCCTAGTGAGTTGCAAAAATTATCAGTAAATAAATTCAAACAAATTGTGAAAACCTTCCTGTGTAAAAAGGCCTACTATAAAATATCAGATTATCTAGAGGATAAAAAAGCGTGGGACGGAATTTGCTCCAACTCGAAAAATAACAACTAACAGGCTAAAGGTTTCTTCGTCGCTTCTTTACCTTAGTCTACGTACCGAAGCGACTGAAATCAAAAATATTACTTTATTTCCGTGTCAGTGTTTAATTATTAAGAATTTGACCTTTTCTAAGTATACATTTATTGTATTTATGGAAATAAAGAGTTTTTGACTTTGACTTTGATCTTCGATCTTCGAAACCCTAAAAATCGAAGTTTGTTAAAACATGTGTTTATAGAAAATGGTCTAGGTACAATTTGCGGTCAACTACTTCCCCGCCCGATTTTTACCCTGCAGATGTAGACTGCAGAAACCACAAAAACATTTATATAGATATCGATAAAATCTCAAAACGTTATGCAGTAATCACTAGTTATAAGTTTTTTTTTTTAAATCAAGCACGAAAATTTCATTCATTTTAGATATTTTGGCTTGGCTTCTAGATATTCGATTACAGCACTCCACACTAAGTGGTTAGACTTGTGCCGTAAGTGCTGCATTCCCTTCGAGGTACAGTATAAATTAGCCACATCAAATCCATGGTTGGTACAATTAAAAGATATAAAACCGCAATAATTACATTAATAAGTTGAAATTGTTTTTGTTGTAAGTAGTTTTTAATGCATTTTTGAATGAGGTTTTTATTTTTATGTAAAACACAACAAATTAAGGTTCAGCACAACACATACATTACATAACATGTTATATATGCATTGCTAAAATATTTCAAATAAACCGCCAAGTGCGAGTCGACTCGCACACGAAGGGCTCCGTATCGTAAAAATCAGGCAACAATTTCAAAGAATATCAAATTTTCACTTGTTCGGAGGCCCCTATAAATTTTCAACTTTATTTTATTTTTAGTATTGGTGTTATTACAGTTGAAGTGTTACTTAATTATAGAAAGTTTCATGTGTCTACCTGCTGTAGTGCAAGAGATACAGCCTTGACAAATTATGTGCAAATATAGCGAAAAAAATCACGTTTGTTGTATGGGAGCCCCCTTTAATTTTGATATGTATTTTTTTTTATTATATGTTGCTATAGCGGCAAAAAAACTACATATGGACTGAAAGTTTCAACTCTCTACCTCTTATGGTTCATGAGATACAGCCCTGTGACAGACGGACGGGCGGACGGACGGACGGACGGACGGACAGCGGAGGCTTAGTTAGGGTTCCGTTTTCACCCTTCGGGTACGAAACCTTAAAAACTAACACATGAGGCGTAGTTTTACAAGAATGAGCTAGATTTTCAACTGTGTTAATCGTCTTTCGTAGCCCCACACTATTAAATATCACCTTGACATGTTGTCGCTACATGATTTCAACTGAAAATAGCATCTTATTTCTAATATTTATAAATTACTAGCTGCAGCCCGCGGCTTCGCACGCTTTTTCCCGGAATAAAAGGTAGCCTATGTCCGGCCCCGGGATACTATCTACCTCGCTGCTACATTTCACCGAGATCCGTTCAGCTGTTCTTGAGTTATATATAGTGTAACTAACACGAATTTCTTTTATATATATAGATTTATTTATATTTTGGTCTTCTGACACTTTATTATGTCAAAATTTGAATCAAGCAGTGTGAACTGATCAATTAAAGAAGAGATCTCCTTCGGAACTCTGCCAAATATTCTAAGTTCAGAATCTTTTCGGAACTGATAGAGCTTGTCAATCCAATAACTGACGTTATTTTTAATAATGTATCTTCTCCAGAGACAATATTTTTTGTTTTCTTGATGGTTTTGACCAAGTGGTTTTAATCTGTAGGTTTTATTTTCTTTGGTATTGTAAAGTCTTTTGACTTACCTACGTATATTTTTTTTCTTTGTTTACTTCGATAGTCCTAGGGATTGTAGAAAGAATTTTAGCGAAATCCTGTGAAATCATGACAATGTTGCTGTTTGTAAGGGTTTACAAAATACAAATTATCTACTAGTTTATAGTCGGTGAAGTAATAGTGGTGGTAAACAAAATTTGAAGATGTGTATATTTCCAACAGTTGAGAACTGCTGTTTGTGCATCCCATTGCGAATAGGGATGATATATATATCCGTATTAGCTATTGTAAGTCTTTTTTATTTATTTTTATGTATTATACCAGTTTTAAAAAAGGTAGACCTAGCACGTCAAGTTACACAAGGCTCTGGAGCGATATTTGAATAGGGCCGTAAGCCCTATTGGCCTATGACGCAGATGGACGGTTTTCTGCTCATAGCGCGCCCCTTCGAGTCGCACCGGAGAGGCTGGGAAGTGATTGCGTTAAACCTCTCCCAGACAGACGAGGCTTGCGAATTGCGTTTGCAAATTGTAGGTGCTGGCCACCACCGCAGGCCGCGTCAGTCTGGCAGAGGCTTTAGCCGAATGGGCTCCCAGGGAAAACAGATACAGTTCTGGGAGACCACCTGCTATATATCGCAGCTCGGTATATAGCAGGCAGCAATCAAGGCAGAAATATATTTATATAAATAAAATTGAATTGCTAAGGGTGTTGCTAAGCGCAAAACTCGAGAACAAACCTTTTTTGCAATTTTCAGTTCGAGGAAGGTTATTAAGCAGATAATTTTATTTAAATTACTTGGGAAAACGTAAAAACTACCTAATCAAAATCACCGTCACGTCGGTAACGCCGCGGGATGCAGCTTGTAAAAATAAAATAAAATGACATTTATTTGAGACATACTATAATTAAATTATACAGTTCATAAAACGAGAAAAATTGTTAAACACAAGTAGGGTACACAGATGACTACACAGAACATTTAAACACACACTAAACAGTAACTGATTATACAGAGTGCTTTATTTTTAACTGGGACAGTACGGGGGCACCCATAACCAGAGGAGATACAGGTGCAGCTTCTTTTGAAACATTCCTTTTTGGAGAAAAACATTTTGGCACTAAACATTTTTGGTCAAGAGTGAGTAGCGCCTTAAAATGAATCAAATTGTTATAAAACGTGTTTTGATGCCAATCGACTCAGTCCCTTGTAAGGATAATTTTATTGTATCGGATGAAAAACTCTAGGCAGCAGAAGTTAGTCAAATTTAATAAAATGTATTCTGCGCGAGCTGATGTTTCAAAAGAAACTGCACCTGTGTAAAAAGGCCTACTATAAAATATCAGATTATCTAGAGGATAAAAAAGCGTGTGACGGAATTTGCTCCAACTCGAAAAATAACAACTAACTAACAGGCTAAAGGTTTCTTCGTCGCTTCTTTACTTTAGTCTACATACCGAAGCGACTTAAATCAAAAATATCACTTTATTTCCGTGTCATTGTTTAATTATTAAGAATTTGACCTTTTCTAAGTGTATATTTATTGTATTTATGGAAATAAAGAGTTTTTGACTTTCACTTTGACTCATCTGGTTATGGGCGCCCCGTATAGTCCCAGTTAAAAAAAAAAACACTCGGTATATGAACCTTTGTCCATTGCTGCAAGAAAGAGGAGGCTGAGTCCAGCCTTCCTGCAATGACCTGCAAGCAGCTATTGGCGATGCTGCGCACCCTGTGCATCAGCGACGCCATTCTCTTGCTGCGGGTCGAATTATTTTTTATTTATTTCAGATAAAATATATGTAACTCATTAATAAAATTACAAACACTTAAATTAAACACAAATCAAATAGAACGAAATCAAATTTCAAGAAAATGTTAAAAATTTTAATTACATTTAATTAAAAATTAATTCAGACAGCAACTTCTTCTTAATCTTTGGGATGCCGTTGCTCAGTAGCAACGGTATCCCACAGATAATTGTTGAAAGTAGCTTCCCTACTCGAGCGAGCGTGAGGCAGTCCTCACGCACGCTCTAGTAGGAAAATTACTTTTTTGCGAATAATATAATAAGTGTGAAAGCCGTCCATGCGCGCCTCCGCGAACAGCCCAGATGCGCTGGAAAGGCGAGGCAGCCGCATCAGCATCCCGAAGGTATTGCTGTATTGGAGTCGCTGAGAGTTGACAGCCCGCTGAGTGTGGCTTACCCATAGCCTGCTCGAGTAGAAAGAAGGCCTGGCAGTAAGCCTTGACCAGAGTGACCATAGTAGATTATAAGTCGATCATAAGTCGAAAGCGCGACTGAGATCTAGAAAACATGCATACACAGAGGTTTCTCGCTGATGTAATATTTTACTATAATATGTTTCAGCCTAAATATTGCTGATTCCGTTCCGAGACTAGGATGTAAACCGAATTGTGCTATAATATTTATATAATGTTTTCAGGTGACTGGGTCCATATCGTTGACCTTGATTGAACAGAATTCGGAATATGTACAATACGCACTTCCATTTCCTGTCGGAATCAAAGCTAAAGACCCTAGTTCACCCATGTATTATCCGTTTTTCGGTAAGATTTACTGATGGTTAGTGATAAGGCTTGACTTATGGTTGTGGTGGGCACATACTTAAAAAAGGTAACTTGAGATTGTCGCGCACACGTCCACCCTACCGCACGCTCGTACAACACAAAAATTACTTATTCTGGGTTTCCTCCTTGATGATTCCCTCCAATTCCCCAATAAAAGAGGGGAAACTGGAAACTTAATTTGTAAAAGTCTAACGTTTTTTATTATTCCGCTTCCCCCTTGAGAAAATAAATTCAAGGGGGATAACTGGAAACATATTTCAAGAAGTCCAGAATTCCCTATCGACAATTTTTTCTTATTCCACTTTTCCCCCTTGAGAAAATTTATTCAAGGGGGATAACTGGAAACTTAATTTCAAAAAGTGCAGAATTCCCCTTTAAATTTTGACCTATTCCTCTTTCCCCCATGCGAGATGAAAACCTAAGAAAAGCAATAAAAACTACAGTGACAATGTCTAACCAGTTTTTATTTTAATATTTATGTAGAAACTAAAAAAACCACTTACTGACTCATCAAGAAATCTCTAAAATACCAAAAGCTACGAGGCTGAAAATAAATATTTTTTTGTACGTAAGCACTTCCATTTCATTCACCGCACCAGCACTAAGGACATATTTTTGGAAATTATCATTTTAAGGGGGTCAAAACGGTAGGCAATTATTATAAAAATATATTATTTACTGAGGAATTTATGTGGATTAACTTAGTAGAGTAAAAAGTTTTTTCTTCACAATGCCCCATTTTTCCCGCAGTTTCTAATTAAGTTAGTGCAACAAACAAATATTCTGAAAAATATTTATATTTTATGCACGCCTACTCATACAGCTCTGCAAATGAAGGTCAAATAAATTGTTGTAACGTAACGCACGTAACGTAACCGATGTTATCCATATAGTTTTATTATAGAATCTGAAAATCATACCGTTATCTAATACTTATCAAATTTAATTTCATTGGTTCCTTCTAATTAACAATTAAATGCATAAAAATATTTTATGTCGGACAACAAATAAGTATGTAGGTAGTAGACAACACAACAATAAAATCGTAGTATTACGTTTTTAGAATTATAATAATACGATTCTTAAAACATGTAGGGGGATTTCTGGACATAGATATTTTCGATTCCAATTTTCCCCTTTAGTCGTATCTTCAAAGGGGGATTTCTGGACATTGATATTTAGAGATAGAGTTAGAGACATTTATTCCCACAACAGAGATACAGCTCAGAACATAACAAAAATATAAAATAGTACCTACCTAACTTACAGACTAAATACAAAATTGTAAAATAAGCTAGGTTAGCCAGGTAGTGGGTGAATCAGCTACCAAGTGTGTGCTCTGCGCTGTAAAGGAGCAGGCCAAAGGGTTCCACCTCAGCATAATGCTACCTCACATTAATGCAAGGTAGCGCTGGTTTTCAGATGAAAGTATGAGATGACGTCACAACCGACCACTGGTTGTGAATATTTCATAGGTACATAATATTTCGTACTTACAATAAAAAGGCATCTATTTTTCAATTCCAGTTTTTCCCTGAAGGGGGATTTCTGGAATTCATTTTCTAAATTCCATTTCCATTCCAGGGGGATTTTAGGGGGGGAAAACTGGAATAAGCCACAAAACTGAGCATCTAAAATGTGAGTTAACCCATATTTGAAAGCACATTTTTGTTCTGTGTGGCTGAGGTGCAGTTTAGTTCTGAGATAACCTTAAGCCTATGTGTTTTCTTTGTAACAAAAGTTTTTTTTTTAGAATTCCGCTTTCATTATGAAAGAACTAAGAGCGCAGCGCAAAAGGACCTTATTGCCGAAAAGAAAGTACATTTTTTACTCACCATACTCTCTGCAATATGCAACATGTCCATTTTATGGATGGTGATGGGAGTGGTGCTATTAATTGCCGCGTTAAAGGTAAGTTCCTTGTTCCTTATTTTTAACTGACTTCGAAAAAGAGGAGGTTCAATGGCCGGCTGTATGTATGTTTTTTTATTTATATTCGCAGATCTCTCTGTCAATTGTGAACCAATTTTGTTGATTATTTTGCTTTTATATAATCCTTTTCAATAAACGCTAAAATTTATGCATTCTTTCTATGAAAACGTATAATGGTAATTTATTTCCTAGGTGAACTGATTTATGGAATGAAAATTTGGCGGGGAATAAAACATAGGGTACCAATGAAAATGTACCCTATGTTTTATTCCAGGTTGTTTATTCCTAGACCTGCAAAATTTCAACCTGAACCGTATTGAATGTGTGATTTATTTTTATTTGTTTTTATTTATTTAATTAGAACGGTCATACCTTACACTAACTAATTAACATTAAATAATACAATAAAAATACAAATTTAACATAAAAAGTAGTAATAAAAACTGGATTAAATAAATCAATATAAACAACAAATTTCTATTATAAATCAATAGAATTCAACAACAAAATTTCCAAATTCTAAAAGTAATATGCACAATAAATAACGTAAAATTTTTATTCTACATATTATTATATTATTTATAACTAGCTTAAATTCACTAAGCTAATGTCATAACACAGCCAGATATCATCCGTCAATCTCACAAAATCTTATGCATTCACTAATAAAGTCTTTCCATTCATCATCAAATATGTCAACATGTACTACTAGCTTGTTAAGAGAGTTCAGAGTGCGAGGCAGTCGGGAGCTGGCACGCGCGATGGTTCGCATGAGGGTGTGGCTAAGAGTCGGTGGCTCCTGCCCCGAATGTAGTTATTCGGGACGTAGAGCTGAAGCAGCTCATTGTGCAAGTCACTTGACTTGCACAATGAGCTGCTTCAGCGCGTCAATGGCGCAGCATGCAATCTTGCAGAAGGTGATCATATGTCCTCCGCGTACTAAGGGAGGTGATGTGTTGTGATGTGACGATGCTGCCAATTTATTTTTCAGGGCGAAGAATGCCTAGTCTATGTGTTCGTAGCGGGGATGTTTCTGCTCATCATCCTCGGTTTCTTGCTAGCTGCAGCTGTGACCTATGAATGCTTGGTACAGGAATCTGTACCTGTTATCTATCGATGTATTTACGAGGATGACGCATGCCTCGTGCGGAGCATGGACTGGCTGACGGGTTCTGCGTGCATCGTGTTCTATGTTATGTATCTGTTTGGTGAGTAGCTATTTTTAACCGACTTCAAACAGGAGGAGGTTCTCAGTTTTACTGATTCTTCCACTATTGGATAGAGAATGATCCCGAGGTGGTCCCATAAAAATTTTATTCCCGAGGGTAGTATTTATCCCGTTAAATTAAAAAAGCAACATCTTAGTCACAAAAAAAAAAGAAAGCTGATGCACTCGTTTTTTTTTTCGTATACTGGAGGCTTACTTCATAAAAAAATTTCATTTCGTTTGATTTGATCGGTACTCTAACCAATAGGAAACTGTAATTTCGTACTAAATTGAGTAGCCTTTTCATTTTGGAATGATAGAGGACTTTGTCGCTAAGCGACCACATCGCCCTTTATTGACCTTAAAAGGTTTTTTTTTGCATTAAAGATTTTTGACTAATACCCCGAAAATTGCAGTTTTTAATTGTTTATTTTATTTATATATTTTTTCTCCTGAAAAGCAAGGACTTACATACTAAAAGTTATATAAGACAACATTATTTGATACCTTTCGGCCATTCTAGTACCTACCCAATACCCATAACACAAGCTCTGCTTAGCTTGGGGCTAGATGATGCTGTGTGTGAGTATTGTCCAGTATTATTTATTTATTCGATACTAGTCTAGTTACACTTTGTTGCTTCAAAAAAGCTTTCAAAGATTGGTCAAAATAGTAGGTACTCGTAGGTAGGTCTATTTTTGGTATTGTTTTTTTATTTGTGGTTGTTTTAATTATTTTTTTCCTTATGTATACCTAAATACTGTTTTTGTTGATTTGTTATTTTCCTGTGCTGTTTGTGTGTGAATTAAATAAAAATCTTCTATCTATCTAAAAATCTTCTATCTAAAATTGTAATGAAAACGCGTTTTATTTAAGTACTATGAAGTTTTACGGCAAAACTTATGCCAAAATCTCTCATCAATCATGCGAATCAGACCTTCGCAGCGTAAAAGGTACAAATTCGAGTGTGAAAACGGACACCAAACTGATAAAATAATGAATTAAAGATGTCAAAATCAAAAATTGTTTCCAACTTCTGCGATTTGCTCTGTAGGGAATAGACTCACTATTTGCCGTTAGTAATGAGACGTGATCGTGATGTTTCCTTCTCGTATGGGCTTTGCATAGTTCCCTGTCCGCTCCGTTAAGATATAATTGTTCTGTGGAGGCGCTGTACTAAATTATATAGAAAAAGGAGAAGTCACGATTGTCTCGTTACTAACGTCAAATAGACTCTTCCCCTGATCATGCCAGTACAGTGTCGTAAATTATTTTCTACATATTTCTTTCATTTTGTAAGCCAAGGAAAACACCAACACCAAGGACCGAGTAATCCGAGTATAGACCTGCATCTCTTTGGTCCGGTCCAGTCCAGCTTACCGAAAGTGTTGCTTCGAGAAAGTTCTGAGAAACCTCTATGAACAGTAGTAAGTATGGGGATAAGTCTGCTAATTTTATTTTTGTTCCAGTATGGTTCTACTTCATGATAGTGGCGAACAGTTATGCTTTAAATGGCGACACGGACTAGGTAATTTTATGCGTCGGAAACGACAAATGGTCAAAGAAATTGGGGCTTAGGACAGCGAATTGTTTATCTACACGGTGAATATATTTTGGTTCGCTTTTGAATTGAATTTTTAGAAGGATTTTTATGTTTGATGAACATAGGTTTTTATAAATAAAATCCTGTTATGTCATTGTATTTTTCAATTCCGCCGATGTAATATTTTGTTTATTAAAGTTAAGAGGTTCTAACTTATAGAACAAAGAGGTGTAAAGTATTGATTTCATGTCAATGACAAAGAACAACCGCTCATATCACTTTATTCTTAATAACGCGAAAGTTTTGATGTTTTTGTTGCGTCGTCACGCTAAAACTACGCAACGGATCCAACTAAAATTTTGAATAAGTAGATGTGAAGTTACTACCTGAAGTTAAATAAATGCTACTTTTAATCCCATAAATCAGTTCCCATGTGATAAAAATAAATAACATTTAAACGTTTCCATAGAAACAACGCATGTGAAGTCTCGGGCAGAAAACTAGACTACCATAGGTACGTTTCTGTGCTAGCCTTTTATAAATCTTTTCCAAGAACAAAAAATTACATGTTTCCGAAACGAAAACTTAAGAAATTAGGAAGAGCGAAGCGAGCCGCGATTATTAATTGAAAAATAAACACGCATATCTTGGGGGTGCCTACCTATAGCATAGAGTCACTATTTATGTATTAGTATAAATAATATATGTATCAAGTATTGTGAAATGATGAACCAAGAGATATGAGGACATCTCTAGTTCAGCGAGACAAGTTTATATTCAAATAAGGATTTTGGCACCCCCTCGAAGCCGACGCAAAGGTTACTTGTTACTTGTTTATGGACTGGTTTCCGCAACTAGGCCACAGGTGGGCCCTTTTTGCGTGTCGGGTGGGGGGCTGCTAATCTAACCACCCGATGTCCTCTAGGAAAGCCAGCAGCTCGCTGACGCCGGTGCATGCCTCCCTAGGCGTCCTCGGTGTCCCGAGATAGAGTAGTCTTTGAGACGCTACGCTATTGCACTCTACAAGCACATGCCGACTCTACAAACACAAGCCGACGCAAAGGGCAAGCGCCTCTGCTAGACACCCCCTAGATCTGAAACTGGTGTTATGGGTACCAAACCTACCAGCCGACTAATATAATCTACTGATTTTTTTAAGAATATGTAATTACATACAAAACAATACTACCCAGCATAGATTCGCCAATCATACAAACATTTTGTCCCACGGAGATCGAACCCGCACCTTCTGCACCTCATCTTGACCTTTACCCACTGCGCCATATATGCCGTCGTTGAAATAAGCATATTTATTTTCCAAGTCATTTACAATACACGTTAGGAACAAGAACAACTTAGGCCTTTGCTGAAAAAGTCAAATTTTCTGTACGAAATAATAAAACTTTTGTGTAACTTCTTTGTTGGGAAAACGTATAAACTTTTTCTGAAAAGAGATTATGGCTCGAAGATTAGATAATAATGTGGTTAGAAGTAAAACTCGAGTTCTAAATGTTGAAATCTATAGCTAGAAACGAATACCAGTCCAATTTCAGTCTTGTAGTCTTATGGTTTCCATTTTAAGGGCTGTGTCGTAACAGAAACATTTAATAGGTAGTTATGTACGCTAATTTCTTTGTATTAGATAAAGTTAGTTTTGCTGACTTGACAGCACGATCATTCCTAGAAAATAAGAGCTTACGACTACACTGGTGGTCTCACATCCGTGCCTGTGAAACAACAGGATAAATATTGCCTCCAAATCGGCATGATGTATTTTCATAAGTTTAATTTACTAGATTATATTTTCTCTTGTTTTTCATCTAAAGATATCCGAAAACGGTCCCAATTCATCTATGTCGTGGTATAAAAAGCCATAACCACTCCATAAATACAATAAGGATTAAGCTTAAAAACCACGACGACTTTAACTTGAATCATCATAACGGGTGGCGCAGAAGTAATGTCATAATTTGAATGTGTTTATTTTTTTGCAAATGGCGTCAAAGGACACTCTGCTTTGACATCTATGTTGTAGACAGATAGAAAATCTGTTGCCAACAAGCCATGGAGCGATACACACCTGTCAAACCACTAATTTCCAAAGAGACCAATTTCCAGGCCGAGTGATTTCCCGTCATAGAGATTTGAACTGGCCGTCCAGATCGCCAGAACTAACGGCCGTATACTTTTCCTTTGGAGTTTTTTGAAATCTTGCGTTTACCACAACAAACCACGAACTTTGCATGTCTTGAAAGCTAACATTGAAGAAGAAATCGCCAATTTGGAGCCAGATGACTTACAAAGTTGCGAAATTTCAAATAGCCCCAAAGATGGTTATTTGGGTGTGTATCGCTCTATTGTTGAAAACTAATTCTCTATCTGTCTAAAACATAGATGTCAAAGCACAGTGACATTTGACGCCATTTGCATAACATTCACACTATGACATTATTTTTGCGCCAACCTGTATTATGTTACTAGTATTTCAATGGCTGCATCGATTTTCATCAAACGTAGCTCTTTCGATTAATGCACCATCGGGAGCTACGATGACACAGACAGACACACGTAACACCTACAACATACTTTTTTGACGGCTATTAAAAAACAGGTGCTTCGTTCTTCAGATTCACATCTGTGTCCTATTGCCGCGTTATTAAAAGCCGTATCAGGGGATGCTAAGCGTTATACAACTCTAAACTTTGGGGTTTTTGCGCATTGTGATGTGAATGTGTGTTTCAGGAGTTCTAATGCGGAAAATAATCTCTTGTTTAGGGTTATGTGCTTAATTTTTTTGGTTTTGGGCGGGTAAAAACTTTATTGAACGATTTTTTTTCCTATTTCGGGGTAATGTCATCCTCGGACAAATTGTTACTTTCCGTCAGATTACTTTAGTAACTGTAATACGTCTTTGCCATCAGGTGAGATTGAAGTCAAGTGAAAGTCTATTGACTGTAATAATAAACCGCCAAGTGCGAGTCGGCTCGCACACGAAGGGTTCCGTACCGTAAAAATCAAACAATTTTTTCAAAGAACATCAAATTTTCACTTAACACCTCTTTAAATTTTCAACTTTATTTATTTATTTTTTAGTATATGTTATTATTACAGTATAAGTGTTACTTAATTATAGAAAGTTGTATGTGTCTACGTATTGTAGTTCAAGACCATACAAGCCTTAACAAATTAAGAGCGAAAGTAGCCAAAAAAATCACGACTGTTGTATGGAAGCCCCCTCTAATTTTGATATTTATTTTATTTTTATTATTTTTTGTTATAGCGGTTAGAGAAATACACATTATCTGAAAATTTAAACAGTCTACCTCTTACGGTTCATGAGATGTAGCCACGTGACAGACGGACGAACGGACGGACTGCGGAGGCTTAGTAATAGGGTTCCGTTTTCACCATTCGGGTACGGAACCCTAAAAACCAGATAGTTGCCTGCAACTGTTGCCTGCCTGTTGCAATGGTGTAATAATCCTACTTGCTACTAATATTATAAAGCTGAAAGTTTGAAATGTGAATTTTCTTTTATTACTTATGATCTCCAAAACAAGTGAACAGATCAAGATGAAATTTTGCGTCCATTTAGAACATAGCCTAACTTATATAACCGGCTACTTTTATACCGTAAATACGCGTGTGAAGCCGCGGGCAGAAGCTGGTATAATTAACTTGCGTGCGTACCTGACTGCCACAATCCTAACAACTGAAAATCACAATCAAGTTATGATTGGTTCGAAATCTAGCTTTTTTTCTAGGCTATAGGTAGCCACACCTTAAAACTTGATTGCGATTACCGGAAGTAAATTTTTTGATAGTGGGGCACGAATTCTTTATTCCTGATCTGGAACAAATATCTGCAGATCGTCCAAACATTTGTGTGCATTGGCGGGAATCGAACTCGCAACATCCTACGTCACAGACCTTCACCCGCTGCGCCACTGAGGTTGTCAAGAAAAAATCTTCAGACTGAAAATAAGTACCTACCTACTTACCTAAAAGTATAGCCTATTTTTGAAAAGTCCTACATCTGAGCAAATGCCCAACAAAATAAGTCCAATTAAATAATTCGCTACCTAAGCCTACCGAGCTCATAATAATAACCTTTAGTCCTCAGGAAATGAGACCAACAATATCGTTATCAGCAAAATATGCCATTATGGTGGAACGATCCCTATTGTTCTCTTCAGTGCACATTCACTGCTTTCTATTTTCCGCCCGCAGCTTCGCACGCGTTTCGCTAGGATAAAAAGTACTACATGCTATATTCTGGGGACGGAACTACATGCCTGCTATATTTCAACCTAATCCAGAAATAATCTAGAAGAAGTAGTTTTGCCCTCCGTCGTTTTTGTGGCAAACATTCGTCATTACAAACTTTCGCCTTGTTATTTCACTCTCTTATTTGTTGTTTGGTTGTTCGACTGACAATCAAATGGTCATGCTTTACCGATTCGTTTTTTTATGACAATCGATATTGTTTATGAAGAAGTTGTAATAAATTTTGTTATTTTAGCTCAGCATTGTGTATTATTTTATGTTAATACTGCTTGCAATGTTTATTTGACAGATTTGATTCTTATGATTAACTCTACCGATCGGTGACATAAAAATACAGGGTTACCCAGGGTTATACAGGGTTACAGGGGGACCCTGTACAACATTTTTTAAGATTTTAGTGGGTACGATTACCGGATATGGCCAGTAGTTTTTCAAAATTCTGTAAATGCAGTTTTACTTCTTAAAAATATAGAAATGTTTCCTTTCAGTGAAATTGGCTGTCTTGAATATTTCGGATAGCTGCCCTCTAGTAAAGTTCGTTTGTACCACACTGTATAGTGGATGTACGCACTATTTGTACAGACGCGTTCCACCTTCAGCTCCGTAAGAAATGCTATTAATAAGGCGTTGCTTCGCCGGAAGCCTTCAGGCTTTCATTTCCGCTGACGTCAACTTCCGTCTACGTCGTAAACCCTCTACGATATGTGCTACGGGTCTATGTAGTTTGCTACAGGACGTAGTGCTCTGTGTGTGTAATACTTATTTATATTATTACTAGCTGCTGCCCGCAGCTTGGCACGCGCTTTTTAAGTAACCTATGTCCGTAACCGGGATACCATTTACCTCCCTGCCAAATTTCATAGAGATCCGTTCAGCCGTTTAGGCGTGAAAAGGTAACAGACAGACAGATAGACAGACAGAGTTACTTTTGACTTTATAATATTGGTATGGATAATTGAGTTTTAAATGGCATGTTATGTGTATTTTTTTTACATTATCGAAGATTGGTGTAATATATTAGGTCCTTACATATGAAATTGGCGTTTTGTATGGGAGGAACAAAAAGTCGAATATTTTTTAATATAATATATTTAATTAATCAAAGTATGAACCATTATTTTCTATGCACTTTTGCCATCTTATAGGTAGTTCATTGATCCCTTTACTAAAAAAACCAGTCGGACGGGAATCAATAAAATCTTTGAAGGCGATTTGGACTGCCCCATCGGAGTTGAATTTTTTCCCTTGCAAGAAGTTATCCAAATTTCGAAAAAAATGGTAATCTGTTGGAGCAAGGTCCGGGGAGTACGGAGGATGTCTTAGACTTTCCAATTGAAGCTCTTCTAATTTAGTAGCCGTCTGTTGCGCAGTATGTGGTCTAGCGTTGTCGTGAAGCAGCAGTGGCGTGGAGCGATTGACCAGCCTAGGTTGTTTAGCCGCTAGCTTTTCCATCATGGTTTGCAATTGCTGACAATAGACATCAGCCGTAATAGTCTGGCCAGATTTGAGAAAACTGTAATGAACAATACCGGCACTAGTCCACCAAACGCTTACAAGTAACTTTTTTGGGGTTAATTTTCGCTTGGGGCAGGATTTGGCTGGCTGGCCAGGATCCAACCATTGCGCTGAGCGCTTCCGATTATCGTAAAGAACCCATTTTTCATCACAGGTAATGATTCGGTTTAAAATACCTTCATTATTGTGCCGGTTTAGCAATGTAACGCAGCAGTCGACGCGCGTTTGCCGGTTTGCTTCAGTCAATTCGTGAGGTACCCACCTTTCAAGCTTTTTAATCTTCCCAATTTGCTTCAAGTGAATTAAAACAGTTTTATCACTAACATCGCAGCCTGCAGCTAACTCGGACGTGGTTTGCGATGGATCCGCTTCCACAATAGCCTTCAACTCTTCATTATCAACTTGAGTCTCAGGCCGTCCACGGGGCTTGTTCTGCAGGTCAAAATTTCCAGAACGAAAACGTTGGAACCAAAAACGAACTGTGTTTTCTTTTGCAACACGACCGCCATACACATCATTCACCCTTCGAGTTGTTTCCGCAGCACTAGTGCCACGGCGGAACTCGTACTCGTAAATAATGCGATATTTTAAGTTTTCCATTTTGTAAAATGAGTGACGCAAACAGAAAAAAACAGAAGAAAAAAAACAAATGAATGACGATCATCGAAGCACAAATACATGAGTCTATAGCTGTACAAATTTGAATTTGGAATTCCTTACCAAAGAGGAGAAATTTGTGATTAAAGTGGCCAGTACGAAAAACGCCAATTTCATATGTAAGGACCTAATATAAGGTTGGTTGCAAAGATACAGCGACTTTTTGTAAGTAATGGGTGTAATTGAGAGGTTGCTGCAAATAATTTGCCAACATTTCCGAATCATACAAAATATTCACGTTATTGCAATTTTTCGAGATTATGATATTGTGCGATATTATACAATCCTTAAATACTTTTATGGCAGCATGTGGTTTTTGTTTTTAGAGAAATTAAATTGCTAAATAAATAAAATTATATTGTATAATAGAAACAAATTAGAACTAGTATTTATCGGTATCGGCGGGTAAAGTGGTTGTGTCAGCCAATCGTAGTTTTCCCGAAGGTTCCACAATGTAAAATTACCCAGCAAAAAAATAATAAGTATAATAGGAACAGCAAAAAAATATTTTCGCTGGTTTCTAAAAACTTATAGACGTAAAACCTTATACTGTGTCTATCTTTCTAACATTAGTATGCTTTCGGCCTAGTCTAGTACGACCCTGCATATCAGAGTCAAGGCAGAGCCCGGTATTTCTCATTATCAGCTCAAAACAAGGGCGTGCAGCGAATAAGTGATCGATCCACTATCCCTATAGGTACCATAGGTACAGTCTGCAGTAAGAAAGATGGATTGCCCAGCATTATTTATTTATTATTTAGTAGCTGCGCCCCACGGCGTTACCTGCGGCGAATTAGATTTAGTGCTTTTTACGGTTTTCCCGGCAATTTTTCACATTTTTCTCTTCATAAGAACCGTTCCTCAAATTTAAAGGAATATTTTAAAATAATATTAGCTAAATTGGTCCAGCTATTCTCGAGGTTTGCGCTTAGCAACACTTTTAGCGATTCATTTATTTCGAATCCATATTGGCACACACTAAAATTCGCAACGCCGCCGCCAACACATCCCGGCGGTTTGATGTCCTCAATACAATAATGTTGACGAATAATGAAAGGTTCAGTAAGCCATGCATAATTATTCGCCTTAAATGATTGTCTGTCATGGATGTGTTGTTGTATATGGGTGCTTCTAAGCGGTAAGACCGCCCAGCCGCCTATCGTACTTTTGTCTTAAAATGTCTGCTCTCTATCTACTCTGTGTTTTATTAGCGTGGTGTAAAATACCGAATGTATCGTATGTAAGTATTGATTTAATTTACCGCGTTAACGACCATTTAATTTTTTTTTTTACTTTTTTAGCTAAACACACTTACAAACATGGTCAGCTAACTCTAAAAAGCGTTTCTCACTCTGTCAATAGCAGAAGACAGGAGTAAGTGTTTTTCCAAGATCTTCTGTAACGAATCTTCATCTACAAAACTATCAATTCATATAATAAATAGCAATTTCCATTACACTCTTGCAAAAAAAATAAAAGTTCTACTTCTGAAGAACTTTTATACACCGATCCACACTCCATGTGGAACTTCCCTTCCCACACAGATGTTTATTAGGGTTCCGTATGTATGTACCTACACAATTTATGTGGGTTTCTTTTAAATCAATCCAAAGGCCGTGGGGTCCTCGAAATTAGAATGTTTGAAAGGTTGGCGCTCACAATTCAAACACCACTACTACAGCACAAAAATGAGCATGCAAATTTTATATTTAGATGCATTTTATATTGACGGCATCAGATAACAAAGCTCGCAGGCCACTCGTTGAAGCTTGTCACTGTAAAATGTATCTAAAGATAACTTGTTTAATACCATATCGTGTTTGTCACTTGCTCCACGGTTCTGACTGAAAACCAGCGCTCTTTCACAAATTACCCTAGGCTTTTGTGTTAGAGCAACAAGCTGAGTCAGGACCTGTTAGACCTTCACACACGCGCTCGTCTGCTTGCTGAGTGGACTACTCAGTACCAACCTTATGCTTGTGTTAGTATAGTACTTAGTTCACCTGTGTTTTTGTCTGTCTGTTTGTTATCTAGTACTAAGTAGTCTTTTATTTCTGTACATAAGTTTGTTTGAGTGTAAAATTAATAATTTTCTTTCTTTTTTCTTTCTTTCATATTGGAATGCTTTTTTGTTTTGTTTTGTGCGGTATCGGTGTTGGAAGCATGTAGGCAGGCCTTAAGGCAGCAACTGACCACCGTTCTTCGACCCGCATACCATGCGTGGTGATCCTGGCAAATCCCCCATGTTCTGCATTAGATTTCCAAGGGCTGATGCATTGCATGAAGTATAAACGCAGATAATCCCTACGTGATAAATTCAAAGAAATACACATTATGACCGTACCATGTCAATATAATATTTATAAAAACTTGTTTTACAATCATAGAAATATCAATCGGTTCCCTATATCCCTAATAGCGATATACATAATTTAAATACTAGCAATAAACATAAACTCGCTTTGCCCACAACTGGACTACATAAAATTAATATCTTTTAAAGGGCAATGTTTAAGCTTCTACAACAAAACTCCTAGTGAGTTGCAAAATTATCAAAAAAAAACTTGGGACTGGATTTCCTCCAACTCTAAAAATAACAACTAACAGGCTAAAGGTTTCTTCGTAGTTTCCTTACTTTAGTCTACTACCTTTGTGATAGCATAAGCTACGGAACCCTACAAGCTATACTCTCACTTATCCAGCTGGTTTCCAATACATTGCTTATTGCGTGCCATGGTGTGAAGACAGACTATTATTGCGTAGTTGTTTGTAAGTAATCCAGTTTATTTAAAGTTGTTTTAGAGTCTAGTCTCACAATCAACTCGCAAATGGATCGTCATAGCTTCACCATCGAGACATGATATAAATCATGGATCATCATCATACGGACCAATTTAGGCTGTTGAGGCCCACCTCAACAGCCTAACTTGGTCCACATGATGGACCCAGGCCTTCCCCTGATGAGCGCTTTGTTGGCATTTATCTCACGGGGGGTTAGTTCCATAATCCCCACGCTACGCATGCGAGTTGGGGATTGCAGTTCGGTGGTAGAATTGTTCTGCAGGCGGCTCTGCTGCCCACCTCCGGTGGATATCCCTTAGTCGCCTCCCACGACACCCGCGGGAAGAGTTGGGGTGATTTACTGCTTCTCAAAGGCTCCTTTTTCGAGACGGTTTGTTCTCATAAAAACAGATTCTCAAAAGGACAGATTCCCAAAAATACAGATTCTCTTAAAATAAAAATATACCGGTGCACACATATCGACGACGACCTCTTTGGTTCCACTATAAACAAAAATTCCATCAACGCATACACGCAGGGAGAAAGGGTCAAATTCGAGTTCGTAAACGATCTAGAGACAAATATAATGCTGAATGAAAATACTTAAACCAACCAATGTTTGATTGTTTTAAACAAATATTTATTTGGTTTTATACCGTTTACCTACATAAAATAACAGGGATTTAAAACCTCGTAGGTTTATTTTATACTTTTTCACCGGTCCCAGATAAAAGAGAACCATCAGCTGTGTTCGTTGATGCTAGGTCTCTTGCATTTGACTGCACAATTAAACTGCTGATGCAGTCACACGGTTTGGAGTTCATTGTTCAAACATTTCTTATATCACTAGTTTTTGCTAGCAGTTTCCGTCATCGCTAAAGTCATTTACAACGGGATACTTACCATGATTTGAGTTTTGATTTGAGATTTGATTTGATGTACCAATTGGGCCGCGTTCTGATACCGTCAGTGCTGTGTGTTGTGATCGAGTTGCGTTCTGTAATGAAACCGGTGATAGTGGTAACGTTCGTAGCAAAAGCCAAAAAATTAAGGTAGATCGGTATGTCTGCCAATAAAAACTCACTCGCAGTGCCTTCAGTTATTCCGTGATCATGGTCCATGAAACTGTGCCGAAATATTTGAAAGCTCAAAACTCAAATCAAGGTAAATATCCCGTTGTAAATGACTTTAGTGTTAATAAATAAAATGGATTTAAAAGTTTTCTGTTATCTAGCTTAGGACTTTATCTCAATAAGCTGTATGTAATGTAATATAAAAATGTGTTTTAATATGTAAATTACTTAACTTTCAATAAACAATTTGAAATTAATATTATTTCTATCCCATAAGGACTGATTTCTATCTAATGTTTTATGATTTTGTTTTCTGTAAACTTAGCCCTTATTTCCTAAAATCAGATTGTTATCAAGCATAACGCAGACTGTCGAAGTAACAAAAGCCAATTCTCCTTTTCAGCGCAACAAGTAGTAACCTACGATCTATGAAGCGAAGGAATTTTCTAATGAAATTAGAGGTATTTCTACTAAGGCAAGAGAATCTAACTAAAGCAAGCTGCGCTATTAAATACAAGGGGAGAACCAGTTGGTATTTATTTTTAGCTCCCGACAAAAAATAGGTGTGATATTTTGACGCGTGTCGTCGACTCGTCAAAATAACGCCCCTATTGTTTAGTGGTCTGGTTTGTGTAGGTATCTATGTTTCTGGTCAGTGTGTCTGTCTCTCTGTCTGTGGCATCATAGCTCCTAAACGATTGAACCGATATGGATTAAGTTTTTTTTGTTTGAAAGGTCTTCATCGAGAGTATTCTCATATAGGTGGATCTGCAAAGTGGATCAGAGTGAAATAGGCCGAAAATCTTGCACAAGCGCAGCGAAAAACGTTCAAATTCATGTTCTAAAACGGACGACAGATGAATGAAATGATCAATGAAAGCTTTCAAACCCAAAAATGGATTCCATCTGCGATTTGCTCCGATGCTATAAGTGCCAGTGTCATAAAATACTTTCCACCAATATTTTCTTTGATTTTGTAATTCATAATTCATTTATTGTTTATGAAAAAGGTAATTTTACAGTCGGTACATAAGACTTATTTTAGATCGCTGGATTCTGCCGCTTAAGCTTACTTATTCTGCATAAGCAAGTAATTCCGTTGTTTACAAAAAATATCTGGGATTCCAGAGCTGAGTATAGTTTTAAGCCTATCACATATGTACTTATTGCTATTTTTAGAGAACCCTAGTGTCTAGATAAACCTAACATAGGATTTAAGACGCTACTAACCAAAAACATGTAATCTCTTTGACAATAAACGATATCTATGTATCTATCTATCTACATGCATGCACGGCGTAATTTCTACTTTACATGGCACGGCAACCGTGACTGTAAGCATATGAAAAGAGTCTTTCTGTAGAAATATGTCATATCTATAAGCCTCCAATACTTCGGAACACATGATACGTGAACAAAGAACGCCGTCGTCGTCGAGCTTTAGAGCACAATTTTTCGAGCGAAATCATATTCTCGCTAGCTTCAACCGTGGAACGTTGCTCCTATTGCGGCTGAGTAAGTTTATTTTTTGTTTTTGTAAAAGTTTAAAATAGTATTAACATATTTGCACAACACAATAGCTGTAGGAAAATGAGAATAAGTAAAGCCAGGAAAGTTTAGTTTTTTTTTCGTACAGCATTTTGGTTTAGGTAGTTTGTAATTGATGGGTAGAAATTTTGCTCAAAAACAAATTAATAATAATAATAATAAGCAAATATTTGTCTCTCACAGTAGGTAGGTATTTAGTTAAAGATGAATTAATACAAGGAGACTTAAATATATAGCAATGTTTATGAATAGGATATTTACCCGACTTCTAGTTAGGTAACTCAACCATCTTTTCAACTTTTTGTGATTTTTGTTGCTACCTATCTTCATTAAAACATTGTAATTATCTATTATAATATATATTTATATATATATATATGTATTATTATATAGTGCAAGTTTTATTATTAATTGCTGTAGTTTATCTAGCTTAGTTTAATTAAAGCACGCCTTTTTGTTTTATTCCTACCATGTGTGGTTGGCAGGTAGAAAATGCCATCGGCATTAAGCCCACTTTTTGTATACTTTTGTTAAATGTGTGCAATAAAATATTTCAATAATAAATAAATAAAAGGAACATAACGCAGCTTATATCTTCCTTAAACTATGACCTGTTTTGAGAGACTGGTACCTGTGGGTTTTAGAAAAAACCTGTGGTACAGGTCACTAGTCCCTTCACTCCGCGGGCGATGGGAATTTACTATAGTGTAATAGTAATCTAGTTTTACATATATTGAAGAAACTTATTGACTAAGAATTTAACGCCTAAATTTATTGAGTATAAAAAACACAAGAATATGAACAAGAAAAAAGTGCATACATGAAGAAGACTAATACATACGAATTTACTTAGAAATACGCTATAAAGTTTTTCGCCTCACGACTCAACGTATCGCAAGATAACACGGTTTAGGGTACCGCAACAAACACTCGGGTTCCATATCCAATCACATTTGTCACAGCCATGTCATGGAAATTAGATTCCTGTGTTCTATGGAATTAGAATTAGATTGCCGTGTAGGCTTATTGTTATTCTGTATCTACCCTGTTTGGGTTGCTTGTGGTAACAGCCAAACGCTGTACTTTTGTTTACACTTTACGGTGATTAAGTTGGTTGGTAATGTCAATGACCATAATAGATGAACAGGGTCAAAATATAAATGCAAAATACATTTATTTACATATCACTAACACACTTCGCACGCACTTTTTATTGATGATTGATTTAATCATCATTTTTTTTTGTGTCTTCAAAAAAATATGTATTTTTTATTTATAAGTGTTTTTGCAGGGTAGTACTATGTTTTCACTTATAAAAAGCTTAGTAGGTATGTCCTTCTACAGGATAATGCATATCTCGCTGACAAATTTTATCAAGATCCGTCAGCCAAAAGGTAACACACAAAACAAGATCCGTCAAGTGCGAGTGTGTCTCGCGTGCCGAGGGTTTGAACGTTTGACAATTACATCAATATATACTAGGTACCAATTAGAGACTTTGATGTTTAATGAATACCTAAAAATTAACGGTTACTTTAATTTAACCTACATTTCAGATGTATCGGTTTGCTAACTTCGGAGTATGTAAAAAGATGTCTGCTTACAGACTTCTCTATATTTTTCCTGTAAATATAGATCCATATCTACAAACGCTACATACATTTCAGATGGATACTTAGGTATTATGGATATATTTTTTTGTAAATCTTTAGACACACAACCAATTTTGTTAAAATCAAAATTGATCAATTGTAAATACCTACTAGTTATAATTTGGTTCTATTATTTGATTGAAATTTGCTTTGTTAATAAATTATTTTTTGTGAATATTAAATTTTTGTGATTTATTCACACAACTAAAATAAAATATTTAAAATATAAATATTTTATAACGCAACTTAAATAAAATATGTATATTTTAAATATTTTATTTTAGTTGTGTGATATATTCACACATTATGAGATAAAGTCAAGTTCAAAATTCAAGATCTACTCTCCCGATAACAGTAAGTAACTTCAAATCTTGCTCCTAAATCCACTTGGAATAACATTGATTCCCAGTTTGTCCCAACACCAATGTATACGAAGGGACTGAAGAGACCCTTTCAAATTGCGACCCTGCCAGGATTACCTGTCGATCCCATGGCTTCCCTTTCGATAGAGGCAAGCAACCTTTGGCTCCATTTGTAGGTCCAATTGTCCATTTGTAGTAGGTAGTTACCTAACCTGCCATTTTTAACTCCGACGCAGATGTAGAAGTATTTTAAGTTTAGAGTTTCTATCTGTGTATTTGTCTGTCGCATCGTATTAAGTTCTTATTGTGCGTGGTCTCCTATCAAATCCCGATAATTATTTACAAAATATAAATGTATGTGAGAGTGACGAAAGTTTGACTACAAGGGCCATAGATAGAACTGGCCTGCAAAACTAAGTATCACACTTTTAAAATTGCAATAACTTTTTAAGTTAACAAGTTTTACTTTCGAAATAAAAAGGACTCGAAAAATAGTTTAATTTTGTATTAAAAAATATTTCCTATTATTTTGTATATGTATAGAAGAATGGGAGAATATTCCCCAAGATCAGCTCCGAAACCTCGTGTGCAGTATGCCAAACCGGCTCGAAGATGTAATCAGAGCCCGAGGAGGCAATACCAGTTATTAAAATTATATAACATGTAAAACATACATATAAAATGTTAATTGAGTTTCCGGACACTAAACTACAAATAGCTTTTTTATTGTTTTATCTTTTTTTAAGTAATAAAAATGATACTAATGTATATTGAATATAGTTTCAAAGAAAACTGATAAAACTTGCTATAAATAGTTTTTTATTTTAAATCTCTACTTCTACAGTTTAGAAAAAAAATAATTTTAAAAGTGTGATACTTATTTTTGCAAGCCAGTTAGAATAACAGATTTGACAAACACATCGTTACAAATTATCATTATTTCCATGCAAAATCTAAGGATATGAAAGCCTCCGATAGTAGTAAATAGTGAGTGCAAAAACTAGTATATTCTCCTAGTGGAAAGATTTTCGTATTGGGCGTGCTTACATCCCTCTCGCACTCAGGACTCTAGTAAGTACCTACCTCACTCCAATCCTGACTCAATCCAATTGCACTCGGGGATTAATTAGCGCCGTTGACGTAAGACATACTATATTTTCTTGGTTAATAATCTACTATTATTCAATAGTTCTCACCTGCAAAATGTTACCAGTATCTGCTAAAAAACTAAAAGTCCCACTAACTCATCCGGGTTTCCGGTCACGCCCGCCTCCCATTGTCGTGTTTACGACCGGTTTTCATTTACCTTCGCCATTTGGCCCAGACGGCTTCTCCCTTACCAGTTTGAGAATAAGGTCTGATTGTTGCTTGATTGGATTGGCAGTTTCAGAAACCTTTTAGAAGACGCTAAAGTGTCACGGATATCCAGGTTTTTTACCCGCGGGGCGTGAGAGTTTTTCTAGTGTGTATGTTTTGAATCGACTTCAAAAAAGTAGGAGGTTATATGTTCGGCTGTCGGTATGTACCATTATACCCTAGTAGCTGCTGCCCACGGCTTCGCACGCTCTTTTCCAAGAAGCTTGGTGAAAGATCTATGTCAGTCCCCGGGGAGATCTTTCACGATGCCAAATTTCATTAAGATTCGTTCAGCTGTTTAGGTGTGAAAAGGTAACAAATCAGACAGACACAGTTACTTTTGAATTTAAAATATTAGTTTGGATAGCAGCTTATGGATTTAACAAAATCTCAGACTTTTTCAGGAAAGTGCTTAGATAAATAGATTAGGTCTCATATATCATATTTATCATATATGGGCTCATAGGACATCCACGTGCTGAGTAAGAGGGTCGATTCTTACACCACGACCGCCATTGCCAATATTATGCTTATGTGGCACAATCTTTACTTGTTGATCTAGCTAGCCTAGAAGGTACCTAAAACTTAAGGTAATCCATCCTAAAGTAACGACTGATGTGGCGCACGGGCGAAAGTCCGCCTGCGACGCAGGAGGTTGCGGCTTCGATTCCCGCCTAAGGACATTATTTTTGTACGATCTGTAAATATTTGTTTCGGGTATTCTGGGTATTTTCTATGTACCTATTATAAAAAAATATCAGTCATCTAATACCCATAACACAAGCTTTGCTTAGCTTTTGGTTAGAAGATGCTGTGTGGGTTGTCCAGCATTATTCATTTTATTTATTAAAGGCAACCGTACGGCGTATCATGACACACCTTACTACTCTACAGCCTACGCACTAAATACTACGCTGCCTAAGGCAAAGCCTCCTACGTCCTATTACGTTATTTTATTGATTCTCTGGTACCACACAACTCAATTGAATTCTGAATGAGTGGGAACAGGTACAGTCAACGATAGAAATCGTTGAACATTGTGTAAGGGTCTACCTTTTAAATAATGCTGGACAATTCACGTAGCAACATAAGTAAGACGTGTTATGGGTAGGTACGAGATTTTAGGTACCTGATGCGTTACATTACAGTATTTTGTTATATAGGAAACATCAGGTTGATTATGCAACGGGCGTCGCTTACGCACGCGTACGCTACGCGCACGTTATCCGCGTTATTTGTGCTATTATTAGCGTGAATAACGCGTTAGGAGCGATAACTTCTTTGGGTAATTTTCTCACTCATTCAAATTAACGCCCCTTACGCGTTATTCACGCTAGTATTAGCGCAACGCGTTATTATAAGGGTAAATAACGCGCATAAAGTGCGTGCGTTAGCGAAGCCCCTTGCATAATCAGGCTAATTCACAGATTGTACAAACAACCGTCCCGTGGCGCGAAACGAACTTGCAACCTCCTGCTTTGCAGGCGCACCTTTGCCTGCCGCGCCGCTGAGGTCGTCACACGTTTCTTTTGGTTGAGAAAACGAGGTGAATACCTCTCTAACGCCTGAATACTCAAACGCAACTTGCATTTGAGCACGTCTCAAGTTGTGATTTTTTGACAGTTTTCAATGGAAATCTGTCAAAAATTGGTCACTTGAGGCTTTGACATGTGCTAGAAAAACTGTTCCTTTGGCAGGCAGTTGACATTTCATAACACAGTTATCCAAAAATGTTATACAAAACAGATTGGGAAAATTCCTTGATTTGTGACCTTGGCATCAATAAGAATGGATATGGGTAAAATAATAATAATAATAAGATAATAAGATATTTATTTACAAAATGGTACAGGTAGAAGGTAGAATATACAATATACAAAGTACTATGGGTACCTATACGTGTAAGAGTTATTGACACCTGGCTCAAAATAAATAAATAAAACCAAAATGTAACTCTAAAACCGTGAGACTTTTACAGCGTATTTTTTTTTATTTTCTGATCAGTTAATAACTCTCAACACTCAGTTAATAATATCTTATCAGTTAATAATATGCCCTACCCGTAGGTAAAGGGTTGGACACTCTTTACGCCACACCCTGTATAATTTTCAGGCTGCCTCGCAAGGCTGGTTGCCCAGTCCAGGGTTCTTGTGCGCTTCTTTACTTTACCTTATCCGTCAAAAACAAAGTGATCACTTTATTTCCTTGCTTTACTTATGTAATTTGAACTTTGTGACGTCTCCAATAGCCTTGTAAGAAGGGAAATAAAGCACTTTGATGTTTGAAGTTTATTGTGATTGTTTATCAATTGTTACGTTTGACTGTATATGGCTAATAACGTGGGTTGTTTCTATGATGGGTTTTTGAGTAGGATGGAAGTACCTAGCTTTCTTCGTACTACAGCTTTTCAAAGTAAGGGGTTTTCTGCGAAACAATGATATTGAGAAAGTTTTCTACCTTTCTTTGCATAGGTATCTACTTATTTAATTCTATATTGATTTTATTGTTTTTTTTTTGAGAAAGTTTGTGACTCGAATTCAGGAGCTCTACGGCAGTAGGGCTAATTTAACCTGCTTACAGACTTACGCGGTATTTGATACCCACAGCGATAGCGATAGTCAAGTGGGTGTGTGGTACCTTACCTAAATACAAAATGTGCCCTATTCCACTCTGATCTACTTTGCAGATCCACTAATGGATCAGTTTACACTTTTTTGTCAACTCTGATCCACCGATGGATTAGTTTCGACTTCAAGTTCCACTCTGATTCACCGATGGATCTGTTTCCACTTTTTGTCCACTGTCCAGCAGCGGGGCGGGCAGTGTGACGAAACCGAGCGGAACGGCCAGTTGTCGAGTAAGCGACGGGAGAACAGATTCTACAGATTTTACTTAAGTAGATCTATGGTATTTTCCAAAATATTGGCTACTGACTTCTTAGGCGATGATAAATAACATTGAAGAAGCAACAATCAATATTTTCTCATAATCGTCGGTGATATAGGTAAGCGCCCAAAGAGCGCAAACTCAGTACCTATTAGATTATCTGCAGGTTTGGTACTAAGTATTATGTCATCTGTGGCTCCTGTCCGTAAGTGGAAAACGCATTAGGCTTCTTTGGACGCGGGATATGGTATGAAAGGGTATAACTCGTGTTTTTGTGTTTTTGACTTGCCTCTATGCAGACCGCCCTATCAGTAATGCTTAGTGGTAATACGTGCTTAGTAGTGACTATAAAACTTGAATCACTGATATTTATTTAATTTTTCTTTTTCGTGGTATGGGAGAAGTTTTTTTCTATTTCTGACTTTCTCAAAACTCCAACCTTAGTTGGTAATAGAAGTGTTTGATCATTATATAAAATGGGATCGATTGGTACCAAAAAATTATTGCTTTTATAAAACGCACTTTTTGAAAATGTGCGATTTTTTGGACGCGGCAATAAGGGAAGATACCTTACATATTCCCTTATTGCCGCGTTCAAAAAATCTACCCTGAAAAACATAAAAAGCATAAACATACTTTATTCAAAAACAATTTACAATTTGGCTTATATGCGTATAATAACTAACTGCTGCTTGCGGCTCTAAACGATTTTTCGGGATAAAAAGTAGGCTATGTCCGTCCCGGGGATACCGCCTACCTCCCTGCAAAATTTCACTGAGATTCGTTCAACCGTTTAGGCGTGAAAAGGTAACAGACATACAGACAGACAGATAGACAGAGTAACTTTCGAATTTATAATATTAGTACGGATATCAATTTTAAGAAAAAAATCTAAATACATACTTATCCGTCTCTCCCTCTTAACGCCCGCATTTGTGGTTGATCCTTACGACCTCCTCGCCGTAACCGATTTAATGTCGTTGGGATATGGCAACCCAGCTCCAAGGCAATAACAGCGATTTTAGTATTAAGTGGGTAGGTACCTACCATAATCTTTTTAATGTATTAGTATGTGTACAGTAATCTACTATATAAAAATAAGTCGGGTTTTCCTTCCTGACGCTATAACTCCAGAACGCACGAACCGATTTCCACGGTTTTGCATTCGTTGGAAAGGTCTCGGGCTCCGTGAGGTTTATAGTTACATAAAACGAAGCCATCTGGTGGCAAAACGGAGTTCGCCGGGTTTGCTAGTGGTCATATAATTTTTAACAAACTTCAAAAAAGGAGGTCTTATGTTGGGCTGTATGTAAGTTTTTATGTATGTTCATCGATTTCTCCGTCAATTATGGACCGATTTGGATGATTCTTTTGCAGTTGTATAGAGGTGATCCCGAGGTGGTCGCATTTTTTTCCCAGTAAAAACGTTTGTTAAAAAAAACATTTTAAAACTAAGGGATTCGAAATCAGTTTTTAGTTTTATTTATTAGGCCTGCAGCTTAAACAGGGTGCAACAAACAGTAAGGACCAAACTTTCAGTATGATTCAAATTCGGTCAAGGAACCGACGAAAATATAAAAAAAAACCGACTTTTACTTTTCGAAAAAATATATAAAACGAAATGACTAGGCAATGACTGATGCATATGCTTATTGTCATTAAAATAAAATAAAAAGGCGCTAAGTGCCGTCTTACATGTTCTTTAAAACAAAAACCCCGCGACGGTCAACGACCCGCGATATCATCGGAACGCGCGACGCACCCGATGCGATAGGTACCACAAATGCATTTTTCATGATTTCAAGAACAAACCCTCCGACCTATAAACCTCTCTCAACACTAATAGCTAAGAGTCGTTTGTTCTCTCATGTTGGCATAAGTCTGAGTGTTTTTTTTTCAAACAATGAAATCGTATTAACCTTTCGGTACCCGCTGGCTCCTTGGAGAGCCATATAAAAAAAAACTCTAATAACCGCCAGCTCCCCAGAGCGCCATCGTTTCCACACTTGAATTAAATAGAAATATCATATTAGTTCTGAAGTTTATGACACTCCTTACTGACACTGGCAGAGCCGTAGCGCCGTAGCAAGCGGCGCCATTAAGAAAGAAGTTGAAGTTGACTATTTGTCATAGAGAAAAACACGCTGCTGTCACAGCTCTTCGTAAAATTACTAAATGTTGGTTCAATTATAGGAACTGTACAATTTTAAGTACCTACCAATAACAAAAAAAAATTGGGCTGTGGGTTGTAATAGAAAGTGCTCGGCTGACACCAAACTAAACAGAGTCCATTGAATAAATCTAAACCTATACACTAGCCAAGCTCGATGTAGAATGGTTGTTAACTCGCTTGCATGGCGTCGAGTTTTAGATATAATTGTAAGCAATATTTATTGAACGAAGGATCTCCAATACAATCCGTAGAATAAGACCGGCAACAGAGTGAATTTTAGGTTAAGTATGGGCGGTTTGTTTACAAACATTCTACATCGAGTTTGGCTAGTGTATAGAGGTCTACATAAAAACGATGAAGTTTCCTATGACGGATCGGACGTTACCCTACGTTTATTCCAAGTAAATAGTATTATATAAATAGTATATAAAGTATTACAATAAAACGAGCTTCCATCCCAGAAACTGACTTAACTAGCTTCACTACCTTCCCGCAACCGTTTCCCAAACTGTTTCGCAAAAGTAAAACAAAAAACACTGAAAATTCTTCACATATTTTAATAAAAGTTGTTATTTATTAAACGAGCTTCCTCCCCTTTTAAAGTAGGGTTCTGCAAAATGATAATAACCATAACAGTCTAATAAACATATATTTTTACGCGCACCATAAAAACCGCACGTTCTACCTGCAAACTTACATAGATTAGGAGCTCGATGGACCCAACTTAACATTATATTCCAAGTACAGAAAATCCAAACATAAACTAGAATGTGCTCTATTGGCAATTAGTTATTGAGTTGAGCGATGGGGAGCAAAATGTATTGCGCAAAACGGCAAAAAAAAAATGGTCTATTATCCGCAGTTGAGAAACGGAAGTAACAACCAAATTACCAAATAAGCCGTATAAACTTCCTTTTTTTTGCATTACTGTCTGTATTGTTTCCTATATTTGTTTGATATAAGTGTTTTTAATCTATCTAACTTAATTTCGTCCTTCCTAATCCAATTCAATATTGACATTGCTGTATTCATAGAGAAATAAAATAAATATTAGAGGACTTCAGTGGCGCAGCGGGCGAAGGGTTCAGTTCCCACCACGAGACAAATGTCTTTACCTACGATCTGCGGATATTCAACAAGATTTATTTATTTAGCAACTAACACGATTTAAATTTACCAATCACATTAGTGATTTTTCATTCAGATTCCAAATTAAATCATCCAGAAACACAATCAAGTAGCCGCCTGCATAGTTCTCCTGCTCTATATTTTCGTAAAACAAGTAAAAATCTAGGAGATAACAATCGCAAGCCTGAACATGTACAATTAGCCAAATGAGATACTAAGCATCCTTATTGTGGTGCAATTCCATGCATCAGGAAGTTCTATCCATGCAAGTATGTTTATGACGTAGGTACCTACTAAAATAACTTCTTGCCAGAAGTGGGGCACCGCGCTGTGACCGCCTACCCTAGAAAAACCTTCTCTGGTTTATAGTGGTTCAATGGTACAATGGTTCATTTATTGGTAAAATATATCATTACACATCAAATAGTACAACAAACACCTTAAAATATATTTAAGTATATTTTAAGTTGGTAAGTACTGTAATGGTAGTTCTCAATATCGTATACAATAGTATACGATATTGGATAATCAATAAATACAATACAAGTTCATATTCTATCTGGTTTGACAATTCAGTCTGAATACCCGGGATCTAAGGGAAGTGCTAAAAATATATTAAGCTCTCTCTCACTCGTTTCATGGTGGAATGACGATTTTTTACAGATTTTCTTTATTACTCAAAATAATCATGACTTAAGGATTTCAAACTAGCGCTTGAATACCTAGAAGTGCGCGTTTGGGTGTGTACGGATGTATAGGACCACATAACGCGCGTTACCAAAGCGCAACGCCTAATGTGTATATCGCCGGCAGATCGTAGAACCGACCCGGTTTGTAGAATGGCTAGGCTTAGTAGAAAAGGAACGCTGATATGTTGGTAAAACCTACTTCATTTCATTCGACGATGCTGTACGGTAGGCCTATATATTTTATGACTTACACTTACCGCCGTATTCAAGAACAATACTATGAGGTCGCACAGTGCTCACGAACGTATAAGGTCGGGAAATTGACAACTTTTGCATGGGAAAACTGTCAAAAATCTGTACTTGGCTTGCTACCGTACATTATTGTTCTTGAATACGAGTGTTAGACTACAAATAAAGTCAAAACGAATGTGAGTACCGAGACAAACCTCACAAGGTTTATATATAAGATACAAAATTTTATGTATACCGTGATTGTTTTTGAAATAAATAAATATCTAACAATCTAAGATGGCTAAGTGAAGTTTAGACATATTGTTGAACGTTGATCGTTAAAATTCGGAATAGGAATTTATCTGCTGTTTAGTAATCCGTCTAGTCCTTCTACAAACGGTCTGATTCTACGATCCGACGACGGCGACATGATTGTTTAAGGCCCCAAGTTACAAAGTAAATAAGTTATGGTCACCAAAGAAGAAAAGCAATCAAACCAGCTCTCAACTTCGCTTCTCGCTAATTCAGTTAGGTTTTCTTAGTTCGGTAAGTGAATAACTACTTCAGCAACTGCCTTAGTTTGCAAGCAAGCAAACTGAGTTGCTAAATGTCGCCGTCGGATCTTAGAATCAGCCCGTTTGTGCCTCAGTTTGCAAGCAATCTGTCGTTCTCTAGAGATAAAAGATTATTAAGTTTTTATTATTATAGTGCGTAAGCCTCACACTCGGGTAATTTATAAGGAATTAAATAATATCCCATAAATTTGAACAGGATTGGATAAACTTCAATGTTTCCCCAGTAGGTGGAGCTTACGGCGCTAGAGTCCGAAGGAAGTCCCAAAAGTTTTTCGACTCCTACGTCACTTGACCTCGTGGTGTAGTTGGTTAGCATATTCCCGTACTGAGGGAAGGATGCGGGTTCAAGTCCCGTGGAAGTCAAAATATTTTTGGGATATTATTTGATTTCTTATAAAATATTGATTAATATCGATAAAACTGACGTAGTGTCAGAGCAAAAATAATGTAAATTTTCTGTTAAAACCGCGGTTGAATTCGGAGCAAGGATTGTTGGTCTATCATGTTATAATGTTTATTAGGTACTTCTTCACGCCAAAACTACTAAACGCATCAGGCCGAAATTTAGCGAATACGTAGTTTTAGATATGGATAGCTTACTACCTCTCATCTAGGCTATCTTTTACCCTTTATGTCGGAAAAACGAGTGCGAAGCCGCGGGCGGAAGCAAGGTATTTTTAGGGTTCCGTACCCGAAGGGTGAAAACTGAACCCTATTACTAAGCCTCCGCTGTCCGTCTGTCACAGAGCTCTATCTCATGAACCGTAAGAGGTATACTGTTGAAATTTTCAGAGAATGTGCATTTCTTTTGCCGCTACAAAAAAAATAATAAAAATAAAATAAATATCCAAATTTGTTGCATTATTTTAATCACAAAACAGCTAGGTTTCGTGACAGTTTTACCTTGTAACCAAGTTAGGACAACATTCCGCCGCCCCTTTGGCTGTTAAAATCCAAATTTCTGTTTAGAAAACGGCTAGAATGTGTTATTTTGGATTAACAAAAGTCTGGATTGCCTGATTCTGATGCTCCTTTTAAATGTTAGATTATATTGTAGTTATTGTTTTTGTAACATACCTATATAATTATTTTTTTCTTATTAGTAAGTATTACAAACACACAAAATAAATAAATATGACTGTAAAGATTATTTATTTTTGTGTTTTGTGTTACTATTTATGCACATAATATTTTTTTTCTTTCGAAGGCACTACTTTTATAACTGAGCGAGTTTATATATTTTTCCTATTTGATATTTTGTGATCGCAGGGGTCCTGTGATTGTTCTTGTTCTGGTCAAGGCAGAATAACAGCGCCTTCCGTTCACAACAGTCGGCATTATGCTGAGTCTAGCCCATTTTGCTTCTGCAGCACACATTGGTCACCTACTCACCTACTTATTTTATACATAATGTTAATTAGTTTTTCAAAGCATTGTTCCTATGTTTTATTGTGTAATAAACAGGTGATTTAGTATTAAGTTTTAATTTAAAAATTGTTAATTATTATGTATATTGTGTGTATTGTGGTGGCAAATAAATTATATGTCTATGTCAAATTAAAGAGGGGTTCAAAAAACGTGATTTTTTGGCAATTGTTGCTCTTTGTTTGTCAAGGCATCTCTTGAAGCACAATAGGTAGATACATAAAACTTTCTATAAATAAGTAACATTTCAATTGTAATAACAACAAATACTAAAAATAAATTAAGTTGAAAATTTAAAGGGGTCTTCAAACATGTGAAATTTTATGTTCTTTGAAAAAGTTGCTTGATTTTTACGGTACGGAACCCTTCGTGTGCGAGTCGACTCGCACTTGGCGGTTTATTTAAAAGTAACCTTATTGTCTAACAGCTTGTCAAAGGCTTTGATCATGGACGTTCACATAAAGCAGAGAATATAATTAAGTAAAAAAAATCTGCAGTTTTTTAAAACTTCCCACCATTTAACTCATCATCGTCACTATCAGATACATACTCCTAGATTCTATTTTAAGTACTTAATAATAAAAACTGAGATATCTAGATATAGTGAAACCACGCTTCTGCAACCCCTAATGGGCTGGTGGCCTGCTATTGAGTTATAGATGTCTCAAACAGTAAGTTGTGACACTTACAGCGCTGAGCTGAGTAATTGCCTTGTCTTACACGGTGCGTAGTTTACACCGAGTCACAGAATATATAAGTTACTCTAGCTCAAAGATAGAGGGAAGTTGCTTCTGCTGTTTCGATAGCAATGGGGCGTTTTCCAAAGAAAAAAACAGCTAGGTAAGCTAAATTGTACTCTGTAGCGAAGCGATGTCCAGTCAAACGAACGCTTATTTCTAGTAGTTCTGTGCTGTAGTTTTCCCTCTATTCAGACTAATCAAACTATTTGCTTGTTTTTATTTTTTTTATGAAAACGCCTATTATTACTTACATAACCTCAGTAGCACAAAATAAAATTTAAATATACAATTATACTAGACACGTAGAAGAAGTGCCAAGTCGTAGCAGTTGTGCTACAACTACTTGTGTCATGTTCTACAAGGAAGCAAGCTGTCGCGAGATGGGTTTTGGTTTGCAGTTAAGGAGTGAGAAATTGGTGCAGCGGTGGACAGTGGGACCTGCTTGTTGATGCAAATCCGCTCAGAATGGGATTGAACAGTTACAAAGTAAATAATTTAAGACGAAATAGGTACGCGCTTTGTCAGTTGACAAAGCGCGTAACAGAAATACTAAGAGATAGTATGGAATTTCGTCTTAAATTATTTACTTTGTAACGGTAGAATCCCATTCTGAGCGGATTTATTTCAACAAGCAGGGATGAAACGTTGGCCCTACCAATCAATCAAACCTACATTAGGTGCAACTCCCCAACCTTAAGTTTGAAGTGAATTAAATATTTTAAAACCAGAATCTTGCGGTAAAATTATGATACCAAGCTATTATTGACAAACAATATACATAACATTATAAAACCAAAAGTAGTATAATCACGAGAGTTGGAACTTGTCAGGGGGTTTGCATAACGATGTACGCCACATTACCTTTATTTTTATTATCTACCAACTGTACAAAGTACAATGGTGTGTTAATTATCAGAGAAGACTCCCAGTTGTGTCTGGATTCATGTGTTGCAGAGTTCTTAACTTCGGTCTCTTATGAGACCGGTCCCTCAGAAACACCTAACAAAACACACACACTCACTACACAAGCATTCACTACACCCACTACTCAACTCGCACTAACTTGCACTTGTACCACACAACATTCTTGAACTTACAATAGAATAAAGTTTACAGAAACCTACCCTCAACAACTTATGTAAAAATTGTTGTTCATAGGATTATTATTGTGAAGTGTTTTGTATTAACCTATTATTTTAACTCATAATGTATGATAAGGAAGAGCGTTACCTTCTAATACAGGTATTTATATACTTAAAAGGAGGTCTCGAACACTGAACAATGTACAATGTTACTCGAGAATTTATTAATATAAACATTTTGTATTTTGTATTTGTATCTTACCACAGAAATCTAATTATTCAGATTTCTGTGGTTCTTTATTGTTTTGCCTTTTTCTAGTGACCAAGATGTAGAAAGTACAATGCAGGCTCTGCGTGTGATATCAAGGTGACCTAACTTTCCAAGTTATTATAGCTTAGTATCTACGTAAGGTAGTATCTACATGAGTTTATGTATCATATCAACGTGATTTATCTTCCGCGTAATGTCTTCATGTTAAATAGATTCTAATCAATAAATCAGTTGCGAATTATTAAGGTTGGAGTTATCATTTCCTAGGTACCTCTAGCCCCAACCTAATTTACATAGATTAAGGTATTCGCCGCAATTTGGCAGAAAATTTGCGTGGATGGCCGCCGAATCACGTTTTTTTCAAAATGGTGGACTAGTAGGTATTCCAACGATGCTCAATTTGCGTCTTAACCCATACCTATCCGTGAATGGAGTTATAATCACTAAACTCGTTATAAGTTGCGGTTTCGGTACTTAGCAACATACTACATAGTTCGGTGTACGAGCGGAAGTTGTTCAACACCTAACTATGCATTTCCATTCAACACGACTCTCAGAGATGAGAAGTGCACATAAGTGTTATTTCACTTTTAAATCTCGTTATATAACTGTCTGAAAGTTTTGTTTCTGTTCTGTTTTATTTATTATTTTAAAGCGATCAATGTTTTTCTATCTATCTTTCAGCCTAAATCAGGCTGAAAACACTACAATGACTATTATAGTTTACAATATTAGTTATTAAGTAAGAAAAAAGTGGCTTTACCCATATACATAATTCATGGTTGCACATAGTAGGTAGGATGAACGAAATATAACCAAACTTAACGATTGCACCAGTGCTTCTAGTTTTAAGTTTGGTAACATTTAGCCCACAAGTAAGCCAATTCATGATAATCATCGGAGACGGAGGAAATCACCCTTCATAGCTGATCGCAGGAGAGCACACATATTTTAGGTTGTCTAATCTGTCATCACAAAGAACGAACACATGTAATATTTTTAGGTTCTAAAATGTGGTATTTTGTATTTCGCAGAATATCGCCCTAAGTAATTTAGCTCTAAAATTGGCAGCTCTCCGACGCGAACCAACTCGTAAGTAAATTTCTCATAAATTGCCAATTTGGCATTGCCTGAACAATATAGATGTCTGTTATGAAATTCAAAGAATCACTTTATGTCTGAACTGAGTGACGCAGGCGTAGGTACAGTCAACTAGTAACGTGTGGGTTAGATTCACTTCTGTATTTACTAAAAAGCTTAATATAAAATATAAGCCTGGGAGGAGTTTTCGAAACAAAAACATCTAACATATTTCTTGGTCACTTCTTTATTTTATTCTACATAACGAAGCGACAGACACCAAAAATATCACTTAATTTCCGTGTCAGTGTTTAATTTTATGAATTTGACCTTTACTAAATGCACATTTGTTGTATTTAAGGAAACAAAGAGTTTTTGGTTGGATTGATGTGATTTCTACGTGCAAGTCTTTACGCCCACCGTGTACAAAAATGTCATTCTCAACCATTGCTCTTACTACTAGATCGCTGTCAATAATGATACATTGACAACTCAAAACGAAATCGACAAAACGCCAAGATTGTTGTGCTATATTCACAGACATTATAATATTAAGTCTTAACAAAGAAAATTACATTCAAATAATAGAAACAAATTTGAACTAGTATTTATAATTGAAACAATTGAGATAAGTACAGACAGTTGCAAACTATCTACAGGTAGCTCAACTATAATAGTAGTACAACTGAAGTCTGTAAGTCAAGTCGTCCTGCCATTGTATTGTAGCTAAACGTCGGGGTTTCTTAGCCTATGTCAGTAGAAAGATAGAAAGAAAGAAAACACTTTTATTTGAAACCACGAATATCGAATAGATGCTCTAATGGTTCTATTCTCGACTACAGTGCACAATTTCATCGAACCTACAGTCGATTTTACTCGCGGCCTATTATACTCTGCGCCGGATATCGGCCGTGAAGGCCTCTCGCAGAACAAAGACCGGGGCGGGCGGAAACTGGAAAACTTTTGTGGGTATTTTTGGAATGGCCGAGGTGAGTTTGAGGTTATCGAGTATAAATGATAGGTTTAATTGACTCGGGTGCTCGGGCAAAGTAAGTAGACCTTTATTATTTACTAGCTGCTGCCCGCGGGTTCGCACGCGAATTTTAAGTAGCCTATGTCCGTCCCCGGGCTACCATTTATCTCCCTGCCCAAATTAATTGAGATCCGTTCAACCGTTTAGGCGTGAAAAGGTAACAGACAGACAGACAGAGTTACTTTTGAATTTATAATATTAGTGTGGATTATTCTAAGATACTCATACCAATGTAATTAATTACTTACAATCTTTTGTTCCGGGTATTCTGGGTATTATAATGTACGTACTATATTATGTAAACTCACAATCCAGGTAGATGAGCATATTGTTACCTACCTACCTACATATTTACTTTGCCACCAATATCTTTTACACTACCTAGTCTAAGTAGGGTACCTACTTAGACTAGGTAGTTTACCTAGTATATCTTCTATTTTCTTATTATTATCTTTATTATTATATCTGTCATCAAGTAACGCTAGGTGACGCTTGTGTGGATTGTCTAGCATTATTTGTTATTTATTAATGAAGTTAATTATTAAAAGAAGGATTCGCTTTTTTGGCACATTTTTGAATGGATGACTCATTCGTCTCTTCATACAGACTTAGATATTCATGAAATCCTATACTATTATTTTATAGAGTTGAAACTTTAAAGGCTCAATGTTACCAGTACAACATATATCGGATTATGTTATTTTACGATAAAAAATAGCGCTTGTTTTTTAGGGTAATCTTTTTTGATGATTTAACTGCTATAGGTATCATGGGTTTCTGCCTCCTACCGTCTCTACATTTAGATTACCTCACAAAATCCAAATTTTATAAAGGGTGAAAATTTTACGCATAACCTTTTCGCCTATTAATGGTTCGTTTGGCTCATAGAAAATTACATTAACAGAATAAAACCATTTCAACTAGTATTTATCTACACATTATATCTGTTTATTAAACCGTCACCAGAAGGCAGTCTCCAGAATGCTGGCAGCATTGCTACGTTGAATGGCAATGCTAATTCGTTGACCGAAATAGAAGCCAGCATTCCGATCACCTGTCGACTCTATGAGAAGTTTGGTATGATTAGCCTTTAATTATTTTAACCTGAAAGTTTGCAAGCATGAAGTTCTGAATCTGAAATAACACATTGGCTTCTTTTATCCCGGAAAAACGTGTGCGAAGTCGTAGGCAGAAACTATAGTTTTCTATGTGATCAACGCTGGAGCTCAAAATCTCGATACAACCGACAACTTCTCACAATCAATGTACCTACATACCTACAAGTTGTGTGTTCCGAAAGTAAAGTTTATTTAGATACTGTAATTAAACATGTAAATTCTGTAATCCAAGAGGCACTTGACCTGTAAAATATCACCGGCGCCGTAATAGTCCCTCAGTCGAGCGCCCTCGAGCAGCATCTGTATTCGACACATATCGGAGTGAAAATTCACCCGCATATCAATAGGTATATATTAAACCTTATCGATGTTAGCTAAATTTTCTTTTAGAAGTTTTTATACATACCTACTTTACTAACCAAAAAAAAAACGTGGGACGAGTTGCAAAACGAAAATATTATTTATTTTGAGCAGAACTCAACTCGTCTTAAATGGGCCGTAGCCATGTTGATGAATTACTCAACTTATTAAAAAGGCTGTTTGTCACAGATTTGGACCACCTCACTGCCGTGCAGTACAGAAATGTGCATTCAAATATATGGGCTTTAACCGTAAGCTTTTTTGGCTTTATCACGTAATATTTAGATGCATTTAATATTGACGGCATCAGATATCAGACAGCGCGAGGGTTCGCTTGTATCAAGCGAACCCTCATGCGGTCAGCCATTTTGTCACTGTAAAATGTATGTTATGGATTTATGCTGTTGTATGTATATTATGTTTATTAGGATAGGTAAATTACAAGTCTGAAACACTCAAGAGACTTTCTGCCGTACTCGTTTATACTGTATGACGTCAGGGAGTCTCGCTCTTGCACTTATGGCTTGTTCACCCATGGGGTTTATAACACAATATTTTCTTTATCAGTAGTATGCATAAGTTAATATTACTGTTCAAGTTCATGTCTGTTATATGTGAGGATTCATCAGGATGGTGTATTGGGGTGTTAAGAAATAGCGTCATATGACCATCAATCGCGTAGATTTCGAGACTTTTGGCTGGTTTAACAACCTCTTCCTCCACTTCTAGGCTTAAGCTCGTTTGAACGAAAATCCAAGTACCTATCTAAATAAGTGCGAGTCTACTCGCACACGAAGCGTTCCGTACCTACCGTAAAAATCAGGCAACTTTTTCAAAGAACATCAAACTTTCACTTCTTTGAAGACCACTTAAAATTATCAATTTTATTATATATTTAGTATTTATTGTTATTACAGTTGAAGTGTTACTTATTTATAAAAGTTTCATGTGTCTACCTATTGTAGTTCAAGAGATACAGCCTTGACAAACGAAGAGCAAAAATAGCCAAAACAAGGTCCGCCCAGTGCGAGTGTGACTCGCTCGCCGAGGTTTTCGAACGTTAGTCAAGTATACGAAAATGTAATATAGGCAAAGAAAATTACAATCAAATAATAAAAAAACAAATTAGAACGAGTATTTACAATTGAAACAATTAAGCTAACTGCAGACTGTTGCAAACAATCTACAGGTAGCTCGACTGATCCATATCAATACCAGTCGGAAGCGTCCCCAAGACGCTGGCTGCATTGCCCCGCTGTATGGCAATGCTGATGCGCTGCGCCAGATACCCACCAGCTCTCAGGTCACGCGTCGCTTCGACCAGACGCTCAGATAACTTTTTAAAACCCGGAGAGGCTCGGTACCCCACGGACCTAGGGTCTCGACCCCAAAGGGAGCAAAAGTGTATATAGGCTCTGTCGAGACCTGCATATTTGCGCCTCTTGAGATCCTCGGCTGTCCTCCTTTATAATTAGCATTTAACTGTTAAACTTTACATTTCCATCGCAAAATTTTGCAGCTTCTTACAAAAACCGCTTAAGTCTACAAGAGCTGGACATTGTGCTAGTTTAAGACACTCGGCTCGCTCGGCTAGATAACTGCATACTTGTAGCAAGTTGGATACAGGGTAGACTAGTCAGAAGGGATAACTGGAGTCTGTCCTTTTAGGAATGGACGAAAATATTTTCTTATTTTAATTTAGATACAGTTTTGATGGACTTGGATAAATAGGTTAAAAATCTACTTATGGCACCTTCAATTCCAAATTTCAGCTTAATCGGAAACCGCAATATTTTGTTTCAGGCATAGTAGATGAAATCAGTGGAACAAATTTATACTTTTTTTGTTGTAGATGTGTCCAAACGAATGTTTTTTTTATGTCTACTAGCTGCTGCTCGCGGCTTCTCTCGCTTTTTTCGGGGGTAAAAAGTAGCCTATGTCCGTCCCCGGGATACTATCTACCTCCCTGCCAAATTTCACTAAGATCCGTTCAGCCGTTTAGGCGTGAAAAGGTAACAGACAGACAGACAGACAGTGTTACTTTCGAATTTATAATATTATATTAGTAAATGGTACTACACAAATTATCATCAAACAGCGATGTGATGAATCAGATAAATTATGCAATTATAGAATCGCTCTAAGGTATCCTGTAACGGGGTGGGTCAGGAAAATCATCTAAAAACAAGAACACTGGAAATTAATTTATTAGACCCAGTCAAATTTTAAAGTAAAACCGTTGAGTAGCTTCTCTGCGCTGTGGCTGACAGAATCAGCATATTTTCCGTCACGTCGACAATACTGCATAATTACCTACTCTACTCCGGGAAACGGGAAACTGGGCTTTGTGCTTCCTCTTACGTCATTTTGAATGGCTTGAATGTGCTTTGAATCATCTGTAAAGATTTATTGTAAAACTGTGAATAAATTTTCGGTCATAGAACTAAAATAATGGTCATACATTATTATTAGACAAAGTCTCCACGCCGCCGCCTCTCTGTCTGAACGTGATAAACTCAAATAAAACTCAAACCTATTGCATTCTTGCCTACTTTATTGTCTTTGTTTGATTTTGTTTTGTACTGTCTATGTTTGTGAACTAAATAAACCATATAAAACTATGTATATACCCGAACCTCTTGCACCGCCTTTTTACATGGATTTCCAATCCCGCTAGAACCTGCCTAAGCTCTATCTGTGTTCTCGTTGTCAATCATTATTATTTTTTGTTCTTGTATTTTTATTGTTGTATTGTATAGAAAAATCTGTGATTGTTCTATCTATTATTACATTTTGTTGTTGTTAAAATTAAAAATAAAGCTGTATCTGACCATTCCTTACTCTATAATCTGTTATTAGAATTTCTGTTGTTTGTTCAATTATATAAACCATATATCGTAGGTTTTATTAGTTATTTTATATTTGTTAATGTATTTCATGTTTTTTAATGTTGTGTCTCGTCTCGTACGTGACGTCCGCAACATGGTCCCGACGGAAGACCAGCGTTGTGGTAGCCTACGGCTATTACAACATATGCTGAGTCGGCCGCCATTTTGTAGCTTTAAGTTTAATTAATGTATTAAGTATATTTTTTAAGTATCTTCATATCTTTTATGTTAGTTTAGTAGTAATTATAACTTTAACAAACTATGCAAATGCATATCTACTATAAGTTGGCATTACCGTAACTTTGCTATAAATATAGATTTTCTTATTCTTATATAAATACCTACTTTTAAATAAATATTCTTACTTGCTCAAAGTGATTAATTGGGAAGAATAATAATACTAATAATAATCTTCAATCATAATAAATAATCATCGTCATATTTCAGCCAATTTACTCAAAACCGTCATCAATTAATTCTCAAAATGTTGTTTTATTCTCTTTGAGGAAAAATGGCTTCAAAACTGAAATAAGTAAATCTTTCTTTAAAGATTAAATCTATAAAGCATAAACATGCTATTATTTTGTCTTTTGTTATGGTGTTCTTGGTTTGTTTGACTTAAAATTGTATTTGGATAAGGTACTACTTGTACTTTGAATTTTCACTCTATTGTTTTTGTAGGCTCCAAATGGTTAAGTATTCATATTAATAGTACTTATCAGATTGGCCGCACCGCTATGCATTTACCACTGCTAAAAATGTTCATTTAAATGTGTAATGGACACATAATATGTACCTACTCATAAGTGGAAACTGTAGGCTTAAGTTATCCAATAAGTTTAACATGCATATTGAGGTTTGATAAGCTGTTAGTTATCCTAAAATATAAAAATAAAACCTAAAATATTTAATTGATGATGGTATTGGGTAAATTGGCAAATATGACTACGATTATTTATTATGATTAAAGATTATTATTAGTATTATTTAACGGGTATTAATCGCTGCTAGCAATTAAAATAATAATGTGTTCAGATCGGGTAAGTTTAATATAATAAAAATATATTTACTGTTGAATATGTTCGAAATAATTTCGCGTGTTTTAAAAAACGATAAACCGACTTCAAATTCCGGTTCATAGATAATATTCCTATGTCTCGGACGAACGAACTCACCTCTACCTTACTTTCCCTGACCGAATGTCTATGTTCACGTGCAAAAAATTTAGTTTACACTGACGACATCTAGTTATAATTCAAGTCTAATTTAGTTTGATGTCACATGGATGAAACTGTTGACGCCCGTTGCCATGGAAAACCATTAATTAGGTGATAATGAAATTATTTACTATAATATATTTATTTACTATAAAATATCAGATTATCTAGAGGATAAAAAAGCTTGGGACGGGATTTGCTCCAACTCGAAAAATAACAACTAACAGGCTAAAGGTTTCTTCGTCGCTTCTTTACTTTAGTCAACATACCGAAGCGACTGAAATCAAAAATATCACTTTATTTCCGTGTCAGTGTTTAATTATTAAGAATTTGACCTTTTCTAAGTGTACATTTATTGTATTTATGGAAATAAAGAGTTTTTGACTTTGACTTTGACTTTGATTACAAACCTACGTTTTACGTCGCACATAGAAATTCCTCGAGAATCAAACTAATACCTCAAAATCAATTTTTATACAACAACGAAAGAATCATCAAAATCTATTAACAATTGCCGCAGATATCACCAAAACTATTGTAGCTAGTCGTGATTCTCCAAAAATATTAAGTTGCTTTTTAAGTTTAACGGGATAAATACTAATCCCTCGGGAATCAAAATTTTATGGGACCACCTCGGGATCATTCTCTATACAATAGTGAATGAATCAGTAAATCGGTTACACATAGGCGGAGATATCAAGTAACATACATACATAAAAATAAATAAAAAAAAACATACAGACGAACTGAGTACCTCCTCCTTTTAAAGTCGGTTAAAAATCACGCCGACCGGGAGGATTCTTACGGGCCGCGTAAATCAATAAAGTTGAAACCTAACTTCTCGGTTTTTATTATTACAGTGCGTAAGCCCTCATACACGGGGTAATTTATAAGAAATCAAATAATATCCCAAAAATTTTTCGGCTTCGACGGGGCTTGAACCCGCATCCTTTTCTCAGTACGGGGGTGGCTGTTAGCTCTCCACCTACAGCTAGTGCTAGGCGTTAGTTGCTAGGGTGTTCCCCTGTAGGTGGTGTAGGCGCTAGAGTCGGAAGGAAATCCCAAAGTTTTTCGACTCCTACGTAACTTGACCTCGTGGTGTAGTTGGTTGTCACATTCCCGTACTGAGAGAAAGATGCGGGTTCAAATCCCGTCGAAGTCTAATTTTTTTTTGGGATATTATTTAATTTCTCTGCTATCCGATCGTGGCCGGGGCTGTTTGTTAGTATAAAAATCATATCAAATATGGCCGTCTGAGGTCATCTTCACTTTGATATCGATTATATTAATTTACTTACAGTTAGTCTCGAAGGTGACTGCCATTGGCGACGGCAACTAATTCAATCCAGCGACAACCTTGCAACTTAATGCAATATTGCTAGTGACGCTGTGAAACTACCCTCATTTGTAAACGTAGCGCGATGTAAATTGAAGTTTTATTCCTTAGGGTAGCAAGATGTATTTTCGTATTGAAGTGGATTGTCGCTAAGAAGCTTCGTGTGTGTGGTGTGGTGGTGAAGCAGGACTGCTTCAGTGACTTTTCAGGAATTTCAGGCCACTCCGTTCAGTTAGGTCGCATCCCAGCATCTCACGATTTCACAAAAATATTTTTATAATAAGGTGTGATGTGACGTGAATTTAGTAGAGTCAAAAATCTTTCGGATATCAAAAGATTCGATATACATAACCTACCTATCATCACATCACACCATCAGCCTAATACTAGTCCACTGCTGGACGTAGGCCTCCCCTGATTATTGGCTCTCATCATCATCAATCATAAGGTGCTCAATTGGTGCATCAATCATAAGGTGGTGGTCGTGTCGGTCTGCCGTCCCATCGTATTATAAGATTGAGATTCCCTCAATCTCAATCTTATCTTATAGAGTGCACCTGTGTTTGCGCAAACACTTGTGCACTATAATATGTCCTGCGCACATGACTAGTATCCGTTGAGATTAGGCGCCGTGGCCGAAGTTTCAACCAGGAGGTTGAAACTTCGGCCACGGAGGTTTCAATCATAAGGAAATTGTATTCGTAGGTTTTATACGTACCTTAAAGATAGATAATACTTTATTGCACACTTAATTTAGAATTTTTTTCCAAAATAATAATAATGGAGAAAGCGACAATTGGCGGTCTTATCGCTCAAGAGATCGCATAATAATATAGGTATTTACTAGGTAATTAGAATGTAAACAAATATAAACTATACATTACAACACTAATTTCATATAAGTATGTGGTCACGTTTATAAATAAGCCGGCTTAAGTTCCAGCAAATAAGTTTAGTAATAAAAGCTTTAAGTAGGTTTTAAAGTGCTGAAGCTGAGTGTCTGGACGCAGTTAATGAAGTGTCTATAGATCCTGCGTACTCAAAATCCTTTCAAGTTCGAGTCATACTTTAGCTGTTAAGTAGCTCTCGACTTTTTTTTTAATTTAACACCAAACAAAAGGCTTTGTCGTTGAGCGACTACACTGCCTAGCTATTGACTATAAATAAGGTTCAATTTTTTTTTATTTACGACTTAGGTAGGTAATTTTTGCTGTTTTTTTTAATTAAAAAGTTTAATATGTTTATTTTGTTAACCGATAAGTAGGTAGATAAACATAGCATGCAACTTTACAAAAGAAATTTTACAAAATGGTCTTTGTGTCACAATAATTCACACTTATAAAAAAGCGTAAGTTGTGATGGGTATGAAACCTTCATGTCAAAACTACCGAACAGATCTAGCTACAATTTTGCATAAGTTCCAAAACGTAGTTCTAAACCTAGAATAGTTTAAAGGCTACATTTTATCCCGGAAAAAATGTGCAAAGACGCGGGCAGAAGAATAAAATAAAATACATGTAAGACTATCACTGTTAAGATACAACGCTACCTTTAAGGCGCTACCCCGACCCAGAAAAGCGCCTCCACCTAGTTTATCTTATTATTACGTTAAACAAAGGAATTTTGTTTGGCATTGCCATTGGGTACTTTGTGATATCTATTATATGCTTTTTTTTTAATGCCTCTGTAATAGTTTTATCTTGTATAGTTTCTGCATAGATGCGAAGTTGCTCTTTTTGGCCACCAAACTCTGTTTTCGCATCTCTGTCTAAACTATACAAAATAAAACTATTACAGAGGCAATAAAAAAAGCTATGATAGGTATCACAAACTGCCCAATGGATTTTAGAAATTTCTTTTGTTTAACGTAATTATAAGATAAACTAGGTGGCGGCGCTGTTCTGTGTGTCTACCATGAGTTTTAACAATCTATACTCGCTAGCGCCTGTTGTTAAAAATATGTATGAAAACTTGAGCAGCGCCTCTAGCGGATAGTTGGGTACTAAAATGGTACTAACTATAGGTACAATCTGCGTATTTACGTAACTACTGTAGTAACGTCAGGCGATCTAACTGTGACAACTTATGGTAGACACACTGGGTCGGGGTAGCGCCTTAAACAACCCTGCGTCAAGTATATTAAAACAATGTTGCGTTTTGTTTAGATACGTTTTCCACACATAAGTAAAACGAATATATTTCTTATATTACCACATACGCCATTGTGTTTAAGTTGGTTGGTATTTTCTATTATACAAGCTACGCGTCCACTGGGTCAGAATCGGAGCGTACGGAGCGAGTTAATTTGTTGCTTTGTATTGATTTCTATGGTACAGCGTACACAAGATCGGCATATCTGTGCCAGAGATCAGTATTTCTGCCGATGACGTCACTATCGGAGGATAGTGACGAGGTTATTGTTGCGGATGACGTGTTAATCAAGTTTGCCTGTGCACGGCACCTCCACCTCCGTCACAGGCAAAATCAGTTGCTTAGAAAATATCTATATAGCTGATGCAAAATCCGAAAGCAATAGACGCATCCTATCCGCGTTTTCTAAGTACCGACATACGCTACGTACGCTGCGATTGGACCCAATGGACGCGTAGATAGGAATAAGTTTGCAGACGTCCCCAAAGGAACCCTGGAACAATAACACTCACAAAACCAATGTTTATTTAACTATTTGCACAGTCCATAGAAGTTACTCGAACTCTTTTCCCTATAGATTATCTAAGTTTCCAGTAGCTTCATCCGCGGCTTTGCGCGCGTTTTTCCTCGATAAAAAGTACCTCAACTACCTAGATATGTTATTCCAGGTTTAAAACTACGTGTATACAAATTTCAGCCCGATATCAGTTCAGTAGTTGGCATGAATGAAGAGGTAGGTAGTAAACATTCTTCAAACTTCCGCATTTATATCTAGCTAGTTATTAAGAGGGCGCAAAGCGCGCTATTTTGTGAAATGGCGCGCAATCCAATGCCTAGCCTGCATTGGATTTCTAGTTCATAGGAACGGGACAGAGGATAGCACGTTTTTGGAACGGCGTAAGCGCAAAAATCAAATTTTATTTACAAGAAAACTACCTTCACAATTTATGAAGAAACTGTTTCAAGGAACCAAATTAAACGTCAAAAGAGAAACGTTAGAAATTGTTAAAAGTAGGAACCGTAATTCTTAGGAATAACCTTTGATAGTAAACTTCAATGGGGCGCACACATAGATAAGCTATCGAAGAGACTTAGTTCTGCAGCATATGCAGTCAAAAAAATCCGTCATCTACTAGTCTAGAAGTATCAACGTCTGTAACGTTGATACTTCTAGACTAGTCTATTTCAGCTACTTCCATAGTGTTATGTCTTATGGCATACTGCTGTGGGGGAACGCTGCAGATATTCACACCGTGGGCTGTTCGTGCAATCTATAATATGGATCCCAGAGAAACCCTACGTGAAAAATCAAAGAAATAAACATAATGACAGTACCATGTCAATATATTTATGAAAACTTGTACACTCATAGAAATATCAGTCGATTCCCTAAAAATAGCGACATACTCGTACATAATTTAAATACTAGAAATAAGAATAAACTCGCTGTGCCCACAAACTAGGCTAATCAAGAATAATGTATCTTATATAGGGCAAAGTATACGTCCTACAACAAAATACCAAAAGAGTCGAAAAAATTATCAATAAAAAGTTCAAACAAACTGTTAAACATATCCTTTGTAAAAAAGCTTACTACGAAATATCAGATTAAGTAGAGGATAAAAAGCTTGGGACAAGTTTTGCTCCAACTCGAAAAATAACAACCTAGCAAGGTAAAGGTTTCTTGTTCACTTCTTTATTTAACCTTAAAAAGATTGAAGTCAACAAAAATCAAAGTGTTATTTCCTAGTTTTACCGTTTTGTGACGTGTCCAAGAGTCCTATAGGGTCTAAAGGAAATAAATCACTTTGAATTTGAATTTTAAATAATATTACCTATGAATCAAAACATAAGTCATTTCAATAGACCGCAGGGTTCCCGAGATCTCAACCAAATTAAATGCACTTGGATGATTTTTTTAATGTATTTTTTTTCTTTATCATGTTTTCACATTCAAGAAACCAAAAAAAAACGTTGAACTATAAAGTTCAACGTTTTTTTTTGGTTTACCTACATGAGTAGGTAGTTCAAGTTTTTACCACGGGGATCCCGTGAGTACTGAGATCTAACATTTTAAACTTTCGCGATCTGTTAACAAATTAAAGATTATTTGTCGGGTATTATCGCGTACGTTTTGTTTCATTTTCCCCCACGTTTCCATCGCGTTGCAGTGATCGTGGTCACGGGGCGACTGGATGTACTCGGAGTTACAGCCAAGAATTGACGGCAGTATCCACGACTACCCTCAATTCGTCTTCAGAATCAAGAATGACCACATTCACATTACGACATACTACACTGACCGTGTCCGACTTCAGTACAGTCGGATCAGACGCGAAATAAAATAAAAAGGTTCGCCATAAATACCCGACAAATAATCTTTAATATACTGAGATCTAGGCCTAGATTTATCCCCAAACCCGATAGGTTCGCCTCTTACTCGGATGTGATAATTTGTTTACTCATCTACTTAGTTTTTATTTCCATGTTCAGGTCCCCACACAAACTATTCATAATAATTTACGGGAAACTGGACTCTATTTCTTATCTTTTACGTATCAGTTTTAGTTTACCCGCCGGCAAAACCCGGCCGCTCTACGCTACCAGTTACGGGTGTAACTGGATCAGAGAATATCTGCATTCTCAGTAAACTCAACAAAATGGCTTCGGGTGAACCTGAAGCAAACCTGGCCTTAGGACTTTCTTTGTTTATCTACACAAACCTTTTGTGTTATTCACATTGGTGGGTATCTAGCTAGAAGGGCAAGTAAGGAATTGTTTCTTGCACGAAGATTCCTCTAGAGTCGATTCCCGTAACGTCGACTCTTGTAAAGTCGCCCGCGCACGAACCGCAGAACGTAATGATACGAACTAAAGCGAGTCTTTCACTCACACTATGTACGTTACTTCTACACGCTCAAACGGATGAACGGACTTGGATGAAATTTGATAACAGGATAGCTTATATCCTGAATTAACATAAAGGCTACTTTTGATACTGGAAAATTGCAGTGTTTCCGTGGGATGGAAAATATCAAATTAAATTGCGAGCGGGTTTTCGCAATGTGATTTTTTTTGAAGATTTAAATTAGAGTAACTAAGCGAAATGCAATGTGGCCTGTGCAATTTAATATGGATACCTAACCTACTTATTATTTTTATTTATAGTTTTTTGTTTTATTTTACCCACTGTATTAAAAGATGATCTATAATCAAATTTTATTTTCTGATGTATTAAGGAATTTAATTTTATAGTTGGGTATATTCAGAGACAAGTGTGAGAAAAACGTTGATTGAGCCTGTCTGCCTAAATTTGAATTTCAAAAGTTCATAACTAAAATGACGCAAATGAGGAGGCCTATGTCCAACAGCGGACTAATATAGGATTATGATGATAACTAAAATACTATACTCAAATTTGCTTATTTTTAAATCATTCACAGCATAGTAGGTATTCCGTACGGATTATGTCTTTCCGTATGTCTTTTGATCAAGGACAATATTTAATTTTTTTTGCAGGATCTAGTTAAAAACCAATAAAGGTCAGTCGATAAAAATGACCTTTCCAAAACATTGCCAGATAAAGTGATAGCCCAGCACCATTATCTTTTGCTCCATTAGGTACCTTTGCCTTCAAACCCTCGGGTTTCGCGGCTAATGAACTAAATAATCTTCGATAGCTCCGAATCTAACGGGAAACTGAAGATCAGAAATATTGCAAAAAGTTTGTATCTTCTGTAAATATTTGTGTGTAAATATTTTTCAGACCAGACCAGAACCAGCAGGCCATACCAGGAGAAGCAGACCTGACCAGGACCAAGACCCAATTCTGCAAAGCAAAAGGCTTCACTATGACACAATCATTGTCATAGTGACACACGTTTGGTTGACGTCCCAGTATCGCCGCGTAAAATACGAAAACGTGTCTTTGGTGCTGAGGGTAGGTAGATAATTACAAATAACTTGCTGTTGCCCGCAACTTCGCACGCTCTTTTCTGGGATAAAAGTAGCCAGTGTCCGTCCCCGGGATACCACCTACCTCCGTGCCAAAATTCATTAAAATCCGTTCAGCCGTTTAGGCGTAAAAAAGGTAACAGACAGAGTTACTTTCGAATTTATAATATTCACGGATAATAATAGTATGGATTTTTTAAAAGCTGTCGGGATTGTCTTTTATTTTTTTTCATACAAATGTCCGCGCTGACGTCACAAATCCTGTCTCCAGTAGGTACCTATGCGAAAAACAAAAGCGGATCGCGTCAGCTTTTAAAAGGTACGTAAATAAAGTTACCTTATCCACAGATTGCTTAATATTAGTACCTACAGTTGATGAGAAACCAGAGTAATATAGTAGGGGTACTATCACTGTTGTAGGTGCGAGTTTTCTTCGCTAGGTTGGTAGTAGGTACCTAATTTAATTTCGCACCACAAAACTGCATTTAATTAAAGAAAACAGTTGAAAACGTCTAGTCTAGTGTAATGAAGTAAGAGCGTTAAATCAACTGAAGCAGTTTTATGAGAAAACTTATGTGAGTAGTTTAAAACTTGTTTCTCCCTGAAGAGTTTTTAAGAATAATTGGGTTGCTGCAGGAAAGTGTTGATTCAGGAGTTTTGCTATTGGCCATGAGGTCGAGAGGATTAGTTACACAGCTATGTTGAGAAAACTTAATAAAGCCTCTTCTACCTTCTTAATACCTAAAGGAGAAGGTGGTAATGTGGCTCCTATTTTGTTATTAGACCGTAAAATTCAAAATAATAGGTCTATAAATGAAAATTATACGTTATAAGATTTAGCAATTATCTGTATATTCGTATCCGAGGCTGTATTTAATGAAATCCAATTATTTTGTCATGAAAATTGTTTATACAAATCTTAGTAACTGGTATCCGAGGACGGTACCTATTATGGCCCCCCTAATATACATTTCGCACATATATACTTCATAAATGTTTTATATGAATAAATTACTAAATGATAATCTGCTAAAACACCTAGAATCAGTGCAACCGGTGGTGTATTCAGAATATCTTTTTGGCCCTATTATGGAATATAAACAAAAAACGCGCGCAGTAAACCTTTCGCCAGTAGGTGCACGTTACAACTTGCTTGAATAACAAAAAATATGAAAGTCTCACTAGCGGCGGTTTTGTGTGTAAATTACCTTAGTCACGTTATTTACCATTACGGCTACTCTCTACGAGATGGAGCTGTTTCAATAAATAAATACTAAAGGGGCCATAATACCTACCTGCAGGGGCCACAGTACTACCTTCTCCCAATACTTATGGTATGGATATCGATCTCCCTGTGGCGAAATACTCTGGACCCTGCCCTACGTAGGTACCCGTTGGTTTTTCATCATTTAACAACGAAGGTAGGTACTTAAATACTTCTAGAACGGAATCTTTTAGGTAGGTACCTTCTTTCATACTATGTTTTTAGTAAAAAGCTGAAAATATCTGTACCGGTTGTAATCAGTTATGGGTGTAGTACCCATAACACAAGCACTGCTTAGCTTGGGTCTGAATAATGCTGTGTGAATTGTCCATTCACACAGCATCATTATTATTATTTATTAGTGTCGATAATCTTGCGTAAGTCAAGTTAAGGCAAGCAAGCTTTATCATACCTACCCATATAAACGCTCTATACATAAACACATGCCCAGATATTTAATGTTAGTTTACCTATGACTTAGCAAAGTTCCTTCCTAGATAAGTAGGTTATTAACACAAAATTGATCATCTTCACATCTATTTCTTGCGTTTGCACAATAAACTAGAGCTGAAAGCTTAGGCCCATTACACACATAGACGCCTCATTATGCCGTTATTACGCTACGGGACACCGGTGCGTTTTGTTTTAGCACCATTTCTCTCTCAAAACTTTAAGGGTTTTAGTACACTTTAGCGAAATTAGCCTTAGGGGTGCGCAGGGAAATAACGGGAGATATAATACCTACAGGGTGGCTTTTTGAGACGTCTCGTAGTTTTGGATTTAGCCATACCACTACTAATGGCTTTGCACACGTTTTACCGGAATGAAAAGTACCTAAGCTTCGTCCACGTATTTATTTTCTTTGACTGAATGAAAGAATGCGCCTTTTTATGAATAGTGATGCAATCTATCGGCACGAAAAATATCGGAACTAACGAGAGCTGCGATATTTATCGAGCTGACAGATTACGTGTGAAAAAGAAAATAAATGCGTGGACGGAGTAGGTATAGTAGCTTATTTGTTATTCCTGGGCTAGAGCTACATCCATGCAAACTATTAGCTCGATAAAACATTTACCTATTCAATATGAATAGGTAGAGAAAACTTTAATAAAACGAATTATTTTTTGCATTAAAGTCATTTACAACGGGATATTTAGGTACTATTTTAGTTTCAAAACAAAAAGCTCAAAAATCAAATCATGTTAAATATCTCCTAAATGTCTTTAGTGTTATTAATCATGATGCTTTTAATAGATTTATTTTTCACATTGATACAAGTTTTTAATGTGTGTTTGTCACCGCCAAAACTACTGAACAGATTTGGCTAAAATTTCGAACATACGAATTTCCGGACCTGGAATCTGTACCAATTGTGTATTTAGTTTATAAAAAATGGCTGCGAAGCCGCGGGAGAAGCTTGTAGGTAGGTACCCAATATAAACTTACATTCGAGTCAAATTGCTAACCTAACCAAACATCCCCGTAGTTCACCCAGCCGCCAATAATTGGACTAATGATACAAAGTACGGTAATTGGGAGTTGAACTAATGAGACAAAACCCAGTCAATGGAAATACTGCATCGTAGAATTTCGGCTGTACCATTATTTCAAACATAGCTAAGAACAATTTCCACCATTACACCGTTAAAAATTCGGGTAGGCTGTATCAAGGAGGCAGCCATACCTACCTACTCTAACCGGAACATGACCTAGAGTAGAACATTACTAAAACCGAACATGACGTTCATCCAACAACCCCTCTACTGCGCCATTCCTCGCACGCCAGCGGGACTCGCTTTGCTCGCCGGGATAATCGTGAGCTCTGTCAAACGAGACCACTTGCGCTCGAATCAATCACGAACAATGTAACGTACCTGCTGAGTAATTATTAGACAAAACCGTGCGGTGCGAGAAATGGTCGATTCCGCTTTTTGTGATTTATCCGAAAATAGTACTTAATTGTCTCTACCTCCTCCACCTCCACAGCCTGTATTGGTCCACTGCTGGACCCAGGCCTCCCCCTGATAAGCGCCTTATTGGCTTTTATCGCAAGTGCAGATTTCCGGATGCTTTCAGCGCGCCTTTATGTAGGTAAGTATGCCAGTAACACTGGGTATGTTGCTAGCGGTGTAAGGAGGGGGGTTACCTGGAGCGGTATAGAAAACAGCCCCGGGTGCCAACCCACGCTACGCCGCCACCTAATGCACTAACGAGTAAAAAATAAAGCTGGTGAAACGAAATCCAAATCAGGTCAAACGTTTGACATCCCACTTTTGCATGTTTAAAAATATAAAAGCTGGCAAGTTATTGATTTCTTCGATACCGGATTAGCCTAGTGAAGAAATCAACAGATAATTAGTACCAATACTAGGTATGAATAGCTGTAAATTACATAATTACTTGTTCTTCTTTTTATAAGATAAGGCCGACAGTTCCATTGCTGTTCCCTACATTATATTTAATAAGTACTATCTGTTTTATAAGGTGATGAATAAAGCATTGTCTATCTATCTATCTATCTTTATTTTTTGTGTATTAATTTTTGACAAATAATATTATTACCTATTATTATTATTTTTAGGAATCAGAACCGGATTTATTTAATAAAAATATAAATTCCAAAATGAACTTAGAACAAAGAATAAATTGAAAAAGGCAGAGTATAAAATAACGTCCGCACAGGGCAAGGTATAAAAAAATATATAACTTGAAGGAATGAATTTGAATTATTGTAATTATTCTGGACAATTCACACAACATCATCTAGCCCCGAGCTCTGCTTGAGTTTGTGTTATGGGTACTAGATAATTGAAATAGGTACGTGATACAATATACTACATAGATATTATTTATGAAACATATAAAACACCCAGAACACCCGGAACAAATATCTGCAGATCATATAAACATGTCACGAGGCGGGAATCGAACCCGCAACCTCCTGCGTCGTTTATATATCCGACTGGTAGTTTGTTTCTCTAGTGGAGTGGTTCTCATCCAACAATAAAATTATATATTCATTTTATATTGTCGCAAATTAATACACCCTTGTTTTATACATAGTTAAGAATGTGCACCTAATGTAATTAATGACCTGTTTATTTTGCCGAAATAAATGTAAATACTATTTTTACCATATTTACAAAAATAAACAGAGCCAACGCGGTAAGTAGGAAGTAAATAGCAAGAAAAGATTATAATGTATAAAATCAATTAGTATATTCAAGTAATACAAAAATTTGGACCCATACAATCAAAATTAGAAAACGTGAGCTTAAGCTAATGGCACAACTAAATATAATAAAAAAGTGCTCATACTGTGAACTTTGGACGGGGTATATACCTACTTACATTAAAATACAGCTACTTTTATATTATAAATCTCATACAAACGGGAATATTTCACCTAAAACAGAAGATCTTGGCCCTGAGTTTGGTTGCTTCTAAGCGATAAGGCCGCCCATTGTTCTTGTGTCTTATGTAATGACTTTTGTATTTTATTTTTGTTGGTGTACAAAAGCATTTTTGTAATTTTTTTTATAGGATTTTTTTTTGTACCAGAGTTCAGTGCCTCTACCGTGCGTATATGGAACTACGCAAATGTACTAAAAAATGGAAGGTTACGAATAATCATGACACTATCGAGAAAAAAATCTAAGGGCTCAGAAAAAGACGGGGTTGAGGATAACTTTGTTAGGTATACGTTCCAAAAGTATTTAAAAAGTATAAAATTCGTTACTTGTATTTATGATATTATATGATATGTATAAAATTTATCCAAATGCATTATTATCTTGTACTAAGGACGGATTATTTAAATAGTTTTAGATGCTTAAAATTATTTATGTACAATAATAACGTTGGCTTAAAATTTGGCCTCTACCATTATTAATCAAACATTAAACAATTGTTACAAAAGGACGGATTAATTTTTATTATATTATTAATTGATTTAATACTATTTAAGTACATACATAATCTAATTTCTAGTTAGTAGGCACATAACACATATGCTTAATACTAAAATCAGCCTTAGTAGTAAAACAATAAGGTTAATATTACAACTTCACAACAAAACTAGAAATATAATGAAAATATTCTAAGAGATTCTGCTTTCTTTTTCGAACTGATTGATATATTTTTAGTTAACTGATACAAACAAGTTTTATGACTTGTTTTTTACAGCGAAATCTTCTCTAAGCGCTATTTCTAAACATTGAACGTAACATAACAGTACCGTCACGCTCACGCTCGTCGCTCGGCGCGATTGCTGTGCCCTAATTCCACTATATCATTCGCTTCACCATAACAATGGTATCGTCTCTGAACGACACATTTTGGCATTTTACCTTTGATGAAATAAACTACAAATGGAGGGACGCGTGTCAAGTGTCAAGGTTGCAATCATTCTGTCAATCTCTCAAAACAATTGTTTAGCAGAATTCGGCCGGTCAAAATAGTTAGTTTAATGCAATAACAGAATTGACGCTATTGTCTTAGACGTTTTTTTTAGTGAAAAGTTTTAGCGCTGTTTCTTAACATTGAACGAAAATATAACCGTCACGCTCGGGTCGGTTACGCTGCATCGTGTCAACTCGGCTCCAGCCGCATGTTTAATGTCTAACAAGGAGTGCATTATTTGTTTCCGACTTATCGGATCTTATCAATCGAGTGTAACGCTCGGGTCTGTTACCTTTAACCGCGTTAACACGCTCTAATCGTCATCAATCATTTTTACTGTCTATAACTAACAAGGAGTGCATAGTTTTCTTTCAACTATCTTCTTTCAGTACAACATGATGGCTCCATTGACCTTCTCCTCCAAAGCCGGTGCTATCGTGTCAGCATCCCTCGCGTCGGCCGCCGCAACTAGAATGCAGACGTCGTTGACAAAGGCTGATATACACGCGGCTACCACCAGCCTAGAAAGAGAAGTCTTTATTAAGAGGATGTAAGGTTCAGAATGGCGCCGTATTGTGAAGTGTGGCACCCTCCTTGATATGACGACCTGTCTATGGGTGGTCTATGAGTGTAGCGACTAAGAAGATTCAGAATTTAAAATAAAATAAATAATACTGGACATATTCACTCATCATCAGCCTTCTTAAGAAAGAAGGTTAGGTTATACCTGTGGTTTTGTTTTGTTGACATTTCTTGGTGTGGCTGTAATATCCCACAAAAATATATCTAGATAGAAGCAAAATGTTTATTTACCTCGCGTGCCGAAAAGAGAGGCTGGAGAGCCTCTTTGCTCGCCGCGAAATTCAGTCCGCTCCCGACCGCTTTCCACGTGAGACGTCAGGTTATAAAAACAAAATGCCTTGTTTTTCAATAATTAACTGTTCAAACACCACCAAAAAACGAAATTGTGTAATTTAGTGTTTTATATAACTAAATTACACTCGGGACGTCAAAGTACTCTTTGCTTCTTTCTAGATACAGATAGATTTAGTCTTTATTGTATATTTAATTTTGTGTTTAATTTTGTTTTTGTAATTTAACTCGAATATGGACACTTTAATTTATTTTTGTATAATAATTTATTGGTTGTCTGAAATAAACGCATTGAATTGAATTGTACCACACAAACACAAAATATAATAAAGAAGAAAATGTTAAAAATCAAGGAAGTACAAAGGGCGGCCTTATCGCTTTGAGCGATCTCTTCCAGGCAACCTTGGGATGGACTGGACGTAAGAGAACAATATAGAAGGTGGTGTTTGAAAAACTTAAGGAAATGAAAACAATTATATATACTTACACTACGTACGTATTGTTGTACAGTAAAGGATTTTTCATAAAAAGTAGTAGAGTGAGCAGGAACTTTTAAGACGAGGGTTATAATATATTTTAGTGGTGTAGCCCTATGCGCGCGCGCACCGAACGACGACAAATTGTGGAGGTGTAAGTCATGGCGTTCGCCGGATCTGAGTTATTTGCATGCCATCTTGCTCTTTTATCAGCTAGAGAAACAAACCGGGTTTGGTCATGGTGTATGAGACCCTCGGCTTTTTCTCCGCGTATTTACTATTCACACAACACCATCTGGCCTCAAAGTACCTAAGTAATAAGTGCCAGGTGATTGCAATTAACTTTTAATATGCATTTTTTACTTGTTTACGTTGGTTCAGTCGGGCACATCAAGGGAATGTTGGGGGATCGGGCTGTCATGGCGTATGAAGGAAAACCATCCAGCGATAGGGCTGCCTATTGTACTGTTTTGATTGAGATTTAGATATGTTTTTTTTTGTTTTATTAATTCATTCAAGAACCAGCCATCCCAGGTACCGCTGGATCAACGGAGGAAATCCAACCTCCGCGAACCCTAAGCGACTAGCGAGAGACAGCTCCGAACCGTGATGCCTGCTTCATCATCATTATCAGCCCGTATTTACCCAGTGATGGGAGTCGACAGAAATACATTAGGTATGCCAGCTAAATCAGCCCCGTTCCACAGCAACGCGGTAGAGAAGAAAAACATGTACTACGTCATGAGCATTGAAAGTGTTTAAGGAACTTACCAACAGGAAAGTTCGAGGTCCTCGTCAGAAGAACAGGAAACGAAGTCGAAACCTACTGTGACTTAGGCGGTTACTTTGGCTACTGAACTACAGATATCATCATATTAAACAGGAGACGATTATACCTCTAGGGATCTTACCAGAAGGAAAGACCGAGGTCCGCCATCCGTCAGAAGTCCTGAAGTTGCCGAGATCCTCGTCCGACATGATACTGTGATGCAGCCACAGGAAGTTCTCCGTCACCCATATAGATATCGCGCTGATAGTTAGGAGCACTGGAAGTAGCTTACCCAAAAGAGAGTCCGAGGTCTGCCATGCTGTCAGAAGTCCAGAAGTTGCCAAGATCCTCGTCCGACATGACATTGTGCGATATGCACCGATAGTTAGGAGCACTGGAAGCAACTTACCAAAAGGAGAGTCCAAGGTCTGCCATGCCGTCAGAAGTCCAGAAGTTGCCAAGATCCTCGTCCGACATGACATTGTGCGATATGCACCGATAGTTAGGAGCACTGGAAGCAGCTTACCAAAAGGAGAGTCCAAGGTCTGCCATGCCGTCAGAAGTCCAGAAGTTGCCAAGATCCTCGTCCGACATGACATTGTGCGATATGCACCGGTAGTTAGGAGCACTGGAAGCAGCTTACCAAAAGGAGAGTCCAAGGTCTGCCATGCCGTCAGAAGTCCAGAAGTTGCCGAGATCCTCGTCCGACATGACATTGTGCGATATGCACCGATAGTTAGGAGCACTGGAAGCAGCTTACCAAAAGGAGAGTCCAAGGTCTGCCATGCCGTCAGAAGTCCAGAAGTTGCCGAGATCCTCGTCCGACATGACATTGTGCGATATGCACCGATAGTTAGGAGCACTGGAAGCAGCTTACCAAAAGGAGAGTCCAAGGTCTGCCATGCCGTCAGAAGTCCAGAAGTTGCCGAGATCCTCGTCCGACATGACATTGTGCTGCAGCCGCAGGAAGTACTCCGTCAGCCATACAGCTATCGCGCCGATGGTGAGGAGCACTGGAAGAGAAGAGAATGAGATATTAGTCGACAAATATGCGGAGAGATTATACAAGCAGGATTCAGGAATTAATTCAGCAATTAATTTAATTAATTAAAACAAATTAATTCAGTCCTACCACAGTTTGTGAGGATCTATTAAAGATGTCACTTATGCTGATGTACACATGCTTTTGCTCGAAGCTTCACACGAGCTATGCCCAGCAAAAATTTCATTCCCTGTTCCACCTTAAGACAATAAATAGCATATGTTCTATTACAGCTACATTTATCTTCCAGCCAATTTTCATTTAGATCCGGTAACAGACAGACAGAGTTACTTTTTGCATTTATAATATTGACCGATTCAAATTATTGCATAGTTCGCCATCTATCGAATTCTAAGGTTAAGTACTAAGGTTTTATTCCATAGGACGCTTCATTGTGCTCTGTAACCTATAACCAGTCAAAGAGATGCCAGAGCAGAAAAGCCTCCTTCCATCCAACAGTGGTTAAGGCTTTAACTGCCCGGGCTCGGGGCGCGCCGCCCCTTAGGAGGAGGTCTACTTCGGTATGTGCGTCGTGGGCACCCGTTACATGCCAAAGAGTTGCCAGCAAGCAAAGACTTCGGGGAGCACCTCGCTCTGGTAGCGGAGCCTAAAGCCGCGAGCACACAGGCGCCGCCGGAGCATATCAGCTTCTTTCATCCAACAGTGGTCTTTAAGGTACCAAAGAGCCTCAAGTTTGTAACCTCTTACCTGCCAAAGAGTTCCCAGCAAGCAAAGGCTTCGGCGAGCACCTTGCTCTAGCCGCCGAGCCTAATGCTGCTAGCACACAAGCGCCGCCGGAGCAGATCAGCGCAGCGCCGAGCAGAGCCGTGGTACCACACCATGCCCATCGACGGGCGGGGTGGGTTCCGGCCTTTACTGGAAGAGGGGAAAGACGTTTTGTAATGTGGGTAGGGTCTCTTCGGGCTCAGTATCTTTACGTCAGCTACACACTATTGAAAAGCCACGCGACCCGTCGAAATGCGATGCGTGTTGAGTTGAATCTAATCGTATCAATTTTCTTTGGTCCGAACCACATTGTAAGCACGTTTCGTCGCGTCGGGTATAAATAATGTGATTCTGTTGATTGAAAAACATACGATATATAACTCAACACGCATCTCGTTTTGTTAGGTCGCGTGGCGTGTCAATAGTGTTTTCAGCTTTAGAACCTATTTGCCTAACCAAACCTACTTTATTTATTCTACAAAGCCAAAGGTTGTTATGTAGACGCCCGATAGGGACGACAATACGTGTCTCGGAACACAATGTGATATACCCACAAAGCATTCAATCCCTAGACACATTGCATAAACGTCTGTTCAGCTCTGATAACATCTCTGTCTTGCATTTCATGATGCAATCTGGACTGAGCTATTGAAATGGTTATGTCCATTATAATCGAATTTGATGAGTCGTTGTTGATTGAATGGTTGCTTAGGTGTGTGCATTAGTTAGTACCTAGTTTTATCATCATCCTTAGTCCAAGAATTTACTACCTAGATAGACGGGACTTGAACCCACAACCTCCTACTATTCATAAATACTGCTACTCCTCCCTATTTTATACTTTCCTCCGACTCAGCGGGACGTGCTAACCAATTCCGCCATCAGAGGGGCGAGTTTAGGTATTTAACTTTAGTAACGAGACGTGATAGTGACAGGGAACTACGCCAATCCCGTACTAAAAGGAGACGTCACGATCACGTCTCGTTACTAACGTCTAATGACTTGTCCCTCAGATCGAGTACCTGTCTAGTCGAAAATCTTTGGGATTTTCTACGGCTCAAACGCCGCTTGCTTCACCTACAGGTGAAACATTAAAGTTATCCAATCATTCTTCGTTTTTGACACTTTGTTTTTGTTTTTGACACATATACTTCACAGGTTGGTAAATGAAAAAGTCAAACTCTGCTCTGGATCAATCTGATCAAAGTCAAGTCAAAGACTCTATTACCAGTAGACGAGAAGTTTTTCTTACTCGCCTTCTAAAAATAACCTACCTTTTTCACTACGAGTATGTCGGTAATCTTTAAAGACTCCAGTTAAACGTTTAAGCAGCCATTCAGTTTATAATATAATAATAATGCACAACTTACCACTTAAATTATGAATTCTAGACCCATATCCGACGTTTAAATCCTTCAGCCCCTCGAACAGACCAAAACTGATCCTTCCCTCAGACACCTCAGGGTTCGAAGTCCGTTTAGCTCTCGCATCTATCCAATGAGTGGTCCCGAGAGACGCCACAATCAATGCAATACACAAACACGACCCGAAAAACGTCGCGAATATCATCGAACGCTTGAACAAATTAAGCTTCATCTTGACTTCTACTCAAACCACTTTCACTATCGAGTTCGCGCACTTTTCGCTAGATGGCGTTGCGTCACATTGCTTTATCCCCTAATTAAGTTTTTATTAGATATTTTCTAGTATGTGGGAACGTCTTTGTCCATTGTCGGTGAATGTCATAACACGGTTTCTCGCGTCGCGACGGGTTTTGTTGGAAAATCTGTAACAATGAATGAAAAGCGATTATGTTAATGGTAATATCAATATCGATGGTGTGAAATAAATGGTTATCGCTGAATGTAAATGAGAACCGCTATGGTGTATCGTTTTTATTATGTAGAATGATATAACGGGAATGCACTCACACAGCGTTTCCTCGTGTTAAATTTACATGAGGAAACGCTTACTCTTCGGTAAACTCTAGAAGCATACATTTTAAGATCTTTAAAGATATTGCAAAGTAGTCGACCACAAAAAAGAAATTGCTGTCGTTTGTTTTTACCGAAAGATCGATTAACTTTCTATACAGCAAAAAGTAAAAGTGTCGCGGAATTTAAACTAATTAATTTAAATAGAATAAGTACCGCGACTTTTAAGATCATAGCCTCCTTGTAATCCGATACCAAACGATTATAGAATGAAAGTGACTATTATTTTCCCAGAGAATCTTGATTGTTGCACAGTCCTTACATAACTTTTTACCTTTAAGCATTCTTTATTAATTTATTTAAACCGTAGGTAGACAAAACATATGACAACTTCTGCTTACCCGCGGCTTTGGACGCGCTTTTCCGGGATCAAAACTTTAATCCAGGTCTTGAATTACGCCTATACAAAATTAATAATAATAATAATAACGTTTATTGAAAAATATTTGAGTCTTAAAATTATTACATCGTTGATCCCCAAACTAGGATAAACCTGTATCTTGGGGACCACCTTCCATGGGTTCTTTACATAAAATAGGTATATCAAGCAACGTTATGTCTAAATAATTTCAGCCCGATCCGTTCACTAGATTTAGCGTCAAGAAGGAACATCCAAACATTAGCATTTTCTGCGACAGAAAACTTGTTAGACAGCGGATAGTTGTTTGAATCAAGCTTGTAAAATCAAGTTTGCGATGCAATATTTTTAATTCAATAGATATGAGGTCACAACAAGTCACACCCGATAGGTATCTCACAAATCTATGCAACCTTGAATATTAAAGCGAAAAACCTGTTTCTTCGTCATAAATACTCACATAATTACTGTCAATTGAATATGATAATTTTTATATTTGTATGCTTAAGATAATTGTCTTAAATGAATTGACGATGGGTCTAATATCCGTGGAAACTTTGCCTCTTTGCGAATAATAATTTGAAATACCTAGGTAGGTACTTTTTTTTTTGTTAGTGACCTTAAATAAACAAATCTAATAAAATTGTTGTTCATTGGGTTCCGGACAAACGTATTTTTACATTTTGTTTAAGAGATGAATTACTTTTTTTTAATTGAGACCTGGCGTGGTGTCTTTACAAAGCGTGTTCATAATGATGTGCAGAACCAGCCTTTTACGCAGCAGTGAATTACCAATAACCCTGCATATTGATCATAGTACTCGCTACATAATAAAAACGATACAGAGCTAGGAGCTTGTTGACCGACCTGCATACAGCGCAGGCTCAGTAGAGTCCCGTTGGCATCCTTTAGGTATGGAACCTTAAAATACATGTGAGAACAACCATAATTACCCACCTCAAGCCTTATCTACCTTATACATACAAAAATAATGCTACACATATAAATAAATAAGCTAAACGGTCAATAATGCCGGTATCTAACACTTAGAACCAGAATTTTCACTTTCAAGCCAAAATGGAACTTAGTTATAATCGTTTGCGGTTTACCGTAAAAGTCAATCAATTCTATAGGCGGTTTTATATAAACACAAAAGTTGTAACTAACAATTGAGGGGAATTGACTCTACCTATGGCGCGCTTGGATGTGGTGGTTGCGATGTAATAAATAAAATAAATACTAAAAATAGCGACATAAATCATTTCAATACAAGAAATAAACATAAACTCGGTGTGCCCACAACTAGACTACACAAAATTAATGTATCTTTTAAAGGGCAATGTATACGCTTCTACAACAAAACTCCTAGTGAGTTGCAAAAATTATCAGTAAATAAATGGAAACAAATTGTCAAAACCTTCTTGTATAAAAAGGCCTACTATAAAATATCTGATTATCTAGAGGATAAAAAAGCTTGGGACGGGATTAGCTCCAACTCGAAAAATAAAAACTAACTAACAGGCTAAAGGTTTCTTCGTCACTTCTTTACTTTAGTCTACATACCGAAGGGACTGAAATCAAAAATATCACTTTATTTCCGTGTCGAGTGTTTAATTATTAAGAATTTGACCTTTTCTAAGTGTACTTTTATTGTATCTATGGAAATAAAGAGTTTTTGACTTTGACTTTAATAATATTTTACAACGTCCACGGGCTGAGTTGGAGGGATCTAGGGCTTGCATTTGAATAATTCAAATATATTAGTTATATTATGTTGTTGTTAGGAATATTCGATTAAAAACAATAACACCAAACTCAGAAATCTGATGTGCATAAAATGCCACACAAAAGTTCGCGCGATATATCCATACAAGACAATACAAGTTTACATCGTTCGGGTTCCCTGAGGGGATCGTGGTGATAATGGTTTTACCTACCACTGCTCAACATGCTTCCCCCTCGTTTGAGGGAAGCATATTAGCAGTAGACGTATGTTTGATGATGAGGATAAGGCGCTATGTAAGGGAACGGTTGCCACCATAGCGGAAGGGAGCGAAGATGTAAGGTTCTTATTATCAAAACGAATGTATACTCTAGTCATTTACAACGGGATATTTGGCATGACTAGAATAGTAACGTTCGTAGCAAAAGAAAAGAAAATAGGTTAGATCGGTATGTCTGCCAATTAAAACTCACTCGCACTGACTTTAGTTATTCCGTGATCAAGTCGCATGAAACTGTACCGAAGTATTGGAAAGCTCAATACTCAAGTCATGGTAAATATTCCGTTGTAAATGACTTTGGTGTTAATAACCATGATGGATTTAAAATATATATATTATGTATACTCATTACATTTTGAGGAATGCACTTTCTAAGGCAAGCAGATTACAAAACAAACTCAAACAGCCCACGGCAGAACTATTAAAATGCAATACGTAGCACGTTTCGATTTCACCCCAAAGTACAACACGCAAAACAAAAAACTGTATAACAATTGAAATAAGACTCAAAATCAAACATGTTGGAATCGTACGTATAATTCATAGGTTACTATAGCGTATGGGAAAGGCGTGAAAACATTCCTTCCTAAATGGTATAATTGCGTAATTACGAACAAGAATGCCGGTAAGAAGATCTATGAAGTCTCGATTCTACCTGATAGTTGTGGCAAGACGTTGTCTTTTTGCTTTCCCAAGCGTTTATCTGTTTCCGTGTAATCCGATCCGGATGTTGGTTCTAGATTTTATTTGTTGTGGTTGTGATTTTCTCATCAAAGATTTAGCTTATTTTCCTTTTTATCCAGCTGTTTGATGCTATTAGGGTGACTTGACTTCATTTAGACTTTGATTTCCTAGTTAAAACTAATGATTATGATAAATAAATGTGCTGGAGCGGTGAGGATTGTGTTCCACGCATGGTTATCGGAGACTATGTATGTAGGTATTAAAGATTATTTATCGGGTGTTTATCGCGTACCTTTTGTTTTATTTCACCCTACGTTTCTATCGCGTTGCAGCGATAGTGGTCACGGGGCGACTCAATACAACAAAAGGTATGCGATAAATACGTGATAAATAATATTTAATATGTAAACCGATCGCGAAAGTTTAAAAAGTTTTATGTATGTAGGCATTAGGTACCTACTTCGTGGCATCAAAAAGGCTAAAGCATTTTAATTAATGATGTACCTACCTGTCAACAACCTCGTGTGTGTGTGATTGACACTACATGTTGTACCTATTTCTTTGCCTCGGGGGATGAGTCGGGTTTGTTACTCATTTGTAACAACAAAATGTTGTTGTTACAAATGAGTAAGGGCTCTCAAGATCCAGTGTATCTATCTAGATCCTCGATAACAATTTCTACTCGCTTTCTTGCAATGAGTATATTTAAATAATTAAGCGTGTTTTAAAAAACGATAAACCGACTTCAAATTCCGGTACCTAGATAATATTCATCTATGTCTCGGACGAACGAAATCACTCCTTCCTTACTTTCCCTGACGAAGGTGATGCAAAAAATTGAGTTTCACTGGCAACATCTAGTGATGTTGCCAGTGAAACTCAATTTTTTGAATATAATTCAAGTCTAATTTAGTTTGATTACACATGGATGAAACTGTTGATGCCCGTTGCCATGGAAACCATTAATTGGTGATAATGAAATTATCATATTCTGAAGAATTTATACAAACCTTCGTTTTACGTAGTATACCGACTATAGGAGACCACCTCAAAAACAATTTATATACAACAACGAAATAATCATCAAAATATGTAGGTATATTAACAATTGGCGCAGATATCACCAAAACTGTTGTAGCTTGTCGTGATTCTCCAAAAATATTATGTTGCTTTTTAAGTTTAACGGGATAAATACTAATCCCTCGGGAATAATTTTTTTATGGGACCACTGCGGGATCATGCTCTATTTATACAATAGAGAAAGAATCAGTAACATCAGTTAACCATAGGTAGAGATACCAAGTAACATACATACATAAAAAAAAATATCTTACAGACGAACTGAGAATCTCCTCTTTTTTGAAGTCGGTTTAAAATTGCTCAACTTTTGCGTTTTCTCTTCATAAAGCGATTTCCGCCGCAGGCATCAAATGAACTTTTTAAAAGGTTCGACAACAAACTCTTCGAAACCACATTGAGCGTGCCTCTTTTAAGGGTTTGGTTTTCCTCAAACGAACATTAAAGCATCATGGATAGATGACTTGGATTAAAATAATAATTGTCTTGGCACCCCAGAACTGGGTGAAAACTGCGCTTAACGACACATTGACCTTACGCCCACATGTTGAGCAGATGGGCGATAGGCTTAGTAAGAAATCTTGATTTCTTCCAAAAGGTTATAAGATGTAGGGCTCTTATTTTGCAGCATATAACTAACCGATTACACATTGACTTCGAATCCAAATGTTTTTAGCAGATGGGCGATGAGTGAATGAATCACCTAAAAAACGTAGGAAAGCCTTAAAATTCGTATTAATTTTAAAACGAACATTGAACAAACATCTTGGCATTTGCCAAATCTTACATGTTAGGGTTATAAGTTTGAATACTTCACTTAGCTCTATAATTAGGTAGTTACCTATAAGCAATTCTTGGGAATTAAGTTAGCAAAGCAAGTAACCAAAAGCCAATTTCTACCACATGTTGTCCCTCAATACATAATACACATAATATCCGACTCGGCACCCCACAACTGGGTCAAAAGTCCGCCTCACCACATTGACCTTGCGTCCATAATAGTCCACATGTTATTAGCAGATAGGCGGCGGCGGTAAGTCCACTCTCCGTGACGCTGACCGTTACAATACACTGTCAAGGTTGAGAGGGTACGAAAGAGGGCCGAATTACATGACTTGACATGAGTTTGGACTTCCTATATTACAATTTTTTTGGAACGTTCTATTCGATATTACAAGCCTTGTAATTTTAACCCTAGAGACAAAAAGCTGTGCTGGAACGTTAACGCATTCAGTTCCCGCCTCAAGGACCTGCAGAAAGACATGTGCGCGCGTCAGCAGTGTTAACGCTTCTACAACTTCTTTCTTAGCACCGTAGCTCTCATATGAACAGATTATGATTTGATTTTATTAGTTAGGAACGTGGTTTACATCTTAGCTGTTTAAGATAAAAAGTAACATGAAAATCAGTGCAGCTGATGGAATGATGGATGGATGGATAGCAGTGAGTCGACTTAAATTCCTAGAGACCGATTTTATCAGCTTTAATAAATTTATATTTTAACTATTGCTGTAATCCTGTATTTTTGTTTCTTTACATGATTGTTAAGGAACAATAATACGGATTAAAAGCGGCACGCTCGATGTGGTTTCGAAGTTTGTTGACGAACCTTTTAAAAAGTTTATTTGATGCCTGCGGCGGCAAACGCTTTTTGAAGAGAAAACGCAAAAGTTAAGAACCCGAATCATCCCCGGAGGCAAAGAACAAGGTACAAAATGTAGTGTCAGCCGCCACACACGAGGTTTTTGATAGATAGTTAGGATCAATAATTAAAATGCTTTAGCCTTTTTGATGCCACGAGTACCTAATACCTACATACATAGGCTCCGATAACCATGCGTGATGTGCCGGAGCCGCGAGGATTGTGGAACACAATCCTCGCGGCACATCATTATTAATTTATTTATCATGATCATTAATTTTAATCTAGGAAATCAACATTAGCATACAAAATGCCTTTAGATGCAGTGCAGCACTTCACAAAGTGTTGGTGTCCAAGATTCTAAGCAGAAATATTAAGATTCGGATCTAGAAAACCGTCATTAGAACGTTATTGATGTACGGCTGTGAGACTTAGACACTAACATTGAAGGAGGAGAATAAGCTCCTGGTGGCAGAGCGGAAAATCCAGCGCAAGATCCTGGGGCCTACCTGCGGAGAGGACGGAAGCTGGAGAGTCCGGAAAAACCTGGAGATCGAATAGCTAGTGAACGAACCCAACATCATCGGCGAAACGAACGCACATCGACTTCGCTGGCTCGGCCACCTAGAGGGGATGGGAGAGGACCGGAACGTCTATAACGCCTATCTCGGCTGCCCCGTCGGCCAACGACCCGTGGGACGCCCGGTACCGCTGGAAAGACGCGGTGCAAGCGGACCTGTGTGAGCTACAAGCGGAGGACTGGCGGGAAACTACGCAGGCAGGACAGGGAAAAATGGCGACTTCTCTTATCGAAGGCCAAGACACACTTCGGGTCGTTTAGCCATAGGAGTAAGGAAATCAAAGTCTGAATGATGTCAAGTCACCCTAATAGCACCAAACAGCTGGATAAAAAGGAAAAAAGGTAAAATCTTTGATGAGAAAATATCTACAACAAATAAAATCTAGAACCAACATCCGGATCGGATTACACGGAAACAGATAATAGTATTTTTGAACAAAAATAAGGGATATAAGACCAGCCGATATAAATATAACCAGCCTTTTTAATGACCCATATTAATCGAACCTTCTCAACAATTCATAGAATTGATGAGAGCATCAAATCATGCATCCGGCATCATAGTGCGTGACTCACTAACGTGTTTTACACATGCAAACCAGCTCTGTTCAAAACCAGGTCAAGAAAATTATTGTCTCTGATTATTGGTTTGATTTTTAGGGTTCCGTACCCGAAGGGTGAAAACGGAATGATTAGAACAACAATCATAGATTTATAGACTTTGAAGTCTAGAGCATAATAGGTACAGGCACTTAGCCCAAATAGCGTCAGTTAGTACCGGCGGCGGGTGAGAGATAAATAAGTATAAAATCGCTATCAAGACTCTAGGACCGGTCTCGGAAGAAATCTGAGACTACTTAAAGGCCTTTCCTTATCGACCGACGACGTATCAAGTCGCAAGTGTCGCAATATTGCTGCTCTAAGGTGGTTCGATTCACATTGCCCACGAGATGTAAATTTTTTGCGATTTACATTTTTTCTGCGTTAGTGCCGGACTCCACCAAAGCGGAGAAGAGATGTGTTATAAACAACCAATAGGACGTCGTTATTCATACATCTCGTCTCCGCTCAGCTTCAGTGGATACCACCGCGGAGATGTATCATATTTGTATGCGAAGAAAACAAAGAAAGATCGAAGCGGAGATGTGAGCCTGCGTCGCAAGCTGGCGACGACGTCACGCAGCGGAGATGCGAGCGTGACCTGCGTGAGAGAGAGGCGCCGCTAGTGCATTCATTTCAACAAATATCCGTTGCTCGCCGCACGCAGGTCAGTTCACACACATCTCCGCTCCAGTCTAGCCAGTACGCATCTCCGCACAGCTTCGGTGGAGACATCCTAGATGAAAAACGTCTTTTCTCGTCTCCACTTCTGACATCTCTTTGATGGGGTCTGGGCCTAATAGATAGATAGAATATTTATCGGGTATTTATCGCGTACCTTTTGTTTTATTTTCCCCTACCCTCCTAACTAAATACCCGATAAATAATCTTTAATATGTTGACAGATCGCGAAAGTTCAAAAAGTTTTATTCTATCTGTGTAATCCCATCCATCCACACCATTAAACCACAATAAATTTGTGTTGGTGCTCACACTAGTGACTTGTTCTACGTGCCATACCTAAAACCAAGGTAGATAAAAATCTTGTTTAAAACAACCCCAGGACAAATAAATAAATTACATAATTTGTATTTGAATCTGTGATAACAGCAAAGCCAATTAATTGATTCAACAGGAATCAACCACATTTTTTTAATATTTTTACTATGTTCGACATTTTTATTAATCTTGAACACCGCTGTAGTGTGATTGCCTCACTAGTCCCGCAAGCTACGGAATGACCAGAGTAAACAGTTTACTTTACGATTTTGACCCGACTCGACTTGGCCGTTGAAGTAAGAAAATTGTAATGAAATTCAAGATAACTGCAACGCTTTCGAACGTGACTTGACAAACGCTATTCTTCATGTGAATACAGTTTTGTGATAACGTTGCCCATAAACTTTTTAAATAGACACATCACACTCATCACTATAAGGGGCGAACTTAACGGCCAAACCGTTGTCAAACTCGGCCTAGATCTCAGTACTCACGGGATCCCCGTGGTAAAAAACTCGAATTACATTAAATTCAACATTTTTTCTTTGCTTCACGAATGTGAAAACACGATTGAGAAAAAAAAATACGATAAAAAGTATCATAAAAGTGCACTGTTCCGCACATATTTGGTCGAGATCTCAGGAACCCTGCGGTCTATTGAAATGATTTATGTTTTGATTTGTAGGTTATTACTAGTTATTTGGTTCCTTAAACCAGTTTCTTCATAAGTTGTGTGGTTTTCTTGTAACAAGCAAAAACTTGATTTTTGTGCTTACGCCGTTCCAAAAACGTAGGCTCTGTTTTGCTCCAATGAACGCGAAATCCTATGCCTATCCTTTTCACATAATCACGCACATTGCACCCTCGTAACAAAACGAAAGTTGGGGTGAGTCTATTTGACGTTAGCAACGAGACGTGATCGTGACGTCTCCGTTTTGTATGGAATTTGCGTAGTTCCCTGTCCGCACGATGCACGGTGCTGTACCAAATTGTATGGAAAAAGGAGACGTCACGATCATGTGTCGTAACTAACGTCAAATAAACTCGACAAATTTATAAGTTCAGAGTCGTAGCGAAAAGCAAGAGGCTCCATTACGAACGAAGTTAAAGTAGTATACTGAACTGATGGAGCTGAAATTTGGTAGAGGTAGTTTTTGAGCAGAAATAACAAACAGTCTGTAATATTTGAACCAATTAAACTGGCGTTCCTGACCTCTCGCCCGATGATCCGACGACATTGTAGCGGTCGCAGGGAGTCGATAGATGGAGGCGGCTCAAGACCGCTATTCGTGAAGACGCGTCGTTTGTGGGAGGCCTATGTTCAGCAGTAGACGGATACGGGATGATGATGATGAAACTGGCGTGAAAAAGAGAAGGCCTATACCCAGTAGTAAGCTTCAACGGGCTGAGATGGTGATGATACCACATAACTTGCCTACTTTTTATCCTGGATGGAACAGCGAAGATGGGAGCAGCATCAAGTATCATAAAATAACATTGGATATTTAGAATCGTAAATTTTTCATATATCATTTAATTTAATTAAAGACCACTGGAGCTCTTACTGCCCATTATCACACAGCTAAAAAGTTACATCACGAAAAAGCAATACACAATCGACCTTTTAATTTCGCACGGTTAACGCTCGACCATTAACTTTTATGTTACGTGAACGGTATTTTTGTTGGAATTACTTGTGATTTTACAATGACAAGCTAGATTTTAAATCTTGAAGAGGTTTGAAAATATACGCTTGGCTTCTTCTTCTTGTTTTGATAATCGGCTAAAAATTAACAACACGTTTTTAACAGAATACGGGACAGTTACTTAAGGCTGGTGTATGGCCCAACGCCCTTGAGAATACCAAATAATTATCTGTAGGCGTATAATTTTTTTTTTAATGTAAAGTAAACGTTTATTTCGTAAATAAAATGGCACTATTTAAAGTTAAGGGTTACAATTAACTAATTTTATGTTTTATACGTTTTATATGAGTTGTTACTACTTGTTACCCGTGGTCAAGTGACTGTCCTGCGTAGGTACTAGTTAAAATTGTATTTCGGAAGGAAGTAGGAAGTCTTGCTCTCCCCCAAATGATAGGCGTTAATATAATAATTTGTTTTGTTCGTAAAATGTTCAATTCTTGTAAAATACTTTGACAAATATTTGAGTGAAAGAAAAATAGGTACTTACCTACTCAAAATCAACAGCGTTTAGAAGAAATAATACATTCAAATTTCGAATATAGGTATATTTAATAAATTTTTATTCGAAATTCGGATATTTCTTCTAAACGCTATTGAGTTTGAGTATTTTTCTTTCACTCAAATATTTATACGGCTACAGATAATTATTTTGTGTTCTCAAGGCCGTTGGGCCATACACCAGCCTTAATATACGGCTTTGCACGCTCTTTTCTTTAACAATAAGGGGTCTATGTTCCTCTTCGGGATCTCATCTTTCCAAACCATTAAGATCATTCTTCTGGGTTTAGTTATTAGGCGTGATCCCTCACACACGGGGTAATTTCTAAGAAATGTATTAATATATCAAAAAAAACAAGAGAATTAATTACATAATCAGTAGGTTAACAAGCGGATGGTTAGCGACTGGTTAAGGGGGAACGATTGAATACAAACAGTCATAGCACAATCATTAGATAACTAAACAAAACAAATAATGACACAACTTGACACAAGAGCTGTAGAACGTTAGAAAGATTTTCTACTGGTCTACTGGTAGAAATGGTGGCCTAGATAGCAACGCATTTTCTTAGGTACAGGTAGACGGTTGTGGGTTCAAACCTTGTCTAAGTCGTTAACCCTTGGGATATACATATGTACTTACAAATTATTGATTATTTATTATTAAAGCAAAAACGGATAAATAATATACAAGTGCAACGGATTCCTTTCAAGTTGTTCATCATCATCATCAGCCTATGTTAGTACACTGCTGGACATAGGCCTCCTCTAATGAGCGCCATAGCGCCCTGACTTCAGCCTGCCGCATCTAGCATCTTATTTCGCAGTGCAGTAGGTAGTCATCCCACCTAGCCGGAGGGTGTCCTACTCTACGTTTGCCGAGTCGTGGCCTACAATCAAGAACACGGCAAGTTCGTCAAGAACGTTTCAAGTTGTTACGGTAGCAAAATAAATGAAAGTCCAAACTACATTCAATAAATCATAATGAATCGTGAAATCAACTCAGAATTCCTTGCAAACATTTGATTCCTTGAAAAGATGATTATTAATGTCTGAATGTTTCGAATTTTATTAATTTAGTAACCATAACTAAGTATTTGAGCTATTAAATTTTACACTTAATATTTTTTTAGATATTAATTAAGGTATTTAGTGAATGTGCACTGTTAATTTGTATGGAGGCTTTCCACCTTAACCGTTAACCTACCGTTTGAAAGCCTTTTACCATCGATTTGTTATGGAGATTGGTTAGGTATTTTGACATCGCTTTGAGAATGGTGTTATGTTACAATACAAGTCATTTGTTTTGAAAATCGTGTTGAGAAGGTAGATGTGACACGACAACATCCAAGATAAGGAAGTAGGTAATGTTTTCATAACATGGATCTTTGAGACTCGCAGAAGGTTGCGGGTTCGGTTCTCGCTGCGGGAATGTTTGTATGATCTGCAGGTAGGTTGGTAATTGTTCCATGCCTGGGTATATTATCATCTGGTGCGATTCAAGGTCAACTTTCTTTCTGGCTTTTTTTATTACGATGCTGTGTAAATAAATAAATAATGCTGGACAATCCAAACAGCATCATCTAGCCCCAAGCTAAACAGAGCTTGTGTTATGGGTACTAGATGACAAATATACTTAAAATAATACATTATACAAATAAATATTACATAGATAAATATTAATAATTTTACATCACATTTTAGGTACATAAAAAATACCCAGAACACCCGGAACCAATATTTGCAGATCGTACAAACATTTGTCCAAAGGCGGAGATCGAACCCGCAACCTTCTGCGTCGCAGGCGGACCTTCGCCCGCCGCGCCACATCGGTCGTCAGATGTCCGGTAATATTTATATCGGTTTTAATTTCGTCGCACACATAATATAAACTATAGATACTAGATAGTCGTAATTGCAATGACCCGTAAATCTCTCTAATCCACAGAGCTACATAATTACTAGAAAGGTTAAGCAACACCCTATAAAAAGTGTAACAAGCAAAGCATGTTTTTAATTTCTTCGAGCGCAATTTTATATGGGCGTTTCACTTTTCACTTTCTAGCACTTGACGTGGTTGCGAAGTGTAGGACGGAATGTCTAATCAATTGTATTGTTGTCTTTGTAGTTATGTAACTTCTCGTAGATTTGTGGCTCTATTTAATGTAAGCCAATTTAACCAATTGCCCATTTTGTTATCCCGGATAACAGGATTGACAAAAAATCATGCACTGTGGTCATTTTGGTTAGGTACTCTGTTACGGGTCTTTTCGTGATGTCAAGTCAGGTGTCTAACGAGCGAGAAACCAATGCTAGCTAGGTCTCCGACGGACCAGCATTATGTTGGGTTGCCATTTTGTAGGTTACAACGATAATAATAATAAATAAATTCATTTATTTTTAGACTATAGAAAAGTTACAGTTCCTATTTAACTTATTCTACGGTCCATAGTATTATATACCTTAAAACTAGCATAAATATAAAATATAAAAACTTGACTAATATAGGTAGGTATGTACACGATATTTGTGATATTAAAGGGCAGGCGTAGGTACCTTTTAACACTTTCCCCAGGCTCCGCCTGGCGCGGGGCGGCGCACAGTGGTCGGAAAATCGACCTTGATACACATAGAACTTTTTGACAGATATTAAAAAAAATCGGAACGTCTCTGGAATATCTCCCTTTATTCAATACTAGCTGCAGCCCGCGGCTTCGCACGCTTTTTTCCGGAATAAAAGGTAGCCTATGTCCGGACTCGGGATACCATCTACCTCGCTGCCAAATTTCACCGAGATCCGTTCAGCCGTTTTTGAGTTATAAATAGTGTAACTAACACGACTTTCTTTTATATATATAGATTTAAGAATGAAGTGTGTGAGTAGCTCCATAAGGGAAAAAAAATGTTTTATTTTTTTTGTATGGGTGAAAACACGTAAAGTACATTACATCTACACTGAATGGAACTGAAGGGGGTACACTACATACTTTTATACCTATTCTATGACCAAAGCTGAAGGCTTGTTTCCCAAAACATTGCCTTAAAGGACAGTGTGAGATGGATAGAGAAAAGAAAGCAAGAAAGGAAGACCTTACAATCAGGTGGGACGAATGTGAGAGAGAGGTAAAAGTATGTCATATGTGTAATTAAAAATCTGGTTTTCATTATCTTCTAGGTTCTTCAAGTAGAACCTTAAACAAAATTAAATTAAATTGTCATTTTGGAATCTATCGAATTGACTGCAATATGATGTTTAGGGATGCTCAACGCCGCTATATTCATTCTACACTCTCAAATGCTGATCCAGCCAAAGTCTGGAACTTCTTAAGAACCCTTGGAACCGGCAAGGCACGTCAAGCTGCGTGTTCTTCAAATTTTAATATTGATTCTCTTAAAGTTCACATTTCGTCGACATCCAAAATGGATGTGGATGTCAAAACTAGCAGCCTCAACTATCTTTATTCCTTGCCTATACCTGACTATCCGTCGTTCAACTTATGACCATTCGCCGCATGTGATAGTAAAAAAAGAGCATTATGTCCATCTCCTCTAACGCCATGGGAGGTGACAATATCGTTCGTAATGTTATCATACCTATTATGGAAGACATATTAATATTACCTATGATATGTCATCTCTTCAACTTTTCTGTTGCCTCTGTGACCGTCCCGGCGGTGTGGAAGGAAGCCTATATCATTCCTCTACCTAAAAAACCGAAACCTTCCTCATTTTCGGATATCTCCATTCTATCTTTCCTTTCTAAGGTTCTTGAACGTCGCGCTCAACTTAGTTCCTTCATTTGCTCTCATAACCTCCTAAATCTTCTCCAGTCCGGTTTTCGCCCCGGCCACAGTACTGCTACAGCACTCGTCAAAATCACCGACGATATCCGATCGGTCATGGATAACAGACATCTCGCTATTCTGACTCTACTCATTGCTCTAATGCATTTAACACTGTTGACTTCGAAATCCTCCTTGGACTAATGCGCTCAATTAACAAATCTCCATCGGCGACTGGCTGGTTACGCAGTTATCTGCAGGGGCGCCGGCAGCGGATTCGTACTGATGAATCTTTATCGTCTTGGTGCAACACCTCCGCAGGTGTCCCGCAAGGCGGCATATTCTCCTCTATTATTTGCATTATTTATAAATTCTATCTCTCTTCAATTATTTCTTCCTACCAGCTCTATGCAGACGATCTCCAGATTTACACTCATGTCCCATTGCAAGACCTGGCTACTGCGATTTTCCGCACGAACAGCGACCTCTCTAGTATTCGTGGTTGAGCGTGGCCTACGGTGTCCAGATTAACCCAAGCAAAACACAGGCTATTATAATAGGCAGTTCACGTACCTACATCTGTTAAAATCGATTGGTCCACTCTGCTTTATATTGAATTTAATAGCGTCAGGGTTCCTTTTAGCAGTAGTGTTAAAAATCTAGGAATTTGAATAGATTGCGACATGACTTGGGTCCCACAAATGGATGCTGTGAGTCGTAAGATTTTTGCCTCCGCCCCGCCGCCGCCTCGCTGAGAAGACTCCTAAATTTTCTGCCTACTCTAAAATTGTGCTCGCTCAATCTCTTATGCTTCCTATTCTTGACTTTGCAGAAGTCTGCTACCTTGACCTCACTGAGAAGCAACTCAATAAGCATGAAAGACTCCAAAACGTCTGTATACGGTTTGTTTTTGGGCTTCGCAAATATGACGATATTACGGAGTTCCGCACCAAACTCAAGTGGCTGCCTGTCCGTCTTCGCCGGTATTCTCACATCCTTTCTCTTCTTTATAACATACTCTTAAACCCTGAGAGAGTTCTCCACTCTATTTAAAGCAGCGTTTCGAATTTCTCCACTGTTCCCATTCTAATCCTTCTCGCATACTTCGGTCTTCAGAAAATTTGCTATTAAGCATGCCTCTCCACCGAACCAGTTTTATGACAAATCCTTTTCCATCCTGGCTGTAAAGTTGTGGAACGCACTGCCCGAGTCCATTAGGAAAGCTGGAAGCCTATCTGTTTTCAAAGCTCGCGTCAAAGATTTTTATTTATCAGAAAAGTAAATGTTGGTACTTAAGTACCTACTATTTATTTTCTACTTTACGGGTCAGTCCGCGGTAATCGATACCAAACAAATAAAAAAATAATTTAGGATTATAGACACCAAAATATAAAATTACAAGAGTATTTAAAACCAATTTTTACAATTTTTCAAATTTATTTCTATCCATCCAAAGGTTATCTGGATAAAATCGCTTTTAAGCGATTAGGCCACCCATTGTACCTTTCTATTTTATGTTTTTTATTTAAGTTTGTGGTGTACAATAAAGAATTTTGTACTGTATTGTATCAAAATTACGTATATTTTAGTATAGTAATAGCTATAAATTTCTTACATGTAAATAGACTCTAATACAACAATTGATCCAAAGTTTGTTTTAGCATTACTTCATAACAAATGCTTTACAATTGTTGCAAAACTACTTTTCCGCTAGCTTAATAACTGACTTGTAAAAATCAGAAAAAATAAACTGTTTTTTTTTTAAACTAGCAGCGTCAAGCACCATGGACAATCTAGGCAGTCAATAATCAAACAATATTTTTTCTTCTTAGATCTACATAAGATTTTGATGAGAACAACATGTTTTGTAGGCAGCTTAATGTTGTAAGGTGATGTTATAAGCTGGCCAGGCATTGCTCAATTTGCTACCTAATAGATCAATCTTCATGCAATTCAGCACAAAACTCAATAGGTATAGTTGTAAATAAGGTCATAATTTGTATATCAACATCACTTCAGCCTGTTATTACCCATGCCCACAATTTAGTATAATTATGACATGGAGTTTAAGCTGTAGGTGCTCCTGCAAGGACAATAAATTGACATGCTTATTACCCCGGGCACATAACATGGAGGGGAGCTACCCGAAATATTCTTTATAGCAAATGTTACTGAAAGGAAGCATTCCTGAATTTTGCATTCAAAGAATTTTAAAACCTACTGACTTATCCGGTAATCGAACCCACTATATTTAAAAATAACACCCTGTATTTTTATGTCACCGATTGGTGGAGTCAATCATAAGAATCAAATCTGTCAAATAAACATGGTACACAAAGGCGATTGCTGTCATAAGAGCGTTTACGCCTAGCGCGCGATGTGTGTGGGACTGACTTGAAATGATTTGCGCGCAGCGTTTTAAAGTAGTTTTAAAATAATAACAGTTTAACAAAATAATTAAAATTTTATATGTATGATTTTAAAGAAGATGCTCTACTTTATTGGTAAGCGATTGTTATATTACCTATATTAAATAAGGTATACCTATTGGTGAAAAAATCATTTAATATTCGTAATAATTAACATTTTTTATATATTAATTTCTCTTAGTAAGATACCAAAACCAAACCTCTTTTTAACTAGGTAACCATTTTCCCAAGGATCTTATTGATTGGTTATTTTATTAGATATATCAGTATTTCCATAATATTTTGAGCTTGGAAACTGATGCTGAAAGAGAAATTAAGAAAACCTCTAAGAAGCTATCTTGATAGAATGTGTACATACTACTTATATTAATCGAACTAACTATTTGGACAACGAAATTTCCTAAAATCATTATTAATTAACATATAATGTAGGTAAGATAAGTGGTTCATGATATTAACGGGTTTAAAAATGACTGTTTCTGAGCTAAACTGTGCATGGAAGGCTACACTCGTAACAAATAGTCAAGAGTCAAAATTTAACTACAGACTGCCAAAACCAGTGATAGGTTTAACATTGGTGGTCTCCAGTTTTCCACTCCATCATTCGACTACAGAAGATTGGAATACTAACTTGTATAAACAAGGCATCCAAAGTCCTATGTCTCGTCCCAGTCTTTGGTGGATTTCATAGTGTTTCTTTAATTTAATATGCAATGTTTATTTGACAGTTTTAATTCTTATGATTGACTCTACTAATCGGAGACATAAAAATACAAGGTGTTATTTTTTAAGATTTTAGTGTGTTCAATGACCGAATAAGGCCAGTAGGTTTATAAAATTCATGAAAAAGTGAATGTATACATTTCTTTAAAAAATAACCAATTTTTTAAAGAAATGTATCCTTTCAATAAAATTTTCTATCATGAATGGTATGTTATGGAGGTTTACCTACCTCAGATATGGTAGCTGCCCCTGCCCTTCAGGTAATGTTTATTTGTACCTATTGAAATTAATATTATTTTATGAACATTATTGTAATTTAATAAACACTAGGCCCTTTTACAGCCAACTCTTATTAGGTAATGTTTATTTTATTGTACCTAAAGGAATCACAGCCTGTCTAAATTTCTTCCTGCATACAATCCCATTTGGTACTTTTTCCTTTTGTGATAAAACCTATAGTGTACATAATGTATAGTCCTATAAATTTAGAAAACATCGACTTCAAGTGTTTATTTAAATCTTCGGGGGAAATAAATAAAATACCGAAATACTAAAGCCTGAATAAATTTTTTGTGGAGATACATAGATTATATTTATTGATCGCTGATTGTTCCGTACCCGAATTTTTAGCATCAGTGTTTTTTAAAAAAGATCAAGCTCTCAGGATTTGTTATGTATGATTTTTTGGTTCGGATCATCTACATCTTGCTACTACTTCTCCACAGTTCCATGACTTGATTAAAGGGACCCACGCAAAGCTATAAAGTAAAAATGAGTAAAAATTACCTGTTTCACGGGCGGCCTTGTTTGAACAAAACTTTCATCAAGTTTATCAGGAGCGAGTTCTCTCGTTGACACAAAAACTTAGCACTATCCAGCGCAACAATCTAGTTCACGGCGTGCGGAAGTTCTCTACAGAATCTATGTAAACGCTGCATTTTTCAAACAGAACAACAACTTTTATTCATAAAAATAACAGAATTTCACATTTTTTAGGACAACAAAGCGTGGGACGTGTTTTGAAATATGCGTTCGGAAATCTACTGAATTGCTTTTGTTATTTGCTACTACTGGCTGGCTGCAGCTGCATGTCATTGCTTGTCTGACTTTGACGTACGTGAGGAGCTGCCAAATCAGATAAACATAGACTTACATGTTGTGTTGTCCTTGTAATTTTGTGTTGTCCGTTTGTCGTAGCAAAATCATCTTGATGCAAAATTTTTAAATTCAAGTTTAATGATGATCTCTTCTAAGTTTATGAGACTCCGACACAGACACTGGCAGAGTCGTAGCGAAAAGCAAGCGGCGCCAAAATAAAAAGAAGTTGAAGTTGAAGTGCAAAATAATGCCAAGAACACGGTACAGAAATTCCGTGGCCAAGCAAGAAGCCAAGTCAAGCCATACTCTTAAATTACCTCTATTTAGAGGTATTCTGCTGGAAGTAAACTGGAATAAAAAGTAGCCTATGTCCGTCCCTGGGATACCTTCTACCTCTCTACCAAATTTCATTAAGATCCGTTCAGCCGTATTTGCGAAAAGGTAACAGACAGACAGGCAGAGTTACTTTCGAATTTCGTATTTTATGGTTAAAACACTACATTCAACTAGGTACCACTTTATAACGAATGAAAGTCCCGGTCAAGTTAACTTTAAAACTTAATGTACGCTAACAGCTTAGTTGAGACCCTGGGTTCGTGGGGTACCGAGGCTCTCCGGGTTTTCAAAAAGTTATCTGAGCGTCTGGTCGACGCGACGCGTGACCCGAGAGCGGGCGGGAATCTGGCGCAGCGCATCAGCATTGCCATACAGCGGGGCAATGCAGCCAGCGTCTTGGGCACGCTTCCGACTGGTATTGATATGGATCAGTTGAGCTACCTGTAGATTGTTTGCAACAGTCTGCAGTTAGCTTAATTGTTTCAATTGTAAATACTAGTTCTAATTTGTTTTTATTTTTGAATTGTAATTTTCTTCGTCAATAAAGAAGCTAGCAGCTTGATCAAATTATTATTTGTTAGGTTTTTGGGGCCTGGCTCCAAAGATGACTGATCCAACGCGAACAGTTGTTGCTCCTACCTCAATCTGAAATAGATAAAGCAGATATAAAGGTCCAGCTTTTTTGGTACCTTTACATAATTATCCTAAGCCTGTTCCACTAATAAATATTAGGTCCTTACATATGAAATTGGCGTTTTTCGTACTGGCCACTTTAATCACAAATTTCTCCTCTTTGGTAAGGAATTCCAAATTCAAATTTGTACAGCTATAGACTCATGTATTTGTGCTTCGATGATCGTCATTCATTTGTTTTTTTTCTTCTGTTTTTTTCTGTTTGCGTCACTCATTTTACAAAATGGAAAACTTAAAATATCGCATTATTTACGAGTACGAGTTCCGCCGTGGCACTAGTGCTGCGGAAACAACTCGAAGGGTGAATGATGTGTATGGCGGTCGTGTTGCAAAAGAAAACACAGTTCGTTTTTGGTTCCAACGTTTTCGTTCTGGAAATTTTGACCTGCAGAACAAGCCCCGTGGACGGCCTGAGACTCAAGTTGATAATGAAGAGTTGAAGGCTATTGTGGAAGCGAATCCATCGCAAACCACGTCCGAGTTAGCTGCAGGCTGCGATGTTAGTGATAAAACTGTTTTAATTCACTTGAAGCAAATTGGGAAGATTAAAAAGCTTGAAAGGTGGGTACCTCACGAATTGACTGAAGCAAACCGGCAAACGCGCGTCGACTGCTGCGTTACATTACTAAACCGGCACAATAATGAAGGTATTTTAAACCGAATCATTACCTGTGATGAAAAATGGGTTCTTTACGATAATCGGAAGCGCTCAGCGCAATGGTTGGATCCTGGCCAGCCAGCCAAATCCTGCCCCAAGCGAAAATTAACCCCAAAAAAGTTACTTGTAAGCGTTTGGTGGACTAGTGCCGGTATTGTTCATTACAGTTTTCTCAAATCTGGCCAGACTATTACGGCTGATGTCTATTGTCAGCAATTGCAAACCATGATGGAAAAGCTAGCGGCTAAACAACCTAGGCTGGTCAATCGCTCCACGCCACTGCTGCTTCACGACAACGCTAGACCACACACTGCGCAACAGACGGCTACTAAATTAGAAGAGCTTCAATTGGAAAGTCTAAGACATCCTCCGTACTCCCCGGACCTTGCTCCAACAGATTACCATTTTTTTCGAAATTTGGATAACTTCTTGCAAGGGAAAAAATTCAACTCCGATGGGGCAGTCCAAATCGCCTTCAAAGATTTTATTGATTCCCGTCCGACTGGTTTTTTTAGTAAAGGGATCAATGAACTACCTATAAGATGGCAAAAGTGCATAGAAAATAATGGTTCATACTTTGATTAATTAAATATATTATATTAAAAAATATTCGACTTTTTGTTCCTCCCATACAAAACGCCAATTTCATATGTAAGGACCAATACTTACAGCATGAGCAAAGTCAGTAGACATCCCCATAGAAAGCTCAACTTTGTTAACATCCAGTTTGAGCTGCTCACAAACTTCTGTCCGACACTTGGCCAGAGTTGCGAAGTCAGGATTGGGGCCTAGAGACAGGTCATAGTCATACTGGCCGATGGTCATTAGGCCTTGGAAGTCCAAACTTGGGCAGTTCTTCACAACATGTTCTACTAGCTTTTTGGTCTCAGATGGTTGAACACCATTTTTAGCTGGAATATGAAAAAAACAATTTTAGGTCTATATCATTAATACGGACATAAGTCTCTCTCCCTGTATGTCTGTCTATCACACCATACCTAAATAAATGGCTGATTATATACCTAAATTTGACAAGGAGATGGTGTCCCTACTACTTTTACCAAGGAAAAGTGCCAAGCTGCAGACAGAACCTAATTTAAAACATAACTAACAATACATTAAGCAATAGCATAGCAAACTATTAAACAGGAATTGTGCTTATCATCAGCATGGCAAACATTGAGTGATAAGATTTTATTTATTTAATATTTTATAAAAGTGACAATAAATCTAGGATGCCTTAACCCTATATTCTCACAGCAGCCCCCCACCTGACACGCAAAAAGGGCCCACCTGTGGTGCTTGGGAGTTGCGGAAACCAGTTGAGAATCAAGTAACCCTATTTTTGTATAAAAACTTTAAAAGTGACTAGATAAGTTATACCCTATTTGATGATTTTTGATTGATGATAGATTAGATTTGGTTTCATTTTACTACCTATTGAAGATATTAATTTAAGGTATGTTTAACTCACCATCCTCTCCGCTGGTGTTAATCTGCACCATAACCTTCAACTTTTCGTTCTCTCTTCTCAATTTTACCCATTGCTTATTTAAATTATCAGCCAGTTTCTCTGAGTGCACTGTCTGTACCATATAGAGATTTGGAGATCCAAGCAGCTTATTGATTTTATTAGTCTGAAGGTGTCCGATGAAGTGCCATTTTATTTCTTTGCATTTTTCTAGGATGAGGGGATCTACTGCTTTTTCAGCGAGTTCATTGACGTAGTTCTCGCCAAAGTTTCTTTGGCCAGCTTCGTAAGCTTCTACTATGAGCGAGGCTGGTTTGATTTTGGATACAGCTACTAGTCTTGGAGCAATTTGTGGTAAATCCTAGAATCATCGAGAATAGAAAATTATTTTTTTATGATTCTGGTTCAAGATGTTAACTTAACTAAGTTTCTGTAAGTAACTGTTTACCGAAACTAAGGTTTAATAATTTCAAGATCTAAAACTTGAAATTATTAAACGGTAGTGGTTTCTATGGGACTAAAACATTAGGTAGGTAGGTACTTTAAAGATGGTTACCTCCGGTCAATATCATTTTTGCTGTTACCTTGCTTCGTTTCGCTACAGCTGCTTCAATCTGAGATACAACAGTTTTCAGGCCGTACATTACGTCAATTTCTTGGTCACCGGCCAATGACATAGTTCAGATAGATCAAATGATTCGTTTTGTGAATGTTTCGGAGTTGTTTTGATGTCGAGTTGTATTACATAAGCTGCTGGGTTGACATTTGTTATCAATCGATTGATAAGAAGTTGAGGAGGCTAGATTCTCTTTGAGGCGGACACTCAGACAGGCTTTGAGTTTTGATTGTTTGTATCTTCGTACCTACCTATAAATTTTTGAACGAAATAATATTTTCGCTTGACTTGACTGACAGTTCCATAATAATACAATATCAATGTCATTTCAGTTTACTAACTGTAAAAAAAAAACATCGATTGTTCACTTCAGTTTGTTTTTGCGTCAAGACGTAATTTCGATAATTTTTTCTGAAGTCCAAGAAATGTCGTATCTTATTACAACCGGCTAATGATTTTCCAGCTATGAACGTCGTAGAAAAGGCCGAGAAGGCCTTAGAATACCTGAAAGCTAACGAACACTCGGTCAAGTAAGTTGATTCCGAGATCTTTAGGGTAACATTTGGTTTTTATCAATTTATTACTGTTGATATCTCTTTGTCGTAGGCCTCATGAGCTACAGACGGCTGCTGGAACATTAGGGCGAAGTCTTGGCATGCTCGGAAGTCGTCCTAGCTTCGCCCGCCACTATGCTAATTTGATTCCTTCCGCTGTACCTGCGTTGTTGTTATTGGCCAGCAACAACAGCGTAAGTTCTTTTTCCACACGCTCTAGGTACTTCATTAGATATCACATAAAAAGCCAAGTAATTCAGGTCTTCCAAGTACCATATTCAATATGTAAGTACTATTATTTCTAAATTCTTAGGTAAGTTATTTTAATAAACCTAATTATTTTTGTTTCAGGCAGAAGTTCGCTTAGCAGGAGATGAAGCTTTAAATCGCGCAGTGGTTGGAGCATTTTCCTTCCATTTGCACAAAGTAAACATTGTTTTTCTAAACAATATTGGCAGCAATAGAAATGCAAGGTAATGTGTTAGTTAAGTTGTTGCTATCCTATTTACAAATTAAACAGGATGTTAAGTAAATGGGCTAGCAGGATTTTTCAGAAAATCCAAAAAATCCTGGTGTTATTTTTTTTTCTAATGGGCTGTAATGCTTTTGACCGCAGAGTGCCATGACAGCGTTACCGGGCTTTTGACGGCGCATGTACAAAATTCCCTGTATAAAATGCAACTTCTAATTTGTCTGAAAACCACATTGCCACTAAACAACTGCCAAATCAAGTTTATATTAGAACCGAACTTTGTCTTATTAGGTGGATCCGAGCAGCTCTATCCCGAATTTGCCTCGGAGACATTTGGCTTCGCCCCGGCATTGGAAAGATCAGATCTCAAGCTCAGACGCTGTTCCCAACTCTCTGTGAGATTGTGAAGCAGACAACGGAGATTCAACTCACTGTAGAAGCATTAGAAAGCAATTTACCGAGGATACTGAATGCCCTGGCTGAGTATACTACGGATGAAGAGATCACAGGTTTGATTGAAAATGAGTTTAAGTTAAATTAAGATGATATTCTATTTAGTTCTATTGTTTTCATCACAGTTATGCAGACAATTAAACAGGTACTTACCTTAAAAAGTAATTGGTTCAACATAGGGTTAATTTATTGTGTCAGAAATAAGCAATTAGATTTATTGGTCTTGGGGGTATATTTGGTGGTATATTTGGTGATCAATTTTCTTTTTTGCTATTTTTAATATTTTAGATAAGTATATGTTCTGAAAAGAATAAAACTAGTTGGGAAGTAGCTGACAGTCATGTACACCATTTCTGTGAACCCATTTTTCACAAAATTTTGTGTATGGATTGAATCAAACTACTTCCCTGAACTTGAACTAAGCCACTAATAACTAAAACTTGAATTTTGCGCTAATGCAAAATTTCACTTATTTTTTGTCCTGTTTATTATTGCTATAGCAGTTTTATGGAGAGGCGTCTTTGGTTCATTTTCCATAATCCATCCTTCTTTGTCTTTAGATTTAGCAAGAGCCTTTCTATCTCACGTGGAGACCACAGACCCGGCAGTAAGACGCGGCATCTCGAATTGCGTGGCTCATTTGTGCTCACATCGAGAAACTCTGTTGACTACACTCTTGGGGAGTATATTTGGTGAGTATCTATCAACTCAAGCAAGAGCCTTTCTATCTCATGTGGAGACAACAGACCTGGCACGGCATCTGATACTGCGTGCTGCATCTATGTTCACATCGAGAAACTCTGTTGACTACACAGTATATTTGGTGAGTCTATCTATATATCAAGCAAGAGCCTTTCTATCTCACGTGGAGACCACTGACCTGGCAGTTAGACACGGCATCTCGAACTGTGTGCTGCATCTATGTTCACATCGAGAAACTATTTACTCTTGTGGAGTATATTTGGTGAGTCTACGTAATCTCGCAAAGATCGTGGGAAACCGTCCTTGGTATTTTTGGATTCGAGAAGGCCCATCTCTAGCTGTGGTCGTCTTTCGGTTGAAACGATGATGATGTTCCAATCTATCTCTCAACCGGCTATTAACACCAACTTCTGAGTATTGGCCTCTTTATCAAGGCGGGTGGGGTGGTGTCAAACAAACTGGCACAAGACCGCAAGCGGTCTTGTGCCAGTTTGTTTGTTCTAGATCTTCGTGATACATTGTCGGCCACATCGTCACTTTCCATCAGGTGAGATCTTTTTAGAGTGGTTACATATAAATTCCCCAAACTTAAAAATCTGTATTACGAGCTGTATATTGTGCACACAAATGGAAAATCGCGGTCAACATGATAACCTCTCGATACTAAATCGCACCCTGTGGCTGTGGCTTTAAGAATCCTTCAAATACGCGCCCTGGGTGAATTATTCATCAGCGCTTTTTCAGGCGCTATAATTATTTTTGTAGAAATGTTATATTGGTATAATGCCATCCTCTTGTGAGCGAATGAAAGTAAACACAAAGTTGTTTTCATTTTGTTGCAGAGAAACTATGGCCGCTTACGACAGAAAACACAGTGGTGCTCGGTTGGTTTTGCGTCATCAAAGCCATATTCCATGTCAACGATCTGGCGAAGTTCGCGGAAAACGATCTATTTGGAGTACAGGATTACTTAGAAGTATGTCGTGCTATACCTGTTTTTCTTCAGGTTTCAAATCATGCAATAAATTAAAAATCCTGCAGTTAAAATCGACTCTTAACTTTTTTTTCTGACCCCTAAAATTATGCAAAAGGATGTTTGATTGGATGGATGTATGATGTTTCTTATTTTTACATGCCAAACCTGCAGACTAGATTGGACTGAAATTTTGCACACTTAGTTATAATTATTTTAGTTCTAGATATGGTTTTACCTGAAATAAAACAGACTATTTTTATTGAGTAAGAACGCGTGCGTTTCGCACGCGTTGGAAGTCACCAATTTATAATGAAAAAATTTTCAAACATCACAAAGTACAATACAATAAAAAAAAAAACTCTTTATTTCCCCAATAAACAAAATACAGAAGAGCAGGAGCCAAATACAACTATTTTTTTACGTTACAGCTATACCACCTATCAATCCTCTACATAGAACAAGCCTCCGACCATAACACACAAAACTGTGCTATGGAATGTCTCAGCACTCTCCTGGCTTCAGCGAGTTGCTTGTACACTCGTGCGTTGCTGGAGCAACATCCCACAAGGGTGGCTATAGGAAGGAGAGAGAGGAAGCATCGTTTGAGTAAGTAATTGTTACATTATGTCACTACATATGTACATAACACACAAAACTGTGCTATGGAATGTCTCAGCACTCTCCTGGCTTCAGCGAGTTGCTTGTACACTCGTGCGTTGCTGGAGCAACATCCCACAAGGGTGGCTATAGGAAGGAGAGAGAAGAAGCATCGTTTGAGTAAGTAATTGTTACATTTTGTCACTACATATGTACATAACACACAAAACTGTGCTATGGAATGTCTCAGCACTCTCCTGGCTTCAGCGAGTTGCTTGTACACTCGTGCGTTGCTGGAGCAACATCCCACAAGGGTGGCTATAGGAAGGAGAGAGAGGAAGCATCGTTTGAGTAAGTAATTGTTACATTATGTCACTACATATGTACATAACACACAAAACTGTGCTATGGAATGTCTCAGCACTCTCCTGGCTTCAGCGAGTTGCTTGTACACTCGTGCGTTGCTGGAGCAACATCCCACAAGGGTGGCTATAGGAAGAAGAGAGAGGAAGCATCGTTTGAGTAAGTAATTGTTACATTATGTCACTACATATGTACATAACACACAAAACTGTGCTATGGAATGTCTCAGCACTCTCCTGGCTTCAGCGAGTTGCTTGTACACTCGTGCGTTGCTGGATCAACATCCCACAAGGGTGGCTATAGGAAGGAGAGAGAGGAAGCATCGTTTGAGTAAGTAATTGTTACATTATGTCACTACATACATATGTACATAACATGAAACTGTGCTATGGAATGTCTCAGCACTCTCCTGGCTTCAGCGAGTTGCTTGTACACTCGTGCGTTGCTGGATCAACATCCCACAAGGGTGGCAATAGGAAGGAGAGAGAGGAAGCATCGTTTGAGTAAGTAATTGTTACATTATGCCACTACATATGTACATAACACACAAAACTGTGCTATGGAATGTCTCAGCACTCTCCTGGCTTCAGCGAGTTGCTTGTACACTCGTGCGTTGCTGGATCAACATCCCACAAGGGTGGCTATAGGAAGGAGAGAGAGGAAGCATTGTTTGAGTAAGTAATTGTTACATTATGTCACTACATTATGTACATAACACACAAAACTGTGCTATGGAATGTACTCTCCTGGCTTCAGCGAGTTGCTTGTACACTCGTGCGTTGCTGGATCAACATCCCACAAGGGTGGCTATAGGAAGGAGAGAGAGGAAGCATCGTTTGAGTAAGTAATTGTTACATTATGTCACTACATATGTACATAACACACAAAACGGTGCTATGGAATGTCTCAGCACTCTCCTGGCTTCAGCGAGTTGCTTGTACACTCGTGCGTTGCTGGAGCAACATCCCACAAGGGTGGCTATAGGAAGGAGAGAGAGGAAGCATCGTTTGAGTAAGTAATTGTTACATTATGTCACTACATATGTACATAACACACAAAACTGTGCTATGGAATGTCTCAGCACTCTCCTGGCTTCAGCGAGTTGCTTGTACACTCGTGCGTTGCTGGATCAACATCCCACAAGGGTGGCTATAGGAAGGAGAGAGAGGAAGCATCGTTTGAGTAAGTAATTGTTACATTATGTCACTACATACACTGCCGGCCAAAAGTTTGAGACCACTGTAAAAATCTTTGTCACCAACAAAATATTTCAAAGTACACATATGATAATGAGCTAATTTGAACACCTGCGTATTCTATTATTATTAAAGAATTTCTAAGAGTCATTATTTATGTTGTTGTTTAAGTTATCATCCTAAAAAGGTCTATTGTTTCAAAACATCAATGAGCGCCGCGCAAGGACCAGGTGGTAGAGTCATTGTAATATTTTTATGATCTGCTCATTACTTATTGTTTTGGGTTTGTTTCGCGTTAACCGATATCAGGGATTATGTTAGCTTCCTAAAACATATTTAGTACCTGAGTTTTTATGGAGTAAATTATTTTCTACCTTATTAGTCTGAGCTCGTCGTTGTTACAGTGAAGACATCTTAAAATGGGAAAAGTTCGCGAAATTAGCAGTGAAACTCGCTCTGCCATAGTTGTTTTATACGGCGAAGGCAAATCTGAACGTGCGATTGCCTCTCAACTTAAGTTGTCGAAGACTTGTGTTCATAACACAATAACCCGATACAAGGAGACTGGCAGTAATCAAGATCGTTCGCGTTCGGGAAGGCCGAGAACTACCACTTCTCGCGAGGATCACTTCATCGTCACTACCAGCAAGCGGAATAGACGCCTAACAGCACCAGAAATCCGCGTAGAAGTGAACAAATCCCGATCAGAACCTGTATCATTGACTACAGTAAAAAGACGTTTGAGAGATGCTAAGTTATTTGGTCGCGTCGCCGTTCGAAAACCACTACTAAGGCCACAAAACAAAAAGAAACGGATGCAGTGGGCCCTTACCCATCGAGACTGGACTGAAGAAGACTTTAAACAAGTTCTTTGGTCAGATGAATCCAAATTTGAAATATTTGGTTCAAAACGACGAATTTTTGTTCGACGTAATGTCGAGGAAAAGATGATGCCAGACTGTGTGGTGCCAACAGTCAAGCATGGTGGTGGTTCCATTATGGTCTGGGGATGCTTCTCGGGCCATGGAACCGGAGATTTGGTACGAGTCGAAGGAATCATGAAAAAGGAGCAATATAAACGAATACTACAGCAAAATGCCATTCCGTCTGGTTCAGGAATAATTGGAGATGGATTTTTTTTCCAACAAGATAATGACCCAAAACATAGTTCAAAATTATGCAGGGGTTATTTAGAACACAAAGAAACAGAAGGGGTTTTAAAAAACATGGTGTGGCCCCCTCAGAGTCCGGATCTCAACCCGATTGAGCTTTTGTGGGAAGAGCTTGATAGAAATGTGCGCAGTTGTTGTCCCACTTCGCAAGAAGACATGTGGAAGGCTTTACAAGAAAGCTGGAACAATATATCACAAGATACAATCGACAAATTGATTGCTCGTATGCCAAGAATAGTGAAAGTAGTAATAAAATGCAAGGGAGGGTTTTTCGACGAAAAATCTGTATAAAATATGAGCGACATTTTTAAAGTAAATGGTTGATTTTTCTTGATTTTTTTGTTTTCTTCATAATGTATGTGTATTAGGAAATAAGTATTTTAATTCATAATTAAACCTCTTGCTTTGTATTTTGAGTTTTATTTCATTTTCCTACTTTGATGTAGGTGGTCTCAAACTTTTGGCCGGCAGTGTATGTACATAACACACAAAACTGTGCTATGGAATGTCTCAGCACTCTCCTAGCTTCAGCGAGTTGCTTGTACACTCGTGCGTTGCTGGATCAACATCCCACAAGGGTGGCTATAGGAAGGAGAGAGAGGAAGCATCGTTTGAGTAAGTAATTGTTACATTATGTCACTACATATGTACATAACACACAAAACTGTGCTATGGAATGTCTCAGCACTCTCCTGGCTTCAGCGAGTTGCTTGTACACTCGTGCGTTGCTGGATCAACATCCCACAAGGGTGGCTATAGGAAGGAGAGAGAGGAAGCATCATTTGAGTAAGTAATTGTTACATTATGTCACTACATATGTACATAACATGAAACTGTGCTATGGAATGTCTCAGCACTCTCCTGGCTTCAGCGAGTTGCTTGTACACTCGTGCGTTGCTGGAGCAACATCCCACAAGGGTGGCTATAGGAAGGAGAGAGAGGAAGCATCGTTTGAGTAAGTAATTGTTACATTATGTCACTACATATGTACATAACACACAAAACTGTGCTATGGAATGTCTCAGCACTCTCCTGGCTTCAGCGAGTTGCTTGTACACTCGTGCGTTGCTGGAGCAACATCCCACAAGGGTGGCTATAGGAAGGAGAAAGAGGAAGCATCGTTTGAGTAAGTAATTGTTACATTATGTCACTACATACACTGCCGGCCAAAAGTTTGAGACCACTGTAAAAATCTTTGTCACCAACAAAATATTTCAAAGTACACATATGATAATGAGCTAATTTGAACACCTGCGTATTCTATTATTATTAAAGAATTTCTAAGAGTCATTATTTATGTTGTTGTTTAAGTTATCATCCTAATAAGGTCTATTGTTTCAAAACATCAATGAGCGCCGCGCAAGGACCAGGTGGTAGAGTCATTGTAATATTTTTATGATCTGCTCATTACTTATTGTTTTGGGTTTGTTTCGCGTTAACCGATATCAGGGATTATGTTAGCTTCCTAAAACATATTTAGTACCTGAGTTTTTATGGAGTAAATTATTTTCTACCTTATTAGTCTGAGCTCGTCGTTGTTACAGTGAAGACATCTTAAAATGGGAAAAGTTCGCGAAATTAGCAGTGAAACTCGCTCTGCCATAGTTGTTTTATACGGCGAAGGCAAATCTGAACGTGCGATTGCCTCTCAACTTAAGTTGTCGAAGACTTGTGTTCATAACACAATAACCCGATACAAGGAGACTGGCAGTAATCAAGATCGTTCGCGTTCGGGAAGGCCGAGAACTACCACTTCTCGCGAGGATCACTTCATCGTCACTACCAGCAAGCGGAATAGACGCCTAACAGCACCAGAAATCCGCGTAGAAGTGAACAAATCCCGATCAGAACCTGTATCATTGACTACAGTAAAAAGACGTTTGAGAGATGCTAAGTTATTTGGTCGCGTCGCCGTTCGAAAACCACTACTAAGGCCACAAAACAAAAAGAAACGGATGCAGTGGGCCCTTACCCATCGAGACTGGACTGAAGAAGACTTTAAACAAGTTCTTTGGTCAGATGAATCCAAATTTGAAATATTTGGTTCAAAACGACGAATTTTTGTTCGACGTAACGTCGAGGAAAAGATGATGCCAGACTGTGTGGTGCCAACAGTCAAGCATGGTGGTGAGTCCATTATGGTCTGGGGATGCTTCTCGGGCCATGGAACCGGAGATTTGGTACGAGTCGAAGGAATCATGAAAAAGGAGCAATATAAACGAATACTACAGCAAAATGCCATTCCGTCTGGTTCAAGAATAATTGGAGATGGATTTTTTTTCCAACAAGATAATGACCCAAAACATAGTTCAAAATTATGCAGGGGTTATTTAGAACACAAAGAAACAGAAGGGGTTTTAAAAAACATGGTGTGGCCCCCTCAGAGTCCGGATCTCAACCCGATTGAGCTTTTGTGGGAAGAGCTTGATAGAAATGTGCGCAGTTGTTGTCCCACTTCGCAAGAAGACATGTGGAAGGCTTTACAAGAAAGCTGGAACAATATATCACAAGATACAATCGACAAATTGATTGCTCGTATGCCAAGAATAGTGAAAGTAGTAATAAAATGCAAGGGAGGGTTTTTCGACGAAAAATCTGTATAAAATATGAGCGACATTTTTAAAGTAAATGGTTGATTTTTCTTGATTTTTTTGTTTTCTTCATAATGTATGTGTATTAGGAAATAAGTATTTTAATTCATAATTAAACCTCTTGCTTTGTATTTTGAGTTTTATTTCATTTTCCTACTTTGATGTAGGTGGTCTCAAACTTTTGGCCGGCAGTGTATGTATGTACATAACACACAAAACTGTGCTATGGAATGTCTCAGCACTCTCCTAGCTTCAGCGAGTTGCTTGTACAATCGTGCGTTGCTGGAGCAACATCCCACTGGGGGGCTATAGGAAGGAGAGAGAGGAAGCATCATTTGAGTAAGTCAGCCTCCACCTTCACCTCCACAGCCTATATTGGTCCACTGCAGGACCCAAGCCTCCCCCTGATAAGCGCCTTATTGAATTTTATCTCACCGGGGATAATGCCCGTAATCCCCACGCTGGGTATGCGGGTTGGGGATCGCAGTTCGTTAGTAGAATTTTTCTGCAGGGGGCGCTGCTGCCCACCCTGGTGGATAACCCTTAGTCGCCTCTTACGACACCCGCGTGAAGAGTTGGGGTGGTGCAAATTCTAAGCCGGCACCGGTGTAAGTCAGCAATTGAGTACAAATCATAGTTTGAGTAATCTCTCCGTATATACCTTATAAACTTTTGAATTGGGTTTTAACCCCGGAATACTCAACCGCAAATCAGATTTAAGCATGTCTCAAGACGCAATTTTTTGTCAGTTTTTATTAAAAATATAAATTCATTACTTTCAGACTATACAAAAGTTACAGTTCTTATTTAACTTATTCTACGGTTCATAGTAATATATATGTACCTTAAAACTAGCATAAATATAAAAACTTGACTTATATATATAGGTACAATAATAATATAATATGTAATATAGGTTAATGAAAATGTGTCAAAAAATCGCGACGAGCTCAAATCTGATTTGCGTTTGTGTTCGGGAGAAGTCTAAAAATATGCTTCAGGGTCTCATAATTGAGGAGTAGCCTTATGACAAAACACTATCGCGTGACCTAAATATGCTAAGCTACCATTTTATCATTTAAGCTACCGAGCGACGCGGTTCGCCAAAGATGTATGAAGAAAATCTACCAAACTTGCATAAAGTTATAGATTTAGGTACAAAGAAAAGTGAACATAACCCCTTTTTACAGACAACCCAACAGTAACCCCCTCGCGCTTCGCCCCCAGCCCCATTTCTTCAGCTCGGGACCCTCTAGAGCTGTCGTTCAGCGGAGCCCTACAGCTCGGCAGTCTGCTTCAACTGAGCACGCCGAGCTTGAGCTGCGAGGATCTCAGTTTTCAGGTCTGTATTATTGAACTTTGGTTCAGCTCGAAAACACCAATTAAACGATATGTCACACGCAATTATAGCCATGGCTGTCGTGGCGTAAGAATCGACCCCTCCAACTCAGCCTGTGGATATTGTAAGTACCTACCAAAGGAAGTGCAACAGCTTCCTAAGGATGGTGTACGCACGTCCACCATCCTTAGGGACGCACGCACACACTTGCATTGCACGCTGCGTCTGCTTTACCGACCGACGCCTTGCACCTTAGTTGCGATAAGCGTCTAACCTCGCGATGAATGAAGGTAATTTACTTTAAGCAACTTTCGGACCGTACCGAAATGCTTGTTTGTTTTGTGTGCGTTATCCTTGCGTACACGGTTGGTTTTTGATATTGAAGAACTTTTGTCTATGAATGTTTAGTTTTTAAGCATTGTGAGCTCACATGAGATATGTTATCTCATAAGTTATGTTTTCTAATAGGCAGCCGATATTCATCGGATTATCTTAGACTTTATTGCAGGTAGGTAAGCTTAAAAGATTGTTACCTATTCCGATTATTATACCTACCTGTTATGACCTCTTATTGAGCCAGGTGAGAACTCTGTCTAGTTAAACCAAACATAGGATTTAAGACACTTCTAACCAAAATGTAATGTCGTTTTTTTTTACCTGAGTAAATAATTCTATTTCATTACTCTGCTAATCCGCCTGCCAAGATTAAAAGAACATGGTATAAAGAAGCGTGCCATAAAAAGGAGAGCCATGTTCAGCAGTGATGTATCACTTTTAGCTGTAGGATCTACATTTATTGAAATGGATTTAACAAATTTTTAACCTTTTCCACTTGTTTACAAAGTCCATTTTCGTCTGCAGACCCCAGATTCCCCAGAAAGCGACACTGAGATGGAATTACCGACTGAGCAGCTATCCAAAGATCTCACGGAAAAACTGGAGGAGTATGAAGAAACCGATTGTAAAGAGGAGGACGAAGTTGAACCAACACCTCAAGATGAGTATAAGGTATGTTATCAAAATGTATGGGCATGCAAGCACCTGCATAGTCCGGACGAGCTAAGAGAACTCCCTGGCGAAAATCCAAACAAACCCTTGTACCTGCTAGGAACTGTACATAGCAGCTGCAAGGGTTAGTGGCGAACTATGAACTCTGCAGCTTCACGGGTAAACACAACAAGTGGCGATCACAATAGGCCTTCATGGCCGTAGTGACACGAGAGCCACCTTGAGCAAACATCATCTGCAGCCGGAGTTCTCCCACAGCTGGCCTTAAGCAAATAAAAACAAGATAAAACCGGCAAATGCGAGTTGCCTCGCACACGGAGGGTTCGGTACCATCGTACAAAACTTTCGGAACAGAAACAAAAAAAAAACACAAAACAGAATAATCTAAAAAAAGCAAAATGCCAACATGACGCGGTCACACATCCAAGTACCGACCGCGCCCGACGTTGCTTAACTTCGGTAATCGGTACTCAACGTGGTATGGACGTTGGCCCCCTTAATTATTAAATTTATGTTATTTATATTATTTGTTGTTACTGTGGCAATAGCACACTCTGTAAAATAATCAATTGTCTACCTACATAGCCCAAAAAATCATGTTTCTTATAAAGGAGCCGCCGTTCATTTTAATATTTATTTTATTTTTATTATTTGTTGTTATAGCGGCAAGAGAAATAAACAATCTGTGAAAATATCAACCGAATATCTTTTACGGTTTATGAGATACAGCCCGCTGACGGACGGACAGACAGCAGAGGCTTAGTAATAGGGATATGTTTTCACCCTTTGGGTACGGAACCCTAAAAAGTTCGCTGCTACCCTGACGCTTCCTGCCGCGGGACAAATGTTTGTTTGTATGATCTACAGGCATTTGTTCGGGTCAGAATATTCTAATTCTTAGTGGGGGAACTGAGATCTGCACTGACATATCATGGGTGTATTGTGCAATGTCTGTCGGAGTATATTAGCATTTATGAATATCAGTAATCTGGTAACACTAGCTCTGCTTACTACGAGGCCTTTGTATCGAAATATTAAATATTATGTATCTAGTTATTTATCTACTATATAAAAATAAGTCGGGTTTTCCTTCCTGACGCTATAACTCCATAACGCACGAACCGATTTCCACGGTTTTGCATTCGTTGGAAAGGTCTCAGGCTCCGTGAGGTTTATATCAAAGAAAATTCACGAAAAAAAAAAAAAAAAATTGGCGAAACGGAGTTCGCCGTGTTTGCTAGTTTATAAATAAATATTCCGTTATAAGGGCTTTAAATGTTATTTATTTATCTTTGGTTACAGATAAACATAGGATCCCTAACTGACGAAGATGTCCCGTTGAAATACTGCGCGAGATTGCTTGCTTCTAAATTCCTTCTGACGGGAAATAAGGGAGGATGGGTTAGTGATAGGTAAGGGTTTCATCCCCTAACACAGCTGATGCCGTGTGGATTGTCCAGCATTATTTATTTATTTATTTGTAGGTGGCATTTTCTATATATAATAAAAAAATATCTATCTATGTTATGTATTGTATTAAGTTTATCAGTCATCTAGTGCCCATAACACAAGATCTGCTTACTTTGGGGCTAGATGATGCTGTGTGGATTGTCCAGCAATATTTATTTATTTTATTGTCAGCGTCTACTTGCTTCGTGCCTAGCTTAGCGCCTAGGTTAACGCCTAGCTTAGCAAGTAGCTTAGTTACTTTGCTACTTTGTAGCTTTCATGAAGCACTGGACGCGTACACATAGAATTTAAGATGTTTTTGTTTACACACAGAAAACAGGCATCGCCTCGCTGCAAGTCAGGCGACTAGTTAAGCTAGACACTAGTAGTTTGGCCGGTCATGCTTGGCGTGTTGCTAGCCGCGTGGTGCTGACCTACACGCCGACCTAGACGCATGCAGTGTGGTTGTGGCGTTAATGCTTCTCTGTACTGCAATATTGTACCATGTAACAAAGTTTTACTATTGCAGATCAACTCGAGTATCAGTAAAATCATCAGCATTGAACTGTCTTTCGGAATTACTGAAGATATTTCCTCAAGCAATGACCATGTATTTGGATAAAGATGCCGATATTAAGTCTCATAATATTTCCGGTGAGTTAACGCCTTAACACTTTTGAATAAAGTCTAATATTGATTGGCATTTTAGTCTCAAATTGTACAATTCTCCGTTTTCATGACTGGCTAAACTAGAATCTATTTTCAACCTTCTAGGGTCGACAGAAGGCACAGATTCCCATGATAATGTGAACGAATACGATCTGGAAAGGAACATATGCTACCAAGACTCACTAACAGAAAGCCTTAGCCAAGATCTACTCAAAAGCATTGACAGCCAGTCCCAATCACAAAGAAAAGACAAAGAAAAATCAGATAAAACAGACTCAGAACAAAAAAGCACCAAAGACGTCCATAGTGCTATATTGGATTGCAAGAATTACGCAAAAGGCGATCTTATAGCAAGCGGTCTGAGCCAAGACAGCACTAATATGACCAACAGCAATTTCACAACCAATAGCAATTTGACAAATATGACAGGTAGCAACACTGGCTACCCAATGTCTAGCAGTGGCGGTATCCTATCTTCAAGCATAGATTTAGACATGAAATTCGACCATTTCGGCGAATCAACCACTAATCTAGACAACCTAGCATCTTCCTTCGCTAAATCGAAGAAAACCGAACAGAAAGAAGAAATGATCGAAAGTATTCCAGAGTTGAAAATGGAGGAATCAAAAGAATCGGGAACATTTGAGTGCCAGCATATGTCTGATATTTTTACCCTGTTTGAAGGGCATGCGGATCCCCAGATTCGGGGTGTAGTGAGATCTTGTGTGGGGAGTTATTTGACGAGTGCGGTGAAATTGTGTGGTGGTGATTTTAACAAGTGGAAGTGTCTTAGTTTGCTGCCGGTAGATGTCGTTGAAGGTCTAAGTGTGGCGGTATTGGTGGATTTGGTGCTGAAGGTAGGCAAAAAAATATACGTACATTAAGAGTGTTTACGCCTTACATGCGCAGTTTGGCTCAAAAACAGTACTTTTCAAACCCGTTAATAACATCAACCACTTATCTTACACTATATGTTAATTAATAATAATTTTAGGAAATTTTGTTTTCCAAATAGTTAGTTAAGAAAATATTTCAATTAATATAGTATGTACGCGTTTTATCAAGATAACTTGTTAGAGGTTTTTTAAATTTCCCTTTTAGCCTCAGTTTCGAAGATCAAAATATTATGAAAATACTGATATATCTAATGAACAAAAAATAATAATCAATCAATAAGATATTTGGAAAAATAGTTAACTACGAGAAATTCAAATCCAAAAAATGTGAATTATTACGAATTTTAAATGGTTTTTTCACCGATATACCTTATTTAATTTAATATAACAATAGCTTACCAATAAAGAAGAGCATATTTTTTATAATCATACATTTAAATTGTAATTAATTTTTTGTTATTATTTTTCTGTAAATATTTTAAAACTACTTTAAAACGCTGCGCGCAAATCATTTCAAGTCAGTCCCATACACATCGCGCGCTAGGCGTAAACGCTCTTAATTAGGAAAAGAGGGTTACCTATTCTTATTGTTGGCCAGTAAGTAGTCTTGAAACAGTTTCAATATCAATTTCAATCCTTAACTCCATTTTTAACACCAGACTCAAACATCTAGTGGCTCTCAAACGAATGAACCGATTTTAATTTAGTTTTATTTTTTTTGTTTGAAAGGTGACTTCATCAACAGGAGGGTTCAGCTTTGACCACAGAACACAAACAAAATATAAAAAAAAATCCTGAAGTTTAGTTTTTTTTTAAATAAATAAAAACGAAATGACCACTAGACAAGGCAATGGCAGATACATGTGTGTTATTGTCATTACAAATGTAATATAAAGGCCTACGTTCCTGTACATCTTATTTAAAACACAAAACACTTTCGTCGCGGGTCGTTGACCGCGGCGGTCAACGACCCGCGATATCATCAGAGCGCGCGTCGCGCCAATGCAATAGGTAGGTACCGTAAATGCATTTTTTCTCGGTTTTATAAGCACATGCATGGTTGTCATTGCCCAATTAGTGATCATGTCGTTTTTATTTAGTTTTTCGAAACTAAAAGTAGGGTTTTTTTTAATAAGTATTTGTCCTGTAATCTGTGCTCGAAGTTGAACCGCCCTGAAAGTTTGGTCCTTAGTACTTTTTGTTACACCATGTATATTATGAAAACCAGTGCAACCGTTTAAATGTTATGATGGTTCAAAGTAAAATCATCTCATGCAAACTTACCTTGTCTGTATTCTACCATAGACAAATCGCTGATCAAAAAGCACCCTCATCAACTTCCGCCATTCAATTCTCATCTCTATTCCAGGGCCTATCAGATGAAATCCACTCAGCTGTGAACCACGCTCTCTCCGCTCTCACCGTTGTATCAACCCCTCTAACCAACAGCGTACATTGGATGCTACTGGTTGATATTCTTAACGCGTTGGTGAAAGTGGAGAGCAATGGGTACTGGTTGTGTAGGGTTAACCTTTGTAGGTTCTATGAGAAGTTTCCTTATAGGAGGTGAGTTTATTCGTACATAGTTATTGGAGCAATGTACAGACAGCATCATCAACTGGTAACCCTCTAGCGTTAGAAGTGTAAACGTTAACCGCTCACGAGACCTCAAGCGCAGATATTTACGATAGCGGTGACCCGCGTTTTGGCGCGAATTCGAGCTTGCGGTCAGCGTCAACGTAAAATCGCTACGAATTTTTTTCAATGGAGCTGTTTATTTAAGATTGATCGTTGGAATGTGCTTGAAATAAGCTTGTCATGAACGTCAATTTATTTTTAATCTGTGTTTGGGATGTATTCAAAATCATAGGGTAAACTTACGCCAGCTATTGAAGTTGTGAATTCTAGGATGTTGTTTAAAATATTTTACATCTATCTTAATTTTTTGGTGTTTATACCTAGCTTATATATAATATATAAGGGGTTACCAAATGATGCTGCTCTCCGTACATGGAGAGCCCAAGTGGGGTTTTGCCAATCTCTACGCTTGGCGGGCAACGGAATGGTGATCACAGTAGAGGTGTTAAAAAAATACACTGAAGGAAGCTGCTGCCTTTCCTCTGGTATGTTCTCTAAGGGCTCTTGATAACACACGATTATTTGCCGTGAAAATCTACGGTTAATACGCCGTGTGAAGGCACGGTCGTCAGCGTTGTATGGTTTACTGTGGAAGCTTGTTGACGACGCGAATTAACGGTAGATTTTAACGGCGAAAAAACCGGTGTGTCAACAAGCTTCCATAGTGATCCATACAACACTAGCGACCGTGCCTTCACACAGCGAATTAACCGTAGATTTTTACGGCGAAAAAACCGGTGTGTCAACAAGCTTCCATAGTGACCCATACAACATTGGCGACCGTGCCTTCACACGGCGAATTAACCGTAGATTTTTACGGCGAAAAAACCGGTGTGTCAACAAGCTTCCATAGTGACCCATACAACATTGGCGACCGTGCCTTCACACGGCGAATTAACCGTAGATTTTTACGGCGAAAAAATGTTAACAAGCTTCCATAGTGATCCATACAACACTGATGACCGTGCCTTCATACGGCGAAGTGACCGTAAACGTGTGTTTATTCGCCGTGTTAAGGCACGGTCGTTAGTCACCGAATAAACGTGCGCGAAACAGCGTGTGGGAACAAAGGCACTTACGACATCCACGCACTGTTGGCACAGTTGGAGGGGTCGATTCTTACGCTGCCACGGCGCGGCGTGCTTGAATACATAATTAATTTAATTTACAGGTTGTACTTGCTGTACCCAGACTACATCAAAAGAAGTAAGCGCATAATGGACACGTTGATACGGCTGTTGGCAGATCAGGATCAAAAAGTGAGGAATGCGGCTACGCAGGCTATTGTCAGGTTTGTATTTAATGCTAAAACAAGTTTCTGCCCGCGGTTTCGCACGCGTTGTTTCTATAGAAACGTTCATAAAGGTTATTTCTATCCGATGGGAATACCAAACTGTTTTATGTGATAAAAAGTAGCCTTTGTTTGCTTCGAGGCGTTATGTTTGGTTAGAGCTACATCTTTGCGAAATTTCAGCCTGATCAGTTCAGCTGTTATGGCGTGAAGAGGTAACAAACATCCATCCAAATATCCAAATTTTTGCATTTATATTATTAGTGTAATTAGTGTGACTACCAATAGCTACTTGTGTTACAGAACGGTAGGATAAGTAAAACCAAGAATTTACTGATAAGAAAAAACACGTAAACCGGAATATTTTCCAATGTTACTCCATGATCATTGCACATGAAACTGTGCCGAAATATGGGGCTAAAAAATGGCTTGATTTGGAACGTGCTGTTCCAACGAAAGTGTAATTAAAAATATTTTTCTAAATCGGTTCAAAATATGCTTCACCATATTTGCGGCACAGTTTTATGCGCGGAGTAACCTTCAAATCAATTATTCAAATTTAAATATGCATGAAGCATATTATTAACCGATCCAGAAAAATATTTTATATAATTTAATATTTTACAACCGATTTAGAAACATATATTTAATTTGCCTGATTATTATGTTTTATGTTTGTTACTCGATATCTTCGCAAATCGCTCACCGATTTCGATGATTCTTTCGCTTTTCATTAAAATGTATCCCAAGATCGAAACATAAATGGTCGCGTAATTTAATTCTCGAGGGATTATTACTACTTCTTCCGTAAAACGTAAAATCCATTGTAAAATATTATCAACTACACCTTGCTACTTTATGATCAATTGCCTTTTTTTCAGCATATTACCAACAATATTCGTGGCCCCAACCGACACACCATCCAAAATGGTTGCCTACGCCGCCTACCTCGAAACAGCCCTTGTATCATACAACACAAACAGACCTGCATTACAGCTAGTCAGAGATATATACTTCTATAGCGATATGCCGGAGCAGTTGAGGGGGGAGGCTAAAGAGGGGGGTGGGGGGTTGAAGGTGGTTGTGGCGGAGTTGGTGGGGAGGCTGATGGAGTCTAATTGTCAGTATTTTTCGGTGCGTATGTAAACTACTTCATAGAAATATGAGCTGGATTCTGTCAAAAGGTATTATATAGTCCCCATAGGACCCTTTTTAGGGTTCCGTACCCGAAGGGTGAAAACCGAACACGATTACTAAGCCTCCGCTGTCCGTCCGTCCGTCCGTCCGTCTGTCACGTGGCTATATCTCATGAACTGTAAAAGGTAGACAGTTAAAATTTTCAGATAATATGTATTTCTCTTGCCGCTATAACAAAAAATAATAAAAATAAAATAAATATCAAAATTAAAGGGGGCTCCCATACAACAAACGTAATATTATTGGTTTTTTTTGCTCCTAATTTTTCAAGGCTGTATCTCTTAAACTACAGCAGGTAGACACATGAAACTTTCTATAATTAAGTAACACTTCAACTGTAATAATAACAAATACTAAATAAAATAAAGTTGAAAATTTAAAGTGGTCTCCGAACAAGTGAAAATATGATGTTCTTTGAAAAAGTTGCCTGATTTTTACGGTACGGAACCCTTCGTATGCAAGTCGACTAGCACTTGGCGGTTTATTTGAAAAATACCTAATAGAGTGGAAATAAAGTAAGCTTTTGCCCTGCAGTCTGTATTACGTATGATGTTGCTCTTGAGTAAAAAATATAAATGGTCTAATCTAAACGAAGCATCTGCCCAGAAAAGGATAAAAAATCATATTGCGATGGGAACTTGTTTTAAAAACAACGTCGAACGAAGTATTCTGAGTTCTGTCGTATTATCAATAGAATCTAAAACTTATAATTCACTCAATAAGGTTAATATTCCCACAGCAAGGAATCCTAGAAACCCTGCAAGCTATAACTCTCAAGTTCTCACCATGGCAGAATATATCTGCATACTCTGACCAAAGTATTCTAACATATTGTCTGGAAAACCTGGACTACTGTAATGGTACGGTTGCTGTAAGAACAATTATGCTGGATTTGTGCAGAATGGTGTATCCTGGTAAGTATTTTTATATTCGTTCTGAATGTAAGCGGGTTAACTACTGTATTATGTTTATCAGTTATCTAGTACCCACAACACAAGCTCTGCTTACTTTGGGGCTAGATGATGCTGTGTGGATTGTCCAGCATTATTTATTTATTATTTATTTATTAACTACCCTAGAACTTAACGAACCTAGTTTGTGTTGGAAGAACACCAACCTGTGCTGCTGCCCGCGGCTTCGCACGCTTTTTCCGGTACAAAAAGTAGTCTATGTTCGCCCCCGGGATACAATCTACCTCCCTGCCAAATTTCACTGAGATCCGTTCAGCCGTTTAGGCGTGGAAAGGTAACAGACAGACAGACATAGACAGACAGACGGAGTTACCTCTGAATTTGTAATGTTAATGTTCAGTCATTATTTATTTTATTTCGAACTAGCTTCCGCCAGCCGCTTTAAAGCGTTTTCCACATTAAAAATTAGCATATGCTAAATGCTTGCCCTATCCGTGCCAAATTTTATTAAGGTTTGTGCAGCCGTTTAGGCGTGAAAAGGTAACAAACAGTCAAAGAGGCAGACATAAAGACGTAAAGAGACAGACATAATAACTTTTGATATAATAATACGAGTAGTAACGTTTAGTTGTATAGCCAGCTACGACGCAAAATGTTGCGGGTTCGATCCTGGCTCGGGACGAAAGTTTTCTGTTCTGGGTCTGGGTCATCTGGTACCCATAATACAAGCTTTGCAAACTTCTTTGGGCCCAGATGTGTGAAAATGTCTAGTATTAATTATTTATTATTATATCATATTTCAGTGGAAGTACACAACATAATGCGCCACAAAACAACAAACCGCGACATTTTCGAGCGCGATATGCAAACCACCAAGAGATGGCAGCACTTAGACAGCGACAGGGTTGCCAGTTTAGCTGAGAAATTCCTACAAGTAACACTTAAAATGTTAAATGTACTCGTGCACTTAATTGAGGAGGTTAATCCTAATGTGCATTTGAATAAGAGCGGGATTGCCTTGCCTGGAAGTCCGGTTAGGAGGAAAACGCAAGGTAAGAAATAATTCTGGCAAGGGGGACTGTGATTGATGAATGAATATTTTATGACAACCTCTTTAGCGCGAACGAAAGTCAGCTTGCGACACAGAAGATTGCGGGTTCGATTCCAACCGCTGGATAAGGTTGGTATGCTTATTATCATCACATTAATATGGTTTGTCTGCGGGTATTTATTCCGGCTCTGTTAGATTATGTAAAATGTATATTTGTCATCAATGTCATGTTAGTTCGTTTTAGTTTTATTTTTATGTATTTCTGTTTATTTAACGTTATAGGATACCATACGATACAGCCTTGTTCTAGTGAGGTATCCACTGCTCCCTTACTTTGCCTGACCGAAGGTTCACGTGCAAAAATTTAGTTTACACTGGCGACATCTATTTTTAATTTAAGTTTAATTTAGTCTGATGACACAAGGATGAAGCCGTTGACGCCCGTTGCCATGGAAACCATTAATTAAGCATTAATCAAATTATCATATTCTGAAGAATTTTTACAAACCTACGTTTTACGGCACAGTTCCTCGAGAATCAAACTTATAGGAGACCACCTCAAAATATTTTTTTATAAAACTTAATTCAAATATTTATTTGCGTCAAACATGGTATATTCTCATGTCTCGCTATGGTCCTAGCATGCAATAATACAATTATAATCTAAGATTATAACTGTATGTCAGAGTATGTCAAGTGTGTCAAAGTATGTTGCTGTATAAGGTTATTAGATTTTGAACCATACGTTTCTATATTTAAAGTCGTGTTTACAATTCCAGATTCAATCCAAAGAAAGAACAGTATAGTATCGGAAACCTTAGACGACAAAGGACCTCTCAAGAAGAAATTACCAGCTACAAGTCTTAAGGCGAACTTTACAGGGCATTTCTATAATGAACCTTATTACATGAAGTTCTACGAGAACTTGCGAGCTACCTACTCTAATCATAAGGTAGGTTTGACCTTCTTTTTAATCGCATATGTACAGCCCACGGCTTTGCACACGTTTTACGAGGATATATAGTGCTATAAACAACGATACAACTAGGCTACACGAAATTGTAAATACTATATTTTAAAGGGCAATGTATACGCTTCTACAACAAAACTCCTAGTGAGTTGCAAAAATTATCAGTAAATAAATTCAACCAAATTGTCAAAACCTTCTTGTGTAAAAAGGCCTACTATAAAATATCAGATTATCTAGAGGATAAAAAAGCTTGGGTGTGGATTTGCTCCAACTCGAAAAATAACAACTAACTAACAGGCCAAAGGTTTCTTCCTCTGCAGAGCCAAAAATATTATATACTATTCTCGTACTTTTGTTTCTTTTTCAGATAAATCTAGACCCAAAAAGCAGCGTATGTAGGAATGTGTGGAACACATTCCTACAAACTGTATTACACAGCCTTGCATTACAACTAGAGCTTGCAACAGAAAAAGAAATTGGCTCTATATCAGAAGAAATACTTTACTACCTCAAAGTTATCCTACCGGTATCCGGCGATTTAACTGTGTACTGCATAACCCAGCTATTAAAATGCCTATTCGGCACTAACATGATAAACCAATACAGCGATTTTATGTCAATAAGCGACAAAATTGACGAAAAATCACAAATTAGTTTCTACGAAGATGTTTTAAAACTCAACAGTTTAAAAACTATAGAGGAAGAAGAGTCGAAACGAAGTAGTTATTGCTCTGGAGGTAGTCAGAAATTGTCTACGGATTCGAATTCCAAAATGGCGGCGCAGAAACAGCTGTTGATGGCAATGGAGAATTTCGCTAAGAATAAATGTGATAGAAAATGGAGTACTAATAAAAAAGAGTTGGAGAGGTATATAAGGTTGTTTGAACCTGTAGTTATTCAGTCTTTGAAGGTAATTGTTCACTGTCTCTATTAATTGACAAACGAGGGTTTTTTTTCAGTCGGTAATCTTCGGAATTCGTTAGACTCGTACAATATTTGGTTAGTTACCTACTTATTAGCTATTCGTTTGCGCCTAGATGATGCTATATGAGTCGTCTAGCATTATTTATTTATTTATTATCTCTGAGTACACATCCCCGTGGTTTAGTGCGACATTTCAGTGTGTATATTGTAAGCAGCGGATAGTGTTTTGTCAACTTCTCGGCAGCCTGCCGACATTGGTGTGTAGACTCCATGACAGCATCTTAGTTATTGCCCTCTTCGTTTTAAAAATCTGGCAACTCATATAAAAGTCTAGTATAGTTATTGCTTTCTGTTGATCTAAAGGTTGGGCAGTAAGAGAAAAAGAAGTCTGCTTAGCCACTAACCATATATTTAATATAAAGACTACAGAGTCAAAGCTCGTTTCTTGCCTCAAGCTAATTTATTGTTAATAAAAAAAATGTTTTTGATTGTGTTACAATCTATTTTCATAAGTACTTATCAAGGCTTCTATAAAACAAATTGCTACTCAAAAATCCACCTTCTTTCCAGACCTACACGATGCAAAACGACATACCACATCACAGACAAGTTCTATCCCTACTGAATCAACTGCTAACTCTGCGAGTGAACTATTGTATGTTGGATAGCGATCAAGTGTTTATAGGATTTTTGTTGAAGCAGCTGGAATTGATTGAGCAACATGAGATACCGTGAGTAAAAATACTTTTTACTCATTACCCGATTACCAAAGGAACGCCTTAGCATGTATGTATTATCTATGTGCTGGCTTCATGATCATACGTAGCGCCTGAACGATTAGTCCGATATCAATAAATGAGGTATTGTTTGATTTGTCCCTATAACCTGGCAGTTAAGGGCTCTGACGTCAGATGCAATTGGGGGTCTAACGAGGGTTCGAAAATTCCAACGTTAGTAAATTTACTCGTATGATGATTCGTTGATGGATCGAGGTGGCGAGGCCTCAATTGAGGAAAAAACGGTTCCACGAATAGCGGTCCTGCGCCGCAGTGGACGTCCACTGCGGCTCAGGACCGCTATTCGTGGATTTGGAGTGAAGTTGGAATGTATACGTATTCATGGTTGTCTGGTAGAGCGATAAAACCGCCAATTGTCGCTTAGTTTTTAAGTTGTCTTGTTGTAAATAGTTAAAATTAGATTTAAGTGTGCAATAAAGTATTTTATATCTATCTATCTATACGCTTGAGTTCCTATGTGGCCTACGTACATGCGGCCTGTCGTATGCTGGTGATGATGAGGTATCTTAATAAGGGCTTTGTTTGTGCTTTCATAGACTGTTTCTCAAACTTTTATAAATTATAGTATTCTTAACTTTGCAGCCTTAAAGGAAATACTCATGTTGTGATAGTTTTCATCAACTCTGTAATCGAATTTCAGCGTACTATCGTCGAAGGTTGTTTAATTAACTTGTTTTCTTTCAGGAACTGCTGTGATCTAGTCAATAGCATACTGATGTTTTTGGTGCAACTGTCCTCTTCGAAACATCATTCGAAGCAACTCATCGAATTACCAAAGGTAAAGTAATTTTCATCTAAAAATAGGTAGGCTTCATAATTCTAAGCGGGCAAGATAGTCGTACCACGTCGTACGTAGATAGACGTCTTCCAAAATAAAGGATGGAACCGCTATCCGAAAATTGTCACGAAAGCCCCTCTTTTAACTTAGCTTTAAATATGTTAAGCGACGGACTGGCTCGAATATTATTGATACATTGTGCTCTATTGTATAATTTATCATCTTTTGTGCATATACAGGGTGGACCAACGTCCACAGAGACGTCATAAAAAAAATGAATGCCACACCCCCGGGGTACCCGAAAATACCCCATGTATGTTCCCCGATTTTTCGTAGTTTTCGAGTTATGATTTTTTTACGTTGTGTTTGAGAATTTTCGGGCGGAACGGTTAAAAGTGTTTTATATTTTATTTTTTTGTGGAATTTTAGTGTTTTAGTTTTTGTAATATGAATCGTACTTTCTTGCATAAAATCATCAGCTTTCTAACAGTAATTCAAATAAAAATTTTTGATCGAAAGTGAAGAATTTACGATTCAACGAGAAAATGTTGAATTTTCAACATCAAATTAAAAAAAACGATGGACTATATTTTATAGTTTCTACTTAATCTAACACCTATCCTTATAAAGCTAAAGTTTATTTTGCAGTTGATACAACTGTGCGATGGTCTAATGGCGTCGGGTGCGCATGCGGAATGCATCGCAGGTTTGGAGCCTGTCGCCGTCAAAGTTTTCAGTAATATAGGAGGTGAGTTAGGTACATCCTTTCATCATAAATGACATAGATACATAGAATCATGGTATAATAAAAAAAACTGTGCCAGGTAGTTCGTTGGAGGCAAGAGCCCACGCGACTACGTCATAAAGCACCAATCACAATCACTAGTAATATTTTGTTGTATTATTTTTGCTTGTATTATGAAAGCTTGCTCAAGCTGAGCAAGCTTGAGCAAGCTGTTCTTTGCTTGAGTAACGCTTTTCTAAAACATAAACGTCACTCAAATGACTGAGAAAGGTTTCATAATACGGGCCTTAGACAGTAAGCGAGATAAAGCGTGATCGAGGCAAGAACCAAACAAGTATAGCTCAGCCCGTGAAGTCGTAAAAGCCGAACCTACCAGTGGAAGGGCAGCAGCTTCTTTCTGTGTATTTTAAACACTGGGTAGGAGTGTTTAAAGTACACAGAAGGAAGCTGCTGCCCTTCCACTGCTCTTACGACATCCATTAGCTTAATATGAGTATATTAAACACTGGCTAGGACTTTTTAATATACATACAAGGAAGCTGCTGTCCTTCCACTGGTAGGTGGAAGGACCCTTAGTCTGCTCTTATGACATCCATTAGCTTCCTATGAGTATATTAAACACTGGCTAGGACTTTTTAATATACATACAAGGAAGCTGCTGTCCTTCCACTGGTAGGTTCCCTTAGTCTGCTCTTATGACATCCATTAGCTTCCTATGAGTATAGTAAACACTGGCTAGGACTTTTTAATATACATACAAGGAAGCTGCTGTCCTTCCACTGGTAGGTTGCCTTAGTCTGCTCTTATGACATCCATTAGCTTCCTATGAGTATAGTAAACACTGGCTAGGACTTTTTAATATACATACAAGGAAGCTGCTGTCCTTCCACTGGTAGGTTGCCTTAGTCTGCTCTTATGACATCCATTAGCTTCCTATGAGTATAGTAAACACTGGCTAGGACTTTTTAATATACATACAAGGAAGCTGCTGTCCTTCCACTGGTAGGTTCCCTTAGTCTGCTCTTATGACATCCATTAGCTTCCTATGAGTATAGTAAACACTGGCTAGGACTTTTTAATATACACAGAAGGAAGCTGCTATCACCAATCCGCCTACCCAGTGTGGTGATTATGGCAAACACCACCTTTGTTTGGGGGAAGTACGATCAAGCAGTGGAGATACTATTTCAAGAGCTGGCGCTATTGTCTTGTGTTTTTCCCAAACAAACATAGGTACATGCAATTATCCACGCTAATGACACAAATCCAGGCCTTCATTATACAAAAACCCTAAGGGATTATAGAGGGCTGATAAGGATTATGAAAGTATGCTTGTTCGTTGTAGGCAGCAACGTCCTAGGCCGTGCTCAGCAGCAAGAGGCGCAGGCTACAAGAGAAGTTCTGTTCTACATGCTGCAGAAAACTATGCACCAGGAGAAGGTCAGAGAACTGGTATTATAAGTAAAAAGTAACCAAACCGAACAAAAGTTTTCTTTTTTAAATGTTGTATTATGAGTTTGGCTTACAATGTTTTTCATTACTTTACTTTTAAACATAGATAGACCCAGCCTTTGGTCGATAAGCGCTGACAATAATGATTAAGGAAACAGCGGGGCAATGCAGCCAGCGTCTTGGGGACGCTTCCGACTGGTACTTATATGGATCAGTTGAGCTACCTGTAGATTGTTTGCAACAGTCTGCAGTTAGCTTAATTGTTTCAATTGTAAATACTACTATTTTCTAATTTGTTTTTATTGTTGAATTGTAATTTTCTTTGTCAATAAAGGCTTTTCTATGTTTTTAAGGAAACAAACTCTGGTTTAGCTTATTAACTATACATTATTATATGAGTAATACTTATCTTGCTAATGTTAAATATATAAATATTAATAAATAATATACATAAACCCCATAAACACTTAGTGCCCATGACGCACACAATAGCGCGGAGCGCGGCGTCGAGCCGTTCTGCAGATGGCAAGGCTGAAAAGCCCTTAAAAAGCTTCGCCAGTTTGTTTATTTTGCAATAGCAAAGAGGGTAGCATCTGTATAATGTTAAGTGAATTTGTCAAACAATGAATTAAACGTTGTAAATACTGTAGGTGGAGCTAACGGCGCTATAGTCCGATGAATGTCCCAAAGTTTTTCGTCTCCTACGTCACTTGACCTCGTAGTGTAGTTGGTTAGCACGTTCCCGTACTGAGGGAAAGATGTTCAAGTCCCGTCGAAATCGAAATATTTTTTGGGATATTATTTTATTTCTTATGAGGCTTACTATTATATAATAATAAAAACATATTGTATTGTTTTAGGTTTTAAACCTAGTATCCGTGGTGCTATGTCTGTCGCAAGAACACCCCGAGAGCTACTACAGATGGTCGGAATTAGCCAGTGACACTATACTGTCATTGCTCGCTGCCAGGTAAACGTCACAGAGCTCCATAATACAAGTACGCTGGACGAAATATTCTATACGCAATGACAGTTGTATAATGTGTCGTTTCAGAGCGTCCCTCTCAACCGTCTCTGGTTTAAAATATGACATTTGTTAAGGCAAAATCGGCAACTATTCGTTCCAAGGACGCTCACGCAAACGTTCAGCACCGATTTGGCAAAAATCTTATGGCTTCAATCTGTCATCGCTTAAGTATATGACCTCCAGCGTACTTGCGTAATGGAGCTCAGTGGTAAACGTAAACCTATGAGAAAAGATAACCCTACGGTATAGGGAGATGCACTTTTCTATCCTGGTGCAGAACAGCATGTATACTATGTATACTTACCTAAATACTGTTTTTGTTGATTTGTTATGTTTTCCTGGGCTGTTTGTGTGTGAACTTAATAAAAAATCTTCTAATCAAGGAACAAAGCTTTGCAATGTCAGTCTAGCCATGTTTTGCTAGGAGTTTTCTTATTGTGTTATTTTATTTTCGCATCTGCTGTAGTAAGTTGTTTTTAGGGTTCCGTACCTCAAAAGGATAACAGGAACCCTTATAGGTCACTTTATTGTCCGTCTGTCCGTGTCAACATCCTTTTCTCAGAAACGGGTAGAGGTATCAAGTTGAAATTAACATTAGCTATTCAAGTCCGTAACCGGAGCCGTGATATAATTCAAACTTCTAAGTCGCAATGAAAAGTTACAGCCATTTATGTCCGAATATTTTTAGCCATTTATGTCAAAATATATAGGGTACTGCCCGTACACCTAGAATCATGATATTTGGCAAGAAGCAAGGTCTTATAGCATATAAAGTAAAGGGAAAAATCCGAAAACTGTATATTTGTAGTTTATTGATAAAAAAAATACCTTGGATCCTCGCCATGGACCAAAACCTATAGGATACTTCCCGTTGACCTAAAATAATAATATTTGGCAAGTAGCAAGATCTTAAAATTATGCGGAACCCTCGGTGCGCGAGTCCGACTCGCACTTGACGTTTTATTTAATAAAAAGGCCACCAGTTTTTTTTTTAAATGGTACGTAGACAATAACTTGGAGCTGTCGTTACCGCATAAGCCATACATCTTATCTTCGTAAGTGCCGAAAAACTACACAACCTAAACGATCGTCCGTGGATGTAAAGGTCATTGATTGATTGACAGGGACATGGACTCGAAAATTTTTAAGATAGACCACATCCATAATGTCGTAAACAATAGTTTTAACTGTCAACTGTTGGCTACTGCACTATACACTAGCCAAACTCGATGTAGAATGTTTGAAACCGCCCATACTTAAAGTAAAATTCACTCTGTTGCCGCGTCTTTTTATACGCAACTAGCTGCGCACCTTAGCTTGGAAGTTGATTGCACAACACTTGATTGTAGTTTTGTAAAAATAAAAAAACACTTGTATCATTCTTATTTACTTTATAGTTTATTACGAATCACAAACTTTAATAACCCCATTTACAGGAAAATTTTGAAAAATCTTGAAATACGTGTTCAATACGATACTTTTAGGTTTTGTATTCTTAGTTATTCTCTGTAAGTTTCAAGCTAATTGGGCCATTGGTTAAAGAGTTACAAAAACACAAAAAAACTTCAAACCCCTTTTCACCCCCTTAGTGGTAGAATTTCCAAAAATCCTTTCTTAGCGGGCGGTTGTGTAGTAAGTTACATGCTTTTCAATTTCAGCTCTCTAGCTTCAGCCGTTTGGGCTGGGCGTTGTCCCCAGAAAATCGCTTGTTCTTTTATATATTAAGATTGATTGCATTACTTGTCGATTCGAGATCCTACCTCCAATAAATATTGCTTACAATTATATCTGAAACTCGACGTTAAGCAAGTGAGTTTTCGTTATTTATATCGTGGTTTGTATACAAACATTCTACATAGAGTTTGGCTAGTGTATAGGTGCTACTGGTCAATATCTACCTCTTAAGGGCGTAACTGACGTCATTTACAATCTTCTACTGAGTTTTCTTATCCTTACATAGGTACCTAAAGGCAAAAACACAATGCCTAAAGCTAAATCAGTTAGATATAAACTCACAACTTTGTTTCAGATCCGTCGAACTAGAAACACCCTTATGCATAGGTGCATTAGAGGCGCTATTCGAGTGTATATCGTCAGACGCGCTCTCAGAACAGACTCGAGTCGAAACACTCGTCAGAACTCTCTTCCAATCGCCGCCTGAACATGTAAGTTATAATTAAAAAGTTAACTGTCAATGTCTCGCCAATATACACTTGAGAGCAATAAAATCGCACATCCGCACATTTTTACTTAAAAGTTCAATTTTTTTTTTATTTGGAGCTTACAGCAAATTAAAACAATTGAGCGCCTTCAGTTCGCTCGAGACCATTTGAATTGGACCGAAGAGCAGTGGAGTGCAGTCCTGTTCTCTGATGAGTGCAGGATGTGCTTGCATGGCAACGACGGACGGGGGAAGGTGTATAGAAGATCGGGAGAACGATTTGCCCAATGCTGCATAACAGAACGTGTCGCCTATGGCGGTGGATCAATCATGTTTTGGGGAGGCATGTCTATGGAAGCAAAAACCGAGCTTGCCTTCATCACCGGACCGAATACTGGTCGCCAATCAAGAGGATTGACTTCCATACGATACATTGAGGAAGTACTCGAGAGCCACGTCGTACCTTTTGCTGGGTTTATCGGCGAAAACTTTCTGTTTATGCAAGATAATGCAAGACCGCATACTGCTGGCATAGTGATCGAGTACCTTCAAGAGGTGGATGTGACCGTTATGGAGTGGCCAGCTCGAAGCCCAGACCTCAATCCCATCGAACATCTATGGGACGAGCTGAAAAGAAGAGTTCCGAGGCCGAGATGCTCCTCCATCGACTCTACAGGAGCTGCAACAGGCGATCGCAGAGGAATGGGAGGCTATTCCTCAAGACTTTATCAAAAGTCTAGTAACATCAATGAAAACACGGATGGAGTCAGTGATTCAGGCTAGGGGAGGGAACACGGTATTAATAACAAACTTTAAATTAATTTTATCTTTTAATTTCATAATTTTGACACCAATAATTGAATAAAGAATTTTTTACTAAACATGCATTTTTGTTATTGATCCACAAAAGCATTTTTATGTAATGATTGAAAGACAAATCAGATACCACTGGATAGGTATTAAAATAGACTATGAATCTGCATTACAGAAACATAATATTTTTTGTTTTTTTTTAGTTATGTCAAAAAATCATGAATGTGCGATTTTTTTGCTCTCAAGTGTATTTTGTTCGTGCTACTAATAATCTTTAAGGTGCGAACACCTAAGCCCCCATACAAACGTACTTTCCGATGCATTAGGAAACTACATCCCCGGTTTCACTGAAACTTTGCAGACATAATCGGATAAGAAACAGCTGTTTACAGGATTTTAGTTTTTAAAAAAAATATAATTATCAATAAATTAAGAGAAACGAATTTGTCATATTTTCATCACCAAATTGAGTCGATTTCAAGCTATTCATGATAAACACTTTTATTCTAAAATTTGTCAAATATCGTAAATATATCAGATATCTTGCGAAATTTCACCGAAACATATATGTATACATATATGTACGTAGGTACACACATATGTACCTGCAAGTGAAGTGAAATAAAAGCGTGTGAAAACGTTTTCAACCCTTTCGAAACTACTGTTTATTAACTAACACCCAATCTGACGATAATAATATGTTAATAAGCTTGTTTTGTATATTTTACGTGAAACAATTTAATCTTTTATTTCCAGACAGCACCATCAAAAACCAAACTCCGCTACCTAGCCTCTACCCTAGTCCTACTCCGGAAATATCTAGTCCTCATTCCCGAAACCGAGGTGCTTCTCACTCTAAACGATATGAAAGCGACCTCTATATCGCCCCAGTCGATATTCTTCAACGCGAAAGCTGAGGTCGATCCTTTAAACGTGCAGAATGTCAATGAGAACTGCGCTAATCTGTCACCAGATGTCATTTTAGTCAGGTAAATATCGTTCTTAAATGGTCTGGTTTTAACTAGTTACTACCGCATTACCTGACAGCGTCTAAGCCAAAACGAAGGTTTGTTTTAGCAGTCTTGTAAATATGTCCTACCCTGAAAGTGAGAGATTTGATTGTCTAACCGCGCTGCCGGTTTCTCCGGTTTTTGTTCCGCGGTAGGAATTGAATACGCGACTCTGCGTCCCAGACGGACCTTTGCCCACTACGCCACTCAGGTTTAATTTTCTATTTTTATTTTCAGGTTTTTGTTCAAGTTTCTAACATTCGCCATTTTCGAAGTTGAAAACTGCTATGAAGATGCGAATTTGAACCTTGATGATGTGGATGACAAAGCTCAGAGTTCCAGGCTCATGTATTCTATTTGTGTCAATATTGTAATACATGTGAAACATATGCTGCATTTGGCGGGTGAGTAGTTTAAAAACAAATAAGAAAAGGTTAAGTAATTTCACACGGTTTAAACATTTAAGCAAAATATGCTTATATTTTTAAACCCCGACAAAGCGTTACACATACAAAATAACAAACAAAGTGTTATACATAACATGTCAGTGTGTCAGAATCAGTGTGTCTTGCTGTGTAACTCCCAAACGGATGAATTTGATGAAAATCGGTACCGCCATTTTCATGTAGGTTCACCACCTCTGTACCTGAGTTTTAAAGTAAAATCGCCAGGTGGTTTTTTGTCAATAATAAAATGTATTATTGCAAGTCTCAGAATGTAATTGTGTGTTGAAATCTAATCTTCTCTTATCCCGCTGGGTCCCATCGAGGGGCAAAGGCCTCATTAAAAGTGTATTGTAATACCTAACTAAAATTTTATTATAAAAAATATCGTAGTTGTTTGCCTTGGAAGAACACCAACGTTTTAACCCTTAACGAGAGACTTCTTCAGGGTGGGTGTGTTTGGTTTGCGTCGCGCGCTATTCTAACTAAAATCTTATTTTCCAGATGGCTGCCTCTTCCCCCTAACCTCAAAAACAGCACAAAGTCTTCTACACAACGAACAATCAGTGCTGAACACAGGTCTTTATAGCCCGGCAGAAAACATTCCTCTACGAGCTCTAAATGAGATCTGTTTGAAGAGCCACCTCCTTACTGTACACTACAGTCACTTGCTTATCAGGTAATAGCTTAGATAAGAAAAAATATCTCAGAAATTATGGTCTCTATTTCTAAGGAATTCTCTAAAAATGGCTTCTACAGTCCTGCAGAGAACATTCCTGTACGAGCTCTAAACAGGATCTGTTTGAAAAGACACCTCCTTTCAGCTCACTACAGTCATGATACAAAAAACAAGGTCTGGCATTCCGGGACTGACACTTGTTTACATCACTGTCCAGTGGCCATTTTATTGCAACAAAATATGAAGTTGGGAAAAAAATATTATTATAAAAAAATACAAAAAATACGTCGACGCGACGCGTGACCCGAGAGCTGGCGGGTATCTGACGCAGCGCATCAGCATTGCCATACAGCGGGGCAATGCAGCCAGCGTCTTGGGGACGCTTCCGACTGGTATTGATATGGATCAGTTGAGCTACCTGTAGATTGTTTGCAACGGTCTGCAGTTAGCTTAATTGTTTCAATTGTAAATACTAGTTCTAATTTGTTTTTATTATTGAATTGTAATTTTCTCTACATTAATATTTTTTTTAAATACATATATGTATATGTATGTATATGTCTATCATCAATTTTGTTTTTTGGATCAGTCAAAACCGTTTTAGTCTAACATGAGTTAATGTGATAATTATATTACAAAACTACATAATTTTATCAGATCCGTATAGGTAATTTAAGCAGCTCGGGTTACGATTTTAAGCTTCTGGTAGCACCCGAAAACAGACTCGTTTTCTCATTCGCCGATGGCGTCGATGACGCAGGTCTTGTGTCACCCACGTGACCGTGATGTCTCGGAATGCCATACCTTGTATTATTACACCTTAATGACTACATCCATTTGCTTATCAGTTACAAGCTGAGTAATAGGGTAGAATATTCTAGAAATATCTTCATTATGTAAGGTGGTGAAACGCAAAGCGTTTAGCTTAACCTCATCACAGTCATCACTCACATTTTGCCTCCGCCCTTCAGGGTTGCATCGCCGACGGACACACTTTTTCCCAAGTTCTTCGTTTAGACTCAGTTTGCGATAAACCTAGTACATAGTGTTCAAAAGGTCAAATACAGAGGCAAGTCCGAATTCCATACATTTTTAACCTACGGGAAAAAAAGAGAAGTTTCTCAATTGGACTGAATATTTTTATATCCTGTATCCAATTCCGGATTTTAGTATTTGTTTTAAGACTTTCATGGCCCACGACCCACAGCGGCTCGCACCGCCGTGGCTGGGCAATGAATGCGATACAACATTATAAATTTTTATTTTTAGTTTTTATTCTTTATTGACTAAGAAAATTACAATTCAATAATAAAAACAAATTAGAACTAGTATTTACAATTAAAACAATCAAGCTAACTGCAGACTGTTGCAAACAATCTACAGGTAGCTCAACTGATCCATATCAATACCAATCGGAAGCGTTCCCAAGACGCTGGCTGTGTTGCCCCGCTGTATGGCAATGTTGATGCGCTATATTTATTAGTTAAATATATGTATGTTTTTTTCAGGCTGAATCTCCTCTCAGATAAATACTGGCAGCAGCTGCTCGGTTTCGCCAAGAAGATGCCTCTGAACGCTGACAATGGAGACACTAAGTTGTTATCAGTCGATGTGCTGCAAACAGCATGTGTTATTGCTTACTGCGAGTATTTTGTAAGTATTTTTAACCCGATAGAAATGTGTATAAGTTTGACGTGTGCATCTGTGTCTGTCTGTGACATCGTAGCTTCGAGACGGATGAACCAATTTGTATGAAATTTTTGAAAGGTGACTTTCGAGAATGTTTGATGAAAATTGTTGCAAAGCGTCGTCGTGAGTAATTTTGGAATTTTTGTGAAATTAGCTTATTTTGTTTATGTACTGGCTTCTGTCCGCGTCGTCGCACGCAGTTTTCCAAAATAAGGTTACCTAAAAATGTTTTACTAACATCGGTTAGACAAAAAAATAATATTTTTTTTTTGCTCCCTGGGTAGTCTTCCCAGGGAGATGACACGCTCGACAAATATCGATCGTGCCATCTTTCATAATATACTTTCGGTAATGGTTCGTCTTTACCACCTCATCTATAATTGCACAGACAAAACCTTCGGTTTCTCTAAAGAGGCCACCGAAGCGTAGCCAGTTTACGGAGCATAGGAGATCTAAATCAGGTCCTGTGAGGACCTTGTAGAATCTCCCACGCAGCTCTTTGCTCTCCCATATAGCCTACCTGAATGCTCATCACCGTAGGTTTGCGCCAGTTCTCGTTAGCTAAGAAGAGAGGAGTAAGGTTCTTATCAACTGCTACCACATCACGATGTATCTGGTATTCGGATTGATGGAAATTATTTCTGAGATTGCATACCTCACGGTTGTGTAGGGTCTTGGCGTTAAAAAGCCTCGACCACCACATTTCCGCGGGATATACAATCTCATTACCGAAGGTCGGGGGTGTCGCATGCGATGAGTGGTTAAAAGTTGACGATCCTAACAGTCCAAGGCGTCTAGTTAAGTCTGAGTCCATCTTAGTATGTCAAAGGTTTATGAGCAGTGGCATAACCCAGCCGTTGAAGGCACGCACCTTGTTGCCACCCGAGAAAAGGCTATTTATAAATATAAATAGCCTTTTCTCGGGTAGCACTTTTGTTATGCGACAAAAGAAGCGCTCCTTCCCCGACTGCTTTATGTCCCCGTTCATTATACCTAACGCTTCTGGCATACTAAGATATTTGTAAGTTTCACCCTCTGAGAGATGTTACACATGTTACACTACTGAATGTCTGTGTGACATTCAGAAGCGCCACATCCTTAAACAACAAGTGAGAAATGACCTCACCATCTCTCCGAAGGCGATAGCCTATTATTATTATTTTTTATCTCAAAAAATAAATCAATATTTACTTTTCAGGTAGAAAACGGTCTAACCGAAGCGGTCCACCTAACATGGCTACTGGTAAACCGGATCCACACAATAATCCACCATCTGCACGAGGAAATAGTGTTCAAATTGGTGCAAATCGTTCAGGAAAGGCAAGGGGCATCTTCGCTGTTGTTGCAAGCGGTCGCCGCTAGGTGTCAGACGTGTCTCAAGGTAAATAAATAATAATATATAAAATAAATAATACAGTGAGGCATATGTTCAGCAGTGGACTTATACCGGCTGAGATGATGGTGATGAAATTATACTGGACATTTCAACGCAGCATCATCGGGTCACAAAGTAACCAGAGCTTGTTTTAGCTATAAAACGTACGGCGACTGATTTACGTAGTACTTAAAGACCCAGACCAGGAACGTATACCTGCAGAGCACACAAATATTTGTTCCGAGTTGGGAATCTAACCCGTACCTAACCTTTAGCGTCGAAGGCGGACCTTCGCCCACTGCGCCACTAAGGTTGTACAAATCGCTAGGTTTTCAATTGTTTGTACAATTAACTTCAAATAATTGGTATCTGAACTTCTGAGTCAAGTCGCACTTGGCGGTTTATTATTAATAAATGCGATAAATACTTTTTATGTGCTTGTTTCAGAACGAATTCGCTCTAAACGCATACAAGATGCTATCTCTATGCCATGAGAGTCAATCCGGCGCTCTAATATTCTTCATCTGCCGGATCATTGGGAAAATGGAACCTTCTCTTGGAGTACGGTTAGTTTTGAATTACTTACACACAAAAATTTTTTCGCACATGGAAATTCCAAGGTCTGGCACTCCGAGAGTGACACAATTCTACGTCACTGCCGCGCTGGGCAGTGGGGGAAGTATCGAGTTCCGAGCCCGATGCCATGTTAATTCGCGATATATGTTTAGATAGATATATATACATTTATTTTTTTTAACTGGCAAAGGAAATGTTTATTGACAAAGAAAATTACAATTCAATAATAAAAACAAATTCGAACTAGTATTTACAATTGAAACAATTAAGCTAACTGCAGACTCTTGCAAACAGTCTACAGGTAGCTCAACTGATCCATCAACTTTTTTTGAGTTCACACACAATAGCATAGGAAAAAAATAGAACAGAAGCGGTATTAAAGGTAGGCATAAAAGGAAGGTACATAATTATTACACACAGATTACATTATTACACAAAAATAAAAATAAACCCTACCAATAGTGCACTTGCCCAAACATATAGGTAGTCACCGCTGGCCCAGGGGGCGCGGGGACCACCTACGCACTTCTGCGCTGCCATGGTGACCCCAAAAGGCTTAGTCTCCGCTTTATGCTGGTCTGACCAGGAAAAGTACAAAACAGCGCTGGTTTTTCAAACTGGCCAACATTGCCTGGTTTATGGTTATCTTTATTGGACATCTTTATTACAAGCATAACAACAGCTAAAGCAAGAAACAAAATGAGATATCAAAATACTCGTCTACAAAACTTGGGCAAGAATACAAAACGAACTCTCCTATTCTTAACTACGTTTTGTAGGCGTTGCTGTTTTAATTTTGCGACTAAAGCACAAAAAACTCAAAAAAGTGAAATGGGGCCGGATTTATTTATACTTTGCAACATGTTTTCTATTACAGGTTTGCAAAACTAGCCGTGGATAGATGCAAGGTTATAAAAGAGATGGACGTAGAACATATAAATGTACAGTTGACGAAAGAGGACGTGCAGATTGCTTTAGAGTTATTACAAAGGAATAAAGTGCATGTTCGGTAAGATATCTTAAAAACTTATATTAAACTATACTGGATGTTTTCTATGTAGTTATAATTAAAAATATTTATTTATGTAGAGGGTATTGTATATATCAGTCATATAATAGCTATCCACGCTGACGTCACAAATCCAGGCCTCCAGTACCTATACGAAAAACAAAAGCGGATCGCGCCAGCTGTCAAAAATTTATCTGTATACAAAACCACCAACTCCTACAAGACAACTTGTTCAATGACACTGTATTTTCAGGTACTCAAACCTAGTACTGGAACTAAACTCGCTGGCGTCAAGCGTCTTCGACCTATCACCTCTCGACCTGTCTTTAGACCGCGCGATCAACCCGCAGTACATCACTACCACCACTGTAGACGGGAACTGGCTCATGAACCAGGTTAAAAGCAGGTAAATATAAAAATGGAGGCGGCGAGTCGCCAAACGTAGTGTAAGACGCATTTTGGCCAGGTGATCGATTTTGTGTTGATCAAGCAAAGCGTAAAATAAATGGTTATTAATTTTACTGTGCCCCCTAAACATGGGGATCACGCGGTAAAACATAATTTTCTGAAATCTATATGTCATAATATAGATTTTTCACACGTTTACCTCTGCAAGTTCTCAGTTCAAGTTCTAAGTGTCTCTTTCTCTCTGCAACTTGGAATTATCAAGTGTTTGACGCCGCGCCGGTGAGTTCGAATTAACGCGTCGTTTTGTTACGTAGCAATGACTTTTGGGTTCGAATTAACGAGTGCATAAAAATGTATAGATTTGTTTCGAAATATAAAGAGATTTTCTAGGAAACTCGTGATAACTTTGAATTATTGAGAGGTTCGAATTATCGCAGGTTTGAATTAACGACAGTCGACTTTACATTATCTTTTTGTTTACAGATGCTGTATATCAGATTGTTCATCCCAAAAAGTATCAAAACACGTGGAGCTAGCCCGCTTGCTTGGTAACCTACCCCGCGAAGATCTGTCAACCGTCATCTCAAGCCCTGAATTTGACAGAAAACTCCTGTCATCGTGCTTCAAAATCGCCTGTGACAAATACCTCAAGGAATTCATAAACATAGTCTCAGCTTACGAAGCTAAAGAGACAGAAAAAGATAATTTGAAAGCACAGAGAGACTTGAAAATGCAAGACGTAACGTCATTGATCGACAGCAATAAACTTAATGTTGCAAACACTTTACACGTGTTCAAGAAAAGTGACAACAAAGAGTCGAAATCACAATTCTTCATACCGATTTCTGATGAAAGCATGAAAGATAGTTTCGGTAACTTACAAATCTCTGATGAAGAAATGGAATTGGTGCCGCCTGAATTGACAGATTTATACAAACTGTCAATAGCGACGTTTGACAAATCCCTGTCAGATATAATCCGGTTATTCCCGAAGCAGAACCGTCCGCTAAGCCAATCGGAGAACTTCAATTTGAAAATGGAACAAACTATTGACAGATACACCCGTCGTTGCCATCAAGTATTCCAAGACAAGTTATTTTACCAAGAGTTTATGACCGTGCAAACTGTTTTGACCGGCTTTTTAGACTCCCTAGACAGAATTATGAAAACCTTAGACGAAACTGACTGCGATTTACTCGATAAATGCAGCGAGAATATTCTACCCTCAACGCTTTCCAAAAATATATCTACGTTTTCTGTAATTTCGCTCCAATACCTGTCATTTCTAATCAAAAATAAGTCTATAGTAGAATACCCGGTGAATACCGAAGTGTCGTTTCGAATTTCTGTTAACGTGACGGATAATGTGATAGTAGACAATGTAATTCAGTTGACGGTTGAAAATGTAGCGAAGGCGTTGAGTTTCGACGAGATTTGGGGCGAGTTGAATTTGGACAGCAACTTGAATCGGTCTCAGTCGGCGATTAGTTGCTTGTATGCGGTTGTCAAGTATTTAGTTAAGGTAAGTCATCGTCATCATCAACGCTTTTTGTCGTAGCTTTAGTTATAACCTCGGCTTATACTCCACTCGAACTTAGTCAAGATCGGTATGCTTAGTAGTTAGTCTAGTCAAAACTCTTATTCCATTCACGTAGTTTTGACGTCGTCATCAGCCTATATACTAGTACACTGCTGGATATAGACCACCCCTGACAAGCGACATTCACAGGCAGAGTGAGTTGCAGGCGTTGATTCTTACACTGCGAGTGCCATGGCGTTTTGACGTACATTGAGTGAAGAGATCAACTGTTAAGGGCTTATTCCACTAAATTAATCACTTCACCATAACAATGGTATCGACTGAGAATTACAAATTGGCATTTTACCTTTGATGAAAGAAACTACAGATGGAGGGACGACGATGTCAAAAGTGTCAACGGTTGAAATCATTCTGTCAATCTCTCCGTGCAAATAGCACCGCACGCGCTATCTAGACTTTCTTTCATCTATGGACGATTCTGTGACGATACCATTGCCATAGTAAAGCGAAAGGTTAGCAGAATATGGACCCAGGTATGTCGCGCGACGTATCTTGAGTTGACAGTTGATTGATAAACTCCTCCTTTTGTACCATGACTGCATGACGTATGAGTGAATGGATTTTCTACGATCAAGCTTATGAAAACGCATGCGTCGAGGTTAGGACTTCTGTCCTAACCTCGACGATCCCCTATGGGGATTAATTTTTTGTCGAATAAAATAAACTTCTCAAGGTTTTCCAGGATACGAAACCTCTTATCCAACAAGACTACATCAAAACGCCGGACGATAGTCCAAAGCCAGAACTAATGATAATTGGGAACAAACTGGTCACGCTCATCGAGTATTGGGAGCAGAACTTCTATGTGAGACAGAACAACGTGCTTCCGAAATCTTGCAGGCGGCCGATTGAGAGCTTGATTGTTAGTTTGTCGAGGTATGTTTCATGTTTGTTCATTTAAAGTAAATTATAAAAAAGGTCGACGAAAGTCAACAGCCTTTCATCTGACATGACGTCATCACCGCAACAAATACTTACGCCATCTTATAAGATAAATATCTTTATTTTATTGGAAATTCATTAGAAATTTGCAATTCAAGCAATATTAACAACAAAAGCAAAGATAATAATACAGATACCTTTTTGTTCGAGCTCCAAAGAGGGCGCTGTCTCAGGATCAGTTAATCGTTCATACCAATGCTGGCTTTTCGTAGCCTTTGTACCAGTACCGGGTGCCTCGTGTGCTCAAGGTAGTCCTTTTAATTTAAAAAAAAAATGGAAACATGATAGTCCAATGCCAGAATGTAAGATAATAGGGAACAATCTGGTCAATCTTAACGAGTATTGGGAACTGAACTTCTATGTGAGACAGAGCTGCGTGCTTCCGAAATGCTGCAGGCGGCCGATTGAGAGCTTGATTGTAAGTTTGTTTGCTTATAATAGGAAATACCTACGAATATTACAAATGTGAAAGTCTCTTAAGTTGTGAGATTTTTGGCTGACAGATAACACCAAAACTACTGGTCGGATCAGCTTCAACTTTCGTCGACTGAAACAACATTATATTCTTTTTCAAAAACATTTTTTTTCTCAGTCGCGCAAAATTCGGTTCCTATTAGCTTGCTCCTAAGGACAGTTTTTCTATAGCTGAATTATTGAACCCCGTAGAAAATTAATCTATAACCTTCATATAGAACATCCATCATCATCATCACATCTCATCAACAGCCTTTCATCAGCTGTACCAGTTAACTGCTGGACTGCTGGCTTATCAGGGCCTGATAAGCGCCTTATTGGTTCTTATCATAAGGGGGCAGGGCCATAGTCCCCCCACATTCATCATTATAACGGTATGAAGAAGTCAACATTCAAACTTGATAATTATAAAATAATAATGCTGGACTATCCACACAGCATCATCTAGCCCCAAGTTAAGCAGAGCTTGTGTTATGAGTACTAGATGACTGATATACATACATAATACAATACATAGATTTATTCGGCGTTCTACAGTGTTGACGAATTTGTACGAAAAATAGAATAATATTTATTTTATTTATTTTGTTCTATTAGTATAATTTATTTGAATCATGAAATTGTAATTCTATTATACATAATTATTTTCTGACATGTAATATTTTTACCTATAAATTGATTGTTCTGATCATTTTTTATTATAAATAGAAAATACCCAGAAAACCCTGAACAAATATCTGCAGATCGTACATACATTTGTCCCGAGGCGGGAATCGAACCCGCAACCACCTGCGTCGCAGGCGGACCTTCGCCCGCCGCGCCACATCGGTCGTCAATTTTAAATAATCTTTGGCCTAACCTAAAATTAAGCATGCCTGAAAAATAATAATAACCTTGATTATTATTTTGCAGGCTTGACATAGTTAGTAACATAGCGCTGATTCCGCCCATAGCGTGGCCGCTAGTGGATAGCTCGCGGTTCGACCTCCCATTGCAGCCGTTACAGGACGCAGATGTGCTGGAGCCTTTCCTATTCAGGTACATATAAATATACAAGCTTTTCTCTGTCGCCTTCTTCCTTGATAAAAGTAATCTCTGTTCTTCGCACTTAGCGCAATCTACCTCTATACTAGGTGCCAGAGCTTGGCAATACAGGTCATTGACCTCTCTCCTTCACGAAATCAAAAAGGGCCGCAACTTAAAAATGCATTTTTATTGTTATACAATACTTTGGAAACTTTATAATATTACGCATAAATTATACTTATGTTATTTTAAGGTTATAAACGTTTTCTATACCTAAATTATTATGTAACACTCTATTCATATATTTTTTAAGTCATGTTAATGTAATTTGGTAATCTTAACCATAATATTAGGTCCTTACATATGAAATTGGCGTTTTTCGTACTGGCCACTTTAATCACAAATTTCTCCTCTTTGGTAAGGAATTCCAAATTCAAATTTGTACAGCTATAGACTCATGTATTTGTGCTTCGATGATCGTCATTCATTTGTTTTTTTTCTTCTGTTTTTTTCTGTTTGCGTCACTCATTTTACAAAATGGAAAACTTAAAATATCGCATTATTTACGAGTACGAGTTCCGCCGTGGCACTAGTGCTGCGGAAACAACTCGAAGGGTGAATGATGTGTATGGCGGTCGTGTTGCAAAAGAAAACACAGTTCGTTTTTGGTTCCAACGTTTTCGTTCTGGAAATTTTGACCTGCAGAACAAGCCCCGTGGACGGCCTGAGACTCAAGTTGATAATGAAGAGTTGAAGGCTATTGTGGAAGCGGATCCATCGCAAACCACGTCCGAGTTAGCTGCAGGCTGCGATGTTAGTGATAAAACTGTTTTAATTCACTTGAAGCAAATTGGGAAGATTAAAAAGCTTGAAAGGTGGGTACCTCACGAATTGACTGAAGCAAACCGGCAAACGCGCGTCGACTGCTGCGTTACATTACTAAACCGGCACAATAATGAAGGTATTTTAAACCGAATCATTACCTGTGATGAAAAATGGGTTCTTTACGATAATCGGAAGCGCTCAGCGCAATGGTTGGATCCTGGCCAGCCAGCCAAATCCTGCCCCAAGCGAAAATTAACCCCAAAAAAGTTACTTGTAAGCGTTTGGTGGACTAGTGCCGGTATTGTTCATTACAGTTTTCTCAAATCTGGCCAGACTATTACGGCTGATGTCTATTGTCAGCAATTGCAAACCATGATGGAAAAGCTAGCGGCTAAACAACCTAGGCTGGTCAATCGCTCCACGCCACTGCTGCTTCACGACAACGCTAGACCACACACTGCGCAACAGACGGCTACTAAATTAGAAGAGCTTCAATTGGAAAGTCTAAGACATCCTCCGTACTCCCCGGACCTTGCTCCAACAGATTACCATTTTTTTCGAAATTTGGATATCTTCTTGCAAGGGAAAAAATTCAACTCCGATGGGGCAGTCCAAATCGCCTTCAAAGATTTTATTGATTCCCGTCCGACTGGTTTTTTTAGTAAAGGGATCAATGAACTACCTATAAGATGGCAAAAGTGCATAGAAAATAATGGTTCATACTTTGATTAATTAAATATATTATATTAAAAAATATTCGACTTTTTGTTCCTCCCATACAAAACGCCAATTTCATATGTAAGGACCTAATATTATTAATTAATTAATTATAATATCACCGGCTTAACATTTCTGTGGTATTTTAACATAAAAATACGTGAACTCGTTGAAAACGTAAAAAGTCAGTAATTATTCCCGATTGCGAATCTATTTGGGTTGTGTTGATGGTACTGTTGCTTTCTACTCTTCATATGCATTTTCCTTCTAGAATAGGAAAGGAAGAGTCCTTTCCTATTCCTGTCGCTAGAGTATCGTCAAGCGTACGCTTGTACGACACCTGTATCGTTTTAGGTTTGTTTGAAAAGCGACAGAATAGCGATAATTTTACTGCATTTTGCGATTTCATGGACGAGGAGGCAAACACCTGTATTGCCACCTTATTTGGCACTTACTATAAATATTATTACAATTTACTTAAGTATTTTCTTTATTGCTAATAATATATTACTGAATGATATCAAAAAAGAGGGGCGTTATAAGGCTTACGTATGTCTGTATATCTATGCCATCATAGCTCCCAAACGAAAAAAATGATTTCGATGTATTTGTTTGTTTCAAAGGTGACTTCATCGTTATTGACTGTACTTAGCTATTTTTAAATAATAATAGTATAATAATACTAATTTTTTCTTTATTGAGACACAAGATCCATAAAATTTAAAAGAACACCAATTTGCATATTATAAAAAAGCTACACATTAAATTAAAAAGTTAGGTACATACGGTACATAATATAAAATACAGAATGTACTAATACTTATTGACATGCGATTAGCACTCATAGTTTAAACATCATAAAGAAAATTGGTGCAGCCGTTCAATTTTATGACGGTTCAAACTGTACAAAGTAAAATCGTCGGCGAGATCTAATTTTTGTAAAACAGACTTGGTCTCTTCGTTTGCAATGGACTGTGTTAAATATATCTATCTAAATCTATAAAAGAAAGTCGTGTTAGTTACACTATTTATAACTCAAGAACGACTGAACGGATCTCCGTGAAATTAGGCAGTGAGGTAGATGGTATCCCGGGGCCGGACATAGGCTACCTTTTATTCCGGAAAAAAGCGTGCGAAGCCGCGGGCAGCAGCTAGTATCTTTTAAAAGTCAGTAGCAGTCGCTGTTCTAACTGTCCCGTATTTCGATTCCAGAGCAAATCTCATAGGCTGGTCGTCCAAGAAACAATTTGAAGAGATGTGGGTATGTCTCCTAGGCGCACTGCAAGGGAACGGCACCCATTGGGCTGTTCGCGGCGTCACACAGCTACTGGTCTCCACGACCCCTGCAGTCCGACGGACCGGCGTCTTACATGTGCCTAGGGGACCGCTCAATTTCACCAACCCGTAAGTACTAGCGTTCACAGTAGAGAAGATTTCAAGTGATAATGTTTATAGTTTTTCAAAGTTGGGGCATGCCCACTTTTTGCACTCACAAGCAACAATAACATAAAAAGGAGATTTAAATACTCAGGGGCAGTAAGGGTTGAGTTGCTAAGAAATATCTCAATAAGAAAAATCTCAAAATAAACTGTTATAATTTTTCTTATGGTACACGTGGGGGGAGGGGCGTATTTGGGGTGGTTTTAATCCGGCATGTTTGCGGAGGCCCGCGTAGAAAATTTCGTTGCCTGTATGAGGAAGAAGGCAGCCTCACTGCTTAGTAGAATACGTGGGAGTACCAATACGATCCTGTCAGCAATAGCTGATAAATTACATGGAGTGATGTACAGGCACTCCATCTCTCGGTTCAAACTAACATACTAACTTGTAGATCTTTGTAATCTGAACATAAACAAACATTATTATTATTCATATTATTATAAATAAACTTAATACTCTGTCTCTCAAGAATAAACACAACAAAACGCTCTTCTAATAATGTTTATGTTTACAGAATGACACGCCTCAAAAACCTTCTAATTGGAACATCAGCGTCCCAGCTATTCGACAACGTGAACCTAGAACGCATACCACTTATGAAGGATGGGTTCGATGGTTATCATTGCGCACAGTTTAATACAGACTATCTGAAATTAGCATCGGGTGAGTTGACTTTTATAGTTTAGAGAGTGGAGCTTTAATAGTTTATCAGATTAAGTTAAATGTAATAGGAATATCAAATCGGCATAATAAGGTTTAGAATGACCACCGTAGACAACGATTTCACTTGTTTATTGCAGACTAAATTATAGCGAATCTTAATAATTGAAAATAAAAATGAAACGAAATAATTTATTAGACAAATACAAGGCACACACAAAGTTACATACAAAGTTAGGCACATACAATAACTATAACTATATACATTAACGCATACACAGAGAGACTACTTGAGTACGGTCTACATAAAACAACACACAAAATACAGGTAAACAGTGGGTACTAAGCAGCTCATCTGCATCATTATCATTATCATTTTCATCGAATATTTTCTAGTGTATGATAAATTATTGAAATTAATTCCTAGAATACAACTATTTAGTTGTATTCTAAATTCTTGAAATTAATTCCTAGAACATAGACTGCAATGATTTACCACAAATTTTCTTCGCTTAAGGCGCTACCAACGCGCTGCAAAGATGCGAAGTTTCTCTTTTTGGCCACCAAACTCTGTTTTCGCATCTCTGTCTAAACTATACAAAATAAAACTATTACAGAGGCATTAAAAAAAAACCTTATAATAGATATCACAAACTGCCCAATGGATTTTAGAATTTTCTTTTGTTTAACGTAATAATAAGATAAACTAGGTGGCGGCGCAATTTTGGGTCGGGATAGCGTCTTAAGTACTTAGGCGGACAGTAGTCTGCTTGTAAGGTCACGCGTCTCTTATTTTTATATATATTCAGCATTGCCATTCAACGTGGCAATGCTGCCAGCATTCTGGGAACTCTGCCTTCAGGTGACGGCTTAGATTTTTAAGAAATATATATAAGGTAAATACTAGTTGTAATTGTTTTATTCTGTTATTGTAATTTTCTTGGCCAAACATGACTTTACTTTACTTCAATAAATCTTTTATTATACAGGGTTACTTGTAAGTAGACGCGATCCTTTCAGGATGTGATAGCAGGGTTAAAAATACTTTGTTAAATTTTTGCTTTAAATTCAGATTTAAAGGTCCTACCGCTCGAGCGTTTACCATATTTCTTAGGCTTTCAAAGGCTATTCTGATTGAGTGAGTTATTTTTTACTAAAAAACACTGAAAAATGTACAAAAAGGGACGTTTTTTTAAAAAATATCATAAATCTTCGACTTCAAGGTGACACATAGGTACACTAAAAATATTAAAAAATCAAATATCTCGACTTCACTTCAGACCACGGTATCTCATAGTCAAATTGGTTTCTACTAAACCCTGCTATCACGTCCTGAAAGAATCGCGTCTACTTACAAGTAACCCTATATATGTTATATTCAGCTTTCCAAATAGCGCTACCATTTTCTCAAATTACCATGATGCTGAATCATGGTCATGCATTCAGCGCCTTGAAACCATACCTTACTATAAAACTCATTTTTGTCTACAGACATAATCGACGACGCGCCTTACAAAATCAAGCGCGAACTAAAGCGGAGAAAGAGAAATAAGGGCATTGATGTAAACAGCTGTTTGCAAATACTTATGGATGTCACGACCCAAATGCTGGAACCTAAGGTAATTTTCAAGCAGTGGGTGAAGATTTTGTCGAAGGCATTTTCACCCTTCGACTCGTACTCCACTCGGCTGAGGACGCCTCGAAAACTTACTCAAAGTCGGTATGCTTTCGTTAATTTTGTCGAAACTTGGTCGCAACATCTTAAGTTGACAGTTGATTCATCCATTCGTGCGTAACTTTTAGAAACACATGCGAGAGGCTAATTTCACATGTGGTGCGCGTTGACGCGCGTCAACGCACGATTAATTTAATGAGATCAGTTGACGAGCGCTAACGCGCGTTGCGAGTACTCGTCACTTCTCGTCAGTTTGGTAACAAAATACAAGAAATTGCGATAAAAGCGCCCGCTCAACTGAACAGCCAACGGACGTTACATTATCTGAGCGCGCTGACGCGCGTTAACGCGCCCGCTTGTAATCGGTTGTTACGTAAATACCATGTCTACAGAATACAGAATTTATTCGTAAAACCATTATTACATATCATACACTGAAATAAAAAAATAAAATTATAAATTATAGTAATGGCAAATAAAATAATTCATTGATGTCATAATATAATACAATTTCAATGAGCTACATTGATAGATTTTTCTTAAAATTATGTGTGGAAGCTGCATCACGGATCCAGTCGGGCAGCAGATTACAAACCGTAGAACCCATTATAATATAAAGGGATCTCTCTGATTTCTAAAGCTTATGTTCAGGTATGACCAGGCGGTAGTGGTGGTTGTTACTACGAAGGGTGCGAGCGGCGTTGATACCGCGGCGCTGGAACACAGTTCTACGTTGTTGTGGGTCTAGACGCGCCATTTGAAAACCCGCGTCAAAATTTTGTTATCTGAATATAGACTAAAAAGTCGAGATTAGAACTAAAGATATATTAATATGGAGGTTTCACTTTACTCAAAAGCTCGACTGAATTCAATAAGTCTGACGTTTCTTTTTGACGTTTAATTTACCCTCCCCATAGGCGCCAACCGGCGTAGCAGCACGAGTATCCCTTCTCAACAGTATAGTAGAAGTCAGCTCCACGTTCACGTCTCCCACCCAGTGGGCGTGGGCAGGCGCCGCCCTAGCGTCCGCGCCCGCCCTGGCTCACTGCGCGCACTACAGCACGGCGGCGAGGGCCCTGCTGATTGCACTGGCTCACACCTTGGCGGTTTGTCATCAGCAGACGACCACGCAGCACAGCTTGCAGGTAACTATTGCAATCACAAAGGAAATTAATCTCCGCACATTATGTCCTTTGCTGAACATGCATCCCCCCAAACCTGGGTCTTGAAAAATACACAGAAGGAAGCTTCTGGCCATCCTCTGGTAGATTCCCTTATTCGACTCATATGACACCTCTGTTTTGGAGTGGTCGATACTTGACCGGCAGCACAGATACGTCCGTATAGTCTGCTGGCATTTGTTCTGGTTATGGGTGTCTAATATGTGTATCAGTCATCTGATACCCATAACGCAATATCTGCTTAGTTAGGTCAAACAAGTGCACAAGTGAACAAACCAAGCTGCACGACAAACGATTTTTTATATTTTTATTTCCTTATTTGCAAAGTCTTATTAGTGTTTTAAACCATCCCAAACTTGGCGACCTCTTCGATGCGTGCCTCCCCTCCTCGACACAAGGAGACCGCAGTCAATGACCGCGCCGCCATAATAAGGCAATATCCATTTTAATATTATAAATTCGAAAGTAACTGTCTGTTACCTTTTCACGCCTAAACGGCTGAATGGATCTTAATGAAATTTGGCAGGGAGGTAAATGGTATCCCCAGAACAGACATAGGCTACTTTTTATCCCGGAAAACAGCGTGCCGCGGGCAGCAGCTAGTATGAAATAAACATAAAATTCTGAAAAGAAAAACCATTGTAGCTTGCTTTGTTTACTGAATGTTAAAGCAAGTGAATGACCTTCAGTATTGTGCACTAGTTTGACTAACACCCTATATAGACACGCGATATATTGGTTACCTTAGACGACTCGTACGATATCCACGGGCTAAGTTGATGGGGTCGACTCTTACGCCGCGACCGCACGGCTCATTGCCAAATTTCATTGAGACTATCTACATAATATCTCCTTGCCAAATTCCGTTGAGATCCGTTCAGCCATTTAGGAAAGAAAAGTAACAGACAGATAGACAGACAGAGTTACTGTCGTATTTTATAATATTACTATTGATTTTATGTTTGTACTAGTGTTGAATTTATTTTTCTTTTCTATTTTAGGAGCTACAATCCGTCCACCAAAAACTTCTAAAGTCGCTAGCTTCAAGTTATGCACCGTTGCGTCAAGCTGCTCTGCAAGGTAAGACTTAAAGAAAACAAATATATAAAAAAAAAAAATTTTGAGACTCGGCTCATGGTGTGTCTACCATGAGTTGTCACAGTTAGATCGCCTGACGTTACTACAGTAGTTACGTAAATACGCAGATTGTATAGTTAGATTCTTTATTGGTACCATGAGATATGTTGGTGCGAAAGCTCTTTGTCTATTACATATATTAGGTCCTTACATATGAAATTGGCGTTTTTCGTACTGGCCACTTTAATCAAAAATTTCTCCTCTTTGGTAAGGAATTCCAAATTCAAATTTGTTCAGCTATAGACTCATGTATTTGTGCTTCGATGATCGTCATTCATTTGTTTTGTTTTCTTCTGTTTTTTTCTGTTTGCGTCACTCATTTTACAAAATGGAAAACTTAAAATATCGCATTATTTACGAGTACGAGTTCCGCCGTGGCACTAGTGCTGCGGAAACAACTCGAAGGGTGAATGATGTGTATGGCGGTCGTGTTGCAAAAGAAAACACAGTTCGTTTTTGGTTCCAACGTTTTCGTTCTGGAAATTTTGACCTGCAGAACAAGCCCCGTGGACGGCCTGAGACTCAAGTTGATAATGAAGAGTTGAAGGCTATTGTGGAAGCGGATCCATCGCAAACCACGTCCGAGTTAGCTGCAGGCTGCGATGTTAGTGATAAAACTGTTTTAATTCACTTGAAGCAAATTGGGAAGATTAAAAAGCTTGAAAGGTGGGTACCTCACGAATTGACTGAAGCAAACCGGCAAACGCGCGTCGACTGCTGCGTTACATTACTAAACCGGCACAATAATGAAGGTATTTTAAACCGAATCATTACCTGTGATGAAAAATGGGTTCTTTACGATAATCGGAAGCGCTCAGCGCAATGGTTGGATCCTGCCCAGCCAGCCAAATCCTGCCCCAAGCGAAAATTAACCCCAAAAAAGTTACTTGTAAGCGTTTGGTGGACTAGTGCCGGTATTGTTCATTACAGTTTTCTCAAATCTGGCCAGACTATTACGGCTGATGTCTATTGTCAGCAATTGCAAACCATTATGGAAAAGCTAGCGGCTAAACAACCTAGGCTGGTCAATCGCTCCACGCCACTGCTGCTTCACGACAACGCTAGACCACACACTGCGCAACAGACGGCTACTAAATTAGAAGAGCTTCAATTGGAAAGTCTAAGACATCCTCCGTACTCCCCGGACCTTGCTCCAACAGATTACCATTTTTTTCGAAATTTGGATAACTTCTTGCAAGGGAAAAAATTCAACTCCGATGGGGCAGTCCAAATCGCCTTCAAAGATTTTATTGATTCCCGTCCGACTGGTTTTTTTAGTAAAGGGATCAATGAACTACCTATAAGATGGCAAAAGTGCATAGAAAATAATGGTTCATACTTTGATTAATTAAATATATTATATTAAAAAATATTCGACTTTTTGTTCCTCCCATACAAAACGCCAATTTCATATGTAAGGACCTAATATTATACGTGGTAACTTGTTTTTCCACATATTTTCAAAATTTTATTGACTTTTGATCTTAAATACTATTTAATAGTTGATTACCAAACAAAATAGTATGATTTTATTCAAATTATCTTCATATTATTTTAATGGGGACGAACGCTACTGAAAAACTTCCTGCTGGTCCCTATGGGGACCAACGGGAAGTAAATTTCCCGTTTGTCCCCGTAGGGGACGAAACGTTGGGTAATAACCCCTTACTACTTACGTTATAGTTATAACTACAACTTGTGTAGTTTTGCGATGTTATGTGGGCGTTATTAGAAAACGATGCTCAATTCACATTGAATATTTTCATCTCTTTTTAAATATAACACGATGTTAGAGACAGAAGATATGTGATATGGTACTATTATCCGACAAATGTAGAAAGTCGCCTGATTCATTTCTATGAAATCGAATGCAGCCCAAATTTATTCGTGTTACGAATGGTTCCGACTCGCTCGCACTCACTCAACTCGAAGTGTTTAACAATGCCGAGAACAAGTGCCTCGCAGTTCGACATAGTGGTGGAATAAATTTAGGTCCATTGTATGTTAGCATTTTTCTTGACCTACGTTAGTACATGGTAGGTTGATATTTTGCAATAAATCAGACAAATTATGAAAAGCTTCTTTGGATAATCTACATATATTACTTAACCTATAAAGTTTCACAAACTTGGTGTCACTTATCGTTTGAAATGGATTTCCAACTAGAACACGCATTTCACATTGAAGCTCTCTGTGTTCGCGTCGTTCATCTTTTAATTCAGCAGTAGGTAACATTTCCAAGACAAAAGGTGCTCTAGTAAACATTTTTAATTCAAAATCGCAATCTATAGCCATTTCACGAAGCTTAATGTTGGTGAGTGCCGTAACTACAGTAGCACACTATGGCACTATGACATCTGTCAAATTTGTTACTCATTACCAAATTCTAAGCCAATGAAGCCCAAACTACAGTCGCTGTTGTTAGTTTACAACACTGTGACGTAGGATAGTTAACTACGTGACCCATACTGCGCATTTTAGTACCAAACTATCCGCTAGAGGCGCTGTAAAGGTTTCATACATTTTTACTATAGTCGCTAGCGGTATAGATTGCGAAAACTCTTGGTACCTACAGGAAGACTATTATAATATAATTTAATATAACATTACAATTTAACTATTGCACCAATCTTCAGCAAAAGAAGCTAAGAATACTGAACACCGCAAAAAAAAAAAAAACATCACACTCGAATACTCAAACTCAGATCAAATTTGAGCTCAAATGAGATTAAAAATTGTGACCGGGACCGGCTCAATGTCATTGCGTTTGAGTATTCGTGGGTAATAATACCTATTCTTCGGTTTTAAATCTAAGTTCATATTGACACATAGAATAAAATTATATTTTTTATCGTCTGATTTCCAGGATGTCTTCTACAGCTAACTGGCAACCCTCAATTATGCAGCCACGTGTCTCCCAACCCTTACCAAGAGCTGGTCACTCAGCTGAACGTAGCTGTGCGCCAGTACTTAACTGATAGTGCCAAGTGAGTATATGGCTTAGATCCGTAGTGTGTCTTTGCCTTCAATAAAGGAAGGCGCCATTTTGTGCCTCACCCCGCTACTCCCTTTTGAGGTCGTATTGAGCATTGATACTAAACACTGGATATGGTCTTTCTCCAAAATATGCTAGTTTACTTGTCTATGTTTTTTGTAAAGCAAAATGGCGGCAAATGTGAAAGCTAGTGAAATGCCGTTAAAATAAAACTGACAGCAACCAAAGGCAGCAAATCTACAAATGAGAAAACCAAGAAGAAATTAATGACAAATATTCACAACAAGACATGGCTAGTCTGACTGTGCAAACTTGGTTCCTTGGGTTTTCTTTTCTCATTGGTATCGAGGTCCAAAGGCAAGGGACGCACGGATGACAACGCAGTGATTTTGACAGACGATGACAAATGTTTTTGTTTGATTTGATATTAACTTAAAGTCACACTCGCAGGATAGTTTTCCGGAGACATCTAAACTTACAAGCAAATTTTGTTGCAGAATATCTCTCTACGAGCAGAGTCTGTACTGGACGGTACTATTCACTCTAGTGGAACTAGGGCACCCGAATCTCATCAACATCGCCGTGGACTTTGTACTAAAGTGTCCAGCGCATTACTGTACAGACTTAGTCGTGAAGGTATTTATGCACTTAACTCTAGCTTCTGCCCACAGCATCGCTTACGTGGGATAATGTAGCTAACAATTATTATTTACTAGGTACTGCCCGCGGCTTCGCACGCTCTTTTTCGAGATAAAAACCAACTGACATTACACATATTTATAGCCTATGTCCGACAACTTACATATTTATGGCCCACCGAGATACCATCTATCTCCATGCCAAATTTTATTAAGATCCGTTCAGCCGTTTAGGCGTGAAAAGGTGACAGACAGACAGAGTTACTTTCGAATGTATAATATTAGTTTGGATTAGTAATACACAGGTTGCTCTTAAAACTTGCATTTTCCCAAGTTCCCAGTCTATTTATAAAAGACAAACGTACAAACGTAACCGGCCACCAGATCCAGTGATCAGCAGTCAGTACTTCTGATCACTGAGTCTGATGACAAGTGTCCAAGACGCGATTAGGCAAATGTGCTTCATTATTTGCTGGTACTTGGACATCTGAATCTAATTCTTAAAATAAATAAATGTTAGTAAAACTTTACTTTGATTTAAAGTTAAAACTAATACTTAATTAACATGTTATTACTTTCAGGGTATAACAACAACACTCCGCCAACAAGTCCTGCCGAAAGACCTCAAAAACTCGCTCATCGAGAAGCTATTGGACAACATATCTCAGTACTCAGAACATCATTCTGTGCATATTCTTATGGTGCATCTGTTTTCAGGTAATTCTGGTCGATTTTATTTAAGTAGGTATATGTATTAGGTCTTGACAGAGCCTACACATTTGCTCCCTTTGGGGTCGAGACCCTAGGTCCGTGGGGTACCGAGGCTCTCCGGGTTTTTAAAAAGATATCTGAGCGTCTGGTCGACGCGACGCGTGACCCGAGAGCTGGCGGATATCTGGCGCAGCGCATCAGCATTGCCATACAGCGGGGCAATGCAGCCAGCGTCTTGGGGACGCTTCCGACTGCTATTGATATGGATCAGTTGAGCTACCTGTTGATTGTTTGCAACAGTCTGCAGTTAGCTTAATTGTTTCAATTGTAAATACTAGTTCTAATTTGTTTTTTATAATTGAATTGTAATTTTCTTTGTCAATAAATATTGTATTTAAGTACTATTGTAATTTAAGTAGGTATTTGGATGTAAGATTTGATAAATGATTTTTGTAAATGAAAATCCCTCATAACGTAAAGTACTGATCCTAAGTAAGTGACCGTGACATTGCTGGCGAAATCCGAATATTCATCAACATCATCGTTTTCTGCTTGAGACATGAACGATAAATGGCCTTTGGCCTGCAGTGGAAATACACAGCATAAAATAATGTTTATCATAATCTTATCAACACTTGCCTGCAAAACTAAGTATCACACTTTTAAAATATATTTTTTTTCTAAACTGTAGAAGTTAGTGATTTAAAATAAAGAACGTTTTATAGCAAATTTTATCAGCTTTCTTTGAAACAATAGTAAACTATACATTAGTAAAATTTTTACTTAAAAAAAGATAAACAATAAAATTGCCATTTTTAGCTTAGTGTCCAAAAACACAATTAACATTTTTTAAGTATGTTTTACATGTTATTTAATTTTTAATAACATGTACTGCCTCCTCGGGCTCCGATTATAGCTTCGAGCCGGTTTGGCTTACTGAGCACGATGTTTCGGAGCCGAATTTGGTGAATACTCTCCCATTCTTCTATGAGGGCCTGTTTGACTGCCCTGAGAGTGGTAGGTTCTTTATATACAAAATTCAAATCTTTTTCGAGTCCTTTTTATTTCGAAAGTATATCTTGTGTACTTAATAAGTTATTGCAATTTTAAAAGTGAGATACTTAGTTTTGCAGGCCAGTGTATTTGGGCCAGACATTTTACAAATTAAGGAAGCATTTTTATAAAATTCACAAATTCCTAATGAATACTACATGTCACGCAACATCATCATCTCACCCCCAAAATACTGAACTTCATTTAGACCTGGCGATGGCGCTATCCAAAAATCCAGCATTAATAACTTCACTTCTTTCCAGCCGACAACAAACTGCTCTCCCCTCGCCTCACCGTAGACGTATCAAACATGGATCCCGACGTGTTAATGAACTCAATGGAACGCATAACCCTTCTCTACAAAGCGCTCAAGCAAACCCAAGGAATAGAATCCACTCGGATCATAGCCTCAGCGCTGAAGTACTTCCTGAGAGAAACGCTCCCGCCGGCCGCGACGCTGAGTAGAGTTGTTATAGAGTTTGTGGATGCCTGTGGGCGAGGAGCGAGGCCGCGCGCGGTCGCTAGTGCGGAGGTGGTGCATGAGGTCAGTGCTAGCTATTTATATCTTAACTGTAACTTTTTACCTTTAAAATATTGATTGGTGGCGACTCGCACTCTGTTCTGTGACGGTGTGTATAGCATCGACGCGCGTTCACTGTTCAGCCTTTCCGGTGCGGCCTCAAGTCGCTCAAATCTGACATGCGCGTCATACGCGGGCACTGAAAGAGTTAACACATTAAATGCAAGCGTATGGCAACGACGTGCCCGCTGGGTCGCATCGCTGAAACTTGGCAGTGAACGCAGTAACCCTTTTGATGCGAAGGGGCGCTCCACAATATAACCTGCTCTAATACGGAGGTGTTATTGTCACTGAAAGTGTTAAGGACTGGCAGACGAAAACAGGTAATAATTGGACCCCTATTATACTAAAAGTACTTCGATCCACGAAAGTTCCTTTTGAGTCCATCGTCATAGAAAATACCGAGATGTTTGCAAATTATAAATATTTACTTCCACAATAAATCAAACCCAAAACCTTTATATCCTCAGCCAGTCAACCACTGCACCACAATACCTGCAAATCCAATATATTTCCACTTATCTTTATCCTTGTCCACAGGTATTCGAAACATCAATCACCCAAGACCAACTGCCAGTCCTTAGCGGCTGGATATTCGAAGCTCTATGCCACCTCCTCAACGGGAAAATAAAACCTCCTTTACTTCCATACTGCGTTCTAACCTTACTGGTCTCAGCCAGTTCAAACCAGTTCATCCGTCAACTTGCGCCTTTGTCTTACTACGAGTTGAAACTAGGGTTTAGAAATAGGCAAATAGGTTGTAATGGTTCTAGCATTTTCGAAAGTTCTAGAGAAGTAAAGATGTCGTTTGAGGATAGAAGATTATTGTGCATTGTGGCAATGAAGTCAGGATTTAGTAAATCTCAGTTGGAAAGGTTAAAGGAACTTTGTGAGGGTAATGATTGCTTGGATGATTTAATGCAGTGCTTGGTTTAAGATTTACTTTTGAACTTTTTAGCTATATTGAACGTTTCTGTGGGCTAAATAATAAATTCAGGCGTTACTTTGCGGAAATCCATTGTATAATATTAGGATGCAACAATATTTAGTAACAATTCCGCGCAAAACCTTCTCTGACAAGATCCAACATAATGCAATTCGCGTGCACCGCCCTATCTCCTGAACAAATTGGCATGCCATGCAATCAGAGATGGTAAGGGTTTGTTGGATCTTGTCAGAGAAGATTTTGCGCGGAATTGTTATTAATTATTGTTGCATACTAATATTGTTTCTGTGGGTATTTAAATATTATGTAGGTATTTGAAAATACTAAGCGAACTTGAAAAAAGTTAAACTCCTATAACCCAAATAGGTTATAGTCGTTTAATAACTAGCATTCCTAAATCTAACAAAATGTTATTTTCTTTGTGATATAATATTATATTGGCTTAGCAATTTAAAATTCTAAAAGAAAGTCCTGGGATTTTTGTAAAGCAACTTTTAGTTGTTAGTTAAGTTAGTGTTCTCATTGTATCTTTAAAAACAGATGATTTTAATTGAAGATTTTACAATAAGAGGCAATATTTTTCTAAAATGTTAACCCCATTTTTACCAAGTAGGCAGTGAGTAACTTGAATACCTTGCTGTTTAAAAGTAAAGAGAGGTAATATACTATAAGAAACATTAAGCTACCAATAATAACAAAATGCTTGGTGAAAGTGGGCAAATCATTTATAGTGAGTACAAATACAAAGAAAGACGCTTAGGACAAACTAGATTGCTTACAATAGTAGCTAAAATCACAATAATATTTTAAAAAAACATGGGCAACAATGTAATACTTATGAAAGCCATTTAAGGCTGGTGTATGGCGCAACGGCTTGAGAACACAAAATAATTATCTATAGCCGTATATATAATTTGTTTTATTGTGAAATGTTCAATTTGTGTAAAATCATTATTTTGTGTTCTCAAGGCCGTTGGGCCATACACTAGCCTTAATATATATGAAAGTCAAGTTGTAGTGTTAACCTATTTGTATAATCGAGTGGTATCTTAGGGCCTAGATACACAGGCAGTTTTAATCAGTCAGGGTCGACTGCTTCAAGCTACGACTGCAGTGAACTATGCAACTGCTAGAGTGGTTCCGTGTGTCTGTAAATAGAAGATTGTAGTTCACTGTGCAGTTGCCAGCTTGAAGCAGTCGGTCCTGACTGCTTTAAGCTGCCCGTGTATCAAGGCCCTAAATCATTTATTTATTCTTCGTAGCATTTTATGATCACTCATACATTATGGTTCGAGGTAAAATATAATGAATAATTTTTTTTATAGTATATTGCTATTATTAAATCTTTAAGCACTTAATTATTGTAGTTTGTGTTATGTTGTAAAATTTTATAAAACTATTTAATATTTAAAATTGCTTGAACAAATTAATAAAATCTATGAATATGTAGTATGTATATTATTTTTACACGGCAACATTTCTCCTAATTTTCCTAAATAATTACTTAATTCGATAGTTTTATGTGATAAAATCTAAATGAGTACCTAATACTTATAGTTAAAATTAAAATCGGCACCTATCTACGTACCTACTTCTACAGTCATCGATAATCAGCCAGTTTTGATTAATCTAACTACAACATACAAGTAATTAGGTTTAAGTTATCAAATTTTCGATCATAAAATCACCAATATCTGGCATCAAAGAATGTTGGGCATTGTGGCAAATGATAGTCCAATCAAAAAAAAGATTACCTGGGTTTTTCGGGAGGTTTGGTGACAATATTTTACTAAAAAAACTTTTTCGACGTCATTTTTCCAGTAGCACTGCCATGGGCGGGCCGTAGCTAGTTGGACTGCTCAATGCACATGTGCATCGGGGGCAGTAAAAGTATTAACAATATTATCTAGAGGTGTGTAAAGCTAGCTTCACCCCCTATTTCCATTATGTCCCAGAAAATAATAATAATAATAAATTTATTATCCACATTATGCAATCGAATTCCCACGGTATGACGTACCTAACTAGTAAATTATCTGTCCGCTTCAATAGTCACCGATAGATAACCCAATAACTGAGTCATTATCATACTATTATCAGTTATCAGCCTATTATCATTGATTAGTTTTAGTCGCGCATGCAATCATGGCGGTTACGCGACGTGAATTTATATTTTGTGCGTTTTTGTTGAGTGTTCTGAGTGTTTTACTTATTGTGGTCGCTGTCGCTAGTGATAGCTGGGTAAGTACGTACCTACTTTAATTTAATTATCATCATCATCAGCCTGTAGGCCTAGCACGGGCAATGTTGTCTAGGGTAGAATAGAGAAAAATTACGTCACTTTGTCATCGAATACGTAAATTATTTGAAATTAATTCCTTAATAATACTTGGTGATGATTATGTTGTTTTAGGATTCCTAACTTAAATTTTACGATTTCTAAATTTTCTAAGTTAGGTTGACCTAAAAATTATGGTATTCTTTATACAGGATTGCTAACTTAAATTTTTCGAAATCTAGATTATCTTTCTTAAATATTTTGGAAAAAGTCGAAAAATAACCATTCCCTCCCTATCTAGGAAGTTTGCAGAGCGATCCATCTGAAATCTATGTAGCGTTTGTAGATATGGATCAATATTTTACAGGAAAAATAATAGAGATGTCTGAAAGTAGAACACTTTTTGAACAATAGTTAAAAAGGGGTGGCTACCTCACTGAGTGGGATATCAAATGAAAGGCATCGGCTTCCATAGAAAGAACCCAGACCGAGAACAAATGTTTGCGGTTTACACAAACTTTCGACTCGCGACGGGAATCGAGCCTACTGCGTCACATAAAGGTCGGTCATCATAAAGTAAGAAGGTAAATCGGCTGAGTTATGTATGCTAAAGTGATTCCAAGAATGCAATCTTTATACTGCTTGCCTACACGTTTATGTTATTAACGTAACTTCACGTTTGCCGATAAAAAATAAGTAGGTACCTATACTTCGGTACTTATTTTGTTCCTGAGCGATGACTGACTTGAGTCCAAAAGTTTTAAGTAACTGAATAGGACTTTTTTTTTAATCTAAGAAATTTGGGAAACGATGTAGGTAAGTACATACATAGATAGATAGATAGATAGATAAGGTTTTTATTTAAGACTTGAGACACACCTAAGTACATATCAGACAATAACAACACACACATGTACATGTACATGTTCATTTGATGCAGATTGAAACCCACGAACATAGACAGACATATCATTTATTTGCCACTTCAATACACACGATATAAAGTAACAATTTTGAAATTAAAATTTTATACTAAATCATCTGTTTATTACACAATTAAACATAGGAACAATACATTGAAAAACTAATTCCCTGTAAAAAATAAGTAGGTAAGTTTTTGACCAATGTGTGCTGCAGCAGCAAAATGGGCTAGGCTCAGCATAATGCCGACTGTTGTGAACAGAAGGCGTTGTTATTCTGCCTAGACCAGAACAAGAACAATCACAGGACCCTGCGATCACAAAATATGAATACCATTTCGTTTGATCATCTATGCATAGAACCCCCTAATAAACTGCTAGTATTAAACATTTCCAGGTGGTATCCACTGCGTCTTCGCCAGCAGACCCTGAGGACAGCACGATACAGTATGGACTGTTTAGAGGAGAACTGGTGCTCAACAACTTGGCGACGCCAACCTCTAACACTTTGCGGAGTAAGTTATCTTATGTTATGTTAAGGAGAGGAGAGATGTGTAGAAAAACCAATAGGATCTTCTTCTAACTTACCTAACATGGCACCTTTATTAACGAAGAAAATTACAATTAGAACTAGTATTTGCAATTGAAACAATTAATCTAACTGCAAACTATTGCAAGCAATCTACAGGTAGGTCAACTGATCCATATCAATACCAGTCGGAAACTTCCCCAAGACGCTGGCTGATTGCCCCGCTGTAAGGCAATGTCGATGCGCTGATGCGCAATTCCCCTTTTTTTACTTTAGTTTTAATCCCGAATTAACCTTACCGAGGCGGTCACGGCGGCGTAAGAATCATTGCCTTCAACACGTGGATGTCGTAAAAGACGACTAAGGGATTCTACCCATCCACCTGAAACCCAATAGACGCGTATTACCTACTTATTTGCTATGCAAACAAGTCTGAACTCAACCAACTGAGGTTTGCGGGCGCGGGGAAATGAGTGCTGATTGGTCCGTTCAAGGTTACGACAAATCATAAACATTATTAGGGTTATAAGATCTATTTGCCTAATGTGTTACCTGAAACCGCTCGCCCTATATTAGGCGTCTATTGGGTATCAGGTCGATGACTCTACCAGAGGAAGGGCAGCAGCTGCCTTCTGTGGATTATTAAACATCTTCACATCATCGCAGTCACCACGCTTGTCGGGTGGATCGATCACCAATCCACCTGCCAAACGGGATGATAGTGGCAAAACCCTCGTCGTGTGAGGAAGGTATGTTTAGCAGTGGACGTATAAATACTGATGAAGAAATGGCTTATCATTGTTGGATCAGGAACTCGTTGATTCTGATTACAAAGACCCTGCTGCTTCTAGTATAGGTCTCATACAATTTTTTTTTCTAGTGACGTGTATCGCTTCCATAAATGCTTGCGCATTGAGCTGTAAAACGGAATCTGACGCCCGGAGAGCTGAAGTAAGTTTCTCCAACGGCCAAAACCTATGGGCTCTTTATACTGGCAATGCTTTATCATAGCTACATAACCACTTTAGCGTCCTAGTCTTAACATCTTCAACTAGCTCTACCTGCGGCGCGTGCCTATGTTTCGCACCGCAGAGCCTGGGCAGCCAATGCATTAAGGCAATCGTTCATTCCAGCTCGCACAGCACTCTGACTTGAGTTGAAATGAACTTTATTGCGTTGCAGGTAGATTAGAAAAAGCTAGCCAAGCTAATGCACTGTCAGTATAAATATTAACATCTAAAATTTCTTTGTTAGCATATAAAATCAAGAATCTATTCCGTAAAGATCTAGTAGTCTATGGATACGCCCTAACCATAAAATTTGCTATACAACAACAACAATCGTTACGGAATAGCAATGAAAAAGAAAACCCGTTTGATACACAGAAGAGCCCTATCGTCGAGTTAGTATGAAAACTTCTTATTCCATTATGACGAAGTCTGTCTTAGCATGCTTAACCAGAAGTTAAGCATGCTTAACCAGCACAAAACAAGAGCAAGACCATAAGCATTACCACAAAACATGTTAAGACAGACTTCGTCATAATGGAATAAGAAGTTTTCATACTAACTCGACGATAGGGCTCTTCTGTGTATCAAACGGGTTTTCTTTTTCATTGCTATTCCGTAACGATTGATGTCAAAGTATCAGTTCTAGAATAAATATGTTACCTTACGTTTTATTTAGAAATGTTAAGGGCAAAGTGGCAGAAATTTATACGAAATCGGTTTATCGAATCAAAGTTCCATCCTAAATCGTTCCTAAATCGTCTATATTTCAGGTAGAAGCATTGGCGAATGGGTTCCGGCCTTCCACCACCTGCGCGTCAGTCACTGACGTTGACACCACTAATCCACGTATGTATTACAAAATGTTTCATTGCGTACAAACCCTTCAACTCAGAGCAAGATTGGCGCAGAGCGCGCTTTACAAACGGAGAACCGTCGACAAATAAAAGAGCATCAAACAGTGCTTAATTAAAAACATACAAACATTATATTGATCACAGAAATACTCGTGCATCTAGATAGATGCAAGAACTTTATTTACCTTTGAAAAGAGGGACTAGAGAGCCTGTTTGCTCGCCGCAAAATTTAGTCCGCTTCGACCGCGTTGCACGTGAGACGTCAGGTTATAAAAACAAAATGCCTTATTGTTCAATAATTAACTGTTCAAACACCACCAAAAAAAGGCAATTATGTAATTTTATTTATTTAGTTTTTTCGAGTTTCTGTCGATTCGGACAAAATTTATTGGGACACAGTGTCCGAACTGACACTTGATTTAAATTTTTTTTGAGTTTTAAACATTTTTTTCATAAAAATTATATAACATCACTAAATTACACTCGTGACGTCATTGTACTCGTACCTATGCAAAATGTTACACGCTCGGTTTCAATACATATCGGCGAACTCCTTGCTTCTATCTCTACGCATACTCGTATTTCTTAGGTGTTGGTACTCAAGTTCCTGGGACTCTCTAGAGACCTAAAACAACTTGTACATACGCAGATTCTTAGCTTCCATTGGCCCGGAAATATGTGTATGTTCAGGTTATAGCCGCGTAATCGGTAGACAGCATGCAGGAGTAGATTTTTGTTAGTTTTCAAAGGGACTTAGAACGGCGGCGGCCTTTTCATCTCCCTTTGATTTGCGCGTTTATGCTACATACATAAATAATTTATCTATTCCCCAGTGGAAACCCCCCCGGTGATATCGTTCGGTTTCTACGTAGCTCTGCTTCTGATGTTGTTTGTCCAGCTCACCTTCTCAGTCGTCTCTGCGGGGTTGGCCATCATCAACGCTACTAAGAACCCCACTGAACCTATCTTTGGATTGCCTGGTAAGTGTGTTTTTCTTCTATGTAAGTTTCTGGTTGAAACATACTGCTCTTCTGGTTGAAACCTACTGCTCATTGTTGATCAACTCCACAAGGTCACTTTGTGTAGAGGCTGATTAGTTAACGCATTAAACCACCAAGAGCGTGTTGGAAAGTAAAGGCGTCTCATATTTTTTAATTATTTTTTTTTACAACGTGACTAAAAATTAAGCTAAAGTAAAATGGGGGAGGGCTTTTTTATTTTGGGTTCCTATATAAAACCAAATAAATATTGAGGGTAACTCAACCCTTTGTTGGAAAAGCGACTAGTAAGTTATTTTAAAACATTGGATAACAACTTCATTGCCCAAGACGCACTACGCAGCAAGCAGCAGTCCTACTAGCTAGGGGGCCGCCTCTGCTGGTGCCTGACCCCTGACGGGTCGGTTGCGCCGCAGTTGCTGGGCAGTACGTGGTTCTAATAAATATCCTATTCCAGGTTGCCTCTGGGTAAACTGCATAACAGCGCTCCTAGGTCTCACATCAATGCTAATGTTCGGCATTTACTGGGCAACATCCGGCTTGAAGGACCATCTAGCGCTCTCATACATCGCTCTAGGCTTTTACACGCCTGGACCAGCCTTGGGGTACTCTTATTGGTAAGTTTCGTACAGAATTGGACACTATTAACTTGTTTTTCAAAGTCAAAGTCAAAAACTCTTTATTTCCATAAATACAATAAATGTATACTTAGAAAAGGTCAAAAATGTCAAACACTGACACGGAAATAAAGTGATATTTTTGATTTCAGTTGCTTCGGTATGTAGACTAAAGTAAAGAAGCGACGAAGAAACCTTTAGCCTGTTAGCCTTTAGCACAAAATAAATAAAAAACACCTATACTAGACAAAATCTGGCTCGAAGGACCATCTAGCGTTCTTATACAAAAGAACATTGACTTTTATACGGTTGGGCCAGCCTTAGTCCTTCTGTTTGTTTTTTGTAAGTTATTCAGGTCGTCTGTCTATTTGTTTCAGGATCCTCATAGCGGCATTAGCTTGCAACATAATAAACGTAGGGCTGGTAACCCTAAGGTCGTATCTGTTAGAAAGAGACCCACCACCGCCGACCATCGAAGTTGAGAATCATTCTGATGGCACTATCTTCTTGTATTAAGACATGCCATTAATTGACCCAATGGGTTTCCTGGGTGACGGCGCATCGCGGATGTTAAAACCGCGACCCATGAAACAAAACGAAACAAAGAGGTCGAGAATTTTTATAGTTCCAAACATTTGTACCTACTACCTGTGAGTTTTCATCTCGTTCTTCACGTAGCATAGGCAAAGACTTAATGGCTCGGTTTAGGTTGTGTAAATTGCAGAAGGTGATACGGATTTTGTAACGTTAAGTGAATCGACCGTTCAGCTTTCAGCACTTCTGCTAGAGTTAAAATTATACTCTACATATGGCAACGCTATGTGTGTGAGTTATCCACGTATTTATACGCTCCGCAATCAGCATCCGATATGTGCCGTCACTCTTTACACGTACTAAGAGTTTCCACCTAGAATCAACCAAAGATGGGCAAAGCTGAACGCGCACCTGTGTGCGCCGCAGGAGCCGCACGCGCCGAAGTCATCATTTTACAAATCTTTGTATGAAATAGTATGAAACATCCCGCACCTATCCGCGCCGAACGATCCGCATTTTAGTAAAATCCTGTAGGTATACGGATTCCATCAACAAAAATCGACGCGCCCTATCGGACGCGTGCGGCAAGTGCGGCGCGGCCGCTGTGTTCGGGAAAGATTATGTCATCCGTATTCATTCAGTACATCATCGGTTCGCGTGTGCACGTTTGATGCGATCGTTCGATGTTTGCGGCGCGTTCGATGCGGACAAGTGCGCGGGGCCATGAAGAAATTCAATGACTGTGGCGTGCGCACGTGCGGCTCCTGCAGCGCGGAGGGGTGCGCGGTCATCTTAGATAGTGCCTTATGTAACTTAGTATTTATTTATTATCGTTATCTGTTGAGAAGAATATAAAACGTTTTTGTATCAAATTGGTAGATTTTTTATCATCGCATTACCTACCTACAAAAATAACAAGGTCTCTTGAAGAGTACCTAGTAATTTAACATTATAACCATATCCTACAGAAATACCTAAGTAATTCAACATTAGAGTCTTAAAAATATGTGAGTAAGTTTAATCCTATAGGGGACGGTTAAAATAAATATAACACAAGGATTAATCAGTTTTGGATATGCCAATAGCTGCATATAAATCATTATTATTGACCTTATTCGTTGAGTTATATTATAAGTCAGAACTTGCATTATATCAGAAAAAGTATATAACTTTAACAGATCAGAATCTGAACAGAAAAAGTTTGCCGTGTAAAAATTACTAGAACGTACCTACTCTAGGTACCCAAATAGAAAAGAGCCAGGATTTATCAGTTGGAATTACATAATATAAATGTATGCACCTAGGAGCTTTTTAGACATTGTCACATCTGGATTTTCTAACATCGTCGCTTTACATCCAATCTTTTGGGTCCCAATTAGCAAAGTTACTTGGATAAATTTGCCAATTTCTATGCAAATAAAATCTCCTCACCCGAACAAACGTTAGAGGATTGTTGAAAATTAGTTTTTTATTGTTTTAGAAGTTGAATGTTGTTTTGATATGTTAAAGTTAGATTCTATAGGGACATTTTGTACCGTTACCAAAGCAGATATTTGCACAATGTTAAAATTTTTTGTGTTTTCAGTAAGGCATTTTAATCTCGTCCATATATTACTTACTTATATATAGTACTTACTTTTGTATACCTATCTACAACGTGTCATTTGATTTAGACGTAACACGATGTTGTGGTTTTGGAACCAGGGAAAGTCAATTTCTGCTTAAAATTTTGTTTTATAATTAGGTTTTATACATAACTTGGCATTTTAACTTCTCCATCCTCCACATACCATCCTACACGCTTAATTTAATCCGACAATCAGTACCTAACCTATACTCCGCCCATGCATTTATTTTCTTGGACTGAATGAAATAATGCAATATTCATTATTACATATTTCTTTACATACAGTGTGAGATTTTATAAAGTGCACATTTGAAATTGGGTGAAACTACACCCAATTTTATCGACGGAAAAAATATAAAAAAGGACTATATATCTTTTTTGGTTTTATTGACTTAAACTTTTTTTATTAGTTACTTGAACCAAGTTGTGTATCGTGGTAAAATAAAAATAGAAATGCTTGTTAATAACAGATAATGGATAAGGAATACAATTTACCCAAAAAAAAAAAATTTCATCACTTAAAAATAAGTAATTTTTCAGATAATCTGATTTTTTAGACTGTTTTTCTAGATAATAGACAAAATTCTAAAAATATTACCTAATTTACTCTTGATTTTTATTATTTTAAGGTATTCTGTATCGTACCTTTCAAGCAATAAAATTACGAAGTCCCTATCTATACCAGAACATTTGATAGGAGCTGTTAAAAGTAGGAACTCCGAGCGCTTTATTTTTTACTTTATTGGTTCTGTAACTCAGGTACTTTTTTTTTCGTTCGCGGTTTAATGTGCGGGCCGGGGGCCCAGAAGACAAAAGTTCCTTGCATTTAGTCAGTCGCTCTGGTTCTGCCGATTCATTCAACACTAAATTATAATACAAAATAATATATATATGTATGTATATATATCGATTTTCTTACTATTTTCTCCGTCTATAAAATTGGGTGTACCTTCACCCAATTTCATATGTGCACTTTATAAAAACTTACACAATATTACATAGACGAAACAGAGTCTATGTAAATTTTTAATTTTTTTAAAATAAAGGTTCTAATCTGTCGGCTCGCAAAATATCGGGACCAACGACAATCTTCGAACAAGACTTCGATATTCATCGACCTGACAGATTACATGTCTATGAAATATTGCATTCTTTCATTCAGTGAAGGAAAATAAATGCGTGGACGAAATACCTATAAGTACGATTTTATACACATGCGACCTATGAATGTGTAGGTAGGTAGGTAAGTACCTAGCATATGTAGTAATGAAATGTCCCTAATCCAGCCTAATTCCCATTATAGCTGCACCGTTGCACCTCGGAGTTGCCAGCTGCAATTTGCATGCAATCAGCCAATGGCGGTGCTTGTACCTGCACAATTTGATTATTCAACGACTGAATTGCCTTTATGAACACAAATGTACCTGCTAAAGCTTTTTATTTTACTGTGAGCAAAACACGTTGCAACGAAATAGCAATGTATTTCTTTATTTTATTTCTAAAAGAAAAAAAATAAGTTTATTGGAATTTAGCCACCGAGTCTTACAAAGCAGTCTTATTTTTGCATGCCACGTCATCACGAGGGCGACCAAACCTTATTTACGTGATGTCCTTGTAGTATAAATATCTTCACAGCTTATTATCTTACTGGGTCCCACAGTCCGGGCGACAGTGAAAGTGACAGGGAAGGAGTTTTCGCAATGTGGCAAATGCCTACATCCGGTGCTTCCACACCTACATTCTGTCTAAAGCATCAGTGGACCAGTCCTATCAGAAGGTTAACTATAGGTAACGAATTTCACGAATTTTTGATTTGAATACGGGCCCTATCAGGTATTATGAGAGCTTGCTCAGTCATCGATATATGCTTGAGTAACGCTTTTGCCATAGAAAATCGTTACTCAAGCATAGATCGATGACTGAGCAAGCTTTCATAATACGGGTCTTAGTGTTTGAGGTTCTGTGAGCGTGTTGAATGAATCGGTAGGTACAACGTCTCTAGGGTTGTACTTGCTCAATTTGTGAGCTAAAAATTAACGTATTATTTTTTGTAATAATTATAACTTAAAAAATAGATAAGCCTATGGGGTTCTTTGGGGTAGAAAACAAAATGTGGGAGTGGCTTGAACATTTCAAGCCACTCCCACATTTTGTTTTCACATTCTTATTATGGTTAGGTTTAAAGAACTTTATTCTCATACAAACACAGGGATAACTTAAAAGGAGATAACTAAAAGAACAAATTAATGTAGGTTTTACAATATTTTAACTAACCTCTGGGACCTATAATAAAATATAACTAAATACTATCTATAACTATATATTGTTTAACTAAATACTATCTATAACTATATATTGTTTAACTAAATTCTATATCATCATCATCATCATCAACCTATCTTAGTCCACTGCTGGACATAGGCCTCCCATAATGAGCGAATTGACTACCCGTTCTATGAAATTATTAATGAATTAAAATAAATGAAGATTTTATTAGAAAACAATGAAAATCGTACTTTCCGATGGCACGAAACACCTAAATTTTAAAGATCTCTTATTATAATTTTTACACTCTAAAACAATTTGTAAATAGGAATATTTTAACAACATAAACACATAACTTAATATGATTATTAATTACAGAAATCATAATAATTATTAATTGCACCATCAGTCTTTCATTTACCTCTACAATAATTTTCGTTTTATTTAATATGATTTTTAATCCTAATGTAACTAATGTAGTTGGGTATTTTAAAAAGTATAAGTTACCAAATAAATCAAAAATAATCAAAATATGGCCGCTACCCATCGAAATTTCGACCAAAGAACCAATATAACTGTCAACCTATTACTGTAAAGGCGAAAACCATTCTAATTTCACAGCTAGATAAAGCTAATAAAAGTGCTATCTCACTCCAAACCTAAGATATCGACGTTTTCAAATCTAACGAAGCGACGCGCGAATTGGGGTGGTGTGATGCTCGGAGTAGATTTTTTTTAACGCTGGCTTTGTCTTTTTCACATCGGAATATTTCCAGAAAAGTTTGCCTTTGCTTCACTTCACGCAAGCAAAGTTGACTAAGGTGTACCTAAACCACATCTTACATCTAATACTTAAAGGTTTGTTTAAATTTTATTGTTCCAAGATAATTTCAGTCCTAAGTCAATTCATTGCGCGTGAAACAAAGAAAAGTGACCCTTCAGGGAGCGATTCCTATGTACTATAAGAACGATTTTCAGTTTAAAGTTAACCCGTAGAGTGTCCATGATTCACATTAGTCATAGATGTGTAGAACTCGTAGAATAGCAGGCGGAGTGATGAAAATAGAATTTTGTCGGGGTACTCTTAAAAAGGTAGGTATGAAGGTTCTTGAGTGGCAACCGCGATTCAACAGGAAACGAAGTTTTGGGACTCGATGGACCGACGACATTAAAGTGGTTGCAGAGATAAATGGAGGCGGGTCAGGATCGCCATTTGTGGTGTTGTAGGGGACGCCTATGTCCTGCTTTTGTGGGCTGATCTTGCAATGATGATGACTCTTGAAAACGGTAACCTTTTGTTTTATGATCAATTTAATCCCACACCGGATTTTGTAGAATTTGGTAATCCTTAATGCATACTACATACTAGGATTCAATCAATCTAGTTTTCAATTTATTTACTAGCATACTTCGACCTCTTTCCCTTTTCTCCCTGGTTTTGCAAGATTATAAAAATATTAGGCGGAAAATGAATTCATTGTCAAATGGATAAGTTCCCCATTTTCAGAACTCTCATACTCTCAGTTGATTCATTTTGTAATGGGTGCTAAACAAGAAATATAAAGCAGAATACTTCCTTCTGAAATTACACGGTGGAAACTAATTCGTCAACTGTCGTAAAACGATCTTTATCGTTATGAGTATAAAGCCGTTGCGGTGATTTCACTGATAGACACGACTGTCCAAACTTTTACATTTCACAGCGTGAAATGGTGGAAGCTTGTTACATTTAGCTCTTAAAAATAAGCCGCCATAATAGAGGTAGATCCACTATATTTTCATACTCTTACAGAACAGTTAATTTGCGTTTCATTATTTCAAATAATGTTCTCTCTAGATCTATTCTATGAAATAATGTATATAAACAGATCTAATAAGCATAAAAAAAATCAATAGCTCCCTCATGGATCTAGTCATGGATCTACCAAGATTCATCCTATGATGCTACTTGATTTTTGCAGCTAAGATTTGTCACGATTTTTGACACGTTCTTCTGAAATTAATCTGTAACAGTAACATTTTTGACAATCATAATTACCTCTAATTAATTAATGTGTATGTTTGGTCGTTACTAACTTGAGGGTTATTTTTAGTACAATAGCTAGGTATCAGTAAAGTAAGGGTAATTTAGGCTTGGAAAATGCTGAATGGGATTGTTAAGGCATTTTCCAAGCGTTAGAATTACCTATCTAAAACTCTTAATTTACGTAAGTTAAGCTAAAATCGTGCTACCTAGCAAATTTATAGTGTGAAGTGGACATAAGCTGACCTAGAGTTGAAATTTACTGCCAATTTCGGGGTCGAAATTCTGACGTGGATAAAGTGTGTGTTTAAATCAAGGTACGAAAATAATTTATGGATGTACCGATCTAACTTACATAATATTGTACAGCCGGCGCAACTTTGACCTATTGCCATGAAATTGAACTATAGTACAGACAAGATATTAGGTGACATTTGAATGTTGTCAGTCTTAGCTTAGTAGTGAGTGAGGTGACATGTTTGTACACCTACAAAAAAAAAATTAAATCATGATTTTCGATGTTTTTGAATCGAGTTCAAATAAGTGAAAAATAAAATCAGTATTGAGAGGACATAGACCTCCTTTAATGAGCGCCCTGTCTTCAGCTTGCTGCATCCAGCGTCTGACTGCAGTCTTTCGCAGGTCGTCATCCCACCTGGTCGTCCTAAACTACATTTGCCGAGTCGCGGTCTTCACTCAAGAACTCGTTTACGCCAGTGTTTGGGCTTCAAATGACACCAACGAAATCAGAAAACTTTTATTTATGAGCCGGATGGTCCATTTTTCTGTATTAGAATTTGTGTAACAGTCTTTTTCCCAATTCCGAGTGCTTCGGCAACGCGTTCTCTTGGTTGCGTCACAGGTAATGAAAGTCTAACATAAGATTCTCGCTCAAAATGGTGGTGCAATTTCGCAGAGAACACACTAAAAACGCCCAGTCTTCTGTAGTCGCACAACGACATAAACCACATAATGCGCAGGTTGCATTGTTGTTAGGAACATCCCAATTTATTAAATTATGTTCCAATAAGGCTTTGAGTAATAAAAAAAAGCAAAGAGATAAGCGTAATACTTCGTAAATAAATACTTCTTATTGACTGAATAACTATCGATATGTTGGGTAACATCCTTACTGTTTACAAAGAAATCGTGTACACTGAAGTGACCTTGGAACAACGTTCGGTTAATCATCATCATCGTCAACATCTCAGTGGATGGCCTTCCACTGCTGGACATAGATCTCCCCAAAAATCGCCACAATAAACGGTCATGCGCCCCCGAATTCAGCGGTGTACAGCGATTCAGTTTCTATAAAAACGAAGTTGTATATTATGTTTTTACACGTTTATTATTTAAAGTAAATCGTTAAATTTACTTGTATTTGTATTGTCCATTATTTAAATAAATGTAACATTAAGTAACTGGAAAAATTGCCTAATTGTCCCGTTCTAACATTGGTAGAAAAAACAATTTCATGGTCACTTCTTAATTCTTTGAAGAACTTGTCTTAAATGACCTATTAATATCTTGCCCCTACTTTATAGACCTGTATGACACGATAGTGAATGTACAGTCGCATTAATGTTGAATCACCTACGCAAATCTAAATTCTTGAATTGCTTTCATAAAAGTGGGCGTGTGGAGGGGTCGATCCTTACGGCGCGATTGCCACGTCATCGGTCGGTACTATTCAGATCAAATGAAAAAAATCATTTATTGACACGGCACATTACGGAAAACATAAATATAACGTTAAGTTCAAAACAATTGAACAGCTTATGAGCCTAAACTTATTTGACAAATGATTGTTTGATTAGTAACGCAACAGTTTGAAAACAAAAATTTCAAAAATTAAAGCTTTCCAAATTTTGTATTTATATAATTTTATTATTTATAGGTACCTCTAAACGTCTTGGGGACGCTTCCGACTGGTATTGATATGGATCAGTTGAGCTACCTGTACATTGATTGCAAAAGTCTGCAATTAGCTCAATTTTAATTTTCTTAGTAAAGTATAAAAAAAAAACCCATTTGCCAAAGCAACCGAAGGTAACTTATTTATTTCACGTTCCTATACGTTACCTACCTGGTAGGTTATTGATCTCAGTGCCAAGTGGAATAAACTCATTTAGTATAAAAAGCCGGTGTTTTTCCGCCACAATAGCGGCAGAGCTCCGCGAGTTATGCGTAATGGCTGACATTTGCGCCGCTTGTGTTACTACATTATTAATATTGGCAGGGTTCGGCGGTGGACGTGTTAAAACAACGTTTTTTGTAAGGATGCAGAATTCTGTACTTATAATAAATGCGTATAGAATTGTTATATTGTATGTTATTCGGAATATAGTATTTAAATATTTTTATAGGTAGTGTAATTTATTATTATATTATATAAGGACTCAATCATCTTTCATCACTATGACAAACTTGTCTTTCTCTCCCAATTTGCTGGAAGAGAACTCTTTTTAGGGTTAAGCTCGCCTTTGCCATAACCTCTCTAGTTTTAAGTTTTACATGTATTTGTGTTATTAGTGCAATAAAGAATTAAGAATTAGAATTTTGAGTGTGTGATAAAGAACGCATTATCTGTTTATTTATTCTGTGATGATTTCGACCCAGCCGATATTCGACCACGGCGGCCAGTCTCATAGGAGATGTGTGCAGGATTATACTATATAGTGCACAACTGTCTTCGCAAATTGTCCCTTGATTTTAAATGCTGAAGAGAAAATTACCATGATCATCCACATTAATGACTTTGCCTCAAATCAAGGCCATTTCTTGCATGTGTTAATTTGGAACACAGAATAATGTTTTTCCGGTGTTAAAACTCAAGAGTCGAAAGATCACAGATAAAAAAGTGCTATCTTGGATTTTCCTTATTTATTTTCCTTGTCTTATGGATTGGTTCTCTAAATAGGTAGTACATAGCTATGTAGGTACTTCTATTGAAAGATATAGATGAATTCTAAGATATGGATTTAAAGATAAATCCAGACTGTCTATCCCTGTTTATTTATAAAGAAAAAAATATAAAGTTACTCTGTTTGTTTGATACTCTCCATGCATTTTCACGCATAGGCGGCTGAAAGATCTACCTAAATAAAATTTGGTAGTATTAATTCTATCCTGGAGAAGGATTAAGGCTACTTTTATAGTATTTACTAGTTTCCGCCCGCGGCTACACACGCGTTTTTCCAAGATAAAATCAACTATAATTAACCCCAATAGGTATCCCGTATTCCATTTGAAATCTCTCCAAATACCTATCCTTCCCCGAGTGTCTTGAAGTAATGAAATGTCAAATGCTTGTGAATGGGAACATTATACGTGCAAAGTATCTTTGAGAAAATTCCAGTTGAGATTGGGGTTTGTTGATTGGTTTTAAAGTCGGTCAAGAGCTTGTAGCTTTGTTGGTTAAATTTGACGTAAAATGTAAGAAAACATGTGTCAAACACGTCAAAAAAATAGATCCATCCAGAAAAAATCTAGTCTTTAAAGGACACGTGATACCATACAAAATGTACTAGATTGTCATTGTATACGCGTAACCAATATTTGACGTAAATTTGCTAGTGATGTACCTAGTCATTGTAGGTATTTGAATTTTATCGATAGCATCAAAATACAGTTTTTAATTAAATTTCTTAATGAAGAAGGTCTAATCACCAAATTGTGACATAATGGCAGTATTGACGATGTTCACCATGTCTTAATGGAATGTGTACAAAACACAAATGAACGACTTCGCATTTTGGAGCGGCTAAATTTTTATTATGTTGGCAAATGTAACAGTATATTGTCCATTGTCTGAAGAACCCCACAGTAATAACTTAAAGCAAGTTTGCAACCTTGCTTTAAGTTATTTCTGTACAATTAGCTTTTTAGCTTTCATTTGTAAAATATTGTATTGATTAAAACAAATTACCTCTATATTTATTGACTGCCAAAATTACATTGAGATCGATGAAAAAGGACGGTCAAGCTCATCTTGTGAGTCTTATAGCGTATCTATTAGACTCCCTGATCGAAGAATAGCTCTGCATAAGTTTTAGAAGAAAACGTCTTAATATTTGCCTTTGTTTTGTCGAATAGTTCTCTAAAACGTCATGTTTAATGTAAACCGGATTGAAAAAGTATCTATGCTCATTTACTGAATATCTACAACAAAACTCCTAGTGAGTTCCAAAAATTATCAGTAAATAAATTCAAACAAATTGTCAAAACCTTCTTGTGTAAAAAGGCCTACTATAAACTATCAGATTATCTAGAGGATAAAAAAGCTTGGGACAGGATTTGCTCTAACTCGAAAAATAACAACTAACAGGCTAAAGGTTTCTTCGTCGCTTCTTTACTTTAGTCTACATACCGAAGCGACTGAAATCAAATACATATATCACTTTATTTCCGTGTCAGTGTTTAATTATTAAGAATTTGACCTTTTCTAAGTATACATTTATTGTATTTATGGAAATAAAGAGTTTTGACTTTGACTTTGACTTTGAATAAAGATGTGAACCAGCATCGTCGTCGGAGTGTGAGCGAAGCGAGTCTATAAGATCAGAACTGAGTGACATGTGTGATGTTAACCTAATGGATCTTGGTATTACCCAAATTATTTTAGACGTATCACTGAGTGAAGCGCCAATTAAATTATTTAGGTTAGTTTTAGATATAATTTAGTTTTAAGTAGTAGTTATTTTGTTAAAATACGAGACGTAGTCATATCAATGAACCAAAGTCCCTTAAATAATTAAGATATAAAAAAAGACCATATTTCTAAATTTTCCGCTATTTTTTAATGGGCTTATCCTTTTTTCTAATATCAACCATAAGGTCCTAACGCCGATATATCGAAAGGAAGGAGAAAATAGAGACCTTTACTCACAAGTGAGATTTATTTACAGACAGACTGACATATTTACTTATGTATTTATCATTAGTATGGCATACCTACATAGAGAGATATATTTTATTGAACATATAAAACACCTAAAGCACCCGAAACACCCAAACCAATATCTACAGATCGTACAAACATTTGTCCCGAGGCCAGAATGGAACCCGCAACTTTCTGCGTCGCAGGTACCTAATATTATAATTAAGATCCTGAAGTACCCAATGAAAGTATTGCTACTGTATTAAACTATGTTGTTATTCACGGAACTTGGTTACAACCCATCGATCAAGGTATACGCCGCTTCCCCCGATACCTTGATCGATGTTACAATCACATAACTATATTTGGCGTTATATAATTCTTGACTATATTTATAATTGGTCTGTCAAGCATAGTACCAAACATTGTATTTTCGGGTACAACACACCAGTCAGTGGCATAAAATGTTGCAAATGTGGTCAAACCATTCGTGTTTATGGAACTTTCTCGTAAGAGGTTTTTGTAAGGAAACGAAATGCACACAAAGTAGAAAAGTTCACGAACATTGTAAAGAGGAAATTAGAGTTTTCGTGTAAGTTAGTTTTCTTTCCTGAAAGTGGAATACAGTGAAAATTCCTTATTCGCGGGTTATACGTTCCGTAAATATGCCGCGAATACAGAAACCGTGGATATGCAACGGTATTTGTTTGTTTGGAAACAAACAAATATTACCTTGGAATCTTTATTGACAAAGAAAATTACAATTCAATAATAAAAACAAATTAGAACTAGTATTTACAAAATTGAAACAATTAAGCTAACTGCAGAATGTTGCAAACAATCTACAGGTAGCTCAACTGATCTATATCAATACCATACTATATCATACCTTGGAATGGGTTTGGAATGTAGAGGATACGTTCCAAGAACTCAACATAAAATAAAAAATCATGCTAAAAATCGATTTAATCACATAACGTAACTCGTTTTTTATTTACTTGTTAGCTGCAGCCCGCGGCTTCGCACGCTTTTTTTCCGGAATAAAAGGTAGCCTATGTCCGGCCCCGGGATACCATCAACCTCGCTGCCAAATTTCACCGAGATCCGTTCTGCCGTTCTTGTGTTATAAATAGTGTAACTTACACGACTTTCTTTTATATATATATATATATATTACTAGCTGCAGCCCGCGGCTTCGCACGCTTTTTTCCGGAATAAAAGGTAGCCTATGTGCGGCCCCGGGATACCATCTACCTCGCTGCCAAATTTCAGCGAGATCCGTTCAGCCGTTCTTGAGTTATAAATAGTGTAACTAACACGACTTTCTTTTATATATATATATATATATATATAGATTATCTGGCTTAAACAAAGGTTTAAAAAACGTAGTATATTTTTCTTGTTTTGTCGCTTTTAAAAGGTCCTTTAATTCGGATTGATATTCGGCAGTGGCTTTAGCAATTTTCCTTTTGAAAATAAGACTTATCTCCATAGATGGGTCAATTTTCATGAAAAAATTCAGTTCATTTTCCATGCGTAAACCTTCACTAAGGATTTTCAGGGATAAGGACGCCTTTTCAGAGCTTGTGGAAGGCTCTTCTTCAATGGAATCCGTCTTTAACATTTCTTCTAAGTCGGTTTCGGTTAAATATTCGTCTTGCGATTTAAACAACTCTTGAATGTCACTTAATTCTATCTGTTCAAAGCCACCTCGTCCTATTTTGTTCGCAGCTTTAATAAACGACACTGATTTCGATTCAATATAGCGACTGGATCCACAAATAGCGAAATATTTACCCGCGAATAGCGAGATCGCGAATAAAGGAACCGCGAATAAGGAGCCTTTACTGTATATGACTAGCGGTCTTATTGGAGGGTAATGCAAATTGGCTTTTGTTTTAAATACAATAAACTTTTATTTTGATCATTATTTCGCAGTGCCTTAGGAAGGTACGTAGGCAGGGATCTTCTAGTCAAAACTTGTAATTTATCAGAAAAAACTACATTTTTATATAAAATTATTAAATTAATTATTATTTGGCTTCAAAACAAGTCAATTTCAAGTATGTTATAAAGATTTTACATCCTAATCCTAACTTGAGCAAATGGTTTTAAATCGAAGAAATAAATGAGTATACTCTAAAAATACACTACTAATGTAGTATCTACTGTAAATAAACTTTGGTTAAGTTATTAACATTCAACAACTTATTAATTTTGCGTAAGCAGTAGCTTTACGAAAATTAAACGTAGATCCTCTACGAAGCTACGACGTAGACCTTCTACGTTGCTACAACGTAGACCCTCTACGATGCTGCGGCCCATAGAATCACTACGACGCAAAAACGGTTCAAACTCTAGCCTTGCGAGGCTAGAGTTTGATTAGCTAGAGATTTTTTGGTGCGCCAAAAAATCCTGCCAACTTAATCATAATTTATAACCGCGCGCAAGTTTTTATCTTTGCTGTGATAGCAAAAGTTACGCGGAGAACAAAAACCGCTTTTTGCCGGCGGCGGCGGTGCAAACGAAGCCTTAACTTATTATAACTTAGTTCAGAGCCTTTTGGCTCTTCAGGTTGATTTGAATAATCAGTATGTTGTTTGAAGACGTATCAACGGCTTAACTGGTAGAGTGCATAAACCTGCTACAAATCATAATTCGCAAATAGACCTCTGCCGTATTCGAGCAAAAAATGTACATTTGTATGTATATATATATATAAAAGTACAATAGACGACCAATGTGCATTGGCTAAATACCAAAATATGGGGATTTTAGTACTTAGCCAATGAATATGGAGTGATAATGGATAAACCAAGCACCTGTCCTGAGTGTCAACAAACACGGGATCAGAAGCCCTCACATTGTAGCTGCGTTTATTTTCAATGTGGGACAAAACGTGTTCGTGTGGATATCACGTTACACGGAACATTGAATAGAAGTTTTTTAGATGTCGACGGGATAGAAACGGGCTAAGAGAAAAAACCGTACAGAGTGCGCCTTACAAGCGGGCGGAGAGCCAGCAACAAACAAAAGAGCATCAAACAGTGCTAAAAATATAAGACACAAACATAATAATTGTTTGTGCGATCCCACTAGAAGGGCCTATATGAATGAGCGGGTGCACACTTGCTATTGCTGGATTGGAGAACTCCGTTGAAGGTGAAGATGACGTAGAATTGAAAGACGGTTCTGTGAGAAGAGCTTTTTTCTTGCTGCAGTACTGGATCGCTATTACTATTGGTTCAAAATTTTCTATTCACTGTTCACTCGTTCGTTGATAAACACTGACTGACTTCTTCTATTTAACGTTCACTCGATCGTTGCTAAAGAATGACTTGCCAAACCTGTGGACAAACACGGCTTTTATACCTCTGTCGGAGCCATGAAACCTTACTAGAAAGCTTCTAGAGAAATAGCTCTGTCCCTTTCATTTAACTTACGTACTATCAGCCGTCCTCGTCTTACAGTTCCACAGTTTACCAGAACCTATAACTGTCTCTGTCGCTACCCGAGAATGTGCGAATGGCACTGTCTCTGTCTTTTTTTTCGATTCGTTTGATACCGTTATAAGGTACATAGGAGTCGGTCGCTGACAGCTATTACATCATCTTTGGCCTATTGTCGTCGGAAACAACTATTATTACTATTATCTATTCTGTTTACCTAAAATATTGTTCGATTTTGAACCCTGTCTAAAAACCAAACTTTATGAAATATCCTAGCTATTATGTAGACGTTGCGTTGTCCTGCCCAGTATAAGTATTCCCAATGTTAGCGTTTAAGCGTTTAGCGGGACTTCAACCCGCAACCTTTCGGTATGGAAACGCGCTAACCATTTACGCCACGATGACGGTCAGGGACGTAGGAGTTAAAAACTTTGGGATTTCCTCCGGACTCCATAGCCATTAGCTCCACCTACAGGGGAAACATTGAAGTTTATCCAATCCTGTAAAAAGACTAAAGTTACATTTAGTTCATTTGACGAGAGTTTTCGCGTTGCCTTATTCTAAGGTTTTTATTATTATAGTGTGAAAAAAAACATTGTTGTTATATTTTTTAACAAGGGGATTAATTGTATGTTTCCACTTAATGTATTGTATGTTTGCAGAGACTTGGTAAGTACGTACGCGGCTGGAGGCCGTACCGATTTTTTTTTATTGTAAGCTTGTCTGCTTTAATACCTAAGAAATCTATTATCCCATTTTTTTTTCACACTTTAATAATAAAAACCTTAGAATAAGGCAACGCGAGAACTCTCGTCAAATGAACTAAGTGTAACTTTAGTCTTTTCACAGAATTGGATAAACTTCAATGTTTCCCCTGTAGGTGGAGCTAATGGCTATGGAGTCCGGAGGAAATCCCAAAGTTTTTAACTCATGTCACTTGACCGTCATCGTGGCGTAATTGGTTAGCGCGTTTCCATACCGAAAGGTTGCGGTTTGAAGTCCCGTCGAAGAAATTTTTGGGATATTATTTGATTTTTTAGACCCCGATTACCCCGAGTGTGAGAGCTAACGCACTATAACAAAAATAAAGTACCTATTTTAACTCGAAGTTAAGTAGTTATATATACAAGTAATCGATACAAAAGTTGATATCTATTTTATAATCTATTTCGACGTCTTGGTTACGGATCGGCGTTACCTAAACGTCTCTACCAACACCTTTGTTATTTTTTATAGCTTTTATTTTTCTCCAAAGATAATGGAGGGAAATTACGTACGAGTGACAGCGTACAAAATGATATAAAATGGTACAATTTTGCTCATAATGGGACAATTTTGAGATATCGTTCTTGTGTTGATCTAAATTGATTGTAAAGAAATCAGTAAGTAGAGTATAAAATAAATAAACATATATAAGTTAGAGTAGAAATAACAATCACGATAGTGGGTAATTAGTAAATAAGCACTTCCATAAAGGCCCCATCAAAAAACTAAAAAACGCTAACATTGGTTTATACATATATAGGTATTTATTATTATTTATTTTCGCCTATGTACATAACTAATAATGTTTTAGTTTCATTTATTTAATACATAGTGAAGGCTACTTTGCCATCTTATCTAATTCATTTGAATCTAATGATAACAATAAAAATGCCAATAAAATAATAGAAACAAATAAGAACTAGTATTTACAATTGAAACAATTGAGCTAACTGGAGCAAACAATCTACAGGTAGCTTAACAAATTCATTTGTTTTAAAATAAACTCAAATACGAAAACGGAAAATGCTTACATTCTTAATAAGAAGTTAGAAAATTAAATTATATACTTAGCTAAGAATGAAAGGCTTTCAGTTTCAATTTGCAGTAGGCTTTTTGTCTACTTTTCGAAGGCAAAAGTCGAGTAATTCATAATACAACACTAAGAACACACTAAGAATACTAACATTTAATATAAGAGATTTCTGCTACTAGCAAATTACCATGTTATCTGTTTTTTTTTTTAGTATGGTCGTAATTTTAGTTTCATTTTATATTGACAGCATCATATAACAGACAGCTGCCACTCGCTTAAAGCTTGCGTTATACTTGCATTTATGCCAATGTAAAATGTATCAAAATATAACGAGTTTAAGCCCGTTTGAATACTTATTGTTGTGCCAAATATTCAATGGAACATTTCCCTGCCACACGCGAGAACTCTTTTAAAATCCAATAAAGTATCGTTAGTTCCAGCTCAGCATACTTTCACTGTAGAACGTGCCTCCCTAGCAAGAGGTCTTGCTATAATCACCACACTTGGCAAGCGAATTGGTAACCATTGTGCATACACAATGGTTACCAATTCGTATTATTAAAAGTGAAGAAGGAAGCTTTTGCCATTCCTGTGGTAGGTTTTAATTTTTTTTATTTTTTGGGTTCTTCCTTATTAGCTTTTTTGTGTTTGATCTATTTTTTCTTCTTCATAATGTCATAATTTTTGGACAGTAGATACTCAAATCATAATAAAAAATATAGCTGCCTACCTACTCTCTGTGCGTATTTGTATCTATGTATGTAAATGTACCTACATGTACCTACTTATTAGTTCTTGTTGAACCTGTGCTGCTGCTGCGCCCTCTAGGTGACGCATAAAACTCGCGCACAGTAGCGTCATCATTACTGTGCATAATGCTGAGCGATCACCTTTTTTGATGTCACGTTGTAACTGTATTTGTTTGTACAAACTTTGCTTGTAATTTTTTTACACAAAATAAATACTTTTTACTTTTTAAACCAGTATGTGACAGTTTATGGCCAAATAAATATGTCATTATCTTCCTCTAGTATGATTAGTTACTAAACTGAAAACTGTCATAAAAGCCGCTCACGCTCTTACTGTCCAGCAAAAACGCAGCCTTATTTATAGCTTACTTATTAGTCGTCCCGTTATCACTTAGTGTCAACATATTGACATGGCCGCGGTAATAATATCTATACAGTATGTTGACTCGGCACTGTTCTTGAAATAATTACCTACAGCCGCGAGGAACCGTAAACACGCGCTAGGGCTGCCCGCCTGCAGTATTTTAATTTCATCTACCTACTGAGTTTCTTTCTAGATTTGTGATTGTAAATGTTAAATATTTGTTAAGAAAGAACAAAATCGTTGTGACTGAAATAGGAAGTGTTCAATAAAAATACATGGATTGTTTTTTGATTAGTGGATTTAGTAAAAATCCACCCAATCCTTATGACTTTTACTCAACCAAAATGCAAGAAACAGCTGACGAGTAATAATTATATCTTTTTTAATCTCAGCTCATTAACATCCCTACAGATCGGAGTAAAGCGAAATAAAAATTTTTTGGTCACCCTCACCCATCTGATGTCGAACCGCTGCTGCAAGCGGTAATTATAATAATTATATACCGAAGCGACTGAAATCAAAAATATCACTTTATTTCCTTGTCAGTGTTTAATTATAAAGAATTTGACCTTTTCTAAGTGTACATTTATTGTATTTATGGAAATAAAGAGTTTTTGACTTTGACTTTGAATTATTATCAACCATCTCATCACGTGTGCTATACCTACAGCAATCAAACAAAACCTCTCACTACCTACTAGGAAATCTTACTAAAAAAGTAAATTATAATGTAAATCTACTCTACTAGGTAGGTTACCTTTCATGTATTACTCTCATAATCATTTCATAATGATATTTCTCCTAATTCAATAATATAATGTAAGTAGCTAAGTACACAAGTATTTCACCCTATCCACATATTTATTTATTAATCCAGGTATCTTACTCGGTGGAAAATGCGAAATACCTTTTACAAAAATTAACAAATAAAGAACTAAGTTACCAGATATTTTTTTTTATGTCTGGGTGCTTTATTGAATAATTCAAGCAACCAAAAACGCGTAAACAATTTCTATACTCGCTCTTTGTCATGTTAAGTAAGTACTAGTACTTATTTCAATAAAATATTCACAAATCGCACGCTTACTGCTTACAAAACTATCACACCATTCGTTCGTGACTGCGGCGCATTTGTGATGGTTAGGTACCGAGAGGGTACCGAACACGAGGCGCGTAGGCATGACTCACGTTCCGGCCGTTTGTATCAAGATAGTATACTGTTAGATATTATTACCGTGACATGGCGAACCTTGATTCGCTTACCTTCAATACTAAAATGCTAATCTTATCAGATTTTAGGGCTAAGTAATTATTTTTTATTAAAGTTTTTTTTTTAATTTGTGAATAAACTACGATTTGAGGCATGCTCAAATCGTATTTCCATATTCTGATTCTCGTAGTATTATTAAGGGCATTTTGGGAGGTTTGGTTTGTACACTTTGGAAAGAATATATAATAATACTAGAGAATATACATATAAATAATGCTAATGTACAAAAAGGACACTCTTGGCCCCCCACTTGACGGTGTCCTCATCCCGCTGCCGGCCCCTAGGCGAGTTTTATTGCGGTCCAAATGCAAGGGACGTACGGCGCACGCACGGAGCGTATGGCATGGGTAATGATTTTGACAGACGACGCCGATGGTGTTCGATAAATTGTTTGTTTAGTAATGGACATACGAAATTTATTATGTGGTTTTTGGATTTTACCTTTTCTGAGGAAACAAAAAAAAATGTCTTTGAGTTATTTCGCAACTATCTCACTCGCTCAATATGTTCAGGAACTGACCCTAGACGTCACTTACGCAAATGCATGTGTAGGGTAACTGTTGGCGCATGTATTTGCCGAGACGCGAATTTTGTATGGAGAAATGGTCCAGTGTAAAAGCTGTAAATACAACAAATTAGCGAACCTGCCAGTCTTTTATGATTCACCGCTGAAAGCATCTATTTTGAATTCTTTGAAAAAAAAAATAAGGGTGAAAATTAGTATGAGCGGATGACCTAATTCTGAATTCCCACAGGCAATCGAAACTGTCGACTGTCGCTCGGCCAACCTGTCCAATAGTCGAGATACATTTTCTAGGGTACGAATAAAACCCGCGTCCAATGTGCAGCTTAACACAACACGTCCAATTTGCCTGAAAAACAAACTTTGTTGTACAATAACAGACGGTACTTGGTTAATAAACACCATTCGTTTATTTACAAAAAAACGCGCAACGTATTTGTTGAACCAATCAATACGGGGTGGGGGTTTGGCATACACTTCTTTAGGGTTTTAGATTCAGATTTCGAGTCTACAGAAGTAGACGTAACGTAATTTTTTTACAAAACTTACAGATGCTTCGTCTTTTATCGAGCCGACATAGTATGTAACGATATTCTAGATGATTTCTCCATGAAAAAAATTAAGTAGTTTTGGCGTTGTCATTGCACAAAAATCTTCAGAACATGGCACAAACTTTCACCTATAAAATATAAGTAGAATAGGTATGTACAAGGTCTGCTTAGTTTGAGGCTAGGTGATGCTATAATAATAATAATAATAATAATATTTTATTTCAAATAACTGAGATTCAACATTGGTTAGTACATACAATTAGAACTTATAATTAGGGTTAGCTATACAAAAAAAATTATAATAATAATCATACTGAATTAAATTAAATCACTCTCCCCATGAAACATTTCCACAGGGGGGAGGTGATTCTACCTGCTATGGTTTTTAGGATGGTGTTGGGGCTGTCACGTACCCTGCGCATTAGGGATGCGGTCTTTTTACGGAGGATGGCAGCAAAGCCATCCGTCTCGTATTCCGCAAACATCCCCGATGCACTGCAAAATGCTATGTAAGCAAAACTTAATATTATAATAAGTAGATACGAGTAGGTAGGTATTTGCGCTGTAGGGCCTCCACGATTTTGATTTGAAGCACAAAATTGAATCCAAGATTAACTTTTGATTCATCCGGATCTTGTAAAGTTAGACAACCTTATTTTTATGTTTATGAAAGTTATACATGTAAGTATTGTATTTACTGTTAGTATTATTGTTTTCTTTTATTTTTCGAGTGCCACCGTCTATTTTGTTCTTAAATGTCCAGTCCATTACATCCCAAGGTTTAAAAAACATCTAAATATTTATGAGTCTGATTAAAACTTAAAAATAAGTAGATTGGTAGGTATTTACGCTGTAGGGTCTCCAAGATTTTGATTTGAAATACATAATTGAATCCAAGATTAACTTTTGATTCATCCGGATCTTGTTTAAAAGCCATCTAAATATTTACGAGTCTGATTATTGAAATAATGGAAAAAGGAATAAATTGAACTCTGGAGGAATTGACGAAAGGAATTAATTAAATAGAATTCAGAAGTTGTTACCTTTTAATTTTTGAACTTGTACCTACCAAATCATTTACTTAAAGCGTAGCTGTCGCGCTAGGACAATATAAAAGTTTTATCTACGGACATAGCTACCCTTTTAAAAAAAAATGCTCAAGGTTCTCTCTGCTCTCATCTTCAGTTTTCTAGCACGATCGACAACGAACTGTTGCGGGGTGGGTCAGGAGTCTTTTTAAAAAGGACAATTTTAAACTGAAAATTGGGTTTATTTGACTTGTATAGTTTTAAGGTCAAACAATAATGGTGCTGCGAGAAATACCAAACCCGAAAACACTCTCACAGAAATCCAAGCAAGTACTAAGTACATTATATCCCGAGCGAATTAAAATGGCACCTGGCTCAAAACTCGATACTTCCCCCGATGCCCAGCGCGGTGCCCCGCCGTTACGGTGCGAGGACTGTAGCTATAGCATCACACGTTATTTGTTATTATTGTTTGATTTTTGCTAAGGTTTTGTTCGAACCAGGTGCCATGTTGATACGCCTGGATTGTGTGCTGCAGTGTTTGCGATTCACCTTTATTACTTTATATTTATCACGAAATAATATTGTAACAGAACCCTAAGATTCAAAATCGGCAGGAAATGACTAACCTACACACCTCTCCGCCAACAACGCTTTCCTGAACTAAGATTTTATCTCCTGAATTTCCCTAAATTTATTTCTCAGTAAATAAATGCTTCGCAAATAAAATTTCCTTTCAAATTGCCGGCAAATAAAATTAAGAATGTTAGAAAACGTTTAAACGTTGCCCGATATATTATTGATTAAATAAAATAACAAGAAGAAGATCAAACTGGGACTTGTGAAGATTTAAATTATCTACAAGTAAGGGATTTATATATTTTTCTTTAATAATTATCAGAAATTGGGTATACGGAAAATGTACTCATACTTAGATTTCCTTCCTTAGTAATCTTATATTATACATGCGAAACTAGCTTGGTCTGTCTGTATTTACCCAACTGTAGCACGACAAAATGACTAGATAATATTTAATGAAATTTGGCAAGGAGATTGACAAAACAAGAACAAACAATACTATGAGGTCTCACAGTGTACACGAACTTCGTTCCTTAGGCGTTCCAATAAAACTCACAAAAATTCGCTGTAATAAATGTTATATGAAAAATAGATCAAAGGGTAAAAAAGCATTCCGAACACACAATGGATCTATTAAACGAGGATGTCGACATCGAAAGGATGAATCGACAGAACTAGTCTTTATTGATGTGATTTTATTATATTCCTTGCTTACCCAGTATCCATTTCCAGATTTTAAGAGATATTACACAAAATCTCTTATCAGTTTTGACCAACGAAAATTAAAAACATGTTGTTGAAGTGCCCTATCGTAGAGTTTATGAAAATTTCTTATTCCATGTAGTATGGGTAAATGCTCAATAGTTTTGTACTGTTTTGTTCTGGTAAAGCCGCCATGTTGTGAAGATCTTAGTCTATGGTAGCACCATTAGTTCTATAATAGTTATTCTGTGGTTTACGCGAAGAAACAATGAGTAAACTAAACTCAGGGACATGGTAAGTACCTACAGTTGTACGGCGTACCTAAAAGTTCTTTTACTAAATTACTACAGCACTAAAATGATGCCAGCCTTTTTATTATGATCGATAAGAAAGGGACAGCATCATTTTCAGTGCTGTCATTTTAGTTTAGTCTTGCATCTGAATTAACACCATTACCTAATTTGAAGTTAAAGCCGAGTTATCAGCTACTAGCCGGTGTTACAGGGCGTAATGTATCATTCGCAGCGAGCATGACACTTTGCCGTGTGCTAATATCCTTCTCGTTACTCATTGCGAGCGCCTTCTTTCCCCGTACTGACTGCACGTACGCTCGCGGTGTAGCACGTTACATTACGGCCCGTAACGCCGGTCAGTACATATTTTAAGGCTGGTGTATGGCCTAACGGCCTTAGGAACACAAAATAATTACCTGTAGCCGTATAAATAATTTGTTTTATTCGTGAAATGTTCAATATGTGTAAAATACTTTGATAAATATTTGAATGAAAGAAAAATACTTAAAATCAACAGCGTCTTTAAGCAATAACCAAATTTTGAAGTTTTTCTTATTCGGTTTAAAAATTACGAATAATTTTGTTTCCTTAAGGGTCACATTCTAAAATAAATTTAATCGAAGCTACTCTCATTTGTTTATGCTAGAAGAAAAAGAGACCTTGATTAAGCGGCAATAAGGTCAACATTTCATCAAATTTTCACAATTAACAAAACAGTTTTCAGAATTTTTTCTACAAACAATAATAAAGTATCATTATGATTGATAGTTTCGTGTTGGCGCGAGGTTACAATAATGATTTTTTGGTTTTTAGTTTTTTCGCGTTCTACAAGGAAGAAAACCAGCAAAAATAAATATTTCTGAAAATCGTAAACTATTTTCTATTACCTTATGTAAAAACTAACTTCGATTCACGGGTATTTTTGAAGCATTTGGAAAAAATAGAGATTTGGGGTAAAAATCAACATATTCCCAAATGCTGGGAGAATCGAAGTTGGTTCATGAAAAAATATTAACGGTTTGCGGCAAATTACTATTCCGTTCGTTTTTTTCCTTGTAGAAAGCAGAAATAGTTGAATCTCACGCCAACACCACCTTAAAGTCAATTTCATCATGCCCTTTGAGATAAGCAATGTAAGATTTTTTTAAGCTGTTAATCTTTTTGCACAATCTTATTATGATATTTCACATCACTATGCTAAAAGAAAAGGGAAAATGAAACAAGAAAATTGCAAATAAAATAAAATATTCCAAATATCGTACACCTACTTATTAAAACTGTGTTCGAGCATTTTCATATTTACATGACAATGACTTCATTTTGGAATAAGTATGAATTTTTTTTAAACTCCAGACTAGTAAAGTAACTTTTTTGACTTGTATAAGTTTAAAGAAAACGAGAATAAAGTTGAATGGTTCTTTTATCGTCGGGCACTCAAATCTAATGGTCTCCAGCCAGATAATACGAAGTTGGGCCTACATAACCTGCTATCAAAACTTAAAGTTTTACGCAAAAATCTTCTATATTCTTTTTCGGTTTAATCTACCTATATAATTTAAGTTGAGAAACCTGTAAATCGTTCGCAACAGTCTGTAATTACCTCAACTGTTTAAATTGTAAATACTAGTTCTAAATTGTTTTTATTCTTTGCACATTTGTTTGTTAACTAGTATACACATTTTAAATTAATGTGAATAACTTACACTAGAGTATAATTACAATCTAGCTATAAAATTTGGCTAATGGATAAACTAGTTTTAACTCACATTTATAAAAAACATATTACTAAGAACGTAAAAGTCTAGTCTAGTAAATCAAAAATAACTTCGAAAAAAAAATCTTTATTCACATGATCCAAGTGTCTTTCCCTTAAGTATAGAGACAATAAAAAAAGTGGCAATTGAAGAAAGATAGACATTCAGACATTTATTTATTAGAACATAATAAACTATCTAGGGTACAAACTAATTAAAACTAAGGTACAATCTAAGATACATAAATATATAAATAGAAGGTATGTTGTCATTAAACAGGTCTACATGTTGGAACTCCAGTAGAAACTTATTTAAGAGTTTAAGCGCGCGTCGTGTAGGAGCATGGTCAGCATGCTGCGTTCGCGGAGTGTGATAGTGAAACATTCGGATAGGTAGGAATCTAGGTACCTCCTTAAAAGGTCCGGAAACATAGTAAACATTTATATATTGTATATGAATTCGTTTTATAGTATCTATTAAAATAACGTAGGTATCTCAACTAAATGAACAGATGTTCAAATATCCAGCAATGCATCCACATACATATATTATTTGCCAACACGGCGGAGAGTTCAGAAGCTTCCGGATTTTACTTCATATACACGAATAATTTTTATCGTCGGTTAATATGAACTGTAACTAAAATATAAAGGTTTTAAACGCATTTAAATTAAGTTGGCAGAGATTGTTAATCTGTAGAATCTCATAAGTACTTTCATGTACCTACCTACCTATTTACCTTGATTGGGGAGATTGCAGCTACTTATACCTAAGTAAAAGAATAGATAGATAATACTATACTGTACCATACAAAGACAGAAAAACAATACAGAAATAGATGCTAAGAGTAGACGAAGCACAAAAGCCGGCCTTATCGCTATGTGCGATTTCTTCCAGGCAACCTTGGTATGGACTGGACATGTAAGAACAAAATAGGCGGTGGCACTCGAAGAATAAAAGAAAACAATAGTAGTTAAACTACATACCTACAAACATTATAATAAACTTACTTAAACATAAAAAGGTTTTCGAACTTTTACATGGATAGATAATGCTGATATAACAGTTTTTACCCTACGCTAGAATAACCTAGAGACAAACTGTTTTGTTTTTAATAGAAGTCATCCATCTTTTTTTTTTATATTGAGTTTGCATATGGTAACACTGCAATCTGTTTATAGTGCGTTTAGTGCGTATCTGTTTATTTAACGTGGCAGAAGATTATTTCTGTTTCTTTTCAGCCCATTAATGTCGTTCCATTGCTGTGCAAAGGCGTCAGTCTCTTGTTTCCACTCCCCTCGATCTTGGGCTGCAGTGAGCTAGTAGGTAAGGCATAAAATAATATAGTACTTCCAGCCATTAAAAAAAATAAAAAAAATTTTATCTAGGGTCGGCCACGACGTCGTTACAGAATACAAATTAAAAATTATTCCGTTGTCGTGTAGTCCTGAATTTACCAAATTGACTTTCTAAGTCAAGCGTGTTGCCTTTTCGTAGGAATTTTTAATGATGACATTTCGAATACAGAACACTGTCTTTTGTTCGAAACTTCGGTCAATGAAACAAAAGAAAGATCTAAAGAGGAAGATTTAAAATCTTTTTTAGATTTGTGAGTAGGGATATTATTTTACCTAGCGTAAGTAGGTTAAAAGATTTTCCTACATTTCACCCTTATTCCACAGAATAAGAAATCTTTGTGTCTATATTATATCCTTATAAGAACGCATTCTAGAACGGGGAATTTTTTCAGGGACACTACTCATCGTATTTTGTCTTCAGCTTGCCGCATCCAGCATCTACCTGCAGTCTATCGCAGGTTGTCGTCCTTCCTGGCTGAAGGGCGTCCTACAATACGTTTGCCGAGGCTTGGTCTCCACTCGAGAACACTATTACCCCAGCGGTTGTCGGTTATTCGCGAGATATGGCCGGCAAACTGCCACTTCAGCTTGCTGATTCTTTCAGCTATGTCGATAACTTTGGTTGTCTGTCGGATGTATGCGTAACGAATCCTATCCTTCAGAGAAACTCCGAGCATAGCTCTTTCCATATCTCGCTGAGCGACCTTGAACTGGTGGACCAATCCTACCGTTATGAAAGTTTGCTCAGTCAATATAATATCTATGTTTCAGTAGGTAACGCTTCATCATTATCATAATCATCATCATCATCATCAGCCCGTATTTGTCCACTACTGCTGAACATAAGCCTCCCCCAAACGACGCCACAAATAGCGGTCCTAAGCCGCCTCCATCCATAGACTCCCTGCGACCGCTACAATATGTCATAGAAAACGTCATAGAAAACCGCTTATGTCATAGAAAATCGTTACTCAAGCATAATCTATGTAGATGATGGAGCTAGCTTTCATATACTGGTCGTAGTTTCTGTATTTCCTAGAAGAGCGTGATATTTTCAGATGACATAGGATTTTGGTTTAAAGATCTTTTATTTAAAGGTACTCAAAAAAGAATAAACAAATTCCCAGGATGAGTATGCACTGGTATCTAAAAAAAGGTATTAACACAGTAGATACATTTATTTACGGCAGGCGGAAGTTTTACAAGCTAGATATTTGCAAAGAAGGTCACAACCAAGGAGATAATAAGTAACAGGGACGCAATCAAAGGTAGGTACGATCGTACGAAATTGTAAAAGTTACAATACAATAAACTTTATTAAACACCAAAAAAAAAAAAAAGATGCAGGAAAAGAGAGAAAACAGAGTTGCAGAATGGGCGAAAAAAAACAAAAAATAATTTAATTATTAAAAAATAGAACAATAAAACTGTTATTTATCCGCCCCACTGGGGAATACGGTTTTAGATACGGTAAAACCGACCAGATCGTTCTAAATTACGACCCTTTTGTGATAAGCCACCAGATCGTTCTAAAATGTGACCCTTTTGTGCTTATTATAATATTCAGTTGGTGGCGGTCGCGGCGTCAGAATCGATATCTCCAACTGTGCCCGTGTATGTCGTCGTAAGAGCCGGCTAAGGAAACCTAACAAAGGGCAGAAACTTCTTTCTGAGTAACATTAACACCACTGTGACAACCATTCCGACTGCCAAGCGCCTGCCTGCTTGTAGTCCAGTCAACGAAGGATTGTGGATCGAAAGGTCGAACAACTTTGGTTCTCTACATTTTTGCCTATTCCCAATCGTTTTCTATTATTATAGTATAAGCAAAACTTAAATAAACCGCCAAGTGCGAGCCAACTCGCTCACGAAGGGTTCAGTACCGGAAAAATCAGACAACTTTTTTAAAGAACATCAACTTTTCACTTGTTGGAGCCCCCTTTTTTTAACTTTATTTTATTTTTAGTATTTGTTATTATTACAGTTGAAGTGTTTTTTTTTTATTTGCTTTAGGTGGCTTTCGTGTCACTGCGGCCATGATAGGCCTATTGTGATCGCCACTCGAGTGTTCAGCTCTGAAGCTGCGACGTTCATAGTTCGCCACTAACCCTTGCAGCTGCTAGGAACTGCAGGATTTTCTTTGGTGGGATGGCTCGTAGCTCGTCTGGGCTGTGCAGGTGCTTGCCCAGATGGATGCTACGTTTTTGCATCAGTGCTCCGCACTCTCCAAGCAGATGAAGAGGCGTTTCCTCCGCCTCTTCGCAGAATCTGCAGGATTGTGTGTCGCTTAGACCCAGTTTGAACATGTGCTTGTTAACCCTAGCTCACTAACCATTCGTGTATTAGACTACGCGTACCCCGCGTATTTGTTGTTGTGGTAAGTTCCTGGCCCTTGCCACCCCGCTCATTTCTAGTACCTTCCTAATTCGCATAATTAGTGACCCGCAAACACCCATTGCGGATGCACACTGCACTGATTGGGATATTTCGCGCAATCGTCGCCTCACAGATGAAAGGTTAGTGACTACGATTACGTTTTTTACAAAATTAGGTTTTGTTTATTTCTTTTTCATTGCTTGTAATTTCATTATAATATGATTTAATTTAAATTGTTTCACGTAATAATGAGTATTTTACCCTTATGTCAGATATTATTACGTTGGTGTTTTATTTTGATATTATAAGAAGGTATTATGTAGTTTTAAATCTATTTGTTTTTTGTTTTTTATACTTTCAGGTGGATTTGAGAAGTCAAAATGAAAAAATTGCAGAGTGGTTGGCCTATACGGATACGGCTTCAATACTGGACGATTAATCTCAGTCATCAGAATCGGAGAAAGATAATAATTTCGAAACAGAAATTCACATCAATACTGATGAAAGTGAGGAGGATGCCGCAGATTCATTAGACGAGTTCTTTGTAAATCAAATAAGGTGGTGTACCTACTTTCTACTACCCATGATCAACCTGCTATCAACAGCAGTTCAAATAAACCCGAAATCATTAAATTTTATAACTCAACTAAAGGTGCTGTTGATACAGTAGATCAAATGTGCTCGATCATGAGTACTAACCGTAAAACCAACCGATGGCCGCTGTGTTTGTTTTACAATATATTAAATCTATTGATTGTGAATGCATAATATGTAATTCACGTGTCAAACGTGATCTGGAATGGGAACAAACCTATGAACAGAAGGTCTTTGCCTTGGAAATGGCAGATGAACTCATGAAGCCTTGGTTGCAATAACGTTATAGCACTGGTGACTTTACAACGCAATCTGAAGCAAATCATTGCCGAGATCCTGCATATTGAAGACTCTCAGGGAGGATCCAGTCAAGAAGTACCCAGGACACGCAAAATTTGCAGCTACTGCCCTGCCAAAAAACGTCGCATGACCAAATATTTCTGCAAGGGCTGCAAAAGAGCCATTTGTGGAGAGCACATTGTTTCTATGTGTAATAATGTATGTGTATAAATGTTCCGTTTAGGTTGTTTCTGAAACAAATTTAGTTATTTGACTACCGCAAAAATAAGACTGCTAATTATGGTCGTTTTCTTTAATAAATGAAGCTGATTGAATTTTTATTAAAGTTTTATTTCGTAGTCTGAGAAACGAAAGGTTAGTGACAACGTTACTAGAAAATATGGTTAGTGAGCTAGGGTTAAGGCGACAGTGTCCAGTTAGTTGAAGTGTTACTTAATTATAGAAAGTTTCATGTTTCTACCTATTGTAGTTCAAGAGATACAGCCTTGACAATATAAGTGCAAAAATAGCCAAAATAATCACAAATACATACATTATTACTACTATTTATACTATATCACTACTTTGGGGCCTCTCACTCAGCTCGTTATTATGAACTCTGTGTGCTCCACATTAGGTATCGGTTCATGGTCAATAGATGTATGCGTTAGTGTACCTACCACTCATTAACTTTTCACTGCTACTTGGTTAATTTATTTAGTTTATTATTCGTAATCAAAATCGTTCATAAGCGGTGAAAATAGTGGTTTCGCCAATTTGTTAGCAAATCGTCTATTTCAATATAAACGCGTTTCATCCAACACGCGTATCGTCCAACACGCGTTTCGTCCGCATGAATACACTAAATTGACCAGCCGTCCCATCTTGCCAGCAGATTGTATTGATTGCTGATTACTGCACTAGTCAACGACAAAAGAAACTTTTTCTTTTTACATTTGCAACTAATTTTCAATGTGTCAAGTAGCTTATTATTTATGCCTATTGTGTACCCACAAAATATTATTTCACAATAATGCATTCATTACAAGGAGGGCGATCCCACACAGGGCGCGGAAAACTTCCCTTTCCTAAGGCATCATTTTGTGCGAAGTAGGTACTTTAATAGGCGAGGAAACGGGCTATTTGATAACCATTATATCTAAGTAGATACAGGTTACATACTTAGAAAATTAAATAAAAACTACAATGGTCTCGCTTTAAAATCCGCTCTCCGAAAATCACCCAGTACGGGATCGTTATATAGGTCAAATTCAATCGCTTTTGACCACTCAGTTATCTTTGTCACGTTCTATTTGAATTATCAACGCTAACTATGATGGGGATATTTATATTTATATTCCCATTCATGGGACGCTTCCGACTGGTATTGATATGGATAAGTTGAGCTACCTGTAGATTGTTTGCAACAGTCTGCAGTTAGCTTAATTGTTTCAATTGTAAATACAAGTTCTAATGTGTTTTTATTATTTGATTGTAATTTTCTTTGTTAATAAAGGCCATTGCCATAATTAACAAACCATGATTCTGAAATTAATATTAACCAGCTCATCTTGGTAGCTCATTTTGCATTTTGCCCGCAATGCGATGCAATCAGAAAATCCGTGGTTAGTAATATTTCAAAACTGCGGAAATACACAAAAGCACAGATTATAAAAAATTCTGGCATTCAGATAAAATTTGTTTTGAAGCCGGCTCTCCACTAAGTGACAATATTACCAAAATCGCAGATTAGCAAATATACTGCTAGTTTTATTTTTCAGTATCTGATACTGCTGAATTTTAAAACTAAATCACACCTTTTTGGGCCAAACTCGGGGAGCAAAAGGAATTAAACTAAAGCAAATTTATTTACAATAATTATAGTCAACGTCCTACCTGTTATGACCTACGGAGCTGAGACGTGGACACTTACAGTAGGGCTGGTCCACCAGTTCAAGGCCGCTCAGCGAGCTATGGGAAGAGCTGTGATCGGAGTTTCTCTGAAGGATAGGATTCGTAACGAATTCATCCGATAGAGAGTCAAAGCTATCAACATAGCTCAGAGAGTTAGCAAGCTGAAGTGGCAGTGCGTCGACCATATCACGCGAAGAACCGACGACCGCTGGGGTAAACGTGTTCTCGAGTGTAGACCGTGACTCGGCAAACGTAGTGTAGGGCGTTCTCCGGCCAGGTGGGAAGACGATCTGCGAAAGACTGCAGGCAGATACTGGATGCGACAAGTTGTAGACAGGGCGCTATGGCGCTCATTAGGGGAGGTTTATGTCCAGCAGTGGACTAAGATAGGTTTTTGATGATGATGATCGTCAACGAGCCGAGAAAATGTTGTTAAGGGTGGCACAGGACCGGACAAAAAGACGCAACAACCAGAGGCCAAAATTTATACCGAGCTCTATCCACTTCTAGGTACCTAATTATTTTTAGTCCGTGACCACCTCCTCACGTGCTGAGAAGAATTCACTATCGCTAGTAGCATTTTGATATTATTCAAAGTTTGACTGAAGATAGCCAAAATCTTTAAATCTGTAATCAAAGCGATGGATACCCAGATAGAGTACCAAAAGGAACCCTAAGGCTTCTTTAATATCAACTGTTCACATTTAAATCGTTGCCAAGAAACCAAATTATCTTTCGTTCTCACGTACCAGAAGCCAAAGGCAAAGGACCTGATTAAATCATTATTTCATCCCGTCCAAAGAGCGTTGAACCAACTCCATATGTGACACCCGATAAAGGGTAGGCTTTATTGTTGGCCATTTTCTTCTATTTTTCATGATTTAACAGACCTTTAGGTTTAAATAAATTGGTTTATTCCAATTCAAGTGTTTTTGTTTGGAATAAAGGTTACCGTGGACTTTTGGTTTACATTTTTGGCGAAATATTTTCATGCTCTGTGAGTTTACCTTTCCAAAAGTGATTTTTTTGTGTAATTCATGTCATTGTTTTAGTCAGTACAGGTTCGTAGGTCACATTATAATTAGGAATTTGTTACTTGTTTTAAGTATTTCAGATAAACATTTAGTGGTCTTTGAAATTACACACACACCCACCTATTCGAAGTATTATTTGTTTATCTTTATCGCTTTATTTTAATTATATATGAATTTTATTGTTGTACGTTTATTATTTGGCACATAGAAAATTACAATAACAGAATAAAACAATTTGAACTTTTTTGAATGGCGTTGGCCTTTAATTACAAATAAAATTTCAATCTAATAATAAAAACTAATTAGAACTAGTATTTACAATTGAAATATTACAGCTCATTGTTGCACACAATCTACAGGTAGCTCAACTGATCCAAATCAATACCAGTCGGTGGCTGCATTGCCCCGCTGTGTGACAATGCTGATGCGCTGCGCCAGATACCCGCCCGCTCTCGGGTCACGCGTCGCGTCGACCGAACTTTCAGATAACTTTTTAAAAACCCGGAGAGCCTCAGTATCCCATGGACCTAAGGTCTTGACCCAAAAGGGAGCAAATGTGTAGGGTCTGTTGAGACCTGCATATTTGCGCCTCTTGAGATCCTCGGCGAAATCTGCCGCCGCACCAGCTCTCACGGATGTCCTCGAAGATGGCGCAAGTATGTCGACACATGGAGCGTCCCACACAATGGGCCTCCCCAAGTCCCATGGAACTAGTGTCATGCCGTCGGGCCTCTAACCGTCGTCGCGCAACAGACCATTCGGTTTAAATAGTTGGTACGTTTGCGGTGACAAAGGCCCGCCGCCGGATGATGTCGTTATTGCTGGCATGGCGAGATATCCGACCGGCGGCCCTAGTACACGATAATCCGTGATGACGAAGCTGTTCCACAGCTACTGCTGTGCACTCATCAATGCCGCAGTGGCATTGATGAGGCGCGCAACACATTGCACCAAACCGACGACATGTTGCGATCTAGAAATTTACGGGATCCAATAATGTGCCAGTGTTAAATGAAGGAAATGCTTGCAACCAATGTCCTGACTCCCATTCAGAAACGGCCAGGAGAATATAAATTAGAACTAGTATTTACAGTATTTACACTTATATCTGTTTCATATAAATCTTAGCCGTCACCAGATGAAAGAATGCGCAGGACCACCGGCTTGACGGCGGCGGTATTACACCCTCGTGCCTCGGAAAGCACGTCGTAGGTATAACTAAGTGGTAAGATTACATTCATTGTTCAAACAGTCTTCAAAGCGACCGATAATAGTCTCATTGTTCAAACAGTGTAAATAATTCCTGTGATTTACTGTAGTAATTTCAAGATTAGGAACCTAATGATAACTCAAACCAAGAATGGGGCAAGTCTATTCATCATTTGAAACTTTGAAACAAGTTGGACACTTGAAAATTAATTGAGTTATAAAAAGTACCGCCTTCGCTAACCATTCTCTCCAATTAACAGAATTAGTATTGGACTCAAGTTAGCTCCCTCGAGCTCGATAATTCTTACTTCTCTGTTTGTTGGGATGCTACTTTGGCCCTTAAATCGTATTTAGGATGATTTAAACAGTGGCCGAAACTTGTAAAAGAAGTTACCTATTTCATTGGAAATCATACCTTCCCTTAGGGAACTTCTACGAACACAGTGCGGTTTATCCGATAGGTTGCGAAGGAAATCTCGTGCGTTGAGATGTTACATTGAACCTGTCGAAAATCCGCTTCCGCTTCCATTACCTACTGAAAACCGCCTTAGATTAAATTAATCAGAAAAATTATATTTTATTATGAAGGATGCTAAAGAAAATGACAATAACAGTATAAAACAATTACAACTAGTATTTACACTTACATATATCTATTTCTTAAAATTCTAAGCCGTCACCAGAAGGCAGTGTGCCCAGAATGCTGGCAGCATTGCTACGTTGTATGGCAATGCTAAAAATAATGATAAATTTTATTTGCCTACCAATTTTGTTGTTTACAAAATCCATGTTTTAAATGTAGTCAGTCAAACAAACTGTCTATTAATGTAATTTATTTTTGGCAATAATAACAATAATAAAATACGGTACTCCTGGACTCTGCGCATATCGTCAGGATGGTCCTCTCTCAGTACTAGTCACCGGCCGCTTGAGGCTAGCTTCGCGGCTGATGGATGATCCACCGTATTGATATATTTTTTACTGTAAATAAAAACAAAAAAAAAATAGATTTATAATATATTAATGTATTTTCTATAGTATTTTTTTTATTTTTTAACGAGATTTTAAATAAATGATGTGTAGTGATTTATATGAACAAATGGGTAACTAGGTTGTTTATTTCGTGAAGGTCCTTCCTAGAATAAATCTAAGATCATTCTCTATCACGAGCAAAGCCGCCGGCAGAAGCTGTTTATCCATAAAGTGGTGTTCTAGAAACTCTTGGTTTTGATAAAGTTTGATGAGGTCGTGTGCGATGCTCTAACTTTTTGTGGCAGTTTTCTGTTGTTGTTGAAGTGAAGCTGTATTGTTGAAGTTAATAAAAAGGTATAATGGCTGCGCTCCGGGCACATTCCATCCAACAAATTTGGATTCTTAACGAAGATTGTCTCCTCACCAAATTGTGACATATGTGGCAGTTTTGATGATGTTCACCGTGCCTTAAAGGTGTACGAAACACAAACGAACGACTTCGCATGTTTGGAGCGGATAAATCGTATGATGTTGGCAAATGTAACAGTATGTTGTCTAATCTATTGTCTGAAGAAGCTCACAAAACTTACAACTTTGTTTTAATTTATTTCCGTACAGATTGATTGTTTATAGTTTTATTATGTAAAATATTCTAAATATGTATATACCTAGAACAAAAAAACGCTTTGTCGCTCAGCGACAAAGCCTTTTAAGTATATAAATAAATCATTTATTTCAAGCAACATTAGTCTAGTAAAAGATGTAAACTACTTAAAAACTACGGCCTATATAAAATACCTTAGTCTAACGTAATCACGTAATGTCGGCGAAGTGTGACACGCAATATGTGCTGCGACCGGTAATCGTCCGAGAACACGTCGGAACAGCACATTCTTCGGCCTGAATTCTTCCTTAGTGAAGGTTGAAATATTATCAGTTAGAATACGCACCACAAATGATTTATAATCGACAAAATGACTCGACTCCAACCGCTCGACCCTCACCAAGATGTTGGTCTTCATCTTCACATACTCCACGATCTCCTCCAACTTCGTGGTATGTTGAAGCCTTCGACGTTGCTCTACGTGAGCAACGTCGAAAGCACGATCTTGCTGTGTGGTGTTAAATAAAAAATAAAATAAGTGTATCATAATAAGGAGGCAAATATTCTTACCTAGCTATAGAAGAAAGTTAAAGTTTAGAGCATGAGCACTGGATAATTATAAGTCCTATGCAAGTGTAAAGGATGTAGGAACGTAACAGAAACGTTGCTCCGCACCGAAGTTTTGAGTGAATACTTATTTTTTTTGTTATACATTTTTTTAATTAAATAGTATTTTATTCACGTATTTTGCATTACTACTAAATGAACGCAGGTACTGTTTAACTTGAGGTTATATGATGCTAAGAACTTTTATTATTTATTGTATTGTAATCATTTATTTGGGAGGCCCATTGTATGGGACGCTACATGCGTCGACACACTTGCGCCTTCCCATCTTCCGAGGACATCCGTGAGGGCTGGTGCGGCGGCAGACTTGGCCGAGGATCTCAAGAGACGCATATATGCAGGTCTCGACAGAGCCTACACATTTGCTCCCTTTGCGGTCGAGACCCTAGGTCCGTGGGGTACCGAGGCTCTCCCGGGTATCTGGCACAGCGCATCAGCATTGCCATACAGCGGGGTAATGCAGCCAGCGTCTTGGGGACGCTTCCCACTGGTATTGATATGGATCAGTTGAGCTACCTGTAGATTGTTTGCAACAGTCTGCAGTTAGCATAATTGTTTCAATTGTAAATACTAGTTCTAATTTGTTTTTATTATTGAATTGTAGTTTTCGTATTTCAGATAATTAAATAATCCATATTACACATACACAAGATCAATACCGCAATAAATATTGTTGTCATAGTAATATTATATTTATTAGCAAGAAACATATGTGCATACAAAATAAGGTCTTAATCTAGATATAAGTTCATTATGTTCTACCAAGTAATGTTAGCATATAACATTTTTAATTAAACACCAGTATATTATGTACCCTAGATTAAAAGTTAAAGTAACATGTTCAATAAAAAATATCATTAACTTATCGGGGTAAATACGCATTTCTAATTATTACTGGCCAGCATTTTTTGTCTTCATCAGTACCCATAGGTACGTCCACTGCTGAGAGTGCCTACCCCAAACAAAGGGGTTTTGTCATAATCAGCACGATTGGCGGACAGATCAACGATCACAGTATCTCTAGCACCTCCAGGTGTTAGATGTACACAGAAGGAAGCTGTTCAACTTCCTCTGGTAGGTTATCTAAGTCATCTCTTACGGCGTTCACGAACCGATTTGGAGCGGTCGATACACAGATCACCCCCAATAGATTCCACATTATGGGACTTTGTTCAGATCCTAGCGCACCAAAATTGGCGGAAGGTGCGGTTTGCGGGGACTGGAACAAATGGGTTGTGATTGGCTATTTCAAGGTCGCACTAACTAAGAGTACTCACTATACTCAACCTAGGGTTGGGAAAGTAGAAAAACAAAATAAATTTAGTCGATAATTAATTTCGATACCATGTTGTTAGAAAAGAACATACAACATGAATATTTAAATGTTTTATAATGCGGCTTTAATTCTTTGTATTAAAAACGTTGAGTTTGTAAACTTCGTATTGAAAAACAAAGAAAAACATAAAAAAATTGACACCCGGTCAATCAATTATAAGTAGTACCTATCATTTATTTAATCATGTTATAGGTAGGTAGATGTAAGGACATAACCATTTAATTAAATAATCTATTTTTATATATGCATTAGGTACACAATAATGATGAAAGAGTACATAATGTTGAAGCTGTACATTGTTTGCAATAGTCAAGTCAAATCAAATCAAAAATTCTTTATTTTCATAAATACAATACACTTAAAAAATATCAAGTTTTAAAAATAAACACTGACAAGGAAACAAAGTGATATTTTTGATTTCACAAAGCATAATATAGTACATTATGCGCTACGCTTTGGTACGTAGACTATAAAGTAAAGAAGCGACGATTTTATTATATCTGCAGATCGTACAGACATTTGTCCCAAGGTGGGAATCGAACCCGCAACCTCCTACGTCGCAGGCAGACCTGCGCCCGCCGCGCCACATGGGTAGTCATTTATTAACAGCGGTTTTTTAGTATCCTTGACTAAGATGTAACCAATATTATAGGCAATTTCATCAGGTTTATGGATAACTAATTTATTTTAGTGCTTTCCATACAAAAATTCCGAGAGTCCCACTTACTAGGTACGTCATCTAACATTTATATAGATATCGACAAGAAACTTGTGAATTTCACAACACTAGCGTAACACGTGCTTTCGCCGAAAAGGGACAAGGAAAAGGTGCAATAACAGCAATGACGAAAAGAAACAAGTGACCGTCGCGTCGCTACGTACCACCAACCATAATAAGCTGACCACTCCTTTAATTGGTAAAATTATAATTATTTTACTTACCGATTAAATATTATTCCATCCTTTTGGTAGTTTGAATTGCTAGATGACTTTCCACTCCATTTCACTGCACATGTAGTAATTTTATCCTTTTGCTAACACTAAACCAATTTTCACTAGCGTTAGAAAACGAAAACGTAAAGGAGCTCACGGGTCTAACACTTGGTTGAATCTGAAACCGTGCTTTAAAGTCTTAGAGCATTTAACCAGAACGGAGAAGACACGCGCAACAATACATTCCCAAAAAATTCTGCCGCTTTCAGCGGGGGGTGAGGTAACACACATAGACTTTTCAACCACGTCGCTATAAACGCACACAATATTATTATCGCACACAATCTTAAACTACACGCACACAATCGCATACTCACACAGTCGCACACGTAATGATGTCTGTCATTACAACACAATTGCAGCAATAATTAAATATGCTAGTGCTTGACATTATCGATATTCGACTATCGATGAATTCTAAAGTTTACCAGGAACACTGATTATTTTTACCCAATTGCCGAAAGAGCGGAGGGTAATAATTTCTGAATGTGTTTATGTATAATTCATTGGTTTCACTTGTAGTCTTAACGGCTGGACATACTTTAAATATAAGGAATCATTGGTTTGCTCTTTATCTGTAGAGTCTCGAAAGCCATAATATTTTACTAATATAGAGGTATGTACTTATAGTAGAATTTCATTTCGTCATAAACAACCCATCAAGTAGGGTTTCAGAATAAAGGGTTTTAATAACAAATACACTACATGTATGTTTTAACGTAATTTTAAAAAGACAAATTGCAAAGTAAAATTCTACAGTTAGGTTTTCGTTTTCCTAACGTACATTGTTATTTGACAGGGGCTAATTAACTACGTATACAAAATCACTGCTTGACATTTTATAAGCAATCTACTACTTGATGCGTATTTTAGAAAAAAACCTGAATATTGAGAAATCCTGTAAAAATACAGTGTCAGACAATCAGACACTACTGGAGGCAGCAGCGTTATACACATAAAGGACAACATGCTTTTATTTGGTATTTTGTGGTCGAATAAAGTTTACCTTAATAGCTATTTCTTTGTTCTCCTCGTTTTATAAAGCTTGCTAAGCTATTCTAAGATAACCTCTCATTAGCTATTAAAATTAAAATTAATTAATATTAAAAGTAATATATTAGCAATTAGAAGATTGTTAGGAATGCAAAGCAAACATAGAAACAAGATATATGGTTTAACAATTTTATTTGTCACGAAGTACATAAAATGTAAGGACTGTAGGATTGAACAACCACCGTAAGAATAAGACTTTATGTCTACTTTTTGGCTTAAGATAAGTTTTTTTTTCCTTTTTGTACATAATTTACAACACATGTCAATGTCATAGACAAAAATTAAACTATCCTCATTTATATCACAATTTCTTGAGCCACAAGGAATGATTTAGCATAAAAAAAAGCTTTAACCCACCCAGATCGAATCCCAATATCCTTTGGAAATCTGTAAGAAAAAGAATAACGAAATTTTATAAGTGATTGATATTTTGTGGGATGATTGTACGAAACTGAACTCCTTTGTCTAAAAGACATAGGTCATAATTTGATAATATAGGTGATAGTGTTTAGATCTCTCCTACCCTTACAAAACTAATTTATCTATGGTATGTCCAAAAATATTTCTCATATTTCATAAAATATTTGTCTTATTTCACCCTAAATTTCTTGGGGGAAGTTTCAATTTCATGGATAGATTAATTTCTCAAATTATCATCAACTAATAAAAATCACCCTGTATAAGAAAATGATATCGATATTCGCGATTGTGCTGTCCCAGCACTTATTTTTGGTTTAATACTTTTTTACATATATAAAAAATTATAAATTAAAACAAAAAGAATATCGATATTTCTGATTGTGCAGTCCCATCACAAAATTTGTTGAGGTGCTGCCAGATTATTTAAGTTGAAACTGATATTTTTTGGTAAAATGTCGACTGAAAATATAATTTAACTAGAAAGTGTAATAATAATCTAAAACATGCATAATAAATTAACTAATAAAAGTATTTTCTAAAAATCGTTGCTATTTTGAAATGTACCCATATAAATGCGGTGATATTGCAGTATTTCCCTAAAAATCACACGAATCTATAATAATCATTATTGGTTCATTACAATACGAAAATTTTAATAATGATTGTAAAATAAAATATTCAGTTTTAGTGTTAACTCAACTACGAAACTTGCTCTAGAATATTACACTGTATAACTTACTGGCAACACCTTAGTAAACACGAATATTTTTCTATTTTTGCTAAATAAGTGCATTATTTAATAGTATTTGGACAAAATAATACTTACAGATGAAATGTAATATTATCCTTTTGTAGGTTTGAAGTTTCTGACCTATTTTTGCACCAAAAAACACTGCAACTCGGCATTTTCACCGGAGCTTATTCTGCGCGCATTGCAATCCGACAACTGGCGGCCGACGCGCGGCAACTAGTTTTATATAACGGGTATGACCGCCGCTCTCGTACCTTTGGCAGAGGGGGTACGCCTATGAGTGTCGCCTCCATTCTGGTTTAATGCTCTAAGTTTAAAGTGGTGATTTATATCTATGCATTTGCATCGATGTGTTGTGCGCGGTCGTCGTCTTTTAAGCGGAATTGTTTTTTTATCTATTGGTTATCTATTTATCTATCTATTTTTTTATATATATTATATGTGAGTCGAGACGAACACCGTGACCACAACCAGTACATACACATACGTCAACGTACGTTCTTATAACCCGGCCACACGCTACTTCTTGCCTGCAATCTGCAATTAATAATATTAATTAAGGATAACAAAGACTAAATAATTTTTGTAAATAATTTTTATCATTTCATCTGGTCCATAGCAGGGCGATACTGAACGCGACACAGTTTTATACATTTAGCGTCAGTATCGTTGCATTGTTTTAGTTTTTAAATATGTACGGTACCATGTACATATATTACAAAAAATACAAATACAATAAACGAATTTGTATTTGTATTTTTTGTAATCCAACTGCGCAGTCAAACAGAACAGTCCATCTTCAGCATGTCAACTATTGTATAAGCCGCACTTCAACCGTCTACACGCACCTGCCTTCTTGCCTGAGCAAACTGCTTTGTGCAGTCATGTTCGCAGGTAAGACGGAGCATGCGGAACACACACAATAAATAAGATCAAAATGGAATTGACAGAATTAAGTTATTATTATTACTATTGAACAGGTATTTATCGCGTTAATTACACATTTTTTCCGATTTTTCGGCAACCGTTAAATAGTATTAATAATGTATTCTGATCGCGTAAGTTTAAAAATATTTAGAAACTGGTTTTAACCGCGGCTTCGCACTAGTTGTTTCTATAGAAACTTTTTAAGGTTATTTCTATCTCATGGGAACTTATTTTTGAAATAAAAAGTAGCCTATGTTTTATGCCAGATTAAAAACTACGTGTGTGCAAAATTTCAGCCCGTTCCGTTCAGTAGTTTTGGCATGAAGAAGTAACAATTATCCATCCAAACATCCATAAATCTATGTTTGAATGTTTACATCCAAACTTTCGCATTTATAAATTAGTGTAATTATTATTTAATAAGCCCAGTTTCAGCGTAATGGAACTCTAAAATATAAACACAAGGAAAGAAATACGTAGTAGGTACATAAATGGTTTGGGAAAACCATATCTTGGTGTGATATGGGAAAGTTTTGCGATATCGTTTCTCAAGGCCCCCTTGGGATTATGGAAGCCTTAGGAATATTCGTACACAATAACAAATATCAACTTAGATACAACCTACGCAGTTTCCTTTGTGATAAAAGAAAAAATCTTACGTTTCTAGTTCTGTACTGTATTTCTGTAGTTTGTCTGTAGAGTGTACAGCACTGTAACCTGTCTGTAATAAAATTAGTAGGACAAAAAGTCTCAATAGTTTTATCTGTGTACACAATAAGTGCTCCACTAGTTCAGTGTACAGAATTACAGACAGAACTAGGTGGAATTAGCAAAAAAAATATGAAAAAAAAAATCAATGTGTTTATGAACCTGTATTAATAATAAGTAATTAAAGGTATAGGACAAAAAAAACCTTTAAAGTGGTCGTCAGCCCTTGCGGAAGTCATATTCAGAATAACGTCTATTTAGACACAAAATAAGCACGTTATGCTTTGGTCTCTTGATCAGGACGCAGACTATGGCGGAACAAAATACCACTCTAGACATTTTTCATACGATTATGAGTCCGGCACCTCAAAGTGCATGCCGCAGCGTACTGCGTGGTGATCAAGAGACCAAGTCAAAAAGCTCAAAATTCAAAGTAGTTAATTTCCTTTCACATCAAAAAGCCCTGCAATTTTAAACAACAAATCCTCCTCAGATTCGACTTTCCGCCAAGCTAAACTAGCTGAGCTGGAACAGATGAACATAGCTCTGGGCTCAGAAATAGAAACATAAGTCCCATTCATTACAATTCCGGGCAGACTCACGGGTGAGTTATTATAGTGTTGGTGTCTGTGGGGTATAATTGTACATCATTGAGAACCAAAAATGTACCTAACCATGTTACCTGTTTTATGCATTGTTTAAAAATAAACTCGTCCAATTACGAAACTTGTTAAAAGATTTATTTTTTATAGCTTTATTATAAAAAAAAAGGTTCGAAGATATCGAATCATCAAAGAGGCCGGTCCGCGCTGTGTCATGTTTTAATTACACTGATATTTCACACCAACCCGCTGGGCTGTGTCAGGTTCGATGTAGAGTCCATTTATACTACACTTTTTAATAAGAAAAAATAAATGTAAGGAGAGCTTGTATTATTGGTAGAAAGGTACTAGATAACTGATATACCTACATAATACCATAATACATACAAAATAGATAGATTTTTTGTACTATACATATATTATAAATCATACAGAACACCCTGAACAAATATCTTGAGATCGAACGAATGAAATGAATTGATAAAAAGTCTGTAGTCATTATCTGATATTTTCTCTGTTACGGCCATAGTGGCTCTGTTTAGTGAACGCTACTGCAGTTATGAAATCTTAATATCTCAGTAGGTAGGTACTAACTTTATTGTAATATAATATAAATTCTAAGACCTTGAAATGGGCGTCCAAGAGCTGAGATGACGACGATGAGGCTTGATGAAAATAGGCCCTCTCTGGTACTCTATAATGAAATAATAAAACCCTTGCTCTCCTATTCTACAATTCTTATATTCCGCTCTGTGCGACGCAGAGCACGAGCGTCGGGAGGCGTATTGCGAAATGCAAGACGGGGTGAAATAAGGAAGTTTTATGGTAAGAGTATAGGTTAACGAACTTTTCAAGGAAAAAATGTGTAGAAATTAGAACGCCAGCTCCTGTGGTCAGCGCTAGTTCTAGTATGTGTAATTTTTGAGCCCGCTGTCCACCGAAAATCCTGGCAAAGGAAGGAAGTTAGGCTTTATTCTTAGTATATAGAAATCCCTGACTATGTTAACGCATTCACTGCCTTGCCTCTGCAATGCGACACGCAAGGATGCGCCGGAGCTAGAGGACTTCATCCATGTGCGTCGCTGGCAACAAAAGTGTTAACGCCTAATGGACTTTACACCCCAAAGTAGGCGGGCGCCGTAACTTGACATAACACTGCCAGTTGCCTACAATATTCAAACACTAAGATATAAAGTATAATATAAAATACCAACAGTGGAAATAAATGAAAAGAATGAATTAAATGAAATTAAACTGAAATGTCGCACCAACCCGCCGGGCTGTGTAGCCGACTTTGATGTACGACTTTGACTAGACTCCATAAAGTTGCATTTTCTGGATTGTCAGCAAGTCGATGGCCGACAAAAGTTTCACTGAGAATCTTCATCTAATGCAAACACATGCTTGTAAAGTATATTGTTAAAACAATTGTATTGACAATCAAAACAAATGAAAAGAGCGAAGTTGTATTTCCAATCTGGTACCGCCGCGTCGGCTAAATTGTCTTCTTTTCCTTTGCTATATATATATTTTTATTATTATAATAACCTACTTTTCATCCGGTGAAAACTAATTTCTATAAAAAATACCTTCCTGGCAACTCCTTAGCGTTACCTTGAGGACGTAAATTCGCCGTTGGACCATCCTCACATAAATTACGCTGGCAAGTCCATTATTCAAACTCCACTTTCAAGCGCGCGCTGTTCCGCTAACTTGAAAATAATGAAATACCCTATTTTGGAAAATATTAAGAATAAGAATAGAAGAATACGAATAAGAAAATCTTTATTTATAGCACTTACAAGAATTGCACTAAGCTAGTTTGTTAAATTACTCAACACTAAGTATTACTATTACTTTACTAGTCTCTGGTATTACATACTAACTACGTAATTACAAAACTTAAATGTTATAAAATGGCGTCCGTCCGACTCAGCATTATGCTGTGATAGTCATTGCGCAGCGTTATCAAAACGCTGATCTTCCGTCGGACCCAAACCCAACACGTCACGTACACTAACACAATACATAAAGAATGCGAAAAGCAGCACGAAAAGGTCCAGTAAAGTGAAACTTTTACAATACAATAACTTTTTTGGAAAACACAAATTAAAACAAACTATTAACAATTATTGTTGTTACTTCTTATTAAAATTATTTTAATAAGAAGTAACAGAGTCAGAGACAAGAGTAAATATAAAAGACCTATTATGCTTACAAGCTCTAGCCTAGAGAGAGCAGCGGTGGTAGATCTCTAAGTAAAGCTTTTATTCCACAGAATAGATATTTCATTTCTGAGATCTTCAGTGCTTTTCTGGTGTTCTAAAATAAACCAATAATAATAATAATATTAATAATAATATTAATTTAAACCTAAAAGTATAAAGACACTGAAGATCCCGTATAGGTGGCGGGATGTTGTTCCAGCACTTTGCTGCAGCGTACCAGAAGCTGCCTCTAAAAGCTGCCGAATGATGACGTAGCGTCGACAGCTGTTTCGAGCATTTACGTAAAGATCTCGTTTTAGACACCCAGCTGAGGCTCGCGTATAAGTATACTCGCGGGTAAGTATTAAGTTCCAAAAGTACCTATTGTATTTATGTTTATTCGTCAATACTGACACTAATCGTGTTTTTGTTCTATTTCATGGTATAATCATTATTAACAAAAATACTAAAACCAATTACAATTAGTATTTACAATTGAAACAATTAAGGTATCTGCAGACTGTTTTAAACAATTTACAGATTGCTCAACTGATCCTTAACAATACCGATCCATATGGCAATGCTGATGCGCTGCGCCAGATACTAACCAGCTCTCGGGTCACGCGTCGCTTCGACCAGATGCTCAGATCTTACTTAGGTTATTAAAACTAGCTGTGCCTGCAGCTTTGCCCCCGTATAATTCACAACCCTAATCCTTTTTCTGTTTTTTTCTTTTCTTTACTTTTTTGTACAAAAGTAGCCTAAAATACCCGCTGTGATATCAGTTATCTGCCCACCAAAATCGGTCCGGTCGTTGCAGAGATTAGCCAACACAAACGGACAAAACTTTCAAAATTTGGTTGTATTGTTTTCTGTTATATGCATTTCATAATGCATTTTGTAATAAGCTGTTATTATGACTGAAACAGATGCTTCAAATTTATTAATTTGTATACATATAGATTTTACACACAGTTACTGTCTACTTACTCGTAGATCAGACTACTACTTACTTGGTACTTACTTGTAGAGTCAATAGGTATGGCTAGCGCAGGGTTGTGGTGGAACCTACGAATTTCGGGAGGTAGCAAGTTAAATCTGGTTTGTATCTATGTAGCAATCTAGACAAGAAGAATGAACATTTTGTTAGGCGACGGCCGCACTGCAAACGCGTTTATTGGCGCCTTTTTTCGCTGAGGAAACTAACGTGTGAAAATGTACGGGACACACTGCACTTCGCGCCTAGCAAGCCACTAAAATACTTACCAACATATTGGCGGATGCCAAATTGCATGTACAATTTTTGTGAACAAACTGCCCATACGTAAACTAAAATTCACTCTGTTGCCGCGTCATTTTGTATGCAATTTACATTACTAGTCGATTTGAGATCCTACCTTCATTAAATATTGTTAATAATTATATCTGAAAATCAATGTCTAGCAAGTGAGTTTTAATTTTTGTGTCGTGGTTCGTTTAACAAACATTTTACATCGAGTTTGGCTAGAGTATAGACGCTTGTAAGCGCACCCCAGTGCATACGGCTGCACTAGGGTGGGCTTACAAGCGTCTGTACGTTCTATAAGAAGCTTACTACGCCGTAGCAGCTGCTACGGCGTAGCAAGTTAGCTTAGCGTAGTATTATAGGGTTTGTAGATTATTTCTTTTTTGATAATAATTTATAGTTAAAAATTTTATTTGTCTAAGTGTATGTAAGACTAAATAAATAAAAGTTATTAATTTATAATTTCTGTAAGCTGCGACATGTAGCAACTTAGGACGTAGTATGGCATACTTCTGGGGGGGGGGGGGGGGGGGACGCTACAGATATTAACTCCGTATTTGTTCTCTGCAGGAGGGGCGTGCAATCTATAATATGGGTCCCAGAGAAACCCTAAGCGAATTTTTTTTAAGAAATAAACATAATGACAGTACCATGTAATAATAATAATATATTTATGAAAACTTGTTGTACACTCATAGGAATATAAATTGGTTCCCTGAAAATACCGACATACTACATAATTTAAATACTAGAAATAAGAATAAACTCGCTGTGCCCACAACTGGGCTACACAAAATTAATGTATCTTTTAATCTTTTAAAGGGCAATGTGTACGTTTCTACAACAAAATACCAAATGAGTTGAAAAATATTATCAATAAATAAACTCAAACAAATTGTCAAACATATCCTTTGTAAAAGGATATGTTTGATTATCTAGAGGATAAAAAAGCTTGGGACAAGTTTTGCTCCAACTCGAAAACTAACAACCTAACAAGGTAAAGGTTTCTTGTTCGCTTCTTTACTTTACCTTAAAAAGATTGAAGTGAACAAAAATCAAAGTGATCACTTTATTTCCTAGTTTTCTACTTATATCATTTAAATTTTGTGACGTGTCCAAGAGTCCTGTAAGGTCTAAAGGAAATAAAGCGATTTGAATTTGAATAGCATTGAATCACAGATTGAACAAAATATTTTTTTTACCACACTGATTGGAATTAACTTACAATTACAAAACTAGTACCTTTAATGTTGTTAGAAGTTAATGAAGACACTCAGTTCAGTTCAGTTGATGAAGATGGGCGTCTACTCTGGGAAACATCACCGCTGTATCGACATGGTCCAAAAAACGAAGAGCCATTTTCAAAATCAAAATTATTTTAAAATCACGAAACAAACAACGCAATAAACACTCCAATGTTTTCTTCCTACAGCTGTTTATGAAATCGCCATTTTGTTTCGTTATCTACAGGGTCTTAGCGTTCGCTAGTGTTTCTATCAAGAGAATCGACTACCAAGCGAAATCACTTGTCAAAAGTGCCACTTGGCTAGGCATTTGTGTGGAAGTAATCGTTAGATGTTGTCGATTCGTTTGGTGGAATCGAAATGTATGTACATTGTCTACCAATAATCTATACGTTGAAAACAGATCACGTGACATATCTAAGGCATATGTCAAACCCATACATTTTTGGACTTTTCTACTATCGCTTTCGTTAATCGGTTGTTTACATTGTCTAGGCCCTCTGGATGGTCTATTCAGATGTATTCGTGAATCTATTCGCGCCGCACATTAACAAATTTTTTTTATTTTTTTTTATTTTCTTTGCGCTGAAAATAGTATAAGTGATACACTCACAAATACATCTGAATAACCCAGCTGTAAAAGTGACAATTATGTGTAGCTCAGTTGTACAGCTCCGCTACCGTACAACATAAAAACGAGCATTCAATTATAGAACTGTGCCCTAATTCCACTAAATGAATCGCTTTACCTTATCAATGGTAACATCTCATTTGGCATTTAAAGTTTGATGAAAGAAACTACAGATGGAGGGACGCGTGTTAAAAGTGTCAAGGTCAAACCATTTTATCAATCTCTCCGTGAAAATAGCACCGCACGCACTATCTAGATTTTTTTATCTATGGACGATTCTGTGACTATACCATTGTCATAGTAGAGCGATTGGATATCAGAATTCGGCTCCTGGTCGATTCATATGTATTCATGAGTGTATGTGTCACTCATACCACACTATTATATATACTATTTAGCCATACTATTTTCGCAGAAAGAAGAAGAAGAAAAAATAACTAAGAAAATATTAGTGTCACGTGGTAAACACTATCTATACCTAAATATCCTTCCTAAAACAAATGGAATATTTCATTCAATACTGCAATCATTTTACGAATTAGACGCCCGCTAGATGAAATTCATCCGAATAAATATAACTATCTTCTTGTCTAAATAAAGCCTTGCTTACGCTGTGAATATTAAAACATCGCTCGCAATGGCAAAAGTTGGAACTGAACAATCCCGTCAAGACTACATTTTGTTATGAAGTTATAAGATTGATTTTAGTTTGGCAAAACAATTCAATCATGCTCTTTAGTTTCAGCTTTTCAAGATATTGTAATTTATTGGTTTTGTTTGCAAATTTGTGAAGTTATGAAGGTATAGCTGTGTTAATTTTGAACTTTAGGCCGGAGGAAATTACGTTGGATTTCCTAATTCGTTTGCCACGTGATCTGAATGTATATAGTACCTTCATAATTATACTGATTATCAGTCCTTAGTACCAGCTGTGCATTAGTTTACGATGACGAAAAAAGTGTTCGTCTCTTTCCATACATTTGGCGCCTTACAGCGCCTCTACCTGATAGAGCGGAACTAATTTTCGTAGTTTGACAGCGGTTCAATAATTTCAGGCTACTAGGCTCTATATTATTAGTTTTCGAATGTTTCTCAGAGATCTGACAGGGCCTATTTTCACGGGATATTGAGTTTATCTCACAATTTTTTGTACGTGCAAGCGAGATAGATGTTAAAGTCTGTCGAAAAATCTTTTCGTAATTGAACTGTGCACAGAGATAAGTACTAAAAAGGTTATATTAAAAAGTAGGTTTAGGTTAAACCAGTTCACACATTGGGTACACAAGGGGTCATCCAATTTGTAAAACTAAATCAGTCTATCTTACATAAAAAAAAAACTTTTGTGTATTATAAATATTAATTCATAATTTATATACCTCCCAATTAATTCCTACAAGCTGTCTATGTTAAAATTGACACACATAAGCCTCAAACCAAAATACTCAATACCTAAATCAGATCATACTGTGGGTACCTACCCAAACTTAGGCCCTGGCAAGGTAGAAGCTACCGTAAAATTAAGCTATTAGTATAAGTTAAAGTTTGACTTTGCCAAACTAAAATTAACTTCAAGGAAGTTACCTCAAGCCTCTAATAGCTACTAACTTTAGACTAAGTTTTCTAAGTTATGTGATTATTCCATTAGTTCGATTCCATCATCACATTATGTAGTTAAGCCTTAACTAATAAATTGATATGGGAGAGTTGATAGTGCAGTGATATAGAAGACCGAAAACCGATCAGAATTCATCATGAAAGTAAGAAAAACTAAATTTTTGAAATGCTTTTTTTTTGGGAATTTTGATGAATGTATTGGTAGATTGTTTGATAGTTCTTCACGCTAAATTTTCGAAACGGGCTGAAATTTTTATATAAGAAGAGTTTTTAGACCATAAATGAGTTCCCTAGGGATAGACATAACCTTTAAACGTTTCCATAGAAATAACGCGTGCGAAGCCGCGGGCAGAAACTAACATGCAGGTCTTGACAGAACCTACACATTTGCTCCCTTTGGGGTTGAGACCATAGGTCCGTGGGGTACCAAGGCTCTCCGGGTTTTATAAAAAAATCTGAGCATCTGGTCGGAGCGACGCGTGACCCGAGAGCTGGTGGGTATCTGGCGCAGCGCATCAGCATTGCCATACAGCGAGGCAATGCAGCCAGCGTCTTGGGGATGCTTCCGCCTTTTATTGATATAGATCAGTTTAGCTACCTGTAGATTGTTTGCAACAGTCTGCAGTTAGCTTAATTGTTTGAATTGTAAATACTAATTCTAATTTTGTTTTTATTATTTGATTGTCATTTTTTTGTTAATATATGCCACTGCCGATTAAAAAAGAAACTAGTTAGTAATAAAGATAAGGAACATACTGTAATATTCAAACAAATGCAGAAATAAAAAACAACAAAAAAATCGATTAAACCAGAATTCAGTCTATATGAATACTTTAGCCTTCTTAGTAAACAAAACTTTTGAAACTAACAAGTGAATTGAAATGTTATTGGGCTATTGTTGATCTTTTCTAACTGATTCCTCTCAAACATCAACATAAAAGTTTTAAAATAAATACAACCATTCTACTTGACTATTCAATTTCATCGTTTAGTTGAACGCTTGTTAAAACCTACAATAGTTTCCACGTCAATAATTTGAATGAGTAAACTTTGAGTATAATTTGTTAGAAATTACAATATCTGCTAACTTTACTGCAGTTGCAAAATGGTGCTCACTATTATCAAACGTTTTCTCGTCACCGAAGATTTTTTCGAGTGCAATTTAAAATTTCTTTTTTTGACTGGGTTATGGCCCGACGAAAATTTTACAGGGCTTCAGGTCCTAGGCTTCCGTCAAACACATTTCATTCGTCCTAGGCTTCCGTTGAAGTTGTATAAAACCTACGAACACACTCTCAACACGTTCATGATAATTTTCTTCATCTTATCAGGGATCAGCACCACTCGTTGCACAGACACAATCAAATTCCTCTCTAATATCGACAAAAGTGTCGTCTCCTACAACTTCTTCTTCAAAGTCATCTGTTTTACAATTAAACGCGAGAAAATGAAGCTATTGATCGACGATATCATCACTTCTGGCGACAAAGTGACCGATAGAACTAAAGACAACATGATCAAACTACTTGTCACTGTAACATTTCTTTGTGCTTCAGTGATAATGATTTTCAGTTTAATAGGTTTGATAAATAACGAAATGACTATCGAAGCTTGGATGCCCTTTGACCCATATAAGAGTAAGATGAACCTATTGGCTTCTGCTCAGGTCCTGTTAGTCTTATACGCAGTCCCGTTTGTATTAAGGGCTATGGCAATGGAAAGTATGGTCTGTAGTCTTTTGTTATATTTATGTGATCAACTGGAAGACTTGCAAAAGCGAAGTAGAGCGCTGAAGTACACGAAGGCGAATGAAAAGCCATTGAGAGATGAGTTGAAGAAAATTGTCAGGAAACATATTCGGCTAGTAAGGTAAGCTACTCGGATGAAACACTAGACAGAGAGGGCTGGCAAAAGCTCTACTCGGGACCTCCGTCTCTGATCGGCACGACACAATGCTGGGTGTACGCCTCCAGGAATATACACAGCATGGGTCTTCCCGGGCTGAATTTATGATGTTGAAGAAAATCTATAAAACGCTGATTAAACGAATGCAGTAATGGCTAACCGACCTGTCACAAATGGCGTTTGTTAGAAGCAACAGCCTATAAGCACCATTTCACACATGAATTGCTGACATTGGCAGAATTGTTTCAAATAGTTGCAAAAGCCAGCTTAAAAGTAAAATGTAAAAGAAGATTCCTTTTCTTCTAGCCTTCATTCTTCTGAATGAAGGCTTGCCATGACAGCGCCAACATGTAACTGAACCATAGTAATTTAATAATTAATTATACCGAGTTAGTTAGGAAATGTGTCGCCGGGCTTGAGTTTCGTTTAACTCATCATCATCATCATTCACGGCTAGTCATCCACTAATTAGCGTCATCGTGCCGAGTCTGGCTCCAGCAGCTGCCTGCAGTCTTTCGCAGGTCATCATCCGACAAGACCCTACACTACGCTTACGAAGTCGCGGTCTTCATTCTAGGACTCGGTGGCCCCAGCGGTTATCGGTTCTTCGGAAGATATGACAAATACTATACTATACCTTAATATACTATTTCTTATACTATTATACTATTCGCAGCACATCAGCATTGCCATACAGCGGGGCAATGCAGCCAGCGTCTTGGGGACGCTTCCGACTGGTATTAATATGGATCAGTAGCTACCTGTAGATTGTTTACAACAGTCTGCAGTTAGCTCAATAGTATCAATTGTAAATACTAGTTCTAATTTGTTTCTATTATTTGATTGTTATTTCCTTTGTTAATATAGATTACACATTTCTTATAATGTAATGTTAAAGGTATGCAAATTCCATGGAAGTAATGTTCAAAGACTACTTCTTAATACAGAACATTTCTGTAACTCTGGAGCTATGCATCAATGCGGTTCTGGTCACTACTGTGAGTATACGGGTCCTCTATGATTTATTTATTATATATTTGATATTATATGATTATGATTATGATTAAAAATAAATAAAATAAAATTAATTATAAATTTATTTTATTTTATTTTAATTTTATTTGTATCTCTAAAATGATTATTATTGTAGAGATACTTACACGTTTAAATTAGTAACAAAAAATTAGGTAACGATAGTATTGAATATAACATAAATAAAATAAACAAGTACTTTAACAAATAAAAAAAATATACATAATCAAAACATAGGTACATGCACATATTAGATATTAAATTTAAAATAGTAGAAACTAGGTACATCCTTCATACATTTAGAACTAAGGTGGTAGACCACCAATCGACTTACTTTGGAGCCTATAACTAGACAACGATTCGGAATAGGTAAAAAATGTTTAGAATCAAATTTGTATAAAATTTCATCAGCTTTACTTTGAAATTGAAAAAAAATCCTATGATGCATCGTTTACGAGATGTAAGCAAGAAACTATAAAACGGGACCTTCTTTGTGTCCCCCTAGGGCTAACCTCAGAGGGTGGGGACTTTTAGTATGATTGTCACCTCCACCAGTCGAAACAAAGTGCCGTAGTCAAACTTTCTGCTTAAAATTTTTTCAGTCAGCCGCTTGTGAACGCTTATAAATTGGCAAATCTGGACCTGTATCTACTTAAATAAACCGCTAAGTGCGAGTCGACTCGCACACGAAGGGCTCTGTACCTACCGTAAAAAGAAATACACATTCTCTGAAATTTTCACCTGTCTACCTCGTACGGTTCATGAGATAGAGCCCTGTGACGGACGGACGGATGGATGGACTGACGGACGGACCGACAGCGGAGGCTTAGTAATAGGGTTCCGTTTACTTAACCCTTCGGGTACGGAACCCTGAAAACGAATATAAGCTTTTGGCACACTGTAGTCAGAGTGAGTAGTACTCTAGTAGGCCCCCGGGGTAGGCTGTACAAAAATAATAATAATAAGCCTATAAGCTTTTGCCCGAGGCTTCTTATGCGCTTTTCCAAGATAAATGTCCATCCTCTACACTCCCCTTTTAAGATGGCGTTGTCCTACTGGAGGATCTATCTCCTTAAATTTAAAACCGTTCAGTCATAGACAGAGTTAATTTCGTATTCATATTATTCGCTTGATTATATAAGTATTATATCTGATGTCAGGAGTTGAATTTAAACTTTATTTTTAGGTAACTAAAGATCAAATATCTGTAATCTTCGCGTTCGCCTTCTACCTGGGCATAGCGCTTGTGAACGCGTTCATTTATTGCTCTCTTGGCAACGATTTAATCTTGCAGGTAAGGAAACTACGTTCTAATATGTAGGAATGCTCCATTATTTTTTTATAACAGCTGATAGCACCAAGAATCTGCTTTGATATTCGCATCTGATGAGTTCCCATTCCACGTTCTAAAAAGACCCACCCACATGAGAACTCGGGCATGATGTAGATTAACCTATAATTGATATCGCCAAACTCAGTATATAAACGACATAGTTAATATTTTTTTTATTACTCATCAAATGTGAATGTATACTCTATTTTTACTGGCGTCGGTACCCAATGCAATAGAGTACAGTACATATCATCATATTATTTAACATTTCAAAATTAATTACAAAATATTATGTTTATGCGCAAAATACCGAGCAATCACAGTCTATGGCAGTGAATTCGGGGAATCCGAAAAAGTCGTATATCTCCGAGTTCTCTCACTCCGAGACAGACCAGCGGGCTTACCCTTGAATCCAACCCCGATCTTAATCCAATTCTAATCCGAATCAGTTCCAATCTCACCAAACGTAAAATTGGCACTCTGGAACTAAATCGAGATTGAAATTAGAACCGAGTATGAGATCGACTTCACATTGTAAATAACAGTGGCAGAAAGAAATATCACGATGCGTACCGGCTTAAAAAAAAACGGCGGGCAATTACAAATAAGGGTCCCACTTTTTCAAGTGCTTCTCGATGTTTACACAAGCTTTTCAGCCTAATTAATCTTCAACTAGTTTGTTCCGAGACTTGAAGAGTGCAGCAAAGTTGAAAGTAATTTAATACACTCAGTTTTTTAACAATTATCAAGGTAAGCTGTAATTTTTTTTATTGTACGAGAATCCAAGTAAAATGATAAATAACTACTTTAATAAATTTCGTCCATTCCAATAGGGAACAATGAATAGTAGGCCTACCTACCATTAACTTGCTTTTGCTGACCCTGTAGCACATTTTGAATTCGTTGTTGGTCATGGCACAAGCATTTCTGAATACCGGGCTATTCTTCTTGTATTTCGTCTTTGCCTTATGTCTTCTCGATGAGCATTTGTTAAAATAACACTTATAAGAGCCAAATGTGCCATTTTCTCGTTTAAAATCACTCTGTAAATCACTAATATACACGCACAATCGCTAAAAAGTTAACTTTTGGCAACTGTGAAATTTCTATCTCAAACTCGATTTCGTTCTCAATACGAAACGTCAAAATCGAGTCAAGAGTGCCAAAAAAGTTGATAGTTTCAAGAAGTCGATTTCATTTAGTTCCATAAAATTCCACCAATTTCGATTCCAATTGTGCGCTAGTTGCGCGGTCAAGAGTACCAAATGGCACGATTTCGATCCCAATTTCAAATTACGATTGGAATCGAGTCTCAAGAGTTGGCCTGCAGGGCGGTCTGTCTTAATTCTGTAATTCTGTGTAACCCTGTCTTCCTTGGAGAAGTACTAGGTTTCTAAGTCACATCTAAGTCAGCCATTCAGTCATAGTGTGATTGGTTTTGCGCATCATTTTCTCTCGCTCTTTTTTTAACTACTCTGCTCTCATCATCATTGGTACAACAAAATATCAAAGAGTTGAAAAAATTATCAATAAATAAATTCAAACAAATTGTCAAACATATCCTTTGCAAAAAGGCTTACTACAAAATATCAGATTATCTAGAGGATAAAAAAGCTTGGGACAAGTTTTGCTCCAACTCGAAAACTATTAGTTTTCGAGGAGCAAAACTCTCCAACTCGAAAATCTAACCTAACCTAACAAGAAAAAAAAGGTAAAGGTTTTTTGTTCGCTTCTTTACTTTACCTTAAAAAGATTTACCTATGTAATTTGAATTTTGTGACGTGTCCAAGAGTCCTGTAAGGTCTAAAGGAAATAAAGCATTTTGAATTTGAATTTTGATTTTGAATAGGCCTGTAACCATCTGCAAAATATGGTTGCCACCTATGCATTCGTTTGGTTGGACTTTCCACTCTTATCCACTCTAATTTGCTCATAAAATAATTACAGAGCCTAGACGTAGCACAAGCGGCATACGATTCGGAATGGACCTCTTGGCCAGTGGAGTTACAGAAGACAGTGCTGCTTATCATCACGGTCGCACAGCGGCCGCTGAAGATGAGTGCTGGAGGCTTCGTGCAGGTCGATATACAGAACTATGCTAACGTAAGTATATTTCTGCCTAGAACCCTTTATGTTTCTTCCACTTAAAACTTGCACCATTTTTGTCGTTTTTTATGACGAATTTTTGGTAAGTGAAATAAAAATTATTAATTTGAAGATGACTGCTGGAGGCTTCGTACTGGTCGATATACAGAACTATGCTAACGTCAGTATATCTCTGCCTAGAACACTTTACGTTTCTTCCACTTAAAACTTGCACCATTTTTGTCTTTTTATGACGAATTTTTGGTAAGTGAAATAAAAATTATGAATTATACAAAAACATTATCATAATAGTCAAAGTAAAATAAAAACTGAAAAATAAACAAAAAAATCTATAAAAAAGGCCAACTTATATGTATTCCCACGTTTTACCAACAAATCGTTATTTGCAAGACTCGCACCGCTATTTTGTTTTAAATTACCGACACTATCCATCCAAAGGTTGTCTGGAAGAGATCGCCTGTAGCGATAAGGCCGCCGATTATGCCAAACTAGATATAGTTAGTATTAAGTTCTTGTTTTATGTATTGATGGTGCAATAAAGTTATCATTTATCTATCTATCTATTAAATTACGTGCCGCCATTGAGCCAAAGAGCCAGTGAGTTACTTGGTACTGGTAAAAGAAAGTGCTGCTCAGTACTTCTTTGGTACTGCTCATCATCACGGTCGCATGGTGGCCGCTAAGGATGAGTACGGGAGGCTTCGCGCTGGCAGACAGCTTTGGTTTTTTCCAAGAATGTTCCCATTATTTAAAAACTGTAGATCCTGATAAGTTTTTATAAAATACAAAATGCTTCTCTTTTTTTTCAGGCCCTGTACAACGGCTACTCAATATTCGCGGTTCTCAATGATGTTGTCAATTAAAAAGATCCCATACCTACTCCTTGGAGCTAGACAGTATGGTGTCAATAGTCTAGCAATTAGTCCACTGCTGGACATAGGCCTACCCTAATGAGCGCCATACCGCCCTGTCTTCAGTTTGCCGCACCCAGCATCTGCCTGCTGTCTTTCGCGGGTCGTTATCCCACCGGCTGGAGAGCGTTTCCTACACTACGTTTGTCAAGTGGTCTCCACTCAAGAACACGTTTACCCCACCGGTGTTCGGTTCTTCGCAAGACATGGCCGGCCCACTGCCACTTCAGCGATATTTATTTATCTGAAACTCGACGCTTCTCAATACAATATCAACTAAATTTGACTTCTTTACTATATAAGAAAGTTGGTTCACCATTGTCAGCAATGGGTGAGCTAGCTACAGTCAGCTGCTGAAGTTAATGAACAGAAAATATATAATCGTTTACTCACTTTAGTACCATTATTATTCTCTACACCCACAAATAAAGGTTTTAGCAAAAATAATAAAAATAAACTTTGTTAAAAAATATACCTACTACAGAAGCCTTGTAACGAATCCGTCAAAACTAAAATGATACAATTTCAGCCATGACTGTTGTGTTCAATTTATGTAGTGTTAGTTTGGTGGAACTTACATTAATGACTAGTAATCTTGTTGCCTATATGTAATGTGTACGCCGTGGAACGCACGCGGCGTGCGTAAGAATTGATCCCTCCAATTCAACCCGAGTAAATAGTAAGTCACTAAAGAAACCTGCCAGAGGAAGGGCAGCCGCTTCCTTCTGTGTATTTTTAACACCTCAACTGCGATCACCTCACCAATCCTCCTGCCAAGCGTGTTAATGATGGCAAAACCCCCCTTGTCCCAAACAAGAGGCACGTTCAGCAGTGGATTGTAGAGGTACCTATACTGTTTGTGTACTTATATTACTTATATTATATTAAATATTTGACCCCAGTGACGGATTGATACATTCCCTGAGCGTAAGCTGAAATATTTTGCAGTCCGCAAAGCGAGCCGTGACTTTTTAGTCGATTTGTATTGGCGTTTAGCAAAGTATCGCTATGACCTTATCAGGGGTTTGTAACCAGAAATAGATCACAGCAGTGAAAAACACTCATAAATAAACATACAGTCGCACATATAACCTCTTACTTTCGAAATCGGTTAATAAAATAAATTTTAGGTCATCGCATATTTAAAAGACACGGTTCAACTTGTGCACGCCCTCAAATCGTGCGTACAGCACACAACTAGCAGCAAGCTAGTTGTCAACACACAGTCAGCAAAGAGCCGTTAGCTCGAACAACTAGCTTGAAGTGAGGGGTACATGCGGCTACAGCGCGTGGACACTTAAAACAGGGCGTAAAGCTCTGCGCACACTAATCCAAAGCCGCTACCGCACAGCACAAAATATGCAGTCGTAGGTAATCTTTAGATACGATAAAATAGCAGATACAATACAATACAAAATTCTTTATTTTACACCACAAAATTAAGTAAAAAACCCCTAGTGTACCCTTGTGGGTGTTGCCCTGACGTCCTTTTAACAGCCATTTTCTCGAACGTTGACAACATGGATGACCAATGCTTTGACAACCCATTAAGGCTGCTATATGACCCAACGGCCTTGAGAACAAAAAATAATTATCTATATAATTTTTTTTTATATGTTTAAGTAAGTATATGCAAATTTCGAATAAAAATATATTCCATATTTGCTTATTTCTTCTGAACGCTATTTATATATTTTTTGAGTTTTAGTGTTTACTTTCACTCAAAATATTTGTCAAAGTATTTTACACAAATTGAACATTTCACTACAGATAATTATTTTATGTTCTCAAGGCCGTTGGGCCATACAATAGAAATTTCAATGATGAATGATTTGACAGGCTTGTCGTTATTTATAGCAGTAACTACTCAAGATATGTGTGACCTAAGTTGCTTTTATACCTAAACATTTGTTTCACTTAGAAGTACGTTTACAAAGTACCTTGAACAAACCCGGACGGAGCATTTTCTTGAATTTTTCTCAATCAGCACAAAATTACATAATAAAAGAACGAGGTCTGCAAATTGCACAGCTGCAGTCAGAAAATTTATTACAAGAAGAAACTCATTTGGAAATAATCTAGCGAAGGAAGTAAATCAATTGAGCAAAAAATGGCCATGAGGTTCCTTTACGTGGTTTAGTTGACTGGCCAGATATTGTGCTAGATGGTGGCCAGATTTAAGAGTATCATCATCAACTAGCCCGTGCTAGTTGACACAGGCCTTCCCTAATTAGCACCATAACGCTCTGTACTCAGCTTGCAGCTTGCAAGGTTGGAAGGACTATGGGAAGGTGGAGGGATTGTCTTCAGCTTGCCGCATCTGCCAGTCTTTTGCAGATCGTCATCCGACCTGGCAGGGGGTGTCATACTTAGTATTCACACTTAGTTTGATGACACATGGACGAAACTGTTGAGGCCCGTTGCTATGGAAACCATTAGGTGATAGTATAATGATCATATTGTGATGCATTTTTACAAAAATACGTTTTATAGCGCATATAGCAATACCTCGAGAATCAAACTTATAGGGGACCACCTTAAAATCACTTTTGATACAACAACGAAATAATCATCAAACTCTTAACAATTGGGGCAGAAATCACCAAAACTGTTGTAGATAGTCGTGATTCGCCAAAAATATTATGTTTCTTTTTAAGTTTAACGCGATAAATACTAATCCCTAAGAATATTTTTTTTATTGGACTACCTCAGGATCATTCTCTATACAATAGTGAAAGAATCAGTAAAATTAGTTAACCATAGGCAGATATATCAAGTAACATACATACATAAAATTATACAGACGAACTGAAACCTCCTCCTTTTTGAAGTCGGATAAAAATGAGAAAAATCGCTAGGATGCCCTAAACCTAAACAAAATGATTTCAAACCTCGAGACCCATTTACAACACTAATTCCCGCATTAAGCTTGTAATCCCGCTAAAAGCATCATAAGAATTCCCGTGATTTCCTTCCCAGGCACCAAAGCGTGTTTTTGTTTGCATTGGCGCAATTAACGTCCCTTTTGTTCCTTAAGGTAGAATTGCGAGCATTGTGATAGTGAGCGAAAAATACGCTCGACGTTTTAGGAATTAATTTGTTGTCTATCTCCATGAAAATAAGCTCCAGGAATACTGACACTAAAGCACTATATCAATATTGAATTGATAGAGAGTTAGAGCTTGAGTGACACTGACAGTCAAGCTCTTAGTCTCTATCAATTCAATATTGATATAAAGCTTTAGTGGCAGTATTTCTGGAGCTACTTGATTTTCACGAAGAAGGGGGTTTCATCTTTAGCTAATGGTGTATGTAGGTAAAGTAAGGAAAATATCTAAAATAAAGCTTTTATTCCGTCTGACTGATTTCGGTCTTGGCGGGTTGTGTTTTAGGCAGACTTTGTTAATATGCAATATAAATATGTAAGTGGCCCAAATTTTACTCGCGCCTATTATTAATATTTATAAATATAATGCAAGTAAATGACGCTCACTACCGTTGCTCGGCAATCTACATTAATAGATGTGCAGATTCTATAGAAAGGAGGTCGTTTAATTAGTTTCTCATCAGAGCTTTTGTTTAGAACCTTTGGCGGATGGTTTTGTCTTAAAACGGTCGAGTCGAGGTATGGTTAGGTTAGGTTAGCCGATCAGCCTTATTGTATTAGGCTGATCGCAGATCTATTGAAACTCTAGGACAAAACTTGTACTTAAAAGCAGTCCAGATTATAACTATTTTAATATCTCACTTCAATAATCAAACAAAATTGGATCTTTAGATGCATTCGAATTTAATAATCAAATTTATTTAGATCAACGACGACCGATGTGGCACGACGGGCGAAGGTCCGCCTGCGACACAGGAGGGTTCCATTCCCGTCTTGGTACAAATGTTTGTACGATCTGCAAATATTTGTTGCGGGTTTTCTGGGTATTTTCTATGTATAGTAAAAATATCTATCTATGTAATAATGTATTGTATTATGTATATCAGTCATCTATTACCCGTAACACAAGCTCTGCTTAGCTTGGGGCTAGATGATGCTGTGTGGATAGTCCAGCGTTAATTATTTAATCTTCAGAAGTTGGGTTTTTTGACATTGGGGCTACCATTGGGGCACGTAATACCTCAAGTATCGTCCGGACTTTCCTTATTCACGAATCCAACTGCAAAAAACAGGCTACAAAATTAAAAGCATTTTCCTAAAACAAGTGAGCGTGGGGTAAAGTCGTATTTTTTATTCAGCAAATTAATGAGCCGGTCCGCGGTTCGGCCAGGCAATTTCTGTTCAAGGTCAGCAGTGCGGGGAATTGGGATAATGCTTTCAGAGAGTTACTGCTTTTTTAAGTTCAGTTGGTGTAACTTATTCGCGCGCGATCAAAATGGGACGGAGCCTTGCCAAAGTAGTATAACAACAATGAATAAAAATCTATTTTAAAAACTTATTTTACTTTATACAAATCTTTTATTTATAATGACACAAAAATCAACAAAACGACAACGATATAGTATTTACACTACATCTTAATGAAAAAAAAAACATGATTTAACTCTACCTATATTTCTTATACAATCCGCGCGTAGTCAAATTGGGTTCAAACTTTGTCAAAATAAACGTGTTATCGCGCTTGTTTCATTTAGTTTTGGTTCCAGCCCATAAATTCTGATCGTGTGCGGATTGTTATCTACGAGGTTAAGAGAAATGTATGAAATAACTAATAATACTGGACAATTCACACAGCATCATGTAGCCCCAAGCTAAGCAGAGCTTGTGTTATGGGTACTAAATGCAAATGTATACATAGTCAAAGTCAAAAACTCTCTATTTCCATAAATACAATAAAATGTACAATTAAAAAAAGGTCAAATTCTTAATAATTGAACAACGGAAATAAAGTGATTTCAGTCGCTTCGGTATGTAGACTTAAGTAAAGAAGCGACGAAGAAACCTTTAGCCTGTTAGTTGTTATTTTTCGAGTTGGAGCAAATCCCGTCCCAAGCATACTCAACTTGCATCTTAATACGAAACATAATTCTAACTCTAAATAAAATCAAATATACTACGTAAAAAGAATAATCCCTACACATTTAGAAACAAATATAAACTAGAATTAGCTAAAGCACGTACTGATTACGGCAAGAAAACAATTGTGTAGTGCAATTATTCAAAAGCTTGCCTACCGAGATCAACGAATGTGCTAGCACAAGCATGTTCAAAACAAAATTTAAAAAATACATTCATAGCCTAACTTAATAAGTGTCTCTATCTTTTTGTATTAAACTCACCATTCCTCTCAAATATTTAGCTTCCGTTTAAATGTAATAAATAAGCAAGCTTTTGTCTGTGTTCCGAGTTTTAAAAATTGCATACAAAATACTATGTTAGTAGGAGTGGAGTGGAGGGGATTATCTAATGCTTATCGTTGTAATGTAATTTTACTATAGCAGGAAGGTTATTCTTACATGGATAGTATTAAACTTACCGCCTACCGGCTCCTGAGGTATAGCGTACTTAGCTTATACATTTTATTAACTTTTTGTATCTCATTATTAGTGAACCTTTTGTTGTTTTATGAGAATAAACATCTTTAAACCGAAATACTTAATACAATACCTATATTACATAGATAGATATTTTTTATAAAAAGAAAACTCACAAAGCACTCAGTACATACGAAATATTGAATTACCGCTTTGGTCGAAATCCTTTAAAAACTGTGGGTTAGTGGTGCGTTATTGAAAATTAATGAATGTTGCATGAACACTCGCGCGCGGCGCTGAAACGCTATATTTCCAAAAGACTGTCAAAATTCGCTTCCGCTCCGCTCCACCGAAAACGTAGCCTTACGAAAGTTCAAAATATTTTCAAACTTCTGTAAAATATTTCTAGAAAATATTATCCCTCGGATTTCAATAAAAATGACGTGAATTCAGAGTCAGAATAGTCGATAAATACCCAATTATTTTGTAAGCCAAGCAATTTTCTAAGTCGCTGGCGACGCAAGCACCTCTGAAACTTTACCCTTTTAGAGCCCTATCACATCACACTGAAGTTAGAATCAGAATAATAAAAGATTAATGACAAGTTTCTAAAAAAAAGGACACAATCAAAAAATAATAAACAACAAAAAGAATATCAGGAATACTTATCAAGAGTGGACCGATAGATTGGATAAACTTCAATGTTTCCTGTAGGTGGAGCTAACGGGGCTAGAGTCCGAAGGAAGTCCCAAAGTTTTACGACTCCAACGTCACTTGACCTCGTGGTGTAATTGGTTAGCGCATTCCCGTACTGAGGGAAGGAAGCGGGTTCAAGTCCAGTCGTAGTCGAACAATTTTTGGGATATTATTTGGTTTCCTGGACAGATAGTGTTGATGGACCTTGCTTTTGAAGATGGGTAAGGATTTAGCTTGTCGGATAGAAACAGTAGCATAGGCTCAGAGACGTTCGACAGTTCATCGGTTCCAAGTCATCAAAACTTCCTAAAAACAAAAACCAGTTGATTTTGTTATATTATTACATTAAGTTTGTCGCATACATAAAAGCACCGCTACAGCACAGCACAAAAATGTGCATTAAAATATGGGCTTTAAATCCTACCGTTTAGATAAATTTTATATTGACGGCATCCGATGACAGACCACACTCGTTTGAAGTTTGCGGGAAGCCGATTTGCCACTGTAAAATGGATCTGAAGATAACGAGTTAAAGCCCATATTTGAATGCACGTTTTTGTGTGGTGTGGTAGCGGTGTTGGATCAGTGAGTGCAGTGATTTAGTGGTTTTAAAAAGAACAAACAAATTTCAGAATATAAAAAAGAAAATAAAATGGGCTAACACGTAAACATAAGCCGGTTCACAGATAGGCTTCTTTTAAATCGGGAAAGCTCAGGCTAAAATCAGTTTTATCATCATCATCATCAACCTATGTAAGTCCACTTCTGGACATAGGCCTCCCCTAATGAGCGCCACAGCGCCCTGTCTTCAGCTTGCCGTACCCAGCATCTGCCTGCAGTCTTTCGCAGGTCGTCGTCCCACCTGGCTGGAGGGCGTCCTGGCGTCCTACACTACTTTTGCCGTCAAATCAGTTTATTATCTTTAAAATCATAAGTCAACGTCATCATCATCATAACAGCTCACACACGTCCACAGCTGGACATAGGCCTCTCCCATACGACGCCACAAATATATCCTGGGCCGCCTCCATCCATCGACTCCCTGCGACCGCTACAATGTCGTCGGTCCATCGATCAAGGTATAGCCGTTCAATAACCTTTGTGATAGAGCTCCAGGCAAGTATTAAAATTCCCCGAGCTTATCGACAATCACTTGATTTTCTACTTGACCTGCGACACGAGTTGATCAATGGATCTGATTGAGTCCCTTAGAGCATTACTTTTGACCTAAAAGTGGAAGTTTTGTAAAAGATTTAGCGAGAACTTCTGTAGTTGGAAGGCTATGAGGTCGGTGCCCGTATATTATTTTGATCATTTGTACAGGGTATCACAGAAAGGGTGTACTAAGGTGGGTATTTACACCCAGGGGATCAACTTGTCAATAACATTTTTTTTTAATTTCGCATACATTTATGTTTTTTGGAAAAAATAAGTTTGTTTTTTCTACTCGTGTTTTTTACACGCACTCTTGCATTATTTAACTTTATTGTTCTACGATTTTTTGATTGATGATGTCCGGAGTCACCCTTCGGCTTAGTACACCCTTTTCGTGGCACCCTGTATTGTTTACTTGAGATTTTATTTAATTACTTAATAGGTACCTACCTAAAAAAATCGGGTGTCACTATAACTCTCAAAACTGTAAAGCGATTGCGAGAATGGGGTATCAGTAATTTGATTGTTCTTGGTACATGTTTAAGGTCCAATTTCACCGTTTTCTGCCAAAACTAAGATCAACAATACTAAGTTCAGCTTGATCGAGTTCAAATCTTGGTTTTCAATTGTGTGACATGACAGCTCCTGAACTCGTTAAAGCGTTAAACTGAGTTTATCTTTTAATCAACGCGTTCAATTGAAACGGTGAAATTGGACCTAAGAAATATATCGTTATAAAGATTATTTTTTATAAGGTATTTTTTAACTAAAAATTTCAAAATCAACACGCTGATGTTGATTTAGAATTTTTGGACTTTTTCAACTTTTGGTTCTGTTAAAATTTATAAATCAAATTTTTAAACGTAATCCTAAAAATCCAAGAAAGATAAAAGTTTAATCGTTTGTTAGATGCATCATTGGATCATAGATAAAATCATTGACATACAAACTAAATACAAAGCTCTACCAACCATAGACATTAACTCACAACATGCACTTCTGTAGGTACACCCTCAGCTTTAAACTGCTATCGACATTAAGCCGCAGTCGTTTATGGGCTTTATAAAACGTGTAGAAGCTTTATAGAGTATTTATCGCATTTACCTATGTTTTACTGACTGCTACGTTTCGAATGCGTTAGAGCAACTGTACTGATCGTTTGTGTTCGATATATAGCAATAATATTAAAATGGTTTGAAGATCTTGGAGGGTGGCCCTAACCTTCGTTTCTTTTTTCATAATCGCCGCGCACAATAATACTTATATTTTTGGATAGAGGACACTAAAACAAATAGAACATGTCTTATAAAAGAATGTCCTAAAGCGTCAGGTTTCTGAGATATTCGCAAATGAAAATAACTATATTTTCTCTTCAATGTGAATATTTTAGAAATCTGACGCTTTAAGACATTATGTTACTCGTATACATATGACAATTTTAATTTGTTTTTGTGTCTTGTATCCATAAACCTAGCTAAATTTTAATGTGCGCGGCGATATCGAACATATAAAAAAAATGGCCACCGATGACGGCCAAAATCTTCAAACCCTTACTAAAAAAATCTTTTTTTTATTACTACGTAAATTGAACTGTGCTCGGTAAGTTCAATATTATTTTATTAATATAAAGAATAAATAAGGAATAAAGAATTTATTTATAGCCACACACATATTATATAAAAAATACGGGAAATATAAAAAAAAAATACAGGTACGTAATAAACAAAAACAAAAACAGCAAACATGCTGTTCCTCCTGAGTTTAAAAAGAAAAAATATAAATATAATAATTTTCGTTTGATGTTTTTTTTCGTTTGTAATTTGAAGATGTACCATGTGAACATGTTTGTTGCTTATGATCTCTATAACTACTGAACAGATCATGATGAAAATTGGCGCGCATGCTAAACGGCTGCTTTGCGGCAATTGGGTGATTTTTAAATCACCCAATTGCCTTTAACTGCCAATTTTACTGTCACATATTCATAGCTTCTATGTAGAAAACAGCTCTTCTTGCAATGCAATATGTTCCTTTCCAATTATTGTTTCGACTAAATAAAAAATTGTGACGAAATGAATGATATACCAAATGAGCTATTTAAAATTATGTGAAATGTAAGTTATATCATATAAAAATATATCAAATAAATTATACCAATTATTTTCTGTAATGTAACCAGGTACATTGTATACCTACCTCAGATTGCTGTGAAATTCTCCCCTTAATCGTTCAGTTTAAAAGACTCCGTACCTTCACAATGGCGAAATAGAGTCGATGGAGGCTTAAACTGTCAGAGCGAAGAGCTTTTCCACTTCCACCTGTTCGCTTCACTTAATTACTATAAGTTTGCGTCGTTTACAAAAAGAGAGGATTTTTACTGCCTCCTGCGACGCAGTGTTGCGGGTTCGATTCTCATGGCAAGAACTCCTAGGCCGAAGTATTGACAAACAAACTAATTTGACGATTCGTCCTATTTGGAGCGAGTGTTATGAATAAAAAAATAATGCTGGACAATCCACACAGCATCGCACTTGTTAAACATATTACAAAATTAATTAATCCAAGTTAAAATAGCGATGTAAGAATCGATCCTTGTAACTCAGCCTGTGGATGGAGTCAATGGATGGAGGTGGTGAAGAAGCTGTCATCAAAAATGCAAATCTCGCCGAGTACTATAATTTACCTTTAGAAATTTGGCAGCATTTTTGCTGGATGAGTATATAAAACATTTCGATAAAAAATCCTTGAAAAGTAACGACGATCTTCTCGCGGAAGATTTGTTCACTTCACTTTGGGCAAGGGGGGAATCTAAAACCAAGATACTTTAGATTCGGACGAGATGTACGCCTACTCAAAAGTGAATTGGACAACTCGCCCGCGGACGAGTTTTTTCGCGTACGAGATGTATCATAACCCGGCTCAAAACCTCTTTTTTTGGCGTCGTATGAAGAAGGCCTATATCCAGCAGTGAACGTGTGTGGGCTGATATCATGATGATGATTAATTCATAGATTTTCTTCCACCCAGTTTTGAGAAAGGCCGTCCAAAATGTTTCCACGAATTTACCTCAGGGTTTATTTATTTATTAAAGAAGGTTACACATAATATCAATAATTTAAAACAAACTTAAAATTAGTTCCTGTTCTGTTAAGCATGTTACTAACAGGTAAACACGACATTTGTAAGAATTACCTTCACAAATATACTATGCATATTAACTACACAATGACGAAATATACAATATTTAGAAACATGACTTGATATTGATTACATATGATTACTAACGCTCCTTTAATCTTGCTACTGACTCCCCATACCTCCAAGACCATGAATACACCAGGTGATCAAGGACAAAGTAAGACCAGTGGCATGTACCCTCAGGCCATTGCCTAGCGCCTCAGGATGCTTGATAATTGAACGGTCAACGGCATTCAAAACGGCGCGGCGGCGTATAAGGCATTTGGAGGCAGGAAGGTATTTTATGTACCAACGACGTCTGAATTAAAGTTTTTTTGCCATGGTATATTATAATATCTACTAACTGCCTATACGGGTTTGTTGGCACCGTACGTAGGTAGGTACCTAAGTAAGCAAGAAAAAAAAAATAGAACATTTATTTTCTTGTAGAATAGTCAGCAGTTAGAACAAACAGTTTCATGTTAACATTCAAATAAACTGCACGTACAATACAATATTTTCTGTTTCCAGCGGATGCAAACATGCTTGGATTTTCTTATTTTATTCATGGAATAAAACATCCATGTCGAATTTTATATTTGTTTACAGCCTTTTATAAATAAACTAGCAAACCCCGCGAACTCCGTTTCGCCACCTACTACACGTAGGCTTCGTTAAGAAAGATTTTCCCCCTTTTCTTTTTAAATTTTTCCCAAATTTTCTTTGATATAAACCTCACCGAGCCCGAGACCTTTCCAACGAATGCAAAACCGTGGAAATCGGTTCGTGCGTTCTGGAGTTATAGCGTCAGGAAGGAAAACCCGACTTATTTTTATATAGTAGATAAATAAATTCAGTATTTAGGACATTTCACATATCTTTTAGATCCAGCAAAAGGGACATAATAATTTACAAATCATAAAAGGAATATTTGCCTTCCTAGGAATCGAACCCGCAACCTGCATATGGCACATCTGCGTCAATTTAAAAAAAAAAAAATATTAGGCGCTTTGCAGCAAGACCAACTTTAGTTGAAGATACTGTCGACTTTTTAATATTTTACGTAAACTTTATTATGTAAACAGTAGTTGCCTGTTGGCGCAATAGTTGCTGTCTGCGTAGCGCCATATGGCCTGTTGACATTAGTCTTTCTAGCCTCTCTTCCTATCTTTCGGGGTCTAGAAAAATAAATTTTATATTCCAAAGACAACGCAATAAAGTTAATTTTAGCTTGTACTTCTCCGTCAAAGCGCTAAATGGCTAACAGTTGTCTTTCTGCGTTGAAATAGAGGGCATCTCTTTCTACACTATGAAAACTGAGCGAGACTTCAGACCCAGACAAACGTTATTCTATTGTATTTTTTATTTCAATAATTTGTATATTTTTTAGTGTTTTCTCTTCATCACATTTGAATAATTAGAAAAGGTCACAAGATCTTTGTAAACAAACACTTCTAAAAATACTCAGCGATTGCCTACTCTAGACCGCTAGACGTGATCCATTTATTCAGAGAGAGAAAAGATAAAATAAATCGCGATACGTACCTATCGAATGAACATAAAACTGGTGATAAAACAAAAAACGTTCACGAAGAAATAAACAAGAGTAGAAATAATGCACAGAGAGTAACGAATTACATCAGTTTTTTTCTGTCGTTTTTGACATCAGTTTCATTTTCTTTCCAAAGTCTGTTCTACCTTGACCGAAATCAAGGTGGAACAGACTGAGCCCACCCACGCCACGCAACTTACGCGACGCATTATGAGGTCTAAACGATACACCTAACAAACTGAATTTGTATGAAAACAGATGGTCTAGACCAGAGAGACGTAGCGTACGCCCCGCCAACCGACGTTGTACACATCTGGTCGCTTAAGTACGTTGCGTGGCATGGGCTAAGCCCGTTTCTACCGTACACAAAAAAAAAAAAACAAATAGTCAAGTTATACAACGGGAAAATTGACTTACTTACTATTCAATAATAAAAACAAATTAGAACTAGTATTTACAATCAAAACAATTAAGCTTACTGCAGACTGTTGTAAACAATCTACTGATAGCTCAACTGATCCATATCAATACTAGTCGGAAGCGTCCCCAAGACGCTGGCTGCATTGCCCCGCGCTGTATGGCAATGCTAAAACGCTGCGCTAGATGCGCCAGATGCGGGTTGCGGGTTCGATTCCGAGGAAGGCAAATATTCCTTTTATGATTTGCAAATTATTATGTCCCTTTTGCTGGACCTAAAAGATATGTGAAATGTCCAAAATACTTAATTTATTTATTTTTAAAAGGCTGTAGACTAATATAAAATTCGACATGAATGTTTTATTCTATGAATAAAATCAGAAAATTCAAGCATGTTTTCATCCGCGTTGCTCCGACCTCAGATAACTTTTTAAAAACCCTATATACATATATAACTAACTTATCTTATTAATTTTTTGTTTTCTGTCTAGATTAGTATTTAAGTATATTTTTATGTTTGATCTCCTTGTTTTGTATTAAAGTGTTTATAGTTAGTTTATAGGTAGTATGCATGCTGTGTTGGCCTATAAGAGGTTGGTGCACTTAGTTAGAATCATAAAAATTATGTACCTACCTTGAATGTTATAAGTGTACTCGCTGTTGGCTGACCTAATTGTAAAAATAAAAAAATAAATAAAAACCCGGAGAGCCTCGGTACCCCACGGACCTAGGGTCTTGACCCCAAAGGGACTAAATGTGTAGGCTCTGTCGAGAACTGCGTATTTGCGGCTCTTAAGATCCTCGGCCAAATCTGCCGCCGCACCAGCCCTCACGGATGTCTTCGGAAGATGGGAAGGTTAGTACTAGCTAGACCACGAGTAAGAGACACGCAAATGTATTCGAAAAGTCTAGAAGTAGGTCTAGTTTTTTAATATTCAAGATTCTCGAAGATATCTTTAAAATAAGTAGTTCTTTTGTTAATTTTGATATCATGAATTTTATTACTCTAATTAAGAAATCTGCATGCAATACTTTGTCTCCCTAATACAGGGTGATCAAACGCTTTGCACGCTCCCAAATAGACAAAAAGAAAGCGAAACCATTGCAAAATAGACTTTAATTTATCGGAAAAGGGTCTGGAATTAACTCAGATTATCTTGGAAACATAGCTCTAATTTTTTATCTTTTCAAATAAGTTGTGAAGTCGTTTGCTGAAAGTGGTTCAAATTGACTGAACTGTTTTCGGAACACGAGGTCTGTTCCTTTCGCTGTGTTCCGACTTGAAGGTTCCGTTACCGATGAAATTACCGGCACATAAGCAGAAGAAGCGGGTGTTCTGGGTATTTTCTATGTATAATAAAAAAATATCTATCTATGTAACATATATGTTTTATGTATCTATTGTATTAAGTATAACAGACACCTAGTACCCAAAACACAAGCTCTGCTTAGCTTGGGGCTAGATGATGCTGTGTGGCTTGTCCAGCATTATTTATTTATTTAGACTAAGTCAAGGATGCCTTGAAGATATCGCTTTCATCGACAAGGTCATCTTTTGTACATTTTAGATCCGTTATCATTAAAAAAATCCGTTATATAATAAAATAACGGATTTTTTATTTTTGTTATTTTGAAGTACGTTAATGTGTTAATTTATTAATTCAAGCGAGGTGATTATGGCAAAACCCACAGGCTTGTTCAGCAGTGGGGGTATGAGATGAGGTGGGGTATAGGATAGTGGACTAATGAGAAAGTGTATGCATCAAAAACTGCCTTCCCTTCCTCCATTTGATCTGAGCGTTGATTTCTTTTTAAATATATTCAATACTCAGTATATTTATTGTTGTCATCAACATTGCAAAATAGACTTTAATTGGTAGGTAATATGTAATATTTATGTAAGTAGATAGATAGATAGATAATATTTTTATTAAGTTCACATACAAACAGCACAGGAAAACATAACAAATGATAAAAACAGTATTTGGGTTTACAAAAGTATCACAATGCGAACCCTGTTGGGTGGAAGGCAGACCGAGGGTTGTTTTTGGTAATAATAAGTAGGTACTAGTAGCAGGTACCTACTTGTCTAGTGTAACTAAAAATTATAAAGTTGGTACCTAAATAAAACAGTTCATTTTAACAGACTGAGACAACAAATATGTATCCTAAGACATTATTTTTGACTTATTCGCTCTCGAACCCCTTCGTAATTCAAGACTGGCAGATGTATCTACCTACTAAACGCTCTAAATCACTGTGACTATTATATTTTATTGAGTTCAATGGTCGCACAACTTATCGCAGCATGTGTTTGTTACTGGCGCGAAGACATAAAAACTTTTTATGATCTAAAGTCGCAAACGGACTGATTTAGGAGTGAAAGATAGGCATCTTACCCCCGAATAGGTGCCTTGGCACTTTATTTGCCAGAAAATATGTTTTTTACCTATAAGTACCTGCTTCTAGAATCCAAGATATTTTATGTAAATATTTATGAAAGAGACGGCATCCCTGATGTGAAGAGTGTGGGATAGCCCCAACAGCATCCTACAAACTGTAGCTGGCAGGATTGCCTCGCCGATATAAATAAATAAATAATGCTGGCAACGGTTTGTGCGAAAAGTAATATAATTATGTATCTATTTGATGTAATTTATTTAATCTGATTTATTATTTGATTTGATTGCTTTAATTTTATTCAATTTAATTTTATGTAATTTGTTTTAATTTAATTTGATCGAATTTAATTAATTTAACTGGTTGTAGCTAAACTATGAATTTAAGAACATTTAAGGGTATATTATATTATGTACATAAAGTATATTTATTGTTTTATGGGTATCTGGCGCAGCGTATCAGCATTGCCATACAGCGGGGCAACGCAGCCAGCGTCTTGGGGACGCTTCCGACTGGTATTGATATGGATCAGTTGAGCTACCTGTAGATTTTTCGCAACAGTCTGTAGATAGCTCAATTGTTTCAATTGTAATTACTAGTTCTAATTTGTTTTTATTATTTAATTGTTATTTTCTTTGTAAATAAAGGCCGTTTTAACATTTACATAAGAGATCTTCCTGCTAATAAAAATTATGAATCACAGTTATCTGATGTAAAATAATTGTTTTTATTTAATTATTTATGAATACAAACCAATAACAGAAATCAACTAAGTAAGTAAAAACAAGGTAACAGCTAAAGACAAAAACTTTAACAACGTAATTGCACGCATGAGCGAGGTGCAAACTCGAGTTCCAAAACGGACAAGAGACGAATAAAATGATGTATCAAAACTGTCAAAATCAAAAATTGTTTAAAACTTCTATGATTTGCTCCAGTGATACCAGTGTCGTAAAATATTTTCCACCAATATTTATTTAGTTCACCCTTCTGTTCATAAAAATATTATCTTGCATTCTAGGACCGAGTTATAGACGCTTTATCAGCTTTATCTGCCAGAAAATATCAACTTTTACCTTATTTTTTTATTTCTATATTGACAAAGAAAATTACAATTCAATAATAAAAACATATAAGAACTAGTATTTACAATTAAAACAATTAAGCTAACTGCAGACTGTTGCAAACAATCTACAGGTAGCTCAATTGATCCATATCAATACCAGTCGGAAGCGTCCCCAAGACGCTGGCTGCATTGCTGATGCGTATGCTTTTACCTAATTACTTATATCAGATTGAAGCGCAAGGTGCTCACTTAGGGCACCCTTCCCCCACTGCATAACAAGGAGAAGGCCAAAAGTGCCATTTCATACACATAAAAGACATCAAATCCATCAGTTAACTAATTGGACATTGAGCGAATACACATGCTAGACGAAACAGTTGGTGCCGCTTTTGCATCCCTTAGGGCCATTCAGAGAAGTCATAAGTTTTTTTATTACCTCGTATACAATACAATATTTATTTCAGCCTGATTAGAAAGCATTAGTGGGAAGGTAAAATCCGCGCGCGATCAGAATTGGATGGAACCATTTCGAAATGAAACAGGCGCGGTCGGACAATTACTTAGGTACATTTTGACAAACCGCGTTGGTACCTGTTCAGACAGAAATATCTTGTGATCTTTTGTAATGTTAAGTGATCTTTGTCACTTTGCCACTACTGCCCAAAAATCTAAGTGTTGAGAATTAATGAAGTAAAGCAACTAACATTTTATATATTTTTTGATAATAATTAAGTTTATTGGACATGTATTTGTCTATGAGCTTATTTTGTTAACCTAAATAAATAAACGTTTATTGATTTTGATTTCAAATGTGACGTAAAATATTTACTTTAACAAAGTTCTATCTTATTTTGACAAAGCTCGGATTGTTCCAGAAATGTGTGTAAGTGAAAATATATCTATACATTCAATTCAATTTTAAAATATCTTTATTCAATAAAAATACTAAACAGTACATTTCCACTCGAGTTTAACGACCTGTTAAGCCATAGGCTTTAAAACTTTTAGGCAATATACAGATAGTGCTCATGTCTCGCTATAGTCTTAGCATGCAATAATACAATAACATTATAATGTAATATTTTAAAATTCAATTCAATTCAATTACAATTTAAGATTTAAAAATTCATTTATGTCATAAAAATTCCTATCATTCAGCCATTTAAACAATTTGATTTTAAATAAATAGTTATTAAATAATTTAAGTTACTTATTCATTGCGGATGTAAGCGGGTTAACTACGAACCTTATTTGTGTTGGAAGAATAATATTGTTCTTACATACTATGGGGCTTTCTTTAAAACTAGATTATATTTTTAATTATGAAGTATTATTTACATTGCCAAGGTACCAACCCATTTTGATAACTCGCGGATTGTAACCAAAGGACTTCCTGGTACGTAGGTACTTACCATGTCCCTGATTGTAACCGAAATGTGACGTTAAATTTGTACAATGACAAGGATCTATCCCATTCTGATCGCGGATCATAGACATAGATATTTCTTTCAGCCTGATTAGTGAGCATTAGTGGAAGATAACTTGCGTGACTGGCAAAGGTTAGCTTGGTTTTGGGGAGGAATTGTGTAATAACTTATTTTTACGCAGCTGGAGACCAATAGGCGGCAATTTGAACCTTTTTGTTTCGTAACACAGCTCACAATCCTATATTTAGATGAGAAGAAAATTGTGAAAGTTCGCTGGTAAAATAATGCTGTAGATACCCATATTTAATACAGCATCATCTGGCTCTTACTACATAAATAATCCCACACCATAATTTATCCGCAAAGTAAGCAGGGCCCTAATTCCACTAAATTAATCGCTTCACTATGACAATGGTATCGTCTCAGTAATTCTGACATTTTATTCATTTTGGCATTTTACCTTTGTTGAAAGAAACTATAGATGGATGGACGCGAGTCAAATAGTATCAAGGTTGAAAACATTCTATCAATGTCTCCGTGCACGCACTATCTAGAGTTTATTTTCATATACACGATTCTCTGACGTCATAGTAGTCATTGTCATAGAAAGGTGATTGGTTAGCAGAATTCGGCCCCAGAGCTTGTATTATTTATTTATTTATTAATAAAGATAGAAGTTTACAGTTTAAGAAGCAAATCACTCACTATCTTATGCTATTGACTATAAATCTAGGTTATAACTTAAATATATTAAAACACTTTTAACTATCCCACTTAGCTTGTCATGGAATATGTCGACATGCTGGAACTTGTGCACGAACTCGTTCAGTAGTTGGAGTGCCCGAACCGTTGCACCGTTGGTGCGTTGTTTCCGTGCTTGGTTCGGAGGGCGATGCCACAGAACAAGCGATGCCGCCGACGAGTACCCGCACGCACCTAGTTATTTGGTACAAAAATATTGATTCTACTTATCACACCTGGACCTTTTGGTTCGCTAATTTAAATTTATTTGTTGTTTTATTTAGAATTTTAGGTCATTTATCAAGTTTTTAGTGCACTAGTAAATATATTTTCTTTCTTTCTTTATTATTTACTTTATTGCGTGATATAATATAGCAATAGATTCCAAGCTGCAGCTTACGTCTTAGCTCCAACGTATCCACCCCAACCATTCCAGATACAAATAGAGATGGATAGAGATATAAATAGTATCCATGTTGCCTTTTCTACACGTACCTACAAAATTTACGCTGTATTCTTTCCAGCATCAATGTATATTTTGCTTCACGCGGGTCCCACACTATGGCGCTGTACTTTAGCTTACTGCGGAAAAAAGCACCTTAGGATCTAGAAATTGCGAAGCGGTTTTCATGATGAATCCCAAGATTTTACTCGCACAAGGAAATCACGTGCTTCCGAAAGTCAAGACGTGAGTCCATAACGATCACCCTAGATCACGAATCTCGCAAACTCCATCCAAGACATCAACGTATATGGCGGTGGTGCGGTTATGGGTAAGTACGAGATAACTGATATACTATTAACATGCAGAGCTTATGGGAATCAGATGAACTGATGCTTTAGGTATCTTCTGTTCATTGACTACGAAGGAACTGCAGTATCATCGTATAACAAGTGTAGTGTAGTGTAGCGACACTAGAGATCATAAAGTAAGGTCAAAGTAGTAAGGTCAAATACGCTAACGCGTATTTGACCTACAGTGTATGATCTCTTGTGATTTTGAGTGTTTGACCATTAGGTCAAACACTCAAAATGACAAGAGAGGATGTACCTAAGTTTTCGCAAAATGTCAAACTCGCATCAAACATGTCAAACTCGCAAATGGTCAACAGAAGCAAAATCGATAAATATTCTTTATTACAAGAGATATAATTGAATCGAAATTAAATTTATTTATATATGAAATGAAATTAATTTATTGCATAAAAAAAACATAGACAAATAATTCCAAAAAACATTCATTTTTCTAAATGGTACTGATAATGTTACTTACTTTAAATCTATGAATATGCGTTGATTGAATTGGTTAGCCTTAGATTACACTAGGCTTGAAAAGCCTGTGTTATAGATTAGATATATATGCCATCCCTCATTATTGCAGAGATATATAGCAATCCCACTAATATTAAATTTTATGTTATATTATTTATTAGTGGTGTGCCGACTACTGCCGGGCAATGATGGTCGACCCATAAATTGATTAAGAGTTTCATTTGGTCGTACAGTGTATTGGAACTTTATTGACAGTCGTAGTACTTTACAGTTTGTCGCACAGCGTGCATCACACATCCATTTGTCGAACTCCGTGAGCAGCAGTAGGATCTGGGTTGATGTCCCAGGAGGAATTACCACTGCCAACTACCCAACTTCTGAAAAACGCAATCAAAGTCATCAACAACGGAATATTTCCAACTATTTGAGTTTGAGTTATCCAATATTTCGGCACAGTTTCGTGCGCCATGATCGTCATCATGATCAGTGATCATTATTCCGTGATCATGGCACAAGAAACTGTGCTGAAATATTGGCAAACTCAAAACTCAAATCATGGTAAATAATATCCCGTTGTAAATGACTTTAGTGTTAATAACCATGATGGATTTAAAAAATTAAAACGTAATCAAGTTTTGATAGGTTTTACCCCCGAAAACGTCTTACTCGAACGCAACTCAGATGTAACCGCATCTCAAGTTACGCATTTTTAACAGATGTTCATTAAAATCTGTAAAAAAATCGCGACTTGAGACGTGTTCAAATATGAGTTGCGTTTAGGCGTGGCCCATAGTGCGAGCCTAGAATATAGTCTGAATATTTGCGGGTACCCAGCCTAGAAAATAAGGCTTTTTTCGACCCGATCAATACTTGATTCCAATTTGCAGACGTTTGGATTTTTGGCAGTGGGCCACGTGTCTACTGAGGCGTCTTCTAACGGACTACCTAATATCCGGCCTATCCGGATTTGAACCCTAGCTATAAGTCTAGGCACTATTAATATACATTACGGAGGTAAGCGGGTTAACTATGAACCTTATTTGTGTTGGAAGAACACCCGACACAGTGAGATCTCTGAAGCAGTGCACCCCCCACCAGCCCAGCCCCCTGCGCCCGCGGCGTGGGCTTAACGAGTGCTCTTGCATAATGCTCGGAGGGATGCGTCACGCGCATTAGAACACTCATCCTGAAGAAGAGTCATCGTTAAGTTTTAACACCATTCATCGTAACTATTTTTTCGCAACCATTTTCCACTATTTTCTTCTATTGACTTGATATAAATATTTTCAAATCAAATCAAATAGTAATTCATAAAATACATGGTAAATTACACAGGTGGTATTATAAATAAGTTGTTTCTCATATCTCGCCACATTACTGGCATGTGAATATCAAAGCACCTACATAGAAACATGAAATATGCTAAATAGGTTCATGAACTTCAAAATAATATCAACATGTAAAAAATAAAAAAAAATCCTTTGTCAATAAAGATTTAAAAAAAAATATATATATAGTAATTTGTAAGTAATTTAATTAGGGTAGCATAGTCATAATAAAATTAGCATTAGTGCATAACACTTAGAGATAACATTACCATGCCCGTCACTATGTCCATACACATTGCAATAGCGCTTGCAGTTCGCACGCAAATATGACCCGTATGAGATACAGGATGAGAATCATAACCGTCACTTTCTTTTAGTGATGTTATTTAGATATTAATTATGTTATTTTGTCAACGATTTTGCATGAAAAAATTTGTATGTAGGTACCGCATTCGCTGTCCAGCCTCGGCGGTGCGACTCGCAGGGGCGCGCCGCCGCGTCACGCGCTGGTGCACACGGACATAGGCGCCGAGAAAGTGTTAAACAATGTTTTTTTTATGTTTTGTACAATCAATATAATATTTATGTAATTAATTCTTCAAACCACTATACTATGATAGAGAACTACCAATGAGCATTTCCTGAAATACTCTCAAAACACCCAAACACTAGACACTCGGAGATCAAACGCAAGTACTGAGGAATACCTACAAAAGTTGGTTTAACTTGAGGTGTAATCGGACGAGTGTTCCGCCCCGCTGCGCTTCACAGCTGATCGGCTCCGTACGTTCAACTAGCCGGCTTGTATGAGCTTGTGTGTTAGACTGTACAGGATTTTCCAATGTAACTGAAAAATTTCGTCACCCCACATACGTTCAGTGCTGTACGTGTCTCCTCCAAACTACCAGAATTATCACGTTTTTGATTGGTTCAGTTCAGTTTCAAAATTTCTTTATTAACATAATAAAATATAAGATTACAGAGGACTAGTGTAGATGTAATCTTAGTACATAACTTATCTGTCGTGTTTTTAAACCATATTTGGCTTATTTAAAAACTTGTGAAGCATTAATTGCGTATGCAATTATCTAAAGCCTAATTAACAAACAGCATAGAAGGTAGAACATTCTAATATTAAGTTAACTGCAGACTGTTGCAAACCATTTAGACTGTTGCAAACCATTTAGAGGTAGCTCAACTGATCCATATCAATACCAGTCGCAAGCGTCCTCAAGACCCTGACTGTATTGCCCTGCTGCATGGCAATGCTGATGCGCTGCGCCATATACCCCCAACTTTCGGGTCACGCGTCGCTTCGACCAGAGGTCACGCCACTAGTAAACATAAATTTATAAAATTCAGCAGTAGCTACCAACATAAAAATGATATATAAACATATATATTTTTAGACACTTAGGCCTATATAACTTTAACTTTTTTAAACGTTTTGGATTGGTGATCAAGTAGAGTTGTTAAAAGAAAGAAGATGATTCTTACTCCACAATCCTAGGCACCCCGCCACGGTACTAAACTTATTCGTTTTTGTAACATTATTTGTTTTAATTGACCCAAAGCCCTATTATTTATATATTTATTTATATATATTTATTTACCCCAGGGATGATGTAAGAATGAAATGCAAACGAAAAACCAAAATTATTAAATACTAGCTGATCCGACAGACGTTGTCCTGTCTTAACTATGAATATTGAAAGTTTCTAATTTTCCGCGCATCATTCTTAATTTTTTCTTTCATGAGAACCTTCTCCTAACAATAACAACAAAAAAAGAATAAGTGAAATCGGTCCAGCTGTTCACGCGTGATGCCGTGACCAAGAGATATAAGAATACATTTTCATATATTATGTAGACTTTGTTGTGTTTTTACATTATGTTTCTTTTCACCACTTCACACAAGCAAGCTCGCTCGCCCGTTAAGAAGTTCACGCGCCAGTAACAGTAGATAATCATAATGACCTCTTAACCTAATGATGTCCTCTAAGCCGAATTTCGGCTCGGTATAGCCAGTCTCAACGGAGACTATAGCCATTTGTGCACAGAACATTCGTTTTCCCCTTTAAGGGTAATCTTGAAGAGGGGAGATAGGAATAGATTTTTTCTGGATCATGAAAAAGGAATACTGGAATATTTATTTTTTATTTTTAGTTTTGCCCCCTGAATAACAATAATTACGAAAACTGGAATAACAATAATTACAGTGCCCAAGAGTGTGCTCTAACACAGGTGCAATCTCCATTTTTTTATAATTAGGTATTATTTATTTATTCAGGTTAAAAAAAACAACATTACATTTTGGTTAGAAGTGCCTTGCCTATGTTAGGTTGAACTAGACACAGAGTTCTCACCTGGTTCAGTAAGACGTCATAACAGGAAGCCAGGTACCTGGGATTCGTGCATCCAAGCTCAGGATGAATTCATTGGGCATGAGTCACTCAAAATTATTAATAAAAGCCTTCCATAAACCGTACACCAACTGAATCCTAGCGCTAAGCAGAAGCAACCTTCGCATCATGACAAGAGCCCTAACTGGACACAGTCGCCTTAACAAGCACATGTTCAAACTGGGTCTAAGCGACACACAATCCTGCAGATTCTGCGAAGAGGCGGAGGAAACGCCTCTCCACCTGCTAGGAGAGTGCGGAGCACTAATGCAAAAACGTAGTATCCATCTGGGCAAACCCCTGCACAGCCCAGACGAGTTACGAGTCGTGATGGCTCGTAACTCGTCTGGATTGTGCCCGAAGAAAATCCTACAGTTCCTAGCAGCTGCAAGGGTTAGTGGCGAACTATGAACGCCGCAGCTTCAGGGCTGAACATTCGAGTGCCGATCACAACTATCATGGCCGTAGTGACACAAAAGCCACCTTAAGTAAACAAAAAAATAAAAAAAATGGATGCCTGCAACATCAGTTTACATACATATTTAGATTACTGTATAAAATGTATCACATCACTTATCCACTGCCTTTACCAGTCCATTCCTGGACTTATTATTATACCTCCCTTTTAGCAGACCTATATTAAACGAATTTAGTGATAGCAATTACAATTCCATCACGACAGCAATTCATCCGGAATCATCAAGGGCCTTACTGACCCACACCGTCAGTAATTTCTCAGAAACTTTGTGACAATGACGACGGCAATCCTTCGTGGCTATTTCGGGCAGGGATTACGGAACCCTGCGGGGTGTTTTAGGGTTAAATCGGTTCCAATCCTTTAATTTAGTCATATCCTTTTATTTGTTTGTCTGTTACTAAAAGCTTTCGCTTTGGATGTTGTAAAGTTTGTTTTGCTTGTCTTGTCGCTTTCGCTTGAAAATATTCTAATCTGCAAAATAAAATATTTTTTTCCATACTAATATTACATTCGAAAGTAACTCTGTCTGTCTGTTACCTTTTCACGCCTAAACGGCTGAACGGATCTTAATGAAATTTGGTATGGAGTTAGATGGTATCCCGGGGAGGGACACAGATTGGGGAGTCCCGGGGACGGACTACTTTCCATCTCGGGAAAAATCGTGCGAAGCCGCGGGCAGCAGCTAGTTTTTAGAAAACAGAGCCCTATTACTAAGCCTCCGCTGTCCGTCCGTCCGTCTGTCACAGGGCTCTATCTCCGTAAAAGGTAGACAGTTGAAATTGTCTGAAAATGTGTATTTCTCTTGCCGCTATAACAACAAATAATAAAAATAAATATCATTATTAACAAAGAAAATTACAATCAAATAATATGAACAAATTAGAACTTGTATTTACAATTGAAACAATTAAGCTAACTGCAGACTGTTGCAAACAGATAGCTCAACTGCTATCTGTTTGCATCAATATGAAAATTAATACACATTAGCTGAAAATTTTAACTGTCTACCTCTTACGGTAATGTTTTTGTAGATTTGTTGTTTTCCTGTGCTGTTTGTGTGTGAACTTAAGAGCGTTTACGCCAGCGCGCGATGTGTATGGGACTGACTTGAAATGATTTGCGCGCGGCGTTTTAAAGTAGTTTTAAAATATTTACAGAAAAATAATAACAACACAATAATAAAAAATTTAAATGTATGATTTTAAAGAAGATGATCTACTTTATTGGTAAGCTATTGTTATATTAAATAAAATAAGGTACATATGTAAAAAAATCGTTTAAAATTCGTAATAATTCACAGTTTTTGAATGTTAATTTCTCATAGTCAGATACCAAAACCAAACATATTTTAAACTAACTATTTTAAAGGATCAGGACCAAGGATCATATTGATTGGGTTTTATTTTTTGTTAATTAGATATATCAGTATTTTCATAATATTTTGAGCTTCGAAACTGATGCTGAAAGGGGAATTAAGAAAACCTTTAACAAGTTATCTTGATAGAACGCGTACATACTATATTAATCGAAATATTTTCTTAACTAACTATTTGGAAAACAAAATTTCCTAAAATTATTATTAATTAACATTGTAAGAAAAGTGGTTCATGATATTAACGGGTTTGAAAAGTACTGTTTTTAAGCCAATCTGCGAATGAAAGGCGTAAACGCTCTTAATAAAAAATCTTCTATTCTATTTTATTCTACGGTTCACGAGATAGAGCCCTGTGACCTTAGTAATAGGGTACAGAACCCTAAAAACGACGGTCTGACCGTTGCAGGCTTTAACACCGAGTCTTGACCGCGAGCGGAGCGGAGGACCTATTTCGACTCGCAAGAGTAAACTGCATACATGTATTTCCACCAAAAAATAGTCGAGCGGAAAGGAGTGAGCGAGCAGAAAGCTTTGAAATTAACTCCGCCCATTCATCTCTAATTTCCCGCTCATACCCGTTCGCGGTGGAAACCTGGCTTAATCCCACCAATTTAGTCTCAATAGATTGAAACTTGATGGTTCCAAAGAAAGCAACTATGAAAATATCGTTTTATACGACATATTTAAAGTCGCCTTGAAGAAATAGCTTTAAGCAAAGTGGCCGCCTACTGTACTGTTTTTTATTTTACTTAGATATAAGATATTTTTTCTATTCATTATTTTGTACAGTAAAGTGTTAATTCGTTTAGTATTTTCCCATTTTTTTTTTATTAAAACTATTCCCACTTTCTTCTTCAAAAAAATCTCTAGAAAGTACTGGAAAAGGTCTCGGTTCTGATTACTAAGTATTTCCTTACATAATCGCCTAATTGGATAGAACAAAGCGAGTAGGATCCTGACTGATCCCGACTTATCCCGTATCCGATTTATTACGGAGGCAAGTGAAACTGAATTAATACAGTGAGAGGGTGCGCTGGGGAATAAACCTCATCGGGTACCAGGAAACAAGGCTTTTGTGCGATACTAGTTTCTGCCTGCGGCTTCGCACGCGCTGTTTCTATGGGAACGGTCTAAGGTTATTTACATCCCAAGGGAACTGATTTGTGGGATAAAAGATACCTACGAGTACCTATGTTTTATTGTTTTTTTATGACTGCAGGTGCAGCTCTATGCAAAATTTTAACCCATCTCCAACCATCTGCGTAGTAGTTTTGACGTGAAGAAGTATTAACAAACAGTGTGATAGTGTGATAAAGTGTACAAAGAACAGTGTTTTTGGGCGATACTTACTGCTGTGAGTCAACGGCACAAAATTGATCTTGACCTCCGACGGCTCCAACACAAGACTTCTCGTTTCGGAGCACTCTCTCGTCAGCTAATAGGTAGCGACATGTTCGCGAACATCGGCTTCCACTTAGACAAAACGTCTGGTGACTGGCTGGTGCGACCCTCGATGGCTCTAGAATCTCTTCTTTCATCAATATTTGAAAAAATCTTTGAAAAATATTCCGTTAATGTATATTATGTACCAAAAACCAACTTTTCTATTTACATGTAACCGAAACGGGTGTGCGACGAACGAGTGCTCATCCCAAACCCAAGCCTGTTATTTCAAAATGTATTCGAAAAAAGTTTCACCAAAGTTTCACCCCACAAAAGTATCACAAACACTTCACAACTTTAGTAAATTATTAAGGTACTGGCCTTTATTTACTAAGAAAATTACAATCAAATAATAAAAACAAATTAGAACTAGTATTTACAATTGAAACAATTAAGCTAACTGCTGACTGTTGCAAACAATCTACAGATAGCTCAACTGATCCATATCAATACCAGTCGGAAGCGTAAGGTAAGGTATTGAGGTACATAATGAAGATATAAGAGAATGTAAACTTTCAACGAATGTCTCTCAGACTCAGTAAGTACAAAAGCTTTAATAAAAAAAGAGTTGGTAAGCTGTAAGCTGTAAGTTTACGGAACCCTATCAAAGTGTACCTTTATCAAAGTAGTACTTTGTAGATAAAATACTTTTTCAGAGATCAGTTATACAAGGTGCCACGAAAAATTTGTGTACTAAGCCGAAAGAAGGTGATTCTGGACCCCTAGGGGATCAACTTTTGTTCTACGTTTTTTTTTATTTTTTTGTAATGTTTTCATGACAATTTTTTTTTATGTTAAATAGAATAGAATAAACAAGCAAAAAACATTTGTGAAATATTTTACAATGTTAAATAATGCAATAATGCGTGTAAAAGAATATCATTAGGAATACAATAAAACCCATTCGGCTTAGTGCACATATTACGTGACACCCTGTATATCTCTTATTTTATTGAAATGAAGTATGAAATGAAATAGTATTTACTTGCTTAAATATAGGTAACATAAACATAAACAATGGTTTTATAATAGATTAAGTATCACTATATTTGACTACATAGTCGTGCAAATGTTTAATCCTAGCAATTTAGATACATTTTAGTTAGTTTTAGTTAGTATACTAAAAAATCAAATATTTTTTATTGCAAATATTTCTTACGTAATTTTATCAAGTACTAGTTAATATACACTACCAATAGGAACAAGGTAGTCATGACTACCTGCAATGGTTTCTATGGCTTTGCACGCGTTTTATTAGGCATTTTCTTTTATTACTTGTCTAGTAAATTGTGCATGTTTTGTGTAATTTGGGCATGTGTAATTTGTGCATGTTTTGTGTAATTTGTGCATGTTTTGACGCAACGCTTGAAAACGAAAGTTTTCAACCAGTGCGTCCTAAGCTGAGACGTGGACACTCACGGTAGGGCTGGTCCACCAGTTCAAGGCCGCTCAGCGCGCTATGGAAAGAGCCATGCTTGGAGTTTCTCTAAAGGATAGGATTCGTAACGAATACATCCGAAAGAGAACCAAAGTTATCGACATAGCTCAGAGAATTACCAAGCTGAAGTGGCAGTGGGCTGGCCATATCTCGCGAAGAACCGACAACCGCTGGGGTAAACGTGTTCTCGAGTGGAGACCGCAACTCGGCAAACGTAGTGTAGGACGCCCTCCGGCCAGGTGGGACGACGATCTACGAAAGACTGCAGGCAGATGCTGGATGCGGCAAGCTGAAGACAGGGCGCTATGATAGGTTGATGATGATGATGAGGATGGCGTGATGTACATGATGTGATACATCTATCCAAATACCGATCTATTGCCTTCTTAAATATTAATCAGTATACATACTACTTATGTGAATGTGAATGGTGTAATGTTTTGTATTTACTATATATACTGTCTTTATGCTATTGTGGGTTGGTTGTAATAAAAGAGTTTGTTTCACTTTACTGCGTCTATTCAATATACGAGACACGAGTACATAAAATTAACGTATATGATATCTTTAATCCTTATTTTAGGATATGTATGATACTGCAGAGGGTTTAGGAGTGACTGGTTAAACTCGGCTTAGCTACTGAAAAAGCTGAGTTCACGAAACGCGGTTGCGCCGCGTACTTTATGCTAAACTGTGTCACTACATCAATCCTCCCCTTTTTTCAAAAATTTTATACAATAAAAATTTTTCATCTTTAAAGGTTCAATTTAAAACTTTACAATTCAAAATCTCTAATAAGTTACACAAGCTCATGCCTACACGAACAAATTTGCTGACAACAACAATGCGCTCATGTTTCGAAGTCGCATTCCTAAGTAGGTAGTTACAATAATATCAAAGTTTATTTGAATGAATACGAAAAGTACAGTCAACCCGTAAATCTACATACAATGTTTTTGAAAAAAATATTATTATACATTTATAACATTTAATCTTTTAATAAAGCTGTAAACAGTGAACAATAAAATATAAAAGTAAATTAAAAATTGTTTCATTATATAAACTTGAAAATTCTGGATTCCCATTAGAATTTAGTACACATTAAACCTTTTTTACCTATAATAAATTTACATAAAATCAACAAAAAACATTTTTTTATATTTTATCAAATAACCTGAACAAAAAAATCAAAATATAAAATATCATCAAATAAAATATTTAAGTTGCCCAGGAGAGTACATAATCTCAAACAAAACACAAATGCAAATTCGCTAACGCTGCAAATAGCTCGCTACATTACAATGTGTGAGAGAGGCTCTCACGTTACTGTACCGTGTTACCGTTTAGGTACTCTCTTATGCGATAAATACTAAGAATTAACACTGACTCTAAAAAAATTTTTGCTCACTTAATTTACTTTTTGAAAAACTTTACGCACACAGTAATGACACGATACACCTTGTCCAATCCTGCACATCAGATCCTTCTCTAAATCGCCTTCATTTTCTGTCTTGGTCTCCAAGTAGCGCAGGAACATCGCATGCCAGTCACTCGTAGCAGTGGGAATGAGCCATATCTCGAATTCCAACACTGATCCTCCGGTGAGCGTACCGACTCCAACCGGGCAATAATCTTGAGTGAATCTGCAGGTATAAACACCATTTTCTATAAGATTGAGTATACCTCAGATATTGCTGGCTCCAAAAATCTTCTTTACATCTGCCGCTAGATCATATCCATAGACTGATGATTGGCTTTTTCAATAGGGCTTCTGTAGATGGCCGGAAAGGGATCTGCTTACGTCACCTGCTGCGCATTCCATACCGCGCGGCGTCGCTGCATCTATATTGCGTCATCCTGTCAGTTGGCTGCTTGGCTATTTCTTTAACCTCCCGAGGTGTGGACTTCATCGGGAGGGAGTCACTCCGTATTGTTTTTCACTATAAACACAACCCACAAAGAAATATAATCACGTCGGGGTCACCACTTTTGTATTTACTATATATACTGTCTTTATGCTATTGTGGGTTGGTTGTAATAAAAGAGTTTGTTTCACTTTACTGCGTCTATTCAATATACGAGACACGAGTACATAAAATTAACGTATATGATATCTTTAATCCTTATTTTAGGATATGTATGATACTGCAGAGGGTTTAGGAGTGACTGGTTAAACTCGGCTTAGCTACTGAAAAAGCTGAGTTCACGAAAAGCGGTTGCGCCGCGTACTTTATGCTAAACTGTGTCACTACAAATGTAATAGCACAGATAAGGTAGGTACTTAAGTAATGTTACAGTCAGTGAAATTGTAGATAATAACTACCATCTTGGTAGGCACTTGATGTTACATTCCCATTTTCTATACAGAGCAAAATAGACTTAACTGCCTGAAACTTGATGCCAATTTGCTGCAACCCGTTCGTAAGCTCTCGTAATACAATCATACCTTTATAACAAATATAAGCACAAGGAAAATTGCATTTTACTTTACTATGTCAAAAGTCTGTTTTATATACGCACTAGCGGTAGAAACGCGTGGAATTCAAACTGGCGCTGTCGCCGCTTTCTATTTTTCTATGCTCACTAGATGTTACCTGCCACTTTGTTCGACAACACCTTTTAGTTTTGATTTAACAATTAAAGATAGTGATAAATAAATATTGTCCTTGTGGAAGACGATTTGATGAGCTGGGATGCCTAACATGGAATTCCTTTAATAAAAATCGTTCGACGCAGTGTGAAAACGACAGTCGCTACAAGACTACAAGTCAAAGCTTTTTTTTTGTATTTAGACCAGAAATTAAAATTATTCTGTCTGGCCATTCAATTATTGAGCTACCAATACCAGTATCAGAACAATTAAATTTTAAAGTACCCGATTAAAAAACAAAACCTGCAAGCGCGTTTTAACCACTAGTGCGTAAGAGTTAATCATTGAGTGTGAGTCAAAACACAAATTTACATTACAAGGAATTATTCGTTCCGCTAGTTAAATTATCATATACAAGTTTCGCTTCGCCAGCTAATATTTTCCAGACATTTCCCTCGTGTTCATGAATTATTACGCGCCCGGGATTGAGTCAGCGTAGTTTCCTATCGGAATTTACGTGTTCGCTTTTACATTGGGCGTCGCCATTTTGTAAAATGTCTAAAGATGAAATGGCGTCATTTCAATCAGAATTTATCTTTATTGTCATAAGTCAATTTAAACTACTAAAATAATGTTAGATTACCTTCACTTCAAACTTTTTAAGATACATATCTATATAAAGAAGTGGAAAAGAAACCTATAGCTGGTTTGCATCAGTTTCGCGGTATACCTACCACTTGGGTGTTTTAGTGTACCTACAGTGGGATAACCTCATTGTAACTCATACTCGGCTGTCGCTGCTGGTCTGGCTAGCGAATACCGCCCAATGTACATATGCTCTCAAAAAGAAATGCGTAAGATATTGAACATTTTTAATATTAAGTTTATATTAATAATAACAAAATTTGTTATTATTTGTTATTATTAATAATAACAAATTTTGTTATTATTAATATAAACTCATTATAAAAAGTTTTTTTTTTTTAATAATTCTTTATTGACAAACAAAATTACAATTCAATAATAAAAACAAATTAGAACTAGTATTTACAATTGAAACAATTAAGCTAACTGCAGACTGTTGCAAACAATCTACAGGTAGCTCAACTGATCCATATCAATACCAGTCGGAAGCATCCCCAAGACGCTGGCTGCATTGCCCCGTTGTATGGCAATGCTGATGCGCTGCGCCAGATATCCGCCAGCACTCGGGTCACGCGTCGAACAGACGCTCAGATAACTTTTTAAAAACCCGGAGAGCCTCGGTACCCCACGGACCTAGGGTCTCGACCCCAAAGGGATCAAATGTGTAGGCTCTAATTAAATTAACTGTTGTCTGCGTTTCGGATGATTTATAGTGAAAGTTTAAGTGTAAACTAAAAATCGAGCCATCTCTACCTCAACTCACCCCGTCCATACGATGTCGTAGGAGCTGACTAAGGAACCCTATCAGAGTAAGGGCAGGCTTCCTATTGTGTTTGAGATACACCATCACATCGATTACCAACCCGCCTGCCAATCATTTATTTATTTATTTATTAAAAAGGGCATCCTACGTGGAAATGCACTTTGAGGCTAATAATTATTCATTCATTGCAGGATCTTAAGAAAATAGTTCATCAAATAATAACAACAAATTAGAACTGGTACATACTTATTTACAATTAAAACAATTAAGCTGAATGCAGACTGTTGCAAACAACACGTATCTGGTCATCTCCCATTGCAACACCCTAAATGGGTACATAGTGTGTGTGTTCCATAATATAGTAAATAGGTCCTGACGAATGTACATATGTACCATGATGCAATAAATAAATAAACTCTAAACTTCGTTATCTATTATCCAACAGCTTATCAGACTTCACAAGGTATTTTATCTCCCCTACAAAATCAGTCTTGTGCGTAAAAATTGGCATTGATTGATGAGCTCTTTGCGGTAAAAGTGATAAAGTGAACATTCAGATATAAGCTGTTTTATTGATGTTGTTTGAGAACAATTTTATTTTTTCATTTTCTTTCAGGTTTTATTGATAACTTCTTCTATAAAAGAATATACAGGGTGCAAAGGAAAGGGCTAAGCTGAAAGGGGATGATTTTGGACCTCACGGGTGATCCCCTTGGGGTCCAGAATCATCCTCTTGTGAATAACGATTTTTTGAATTTCGATGTTTTTTGTTTGTTTTGCAAATAAAATAAATATGTATGTTCGTGTTTTTTTACATGCACTCTTGCATTATTTAACGTTTCAAAATATTTCACGTAATATGTTTTTTGCTTGTTTTTTCAGTAAAACCAATGTTTTATCATGAATAAAATTATTACAAAAAATTATTTAAACCCTTTGAAATTTCAAAACATTAATAATAATGTAAGAATAAATAAATAAATAAATAAATAAATAATGCTGGACAATCCATACAGTATCATCTAGCCCCAAAGTAAGCAGAGCTTGTGTTATGGGTACTAGATGACTGATAAACTTAATACAATATATAACATAGATAGATATTTTTTATTATATATAGAAAATACCCAGAACACCCGGAACAAATATTTGCAGATCGTACAAACATTTGTCCCAAGGCGGGAATCGAACCCGCAACCTTCTGCGTCGCAGGCGGACCTTCGCCCGCCTCACCACATCGGTCGTCAAGAATACACGTAAAAGAACAAGAAAACGAAGAAAAATAGTCTATTATAAAAAAAAAAATAAAAAAAAAAGTAAAAAAATAAAAAAAAGTAAAAAACAATCTACAGGTAGCTCAACTGATCCATATCAATACCAGTCAGAAGCGTCCCCAAGACGCTGGCTGCATTGCCCCGCTGCTCTATGGCAATGCTGATGCGCTGCGCCAGATACCCACCAGCTCTCGGGTCACGCGTCGCTTCGACCCCGACCTTCGAGACGCTCAGATAACTTTTTAAAAACTCGGAGAGCGTCGGTACCCACGGTACTATTGTTTGCAACAGTCTGCAGTTAGCTTAATTGTTGCAATTGTAAATACTAGTTGTAATTTGTTTTTATTAGAATAAATGTAATTTTCTTTGTTAATAAAGGCCATTGCCAATTAAAAAAAAACCAGAACAAACGTTGACCCCCGGGATGTCCCGAATAAAGGTACCTACCGATTAAATAAAAAAAAAAGGTTAAATACTAGTTGTATTTGTTTTATTCTGCTGTTGTAACTTTCTATGTGCTAAATAAACATAATAATAGTTTATTATTTAAAGTAGTACGCAAGTTTATTGTGTAAGTAGTTTAGGCATGTTAGCCACCGTCGATATTGTCCTCTTTTGTCCAGTCCATCCCAAGGTTCCCTGGAAGAGATCACTCAAAACGATAAGGCCGCCCTTTGTCCTTCCTTGATTCTCAGCATTTTCTTCTGTATTATATTTTGTGTTTGTGTGGTACAATAAAAAGTTATCTATCTATCTATGATGCCTAGATTATAAATAAAATGAAATGAAAATGAAAAAATATTTAACGATGTGTAGAGAATCCAGGTTACGATTTACCAACGGCCTCCGCACTAGGCAAAGCCTGTATCGCGGAGACCATAAACGCAAGTATACCCGACCATGCTAATTAAGCCAGAGATAGCATTTTAATTTTATGTACTAAGGTATTATTACAAGCTGGTAAGCAAACTGCATTTTGGTTAAATAATGCCAAAAGCCAGTGTTCGAAAATTTATCCGAAAACACTTGCTTAATTTGCATGCAAATTTTATTATCAAAGCTTGCATTTCGCAAAGTCGCAAGCCCGGTTTTACACTGGGTTCTTTTGTACCATTTCAATTACGTTTGCCCATCAGTGGTGAATATTCACGTAACAATTTACAATTTATTCAGCAGAAAAATCATGCTTGTAAATTTGAAGGTTACCTATGAGTTTTGCTTTGTTTACGATAACTATAAATGTTTACGTTTCATTTCATTCATTAACAATTGCAACGCTATTATCGGATACTGAGAGGAATTATCTACTTTTCGTAGTATGACGACGATCCAATAGTTTCTTACAAAGTCGATTATAGTTTTCGAATGATTTGTTGTACCTACAACTTAATTATAGCTACCAGAGTGGAAGCTTGATTGGCTCATCCTTTAGCTGTGATTTCATCACCCAAAATTCCTCTTTCCGATGTAGATATCCAATAATTGTATAATAATTGTTATGGTTATAGAGCGTCGCGGTTATCCAATAACGTTATTATCGAATCTGTGGCAAAGGTATCAAGGTTTAATAGGGAATTCGTATAGTTGCCTAGAAGTTAGTGTGAAATTCGAGACTAATGAGTCACGACGTCTGACGCCTTCGTGCCTCACAGCTCAGCTTAGATATACATGTAAACTCAAGTTTATAGTAGCTTTTGCCCTTGCTATCTTCTTTTTACTTCTGTTATTAGAGAACTTGACTTCGAAACTTAACAGGGGGTTTACCTTGAAATGAACGCTACTGTACGTGGGAGACTGCGTCTTTTTTTTTTAATCATTTATTTGGTGCATGAGGGAGACTGCGTCGTGGTCGAGTTGTCCTCTTCACTTTGGGGTCGGGTACATTGCCCCGTTTTTGCAGTTCGATTCGTGACAGTAGTCCACTAAGAATACCAACAAGTTATTAATTGAAAACTATGAAAATTACCTGATTGTATGAATCCAATAAATAAAATACTGAACACTTAGATGATGCAAAGATAATAATAATTACCACGGTAGTTTTGTTGTTAATGTTATTATTATGATGTTAAAAAGGTTATTCCCTGAAATACCCGTTCAAGTGATGATAACCAAATTTCAAAAAAAAAATCAAGTATGATTAAAAAAAATGCCAAAAATCACTACAATAAACGGCCCGCCCGTATTACGTATGGTAAAAACGCTCTACGAAAGGATACCCACTTATAAACTTCACTAATAAGGTCATCAAAAACCACACGGTTGGAGATAGGAGCAAAATTTACGTAATTCTGCTAATGGATTCGGCCTGTACAGGTAAAGAGAAAAGTCATTATGCTCAGCAGTTAGGGCCATTAAGATGGAGTGAATTTTGCCGTTAGAATTTGCTTAAAAGGTGCGAGTAGAATTAAGATAGATCTTCTGTTTAGGTATGTGTTTTCATTGAATCAAAATCTAAAACATAATTGTCGGCGACCGATATACTTAGGTGTAGATAAATTCGGTAAAGTTAGTTTTAAGATTTTATTTCCACGAATTGTCAGTCGATCATTCTAGAGCTTTCGAGACGTAAAGAAACGCATAGAAAGCTTTGGAAAGTCGTAGAATATTCTAGAATACCTAGTCGAGAACATTCGAGAACTTTCTAGAAATTTATGGAAGCCTATAGAACGTTATGGAAGTCCGTAGAACATTCTGGAAATCCATGAAAGGATTTAGAACCTTGTGGAATGTTAGCCTTTCATGTAAGTGTTTGTCAAAAGTTCTAGAAAGAAATAGAAAGAAAAGACATGGCCAGCAAAAATTTTCTCGAGTTAAGAAAGAGATAGGTATAGCTTCCAGAAAACCATGGAAATGTTAGACAAGGACGGCTGACAATACGTAGGATGCGTAAGTGAGACAGAGCTAGTTCACTAGAAATTTAGAAATTTAGCGAATATTCTAGTAAGGTTTGAAGGGGCCGACGGAGGTATATATGTAAGCCTCAGCTTGTCCGTCGGTCAGTGAGTTCTATTTTAGCAATCAATGTGAAGTGATCTAATACGAAAAAGTGAACAAGTTCTGGACTGCTCTCAAGGCCCGAGCCTGAGGAAAAGTGTTCTTAGTCTTGTGAATTCGCCACGAGTGCCACTTGTAGAGCACCGAGTTAAAGCTTTGAGCTCGCAACCTGCAAAGCTTGGCATAGCCTGCACTGACCCTTGGCCTGGCGATCGAGTGCAAGAAGCTGGTATCTTGAACCGATTGCAGTCGCCGCAACAATAGTTTTAGGGCCGCACCGGGACGCCAGCCACAGCGATTTCGCTGGCAACGTATCCAAAATATTCATTCTGTATTGTATGGCATCTAACTTACTTGCCGACGGTTGGCAACGTCGTCGTCTGTCATACAATAGTTTGGATACGTTGCCGGCGACGTCTTATTATATCTTATTACAATTAAGATCTGGCGTCTTCACGAACGTGTTTGTGATGATGGGCAGAACCTGCAGTTCACGTAGTGTCAGTGAATTACCAATAACCCAGTATTGTCGAGATTGTTCGAATATGTGCCATTAGAAAATTAGATCACCAATGGTCGTTGGTTAAATCTATTCAGTGCTTTATTACCTGCGCCCTACCAGAATCATTACTTGATGGAACATCTCGTATGTAACAGAGTAATATAAACACGTACCGAAAAAGTGCAGATTCTTATTCGAAAACTCACGTCCGTGAGACGAATGAAATTATAAATAAAAGCTGTCGAAACCAACTATTATATCAATGTTTTTAGATTTGCTCTATTATTAGTATTGTCGTAAAATATTTGCCACCAATATTTTTAAGCTCTCATAATCCAGACTTTGTTTATGACAAAAATACCTTGGGTTCTAGAATCGAAAATAATTAAATATTAAATAAATAATGCTCGACCAACCACGTAACATCATCAATCCCATCATCTAACAAAGCTAGTGTTTTGAAAATAGTTATATCTATACACCAGCCAAACTAGATGTAGAATGTTTGAAAACAAACCACGACACAAATAACAAAAACTCCATGCGAGTTGGCGACGAGTTTCAGATATAAGTTTATGCAATATTTATTGTAGGATTCCTTCCTACAATAAATATTACATAATGTCAATCGACGACTAATGTAAATTGCGTATAAAAAGACACAGCAACAGAGTGAATTTTAGGTTAAGTATGGGCGGTTTGTTTACAAACATTCTACATAGAGTTTGGCTAGTGTCTAGGTACCATTATCTTTCCGATGAACACAGGGTAGTGTTCTTAGCAATTTAATATATAAATTGAATGTGTCTGAAACACCTGTGCTAGCCTGACCTGGTAGTAAATAAGGCATACGAGCGCCTAATGATTTCCTACTACTAACGACCTTGTACCCTTGGTCTTAGGTTACTTGGCATACGTTTATTTGGATGGTTCAGAGCCATGTCAAAGTCAAAGTCAAAAACTCTTTAATTCTATAAATACAATAAATGTACACTTAGAAAAAGTCAAATTCTTAATAATTAAACACTGACACGGAAATAAAGTGATATTTTTGATTTCAGCCACTTCGGTAAGACTAAAGTAAAGAGGCGACGATAAAACCTTTAGCCTGTTAGTTAGTTGTTATTTTTCGAGTTGGAACAAATCCCGTCCCAAGCTTTTTTATTCTCTAGATAATGTGATATTTTATAGTAGGCCTTTTTACACAAGAAGGTTTAGAAAATTTGTTTGAATTTAATTACTGATAATTTTTGCAACTCACTAGGAGTTTTGTTGTAGAAGCGTATACATTGCCCTTTAAAAGATACATTAATTTTTTGTAGTCTTGTTGTGGGCACAGCGTATTCCTTGTATTCAAATTATGTACATCGCTATTTTTAGGGAACCGATTGATATTTCTATGAGTGTACAATAGGTTTTCATTAATATATTGACATGGTACTGTCGTTATGTTTATTTCTTTGAATTTATCACGCAGGGATTCTCTCAGGCCCATACTATAGATAGCACGAACAGCCCTCTTCTGCAACACAAATACGGTGTTAATATCTGCAGCGTTCCCCCACATTAGTATACCATAAGACATAATACTATAGAAGTAGCTGAAATAAACAAGTCTAAATGTATCGACGTCTGTAAGATGACGGATTTTTTGACATCATATGCTGCAGAACTAAGTCTCCTCGATAGCTTATCTATGTATTTTCTAAGACGGCTTTGCAAAGGTTCATAATATTTGCATATACGCATTGACTGCGAAATAAGAACGCGACATCTGAATGAATGAATGAACACTTATAAAGTAACAATAATATATCTAAATCTAAAATATAAAGAGTGCTGAAGGTATTATCGCTGAAAACGATTTCTCTCAGGCAACCTGAATCTGACTACAATTTATTTTTTTTCAAATCGACGACGTTTCGACGATGAAAACTATACAATTCAGTAAACGATATTGTAAAAGGCCTTTTTTTAATGTTATGCGATTCTGTTGGAACTTTATGCAACTTCTTATAATTATGTAATTGACTTTTTGGAACCATTAACGTCCAAGAATTGGAACAGTTTCAAGATTAAAGCGTATAAGGTAATTTTTTAAATGCTATGGCGATCGACTTTGTTTTTCGTATAGCGGAGGCTGGATTTGTGACGTCATTATGAATAATTGAAATGAAAAAACAAAAGGCCATCGCGCCAAGCTTTTAAAATTTATCTATACCAGCTTATCCTTGTCCTAAGTGAGTTCTTGTCTTATGTGAGAAGAAAACGCGACGCGATGCGACACAGTACTATAAATTCGATTTCTTGAAAGTAGGCATCGCGTCGCATCGTGTCGCGTTTGAAGATCGGACGGAGTCTCGTTATACCTAAAACCTGAAAGAGAATCATACAATTTTTTTGTTCGTAACCCGGTTACAAAACGAGAAAGATATCCTGTTTAGTTGGTTACGAAACTTGGTTACGTAGACGCACAGAAGGTTCTTGTTTACGACAGAGTAGGTAACACGAACACAGCAATTAATAATGACGCTGTGATGGATGAAGTGTACCTAGTGGTTCTCCCCAAGTTACTGCAATATTGGACAGTGGCTGGACAGGTCTTTGCGGATTACTAACACTGTTGACAGTTGGCTCAGGTCTAATGGCCGAATTGTCTAGAATCAGAGTATAATTAAAATAGGCAAAGATTAACTATTATAGTAGACTAGTAATAGTCCGCGCGCAATCAGAATGGGCTGGAACCATTTCGAACTGAAACAAGACCATTTGGACATTTGTTTGTTACATAAAAGTTCTCTGAATAAAGTATTATCTATCTATTTTGATAAGGTTCCATCCGAATTGGAAACACGCAGATTATACCAGCAATGTGACGTAAATTATTTACTTCGACAAGCTACCTACCAATTCTGATTCCGCGTATTACTTAGCGGAGGACTTATTTATATAAATAATCCGCCAAGTGCAAATTAACTCGCTTACGTAGGGTTCTGTACCGTAAAAATCAAGCAACTTTTTCAAAGAACATAAAATTTTCACTTGTTTAGAGACACCTTTGAATATTCAACTTTATTATATTTTTAGTATTTTTCGTCATACTATTGAAAAACTACTTATTTAAAGAAAGTTTTATGTGTTTTTTATTGCGGTTCACTAGATACAGCCTTGACAAACGAAGAGCAAAAATAGCCAAAAAATCACGTTTTTTGTATGGAATTCCCCTTTAATTTGGATATTTACTTCTTTTATTTTTAATATTTGTTGTCGGACGGACAGCGGAGACTTAGTAATAGGGCTCTGTTTTCACCCTTAGGTTACGGAACCCTAAAAATTTGCTACTGCTGCTTAATTTATAAAATTAGTATGGATTATTTTCTGGTAAATTAATGTTAAATAAATTTTAACTTCGATTCTAACCATCCAAACCGAAACTCAAAACATTAACTTATTTCTAGAAAATCAAGTTTAAAATTAAAATGAAAAACACTTTTAATTCACCTTTACCATTTTGATATTTGTTGGTTGTTTGCTATTTGCTAATAAGGAATTCAAATGATGTTGCCGTCTGGCATAGTAAAATGTAGGACAGTAACGCAAAATCCATACTCCATACTAATATTATAATATTCGAAAGTAACTCTACTAGTCTGTTACATTTTTACGCCTAAACGGCGGAACGGATCTTAGTGAAATTTGGCAGAGAGGTAGATGGTATCCCGAGAAAGGACATAGGTTACTTTAAATCGGGCAGGCTTGGCAAACGTAGGACGCCCTCCGGCCAGGTGGGATAACGATCTGCTAAAGACTGTAGGCAGGTGCTGGATGCGGCCAGCTGAAGACAGGGCGCTATGGCACTCATTAGGGGAGGCCTATGTCTACAGCAGTGGATTAAGATAGGTTGACGATGATGAGATGATGAGATGATGAGGATGATGTATGGATATGGTTATATATTACTAGCTACCTGCTACCCGCGGCTTCTCTTTTTCAAAGAAAGAATCGTATTTCGGTCCCCGGGATACCATCTATCTCCATGCCAAATTTCATTAAGATCCGTTAAGCCATTTAGGCGTGAAAAGGTAAAAGACAGAGAGACAGAGTTACTTTCGAATTTATAATTATTATAGTTATGGATGTAATTGTTACCCTGCAACAAATGGTTGCAGATACGATGTTATGATTCTGTTAATATGTCGACTATGCTTGCGGTCATTCGTTCGCTTGAAATGAGCCTTGGATGAAATTACACATCGATTGTGTTTTGCAATTTGCGTAGTAATATCCTGATGCGCATTGCGGATAACTTCCGCGGAATTTACGAACTAGACGCAACGAAAATTCGGCCTGGTTTACAGATGTTCAGTTTCGCAGACATAAAAAAATTTTTAACTAAGATTTTCAATTTCGTGAGTGTATCATTCATCCATATTACTATACACAAACTTAACTTTACTGATATACCCATTTACTATGTTCCTTTTTTTTTGATGGCCCTTAATAACAATGAAAATTACAATGAAATAGTAAAACAAATTAGAATTAGTATTTACAATTGATACAATTAAGCTAACTGCAGACTGTTGCAAATTATTTACAAGTAGCTCAACTGATCCATATCAATACCAGTCGGAAGCGTCCCCAAGACGCTGGCTGCATTGCCCCGCTGTATGGCAATGCTGATGTGCTGCAGATAACTTTAATTTTATTGTTTTGTGGAGTAAAACATTTTGTGCACGCTGCGGTGTCCCTTAAATGTGGAAACACATAGTTCATAAGATCCTGCAATGAATAATAATAGCCTCGAAGTGGTTTCTACGTAGGATGCCCTTTTTAATAAATAAATAGATATAGTATGCTGAATCTACTCACTTTGCCTGTGATAAGGAACTTTTTTTTATGTATACTAGTTTAGGATAAGAAGTTATTTATTTATTTATTTATTGCATCAGATTATGGTACACACATTTCTCAGGACTTATTGACATAAGGAATACACCCATTTAGGGTGTTGCAATGGGAGTCGGCCAGATACGTTATATAATACTAATTTAATAAAATGATATGAAAGGTAAGTATGTCAAATAAAATTAATGCAAGATTTTAACTACAAGTCACCAAAATTCACACTTAAAAAAATAATTTAGTTCGTAGTAGCATTTTTCCAAGAGCATCTCTTCTCTACTTCTTCGGTTTTTGCACATTCTCACCACAGGGTTTCAGGTTCCGAAAACCCAAGTTAAGTTTAAGTGATGTACCAATTGGGCCGCGTTCTGATACCGTGTTTTATGTGTCGTGTTGAAGTTGCGTTCTATAATGAAACCGGTGGTAAGGGTAACGTTCGTAACAAAATAAAAAAAATTAAGGTAGATCGGTACCTATGTCAGCCAATAAAAACTCACTCGCAGACCTTCAATTATTCCGTGATCATGGCGCATGAAACTGTGCCGAAATATTGGAAAGCTCAAATCATGGTAAATATCCCGCTGTATATGACTTTGGTGTTAATAACCATGATGGATTTAAAAGATTTATCATAAACTATTTTCGCCGCTCAGTGGCTGCTTTTTGATAGCGAATAATAAAATGAATGAGCGGCAGAAATAGTACAAGTGACTTAAGAAAACATCTAAATCGACCAGCACCAGCGGGGGAAAATGGAATGAAATAAACGAAATAAGCTAGCAGCTAAATCTAAAGTCTAAAACTTAGCACCCTGCATTCAGAGCTCTACCCTCCATGCTGCCTCTATATTTAGCGCCTCTGAATATTTGATGACCAGTTTCGTCCAATCAGCGGACTCTACGCTTTCAATGGTAGCAAAAAGTTTAGAAGGAAAATATTGGATGCGGGAAAAAGTAAGGGAATTGTTTACGCCTTTGTATTTGTGGGTAAAATCTACTGCTGTTCTAATAAGACTTCCTAATACTTACTGCTTTTTGCTCGCACCAATCACCGATTTGGGCCTGATTTCGTCAAAATCTTTAAATGCTACTTACTTGGTTGATACTAAGAATAAGAAACCTAGAGGAAAAAAAAGTATTTTTAAGGCGTTATTTTGCGGAAACCCATTGAAAAAATATCATGACGTTTAAAATATTATACTTTGTTTGTACGCGAATTGCAAATGTTGGATCTATCTTTATTTTATAACGCAGAAGGCTTTTCGCGGAATTATTCTTTTTTTTGGTAACTTGGCTTTTGTGTCAGTACGGCCATGATAGGCCTATTGTGATCGCCACTCGAATGTTCAGCCCCGAAGCTATGGCGTTCATAGTTCGCCATTAACCCTTGCAGCTGCTAGGTAGCTCGTCTGGGCTGTGCAGGTGGCACAGCCCAGATGGATGCTACGTTTTTGCATCAGTGCTCCGCACTCTCCTAGCAGGTGGAGAGGCGTTTCCTCCGCCTCTTCGCAAAATCTGCAGGATTGTGTGTCGCTTAGACCCAGTTTGAACATGTGCCTGTTAAGGCGACAGCGTCCAGTTAGGGCTTTTGTCATGATGCGAAGGCTTCTTCTGCTTAGCGCTAGGATTCGGTTGGTGAAAAAATTATTACTTTATATTGATCAACTTTATTTAAAAATTTACAATCTAAATAGGTAGGTATATTACAAAGTAATTGACCGTGAATAGGCCCAAAGGAATATGTACATGCCAAGCCATTCATTAGTAAACTCAATTGTGTAGTTAAAATCCTTGTCTGTTGAAACTTTGAGTATCAATGTGGCGTTAATTAATGTGAAAGGAATCTGGGATTGCCATCTCCAATCACGTAATTGTGCGGTCGTGGTTAATGTGTTGCCATGTAGTTAGAGGGGTTTGGATAGAAAATGTATTTTGTGAGATGACTAAGAAGGCTTAGCAGCCAATGCGCCTAATAGGTACGCGGAACGCCATATTGTTTGACGTTGTAACAATTCTACGAGTTGATAGAAAGAAATGACGAATCTGCTATGTGGCATTCTATTTCAATCACCGTAGCTGAAGGAGGTAAAAGTCGTAGAACCGATGGTCAAACGATCTCTCGATTCATGTATTCAGAGGCAGAGGAGGGGATTTGCGTGAAATTTGATAGGTATGCTGCCAAAACTCTTGTGAAATTGTGTGAAATTTACTGGAAACTTTGTGAGGCCAAATCTGTCAAGGGGTTTTTGTGATAACGGGGTTCAAAGGGGGTAAAATCAATTAATTAAAGCAAGTGGAAACTCATAATACTCGAGTACATTTAGAAATGTTTTTTTTTCTAGCGTGTGTAGATTTTTAAATAATTACGAACAGGAGCTCTAATTTGGTGGAGATTCTATGAATTCGTAGGTCATGCTCAATGAATGCAGCCAGTATGCACCGAATACATTGCATTTGTTTAAGAAATCCAACCCATACCTACTAACTAATTCATATACCACATTCTACAATAAACTTAGCTAACCTCTTTGAGACTGTTCCAGAAATTTTACTTTTTCTTAATCGATTTTCATTCAAAGTTTTAGCATCATTTACGTCGTCTCGTAAAATTATTTTCGGTTTTCGCGGCATTAAAATAATTTAGTTTCCTGCCAATTTTTGACAGTATTAACTTTTCGTCGATTATCTAAGTTTATTTTTCAGACTTCAAAAAGTAAGTAAATGCTTTTCTTAGATACTTTTCTGCTATTGCGTCTCTTATAAGAATTTATGTTACAGATTCATAATGCATGTGCTGAAAAGGCTTTCATTTTTCTAGCATCTATTTTTACTATACAAACTAGGTACGGTAACCCGCTTACATTCAGAATGAATGCATCTAGAGGTATATTTTTTTATAATAAGAAAATAGAAAACCAGAACGGGATGCTGTTTGTTAGAGTTTCCATGACTTCGTGCTGTGGCTAAGTTCCCATTTCTTTTCTTTCGTACTGAATTGGTCTTGACTGCTCTGGACTAGGGTAGACTAGACTCAAGACTTGAAACTAAAACGCTTACGAAGATATTTTTAGGGGCTATCTACATTGTAGAGAGACAGGAGGGCGTCACTGACATGTAAACATTGGCTCCGTAGGTACAATTTATTTGTAAATAAATAGTTAAACTAAATAATAAGTGACAGTACCTATTAAAAACCTAAGTTTCCCTTACAAACCATACCTACGCGTGACTGTTTTCATTATGAAATGCGGAAGAAATGTGAGAAAAGTGAACATTATGAAAAGTGATGTGCTTTAGCCAATAGCATAATAATAGTGACTTTGTACTAAAATGAAACTGTATAAATATGCTTAAAACGAAACGTTTCTCAGGGTTGCCAAAGTTAAAATCAGCATAAGTCAAATTAGGCAGTGTTTAGCTAACTAAACGTTAAACATGTATTTGTGGTAAGAAATTTTATACAGTTGTTTATGCACTGTTTATCTCTTAGACACTGTTTAACTAAACACGTGTTTAAACATTGTTTTATTAATATTTTGTGGTAAGACTGTGAGTATTTTATAAATATTGACAAAGTGACATTGACACAATTTGTCGGCGCGGTGGATTAACGTTGGTGTGTACGTTCTTTGGTAACGTACACCTACATATTATATTGGGTGGAAAAGGTACAATGGTCTTCAATTTTTCTGCTTCAGACGCCTAAAAAAGCTACGAAACTTCGTGATGGAAAAAACAATACTTTTGCTACATTTTGCTAAAACTTTCTATAATACCAATCAAGTGCGAAATGCAGTAGGTACGAAAAGTTAAGGTTGGTTAGGTAAAATAAAAACTTTTAAAACAAAAAAAAAACATTTAATCACTTATCAGGTGTTCAAGGTTTTAAGGTAAAGAAAGAGTATACATCGAAATAACACGAACAAAAGGGTTGAAGATTGGAGGTTGAGGTTTTGAGGAAAGTAATAAAGTTTGTTTTTTCTGAGGTTTTTGATTGCTTAAAACTATCACCCGCTTATTCAAAATAGTCTGTGAACTTTAAACTGTTGCTAAGCAGTCAATAGAAGAAGTCAGACTGAGAAATAACATTTTAATTTTGACGTTGATTCAGTGTTTTTACTTCTTCATTATAAAAAAAAAATATAAAAAAATATAATGCTGGACAATCCACACAGCATCATCTAGTCCCAAAGTAAGCAGAGCTTGTGTTATGGGTACTAGATGACTGATAAACTTAATACAATACATAACATAGATAGATATTTTTTATTATATATAGAAAATACCCAGAACACCCGGAACAAATATTTGTCCGTACAAACATTTGTCCCAAGGCGGGAATCGAACCCGCAACCTTCTGCGTCACAGGCGGACCTTCGCCCGCCGCGCCACATCGGTCGTAAAATTATACAGGAATACTCGTAATTCACTGACACTGCGTGCACTGCAGGTTCTGCTCATCGTTACGTTCGTGAGGATGTCAGGTATTCATTCCTAAAGATGTATGGTAATCACGTCCCATACACAATGTAAAAACATATTTGTCCAGAACCCAATGAATTACTAAAGACGGATCTCCCACTCCCACTGTTAATTCAGGGCAGAGCCGTTTTTAAGTTTAGTTTTATAAAATTAACTCCCTCTAATACACGATTATTGAATGGAGGTACGTACTACCAATACCAAGTTTAATAATTAATACCTGAGCCCCGAGTCCCATCTGACGTTAGTAACGAGACGTGAGCGTGACGTCTCCTTTTTCCATACAATTTGGCCTCTATCGTGCGGACATGGAACTACGCTCTCGATCGCTTTACGTTACTAACGTCAAGGTTGTAAAAATCCCTAGGAAAAAGCCAGATGTTGACATGAATTGCGATTCCGAATGAGGCTTTTACGTTACTGGTGTCTTCAGAACGTGTTCGTGATGATGGGCAGAATTTGCAGTTCACGCAGTGTCAGTGAATTACCAATAACCCTGTATATAAGTCATGAGTCATGGATGTACCTATATAATCATTATCTCCCAATGTTTATCATTCAGACCACGCACCCAAACACGCTAACCCATTAGGCTCGTAACTTTGAACTATGTATAATGTATAACATGGATTTAACTTGTACAGCTCGAAAACACGTAAGATAAGACTTTGGTTAAGTGGCTTGAAAGTTCGGATAAAATTTCATTATAACTTTAGTTCGTGATAGTCATTAGTAAATGAGAGAACTAGGGAGTAACTTTCCGATTGCAAAAGTTAATGTTTTAATATTGTATGTACTTAGATAAGTATTTTAGGGTTGATTACTTCGATCAGATCTCCGCCGCCTCCTCCGTATATAACTAGAACTTACAAAAATGGCACTCTTATCTACGACTTGTTTTGACGCAGACAGTTTGCGCAGAGACGTGAAAGGTTCTGTGAATACGGAACAAGAGATTAGTGGAGTCGAATTTATTTTATTTTATTTTGAAAGGTTTTAGAATTCAATTAGGTATTATATTTATTTAGGCTTACAAGCTAAGCACTTAAATAAGTCAAATTTTATACCACAAGTTATTATCAAATAAGAAATGAATAAGGTACTAACCTACCTACCTGAAAATAATATAATAATGTTTGTGTAGTATTATCAAATCAATCTCTGTAAAAACTCGATTTTTTGTATTCATACAAAAAAGTCTGTATAGGTACTTTACCTAAATAATTTTATCAGAATAAGTAAATATTTTGAGACTAAAAAAACTGTTGCAATAATTAAAAAATCGTTGATCAAATGTTATGAAGTAATTAATAATATAAAAAAGGATTTTATATAAAATAAATAATCGTGGTACACAACACCAAAAATAAAAATAAATTTTGGAACAATAGTAATTCATGACTTTAGAACAACTCTAAAAATGATTTTTGACGCTGATTTTTTGAGAATAGGGCTAATAGCACATTACAGTGGTAAGACTTTACTGAAAATAGGAAATCCCGTCCATTTTTGTGTCTTGGACGTGAGATTTATGCAATTATGCTAGGAATGCTGTCCGAGTGTTAAAATGACACTAGTTCATTAGAAACCTGACATGTCGAATGGTTACCTTTTGGAACAGACGGTTTCAGGATACCCATTGTGAATCTATGTTATCTACCTCAAGGTATTTGCTGTTCTAGCCTGGTTGAAGGTTGATTAAGTATATTTTTTCAATACAATGAAAGTTAACTTGCTACTAAGAGAATACACTCACTAAACAAAAATACTTTGACTAAATTACCTGTGTTATTTTCGGTTAAGAATCTTTTTAAATATATTTTCTAAGCTGTTTTGAAAATAATGTAAACTTTGTCCTTGTTCTATAATATTTTTATTAATACTTCATCACATTATCTAATAATTTAAACAGATTATGTATGCCACAACATTGCCATTAAAACTAACATACAAACGTGATATATCTATACACATATACTACATAAACAACTAGTTATTGCTGTTCTCAGTACGACTATTTTATTTTTAAATTTTTTACACACTAACGTTTTAGAAAAACGTACCTCCTTAAAAATGGACAAACCATTCTAGAAAAGTATCTTAAAGTAAAATTGAAACAGTTTTTATAGAACATAAATATATAAGTAATAATGCTAGTAACAGCCATTATACAACAAAAATATTATCTTAAAAGCAATTTGAAGTTAACTGTTGTTTATGGAGACGTGTAACTTTATTTTCTGTGTAAGCTGTGGAAACCACTAGTGTACCCAGATTTAATTTAACGATATTTTAATTATCAACTAAATTTCACTACTAACATCGAATTGATTAAACAGAGACGTCAAAATTTAAAATACTTTTTCTAAGTTTTATGTACACAATGATATAAAAAGCTTAGGTTAATTATGCATAATCATTACGTATTTGTTTTCCCCTTTGCAAACAAATTTACATTTTGGTATTTGCCATTAAATTAATATTATGATTAATGATATCTAAATCTAGTAAACAAATAAAATGAAGTTTGTAAGTTTGTTTGTCCTTTTGCTGCCAACTTCTGCTGGTCGATTCACATGTATTCGTAAGTGTACTCATACCATTTGCGTCACTCATTGGTCCATTTTCTTTGGTTTTTGTTATTCGTAATCAAAAATCGGCCAATGAGTGGCGAAAACAATATGAGTCACGCGTCACGAAAACAAATTGACTCACGAATGTTGACTTAAGGTTAACATGTAAATTTACAAATTACCTGAAGCTCAAGTGGTAGGTACGTCAAAAGTTTATATAAGCTTGTTCAAATGTTGTGATACTGCAGTGGAACTATTTATTTTGATTTATTATTATATTTACGAAAACTAAGTAAAATTATGATTTCAAATGAAATTAAACAGAAAAACAATTTGTTAGAACACGAACCTTGCTTGAATTGAAACTCAACCACTTCAATAAAGTAGAAGCAAACTCTCGGATAGACACATAGTTTCTCGGATAGACATAGATAGTTATAATAATATTATAACTATTTTAATATTATTAAGAATGCTGTATGATTCATACAGCATCTAATCCCAAAGTGAGTTGAGTCTGTGTTATGGGTAGGTACATCGATTGATGTCTTCCTGACCAAATTTTTGGTCAAGGCGGCCACTTTCAACGTAGACTAGCCATGTTTACAAGATAATGTTAAAGTGCACAAGTGTGTGCGCATACACAGGTGCACTCTATATTCCTTCACTCTCAAAATCCGACGGGACGGCAGACCGATCGACCGTGAGAGGTCTTAAATACCTGACTGACTACTAGTTTATTACATTTGGTAGTTAATTAAATTAAAAATTAAATAATATTTCTTGTGGAAAGTGCCGTAAGAAAAAACGAAGTAGGTAAGTATCTTAAATTAAAGGCAAAAAGCAACTTTCAGAAATGACTTTACCAACCCAACAACGTCCCAAAATGTTGTCAGAAATTCCTAAAAAGCACCTCACAGTTTTTGATTTTCTTTCGGATCACACTCAATGGTTTTTCCTCAAAAGACATCGTCAAATGATTTTAAACCTAACCACAACGCAATAAAGCTTACATTCCCAAGCTTGAGTAGGCTTGAGGTATAATAGATTTACGCACAGAAGAGACTGGAACAACAATCGGATTGTGAAGCCAAATGTCGGTACCGAAGCGAGAGAGCAGAGTGGTCAGTAGATGGCTAGGGCTGTCACTTTATGGGGAAATTATTTTCAATTAAGTACCCTCAATAGAATTTGATGGTGCATTAATATAAAACGCCTCAATAGCTATAAAATTTTTCTGTAAATCATAATTTCACTGTAAAACGAACACGCGGGTAGGACGATGGTTGGCTGAGGGTGCGGCGGCGGGGCGGGGATGGTGATAAGGCCGCTAGAGTAGGTGCAGGGATCCAGGTCCGCGCCCCGCCCCGCGCGCTCAACCGACCGCTGTCTTAGTGACAAATCAACATCGAGCTATGCTGCGCTGTACTGCGCTGTGCTTTGCTGTGTTTCTTAAGCTACGTTTTTTTAACAATCAACATCAAGCTGTGCTGCGCTTTGCTTAGCTCAGTATTAAAAGTAATCAGCAGCTCGTGTAGTGTTGTCGTTTATCTCGTCAAGAATTAAAAAAATAGCACAGTTCGGCACAGCGCGGCTCAGCACGGCGGGTAGCGCGCCTCGCTCGAGACGACTGCGTTTTTAAACAGAGCGTAGCCTGACACAGCGCAGCCCAGCATGCTTTGTTTGTATCCTCATTAAAATATTAGACGAGCGAGTTGAACAAACATAGCACAGCGCAGTACAGCGCAGCATAGCTCGATGTTGATTTGTCACCTTTACCCGCGTGTTCGCTGTACGATGGTACTTTGATTTACAGAGCTATATGCTAATGATTATAACACTTGTGACAACCCTGAGTCCCTGCACCTATTGTAGCGCCGCGCGCTCAGCCGACCGCTGTCCTACCCGCGTGTTCGCTGTACAATGAAACTTTGATTTACTGAGCTTTATGCAAATGTTTCTGCTCACTTACATTAAATTCTTTATAACGTACGACGTACGTGGTTTTGCTCACTGTTTAAAATATTAAACGCAAGTGGGCAAGTTATGTAAGATAGGTACTACGATGAAACAACGAAATTTGAAAAAGGAGAAAATACGTACTTACCCACAAGTGACAAGTAAGTTATATACAAAAATATCAATAACAAAAAAGATAATAATATATAGATATAATGATAGATAATAAGCGCAAATTATAGTACTCCGCTACTATAATTTGCGCTTATTATCTACTCGCGGTCGTGGTGCAAAAATCGACCCAAACTCAGCCAGCGGACTAAGACCTGAAGAATGGTAGCAGCTTCCTTCTTTGTATTTTCAACTCCTCCACTGCGATCAACAATCGGTCTGTCAAGCGTTATGATTTTGTCAAAACCCCATTTGTTTGGAAAAGGCACGTTTAAGCATGATATATATAATTATGTGTGCTGATTAGGTAAGTCAAAACTACTGTACAAAACAAGAACCATAAACTAAACTAAATAAATAAAATATCTATTTATTATTGTGATCTTTTTTGTTTTTCGTAACCAGTGTTAGAAGAAATAAGTTTCAACGCCAACACGTGATGTTAGCGTTGAAACGTACTACTTCTAACACCAAAAGTTATCAAAGCGTATCACGTATCACACCTAAATACTTAATATTGTTTTTATATACGAAAGGTAGATTGCATGACATGTCTGAAGTTCCAGTCTTCTGCTGTATCATATCATAATTACTACACAGTAATTAAACAGATACAGCTTGTGTCGTAAAAATGCCTGCTTTTTATGATAATTGGTTGAAACAACGCACGTTCACTTGAGCTCTACTGAATTCACATTTTATTATCAGGTTTCCTTATACGACGCAATTTTTATAATTGAGCTCCCAAGCGTATTCTCACACGAGGTTACACGATTTTACGATCTATCAACCTTCTGCCCGCGGCTTCGCACGCGTTTTTCCGGAGTAAAAGTAGCCTATATACTATTCCAGGTCTCTTCACCTCCACAACCTATATTGGTCCACTGCTGGACCCAGGCCTCCCCTGATAAGCGCCTTGTTAGCTTTTATCTCATGGGGTAATGTCCATAATCCTCACGCTGGACATGCGGGTTGGGTATCGCAGTTCGGTGGTAGCATTGTTCTGCAGGGGGTGCTGCTGGCCCCCGGTGGCCCTTAGTTGCCTCTTACGACACCCGCGGGAAGAGTTGGGGAAATTCCAGGTCTTAGTCTCTGCAATTTCAACTCAATTCGTTTAGTAGTTTTGGCGTTAAGAGGTAACATCTTAACATCTAAACTTTCGCAATAATAATATTAGTGTGATGCAATTCTTAGTTATTTTACTGAGAAATGTTAAACTGGCAGTCTGCTGGTCGATTCCAATGTATTCGTGAGTGTATCACTCACACTATTTTCATTGCTCAGTAGCTGCATTTTGATTACATAACGTAACTTATTTATTTACTTTATTTAGAAAACCAACGGCTTTACATTTTTTTTAAATTGATTTAGGTAGCTTTCGTGTCACTACGGCCATGATAGGCCTATTGTGATCGCCACAAAAAAAAAACGGCTTTATATAATAGCAACAGACAACCAATTAAAGATTTTCACGCGTAGTGACAATCTTACTAACTTAAATAAACAACAGCTCGAACGACAATGACATGGAATAAAAAAAAATCTGCATCAAACTAGGTATGTAGATAAGTACATAAAATTAATGTAAACCCAAGTACCCACGTCACTATTAATAAATAAATAAATAATAAATAATGCAGGACAATCCACACAGCATCATCTAGCCCCAAAGTAAGCAGAGCTTGTGTTATGGGTACTAGATGACTGATAAACTTAATACAATACTTAACATAGATAGATATTTTTTATTATATATATAAAATACCCAGAACACCCGGAACAAATATTTGCAGATCGTACAAATCTAATATGCCCCAAGGCGGGAATCGAACCCGCAACCTTCTGCGTCGCAGGCGGACCTTCGCCCGCCGCGCCACATCGGTCGTCAATCGTCACTAAAGAAGTAACTTCTGGTCAGTCGCTGTTGTTGAACTTGTGACATACTTACGTATATATTTTATAGATTCCAAATTTTGCTTTAATTCATTCGAATAATTAATTAATCGACTAATTGTAAGTCTAGGATGACGGGCCATAGAACTCACTACCTACCTACATTTGTAAAATCTACTGAGTACTAATCTATTGCAATCCCTTTCTTTACATAATGTGAAAACATGACATTGAACTTTATGATCTGGAATGAAATGACATGTGTATTTTATCTTTTCAAATTGTACAATTTGTGACTTGCCTTGTATAACGACCTATGTTATAAATGGTAAATAAATAAATGAAATGAAATCGATTAATTAACTATTTTATGTTTACGATCCCTACGTCTTGGTCATTTATTTTACCCACGTCAGCACAGTACCTCATAATTGTTTATTCATAATTGTAGTAGTTACAATTATGAATAAAAAACAAAAGCAAATGAGCCAATGAGTGGCGAAATAAGATGAGTGATACATTCCCGAATACGCATGAATCGACCGCTGGTGTTCAATAAAGTTACTAGTTAAAAGCGCTGTGCAGAAAAGCGCTTCTTATAATAGGTACAATTAAATAATGAGCTCATAAAATAATGATTAGTCTACAGATTAATGTAATGCTATTAATATATTTATTTAACGAATGATCTTAATCAATCACGAAGGGAACATGGCAGTGCCCCTAGCAATATCGATGCATTTAACTTTAAAAAGCGTTGAGAATAACTTATATGACTAAACTTAATATTAGTTGTAGAAATTTGAAGGTGACAACAGTTACAATATTTATTTCAACAATATGATAAATCGTAGAGCTAATAGGTACGACGACTCAACATCTTAGTACATTAATATTTAATTTTAAAACAAAATTGAGCAACTACATTTACTACAATTTAATATACAACCGTAGTGCAGTTCAATTATAGTATTTTAAATACATAATATACAATAATGTATCAACCAAATAAAATAATATGCACGATATTTACTAAATACATACATTGACTAAATTTGAAGTTAGCCCAATGTATTTTAAACTAAATACAAGGAACCTATCAATTGTTTTCGCAGTGAATAAATAAAAATAAAGCTTGTTATTAACATAATATTAACCTACTTTTATAATAAAATATTGCTATTATAATATTATCACAACTATTTTTCTATACTATTTTAACATTATTTTCTACACTTTTAGATAAGATCAACAGACAATAGATAATTTTTTTGAATTATAGTAAAGGGTTTTTAAGATAAAAAATTCGTTAGTAACTCAAAATGTTTGCAAAAACTCTAAGCATGATAGCACACTAGGCAAGACTTTGTCTTTAAAGGTTACCTACTAAAATCTCCTACAGATAATTTTCGAAGAGGCTTCCTAAGAACCTTGGAATACAACATCATTTAAGAATTCAGATAAATTATAATTTCTAGTAATCTACCTTGTTGTTTTAGTATTTAGCTTTTAACAGTGAATTAGGAATGATATTTTAGAAATCTGCCTTCAGTAGAAGTATTTAGTTCAATATCAAGACTGAAATTTAACGACACGGTCTAAACTTAGTCTACTTATAGATCACAATAACTTTGACTAATTTCATTATCATTTTAATATGTTATCTAGCACATTATACGTGCTAGATAACTGTTTTTATAATAATCTACAAATTTTAAAAAACACATAAATAAATAAATTAAGTTAACAGTTTTCATCTTAAATTTTGAGAAATAAATAAATAATGCTGGACAATTCACACAACATCTCATCTAATCCCAAAGTTAGCAGAGCTGGTGTGGATACTAGAGGTAGATAATTCTGCTAAAAGTACATTATAATACATTATAATAGTTTTTATTATTGTACCTTCATAGAAAACTCCTAGACCAAATAATTGCAGATCATACAAACACTGTCCTGTGGTGGTAATCAAACCAGCAACTTCGTTTCTGGCCGACCTTCCACTGTGCCACGGATAGTTATTTTCTTCACGAATAAAGTTTATATAATTTTAACACTTTAATACTATAATAGTAACATAGGATACTGCTAAACAACGTCAAAATCCCGCCTTCACTACAACATAAGGCTCATTGCACACTAGTCCGCCGCGACGCTCGTCGCGTCCCGTCCACTACACAAACTGCGCGTTTCCCGCGTCCTTCCAACATCGGAAGCAGCAAGGCAGGGCGCACATGAGCGTGTTTTTGAACGCGTCTCGGAAGTCTCGGTTGAAATAGGCGTAGATTAGAGGGTTCAAAGCTGAGTTGAAGTAGCCAATCCAGAAGAGGACTCCGACTACGACGGTGGGCGTTTCGCACGGCTCGCCGCAGACGTTTGTTGTTACGTACCTGGAAGTGTTATATTTATGAGGAGAATAGCATGTTAGCATCATGTCATACAATATCCATACTATACATTATATGCTTTATATAGGTACTATACTATCCATACTAATATTATAAATTCGAAAGTAACTTGGTCTATCTGTCTATCTGTCTGACTGCTACCTTTTCACGCCTTAATGGCTGAACGGATCTCAATAAAATTTTGCAGGGAGGTAAATGGTATCTCGGGGACGGACATAGGCTACCTAAAAGCGTGTGCGAAGCCGCGGGCAGCAACTAGTAATATTATAAATTCGAAAGCAACTCTGTCTATCTGTCTGTAACCTTTTCACGCCTAAACGGCTGAACGGATCTTAATGAAATTTGGCATGGAGGTAGATGGTATTCCGGGGATGGACATAGTGTTCTATATCGGAAAAGATCGTGTGAATCCGCTGGCAGCAGCTAGTAGTAAATAAATCTTAAATCAAACAGAAACTTAAAGGTGGTAATTAGCTACCCGATTATGGGCATTGGGCAATAACTGCTGGGTATACCCATGGCCATGACTAGCATAGTCTGGGAATGATGATGATGATGACCCTGGTCTCTATTTCAACGCTCTCCCCAGTCCTTTGCCAACTTTTTACCTTTTTCGGCTTTAATATACATACTTGCAGCAAGTGCATCCGTCTGCCCACGGTTTTGCTCGCGCAGATAGAACGTAGCCTATAAAACTAAACGAGATATGCTATTGGTGAATAAATTTACAAAATCGGACTAGTTCGAATATTACCTGCTATATTCAATCTTACGTATTTAACTTTTTATGCTACGCACCAACGATTCTGCTAGCGCGGGCGGCATTCAGTTATTTTTGTCGTATAAATTTAAGTGGTCGCAAGGTGTTTGTCTCTTTAGTAAACTGTGCCTTTAACAGAACATATTAAGTTGTCTGTCATGACCAATTTTACTCACCAGAGAAAAAACGGCAGCCAGCACAGCAGAAACGCGCCCACAATGATGCCCAGTGTGCGCGCCGCCTTATGTTCCGCGCGCCAGGACTTCCCCGCCGCTCGCAGCGACGCACCTGTTATCAAAATATTAAATTAACAAACGAAATAAGATAGAGTTGGGGACGCGAATTTTTTGGGCGACTTGATGTCTGGGAAAATAACTGTAAACTGACAGAGTTAATAAATGAATGGTTGGGGTCAAGCTGAAGTTAGTGATACGACTTTTTTGTGCGACTCCTTGCACAGGAAGGGTTATTCCCAAAATACTCCATTCTTTTGTTCTAAAAACATAAATCCCATACGTTCATTCATTACATATTACTCCAAAGAATTAAATATTATAAACTGTGATTAGTCTAGCCATAAAATACGTTAAATGATTTGTCAAACTATACAGATTACGTATAATTTAAATATGATTAACGGCATCATACATTTAACAATCCTTATGCAAGCGGGCCTACAGACTAGGATAAATCTGCAAACAGTTACCGAATTATTAGATTACCAGATTGAAAACAAGTTGGAGAGTTTTTTATCGATTTTTTTGACTTTTGGCATATAAGAAACAATATTTTTAAGATTTAAATTTGTTACTACTAACTTCCTTTAGTAAAAAACAGGAATGAATGAATGATAACCCATATCTATGCGTAGCAGAGCTACACCGTAGCAATCGAAACACGTATGATATTTATTTAATATTGCATCCATAATAATATAGTCTAGACTAGACTTCTAGGCTCGCGTGCCGCACCTATTATCGATTTATTAAATTAACGGGTCGAATTACGCTTAAAAGTCGCATTGCATGCGACTTTTGGCAGGCGAAAACGAGGGACTGAAACTGAGGGATTGGTGGGAGACCGCGCGTGATTTACCAAGTAGAAGGATTCGGAGAAAGACTTTGGCCTGCATTGGGAAAAAATAAGATTAGTAAAAAAACATGCGTGACCAAAAGTCGCGCCTGACAAAAAAAAATTGCTTCTTCCGTACAAAGCATATTGTCAGCTGCTGCAAGCTGCCGGTAATTCAGCGTTGAACCCGGAGGAAACAAAATAAAGTTTAAAATTGCGTTGTGAATGGGTCGTTAGTTCATTAACTTCGTGATGAACAAGTTGGAAAAAGTGGTTATTATTTTGGTTCATCAAGAACAGGATTTTTGAGAATAGTCAATTTACAGCCATTTTTGTTGTTGATTGTACCTATATAAATCCATGTATAATGATGATATAATTTATTTGTCACAGTTTAGTTTGTATACAGTCAGATACTCTGATAGATCAAATTGATGAGGTACACAACATGGTCAGCACAGTTTCATTCAGATGTAGTGTATCAAGAGTGCCAACAACTCGAAGCCAAACTAAAGCGAAATCAAACAAAAGAGAAACAATGCAGCCAGCGTCTTGGGGACGCTTCCGACTGGTATTGATATGGATCGGTTGAGCTACCTGTAGATTGTTTGCAACAGTCTGCACTTAGCTTAATTGTTTCAATTGTAAATACTAGTTCTAATTTGTTTTTATTATTGAGTTGTAATTTTCTTTCTCAATAAAGATATTATTCCTAACCAAAAAAAAAATAATAATTATTAGTATATTAGTACAAACAAAAATAACAAAATTATTGGAAATCATAAAATTAAAATAGTAGGTATATAGTAACTTCCGCATCCTTCTTGGCAAACCACCGAGAGTCGAGCCAAAAAGGTATCAACGCAGTATGTTGCTAATGTTGATAATGTTTAGTCATAGCATAGATATAAATGGCTAAACAGGGTCAACAAGTCATTCATCTCAAAAACAGCAACCTATTATAAGTAATTCTCTATCGCTGATGATATCACAAAAACTTAAAAAAAAAAACAATTACTGCAAATCTACTCTACCACTCTCTTAGCAGTAGTTTCGCCAAGCAATTACAGCTTTTATCCCATAACGTTAAACATTATCCCGTAATCTAACTTAAAACCATAACGCTTGCTAATAGCATAATTTTTTTACTTTCATAATTGTTTTCAACGTGCTTTTATAATAAATCACTTTACCTGTCACCGTTTGGTAGAACAATCAGAAGAGTCACTTCATCAAAGGTAACATGATTGCTAGTCAGACTCTATTTCCACTTACCGAAATTATTAAGTATTCAATGATTTTTAAATGTATTAAAGTTACGATACATTTTTAAGGCCTGCATAATTGACGTCTTGATGGATGGATGCATACGATAACTAGCAGGTGCAATGTGTTTGTGTTTCTTCGCTGAAAACTAATAAACAGATTAACAGAATAAACTAATTTATTTGCAAATATCAGTTTACTTTTCGTTTCGTTTATTTTATTTGTAAGGTCCGGTTTTAAGTGATTACATTTATGTACGTAAGTACAATAAAGGTAATTAAATATCAAGTTACATTTAAATATAATATGAAAGACAAAATAATATTATATAAAGTAATATTTTCAAAACGTTGGACTTACACTATTTCATTTCTGTTTATTTTTTGTGCGTTTTTAGCGTTGGTTATCTTTATATGTCCGTTACACGGAGATATTTCGTACAGAAGGATACCTTTAAAATTATGGCTCTTCTTCCACTAGTCAACAAAAAATGTTGGTGAAGAGAAAACACCAATCAACACTTCATTTAATTTTGTTTAACATTTTACTATATAATTATTATTTTTTTGTTTAAAATTTGCCTTATCCATGACCTTATTTTGTAAACCCAAATAAATAAAAGCAATATTTAATTAACTTTTTTTGCTTATTATTTTATGGAGTTCTTCATTCATCCATCTTAATCTTATTGATTGTGATATGAGTGTACATACTGCTTTGTATTGTTTATTGTGACAGACTAAATTTGAGCTCGTTAATCACATTCTCTTGTACTAAACTGTAATAAAGACTTTATTACATAAAGTCAGTCATAACACAACCGAAAATTGTGAAATTATTTTAGGCAACATGATACCTACATATGACTGAAATTATTTTAGTATTTATTCACAGGAATAACAATATAATTATAAGTGTCTGTAAAATATTATGTACGCTCCACGATCCGGTATTTAAAATTATATGAGGCGGGAAAGTAGCAAGTACGAATTAGTTCCGTCAGAGAGGAAAAGGTAAATAACACAAATTAACTAGAGGGAATTTTAATGGGAAAATTATAGGCCGTAATATTTTTTAACGGAGTAATTGTATTAATTTGTGTTTATCGATGGGGCCTTAATAAGAAGTTTTACTAAAATTTTAGTTTGGTTTTAGTTTCTCTTTTTTGACAAAGAAAATTACAATTTAATAATAAAAACAAATTAGAACTAGTATTTACAATTGAAACAATTAGGCTAACTGCGGACTGTTGCAAACAATCTACAGGTAGCTCAACTGATCCATATCAATACCAGTCGGAAGCGTCCCCAAGACGCTGGCTGCATTGTTTCTCTTTTGTTTGATTTCGCTTTAGTTTGACTTCGAGTTGTTGGCACTCATGAATACATATACACTACATCAGAATCAAACTGTGCTGACCATGTTTTTTATTGACAAAGAAAATTATAATTCCAAAATAAAAACAAATTAGAACTAGTATTTACAATTAAAACAATTAGGCTAACTGCGGACTGTTGCAAACAATCTACAGGTAGCTCAACTGATCCATATCAATACCAGTCGGAAGCGTCTCCAAGACGCTGGCTGCATTGTTTCTCTTTTGTTTGATTTCGCTTTAGTTTGGCTTCGAGTTGTTGGCACTCATGAATACATATACACTACATCAGAATCAAACTGTGCTGACCATGTTTTTTATTGACAAAGAAAATTATAATTCCAAAATAAAAACAAATTAGAACTAGTATTTACAATTAAAACAATTAGGCTAACTGCGGACTGTTGCAAACAATCTACAGGTAGCTCAACTGATCCATATCAATACTAGTCAGAAGCGTCCCCAAGACGCTGGCTGCATTGCCCCGCTGTATGGCAATGCTGATGCGCTGCGCCAGATACCCGCCCGCTCTCGGGTCACGCGTCGCGTCGACCATATGCTGACAGTGACCATGTTGTGTTTTGCACCTCATCAATTTGATCTATCCGAGTATCTGACTGTGGAAGTAGACACTTCTAGTAAGTACTTACCTACTGCAATGCTGCCAAAAGCCGACCTCAATATTTCTCATTCGACATTATAATTCGTGACATCAGGAATTCATAGCACGATCCCATTGCTGATTTATTGTTATCATTCCCTTGGGATTTAGAAGGGTCAGGTTATATCGCGTGATCTACCGTACCTAACCATCAACCCCGTTTCTACCCTGGTTGTAATTTTATTGGTTAGTTTGGGTTAAAGGCTTGCTAAAGACCATGAAAACCGTTGTCAGTATCGTGAAAGGACGTTTTGCTAAGCTGATTTAATGTTTAATGCTCTCTGTACTTTCGTCAAAATGCATAACAGATAAACAATCATATTTTTCAGAATTTGAAATGAACTAGCGTGTCCGCTCGCGATTTCGTTCGCGTGAACTAAAGTGATATTCCTTAGAATGTAAAAAAAAATAGTCCAAAGGCAAACGTCTATGCCTATGAGCGGGTATTGAAAAATTTGCAAACTAATCTAGAAATAGCTCAAATGATCAAAAAATCAGTGCAGATAGATCGCTGATTTCACTGATAGAAATGTTTCATACATACTACCTTTTTTTTATATGGCAATGGCCTTTATTAACAAAGAAAAGTACAATCAAATATAATAAAAACAAATTAATTAAAACTAGTATTTACAATTGAAACAATTAAGCTAACTGCAGACTGTTGCAAACAATCTACAGGTAGCTCAACCTACTACCTATAGACTTGTATGTTGTATTATTTTAGTAGCTAAACAAGATATTAACTAAATTTTTTTTTGGTATTTTTTTATAAAAGTATTTATTACAGCAAAATACATAGGTAAATAGCAAAATACATTAGGTTCACATTCACAACTATGTAAAACAAGATAAGAGAAGAGCTCATTAATCAGCAGAAATACCTAGTATTTTTGTCTGTGATTTCTTCACTAGGCTAAGCCTGTATCGAATAAATCATGAGTACGATAACTTTGGTCATCCAAATAAGTTAGTTACGAAAAATTTACTGTGAAAATACCAAAAAATAAACAAATAAGAAATTGCAGTTAAATAATGCAAAATTCATATTAAAGTAAGTACATTATATTTAATAAAATAAATAAATCAATAAATATAGAATGCTGGGCAATCCACACAGCATCATCTAGCCTCAAGTTAAGCAGAGCTTGTGTTATGGGTAAGTAAAAGTGAAATAGTCTAATTAGTAGTAGGTATGTAGAATTTCTTCAGTTTTATGCTGGTTTAAGGATGGGATTTTATAGGCTTACCACAGTAAGCCTATAAAATTTAACTACCTATTTTAGACAGAAGACGCAAAATACATTAGGTGCACAGTGACAGAAGTTCGGTGGTAGACAATGTAGATATGTGACAGGAGAACATGTTCTTCCCATATTACAAACTAAAATAGGTATAATAGATTCAGGCCTTAAATTTACAATGGATTTCCGCAAAGTAACGCCTAAATCTATTATATACCTATTTTAGTTTATAAGTAAACAAGTTCTCCTGTCACATATCTGCTTTGTCTACTACCTAACTTTATTTGTTACAAATATCTTATTTAAAATAAACGATTTTGTATTAGATAGATATGTAGATAACGGAAGACCGCTTTAAGCTGTCTTCCAGGCAATCTTGGGATGGACTGAACATAAGAGAACAATACAGACGGTAACGTTTGAAAAACTTAGAGAAATAAAAACAATTACATATACCTACACTACGTACTATAATACGTAACATGTCTTAAACTACCATCTTCGATTTTAAAATTTTATTTCATACCAATCGGTAGCGTCCCTAGCATTCCCGACCAGACGCACTGATAAAATTTTGGAAACCCAGAGAGCCTACTTAGTATAAATAGGTAAATGTTAGCCGAAAATTAAAACAACGACACGATATAATCTTTAAAAGACGTTATTTAATTAAAACACAAATTAACCCTAATTATATCACAACGCAATCTCGTGAATACAACAAATAAATCCTTTCACGGAAACGTGACATTTGTAACCACGATACTGTTACTTCGTTATCGTAACGTTAAATCACGTTATTCGCTGATAGCCGTTAATTTATGGAGCTGGTGGTTCCGTGAAAATTCACTGGGTTGAGCATTTACAGTTCATTTCATACTGCAGTACTCTCTTATCTTTCGCTAGTTTTGCCTGCAGTTTGTACTCGTTTCTCAAAAGTTGCTATTATGTAAACACGTCCTTTAATGTTCTTTCTTCAATGGATTTTTGTGTCGATTCCTAGAGAACTTGAATAAAAACTGCATTATTTTGACAGAGCTTTTGAAACAAAAATATTGTTTAACAGATTGTGCCCGCGGCTTCGCTCGCGTTTATCGGGACAAAAAGTCAAGAGCTAAGTATATTTTCTGCAAAATTTTTACTGGATCAGTCAGTCAAGTTTTAGCGCGAAGAGGTAATCAACATTTTGTTAAAATGTTTGATTCACGCTAATACTTTCGCATTTATAATAATAGAGTGACGTATCGCTTTATTTTATCTTTTTTTTTCCAACTTGCTAATATTTACTTAGGCACAATAATTTGTAATTTTTGATCAGGTAACTGCTATTAAGTTTAGGTACCTAATATTATTTCAGCGTGTAACATGTTAAAATTATAACACAGTTTTTTTTACGTTCCAGATTTCAATTAAACGAACAAAACCTTTGAAACCAAAGTCGTTAAGATAAAGCCCGTATAACCAACGTTTTGTTGAAATCATTCCTCCGTTTTCTTTACGGTTTTGTTCCTCAGTAAGGATGTGGATAAGCGAAAGCAATTTTTGCAACAAAAGAATAATATTGGAAAGGTAATATTCGTACCTTTTCGTGATATGGCGCTTCTTTGTTGCAAGATAACTAAATCGTCATTTAATGATTATTTTCTTGCGATACTTGTCATGGAGTAATAAGTAAATAACGATTGAATTTAACAACTTGTTATTTTAAGGGATTTTTCTAGGAAATTTTCACAGTAGCAGATCGGAGTCAGAAAGATGGCGGTGTGGCAACCCCGTGCCTCGAATACACGCTAAGCAGTTGGTCCAGCGCTTGACCTCTCGGTTGTGTAGGTCTGCCGTCCCCACGGATTATGAGAGTGAGGGAATAGAGAGTGCACCTGTGTTTGCGCACACACTTGTGCACTGTAATAATGTTCCGCGCAGGGTTGGGACTTATAACCTAATAATGATGTGGACATCATTATTAGGTTGTGGGTGAAAGAACTGTCTATATCTATTTACATATTAAAAAAATCATTTATTTTATGTCCTCATAAATATTTTTACAGCGCATTAGGAAAAATACTAAGTATAAAACTTTAAAATTGATAATACATACAATTCATAAAGACAATAAAAATAACTAACCACCTACTTAAAAAAAATAACTAATACAATTCATCAAAATTAAAAGTCTTTTAAAGTTCCTTTATAAAGTTCTGTGAACGACTGACTCATACCGCTTTCGCCGCTCATCGGCTGGTTCTACAATAATTTTATAATAAACCGCCAAGTGCGAGTCGACTCGCACACGAAGGGTTCCGTACCGTAAAAATCAGGCAACTTTTTCAAAGAACATTAAATTTTCACTAGTTCGGTCTCAGAGCCTTGAAATTTTCAATTCAATTTTATTTTTAGTATTTTTTATTATTACAGTTGAAGTATTACTTAATTATAGAACGTTTCATGTGTCTACCTATTGTAGTTCAAGAGATACAGCCTTGACAAATTAAGAGCAAAAACTGCCAAAAATATCACGCCTGTGGTATGGGATACCCTTAAATTTTGATATTTATTTTATATTTATTATTTGTTGTTATACCTCTTACGGTTCATGAGATATAGCCACGTGACAGAAGGACTGATGGACGGACGGACGGACAGAGGAGGCTTAGTAATAGGGTTCCGTTTTGACCCTTCCGGTACGGAACCCTAAAAACGAAAGTAATTTTATATGTTGCCTTCTCACGCCTAAACGGCTGAACAGATCTTAACAAAATTTGGCAGGGTGGTAAGCGGTATCCCTGGGACGGACTAGGCTCCTTGATAAGCGTGTGCGAAGCCACGGGCTAGTTCTGTTTATGCACATTGAAAAAAACGAATGTAGTGTGAGCGACTTACTCTCACTTATCGGGGGATTCAAGTCCAGCTGTGGACTTAGTATTGGCTATTATGAGTAGATACTGGTTTTGGTTGATGTGATGCTGAATTATATTTAAATTGGCTAAGTGGTTTTCCGTCAATTGATAGTTTAGTTATACAAAACACAACGTAAAAATTTAACGGAAGCCTCCAACTTTTTCCCTTAATTATTGAGTTAAACTCATTCTTTTAGCCTTAGCCCTGAGCCCTTGGAAACATAATAGCTGTCCTCGTTAAATATTCTAGCAAGGTCACGCCCACTATCAATGTCAAAGTCATTAAAACACAACTAAATGTTCAAAACTTGAAAAGGCTAGACGATTAAGAAGCTTTAATACATTTATAGACTAAGACTATAGACTACGACGGAGATTATAGTAGATTAAGAGAGCTATTACAAAAAAAACAAGACATTGCACGGTTTCATCGTCAAATTGTATAATTTTTAATCACTTGTTAATAATAGTTCGTTTCCTCTACTAAAATAACCATTAAAAATATTTTTAGAAAACTTATTTTTTTATGTAGTTATAATCATTCTTCCAATGCATGTTTAGGCAAAAACTCTCGATGACCTGTTTTGGGAGCTCTAATTTGTAGATTCTATTGAATAAAGACCACCAAAATTTTTTTTCTTGTTACGTAGACCCTATTCTTTAATAATAATAGAATATATTTTCGTTATATACCTTAATGTAAGAAAGAAAAAATCGACTGAAAAAGCTTCGAAACAAACCACAATATCTCCGAAGTTCTACATCATTTTGAGATAATATTTCTACCAAAATAATTATCAACATTTGCTTGAACTACAATATGCAGTCTATTTTTTAAATCACTGCTTAATTTTTTTTTAAAGTAATGATATTAGTTTATTTTAATGTAGAGATGAAATGAATTTTTAATATAATGAAGATAATGAACATTCGTTCCTCATAGACACAAAAAATAAAACGGCTAACGAAGACAAATAAAACGCCTATAAGCACGCTAGTCTTTAGTCGTCCATTAGTTTGAAGTATTTAAATATAACTATAAGTTCAATTGGCCGTGAGGTGCCGGCTTAGAATAGCACCACCCCACTTCTCGCCATGGGTGTCGTAAGAGGCGACTAAGGGACACCGGGGGACGGGCAGCAGCGGCCCCCTGCAGAACAACTTCACCAACGAACTGCTATCACCAATCCGCATGCCCAGCATGGGGATTATAGGCATTACCCCCCAATGATAAGTCGACACAGAAAATGGCCGTCAGTTCCCGGTCACCTCGCTTTTCCTGGCCATGGTAGCAGCCACGGTAACGGCGATGACGATCTGCGAAAGACTGCAGGCAGATGCTGGATGCGGCAAGATGAAGACAGGGTGCTATGGCGCTCATTAGGGTAGGCCTAAGTCCAGCAGTGGTCTAAGATAGGTTGATGATGATGATGATCAGTTCAATTATGTTTTCAGTATCGATAACCATTTCAGATGAATTAGTTTAATATTTTGTAGCCTTTGATATTGACGTTCGAATATAGGTAATATGAATGAGCCCGTCTCTATCCCATGAAATTACATTTGATATACTCGTACTAAGTACAAGATACTACGAAAATTACGAGTATCTAAGCGTCGTCTGCCCGTCTGACGCAGCGCATCAGCATTGCCACACAGCGGGGCAATGCAGCCAGCGCGTCTTGGGGACGCTTCCGACTGGTATTGATATGGATCAGTTGAGCTACCTGTAGCTTGTTACAACAGTCAGAAGTTAGCTCAATTGTAAATACCTACTATGTAGTTCTAATTTGTTTCTTTAATTATAAAGGGATCGCATTATGTCAATGAATTCCAAACCCTTCACAGAAAACAGTATTCTATTGATAAATCAATGTTCTAAATAGATCAAACTGTTTTAGAGATAAATAGGAACATTAAATTGCACACACAATTAAGCAAACTCACCCTGAAGGCATATACCACCTTCAGTCTGTTTCACCACAGGTAAAACTTACTTTATAAAAAAAAAAAATTGTCCAAACATCATTTTACTCACTCTAGAAAGCACCAACTAGCTATAAATATTCTCGTTCTCTATCTGAACCATTTAAAGAAGGAACACAAAATACCTAATCCCAGAACTTTTGTTTGAGTTTCATCCTAGGTTTAACCCACAAGTTTGTATCAAAACAAACATGATCGCTAACAAGCTAGCGGCTAGCACTTGTTTGACAAGGATTAGAGAGGATTTCTAAACAATCCATACATCTTTAAATTAGTCTCGTTCTCTATCTGAACCATTAAAAGAAGGAACACAAAATACCTACTCCAAGAACTTTTGTTTGAGTTTCATCCTAGGTTTAACCCACAAGTTGTGTATCAAAACAAACATGATCGCTAACAAGCTAGAGGCTAGCACTTGTTTGACAAGGATTAGAGAGGATTTGTAAACAATTCATACATCTTTAACCTTGAATATTTACTGTAATTAAAGAAAAATGTGAAAATAATCCCCACGTTTGGTAGGCAGATTGGTGATTGCAGTAGAGAGTGTTAAAAATACACAGAAGCTGCAGGCCTCTGCCTCTGCTGCAGGCTGCCTTTGTTAGGTTCCCTTAGTCAAGTCCTACGATATTTAAGGGCAGCGATGAAGGGGTCGTTTCTTATAGTTCTTTTTCGCACAGGATCGTGAAAAGTGGATGGGGAAAAGGGAAATTTTGTACTGCAGTTAGATGATTAGATACCATTTTTTGCCGAAAAAATAATAGTTTGACGACAGCATATCCGTCGGCCATTTTCTTTTTGAGCCCCCTATTTCGAGTTTTTCTTAACAAAAGTAATGCAAAACTATATTACCATTACAGCTTTAAATTTTAACCACGATTCAAAAGAATTTGAACAAACTATTTTTGGTCATTAATTTTTAACAAGAACAAATCTATAGTGGCGTTGAATGGGAAAGATGAACTTTCCTTGAAAGCGAAGTAACTGTAACTTTGGAACCAACAAAAGTTTAACATGTTAAATTATTCACACGTCTTTGTGTTTCTTCGAAAGCTAATCTGCTGGTGCTGGAAGTTTTCTGATTAATATAAGTAAGTACATCGAAAGTTAATAAAACCGAGTGAAATTTCGTTTCGAAGATTTCGACGGTTCACGAGAGCTTAAGTAACTTCGAGGAGAAGGTTCGCAATTTTATTGTTTTTCAACCGACTTCAAAAAAGAAGGAGGTTGTCAATTCGGCTGTATTTGTGTTGGCGGTTTTATTACTCTACATATTTTACTTACTCTCGAAAAAACGACGTCAATAATCCTAAATTTGAAGTAGTGTTGAAGCAATTCTTGCAAGTACCTAGATCATATTATTTCACCTCAGAACTCAGCCGAAGAACCGATATAGTTTTATAATTGAAAGTCGTTTTAAGGTTTGTAAATTTTTCTAGAGTTTCGGTAGGTCCATAAAGAATCCACACAGTTTTTTTTTAAATTAGCATACAATGTTCTAATCTCTTATAATATGACCACTGAAATTGTTAATTTTGTTAATAAATAATGCTTTGTAATCATGTTACTAAATATTATATTCAAGTTATTAAGTGATCAATTGTTTCAATTGTAAATACTAGTTGTAATTTGTTTCTATTATTTGTTGTATTTTTTTTTGTTAATAAAGTTACTAAGTATATTATTTTTATATCTAGAGTTGAGAGATATTTACGTAATTTAGAACAATGTTTAATTATATTCATGAAAGAACAACTAACTCACAGAGTATCCACATTGGTGCTAAAAACTTTCCTTGTAGTACTTTACGTTGTGCAGATGCTGAACAAAGTTTTGATAATTTATTAATATTTTTGGCTATACATGTACGTAGGTATGTGCGCAGAAGTTAAGGCAGTGAACTAAGTATACTGCCTAAAATAAGACTTACATACTTACAGCAAAGCTTGGCGAATTGCGAGGTCAGGGTAAAAACGTGTTAGAATCAGTAGCAATGACACTAGTTTACTTGCGTCTCTCAAATTTATTGGAAAACTACGAGTAAGTATCTAATGATTCGTTTTGAAATGTTGGCCAAGTCATCACAACTAGCGTTAATACATGCTGTTTAATCAAACAAAACTTTTTACGCAGGTGATAACTGGACCAACATAAGACGGGCAAGATATTCCAGCATTTCTTACCTTGTGCATTCAGCTCCGTAGCAGCTTTCGCCAGATCCCTGGTCGCCACCGCAGACGAGCAGCTTGGTCTCCACCCATACGGCGGCTGGCCGCTCGAAGACCTCTCCCTCTTATTCGACCCTCCAGAGAAATATCCAGAAGACGTCGTATCACAGCTAACCGCCCTCTCGTTCCCAGACTTCCTCGGACTCGCTTCTTTACTCGGGCATATATCTCCTAGCGTCATAGCTTCGGGCCCAAACTCTGTCTCCTCTGGCCCTACTTCAGTAAACGTGCTGTAGTTAGGACTTATATCTGATGGCCTTCTGTCAGGGTGTAGGTAGTGTGAGTGGTGAGCAGAATGAGACGTGTGCTTTATGTGGACAGAGTTAAGGAGGATATTGGACGAAGTACGTGTTAAAGCTTCTCGTTGCCTGATAGCTTCCCTAAATATCTTACAGTACATGGAGATCATGACTAGACTTGGTATCCAGAAAGAAACACTGGATGATATGATTGCGTAGACCATGTTGGCTTGGAAACTACACTCGTCAGGGTTGTCCCTTCTGAATTGTCTATGAGATTCTGTTGTGTACCATCCCATGAAGATTGGTACAAAACTGATGAAGGCAGGCCAAAGCCACACATTCGCAAGCATGAAACATACTGTCCTATGCGTCATAGTCACTGGATATTCCAAAGGCCTGACGATAGCGTAGTATCGGTCCACAGATATGCAGCACAAGTGAAGTATAGATGCACTGGAAAAGTAAACGTCAAGTGAGTTGAAGATATCGCAGACCAAAGGTCCGAAGAGCCAAGCGCCTGTAAGCTCAGCGCTGGCGTTGAAGGTCATAGCACATAGTGCGACTAGCATGTCAGCCACGGCCAAGCTTACGACGTAGTAGTTCGTTAGGACTCGCAGTTTTCTGTGTCGGTGAACTGAGATGATGACAAGGGCGTTGCCGAAGAGTGCTCCCAGGATTATTGTCGAGAAGACTAGCCCTGGAAACAAATAAATCAAATAAATACTTTAGTATTTTTGTACCTAAACATTTAATCTGTTGAAGGTTTTTTATGCCCACAATATAATTCCGCTAAATCACAAGTTGTAGTTTTATTCTTAAACGGAAATAATTAGGGTATCCAAGATTAAGCGTGCGAAGCCGTGGGTGGCCCCTTAAAAGTTTTATAACACAATCGTTCCTGTATTTGGTCGTAATGCCTAACGCCATCAGCAGAAAGTCAAAGCCAAAGTTAAGTCAGGTGTGATCGGGTCTGGCAGTGTAGAATGAAACTCATGGAGGAACACTGGCTACCTGTTCCAATTTACTACAGTCATCTAGTTACCTTTGAGCACAAGCGTGAGAGTGTGCTGCCAGGTGTGATCGGGCGCGGCCGGTGCCAGCGTGGAATGGAGCTCGTGGAGGAACGCTGGCTCCGTACCGCGCCCTCGCGTCTCTACCTCGCCTCGGAGAGCAGCATCTAGTGATAGAGAAAACTGTTTTTATCATTTTGTTCTAGCCGGTTGATTCGGGTTTTGGTGTGCAATACGAGTCACGTCTAGCCATTCTTTTTGAGACTCAGAATAAGTATTTGGACACTTGGTATTTGGCATCTAGATTGATCATTTGGTTCAAATCAATTGCGATATACGAGTAGGTGTTCATGACAAAGCGAAAGAGCTCTCATGATTATAAAAGTTACTTTGTTGACTTATCGTTCTTTTGTTAAAGCGATTCATTGATATCATTTTGCAGAATATCTATTCTGCAAAATGATATCGATAGCCGGTTGGTTTTAATAACAGGATATCTACCCTGATATTATAACCAACCAGGCTACAATAGGCTACAAACGTTTACGTAACAGCCGAGAAAACCAGCTAAATAATAGCAAAGTCACGATTACCCTAATCCTTATTAGCCAAACTGTTATTGCATCAAATGGTCCAACTTTCAGCCTTTTGGGACCATTAGATGCCTTAGATTGGCCTCGGATTATCTTATCTAGAAATCCACCAAATTATCTTATGTCCTACAAATCGTTTCTTGAATAAAGCGTACCCAATCTTCCAAAGTTTAAATTGAATTTCATGCTTATTTAGAAATTCGTGTTCGTGGTAAATTATATTAACCAGGGTTAGTACTAACTTGTTTAGTTAAATCAGATAATCTGGGTTGTAAATTATGCTAACGTTGGAAAAGCACATGAAATAAAATCAGACAATTAGAAAAGTGGGATCTTTAATAAAAACTGTGCAAATCAAAGAGCGCAAACATGCAAAAAAAAAAATTGTGTGCACAGCTTGAAATGATTATTCTTGTATATTTTTCTACAGCATTATCACTGGCCCATGCATAAAGAAATCAAATAATATCCCAAAAAAAGTTCGACGTCGATGGGACTGAACTCGCAATCTTCCCTCAGTACGGTATTTGATTTCTAAGAAATTACCTTTTTTTTATTATATCTTTATTGACAAAGAAAATTAGAATTCAAAAATAAAAACAAATTAGAACCAGTATTCACAATTGAAACAATTAAGCTAACTGCAGACTGTTGCAAACAATCTACAGGTAGCTCAACTGATCCATATCAATACCAGTCGGAAGCGTAAAAAAAAGCGTAAGAAATTACCCCGAGTGTGAGGGCATACGCACTATAATAATAAAAACCTTAGTATGAAAAAGGTTCTCCATCTGTGACCAAAGTCAGCAAAATTTGTGTTAAGTGTTGTACCAGATGTCTAACAAGGTATCTGTTTTACATAATCTAACATTTTATTCGTAGAAAACGAGCAGACTCGTTAGAAAAAGAAACTTATATTTAGTACACATTTACTGTTTAAATGTATCTCATTTTAAGTGAACTGTAATGTTTTTAAAAGAAATAACGATCATTAAATCTAGAAAAAAACCATTATCATCGGCTTATACTAGTTCTGAAGGCAGTGGCCTTCTGGTGACACTTGATATAACTTGATATACATAAGTGTAAATACTATTTGTAATTTAAAGTCATTTACAACGGGATATTTACCGTGATTTGAGTTTTGAGCTTTCCAATATTTCGGCACAGTTTCATGCGCCATGATCACGGAATAACTGAAGTCACTGCGAGTTAGTTTTTATTGTCAGACATACCGACCGATCTACCCTAATTTTTTTATCTCTTGCACCGAATGTTACCAGAAACGTTTTATTACGGTTTCATCGAACGCAACTCGATCACGGCACACAACACTGAAGGTATCAGAACGCGGCCCGGTTGTTATTTTAAAGGAGTGTGATCAGTTCTAGAGATTCAGATTATGACGATTATTCCTTCCTAATTTAACACCAGAACACAATACGCCATATTTTAACATCTAACTAGCTACCTATGCTTGATAATGAAATTAAGAATTAAATTACACAATTTCTATACCTTTGCGTCTATGATAGCTCCGTCCGTTGGCTCAATTAATGTTTTTATTTTCATTAAATTGTTCAAATTTGTGACTTTAAGACAAAAACATGAATGAATAAGAGTATTATAATTAAGTAAAGGAAATGATTCCAATCATTCATAATTAAGTTATCAAATGAATGGTATCGCTTTGTGCATCTCAAAACAGTTTTTTCTATTATTACGTCGTCAAAATTGTTGAAATTTATGTTTTATATAGGTATAGGTTAAATTTAGTTCTGTTTAAGTTGCATAACAGTCAAAGCCATCTAACATAATTCATTTTAACACAATTAGCTAAGGAAATGTCAAATAATTAATTCCGCTAAGATGCATGAAAACTCACTTAGCCTCTCAGCTAGGTGAATGCCCGCGCGGGCACAAAGATACCGTTTTGAGTTAAAAAAATACCCACACAGATTAGATTTAGATTTGAAGTCGCGACCTTTTGCGTCTAACCATTGTTTTCGTTTCTGTTACAGACATTTTTAGACTGGCTATTATCTCTAGAATCTTTATAATGTCTGCAATAACTCAAAAGATATCTACGTGACTAAAATAATAATAATGATAGGGCGATGACTTTTTGTAAGAACATTTTAATAATTAGATTTGGAGCTACTACGTGGAATCATGATTTCATAAAACTGCAAGGTTTTTGCTTTATGATTAAGTGATGTCGATGACCGAACTTAAGTCGGGATTAAAAGTTTTCTGAGTTATTTATTAGAATGATCAGTAAAAAGGATAATCTTTTCTTAGAAGATAATGAATGTTATTGTAAAAGGTTAGAGTAAAGATTGCTATTCATAAGCATCTGTAGCGCAGTGGGTGAAGGTCCACCTGCGACACAGGAGATTGCGAATTAGTTTCCCGTCTCCTGACAAATGTTTGTACGATCTGCAGATACCTAAGTGTTCCGGGTGTTCTGGGTGTTTTCTATGTATTGCAAAAATATCTATCTATGTATTGTATTAGGTATGTATAAGGTATGTAGATGGAGACCGATTGTGTGGGACACTCATCCGAGGACCTCCGTGAGGGCTGGTGCGGCGGCAGATTTGGCCGAGGATCTCAAAAGACGCAAATATGGTCTCGAAAGAGCTTACACATTTGCTCCCTTTGGAATCGAGACCCTAGGTCCGTGAGGTACCGAGGCTCTCCGGGTTTTTAAAAAGTTATCTGAGCGTCTAGTCGACGCGGCGCGTGACCCGAGAGCGACGGGTATATGGCGCAGCGCATCAGCATTGCCAAACAGCGGGGCAATGCAGCCAGCGTCTTGCGGACGCTTTCGACTTGTATTGATATGGATCAGTTGAGCTACCTGTAGATTGTTGTCAACAGTCTGCGGTGAGCTTAATTGTTGAGGCTTCCGTCGATTGGGACCGCTTTCAATTATAAATACTAGTTCTAATTTATTTTTATTATTGAATTGTCATTTTCTTTGTAAATAAGGGTACGTATATATGTTATTTAGTATCCATAACACAATATGCTCTGCTTAGTTCGGGGCTAGATCATGCTGTGTGGATTGTCCAGCATTATTTGTTATTATTTATTTAAAACTAACATAAGCCAGTTTATTGCCCATAGTCCAATAAACGAAGTCCTACTTATCAAACTAACTCCGTAGTCAAAATGTCTAACTTCAGGAAACGTTTGGCTGTACACAGAAACATTAATTAATCGTATTTTTAACATTAATTAATCGTATTTTTAACTTCGAAAAAGGGAGGTAGTTCTATATTCGACTGTAAGTCTGTTTTATTATGCATTTTCACCGATTGTAGACCAATTTTGATGATTCTCTAATTTCGGTAATGATCCCGGTGTGGTTCCTTAAAATAATTATTTCTTAGGAACCTTGAAAAACAGTGTAAATGTAACGTACCTTAATGTGTTGTTTGTGTGTTTGTGTGCCTTTGTACTTCGTCTACTCTTAGCATCTATTTCCGTATTGTTTTCTGTATCTGTGTGGTACAATAAAGTATTATCTATCTATCTATGTAAAAGAGTTTTATCAAAACCATTACTTGTACACTTTAATAATAATAATAAAGATATTTATTTACAAAATGGTGCAGGTAGAATATACAAAGTACTATGGGTACTTATAGACTATTTAATTAATAAATCCTAACGATTAGGTACAGATTTTTAGTACACACGTACTTGTAGTGAACCTATACGTGTAAGAGATAGTGACACCTCGCTCTAACTAAGTTAACATTAAACTTGTAATTAGACACGAGGGCTCAAATCTCCGGCTACTTTTAGGTTCATATTTGCTTTTTACAGGGATTGTTACCGCAAGTAAGATTTATATTAAGTTTTAATTGTACAACCCTTACTATTAAATACTTATAATAAATGCTTCTAAGTGAAACTAAAAAGACGACTTAAACCTAACACAGAAAATAAAGCTCATTTGATAATGACATCTGGCTTGCAATAATGACTCTACGTTTCTAGCATCTGGTATTGAAGGCAACTCCGTTATTTTGTGAGATGTGACAGCGAGATATTACTTGAATAGGTACCAACGAAAAAAGTATTTCTTTTGACTTTCACAATAGCAGTGGGCTGTCAACAATAAATAATATTTCGTGAAAGTTTGAAATCTTTCGTGCAGATGGATTATTGGTTTTCTTCTCATGCGTGCATAATAGATATTTTTTGGATTATATTTTCTTTTATAAAACAGGCTTAAATTAATGTTGAGAAATATGGGAGGCCTTTGCCCAGGAGTATGATTTTTTTACGTCTTAAACAATTTATATACTGCGAATCTCATAAATAAGAGATATAAAAAGTGTAGAAGTAAAAAAAAATGGGGCAATAAAATTTAGATAAAAACGCGATAGTAAGTTTTTACCAAACATATTTTTACATAAACTAATTTTACTATTTAAGTACATGAAGCCTTTAAATATCCTTAACCTTTAACCTTTACCTTTAAATATCAATTATATCTATGGATCAGATATACTACCTGTAAATTGTTTGCAGCAGTTAGCTCAACTGTTTCAATTGTAAATACATGTTCTAATTTTTTTTTTATTATTTGTAATAAAATGTAGCAAAATAATCCCACTGCTTAAAGACCCATCCACAGGCAGACAAAAAGACCGACGACATTAGTTTTTTTATTAGTAATTTGATCGGGTAGTAGGTCTGACCTCACTAACTTTAGACCAATATCAGTACTGCCTACATTCAGCAAAGTTTTTGAAAAACTTATTTTACATCAATTGCTTAGGCATTTCAATGGCAATGACCTGCTACATGGTAAGCAATTCGGGTTTACTCGCGGCAGATCAACTACTGATGCCGGTGTAGTGTTAGTATTGCATATGTTTGATGCTTGGAAGAAGTCGCAAGATGACCTTTTTTTGAAACTTGTCAAAAGCATTCGATTGCGTACACCATGAAACATTAATCAGGAAACTACATCACTATGGAATAAGAGACACCTCTTTGGATCTTCTTACATCTTACTTGAGTGATAGGATACAAAGTTAGCATTAATGGGAAACGGTTTTTGGGGTCTGTAGTTAGAATGGGTATACCACAGGTTTCCTCGGTCCTTTCCTATTTTTAGCTTATATTACCGACCTGCCCCATCTTGTACAGGATAATCACGAGATCCTTTTCTTTGCTGATGATACTTCATTAATTTTCAAAACGACAGAACACAAATTTTGACGATGTGAGTAACGCAATCTCAAAAGTTGTCCATTGTTTTAGTGTAAATAATCTTTTGCTTATCGAAACCAATACGAAATGAATATGATTTATTCTAACTAATGTAAAACAAGTTAAGGCTGATGTAAACGTCAAAGGCGAAACGTTAGAAATTGTTAACAGTACCGTATTCTTAGGAATAACCTTAGATAGTAAATTTCAATGGGGCCCACATATAGACAAGCTATCGAAAAGACTTAGTTCTGCAGCGTATACAGTCAAAAAAATTCGTCATCTTACAGACGTTGGTACTTCTAGACTAGTATATTTCACCTACTTCCATAGTGTTATGTCTTATGGCATACTGCTGTGGGGGAACGCTGCAGATATTAACACCCTATTTGTGCTGCAGAAGAGGGCTGTTCGTGCAATCTCTACGGAATCCCAGAGAAACTCTACGTGATGAATTCAAAGAAATAAACATAATGACAGTAATTTAAAAACTTGTTGTACACTCATAGGAATATCAATCGGTTACCTAAAAATAGCGACATACTTACATAATTTAAACACTAGAAATGAGAATAAACTGGCTGTGCCCACAACTAGGCTACACAAGATTAACGTATCTTTTAAAGGGCTGTGTACGCTTCTACAACAAAATACCAAATGAGTTGAAAAAATTATCAATAAATAAATTCAATCAAACTGTCAAGCATATCCTTTGTAAAAAGCTTACTACAAAACATCAGACTATCTAGATGATAAAAAAGCTTGGGACGAGTTTAACTCCAACTCGAAAACTAACAACCTAACAAGGTAAAGGTTTCTTGTTCGCTTCTTTACTTTACCTTAAAAAGATGGAAGTGAACAAAAAATCAAAATGATCACCTTAATTTCCTAGTTTTACTTATGTAGTTTGAATTTTGTGACGTGTCCAAGAGTCCTGTAAGGTCTAAAGGAAATAAAGCACTTTGATATTTTTTTGTAATTTTCTTTATTATTAAAGAAATAACTCAACTGGAAGTCTTACATAATATAATTAAAACTCGGAACTTCAATGCAAAATTCACTCTATCAGTTTCATATTTAAGTTCATTGTTTAACCGCAGCCACAAAGCCCTGTACAGTTTTAATCTCATTGTTGTGGCTTATAACTTAGTTTCTGTTATTTACTGATGTTTGATGAATTTCATTGAACTTTGAACTATTATCGTTAAATATAAATAAAACAAATATTGCTGGACAGTCCACACAGCATCATCTAGCTCCAAGCTAAACAGAGCAGCTTAGGGGGGATATATAAGGGTACTAGATAAATTATATTAATAGAATACATTAAGTATAACAGAGTGGAATTTTTTAGACCTACACCGTCTAAAAATTCCTCTAAGGAGAGGTACTTTAACCGGTGTAGCTACAGATAAATGGTCTTAAGAGACTATCAAGTCAATTTATTAAATAAATTTTCATCCAATTCTCAGAATTAAAAAAAATACAGTTAGCAATAAATAGGCATTTTACACGAATACTTTTTTGATGCCATCGATTGGCATCAAAAAAGTTTTGCTGTTTCATAAACTGATCAAAAACTTGTAACGGACCTCCTTACTGCCTCGTCAAAACAAAATCCACCCTGTATAGATTAGATATATATTTTTATAATACATTGATAACACCCAGAATACCCGGAAGACATATCTGCAGCGAAGTTTACAAACATTTGTCCCGAGGCGAGAATAGAACCAGAAATCTACTGCGTCGCAAGCGAACCTTCACCCGCTGCGTCACAGCGGTCGTTGTAATGGGTACACTTAGCCGAAAGGGAGTACTATTTTAGGTACTATTCCGGACTGAGGGGGTGAACTTTTGCACTACGATGTCTTGCATTCAGCATTTTTTTTTTTAAATCATTTATTGTTTGTGTCAACGAACACCTCGTGTCCAGAATCACCCCTTTTCGGCTTAGTGCAGAAATAACGTTGCACTGTGTTACGGTCATAAATCTAACGATTTATTTTGCATCTTTTTTTTAATATAAAACTTGGTAATTATGTAGGTATGTGTTATTTAATAATATAGTTAGTATTTGTATTTATACTATGTATTTTATGTATTGTGTATTTAAGTAATACGCCACCGTCTATACGTGTATATCTGCTTCGTGTCCATCCTAAGGTTGTCTGGAAGAGATCGCTCTTAGCGATAATTATTATTATTATTAACTCATTTAATTCAGATAATACATCCATAAGGCCTTGTGCAACTCTGTTATATCTCTTTTCCTGTATTATTATTTTTTGTATTTTCTTGGTTTGCAATAAAGTGTATTGTATTGTACGATCTAGAATGCAACTATTTATGTCCTTTACCACGACCTGGGGTCCTGAGTTCCGTTTGTCGATAGTATCGAAACATCATCGTGACGTCTGATTTTTGTTTGGGTTTTGCGCAGTTCCATGTCCGCACACTAGGGGCGCTGTACTAAAAAAACCCATAGAAAATTAAGACTTCACGATGACATCTAGAAACTATCTTCAAACCGAACTCAGGGCTCAGTAATCAAGTTTCTATAGGTTGTTTTTACATAACTCATTGCTTTGGAGAAATTTGGATGTAAATTAGTGGAAATGTCATAAATAAGCTTAAAAGCAGTCAGTCCAGTCGCTGTACTAGCGTACTCCATTTTTCTTTGATATTTTAATGAAGCTCAGAGGAAGATGTTTCTGTCATAATAGTGCAGTGGGAATTCTGAGTTCGCCGTATTCAATCTAGAGTATTTTTATCAGTATGTTTGCTTCACCCATTCTGCAGTATTCCAACAGGGTCCTAACTCATTACACTCGGGCGTTATGTAACGCGTTCTCTTGCTCACTACGCAGTACGCTGCGTTACGCGTTATGCGGTGCCGGACACAAAATCTAGATAGAGTGGCTTTTGTTCCGTCGAAGTCTGCGTTAGCGGTAAGGGGCGGTACGCAGCACGCCGCGTACTGTGTTGTGATCAAGACATCAACGCTTTACCCAACGAGCCTTCGTGTAGTCACGTACGGGGAAAGAAGGCGCCCGCAACGAGCAAAATGACGGATTTTAGCACACAGCGTAACGTATCATGCTCGCTGCGAATAGTACATTACGCCCGTAACACAGTGCGTACCCGGTTAGGTTGGGACTCTGTTGAGTGACTGCTGAACTTTAAATTGTGAGGTGTACTTAATGTGTAATCTATGGACAACCAACGTAAATAAACAAAATTTTTACATAAAAGTTTTGAAAGGGTTAAGTTTCATTTTATTCTCTCAAGAAAATATTTAGCTTTCCATTTGTAATACTGACACAAGTCGGTACCTATCAAGCTGCGTATCCATTATATTTAATTCGAACATCTTGTTTTTATTTCCAAAGTATTTTTATTTTAAAACTAAATAAATATTTATTTGAACAGACTCATTAAAATTCAATCTCGACTTTTGCCGAAGCCAAATGTCGTTTTGATTTATGCCGACTTTGTTTTGTATAACTGTCACATTTAGATTTTGTTAATCTGAAACATTTCATATTCCAATTGTTTTTTCATCGAATATTATCTACAAAACATATTTTTATTTTATTTTATCCTTAATACTAGCTGCTGCTTGCGGCTTCACGCGCGCTTTTTCCATTATGAAAAGTAGCCTATATGTTTATCCTAGTCTAGAACCATCTCAATGCAAAATTCCATTCCGTTCAGTTCAGTAGTTTTGACGTGAACAAACATCTGCATATCCAATCTTTTACATTTATACTATTTGTGTGAAGATAGATGGAATTTGTGAAAGTGAAAAAACATGGGTAGGAAAGGTGCAACTATTCATAGAAATGAAGACTGATAAAAAACGACACTTGATCTCGTAGTGGTTAGCACGTTCCCGTACTTAGGGAAAGATGCGGGTTCAAGTCCCCTCGCAGTCTCGCAGTTTATGGGATATTATTTGATTTCTGCTTAAAGAAAGTGGAAGAAAAAGACTTTGTTTTTGTGTAACATTACTTAATATGATATTGTGCGAAGTTAGCAACTTGATACAGGTAGAAAAAAGAACAAGTATTTTATCTTCTTCACGGACAAATAAAAAGGAAAAAGCTAAAAAGTGTTTTGGCCAGAGGAGAAATTAATACTAATTTTACCGCTGTGATAACTGCTGCAATACTAAGTTAAAATCGACGAATTGCAATATTCTTTATATCAAAGGAACACTGAACTTTAAGTTGTGCTGAACTTTTAGTTTTGAGGTTGCCGTAATCGCCCCTTAGAACGAAGAACCAACTTTAAAAACTTTCGAAAACTTCTTGGAACTGTAAAGCCAACATTAAAGTGGTATCGATTCCACAAGGCTGAAAACAAGGACATAGAAAATTAGAGGTTATTTCGTTCAACACAAAGTCAATCGATTGTCAATATCTAAGTAGGTACTAATTGTCAATGTCAATCTCTCAATTTTGAAAGCTGTCAATAGGCAGGCTTCGATGATACAGCCGCCATTTTTCTAAATTATATTCGGAGTTCAAAAGTTTTAAAAGAATTCATCCTAGCCTCCCTGATTGTATCCACTACTATTTATTTTATACTTATAGCGGTAGGAATCTGTCATTTTACTTCATTTTGACGCCTTAGAGACAGTATAAAAAATATTGAGAGAGAAAAATTAAGCCTATTCTTGGTAATACAATTTTTATGGAACAAACAACTTGGGAAAAATAAATATTCTCACTACTCCATCTTCATTAATTCAACCAGATTAGAAATAAAGACGAATTATACAAAATACAAAATCCACCTCAGCGTTTAATTTAAATTAACGAAGTCTTTGTAAGTTTATGTTATTTAATTAGAATCATGAATTCATCCGACAGGATTGGAAATGGGTCGATCTATTAGATTTGTAGATAACTCGGGAAATCCATTCACATTACAGAAACAATAGGCGTGAAATTTATCAATAACGATGTTACTGGAGTTGAAACGGCTAGTTTTTATTATGTATTTTAAGTTTCCTCTATTTGTGTGGCTATTAAATAAATAAATAACGCTGAACATGCCATACAGCATTATCCAGCCAACAAAATAATCAGAGCGTGTGTTATGGGTACAAGATAACTGATATACATAAGATTCCTTAAAGAGAAACATTTCTGAACACATTATTATTTAATGGGTATTTATCGCGTTTATATACCTATTTTTCCTGACGTTGAAACGGTATAATAAAACGGTAAATAACTAAAATACTTATATAGATTTTATTTATACATGGAAAACACTCAGAACACCCGATAAACTATACTGGACATTTTTACACATTTTTATTACCTGGCTCCAAGGGTAGGTGATGACTGATAATAATAATAATAATTACTTGGATTAAGGGTCAGATTCAAAAGGCGGTACTCCTGGACTCGGCGCGCATCGTCAGTAGGTTCCTCTCTCTGCAGCCCTAGTCACCGGCCGATTAAGGCTAACTTCGCGGCCGGTGATTCACCGTTTTGATATATTTTTTACTGTAGAATAGTTTTATAATATTTTATTTTCAATAGTAAAAAATTAATTTAATAACGAGATTTAAAATAAATGAAGTGAATAATAATAATAAATATTTATTTCGATAATTTATAAAAATTAAACATACAGGGTTTGGAGTCCCCCTTTAAGCAATATACCTAGGTACTACTGATATACCTAGGTAATCAATACGTACTTAATAAACACAAACCCGAAACAAATACCTACACAAAAGGAAGCCTACGCTGCTGTTTGCCTGTTTCACTGCAAAATATTAGTCGTATTTAGGCTCCTAAATGCAGGTACTTAGCGGCTCCCAAAAAATCTCTCCACACACGCGCGCAGATTACGCGAACCATGAGTGTGGATCCCATTCGAATATATTCGTCACGTCTTCGCATCGCGTTCATCTCGTTCCCGTAGTTTGTTGGTTTTGCAACAAAGGGTTCTTAAGGCGCGCGTGATTTGCGCGTGAGTGTAGAGGTCTTGGAAGTTTTGCCGTGATTCGCAATGCAATCCGCGCCACGATTTCACGTCGTGATTCGGTCGCAAGTGTGGAGAGGTGTTGTTTAATAAGTAGATGCAGATTCAAATAGCAGTGAGGGTAGTTGCAAAAATGCTGCCCCTGCTTCGCAGAGCTCCAGTACGCCAGTCATCCCGTGACCACGACAGAATTTAAACCTATTGAAACGTTGGGAGAGATAGGTAAATAAATGCGAAAATACGAGTGAATATTTATAATTAGAATCACTAGGTAAGCGCCCCTAAATGTGATTTTATTATTGTGCATAAATGCTGTGAAACCGCTCGTAAGTTAAGCTTGGAAGAAGCCCTCTACTATTCAAATAAAAAAAAAAAACATATTTTTTACATCCATATTTTTTACCTTACAATTGACCTGCTAATCCTGCTATTGACTAAGTATTTGTTTTACAGATAATTACTAATTATTTAATTTAAAATCCTAACTAACGTTTTAATGTTATGTGTAAGTAATAATATTTTATCACAGATTTTGTAATAATGTTTGACGCTTTGGAATATTTGTAATTCTGTAAGTCATGCCTGAATAAATAAATAATTAAATAATAAATAAGTAAGAATCCTTTTGGCAAAAACTTGGTTGATTAGAATAATTACTTACTTTTTTGTAACATAACAATTACCGCTAATTAAATATTTGTACATGGAATGTTAATAAACCGTACCGTATATGTCAGGCAACTTTTTCAAAGAACATTAAATTTTCAACTTTATTTTATTTTTAGTATTTGTTGTTATTAAAATTGAAGAGTTAGAACTAGTATTTACAATTGAAACAATTAAGCTAACTGCAGACTGTTGCAAACAATCTACAGGTAGCACAACTGATCCATATCAATACCAGTCGGAAGCGTCCCCAAGACGCTGGCTGCATTGCCCCAGAGTTACTTATTTGTAGTAAGTTTCATGTGTCTACCTATTGTGGTTCAAGAGATACATCCTCTAACGAAGAGCAAAATAGAAAAATATCACGTTTTTTGAATGGAAAAAGAATATATATTTTATTTTTATTATTTATTGTTATAGCGGCAAGAGAAACACACATTCTCTGAAAATTTTAACTGTCTACCTCTTACGGTATATGAGATAGAGCTCAGTGACAGACGGACGGACACAGCAGAGGCTAAGTAATAGGGTTCCAGCAACGACCTGACAGCAAACCCAAGAGCGCAAAATTTAAACAGATTTAAGTAAGCGTTACTCAAGCATAAATCTATGACTGAGCAACATTCAAATCATCAGCTTGGGTCATCGCAAGCGTCGTTTGTTTTGTTTGATTTGACAGCCTGTAAATCAAAAGTGAGTCAATTGGTCAATACAGCTATTTGGAACGAAAATCTTGGGGTATGAACTAGCTAATGACAGGGGCAACGCACCCGCTTTTAGTGAATAAAAAGTAGACTGTCTTTTCCCGGGATATAATCTACATTGTCAAATTTCATTAAAATCCGTTCAGCTGTCTAGGCGTGTGAAGGTTACAGATAGACGTAGAAACAAAGTCAAAGTCAAAAACTCTTTATTTCCATAAATACAATAAATGTTCACTTAGAAAAGGTCAAATCTTAATAATTAAACACTGATATGTGATATTTTTGATTCACTGAAATCAAAAATATCACATATCAGTGTTTAATTATTGATTTCAGTGGCTTCGGTATGTAGACTAAAGTAAAGAAGCGACGAAGAAACCTTTAGCCTGTTAGTTAGTTGTTATTTTTCGAGTTGGAGCAAATCCCGTCCCAAGCTTTTTTATCCTTTAGATAATCTGATATTTTATAGTAGGACTTTTTACACAAGAAGGTTTTGACAATACAAAGAGACTTTCACATTTTTAGAGACAGTACACTTATGCGTTTCAGCAAGCGTTCTGAATTGACGCGTGCTTGAATAGAAGAACTAGTTTGGGTGTATACGGATTTATGGAATGAGATACTTTTAAAAACGCGCGTTATCAAAGCGCTTTAAAACGCCTTATGTGTACTAGTTTTAATTTAATTATGGAATTACAGATAGGCAGTTTAGACTCAAGCGTCGATAACATCGAAGCGTCCCAATTCTCTCTTATTGGAAGTAACGATATGCAAATACCGAAGCGGAGCTCCCTGCAGCGAGTGAAACGATCAAAGGCCAATTTCTATGCAATTCGATCACTTCCAACGATTGAGGCAGCGAAATACCTTTTAGGGATCCGCAGAGGAATGGTGAGATGTAAAAGATTCTAGAAAAGGTGGTAAGTTTCTTTATTTTTGTGCAAAATGGTGTCAGGGGAAAGTATTCTTGGCTTCATTTTCGCCACTAATCTACAGCTGTATATGTATTATTCTATATAAAAAGCATAAACAACGCTCTAAAGGTGAGTTTTAGGTGGATAGTGGGGGTGGATGCGGATGTTTGGCAGTTTTTAATAATAATAATAATATTTTATTCAAAATGGATGGATGAATGTTAATGGATTGTTTCCTCGCCGCGTGCGATATCTACAGCGAAATGAGAGTCATAAAATATGACAACAAGACAACAGTGTTACGAGTACCTATGCTATATTAATAGAAGCCGTGAGATTGAACTACCCTTCAAAATATTGTCTGAAGAATATTGGTGGCTTCATTCACGTTAGATTGTTGTAGCCTTAGAAGAAGAAGAGCGTGTTTTTACTCAATGGTTTTAGCGTTTATTTGTCGCAATTATTGGACTACAATAACCAAGTTACAGTTGAGTAAAACTTTTGCACAAAAAATTACTTAAATTCGAGAAAAATATCAATAAATAAATTCAAACAAATTGTCAAACATATCCTTTGTAAAAAGGCTTATTACAAAATATCAGATTATCTAGAGGATAACAAAAACTTTGTTATCCTCTAGATAATCTTGGGACAAGTTTTGCTCCAACTCGAAAACTAACAACCTAACAAGGTACAGGTTTCTTGTTCGCTTCTTTGCTTTACCTTAAAAATATTGAAGTGAGCAAAAATCAAAGTGAAACTACTTCTCATTAAACTTTTCAGCGGCAAATACTTCAAATCCCGGGATGAGCCCAAAACCATAAATCAATCAGCTTGGGTTGGCCTAACGTATGAAACATGACTACGCTTTACATGGACTAATAATAAAGTAGGTACTTATTACGTTCAAGGATCGGGCTGTCAAGAAGTCGTAAGAGGGAAAACCATCGTGGCTATGGTCCGCCTATTGCCCAGTAAACACGTAGGGCGGGCAGTAGGCCGTCCTACTGGTCTAGTAAGCCTAGTCAGCCGCCCTTGGTATTTGCTGGATTGACGAAAGGAAAGCCGATCTCCTCGAACTTGACACTACTAGCGAGAGACAGCTCAGAACCGAAATGCCTGGTAAAGTCTTTTGCCGGAGGCCTAGATCCACTTCGGGTCGCCGAGCCACAGGAGTAAGTGTGCCTTAGTCCTTACAACGGCAACTTTTTGTTTAGGAAATACTACAAAGGTAAAATAGGTTTAGGAAGGTCCTTGTCTATTTTATATTCGTGCCTGTATTTAGGAATCAATACATGTCTTGATTTTAGTAAAATAAGGATTGCTGTCATTCATAGTCTAATAACATGACATGTCAAAAAAATTATGTTATGACAGCAACCATGACAAAAATTCTACAGCAAAGTACTTGTCAGCCGCTTAGTCAAAAAAACAGAAATTTTAATCTAGCTTTTGCCCGTGGCTTTATATCCGATTTTCCAGAATAAAAAGTAGAAAATAATATCTATTCCAGCTCTTTATGCTTCCAATATTTCACCGCAACCTTTATTATTTAGTTTTGTTATTTTTTCTGGTCATGTACACGTAGTCAGAAAATTCCGCGTTAAATATACTAGTAGGCTGACTAAGTCAGTACGGAATTACCAAAACAACTTCCACATTCCGCCTTCTACGGAACCCATACTCAAACCCACGATATCAACAACAATATAATGGCTACCTAATCAAGGTTGCCGCGCCAAGGGCATAGATGGCATGCTAGCTAACTCAACAGTCACGGTCAAGTTTTATATAAGCATCGATGCATGCAGCGATATAGGAAATAATTTAGTTTCTAGGAAATAGTGGTGAAAATATAATGGCTTATAATTAGATAGATCGAGAGATTATGACTCTTTTGTTCAACTTAACTACAAAATTACATTAAAAAAAGTAGCGTAGATTACATCGCTCTCAGCCTTTTGTACTGTGTTTATTTTTTATTTATACCTTTAGAAGATTTTTTGTTTATGTTAATTACAAGTTCAATAAATTGTTCATTTATTCATTAATTTGTAGTTTAAGCGGTTGTATGGGTAAACTTATCGCTAAAAGCCATTTTTTTCGGGCATGTTTTGATTGGGCAGGACTTTTGACTTGGAATTTTTAAACGAGAATCACACCTTCCTAACTAATTATATATATAAAAGTTTGGATTCATGATTACAACCTCTTCACGCTTAAACAACCGTACGAATTAGACTGAAATTTTGCAAATATGTAGTTTTAGACAGAAGATGACAAACCTGTTTATTACTTTTAACCCGGAAAAATGCGAGCAAATCCACGACCACAACCTAGTTAGCAGATAAAACAAGACATAATTTAAGTAACGCTTTCACTCCAGTGTGAATGCCCCTTAACTCAATCAAGTATGTTTAGGTAATCTATGCCTTAGCTCTATTACTTCAAGGTTTAATTCAAATTTCTAAGGCTTTAGTTTTAGATTGGATTCTACTTATCTTATTATCTTCGTCTAGATTTAGTGTTGCTTTTATTTAGATTGGTTTATCTAGAGTTGATTATAAAGAAAATTAGGCGTGAGATAAGCCCGTCATTTATAACTTGTGCAGATTTCGTATAAATAGTTGTAAGGGGAACTTTACACATGACAGTTACTCGTATAAAACGTGCACCCAGCGCAGCGTGCACTAGCCATAGCACTAAATTTTAAATAAAATCTGAGATTAGAAGAGATGTGTGAAACGATTACATAGTTGGAAACACACTTATGATTATTGTTTTCTAATTTGTTTCTATTCTGTAACTGTAATATTTTTTGTTAATTAACCTCATCTTTATAATCATCTTCATAATCAACCTATCTTGGTCCACTGCTGGCCATAGGCTAATGAGCGCCACAGCGCCTTGTCCTCAGCTTCCCGCATCCAGCATCTGCCTGCAGTCTTGCGCAGATCGTCATCCCACCTGGCCGGATCTTTATAATAATTATTGGATATTCTTTCATATTTTTAATATTCGCTCTGATGGAAACTGGTTTTTAAAGTGGTTTTAAAAGACAAGCGCTACTACCCATTTTAAAATCATTATCGTTAGGTGTTAATTAAAAAATTGAATAAAAATTTTATGGCAATGTGTGGCAGTATATCCTATACTTAAGATACCAGACTAAGGTTGGCTTTTACCCATATTGAATGTAAATGGCACGCTTCCATCTTTTAACCTAGAAAGTGGCTTATCGATTGGCGTAGCACTCCCGTAGCAGTCTCGTAGCACTGCTACGAAGCCTCTACGATGTGCTACATCGCATTTAGAACAAAGTTTGTTTCGCTACGAGAAAATGGGTTATAAGTTTGAAATTTTCTGTGGGTATTGTTTCTTAAATAAAGTTTAATGCACTGGAATGTAAATCTATCTCTGAGAGGATATCTGGGTTGAAAACGTCTACTATTGCGTTATGTATTCACACTAAATTTAAACTACGTGTTCTTCGTTCTAAGTGTTTTATAACTTCATTAATCAAGATCGGACTGTTATCCTACTACTTCCGCATGTTTTCAGAATAAATGATTATCATTATGCTATTCTAAGTGCAGAACTACATTTATGCAAAGTTTCAACAAGACCCGTACAGAAGTTTGAAGTCGTGAAAAAGTGACTAACTTCCAAACTTTCGTATTAAGGTGTGAATAATTTATGATAGTGAATTTGTAATATACATATCTTTTACCAAACTTCCATTTTTAGCCCTAAATAATAAGATAACTCGTTCAGCAACAGCTGTATCATTTTACTACTTGCCTCTCAACTTCTCGTAAAAAATAAAGCATTTTTCTCACGAAGGGCGTTAATTTTTCTCTTAACATCTGTCATTTTGCGTGACAAGTGGCAAGTGCGGTTCGACAGGACCTAATGAGTTGTGGCATAAGGTTTAGATTGGCTTGAGCTTGGTCCTGAGGTGGGCGTGTTGATAAGGGTATGGTGCGTTAGTTGGCGTTGTTTTTAAAGCGTTATTTTAAGAATGTATATAATTATTCACAAATATTCAGCTCTAAGAGATAAACTTAACGAAACATAAACTATTATAACCTACAACCAATACAGGATTTACATTTTATTCGTTTAACACAAGTTGACTATCACTAAAACTAAAAGTTTAGTTTTATCTAAAAGTGTAGGTTAAACCTGTGTTATGGTGCGTTCAGATTATGTTACATGTTATAATAATTTATTTATTTATTTTTAGACTGTACAACTATTTTTACAGGACACCTAATGCAATAGTGTACCAAAATACTATATATTATTACTAACATTCAAAATTCATTAAACCTTATAATAATTAAATCTAAATAAATAAAATTTTGGTACATACATACATGTCAATCCATTATTTTAAATATATAACATAATAAGTATCATAATAATCAAGACATTAAAAAATACAAATATTCGTCAGAACAAGTAATTAAAATAACATAAAATAAAAAGAACATATTAATAAACAAATTCCGTCAATCCAAATTCCACAATGTCAACCTTATTAGAATAGCATAGAATATAGAGGTATAACAGGGTCCTAAGAAATTCGCTCATTATATAAAGTTATGTATAGTTACATAACACGTCCACACTATAAATGCATGTGAAATAACTGTTTTATATAATATTCTGTTACTTAATTTGGAGGCATTTTTATGTGTATGAAGCTGTACAGGTGCCGGCGCCTGTAAGTGGAAAACATGCACAAAATGTTAATAAATTATGCTTTTTTGTTTCCCCAGCTGCCAGCGCCAGAGCCTTGGCAGTGAGCTTGAAATCTAGCATTATTTATTTATTTATTTATACTATCTATAAATAAATAAATAAATAATGCTAGACAATCCACACAGCATCATCTAGCCCCAAAGTAAGCAGAGCTTGTGTTATGGGTACTAGATGACTGATAAACTTAATACAATACATAACATAGATAGATATTTTTTTATTATATATAGAAAATACGCAGAACACCCGGAACAAATATTTGCAGATCGTACAAACATTTGTCCCAAGGCGGGAATCGAACCCGCTAACTTCTGCGTCGCAGGCGGACCTTCGCCCGCCGCGCCTCATCGGTCGTCTATAAATATATACATATATATATAGTATTACTACTTGTGCCACGGATTTTGTCTTTTCTTGTACCTACAGGAAAATACAAAATCCGCTAGTTCTCGAACCAGGCATTATAAGGCAACATTTATAATGTCCAGGGGAAGCCAGCTGGATTAGTGGAATAAGCCCGAATGAGGAAGGTGGATGTTAACTCGAGATTAATTCTACGGGACCCATGGGCACGGTCAAGTCTAGTTTACTCAATCGGCTATAAGGTGGGTGTATGAGATTTTTGTGGTTATTCATAAAAACAAAATAAATTCAAATTTTTACCATTTTACGATTTCTGAACGCCATAAAAATGCATAAAAATCTACTTTATCCTTCAAATAGTTTATTAGTAGGGTACCTCAAAATAGTCATAGGTAATTAGATTTTAGTTTTTATAGAACATAAGTTATGTATAATACCTAGATACATTAAAAATAATTATATTACATTAAATTTACTCAATCTGTAAGAGGGATTTTCCATAAGGCAGGAGCGAAACCTCCTGACACAGGTATCTCTATACTTAAAAGGAGGTTTCCAAAGCAATTAAAGATGAATATAGATTAAGTTAAAGGAATAAACTATTTTGATTTTGATTTTTTTGTGTCATGGGTTGAAATTCATAATTCAGGGACTCGTTGTGTTTTATAGAGCTAGTAATAACCGATAGAGTAAAAGTCGAGAGTGAGTGATGGCCAAGATTGGTCGTAGATATACTCACTATGACGATGTCGACAACTCCTACTGTAGGAGTTGTAGGAGTTATAGACTATATAGTTGCAAATCGTACTTGGATGCAAGAAGCTAACGACAGCTATGCTTCTTACATCCAGAAGGCTGGTTGAAATTCCACGAAGGCCTTAAGAGAAGACCTTCTCAAAGTAGGCTTAGTATGTACTGATTGATGATTGGTGTCCTTTTAGCCAACCTTAAGCTACGGCAGCCAATCTCAACGTAGGTGGTGCGGTAAGTTCTTTTATTTTATTGATAATAGTCAAGCGTTTGACTACCACCTCACTTAAGTAAGTGAGGTGGAAGATAAGGTTTAATTTTTTTAAATATAATTAATTTAAAATCTACTCTTAGTAATTCATTTTTGATGACCACCTCTTTGCATTTAGGTTCTCCTTGCCTAGTTGCACACCGTTGCCAGTGTGATGAGACCGTTGATAAGTTTGGTCACCATGCATTGGCAGGTGTCTCTAGTGCAGGACGTGTGCCCCGTCATAGTTAGAAAGAAAAAGAAAGAAAGTAAGAAAATTATTTATTACACACTACACACACAAAAAAACTAACTAACTAGTTCGATTAATAACATTATCATCCGTCGGGATTTTACCAGCATCAGTGTTGCAGCTACCCTCGAACCACGTGGCCTCATGCGAGATGATGGTAAAAGACCTGACGGTATGACTCTGATTTCCTGGAAGATGGGTCGGCCTTGAGTTTGGCAACAAAAGGTCGACCCATCTAATTGCCAATTAATTGTAATGCTGGCTTCTATTTCGGTCAATGAATTAGCATTGCCATTCAATGTGGCAATGCTACCAGCATTCTCGACCTTCTAGTGAAGGCTTTAGTTTTTAAGAAATAGATATAAGTGTAAATACTAGTTGTAATTGTTGTATAATGTTATTGTAATTTTCGCTTAATAAACAATCTACTCTTTATTAATAATATACTAACTACCTTTCTTAATGATCAGCATAATTTTATAGTTAATTTTATACATTTTATAGTTGTGACATTGTAGGGGGAGCACAGCTGCCTATATTACAGACTTTTTAGTCTAGTTTAGGCAACTGAGGCTAACATAGTTATTAGTTATTTGAATAAGTAATGTCAGACAAATTGCTATGTAATTATTTGTAATGATTCTTTTTGCAATAAACTATTAAACTATTATTATAAAACTCAATTAACTTAACTAAAATTATAAATTAATCCTTTCATTCTACTACACGACATAAAATGCATACGCGAAATCTTGACACATCCAGTGACTGCTGAGTGAGCTTTAAAGATCAACAGTCACTGGATGTGTTAATTTTATCCCCAAGCTAAGCAGAGCTTGTATATTGGGTATTAAATGACTGATATACCTATTACAATAGTAAGTTATTTTCTTATTATTTATAGAAAATACCTAGAACACCCGGAATAAATATTTGCAGATCGTACAAACATTTGTCCCAAGGCGGGAATCGAAACCGCAACCTGAATAGCAGGCGGACCTTTGCCCGCCGCGTCACATCATCGGTCACTACGGTTCTATGACGCTTCGCAAATGTCAACCTTACGAGTATAACGTTGGAAATTCGATCAGGGAAATATGTTCGTCCAAGTGTTGGAAGAAACAAGTTGTCAAATAGGTTAAATATTTAATGACTACCCATTTTTATTTTCCTTGCCATGCCCTAAACATGTCGTATTACGGAGCGCACCTAACGGTTTTGGTTGTCAAAGTCAAGGTACGCATAGATCTCATGGCGTGGTAAAAAACTAGAAAAACATTAATTTTAATATTTTTTCTATGGTTCCTTGAATGTGAAAACACGATTGAGAAAAAGAATTACAATAAAAAAAACATGAAAGTGTACGGTTTCGCACATAATTTGGCCGAAATCTCAGGAAACCCGCGGTCTAGTAAAATGTTTATGTTTCGATTCGTAGGTTATTTATTACTAATTATTTAGTTTCTTGAACCATTTTCTTCATAAGCGGTGTAGATTTATTGTAAATAAGCAAAAACCTGAATTTTGCGCTGACTCCGTTCCAAAAACGTATGCTCTGTCCCGCTCCTATGAATGCAAAATGGCACGCGTTGCGCCCTCTTGACAATTTCTTGTTTGGATAAAATGTATGGATGTGTTGATATTTTTGGTTACCAAAGTACCTACCAATTTAGACACAGTTATTTAGTTACTTACTTATACGTAGTACGGTCTTCACCCAAATGTAATTTACTTATTAGCAATAATTAGCCAAATTAAGTTCTCATTAAAAGTGAGTTTTTGTAATTCATTTGAGAATAAATTTTCTTAAACCAGAAGATGTTGCCTTGGAGCACGCTTTCCCAGAAGGAACTTATTCACCCTGGACATGAAGACTCCAAGATTGTACTTTACGAGAAAAAAGACGCAGGAAGCTCATTCCACTCTTTGGCCGTGCTTATTATGAAAGTAGAGCAGAATTTTTTGGTTCGACACTGTGGTATGTCGTCCAGGTATGGGTGGTACTGTTCTGTGCGTCTGTTGGTCTTATGGTGGAACAGAGAAGATGGAATAAGGTCGTGCAGAATAAATACTAACAGTAGGTGATCTACATGTCATGTAGATCACCCACTGTTAGCATTTTCTGTTTAAATCATCACATTGTGCATTGTGATGATTTCACTCAGCTAAACTTAAACAATTAATCTGACTATAGGTTAACGATTAATTTAATTATCTATCTGTATTCAGTTAGTAATTATAGACTAATTAGAACTCAGCGGTTTCTGTAATGACGGACAACACCATTAATTTAGAGTTGTTAGATTTCAATCGATTTCTGAAGATGAGATGAGATTACTGTTTGGGAAAAACCGTAATTTGTATCGGTAGGACGCAGAATATAATTAATTATGGAATTGTATATCTGCTATAAATGAAAGCTTGATTATTTTCTTATTAAAGCATTTACTGCTCGGCCTTGGCGGTGCGACCCGCTAGGGCGCACCGCCCTGCCGCCAGACGCGCTGTTGTAGACGGACATCTGCGTCTTGGGCCATGAAAGTGTCAACTTTTGCGAGTGGCTTCGACTTTTTCTCGGATGTATTGAGATAGAAGCCGAAAGTAAAGTAACTTTTAAAACCGTTGTTGTACAGCCTTATATGTATGAAAGAGTAAAAACTTTACCATCAACAAAACAATACAAAACTGTATCTTATTATTTTGTAACAAATAAATACATTCTTATTCTTTTTTTCATCAAACATCCTGCTATAGTTTATAGCATATTATAAATTTAAATCCCTTTAACAAATTTTTTGCTATTTAACATTCCCCTTCAGCACACCAGCATGTCCAGCACTGCTGGTCATGCCTCCCCCAAACATGGATGGTTTTGCCAAAGCCACTCTGCTTGGCAGGTATTTTGGTGATCGCAATACAAAGAAGGAAGCACTGCCGATTTAGCATTTAAAGCGCAAAATATTTTTATGTTATACTGGATGATAATTACAATTTAAGAATAGGATTAATTAATTAATTAAAATTTAAGCTTCCGACTTGTACAGATAAGGATCAGTTGAGCTACCTGTAGATTGATTGCAATAGTGTTGAAGCGCGCGCTTTAGTAACACGTGTTAAAAAAATATCTATCTCGATACATCGATACACACCCGAACGCGCGCAGATTTTTGTTATAACGATCTCATGGCACAGGCGTAAGCGCGTGGTTCCCACTTGCGCTAACCTAACGTGTACCTACTCGCTCGTTTGTAATAAAGAATACAGTGTCTACATAAGTCCAACGTCACGACGCATTTCCACCACGAAAGGGTAATGAGGGAGAAATAGTATGTGGAACGGACTCTTTCTAAATGAAATAGGTTTACATTTCCATCAAAGAGTTTTGTCTGTTGATTTCCAGCGCAAAAAGAAAATGAGGGAGATAAGTGAGCGAAGCGTCATTACAACGCTTTTGGATCGCTCAGTCCTTTCCGCTCGACTATTTTTTTGTTGGAAATACAAGTATGCAGTTTACTCTTGCGAGTTGAACGGAGTCCTTAATAGGTTCGCTCCGCTAGCCACTAGCTACGCTAGTAGTTGCAGATTTAGTGACGGTGTCGCGATACAATCACACAAACAAATTGCTACCGCGTGGATGCAATCGACAGTAGTATCGATATTTATGTCGAGTGTCAGTGTCGTGTATCCTAACTATTCGACATCATTGTCACTGGTCCACGGAGTTACTCCCTAAACAAACACGTCAACCTATTTCATTTAAATAAAGCCATGAGATAATCCAGTTGACACAGCAGAGTATTACGATTTCGTTCCGCTGAGAAAATGAAAGATATTTTCCTTCGGAATTCCATTAAAATGTCGAGAATACCTATCAAGATGGAATCGGATTCTGACGTTGACATTGTTATCTGTTTTGAGAATTCAGAGTGTTTGTATTCTTTGGAATGATTTCTTAGTTCCAGCTGGTCCCTTAGTCTAAATTTTTTTGACTTTCACGCGTCGTTCAAAAATATTCGCTGTAGTTATTGCATGTTGTATTTTTACATAAAAATTATGACCTAGCTGTTTGTACTATTTAAAAAGTAATTTTAAATTTATTTGTTTTTGTTCTTAATTTTTTAGTTTTGTAATAGATCAATCGAACAGTTTTACTTATTAACAAAAACAACTGAACTTATCCAGTTAAATAAAGCTTTAGTTCATTGGTGTAGATCGGCAATTTAAAACGAAGCGACGCGTGACTCGAGCTGGTGGGCTCAGTGCATCAGCATTTCCATACAGCGGGGCAATGCAGCCAGCGTCCGAATGGTAATGGTATGGATCAGTTGAGCTGCCTGTAGATTGTTTGCAACAGTCTGCAGTTAGCTTAATTGTTTCAATTGTAAATACTAGTTCTATAGATTGATCGTATTCTCGTTTCTCTCTCTCTTGTTTCACTTATTTGATTGTAATTTTCTTTATTAATATATTTTTTATTTAAAACTGTATAACATTTAGTTTATACATGGAAAACGCGTGAGAAGCCATGGACAGAAGCTAATAAATAAAATTAAAAAAGTATCGTGGCCTGAATTTTCGCCTGCAGGTCTTCATATCACGAACTAGATTATTCTAGAAACAACAGCCATTTACTTTTAATCCTCAATATACGAAGTCAGTTCGTTCCTATCATACTTTGTTAAGAAAGTTGGCAAGAATGCCTTTGCAGACTCTAAACGATGGAGTCTTGAGTTAACACTTTTCAAAGGAATAGGAAATAATATTGCGATCCTCTTGGGATGCTATCAAAATAACAACTCTTAAATAGGTCATCTTTCGACGCTTAGCTCCTTTTAGTTTAAAATTAATATCCTCTTAGATCTACTAACTAAATAATGTACTCAGTTGAGCTATCTCTAGATTTTTAAAAACAGTCTACAGGTACCTTACTGTTTCACGTGTGAACAAGCTGTTTAGTAGGCAAATATACCTAAAAATATATTTAGTTGACTAAAGAGCACTGATGTACAATACTGAAATTGTATTTGTAAAATTCTATTTATAGAATTTCATACTCTATAAATACATTTAGCGCTGATATAGGTAGGCATGCTAAACCCCCCCCCCCCCCCCCGTTAATAAACCACCTAAACGCTCTATTACTTACTGCCTAGCCTGATGAAACTTGATTTCTTTCAATAATGATGACGTTTGGACTCCAAAATACTCATTCACACTTCTTATTTAACCACTTACATTGAGTCACAATCTGTAAAAATATGTTCCACAAAATAGCAATTAACATTTTAGCGTAAAAGCTGGTGTTAAATTAATTAAATTCCCTCTGATAATTCTCATTTTCACTACGTGTGTAAGCTTCTATTCAATTTCATGACGAGACATGACTCATAAAGTCATTGAGTTAGTCTAATGCTCATTATGATATGGTATAGTCGACATAAGTCAATGAACGAGGTTAAACTTATTAAATTTATTTTAACCTTGGTACATAAGGCATTAAAGACTTTTGGAAAAAAAATATATTTTCAGTAATGCTTGAAAATATTTTTTTACCAATAAAAGGCTTGCGAGTGTTGGGTAAATATGTAGAGGTACATCATCGTTACAAAATTCAAAACTTTATACAATAAATCAACAAATTATCTTTTCTCTATAGAAGAGAACCTTTACACAAGAAAACTTTTTCAACATGTTTTTTCAGCTGGCTGACAGGTAGCAATCTGTGTGCCATCACACAGATCGCTATTTTGGTTTAGCCAAAGTTACCAAATCGCAGTCTAGAGACAAAACCCAGCATTAATAAAACACGATCTGAACGTAGTAAAAATAAAGAAAATTACAATCAAATAATAAAAACAAATTAGAACTAGTATTTACAATCGAAACAAAATTATATTAAAGTATAGAAGACAAGATAATTATCATCTTCAGTCTTCTTTACTTTCAGATTATGACTTTTTCATGTGTACATCTTTTGTTGTTACAGAAATAAATAATTTTTGATATTGATTTGACTTTTAAGTCCTTGTTGACCCACTTGGCAAAATCCTGTTTATTAACGAAATTTGCGCCAAAAATCAAACAAAATGCCACTTTACTTCGCTGGACATTAAACAAAATTTCAGCCACAGGTACATTTTCACACCCTTTTCAACCCGAAAGCTCTTCCCGAAATAGAATACGTAATAGGCATACTCTCTCACACCTGTGGTCTCAAATTGGCGTTGTTTTAGCAAAGTTTGATGTAGGTTAGCTGCTTCAAACTAGATGGGAGGTAAAGAGGGGAATAACTGTAAGAAACTGGGGAAGGAAATAGGTGAAGTACCTGAAATAACTGCTGATAAAACTATATTTAATTGAAAAAAAATAATGATGGACAATTCGGTTCCGGCTACTAAATTTCACAACCAGTAGTTAAAAAAGAAGTATTCGTCTTGTACGCAACTAGTTGCCCTTAAATAAATTCTGTACCTGTTTCAGCCAGCGTAGATTATAGTTAAGTTTCGCAACCAGTATGTAGACATAGAAAAATAAAAAAAAATCGATCTACATCTGTTTACCGACAAAAATTCTCAATTCTCGTTTCACAGCTTCACGTGATACCTACAGGGTTACAGGGTAAGTCGACCTATTCCTTGAAAGGGGTTTACACAAAACCATATAGACGCTAACGGTAACGGCGCTAGAGTCGAGAAGGATATCCCAAAGTTTTTCGACTCCTACGTCAATTGATCAAGTGGCGCAATTGGTTAGCGCATCCCGTTCTGAGGGACGGTTGCGTGTTCAAGTCCCGTCGAAGTCGATTTTTTTTGGGATATTATTAAATTAATTAAATCATACAGACTCAAGCTAAGCTGAGCTTGCATTACAGGTACTATTAGATAACGATAAACCTAGGTAATACAATACATTACCTAAATTTATATTTTTACTATGCATAGAAAACACCTAGAACACCCGGAGCAAATAATAATAATAATGCTGGACAATCCACACAGCATTATCTATCCCCAAGATAAGCAGAGCTTGTGTTATAGGTACTAGATGACTGATATACTGAATACAATACGTATGTATTGTATTCTAGATAGACATTTTTTATTATGCATAGAAAATACCGAAATATATAATAAATATCTGCAGGTCATACAAACATTTGCCCAAAGGCGGAAACCTCCTGCGTCGCGTCCCCAAGACGCGCTGGTGGCATTGCCCCGCTGTTCTTTATAATTATGTTATTTATTTATGTACCTATTGAGATAGTTGCACGACAGACAATACCTCGGCGACCTTCCTGAATCCTTTTAATTACTTTATTTCCCTAAACAAGCAACTTAACCTGAAGTAAATCGCATTACTGAAGGCGCTTTAACTTGGCTAAAGTTTATTCCTTCCGCTGGATTGCGAATGGAGCGAACCAAAGTACAGTTAATTATTAAGATTAGTTTAAAGTTCAGGCACACGAGAACATTATTACAAACAGATGCACAGTTATCCGAGACTTATTAAAACGTTAGTAGATAAATAAATAGGCAAGCTTTGAATAGTAGGTTGGTACCTTAAATGAAAGTTTACTTTAAATTTATGAGGTAAAATTTATTTTTTATATTGTTACCTGCGTAAAACTCTCCGTTGGTTTTTCATGTTGTACAGAGGTGAATGGGCATAAAAAGAAATGGGCAAATCCAGAAATTGACAAATTTAGAACTGGGTATGTACGCATCATTAGCAAGCTGAAATGGCAGTGGGCCGGCCATATCTCGCGAAGAACTGACAACCGCTGGGGTAAACTTGTTCTCGAGTGGAGATCATGACTCGGCAAACGTATTAACGGAAGCCCTCCGGCCAGGTGGGATGACGATCTGCGAAAGACTGCAGGCAGATGCTGGATGTGGCAAGCTGAAGATAGGGCACTATGGCGCTCATTAGGGGAGGCCTATGTCCAGCAGTGGTTATCAACATCAAGCAGTGGCCAAAATCAGTAGAAAACTTATCATAATCTAGAATACGGCATTGTAAGAAAATGTCACAGAACCCCTTACCTATCACAAACCATCACAATTTATAGTAAAATGCACACATAAGGTGCACCGAATTGCATAAAACATAGCGTAGAACATTCTCGATCAAGTCAACGTGCAATCATGCTACAGACAAACACACACATACACAGACATATAAACATGTTTGTGATGAGATAAGCAAGAAATAAGAAGAGCCTTGCACCGAGCAAGGCTTTTCTTATTCCTCGTGGATCTCATCATCGGATCTCCTGACAAAAATAATACCAACCTGGACTATTTTTGGTACAATCAGCCTGTATTATTAATTAATTTTCGATGTGTTTTGTTATTATTGTGTATTTTAAATATAATTTTATGAGTCATTTACCTACTTGAATAAAATTACAATCATATAATAAAAACAAATTAGAACTATTATTTACAATTCAAACAATTAACTCAACTCAACCAACTTATTAAATCAACTGATCCATATCAACACCAGTCAGAAGCGTCCTCAAGACCCTGGCTGCATTGCCCCGCTGTATGGCAATGCTAATGCGCTGCGTCAGATATCCACCAGCTCTCGGGTCACGCGTCGCTTCTAGCAGACGCTCAGATAACTTTTTAACAACTTTTTGTACAATAACAAAAAAAAAATATTTATATTTATTTATTAAATTCAGTGAAGGACTACTTACAACTTCTGCCGTTCATTGCCTGCATTCTGAACACGCACAAAAAAAGAACGACAATAGTCTCAATGAGTCACTCAGTAGACATCATAACTTGACTTGACGACCTCTGTGGCGCGGCGGGCGAAGGGCCACCTGCGACGCAGGATTTTGCGGGTTCGATTCCCGCCTCAGAAAAGAATGTTTGTATGATCTGCAGATATTTGTTTCGGGTGTTATATACACTCAGCGGCCCGGAATCTTGGCCAAGCTCGAAACTCGCGCTAACAAACAATTCAAGAGTTTCTGATGAATGTTGTAACTATGAAGGTAGGTATTTAGCTAGAGTTCACCGAGGTGAGAAAGTGACTGATTCCTATCGAGGGTGTCATTTGAGCAGCCGAGGGCCTTTAAACACACGAAATAGGAATCGCACTTTCTCCTGAGTGATACATATTGCTATAAACTACATCTACGAGAGAGATACAACATTTTCCGAAAAAGAAGTTGCACTCTTCTCTTTTTCTAATACCTACAAGAAATCTTCATAAGTCTTGTTGTATTTATTTCTGGATTTCTTGGGTAATAGGTTCTTAATCACTGCTTGAGCAGTTTGATTTATTACTACTGGCGGTGTCATAAAATCTTCACTATCACTCGACGGCATTCCGTAGAAGAAATAAAATTACCTAACTTAAATGTAAATTTCGAAGAAATTCTCGCGAATGCCTCAGGCACTTGGTTCTTTATTTGAATTACTGTTCCGAGAACGGAAGAGGCCGACACCATATGGCGTAATAGGAGTAAAAACTTTTTGAAGTTTAGCCAATAATGAAAATAACCAAAAAGGCTTATATTTCAAAACATTAAAAAAATAACACGTTACTAATGGATTTCCATACATTATTCTCTCCCGGCAAACGCGTGAAAAATGAAATTCCATGGAGTTTTTAGACCCGTATTATAGTACTCTGCAATGACGTGCTCTCTAGCTCATGTTTGGAAAAGGAATAAATCACTTTCCGAGCAGGTGTAGTAGTTTAAGTACAAGAGGGTAATTACAACTTAATACTTGAGTTGAATTTGACACCATATTTTTATTAATTTAATTAGTAGTTTAATTAGTGTATAATGTATTAAGTATGTCCTGGACACGACGAGCCTTCGAAGTTTGTAGGTGTTAGCAACGACGACTTTATGCGGACTAAATAAGGCTCAAAATTATGCAGGACCAACTCAACATAGCTACAGAATAGATAATAGTGTTTATAGGGCATAGATTGTGTAATAGTTGTCCGCGACCGCCTCGCAGGTACCTGCCTATTTATAGATTAATTTCTCGAACGAATGGAAAGAAAAGACGAGGACAGTAAAAATGTTCTAGAACAAAGAGAGTAAAAACAGTCCACCACAAAGTATATAGAATAGAATAGAAGACATTTATTTATAACAACAGCAATATGAACAGTTAAAAAGACAAGACACACTTATAGGATAGGTAAATATACATATAGAGCTGTTATAAAAAGGTCCTAACTCAGCATAATGCTGGCTCCTGATATCAGTTATCTAGTACCCATATCAGAAGCTCTGCTTAGCTTGGGACTAGAATGCTGTGCAAATTGTCCAGCATTATTAATAAATATGTATATTTATATTTAAACTTGCAGGTGAGTCTTACTATTGTTGTCATACTGTTAGATAATAGTCTCGTGTACAAGCTTGCCCATCGCGCTGTTAATGTAAATGGTCCTTAATGAATATTCAGCAGTTTAACTTGCTTTGTTTAGACACTGCCTTGATTTAGCGCAATTTTACGGAAGTAGATCAAATTGTCGTTTGAATACATCGATCAAGGTCTCGATATACAAGTACAAGTTGTATCGATAAGGATACCTTGATCGATGTTTGAATAATGTTATTTGCTTGGTGCACAATTTTGTTTATTTATTATAAAGTATAGCGTTCATAAGTAGCAATTAACCTTCTTCGGGATATAATCTACTAAAATTCTGCCCGCGACTTCACACGCGTTGTTTCTATGGAAACGATTTAGAGTTATTTATATACCAGGGGAACTGATTAATGGAATAAAAAGTAACCCATCTTTTATAACAAGCCTAGAACTACCTGTGTGCAAAACTTCAGCCTGATCAGTTCAGTAGTTTTGGCGTGAAGAAGTAACAAACATCTATACATCTAAACAGCCAAACTTTCGCAATTTTAGGGTTCCGTACCTGAAGTGTGAAAACGAAACCCTATTACTAAGCCTCCGCTGTACGTCCGTCCCTCCATCCGTCACGCGACTATATTTCGTGAACCATACCAATATAAAATTTGATGTTCTTTGAAAAATTTGCCTGATTTTTACGGTACGGAACCCTTCGTGTGCGAATCGACTCGCACTTGGCGGTTTATTATAATATTAGTGTAGAACCAGCCGATGAGCGGCGGAAGCAGTATGAGCCAGTCGTTCACAGAACTTTATAAAGAAACTTTAAAAATCTTTTAATCTTTTAAGTTTTAGTTTTGATGAATTGTTACCGTACTATTTAAATAGTTCCCTTGCTAAATTGATGTTGACAAATGATTTGATTATCAAACAACCGGCTGACAGACAAAATTTTGCTAACTAAACTGTTAAAACGGTAACGGTGTCTAGCCTTTGACTGAACAACCAATGACAAAGACTAGTGATGGTCGACTCGAGTAACTAACTCGAGTTAACTCGAGTTGGGCGTAACTCGAACCCACTCGAGTTGAATTCTCTCTGAGTTCTCGAGTTCGTCAACCGAATGGAACCGACATGGAGCGAAGCTTGCCGATCATTTGAGTGAGACTATATTCATTCATTCAGTCATAACAAAGCAAGCAAACAAGTGTCACATATGTAGATTTGAGGTTCAAGCCAAAAATACATAAATAAATGATTCTATTTCAAACAATAATTTTCATTCTTACTTTAGTTAGTTAGTATAACTCTTCCAATACATTATAAATAAATAATAAACAAAAATGAAAGAATTGAAACAAATAAAAATATAATTTGTCTGTTCCAATTTTTTAAATTATTAATGCAAAGCTGATGGAATAAACTGGTAAAAATTCAAAAAAAAGCATTCACTTGTCCATCCAGTTAACTCGAGTTACGTAATTCGAGTTCAACCCGAGTTACATATGTAGATTTTAACTCGGGTTAAATCGAGTTTTATTTTTTCCGAGTTGGCACATCGCTAACAAAGACCAATTTATGTGTATTGTGTCCTATAAACCTTTTTTGCATGTAAGTGTAATCGCGGTGGAGGGGCGTGCATTTTTAGAATGGTTACCTCTAACTTGTTAGATCACGCACACGTGGGCACGACGCGACGTTTGACAGAATAAGTCCATAATTTCCTTTCTGTGACGTAATTACACGTCACACACGTGTGCGTCAGTGTTTACCTTCTTCTATTTAGAATCTTGATTTACTTAAAAAAATAGGCAAATAAATATATAAGTTATTATCCTAATTCATTTTCCTAATTTTAATTTATTTACCTGCAGATATTTGTTCTGGTTCTGGGTGTTGTCTATGTTATGTAAAAAAGATCTATCTATTGCATTATGTATATGTGAAATGAATTTTCGCCAAATTAAGCCATAAGGGGTCAAATGTTGCCAGTATTAGTCTGCTTGCTGTGTGAACTATTTAGTTAGTACCAACCCAATAATAGTGCTAGTTAAACTATGTACTAAACTAATGTTTACCTGTGTTTTTGTCTGTCTGTTTGTTATGTAGTCTAAGAGTCTTTTATTTCTTTTTATTTATGTACCTTTAGTTTGTACGTAGTGTCTAATAAATAATTTTTCATCCCATTCCATCTATTCGAAAAGGACGACTTGGTTCGCCTTTTACCCAAAGGTGGCATTTTCTATAAGAAACTTTTAGCGGGCAGTAATGAGTTTTTAATCCTCTTTATAAGTGCGCCGCAATTATCTTTGCCACGCACTTTTTGAATTTGGAACATCATAGTGTTCAGCGCCAAAGAAATCGAACGCAAATATTGTTTGTAAATATTAAAGACTGGCTGGCTGGTACTACATCCAAACAACGAGATTCACCGACACGTTTTCCTTAAAATGAGCCAGATTCGGACATTATTAAAACACGCAGAATATAAAATCTACAACAATCACTATTCCTAATAAAACTGTAACAATAAATTTTCATAATTGCAATAATGTCTCAAATGTACGTATAAATAAGTTTTTAGTTGTTTCATTATTAGATACTATTTAATTTCAATTTAGTTGTTACTCTATGTTTTATTATCTCTATGGCATAAAGGATTATCTCTCAGATCACAATTTTTGGAACGACATTGCATGAGTCAGCAATACTTTTTGTACCTATACCTATTATTTTAATTTAATTGTAAGACTTTCTTAAGTGCAATGTAATGTGCCTATGAGAAATAAATGAATGAAACTGAAACTTTATTAGGAAATATGTCTTAGTTCAGCTAAAGTTAAGGTCATACGCTCTTCACTCCGCGTCCGATCATACCCCAAATTACCTTATAGGTATATAAGTCTAGTAGGTACCTATAATGGCGCTGCTTACTTTAGGACTAGATGATGCTGAGTGGATTGTCTAGCATTATTTATTTATAACTAGTTACGCCCTGCTGCTTCGCACGCGTTGTTTCTATGGAAACGTTTAAAAGTAATTTCTATCCCATGGGAACTAACCCTTACCTTGGAAAGATTTATGGGATGATGTTTTATTCCGGGCCTAGAACTATGTCTATATAAAATTTTAGCCTGATCTGTTCAGTAGTGTTGGCGTGAAGAAGTAACAAACATCCATACATCCAAACATCCAAACTTTCGCCTTTATAATATGTAATTTGTACGATGTGATATAAAGTGTGATTTAATAATAAGCCTGGTATAGTCCCACCGCAGGGCATGGAAGTCAACTTCAACTTCTTTTTTTTTGGCGCCGCCTGTTTTTCGCTACGACTCTGCCAGTGAGGGCAAGGAAGTCGTTAAATAAGATATATTGATTTAGTCTATTAATCAATGCCAGGGATATAGCTTTTGCGTGTTGAGGTATAATGAAAACGATTGCTAAATTGATTTCCAGTAAAAGGGAATGAGCTGAAAGGAATTGAGTGGTAGAATTTCCCGTAGGAAAAAATTCTTTGGATATATTTTTAAATACGAGCAGGTCAATTTAGATGTGTGTACACTATTTTGCTGCTGAATGGATGCATTTTGATAAATAATTAAACAAAATAGAATGAACTATTGATAAATAAGTGGCGAAAATTGTATGAATTATACATTCACAAATACATCCGAATTGTTCAGTGGAAAAACCTACGTTTCTTCCATCTACAAGTTTGATGATGAAATGAATATTGAATATTATATATAATACTATTAATAATAATTACATGTAATCAGACTAGTTCGATGGATTCATTTTATATATTTGGAATTCTACTTGCGTCAAATAAATGTTTTTACTTCATTTTACTTTACTTTGCTTCCCTATAATAATAAATAAATATAATGCTGGACAATCCACACAGGACACAGAATCATCTGGCCGAGCAGAGCTTGTGTAGAATACTACTACTGGCGCTGTTACATTACATAGATATGTATTTTTTATTAAACTTAGAAAATACCCAGAACACCTGGAACAAATATTTGCAGATCGCAAAAACATTTGTCTCAAGGCGGAAATCGAACCTGCGACCTCCTGCGTCGCAGGCGGACCTTCACCCGCTGTGCTTCATCGGTCGTCAATTATCCGCTCATAGATTTTTATGAGCCTGAAGGCGCGTTCCTAGTTTGTCGTAAAAGTAAATTGTCGTTGACGACTATCGTCTCTAGCTGTTTCCATTATAACGAATGTTTGTCTTCATTATGTAGCCGAGATTTTTTATCGTTGAACGACTATCATATCTAGTTATTCCTATTGCGTCGTGACGACATTTTACGGTTCACGGCAGTCGCCTTATCATTCGCACATCACAACAACAACAGAATCTTGACGTTTTTTTATCGTGTTACGATTGTCATGCTAGCTATTCTCATTATAACGACAATCTATCGTCACAATAAAAAGTCGTGGACGACAGTTAATTGTGTCGTCCTATACGTGAACACCTCCATTTAAATATACAGCCACAATGCTTTAACTGCACGACTTTCTGTCGTCACGTGGGAACGCGCCCTTAATCTGATGGCTAGTATCATTTAATTTATATATCATTATAATTTATCCAACTATTATCGGTTTTTATTTCATGGTGTATATCTGTAATATCATGGGTATATCATTGACTAACTACCGAACCTACTTCCCACGTATTCATTCTAGTGGCGGTCGTTAAAAGAACGAACAGTTTATTTAAATAGTTTGTTAGCCGTCAACTGTCAGACAGGTTTACAGTCCACTGATAAACTAGTTTAAATTTGCGTCGAGCGTTGCTGAAACTGTTTCTCTAGCCAGCTAGCCACCCATCTATCAAGCATTCCGTTCTCTTCGCACTTGCTTGTATCGCTAATATGGACATCTCTTTCGCCATGCGCGCGACTCTCTAGCGGTTGAGTGGACGGTGTTTTGTAAAAATGAACTCTATTGCAATGCATGTGCAATATAATATTGTATTAGTAGGCTAGCAGATTTTAAATTTTGTTTGTTTACGTTATTATATAATAGTCTCGTTTGAAATACGCTTTGCGTAGGTCAAGGTGATTACTTTTCTAATTAAAGTGATTAGGTAAATTACTAACTAAAAAGTGTAATTGTCAAGCGGCAACATTAGTTTGGTTTACTTGCATATTGACACAATTTGTTAACGCATACTGACATATGCGCATATTGACTTTAATATCCTAAACAGTTTATTCAAGCTGTCGTTTACTATCAGAGAAACAACGTTCAACGATCGATCATATCCTGAACGGCACAAATTAGTCGAAAATTAAACTGTTTAAATACTAGTTTATCGTGAAGCATAAACGGTCTCGTTTCGTTGACTGTAAAAAAGTCAACGACCCTTTCCTTATTCATTCCATAGCTACATCGATCTAGGTATTCGCCGGCCCCTCATAGATTCATAATGTGCACCCTGAATCCAATTTCATTAATTGAATAATATCAAAAGATATCCCATTTGACATTTTGGGATACCATTTTAACTAGTGTCAGCGTTCGGACAGGGGTTGAATTCCACTTAATTATAAGCTTCACGATAATAATGGTATCGTCTCAGAATTACACATTTAGGCATTTTACCTCTGATGAAAGTAATTACAAATGGAGGGACGCGTGTCAAAAGTGTCAAGGGTTGTAACCACTCTATCATTCTCTACGTGAAAATAGCACCGCACTCACTATCTAGAGTTTCGTTCATCTATGGACGAATAAAATGACGATGCCATTGTCATAGTAAAGCTTAGAGCATTAAACCAGAACGGAGGCGACACTCATAGGCGTACCCCCTCTGCCAAAGGTACAAGAGCGGCGGTCATACCCGTTATATAAAACTAGTTGCTGCGCGTCGGCCGCCAGTTATTGGATTGCAATGCGCACAGAATAAGCTCCGGTGAAAATGCCGAGTTGCAGTGTTTTTTGGTGCAAAAATAGGTCAGAAACTTCAAACCTACAAAAGGATAATATTACATTTCATCTGTAAGTATTATTTTGTCCAAATACTATTAAATAATGCACTTATTTAGCAAAAATATAAAAATATTCGTCTGTACTAAGGTGTTGCCAGTAAGTTATACAGTGTAATATTCTAGAGCAAGTTTCGTAGTTGAGTTAACACTAAAACTGAATATTTTATTTTACAATCATTATTAAAATTTTCCTATTGTAATGAACCAATAATGATTATTAAAGATTCGTGTGATTTTTAGGGAAATACTGCAATATCACCGCATTTATATGGGTACATTTCAAAATAGCAAAGATTTTTAGAAAATACTTTTATTAGTTAACTTATTATGCATGTTTTAGATTATTATTACACTTTCTAGTTGAATTATATTTTCAGTCGACATTTTACCAAAAAACATGAGTTTCAACTTAAAGAATCTGGCAGCACCTCAACAAATTTTGTGATGGGACTGCACAATCAGAAATATCGATATTCTTTTTGTTTTACTTTTTGTTTTAATTTTTTATATATGTATAAAAGTATTAAACCGAAAATAAGTGCTGGGATAGCACAATCGCGAATATCGATATCATTTTCTTATACAGGGTGATTTTTATTAGTGGATGATAATTTGAGAAATGAATTAATCCATGAAATTGAAACTTCCCCCAAGAAATTTAGGTTGAAATAAGACAAATATTTCTCTCTCAAATATTTTTCTTAGATCTCTCCTGGGTAGTTTTGTAAGGGTTTACAAAACTAAAATTAGTTTTGTAAGGGTAGGAGAGATCTAAACACTATCACCTATATTATAAAATGATGACCTATGTCTTTTAGACAAAGTAGTTCAGTTTCGTACAATCATCCCACAAAATATCAATCACTTATAAAATTTCGTTATTCTTTTTCTTACAGATAAAGTCTTATTCTTACGGTGGTTGTTCAATCCTACAGTCCTTACATTTTATGTACTTCGTGACAAATAAAATTGTTAAACCATATATCTTGTTTCTATGTTTGCTTTGCATTCCTAACAATCTTCTAATAGCTAATATATTACTTTTAATATTAATTAATTTTAATAGCTAATGAGAGGTTATCTTAGAATAGCTTAGCAAGCTGTATAAAACGAGGAGAACAAATAAATAGCTATTAAGGTAAACTTTATTCGACCACAAAATACCAAATAAAAGCATGTTGTCCTTTATGTGTATAAAGCTGCTGCATCCAGTAGTGTCTGATTGTCTGACACTGTATTTTTACAGAATTTCTCAATATTCAGGTTTTTTTCTAAAATAGGCATCAAGTATACGTAGTTAATTAGCCCCTGTCAAATAACAATGTACGTTAGGAAAACGAAAACCTAACAATAGAATTTTACTTTGCAATTTGTTTTTTTTAAAATTACGTTTAAACATACATGTAGTGTATTTGTTATTAAAACCCTTTATTCTGACACCCTACTTGATGGGTTGTTTATGACGAAATGAAATTCTACTATACATATATTAGTAAAATATTATGGCTTTCGAGACTCTACAGACTCTACAGCAATCCAATGATTCCTTATATTTAAAGTCTGTCCAGCCGTTAAGACTATAAGTGAAACCAATGAATGATACATAAATACATTCAGAAATTATTACCCTCCGCTCATTCGGCAATTGGGTAAAAATAATCAAGTGTTCCTGGTAAACTTTAGAATTCATCGATAGTCGAATATCGATAATGTCAAGCACTAGCATATTTAATTATTGCTACAATTGTGTTGTATACTGACAGACATCATTACGTGTGCGACTGTGTGAGTATGCGATTGTGTGCGTGTAGTTTAACATTGTGTGCGATAATAATGTTGTGTGCGTTTATAGCGACGTGATTGAAAAGTCTATGTGTGTTACCTCACCCCCCGCTGAAAGCGGTAGAATTTTTTGGGTAAATATTGTTGCGCGTGTCTTCTCCGTTCTGGTTTAATGCTCTAAGTAGTAAAGCGATTAGTTAGCAGAATTCGGCCCCAGAAAGCATGCAAGCACAATTGCAAAAATCACACGACCAAGACAAAAAAAAAACGGGATTTTTTATTTTCAGTTGAGTTTTAATGCTCTTTTACCAGTATAATGTGCTATCCTCAAGAAATCATCGTTGTTAATTATTTTTTGGTTTGCCTATGTGACGATTTTGATATTTTTTTAGGTTCATGAAGAGAGGTTATTGTTTTTATAATTGTTTTTTCATTCGTTGTTTTTTTTTATTTTTGAACCAGTAATAATTGCAAACTATTCTAAGTTTGTAATTATTACTGCTTCAAACATTTTATATATTAATATCTATAGTTATTTTGATATAAATTTTTTTCTTTTTTTTTTGCATTGTATTTGTTTAGTGATTACACATAAACAGTTCTGTGACTACACTGACTGCCTACATACCTAACTATTTGCTGTGTGTGTGATTTGAGTTTTTTCAGCAGACCAACCGGCAAAGCACTGGTTGGCATCTTCAAACATAATTTTCAAATGGTGGGCTGCCAAAATTATGTTTGAAGATTGGCATCTTCAAACATAATTTTGGCAGTGCTTTGCCGGTTGGTCTGCTGAAAAAACTTTAATGTTTTTGTATCATGTAGATGTTTTATGTGAATACCTGTATGTTGAGTACATTGTTAATAGTAAAAATGTATCAAAGTTTTATGTTATTATATGTGATAGAGTTTAAAGGTTATTCTTAATATCAAAGGTATACAGGGTGTTTGGAAGCTCGGTGCAAAGCCTTAAGGGGGTAGTAGTATAGACCATCTAGAACATTTTGAGCCACATTTGTCTTAACCAAAGTCTAATTGTTTTTTTTTTAGGGACCTTTTACGATTTTTAACCAAAATCCCAAAAAAATCTAATTAAGTGCTGATAATGCAAAGTTTAAGTGGAAATGTCTATTTATTTTGTATGTTTTTATTAGCCTAATGTGTGTTTAATGATATTAAATCATTATAAAGCACAGTTTATGCTAAAAAAATTACTTTCAGACTATTTAAACTTTACAGAAAAAAAGAAAAAAAAAATAATGTTTTTTAATGACATTTAAAAAAATAAATAAAATAGCTGCAGATGTTCAGATTATTTTAAAAACACGCTGAGTTATTGTTCTTTCTTTTAAGGTATCATTTACTTAGATATATATACAATTTTTGAAAATACGGTGCCTAAACCAGTTAAAGTCCGTAAATACTGATTTAAAGGAGATAAGAAAAAAACGTTTTTGATGATTATTTTTTTAATTCTGATGCTCAAAATGGCTTCCACCATTGCGTATACATTAACGACAACGATTTCTAACTTCCGTCGTCGTGACTTTCAGCTGCATTTCCTGTTTCATAGTTGTGAAAGCTGTTTCAATCCTTTGAAGTAATTCTTCCCTCGTGGATATTTCGGTAGTGTATACGAGATCCTTTGCCCGTCCCCACACAACAAAATCTACTGGGGTCAGGTCGGGCGATCGTGCGGGCCAAGGGATGGGCCCATCTCTGCCTATCCAGCTGTCTGGAAAACAGTTGTTAAGGTGTTCCCTGACAGGGAAGTTTATTATTAGGTACACAGTAATTTTCTTACCCTTAACTGGTTTAGGCACCGTATTTTCGAAAATTGTATAGATATCTAAGTAAATGATACCTTAAAAGAAAGAACAATAACTCAGCGTGTTTTTAAAATAATCTGAACATCTGCAGCTATTTTATTTATTTTTTTAAATGTCATTAAAAAACATTTTTTTTTCATTTTCTTTTTTTCTGTAAAGTTTAAATAGTCTGAAAGTAATTTTTTTAGCATAAACTGTGCTTTATAATGATTTAATATCATTAAACACACATTAGGCTAATAAAAACATACAAAATAAATAGACATTTCCACTTAAACTTTGCATTATCAGCACTTAATTAGAATTTTTTGGGATTTTGGTTAAAAATCGTAAAAGGTCCCTAAAAAAAAACAATTAGACTTTGGTTAAGATAAATGTGGCTCAAAATGTTCTAGATAGTCTATACTACTACCCCCTTAAGGCTTTGCACCGAGCTTCCAAACACCCTTGATAGTTAAAATAATTGAACACTAAGGAGGTTGCGACACTTCGTAGAAAAAGCCGACTTTTAATCCTTATATTTTATGACAAAACTCTCAGTCAAAGAGATTAGGTACTTACGTGCTCATGTAAAATAAGAAATAGAATTAAAAGAACTCTGAAAAACAATAACCGACGGGTATAAAAAGTAATGCGGTATCCATTGTAGCGACTTCCAAGCAAAAATCAGCTTAACTTCAAAGCAAGTGTCAATAGAGGCGCTCAAGAAAAAAACATCGGAAACCTGAAACTAACAACTTACCGAAGCTTGTTACTTACCAAAGTGCTTCAGAGAAGTTCCTCTAGATGTCGTTAAGACAAATAGTGGAATGCAAAAACGGAACAAATCCTAGATCGCGCAAACGCATGTTTCAGTTACAACTAACCATTTACGACTACCCAACATCAACTGTTGGTCGAAAGACCACAGGGCAAGTGGACGGCTTGGTACAGGCGAGATCTCCCTTTGCAACTATTTGGGAGAAATTCCATCTTCTCCCCCAAATCCATTTATTTCCATTTCAGAATATAAATTCTCGTTTTTCCTTCGGGTCGGTCGTTATTTACATGGAAATCTGTATTTATGACTTTTCTTTATATCTTTTGGCGTAGGATGGGTTAAACCGGATATTTTTGTTTATTTATATTTAGTATCTTTGTAATAACAAGTTTGCTGAGTTTTTGGAGTTTAATATCGGGATGTTTCTGGTAGTATTTTTTCTCTTTATTGATAGAAATGACATGGATGGCATGTTATGACATATACAAGATGGCGGTGTCATTATCATGACGTGTATTTTATTTGAAGATATCTATGCTTCGATCAGGTATCCGCTGCCTAGCGCGTCCTCCGTAGATATTAAGAACCAAGAAGCTTATATTTTATTTAAGCTTCTTGCTTAAAACCTATCAAAAATGACACTCGAAATTGTCTGCGTCTTGTTCTGACGCAGACAGTTTGCGCACAGCCGTGACATGTTCTGTGAATACGGAACAAGAGATTGGGGTGAAGTCGAATTTATTTTATTTTAATTATAAGTAGGTATCTGAACAAAATAAACGCTGTTTTTACTATAGGAGCAATCTGAAAATTTATTCATTAGGTTCCTTCCAATTAATATTTAAATGAATATATTTTTTTATTTTGGACAGCAAATAGTTAGGTATGTAGGCAGTCAGTGTAGTCACAGAACGGTCTATGTGTAGTCACTAAACAAATACAATGCAAAAAAAAGAAAAAAATTAAAATCAAAATAACTATAGATATTATTATATAAACTGGTTGGCATCTTCAAACATAATTTTGGCAGCCCACCATTTGAAAATTATGTTTGAAATGAAATAAAAATACTTCATACAAAATAAGACCAGATTTGAATGGAATTCATCTAACATTATGATCAATTCCATAGAATCACAATAATAAAGTCTTTAAATATTATTTGTGTTCCAGAAGGGAAAATTGAAAGCCGACAACGGTCGTGTTCTAATTAAATTTTAGACGAATCTCTGATTTCGAATTAATCTGTTCTTTGGTTAATTGGCGCGAAGAACTGTCAAAATTGGACGTGTTGGTTTGGGGCGGTGCAGACGAGCGACAAATTTGCTTTGGCAACCATAATACAACAATTTATACTAATTATTTGTAATTTTGTCGTTTTGTTGTCTTTGTTGAAATAAAGTACGACCATTGAAAACCATAAAAAACCCCGACCCGTTCACTATTTTTCGCAAAACGAACGAGCAAACGCCTTAAATTTTAAGAATTATCGCAAAATGTATACGAGTTTTTTATTACCTCATTCACAAAAATCGGTTTTGCCGTTTGTTGCTTTAGGATAATAAAGCGTCCTAATCAACCACTTAAATAAGAATCATGAAAACCCTAGGGTAAATAAAATAAGCTTTAGTTTCTCACACAAAATTTAAAGTTTCACAGATGATTACGTATTATAACTAGTAGCAATTACCACAGTAAGTGAGGATATTGTTATGACAATTATTCGCGGGCTAAAATCTAATGCAATGGGAGTATAGATGGTATCTCTATTGATATGATATTTATGACCCTTCCTGAATCTTTAGAGGCAATCACCTCAATCGTAAATAAGTCCATATTAAGTGGGACATTCTCAGAACAGTGGAAGGTTGCTTTGGTTAAGCCCATTCCGAAAATTAACAACCCCATATCATGCAATGGTCTAAGGCCTATTAGCTTTTGCATTACAACCAGCACCACAAGGTGTCCCACAAGGCTCTATCCTAGGACCAATCCTATTCATTTTATACAGTTCTAATATTATTAGAGCAATAAATCACTGTAATTTTCATCTGTATGCTGATGATTTGCAGCTATACATATCGACCCACCCATCTAACCTCGACAGCGCCAATAATACGATAAATTCTGACTTGAGCGTAATTTGCAGTTGGTCTAGGGATAATTCTTTAGTTATAAACCCTAAGAAATCTAAGTACATGTTTATAGGGACAAGACAGAAACTGCTAAACCCTCAAAATTATACAGCAAACATTGTAGTTGATGGTAGCTTAGTGGAGCGTGGATCAGAGGCGAGAAATTTGGGATTAGTCATAGATAGTTATTCACATTTTGAAAAACATAATATATGAGTATACGAAGCTATTTTTACCGTCTGAAGCTCCTATATAAAATCCGCTAAGTGAATCAGTAAGAGTTACACTATGTGAATCACTTGTCCTATCTACTGCGATACTGTTTATGGGCCTTGTCTTCTAAGTAGAACTTCTAAACTCGTCCAACGTGTACAAAATGCTTGTGCGCGCTTCTGTTTTTATGTTCCTCCACGCTCAACACACAACACCATTCTTGAACTCGTCGAACCTACTTAAGATGGAAGCTCGCAGAAAGCTTTATCTTGCATCTCTTCTCTTCGGTGTAATTGCTAAGCGGTGTCCTAAGTACTTGTTTGAAAAACTCACATGGGCCCGGAGCAATTCTACATATCCCAGTAGAACATGTACTCCCTTTTTTGAATCACGGCAGCACAAGTCTACGGCATTTCGAGGCTCTTTTAAATTTGCAGCTTCAAAATGTTGGAACATTATTACCCCTCCAGTGCGTGCTGTAAAAATGTTCACCTATTTAGGAGAGTGCTTAAAGAACAACTGCTTTGTGCTCAAATTAACAGCCAGTGACCAGTTCATTTGGCGTCAACACTAACATCAACTACAACATAAAAAGCTTGGTACCTAATGAAACAAAACAATAAAATAATTATTAAATCGCAATTTCTATGTCGTTCAGCTTTGTGCCACCACACAAGGACCAGTCCGAAATTCAGCCCCGCTACTAGCTTCGGTTTGTAGCGGCATTATGCTGAGACGGGGACCTTTTTGGCCCATTATGTAACACTGTACCTATCTGTTTTTCGTTTTTTTAACTAATAATAATAAATATTTATTCACAGAGATGGGTTTACAAAGTTGGAACAATCTATTTCATATTAAGTGTAGTTAGTTGCGTCTTTCATTATGTACATATCTACTTGTAGTAAACCTTTTAGGGTATCTGGCGACTTAAAGGTTCACAAATACTAAGGTCAAAAAACTATAATCTTATGTGTTTCTTGTACCTGTTTATTATTGTGATGTGTTGTGTTATTATTGTTATTATTAATAAAATAAAAAATGTTTCGGTTCGTCCTCGTTTCTGTCTGTAGCTATTTAATAGCTATGGCAACTTAGTTGTTGAAATTGCGATGTTGTTGAACTGAGTTCAATGAGTGTCCAGTCCATATCCCCTTTAATTTAGCGCAAAATTTCAGATTAAGCTGAATTTGATTAATTATTGGGATTAGAACTATTTGCCAAATAAATTGTTGGCTGGAAGATTTATAAGTACAAGTTAGGAATCGTATAACTAGTTATAGGTACTACTGGGATTGCTTGTGGATTAATTCATAACATGACAGGAATAGTAGTAGCTTTTATGGATTTATTTGAACGTCGAAGCCAAAAACACGAAATTTTTTTTTCAAATATTTTTCCTTTCTTTTTTGTGAATGAAAATGTGGTTACGTTATTGGTAAAAAGCGGAAGAAGTACAGATTAGTTATATCAGCTGAGAATTATTAATTTGAAAATAATAACTTACTTTGAATACTCTTCTCCTTAGTCTTATAACAAATAAATATAGGTAATTCTTTATATTCCTGTGTTTGCAATACACCAAGCACTTTTCATCATCAAAATAAACTGCTGTATTTTATGTAAGAAAGTAAGCAGAAAAAAAGTAAAAAAAAATTATAATTTAGTCGCATAAAATACACATTTAAAAACAAAATATAAAGACGGGACAAAAATGGTTAGGTGTACCACTCAGCGATGTCTTAATCCTCATGCTCGTTTAAATCCACTAACCATTTCTTTTCTACCGTCAAATCACTATAATCAAGTCTGATCTATTACCTTTGGTTGACTAATCAGCGTTTAAAAAACCTGCCATTGCTTTTGCAGTCGCCATACAATTCACCTCTAGATTCAGATTCATTTGTTTGTTTCCCATAGGCACAATTCATGTCAAATTATTATAACAATAATAGAAAAAATAATTATATTAATGTTACAACGATACGTCGATACGACGATGCTTCAATAATAAATTATTATGATTAATAAACAATTGCAACGATATAAAATACATAACATAGTTTTTTTCTTCTACATGCTGGACAATCCACACTGCACCAGCATTCCGATCCGAACCGATTTATCAATATCAAAAATATTATTTATTTTCATAGATTTATAATTTCGTAGAACTTATAATTTCCCCGACTATAGATTCTAAAACTCTTTATTTTTCTGATGGTTTTTCTTATTACTTGATCTATTAGGATTTCGGTTTCTATAACTCCCAAATTGATGTCCATTTACCCTAAACTTGGGATAATTTATTTAAACCGTTAAGGGTTGAATCCCTTAAGCTGCGTGGACCCTTACATTCCCAAAGAATCTACAAAAATAGACACACAAAACTTTTTTATGCGGAACTATTTTGAACTCATTTTGAAAGCTCATTTTAATCTAAAAACCACTGCAGTGCACCTGTTACTGGTGCACTATAGACAATGCAGATCATAATCGGTCCACCGCTTTTACAAACAAAGAAGCCAAAACATGAAAATGTATCCCAAAAAAGTTAATTAGAAGCGTCTTAAGTCAACAAAAAGGTTAGAAGTGATTTATGGTTTTCATAACTTGCCAAACTTGACCTTAATCTAAATCATAAAAACGAATAATCTACCTTCGTCAAACCCAAACAGGCCAGTTCCATTGCCTTTCACAATGATATTGTACGTTGGGCTATCGGCCAGAAACAAATCCACTTTTACACAAACTCACACTTGACTAAAAACACGCACAGTTTATAGAATACCATAATTTTACTTTTTACAATTTGTATAACGCGCGTTTCGATCGGCAAATCGGCGTAGCACCGCTACGAAAACTTGCTACGTACTGCCGTATCTCCGAGGCGGGTAGCACTGGCTACGAAGCCGGCATCTCAATATTGCAATATTTTTCTCCCTCACACTTTTATAAATACTATATATCCCTCTCATTTCCTAAATACGGTATAAGAGATGTTGATTTCGTTGCAGAAGGCTTGAACTAGACCTATTGTTGCCGTTTTAGCATTTCTCTCGTGTGAAAGGTTTTTTATTCGATGAAGGGTTTCCGTAGGGTGTTTTAATCGAAGGGCTCTGAAATTATGTTGATTACGTTTGCTACGTTGAATAAATGAGAGGCGTGGGAGGGATCGAAGGGTTTGTGGTGAATAAAAGGGCTGGTGATTTGATCTGTGTTTTAACCCGAGGGACCTATATCGCTAAGTGGGCTTTTGAGTTTTGCTAAGTATGGTTGAAGAAAGTTAAGAAACCATGTTTGAATAGCTTTGAGTTAGCGAATTTTATTTTAAAACTTGCTTCTGCCATTACGTAATTCCATGCCTGGTACAATAATTTAAATTGATGTTTTATTGGGTTTCATTGATTAAGTACTCAGCGATTTTCACGTTTGATTGTTTACTTGTGCTATTTGCAGCAATCAAAAGTGAAATCGGCTCGGACCGACCTGTTAACGGATATTTCCATTATTTCTGACGGCTTCGCTGATCGATGCCAGATTTATTAATCAATGCAATTGTTTTACAGAGTGTATCGGATTAAATAATACACAATCGATAATGTTGCGCCGTAGTCGAGTGGTTTCCAATACATTTGCCTGCGACTTTGAAAGATGGGTCTGAGTGTATTAGGGGCCACCCATAAATTACGTCACATCTTAAGGGAGGGGGTCGACGAAGTGTGACATGCTGTGACAAGGGGTGGGAGGGGGCATAACTTTCGTGACGTCACATTTCAAAATCTTTATATTCATACTGGCAATTTTTTTCAAATAATCGATGTTAATTTTATTAAAACATTTTAAACTAAAATAAAACTAATTTTTGGACTTCTGTCATCATTTCTTGGTGTAAAATTTCAAAATATGTGACGTCGTACTAGGAGGGCGTATCACAAATGTGACCAGCTATGACAAGGTTGGTAAAGGGGGTCCAAAATCATGAAATTTCGTATAACGTAATTTATGGATATCCCCATATGAATAACAGTTATCTGTTACCAATAACAGAAGCTCTGTTTTGGGCCAGATTTGTGTAGAGCTGCCAAGTCGAGTAGACGACCGCCAATGGGAACCCTTTTCTCGAACCATCTCGATTCACTTTTCAGCCGTCGATATCATTGTTTAATCCGTTGAAAAGTAAATAAGTATTAAATAAATTACGAATACAGGACATTTAATAATTTATTTGCCATTAAGATAACAAACACATGACTTAATGTTACCTAAAAAGTTATAAAGTTATAACTTTTGTATTATCTTGTGTGAGAGCATTGATATCCTATGATCCCTGCACTACTAGGCCTGTTTCGTGGGAGACCGAGTGAGCAAAGATTGATTGCCTTGAGCGGTACAATACCAAATTAGTTACGATATGGTATTAATGACAAATGCAAGTCTATACTAAAACTAACGAAAATTCAAATATACAATGTGAAAGACATGCTATAAAATATCATTAATTATTATAAAAAAAATTAATTATAAAGTTATAAGCTAATCAATTGGTGATAAAATTCTAAACAATAATAATTCTAGCTCTACTTCGCTCCGCTCCGCTACTGCAGGATGCTACAACAGAGGGTATGAATGAACGAGTGAGGTCACAGAAAGTTATTGAGTGGGTGTGTGTGTCTGTGTGTGTGGAGTCGTGCGCTACTGGTGGGAAGGGACTGCTGTGAAAAATTATATTTTTTTTACACATGTCTGCCCACAAAGTAAGCAGAGCTTCTGTTATGGCAACAAAATGATTGCCACTGACTTGGCCTCTGATCATCATCATCATAATTAATTAATATTTGTCCACTGCATAGGCCTCCCCTAATGAGCGCCATAGCGCCCTGTCTTCAGCTTGCCGCATCAAGCATCTGCCTGCAGTCTTTCGCATATCGTCATCTCACCTGGCCGGAGGGCGTCCCCCCACTCGAGAACACGTTTACCCCAGTGGTTGTCGGTTCTTCACGAGATGTGGCAGGCCCACTGCCACATCTCTCTGTCGGATGTATTCCTGCCTCTGATCACTTGGGGAAAATTCTCCGTCTAGGTCTTAAATTTAAGGGATACATAATTTATTATAGTGCCATTATTTAAGTGAAATTGTTGTCGTTAATAACGAAAAAACAATACCAAGACCAAAACAGCTGCTCACCACGGTTCAGAATAACCCATCCATTCCGGTCAACCTGTAGTACAGGGTGACCGGAATTGACACGTCTCGCGCCCTTTGTTTTAGATGTGCCTGGTCATGCAGACCATTATTGGAGGTATGTGCCTAACAGGCGTAACTTAGGGAATTGGATCTCAATGATATTGGTATATTTGAATCTTTGAACATCATTTGTTTGGTGTTTTAAAGACATGAGCGACAAAAGTGAGACCTACTACTACCTACCTACTGTAGAGTCCGCGCCACCACTGAAGTCCGATAGACGCGGCGTTGCTTTCGCAGAACTAAATGTTGCCGGTAAGATAGGTAAAAAATTACCAATTTTCCAATAAGGCTTGAACTCATAATTATGCAAGTTTGTACGTTCGCTCATTCTACACACCAGAACAACTGAACGACCTTGAATAAATGAGGATAATGTAGATAATAAAACAAATATTTTGAATTTATTTCGTTTTTATTATTATATATTATTTCGGCTTTTTCCGGGGGTGACAACTTTCTTTGGAGAACTTGCCGCTATTTTTCCTTTTTTTGTGATTCGGGAAACCGTTTTCACGGAAATACCTAAAATAAAAAAAAAACATTAAAGTATGTATTTACACAATCAAATGAAACAATATTTTACCCATAAATTAGGCATAAATGAGCGGCTATGGTACCCCTAAAGTTTACCTGTCATGGCGGCGACTCTCATCTGCACTTTATTTAGCGGGATTAATACTTCTTTATTCTTCCGTTCCAAATTACAAAATTCATTCACTTTAAGAATCAGTTCACGGGCTGCACTTTTCAACACTTTACGCTCCATTATTGCTGTTTATTTCACATAAATACGAAAGATTTTCAAGACCGATACTCTCCGCAAGCACTCCTGACAAAAGACAATATGGCGGAACTGTCAAATTTAGTTTGCTTTTGCCGTAAGACTTCAGTGGTGGCGAGCACTCTATGAATAAATTTTGCAGTAGGATTCGTTAACCAAAAATAAAACGTCAAAGTCGGACTCGCGCACCAAGGGTTCCGTATCATTGTAAGATCTTGTTTCTTGCCAAATATCATGATTCTAGGTCAACGGGAAGTGGGTACCCAGTAGGTTTTGGTTCATGGCGAGGATTCGCGAGGAAACATTTCATGAATAAACTACCGGTTTTTGGATTTTTCCCATTATACGTGCTATAAGACTTTGCTTCTTGTTAAATTTTATGTTTCTTAGTCAACGAAAAGTACTCTACTAGGTTTTGGTCCATGGCGAGAATAAAAATTAAAGTAATATTTTTTTTTTGTGTATTGGTTACAAGGTACAAATTTGGTTTTCGGATTTTTTCCTTTACTTGTGCTAACCGTACCTTGCTTCTCATCAAATGATTCTAAGTCAACAGGAAGTACCCTATAGCTTTTGGCCATGGCAAAAGTATTTTTTTAGTGAATAAACTACAAATTTACGGTTGTCGGATTTTGCCCTTTACTTGTGCTATAAGACTCTTGCTTCTTGCCAAATTTCATGATTCTATTTCTACAGGACCCTTTAAGTTTTGTGTGCATATGATTTCATTAGAATTTCCTAAATATTCAGACGGCTGTAACTTTTGATTGCGTTGACATAGAAGTTTGATTTATATCACAGCTCCAAGAAGTTACCGATTTGAGTATTTGATGTTAATTTCAACTACGACCGATGTGGCGCGGCGGGCGAAGGTCCGCCTGCGACGCAGAAGGTTGTGGGTTTGATTCCCGCCTTGGGACAAATGTTTGTACGATCTGCAAATATTTGTTCCGGGTGTTCTGGGTATTTTCTATATATAATAAAAAATATCTATCTATGATAAATATTGTATTAAGTTTATCAGTCATCTAGTACCCATAACACAAGCTCTGCTTACTTTGGGGCTAGATGATGCTGTGTGTATTGTCCAGCATTATTTATTTATTTATTTATTTAATTTCAACTCGATACCTCCCTCCACGCGTTCCTGAGAATAGGGGGTTGACAGACGGACAGATGGATAACAAAGTGATCCTTAAAGGGTTCCTTTTTCTTTTGAGGTACGGAACCCTAAAAAATTAACTTCTCTAAATTTTTCCAACTTCTTTGTATGTTTTCAGTAGTTTACAAACATCTTTATTGACAAAGAAAATTACAATTCAATAATAAAAACAAATTAGAACTAGTATTTACTATTGAAACACTTAAGCTAACTGTAGACTGTTGCAAAAAATCTACAGGTAGCTCAACTGATCCATATCAATAAATTATTTATATAATATTTTATTTTCCATTTTTGTATGATAACAACACTAGATTGCAATTACTAATAGTTCAAACATAAATAAAGTAATAGCAATAAATATTTTGATTTAGAAAATTTTCATTTCTTGTTGCATTATATTTGTTTAGTAGTGACTACACAAAACGTAATTAAAAAAAAATAATCTTCAGGTAGCTCAACTGATCCATATCCATATACCATACCACATAGGGTACATAGACATATACCAGTCGGAAGCGTCCCCAAGACGCTGGCTGCATTGCCCCGCTGTATGGCAATGCTGATGTGCTGCGTCAGATATCCGCCAGCTCTCGGGTCAAACCGTAGTTTACATAATAATTTCATAATTTATGTAGATAATCGATATACCTATATATTTAAGATAAATTGTATATCATGGAACGAATTATTATGTGAGAATATGTGATATGAACGAACATATTTCCAATAAATAAATTAAATGAAATAATATGACAAATTATACATTCGAGCATATCCTAATAGTGGTAAGCAAAATTTCAAATGTATGTCGTTCAGTGAGGTGATTCTAGCCATTTTTTGAAGTACATTCGTCGATAATTTTTGATCAATTTCACCCCTTTTAGGAATTGCATATATTCGGGTACACCCTGTAGGTATATACTTTGTCGATAGTTTTCTTTGGTTGATTTGAAGCAAAGTTAATCAAAGCCCGCCATGACTCGGCCAAAATGGCGGGGTTTAGAGCCCTATTAAATATACATTTTCTCTAAATTCAAATGTGCTCCCTAAATCTTGGTTTCAACATTGAAGTCCGTGCTTTCAACACTTCTCAATACATATTAATCTTCCAAGAATCCAGTGAAGAACAAAGCGGTATTGACAGGGGACCCGTATCATGGGACGAGAGCCCGTCCGTACCTACGTCACATCCGCTTTGGAGCCGGATTTAGGTGAGGGTAAGTACCTATTGCTGAGAAATAATAAATGGTTTTTAGTATGAATGAAAGCCGAAAAAAAAAATTTCGATACTACGGCATTTTATGACGGTGTTTTTTTGTTTAAAATTGGGTTCTATTTCAGTAAGAACCGATTTCTATGAGGTCATAATGACAGAAGACCAAAAAAATTTGGTGGATCATAAATTTTTTCGTCAGGTCGTGCATCACGCATTTTTCGTAAATAACCATAGCTTTCGAAATAACTTAGTACTTAATTAAAGTGCGAATCCTAACAAGTTATGCAAATGTTAAAAAAATTAAAACAAAATGTTCCGGTGAACATGTAACACTGGCTTAGCTTTAACTGTGTACACGAGCTTAGTGTAAAATGAATTAAATTTAGATAAGCTATTCAACACAATTACATAAACACAAATTTTATAATTATAAAATATAGTACAGATGCCTCATCTCATAGTAAAAAATGTGACACGCTTCGAGCGATATATTTCGAGCCAACTAGTTATCGTTCAATTTCACTAGATGGCGCAAGACTTGTTGTGACACGCTTCGGGCGATATTTGAGCGGGCGGGTACACATGTTACAATTGATGTTGTTACACTCTATCTATATAATTTATGATGGATGTTTTATGTTGTGTTGTGATGATATTGATGGAGGCCAGTTACATCTCCACGCAAAACTACTAAACAGATCGGGCTGAAATTTTGCATACAGGTAGTTTAAAGCCTGGAGTAAGACATAGGCTACTTTTAACCCCTTAAATCAGTTTCCATGAAATAGAAATAACCATAAAACGTTTCTCTATGAAAACTCCGTGGCCACCAACTGCGGAAACTAGTAATAAATAAAGCCTTTTTTCGGAAATCTTACATTTTTGTTATACGTAATAATCTATCACTAATTATCCTATGTTATCTGTTTGCCCTAGTTTGACATAGGCCTCTTCCAGCTTCTTTCACTTGTTCCTATCCCTGGCAATCAAAGTCAAAGTCAAAAACTCTTTATTTCCATAAATACAATAAATGTACACTTAGAAAAGGTCAAATTCTTAATAATTAAACACTGACACGGAAATAAAGTGATATTTTTGATTTCAGTCGCTTCGGCATGTAGACTAAAGTAAAGAAGCGACGAAGAAACCTTTAGCCTGTTAGTTAGTTGTTATTTTTCGAGTTGGAGCAAATCCAGTCTCAAGCTTTTTTATCCTCTAGATAATCTGATATTTTGTAGGAGGCCTTTTTACACAAGAAGGTTTTGACAATTTGTTTGAATTTATTTACTGATAATTTTTGCAACTCACTAGGAGTAGGAGTTTATTATAGAAGCGTATACATTGCCCTTTAAAAGATACATTAATTTTTTTTTAGTTGGTCAAAGATACACTTTGACCAACTACAAATTAAGTTGCAAATTAAGTCATCTCTTCTCTTGTACCTCTTTCTTGACCCAAGCACCCACTCATACAACTACATACACTACACCAACACTCGAGCGCTTGTACTTTCTGAATAGTTTGTGAGCTTACATATTATATTTTGTTGTAAATCTAAACTCTTACCCCCACCACCACAGCCTATATTGGTCCACTGCTGGACCCAGGCCTCCCCCTGATAAGCGCCTTATTGGCTTTTATCTCACTAGGAGTAATGCCCATAATCCCCATGCTTGGCATGCGGGTTGGGTATCGCAGTTTGGTGGTAGAATTGTTCTGCAGGGGGCGCTGCTGTCCGCCCCCGGTGGATATCCTTTAGTCGCCTCTTACGAAACCCGCGGGAAGTGTTGGGTGGTGCAAATTCTAAGCCGGACACCTAGATCTCCCATCTTAATAGGAAGAGTGGCCTGGTGCCACGCTCTTTCATCCAAAGGTATATTAAACATTTTGATTAAAGTGTCATGCATGATGCTGTCTAACTGCTGAGTAAGAAATTTCCAGAATTGGGAGCATCGTAAATGATAAACATATTTATGAACAAATAGGCAGAAACGTAGAATATCAAAAGGCACGTGAACATATAATAACGAATAGACAATAGACAACAATAGACAATAGACGAAATTTTGAATTTTTTCATTTATAAAATTGGGCAATATCTCTGTATCTGCTCCGTGTGTTTGTCACTTACTCTACGATTCTGACTCTTTCACAAATTACCCCACGTTTTTGTGTTAGAGCAACAAGCTGAGTCAGGACCTGTTAGACCTACACACGCGCGCTCGTCTACTTGCTGAGTGGACTACTACCAACCCACCCAATGTTTGTATTAGTATACTACTTAGTTCACATGTGTTTGCCTGTACTGTTTGTTATCTAGTACTAAGTAGTCTCTTTTATTTTATTGTCTCAAAGTTTGTTGGTGAAGGTCCGTCTGCAACGCAGAAGGTTGCGGGTTCGATTCCCGCCTTGGGACAAATGTTTGTACGATCTGCAAATATTTGTTCCGGGTGTTCTGGATACTATATATAATAAAAAATATCTATCTATGTTATGTATTGTATTAAGTTTATCAGTCATCTAGTACCCATAACACAAGCTCTGCTTACTTTGGGGCTAGATGATGCTGTGAGATTGTCCAGCATTATTTATTTATTTATTTATTATTTAATAACTCTACCATAATCGGAGATCCTAAGAGGCAAAGCGAAGACTTATCTACCAATTTAAGGTTTGGTGCTACACTTTTGAAGTGATTCTTTATGTTAATACCTTAGAAGCTGTTACGGTTTCCGGGATATACTCGTAAAGTTGTATTGCCATTCAACGTGTATTTATTGTACATACAAACAAACATCAGAAACTCAGTAAAACCACAGAATAGCTATATAGTACTACTTAATAACGTAACGTTCAGCGTTATGCCCCAAGGCACTGTAACAATATTTTCCCTATAGACATGTTACAAGTGCGAGAACACGATATTTAGCTTACTAGTTTAGTATTCTCGCGGGAACACGAGTAAATAACGGTTTACAAGATAAAACACTGTTTATCATGGAGGAAGACTTCCTACATGATAAACAGTGTTATACCCTTTAAACCGCTGTTTACCAAGATTGCCAGGGATAGGAACGAGTGGAAGAAGCTGGAAGAGGCATATGCCAACCTATGGCAAACGGATCGCCTAGGTGGCCCTTATTAAATATGGAATCCGGAACATGGATCACATAGGTGATCCGTGTTCCATAATTATTAAAGTTAGGTTTAAGTTAGGTATAAGAAAAATTAGATATCCTTTATTACTAGTTTCTGCCCGCGACTTCACACGCGTTGTTTCTATGGAAACGTTTTATGGTTATTTATATCTCATGGAAACTGATTTATGGGATAAAAAGTAGCCTAAGTTTTATTCCAGACCTTAAACTAGGTATGCTGAAATTTTGCATACCGGTATGTATGCAAAATTTCAGCACGATCCGTTCAGTACTTTTTGCGTGAGGAGGTAAAAAAATATCCATCAACCTCACAACACAAAACATCCATCATAAATGTAACGACATCAAGACAAATACCATACATCCAGACATCCAAACTTTCGCATTTATAATATTAAAGCGTTGTTAGTTTAGTATTCTATTAATTTAATATTCTATCATTGCACCTAGTTGTTAATAAGACAGAACAGTCTTGCCATTTCTCCTCCGCAAGCAAGCAGTCTTTTAGCTTCTACATGTGAGGACACTTATATGGTTATGAGTTATTTTGTATGTTTATTTATAAAGTGTGTACAACTGTTTGTGCTCCGAATAAACCATAATAAAAATAAAATGAAATAAATGAAATTCTCGCGGGAACCCGAGTAAATAATGGTTTTTAAGGAATGTTTTATAAACGCACTGTTTATCATGGAGGAAGTCTATTATTATTAGAATTATTATTTAGATTTCTGTGGTTATATCTTACGACGACCGTCGTAGACGACCGATGTGGCGCGGCGGACGAAGGTCCGCTTGCGACGTAGGAGGTTGCTGGTTCGATTCCAGAAATGTTTGTACGAAATACAGATATTTTTTCAGGGTGTTCTGGGTATTTTCTATGTAGGTACCTATAATAAAAAAATATCTATCTATTTTATGTATTGTATTATGTATTATACAATTCACACAGCATCATCTAGCCACAAGCTCTGCTTAGCTTGGGGCTGGATGATGCTGTGTGAATTGTCCAGCATTATTATTATTATTATCTTGTTCCTGACGCTTGTGTGTCAGCGTGCAAGTGTGAGGATTTGTTTGCTTGAACAAAGAAACGAATCTAAAAAAAATATTTTCTTAAGATTACTGGATATTAATCGTGATAAAGATTGTGATTGAAAATATCATGCTGTCCCGCTTAGATCCTATTTTCTAACTACGGTATTTTCAATCCCAATCTTTATCTACATGAATTATACTTAGTAAAGTCAATTCAAAACGATGCAACATTTCAATAACAAAAACCTTAGTGACTTACCTTACCGGTTCGCATGATAAAGGGAGAACCGCAAAATACGAGGAGGAAGAAATATCCATCATTTTTTAGTCAGTGGATAATTAGGTACTCATACCTACCATAGAAAATTAAAAAAATATAGCGGCCTACCTACTCTCTGCTCGTATTTGTGTCTATGTAGGTTTGTAAATGTAACTACATGTGAGGCTTCCATCGATTGGGACCACTAGGTGATGGGACCGCGGTCCCAATCGCCGGATTGATTAAATTTATTATTTTTCTTCCGGCGGCGAATGGGACCGCTCTCGAAATGATCGAAAAAATCTATTGTTCAAGGCAAATAAAATACAGTCAAAGGAAAAAGTAGGTTAGAAAGTAATTTTATACTACCCACTTATTAATTCTTTTCAAACCTGTAGGTATGTAACTGTTTACGGTCAAATAAATGTTTCTATATATTTATCCACATTCATGATAAAGATCGGATTAATGATCCGTACGTCTGCTTGTCCGGAGTGACAGGAAAACCTAAAATTGAAATAAAAAAAAAACAACGAGATAGACAGAATGAAGTTTTTTTTTATAGTACGATTGCAATAGATGTATAAGTAGGTAATTTCACCTCTGAACCTCCTTTAAACCCGCTACCCTAACCCTCGGTGACGACCTACCCGAGGGAAGTTGATTTTATATCAGCGCTGCATGTTTCTCGCTTGCAGCACAATGCTGAATTTACTCCCTTTTCCTATCATTAGAAACTTTTTTTTTGTGTATAATTCTAGTTTAGGTTAAGAAGTTATAGGCAATAAATGATTTATTATTATTATTATAAGTACCTTTAATACTTACTCACATCTTTTAACTGTGACTGATGCGTAAACTAAGATGGATAGCAATTTGTATCTCAGTACGGAGTAAAATGCAGATTTTACCTATATACATAATATGAGGTAGGCGTGAAAAAATACATCCCCAGTATTAGGTATAGTGGAGGTACCTTATTCTTTTGCTTTAGTCCCATAAATCAGTTCACATGTTTTAACAACCTTTATTTATACGTTTCAATAGAAACAACTAGTTGCAGATAAATATTTGCGAAATTTTATTATTCAATGGAAAATCTAAACGATCTTATTAAAATATTCCATGATTCTTGAATCTAAAGATAAATACCATTTGATGTTGATTTATCTTTGTGTTGGAAATCTTTTGATAGACGCTAGACAGATCATTACGATAACTAGGTCTAGACACAGATTTTATAATACTAGTCGTCTAGATATCAAGTTATTTAAATCATCTGTCTAGATTTGAATGCTGCGGCGGGCTGTAGCTAGTAGAACTGCTATATGCAAATGTGCGTCGTGGCAATGAAACTTGTCGGCCCAGATGATTCATCAATGAGACGTTTTCGTAATGTAAAAAAATAGTTTGACAAGATTAAAAATTTTGCGGTTTTATTGCACCTGTTGACATGACAATCTATCACAACTTTTATTCTTCCGCGAAAGATCCCTGCCATCTATTGAGTTCTAGAAATAAGGTTAGTATGTTTTGGAAATCGCGCGGGCCTTACGCGCATATAAAATACATATATAAATACATTGATCCGGGCGGTGGATTCCTTGATCGATGTATAAATACAACACATGTGTATTATCTTAAATATAACTGACATTAAATAAATAAATATAGTAAATACATAATGCTGGACAATCCACACACCATCATCAAGCCCCAAGCTAAGAAAGTTAAATTACATTGTATTAGAAAAAGCGCTCATTGGCGCTCTTTGGGGGAGGCCTATGTCCAGCAGTGGACTAAGATAGGTTGATGATGATAATCATTAGAAAAAGCCTGTATTAGGAGGTAACGCTTTTCATTATCTTAATGTTATAATTATGAGGGTTGGTATAGGTATATCATTAAAAAGCTCGCGCAAAAATATTGTGTCGTTAAAATAGATACGCCGGGTCCTAGAAAAAAAAGCATATGGCAGAACATAGAAGCTCCTTCTATTTAACCGATTTAGAAAAAAGGAGGAGGTTCCATGTTCGGCTGTATTACCTACATATGTTTATTTTCATTTTTTTATGTAGGTAATATGTTCGTCGATTTCTACGGCAATTATGGACAAGAATGATTCAGAAGTGGATTAGTATTTGTCCTGCAAAACTTAAAAATATTGTACAATCAAGGTATTCGGTCAGTTTTTAGAAACAATCCAATTATTTCGTAAAAAGTTTTTAAAATTTTAATCGCTACAATACGGTTCTATTTAAGGTTGTAGAATATATATATATATATATATATATATATTATTTATATTTTATTTGCAACTCAAATAAACAAAAACAAAATATGATTAAAAAATAAAATAAATAAAATAAAATAAAATAAATAGAAGACTTCTTAAGTCCACAAAGATAAGTTAATACCATAATAAAGACACCTCTGAAAGTCTCTGCGTGCACTAAACTCCAATCTCATGCAATCTCATCCAATCTCCTTCAATTAAACAAATCTCACAAAGACGTCTGTAAAGTTAAAGGCACATTGAGATAGATAATCTCAGATTTATGAGGCTTCTAGGTAAATGACATTATAAGTGCAATAATATGAATTTTAGGATAATTACTTGTCTTGTAAAACTAGTTTATCCATATTGACAAAGAAAATTACAATTCAATAATAAAAACAAATTAGATCTATACTCTGTTCGCCGAAACAAGCTAATACGGAAATCATAGACTGCACGTTATTGGTAGCAGATAACGAACATAGGGCACGTGCACACTGTGCACGGTGTGTGCCCAAAAGTTAGTCTTATCTGTCTCTTGTGCGGTGCGGACGTGATGTAGTAGAGCCTGGTATGGATGTTATCCTCTCGGGTGGCGGCGCTCGCGCGACGTTTTTCAATACGGTGGCATGCCGCGTACGCTTGGTTGCCGCGCGCTTGCAGCTTCCGCATTTTTCGCCGATTTCTTACCCAAATTAAACAAAATATATATTTTTAGGTTCACAGTATCATAATATGTAGGTCAATTATCAATAACCCACTCATCCACAAAACCCCGTGCGAAAAGCTAGTGAATAATGTAAGTAATCGTTTGAAGTGAGCAATCTAAACATAGCTTTACATTTTAAAATAATGGTCACTCCCACTGACCAATCTTAGTCTCTTACGCTAAAACACGCTAGTAGTCCCGTCCTTTTCACTTTCATACAATTGCACAAGAGAGCGCGCGCTATATTAGCTTGTCTCCGTGAACAGAGTATAGTATTTACAATTGAAACAAATAAGCTAACTGCAGACTGTTGCAAACAATCTACAGGTAGCTCAAACTGGCTGCATTGCCCCGCTGTATGGCAATTTTGATGCGCTGCGCCAGATACCCGCCAGCTCTCGGGTCACGCGTTGCGTCGACCAGACGCTCAGATAACAGTTTATCCATATTGTAAATAAACTCACTTTGCTCTAAATTTTACAAGGGCAAGGTATCTTTTAGGGGCCAATTTCCATACCTACGATTCTAAAAATCCTTAGTGAGTTCCGAAAAGTTAACAACTGGTGTAACGATAATTCGCGCAAAAGTTATAAAAACTGTGTCGTGAGCATTACCGCTCTATTATTTATTTAGTAACTAACACGATTAAAACAAACCAATTACAGTAATTACTAATTATATAAAATAATTAAAGAGTTCCTGACCTAATTGTACTTATTGGGTATTAGATAAATAGATAATAATTGTATTCATCACCTTAAAAAACAGTAGTAAATAAACATAATATAGAGAACAGCAATGGACCTTATCGCTTAAAGCGATTTCTTCCAGGAAACGAAAACGATTGTGAGATATTAGGTAGGGGTAGGAGGTATACAAAATTCTAGCAAAAGGTGCTTAATAAACCGCCCAGTGCGAGTCGCCTCGCACACGAAGGGTTCCGTACCGTAAAAATCATGCAACTTTTTCAAATAACATAAAATTTTCACTTGTTTGGAGACCCCTTTAAATTTGCAACTTTATTTTATATTTGATATTTGTTATTATTACAGTTGAAATGTTACCTAATTATAGAAAGTTTCAATGTGCCTACCTATTGTAGTTCAAGAAATTGACAAATTAAGAACAAAAATAGCCAACAAAATCACGTTTGTTGTATGGGAGCCCCCTTTAATTTTCATATTTATTTTATTGTTATTATTTGTTGATATAGCGGCAAGAGAAATACACATTCTCTGCAAAATTCAAACAGTCTACCTCTTACGGTTCATAAGATAGAGCCCTGTGACAGACGGACGGACGAACGGACGGATAGACGGACAGCGGAGATACTTAGTAATAGGGTTCCGTTTTCACCCTCCGGGTACGGAACCCAAAGACAGTGAGTTGACGGCAAAGCTTAAAACTAAAATTTGCATGTAGATTTTGGGGAAGGAACAGCAGATAATTATTATTATAACAAATTACATAATTATTATTGTAATATTAAATATACTTAATAGACAAAATATCAAGATACACCGGAACTCATGTAGAAACAAGGAGTACTGTTGGATGATTAGGTGATGGGTTTTGAGTTAGGGGGACGGGAGTAATTACAAATTACGGATCATAAGAGCTTCGGTGGATTCATATATTAGAGTTAATAGCCACTAACAGCGTAGGTACCACCAATAAAAAAAAATACTCATTTTCTTTCTAGCAAGACTCTATGTACGTACGCTGCCTGCTTTTGCTTTTCTGACTAACTATACTACCTGGGCTTCTTTATGACAAGGTTTAATAGGTGTCTTCTAGAACGTATTGTGGTCAAACGAAGGTCTATTCACAAGGTTCTAAAGGTTCTACGAGTACCTACAGGTGAAAACTAATCCACTCGAATTTGGATCAGAGTGGAATAGATTCAAGCAGTGGAAACTGATCCACCCGTGCTATAGATCAGAGTAGATAAAAAAATGGACACTGATCCATTAGTGGATCTGCAAAGAGGATAAGAGTGGAATAAATAAATAAATAAAATAAATAATGCTGGACAATCCACACGCAATGAATGGAGCAACATAATGATTACTTACATCGTAAGTTAATCTACAGGCTAAGCTAACTTACCAAATTAATAACGAGATTGCCAAACAGCGGGGCATTGCACCAGCACCAGCCATTGCACCAGAGTATTGGGGACGCTTTCGACTGGTATTGATATGGATCAGTTGAGCTACCTGTAGATTGTTTGCAACAGTCTACAGTTAGCTCATTTGTATTAATTATAAATACTAGTTCTAATTTGTTTCTATTATTTCATTCTCATTCTCTTTATAACGAGAGAAAAATCCTATATACACTGAATAACGATCGTTCACTTCGTTATGGACAAAAAGCTCTATATTCAATAGAATCATTAAAGCCCAAGTCCAACCAAGGATAAATTTACTTAATATCTATTAATTCCTTTTGAGTACAGTCCTACTCATGGAATGTTAAGTTACTCAAAGCCTTCCTTTGTTCCAAGACTTTCAAGCACCGAGTGTGACCAGGGCCTTAGTACATTTTCTATTCAGCTCTTTTTGCGTAGTCCGGGCCTTATTCCCTGATTACGAGTCAAGTTGGCTGCATAAGGAAGTTTGTTCGTAGCTGGCTCTGTACAAACATAGTTTACTCTAGGTTCAGCCTATCATTTTGGATATGTGGCGACCCTCTTCGCCACTAATGTTGCATCTTGGAAAAATAAACGAAATTTAGATTTAAAAGAACTTTGAACTTACTGTAACATTTGCATGATATTCTTAGTACAATATAATTGAATCTAAAATATTAATAACATCTGTGTAACCTACTTTATGTTCAAGCAAATGAAGGTCAAAAGTTTATGGCACTGTATTCTTTTAACAAACAATTTTTTTTTCTAAACTTGGTCGAGTTTTGGCTTTATATGGCTTCTAGGTTGTATTTTGTCTATGGTATTGACGTCCAACTGATTACTCCAACCGTATCGGTTGGTATTTCGATTTATTCGGACCGGGGCGCATCGTCACTAACCGCTTGCCAGACTTCCCATAATTTTTGACACACACTCAGTCGTATGTCGATTTCGAAAAAAAAAACCTTCTGTTTTGTATAAGAACCAAACTTTGCTTGAATTGCAAGTTCAGCTGGGCCTTGTTGAAAACGACCTCCTAACGAGAACCTTTGAGGATTTAGCCTTTGAATACTCTAGAGCCACGTTTGGTTTTATTCTACATGCATTTTTAAATTAATGTTGCCACATTCGTTTCCTAGGTAATAGATACCGTACTTACCTTGTTGTATGATAATAAAAGTCATAACTGCGCCCCATTTTAAAAAAAATAAATAATTATCATTGTCATACAAAGTAGCTACTGGCAATGCAATCACGGTTTCCACAAAATGATGACATTCGATGACAAAGACTAGACGGAGAAAATGGTCTGTTCGCCGCTTGCCCCCTTTCTGAATTCCTCGATTATTTCTAGCCATCCATAGAAATGGTGGACCTTTGCCCCTTTTTTGAAATCTTATACTTTTATTAGTTCATCGCCCACTTTTCAAGCACTACTTAGTTCACGCTAGTGGTTTGAACTTTCGTGTTTTGACTTAAAACACGCTTCTAAATTTTATCAAATTCAAATTCTGAAGGCATCTAAAAAACCCTTCCAGGTCAAACAACGTTAAGTGACGTCATTCATCTCCATACAATATTCATGTCTTTGAATTCCATGTCATGGTCAAAGTTTCATAGTCGCACCAAATTATCTGTAAAATGGACGAATAAGGCATTCGCCTCTCAGTTGCTGTGTAACTGTCATGTCAACAGCTAAAGCCTAATAAACAGTTCGTAATGACCAGAATGATAAGACTAATGCTCGTTAGTGAACAATTATCTTTGTGTATTTTATTATCTATAAATATAATTTGATATATTTCTTATTATGATCTAGAAATCACATTTTAAATTAATGTTAAATACACTAGAGTATAATTACAATCTAGCCATAGAATTGGCTAATGGGTAATTTAGTTTTAACTTATTTTATAACAACATATTACTAAGAACGTGTCCATTGGCACTTTTATTATTGTCTCTATACTTAAGGTGAAGTCTTTGTTCATGTGTTCTTTAAGATAGCACTTATGCAAATACACTATAATTATCACTACACTAACTCAAAAGGTTTTGTTCTTTTGAGCCTTCTCACGATGTCCGTGTTGTCGAGGATCCGGATTGCCTCGACTTTCACATTATGATGAAGGCTCTGTTGGTGAGCCTCTGAGTATTTTTGTATGACTGTGTCGACAAATTCAATATTTAGGTCCCGGTGAATATCGTCATTTCTTACGTACCAAGGAGCATTAACAATTGACCTAAGTACTTCTTCTACAATCTTTGTATGATTGCTACATTTGTCCTTTTTGTACAGCCCCAGTTCTGTATTCCATAGGTCCAGATTGGCAATTTGATAAATATAAATGATATATATTAAAGGTAGATCTTATTAAATTATATGTGAAATGGACGAATATGGAACCGCATTCGACTCACATTTGCTGTGTAACTGTCATGTCAACAGCTAAAGCCTAATGAACAGTTCGTAATGACCAGAATGATAAGACTAATGCTCGTTAGAGAACAATTAGCTTTGTGGAACTGTAACTGTGACTTTTTCATGAACGCCCGACCTTAGCTTAGAAAGTTCTGAGGACAAACTATTTCTGTCGAAGCTAGTCTGAAAATCGATGTTTAAATCAAGATACGAAATCGATACTCTTGTAACAAAAAGCCTCTAGCTTTGTAAGGGCCTTATCATACTAGCGTCATGCGAATTTCGAAACTGATCACTGTTTTTTCACTAATAAAATGTCAACTCTCGCTCGCGTGTGTGATGCTTTCGTTTTCGTCTCCTGCGTCTTCGAATTAACAAAACCAAAAGCAGTGTTTCCTCGTCGGAATCCATTTTGTTTACTGAGTTACTGTACGTCGTTAACACGCGACGAAAACGTTGCGTATCCGCCACGCGTCCGCGGCGTCATCGCTCCGCAGCCGCGGCGTGTTAGCGCCGTATTCGCTGCGCGCCCGCTCCGCCCCGAATCCGCTAGCAAACTACTAGTATATATCGTATAGGCAGGTACGAAACTTACCCTAAGTGGTAAGTATCGTTTCTGCCTATATTTAGTTCATGATAAGATAAACAATAACTTGATTGCAGGGACCAGGAACAACTTTACATAAAGCGCCTCTGAGATGGTTCGATTTACATGGCGCGGAAGATATTTTTTGTAGTTTTGAAATTATCTGCTGATAAAAGAATAAAACTAGCGAAAATGTAGTTTGTCACAAATTAGAAACCATCCATACTAATCACACTAATATTATAAACGCGAAAGTTTGGATGTTTATGTGTACGTATGCTTTTTAGGTACCTCTTCACGTAATAACTACTGATTCGATCAAGCTGAAATTTTGCAAATATGTAGGTCGAGATTTTTATCCCATAAAACAGTTCTCAGGGGATATACATAAATAACCATAAAACGTGTCCATAGAAAAAACGCGTGCGAAGCCGCGGGCAAAAAATAGTAATAGTATATATCTGAAAGTAATTCTGTCTCTCTGTCCTGTTACGTTTTCACGACTAAAAGGCTGAATGGATCTCAATGGAATTTGACATGGAGATAAATGGTATCCTGTAGCCGTCTCCAGGCATGCGGACATAGGCTACGTCTCAAAAACAATCTTAAAAATGGTAAAATAGAGGTCAAAAGTTTTCATCATCTTGATCTCCATAACCAACCTATAGCGCCGATATGAGTTACGACTTATTTTCATCTACGATCATTATAGCTAGGTGGCAAACTCCAAAGCATTTCCTGTTACGTTATTTCATGTATCTTGGCAAGATTTCGGTCCGTCGAAGTAGTTAGCAGTAGTTATTTTATAAGACCTGAAATTGTATAATAATTATGTATTCTTGCATTAAGAATAAGAATAAGAATCATTTATTTGCAAAACATGAGTATTAACATGGTGTGAGCATGCAATTATGTTTAAATATAAATTAATTATGACATATATGTTTTGCCATTACTGGCGTGCAAATAGGAGTAGGCACACTGCAGATTTGTCACTAATGTGATATGTCTTTTCTAAATAAAGTACAACCATGTTTAAAAATTATCACTTAAACTTAAAATTAATTATACATTCTAATAAGTACGAGTAGGTACATGAAATCAAAATTTTTCAAGCTGAAAATCATTAACGCTATTAACATTTCTCTATGAGAACATTCTTGAGTCTATTTTTAAATACATTTGAAGTGTCAGATGCAAATAAATGATTTATTGATTGATTGATGGCTATAACCCTGGAACCGCCAGTCTTCAACAGGCATGGGTACAAGAACGCTTTGTAGCCATAACTCTTCAAGACCAACACCTTCAAGAACCAGTCAATACGTAGAGCTGTGTGCTTTGAACACAGCTCGAATCATGTTTACTTATTTGGAGGGTATGTAGAGATATTGTCTAAACATACTCCACTCAAACATTGACAAAATCTATGTATGTTTCGATTTGTACTTTATACAAACATACCCATGTTCAATATAAACATACAATGTTCAATATACACAGGGATACCCTGTGTATATTGAACATTGACAAAATCTACGGCACAGTGCTGCGGGTTTGATTCTCCCGTCCACATTGAAAGAAGAAGAAATAAATAAATCACAGCATCATCTAGACCCATGCTAAGCAGAGCTTGTTTTGTGGGTACTAGATGACTGATATACTTAATACAATACATTACATAGATAGATATTTTTTATCATACATATTAAAATACCCAGAACACCCGGAACAAATATTTGCCGATCATATAATCATTTATCCCAAGCCGGAAATCGAACGCGCTACTGCCTGCTTTGCAGGCGGACCTTCACCCGTCGCGCAACGTGGGTCGTCAAAAAGAAAGAAAGAAAATAATTTTATTTGGATACATAACACGACACATTACAATAATAGGCAGGTACAAGAAACACATAACAATGAATGAATGAATTAATTAATTAACACTTTATTGTACTTAAAAAATAACGTAATATAAACCTTATATCTACATTTAACAAATACTCAGTACAATAGGCGGCCTTATCGCTGAGAGCGATTTCCCCCAGGCAACCTAGGGATGTAGAAAAAGATATAAGTATACATAAGAGTTGGTGGAGCACAAACAAATAGTGTAAGAAAATTATTCTTAAAATACATACTACATACAATATAATACAATACAATACAAAACTAACTTAGGAGCTAACCTAGAAGTATACCTATAAATATCTTAATACAAAAGGTTCCACAGAAATATTCTACCACAAAATCTGATCACCGATGGAGCTACAACCACATCTGGAGCTACAGAAGGAGGAGAAAAAGAAGGAAGATTTCAGGTAGCTGAAGATAGTACGACAATAAATGTAGCGCCACATTTGAAACGCAACATATTTATAGCACCCGTGATATATATATATATATATATATATATATAGTTATCTGCGCCCAAACACGCACTCCAAACACACTCTGCAGGTGAGCTTGTGTAAGTTCCCGATGACATACAAGCTTCATATAAAAAATGTATTAAGAGGGCACCAAGCGCACAATTTTGTGAAAAAGATAGTCATAGGATTTCGCGTTCATAGGAGCAGGACAGAGCATACGTTTTTAGAACGGCGTACAAGTAAACATCAAGTTTTTTGCTTATTTACAAGAAAACTACACAACTTATTCAACTGAACTACTAGAACTAGAAACTGGTTCAAGGAACCAAATGATTAGATAAATAGACCGCAGGGTTTATAAGATCTCGACCAAATTATGTGCGAAATAGTGCGCTATCATGATATTTTGTTATCGTTGTTTTTTTTCTCAATTGTGTTTTCACTTTCAAGGAACCAAACAAAAAATATAGAATTTTATGTAATTAGTTTTTTACCACAGGGACCCTTTGAGTACTGAGATCGAGGGCTAGTTTGACAACAAAACCAGTTAGGTTCGTCCCTTAAGGCGTGTTCTGTTATGTGTGATGTGGTGTGTTTGGCGTGGATCGACGAAGTTGGAGCCGATCTACGCGAACTTAATGTATACCTAGCGAGAGACAGCTCAGAACTGAAATGCCTGTAGGGCAACAATGGGGATTATTGTATAAGATAGAATATAGAAAAATTACGTCACTTTGTCATTGAATGCGTAAATTATTTGGAATTTAATCGTTCAACTTCAATAATGTAGGCAATGTAAGACGATGCGATGTCATTATTGTCTATTCTACCCTAGAGAACAATCCCTGTGCTTGGCCTGCTGGAGAAGTATTGTGTCAAAGGCCATTATCCACTTTGGGTCGCTGAGCCTCAGGAGTATGCGCGTGCGTACCTTAGGCGTGTTTTGTTTTGTTGGCGCTGTCAAACTAAGATCAAGCAGCCTACGACACTATCTCTTAGCTGTCAAAGAACACATTATAAATAGACAAATAATGTGTGTGCGTCGCTAGCATTTAATGGTTTAAAATTCAGAAATGGCCCACGTTTGCAGGTTCAATGTAGTTTCGCTCGTCAAAGTCGTATTTAACCTACCAGTGGGTGAAGTGTTGAGGTTCAAATTCTCCTCTCATTTGATAAACATCCGTATGATTTAACATCTGCAAAAGCTTGATTCGAAGCCATGCATCAGTTAGCAAAACCTAGATTGAAATTTTAAACGCAGCAAAACAAGTTTTATTTAGCCTTTTGGTCCAATTTCTGGCTCCAGACAAAGCTTTGTAGCGTCAAATAGATTTTAACATACAGAAATACTAGGATTTGTATTCAGAGTTTAAGTAAATACAACAACTTCTATTCAGACAGACCCGGACAGAAATGCAGAAAATATCCGATATCCGAATGTAATTTCACGTTGAATATTTTTCTGGTTCAATATTTTGATTTAAAAAAGAAAATCGGCGCTTACGTTCTCTGAGCGGGATACCTAAGGCTTATCCGGCACAGCGGAAACTCACTGTTTTTTTTCTCGCGGATTTACAATCCGCGTACTAAATTTTAACTTACACGCACGGCGAATAAATTGCCTCGCGATTTTTGTCAGTCTAACCAGTTCTCAGCTCTCAGAATCTCTCAGTTCTCAGAATCAATGGAAAGAGAACGAAAATATTGTTTTGCCTTTTAAAATGAATAAAAGACAATTATTAATTTATGTTTATTATTTCTAGTTTGGGGAGAAGGAAGCAGCTTAGGACAGGGCATTAGAGATGAGATTAGACTATAAGACATTAGAAATATTTTCAAAACTGAAGTTGATGATCCTGGACGTCTTTTGAAATTTTTGACATGACATCTTCAAGCAAAACGTAGCTGTGGCAATTTAAGTCTGTTTAGAAATTTTCATTGGTTCCCAATACGTTGCTTAGTTTATTTTCATAAACTGAAAAAAATATTGCTAAAGCATTTATAAATCCCCTAGATCAAATCTCTAAAACGGCAACATTGCCATGCCGCCCGCGCCACGCGAACTTTTTTATGATTCGCGACACTGCGTTTGCATAATCATAAAAAATTCGACCTATGTGGCCAGGTAAGGTGAGGACTTACAAAAACTGCTGGCAGATGCTAGATGCAGCAAGTAGAAAACAGATCTATGGCACTCATTAGTCATTAGGGAAAGCCTTCGTCCAGCAGTGGACTAATCATAGACTGATGATGATAATGTATCGTATGGTGCCAGCTTAGAATTTACACCACTCCAACTCTTCCCGCGGGAGTCATAAGAGGCATCAGGGATATCCACCAAGGGGCGGGCAACAGCACCTCCTGCTGTAAAAGAAACCTTCACCTTGTTAGGTTGTTAGTTTTCGAGTTAGAGCAAAACTCATCCCAAGCTTTTTTATTCTCTAGATAATCTGATATTTTGTAGTAAGCCTTTTTACAAAGGATATGTTCGACAATCTGTTTGAATTTATTTATCGATAATTTTTTCAACTCATTCGGTATTTTGTTGTAGAAGCGTATACATTGCCTTTAAAAGATACATTAATCTTGTGTAGCCTAGTTTTGGGCACGGCGAGTTTATTCTTATTTCTAGTATTTAAATTATGTATGTCGCTATTTTTAGAGAATTTATTGATATTCCTATGAGTGTACAACAAGTTTTCATAAATATGAGTATATTGACATGGTACTGTCATTATGTTTATTTCTTTGAATTTTTCACGTAGGGTTACTCTGGGACCCATGTTATAAATTGCACAAACAGCCTTCTTCTGCAGCACAAATACGGTGTTAATATCTGCAGCGTTCCCCCACAGCAGTATGCCATAAGACATAACACTATGGAAGTAGCTGAAATAGAAAACCCGCATGGCCAACCGTGGGGAATGAATATTACTCCCGTATGATAAGAGTCAGTAAAGCTCTTACCAGGGAAGGCCTATGTCCAGCAATGGACCAGTATAGGCTGTAGATAGAACCGTAAAAGCTAATTGGTAAACAATGCGAGCGAAGAACGTTTAACTACTTCACCGGACGTAACTCGCGAGCAAGTTTAAATTGGAAAACGTTGCATGTATAACTACAGTGTACAGACTTAAGAACTTACGACTTGGTTCTGAGAAGTTCTAGTTTCTAGATAGTATAAACTTCAGTAGTGTCAACATTTAGCTGTAGTATTAAATTCAGAAATACTTTTAGCGTTGTTTGGGTTAGACCTATATAGCGGTGGACACTTGTGGGCTGATAATGATAATGAATATTAAATCATGGCCTGTCCTTATTGTTCTGTAATGTCGAATCCATCCTAAAGTTGCCTAGAAGAGTTCGCTCATAGGCAAATCCTTATACTTCCCATTTGTTTTTCTACCATTGTCATATCTATGTATCCATGGCCTGGTGGAGCCGACTTAGAAATTTGTACTGACCCAACTCTTCCCGTGGGTCTCGTAAGAGGCGACTAAGGGAAATCCACTGGTGGACAGGCAGCAGTGCCTCTTGCAGAACTTTTTTAGCACCGAGCTGCGATCCCTCACTCGCGTGCTCAGCGTGGGTGTTATGCGCATGACCCCCATGATAAAAGCTAAGAAGGCGTTTATTAGGGAGAGACCTGCGTCCATCAGTAGATCAGTAAGGGGTTTATTTTTTTTGTCTTAAATAGCTAGTGTATATAAACTATAGAGTCTATAGCGTAAAATTTAATTCGATGGCATCCTTCTAAACCAAGACACCACTAATGACACCTAATGCATTGAAGCTAATATTACACAAAAAAATATCATAATTTATGTAAGTATGGAAAACGCAAAAAATAAGAAGTCATATTATAGCTAAAGGCTATTATTTCCACCATTATTATTTATTATTTATACCATATATGACCTTCGCGATGCGTAAATAAAAACAAATGCACCGCCTACTCTATCCCCGCCCGCGGGCGCCCCCCCAAACTTACCTCTCTCGTTGACCTTGTCAGTATCGTAACAATTGCGTGAGACACATGCTAATTACTACGTAATTCTCACGCGCGACCCCTTTCTCGCTATGCTTTGTATTTCAGCGCCTGTGGAAACTTGAGTGTGAGAGAAAATTTTGGTGACATAATGCCTCGACTGCGTAGAGTGCAAGCGTTACACAAATGCCCAATACCTACAGATGGTTGTACTGTACGCACCATCAATGCGTTAGGTGCCATTAGTGGTGTCTTGGTTTACAAGGATGCCATTGAATTAAAATTCACCCTGTATAATTATAATGTTTATTCTACACCTTTTCTAACTCTACAAATTAGTTCAACTTCAACACCAGACCACGTGTGTAATCAATACCATGAACAAGACTCTAGACAAACTTCGTGTGCCTCGTAGAACTTTGAACAGATTGGAGCAATCGCTGTTGAGTTTCAGTCTGATGAGGTTCTACGACGACGACATGACGACGTCACGGAAATGTAGAAGGCGATTGAGGAAGTAAGAATCAGCTTGGACGAACTCCATTGTAGGTATTAAAGTGAAACAAATGAAACTTTACGAATTTTTGGCCTTCCGTCATTGGTTATATTAGATACCTACTCGTATTCTTTATTTGTAGCTTTAAAATATGTATACACATTGAAATGAGTACTAAAATTAAATAAATTACCAACACCATATAACTAAATGCTAATACCGTAGTACCAAGGAAAAAAAGAGAGATTTGGCACTAGTTTCTCGAAAGTGGAAGGCTCAAATTAGGTGCAATTAGGTTCACCCACCTCAGTCATAGTCGGACCGAGGCGGCGGCGCGGCGGCGACGACATTTATGTTTCGCTTGCTTGCTACGACGTAGGTACTTTTGTGTAAAAGACCACAGCAATGCCCTCGTGTTAGTTCAATGTGTGTACAAATAGCTCTAGTACAAAAGACAAAGTCCAAGGCATCACTTTCACACGTCATCACATCAACTTAAAATTTTCTAATTATTCTACTGCTTTATTTCGCCATTAACAGACAGGGATAAAAATATAAGATACAGAAGTGTGTAAAAAGAGATAGCAATACACGTCTTGTTGTAAATGGCCGTGCATCCTGAATTTGTTTATAGTCTGTGGCGGTAGTTTTGCGAAAAAAAGCGCGTGTGCTATTCTGATAGTCGCGCGCGATAGCGGCGCTTGTGATTAAAATTAAAATATCTCTAAAAGTTTTGTAGGGAGCTATAGGATAACTTATATTGTTAGAATCACCTCCACTTCAGCTTCCACGGTACAAATGTTTAAATTTATTTTGCGATGTGTTAGTAATTCTAACTTGAAAGCAGAGTGAGCTACTTTTTTTCCAGTTTTTTTACAATAGTCGCTGTGAATAATTAAAAAAAACCGTTAATCATACAAACTGCTTTATTTTTATTACAAATGTACACATAATAAATCAATTAAAAAAAACAAGCCTTGCCGTTCATTTATTCCATAAAACAAGGCTTACAAAAAGCGGTCCGAGCGCCAAAAATCGAACTTCTAAAGCTTGATCAACTTGTTACGCAAATTTCTCGGGGTTATTGTGAATTATTGTAATTTTTATACAATAACAAAATGCTTAATAAATAAAAAAAAAATAAAATAAAATAATTAAAAAAAAACTTTAAAAAAACTTAAAAAAACACTAAAAATTAAATCGACTTTAAAAGTCTAGTCCACACATAAGATAATTATGCAATCAGACTTATAAAGTCGATGCCATAGACGATGGGAGTCAGTGGGTCGTACCAAGGATTAATATTGTTGTCTCGGTCGCACTTTGGTCTTAGGTAGTACAAAAGCACTTTGGTCTTAGGTTGCAAGGCTTGAAATTTAACTATGAGCGTATTTATGTTTGCGTGTAGTTGTACCATGGCCAGATGTTGAGTAAGCGCTGGGAAAACGTAACATATCTGCCCTTTTTTACTTAGATCTATGACTGAAACCCACTAATAAATTACCATAACACTTTCAAGGCCCCCGACGCACTCGCTCACCGGCGGCGCGGCGGCGGCGGCGCCGGCGGGGCGCGCCCCAGCGCAGCGGGTGGCTGGACAGTGAATGCGCTAAAGCTACAAAATGGCGTCCGACTCAGTATATGCAATGGTAGCTATATAGGTTATAGCTACTACAACGCTGATTTTTCGTCGATAACAGGTCATGCTGAACTGGAAAAAAATGGCTTCTTTTTATTAATAATTACGTGTGTCGATGCGGGCAGCAGCTAAATATAATCACAAAAAACTAGTTGTGCTGTATTAGACTGTTTACACTGATGTATCTGCAAATATTTAGTAATGTATCAACAAAAAGTTTGGCTTGAACTATTCGTCAAATGAAGTTCTATTCAAAAGCAATATTTCTCAGTAAAAATCTAAATGGAATAACATTCCCTTTATACCATTAATTCCCTTTGAATAGCTTCATGATTTCTGTAGAAATTCAAACGTAATTTCTTATTCGAAAATAATTTTAGTTCCTTTTGATATAACTCAGGTAGGTAGAGTACCTAACAAATATCAATTTTATCTCCTTCTCAAAGAGACTAATTAACTTAGCAGTTCGTTTCTTGATTAAAACCTTATATAACTTGTTTTACGATTTTCTCGTTTATGAGAATTTACTGTTTTATGATTCCGTTTCTAGTATTAAATTAAATCGATACTTCCATAAACAAAATAAGAGAAATCACTAGACTTTATTAATTAAGCAGTTAAGAAGTCTTAGTAAGATGCCTAAATGATAACGTTTATTGAAATTTATTAAACGGCCATTTACTTTTTAAGCTACTAGCCGTTTCTGCTTTAAACGCGTTGTTTCTATGGAAGCATTTATATCGTTTATATCCGATGAAAACTGATTTATGAGATAAAAAGTGGCCTATTGGGTATTATTGGTCTAAACCTACATAATAAGCAAGATAGCAGCCCGATCCTCTTAGTACTTTTGGCGTGAAGAAGTGAGAAACATATTTTAGTATATAATTTTATAAAATTAGTGTGATATTTTTATTATCATTGTTATTCTAAATAGTACTAGCCAGACGAAGAAAAGCATCATCAAACTCGCCCACGAAAAAATCAATGGCAATGGTGGCAATGGTTTATGGGCGAAAGAAAATTGCGCGAACGAATGAAGAAATTTCCTTCGCGCGATAGTCATTTGCGCAAGTGTACACTCACGCAAATGTATTTTCGCGCAAATGTTCTTAGCACAAGTGTCTTTCGCGCAAGTGTCTTGCGTGATATCGCCTTTTTACAACCTTTGCCCAAGTGTGGAACGAGATAACGTACATAAAAAATGGTAGTTTATAGAGATTTTATTTATAGTCCACACATACTATGTGCCCAGCAGGATCTATAGTGCTATATAATGTGCTGTATATTAATTTACATAAATCACACCTCAGTAACAATACTATGGAATACTTATAAATTATTTACTATCTGGTGAGTAGGTCATCGTCAGCCTATGTTCCACCACCACTGGCACTTATTAGGGGAGGCCTATGTCCAGCAGTGAACATAGGCCTCCCCTAATAAGCGCCTTAACACTATGTCTTCAGCTTGCCGCATCCAGCATCTGCCTGCAGTCTTTCGCAGATCGTCATGCCACCTGGCTGGAGGGCGTCCTACACTATATTGGCCGAGTCGCGGTCGCCGAACAGAACACATTTACCCCAGCGGTTGTCGGTTCTTCGCGAGATATGGCCAGCCCTTTGTCACTTCAGCTTTCTAATTCTTTGAGATATGTCGATAACTTTGGTTCTCTGTCGGATGAATTCTATCCTTCAGGGCAACTCCTCAGTCAGTAATGTAATGTTTTACGTTTCTAAGCTACAAGGTAAATATGTAAATGTCTTCGCGACCATTCCCAGTAAGCACCTAGTGGTACGTTGTATGTAACATTCATATTTAATTCAGAGGATTTGGGATCCCCGAAACACCTCACGTTAAGTACCTAATATAAATAAATTCAGGCACCGCAGAGTAAGGGCCTTTTCATACTAGCGAATTGAAAAATAAATTACCACCAGTGCGTAAAGGCTTAGTAAATAATTTGATTGTAATGAAAAAACTAGAAACCGACTTCGAAAACGCTTAATTTACACTTTTTTTAACTTTTGCGGGACTGATACTAATCCTACGGGAATAACGTTTTCTATTTACCGATGTGGCCTACCGATGCAGATAGTCACAGAGACTCAAAACCACTCCTTTTTTACGTCGGCAGTGGTTATAAATGTCCTTTTGATAAAAAAAACACTTGATTGCAAAATCCCCGTTTGCAAACTGCATTATCTATTTGTTCAATTAAACAACTAACAGTATTTTATCTGTTTGATTACTCGGATGTGTGAAGTGGAATAAAGCTCTGCGCACATATCAAATATAATATTTTCTTTCTTTTTTTATTTTCTTTCTTTCACATTAATCTAACGCCGCTACCGCGCAGCACAAAAATGTGCATTCAAATATGGGCTTTCACAGTTATTTTTAGATACATTTTACAGTGACAAAATGGCTTCCCACAAGCTTCAAGCAAGTGACCCGCGACTGTCTGTCATCTGAAGCCGTTGAAATTTGCCAGGCACGGAGGCCTGCGACCCTGCCTTGTTATTTAAATTGATATTTGATAGCGATGACATATGTACTATCCTTCCTAGAGCTTGCTGTGTATCCAATATTAACAATATCTCAATGAATATGTAAATTTTGGTAAAAACATGCAAACCCGAATAATTGAAAAAAAAAGCTATTCATTTTGTATTCTGTCCAAAGCTTTGTTAAAATTTTGAATTTTCTCATTTGAAAATGAAAGGCCTCATCAAGAATTGGTAAACCAGAGTCGAAGTGAACATTTATCTACAACTGTATTAGTACATACTTACATAAATTACATTTTTTATTTGCGTAATATTAACTCATTGGAGCTAATATTATTACGCAAATCCCTACACAAAACACCTAAACAATTGGCGTTAGGTGTCATTAGTGGTGTCTTGGTTTAGAGGGATGCCAACGAATTTAAAGTCACCCTGTATTTTTTTTAAATGTGTTTACTACTTTTTTCATTAAACTGTTACTACATCGCGCAACTAATTCATCAATACCGCGACTTCATCAGCTGAAGCATCTTGAGCATAAATCTCTTAGACGTCGAATGCAATAAGGTCTAGTATTCCCCGCAAACATTAATCTTGTTTCTAACACTTGATTTATGCATATGTCTTTAATGTAGCTTAATGGTAGGTACAATCGGTTGCACTAATAGTTTATGTAGGTACTTTAATGCAAAATTTCAAAGCCCCAAGTTGAGAGGAAGCAAGTTGAGTTCAAATTACGCTTGCAAGTTTTGACCAGAGCAAATGCTTGTTATTTTAAAGCGACTTCGTAAAATTAAGGAGGGTCTTTTGGATGCATCTTGGTGGGATCAGTGGCTAATTCAATCTGATCCCGGTATCCGTGAACACAAAGCCCTATGTACGGCTATTTATAGGCTATATCTACCGATATAGCCTATAGCCGACCAGAGTGAAACTTGAAGTCGAAACTAATCCATCGGTGGATCAGAGTGGAATGGAGGGCTATATCAATGTTTTTTTTATGTACATATGTATCCGATTTGTCTGTTAATTGTGGACAAATTTTGATGAACCTTTTGGTGTTGTAGGTATACAAGGTGCCACGTTATTGGCCAAAAGGGGGTTGTTGTGCACCCTATACCCAACTGATCCGCATGGTTGATTTTCAGAAATACGTTTTTTTAAGTATTTATAGTAAAAAATAACTTTACTCATACACTTAGAAAAATTACAACCCTATCACTAATGCAAACACACGTAAGGCCGGCCATTTTACTGACAAAATTTTAGGGTTCCTTTTTCATGTGCAAATAAATATACATTAATTCATGCTACAAATAAAACAAGGCATGTACGTAGCACTTTTTAAAATTTACCACCACCTACCACTAAACAAATATACCTACGTACAGATAAACATTAGACATTGTAAGGTTAAATAATAGCTTAGAAGATAAAAGTATGGAACCACCGTAAAATTATCGGCATTTGCTAAAGAAACGCAATTGAGAGAAAGAGAGAGAGGAGAATATTTTATTTGTAACTCAAATAAACAAAAACAAATTTGATTAAAAAATAAAATACTAGTTTTTGCATTGAGTCACAAAGCGGTCTCTGTCTCAGCATGAGCTAGTTGTAAAAACATTACAACCAACGCTGGTCTTCCGACAGAGCCGTTTGGTGACAACACAATTGAAAGGTCAAGAACCTTACTGATGAACAGCTGATGTAAGGTTGTCACTGACATATAAATGGGCTAGTTGCGGTGAAAGTTTGAAGGTCTTTTTTTCAGTAAAAAACCTTGAAACCCAAAGTGCTAAAGCAAAAAATGTTCGTACGAGGGGGGTTGAGTACTCTCTTTCCGCTTAGTACGCCAATAACGTGACACCTTGTAGAGAATGATCCCGTGATGGTATCATATAAATTTTATTCACGAATAAATACTATTTGTCCCGCAAAATCTGAAAATAAATGTAAATTTATAGGATTCACAGTTGGTTTTTACTTTTTTACCGAAATCGAAAAAAGGAGGAGGTTCTATGTTCGGCTGCGTGTATGCTTTTAGGGTTTCGAGATCGGAACTCTTATGGTTCGCTTTTTCTGTTCTTTTTTCCGTCCGTTTAATATCTCAGCAACTACAGCAGCAACTTACTTGATATATAAAATAATAATATATTTCGTGCACTTGTACAGATTTAAAGGAAAATAAATAAAATGTAAATTTTCTATACAAATTGTGATGTCGAAATTTTAAAAGATACCAGGTTAAGTGAGGTTTCAAATGAAAGATACCGGTTTGCATATCTCAAAAGAAAATAAATTTTGGAAATTTGTGTAGGGTTCACATTTTAAAAAAATTTAATAAAGTTGTAAAATTACCTATCCCTCCTATCTCCGAAGATTGCAGAGCGATCCATCTGAAATGTATGGACGTTTGTAGATATGGATCTATATTAAAAAAAAATATATAGTGATATCTGTTAGTAGAACAATTTAAAAAAAAAAAATCCAAAAAGGGGAGGGGGGATTATTTTCAAAAGGGGCTACCACACCGAGTGGGGTATCAAATAAAAGGTGTCGGTTTGTACATTTCAAAACAGTTCTGTTGTTCAATTGAAATTTCTGTAGGTTGCATACTTTTCGAAATATTTAAAAAAAAGCAAAGTAATATCATTAGGTCTTGTAGATCTATTAGGTATAGCACCTACTTGTCTAGAGGTAGACACAGCCTTAGGCTGTAGTCTTACCGCCGACGATGAACGAGAAGCGAGTTGAGCTAGAAAGTAGAAACGAGTTGGCGAGCAGCGGGAACCGACTGTGTAGTTCCGATAGTTTTGTCGCTTGGCTATTGTGCAAGTGCAACGGACGATTACTCGCGCCACTCGCTCACGGCGGCCGTGCGTACAGACCTCCTCTGATTGGTCTCTCTGCGAAGGTTCTGACCGCCAAGCGAGCATCGCTGAGCAAATATCGCTGAGCGAGCATTAATAGTCATAATAGTCATTTATTCATAATAATTATACAAGTCAAAATTGGTGTCAAAACACAAATTGGTGTTGAAATATATATTAAAATAAAAAATTGATCAAATTGATTAAAAATTAATAAAATAATACATTGAAAAGAAAATAATTCGTACAATAGTCAAATAAGATAAAATGAATATAAAAATAAATTAGCCACTTGCTAACTTAAATCAAATAAAAATTAATAAGTGCGTGTGCAATATTATCTTTGATAGCTTTTGTCGCTCAGCGACAAACTAGTGAAGCGAGTCCTCGCCGGCAGTGCAACCAGTAAACGATCAACTAATAATATAATGCATCTCTTTTGTTTATACGGAATGTATATTGTACGTTTCTTGAGCGAGAAAATAGCTGATAGTTAGTCGCTTCCTCGCCAGCGGTGGGACAACTGCCTAGGTAAGCTATAAAAGTAAATGCGTCGAGAGATGGAAGTGCGTCTTAGCTGAAAGCTTTGTTTTGTCTATTACCAGGTTAAGGTGGTTATGGGGCAGTACAGGCAAGGATTTAGATCTCTGGCGCAAGGGAATTTTAACCTTACCACCGTTTGTATAAAAGCGTTACCTGTAAGAAACGAGGGGTCAATAAACACGCCGATAACTATAATGAAGAAATGCGGGCGGTAAAAGGCTTGAGAGGATTTTAGGAAAGTTTATGAAAAGGTTACGCAGAAAGTACGTAGAGGAAAATGAATTTTTTCCAAGATCTGTAAACAAGTTTTGTAAATTATTTATTTATATATTTATTTACAAAACCATTTGCTAAAGTAGGTTCAAGCTAATTATAGGCCGTAACTTAATTGGATGGATGGATGGATGTTTGATATTAGTCTTGCCAAAAGTACTATTTAAATGAAACTTACTCTTTTCAAATATCTTCATTTAAAATATCTACTAGATCTAGAATATCATGAACTTAGTAGAGTAAGCTTGCGAAGCCGCTGGCAGAAGCTCGTTGAAAGTAAATAATACGAGGAAAATAAATATCATAAACTAAGCTAGAGGGTCCACGGAATGCCTTATTCATGCTTCAAGAGGACTTAAGTAAAAGCTAGGTGTTTACAGACGGGAAAAGTAATGACTTTACCTCGACACAGACGCGACACTTTACGATAAAAGACACTTTTAGAATCTAGATAATTGTTCTAGAATCCTAGATACTAAAGGTATCGTAAACAAAGACATTAAGTACGAAAACTTGACAAAAACTGCTAACACACAGAAAACAACCAGATAACAGCACAGTTGAGCAAAGTTACCACTTAAACCTGAAACAAAAAGTTCAAAAATGGATAATTGCACACGTGCAGCAAAAAAGGTGTAGATTCAACGTGAGAAGAATGAAAGCTAGCAATCCAAAAATTATTTTGAATTTCTGCGATTTACTCCGGTAATTACTTCTTTAGTTTGTTCCAAAAAAAAAGCGTTTTTCCAAAAATATATCTAAGAGTACTTATTGTAGAGGTTTATTTTATGGATAAGTAAACCATTTACTTATCGATAAAATAAGACGACCGATGTGGCGCGGCGGGCGAAGGTCCACCTGCGACGCAGAAGGACGACGTTTTTTATTGAAAACCTCAAATATAGAACAAATTATTATGATAGGTAGCTACCTGATTATTTATAATAACAACCAATAATTTGGTATTGATATGGATCAGTTGAGCTACCTGTAGATTGTTTGCGACAGTCTGCAGTTAGCTTAATTGTTTCAATTGTAAATACTAGTTATAATTTGATTGTAATTTTCTTTGTTAATAAAGGCCATTGCCGCATTTAAAAAAAATAATTTGTTAAAAATAACCTCTAATATAATAATAATAATAACATGGTACTCCTTAATTGTTTATGCGAATTCAGGTTTAAAGTGGGAGTAAGAGTGGCCATCACTCTAGGCAGCAGTTTCGGTCGGCAGTTGATGAAGATTTTTGACAGATTTCAGAGGAAATCTTGATCGCGGCGGGAGATTTAAAACTGATTAAAATGCGTTTGAACCAGTGAAGCTCCTAATAAGTACCTAATTCTTCCATTAATCCATTTTAATACTCCCGTTGCCCCTCAAAGAACTCATTAATAATAATAATAAATAAATAATAAAATTTATTCAAAGAACGTAAATCGACAATACATTAGTGCACTAAACGAATATGTATAGCTAAGTATAACAATTTAGCCTGAACTAGGTAATCCTGTGTTTCAGGCGACAGTAGTGCTAATCTATACTTATTTATTAAATAAAATAATCACTTACTATTACGATAAAGGCATTTAGTTTAACAATGTTGTTTAAGTTACAAACAATTTGTGCATAATACACAAAATTTATAGTATGCAGGTACTTAAATTGAGTAAAAACTAGATTCATTAGTACCTTTAAGTTCATATTTTTGCGAATTTTATGTAATGTTGCCCGCTTGCGCCAACCCTTGCCATTTTCAAGCTCATTTATAACGCCGGTGTGTGGTGAGGAAATTTAATTTTGTTATTTTCCTTTCTGGTAGATATCGTGGGCTTAAAATATTTACCTATGCCTACTTTTTTTAATTTTCAGGTTGATTTTAAAAGCACTTAAATCTTGGAAAACCGATTTTCCAAGCATATTAGCATACGAAGTGGGTTTAATTTTTAAACATTTCAGTCAATTTTCAACTGTTTCAAATGTAAATACTAGTTCTCATTTGTTTCTATTTGTAATTTTTGACTTGCCTTGTATATAATAACGAGCAATCTTAAATGTGGTATAAATAGTAAATAAATAAATACAAATAAAAATTTAATTTGTTAATAAATATCAGCAATACAATGAAATACCAAAATACGCACATAAAAGGGAACGAGGAAGCCAAACCACTTTTATCAAAAACTTTCAATAACCCAAATGGATTTTGCTTGTAAAAACTATCAGCGTTGCAGATGAAAGAGGGTTTCAGTGGAAAATTATTCTTTCGATCGGCACCAAATTGATTCTCAAATCGTATTGTAATTTTCCATCTTTTAAAACACGATAATTCCTTCTTATTCTCGATTAATGTTCCGACGTGAAACCCTGCTTGGAGATCAAAGTGTTTCAGTCATCCCCCTGTCGCACAAAGGGTTGACACATTTTGATTTCTCAGAGTGCCAACTGCCAGCCCTTTGCTGGACGAATGCTGGCCCAACTGAGTTCTTATCAAAATTTTCTAATAGCAACGACCAAAAATTGGTTTAAAGCTTCAAAATTGTAAAACACTAAACTTATTAATACTTATGTGGAATTAAAAAAATAATGAATGTATGAATGAATGAATGAAAATATTTTATTTACCTTAAAACTACTGTACACAATTAGCCTTAATACTATGTTCAAACCTTAATACTATGTTAATGCTGAAAAATCCACTCAGCATCAAGCCCACATAGCCTCAAGCTAAGCAGAGCTTATGTTATGGGATTATGACTGATATATATAATACAATAAATAACATAAAATCCTTGTTGAAATAGTGTAGCTAGGTATGTACTAAACTCTTTGGTGAATGATTTTCTTAAATAATCGGCCAAGTAGCCAACAATACTAATATAATTAGAATGTGGTTGGGCCACACAATAACAGGATCTTTGTAAAACCCATTGAAAAACTATAAAAAACAAACTTACATCAGTTATTTACTAAACTTATAACAGATTTATGATAATATTGGCTTCGGCCCCAAGCATGCCTCTTAAAGGACCGGCTCACTATATCCCCCGAGATCATGGAAATGAGAAAGAAACACTTACTATTAATACATAACCGTACTAATAATATTAGTAGGTACAATAAAATTACAATAAAATTAACCCACTCGTTAATTTTATTGATAATTTTTTTATTGATTTATTATAATTTTAATTTATTTTATACCCAATTTTAGGGAAGGAAGCAAGCACTAGAAAATTCAGTGAATTTACCCGCACTGCATCTCGGTACTTTTGTGAGGTATCGATTTCTTGATTTCCGGCGAACGTTCGTGGTAGAATGAGCCGGTTAGACCTTGAAAAGTCTATCACTCCCGAATCTCCTGGAGATCCTAGAGAATCCTGGAATGACCCGGATGAACTGCACTGAACTGAACTGCGCCAATGCGCAGTCGGAAGGATCGACGCCCTCTTCTAATTCTATCTATCTGTCTAATTACTTTAAGATGTCGACTGGTTCGATATGTAAACCGGAGTGGTGATGCGTCACGGCGCGGGGCAGGGCTGCGCTGTCGTGTCGCAATCCCGCAAAGTCATTACTTTCCGTAGATGCAAAAAGAGTTATCGTGAAGGTCGGCAAATTGATAGGTATCCATGCTACATGCGTGTAAACAGCAGGCAAAAGCTGTACCAAAACTTTGGCCGTATCTTTCGGCGTCGCCATGTCTCAACATACAAGGTGAACGGGGGAAGTACACAATATTTATTGGGCAAGTTTGTAAGCGTGATATTGAACGTGAGAGGTCATTGTCGAACTGTTCTGGCATGTGGGGAAAGACTTGAAGGTCGCAGGGTCGAATCTTATTCTCTGATCTTTGTTTTTACGACTCCGTGCGTACTAGCGTAACACGAAACACTTGTGTGTCTGTTTGCTTCTCCGTCTGTCTATCACAGCCTACTTGATCACAATCTACTGAATCGATTAAGTTTTTTGGTTCACATATAACTACATTGTGTCGAAAATTTATTAAATTTGAAGCAAAAGCCGCGCTTGTTGTTTTTTTTTGTGTTCTGCTTGTAATTAGACGACGAATACTTCTTGTATCCGATTATTGGCAACATATTATATAATTTGGCGTGTTTTGAATAATACTTCAAGTGCGAGTCGCTCGCACAAGAAGGGTTCCGTATTGTAAAAATCAGGGAACTTTTTCAAAGAACTTCAAATCTTCACTTGTTCGGAGACCCCTCTAAATTTAAATTTTCGATGAAATTATGTATAAATAAAATAAAATATTATAGTATAATTTTAGTTAAATTAATAAAACGTTGCGTAACGCTTTGTTTGTTTAACAGGGGCATGAGATAATTAGCTGATAATCTGTTTCCATGAAATTTCAAAGACTGCAGTGTCCTGCAAAATAGTTTCACACCAACACAAGCTGCTAATGCAAACTGATCGTTTCATTTATATGCGGTTCTTAAACAGTTACTTTGCGAGGTCGCAAAGTTGTAAAACGTTATTGAGCTAAAGACAAGAGTGGCCAGTTCGAAAACAACAATGTATCATTCTAACGGCTCTCTTCACGGTCAAGCTTCCATTACAGATTCCAGACACAGTTGCTTCAGACAGACCGGCGTCGATTTTTATTGCCCGAAACGGCTCGACTATCTACATAAAATGGAATGACCGCACAGCCTAAAATAATTTCCGTAGGGATTCGAAAGAAAAATGTGTATGTCTTGTTACCCCCTCTGCAAAGGACGGACCCTTTTATAATATTTCTTTTGTGGAAGTTTGAGTTGGTGAAAGTTAATGTCAATTTATCAATGCTGGGTTGTATCAGAAATTGGGGCTGATTTGCTTGTCACGATAATGCGGCTGAATATTTAACATTTTGGCGTGTGTAAAATTTTTTTACTCCTTTCTGTACAATAGTTTTAAGTACATATAAATAAATAAATAATGATGGACAATCCACACAGCGATCTAGCACCAAGCTAAGCAGAACTTGTTTATAATTCAAGAGTAAGTTAACTTACCATGAGCAGGATTACTTACGTGGTCAATCTGTGAAGTTCGACCCAGACCAAACCGTAAAGAAATGAAAATAAAAATAAAATTACGAATTACATTAAAAAAACTGAAAAGGTTGTTTGAGCCTGCCAAATCAAATAGAACAACATGCTTGTGATGATTTGGCAAACCGTTGTCTAGCAGCTGTCCGTGTAAATCCACGGAGTTTCCCTAGTCTATTCTACAAGGCGCAATCGATGCCCGTGATGGCGTCTGGCAATAACCTTCGTGCGAGCAAGGCGTGTTGGCACCGTGCTTCCAAGTTTATGTGTTTGTGAACTTTGACGTCACCGACTGAGATTGGCTTTATGCCTACATATTTATTGGCAGGCTAGTAGAGTAGTATTTGCTAGCAACTTCGCTTACGCGGTACCTGATAGTGAAATGATTTTGACTCAGTTTAGCTGTCGAATAAATCGATGCCCGTGATAGCATCTGGCAATAGGTAAACTCCGTGCGAGGCAAGTGCAAGGTTTATGTGTTTGCGTACTTTGACGTCAGCTGACTGAGATTGGCTTTATTATATTTAATGGCTTACTAGCTTCCGCGCGCAGTCTCGATCACATGGTACGTAGAAAATATGTGAAAAAAACTGACAATCGAACAAGTAGGTTCAAAGATCCCCCTTCTCTTAAAGGTCCTAGCATCGTCAAACTTATTGTCCTCTGGCGAACCACGTGTCAAAGATGCGCAAAACGCAATTCTAAGGATAAATTGGTGGGCGGTTACCTTCTAGACAGTCGCATCGATTATTCAATGCGTGTTTTTGTTTCTAATAATAAAATAGCGAGACAGAGCTATACGAAGCTTTAGCTACCTATCTTTTGCGCCAGCTGCGTTGTCGGCGGCATATTAATTATATGCGTGAGTGTCCCTCCCCAAACTTCCCATTCTCGGTTCCCGTCACCGGACATGATGTTTGGCGGCAGCATACAAAGGTTGTTTGTACTTAAACATACTTTACCTTTTTTAAATATACTCATAGTCGCCGTAGAAGCACAAGCTACACTTGGTTATGTCAATTTACAAAATATACGTTACAGTAAATGGTGCTTAAATTATAACTCAAACCCTTATGATTTTTTTTGAATTAACTCTTCTTTTGTAATGATGATTCTCACTTTCTTGTTGTTGTTTGGGCGTTGCGACTGAAGGTCAATGCAGTTTCATACAGATCAAAGTTAAGAAATCACCCAAAAATTCCTACAAAATAAATACAAAATAATTTACGTACCTACGAATTAAATGAAAACCTAGAATGAGATCTAGAGTCAATCCGAAATAGCTTTTAGAGTAGGTGATGCCTGCAAAGCCTTGAAACTACATCCAAATAACCAAATTACAAGGTTAAGATGCGTTGCCAAGGACATATACCCAAGTGCAGTGTGATGCCAAACGGCCGCGCTAGATTTACGATGCCCCATTGTCTTGACGCGGTTTGACTCAGAGCCAATTCGGTCGGGAAATTGGATGGTGAACTTTGGTTTTTGTTCACGTTGGTTATTTGACATGGCAAATAGGACTCACTATAATGAGTTCCATACAGTACGTTGAACGAAGACCATGCTCTAAGCCAGCCTAAGGTGTTGATTTATAAAATTTGAGAATAGCTTGAGAATAGACATCCAAACTTTTGCATTTATAATATTAAAACTATAGAAAAGAATTATAGAAGGACAAGAGTTTTGAGATCGATGTGTAAGATCCCGTCAAATGAATCAGTAAGATCAAGATAGAGGGTAATAGGAAGGTTTTTGTCTAACATTGGGATCATACAGGGTGAGAAAATTATTGGCAGTTATTTTTAATATTAGACATATTATTTATTTTGTTTGGTAATTTAATAATGGTCATTTTTACTGTTTTACATTTTTATCATCGTATAATTTATCGACGTTGTCTAAATTGTCATTATTGTTTTGTCTCATTTTGGACATTATTTGTACCATATTCTAAAATCAAAATCAAAGTCAAAAACTCTTTATTTACATAAATACAATAAATGTACACTTAGAAAAGGTGAAATTCTTAATAATTAAACACTGACACGGGAATAAAGTGATATTTTTGATTTCAGTCGCTTCGGTATGTAGACTAAAGTAAAGAAGCGACGAAGAAACCTTAAGCCTGTTAGTTAGTTGTTATTTTTCGAGTTGGAGAAAATCCAGTCCCAAGCTTTTTTATCCTCTAGATAATCTGATATTTTATAGTAGGCCTATTTACACAAGAAGGTTTTGACAATTTGTTTGAACTTATTTACTGATAATTTTTGCAACTCACTAGGAGTTTTGTTGTAGAAGCGTAAACATTGCCCTTTATAAGATATATTAATTTTGTGTAGTCTAGTTGTGGGCACAGCGAGTTTATGTTTATTTCTTGTATTCAAATTATGTATGTATATTGCTATTTTTATAGAACTGATTGATATTTCTATGAGTGTACAATAGGATTTCATAAATATATTGACATGGTACTGTCATTATGTTTATTTCTTTGAATTTTTCACGCAGGGATTCTCTGGGACCCATACTATAAAAATTTATATATAAATTTCATTCAAGTGACACATTATTTCATAGTTTATTTCACCAAAATAGACTATATATTATTGCCTACATACTTATACTTCCACAAACACTTAACCATTAATTCTGCTGATTATTTTATATGAATTGCATTCGGACTTTGAATTAACATGCTTCATTTCCAACATCAATATAACTGTAGACCTCAGATATTTATTCTGCAACATTTTACATCAATTACATTATAAACCCGTAGTTTAACCACTAAAATTGAATACGAGGATAAAGTTTATATTAAAATACAAGTTGAATACATTTTTTTGGTATAGGCATATTACTGTTATATATATAAGTTCTCTGAATAAAGCATTATCTATTTATCTATCTATTAGGTACGAATAAACTGTGATACCTACGTGAGCGAAACTGATCACAATACACAAAAGTTGTGATTAGTTTCCATAGAAATAGTACAAATTCTCAAATGACTTTGAGGGCCAATTTTTCAAAATACTGACGGAATAAAAACATTATACATGTAATAATTTTTAAGGTCCATTCAATGCAGATTTGAACCCGCGAATACCTAGCTTCGTTTAATCAAGAATCAATAATTAAAAATTCTTTAATTCCCTATTTACCATCTTTTTACACTTAGAAAAAGTCAAATTGTTTAAATTTATCTCTGATCACTAGCTAACTTCCACGTACAACTTTGCCCGCGCTTACACGGGATTAAAAATAGCCTATAAGCGAATACAGGCCTAAAACTATCATGTACGCAAAATTTTAGCCCATTCCTTTCAGTAGTTTTGGCGTGAAGAGGTTGCCTAGTTGAAGTTGTAGTAGCTGGTTGAGGTGGAACCCTTTGGCCTGCTCCGTTACAGCGCAGAGCACACGCTTGGTAGCTCATCCAATAACTATACAGAATGCAATGATTCAATTTACCAATGGAACATTGCAGCAGTAAGAGCCGGTGGGTATGCTTCAGTCCCAAACGATTGTCCCAAGGGACCGGCTGAAACAATCCCAATGTTGCAGGCAAAGTACCTTAAATCTTAATCTGACGAGTAACAAAATATAGGTATTTTTATAAGCTAGTAAAGTGGACAGTAAAGCTCGAAACAAAATGGAATAATATTGTTGCTAAAGATTGTGATATCAAAAACCCATGGTGGAATTTGGATCAACTGAGCTACCTATTTGGTTTGCAACGGTCTGCAGCTGTCAAACTGCAGACTGTAGCTTCTTAAATTGTTAATATTAGTTGAAATTTGTTTCTTCTCCTCCTCTTAATCAGCACACATACTTCCACTGCTAAACATGCCTCCCCAATGACAAAACGACAAATGTAAAATTTGACAGAAAATGTCAAAAAATTACAGATATTGGTCAAAACTAAGGGTCAAAATGCGTATTAGTTAGTATAAGTAATGACTTATACTAACTAATACGCATTTTGAGCAATGGCTCATGCGTTTTAGTCGTTTGTCGCATGCGTCATTCTGCGTATTGGCGTTTGCCTTAATATGTCATTATGCGTATTGGTCATTCTGAGAATTGGACATTTCGCGTATATGTGTTTGGTTAATACGAGAATTCTGAATTATTGGTTAATATGCGTCAGAACCACCGAGGGGGGGGGTTTCGTCATAATCACCACGCTTGGTGGGCGGATTGGTAATCAGTAACCACAGTAATAATGTGAAAAATACACATAATGAAGCTGCTGCCCCCCCTGGTAGGTTCCCTTAGTTGGCTCGTAAACAATCCACGGGCTGAGTTGGTGGGTCGATTCTTACGGGCCCGAATTTAGGCCGAAATCCGGCTAGCAAGACATCACTTTCAACTTTTCCGAAGTCCTCGACAAACAAAAAAGCGTCTCAGGTTCCTACTAAAACTGCAACACGAAATAATGGCACCATTAGAGACATTCTGCTTATCTTTGAAAGCTTTCGAATAAATTCAGAAAAGCCATTTGAATTGCTTGTTCGATGTTTTCAATACAAATACCTTTGTTCAGGCTGTTCGTTACCTTTATTATCATCTCTCGAGACTGTGAAGTGCTTAACGCAACGAAAATTATTACCTATGGGACTTGCAAATCTGAGTGTGTACTTATAGTGAGGACAACCCGTGCTTTCTATGTTGTCTTATATGATAAGAACTGTTAAAGGATAGAAACAAAGAACAAGTATTTACAAATGAAACAGTTGAGCTTACAGACTGTTGCAAATAATCTAGAATTTTCTCAACTGATACAGAACTGTTAATTTGTAAGAGCCTGAATTATATTCGTTTTTTAGTAGTAAAAGTTAAAAGTTATTTTGTTTCACAAATTACATCGCACAGATAAAAATAATGCAAAAGTACCTATGGATAGATAGATAGATTTTACACTGCATTCGATCGGAATCCATAAAATTACGAATCTAGAATTTAAAAAAATTCGGACTGAATTCGGATGTTGCTTACACACTAATCCGTTCTCTGATCTAAATCCAAGCACTTTAGGAGTAATATTTTGAGTTAGTATTAATTTATTTTTGTTTTTGTGTATTAATTTATTAATGTTTTTATTGAATTTTATTTGTCTGGAATCTTTATAAATGATCAATCATTATTAGTTTTGCTTATTGTGTAATTTTATGTATAAATTTTTATGTTTCATTTGTTCTAATACATACATAGGTATTGTAATTAACTAGTGTAATTGGTTGTAATGTAATCGTGCTAATTAATAATTAAATAAATAAAATAAATAAATCGAATTGACGGATAGAAATCGGATAACTGTAAGTGGAAGTAGCGCGTAAACTACCATAGGTACAAATAGTACTACATAGGACTACTTACATCGGAACGTATTTTCCCGGATTAGGATCGGATGCAGTGCGTAAACTACCATAGGTACAAATAGTACTATGACTACTTACATCGGAACGTATTTTCCCGGATTAGGATCGGATGCAGTGCGTAAACTACCATAGGTACAAATAGTACTACATAGGACTACTTACATCGGAACGTATTTTCCCGGATTAGGATCGGATGCAGTGCGTAAACTACCATAGGTACAAATAGTACTATGACTACTTACATCGGAACGTATTTTCCCGGATTAGGATCGGATGCAGTGCGTAAACTACCATAGGTACAAATAGTACTATGACTACTTACATCGGAACGTATTTTCCCGGATTAGGATCGGATGCAGTGCGTAACCGCTCTAAGAAAGTATGTTTACGTACCTAGTAAGTTCAAAATAACGCCTCGACCGGATCATCTAAATAGCTATCCATGACAATTCGAACAACCGATTTTCATTTCGACTACCGCTTGGTCAATCGATTACCTATTATTGGTTGAATATAATAAGGCTCACTATACACTGTTCAGGTACGGCACTAAGGCACTATTTACACTCTAAACTATTAGTACACTTTTGTTTTAAAGCGATTTATTTCAGTTGTTATTTTTTTTTGTCACAACTGTGGTCACAACAGTGTCCACGACAAAAACGCGCAGTTCGATTCAGTAAATATTGATTGTCTTGCTTTTATTAGGATTCTACATCAGCACTCATTCGTCCAACATATCCACATGCCCTTTAAAATGATAGAGGTTTTTTCCATATTTACGGCAAAACACTCACTGGGCAGGGAGATTTGTGATCTCAGTGAACGTTTATGGTACACAGAAGGAGCCTCTTGCCTACATTTTGGAAGTGCCTTATAGCCTACGTCAGGTTTAACTAAACACATAATTCTCATCTGGTTCAATAAGAGGTCATAACAGGTAAGTATAATCATCGAAATAGGTCTACAAAATAAAATAAAAAATAATAATAATAATATGAAATAGGTCTAGGTAATAATAGGTCTGGGTAGGTATCTTTTAAGCTTACCTACCTGCAATAAAGTCTAAGATAATCCGATGAATAGCGGCTGCCTATTAGAAAACATAAATTTTGAGATAACATAATACCTCATGTGAGCTAACAATGATTATAAACTGCATATTCATACACTATAGTTCTTCAATATCAAAAACCAACCGTGTACGCAAGTACGCACACAAAACAAAAAAGAATTTTATTTCCTACGCTAAGAATGCTGTTACTAAAATGTCTACCATTGCAAACAAGATTATTTTTTAATAATGAGTTTGAACTCATTATGAATATAAGTTTTATACCTACTATATGTATAGGTAAATCTAGTGCGGCACAAGGTGGTTGCTGTGTGGTGCTTCGAATTTGCACCACTCCAATTCTTCCCGCGGTTGTCGTAAGAGGTGACTAAGGGATATCCATTAGGGGTGGGCAGCAGCGCCCCCGCAGAACAATTCTACCACCGAACTGCGATGCCCAACCCGCATGCCCAGCGTAGGGATTATGGTCATTTCACCCTGTGAGATAAAAGCCAACAAGGCGCTTATCAGGGGGAGGCCTGGGTCCAGCAGTGGACCAATATAGGCCGTTGAGGTCAGGTGAGAATAAATATAAGCAGGTTAACTATAGCGAACCTCTTATTGGCTCTTCATAATTGCATGCGGATATGAAATAAATTATGGCTCATACTATTCTAGAAAGTTGCATAGCTGTACTAGTTTTTAATAGGATGTCTGTACTGAATTTGCATCACAATGCATCAGCCATTGTGATGCAAATTTCGGAAGCATTTCAATTTCAAAGTTTTATTAGAGCATGCATTATTTAACATGCGGGATAGGTTACGAGTAATATAATATTTCTGTACATAGCAGCTCTCAGCACAAGAGCAGTTGGCTTATACTTTGATTAATATCTGTGAGGAAATTTTATACCTATTAAATGTATACAAAGATATTTAATTCGTATGAGATTGTTTGACAAATAAGATACGTCGAAGGTAAAAACAAATCGATGATAGACCGCCACTTCAGACAGACTTCAGAGTCTGTAGTTACAATGGGTGTACCACAGGGTTATATCCTCGGTCCTTTCCTATATTTAGTTTATATTAACGACCTAACTCATCTAGTAACCTTTTGCTTAACGAAACGAAAACGAAAATTTATACTACCTAATGTAAAACAAGTTAAGGCTGATGTAAACGTCAAAGGAGAAATGTTAGAAATTGTTAACAGTACCGTATTCTTAGGAATAACTTTAGATAGTAAACTGCAATGGGGTCCACACATAGACAAGCTATCGAAGAGACTTAGATCTGCAGAGTATACAGACGTTGATACTTCTAGACTAGTGTATTTCAACTACTTCCATAGTGTTATGTCTTATGGTTGTTGCTGTAGGGGAACGCTGCAGATATTAACACTGTATTTGTGCTGCAGAAGAGGGCTGTTCGTCCAATCTTTAATATGGGACCTAGAGAAACCCTACGTGAAAAATTCAAAGAGGTAAACATAATGACAGTACCATGTCAATATATTTATGAGAACTTGTTGTGCACTCGTAGGAATTTCAATCGGTTCCCAAAAAATAGCGACATGCATAATTTAAATATTAGAAATAACAATAAACTCGCAGTGCCCACAACTAGACTACACAAAATTAATGTGTCTTCTACAACAAAATACCAAATGAGTTGAAAAAATTATCAATAAATAAATTCAAACAAATTGTCAAACATATCCTTTGTATAAAGGCTTACTACAAAATATCAGATTATCTGGGCGAAGGTCCGCCTGCGACGCAGAAGGTTGCGGGTTCGATTCCCGCCTTAGGACAAATGTTTGTACGATCTGCAAATATTTGTTCCGGGTGTTCTGGGTATTTTCTATACATAATAAAAAATATCTATCTATGTTATACCTCTATATTGTATTAAGTTTATCAGTCATCTAGTACCCATAACACAAGCTCTGCTTACTTTGGGGCTAGATGATGCTGTGTGGATTGTCCAGCATTAAAAAAAAAAAAATCTAGAGGATAAAAAGCTTGGGACAAGTTTTGCCCTAACTCGAAAACTAACAACCTAACAAGGTACAGGTTACTTGTTCGCTTCTTTACTTTACCTTAAAAAGATAGAAGTGAACAAAAATCAAAGAAATCACTTTATTTCCTAGTTTTACTTATGCAATTTGAATTTTGTGACGTGTCCAAGAGTCCTGTAAGGTCTAAAGGAAATAAAGCTCTTGGCTTTGACTTTGACCATGGAAGCCAATCAAACAAAAGGTAGAAGCGAGGGACCCTCCAGGAACGAGATTCCTGGAAAAGTCTTGTATCGAATGAAGGCTAAGATCCATAATCTACACAAACTTAAGAGGGCACAATGCGCGCTATTTTGTGAAAAGGTTAGGTATAAGATTTCGCGTTCATATGAGCGGGACAAAGCAAACGTTTTTAGAACAGAGTAAGCGCAAAAATCTAGTTTTTGCTTATTAGCTAGAAAGCTACACAACTGAAGAAACTGAACAAATAATTTGTAACCACCTACGAATCAAAACATAAGTCATTTCAATAGACCGCATGGTTCCTGAGAACTCGATCAAATTTTGTGCAAACCAGTGCATTTTCATGTTATTTTTTTTTTCTGAATCGTATTTTCACTTTCAAGGAACCAAATAAAAAAAAATTGATTTTTATGTTTTCGAGATTTTAACCATTTCCCGTGAGTACTGAGATCTAGGCCTAGTTCGACAACTAAACCCGTTATTTAGGTTCGCCCCTTATGCAAACTCTTTATTGTCTATGTTATTTTTCTTTTATTTTGTTGTCGTCTCGTTTCTAATGTTCTATGAGACCACTTTGCCACGGGGTAGAAGAGTGGTGCGTGGCTTCGATTTCTATGGATTTTTTAATGGTTACCCTATCACCGCCATCTACCAAGCCTCGCAACCAGTATTTTGTTTAAAAATGTGAATCAAAAAACCTTATTGCAACCTTATTCACTATCCGCGGTCCGACACCTTGCATTTTTATTTCAAGAAGGTTGCATTGACCGGCAAATCATTACCTAAAGCTTGACCTAGATTTATAAAGCTCTTGGATAATTATTGAGAAGGTACCTTTTTGAATAATAAACTAACTTTAGTGTTACGTGGTGCCCTGATGGCCTAGTTGTAGGTACCTAACTTTTAGCTAACTTAGATTCAATTCTTTGATTTTATAAAACATCGTATTTTAAACCGAATCTGCCATTTAACTAAATTTTCATATAGAGTCTAGACAAGGGAACTAAAACTAATAATACTGGAATAGAACTAATCTTCAACCTTTTTATACGTGATGATTGGATATGTATGGGAGAGGCCTTTGCAATTACCCAGCGACGAGAAAGACTGAAGAAATAAACCGCCAAGTGCGAGCCACCTCGCACACGAAGGGTTCCATAACGTAAAAATCAGGCAACTTTTTCAAAGAATATCAAATTTTCTCTTGTTCGGAGACCCCTTTAAATTTTTAACCTTATTTAATTTTTAGTATTTTTTATTAATACAGTTGAAGTGTTACTTAATTAAAGAAAGTTTCAAGTTGTTCAAGAGATATAGCCTTGACAAATTAAGAGAAAAAATAGCCAAAAAAGACACGTTTGTTCTATGGGAGCCCCTTCCAAATTTTGATGTTTATTTTATTTTTATTACTTGTTGTTATAGCGGCAAGAGACATACACATTACCTGAAAATTTTCACTGTCTACCTCTTACGGTTCATGAGATAGAGCCCTGTGACAGACGGACGGAGGGACGGGCGGACGGACGGACAGTGGAGGCTTAGTAATAGGGTTTCGTGTTCACCCTTCGGGTACGGAACCCTAAAAAACAGCACTAATCAAGTTTGGGATTTTATAACTCCTTTACAATACAATACAATAATTTATTTATTGAAAAACACATTATATTTAGGCACACTTACATATAGAGGTATATTACACAAAAAGAAAAAAAATGGTATAATATAAATATTATAAAAAATATAAGTATATTTAAACTTACGCGATGTGAACACATTATTATTAGTATTATTGGTATTATTTAAAGGGTATTTATCGCGTTTATTTACCTATTTTTCCCGACGTTTCAGTCATCCCGTGACCACGACAGCAATATGCCCTTGACATAGATGCGTGACAATTTAATATTTCCGTCATCCATTTCTTCGGTTCTTACGTCAAGGCTCTGTCAGATTTATGACAAGGGGGGAAGTCCAAGATCGGGAAAGTTTTTTGTACACAGTTTCGTTTTTATTTGTTGGACAAGATAATCTACGAGTGATATTTTTCTTCATAGCGTACCTACTAACTTGTGCCTGCGAGTTTGCTCGCGTTGTTGCCGGAATAAAAAGTAGTCTATAGACATTATGGTCATGTCGGTCTGCCGTCCCATCGGATTACGAGAGTGAGAGCATAGAGAGTGCACCTGTGTTTGCGCACCCACTTGGGCACTATAATATTTCCTGCGCATCCGGCTAGTCTCCATTGAGACTGGCCGCCGTGGCCGAAGATTCGGCTAGGAGAAATTCATAATCGTAGACATATCCAGTCAACAAAAATCGAATAATTGTGTTATGGCAAAATCGAATAATTGTGTTATGGAAAAATCGAATAATTGTTTTATAGGTATTGCTAAGCCAAGAGACCTCATTTATGTGATAAGAAGCCATTATGTTACTCCAGGTAGACCTACATCTAATCTGTAATTCTTTATTGTAGGCAATAATACATAGGCGAGCTTAACCCTGAAAAAGAGTTTTCTACCAGCAAACCTTAGAGTTATAGGAGAGCGATGGAACAGATAGAGTAAGTGTACAAATATTGAATCGAACATTATATAAAGTGACAAATCTATGCAAAGTTTCAGCCATATTGAGTAGTAAGTAAGTTTTGCGTGAAAAGTTACAAACATAATCTATACATCGTCTATAATCGACAGGTGATCGGAATGCTGGCTTCTATAAGACGACCGATGTGGCGCGGCGGGCGAAGGTCCGCCTGCGACGCACAAGGTTGCGGGTTCGATTCCCGCCTTGGGACAAATGGTTGTACGATCTGCAAATATTTGTTCCGGGTGTTCTTGGTATTTTCTATACATAATAAAAAATATCTATCTATGTTATACCTCTATATTGTATTAAGTTTATCAGTCATCTAGTACACATAACACAAGCTCTGCTTACTTTGGGGCTAGATGATACTGTGTGGATTGTCCAGCATTATTTATTTATTTATTTTATTTATTTCGGTCAACGAATTAGCATTGCCATTCAACGTGGCAATGCTGCCAGCGTTCTGGGTACTCTGCCTTCTGGTGACGGCTTAGATTTTTAAGAAATAGATATTAAGTGTATATACTAGTTGTAATTGTTTTATTATGTTATTGTAATCTATGTGCTAAATAAAAGATATCAATCTATTTACATCCAACCAAACTTTCGCATTTTGTATTAGTAAATTAACTACCATCATCGATTTGACATCTCTTTGTACCTACCTGCTAGGTACTGCATTCCGTGACATAGTACCTACCTACCTACATAGTGAATACATAGGCACCTTTGCCATTAGCCTTATTAAGTTGTCAATTAATTTGTTCTTATCCTGTTGTGTCTTTCTTTCTTTTTATGTTCCGTTCGTTTAGTCCTTTATGTGGATGGGTTCATGGGTACATGCTCTTTTCTTAATTTGTTGTTTTTCTCATTTAGGTAATTTAGTATTGTATGTTTTATTTATTGTTTGTAAGTTAGTATGTACTATTTATTTTCTGTGCTGTTTATAAAAAAATAAAAATAAAAAGTTTCTTTATTCAGACATAATGTTGTAATGTTTATGGGTTGGGTTCGTTAATAAATGCTTCTATATTTCTATCTATCTCTAACTAGCTGTTGCCCGCGACTACGTCCGTTTGAAGTGAATTAAATTGTCTGTTCAACTGATACCCTCCCAAACTCAAAAATATTATAAATGCAGTCACTCTGCGCGTCGTCTTTGTCACCTGTTACCTTTTCACGTCTGTACGAATCTTAAGGGGTGAATCTAGCGGGTTTGGTTATCAAACTAGGCCTAGATTTCAGTACTCACGAGTTTACCGGAGTAAAAAAACTCGAATTACATAAAATTTAAAATGTTTTCTTTGGTTCATGACTGTGAAAAACCGATTGCAAAATAAATTATGAATAAAAAAATCATGAAAGTGCACTGTTTCGCACATAATTTGGTCGAGATCTCAGGAACTCTGCGGTCTATTGAAATGATTTGTGTTTTGATTTGTAGGTTGTTACAAATTTTTTGGTTCCTTGAGCCAGTTCATCATAAGTTATGTAGTTTTCTTGTAAAATCGCATGCTCTGTTCCGCTCCTATGAACGCGAAATCCTATGCCTATCCTTTTCACAAAATGGCGCAGAATTCGCCCTCTTAATGAAGTTTGTCACGAGGAGTTTGTCAATCTAAAAAAAAGGATATAGCTTAATATTAGCTTATGACCGCGGCTTCGCACTTATTTTTGCAAAATAAACAGTAGCCTAGAAATTTTGCATTGATGCAGTTTTGGATCCGGAAAACCATAAAAACTTTCTTGGGTTATGGGTGTTTTGGTAATTTCAATATTTTGGTCTACATAATGCTACCTTTATATGTATAGACTTGTCTGTGTTGTTTCAACTTAAAATAAATACTTTCAAATAATTTATGCCTACGACCGCGTAACCAGTAACCCTAGCGCAAATAGACAACAAAAATCGATACTTACTCGCAACAGAGCTCGACAAAAGCTAGTTTACAATACATATTATTATTGTAGTGAGATAGAACACAAAAAAAAGAGAAAAACTCTTCAAAAAAATAAGCAAGATACCGCCCGGTCTTGCTGCCAAGATCACCAGCCAAGGTCAGCAGACAAAGCGTCGCGCCAGCATCCACGGCCAACCCATGGGGTGCAGGGTCGACTCCCCATGGGGGAGGAGCACCCCATGGCTATGGGTAAGTTATGGTGCCCTTGGCATTTCGTGCTCTGCACTGGGTCGTCGGCCGGTATTGATTGGGTTGCAGAACGGGTGCAGTGGAGTTTTGTGTGGATGGGGTGTAATGTCAACTTGATAAAATGCCTTTCTTACGCTTTTAACACTTAAGCAGTTTGTGACTTGGTCTCTCTTCATACCTTACAATGAAATTCAGCTTGTCGCCAGAAATCAGGGCGTGACTGCTCAATAGTTTATTTGTGATTAGCTTTATAGAATGATGAACACACAAAAAAAATACAATTTAATGATACACAGTAAGTTTATTTTTCTTGCTCGGGCAGGTTGCAAGCTGCTCTGGGCAGTTTAATAGAAATTTTTAAGAGGAATAATTCTGTATTTATGGTTTTCATTCAATTGGTTTAATCGGCACACGCCAGCAAAGTGCCTAGACTGCGTGAATACTCGTATTTCCGATATTTTCAACAATCATCGTCATATTCCAGCAAATTTCCAAAAGACAGTCAAGCTCTCGGACGGTATAAAAATCCGTTTATTATTTTTTGAGTTCATTACGTTCTGAGAAACAAACTGACGCGAGGACCTTCGTTTATAATAATGATGTTGTTTAAGACAAAGGCTTTCGAAAGTAAACTTACAGAATATGATGTGCATATTGTACATCCCGGGGTTATTGTCCTCTCACGCTGACCCAGTTTCATTGTACCGAGAAACCGATATAGTCGATGGTCGATATTGTTGTACTAGGTTATGACAAAGGAAGTATTCCGAGCAACTAAAATACAGTGATACGTACTGATATTATAAAGGCGATTGTTTGTTTGACGATGTGAGCATGAGTATTTTAATACGCGCAATCAGATAGGGACAGTACCTTGTCAAAGTAGATACTTTAGGTCACGTTTCTGGTACAATCATTTCATTTCAAGCCTTTTATTCAGAAAAAAATATTTACATTCTGTTACATAAATACAATAATACTTTAATACTAATTATATACTTAACACTACTACTTTAAAACTACTTTTACAATACTTCTTTAATAATTTTGTTCCTACAAATGTTTTAATTTTTCACCATATATAATATAATATATTCTTTATTTCCAGACACGATATCCATAGTATACGTAAAATACGATTCTACTTAAACTAATGAAAACTAATACACGAAACAAAAAATAAACAGATCAGAAAGAGCCCAAGTCAGAAGAAAATAAAATTAAAATATTCTAGGTGGCAATAGCCACCCACTTTTTGTACATGTCTGACAAGATCAAACGATCTGCCATACTCCTTATAATAGCGTTTCTACACATGTTAATTCTGGACATAAACGAGGCTATTCTCTTTCTCTGGATGGCATGGAAAGAGTCAACACGGGCTGCTGTATACATTTCTGAAGCGCTACAACAGCGCTTCAGTCCCATGAGATGCCTGAAAACGTTATTGTAAGTCACTCTGATACCATCGTGTGATTTTTTGTTATACTTTGTCCAAAGTTAACATGTGTAGAAAGACTGACAATAGGATTTGAAAAGGGTGATTTTCATTTATGTTAAGCCTAAAGTTGCTCCGATCTAGATGTCGGAAGTTTTCTTGAAGAACGGCTAAAAACAGTTCCAGTGATAGGGGATCACCCAGTCGTACACCTCGTTCTATTTTAATCTCTGCTCCCTCTCTTTCTAATTTGACTCTTGATGAGCTGTCTCTTTAAATATTTCGAAATATTGTTATGTATATTTGTGGTCGAGATTCTGATTATTTTACGTCTCCCATATATTTTCATGTTCCTGTGAGTCGAAAGCTTTTCTATAGTCGATGGTCGAAAAGTCGCTTCTAAACCCCACTTGCTCCTTAGGTCCGTTCTCATCAAGTGTTTTTGTTATGCGCTTGAGGATTACTTTCGCAAAGACTTTGTAGATGTTCGACAATAAGCTTATAAGACAAAATAAGCTGATACAATGCGCTTTGTGAAATCAGAATGGACCTTGTCAAAGTAAATGTTTGTTCCAAACATTCACATTTTCTATACATTAGTGTGACAGTGTGATGTGAAAGAAGTAATTATACGTTTGAGAGAAAAATGGATGACGATGTAACATCGTTCCAAAATTGTTTGTCCATCTACAAATCTCGTAGTACCTCTACGAAACACGTAGTACAACTACGAAAATCGTAGCTGTTTTACAAATCTCGTAACGCATCTACGAAAATTATTTTCGTAGAAGCGTTACGCACATTTTTGTAGAAGCGCTACGAGTTTTGTAGACGTGCTACGTGTTTCGTAGCGGTAGGTACTACGAGATTAGATGAACTAAAAATAATAATGCCTACGGTTTTACTTATACTTATGAATTTATGGAAGACGTCGTCTTCGATTCCCACCTCGGGGCAAATATTTGTGCGATCTGCAGATATTTGTTCCAGGTCTGGCTGGGAGTTAGGTATTGTGTACATCAGTCAGTGGTATAGTACCCATAACGCAAGCTCTGCTTAAGCCCTATATCTCTTGATCACTACGCAGTTCGTTGCGTTATGCGCTATGCGATGGTGGAAACATAACCGTATAAAAAACGTCTAGAGTAGTCCTTTGTTCCGTCGAAGACTGCGTCAGAGGCAAGGGGCAGTACGCGGCGTACCAAGAGACCAAAGCTTGACGTTGCATCAGTTCTTAGAAAGTCTAAAGCCCTTTTTTTTTTTTCTCGGCCGAGGAAATTCGTTTCTGAATAGACTGGTCTGGGGGGGACCAGAATTATGTGGGACTCGACGTCCTGATAAGGACGTAATACCCACTAAAACCTCTCCGGTACCCTTCTCTTGCCATTTTCGCCGAACCACGGGAACATATAAACCTACCGCGGCCCGACTGGCGTCCCCTCTTCCTCCCATACATAGCCGGCGAGCCCACCATTCCTCACACTCGCCGACCCCATTCATCCGTCACGTTTCCTCCCCCCGATTGGGGCACAGACAGGACAAACACAGTTGAAGCCGCGAATGTCGACCTCTGTGCCCAGATGGGCATTTCCGCCCCATACTACCAGGTATGGGTCTCGCATACACACGCACAAATACTCCCACTCTCACTCAAACTTGTCTAACATACGGTTCTCATTTATTCTAATCACGCAGGTACAGTGCCACGCACACTCAGCTAAAGCAAGCGCGCGCAACCCCACCCCACGTGTCCCACACCTGTGCACGAGTACCGCAGGTTGCGTCCCACGTGTCTCGCGCTATCCGTCACAGAAAGTCTAAAGCCTGCGTAATTTGTACTGCTTCTTACCGCTGACGCAGACTGCGACGGAACCAAAGACCACTCTAGACGTTTTTCATACAGTTATTGTGTTCGGCACCGCATAGCGCATACACAGCGTACTCCGTAGTGATCACTTGATGATTTATGTGAAGTATTCCTATACTTTTACTTTGAATTTTATTTGTCGTTATTATTACAAACTTCACAAAGATCCTTTTATATGAAAAATTTAGTTTGAAATTACTCAAAGACTTAAAAAGATTATTAAAAGTCAGAAGACAAAATAGCCAAGGCCTAGGAATAACTTTATTTTATTTTGGTTAGATAGAACTAGTAGGCTGGAGATTATAAGATTTTCTTTAAAACTTTGGTGAGTAAATACCTACTTATAAATAAACCTCCTTTAACTTGATGCAACTGCTAAACAGTTGCAGACTATCCTTCATAAATTCTCCTATTAAAATAAAAAGAGAAAGTTTAAGGGGTCCAATAAAAATGCAACTTCTGTTATAAGGGTAATTTAGCATTATGGTAAGTTAGGACCTTTTACAAAAGCTTTATGTATGTACCTATACTATAAGTGTGTCTCGTCTTTTTAACTGTTCATATTGTTATTATAAAAAATGTCTTCTAGAGGTATTCTATAGAGTTTTGTTCTAGAAGTGTATACAGAAAAGGACGTAGGGTTTACTTTAATCCCGAAAAAACGCGTGAAAAGCTACAGGCAGAAGCTGGTTTAATATAAGTTAATTATAGGTAGAACTGGAAGATTCTGTTGTAAAAAAACAGTTTTTAATTGACTGAATTTAAACACACATAAAGTGATTTTCGTGTCATTTTCATAGCTGACTCGTGTATGGAGGTTTCCAATCAACCAACGCTATTGGTGGTCTCGGAAGAACAAAGGTTATGGATGTGGTATTGTTAATAATCTTTGACTTTGCTAAGGATTTGATCCAAGATCCAAATGAAGCCCAGTAGCTCTATTGGACCCGATGGTATTCCATCTATGAGTTGAGTATGTGCCATCATGAGTTATATTTAAACTGACTTAGTTTACAAAGAAAAGTCATTTTATTTAATTTAATTTACAACGGGGTGTTTATCACTATTTCATGCGCCATGATCGCGGAATAATTTAGTGATTTTAGTGGTAATAAACATGATGGATTACAAAGAAAATTTAATTAACAGTTAAATTACAAAAACTCACAAAAGAAATGAGCTATATGTTTCCGAAAATACTAACGATTAAGTTAAAAAGTACAGTACTCCTAATTTAAAACTTTATTTTAAAGTCATTTAGTATGATCTTGTAGGTTATTCTGAATCAGTACGATTTGCGCAAATATTGACTCCATATTCCCTATTACCGTAATTTTGTATTTCAATTATTAATACCTTGTTTGATTTAGTAATAAATAATTCAAACATTTAATTAAGGTTATAATCAAGTTTTTTTATGTAAAGCAAATATCAAGTTAACATTTAGTGAATAATAATACTTTCAGTCAAATGAAGTAAAAGAAACTAAATACAAATAAGGAAAAAAAAATGTTACATCATTTTTTTTTCCTTATTTGTATTTAGTTTGTTAATGGCTATTTAGGTAAGTACATATATTATCTTTATATATTTAGATATAGGTAACTAAACAGCTAAATCACATTTTTAGCTTTTATATAAAATTAAGTAGAAAGAAAATATAACTTTTTGCAAATAATTAGATCTTCTAGACTCATCTAACACATTATAAAGTAGGTTTTAAAAACCCAATGAACCCCAAAACCAAGAAGTTTCACGAAACCAGTTATCATTATTATTCACTTCATTTATATTAAATCTTGTTATAAATATAAAATACATGTTTAACTATAGAATATAAAATATTATAAAACTATTATATAATAAAAAATATATCAAAACGGTGAATCACCGGCCGCGAAGCTAGCCTTAAGCGGCCGGTGACTAGGGCTGCAGAGAGAGGAACTTCCTGACGATGCGCGCCGAGTCCAGGAGTACCGCCTTTTGAATCTGACCCTTGATCCAACTTCCTAACGAGAGTCTCTTGAGATGTTGATCGAGGTTCTTCGCTATTACGCCGTTAGCCGAAACGACTATCGGGACGACGATCGCTGAATCAACATCCCACATGCTGCCAACCTCGTTGGCCAAGTCATGATATTTGCTAAGTTTAACTTTCTCAGCTTTAACGAGGTTAACATCTTGTGGTATGGTGACATCAGCGAGCACCGCCCTCCATTCTAACCGATCTATCAGTACAATATCAGGCTTATTCGCAAGAATAGTCCTGTCTGTAATGATAGAGCGGTCCCAATAGAGCGTGGCATGGCCATTTTCGAGAACTGTTATTATTATTTATTATTATTATTATTAAACATTATATTATTTATTGACATAGATGTAACTAAATAGGATTTACTATATTTTACCAAAACTCGACACTATAAATTCACATATCACTTTTTTCACTCCTTGTAGAGATTATGCGGTATGTATGCGCACGCTCGCATCCTTTTTATTGTCTCTCGTTATTTTTTATTAGAAATATGAGAGATGCCTAATACCAACGATTGTTACGAACATCCTCGACCTTTGTGACGTAGTGGGTGGCCAGAGATGTAACTGTAACAGATTTGGCCAAGGATCTCAAGAGGCGCAAATATGCAGGTCTCGACAGAGCCTACATATTTGCTCCATTCGGGGTCGAGACCCTAAGGTCCGCAGAGTACCAAGGCTCTCCGGGTTTTTAAAAATTTATCTGAGCGTTTGCTCGAAGCATCGCGTGACCCAAAAGCTGGTGGGTTTCTGACGCAGCGCATCAGCATTGCTATAGCGGGGCAATGCAGCCAGCGTCTTGGGGACGCTTCCGACTGGTATTGATATGGATCAGTTGAGCTACCTGTAGATTGTTTCCAAAAGTCTGCAGTTAGCTTAATTGTTTCAAAAGTAAATACTAGTTTTAATTTGTTTTTCTTATTTTATAGTAATTTTCTTCACTGTAATTCAATTCAATAAGTTTATTTCAGCTTAGAAACCCGATACATATTTCAGCCATATAATAGGTAATAAAAATAAAAGTAAAACAAAAACATCTTAAATTAATGCAAGAAGTTTATGTGTCTGTTTGTGGCATAGTAGCTACAAAACGTAAAATATTTGATTTTTTTTAAATAACCAAATCGGTAAAAATTACCTTGCAAACAATTTTGCATGAAAATTTGACCGAAATTGTTCTTAAGGTTGAAGAAAATCGGTGCAGCCGTTCAAATGTTATGATGGTTGAGGTAGATATATTAAGGTTGAATTTGAATAGTTGAAAGGTTTTTTGACATGGTTTTTATTTTTTTGTAAATGAACTACCAACCACTGCCCAAGTACCAACAGTTCACAATTTGGGTGAGGTACTAAAATACCAGGGTACCATAATATAGAGGTAGTTATTTATAACCACCTATTACCATAACTCTAAATTTAGCATGCGTATTTTATGAGTCAACCCGTAAAGTATCAGATTTTATAACCAGTACCCGACTTTGGAGTTATAATAAGATAGCTCGTGTAACATTTTTGAGCTTCGTTGATTATTTTAGAAATCGTTGAATGAAAACCTACATCAATTTGATGTTTTTACAAAAAACTGATGACTGACATCAAATCCAGAAAGTTATAGATAGATCCTTCAAACTGGAAAACACAAAACTTAATTGATCGCCAAGTCTAGTCGAGTAAATCTTTTGAATTACTTTGCGCCTACTTGGTTCTGATCAACTAAATGATTCTCTAGAATTGGGGCCTTATATAAGCCGTTTTATTGCTCAGATTTCAGTTTTCATGGCATTCTATTGTATGTGAAAATATTCCAAAAATGGCATTTTTATGCTCAACATTATATTCAAAACGAACTAACAGTTTTTATATTTTGGCTATTTTTATAAGAGGTTTTTAAATTTGCCTTTTTGCTGTTAGTTTGGCGACACAGTTAGAATAACTTATATATACATATAAAATGCTTTGTCCTGAACGACTGACTGACGGATCAACGCTTAGCCTAAGCTAAGCGTTGATCCGTCAGTCGTCGGTTTCAGGTCTCTACGATCAGTGGTTTAGACCACTGATCGTAGAGACCTGAAACTTGGAGGGTGTGTTCTTTGTATTGCGTAGGAATCCGATAAGAAATGATTTTCTGAAATTCTACCTCTAAGAGGGAGACAAAGGAGGGCAAAGTTTGTATGGGACAACGAGCTAAATTTTAAGTAGATTGGACCAAGGAATCATCCTTGGTCCAATCTACTTCAAATATTGTAATTGAAACTGTTGTACTTAATATAATACATTTAATAATTAGAAGCTCATTTGCAAATGCTCAATTGCTCATTGTTTAAATTTTAATTGTTCCTTTCCAAACGTTATGATTCACGAATAGAAAGATTTAACATCCAAAAAATACCGTTCAAATATAAAAACGCTTTTTGTACCACACCATTCAACTGTAGGGAGGTTATACCTACATATAGGTTTTCATCATCATCATCATCATCATCAACCTTCTTTCCTTCTTTTCTTTCCATCTTAGTCCACTGCTGGACTGACTCCCCCAATGAGCGCCATAGCGCCCTGTCTTCAGCTTGCCGCATCCAGCATCTGCCTGCAGTCTATCGCAGATCGTCATCCCACCTGGCCGGAGGGTGTCCTACACTACGTTTGCCGAGTCGCGGTCTCCACTCGAGAACACGTTTACCCCAGCGGTTGTCGGTTCTTCGCGTGATATGGTTGGCTCACTGCCACTTCAGCTTGTTAATTCTCTGAGCTATGTCGATAACTTAAGTTCTCTGTCGGTTGTATTCGTTACGAATCCTATCCTTCAGAGAAACTCCGAGCGATATAGGTTATAGGTTCACCTTATTGAAACGTCCGAATGTCATGAAGTGCATTTATTCACTGTTCACAGAGAGCGCTATAACTGTATCTTAATCTAGGGAAGCTAACGTATATGTGCTAAGTGCCAACACAACATGTTACACCACACAACTTTACATGCCATGCCATTTCTCCATCCCTAGGTTGCCTGGGAGAAATCGCTCTCAGTGATAAGGCCGCCTATTGTACTGAGTATTTGTTAAATGTAGATATAAGGTTTTATTATGTTATTTTTTTAAGTACATTAAAGTGTTCATTCATTCATTCATGCCATTCATGGAAATAACGATGGAATATTTTACCTACCATTTACCGGGCCATTTTTAGAGTGAGCATCCCGTTACAACGCACAGCCCAAATCACCGAAGCTAGAAAGCTGTAATTTGGAGGAACTCTTTTCATGCATTTATTTCTTAGGGTGGACTTTGTACAGACCGTTGGCACTTGTGAAACGTGCGATTTGTATGCACATTATCACCAGCATAACGTAAATAACCTCACACTGATCTGAATTTAAAAAAAATATTGAAAACGCGTTTCATCGATTTGCATGTTTGTAAAATGTTGAGCAAAAAAAAACAAAATCGATTGTCATTATAATCGATTGTCATTAAAATCGAATCGGTGAAATGACACTCGAGCTGTTAAAAGTAAAAATAAACCTGTCGACAAAGATAGTTTAAAGACAATCAACCTTTAGTATCTACCTACTTATTACTAAACAAAGTTCAATTTCGGATGTAATTTTCAATTTCTATCTAACAGGTGTTCTACTGATCATTTATCACCGGATCAAGCAAAAATGAATATAAATCCCTCGATATCCGAATATATTAGAGCTCAATATTGATAGAAGGTTTTAATCTAAAAACCAACGATGTGCCGTTTAATGGATAAGCTAGTATTTTTTCTTTTTTTTTACTTTATTGACAAAGAAAATTACAATTCAATAATATACACAATATACAAATTAGAATTAGTATTTACAATTGAAACAAATAAGCTTACTGCAAACAATCTACAGGTAGCTCAACTGATCCATATCAATACCAGTCGGAAGCGTCCCCAAGACGCTGGCTGCATTACCCCGCTGTATGGCAATGCTGATGCGCTGCGCCAGATACTCACCAGCTCTCGGGTCACGCGCCGCGTCGACGTAGTTAAAAGTGTGTAATTTTATCGACATGGTTTTAAAATAGCATATTGTATTGTATCACAAGGGATCAAAATAATGTATTCAGGGCGAGAGCGATTTTTTGAATTCTAAGCTTAGCGAGGGATTCAAAGTACATCGCTCGAGGTGATTGACAAATATTTGTATTTAGGTACATAACCAAATAACAAATTTATTTTTGGTGTTAATATTTCAGTTTCATTGCTAGTACTCAAGTTTCATTCAATTTGTGTGAATCAAATTAAAATTGTCTGTAATATTTTGATAAAAACTAATAATGAAACGAATAAAAAGTAACCGTGTATTCTTTTTTTAAATTTGGATAGCCAATTCCGCGTCGGCACACGTGCTTTTTTATTGGCCAGGAAGGATTGAAGCGAATTGCGTTCAAACTTTTTAAATAAATAGTGTTCCAAATTCAAAAGTCATTACGTCACTGTTATTAAATGCGCTGGAATGACCCACTTTGTTCGCACTTATCGAGGAACCCTTTGCCTCTTTTGGAATAGATAGGCTGCAAACCTCTAGATTGCTTGCAACAGTCTGCAGATACATACATTTCTACTTTACATGGCACGGCGACTGTGCCGTGACCGTATGCATTTGAAAAGGGTCTTAGTTACGTAAGTCGTTTCACTTTAACGCTATATTGTGTTACTACATTCATAAAGAGAAAGGCATATTAAGTAATGAGGCCAGTATACAGGGTGCCACGAATCATGTGTACTAAGCCGAAAGGGGGTATGGAGGCAAGGGGATCAACTTCTGATCTGCGATTTTATGAATTTCATAATTTTTCTATATTAAAAAAAAAATAAAAAAAATTGTCCTGAATTTTTTCTTTAATTAGTGTTTTTTTACGTGTATTTTTCGACTATTATTATTGCTTTGAAATTTCAAAGACTTTACATATTTTTTTGTAAATATTTCATGACAAAACACTAGTTTTGTTGAAAAAATTATCAAACAAAATTTGAAAAATATTTTATAATGTTATATAATGTCTTGCATTGCGTGCGTGTAAAAGAACACAAATAGAAAAAAACTTGTCTATAAGTCAAGATGTCACGTTATTGGTGTAGTACTAAGCCTACTAAGGTCCACCCCCCACGAACATTTTTTGTTCTAGCACTTTCCGGGCTTCAAGGTTTATACTGAAAACAAGACCTTGTAACTTTCATCCCAACTAGCCCATTTTTATGATTGTGAAAACGCTACATCAGCTGATATTAGTAAGGTTTTCCCCTTGGGATCCACAATCACCCCCTTCCGGGTATGTACACATGTTATCGCTTATAAATAAATGTCACATCTATTGTTTTACCATCTATGACAAACGGATTAATAAATATAAATCAGAAGTATAAGATAAACCTTTTCGACACGATGATACGCGAATTCAGTTTGATTTAATTTTAGTTGAAGTGAATTCTGGTGTTGAATAATAGTGGATGGGAACTGATTGCCAATCAATGTTCAATGGATGAACTTTGGAACGTATTGGTATTGCATCGGATGTTCAAAATATTATAATAATCGTATTGACACACCTATTGATAATATTGAGTATGCTGGGGTAAACTTGTCCTTGGGTGGTGAACACGACTTGGCAAACGTAGTGTAGGACGCCCTTCGGTACTATCACTTCAACCTTCATCCAGGAATAGAGTGCTCGACACTGAAAGCTTATCTTAGTGATCTGCAAAAGCCTGCCGTCCAAAAGCAATCTTTGAAAACGATCTCTTTCAAATTTTCATTAGTAAATGTATGTATGTACGAGTATGTACCAGCCGGGCCATCCATGCAACACGAGATAGCATTCAACAAATGCCATACAAAGGTCATAACGTACTTGGGGCTCAAATGAGCCAGCCAATAGCTTTTTAGGGTTCCGTACCTGAAGGGTGAAAACGGAACCCTATTACTAAGCTTTCGTTATTCGTCCTTCAGGCCGTCCTTCTGTCTGTCACAGGGCTCTACCTCATGAACCATAAAAGGGTAGACAGTAGAAATTTTCAGAGAATGTGAAAATCTCTCTTGCCGCTATAACAGTAACTAAAAATTAAAAAAAATATTCAAATTAAAGGAAGCTAATCATACAAAAAACCTGCTTTTTTGGCTATTTTTGCTCTTCGTTTCTCATGAACCACAAAAGGTAAATATGTAAAACTTTCTATAATTAAGTAACACATCAACTGTAATAACTAAAAATACAAAAAATATAATAAAGTAGCAAATTTAAAGGGATTTCCAAACAAGTGAATTTTTTATGTTCTTTGAAAAATTTGCTTGATTTTTACTGTACCTTTGTGTGCGAGTCCACTCGCACTTAGCGGTTTATTTACTTTAACGCCGCAGAATCGTCACGTAGAATTTTTAGACGACAGAAGCAGACTTACAGTGCGTGCGGTGGTACGAGTACGGTGCAGGAAGACATAGACAGAATGGTTTCAACTTTGACACTCGTCCCTCCATCTGTAGTTTCTTTCATCTAAGGTTGAATGCTAAAATATCTCATTCTAAGACGATACTATTGTCATAGTGAAGCGATTCGTTTAGCAGAATAGGGCTCCATCTTCGGGTAGCCAATGTGTATTTTTCAATAATTACTTGTATTTACTAATTGCAATTTTATTTGTTAATAATATAAATGATTTTTACGAAAGCTTATCCAAAAATAATCAAGAAAACCCCAGGTACCAAATTTGCGGACAACTATTTCTTGGCACAGTTCCAAATGCCTGCCATGAACATGCGCCCTCTCCCAACTTCATTTAAAATTGGCTCAAATAAACATGGTGCATAAAATATTTTCAAATGGACATGCTTGAATAACACACGCATGCAAATATGGACGTTTGCATAATGCCTCCACTTTGGAGGTCGCTACTTTTTGCGGTTTTTGTGAGAGTTGGAATAAAACGTAATGTTGCATGAAATTGTATAACGAAAAGGGCGGATTGTAGAATGTACTTTCAGTTGTTTTGTATTCAATATCGGATCAAACCGTGTTTTGTTTATATTTATAATGTCTCTGTAATAGTTTTGTTTAATTTATCGACTACCTCTGTGGTGCAGCGAAGGAAGGTCCGCATGCGTCGCAAGAGGTTGCGTGTTCGATTCCCTCAGAGATATTTATTCTGGGTGTTATGGTTGTTTATTTGTATAATTAAAAATATTTATCTAATACCTATTTATGTACCTATGTATTTCATTAAGTACATATATCAGTTATCTAATACCCACAATACAAGCTCTACTTACTTTGCGGCTAGATGATGCTGTGTGGATTGTCTAGTCTAGCATCATTTATTGATAATTTTAGACAGAGACGCAATATTAATTATTCTTGGTGGCCACCAACCTTTGAAGTCGCATCTCTGCCGAAAGGATCTATAACACTTATTTTCATTCTCATCCTCATCTTCAACAGCCCACATTGGGGGAACGCTGCAGATATTAACACCGTATTTGTGCTGCAGAAGAGGGCTGTTCGTGCTATCTATAATATGGGTCCCAGAGAAAGCCTACGTGAAAAACTCAAGGAAATAAACATAATGACAGTACCATGTCAATATATTTATGAAAACCTATTGTACACTCATAGAAATATCAAACGCTTCGCTAAAAATAGCAATGTACATAATTTTAATACAAGAAATAAACATAAACTCGCTGTGCCCACAACTAGACTACACAAAATTAATGTAACTTTTAAAGGGCAATGTATACGCTTCTACAACAAAACTCCTAGTGAGTTGCAAAAATTATCAGTAAATAAATTTAAAAAAATTGTCAAAACTTTCTTGTGTAAAAAGGCCTACTATAAAATATCAGATTATCTAGAGGATAAAAAAGTTAGGGACTGGATTTGCTCCAACTCGAAAAATAACAACTAACTAACAGGCTAAAGGTTTCTTCGTCGCTTCTTTACTTCATACCGAAGCGACTGAAATCAAATTATCACTTTATTTCCGTGTCAGTGTTTAATTATTAAGAATTTGACCTTTTCTAAGTGTACATTTATTGTATTTATGGAAATAAAGAGTTTTTGACTTTGACTTGATTTGGACATTGGTCCGCTGCTGGACGCAGGCCTCCAAGCACCCCCGCTTAGGCCATGGGGATAATTCTGCTGCCCCGTGGGGATGGGGATTATGGGGATAGGCTTTCATTTTATGGGGAGTAATGCCTATAATCCCCACGCTAGGCATGTGGGTTGGGGATCGTAGTTCGGTGGTAAAATTGTTCTGCATTGTTATTTTGTTTTGCTTGGGCTAAGATCACCAGTCAGTGGAGTCCCAACAGCGTATGGCATCGCGATAGACCGAAGCAACACGACCATGGCGCGGAGAACAGCATGGACACCTTTAATGGAACGTGGGTCAAACTGGCTCAGAACCGTGATGCATGATAAAAAAATGCAGGGATCAGGGGGAGGCATTTGCCCAACAGTTACAGACTAATTATAATTTTGTGTAGGCAAAAGGAGTTTGATGATTTGATTTTGTTCAAAAGTTTAGTAAAAACAGATCTCAATTAAATATTTCGTATTAACCCTAATTTGTTTTAAAATAAAGGCTGTACCGAAGAGCCCTGTTATGGCAGATAGATTGTCTCAAGGCGGCCCTAAAAGGAATATTAGTACATTTTAAGGGTAGGGTCGCAGAAGGGTCATATTAAGGGCTATTCGTAATATTGTTTTGCATAATTAGAAAGCTAACCTACTAAGTGCTTCTGTAGGTACAGAGAGCATGAAAAGCTTAAAGAAAGGCTTCGTTTTTTTTTTGCTTCATCACCTCACCTCAACAACCTATTTTATTGGTTCACTGCTGGACCCAGGCCTCCCCCTGATAAGTGCCTTACTGGCTTTTATCTCATGGGGGGTAATGCCGATAATCCCCAAGCTGGGCATGCGGGTATGGGGTTCGCAGTTTGGTGGTAGAATTGTTCTGCAGGGGGCACTGCTGCCCGACCCCGGTGTATATCCCTGAGCAAATTCTAAGCTGGCACGACACAGCAGGTTTTTTTCTATGCTTCATCAGGAACCCCCTATTTACTTTGAAGTCAATACCCAAAGCCGGGTACTGACCGATGTTACCAGCGCGTAATGATTCGCAGCGAGCATGATACATTACGCCATGTGCTTTCAAAATCCGTCTCGTTGCTCGTTGCGAGCACCCTCTTCCGTACCGTATGTACGAACGCTCGCTGTGTAACACGTTACATTAGGTAACGCCTGTCAGTATCCACCTCAATAGTAGCTACCTTAACAAAATAAATATTTTACAACTATAATCTTTATTATACGAAGATAAGAGTTCCAGTTTTGTTAAAAAGCAGCTGATTTGTTGCAACACAACTTTCTACTAAGGGTGCTTTTCAATTATTTATGTTCTTTTTTTCCCTCATCCATTAAAGTGTCTAGTAGAAATTCTGAGTTTATTACAACACCTCTAATTAAAAGTTTTATACCCGATTCATCATTGCCTGTTCAGAAAATGTTTGCTAAGGGTAAAATCTAGTCGAAAACACGCATTTGTTATTTTAATTAAAGACAATGAAGAGCAAAGGTACTTGGAAAATTTAGACATTTACAAAATGTTCCAAACAAGTACACATTAAACCGTTGAGCTGTCTGCAGACTTTTGTAAACTTTCTAGAGATATGTACCTCAACGGATCCGTTTTCAAACCAATCGGAAGCGTACCCTAGACGTTGATGGCTGCATCGCAACTTTGTGTATGGCAATGCTGATATCCTAAATTTGTAAGTATAAATACGTACAAATAAAACGCAGGTTTGCTGATAGGGGCGAACAGAATTTATTGGGCAATTACGGGATACAACAGCAGATGAGAGATTTAGCAGCCTCTAATCACTTTTCATTTCATTTCATTTATTGAGGAAAAGCTAACGGCTACAAAATATATAGTTACATAACTAGATTAGGTACACATCAAACATGATAATCTTAGATAATAATGCAGCCCACGACGCAATTCACAGATTGCTTTACGAGGTAGTTACTAAAAATAATTCCGCTAAAGTTTATAAACAACCAGAACAAACGTTGAAATATTTAGATGTTAATTAACAAACTGAAAAGTAAAATTACTTAGTTGGAAACAAAAATCAAATTACTAAAAATTAAGACAAATTTGAAATTAAACTGCTACAATATAGTTTATGTAAGATATCCTTCTTAAATTGACTCTCACTGCACAAAAATATATCAATGTCTAGGAAATATTTTTTATATGGCTCTATCATTATTCTAATTGGTGTACGCAATCCTGAGTTAGTGCGGCACGTATTGAGCGCAAATAAGCGACCGGCACGCACCTTTCTGGTATGTAATGTAATCACAGACTAGTTATGCATTATTTTGAAGTGTGTGAAGTACATGCTAAATGACAACGTCATAAAGTGGTCTATTAGATAATTAAATATTCAAAGAGTTTTCATAATAAAATATAAATACTTAATCTAATGTGTTGTAATTTGATTAGTTCAGCTTTTGCATTGATCAGTATTAGATCAGTATTCTGTGCATAAGTGTTCATTTTCTGATCTGTCGAATCCAAGAATCTGCCTAATTCACGATCTGACGAGTAGCGAATCTATTTATTTATTTATTTAACGTACAAAACACATCACAATCACTTATAATTATAAAGTAACAAAAAACTAGAATAAAACTTGATTGCAACATAAACATATGTACGTGCTGCTATAATATAAATATATATCGAGTAGGTTGAGTTATTACTATCTATAATAGGTTATTGAAATAATAAAGTAAAAAAAAGGTATAAAATAATTACTATTACGGTTGCTTAAATTAGATTACATGCTATAATATAATATAATTGTAAATTCAACTAACCTACAACAAGTAAGTAGAAATTACAATTATTATTATTATTATTGTACTTGAACTCGGTTTCGTTTCTTTGATATTGGTATTGAAGTGGAGGATCTCTTTTATGATTTTAATGAACTGACCTAATCTTGGAACAAATATGTCGAGCCTGCCGCCATCTTTATGAATCTGCCGAATTACGAATCTGTCCAATCTAGAATCTGTCCTACACCGAACAAAGGCTCCAGTCGTGGTATTTGCAGAAGAGACAGGTTACAATTTGTGCCGGCAAAACTAACGTCATTGTCGAATGACATAATAAACCCTACATTCACAGTTCTATACCTTGACACTGACTTATTATAATTGCGTTTGCTTCCCAACAGGTACATCAGGTCAATGGGTGCCTAGTGGCACAACTTAAACACGCACTAGCGTGTTTAAGTTGTAGGTATAGACAATATATGTTTCAATCGTTAACAATGTTAGGTAGGTATAAAGACTTAGTAAGTTTATAATAATAATTGTTTATCTAGAACTTCATGCCGAATGTGTGTGGCACCACGCAGTGACTGTCGACATTATTCAAACCTATGGTTTATAGTGTCTCATAAATAAGAATATAATAAGTTTTGATTAATACAGTAAATAAATACAATACAATAAATCAGGTACCTAAAAATAATTCAATGTGTCAGTATTTACAAAATAGGTAGGTACTTACACCGACGCAGTCGGGATATCAGCAGGCTGTTCGAAAGAACGTTTGGAACATTCTAGAGATAGCACAACTGATCCAAATCAATAGCAATCGGAAGCGTCTATACGGATGCTGTCTGCATTGCCGCGCTGTACGACAATGCTGATGCGCTATGTCCATCCTTTGATGTCTTCCAAGCCGAATTTCGGCTAAGGTGGCCAGTCTTCACAGGGCATGATTGGGTAATAGAAAGGAGTAACAGACTGACTGACGGACAACGCACAGCCCAAACCACTGGTCCTAGAGATTTGAAATTTGGAGTATTCCAAATATAAATATAATATATAATTTATAAGTTTCTTTTAGGGTGAAATGAAATGAAATGAAATAGCATTTATTTGCATAAATATAGGTTTGCAATGGTGGTTTTACAATAGAGTTTCACTCTATTTGACCTTAGAGTCGTGCAAATGTTTAAACTTAAAAATAACTAGGTATAAATAAAGAATATTACATTAAATAACAAATGTTGAAAGGAAAAAAAGGTGAAGGGGTGTAATAAGAAAGGAATTATGAAAATTCTCACTCCTTTTCAAAATAGGGGATGAAAGTTTAAACGAAAATGCATATGTATGTATCGTAAGCATTAGACCTACAAATTATCACATGTAGATTTTCCTTACAAAACCAACACACATTCGTTTTCTCGTTCCATCGTTTTCTGAAAATCCGAGGGTGTTGTTCTTTATCTAAGTTTAATCGCAAAAACTACATTTTTGAACTTAATTTTTTTCACCTAGATTCCCCTTACGAAACGAATACGCATTTGATTCATCGTTTTCTGAAATTCGGAAGATGTTTTTCTTATCTGTCGTCAATATCCACCAATACTAGTATTATAAATTCGAAAGTAACACTGTCTGTCTGTCTGTTTGTAACCTTTTCACGCCTATACGGCAGAACGGATGCCTATATATATATATGTGAGCGAGTGTTTGCGTGTAGTTGTAACACTGGCCAGATGTTGTGTAAGAGTTGGAAGAACGTACCATATATGTATCTACAGGTTTTACTTACATCTATGCTTCTTATAGTGTTTTTTTACCCGGTTCTTTCTTTTTACGATTTCGTCATATGCCAGCCATCCAAACAAGCCAGTTATAATCGCGCGTAATTAAATTAAAAAATAAATTATATAAATAAAAAAAAAAATCCTACCTAACCTAACCTAACCTAAATTTAAACCACTTTTTCAATTATATGAGCACGGTGCTACAAATAATTATGAAAGTGGTTTCTTTTTCACTTCTTCCACCAGTGGACCTAAAATTTAAGTGAAGAGAAAATCAATTAACACTTCGTTTCTTATTAGTATTTTTGGTTTATAATTTTTCAGTCACGGTATTCCTACAAAAAGATCAAGAAATTGCGAAAAATGCGTCAACGGCAGACGCGCGGTAAAGTCGCGTTTGTGACGTGCCAGTCGACGGAAAAACACCGCGTTAGCTCTGCCAGTTGAGGAGGGGCTCATAATTTATACCTTAATATAAATCTGTGCTGTCTAAGGGCTTTTTATGTAATCCAGAAATAAAAGTGTTTGATTTTTGATTTCTAAAATTTAGAGATCCGTAATAGCGTGATTCGGCATCAACAAATTGACCCTGATGTAAGGGGTTCTGAAGACAGAACGCTATGGCGCTCATTAGGGGAGGCCTAAGTCCAGCAGTGGGCTAAGATAGGTTCATGATGATGACGATGTAAGGTTTTCTGTAACCATGCAGAATTTGAATCCACATATCCAAAACAAGTCAAATTTTGAACCTTCGCTTATGAAATCACTAACAGCATAAGTACACACCCTCATCCCTTCACTTACCCTCAAATTCTCATTTCTATAAGGGCTTCCTTTGAAGTAAGGAATGATCCGGCCATTTTTGCTTGTATGGTTATCAAGTGTTTTTTTGGGCCGTCTGGACTGCTTACAATGATAATATGGGTGATAGTATGATAATATGGGCTCTTTGAAGTTAAAAACACTCAACCCTAGAGCGGACGAGTAATTTGGCTTACGCACCACATCAGCAGAGTCGCGGTCTCCACTCAAGAACATCTTTACCCCAACAGTTGTCGACTCGGCAAACGTAGTGCAAGAACGTAGTGCAGACGGCAGGCAGATGCTGGATGCGGCAAGCTGAAGACAGGGCGATACAGGGGGGCAGGAGGAAAAAAAAACAGCGTTTATTATTTTCAGGTACCTATTTATAATTAAAATAAAATAAATTCGACTCCACTGTACTCTTCTTTCGTAAGCACAGAACTTGTCACGCCTCTGCGCAAACTGTCTGCGTCAAACAATTTCGTTGACAATTTCGAGTGTCATTTTTGTGAGGCTCTAGTAATCTACGGGGGAGGTGGCGGATACCTTGATCAATGGGGTTATGCGATTAATTTAGTGGAATTAGGGCCTTGGCAGGAGGACTTACACTATGACATTTTGAACGAGTACAATTATAATTATAATTTATTTCAAGGATACAAATGCGAATTGGACGCAGTACAAATCTACAATGACCCAAAAGTACTCGCCGACCAAACAATAGGAAACTCGCATCCATCATAAAAAGGGCAGTTTCTCAAGGGACGATGTGGATATTGCTGTGTAACGGTAGGATGGCGGTTGAGTGTGGACTTTAGGGATAACCACACGGGCGGGCGCGGGGGACAATATAAATAACTAGATTATACCCGCAGCTTCAAACGCGTTATTTCGCAATTCAAAGAAACCTACACGTTATTTTTTAACATCTTTATTGACAAAGAAAATTACAATTCATAAATAAAAACAAATTAGAACTAGTATTTACAATTGAAACAATTAAGTTAACTGCAGACTGTTGCATACAATCTACAGGTAGCTCAACTGATCCATATCAATACCAGTCGGAAGCGTCCCCAAGACGCTGGCTGCATTCCCCCGCTGTATGGCAATACAGCGGGGGAAATAATAATATCATGTTATTCCAAATCAAGAAGTTTATGTGTAAAAAATAAATTTCAGTCCGATCCATAGATTAGTTTTGTTGTTGTCTTCGCCCGAACATCTTTACAACGGCACAAAGTTTCGCCTTTATAATATTAGTAGGGATTGTTCCAGTTTTCCCCTTTGGCAAATCCCCCTTAACGGGAAAATACTTTATTTTTAACAGTCCAGAATTTCGGCTTAACTTTTTTTCTTATTCCATTTTGCCCCCCTTAATCTTTAAGGAGAAAACTGGAATATATTTTTTTCCATACCAGTTTCCCCCTTAGGGAATCTTCAAAGGGGAAAACTGGAGTTTATATTTTAGAATTCCAGTTCCCCCTCAGGGGGGATTTCAGTGGGGCAAGCGAATAACCCAGATAAAGTTCACTTTCTATTGTACCTACTCAATCTAGTGTAATAACCATCATCCCGTCTTCACCCACTGCTGGGTAGCACCTACCCAGCCTATTGTGACCTATTATTGGCCTCCAAACTTACTTTTATGCCACCCCAAAAGGTCCCGCGCCAGCGGACGGATGGACGGACAGCGGAGGCTTAGTAATAGGGTTCCGTTTTCACCCTTCGAGTACGGATCCCCCTTAAAACGATCAAATTAATTGATATAAGCAGACAATCCTCTCGATTATCGCTAAGCATTTTCCCTATAAAAGGTTTTATTTAGTATTGGTCTACTCTTCGTTTCTATTTCGTGGCATCTTCTCGATAATAAAATACCAATATTTTTATTATAAATTATCTTTTCAGAGGATCAGACGCTCCGGGTCATAAAAATTGTGGGCGTAACTTCCGTTTTGTGATTGAAAAAGTGACTATTCACTTACGTGGGTACGCTGTTGGTAAAGTTACGTGTCCACTGATCGGAATCGGAGCGTACGCAGCGTACGTGGCGTCGTCCTCGTCGCGTCACGCCCTCCATCTCCGCTAATAATTATAAATTCGACTAATAATTATAAATTCGAAAGTGACTCTGTCTGTCTTTCTGTCTAAAAAATCGCCGTGCACAATAAAAGTTATAATTGTATTTATGCGATATAAAAGTTATAATTGTATATGTATAGAAAACACTAAAATAAAAAATCCATCCTATTATATTATAAATTCGAAAGTAACTCACATTAAACAAATTGTCAAAACCTTCTTGTGTAAAAAGGCCTACTATAAAATATCAGATTATCTAGAGGATTTTTAGCTTGGGACGGGATTTGCTCCAACTCGAAAAATAACAACTAACAGGCTAAAGGTTTCTTCGTCGCTTCTTTACTTTAGTCTACATACCGAAGCGACTAAAATCAAAAATATCACTTTATTTCCGTGTCAGTGTTTAATTATTAAGAATTTGATCTTTTCTAAGTGTACATTTATTGTATTTATGGAAATAAAGATTTTTTGACTTTGACTTTGATTAGTGACATATCACTTTAGTGACAAATCTGCAGTGTGCCTACTCCTATTTGCAAACATGTAGGTCATAATTAATTTATATATTTTAACAAAATTGCATGTTCACACCATGTTAATACTCATGTTTTGCAAATAAATGATTCTTATTCTTATTCTTAAACTCAGTCCAACTGTCTGTCTATCTGTCTATCTGTTACCTTTTCACGCCTAAACGGCTGAACGGACCTTAATGAAATTTGGCATGGAGGTAGATGGTATCCCGAGAACGGTCATAGGCTGCTTTCTATCTCGGAAAAAAGCGTGCAAATCCGCGGGCAGCAGCTAACTTACAATATGCCGATAAGATGCGTCTACTTCTTTGCTTTCTGATTTTAGATATTGTAAGGTATCCTCAAAGCTCTATTAAAAGGAGTCAGAAAATGGGCGAAGAGACTACGCCGCAGTTCTTAACTAATGCGGTCTCTTCGTTCGCCTACTATACTAGGCTATTTTAAAATGTCATTATATTGTATATTCCTAATTATTTGATTAAAACAAGAAATAGAATGGAAAAGTTATTTATTATACCTAGTTTTACAACCTTACATTTTAGATAAATAAATATGAATACTGAACAATCAACAATTTTGTAAATATCTAAGAAAAAGAAACAAAAATGGCACTTCTGAGATCAACATGTTTTTTTCTAACTTAAAACTAAACTTAGTTACAAATTTCCTTGTTTTCGTAGGATTCAGGACAACTACTTCTTGGTGATCGGGACAACCCCATTTATTGCAAGTCTTGCACCACTTTATGTCGACCGATTTCAGGCTCTCGAGCAGAATGCACATCGACCAACTCGTCCTATCTTTGGAGTTTAATCTTGTTACTACATCTGTGGTTTTCGTATCCCTGTTTCTTTCGTAATCGTCTTTTATTTTATCTAAGTATATATTAGTGCACTTTACCAGGATTTCCAAGATATCTTTCGTGAAGAACAGTTGAAAACGGTATATTGAATCCTTAGTATTCCTAGCTGCATCTCCTTTTTGGCCTTGTGGTCTTACCCTAATGTTTTATTTATTTATTTATTTAATTTTAAGGAAGGCCTACAGCTTATATAATCACCAAATAATTAACAAGAACCTGGCAACAATAAAGCTAATAAATGGCCTTCGCGGTAATTATTTGGGCGAGGTTTGGGGTCGAGTTCGCGTGGCTGGTGGAACATCTTTTTGCCAAATAGTTCCGTTCGTAGATTTATAGACCGCACCGCGCCTTCTGGTTGCAAGTTCTGAGAGTGGAGCGTCTTCTGAACCTGATGTTTCGTCTGATTCGCTCAATCTTTCCTCTTCATTTTCACGTTCTGACTCGCGAACTAAGGCGCAGGCCTTAAGTTCAGCCAGAGTCAGATTTGCAGAAATCGGACTCTGGCTGAACTTCATCATCTTCACTCCCAATCACTTATTAATCTTCAGTTTCTACCTCTCGCAGCCACCTTTCCACTTGTAGATCATCCATGACGAAAATCTGTAAAAAAATACAAAATTATGAAAAAAAAATACATTTTACAATTTGTAAGTAATAATTAATTAATTATCATTTGATATACATACATATAAATATATCATTATTTACAAAAGAACATTGTAACAGCGTTATAGATCAATAATACATCAAAAGTTACTTACCTGAATTTGTACACCAATACACGCGCGGACTACTTTAGTACGCCCGCACTTTTGGCACCAAAGTATTGTGCGTGCGTACGCGCTGAGGTCGCACGGAGGGGTACTGAGGTTGTGACAAATATATCAGACGAGGATTAACTGGAATCACTAGTTTCTATTGCAAAAAGAGTTACACTGGTCTACTATAGTAGGCCGCGCGTGTGCTCTAGTGATTTTGCTGTATTTCGTTATAATCCCGGTATCACTTTATGCTCTCGGTGTCCTGAGAGAAATAAACTGAAAAACAGCGTAGCAACACAGCAGAACAGCATCTTAATGCATTACAGCAAAATACTGAATATTAACCTTTTGTCTTAATTTTATTGTTTCATTTAATTAGCTATTATATAAGTCTAATTTCATCTTGTATTACTAAGCCTCCGCTCACAGCGCGTCACAGGGCTCTATCTCATGAACCGTAAGAGGTAGACAGTAAAAATAGTTATATATCCTAATTAAAGGGGGCATTCCATACAAAAAAATGAGATTTCTATTTTTTGCTCTTCGTTTGTCTCTTGAACCACAATAGGTAGACACATGAAACTTTTCTATACAATTTTATGTATAAATAAGTAACACTTCAACTGTAATATTAACATATACTAAAAAAATAATAAAGTTGAAAATTTAAAGGGGTCTTCGAACAAGTGAAAATTTTATATTATTTAAAAAAGTTGCCTGATTTTTATGGTATGGAACCCTTCGTGTGTGAGTCGACTCGCACTAGGCATTTTATTTAAATTAAGATAATAAATGATTTTCTATTATTTTCTATTCAAATAAATAATTTTGTATTTTTAAACGATTTGTATATATGTATTTGTAATTGAGTTCGCCTGTGCCCTTTTTTTTTACGCATTAAGGAGGATAGTGACGATGATATTTTTGAGGATGACGTCATCGGCAGAAATACAATTTTCTCTGTCTCAGAAATGCCGATCCAGTGCATGCTGTGTAATGATATAAATCAATACAAACCAACAAATCCTTACGCTCCATACATTTCGATTACGACCTTGTGGACGCGTTACTTAAAACGGTAGGTACATTTTTAAGGTTCCGTTGCCTAGAAATGGAAATGGTAAAACTGAACATTGGTAAATTTAATTTAAATAAGGACTTCCATGGCTATACACCAGAACTAGAAATGCCATTGCCATACCTACTTATAGACTTGCAAGAGTGGGTAAAAGCTTTTTATTTGTAGGTGTTAAACTATACACTGGAACATGGCATTCGTAATACAGATGTAAACAATTTTAGTAATATAATAAAAAAAAATTTAATAGAAAAATCATATTATACACTCGACGAAGCTATTGTTGATGATCTTACTGTTATACCTACCTAATCTTAGTATATTTATGTACTCTGCTTTTACCAATTTTATTTCATATTACTTCGTGTTTGTTTTGTAACATAAATATATCTAAATTGACTTTTCCAAGTGTACCAATGTATCTTTATGGAATAAATAAATACAATACAATACAAAAATACAATAGAAATGGAACCTTTATGGTTAAGTTAGTTAGTCAGTCAGTTTAACGGTGGTGGTTTGCCATACAAACTATACATTATTGAAAGTAGCCCAAAATGAACTTAATTCGACTTCCAACCTATAAACTATATTAGAATCAGAGTAACGCACAAACCAACCTTGATATCTAATAAAGCTTAAAATCGATTGAGCCTGTCACATACCTACAGATAAACAAAGCTTGCCCGATCTTCTTTTGTATTCGACTGACTTCAAAAAAGGAAGAGGTCCTTAGTTCAGCTGTATGAGCTTTCATGTATGATTAGTAACGACATATTCGCCAATAATTGGTATCTGATTTCGATTATGACGTAATTGTAAGTATTAGAGAATAATCTCAAGATGGTCCCATAAAGGTATTATTCCGATTACTGTTTCTCATAAAAAAACTTAGAAAACTGTGAAAATATGAAATTTGAAGTCGGTTTTTAATATCTATCTGTTTTAAAGTCCGCGACGATCATTTCAATGAAAAAACAAAAGACCATCGCACCAGCTTTAATTAACCGAGCTATACCAAACACAATCTTCGAGCAAACAACTAAATTCTACCTTGACACCTTCGTATAAGGCTCTGAACTGATTGTACCTGATTGATCATATCAAAAACACCATCTCCGAACCAGGTACCTCCGGAACTCTACCGACCTTGGATCCTTAGCAATAAGGTTGAAATTGATTGGCTACCTGCTCCAAAATCTGGTCACGTATTGAGGAAATCTCAGCATTTCTTCAGCTCGCAATAACGTGAACGTTATAACAATTCCTTGGGGATATGTAGCTTTAGGAAGTTATATATATTATTATTTAGGGTGGTCCATGTTTGTATTGAAATAAATAAAATATCGCTTAGATATTCGGCCACCCCCTTGTTACAAAACAAGGGAGTGTCTGAATGTTACACATTACTGTGATCCTCTTGTGAAAATTTAAGCCTCCTTTGTTGATTAGAATAGGGACCGGGTGCTCAACGACTGTGAAATATCGAAACTTTAGGAAAAATAAATTTTAAGAACAAGCGAATGATAATCTCAAATTCAATTTATTTTATTCCAAAATTAGTCATTGAATGGTATTCTTCGCTTCCGGTATAGATATGGATCAGTTGAGCTACCTGTAGATTGTTTGCAACAATCTTTGACGACCAATGTGGCGCGGCGGGCGAAGGTCCGCCTGCGACGCAGAAGGTTGCGGGTTCGATTCCCGCCTTGGGACAAATGTTTGTACGATCTGCAAATATTTGTTCCGGGTGTTCTGGGTATTTTCTATATATAATAAAAAATATCTATGTTATGTATTGTATTAAGTTTATCAGTCATCTAGTACCCATAACACAAGCTCTGCTTACTTTGGGGATAGATGATGCTGTGTGGATTGTCCAGCATTATTTATTTATTTATTTATTTATCTGCAGTTAGCTTAATTGTTTCAATTGTAAATACTAGTTCTAATTTGTTTATATTATTGAATTGTAATTTTCTTTGTCAATAAAGTCTCATTGGTTTGCTCTCAAAAAGACTGATTCTCAAAAAGACAGAAATTGTACTCATCATCGTTTGGAATATGTCTCACTGTCCTTTTCCTGGTGTGACAACAACTAGTTTCTGTCATGAGTCATGACATGACTAATAACTACTCTCTGGCCGCGGCTTCGCACGCTTTGTTTACAGAATATCAGATGTAATCAAAAATCAAGTGTCAAAGTGATCAAATTGACAAAAATAACATAATACAAATGGCAAAGTGTCAGCAAATGTCAAAAATTACAGAACTCAACTGTCAAAAAATGGAAAGAATATACTTTATAATGTCAGGAATCTATAAAAAAGTGACAGGAAATGTTATAAATTACAGATATGTTGGCAGAAATTATAAAACTTACAGGAAATAGCGAATTTTTTTTTAAATTATGTGGACGTTTTCTGTCACTTTTGACATTTGCTGTGACAAACCTCCCATAATGAGTACTACGATGCCCTGTCTTTAACTTCCCGCATCCAGGATCTGCCTGCAGTCTTCTGAATCATCCCACACGTACGCGATTCAGATGTATTGGTGAGTCTATCTCTCATATCTAATATATTCGCCTTTTTATAGTTTTCGTAACCTTTGCAAAACTCATACAATGATATAGATATTTTCGCGACGTGAGCAAATTCTTTGTTTATGATGCGGATAGAAGAGAACGAGCAGCAGATGTCTATTATGGGTTTTTGGTGATGGATATCTATGCGTTTGATGTTTTTCATCTTGTGATTTGCTTAGCGCATTATAATACATCTAGTCGTGAGCGAGTTATTGCTGTAGGGAAGGGGAGAATTGGTCCGTTTTTGATTTTTGATACAAACTCAAGCTCAAGGTGGCTCTTGAACACGTCAGAAAGGGGTTTGAAGATTTTTGTATGGAGGGTGGCCCTAACTTTTGTATATTTTTTACAATCGCCGCACCCAATAAAAGTTATATTTGGATAGAGGACACTAAAACAAATAATAAATGTTCTATAACATAATGTGATAAAGCCTAAGATTTCAGAGATATTCACATAACTATACTATATCCAAATACAGGATGTTTGGAAGGTCAATGCGAAGCCTTGAGGGGGGGGGGAGTTACCTCGCTAGGCATAATCTAAACTAGAGTACCTTAGTCCTTAGTGGTCAATCGTCAGTTAGGTAGCTGGCGAGATGTCGCCTAATCCTTTTATCAATAATCTTGTGATTTTCTCTAACCATTCTAGTTCATCATTAAATCAGCTGCGTACGCTAGTCAAATGTTGGAAGTAGGTAGGCCTTCCCTAATGAGCGCCATAGCGCCTTGTCTTCCGCTTGCTGTATCCAGCATCTGCCTGCAATCTTTCGCAGATCGTCTTCCCTTCACCTCGTCGATTCAGATGTATTCGTGATATAAACGTTTTCTTTTTGGGGGTTTTCTTAAGAAAAAAAAACGAATATGCGAATATCTCACAAATGGTTCATTTTTGCATAATACAATATAGAGTCAAAATAGTTGCAAAAATAAATCCTATGAATAAAATAATGAACGAATAGCAATCAGCAATACCAATTACCAATCTGCTATCTACTTCTAGTTAGGCCTATCGTAGTAGTAGTAGGTAAGGTAAGTACTTAGAAATACGTGTCAGGGGGCGTTAATGGAGGCGGTTAACTTAAGACCGTGGTGGATGGCACATACTTCGGGAGGTCTATACCCAGCAATGGGTAAAATCTGGCTGTTTAGGACGATGTATTTGTATTGTATTGTATTGATGCCGATGGTGATCTAAAAAATGTGTCATTATTCGCTAAAGCCTGTTCAGGCCTTCCTACGCGTCAGATATTCGCTAATCAGAGCTTTAGCGGTAAATTTCGCTTGGTTTCGCACGAAATATATCACTACCTAACTGGATAGCGAATAACGCGTATGTCTAAACAGGCCTTAAAAATGGCCCTGGGGTCCACCCCGGGTTTGACACGTCAATTAGAATAACTCATGATCAACATAGGAAAACCATAAGTTACAAAATGACGTGTTTACTGTATTTATGGACCTAAAAATAACATTGATACAGTTCAATTTTCTTTGAAGTGGCCTTTAAACCTCAAGGTTAACCCTAATCACCTGAAACCAGCTATTTTCGTTGCTTAATGTAAAGTCAATCTATATGTAGCAAGCAGTCGCGACCTTGTAGGTCAAGTCTTCACCTCGTAAGGGTTAAATTATTTTTAGGGTTCCATACCCGAAGGGTGAATGGAACCCTATTACTAAGCCTCCACTGTCTGTCTGTCACAGGGCTCTATCTCATAGACCGTAAGAGGTAGACAGTTAAAATTTTCAGAGAATGTGTATTTCTCTTGCCGCTATATGTAAGAGCAAATAATATAAATAAAATAAATAGATAAATTAAAAAGGGTTTCTTTAAAAAAAATAAACCAACAAGTACGATCGCATTCAAAGAGCTCCGTACCGTAAAAATCAGGCAACTTTTTCAAATTTTAACTTTTTCGGAGACCCCTTTAAATTTGCAACTTACAATAATTTTAGTATTTTTTGTTATTATAGTTGAAGTGTTACTTATTTATAAAAAATGTCATGTGTCTACCTATTGTGGTTCAAGAGAGGCTATTTTTGTTCTTTATTTGTCAAGGTATCTCTTGAATTACAATAGGTACATAAAACTTTTTATAAATAAGTAACACTTCAAACAAACTTGACAATAGTGTGGATCCCAGGTTAAGCATGGGCGGCTTGTCACCAAACATCCCACATCGAGTTCGGCTAGCTAGAGCATAGCTATGCATATGCATATATGCATTGCGCTGATGGAATACAAAACATGATCTGTCAAGTGCGAGTGTGACTCGCGCACCGAGGGTTTTGAACTTTTGTCAAGTATACCAATATGTACTATACAGATTAGAGACTTTGCTATATAATAAATACCTAAAAATTAAAGGTAGGCATTTCAGATGTATCGGTTTGCAAACTTCGGAGTATAGAGGGTAATAGTAAAATTTTCGAGTTTTTTCAAAATATACAAGCATGAAGCATACATAAATTTAAATACTGATTTGAGATGTACTTATCACTACCTTTTATTTGATACCCTACTCAGTGAGATAGCCCCTCTATTGAAAACAATTACCCCCTTTTTTGTCATTTTTTCAAAAAGTGTTTTACTTCTACACTTGACCTATACATTTTTCATGTAAAATATAGACTCATATCTACAAACGCTACATTTTAGATAGACTGCTCTGCAAACTTCAGAGAAAAGGGGGGCATGGGCAATTTTTCGACTTTTTTCTAAATATTTCTAAATGTATGAAAATTACAGGAATTTCAAAAACTGTTTTGAGATTTACAAAGCGATGCCTTTCATTTATTACTCCACTCGGTGAGGTAGGCTCTTTTTAAAAATGATTCCCCCTCTTTTTGACCATATTTCAAAAAGTGTTAGTAAGTATTGTTAAAATCTCGACATCACAATTTGTACTGAAAATTTTAATTTTTAGTTTTTCTTTTAATCTGTACAAGTGCACGAAATTTATTATTATTTAAAATTTCAAGTTATTTGCTGCTGTAGTTTGCTGAGAAAGACGAACAAAGGACAGAAACAGTGAGACCTTATGGGTTTCGAAACCGATCTCCGATCTTCGAAACCCTAAAAACTAAAATAAATATTTTATAGACTTGGCTTGTCTGGGCAGCAATGTAACGAGTAAAAGCCCATATTAGAATGCACATTTTTGTGCTGTGCGGCAGTGGCCGCTCCTACGCCTCACTAAAAACGGACTTTATCCATGATTTCTTTGCCTTCTGTAAATCGGGTAAAACAAACACCTGTACTTATGTTTTATTCAACACAGAGCGGGTAGAAAATAGACTTGTGTAACAAATTAGAATTGACAAGGCAGATGTTTCGTAGCCGAAATTACCTGTCTCAGCCCTTCTTCACTCGTTTATCTGTATCTGTAAAACACTGTTTTGGAACTAACACCATAAAAAGTGACTCCTATTGTAATCATCATCATCAACTTATGCTAGCCCATAGAACGAAGGAGCTCATCGCGAGACCAAGTGCAGACTTGGTCTCGCGATAAGCTCCTTCGTTCTATCTTGACCTTCTAGAGCCTTTGCGATATAGGTACCAAGGCTTCATTCTTGATCCTCCATAGGTCCTACCAATGTATATTGGTAGGTCACTGATTGTCTTTCATAAAATATCTTGCGTCAGCGTCTCCTACTAAAGAAACTTTTAATAATTCAATGTTCATAGCAACCCAGCGCTGGATTACCGGTAACTTGACCTGGCAACTCCTGAAATGTCCAAAAGTGCGCAGTAACACGGCTACTGTTCAATAAATTACGAATTACGAGCACCGTATCTGCCGAGGCCTCCTTTATGACAATTTAGGAGGTTTATGTGAAGAGTAGAAGCGGTTTTGATTTAGAAAATGGGTACAGAACCCAAAAACTGCTTTTTTGTCGCGAACCGATTTTCGTTTATTGTATCTACACGCCATAGTCGCCAGCCTGCCGACATATCCTGGTGGGTTTGTTGTCGACGGCTTACTGGGCGGCATATCGGCAGCCTCCAAGTTGATATAAGTTGGTAACACTATTGGTGGTCTACAATATTCATTCACACACTGAAATGTCGTCACAAGGGTAGCACTGTCGCCGCCATAATTTAGGCATTTTAAGCTATTGCCGAGAGGTGGAGATCCCTCGCGTCAACATCACAAGTTTAATAAACTTAGAGCGAGGAGTTGAACCAAATGGTGAATAAGGTCCAAAATACATAATAATTATGCTCATTATTATTAGTAGGTATATTAATATGTAAAATGTAAGACCTAAACGAAATAAACGATAAATGATTTTGCCGATACGCCCCTTTGGAATGATGCGCTCGATATGTTTTCGAGACATTTGTGATACATTGTCACATAACTTCAAGGGAGTTTAAGGTCAAGCGAAGATCTAGACCTAAGAAAAAACATGGCTACCACTTATGACTTGTACAAGAGCCAGTAATTTGTCACATAAAACAATGATAATACTCGGTTGTTCAGTAACGGGCCATTTAAGTTTCAAGGACAGGAATTTTATGACCTTTTTGTACCTATTTTTGAAATTTGGTTTTAAAATTTTCAAGGCTCTACCAGGTTGTTCCTAAAAAAGTTATTATAATTATAGAAGTATTCATATAATAAAATCGAATAACGCATCAGCTTAAAATTAACATACATAAGTTGGCAAACACGTACTCACTTTCGAAGTCGGTTATTGGTCATCGTAGATGGCCAAAAAAGAAGCTGGGTAATCAAAGTCAAAGTCAAAGTCAAAAACTCTTTATTTGCATAAATACAATAAATGTACACTTAGAAAAGGTAAAATTCTTAATAATTAAACACTGACACGGAAATAAAGTGATATTTTTGATTTCGGTCGCTTCGGTATGTAGACTAAAGTAAAGAAGCGACGAAGAAACCTTTAGCCTGTTAGTCAATTGGGAATACCCACTGACTTCGCTATAAACATTAAGTCAAATTAAACTAACATTGTTGTGATTAAATGTACTTATCTAAAAGGAATGCTAAAATTCATCAATAACTTAATTTAAATAATTTTAAACACTCAACATTTTGTGTTGAAATCAAACACGAGTCCAAGAAACTTTTGACCTTTTCTGGCCTTTCGAGTTTTAGAAACATTATACCGCAGAATGTTGGTAAAGCCAAAAAAGTTTGTTATAAATTTTGAATTTATAAAAACAAGAGGAGTTTATGAGAAAGTTGCAGAATTAAAATTAAAAGTTTTCAGTATTTTCCACGTAAGTTTTAAAAACTGTCTCATAAAGACAAAGAATTTGAAATTCTTTTTTTTTATAATAAACCTACGAAAACGATCAGCCAAATATCGATAAAGTCACAACCCCACTGCGGCGCACGATGTGCACGCTGCTGCACGCTGCGGCTTTAGCCGCTCTGCTGGCCCACTGCCGCTGTACACAGCGTGCTGCGCAGCGGGCTAGCAGCTTAAGAGTTGCATAAATTAAGGGAGGCATACCAACCGTAAGTAAATGGGTAGATATAAGCTGGTACTGATAATGATGGAAAAAGGAACGTGGCAGGGACGAACTAAGTATTACATAATTAATAAAAAATCAAATATGATCTACGCAAATCGATTAGAATCAAACCCAAAACTACTCTCTTAAGGCTGGTGTATGGCCCAACGGTCTTGAGAACAAAAAATAATTTTATTATCTGTAGTAGTATTGTCTATTTAGAATTTGTTTTATTCGTGAAATGTTTAATTTGTGTAAATACTTTGACAAATATTAATGTTTGAGTGAAAGAAAAATACTGAAACACAATAGCCATTAGAAGAAATATACAAATTTCGAATAAATATACCACCAAGTGCGAGTCGACTTGGACACGAAGGGTTCCGTACCGTAAAAATCAGGCAACTTTATCAAACAAAAAAAAAATTTAACTTGTTCGGAGACCCCTTTAAATTTTCAACTTTTTTTTAGTATATGTTACTATTACAGTTGAAATGTTACATAATTATAAAAAGTTTAATGTCTAGCTATTTTAGTTCAAGCCTTGACAAATTAATAGCAAAAATAGCCAAAAAAATCACGTTTGTTGTATGGGAGCTTTAATTTTGATATTTATTTTATTTTTATTATTTGTTGTTACAACGGCAAGAGATCTGACACATTATCTGACAATTTCATCTACCTTTTACGTTTCATGAGATATAGCCACGTGACAGACGGACGGACGGACGGACGGACTGACAGCGGGGGCTTAGTAAATAGGGTTCCGTTTTCACCCTTTGGATACGGAACCCTAAAATAGATCTTCGAAATTAGGATATTGCTTCTAAACGCTGTTGATTTTTCTTTTTCATTTCATTTCATTTCATTTCAGTATCTTCTTTCACTCAAATATTTGTCAAAGTATTTAACACAAATTGAACATTTCACGAATAAAACAAATCATTTATACGGCTACAGATAATTATTTGTATTCTCAAGGCCGTTGGACTACACACCAGCCTTAACTAGCGTTTACTTACTACACCAGAGATGTCGTCATCAAAGCGGGGGCTATAAAAGTTTAGAACAAACGCACTTTCTTGCCGATGTTAAAACGTAGTGTGTGGTGCAAGGTATTAGAAATTGCGTACCTACCTACCTATAGGTAATATGTAATACCTGAGTGTACGCAGTTAGCTCCTTGCACTTTGGTACGTATTTTTTTTGTCTTTGTGTCCTCTACGTCTATGGTAACTAAGTAGGACTACCCACCATCACAAGGAGTTAGGAAACGCCAACATTTTGAGGACTACACAAACACACTCATTTAGTACACATTACACTTGAAACTCGTTCTGCTTGCTCTCAATGGGTTATGGCTAAAAATCAGTGTTTTTGCTTCTTGAGCAAAATATTCCGCTGAGCCATTGCCTTTTTGACGTACTGCAGCATACACAGACATTTTACTTAGATTGTTATTATGTTATTATTTGTATTTTACTTAGTCGACTGTAATTTATTATTGTTTCTTTTTACTAGCATCCTGTATAATTGCTGTAGTCTGATTTGTATGTGTGCATCTGAAGTCGTAAATAAAAACCTTTTTATATCATCTATCAATCTATCTAGGTAGATAGATAGATGATAGATAAAGGTTGTAGGTATGGGTAGGAACCAAGAACTACTCAGATTTAGATTCCATAGCTACCTAACCTTTATTCTCAGAGGCGTGCCAAAACACCCGTTATAATACGAACTTTTGTATCCTACATCATTATTATCCTAGAAACGTCTAAGGCCCTGACTCCACCTAAGCGGATATGTGTGGGTGGAGATGTCCGAAATGGAGACGAGAAGTTACGTTATTCAGTTAGGATGTATCCACCGAAGTTGTGCGGTGATTCGTACTGGTTAGACTGAAGCGGAGATGTGTTCTGGCTGGGGTGATGTGTGCTGGCTAGAACGGAACTGAGCTGCGTACTGCGTGCGTTGGATGTATGTTGAGATGACACTCATCTCTTCTTGTCATTGCTACGTTCCGTCACACGCTTGCGAGGCACAGTTCACATCTCCGCTTTGTACCGCCGCGCCGCCGCCGCCGCCCAGCTCAATCTCGGCGAGGCACAGCTCACATCTCCTTCTCCTTTACCATACATGCCATAGAGCATCTAAATCGCCTGCATTTACTTACGAATAAATAATAAATTACGACGACCGATGTGCCGCGCCGGGCGAAGGTACGCCAGCGACGCAGTAGGTTGCGGGCTCAATTCTCGCCTTGGGACAAATGCTTGTACGATCTGCAATTTTTTTTTTCGGAGGTTCTGGGTATTTTCTATGTAATAAAAAATATCTATCTATGTAATGTATTGTATTATGTATATCAGTCATCTAGTACCTACTCATAACACAAGCTCTGCTGCAAGCTCTGCTTATGGGTACCAGAACAACAAGAACAATCCACACATCATCATGTCAGCATCATGGACTTAATTACGAACAAATTCAAAGTCAAAGTCAAAGTCAAAAACTCTTTATTTCCATAAATACCTCTACAATAAATGTACACTTAGAAAAGGTCAAATTCTTAATAATTAAACACTGACACGGAAATAAAGTGATATTTTTAATTTCAGTCGCTTCGGTATGTAGACTAAAGTAAAGAAGCGACGAAGAAACCTTTAGCCTGTTAGTTAGTTGTTATTTTTCGAGTTGGAGCAAATCCCGTCCCAAGCTTTTTTATCCTCTAGATAATCTGATATTTTATAGTAGGCCTTTTTACACAAGAAGGTTTTACACAGGAAGGGGAAGAAGGAACAAAAAACAAAACACGTATACGCTTCTACAACATAACATCAAATGAGTTGAAAAAAATTTAATATATGTATATTCAAACAAATTGTCAAACATATCCTTTGTAAAAAGGCTTACTTACTACAAAATCTGCAGGATTGTGTGTCGCTTAGACCCAGTTAGGGTCTAAGCGACACACAACCCTGCAGATTCTGCGAAGAGGCGGAGGAAACGCCTCTTCATCTGCTTGGAGAGTGCGGAGCATTGATGCAAAAACGTAGCATCCATCTGGGCAAGCACCTGCACAGCCCAGACGAGCTACGAGCCATCACCCCGAAAAAAATCCTGCAGTTCCTAGCAGCTACAAGGGTTAGTGGCGAACTATGAACGTCGCAGCTTCAGGTCTGAACACTCGAGTGGCGATCACAATACGCCTATCATGGCCGCAGTGACACGAAAGCCACCTGAAGCAAATAAAAAAAAATACTACAAAATATCAGATTATCTAGAGAGGATAAAAAAGCTTGAGACAAGTTTTGCTCCAACTCGAAAACTAACAAGGTAAAGGTTTCTTGTTCGCTTATTTTTACCTTAAAAAGATTGAAGTGAACAAAAATCAAAGTGATCACTTTATTTCCTAGTTTTACTTATGTAATTTGAATTTTGTGACGTGTCCAAGAGTCCTGTGAGGTCTAAAGGAAATAAAGCACTTTGAATTTGAATTTGAAAGGTAACGAACCAATGAGCGGTGAAAATAATGTGAGTGATACACTCATGAATACACCTGAATCGAACAGCTGCTTTTATCTTAAACCAGTTCCAACAAACTACAGCACCAGGTACAGCGCTGGCGATTTCCCTGAGGCATACCCATCCATCTGCAAATCGACTGCATTTACGTACGAATAAACAATACCTACTACATAATATTATATGGGCACCAATACTTTTTGTATTTGAGTTGTTTTGGCTCTATCATCTATTTTGTTTCAGTGATTTAAAGAGCGTCAGAAGCTTTTATGTAGGCATACCTACGTCGTTAATTGTAAACGACACTACTGGTAGTGCGGCTGGTAGTGTCATTGCCAACAAATGGTATAACTCACATAAATAATGGGGTTGAGAATGGGGTTATCTCTCATGCTGTGCCGCTCAGATCGATTTCAAGCAGAGCGGTGCATGAGAGATGAAGTAATTCTTAATCTCATTCTTCATGTGCTCAGGTTTTGCATAAGGTTCCTGACGCACACTTTCATGATGTTAGAAGTCCTACTAATTTTATAAACGTGTAAAATTTGTGAGACATCCTCACAAATTTGTCACTAAACATCGCATAAACTACTTACTGAACGGATTGGGCTGAAATTTGGACATGAAATCCTGGACCTGGATCAGAACGCGTGCAAACCCAGAGGTTGGTATTAATTTAATGTTACTGCGTTACATCGGGCGGAGTAAAAAGGAGGCTTTTTCCGAGTAGTGGGTTTTTCACTATTATAGTAAAAGCATTGGGGAAAAACACCTCGTTTTGTTTTTGTTAAATAACCTACCTTTCATTTATCTAGACAAAGAAATTCTTTGATACAAAATAAATAAAAGACTGAAGTTCGATACGGCTTAATTATCCAGTATCAATCAAAAAGAACGTTAAGCCACAGAACATCGAGCACATACCCAATAGAGAAGAAATAATGTGTTTGTCATGTGTTTTGTTAAGAGAACAATTCCTGCAAGTCACCGTTAATAAGAATCGCGGGAGTACATAGGGCATCTTTATTATCGCTATGAACAATTTCTTTCGATAATTGAAAATGAACGGATTTTGTAAAAAAGTATATAGTTAAATTTTTTACTATATCGATGATATAAATGCAAAATCCCGGACTGTTTATAAAAGTGACACTGATCAAATAACTTAATCAAATTGATAAATTTTAATTACTTCTTGATAAATCGGTAGTATCTATAGGTAGGTAAATTATTTTATTAGTATGTCAGAACAACACTAGTATAGGGAGCGAGAGTTGACATTTATTAGTGAAACAACACTGATCAGTTTCGGAATTCGAAAGACCATATTTTCTCTCTATTGGGTATGGGCTCGATGCTACAGAATAACGTTAAGCTCTGAAATAAAAGTCTCTGTAGGGATCGCGGCTAGCTCTTCCCGGGTTGCTGATATAAAAGTCGAGTTTAAGCACCAATAGCTATATTGTATAAAACAACGACTAATAATGATGGTAATGAATGCGATTGAAATGGCTGCTGCTGATGCACTGACCTCCGTAGGCGCCCGGTCCGCGCTCGTGGCACGAGTAATCTACTCAAGTCTAACTTCTGATGAAGCTTAATACCTACGTGGTCGATGTATCGAACAGTACCTATTAGTAATTTTGAAATCATAGTTAACAAATTGATGGCGCATTATTATACAGTTCGAAATACTGTAATTAACTCGTTTGTCAAAACTCTTTTTCGGTAAAAGCCTAATTTTTTGGGTTCCGTACCCATAGGGTTCCAGCATCCGTCTGTCCGTCTGTCAGTGGGCTGTAGGCATGAACTGTGAAAAGTAGACGGATAAAGTTTTCACTGAGTGTGTATTTTTATATCTGTTTTGTACTTATTGTGTGAGGTGTTTGAGCAGCAAATAAATGATTGTCTATGTCTATGTCTATAGTTTGCTGATTTTATCAGATGTAGTTTTTGGTGTACGGAACCCTTAAGTACTTTGGTTGAGTATGAGGCCTTGAATCATACGCCACCGCAGCGGTGGCGTATGATTCAACGCTAGGCAAGGTTTAGGTAACTAACCCACTATAAAGGTCATCTGCAAACGAGTGCTCTATCACGATGACATAGTTCTCTTTCTCTAAATTTATGCTGGAAGGTCTTATCGCACTAATAAGAAGCATCTGCCGCCGTGTTGTGACCTAAATTTCAGGAAGGCTTGTGTCACTGCTGCTAGTTTTAAGGAAAATTCCCGAAAATCGGGGAGTTTCAAGTCAGAGCACGTAGGTAGGTAGGTACCTTATGTTTGAAAAGAAAGACACACTCACAAATTACCGCATTAATAATTAATAAAATTTCAGTTTGTTTAGCTCACGTTAACTAAGGCTAATTTTTCTATGGGATTTGGTAACTTCGCAAATCTCATACAAAAATGAGACGTCCCGCACGATGACCTCTCGAAACTATCGTCAAACCGAACTCAGGGATCTGGTCCACTGGTCTGGACTCTCCCTGTATCTCCCTGATAACTACATAAGTACCATTAATGGTTGTTTCCATTATAAAATGGTTATGGTCCATTAAAAAAAACTTAAACAAATAAAAAGGTATTCCGACATAGGTACACCCTTTTGGGATTTAAGCAAACACGAAAGTACCATCTGGCAACCCAGATTACATCTGTAGTCGGGCGAAATTAGGCTTTTTGTCTTCAGTTTCAGAATTCAATTCTGTAAAGCAGCAGTCCCGGTTTGCTTGAGGCGAATGGGTACTAGACGTTTAATATACTTGATTTTGGTCGTGACGTTTTCTTTAGATATTGCCTGTATGATGTATGGTGTCGAAACGGGACGTTTAGTGGGGTTCGCCTGCGGGCTTATCGGAATCTTGTCATCTTATATTTAGTTTACTGTTCAAAGAAGGGCAATGGCCTTTATTAACAAAGAAAATTACAATCATAAGACCGCCAATTGTCACTTTACGTTTTAATTATTTCTTTTGTTAATTGTTTCTTAGTTAAAAGTGTGCAATAAAAGTATTTTCTACCTATCTATCTATCATTTGATTGTAATTTTCTTTGTTGTTTTTTTAGTTCTAATTAGTTTTTATTATTTTATTAAAACGAATTAGAACTAATATTACAATTGAAACAATTAAGCTAACTGCAGACTGTAGCAAACAATGTGCAGGTAGCTGAACTGATCCATATACTCTGTACCTGCTCCGTGTCCATATGAATAACAGTCGGAAGTTGCATCGCTGGCTGCATTGCCCCGCTGCGCTGTATGGCAATGCTGATGCACTGAAAGATGTAATTTAAGATAATAATATGCAAGGAAAATAACTTATTGACTTTCTGATTGATAGACAATGTTTAATATGTTAGAGCGATTCAACCAAAAATAATTTTGTAAGTAAACTACGCTTTGTCTAAAGGTTAGCGCTCACGTTCAACACCACTGCCCAACACCAAGCAGCAGTTGTGCGGTCCAGATCTGCGAAGACCTTAACATGCATTTCAACTATCACCCATTTAATCCCACTTTTTATTTCACCGGACACCATACTCTTCAAACAGATTACAGCATTATTTATTTATTTTAATTCATTATTTCGATACAAAGTTAGACTTTCATTTGGAAATGAGAATAGTTTATTAATGCGTGCAGTCTGTGGGCCAGATATAAACAAAAAGCCTACAACGCCTTACGTTCCAGTATAAAAACGGCTTCAGGAAGTCTGTTGGGGCTGCCGCGGTACTGCAGCGCATCAGGGATGTTGGCGGACGCGTACGTGGATGGATTCCACGCAATCATGCGCAAGCGGGTAGCATCCCTGGTGGGATTAAAGAAATGAATAATATATATTTATTTTATAAACAGATAAAGATAGAGACAACACATACGTAATAATACAAACAAAACATAATTAAAGAGGAAAAAAAAACAAATGATGACAAAGTCTGTTTACGAAATTGGCTCTGGCTCAGCAGGTGCTGGATGACTAGCAAACTAGCATCCAACGCTGGTCTTCCGCCAGAGCCACTTGTTGGAGCCACAGATACTTGGTTACTTGGTTCGGTTACTTGTTGGTGAGCCGCATGCGCTGCAGATCCAACAGCCTGCTGGCCTCCGTGGCGCAGGACCTCGGCTCCAGTATTATGGGCCACTGGATGATGGTGCTGAAGCCGGTATGATCGCTGGTGGCTCAATGATCTGTCAAGGCCGGCCATATTGCTAGGTTAAGGCTTTAATTAATTAATTTGATTGTGATTAAATATATTTTATTATTATTATACAGTCAAGGACTATAATTTACTTTCTTAGGTACGTCTGCCTAACACCTCCGTCCATCCCTTATGGTTGGTTTATTCGTATGAAGTGGTCAAGCGTAGTAATTTAATTTTAACTTAATTTTAAGCGACTTAATTTTTAGTGCGCGTCTAAACGTATTAAGTAGATAAACTCTTTATTTGACTCAAAGTAGGCGATCATGCACCATTGGTTCGATTATTGATGAAGTTAATGAAGAAATTTTACGAGAAATAGTAATACCTGAAAGACTTGGGTTAGAAATTGGATACGATGAACGTTACTTGTCCATTTATTTAAAATCAACTAAATTTTAACTAAATTGTACCTACCCAAACGCGTCAAGTGACAAGCCGCAATAATGAAAGATTGCTTGTCATATCGGTGACTAAATTTTAACTGGCAACTTACCACTGAATAGTCTGTTTAAACGCATTAAGCCGCTTAAAATTAAGTTAAAATTTATTTTAATACTTGGCAACTTAATACGAGTAATAAACCAGCCATTAGTCGTTAGGCACTGTGGGTGCTTATATGTCTTACCTAGACCATGGCTTAATTGCACCATTACCCAAAGGGGTTTGAAGAATTTTTTTGAAATCGACGCGCATAATAAAAGTTATATATTTGGATAGAAGACACTAAAACAAATGAAAAATAGTAACGTCCTAAAACGTCAAGTTTCTGAGATATTCACATATGAAGAAAAATATAGTTATTTTCATATGTGAATATCTAAGAATACTGACGCTTTAGGATCTATTTTTTCAGAAACTAGCTGCTGCATACGGCTTCGCTCTTTTCCGAGATAAAAAGTAGCCTATCCGTCGTCCGTCGGGCCGGGTTACCCTCTATCTCCACGCCAAATTTCATTAAAATCCGTTCAGCAGTTTAGGCGTGAAAAGGTAACAGACAGACAGATAGACGGATAGTCAGATAAAGTTACTTTCGAATTTATATTATTATAGTATGGATTTTTTATTTTAGTGTTTTCTATCCAAATAATAACTTTTATTGTGCGCGGCGATTTTAAAAACAAAAGGCAAAATGGTGATCGATGTTAGGGCCATCTTCAAACTCTTTTTTAGGAACGTTGAAAGAAAACTTGTGCCGGTGTGCCTAGGGCTTAAATTAGATGGATAACGCGTTTACACTGGTCCAGTGTTAACCCACTGTCCTTCTGTTAGGCAAACACAAACAAACGGATCCCTTTCATTATCAGCGTTCGTGGCGTTATTGGGCCGGTAACTGTAAACAATAGAGATTTGGCAGATCAAAGCTACCCCGACGGTAGTACTAACTATATTTATACAAGAAGAAAACACCTAGAGCTCGAGGTATATCCGAGGCTTAATGTAGCAAAGCATAGCAGTAGGTACCAGGTAGTAAAATTATTTAATGTTCTTCCTGCTGAAATTAAAGCAATTGACAATCCAAAAATTTTCAAGAATAATTTAAAACTTTGCTGAAGTGGTGTTTTCACACTATTGACGAGTTTATCACACGAAAGTAATTAATGTTAGCAACAAAGACTAATTGGATTATATATAATTACATGCAATTAATTTAATTATGTACTTATAGTCGTACACGATGTAAATTGTTTTTGAATAAATAAATTAAACTATTATTATTCCCCGACTCACACTAGCGCCGCCGCCGTCTATTAATTCTTATTTTTGCACAGGACCTTTCAAAAATGTATTCCGTTGGGCAGTTTGTGAAACCTAGCATAAGCTTTTTTAATGCCTTTTTAATAGTTTTATTTTGTACAGGGATGCGAAAAAAACGTTTTCTAGTTTAGCATTTTGATCATATTAAGTAAGACTGTGAGTAATTCAGCGTGGCTTCTGCTAAAGCACTCATTAGGTCCTCTATTTATTTTAATATATCGAAGAACATGTAACACATTTTGCTACATTTTCTTCGATATAGGAAAAATAATGGGAAACATTTTTAATTCTCGGTTATGTATTTTTTGACGTAAATTTTAAAATAACACGGATGAAGCCATGATCTAAAGTTTCATACAAAATTAACTTTGCTCAAAGAAAATTCAATCGTTGTCAATAGCAGAGGTCTAAAGGGTTTTTGAATGAAATCCCTATTTCATCAGACGGGATTTAAATCAGGGTCTAACCCAAGCTCTGCAGGATTTAGATACCTTATTTACTACATTACTGTCCGTATGTTTGTTGGCGGACATAATTTCGGTATGGATTAATCAATTAAGGGAGGCATGAGCAGTGCCCATTGGGCATTAAAAACTTAATCTTTTGGAGGGTAGGTAAGTAGCTATTTACAGTGAGCGCCAAAAATTGTTGACTCGTAAGCTTCGATCAGGTTTTCCGTGCGGTCCCCCATACTCGTATATGTATTTACAATGCGCACCCTTAAACCGTCTGTATCAAAAGGTAGACCATTTGACATGTTGGTCTACTATTTCAACTAGTGTCATTTTAGCGCTCGGACAGGAAGCATGCCTACCAAAATTGCCAATCACATTTACAAAACACAAAAAAAGATGGGTATTCCTAATTTCAGTAGTATGGATTTTTTACCAGTATTATGTGCTATTAAGCCCTACCCTCAAGAAATTAGCCTTGAAAATTATTTTTTGGTTTGCCTATGATACGATTTTGATTTTGATCTAAATTCGTGGATAGAGAGGCTATTGTTTTTATATTTATTATTATTTTAGGTGTTCTTGCGTTAATTTTTTATATTATAAAATACTAGTTTGTAATTGTTACTACGAGTATAGTTCAAACTAAAGTAATAGTAATATTGATTTTAATTCTTTTTATTTTTTTGTTGCATTGTATTTGTTTAGTATTGACTACACAGAAACAGTTCTGTGACCGCACTAACTACCTACTACTACATACCTATTTGTTGTCCGAAATAAAATATTTTCATAGATTTTATTGTTAATATAATGTCGTCGACCATCAAATAGAGAGAAATATTACCTTTACTTCGCTCTATTGTTGGTTAGGTTAGTTTTTTTTCTCTATCTTGTACCTCCAACGTTATCGGAACCTTTTTCTTCTTGAGCCTGATTCATACAAGTTCTCGCGTCTATTCCTCTCGCACATTCATACTCATGCTATTTCCATTCATTCATCGTCTGTTAAACTTATTGCGGGTGGGATGCCCGTCTATGGGTAGAGCTATCTAACTTACTATCTTTATAACTATCTTTCTATCTTTATTTTAAAAAGAAATTCTTTCTCTATTTTAAAATTTTCACAATGTCAATCTTATCTCTATTTGACAGTACTATTTTTATGTCTAATATTTTAATTTTTCTAACTCATATTTTACTTCTTATTCTTTTCCAACTTCTTATTTATAATTGTTACACAGAGATAAATAATCATTGTATGGTGCCAACAGTTTTTATCTATTAAGTTTGTTTCTATTCATTACCATTTTTACCACTTGCTTACAGTAATGAAGGAAGATGCCGCGTTCCGTACTGTTCTCCATTATTCTGCTTAGGTTTTCCATGGTCAAGCTTGTGTGCAGCTGCTGGGTAAGCTCATGCCTTATTTTGCAGTGTACGAGGCAGTACCTACAGAATCACATCCAGAAGAGATTCCTCTGAGAATTGTTGTTGTTTTTATCCAACATTAGTTTCAAGTTCAGTTTTATTTTATTTTATTGTAAGCTTAATTAATTAAATTGTTATTATTTGTACACAGACATTGCACACCGTAAAGGATTACATTGACTCACATAGACATAAAAACACCTGTACCTACATGTATTTCAAGCAATAAACGATACTTTACTTTACTTTACTTGAGTCCGGAACGCAGAGGCACGACGGACTCTCCTTGCACTTGAATCGGTGCAAGTACTCAGAGAATCCACCGTGCCCAACGAGGCACGGTGGATGGGATTCTGACTCTTTATTAACGAATAAAGAGTCAGAATCCCATCTGCCGGTCCCATTTTCCGAATAACTTTATAGGCTAAGATGGCAGCTTCAATTTCCGGGTTCCAGTTTCATATGGAAAGAGCCGCACCAAGTAGCCAAGGCAGGGCGAGCACTGCACCAGAGGCGACTGGTCGGCAACCCTGACTCTCTGGAGGCCAATGTGCAGATGGCCAGCATTTGTCATCTTCCTCCATTGCGACATGATGTGTGAGTGGGTTTCTAGCTTTCCTTCTATATGCAATCTCCAGCTTTTCTTCATGCTTTATAAGGTACCTATTCTGGTTCCTGATCGCCACCATGATGTCAAAATCTGTGTAGTACTTCATGACGTCAATCCTGATGATGGATGATCAGGGGGTCCTTGTTTTTAATATCCTCCACTCATAGGTCATGTGAGGCATTGTTTAGTTTTTCTGTTTTTAACTTCTTGTCCTTTTTCATTTCCAATATATTAAGCGCATATACATAAATTCGATTGAGTCTAGTTTTCTTCGATCATTGATCGAAGATAGTTTTAAACAGCGGCCCACTAATAAAAGGTAATTCGGTGTATAAAGCCGAATTGTCACTTAACTACGGTACTAATACTATTTATTTATCTTTCTTCTAGCTTAGTCCTTTCTGCTAGACTATAATTTGTTGGTGGAAATACAATTACTTACCTACCTACCTACCTACTTTTACAGTTTATTCACAGATCACCCCCAATTTGGCGGTAATCTGTGACTTTACTCTTGCAAATTAAAATGGGTCCGCTCCGCTAGCGGTGGAAACCCGATCACGACCCGTCGATGGTTCGAAACTCGGAACCCTTTGTGATCCTGTAAAATGGGGTAAAAAGCCGACATAGTGCGAGGCGGCACTTTGTCGGCTTTTTACCCCATTTTCTATTTTTGCTGGTTTGATACCATGTACATAAGTGTGCATGTTTGCTGGGATGGATGTATGTTAATTACTTCTTCACGGCAATACCTACCACAGAACCAGTCGAGCCATATTGAAAAAAAAGACATGTGCACAGCCGCGAGCAAAACCTAGTGAATAAAGTAGGTACTAAACCAAGAAATATTTGTAGTTAGCACTGCCATCTATAGCAGATGGACCAAAACCACAAGTACCTAAATGTTTCAGAAATGCCATCTATTGGATTTATTTCGAACTCTGCAAGGTTCTTTAACTTCAGAATGAGGTTATATTATACTAGCCGCCGACCACACAATGTGAATTGTGTAGAATCTCATAGATGGCTCCACCTACTAGACTTCACTTTTTGTGTCGGTTCATGGTTGGTTTTATGTGGTATTTACACTACTAGCTGCTGCCGGCCGCTTTTAAAGTAAGCCTATGTCCGTCCCCAGAATACCATTTACCTCCCTGCCAAATTGAATTGGGATCCGTTCAGGCGTTTATGCTTGAAAATAACAGACAGATAGGTAGATACAGACAGACATGCTTTCGAATTTATAAAATTAGTAGGTATGGATGTATGTAATGTAGTATGGAAGTTTGGATTAAGTCTATCCATTGACGCGGAGCAAGGCAGCGGAGAGATGATTTTTCGGAACACCGGTACAGTAGCCACACGTGCATGTAAGCTCGTGCAAACTAGACTGGGCAAACCTCAAGTCATGCCTCATACGTCTGGTCTGGACTGAACTGTCAGTACAGAGAGCTTATAATCTGTTTTTATTTCTTTATTTTCGTCGTTCGTTACGTCACGATGTCACCTACAGATTAGTTTTTTTAGGAGTTCGGCGTTTTGTACAATTCTACAAATTCAGTTAACAATCCTTCGAATATCCTCTCACATCTCTCATTTTTATGATTTATACGATCGAAAACACTTTGCCGGAGTGAAGCGCGGCTTGAATGACCGGTTACACGCTCAAGTAAACACGTGCAAACTAAATTTGCGCATTCCAATCTTCAACATGTCAAAGATTGCACAAGCTGCGCTTCCGGGTTTGCACGACCCACCGTCTTGCCGTCCACGGTCTTACCTGCGCAAATTGGTTTGTACAAGCATGCTTGCAAGTAAGTTGGAGCGTGTGGCCAGGCTACTATTGGCAACATGTTGGGTTTGCCACTTTTCAGCCAGTCCGGTTCAAGGAAATTTCATTAAGGAAGTTAATAGTTAAAGCGGTTTCTTCCTCACATTGGATAAGATGCCTACTGTAGGAACGCGTAAAGTACGTAGGGACCTAGACCTTCCTAAGTAGGTAGTAACTATTTTGTTTCACTTCTTTATTTATATATTTTTACCAAATACGAAATTAATAAGAACCTATACTGGAGATACCTGCCTACCTTTCTATGGTCACAACGAGCGATTTCTTTCGATATATATCCTCCACCTCCACAGCTTATATTGGTCCACTGCTGGACCCAGGCCTCCCCCTGATAAGCGCCTTGTTGGCTTTTATCTTACGGGGGTAATGCCCAATCCCTACGCTGGGCATGAGGGTTGTTCTGTAGGCGCGCTGCTGCCCACGGTGGATATCCCTTAGTCGCCTCTTACGACACCCGCGGGAAAAGTAAGGGTAGTGCAAATTCTATACCGGCACCACACAGCAATTTACGATATTTATCAATCCATTCGAAATAAATCAACTAGACAAATTCCTCAGTAGATACATTCCTACGTACATTACTAGTTCAATCTGACTAGAGTAGAACCTTAAATTACATTTATCGAGTCTGGAATTCAAAAGACTCTGTAAAGTGCAATTTCCACTATAGCGAGAAAAAATGGCGCAATGTGATTTTCATCAGACATTCATTACTAAAAAATATTTGAAAACTTTGGCCGAAGAGCCGACAACTGCTGGGGTAAAGGTTGTTTTTTGTGTTTTTTTTTGTACGTCTTCTTGTGTAGAGACCTTTTGTTCTCAGCTACTTTGGTCAGATAGCTAGACGAAGCCCGAACAACCCGGATAACCTAGTTGTGGTTAGCAAAGTGGATGGGAAAAGACCACGAGGACGATCACCGAGCCGCTGGTCTGACATAGTGAAGGAGATCACGCGGGGCTCCCAGTGACTACTGTTCTTAGACAAGTCGAAAATAGGGTGGCGTGGAAGCAGCTGGTCAACTTCTCGATGAAGACTTTCTAAAACAGGCACGACCTTTCGTAATGAAGAGCACGATAAAGAAGAGTGTGGAGACTGCTACTCGGCAAACGTAACGTAGGACGCTCTCCGGCCAGGTGTAATGACGGTCTGCAGATGCTGGATGCAGCAAGCAAAACAGGGCGCTATGGCGCTCATTTGGGGACGCCTGCGTCCAGCAGTGGATTAGTATTAAGAGGGGGGGCTATCTGTAAATGATGCTCATGTAAGTACCTGCCTACAACTTGCTTATTTGCGTCAGTATATCACTCATTCTATTTTTGTCAGTCATTCAATCAACAAATGAAAAATAACCTCTTGGCGATAGAATGCGTGATACACTAACGAATGCACGTAAATAACCCTTTTGAGACCATCTATGCGATTACGCAAAAACCACCCATCATAGAATTGACATTTGAAAGCCATTTCAATGGCCTTTGCCATACAATTGCAAATTACGAAGGCAATTCAAAGGGCTTTCAAATGTCAATATAGCATAGGTTGTTTTTGCGTAAACGCACAGCAGAGTTGACGATAGAGATCTGTAATTTTTCTATGGGATTTGGTACAGCGTCTCTATCGTGCAGAAATATTACTACGCAAATCCCATACAAAAATAAGACGTAGGTAACGATGACGTCTCGATATCATCGTCAAACCGAATTCAGGGCTCAGATCCAGTTGCAAGAATTGAACTTTGAAAAGAAAGTATGTTAAGCACTTTGCTTGTAATTTTGTGCCACAAAATAAATTATTTTTACTTTACTTTACTTTAAAGATGACACTTTAGTAGACCCTGCCCTTACCGAAGCTAAATAGAAAAGCATGAAGAAAGTCCTGCCTTCCTGTCTTCGGCAGTAAATTTACATTTTTATGTGAGGCGGGAAAAGCGACGTGGCTCTTTCGGTTTTAAATAGAATTGTCTATCCAAGTAGGTATACCCTTCAGATTCTAAAAACCAAATCATGTTTGTTGGCGCATATGTATAGCGTAGGGGTATATATATTCATAATAAATTACGAAAGTAAAGTAAAAGTTCCAAATCGGATCGAATGTCACCATAAAAAAGTGGCTTGCGTAGTGATTCTGCGACGACACCATTGTCATAGTGAAGCGATTGGTTAAGCAGAATAGGGCCCCTCATTACACGGTTAATGATAAATAGCACACGTGACAAAACACGATCGAGGAAAAATGCGACTGGGAAATAAAACAGTGACTACCGACTAAACACTCAACACTCGGCTAAAGCTGACTACTGACCTGTGGCCCCCTTCACATTGCACGAACGCCTGTAATGTAACACGTTACATTACGAGTACGTCCCGTAACGCCGCGCCGCCGCCGCCGGTCAGTACCCAACATAAGAAACCACGATAAAAGCAACGGTTGCATTTAGATACAAAATCTTGGCCACGTTTTGGTGGAACCTGGTCTTAACATAATGGCAACACTATCACCAGCAACAGTTTTGCTTTTGTTTCACAAAATAGGTACAAAACATTCTAACAGTGATCCAGTTTTTTTAGTTTTTAACTGTTTAGTTAACCAGTTCAAAACATTTAATTACAAAGAGGGTCTTAAAACTTTTTCAATTCGTTTTATTCGCTTAAAAGCAATGTAGCGTACCTGTTTAAACTTTTTCTAGATTCTATTCAGAGTTTTTAGGGTTCTTTAGCTTGAAATTAAAATCAATGAAATTATAATCTCTCCGTCCCTTTTCAATATTGAATATTTTTGGTTAACATGTAAAAAGCGATGTTAAACCTAACTAACTAATGCGTCATCGTATTTATTGTAGGTTCGTTTAATGTAGAGCGTCGTCATCATCGCTGAAACAACGATGAAGCCGATCTTCGGGAATTCGACGCCAAATAGTCAGCTATAAGCGTAAAGAAGTCTATAAGTAGACTTTTTGAAAAATGATCAAAAAGGGAGGGGATAATTTTCAAAAGTGGGGGCTACCCCATCGAGTGGTGTATCAAATATAAGGTATCGGTTTGTACAACTCAAAACAGTTTTTGAAATTCCTGTAGGTTACATACTTTTTCAAATATTTTAAAAAAACTTGAATATTTTACTATTTATTACCCTCTGTACTCCGAAGTTTGCAACACATATCTGAAATGTAGGTACCTTTAATTTATTGGTATTCATCAAATAGAAAAGTCTCTAACCAGTATACCTATAGTACATATTTGTATACTTGGTAGCCGTTCGAAACCCTCGGCGCGCAAGTCACACTCGCACTTGACAGATCTTGTTTCTCAAGTTTGTTCGACGATTTCTTCCAAAATTATGATGGACCAATTTTGAAAATTATTTCGTTATTGTATGGAAAATGATCCCGAAGTGGTCTCATAAAAATTTTATTCCCTAGGGATTATTACTCTTATCCCGCAAAACTTATAAAAGTGTAAAAATAAGGGAGATTCGAAGTTGATTTTTAGGTTATTTAAGACAGTTGAAGATATTAAGGAATGTAACATGGCATAGAGTGTATCTTTGAGAATATAATATACTACCAAAATTAATACTTATGATACCACGCGAAGCCACGGGCGGAAGCTACTGACTTTATGTATTCTTCATGCATAACTCTCCATTCTCTGAATTTAATTCATCTTGCTAAAGAACTCATATGATTTAGGTCATAAACTTTGAGCCTGGTTATGAACCAACAAAATAACAAGAGAGAGTGTGTTCAAAACATGGAAATGTACAAGGTAATTACATTTTTAAATAATACACAATTTACAAACAATACATATATACCTGCTCAAGTTTTTTTTTTTATGAAAATTATTTATTGATATATAAAAAGTTCCCATCGGTTACAATTTACCATCGGCCTCCGCACTAGACAAAGGCTTTATCGCGGAGACCAGTAAAAGACAGCCAGGCAGGCTTGGCAGATTTAATTCATCATCATCATTATCATCATCAACCTATGTATCCTAGTCCACTGCTAAACACAGGCCTTCCCTGAGCGCCATAGCGCCCTGTCTTCAGCTTGCCGCATCCAGCATCTGCATGCATTCTTTCGCAGGTCGTCTTCCCACCTGGCTGGGGGCACTACTACAAGGTAATTAAAACTTTATAACTATTTCAAAGTTACTGACTCTTCCTAGCTAGTTAACCCAGGACAACTAGTTTATGGGGGGACAACTAGTTTTACTGGTGCTGAGAACCTGTTTAGCACCAGTCAGTGAAAGAAACTGAAACGGTTACGCGCAATCTAATTATAGGTATATTAAAATCAAATAAATTAACTATGCTCAAGTTCACTCTTATGAAAGTAAGCAATAATCTACTAATACGTACCTAAGTATACAAAAAAGAAAACTTATCAAACATTTTATTTTCAGTAGGTAGTTAAAATAATATGGTCTGATCATGAAGAAGAAGACTGAAATTTTATACAACCATCGACGAGTAAAAATTTAAACTGCAAAATTACAGGAGTAAAAATCTACTCGCATTCATTCCATTGCTTTTCTCTCAGTGTTTTTATTAGATCGCTGAAATATTTCAAAGGAGTTTATAAACTAAATAAACGAAGCAAAAACTTATTTTGTTGGTACGGAACTCTTTACATCGAGCTTCCTTCCGATTCCATGTTTAAAGTTTTAGAATGCCGGCAAATCGAATCGTATTCAAAAATGGAAGCATTTTGCTGGGATTCTCATCTGAGCTTGGCAGAGGAAATCGCTTTTCTAAGTAGGTAAACGTGTTAGAACTACGTTCATTACTATGGGTATGTACAAAAACCTACAATGTGTACTAGGAAAATTATTACATGTTATTATTTAACTTAACAGTTATCATCATTTTTAGAGGGGTTTATTCGAAACTAAACTCAAAAAGGGCTACGCCCTGAATTGACAGTGGGTGTGGGAGCGGGAGATCAGTCTTTAGTAATTCATTCCGGACAAACGTGTTTTTTAATTTTTAATTAGAGATGATAAATTTTTTTTTTTTATATTCTTACCTGGCGTTTTCACGACAGTGTTCGTGATAATGGGCAAAACCTGCCGTTCACGCAATGTCAACAAATCACCAACAACTTTGTTCTGTATAGGTACATTAAACTAAACTTAATAAGCTTGAAAATGTTTCGTAAAAAAAATTTAATTAGGTATCACTTTATCCCAATAAGTTGTGTATAATTTAATTATACTGTAATGATATTATAAAAATGTGTTATTTGTAAATCACTCACTTAAACGATTTGAACAATTTCTACTCAAAAAACTATTATTTTCTTACTTAAATAGTTCTGTTTGTTTCTAAATACACAATTTGACACAAACAAACAAAACCACAGGTACGACTACAACACGATCCGTTATTAATATTCTGCAGACGTAGGCATGGTTAGTTAAGGAAAACCCCGGAAAAGCGATGCCACACCACAAAAGATCGTTGTAATGTCATGTAAAACCTTTGCATCTCAGGGGGACCTTCATTCAATGCGTCACAGACATCGTTGTATTTATTTATTTCATGTTCATAGAATACAATACAATGAACTTAAAGACGATAACGTCTTTGGCTAGAGAAGGTCAGGCGCAGCAGGACTGGTCGTGTCGGTCTGCCGTCCCATCAGATTATGAGAGTGAAAAAGAGAGTGCATCTGTGCACTATAATATCTCCTGCGCACAACTGCTGAAATTCGGAAAGGAAGTCATCACAGCCAGATAAATTATTATAGCTTTATATTATAGCTATCAATAGTTTGTTTTATTTGAGTTGCACATTGGTGTCAAATCAGTTGGCACAAAAACAAAACGTATATGCCTACCTACTTAATTTGACAGCCTTAAAATGTATAGTCTCTTTCTTTTCGATCGAAATTAAAAGGGTAGCATCAGTCTTGTAAAGTATTTTATTTTTTCTGCGGTCTTAATTTACAGTTTCGTAGAAGTGCTTCGAGCTTCGAAGGGAAGCTACGGGTTTCGTAAACAATGCCGCTAAAGTAGTTTGTGTCAAATAACAATACTAATATACCTTGGCACATATTTCCAAAAATAATTTTATCTTTGTGACATCTCGTCTTTAAAAAAACATGCTCTGCTTACTTTGAGGTTAGATGGTGCTTTGTGATATTTTTCGTGCCGTAGCAGCACTCTACCAAGCAACACCGTGGTTATTATTGGCTATTCTGTGACTTAGTAAGGCTTTGCGTGTAACGTGTTGTTTGGAACAATATTCTATTGCTTTTATATCTATTGCTGTTTTATCTATTGTTGTTTTATCTATTGCTCCTTTACACCGTGAGGCAAACAATGAACATGTTCGAAGTTTCTTACGAAAATGCTTTTTCTTTCGGACAATGGAAAAAATGTGTTCTAAAAATAAATGCTGCCCAAAAGATACGGATAAAAAATCTTTTACCCTACTGGAATAGAACCTACCATGTATGTATCTTGTATTACACTAGATTTATTACGCGGTTCCTAGCTTTATGGCACTTTGGATTAATGTAGCTTTCTTTAGGGAAAGACTTGTCTAAATCGATATTTTTTCAGAAATCACTCCTATCCTACAAACAAACACCAGATTTTACCTGTATTATATTTATAACTTATTTTTTAGCCAAGAATGGAATTTCAATCAACTGTATTCATTCTACGACACTCGAAACTTTATACTTTAGACTTTATACTTCCTCTAATGCATGCATGCACGTATATTTGTATCGTTTTATTTATTTGTGTTGTTATAATTAAATATTTTCTATTTATCTACTTATAACGAAAATGAGACTCATTCGCTCAACTGCATTCATTCTATGACACTCGAAACTTTAAACTTTAGACTTTATACTTCCTCTAATGCATGCATGCACGTATATTTCTATTGTTTTATTTATTTGTGTTGTTATAATTAAATATTTTCTATCTATCTACTTATAACGAAAATGAGACTCATTCGCTCAACTGCATTCATTCTATGACACTCGAAACTTTAAACTTTAGACTTTATACTTCCTCTAATGCATGCATGCACGTATATTTGTATCGTTTTCTATAATTGTGTTGTTATAATTAAATATTTTCTATCTATCTACTTATATCAAAAATGAGACTCATTCGCAAGACTGCCTAAACACCAATTAATTTTTTTAAATGTCTCATATGCCAAAACTGGAATACGTAATCTAAAAGGATTTGGAAGACGTCCTCCGTTCTTTTATCCTGTATCTTCCCCATCATGATCACTTGCAGCAGTTGGTGGCATGTCGTAAGACAATATGTCCGACACAGAGATTTGATCATAGGTAGTCTAAGTAAATTATGTTTGTTTTTTATAATTATACTATATTCACCTTCTTATTAACGAATCAAACGATGCCCCGGGCAACGAATTACATACGAATAAAGGGAAATCAGTGAAGCGTAAACTTCTACAGGTTTCTATTTGAATGAGAATTCGCTTTTCCCACTTTGAGTTTTATCGATGTGACGTAGAGTTATAAAATGTAGACAAGCAAATAAAACAGAATGGCGCGAAATATTAAGAGTAATATCAAATTGCTTTAATTCTTTTAGACCTTACAGGACTCTTGGACGCGTCACAATATTCAAATTACATAAGTAAAACTAGGAAATAAAGTGATCACTTTGATTTATTGATCACTTCAATAATTAGCTTCTTTTTCTAGCTCACCCTAAGGATCTAAGGGCTTAAAAATAAGTAAATGGGTAAAATTTAAAACTATTAGAATTCATCATACAAAGATGGATGAGTTCTCATCTGTTATGACAGAATATAAACACATCCCAATACTTTGTGTTAAACTAGTTTCTGCCGGCGGCTTCGCACGCGTTGTTTCTATGAAAATGGTTGAAAGTTATTTCTAGCCCATGGGAACTGATTTATGGGATAAAAAGTAGCCTGTGTTTGATTCCAGGCTTAGAACTACATCTATGCAAAATTTCAGCCAAATCCGTTTAGTAGTTTTGGCGTGAAGAAGTAACAAATATCCATCCAAACATTCATACATCTAAACATCCAAACTAGTGTGATAAGAGCTCCTTATAGTTCCGTGGAATTCACTGTCCAACTTGACAGCAATAAAAACATACAGACGAACTGAGAACCTCCTCCTTTTTGAAGTTGGTTAAAAATAAGGTTGAAATTTTTTGCTCGGTCACTATGTCAGCCGATATGTTTATAGAGGGACTAAATATGGCGTTTAAACGATCGAGATTCATTACTTAGTTAATGAGAAAAAGCCCATCTTTCTTTCCTTTTTTTGGGAATTTCCCATGGAATAAAATTCCGATTACTGATCTATTCTCGTGTAAGTATGTTTTTAATCCTCTATGATTTGATCAAAGCGTTGTTGGGACGAGGCGTTGGTAAAAAGGAGGTATTTACCTTTCATCCCCTTTCAAGTTTCAACTGTAGGTAGATACAGAAAGCAAAAGGACCAAATGAAAGAACATTGATTGAATGAGTGAACTGACTTTGAATTTTAAAAGCAATGGCCTCAATTCAGTTACGAATGATATTTGAAGGTAAGTTGAAGACAAAATGTTCAATGAGTTGTCGACTTTGTCGTATTTTGATAGGGTAATGCCATTAGGAAGTTGAAAAAAATCGGCTAATTGCAAGTCGGACTTGTGCAATATGGGTTCCGTAGGTACATCAAATATTAAAATAATCATACCTAACAATTTTTTGGCTGTCGTAATGGCCATAGTAAATGATTGCCTACTGGAGAAAAATTAAAAAAATTGTTTATTGGACAATACAAGGTACATAGGTATTAACAATAACTAAACAAAATCACTCACTGTAGGTATCGGTTACGAAAATACAGGCAGATGCCACTGACATACAGACTGACAGACACAGTTTCCAGTTCGAAACCTGGCACCCTTTAGGTACGGAACCTGGCACCCTAAAAGCCGGGTAGTGACCGATGTTACGTGGCGTAATGTACCATTCGTAGCGAGCTTGATAAGTTACGCCATGTGCTATCTGTGCGTTGCTAGTGAGACCATTGCCACTTGGCAGGCTCGTTGGGAGTCGGACGACAAGGGCCGTGACTTGTACAGGTTCTTCCCAGACGTGGGAGAGCGCATGAGAGCGCACTGAATGAAGCCTGATCACGAGGTGTCGCAGCTCCTGACGGGCCACGGATGCTTTAGAAAACGTCTGAGTGACCTAGGACTAAGCAACACAGCGGCGTGTGGTTGCGGCGAACATGAAGAGACTAGGGACCACATTCCATGAGACTGCCGAAATTACTTGGTAGATAGAACTAAACTATTATACAGCATAGAGCGGGAGCATCAGGGTCCGATACATTACCATGATCTCGTAGCATCGGCGCACAACTTTAGGCACGCGCGGCAACGCGGCGCGCTGAGGAATGCACTTTTTCATTAAGGGATTGGGGGGGGGGCACAGAGCAGCACCGAGCTGGGGTGCAGCAGCCCGGCAATGAAGTCTGTGATGTGATGTGGCATGCCCTAGAAAGGGGAGAGTGTTCGGGACAAAGTGCGTAGGTTTTGTAGAGTCTGGAGTCACCCGAGTGGCTCTTTCCTCACAGATTCGATCCGTGTAACCGCAAGGTAGGCAGGACCATGGGAAGGTGCAGTGATTGTCCGGCAACGTGGCGCTCGTTGCGAGCGCCTTCTTTCCCCGTACTGACTGCGCGAGCGCTTGCTGTGTAACATGTTACATTACACCCTGTAACGCCGATATGTACCCACCTTTAGGTACAGAACCCATCGAAGAACACACACCTAAGAGGTTCGAAACATGATCACATAACTTTCAGTTTACAAGTCCTGTGAGTTTGTAACAACTCTCAAGTTTCATTTACACAGGAAACGTGATCGACGTTGGTTAATAAAGCTGGTAAAAGAACAAGTAATAAAATTAAAATAATGAAAAGAAATTGAGGGGTACTCACTCCTTATATTATAATGAAGGTCCTCTTATTAAGTGAGGTAGAAAGTTGAATCTTTCACCAGAGTTTAAAGCTGGAAACACGCTATTGAAACGCTATGTGACCAGAAAAAACGCGATGCGTGTGGAGTTGAATTAAATCGTATTAATTTTCCACGACCAGAATAATATTTAAAACACCTGATAATGCGACGAATGCACATGCGCACATGGGGTGTCGACATGTTGCGTCGCGTCGCGTTTCAATAACGTTTTACACCTTTAAGTCTTTTGTACGACGGTACGGAACGGAACCCTTTGTGTGCCATTTTTAGTGTGAATGCTTTGTGAAATCTATCCCGCACTCAAGCGACTCCCGCCATCGGTGTGATTGCCGCTTCAAACCGAGCTCAAGAGATACCAGCAAACAATTGCGACAGGCCTTTTCAAACATCTCACTAACAAAGGCTTAATTTAGGTAAATACATGTTGTGTGTGATAGTTTACCTGAAGATTGAGTGAAGATTACGTTGGGATACGTGGAACGTAAGCTTGTAAAGTACATATGTTAGGTACTCGGACACGTTACTGAACCCTAATAAATAGATTAGTGATGTTTGTGGCGGTGTTTACTTAGGTAACTATACTTACTGAAGGCCTACACGTGGCCTAAGCGCGGCAGCGAAAGCATGGGGTATGAGGTACATACAGATTGCCCGGCAGCGGGATGCCGCGCGGAACCGAGCGAAATGTTTCGTTGCCGGTCTGAGTATCGCTACCCAGGCCGGGTAGTTAGTAGGTTTTAGTAGGGTTTGGAAACCTCTGTTTAAACGCGGTATTCGCTCGAAGAGGAGAGGGGTTGCTGCCGTACCAGTGACACGGCACGGCGGCCGCCATGAGGAGGGATAGATGTGATGACGTATGAGTGGGCCATGAAGCCATAAGGTTTTGTGATAGTGAAAGATGACGGATAGCGCGAGACACGTGGGACGCAACCTGCGGTACTCGTGCACAGGTGTGGGACACGTGGGGTAGGGTTGCGCGCGCTTACTTTAGCTGAGTGTGCGCGGCACTGTACCTGCGTGATTAGAATAAATGAGAACTGTATGTTAGACAAGTTTGAGTGAGAGTGGGAGTATTTGTGCGTGTGTATGCGAGACCCACACCTGGTAGTATGGGGCAGAAATGCCCATCTGGGCACAGAGGTCGACATTCGCGGCTTCAACTGTGTTTGTCCTGTCTGTGCCCCAATCGGGGGGAGGAAACGTGACGGATGAATGGGGTCGGCGAGTGTGTGGAATGGTGGGCTCGCCGGCTATGTATGGGAGGAAGAGGGGACGCCAGTCGGGCCGCGGTAGGTTTATATGTTCCCGTGGTTCGGCAAAAATGGCGAGAGAAGGGTCACCGGAGAGGTTTTAGTGGGTATTACGTCCTTATCAGGACGTCGAGTCCCACATAATTCTGGTCCCCCCTAGACCAGTCTATTCATAAACAAATTTCCCAGGCCGAGAAAAAAAAAAAAAATAAAGGTCTGAGTAAATAATCCAGGTGTGTTAAGTAGAATCAATATCTTTGTACCAAATAACTACATGCACGCGGGTACTCGTCGGTGGCATCGCTTGTTCTGTGGCATCGCACTCCGAACCAAGCACGGAAACAACGCACCAACGGTTCGGGCACTTCATCTACTGAACAAGTTCGTGCACGAGTTCCAGCATGTCGACATATTCCATGACAACCTAAGTGGGATAGTTAAAAGACTTTTAGTATATTTAAGCTATAACCTAGATTTATAGTCATAGTGAGTGCTTTGGTTCTTAAACTGTAAACTTCTATCTTCTTCAATAATAAATAAATAAATAGGGCTTACAAGGATTTTCCAAATTTACTTATGGGCAGATTAGAAAAGAAAAAGTCTAGGCTAAATTAGAGAAGATTTCATAAATATTGCGTAAATATGTTGAAGAATACATCCGACAGTGAACTAAAGTTGTCGACATAGCTCAAAGAATTAGCAATTTGAAGTGGCAGTGGGCCGGCCATATCTTGCGAAGAACTGACAATCACTGGGGTGAACGTGTTCTCGAGTGGAGACCGCGACTCGGCAAATGTAGTGTAGGACGTCCTCCGGCCAGGTGGGATTACGATCTGCGAAAGTCTGCAGGCAGATGCTGGATGCGGCAAGCTGAAGACAGGGTGCTATGGCGCTCATTAGAGGAGGCTTATGTCCAGCAGTGGACAAATATAGGTTGATGATGACGATGATGATGTTGAAGAAATTGATTTAATGAAGATTTGATGTACCTAATTATAAACTCTGTATCGATTCTAATCGGAGCGTTCGTTTTTTTCCCGCTTTTATGCGTTTAATTAAACGAAGCCTCGCGATGACCGACCATGAGAAAAAAAAACTGAAAAAAACTCATAGTTTTTTTTTCTCACTGCTTCAGCAATCATTTGAAAGAAGAAATATACGAGTATATATGTACAAGGTGCCACGTTATTGGTGTACTAAGCGGAAAGCGGGTGATCCAACCCTCTGCCACGAATTTTTTTTTCAAGCACTTCCGGGTTTCAAGGTTTTTTTACTGAAAAAAAGATCTCGAAACTTTCATCCCAACTAGTTAATTTTTATGTAAGTCACCAACCATATGTCAGCTGTTCATCAGTAAGGTTCTTGACATTTCAATTATCAGTGGCCATGTTTTCTTTAGCCATGCCGACAATTTTACGGTGGTTCCGTACATTTTTCTTCTAAGCTATTATTTTTTAATGTTTATCTGTAGGTAAGTATGTTTGTTTCGTGGTAGGTCTACGTAGGTATCTAATAAAGATTATTTATTTTTATTTTGTTTATTTATTTTAACAATATTTTTGAAATGAACAGTTAACTTAATGAGTAGTTATATGACTAAATATTGAAGGCCACTCAAAAATTTCCACAAAAAGCAATTTCGACAACCGATTTCGATTTCGAAACAATAAACGATATTATAATTAAAGTTAGGCGATATCTTCATTGGGTAAGTATGTTAGAAAATCACGAAATTATAAAAAGTGCTACTTACGTGCCTAGTTTTGATTTGAGCATGAATGAATGTTTTCTTTATTTGCACATGAAAAATAATAAATAAATCTTATAAACTAAGGTAAATCTAGTACAATAAGGCGGCCTAATTAAAGGAACCCTAAAATTTTGTCGGCAAAATGGCCGGTTTTACGTGTGTTTGCGTTAGTGATAGGGTTGTGATTTTTCTAAGCGTATCAGTAAAGGTTTTTTTTACTATGAAAACTTAATATAACGTATTTCTGAAAATCAACCATGCGGATCAGTTTGGTATAGAGTGCACAACAACCCCTTTCGGCTTAGTACACCTATAACTAATAACGTGGCACCTTGTATAATACCACAGAAATAGTTTTTTATTGTTTAAAAATTGTTAAAAAAATCTATTCAGTTTCCCCAGTGACAAATCCCACAAAGCGACTATGCACTAATTGGCAGTCGGGGAGCGCCGCCTGTCGATTGCAGCGCTACGCAACGCGAAATAAAAAACAATCAGGTTGTCTTTGCGATTGATTTTACGGCAATTTCTGTGCAATAATTGGACACATTAATAACGTAGATTAGATTCTGTCAGAGGTTTTGCTACGACGGAACGAGATCTGCTGATATAGATCTACACGTAGGTACTTAAAGTGCTTATTATCGTACGTACTACAGAATTTAAACACTATACTCTGGCCAAACTGAATATATAATGTTTGTAAACATAGCTCGAATACTGTATCTAAAAACCACTTTCTTGTTGTCGAATTTGAGACAGAATTTGCACTACTTGTCAATTTGAGCTTTTTTCTACATTCCATAACGCTGACAATAACTTTTCGAACTCCACGCCAAAAAGATAATTTTTGATTTTTGTGTTGATAGTTGTTTACAAACACACTGAGAATGACTGGAGTATAGGTATCTGGTCAGTATAAGCAGTTTTGACGTTGGTTCAACATAACAAAATTGTGCTCCAGGAAATTGTTTATGCCAACTCAGTTGAGCAGTTGGGAATTGCCACTGCTTATAAGGAGTTGAGCATACCCAGTTGAGCATTGCAGAAAGCGCGGCTTTTTCCAAGAAGGTTTAGTAATATTGATTTTCATATACAATTTTATAGTCTCTGTAAGCAACTACCACGGTACCCTAGTTACCCATAAAAATGAACATTATTATGTATTTCTGTAGGTTATTTAAACTGCCATGACATTTTAACCATGTAAGATTTGTAGGTAGTATTTTTAGAGCATAGAACTACTGGGCCAATTTATGTCCCAGTATGTGCTGTAGTTCTGTACAGAAGTACAGAACTACAGCACATACTAGTGCGAATACGCTTTCTATGCTTGGTTTGAATATTGAAAAAGAAACATCTGATTACCATTTTTAGGGTCCCATAAACAAAGGCTGAAAACGCAACCCTATTACTAAGTCTCCACTGTACGTCCGTACGTCCGTCACGGGGCTCTATCTCATGAACCGTAAGAGGTACAGTTAAAATTTTCAGAGAATGTCTATTTCTCTATAGAAAAAACGTGATTTGTGGCTATTTTTGCTCTACGTTTGTCAAAGCTGTATCTCTTGAACCACAATAGGTAGACTCATGAAACTTAATAGAAAGAAGTAACTGTAATAGTACTTAACAAGTACTTAAAATAAAATTAAGTTAAAATTTAAAGGGGTCTTCAAACAAGTGAAAATGTTATGTTCTTTGAAAAAGTTACAAAAAGAAAGAAACAAATAAAGGAAATTATTTATTACACACTACACAAAAACAAACTTAGGTACAGAAATAAAAGAAATAAAAGACTACTAAGTACTAGATAACAAACAGACAGACAAAAACACAGGTGAACTAAGTTGCTTGATTTTTACGGTACGGAACCCTTCGTGTGCGAGTTCACTCGCATTTGGCGGTTTATTTGATAACACGAGCGGTCTCGAATATTCTCGAACGTAATTGAACTCAGAACTCAACCCAATTAGAGAGCCACCAGCTACGAATGAAAATCAAGCAAATGAGAAGTCATTGAAAACTTTCAGCTTGCTGGTAATATTTTATCTTAGTTTTGGTCCTCAAACTTTAATTTTCCGTCTTTAGAACACAGCAAACTTTTATAAAATTTCAGCTTATTTTGGAAAATGTATATTTATAAATATGGGTTAGTTCAGACACGGCATATTTAGCACGACAGACAGACTTATGAGCACAGGGGAGGCCTTTGAGATCCCCTCATGATAGACTAAATGTGTAAAATATTAATCGATATAAAAAAACTAACCGTGCTGTCGTAAAAGCAGTAAAATAAAAAGCAATAAAATAGAATAAAAACATCATTCCGCCCTCAATGGGACAGAAAACCCCCATTTAACCCTAACTAGGCCGTCAAAAGCCCATTCACACTCAACAGTGCGATAACTCCCAACGGAAGCCGTCAAATTAAATTTTAAAAGACAATAAAACGACATGAGTTGCAATCAAAACGAAATTTCAATTGTAATAAAATTTTCACCGTAGACTTTGCACAAGCTGTTTTAAGCTTTTTGACAAAGGAATAAAGCTCACTTTCAATTTGAAGTGATAGGTTGGTACAGTCAAGGCAAATGTCAGTAATATAGGCAAGTCATTTGCCACAGGTGGATTAACGACGTCGTGAAATCGAAAAGGGTTTTCAATAAAGAAACACTTGTAAAGTAACATAATATGTTTTTCCTTCGTTGGCCCTAAAATGAGAAGAAACCCATTATTTTGGTATCAGGGCCTTTGCACGAGAGACGTTTTTGCGATGGGCGTTTGCGCGAAAAGACTTTTGCGCGACTAGACACACGCGCGAAGAACATTAGTACGAGTTCGTAGCACGTGCTACGATGCTACGCCGGACCGCCGCCGTACGTAGCATACTTATGACTTCTAAGCGTCTAAAATATTTTCATAATTATGGAGTTATATAAAATACCTTATGTAGACATGTAGCTAGTAAATTAGATAACATTTGTTTTCTAACACTGACCATCATATTGGACTCATGGGTAAGTACAGACGGATACAGGAGAGTAGAAGAAAATTTGCTGTTGTGCCGACTATACATAGAGAAATTTGGGCAGTAAGAAGAAGAATAACTATAATAGTTAAGCAGTTCTTTCCCTAACAGTACGGTCATACCTCATAACAAGAGAATCATAGTGCGAAAAGGATGTAACCGGGTAAAAACGGGTGAAAATTGGTAAATTTTCACCCCTTTTTACCTTACCCGGGGGGATTTTACCTTTATTCAAATTTCGCCGGAACCCACTCAACAATAACATTAATCAATTTGTTTATTGATACATTGTTTGTGCGAACAATGCGTTATTTCGTTTTATTGAAACAAGGAATACGCTGATTTAGTTTTATCAGTTGCGATTCAATTTTGAAATCTATTGTGAAATCGAAACCCATTTTTGTTTTTTTTTTACACAAATATGTAAACAAATACACAAATATATTAATAATAACGTTTATTGAAAAATATTTGAGACTTAAAATTATTACATCGTTGATCCCCAAACTAGGATACACCTGTATCTTGGGGACCACCTTCCATGGGTTCTTTACATAAAATATATCAAGCAACGTTATGTCTAAGCAACGTAAATAGGTTTGCCCGGGGCAGCGGGTGCGGATTTTTGACACTTTTCAAACATTCCTTGGTCCGTAAAGTTTGTTTTCATCACAATGTAATCACCGTTTATAATTATAGCAAAAACATAAAGTCTCAAAGAAACAGTTGTGTGTTTGTAGGTACTTCTAAATTATTATTATTTATGTCTATGTCTATATCTATTTTACTACTTACCCGCTGTGCACTGAATAAAGCAGACAGATTCGAGCCGCAACTTGTTTTTCCTTCAAATATCTCACTGGCGACGATTTACCGATTTATACATTTAATTTCGCGATGCCGTGCGGTAAAATTTACTGTTTAGATTTATCTTCACGAAAATGAACTTAATACTTAAACGGAGTGAAACAGTTAGGTAAATAAAATAATAGTTACCGACTATCATTCTCAAGTCGAGAACAAAAAGTGAGTGTAGGGATGAAACATTACTTAAGTTTCATTCAATTTGTATACATTTCAACGCTGAGCTCCACTCGACGCCAAGAAACCCTTGTTCTTTGACGTAATGACATTCACTCAGCTGTTGCCAGGAAGCAGCAGCTAGTCCACTTCATCAAAGAGAATAGGAACAAAGATGGAGGTGGCACAAAGCTAGTTTCTTAAATATTATAAGGACAACTGTGTAATTAGAATACTTAAATAACATAAAATGGCGTCCGACTCAGCATTACGTTGTGATGCTGTATTTACAATTAATATTTTAACTAGATTTGATTTTGGATTGGTAGAGCAACTCTCTGTTGTGTAATTTTGAGAAGCCCTGTTTTGCCCTATTTGTATGTGTGGGATAAATCTTACAAGTGAATTTCAGACCAGTTATCCATAACCGGTTGAGCAGAAAATTGGCTCAACTAAGTAAGTTTTGACAAAAAGTAATGTCATGGTACCATCGAGTTGGTCTGATGATGGAACAATACAATACAATATAGTTTTACGTCGAGTGGGTACTAAAGTACAGTAGCAGGGTGTTACTTAAATAATTATACCTACTTTATATTTAATTATAGATTCAAAATATAAATTATAAGATCATAAAAAAATCATTATTGAATTCATTATACATTTCATCACTATTATTAACAAATTGGTAGTTTTTAGAACTCATTAATCGAGTAGAACGATCTTTCGAGGAGCCATTTGCGTAGCCTCGTTTTGAAGGACGACAACTAACGTTTTGAACGAAACAGCAGGTGGCCATAGGAACTCCTAAACGAAACGAATAAACCCCGTCGAGTTTGGGTTCATTGGATTTTTCTTCCCAAGCACTATGGTCCTAGATGATGTAAAAAAATGTATTACAAGCTATTATTTTATACAAGCTCTGCTCTGCCTAATCCAGTTTTGGGGCTAGATCTAAGGTGGGTATTTTTTTTTTTCATTACGGTCTAAGTACCTAAAACCAATGAAATGAAACTTTGTCGACTGTTGATAGAACATAAAATGATTACTACATAAAATCATTGTTACCAATTAAATATTGTGCATCCAGTTATATTACTGTTTTTATATTTTCTTGCGGGCGATGGTTAGGAAAAATTAGAAAGCTAGGAAAACGCCGAGCAGAGCGAGCCCTGAACATTTGTTACACTTTTTTGTGGTTTGACACATCGATCAAGATATTCGCCGATACTGTGGATGTGGGCCGCGTGATGTACTTTCATTGCTCACCCCTGCTGGGTGATGCTGTATTTTTTTAGAGGAATTTAAACTGAAAGATGGATCCTAACATCGGTCAACAATTTTTATTTTTCAAAATCGCGGCGCTCAATTATTTTTTCACGTTTGGATAGAGGACACTTATATAAATAAACAAAACAGTATACCAAAATGTCCTTAAGCGTCAGGTTTCTGATATTTTCACAGATGTAAATAACTATTGCTCTTAGTCCTTGACTTCCTGGGGCACACACAATTTATAAAGATCTTACCAAACTTCTCATAGTCCACAGGTGATCGGAATGCTGGATTCTATTTCGGTCAACGAGTTAGCATTGCCATTCAACGTGGCAATGCTGCCAGCATTCTGGGCACTCTGCCTTCTAATGACGGCTTAGATTTTTAAGAAATAGATATAAGTGTATATACTAGTTGTAATTGTTTAATTCTGTTATAGTAATTTTCTATGATCTAAATAAATGCCCTCCCACTTGCTCTAATGATTTTTTTTCATATGTGAATATCTCACAAATCTTGTGCTTTAAGACAATGTTCTTTTTGTGTGAGTTTCTTCTATTCAAATGATTAATAGTGAGCCGCGATTTCAAAAAAAAATAACAAAGTGGTGGCTGATGTTAGGGCCAAAATCTTGATACCCCGATGTACTATTATTTTATACAGTGATCTAGCTCAATCAGTAAACCTAGCGCAAAATGTTAACCTATTACCCGCGTTACATTACTTAGGTGATGTGCATTATGAATGTTCGCGTTACATATACCTACTCTGTTCTAAAATCAAAGATATTGTATGTTAACAGAGCTTTTATGAATGAAAACTTCACAAAAACTGATAATAATGAAAGAAAACAACATGTGGTAAGTATGACTGAATACAAAAGCACAAACTTCCACAACGCATAGTTGCACAAGCAGTGTTTCAAATTTGAGTTCGAATACGGACGACAAAAGTAATTATGCAAAAGCTTTCATAACCAAAAATTTTTGTAACTTCTGGCGGTTCTGCTCCAATGATAATAATGTCATAAAATGTTTTCCACCGTTATTTATTTGATTTTGTGGCTTGTAATCCCTTTGTTTACAAAAAATAGCTGGGATTCTACATCTGAGTATACGTTGCGCATCTACGTAACTCAGACCTTTTGTCTTGTCTCGAAGAGATGACATAAATGTTGACTTTGATTGATGTTTTGGTCACAATTCTTTGTAAGAATCAAGAGTGGAGGGGTAAAATTTAATCATGTAAAATATTTGTGAAGGTAACGAATTACCTACCCACGTTTTGAGGATTCCATCCCCAAAGGGTTGAAAGGGAGCCTTTTTTGCCAATGTTTACGTGCTTTTCCTTATACTTATTTATAACCGCAATAATAAATAGGTAATTAAATAATGATGAACAATTTACACAGCATCATCTAGCCCCAAACTAAGCAGAGCTCGTGTTATGTGTGGGTACCAGTACTAGATAATTGATAAAGGTATTTAATTAGGTACGTGGATTATAATTGTATTAAGTTTTTTTCTGGGGCAATGGCCTTTATTAACAAATAAAATTACAAACAAATTATAACTAGTATTTACAATTGAAACAATTAAGCTAACTGCAGACTGTTGCAAACAATCCACAGGTAGCTCAACTGATCCATATCAATACCAGTCGGAAGCGTCCCCAAGATGTATTAAGTATATTAATTACAATTGTATTTAGTATATTCGATGCATTTGATAATAAAATGTGCTACAAATTGTTTTTTTCTCCTGTCCACAACATTTTAATATAACAAAATGGCGGTAGCCTCGTTCAGAGCCAAAGTCAAAGTCAAAAACTCTTTATTTACATAAATACAATAAATGTACACTAAGAAAAGGTCCAATTCTTAATAATTTACCACTGACACGGAAATAAAGTGATATTTTTTATTTCAGTCGCTTCGGTATGTAGACTAAAGTATAGAAGCGACGAAGAGCCATCTTTGTCTTACAGTTTTCTGAAAACTGTTTTAATGAAAACATCCAAAAATCTGCCCCGCTCCCGCTCCACTGTCCACTAAAAACTTAGCTTTAGATAATGGCCACCAAAACTACTCCATACATAACAAAGTTCTATGATAATTTTGCTGTTAGACAATGCAATTTCCATTGTGTCATGTAGCTTTCCCATTTTCCTCTTTTACGCGACAAAATACACTTTTATCTCCAAAAGCATTGCGATATTAGTTTCGACGCGAACAAATATAATGTTGGTATGGAAACCTTTGTTTCATTGCGTTTTGTTTTCTTACTTCGAAATAATCTCAGCTCCCGCCTAGGTTTGTATTCAGTCCGTGGATGTCTAATGAGTCGTCTAAGGGAACCAACCAGGGTTGAACTCCATTAAATTATTCTTTATTTCCTTCCTCCACAGACTATATTGGTCCACTGCTGGGACCAGGCCTACCACTGATAAGCGCCTTATTAGCTTTTATGAGGGAGAGGCTGTTAAATTAATCGATTCACCATAAAATGGTATCTATGACTGAATTGGGGTTTCACTTTTGATGAAAGAAACTATAGATGGAGGAACGCGTGTCAAAAGTATCAAGGTCGAAACCAATCTCCGTGCAAATAGAACCGCATGTACTATCTAATGTTTATTTTATCTAGGAAATAAAATGAAATGAAATGTTATTTATTGCATAAAACATGGTATACTAGGTGATTCCATAATTATGAGCTCATGTTTAACTACTCTATAGCATGCAGTCCTTTGATCTGGAGACTTATGGGTGATACCATTGTCATAGTAAAGCGGTTAAATAGCAGAATTCGCACGTGGTAGAGTAGCAGTGTCCTTCTGTGTGACAGACTGCGATGACTAATCCGTATACCAAGCGACGTGATTTTGGCAAAACCCTCCCTCATTTGGGGGGGGCACATTCAACATTGGACGTAGGTGTAAGCAAATATTGGTACTATTTATTTTGTTCTTGATATTTAATATGTATTTATTTATTACACATAAATCTTCTACTTTATGTATTATTTAATGTTATTTTATTTTTATTTCTACTTGAAGAATATTTATTATTATGTATTAATCTTGTATAAACCCCTGCCTTTCGTAAATTCTCAATTTTCTATTCTTCCAAAGGTTGCCTGGAAGAAATCGCTTCTAAGCGATAAGGCCGCCAATTGTAACTTTTTATTTTATGTTATTATTTAACAATTGTCACTTAATGTTATAATAGTTTCTTTTGTTAATTGTTTCTTAGTTTTAAGTGAGCAATAAAAGTATTTTCTACCTATCTATCTATCTTATTTTCTAAGTTTTTTATTTAATTTTGTGGTGTATAATAAAGAATTTTGTATTGTATTGTATGTGTATGGAGGTGGGATTGGGGAGGTGGCTCAGCATTATGAAGTCTGGAGGCCTTTGCCCAGCCATGGGTTGAGCAGGTCAAATAATAAATAGATAAGCATATAATTTCATTCCATTTCATTTTTATTTTAATTGTAAATACTAGTTCTAATTTGTTTTTTTATTGACTTGTAATTTTCTTTGTCAATAAAGCGTACCAAAGTTAATTTCATTCCAATTTTGCACTAATTATAATTAATCTAAATAAGTTACTAAGTATGTTTTTAGTGTAGGTAGGTACTACTTAATATAAAATAACTATTTGCGTGAATTTGTCCGATATTAGTTCAGCCATCCAGAAGCATCGCAATCACATCAGCAAGAATTTAATTACACAAAATCGTACTGCGCTCCATTTGTAATTGACTTTTAGTTTCGTTACAGTTAAACACAGTTCATTTACAAAATTGATGAGTTAGTTTTTTTGGTTAAATATTATAAATATAAAATTTCTTGTGCATGTTTGTTACCATGTATCTCCGTAACTACTTAACCTATTTAGATAAAATTTGGTATGTAGATTGTTTAAGTCCTGAAAACATAGTCCAAACTAATTTTCAAAAATGTAACTCTGAGGGGTTTAAAATGGGTGGTAAAGTCACATTGCAAGACCTGGCTACTGCGATTCACCGCACGAACAGCGACCTCACCAGTATTAGGATTTGAGCGTGGCCTACGGCCTCCAGATAAACCAAAGCAAAACACAGGCTATTTACTACACACAGGCAGTTCACGTACATCTGTCAAAATCGATTGGTCCACCTGCATAATATTGAATTTAATAGCGTCACGGTTACTTTTAGCAGAAGTGTTAAAAATCTAGGAATTTTAATGAATTGGGACTTGACTTGAGTCACACGAATGAATGCTGTGAGTCGTAAGATTTTTGCCTTTGCCCCGCCCTCAGAAGACTCCAAAATTCTATACATACTATAGAGGTACATAATAACAGAATGGAACTGCATATTCTGGTTGGAACACTAACAGGACACTGAACAAAAAAATATTTACCATCGAAGCGAGGGACAGCCCTCTCTGCAGGGGGATGCCTAAGTGACGACGAAACAACTGCCCACGTAGTTCTAGAATTCGAGGAAGTAACATAAGTACCTACTTTTTATTTTAATTTTAATTGGTATTACAAAATTCACAGACCTTAAAACTAGTTATTCTAATATTATATACAAAACTTACGGCCAAAAAAAGGAATTACTTTTTATAAGCTAATGATTTTTAAACGAACAGCCGAATGATATAATAATACATAATAATAAACTTTTTACAAAGAAAATTACAATTCAATACTAAAAACAAATTAGAACTAGTATTTACAATTGAAACAATTAAGCTAACTGCAGACTGTTGCAAACAATCTACAGGTAGCTCAACTGATCCATATCAGTACCAGTTGGAAGCATCCCCAAAAAGCTGGCTCCTTTGCCCTGCGGCAATACTGATGCGCTGCGCCAGATATCCACCAGCTCTCGGGTCACGCGTCGCGTCGACTAGACGCTCAGATAACTTCTTAAAAACCCGGAGAGCCTCGGTACCCTACGGACCAGGGTCTCGACCCCAAAGGGAGCATATGTGTAGGATCTGTCGAGACCTGCATATTTGCGTCTCTTGCGATCCTCGGCCAAATCTGCCGCCGCACCAGCCCTCGCGGATGTCCTCAGAAGATGGGAAGGCGCAAGTGTGTCAATACTAAACTGAATATTTTACACAATACTTTTAGCGCAAATTGCTATAAAACTTTTTACAAAAAATACTTATTCCTCATACTTACTAAAGTTATTCTAATAAGAATAATAGTTATTATTACTTACATTAGATACACCCCCTCCTCCATTACTTTAATGATTTCGTTTCTAAAATGTATCATAATTACTGTGAAAAATATGTCGTATTGAATTCCTAATTAATTTCTCTGTAACCTACTATGGAATAACGTGCATAATTTGCGACAGCAAATAATTAAGCATAACGACCTCTGTGGCGCAGCGGGCGAAGGTCTGCCTGCGGCGTAGGAGGTTGCGGGTTCGATTCCCGCCTCGGGACAAATGTTTTTACGATCTGCAGATATTTATTCAGGGTGTTCTGGTCGTTTATGTATAATAAATATCTATCTATCTATGTAGTGTATTGTATTAAGTATATCAGTTATCTAGTACCCATAACACCAGCTCTGCTTAGCTTGGGACTAGATAATGATGTGTGAATTGTCCAGCAATATTTATTTATTTATTTTATTTATGAGTATTGCCTAGTAAGATATTATGGGGTAGAAAAACTTAAAACTTTAGTAACTGACAAAGTTCTAAATGAGTAATAAAATAATGAATAATGTGTTTCACTGTTACGAAAATAGCACAAGCCAATTACGGATGGAGCAAGTACAAATTTGTGTAATTAAACACTTTGTTGGATGTTTAGGATAACAAGATTTACCTCAAAATGTTTACTTTCCAAACTATGTAGTTCCGAGTCGGCTCATAAACGTCACTTTTCGGTTGCGTTGCGTTCTTAGAACAGGGCAATAATATCAATGTGCTTAGAATTAAAGTTACTAGCAGGAAATATCTTTTATTTCCTGTTAGTAACTTTAATTCTAAACCGGGTACCGTTGGATAGTCCCAACAAACTGCGGTTAAAAATTAATGAATAAAATAAATAATGCTGGACAATACACACAGCATCATCAAGCCCCAAGCTAAGCAGATAAGGGAACTAGATGACTGGTAAATACTACTTGTCAAATTGGTCACGTACGTAATACAATAAATACATACCCAGACGACCCGGAATAAATAGTTGCTGATCGTAAATACATTTGTCTCAAGGTGGGATTCGAACCCGCAACCGCTTGCGGGTTCGGGTTCGCCTGCCTCGCCACATCGGTCGTTGAACAAATTCCTTGATTGTGTGACCATAGCAATACACCTACATTACTTTAATCTATTATTTAATTTTTAATGATTTCACAAGTAAATATTATTATTTTTATTCGAATATCTTTCGAAAAAAAAAGATTAAGCTATGATAATTATTTCAATCTAAATTTAGCAACTTATTTATGAAAATGATGGTAAATGTGTACCTGTTAGTAGCATTCTTATAATTTTGTTTGTTATAAGTGATTGATATATTTTATGTGAGGTAAAACTTTTTAATAAATAAATATAATTACGTGGCATCTAAAATCACAACACTAACTTACAATTAGGTTACAGAATCAGCGAGTCACTGACTAACATAATACTCGTAACATAGGTTGGTACAGTGCAAGGCAGCCATGCCCCATTGAGAAAAATTGTCAGATAGATAGTGAAATAGTCATTTTATTGGTAAGATATTATTTACAAGCCAATAAATAGAGTTGAGATACATAATAATATTAACAAATAAAATATTTTTTTTTATACTAAAATAATTATTAAAATGTCAATGTATACCCAATATGGAAAAATAAATTAAATTCAATACACAGTAAAATAATAAGCAACACAATATAAATATAAATTATTTCACAATCATTTATATCAAAATAAATATGAAATCACAATTGTTTGTCGAGAAAATTCTCGACCTTGTAGTTCGCCCTCTCGATGAGCCATATCTTAAGTTTGTTTTTGAAAGAAGCTAAGCTGGGTACGGTGACAACATGATCCAGTATGGTACCGATATGGTACCTAGCTAGGTACAATAATAGGGTAACGACGCGATCCTTTTGATTCAAGGGGTGTGAAGTTAACGGCTTGGGAGATAGGACGTTTGATATTGTCAAGGGCCTTTCCGATTTTATTTATTTTTGTAGATAGGACATTGGTGGATGTGGCATTTTGTAACAGCCAAGCCTTACAAATGTGTCTTGTGTATACGGTTTCACCGTACATTGGCATTTTAGCGCACGCGGCGATTTAGGTACTCTGTGTCGCACGCGCTGCATTTACTTTACCTAGATTATACATTTGAGTTTAGTACGTAACCTACTACCGCAGGAGTGACATTATAAGGAAAGATTTGCCACCTAAACGTTGTCATTTAACTTAACTTAAATAAACTAACTTTGACTTGTGATTGTTGTGTTTACGTGCTCAAACAAACTGGCTAAACCTTTATTACTAACAACAGTGTAATATACGAAGTGTGGTGCTATATGGAAGTTTCCATATAACACCACACTTCGTATATTACACTGTTATGTTTTGCCCATGTAAATGATGTTAGTTAAGTAGTTGTAGGTACCTACAACTACTTAACTAACATCATTTACATGTGAGGGCAAAACAAAGGCCCTAACATTGTGTTTTAGGAAGTTTTATAGATACCAGCTGTTCTTAGTTATTTATAGGAACAGTTGGGTCAAATTAATAATAATAATAAATAAATATTGCCAGACAATCCACAGAGCATCATCTAGCCTCAAGCTGAGCAGAGTTTGTGTTATGGGTACTAGATGACTGATATACTTAATACAATACATTATATAGGCAGATATTTTTTTATTAGTTTACATAGAAAATACCCAGAACACCCTAAAAAACTATCTGCAGATTGTACAAAACCTTTTGTCCCGAGGCGGGAATCGAGCCCTCAACCTCCTGCGTCGCAGGCGGACCTTAGCCGGCCGCTCCACATTGTCGTCAAAAAAAAGGTACGTGCACGTCACGCCGTTATATAAACAAGATCCGTCAAGTGCGAGTGTGACTCGCGCGCCAAGGTTTTCGAACGTTTTCAAGTATACCAATATGTACTACAGGTACCGATTAAAGACTTTGCTATTTAATGAATACCTAAAAATAGAAGGAGAAAAGTCAAAAATTTTACCATTATACCATTATATTAGTGGTAAAATTATTGACTTTTTTCAGTATATCTCAAAAAGTAAGAATCCTACAAAAATTTCAAAAATTGTTTTGAGATGTAAAAACCGATACCTTTCATTTGATACCCCATTCAGTAAGGAAAAGCCCCTTTTGAAAATTATTCCCCCGCTTTTTGACCATTTTGTCAAAAGTGTTTTACTTACATATATTTTACCTGTAAATATAGATCCATATATACAAACGCTACATACATTTTAGATGGATCGCTCTGCAAACTTTGGAGATAGGGAGGGGGAAATGAGTATTTTTTCGACTTTTTTCAAAATATTTCAAAAAGTATGAAACCTACAGAAATTTAAAAAACTTTTTTACATGTTCAAACTTCTTGTTAGACCTTTGATAGATTTACATCACTGCTCTTAAAAAGAAGCAGAATATGAAATACTTATTGCATTACTTCTTTCAGTCACAGAAAATAAATGTGTGGACGGAGCAAAATAAGTTAAACTATTTGCCACATCAACATTATCATTCTTTCTTACATGCTGTTGGGTTTTTTCATCAGCTTCCTTCCCTCGGGAGCTCGTATTTTCACTGCGAATCTCGCGCACAGTTTACGGGCGCTTGATAAAAACGTCGTAAGAATCTCAAGTAAAATAATATGTTATGTGCTCGTATATTATAGGAAGTTTGTTTGATCTATTCGGTATTTCCCCTACTACGCGTATCCGATCACATGTACGCGGTAAAGTCGACAACTGTATTGTCCATTATGATTGTAAGCGGGTTTAACTGCAAATTTATGGACTCACAGATGAAAAGATAGTGTTCTTCAGCACAAACCAGGTTCGTAGTTACAAGGCTTGCAGTCATAATGAATTCGTCACGAAAGCTTTTAGAGTAAGATAGTTTACGCCGTCATCCGTCACAGAAGACCTTGGTGCGTCGGGTGTGAAGCGGTGGGTACGTATTAGAACATCTTAAATTAAAATATCTGCAGTTAAAATGCCGATGTTCAAGGTCCCTAAAATTACAATGCCTAATGGTTTGTTGATCTAAATTCAAAATATTGAAAGTTCTAAATGTCGGATTAGTATTTTATCGAAGTTCATAAAACATAATTTTACAATAGCAACACATGTATTAGGTATAAAAAAGTGCTAAATGTTGAATAGATAGATAGATAGATATCGTTTATATTATTTATTGAAAAATAAAATTACAATTCAATAATAAAAACAAATTAGAACTAGTATTTATAATTTAAACAATTAAGCTAACTGCAGAACGCTTGGAAAGCGTCCCCAAAACGCTGGCTGCATTGTCCCGTTGTATGGCAATGCCGATGCGCTGCGCCAGATACCCACCAGCTCTCGAGTCACGCGTCGCTTCGACCAGACGCTCAGATAACTTTTTAAAAACCCGGTACCCCACGAACCGTGATCTACTCACAGACTTTTCTTTATTTTTCCGGTAAAATATAGATCCAATATCTACAAACGCTACATACATTTCAGATGGATTGCTTTGAAAACTTCGGAGATAAGGGGGAATGTAAATTTCTTCGTAGGTCGTGTAGGTATCTTTAAAAATTTTGACTCATCACAATTTCTACTGAAAATTTTCATTTTCATTTGTTAATTATTTTTTCTTTTTATCTGCACAAACGCACGAAATGTTATTTTCAATTTCAAGTTAATTGCTGCTGTTGTTACTGAGATATTTGAGATGGAAAAATGGACAGAAACAGCGAAACCATAAGTGTTTCAAAACCGATCTCGAAACCCTTAATATATTATGTATATTTATATAAATATATATAATATACATGCGCGTTGATTCTGGTAAGAAAGTATGAGCTGCCTTAAAATTATATACATACCTACCTACCTGTTTACAAGAAGTTTTCCAGTGAAGTTTTATTCTGTTTGTAATTATCTTTTCTATCCAAACGCAATGTTATATATAAATATAAGTACAGAACGAGTGTGAGCACCAATACAAACCAACGCTGGTTTAATGGTGCATTATCAGCAAAAATATGTATACTTTATATAAATAAATAAATATTCTATTCTATTCTATCTATATATGTAATGTATTGAAATAAGTATATCAGTTATCTAATACCCTTAACACAAGCTCGGCTTAGCTTAGGGCTAGATGATGTTGTGTGAATAGTCCAGCATTATTTATTTATAACTGCCAGATTTTCCATAAAATATACAAAGGCAAAGGCTTTGATATGAAAGCGATTAATAAATTTTTGAATGCACGGAATACTCTGCGAATCATGTGAAAAAAATGATAATTAATTTATATGCCCCAGACATGCTCTGTTTATTTAATTTAAATAATTTCACACACAAACAACCACACGTTAACTTGGGATTTAATTATCATTAATTAGTACGCAAAACATACAAATTGAAAAACAAGGGTTGTGCTAATTAAATTACTTAATTAATTTAAATTTCGCGGATGAGCGAGGGTAGTTACATGCCTACTTACATTTTAAGTTATATAGCAGCAGACATTTTCAGCAAACAAACACGAAATAAATCGCCATTATTTTTTCATTACAGAAATAAATTACAAATTAATTTTGTATGGGCTTTTACACGACAAAATACTAGGTTCGTGAGTTTCCAAGGTGTCATGTAACTTGTAAACACGTATATACATATATCCGCTATTTGCAGATCATACAAACATTTGCCTCGCGGCAAGAATTGAATAGAAGAATAAAACAGAAAAATCATTTATTTGGACACAGGTACCAAAAAAAGTAAAAATAAACTTTCATTTAATTTATTCCCACCGTAGATATTATATGTACACTTGATGTCGTGGTTTACTAAATTTAAATAGGAGAATTAATTACATTTAAAACACAAGTAGAATGGAAAAATGAAGACTCACAAGGGAACGCAGAAAAAAAAAACAGATAGACAATGATGCTTAATGTAAATAAAATTGTTTTGTTGTTAAATTGAGTTGACTGTAAAAGGGATTGTTAAAATAAACTTAAAGCTAGGTACAATAAAATACAAATTGATTTAAACAAAGAAATAGTGATAAAAAAATGTCAAATGTCTAATTTATGCTGCTGTAAAGAGACATTGTCCAATCATGAAATTAATAATTTCAATAGGTAAGTATATAGTTAATTAAGTAATATTTAATAATCCGCTTTCATTATATTATGATACTGTTATAAATAGTATAACAATGTCAGGGTAATTATTATTAGTGCATGCCAAATGAGCTTGTACTAGATTACTAGATTTGAAAGGCTGTAAGCAGTCAGTCAGTAGTCAGTAACTCACCAAGACAGTAAACAAACATACTGGCAATTACATCAGCTGTTTTTCCTCCATGGCCTCCGAAAGAATATAATAACTCTTTTTCATGAGTAGGTATATCTTTAACTTTTATTTTGTAATATACAAAATTATGTTCATTTAATTCGTCACTCAGTTTGTTGAACATTTGTATGCCAATTCAAAATTCAAAGTGCTTTATTTCCTTTAAACCTTACAGGACTCTTGGACACACTGCACATACAGAAGTAACTTGGAAACTTTGGATAGTCTACATGCCGGATGCGCAATGTTTCCACCGTAGCGCGTATAATTACGTGTTGTCACCAGTGTCGGAAAATCCGGGCTATTTTTTGTACGTAGGTAAACACTGCAGTATAAATTCTCCGGTAAATGTTAATATACCCAAATCGGAGAAAAGATTTCGACAAGAATCTCTCGGTTTAAGACCTAAAATTGACCTTACTACTCTTTGTTGCAGTCGAAAAATTCTTGCTGAGGCTGATGCATTACCCCAAACCAGCAATCCATATGTCATGAGACTATGAAAGTAAGCAAAATATACCGTCCTGGCAGCATCCATCCCACAGAGTTCCTTTACGTTTTTTATGGCCAGGCAGAACTTAGTCCACCCGCTAGACCGTCAATATGGCCTTTCCAGGTTAATTTGGAAACAAACGAAAAATTAAAACATTATACCATGGAGGTAAGTGGCACAAAAAGTATAAAGTACATAAAATATGGCTCTCTCTCCATGTCCCCGTGCCGAAATAGGGTTTGGCTAAGCGTGTGCTAAACATTATATGCTCAGCGCTGTTTTTCAGCCAAAGACTTTAATACTAATTGAACCCACAACCTTTGGCATCTCAGGCAGACCTTTTCCTGCTGTGCCATAGAGCTCGCCTTGTGTACATCTGAAAGTGTTACCTGTTACATTCAGAATGTTAAATTCAGAATAAACCCAAACACTTTAGTACAACCATAAACGTCCGACCTCCTTTCCCGAATAGGCCCTTTAGATAAAAGTGGCTCTTGGTCCCGCCTGGCCCAAATGTGGTCTTGCGTCTTTTATATTTACTTATCTTACGGCTTATGGCCCCTATCATTTAAGCCTTACATATTTTGAGCTGAAAATGGGAGCTAAACGAATTTTAGCTATTTTAATTTTTCAACACGAATTTGCGTATTTTTTTTTTGGCCAATTGGTTTCCACTAATTCACCGAATTAGAGTACCAATTTGCACAAAAAACAAAACGAAGCGGAACGATTACGTATTTTCAGGCCCCCAGAATCTAATTGAAAAAAGAAATAATAATTCGCACCATTTAATACATTTCAATTCGGCATGTGAGGTTTCATACAACGAATTTTTACATAAATATATAAATACTTACAACTGATTCGTCTAATATAAAAAAAAATAAACGTTCAGCTAATACACAGAAGCGTACCTACTTTTGTTCAAACTCGTATCATTTTAATTTGTTTATTTTATTTGTTAATGCTAGTGACGTAATAATTTATAATTTTAACGAATTCCCTACTGTAAAATACCATTATCAAATTCTAAAGAACAAATACTATTCAGCTTCCTTGCACATCTCCGGTATCTTTTTATTTACGGCTTTATTGCTAAAAAAACGCACCCATAACAAAACACAAATGGAGATTGAGATCGGAATCTCGATCATGGGCAAATCACTGAACCCTTAACGCATAACGGCTTCCCAATGATTATCCTATAGACCCAAATTCCCAAACCGCAGCTCATTTGCCCCGCAATTAATTCGAATGGGCCACTCCAAGACCACCAGCCGTATAGAGAGCCCATAACTTAACAAACGCTGCTCTAGTACCACTTACGGCAGGTGAAAGTGGCTCCGGGTCATCTTATTAATTTCTTGCTAGAAATGGGTCGAGATTTATGATAATAGGATTGGGCACAATTTGACGGATTTCAATTTACATAATTTTTGCCCTGGGAAAACAGTTTGTAAGTTATATGAACAAATTTCTTAAAAGAAAGCCACCTTTTGTATAAATACAGAAAAAAATAGGTATCAATTTGTTATTAGGACCGGGTGCTGTAGCCGGGTGTGTAGCATTATATACGAATAAAATCAATATGTCCAAGGCAATTTTTTAAATATATTTTATTGACTTGTTAGCGAGATGTGACGTTGAAACAGCTTACGATGTAAAACAATAGGTATTCCATAGAAATCAAGTTAAAATGCAGGATCCTTACTGGATTTGAAACAATTTTGTGACTTCATCTTATAGGAAATATTAAACACGCCTCTCAATTTTAATGACAACTAGCTGCAGCCAGCGGCTTCGCACGTTTTTTTCCGGAATAAAAGGTAGCCCTACGTCCGGCCCCGGGATGCCATCTACCTCGCTGCCAAATTTCACCGAGATCCGTTCAGCCGTTCTTGAGTTATAAATAGTGTTACTATCACTACTTTCTTTTATATATATAGATTTCAAAAATAGATCGATCGATTTCCTGTACCTGTACGTAAGAAAATAATGTGTTTTCTTTTAAACCAGCGTATGCCTTTTAGGTACCTACACGACTATCCTTTAATTCACATGATTTCGCAATTCGCCAAACAGTCCCATCTCTAAAGTCGACACTGTTTAGAACACTTAATACGCCACTGAAAGTCAATTTAACCACATAAAACACCAAAGTACCCATATCCAACCCATAACCAACCTTAAATCATACCAACCTCGTTTTGGTCTCTAGGTTTCCAACTGTGAATATTAATTACCCACTCAAATGAATAAGCAAATCTGGACGTTATTTGATGACCTCGCGTGTCTATTTGCTCGTTCTGTTTGCCTTTGGAAGCGGGGCGGGGGCTGCCAGCTGCGGTGATTTTTTGCTAGAATAAGCAGTTTTTGCTATAAAATGCTACAATTTTGTCAAAATGTTCTCCACCTAAAGTATTTTTCATTACACAGTTATTGTGAGTTAAGAAAACTATGAAACCAAACCGAAAAAATGTAGCATCAATATTTACGAAAGAGAAAAATGAATTACGAAGAAAAAAACTATGAGGGTAAATTTTGACTGTTTTATTTTCTCGCAATTAAAGTACTAAATAAATAAGGAAGAGTGTATCACAGGACCAACCCCACCCATTATAACTTGGTCTTGTCATCCTCCCGAGCGCACTCGTATATAATAGGATGGTTTAGTTCCTTGTAAATAATCTATTATTCGAGACGATAATCATAATGCTATAAAGTAAAATCGCCACAGAAAGCCTGTTACATTTAGAAAAAAGACGAAAATTGCAGAGCAAAGCTGGCAACATTGTGGGGTCATTGAAAATCCTGTGTTTGAACGCTCGTAGACTCTACGATTCCTGAGGTTTACGGACTCGAGCATTTCAGTGCTTTGGAAACGATTTGAAAGGTTTTGGTAGTTTTGTTTTGTAGTTCTACAGATTTTTTGGTACATGTTTGAAAATAAATAATTTTCGTACAGAATTTTATTTTCTATACAAATTGAACCTTTATTTTGTAACTAACGGTCCTTGTTTCTATACTTACATATACTACTTAAAAAAAAAAAAACATAAATACTAAAACGCGACTGGATTTCAGTTAGATTACTACTTAGCAATGAAAAGGTAGGTACAGTGTGCTGTTCAGATAAGTAGGTACCTATACACTCCCAAGATTTCACTTATAATTTACTCGGAACTTTTCAAATAAAAGTCTACAAACACATTGCAGTTTGCAATTTTACAGTTTTTAATGAAATACTGCCAAAAAAAACGTTTGAGTATGCAGGGGTAAAATTAAAAGCTAAAGTAGTCTGTTATACCTTACTAGATTAGCAGGCCAACTAAAACCTGCTCTTATGCATTTAAAAAGAATGCAATAAAGTTCCTACTTTAAACCTTGTTGAGTTGCCATTGTAAGTATCACATAGACCAATAGAATGGAGCCTTAGTTTTCTCATTAACATTAGCTAGAGCAATATGAGCATGTGAAGCATGTTAGAACAAGTTAAGTCATGCACATACTAGTGTCTGAAGACTTTTACATACATAAAATAGATGTAATAGTTTCGCCTTAACATTTGGGTTAAGGCTAAGATACGTTTCATAGAGGAGGAAAAGATATTACTGGGTGTCATCTTTTTACAGTTAATTTAATTATTTCGGAGTGTTTTTGCTTTAACCATCTATCAACTGAAAAAAAATATCAGCCAATGGGCGTAATCCACGGGCCAGCTAAGCACGACTTTAGACCGCCAACTAAAGTCGTTGGATTAACATTTTAGGACCTATTGTAATTAAACTAAATAATCCTAATAGATCAAAAACTTTGCATGATTCAGAAAGAATTGATCTTTTAGTTATATACAACCTATTTTACAATTTTGGTAGCTTGTAAGAAAATTAATTATATCCACATTAGGATTCCACCCCACACCTAATGTATGGGATGAAGAGCTTATAATAAGCTGTCTTTGGTTTGTCTGCGGTTCAACAAGCAGTGATTGTATGTAAGTTGGATAGATATTTTCTAAGATTAAAACAACCAGCTGACAAGGCATGCTCATTTGCCTTCTTTATGTAAGCCAATTCACTTTGGCTTTCAGCACCTGTCAAAAGGTTATCAACCAAAAAATCTGATGCTTTATATTTTAAGGTCACTGTACTCTTGACCTAACTGCCACAGACAACGTGTACTTATAAAACTGGAGCTGGATAATCCATAAGTCACTGTTGTCAAGTTATAAGATTTTATTTGTTCATCAATGCTATTGCGCCACAAAATCATGTGGAGGTTTTGATCTACATCCTGTACCTGAATCATCGTGTACATTTTTTCTACATCACCGGATAGCACATAAGTATGTATGCTGACGAAATCTTAACAATATATTAAAAAGGGAGTCCTGTATAATGGTCGGTGTGGACCGACCATTAGTAGGTCATTGAGTGAAAACCCAGATGTTGTTTTGGAACTACCATTGGTTGGTTTTAACACTGCATGATGAGGAATAAAACAGCACACATCAGGAACTAAAATCTTAGACTCTGTTAAGTGAACTAAGTCATTCTATTCTTGCATGAACTGTGTGTATGATTGTTTCAAATTTAAATTATTATTTAACCTTTTTTCTAGTGACAAAAATTGTCTTTTGGCTGATTTGAATGAAGGTGAGGATACGTTAAATGTAGGATCAGCTAATTTTATATTGAAAGTACACGATAGTACAAAGCAGACATGAAATGATAGTACAAAAGAGTAAAAATACTTAAGAAAGGTGAAGAAATGTGAGTTGAGATGGATTGGATATGAATGAATGTTTGGACACTTCCCTATTTTAGCTGCGGAGATTATCCGGCTGATAATAGTTGTATTGTAACTCGAATGGCTCTCCAAGCGTATGAAGGATAAGGCTTGTCCCTTGCTTCTGGCTGTGGTGTGGTTCCGGCTGGAAAGGTGTAATGGCCCTCCAAACGCGACAGGATGGGGTTTATCCCTTGATTCTGAGCTGCAGTCGTGGTCCGACTGAAGTGAAACTGAGGTGGATTGGCCTTCCGGTTGGATGAATCTTCTTGTTGGAATGCACGCTGTTTGCACGTGAAACGCCGTGATCACGTCGGGGTCACCAATGTTCTGTCTGCAACCTGACCCTGTCTTGTGGTAGGGTAGGGTGGATGAAATGGATGGAATACTTGATTTTAAATAATATTCAAAGTATTTTTAAAAAAAATTCATGAATCAATATAGATGTGCCTATAGCGGCAGAAATGGATGAGTTCCAGGACAATTTTTTAGGTTATTTATTATGTCAAGGCATGCGCTTTGACATGTTGAAGAACTGTCACTGTCGTTGACTTTAGGTGTCATGGTACGGCTTACAGCGCCGGAACAATAGGTATCGAAAATTAAATCTGATGTCCAAACAGCTAACGTGAAAAACTACAACGTACAAAGCCGTCTTTCGAATAAATTGTGCATTGTCTTGAACTCTTTGGCTACTTTAAGAATTGTCCAGCATTAATTTTATAATATTTTTACAAAACTACGCTCTATGATTATATAAGAACGCGGCGATGGCAAATCTCAAGCCCGAAGCGTACGTAAGTTTTAGTGTAACTACAGCTTAACCCAGTTTTCATTTCATTAGGAACTTGCAGATTAAGTAACAATCTAGCGGAGTGTTACCTAGGAACGGTAGAATACGCGAAATTAAATGTATATTGTTCTCAGGCGAATGCATCACTCTACTATCTTTATGTGAATTTGTACTATTGTGTAGGTAGGTACTATAATATGTAGTTATTCTAAGCTGTCGTATTCATCTTGCTGTAAAGTTAAAGAGAATCTTCAGCACGGTGTGAGCGCTTACCAATGATACTTTTTGCCTCCTTTTCTTCCGCGATGGGAATCAAACCAGCACCCTTCTACGTCCAGACAGACCATGGATTAGATAACCAACGAAAATCTGTCAAAAATCTATACATAGTGCTGCGTAAATCTACTTTTTACTTTTACACACCAATCTTCCATGTGTTAATAATTGATGCAATGATGCTTCTGTACGAGATAAAAAACAGAACGTACCTTAAAAAAAGGTCTCATCTGAAAGGTAAAGGTTTGTGAAGATGTGACAGGTATTTTTCAAACAGGCTGAAATTTTGCATATTATTTAGATTTTATCTAGACTTTGGTTAAAAATTTCATCATGGTGGTTAACATAACAAGATATCTTATCCCAGAAATAACGTGTACCAGCAGATCGCAGGTAGAAACTATCACAAAAAAAAACTAAATATCTGCGAAGGTGTTTCACCTGGAAGACTACTAATGTACTGTCATAAGGCTTGCTATTCACGCAGCGATAATCTTACCACATTATTTTTATGGCGGGTGTAATTTATTTAGTTTTATGACATCGTTTGTGTTAAATACTGCTATGAGAAGCATACTTGCGTAAGGGAGATATTAGGGGTAAAATCAACATGAACTTTGCCCCGCACCACGTTGTGGAGACGGTGCGGCGCAGGCGTGCCCCTTCAGGTCGCACCGCCAGGGCTATACAGCGAATGCGTTAATAATCAAAATGACATAATATTTTTGTCACAGTATCGTAACGTTTTTAGAAAGCATCTAGCCCTGAAGTACGAGCTTATAATAAGGAATGCCAGATGATAGAATATTTTTCAAATACTTATAAGTAGCAACTTAAATAGGTAGATACTTGTTCTACATAGAAAACACATATACCGCCATGCATGAACTGAACATAATAAAATTACTTGCCTTGATCGAACCCGTCGCATTTTGCCTTCAGCTATTCCGCGATGGGAATCAAACCGGCACCCTTCTATGTCTAGACAGACCATGAAGCAATGAGCCGCAGAGGTCGTCATTGAATAACGTTGAATTATGCTACTCGTCTGATCGTCTCTCAAAATATAAAAGTATACCGAACGAATAATTAAATCAGCTAAAATTCGCTGCGAAATTTACGTAACATTCATCGTTATAACACAATATAATCTTATAATTATATAGATTACGTACGCCCGTAAAGCTGTCTATACACAGTGCGAAAATAATAAGCATGATAATAAAATTGTCATCAAATCTACAATGACCCGTCTGGAAACCGATTTTCACTACAACTTTTGAAACTTGTTACTTAATAGTGAACAAAAAATATAGTTTGTCACTGTATTTTTCATTTATGTCCCTATACAGAACAAAATGTTTTTTAAATATTATAAAATAAATTGTATCAAAGCGTAGTAGTAAAATAAAACTGCATTTTACATAACCCGTATAATTTCTAATAAAAATCCCAAACAAACTTCATTAACAAAGAAATCTTCATCCAAAGTATTCGTGGAGAATTATCTCATAACTTTCCCGGGCTCTAAACAAAGTTTAATTTTGCAAACCAACACACGGTCCTATGTCGTGGCTAAGGACATTTTTGAATAATATTATAAAATAATTAGTAATTTAATAAAATTAATATAATTTTATTAAATTAATACTGGCAATGCATCTGCTATGAGGAGCTTAGAGGGGATTATCATTTAAAATTGTTCTTTTAATTTTACAGACAGTTTCATAACAAACCCTTTACATTTTCCATATCATCAAAAAGTGTTTAACATTTCAGTGTTTTTATGAAGTTAGTTATCTTCATTTTTTTTTTGATATTATTAATCTTAACAGGGAGGTTACCTATCTATGATAATGTCTGTAGGTACTTATCTAAAACTTCTCGAATAGTCATTAATAAAACACATCAATAACGTTACCAAACTTTTATAACCTTTTAAATTGGAGTATACCGTGATCATGGCGCATGAAACTGTGGCGAAATATTGGAAAGCTCAAAACTTAAATCATAAAAATAACTCATAGTAAATGACTTTAGTTTTTTAGTACCTACTTGACTACGGGTTTAAACCATGTGGAAACCTAACAAACTTTTTATTTAGCTCAAAGGCTTAAGACTAACGAAAAGTGTTGTATTTTTATAAGCTACGCTCACCGTAAATCCAAGTAAACCTTACTTTGTTTTTTTTATGAGACAATCATATTTCTGAGCTTTGCAGATTTGGGTTTCATATTACTTAGGTTTCATCAGAGAATTGGTGGTAATTTCTAATGTTTTCTGTAACAAAGAAATGAATTTTAGAGCTTTTATAAGTTTAATATTTTTTATGTAATTTATGAACAGTATGTTCATGTTGTTCCACAGAGTGTACAATTACCGTGATGTTCCTTATCAAATTAAAAGGCTGGTGCACCAGGTGGCGGTCACAAAGTATGAATCTCTCCAACTCAGCTCGTGGATGTGTTAGAGCCGACTAAGGAGACTATAAGAAAGAGGAAGGGCATCAGCTTCCTTCTGTGTATTTTTCATAACACCTACACTACGATGACCTATCCTGCCAATAAAATTAAATTAAACTTATTTATTGATTCAGACAACACAAAGATGCATAGATTAGTGTAGTTTAAGTCACACAGTTTCAGATAAACAATAAAGGTACACATAATAGAATTAATATGGATTGGAGTTATTGGAGCTCTCAGGAATAACTCAGGTATTTATGTGCACCTAACCTTTGGGATGGCTGATTCTCGCTTCCAGTTATTTCCTACAGCCGGCCATTTCCTAACCACATGACACACAATTCATTCAGATCATGGATCAGAAAATGGATACGCCAATCCATTTTCTTATTCATTCAGCTGTGGACTTGTGTGGCAGAAAAGTCAGTAGATCTTAACAGATTTCCATAGAACAAGCGACAACATTATTTTCTTATGCTGGAATAGACATTTTTAGAGTTAACTTCGAGCGTAATCAATTATTAGCATTAGGAAAGAAAGTTTGAAAAGCAGAAACCTTCAACTTCAAAAACAACAACACCCAGTGCCAAGCCGCCCATCAAGTCTGCAACTATAAACGCACTATTGGCTTTTATTAATGGGTAATGCCATAATCTCTCATCTTCAACATCAACGACCTTGCAAAGACGGTATGTGAATAGGCAGCTTTAAAAGCAATGCCTTTCATTACACGTTAGCTTATTAATTTATATTAATCATTCCTGAATAAATAATATGGAAATCTCATTAACGATATCAAATTATAATGCTAATAGCATATAGCCACGGCTTCGCTGACATTATATCAACTTGCTTAAACCGTACCTAAATTAGGTATAAACTATATATAACCTTTTTTATGGGATTTGAGTAGTTCCCTAACCGCACGATAGAGGCGCTGAACTAAATCCCATAGAAAAAGGAGACGTCACGATCACGTCTCGATACTTTCTTCAGGACTCCGGGCTCTGTACTCTTAGTACCAACACATGCTAAAAACATTCGATAAATGTATTCCAGAGCTCGATTCGACTCATTCCATACATTTGGCGCCTTGCAGTGCTTCTGCCGGATAGAGAGAAACAGTTTTTTTTTTAGTTTGACAGCGGTTGAATAGTTTCATTCAATTTTAGCCTACACATACAATCTTCACAAACTTTCGACTTTTAAATACTTATCAGGTTCATATGCAGTGGGATTTTAAACCGTTGTCATTCCAAAATATTATTTATTATTAGATGACACATTTATAATTAATATTTTTTTTTATAATGCGGTGATTTTCTAATTGATGTATAATTAGTTTTCCACGAAAACTCTCTTTACATCGATGACTAAGTTACTCTCATATTCTAGTCACGGAATCTCAATAAGGCGAACTCGATTTTAGCTTGTCTTAGTCTTATTCTTTTTTTGTACGGGTACATAAGTAAGATAAAGGCTAGATCTCGAAAACTTTCTTTTAATTCAAAAGGTAAAGCCAATTTGCTTTCGTGTAAGGCAAACTCTCTTTGACTGACTCACTCATGTGCCAATGAAAAAGCTTCCTTCAGAACCTGAAAATAAGATTTTAAGTTTAATAATATACTAAATGAGTAGGTAATAAACTAACTCGACAAGGGAATTAAATGTTTCACCAACAATTAAACAGCGGAGTAATAATGTGTTATAAGGATAAATGAGCGTCTTACGCGTGACGTTAATTAATTACAAGCCATTTTTAACCTTAATAAACAGCAGTAGGTGCCAAAATAGTCGGTGTTTGTTATGTATGAAAAACGAAGTTTCTACCTACCAACTTAATAAATTTAGATTTGTCTTTATTCTAACATTACCGTGACTCAATTGTGAGTCACGGTAATGTTAGAATCTATTTCAACGGTGTCAAAAAAAAAACATTCATGTTCGATGTTTGAATTTAATTGGTGTGTGATTCGAAGTTTGAAAATTTAAGCGTGCATATCGTAAGGTGGTTATACCTTCATTGTTATTTTGTGAAAATAGCGCCTTTATTAACAAAGAAACCTGCAATGAAAGAACAAAAAACAAATTTTGTATGTTTAAATTATAGCAGGATTTTAGCATATCTTTTCAACACCGACATCGTTGTTGCAAGAAAAAGCTCAAAAGTCTGGTTCAATTAAGCAACCGAACTACTGAGTCGTAGAGAGACTCAGAAGCCTGAAATATATGATGATTATGGATTTACCCTTGTTCAGAGAAAGAAGAACTCTGTGAAATCACGTGCGGCTTACGATATAACTATACATATAGTTAGAGAGGAACCAAGACGAACAACTGTTTTGAGCGTAGATCTAAGTAAAATCTGTAGATATGGTACGTTTTCCCAGCGCTTACTCAAGAACTGGGCTGTATTACAACTACACGCAAACACTCACTCACAGACACATTTCCAATTTCGTGCAATATTATAATGAACAAACACGAGGGCATTGCTGTAGTCTTTGAGTCAATAAATCACACTAAAGTACGTCGTAGGTGAGTGGATCTTATTAAAGTAATCTAATTTAAGTGGCCTTCCACTTTCGAGAAGTACTACCTAATCTTCCATTTTTTAGCGTTTCGAAGATCGGAGATCGGTTTCAAAACCCGCTGGTCTCGCTTTTTCTGTCCTTTTTTTATGGATCTATATTTTACTGGAAAAATATAGAGAAGTCTGTAAGTAGACCACTTTTAGAAAAATGGTCAAAAAGGCGGGGGGGGGGGGGGGGGGGGTGACAATTTTCAAAAGGGAGGACTACCTCACCTAGTGGGGTATCAAATATAAGGTATCAAGGTATCGGTATGTACATCTCAAAACAGTTTTTAAAATTCCTCAAAAATTTTACTATTACCCTCTGTACTCCGAAGTTTGCAAACCGATATATCTGAAATGAATGTAGGCTGGACAGCGTTCAAAAAATTACGTCGAGTCTGCTCGTCATCCATACCGCACTGGTTGAAAACTAAAGTTTTCAACCAGTGCGTCCTACCCGTCATGACGACCTGCGAAAGACTGCAGGCAGATGCTGGATGTGGCAAGCTAAAGACTGGGCGCTATGACGCTCACTAGGAGAGGTCTATGTCCAGGAGTGGTCTAATATATGTATGTTGATAATAATAATAATAAATAATAAATACTGCTGGACAATCCACACAGCATCATCTAGCCCCAAAGTAAGCAGATCTTGTGTTAAGGGTACTAGATAACTGATAAACTTAATACAATACATAACATAGATAGATATTTTTTATTATATATAGAAAATACCCAGAACACCCGGAACACCCGGAACCGTACAAACATTTGCCCCAAGTTGTTGATGATGATGATGTCAAGGCGGATGACGTGCCCCTAATTTGGAGGATCCAACAGTGAGACCACTGAGTAACTACGTCTATTGTAGAGAAAAGTACATCGTTCTAAGTTCAGCCCTATATATTTAAACTAGTTTCTGCCCGAGGCTGATTCAATTGAAACGTTTAAAGGTTATTTCTTTCCCATGGGAACTGATTATGCCAATAAGGCATAAATAGCCGATGTGTACCAACAATACCTTACATTCAACGTGCTGCATCAAAGTTGGTACAGTTGCCGACTGCAAATTACCTTTATGATCAAGTTAGTAACGACCTCTCTGGCGTAGCGGGTGAAGGTCCGCCTGCGCGCTTTAACAGGGAAAAAAGTAGTATATATCTTTGTTAGGGATACTATCTCTCTTCCTGCCAAATTGTATTATGATCCGTTCAACCGTTTAGGCGTGAAGTCAAAGTCAATTCAAAGTCAAAAACTCTTTATTTCCATAAATACAATAAATTTACACTTAGAAAAAATAAAATTCTTAATAATTAAATACTGACACGGAAATAAAGTGATATTTTTGATTTCAGTCGCTTCGGTATGTAGACTAATGTAAAGAAGCGACGAAGAAACCTTTAGCCTGTTAGTTAGTTGTTATTTTTCGAGTTGGAGCAAAGTGAAAAGGTAACAGCCAGACGGAATTACTTTCATATAGTAACTAGCTGCTGTCCGCGGCTTCTCACGCGCTTTTTAAGTAGCCTATGTCCGTCCTCGGGATACCATTTACATATGGTACACTGTCTGTCTGACATGGTCATAGTCTGTCAGGTCATAATTAGTAGGATAATAGTTAGTATGGACGGATATCGGAAATTAAGTACACATAACACAAGCTCTGCTTAACTATAGGCTAGCTATATGATGCTGTATGATCTTTCCAGCATTATTTATTTGTTATTATTTATTTTTCAGAGCAAGAGAGCTGAGTGAAGACGAATCTAAAGAAGTTTCGATGTGGAAGACTTACTCCCGTATTATGAAAGATTGCTCAGTCATAGATCTATGCTTGAGTGACGTTTATGCCATAGAAAAGCGTTACTCAAGCGTTGATCGATGACTGATGAGCGGAAAGAAAAGGAAGAAGAAGGGGAGAAAGCAGAAGAAGGATCTGTGTATCTCAAGTATCAGCGACCGACGCCACCGTCCTCTACAGTTAAGGGAATCAAAGCTAGTTTTAAAAGTGTGTGTAAAAGTGTCCTAAAAATGTTCTTAGCAAAAAATATGTTTTTCTGAAATTTAAAAAACACTACTCCTAGATCTAAAGCGTACTGAAAAGGAACCTTGAGCTCCACTAGTCTGAAATACCCATCGAAAGTTCCTTAATACTACACCAACAGAGCTGTATCCAACTTGTTTTAACAGGGAGTTATATAACACCGCTTAGGAACTCTGCAGCGCATAGAAGTTTACCTGTTGGAGCCGTGCATCATCAGCGTGAGTTTTAGTGGTAAATTGTTAAAAGCTGGCACGATCCCCATTTGGTTTTCGTATACTGAAGGCCTGGATTTGTGACGTCAGCGTGGATTGTATCAACGCTGTATCAAATAAAAGAAATGCGCCGGCTTTTAAAAATTTACCTATGTATTAGGCATTGATCTGAGTAAAAAAGGAGAGATGAGGTACTAGCGTCACGAAAGTTTAATGTTCAAATTACATAGGTGCAATTAGGTCCCACCCATCTCAGTCATAGTCGGACCGGGGCAGAGTACGTGTTACGCGTGCTTGCTACGACGACGTACTTTTGTGTTTATTGATTAAAACTCTACAGCAATGTCCTCGTGTTTGTTCATTATAACTATTGCAAAAGATTAGAAATGCAACTGTGAGCGAGTGTTTACGTGTAGTTGCATTGCCTGTAACACAGGCCAGTAGTTGAGTAAGCACTGGGAGAACGTACCATATATTTTATTTGGATCTATGCCTATAAGAGAAGTCATCTATAGATTTTGCTGGCTTGGACCTATCATAATATGCGGTTCAACTTTATATATTACTAGCTTCCATCCACGGCGTTGTACGTGTTTTTTATCAACGACTTTTTATCTAATCCTTACTACTCCATACTAATAATAATATTAATGTGAAAGTTCTGTCTGTCTGTTACCTTTACAAGTCTAAACGGCTTAACGGATTTTAATAAAATTTGGTAGGGAGGTAGACGGTATTCCGAGGCCAACCTCGGAATCTATGTCCATACATAGATTCACTTCCTAAATTCGGCGGTGGGAACTAAAAGGGCCGACGCGCCGCCGCCGCCAGGCACACACATTGTCGTGGGCAATGAAAGTGTTAACACCTCTTAGACAGTTGTCCCACCACCCGACGAGGAATCGATTAATTATCGGCCACTTTTTCGCTCAAGAAACGTCAAATACAAATACAAAACTTCAACGTATACATTCCGTGTAAACAAAAGTGATGAATTATAGAGGTAGTTGATCGCTGACTTAAATTATATGAATTATATTAATAGTTGATCACTGACTAAACTGTGTACACTGCCGCCGGCGGCGAGGACTCGCTCCACTAGTTTGTCGCTGAGCAACAAAAACTATCAAAGAGAATACTCGCTCAGCGATATTCGCTCAGTGTTACTCGCTTGGCGGTCAGAACTCACGCCGAGGGACCACCAGAGACCAGCGGAGGACTGTACGCTCGGCCGCCGCGAGCGAATGCCGCGAGTAATCGTCCGTAGTACTCACACACTCGCTTATGGCTATAAGCGACAAAACTATCGGAACTACACACTCGCTCCCCGCTGCTCGCCAACACGTCTCTACTGCTTTCCAGCTCTACTTGCTTCTCGTTCATCATCGGCATGCGGCGGTGGGACAACTGCCTTAGGAACTATGTAAGGCATAGAAGTTCACGTGTTAGGGTATTGTTGGCGCGGTATATGATCAATCAGAGTAGGTTTTATTATAAGAGAAGTTATCTAGAGATTCTGATCTTGATCTGGCTTGGACCTCGTATACATAACTTTCTAAAAAATCGTTTATCAAGAATTTTCAGAATAAATACCTACTATTATTTAGGTGTACATAAATTAATAGGTTTGCCGTAAATATACAAGAAAAGTAGATTTTAAGGGTTATATTATTATGGTGCGTAAGCCTCACACTGGGTTAATTTATATGAAATCAAATAATAATATCCCGAAAATTTTTCGACTTCGACGGGATTAGAACCCGCGTCTTTCCCTCAGTACGGGAACGTGCTTACCAACTACACGAGGTCAAATGACGTAGGAGTCGAAAAACTGTGGGACTTCCATCGGAGTATAGCGCCGTTAGCTCCACCTACAGGGGACACATTGAAGTTATGTCCAATCCTCAGTTTTGTCTCATCGAATAGATTTTATTTAACAATACCTACCTATGAACAGCAGATACGAGTACATTTAGATTTCAAAGAACCAGGAGAGCAGAATTTGATAGGAGATACAGAGATACTTGGATATTAACTGGTAAAATCAAATGAAGCTACTTTATTCACACTGATGTTACCCTAGTAGTTATGTAAAACATGTGGTGGAAAATTTTACGAGTACAGCACTATGGTTGTATGGTTTTGCCTCGGCCTGCTACCAGGGATAGGCTTGGTCCGCAGGGAACTTTTGTGGAGTTACATTAAGCTGAGGTGGGTTCACTGGGCAAGCACTTTTAGACTAATATTATAAATTTCAAAGTTACTCTGTCTGTCTGTTACCTTTTCACGCCTAAACGGCTGAACGGATCTCAATGAAATTTGGAAGGGAGGTAAATGGTATCCCGAGAACGGATGTAGGCTACTTGAAAAGCGCGTGCAAAGTCGCAGGCAGCAGCTAGTGTTATTATAAGGTAGAGTTAAAGTAAATTTTTAAGCAGTCTGTATTTAAAGATTGTGTTTCAATAAAAAAAAAAACTTTATTCGTCCTGTTCAACTTAACCTATATACTAGCTACAGCCCGCAGCGCTACACGCGTTTTTACGCGATAAAACGTAGCCTATTTATTATTCCAGGTCCAGATCTTCACGTGGAATATTTCAACGGATACGTTCAGTAGTTTTGTCGTGAAGTAAAAGTAAAGTAAAGTATCGTTTATTGCTTGAAATAAACGTTTTTATGTCTATGTGAGTCAATGTATACCTTTACGGTGTGCTATATCTGTGTACATCTAATAACAACTGAATTAATTAAACTTACAATAAAAAAAAACTGAACTTGAAACTATGTTGGATAAAAACAACTTAATAATAAAGATTGTCGTCATGAAGCAGAAAAATCATTGTCAGTTATAAATTCATTTTTATCATAATAACATTTATTTGCAAGAAACATTTTTAACTTTCTCTGAAACTCCATATTCGGCTGTAGTCTTATAGATTGTGGTAATTTGTGTATTATGTATAAATAGGGTGCCATAGCAAAGATATTAAGTTTTTAAGTTATTAAGGTTAGAACTGTTTAGATATATGGGCTGTTGATTTAGAAAAACAATAAAAATAAAATAAAATAAAATATTTTAAGATACTCTTGCCCACCATTGTTGGTTTTCCTATTTATTTGACCGACTTTATTGTTGTCACGCCTATTACGGACCACAAAATCCGAAGGTCGACCGAAGAGATTTTGATTATCCCTGACAAACATAGCTGTCTCTAAAACATACAGTAATGGTTGAGTCAACAGTTTATACTTAAGGAACAAGTGTTTACAAGAGTCGGTTACTTTGAGGTGAAACATGGTTCTCAAGCAGCGCTTCTGATATTTAAAAACTTTTAAAACATCTGTCGAATTGTGAACGGTAAACAATCACGAAAAATTAAGTACCTATACAACATAATATATGTATATTTTTTTTGTATTTATTGAAAACACTCACATCTATTCTTACAGGATATGACCTAATACAATAGTGTAGTCCACATTATATTATATTAACAGGCAAAATAATTAATTAATCATAACACAATAAGCAACATAATTCAATAAAAATATCGATAATCAAAATAGCAACAATAGATACAATAAAGTTTAGAATAGATACAATTAGATACAATAAATGTCAATAAGCAAAATTAAATTATTTGATACACATGTCTTCTAGCAAAATAATTCAAGTAGGCATAAGTCAAAAATAATTCAAGTAGGTATAAAAATACTTCAAATATGTAATTCACTGACATTAAGTGAACTGTAGTTTCTGCCCAATAAAAAAACAAAAAACCATGTACTTCCAAACAGTCGCATTTATAATTGTTTTCAGTTTTTTTAGGATCGCTTTCTACGCTCTTTTCTAACAGGCTATGCAACATGCACGTATAATCTCTCCGTAATTGCAGTATGATCTGGAAAACCGGTTTTTGTCCGAATTTTACTAATATATTTGTATTTTCTTTAATAATCAAAACTTATTCTATTTTTATTCCTATGACACTTTAATTAAACCATAGAAGGTTTGTCTAGTGTCAACAGTTTCAGCGTGTTGCCACACATTTGGCATGATGTTATAGATAAACAATTATTATTAAAAACATACTGTCTTAGTGCTACTTAAAATTGTTGATTGTTGATATAATTAATAGATAGATATTGTTGCGGACGGTAACCAGGATTACCTAGTTCGCCCTGGGAAAGTATCCCAACTTAAGTTCGACGTGCGTTCCTTTCTCCTTCCGAAGCTGGTAGACGCACGCCGCCACGCACCCCTGAATGCGTATGAAGCTATGACTACCTGATCTTCCTTCCTATGGGGGGACCTCGACGTTGAAATGAAACAGGATCTTGAATTTTTCAGGTTTCGGCTGTTCCTAAGTTTCCCTACTGCTACTTGCTGTCTTCCTTGTCTTCTCTTCGGTGGCTTAGCTGCGACTTGCCTCTTCGGTGGCTGGACTGCGACTGACGGCCGACGTGTTTTCTTTCCGGCCCTTGTGAGGGGCACGGAGGGGGGCCTCGAGGCTAGGCCTCATTACCCCGGCTTCAGCTCGAGGGGTGACGACCCCTCGGTCCTTGGAGTTATTTGCAGGAATGCTCTTTTTCCGCAATTTATCATATTTTTTTTTTATTTTTTTAAGCTGCATTGTTTTTTTTTTTTAAATTTTTATATATTATATAATATAATGTAATTCTTCAGGTTTCATTGTATGGGTTTTTTTTTTTTTTTTTTATTTTTTTTCCCAAGGACTCATGGTGGTTCCGCAGGGATGAGGCGGCCGATGATGACTGACGGCCGTACAACATGCGCTCATATTTATAGGGCCGTGTTTTACCGGCAAGACGCCTGCGTGCTTTTGACCTAAATTCACCTAATTTTTTCCTTGAGCCGAAACCTTTAAACCTTTATTTCTTATAATCTACTCAAAGAATATTTACAAATTTATGCCTTATACATAACAAAAACAAGCCTTATCTTCATAAAATTACAAAATCTAAACATATTCAACAAGTAAAAAAGTTTCTAGAACTAAAACTTATAAAAAACTTGATTCGGAACATTTTCCTTATACTAATTTTACAATAACTCTAAAACTTATTAACAGATTTACACAATTCAAACGGAAAACCTTGTTCCAAGCCAAGACCCTTCAAATAACACTATTTTTGTTATGATTCATCAATAAACAAAAAAGTACTTAAACAAAACGATGTCTTAATATAACAAAAAACGAATCAGCCTTACATTAAGGTTTCGTCGCCGACAGATATATATATCTTATTGTACCACACAAAGACAGAAAACAAACAAAAATAGACGCTAAGAGTAGACATAGTACAAAGGCAGCCTTATCGCTATAAGCGACCTCTTCCAGGCAACCTTGGGATAGACTGGACTTGTAAAAATAACTAAAGTCATTTACAACGGGATATTTACCATGATTTGAGTTTTTGAGCTTTTCAATATTTCGGCACAGTTTCATGCGAATTGAATTTAATATATTTATGTAAGAAATAGACGGTGGCACTCGAAAAATAAAAGAAAACAATAATACTTACACTACACTAAATACTATAATACGTACATAACCTACAAACATTATAATAAACTTGCATATACAGGGTGTAATCGTTAAGTGTGCACAGGCGATTATTCCGTAACTATTGCAGATATCAAAAAACTTTAAACTGATATCGAAAGTACTTTACCTAATGAGTAAAATGACATTAATAACTTTTTAAAAATAAAACGAGAAATATCCAAAAAAAATACATTAATCACTCCCATACATTTAGTATGAGATAGTAGAAAGGTTTTAGTTTCCTTATTTTAAGTGGAATAGTACCTACTCATTTTACCCTTGTCATTTTATAATTATGTACGGTATGAAAGTATTAATGAATTTCAAGTAGATAGACGTGTAGATTAATTATCTTACCACTTCAAATTTATAATAAACCTTGTTTCAATATTGTATTGATTTGAACTAGCTGAAAAGCAACATACTAAATAAAAACAAAAAGAAAGATACTCTTTGGTGTTCGTTCTAAATTCAAATTCTTTATCGCGGGTTCTCGTTCCCGCCAATTTATTGTATTTTTCAATTTGCGTTAATAATCGTGATTGTTGCATTTATTGATTGAAAAATGGCATATTCCAATACAGAAAAGAGGGACATGTTAAAAATGTACTACAAACATGATTGTAACAATAGGGCGGCCATTATCGCCTACAGAAGAGAGTACCCAGATAGAGAAGTTCCTTCTGGTACGTATTTACGTAAGTTGGATAACAATTTGATAAATTATGGATCTTTTAACAGAAAAAAAGGTTCGAGAACAAGAGCTCCGGAATTTGATAATGACTTAGATAACAATATTATTAACTACGTAGTAGATAATCCACAAAAATCAACGCGTTCAGTGGCCCGATCATTTCCAGTGTCCCACAATTATGTACACAAGTTATTAAAAAAACACAACTTCAAAGCATTTAAGATAAAACCTACTCAAACGCTGCACAATGATGATCCTGCTCGTCGGCTGGTCTATTGCAATTGGCTAGTCAATAATTATGTCAATGTAAGGTCAATTTTATGGACCGATGAAAGTAATGTTTCAAACTGCGGCATTTACAATAGAAAAAACTCGCATTATTGGTCAATTGACAATCCTCGCTTAACTACTGAAGTTAGAGCTCAGGTGCGATTCTCAATTAATGTGTGGTGTGGTATTTTTGGAGATCGGATCATTGGGCCATATTTTTACAGTGGAACCTTAAATGGACAGAGATATTTCTCCTTTGTACAAAACGATATGCCAAGTCTCTTAGAACCAATTCCAGACGTGCACGATGAAAGAAGGTCGATAATTTTTCAACAAGATGGAGCACCTGCACATAATACAAATGTTGTAATGAATTTCTTACGAAACAATTATAATGGCTTAATAGCCAATAATAGTGCAACCCCTTGGCCTGCCAGATCCCCGGATCTCACGCCTTGTGATTTCTTCCTATGGGGATTTGTCAAAGACCACGTGTACGCTGAGAGAGTACACAGCCTAGAAGAGTTACAGAATCGTGTACGTCGTGCAATTGCTTTAATTACTCCGCAAATGTTAAGGAAAGTTCATTTAGAAACTGTAAATAGAGCTCGTCATTGTATTGCACAAGGAGGACGTCACTTCGAACATATGCTTTGAACACAAAATTTTGTACTTACTAAGAAATAAAATGTATGGGAGTGATTAATGTAATTTTTTGGATATTTCTCGTTTTATTTTTAAAAAGTTATTAATGTCATTTTACTCATTAGGTAAAGTACTTTCGATATCAGTTTAAAGTTTTTTGATATCTGCAATAGTTACGGAATAATCGCCTGTGCACACTTAACGATTACACCCTGTATAAAAAAAAATTCTAACTTTAGCAAGAACAGATAATGCTGATGAAGCAATTCTTTTAAAGATTGGGAGTGATTTGGTACGTCTGATGTCGTCTGGTGTCAATTTAGAAAATAATAACGTTATAAGCTTCCAATTGTGTTTATAGTGAACTGTTACCAGTGTGTCACAAAAAGTGAAATCTCATAACAATTGTCTTTCAAATAACCACATATCTCAGAAATCAGTGGTTATTTAATTCAAACACTGCAAATAAAGCATGGACATTGGACAATGTATCAAATAAAATATTATTATTCCTCTATCTAACTATAAAATCACCTAAAAGATCCATAAAAATCATCGATCTGAGTAAAAAGGGACGACGAGGTACACGCTTCTCCAAAGTGGAAGGCTCAAATTAGGTGCAATTAGGTCCACCCACCTCTGTCATAGTCGGACCGGCGCGGCGTTCGTGTTACGTGTGCTTGCTACGACGTACTTTAGTGTGATTTATTGACTAAAAGACTACAGCAATGCCCTCGTGTTTGTTTCAAATAATTAATGCACAAGATAGGATATGTAACTGTGAGCGAGTGTTTGCGTGAAATTGTAACACAGGTCAGTTGTTGGGTAACCGCTGGGAGAACGTACCATATCTACAGATTTTACCTAGATCTATGATAAAAATATTCCATTTCATCGAATCCCATCAATATAAAAATAATTGGAACTTTAGTTTCCGCTATACAAGATGCCCCATAAATGCCTTTCGCTGAAGTTCCGAGTCATTAATATTTAAAACGGCCCTCGATACCGCATCCCAATTAGGGGGAGCCTTGACTTATATCTGTAATGGAGTAGAGAGTACGTAGATGCGGTTTGTTGTTTTTAAACCCCTATAAAGGGGGGAGGGGTTGTATAATAAGTTTCACGTGTGGACAGCGCCGGCCAAACGTGGCTATTATGGCAAGCCTCTAAAATCGTGGTCATTGGGGCCATATTTGGAGAGGTTATTTATGTGTATTCGTGGGTACCTAATGTATATCCTGTTTTCTAGCTTGGTAATTCTATTTTCTATTGTTTTTTTTATTAAAATATTGCAATAAGTGTACGATTGAGGGATGCCTTTGGCCAGCACTGGAAATAAATGATTTATGAAAAAAAAAATACTTACAGCAGCAGGCTAAAATAAAATGCACGTAATTATACAAGGTGAAAGAGTTAGTGTAATACCACATCATCATCAGCCTATATATTAATCCACTGCTGGACATAGGCCTCCTCTAATAAGCGATACTATTTATTTAGCAATTTGTGCTAAAAGTAATGTGTAAAATTATCAGTTTATTATTATGTATTATTATTATATACATATGTATATATATATATATATTTTTTTTTAATAAAGGTTTAACAACTACATAAGTATCCATCATTTAAAACAAACTTAAAATTAGGTTCTGTTCTGATAAGCATGTATTTCTTTCAAATGTCATGTTTACCTGTTAATTTGTAAGAATGACCTTCACAAATCTACTTAAAATTATATAAGCTGAATTTTTATTTTTAAAGAATAAAAATCATTCGACTGTTTGTATAAAAATCATAGTTATATACATACAGTTTATAAAATGTAAATCCTTTTTATTTTCTGGCCGTAATTTTTGTATACAATATTAAAATAACGGGCTGTGGATTTTGTAATACCAATTAAAATAAAATAAAAAAAGCGACATAGCGCCCTTTCTTCAGTTTGTCGCATCCAGCATCTGCCTGCAGTCTTTCGCATCTTACCTAATCGGAGGACATCGTATACTATGTTTGCCGAGCCGCAGTCTCCACTCAATCACTTAGTAATACCACATCCGTCTTTAAATTACTATGCGTGTATTCGCACATCCAAGCTCGCAGGTTCAATTTGTTAACACTAAATTGGATGCGGTTTTGAATCGCGGCAAAGGCTGAACCAGCTTTAGTGCCGTCAGGGTGTCTCGTTTCGGATTCTGTTGAATTATGAACACTCTATTTGTATACACAGTGTTCAGTATGTAGATGAATTGAATCTGTGTGTTCAGAATTCATTTAATATTATTTAGAATTTGCAGTATGGCATAGGTAGCTACGCTATAACGCCAACAATTAAATTTTTAATTAAATACAGACTTATTAGAAACGAATAACCCATATAATTTGACTGTTTCGTAAATTAGATATATTTTGTACTAGATATGTGTCATGTGTTTAGTTTCCGTCTATTTTGGCTCGAATCGATATAAAGGAAGAATATGGGGCCATCGAAAGGAGTAGGTATCAATATCAGGGAGTCATTTAGTGGCATGGCGGGCGACGGTCCGCCTGCGTCGCAGGAGATTGCGGGTTTGATTCCCACCTTGGGACAAATTTTGTACGATTTGCAAAAAATTGTTCCGAGTATTCTGGGTATTTTCTATGTTTGATAAAAAATATCTATCTACATATCATATGTAATGTATTGTAATAAGTATATCAGTCATCTAGTACCCATAACAAAAGTTCTGTTTAGCTTGGGGCTAGATGATGCTGTGTGGATTGTCCAGCATTATTTACTTATTTAATAGGAAGTCGAACCTGCAACGTTCTGTGTCTCAGACAAGCCCTCGTCTGCGTCACAAGGTCGTTACGAGTGACATTAGCAATTGATGTATAAAAGCTTATAGTATTTTATTTGTTCAAAAGAACGTTTTATATTATTCGATATGCTAATACAAATAATTTGAAAAGCTGCCCGTGGCGTTTGAATGTACACTGATTTAAAAGGTTTTTGTTTTTAAAGTGCAATTTTATTATGCTCCCATTTAGGGTTCTGTTTGAATTATATTTTTGATCCCTAGTACCTGCTATTATAATAGCTTTAGATTTATTCGTTTATTTATTTAATTAGAACGGTCATACCACTTGCACTAACTAATTAAAATTAAATAATACAATAAAAATACAAAATATCACATAAAAAGTAATAATCACATCTGGATAAAATAAATCAACATTAACAACAAATTTCAAATAAAAATCAATAGAATTCAACAACAAAATTTCCAAAATCAAAAAGTAATATGTACAATAAATAACGTAATTTTTTTTATTCTGTATATTATTATATTATTTATAACTAGAGAGAACTACATATAGTACGAGTAGTACTTAATTAGTAGGTACAATTATAGTTATACAATTTATATACCTGGTTAAAAATTTGTATATGAGTACCTAGTTTATTATTATATTATATATTATTCTTGCCTTCTTGTCAGTCTATTATGTCTGTTACCAATCACACTAATATTAAAAACGCAAAATTTTAGATATTAAGAAACATCCATAATTTTGCGTTACTATTTATTTTGTATGTCTATTTATTTTGCAAGATTGACTCACTAATAGCACTCTCATTCAAACCTCTGCGGTTTTTTAGGTGTTATTATTATTTTTATATTGTAATAATCTTTTTATCTTTTCAAACATGAAAAGATGTTTTTTTTAGGTGTTATTATTAAAAATAATAAAAAAAAGAGGTTTGTATGGAAGTACTATTAGTGAGTCAATCTTGCGTTAGTACAAAGTGACATTATGATTACAGAAAATATATTACATTGTACAACTTGTAGGTAGAACAATAGATGCAAAATTATTGTGATATTTTTACTCCTAACATTAAGGTTGTGTTATTTGTTTTAGTTTTTATTATTAGATTATTTCACATTTGAATAAAACCCTATTATGCTTAAATAATTTGTTTAATTTGTATGTAACTATGTTTACGTCAATGGGGACGAAAGGAAGGATATTTTATAAGTTCTCGTTGTCCCCATAACGGGAAAGTGTCAATGGGGACAACAGGAAGGAAATTTTATTACTTCCCGTTGTCCCCATAACAGAAAACGTCGATGGGGACAACGGCAAGGAAATTTTATGACTTCCCGTAGTCCCCATAATGAGGACAGCGTCAATGGGGACAACGGGAACACGTCACTACTGGAATTGGGTAGACAATTGATTCAAAAAAGTTATTGATACTTGTGTAGGTTAGGTACAGTCGCTATGACCTCTTCACGTCATAATGACTGTACCAATCGCGATGAAATTTTGCAAAGCTCTAAGCTTGGAATCAAACATAGACTTTTTATCCCATAAAACATTTCCCATGGGATATAAATAGCTTTTAACCGTTTCCATATAAACAACGAGTGTGAAGCCACGGGCAGAAACTAGTTCACAATAAAACGGCCGGAAGAATCTTGATGAATTTTGGTAAAGACAAATAAAATAAATAATATACAAAAAATTAAAAAAAAAAGCGATTCGCTGTTTTTTTTTCCGACGACCTCTGTGACTCAGCAAGCGAAAGTGCACCAGCGACGCTGTGTTAATGTATTATTAATTGTGTATATCAGTTATCTAGTTACCATGCTAACACAAACTGTGCTTAGTTTTGGGCTAGATGATGTGTTAATTTTCCAGCACGATTTATTTATTTATTTTAATCAATAAACTACCGTAAAAAGGTCCTCACTTAATGATTTTATTTAAAAAAAACCAACTGAACCCTCAGTATAGAAGTACTCGTACTTGGCCGCTTTTATAATAAACGTGGTAAAAACTCATTTCCAACACAAAGTGTCGCTTCTGCGATAAAATAAGAAATGGGGCTTTTCCTCCCTCGTAAGCAGGATTCTGAATTCAATTTTGCTTTAGATTTTGAGTGTTATTTTCAGTGCATTTAAGTAAAATAAAATACCCCCTTTATTGAGGTAATAATTTTTGACAGGAAAGTTTTATAATTCCATGTGCGACTTAATGATAAAAGCACGGTAAGCCGTTTTGGTCCAGTAGGCCTATTTAATTATGTAAATTATTATACTATCATAAGCAATCGCGTGTTTCGTTACGGCCAATATTGTACTCTAATACACCGAATTAGAATACCAATTTGAACAAAAAAAAAACTAAACACGCAATTGCGTATTTTGGAAATTTAAAATATGCCTCCTCTCCCCGTCGTGCATGCTGGTCGGTTTGGACAGTCCTATCGAACTATGAGAGCGAGGGAATAGAGAGTGCACCTGTGCTTGCGCACACAGTTGTGCACTCTAATAATGTCCTGCGCACATGGCTAGTCTCCGTTGAGACTGGCCACCGTGGCCGAAATTCGGACATTATCATATTTTAGTAAGAGCTTATTTGGGCATTGCGATACATTGGTGTCGATTCAGAAGTTGCCCAAACACCGCTGGTCACACAGGTCCGCCTGCGATGCAGAAGGTTGCGGGTTCGATTCCCGCCTAGGAACAAATGTTTGTACGATCTGCAAATATTTGTTCCGGATGTTCTGGGTATTTTCTATTTATAATAAAAAATATCTATCTATGTTATGTATTGTATTAAGTTTATCAGTCATCTAGTACCCATATCACAAGCTCTGCTTACTTTGGGGCTATATGATGCTGTGTGGATTGTCCAGCGTTATTTATTTATTTATTTAACAGAACTAAACTAATTTTGCCAGCATTAAAAGTTATGCTATCCTTTTTAACCGACTTCAAAAAGGAGGAGGTTCTCAGTTCGTCTGTATGTTATCTTTATGTATGTACCTATGTTACTTGTTATCGTCGCCAACGGTTAAACGATTTGGCTGATTCTTCCACGCCTATATTGCATAGAGAATGATTCCGAGGCGGTCCCATATTTATTCCCGAAGGATTAGTTTAAATCCCGTTAAACTAAAAAGCAATATAATATTTTTGAAGAATCACGACTAGCTGCTATGGAAACCAACAACAGTTGGTTTCCATAGCAACGGGCGTCAACAGTTTCATCCAATTGTCATCAAACTAAATTTGACTTGAATTATTATAACAAGATGTCGCCAGTGTACATTACAGGAAGAATGATTTCGTTCGTCGGAGACATTAGATGAATTATCTTATCCGAAATTCGAAGTCGGTTTGTCGTTTTTTAAAACACGCCAAATTATTATTGCGGTTGTAACGAAAGGGACGGCAACATTTTTAATCCTCTCAAAACTTGTTTATTTCAGTTTTGGCCACATCAGAGTTGACACCATTACTGATCAAAATGGATTTAAATTACAGACATTGAATAATTCTACCCAATAAGACTAGTGGATCCAATTTATCTCTTGAGCCTCAGCTTACCAAAGCTCAATTCGAGCTTAATCCGTGGCTTAGGTTTAGATAAAGTACCTTTAATTTAGATTAATTGGGGATCTTTGGTTTTAATAAAGTAGGTATTTCGTTTAGCCAATGGTTAAGACTTTAAATAAGTATAGCTAGGTGTGATTGATGGTGAGTAGAGGATTACATAAATAATTATGAATGCTGGAAAATTCACACAGCATCCTCACCTCACCTCACCTCAACAGCCTATAACGGTCCACTGCTGGACGCAGGCTTCCCCCTGATAAGCGCTTTATTGGCTTTTATCTCATGAGGGATAATGCTCATAATCTCCACGCTGGGCCTGCGGGTAGGGGATCGCAGTTCGGTGGTAGAATTGTTCTACAGGAAGCGCTGCTGCGCGAACCCGGTGGATATCCCTTAGTCGCCTCTTACGACACCCGCGGGAAGAGTTGGGGTCGTGCAAATTCCAAGCCGGCACCACACGGCATCATTTAGGCCCAAACTAAGCAGAACGTGGAACGGGTACTAGATAACTAATAGACATAATACATTACATTGTGTTGTATAGGATGATATTTTTAATATAGGTACATAGAAAGTACACAGAACACCCTGAATAAATATCTGCAGATCGTACAAACAATTCTCCCGAGGCGGGAATCGAACACACAACCTCTGACCCTCACCCGCTGCACTACGAGGTCATATTGCTGTGCTGCGAGAGGAGGCTAGTTTAGATAGATAGACAAAAATAATCGCGGGTCGGCTGTCGGTCTTTGATTTTATAGGACAAAGCACATACGAGTAGGTACACCTACATCATGCAACGCACAGCACAAACGATCATTCGAATTTGAGGTAACACTCGTAATGTTTGGAAACATTTTACAGTGAATCATAAACAGCAGACAACGCGTAGGAAACAAGCTTACCGCATCGTAGGCACTCGTTGGTTAACGCCTTGCGTGCCGCAAGTTTCAAAGAAGTGGCTCGCGAGGCTTTGGCTGCGTGAAACGCTCGCTTTTTATAGTTTTTAATTGAGTGTTTATTTTTTTAGCATCTTTATTGACAAATAAAATTACAATTCAATAATAAAAACAAATTAGAACTAGTTCAGAACTAGTTGTATTTACAATTGAAACCATTAAGCTTACTGCAGACAATCTACAGGTAGCTCAACTGATCCATATCAATACCAGTCGGAAACGTCCGCAAGACGCTGCACGTTGGCTGCACCACCCCCGCTGCATGGCAATGCTGATGCGATGTTATTAATTAATTACTTGTTTATCCGCGAGGTGTAAGGTTATGTTTTTTGAGTGTTGCCATATGTAGTTGGTGAACACTCGTTATAGTACCTTTGAAGTACAATGAACATGTACAGTTGCGGTCATTTAGAGGCATACCTTTAAGATAATTAATTTATGTTCTTGAAGGTTACTACGATTTAAAATAGTAAATTTCATCTAATTCTAAATTTTAGCATTCTAATTCTTATTCTAATTCTTATTTCTTATTTTATTTCACATCAGTTTCTTTTTCTTGTTTAATTTTTATTTTATATCTGTAACAATTAAACTATATAAAGAAAAACTTAAGAAATAATTATTATTTTATTAATTTATACGATTTCTTTAAAAAAATATAAAGTTTTACACCTTAATAAAATAACATAAAATTTAATAAAACAGGTAACTAACTTAACCTTTATTAACAAATAAAATTACAATGAAATAGTTAAAAAACTGGTATGAAAAATTATTGGATGAGTTGATCACCAAACATTTTGGATTGACCAACTCATCCAAACTGGATGAAACTAAGTGGATGAGATGACCACCTACTCATAGAAATAACTTAGAACTAGAATTTACAATTGAAATAATTGAGCTAAGTGTAGACTGTTGCAAATAATCTACAGATAGCTCAAATGAAAACAGTGAAAAAGCGAGGACTTAGCCGGGTTTTTATAGTTTTCACTTCACAATCACTTATTCCTCTGAGTCTATATCCACATCATTGTTCAGTATCGTCCAGTCAGTCATCGTCCAGTATCCATGGACCTAGGGGGCTAGGTCCATACCACAAAAATAACATCAAGATTAAGAGACCTGTCCAAAGCTTTAAAGTTTTCATTCCAATATGCAAATAAACCTTCTACCGTCTACTGATTTTAATTAAGATGGTAAAAGCCAACTGTAAAAGGATGAAACGGCCAGGAAACTACTTTAAGACTTTTCATTAGAGTTTTAATTCCTTTGTTCTTTGGAATACTTTGAGGGCGATACGTAACAGAAAAGCCTGTGATCTTTCAGGTAATTTTGAACCATGTACTATGTGAACTGATTAAGCAAAATTGCACACAATACCTTATTTGTGGCTTAGGCACTCTCTATATTAAGGTCTGGGAGATATCCCTCTTGAGCGATAAGACCGCTAATTGTCGCTTATTCCTTTGTCAATTTATTATTTCTTAATCTAATTATTCTTTTGTCAATTAAATAAATAAATAATGTTGGACAATCCACACAGCATCATCTAGCCCCAAAGTAAGCAGAGCTTGTGTTATGGGTACTAGATGACTGATAAACATAATACAATAAATAACATAGATAGATATTTTTTATTATATATAGAAAATACCCAGAACACCCGGAACAAATATTTGCTGATCGTATAAAAATTTGTCCCAAGGCGGGAATCGAACCCGCTTCTGCGTCGCAGGCGGACCTTCGCCCGCCGCGCCACATCGGTCGTCAAATCAATTCGTAATTGTATTCTATAAAACAAACGACAATATAGTCGTTACGCTACGGTCGTCCGACCTTATGGCAATCTAGTCTTAACGCTATGTAGTCCTAATGCGATGTAGTCATATCGAGATTTAGTCAGAAAGCGATTTAGTCATATATGTAACTGATATCTAGTCAAATCAAGATGTAGTCCTAAAGCTTCCAACCTTTTATATATAAGTTAAGTGTGCAATAAAGTATTATCTATCTATCTATATTGTCGTAAGATGTAGGTAAGCAGCGCTACAGATATATTTGTAATATTAAATGACCTCTATAGCGCGGCGGGCGATGGTCCGCCTGGGACGCAGGAGGTTGCGGATTAGATTCCCGCCCCGGGACCAATGTTTGTATCTGCATAACCATGCAGATCGTACAGCCGGGTGTTTTCTATGCATAATAATATTATTATGTCTATTTATGTAATGTAATGTATTATGTATGTATATGAGTTGTCTAGTAATAGTACCTACCCTTATCACGAGCTCTGCTTACTTTCGAGCTAGATGATGATCGTGTGAATTGTCCAGCATTATTTATTTATATGTAATGGAATTGAACCATTTCGAACTGAAACAAGCGCAGTCACAAATTCCTGGGCGATAGAATCAGGGGATCGTGCTGGCTGGTAGTAATATATGTAATTTTCAACACACTTGCTCATAAAGTGGCTCTATAGTCACCGCAATTAGGCACAGAATGACACCCATAATCAAACTGTGACTTTTTCATTGCTATAACTCACTAGTGAGAAATAGATTTTTTTTTTAATTTTATTGGTTGAGGTGCTTTGTTCTTAAACAAGTTTTATTCAAAAAAAAGTTCGTGTTCAATAGAACAAATAAATTAATGTTCCTATTGCTTGCTTATTTCATGCAACTTCTTATTTAAATAGATAATTTTAACTCGTACGTGTTTAATAAATAAAACTTTCACTCAGATATAACTTTTGTTTTCTCTGTAATAAAAGAAAACTAAATTCCTCATTTTGTACGTGGCAGAATAGGCGCAAACCCTATGAGCGGAAAATAAAAAAAAACCTCATCCCTTTAGTCTGTGGCTGATCGCATTGAGCGCGCATAGGAAAACTGAATAATTTTGCGAAACATTTTTCACAACTCGTTTTTACTGTTGAAATTATAGTTATTTATTAATTAAAATGTCTACAGGTACTAGTTATGAAGAACATGATTTATGTTGTACACCGCCCGATATAAGATGTGAAGCCCTTAACGTTATGGAAAGTTTACTACCTGAAAACTCCAAGGAAAAATATCTATTATCTACTAAATAAAATGAGTTTTTATTGTTATTTTATTCACAAGTGTGTTGAAAAACCTCATATGATACACGTGTGTATTGATGATTACCGTCCTCGGCTCTCTTAAGACCCTCGCCTACGGCTCGGGTTTCAATGGCGCCTCAGCGGTAATCACCAACATTACACACTTGTACCATAATGTACTATTAAACACTACGGCTACCAATTTAATAATAAGAATTGATTTTCTATGGAAATAACCGTGGATAATTGGCCTTGCTATGGCGCATCACAAAATATTCTTAGCCACAACTGTTTGTTTTTTTTTTTAAATACTTAAAAATAAAAATTAGTGTATTCTATTTTTTTATGATAAAATTTGAGCACCTGTGGTATAAAAAAAAACGTATGGAAACCGGGGTGGCCCACAGCTTATAAAACATGCCTATTCCGTGTAGTTTTTTAACCAATTACCAAGTTATGGCTACCTATGTTTCTCTAGCCCCATATTTCTTATAAAAAAAATACTTAATAAGAAAAAAAATTTATTTCGAAAATCAGTGAAAGTGTATTTTGAGGTGGTTGGGGTGTTATTAATAAATTGAAACAACAATTTCAAATAAATAGGCTTATAATAAATGTTCAAATTGTTTGCCACCAATTCAATTGTTTGAGTAGGTGGCAAACAATTTAAACATATATTATTTTGTAGATTGTTTTTTTTTTCTGAGTTTCTCCCCTTCCCCCTGACAAGTACCTGCGGGGTTATCCATTAATTACCGGACACCCTGTATAATAACTCTAAATGAATTAAACATAATTATAACAAATACTTCAACAATATAATTTCTAAAATCTCTAATTTCTAAAATCTTTCCTCTAATCAACCGTATTTTTATAGGTTTCAATACTACATATAATAATAAATCTCAAAAAACATATTTTTGTAAGGCGTTTTGCGAAGTAAATGCAACAACGATAATATTTTTGCCAAAAGAATTTCAACCTCAGACGTCCTTTTCAAAATATGCTCAAAATCGTTTCCACTAACTTCAGTCGGAGGCTGGATCTCGTAAGAGTAGTATTGTTCTGTGGGCTGGATGCCTTCTCGAACGGACGTGAGGGCTTGTCACTTTTTTGTATTTTGACAGCAGGTGACGTCATTCGAATTACGATGTTTGACAACTTTTGTTTTCCAGTTCAAAGGAACTTTAGTCATAGTTCATAGGTCTCTATAGCATTGGAATAGAGTTACTATTGATATGCACGAGCGGCAAACGCTATTTGTTTTGCAAGTATTCCAAACGTAGAGTTACACATCTAAGTAATAAACCTCTATGATCAGAAGTTTCGTGCCTATAGCCAAGCTTAGAGTTGCAAGAAGAAAAAATCGAGTCTCCCATATTTATTGAAGAAAGAATCTCAAATCGAGAAGTTTTGTTATTATGTTTAAAATCAACAACAAGGGAATAAGGGGGGGGGTCTAATTCTCGTGTAAGTACCTAATTAAAAATACTTCATTATTAATAATATTAATAATCTACATAAATAAAAAAAATCACCAAAGCTGCTAAGCGCAAAACTGGAGAACGGCTGGTCCAAATTTACCTAGTTTTTTTTTTCAAGAAGTCTGCGAAAGGTGTTTATGATGAAAAAATTTCTAAAATGACCACGATAAACTAATAAAATTTAAACTCAGGTAACACTGCGGGGCGCAGCTAGTAAATGTATAATAATAATGATGCTGGACTATGCACACCGCATCATCTAGCCTCAAGCTTTGCTGTTATCAGGACACTTGCGCTAATGACATTTCCGCGAATGGACACTTGCGCGAAAAATCACAAAACTCATATTATCTCTCAAAATAGAATCGTCGCAGAACGTTGCTGTTTTCACCATTGTGTAGAGAATTTTATTCTCTTCGTCTTCGTTTTTCTGTGATATATCTAACTTTCCCCTACCCTTCCCACTTCCTTCCCCATAAAGAAAAACATACTTTAACGTAGACCATCGTAGCACGTGCTACGATGCTACCAAGGACTGGCGTAGCATACAAAAGACTTCAACGCACACGCACTTTCTTACTACACTAAATAATATGCTGTTTCGAGGACCTTCTTAACACGTGCTTCGAATTCTGCGTGAGTCAAGTGGCTTGGTATGCTACCAATGAGTATCAATAGTGAATACGTTCTTGAAAAAATTTCAAACTAATAGATAAACCCTTAGTTGTCCAGTGAAGTCTACTCATTTTTCGACTTTTATATTTTGTTCATTGATATAATAAGTGTGGTGGACTGTATTTACTTTCTTCCAGATAAGACTCCTTTTTCTGTATTTTGCCTTTGTTTCCCACTTCGCACTCTTATCAGCTACTAGAACCACTGTGTAATCGCTTAGAACTGAACTTAACTGAACTTAACAAACGCCGAAAAGCTCGGCTCTTATACCCAAGTTTGTCCTTCAAAACCTACCAGAAAATTCGCCTAACACCCAGAGACCTAGTAGTCAGCCGTCCTTATCTTGCCTTTTTCTGGAAGCTATACCTATCTCTTTCTTTATTTCTAGAACATTTTTACTGTCCTTGTCTTTTGTTTCCATTTGTTCAAGAAATCCTGCGAGTGGGTCGCCGACAACTATTACACAATCTATGCCCTATAAACACTATTATCTATTCTGTAGCTACATATGTAGAGTTTGTCCTGCATAATTTTGGGCCTTATTCCGCATAAAGTCATCGTTGCTAACACCTACAAACTATGAAGGCTCGTCGTGTCCAGGACAATTACGTTGTGATATTATTGCCAATTATGTACAAAAATTACTACCACATACCTTCTCACACGCACATTCATAAAATCAAACAACACTACCTACACTAGATCTTCATTTACTATATACCCGAAGGGTATATAGTAAATACCGTTCCGTACCCGAAGGGTAAAAACGGTACACTATTACTAAGCCTCCGCTGCCTGTCCGTCCGTCTGTCAGCGTCCTGTATCTCATGAACCATAAAAGGTAGATAGACAGTTGTAATTTACACAGAATGTGTATTTCTCTTGCCGCTCCAACAACAATCATTAAAAATGAAATAATTATTAAAATTAAAGGGGGCTCCCATACTTCCTATATTGCTCCCTATATCGATTTTTTTGGATATTGGCTCTACTTTTGTCAAGGCTTTTGTATCTCTTGCACCGTAATAGGTAGACAGTTGAAATTTTGACAGGGTATTGCCGCTAACAAATAATATAATAAATAAAATGTATAATAAAAGGGTCTTACGGCCATACCAAAAGGAGAGTACCAATCACTGAAGTTATGCAACGTTTATGTTTTTTGATTTGATTGTTTTTACTCAACTGCTGAATCTGCACATGATAAGTGTACTCGGAAACAATTTCGAGAAGTTTCAGTTTCATGGATCTAGGTTAGGTTAGGTAGGTGCCTTATAGGTTTTGTTTGCATGTGATTTTCTAGGTAATTTCATAATATGCAGGCATAAACGGCTGTTTCCTTCGATTGCCTTAGATTGTTGACTTAGAAGTTTTATTTATATCATTGCTCCAATAGGTTACGGACTTGATTATTTGATGTTAATTTCAACTCTATATCTCTACGCGTTCCAGAGAAATGGAGGTTGACATACAGACGGACAGATGGACAGACAAACCTTTTAAGATTACTTATCTTAAAAGGGTTAATTTTTTCCTTGTGAGGTACGGAACTTAACGACGGAACTAGGGTTCCGTCGTTGAGTTATGTTATGAGTTATATATGACGGACGGTCGGACAGGATCAGGTATGATGTTCTTTTCATTATATTGCCAAGGTTTTTAAACGTCGCCGATTGGCAATTTAAATGTTGTTTTACCAAAAAATTTTTATAGTTTTGAAATTGTATAAAAATAATTAAAGTGATATTTTTATGTCATCGAGCACATACCCAATAGACAGGAAATATGGTCTTTCGAATTCCGTAACTGATCAGTCTTTTTTCACTACTCGATTTCAACTCTCGCTCGCTATAAAGTATTGTGCTGACATAATAAAATAATGTATCGATACTCCCGATATAACAATAAGTAATTAAAATTTATGAATTTGATTAAGTTATTTGATCAGTATTACTTTTTTAAATTTTGCATATTATTTTATCGATATAGTAAAAAATGTATATACAGTGGTGGTCACATAATTAAAGACACTGGAAGCATATTGAAATAACTAAGCTATTCCTCCTGTATATACTTTATCAGACTGCCATTGTAACTTGCTGCACAAATAATTTTTATTTGTGTTGTTATTGTGTATTGTTAAAACGAAACATTTACAACAAAACTTGCCTTTTATTCGGTAAAACTTAAATGTAAGCAGTGTAAATAAAAGATAAGATTAGTAAGATCTGGCCATATAATTAAAGACACTTCATTTCGTAACAAGAAATTAAACAAAAAATTAGTTATCTTTGAAATTATTTTAGTACGTAAGATTTCTAACACATTTTTATAGAGCATTCTGATGCGTATCAATACTTGGTCGCATGTCCTTTTGCAGCAATAACAGCACGACATCTCTTAGCCATGGAAGCAATCAATTCTGTACAAACTTGTACCGGAATTTGTTCCCACGCTTCTGTAAAAGCTGTGTAAAGTTGATCGACGTTTGATGTACTCTTGCCGCCACTGTCTTCTTCACCTGGTACAACAAGTTTTCGATTGGATTTAAATCCGGACTGTACGGGGGCCAATCCAAAACTGTCACAAACTGGTTCCTTAAGAAATCTTTAACTACTTTTGCGGTGTGTTTCGGATCATTATCCTGTTGAAAAGTCCAAATTACCGGTAAATTTTGCTCAGCATAGGGCAGCATGGTTTCTTGTAAAATATTTTTGTACTGGTATTTATCCATATTGCTTTCTATATTCCTGACAGGTCCGACACCTAGTTCTGAAAAACAGCCCCACACTATGATATTGCCCCCTCCATGTTTCACTACTTTCTTGGTGTACTTCGGATCCATTTCTTTGTTCGGGGGGCGTCTAACATATTGTTTTCCGTCAGAATTAATCATATTAATTTTTGTTTCATCCGAAAAAAGCACATTTTTCCACTATCGTTCAGTCCAGTGTTCATATTTTTTAGCAAACGCTGACCTTGCCTTAACATTTTGCTTTTTCAAAAGTGGCACCTTCCGAGACACTCTTCCGTACAAGTTTGCCTCACATAGTCTCCGTCTAATTGTCCTTGCAGACACACCCGTCGACCCTCCTGCCCCATATATTTCCGAGCGTATCAGTTCTAGTCCTTTAAACGGTTCCTTTTTTGCCAACAATACCATCCTAGAGTCTTCCCGCGGAGTAGTTTTTCTAGGTCGCGGTTTTCTGGGTACGTTTTCGGTCGTATCGAACTTCTTGAAATGCGTTATAGCATTCATAACCATGTCCTTAGAACGGCTCAAATGGTTTGCGATATTTCTGTATGACCAACCTTTGCTATGAAAGTTCAAGATTATCTTTCTAGTGGACGAATCGCAACTCTTGTTTTTTCCCATATTGATTGGTATAAAGCGAATTAATTTGAATACAAAAAATAAAATGTTATAATTAATGTCGATGTTTCATGCAAATACGCGGCAAAATAATGAAAAACCGAATGTAGTTCTGTTTCTTTTTTTATATTCAGAACATAGCGTTCACTGTCTTTAATTAGCTGGCCAGCTACAGGTACGTTAAAAAAGTTTGTATTAGATTCGGATAGTGAGCAGTGTCTAAAATACCAAGCAACACAACTTTTTTGTCTTCCATTTTTAAGAATACAACGTCATGTATGATTTAGTAACAATTACATTCAATTTAATACCTACTTTGGCTAATGGTTGTGCCAAAATCATATTTATTGTGATCAATTAGGGGGTGTCTCTAATTATGTGTCCACCACTGTATATATATATATTTACAATGCTCATTAATTTTCAATTATCGAAAGAGATTGCTCATAGCGATAATAAAGATGCCGGTACTCCCGCGATTCTTATTAATGGTAACTTTCTTTATAATTCATTCTTTCTATCTAAACAATGGCACACTCAATACCCATTTTATATGCTTTTTAAAAATCATAAATTTACTATTATTGACGTACTCGTAAATAATTTTCGCGAAGCTCATAATTTATAAAAATTTACTATCGATATCGATAAAAATATTTGCTTGCCCAACTCGAGTGTGATGCTTGACTTTGAGTCGACCAATCGGAGTGCAATGGTCACCGCAGTGATTTGGCGGAATTGTTGTCTAAACAAAATAAATGACATTTCCTCTCTATTGGGAATGTGCTCGATGTTGTAAGAAGACTCAAATAAGTACTCCTGAATATCAGATAGTATTAAAGAAGGTAACCGCTTCTAAAAGTTGAAATTTGCATAGGTCTATGGAAAATATTAGCGCCCTCTGACGTGTAAATTTGTAAAATTCTCATGCCATCTGAGCGTAACTTGGCCTACCATGGTGCGCTGTAACCTAAGCAAAAAATACTATCTCAAAAACTATGTATGTCTAGACCTTAGAGGCATGAGGTATGATAATTATCGACATACGACCTGAGCCACTTTTTACATATCCGTTATCAGTATTTTGATCTCTTTCTGCCAATCTGATTACTGTATTTCTATCTTTTTAAGTTGTAAAGATAAATTGATGCATAAGGTCGGATTTATAGACTATTAAAGAAATAATCAAAGCGATAACTCTGTAGGTTAAAAAGTTACGATTTTTAAAATCCATGCGATAATAAGAAATAATAAAAGGCTTTATTACTATTTATTATTAACGCATGGATTTTAAAATCGTAACTAACTCAAAAACTGTGTACATACATCGGGATGTCAGGTCGCGATCAAAGATGCATAAAGTTGGATGCCCATTTTGGCTACTTTACAGGAGAACCAAAATAAAAATTATATAGAAATCTGCTGATAACTTATAGGCTTTATTATTATTTAATTATTAACGCATGGATTTTGAAAATCGTGCAGACAACGATTTTAATTGAGATATTCATGCTCTCCCGCCTACGTCACATTTGACAAAATATGATCTAAGCGGGATCTATCCCAATATTTATTTACACGACTTACCAGAATCGTAATCCAATCGACGGTATAATTTACATTGACACGATTCCTTCCCATTTTAATAGCGGACGGGCACCGCCTGTTTTTGCGAGACAGTCACTCACGTTTTCTTGAGATAAGCCACTTCATTTGTTATACTGGGGCCACACTACCGGGAAAAGGCAATGCCCATGATCGCAATAAATCTCGCGGTAACTAACGCGGCATTCACAAACAAAAACGGTCAACGACAATTGGCAATGTTTCTTCCTTGACTTTCGAGCAAGATGGACGTTGACGGGCGGTTGCGGGCGTGGCCTGAGACACACCGGCAACAACGCTGTTCACTTCCCTGGGAATACTCACGCTGCCCGGTATCGTCATCTTCCAGGTTGCGATGTACGTGCGAGCAAACCATGAAGCGTTCGCAACACGCGGAGACGGACACTGTACGAAGTACAATGTAGTGACATTATCAGGGAGGAATCCTAGTTGTGTCTGGATTCTTGTGTTACACAGTTCTTACACATTACATTGTTTTCCCTTTTTCTAGTGGCCAAGATGTACAAGGTACAATGTGTTATTCAGTCTATGCGTGTGAAATCAAGGTTACCTAACTTCCTATGTTATTATAGCTTAGCAATATCTACGTGAGGTTATGTATCAACGTGATTTCTTATCTTCCGCATAATGTCTTCATGTTAACTTAAATCTAACAAATAAACCAGTTGCGAATTATAAGCGTTGGAGTTATTATTTCACGGTACCTCTAACAGACACGCCCACCGTTACAAGACCCGCGGAGCTGACAAGCTTGCCTCAGTGGAGCACAGGTTGGCGAAATCGGATAGGCTCACTCACGTGCTGGGATCTGCTGTCTACAACCGACTATCGGAGCATGTTATCACCGCACCCAGCTTCTATTCATTCGTAAACAAACTAAAGATGGCTCATCGAGAAAGCGTACTATAAGGTCGAGGATTTTCTTGACCAAAAATTGTGATATGTGACATAAATTTATTATTTAAATTATTAAGTTACTTATTGTATTCATTATTATTTAACTATGGAATTTATTTTATTTTATTATTATATTAGGTACATTAACAATTAATTATTATTTAAGTATTTAAAATTATTATTTCATTTGTTAGAAGGTACCAATTTCAATTACATTTGACTTGTAAACATGATTTTACCAATAAAATGACTATCTGACGTTGCAACACTGTATTTCATGTGTGTAAATTTTTATTATATGAATATATTTTGTCATTACCGAATGAAGAAAAAATAACATAAACATTACTCTGTTTGCAGAGTTTCATGGAACACGAAAACTTTACGTTTGTCAACTCCATGATATTATTGTCTTCCATCATAAAAATATGCAAGTGCGATCCTGTCGCGCTCACGATGCACACTGACACAAACGTAGTGAGGCCTCTTCAACGCAATAATTCTCGCGATGTCTCTTTGATGTACCGCCACTCGAACTATCGCCTAACGTCAAACGGCAATGTGAATGCCGTTGTAAAATTATCGCGAGAAGTCGTGGCCACACCAACGTTCAACGTCCAACATCGCAATAACTAATGGCATTTACCGGTAGTGTGGCCCCAGCATTAGATTGATTACATGCACTTTTTATGTCAACAGTACAAGTTGAGAACAATAGAAAAAATAACAAAAGAACATGTCATCAAATTTATCGAAATCGGGGCTCTGCGGGACGGGTCCCTCCGGGATCGGGGCTCTCTGAGTAACCCCATTAATTGATACAACTGCTATTAAATTAATTAATAGTGTATTGTATATACAATCGTTAGATTAAATACATTAATTGATACAACTGATATTCAATTGATTAATATTGTATTGTACATACCTAACCAATACGCTGGTATTTATAGCTTTGACTTCTGTTACAAGTTACAGCGTTTACTTCCTCGAGCGTGCATTTATTTGTCGTTAGCTGCGAAAACTGCCAGTGGGTATTTATTTCACTTCCCCTTCGATCCCCTGTGACTAACCTTTGTGATATATGTACCTGTAGTAGTTATTGAAGCAAAAATTGTCAGCGTCGTTGGTTTGTTTTTCTTGAACAAAAGCATTTTGTACTTGTCACACGTTGGTGCGTAGCAAGTTATTTGGACGCCATAAAAAGTTGATACGGTGTTAAAATTTTTTTTTTTATGTTTCACACAGCATTGTCTAGCCTAAGCTAAGCAGAACTTGTATTATGTGTAGTAGATAAGTACAATACATATTATAGATATTTTTACTATAAGAACATAGAAAACACACTGACAAACGAAAAAAATATTAGCAGGCGAGGCAGGAATCGTACCCACAACTTCCTTCGTCGCAGGCGGACCTTCGCCCGCTGTGCCACAGAGGTCGTCAGTTAACATAAAGTTCACCTGGCATAGCTTCTATGCGAATAGATACACCCATTTGAACATTTCGGTATCATTTGACCTTACCTACCTACCTTTTCGGGTTTTCGGTACCTAAAAGTTGCATTCACCACAAAGTTCCCAACTTACTCCATATTGACATTAGTATTCTAGTAACCGAGGCAATTCCGATCAAGTACTTACCGAAGTCAAATACATGGTCGGTGTTACAATCAGGCTTCGAGGGATTATGGTCAACGTCCACTTATCACGTACACACGTTAGTTCGTCATCGATAGTACACATCGATTTCGATGACGGTGACCCTAGACATCATGGATTGTCATTTCTTACATCAGCCTTATGGCTCACCAGGAGCACTGATGCAGAAACGTAGCATTCATCGGGGCAAGCATCTGCATAGCGACGAGCTAAAAGACATCTCCCCGAAGAAAATCCTATAGTTCCTAGCAGCTGCAAGGGTTACTGGCGGATTATGAACGCCAGAGTTTCAGGGGTGAACACATAAAGTGGCGATCACGATAGGCCTATCATGACCGCAGTGACATGAAAGCCACCATAACCCAATTAAAAAAAATGTCTCGCACGACGGTATGTATTTTACAGGTATGGGGTAGAGTAATCGAGATCTGGCCTGATGAATTTTATGTGTATGTATAAGAGGGCTTGGGCTTTCTTTCTGGAATTAGATCCGTTACAAAGTAATAAATGCAACCAGTGTCCTTTTAGGTCGAGGCTAGTCAATGGACGTAGACCTTAACTTTCGCGAAAGCCTTTTAGAGTGCAATCAAAGAGTTATAGCCTTCCTGGTCCAAACTAATTACAGGTTCAGTTTCAGTAGCTTTTAAGAACAAAATATAGCTAGAAAACAGTTTGAACATGAGTTATTACAAACTAGCTTTTTCCTGCGTCTTCGCACGTGGTTTTTGGAGCTGAAAATAGCCTTTATATTATTTCCAGTGTAGGGGCTCGTCGAAGGTGTAAGACTTCAACTAGGGCTGGTCGGGAAGACAAGACACACTTCAGAACACATAAAGTCGGTTTATTAAATCGTATACACACAACTACGTATTTAATACAAAAGTCAGTGCACTGCACTTTACAATTCACTCTCGTAATTTTTCCTTAGACTTGTTTACTGTTGAATCGCTTAGAACTGAACTGAACTAACGGCCAACACGCTCGGCTTTTATACCTAAGGACCGACTTTGTGAACTTACTAGAAAATTCTCCTGATTCGTTCGAGATTTAAGCTATAGGTATATAAAGTAGGTAAGTACATGCAAGGGTTATCGGCAGTTCGAACATTCTTTTGTTATGGAGTCGGTCGCTAACAACTATTGCATAATCCATGCCATAAAACACTATTATCTATTCTGTAGTTATATCCTGCCTAATTTAAGCCTTATCCAATCCGCATAAAGTCGTCGTCGCTAACACCCAGGTTTAGAACTATATGTATGCCCGATCTGTCCAATAGTTTTAGCCTGTAAAAGTCACAAACATCCATCCATCTATCCATCCTTTCGCATTATTATTGTGATCTATAGTAAAACTAAAAACTTGAGACAAAGCTATAGGTATGGCAAAGCTTTCCTTGTTTGGGTAGGTTTTTACTCTAGTTTTTACTACAATTTTACTCCATTTCGGACTGTAATAAGGGATCACTTCAATGCGATACCATTGAGCGTATTGAGTAACCACCATATTAACTTTTTGATTTTACAAGTGCATTACACGCATTAAACGTGTTCCAATATTTTTACAGTCTAGCTATCTACTCAGCACACATACGCCGACTGCCGTACGCCGCCATACAATGTTGTTATATCACTCCATTTCGGACTGTAATAAGGGATCACTTTAATGCGATACCATTGAGCTTATTGAGTAACCGCCATATTAACTTTTACAAGTGCATTACATGCATTAAACATGTTCCAATATTTTTACCGTCCAACGATCACCTACTCAGCACACAAACTTACGCCGACTGCTAAACGTACGCCGTACGTAATATTGTCATACGTCTCTAGTTTTGATATTGGTACGTCACAATGCGATTATCAAGTGATACCTACTTAATTCGAGTTATTCCGGATTCGTCCCACACTGTTAACTACTCTATGCTATGAGCGCGTTTATACATAGCAAGTCATTTCAATTAATTCAATAAAAAAACCCGCCTATGGAGATATATTCTAACAATTGCGACAAGCCACTCGGAATTTCGCTTTACTACAATAAATAACCATGTTTTAATCGTAAACCAAACTTGTCACTCAACAGATCCATTCTAGTTCAGACTCCATTGTAAATTAGTTGCAACTATTATAACTGGACAATAGCTTTGCAGCAACTTGCACGGAGTTCGGCATACAACGTGGATGTTAGAGGAATAGATGTGGTTATACTGAAATAGATCTCTTAGTACTCTTAGGGAGTCGTTCATTAATCATGTAATGATTTGTCGCTACTTATTACCCCCCCCCCCCCCCCAAATGGTGATACGCGGTGAGGTTTAAACTACCCCCGCTACACAAAATAACGTGTATTTTTTTGTTATTTCAATAAAGTATCAACAAAATTATGAATATTGTCTCTAAATACAGGTAGGTATACAGATAAAGATACATTTATTTGGCCATAAACAGGTACATATAGAAAGAAAAACAAATAATATCCCAAAAAATTTTCGACTTCGACGGGACTTGAAACCGCGTCTTTCCCTCAGTACGGGAACGTGCTAACCAACTACACAACTAAAACCTTAGGTACATATAGGTTTGACAAGAACTAAGAAGTAGGTACCAACATGTAATGTAGGTACACTTACATACATAGACACATATAGTTAATTCCATTTAATTCTGTATAGTTTCATTTAATTCGGGCAAATTATGCACAGTGATAAAAAATTTAACTTATTATTATTATGTTTAGAAATCGCAAAAAAATGGATATGGATAAATGTGGATATACCTTAGTCGTCTCTTAAGACACCCGCGGGAAGAGTTGGGGTGGTGCAAATTCTAAGCCGGCACCGCACAGCAAGAAGAAGAAGGTCTATTCCATAGGAATTTTACTCCGTGTTAGATGAAGTTGTTAACATAGTCTGTATATGACGGCTCAGCGTAGGAACAATGTGGTCACATTTTGTAGAGCTATATTCATGAAGTACAAGTAAATTGCTATGTCATGCGCTGGACGTTTCATTCAGCGTACTTAAAGAAACAGTAGAAGGAAAAAAATATGTAATTCATTTAAAATAAGGTCGTCTAGTGTACTAGATCATTAATTACTGATTGCATAGCATGCTAATTTGTGAGAGGGCGGGTGGTGCACGCGAATTGCCTTTTGTTGGATCTCAGAGACGGTTCTACGCGGAATATTTTCACAAAAATCTCAAAATATCACAGAAATATCACTTTATTTCCATTTCAGTGTTTAAATATTAAGAATTTGACTTTTTCTAAGTGTACATTTATTGTATTTATGGAAATAAAGAGGTTTTGACTTTGACTTTTGACTTAGCAATGGATTTTCACAAAATAACACATAAATCTTTTATATATGTATTTGTTCTGAATTACTTATACAAGTAGAAAAAATATTAATATTATACGCTAAGATAAGCATTCATTCATCAATAATTTATTCAATATTTCTTACCCTATGAATTGTAGGTATTTTGGTTTAAGTTTGTAACTAATTTATTTGTGTTAATTCTAGTTGGTTCCCCTAACGAAATAAATAAAATTATAGATAAATAAATGAAATTAGGAAGAAGAAACTTCCTAGTCACTAGTCTTTTCTGCTTTCATAGGATTAATTTACTAGTTCAATTAATAAAAGTGTGCTAAACTAAGTTTGCACGCGGCTGTCACGGGGCAAATCCAAAATAATTATCGCTGCGGTATTAGCGCTGTGTGAGAGATACCTTTTATTAATAAGTGACACGACGAGTTCATTGTCAGTGTTCGCTTGTGGAGATGATCCTTAAAATTCCAAAGAAAGATTACTTATTTACAAGATTGATACCTGATCAAAGCCCAAACATAAATTGCCTAAGTTCAAACGATTTCGCTAAGTTTATTGTAGTTTGCTTCTAATTAACTGTTCGGGTTTGAAGTGATGGTGGATTAATAGTTAAAAAGTTCTCCAAAATTTGTATTAATAGGATTATGGGCCAGGTCTTGGTATTAAACTTAACCTGCGGATTTAATGCACTGAATAAACGTGATAAAGCAAAGTTAACAAAGATAATTTCAATCAAAATAGATACATATTAGAACTAGTATTTACAATTGAAAAAATTTAGCTAACTGCAGACTGTTGCTAACAATTTACAGGTAGATCAACTTGATCCATATCAATAACAGTTGGAATCTCCAAGATACAATACAAAATACTTTATTATTTCGCATGAAGACATAAACAATACTTTTACATAAACAATACTGGGAAGGAATAAAAAATCTAAGTTCGTCCGTAATATATAATCTAGTAGTACTCTACCTACCTAAACCGATAATCCCACTTAATTAGGTCGAAATTAAACATGTCAGGCTCTCCGGGTTTTTAAAAAAATATCTGAGCATCTGGTCGACGTGACGCGTGACCCGAGAGCGGGCGGGTATCTGGCGCAGCGCATCAGCATTGCCATACAGCGGGGCAATGCAGCCAGCGTCTTGGGTTTTCCGACTGGTATTGATATGGATCAGTTGAGCTACCTGTAGATTGTTTGTAACAGTCTGCAGTTAGCTTAATTGTTTCAATTGTAAACACTAGTTCTAATTTGATTTTATTATTGATTTGTAATTTTCTTTGTCGATAAAGACTGTTAAAAAAAAACATGTCAGGTATATTATCACGTTAAACGGTGGCGTTTTACTTAGTAGATAGTGTTGGATGTAGTACCTACTACTGCTGCTTTATTTAGATGTATTCGTGTGTGTATCATTTATAGTATTTTCGTCGTTCGTTGACTGCATTTTGATAAACACGAGATAAAAAATAAAAGAAAATGAATCAATGAACGGCGAAAATATGTAGCATGAGTGATGCGCTCACGAATAAGGCCACTTGATCCGATTATGAATATCCTTTCACATATTCAGATCGTTTATTATCATACATCATACAAATAAAAAATGCACAAAAGAATGTTACTTAAATTAAATGATGAAGCTATGAATCGTCCAAAACACGCTAAATACAATTTTGGTGTACAGAGGCAATATAGTCAAGGTATATACCTATGCTTAAAACTAAGGTTCTTGTATGTAAATCCATCACTTTAGGTAAGGTGTTTCCACGAGGATGTCAGGTAATTTAGAGTTCTCTTATTTAGCAGCTAAAATATTCCTTATTCATCCGTTTGTAGATCCTATGTAAGTTATTAAAGTCTATGATTTTCGTCAAAATTAGACAAACTCCGGATTTACTGGTTCGAATCTTATAACTATTACGCTGATTTCTAAGTTACCTACATTATGTCTACGTTTAATCCACCACCAGAGCAAATTCCCTGGCTGACCGCCGATTACTCGATCGCAGATCAAACAAATCTATAGATAAACCTCCTGTCATGTACTTATTGGGTTAATTTAGATCAAAGATAATGATCAGTCAGTCAAATCATTGATCACAATTTCTAATCAGTCGATATATAGGTGTACATTTTTTGCACGCAAAGATTGACGACGACCTGCGAAATTTTTTTGAGATTCTCTTGTGTGCCGGCGCGGCGCTTAAAATGTGTACTTTCAACACAAATGACATCTCACTGTGTGGCACAAACTGGACTTTTGTATGAAGCAACTCATCGCGCCTTAGGGACCCTTCCAACCAGATCAATCAATCCACCAATCAGGTCTTGGGGAGCAGTTGGGCTACTTCTAGATGGTTTCGAACACTGCAACAACTGCCCAACTGTTTAAATTATTTATTTTATTTGTTATTGCATATTCTTTGTAATTTTAAATTAGGTAGATTTTAATTCCTTCTTCGAAACGTTCTTGTCAAATTATTGGTCAACCAATCAGCGTCCGACAAACGGGCTGTAAACCCAGCCAGTAGTAAGATAAACTCTCTATAAAATGAAATAGCACCGTAAGCTCACAGCTGCATACGGGTACGTGGAAGCCAATTTCCTAGAGAGGAACTCCAGAATTTGTGTTGAAGTTGAAGTTTGTTTTATTTGTCGGTGAAAATGCTTTTCCGTTCACGGTTTGTGCAACAGCTTACGTTGGAGGATAGATATTTTTGTTTTAACTAGTTTTAACAATAAATAAACCGAGCTAAACGAAGGGTTACGTTGTTTTTGGTGGTACTTATGTAGCCGAGGTGAGAGTAGATTTATGGCGGTTTCCTAAAAAATACCGCTTTAGTTTGATAAGTCTCATATTATTATTAAGCAATAGCAAATTATTAAAAAATATTTCTGGATAAATAAGATTAGGCTAATCTTATTTATCCAGAAATATTTTACTGCTGTCTTCAGTTTATTGAAGGTAATCTGTAAAAAATTAAAACAACGAATTGTTAAATTAAATTTTGAACAACGAATAATAGAATACTACACCAAATTACTATACCTTGGAACACTTGGGGGTGAAGGGTGAACTATCGATCTCTGTTACGGTTCCTCCAAAATAATGTAGGTATACGCCGTCCACGCGTTTATTTTCTCTGACTAAATGAAAGAATGCAATATTTCATAGACGTAATCTGTCCTCACACATGTCATATCGAAGCAATCGTTGGTGCCTATATTTTTCGAGTCGACTTATTAGCATCACAAATAGTATAATTTGTTTTAAACAAAAACTAATAACGACTTAAAATACAATGTTTACACTGTTTTTTAAGTTTTGTGGGACAATATCTAATAAAAAAATAATCCCCTCGAAATATTTTTTATGGGACCACCTCGACATCATTTGCTATAAAAATACCGAAAAACAAAAACGAAATTGGTCCATAATTGAGGGAGAACAAAAAATTTACCGCCAAGTGCAAGTCAAGTCGTACAAGAAGGGTTCCGTACCGTAAAAATCAGGCAAGTTTTCCAATGAACATCAAAGTTTCACTTTTTCGAAGACCCCTTTTCTTATAAATTTTGTATTTTATTATACCTTAAGTATTTGTTGTTATTACAGTTGAAGTGCTACGACAGCCTCGACAAACGAATAGCAAAAATAGGCAAAAATAAGATGTTTTTGTATGCCCAAAGGGAACATTTCAATATATATTTTATTTTTATTATTTTTTGGTAAAGTGGCAATAAAAATACACATTCTCTGAAATTCTCGGATTTCAACGGTCTACCTCTTACGGTTCTTGAGATAGAGCCCTGTGACGGACGGACGGATGGAAAACGGAGGCTTAGTAACAGGGTTCCGTTTTCACCCTTCGGGTACCTAAAAATAAATAACCATAAAAATAAAAAATAAATGGATTTTTTCATTCAGTGAAAGAAAATAAACGCGTGTACGGAGTAAAGTACCTAATTTATGATTTACCAACTGTTTTATAACGAAGAGTACCTAGGTACCTACCTCTCATAGAACTAACTGTTCATAAATCCTAAAATTAAAACCCTTAACCCAAAAAGCCCAATCTTACCCCAAAACAAGTCACATTTAAAACTACAAGAGTGTAAGGCAAACAATGATATTGTCAGTCCTGAAAAGGGTTAAATGAAGGGTGTAACCCTTAATTAAACAGACAAGGTGAGTTCCTAGCTCATCTATCATTCCCTTAGGTAGGTGGGCCGAAGGGCTTATCAACCCTTTATTTATAAGGTTAGTTTGTTTAGTGTCTTGGCTTCGTTGTTTTCTTATATCGTACCGTTCTCAAAAGTGAAAATGGAACCTTATAACGTATTTTTAACTCTTTTAACTTTTCTATGTTTACGCAACTAATTGTGAATATATTTTCACAATAATTATAAATAAAATGTTTATTTAAGTTCTGTGTTTTAGTGCGTAAGCCCTCACACTCAAGGTAAAGGGTTTTTGGAACATTATTTGATTTCTTAAAATGTTTATCTGTTTATCTGAACCCTTAAAGGATCACTTCGTTGTCCGTATGTTCGTCTATCTGCTAAGACCTTTTTTCTCAGGAACGAGTGAAGGTAAAACAAAATAATTGAAATTATTGAACTATTACGCATAGAAGGTGACTTGCCCATGTGCTAGTCACCTTCTATGTAGTAACCTACTATTATAGTAACGAACCCCATATTTATCCTGAAACTACTTGTAAAACATCAAACAGATCTCAAAAGAGGTCCTTTGAGATCTCCACTGCATGCTCCAGAAGGCCCGAGGGAGGTTCTGATTGTCGCAAGGACGAAATGTCATCTCCTACCAAGGAAAGCATTCTAGAACGCAGTCACGTCGCATAGGGGGTTTTCGATTCCAATTCAATAATCTGAAGTTAATTTGACAACATACCTAGGCTATCATTCGATACATATCTTGTCAATAAACGCATGAATAGAAAAAAAGAAAAAAGAATGAATAAAAACTTAAATAAGAGAATTAAATTAATATAATAGAATACTGTCGATTAGTTTAACCCGACGCTCGGACATGAGTGCATAGTTACATACGAATTTCATTCGACGAATTCTAGTACTTATCCAACAAATCCTGTTGTTGGACTAGTATCTAGTCCAACAACTGGAATTCCATCTGTCATTACGATCATTACAACTTCTGAAATTTTGCGCAATACCTGCAATTTTGCGCAATACCTACAATCTCCAACATCCAAATTCACCCATAATGCGGCCATATAAAAGCACGAGTACATTTTAACTCCCTACTTAAACTAGTAGTAGCACTCAACAAATATCACGGAGTAAACGTTTGTTTCCATCGCAGCTTTGTTCAAAGCCAAGAATGGTATGCAAATCTGTTAAACAAGTGTTCAGCGGTATATATTTCCCATGGAGCCTTCAAGTACCTTTGTGTTGTTAAAGCTTCTATCAAGAAAAAAACATGCACCATTTTATACATTTTCTATCTGTAGGTATTTTCCATAATGCGATTTGTATGTGATTCTAGGGAATGTATGCACCAGAAGAAGGGCAGAAGCTTTCATCTGTGTATTTAAAGCCCCTGCACTGTGATCCCCAACCACTAGCGTGGGGAATGAATGAATTAATGAATACTTTATTGCCCTTATATCTTAACAAAATAAAAACCTTATTATATTGTGATTATGTAATACCTACATTTAAAACATAATCAGTACAATAGGTGGTATTGCTGAGAGCGATCGCTGAGGGGATTATGGCGTCACTCCCTAATAATAATAATAATTAGAGTGTAATCAGGCGCTTATTAGGGAAGGCCTAAGTCTAAGTTTTGATTTTCTTGACGCGTTATTCCTGCTACATACATGTTTTGAATTTCCTGGAGAAAATGATTTTTTGTCCCGTAATTTAGTAGTATCGGTTTCCTTGGGAGAGGGCTGAAGGTCAAAATGTGTACTAAGTTGTAATTCATTAACGCGTCGAGCGATTTCATTCATTCTTTTTGTTTGTAAGAAACAATGTTGCAAGATCAAATTTGACTAAATCAGTAGAAAGTCGAGTAGAAAATCAGTAGATTGAAAAAAGCTGTTTTTAGATTAGTTTCTAGATCTATGATCAATTTTTTTTTTCAAGACGCACCCATTAGTTATGTCATAGATTCAAAGGTTATCACGGCCAGGTTAGTCGACGACTGTCCGCCACGCTCAAACGCGCTGGACTCGACCAACAGAGTCGTCCTAAGATGGGTATCGAGACACGCGGGAATCAACGACAATGAGTGTGCTGACGATCTCGCGCGTTTAGGGGCCAAGGGGACTCAGCTGGGCTCGAGCCGTTCTGTGGCACACATAGAAGCCTGGGTCAAAGAACCCTCTTGGATTCCTGCTAGAAGAATCGTCCAAGATTACGTACAGCTGTATAACAAATTTCCTGGTCATAATAAACATCGTTTTTCTTTTTTTTTTTTAAAGATAAAGATCATTTATTTGCATAAACATGTGTAGATATAAGATTTTACAAATAGGTATGTAGGTATCAACAAGTTTTACCGATTACGTTGTACAAATTGTGAGAGATGACATGCAGTAGGTAAGTAAAATAATAATAGAGTTATTAGAAGCAATGTCAAAAAATTAAAAAGATAATTAATTAATTAATTAAATAATTAATTCTATATAAAAGCGATTATAAGGTTAATAAACTTTAAGGCGACAAGGTAATAAACGTAATCGCGCGCGATCAGGATGGGATGGAACCATTTTAAGCTGTTAAAAATCAGTCAGACATTTATGTTGACAAGGTGATATCTCTTAACGACAATGCGTGGATTGTATGGAAAATGTGACGTAAAATTTACGTTGATATGTCCCATCAGAAAGCGCGCGATTTAAAAAGTCGGTAGGCTGCTTGATCTTAGCGAGTGATGCGTGGAGTCATCCCGTGACCATGGTAGCGTGCAATTATGCTGTGTAAAAAATCAAGGATAACAAAGGACATTGTTACTTTTTAAGATGCATGGTTTTTGTGAACAATTAAACTGAAACTTTACTTTGAATAATCCAACCAATTATTCATTTCATCGAAATCAAATAATACTTAATTTTTCAGGTCGTCTATTTGTCGGGCTTCATAGAATTTTGATTTCATCTGATTCTATTAACTCGAGCCATGAAATAAACCAATTTCGTCAAATATTTTCACGCCGTCTACAATTTCATCACAAAATGATGGATCTGAAACGCTGAAATGCCCTAATAAGATGACAGACGCCCAATTAAAGCGAGCACTGACATAGAAAATTAATTCTTAGGGTCTTGCTACATTTATCGACACATACATAGATGCAGTCCCTCATCAGCTCACAAACGTCCTCAGGTGAACATGGCTCCCCAAACAATGGGGGTTTTGGCATGATCATCACGATTAACAGGCAGATTGGTAATCGCAGTGAAGGTGGTAAAATACACAGAAAGAAGCTGCTACCCTTCCTCTGGTTGGTGCTCCTATACTCAATCCATGCTTTTATTACCTTTCTGTCAGTTCGATCGACTAACAAGCAAATAGTCTAGATTCGATTTTATATAAAAATCTATTTTGTCTATGAAGAAGTTGTAATCGATTTTGTTATTTTAACTCAATATTTTGAATTATTTTTCAGACATACTAAGGCGTCTGAATGACTTTCTAAATGATTCTAAAAATTTAATTTTCTATATTATAGAAATTCAAATGAATAAAATAGTATTATTTTTGTTGTTTTATTTGCTACTTGATAAAAAGTAAGACAGATTGAGTTACTGTGGTAAACTATAATGTGTATACTGTTTTCAATACTTTGTCATGGAAAAATCTTCTAGAATAATGTTCGTTAAACAGGTACTGCGGTAAAAATGGCGTGCACTTGATTAACTTTTATTTACTTATTTATTAACCATTTCGTTACATAGTCATAACATTGGTAAGTCATAATAATATTTTGTTAACAGTATAGATAGCAAATTAATTTAGAATAATCACACGTCATTATTACATAAAATAAAAATTAGATTGTATACATTTTTAACTCAATTATTGTTAGTTTATTCTGCATAAAGATTAGAAAATGACCTTTTTTGATGTCATGTTGTAACTATATTTGTTTGTACCAACTTTATTTATAATTTTGTGACACAAAATAAATACTTTTTACTCTACTTTACTTTAAAATAATGACCTTTTTTGATGTCATGTTGTAACTATTTTTGTTTGTACCAAATTTGTTTATAATTTTGTGACACAAAATAAATACTTTTTACTTTACTTTACTTTAAACTAATTAAGACATAAATTCGTTATAATAATAAGGTAAAATGAATGTACACATTTAAAATGTTTTTATGTTATGTTTGAATTGATTCAGAGGGAGCTTTGTTATTTCTAGAGGAAATTGGTTCTCATTCTTACATTATTAATTGACATTAATTGACTTGCTGACGATAGATTTTCCGGACTAAGACTTAAAACGCTCGCGCAGTAAAGTACCTTACTGCGCAAACGCTGATGATGTTAAGTATTTGTATGACTGGACGAAAAGTCGTCGATGGATTATATTGACTCGCAATCAAAATGAATGAAATCAGCTTGTATTCTTTTGTGGTATAATTTAAATACTTTTCACATAAACCGTATCACAAATTTATAATTACCATACTTACCATACTTTATAAAAAAGGAGATACATACATTTTTTATAATGGTTTATGTAAAAATTACATAAATTATGCCTCAAAAGAAGCTAATTTCAATCATTATGATTTCACGTCAATATGTATAATCCATTGACGATTTTTGCCCGCCTTTGGGGTTGGCCCATCAGATTATTTTTCTATTTCTACAATATGCGTCATGTCATGTCGTCCTAGCAAAATTGATGTATTTGTAACACCCTTAAAATCGTTGTAGAGGTAGATACCTTTTCTGGTCGGGTTAATCCGATGCCGCGTCAATAAATGTGGTAAGACCCTTAGACGCAGGGCACTTTGTGAGAACACGCCGTATATTCACCAAGTTCCTTCTTAGTTTAGACACTTACAGCGTAGTGGTAAATGTGAAAGTTACAGAGTCCTTAGTATTCAGTTCTGCGTTATTTACGATAATAACGAGAAAGTTTTTGTTTCCTTACATAAATTTGGCGCCTTTCAGCGCCTCTACCGGATAGAGAGGAACTACTTTTCGTAGGTTGACAGCTATAGAAGTTATATCGATTATAGTTTTCGAATGGTTTTGAGAGATTCGACAGAGGCAATTTTTACGGAATATATTTATGTCTCATACTTTTTTGTGCGTGTAAGCGAGAGAAAAGTTTTAGTGTATCGAGTTCACGGAAACATTTATCGTATTCGTATTTGGACAAACTAAGCATCGGTTCTTAGTTTCACATAGGAAGCCAATAATACAAATAAGCTACTGTAAATACTAGTTGTAATTTGACGTTATTTTTTTGTCCTCGTTGAAATAACAATCCATAAAATATAGATAGATAATTCTTTATTGTACCACACATAGACAGAAAACAATACAGATGTAGATGCTAAGAGTAGACGAAGTACAAAGGTGGCCTTATCGCTATGAGCGATCTCTTCCAGGCAACCTTGGGATGGACTGGACATGTAAAACTGGACATGAAAATAGACAGTGGCATTCGAATAATAAAAGAAAAACGATAATAGTTAAACTACATACTTTATATAAATACAATTCTCGATGGCAACAATCCAATGTGGTTTTAAAGAAATGCCTATAAGTTGATTGATTTGTGAAAACAAACATTTAGATAGATAGATAGATAGATTATCACTTTATTGCACCATCAATACACTTATAAAACAAGAACTTAATACATTTAATTTATCAAGAGCAGGCAAAGCCGCGGGCAACATTTATAGAACTATTAGTGAGATCAATATCACAGTCAGATTTAGGGTCAGAGATATTGGGAAAGTTAAGCTTTATTTACCATTGGTATATGTGGTTATGACTATATAGTTATTTTGTGGTTATAGTCCCGTGGGTAAATAAATAGCTGATATTTTGATCATAAAAGTTAGATTATTAGTTTTATTCACATTTTAATAAAGTAGGGCCCATCACAATAATGTGGCAAATCCGATTAATCTCTCGACTTGATTGTAAGTTGACGAAAGTGTGTGACGTCAATTAAAAATACCTAATAAAAATGTATAAGTGTAAGGCATATGAAGTTGGCATATCATTACGTATTTTATGATAAAAAAATCGAGTGTTCACAGACAGGAACAAATATCATATATACTGCTATTGTGTCAAAACTCTCTCTACTCTCTTTTTTCTCTTTAATCTCTCTTTAGTCAATTGTACTCATGAATATTATCTCTCTCTCTCTTTACTGTAACTATAGAAACTCTACTCGTACGAGTAAAAGATATTCAAATAAACAGCCATCTAACGCCATCAGCCGGGTTTTAAAAATATTGGCTTAAAAATCACGGTCAGTACAAGTAAATTTATTTAAATTTGTTTGATGAAGCTGCAAGCGAAAACTTGTTGCAAAATAAACCAGAACCATTCATAGCACAAAATATCAAGTGAAAATAAAGAAAAATCTGCAATTTTACGAACGTTCTTTGAACTTTAAGTTCGTAGCATCGTAGCTAACGTAGCAATCGCGTAGCACGTAGAGCTCGTAGCAGCGCTACAATCAAGGTACGCCTTACCTTGATTGTTTGAAGTTTGTAACACAGAGCTTTGAAAGGGAACTGCATTCGTTACATTTGCTACGTTTCAGAATGCTTCAAGTAAGATTTGTCCTTACAAATCTTACTTGACAACTCAGGGCACTGATCGCGCTTGAATACCTTTACTCAAGCGCGATCAGTGCCCTGAGTTGACGACCTCAGTGGCGCGGCGAGTGCGAAGGTCCGCCTGCGACGCAGGAGAATGCGGATTTAATTCCCGGCTTGGTACAAATGTTTATAATATCTGCAGATTTGTTCCGGGTGTTCTCTGATTACAATAACAAAAAAATTATATATATGAAATGTATTGCAATAAGTATATCAGTTATCTAGCACCCATAATACACGATCTGCTTACGTTTTGGGGCTAGATGATGCTGAGCGGATATTATAACAATATTTCATCATCAACCTATGTAAGTCCACTGCTAGACAGGCCTCCCCTAATGAGCGCCACAGCGCCCTGTCTTCAGCTTGCCGCATCCAGCATCTGCCTGCAGACTTTCGCAAGTCGTCATCTCACCTGGCTGGACGGCGCAGCAATATTTATTATGATTATTTATTTATTGTTTTTTGTTTTTATTTATAATCAAAATGAGCGGCGAAAAAGATAGTGATATGTCCTACCAGATACACTCACGAATACATTTGTATAGAGCTGAATGAGATGGACATTACTGCTACAATTCGCGCGTTGTTAAAATGGAATAGAACCTTGTCTAAGTAAATAATAGACCAAAACTACACAAGGACAAGGACGTGTTTCAGTTTGAAATGGTTCTACCCCATTCTGAAAGTGTGTGGATTATGGTTAGTATTAGGTTGGTCTATTTTACTTATTTTCCTAAGTTGTCAAGTGTTTTTAAAGAAAGCTTTATCGTTTGTTAGTGTTATGAAATATAGTTTGACACACAAACGCGGGATCGATGCCTGTACAAGCACAGATAGTTGTATTGGCAGCAGCTGTTGCAATATCGATTTAACTTGGGCTTTGGAGAGCGTACAGACTGGGTGACACAAAAAGGACAAATCTTACTTGAAGCATTCTGAAACGTAGCAAATGTAACGAATGCAGTTCCCTTTCAAAGCTCTGTGTTACAAACTTCAAACAATCAAGGTACGCCTTACCTTGATTGTTTGAAGTTTGTAACACAGAGCTTTGAAAGGGAACTGCATTCGTTACATTTGCTACGTTTCAGAATGCTTCAAGTAAGATTTGTCCTTACAAATCTTACTTGACAACTCAGGGCACTGATCGCGCTTGAATACCTTTACTCAAGCGCGATCAGTGCCCTGAGTTGACGACCTCAGTGGCGCGGCGAGTGCGAAGGTCCGCCTGCGACGCAGGAGAATGCGGATTTAATTCCCGGCTTGGTACAAATGTTTATAATATCTGCAGATTTGTTCCGGGTGTTCTCTGATTACAATAACAAAAAAATTATATATATGAAATGTATTGCAATAAGTATATCAGTTATCTAGCACCCATAATACACGATCTGCTTACGTTTTGGGGCTAGATGATGCTGAGCGGATATTATAACAATATTTCATCATCAACCTATGTAAGTCCACTGCTAGACAGGCCTCCCCTAATGAGCGCCACAGCGCCCTGTCTTCAGCTTGCCGCATCCAGCATCTGCCTGCAGACTTTCGCAAGTCGTCATCTCACCTGGCTGGACGGCGCAGCAATATTTATTATGATTATTTATTTATTGTTTTTTGTTTTTATTTATAATCAAAATGAGCGGCGAAAAAGATAGTGATATGTCCTACCAGATACACTCACGAATACATTTGTATAGAGCTGAATGAGATGGACATTACTGCTACAATTCGCGCGTTGTTAAAATGGAATAGAACCTTGTCTAAGTAAATAATAGACCAAAACTACACAAGGACAAGGACGTGTTTCAGTTTGAAATGGTTCTACCCCATTCTGAAAGTGTGTGGATTATGGTTAGTATTAGGTTGGTCTATTTTACTTATTTTCCTAAGTTGTCAAGTGTTTTTAAAGAAAGCTTTATCGTTTGTTAGTGTTATGAAATATAGTTTGACACACAAACGCGGGATCGATGCCTGTACAAGCACAGATAGTTGTATTGGCAGCAGCTGTTGCAATATCGATTTAACTTGGGCTTTGGAGAGCGTACAGACTGGGTGCTTGAATTTTGATACGGCTTAGAATTTTAATTAGGCTTTTTCCAATGAATAAAAAAGTCCTATTTACCTATTTACCTACTGAACTCAAGAATAGATGTTGTGTGGATTGTCCAGTATAATAATAATAATAATAAAGATGGCTTATTAAAACTTCATTTTAGAACATGACGAGCTATCATGCAGCTCCAACGCGCACTGAAGATCTCACCACGGTTTTTTTTTGTTTTAACCAAAGATTGTGGCCGCAATAATATATACGCCATTGTATATATATAAACGCAAAATATATATACACAATACGCAATTGCGTGTTTCGTTTAGTTTTGCGGGCAACAGCGCTCCGTGCAGAACAATTCTACCACCAAACTGCGATTCCCAACCCAGCGTGGAAATTATGGGCATTAACCCCATGAGGTAAAAGCCAACAAGGCGCTTATAAGGGGGAGGCCTGCGTCCAGCAGTGGAAAAATATAGGCTGTTGAGGATGAGGAGGAGATACACAATTGGCCGAAACTAAATACGCAATCGCATATTTGGACAATTTGACGAGGCAGAATGTACTAGAGCTATTACTTTATTATTAAGACTTATTGTACCGACATTCCTGCAAATAAATGATTTATGATTTATGATTGAAATAGGCACCAGGGTGGTTCGCCATGCGACGTTCCGATGACGTCTATCCGACACTTCTGTACCCTGTTCTCGAAAACGTCTAAGAACTGAACGCAGTTAGCGCCTTCGGGTTGCCGCAGATAAGGACCGCACCGCTACCGTACAGCACAAAAATGTGCATTAAAATATGGGCTTGAAGTCGTAAAATTTAGTTGCATTTTATTATTGACGGCATCGGATGACAGACAGCTCGCGGACCACTCGTTTGAAGCTTGTTGGAAGCCATTTTGTCACTGTAAAATGTATCTGAAGTTAATTAAGCCTATATGCAGGTCTCGACAGAGCCTACACATTTGCTCCCTTTGGGGTCGAGACTCTGGGTACATGGGGTACCGAGGCTCTTCGGGTTTTCAAAAAGTTATCTGAGCGTCTGGTCGACGTACCTGTAGATTGATTGCAACAGTCTGCAGTTACCTTAATTGTTTCAATAGTAATTACTAGTTCTAATTTGTTTTTATTTTTAAATTGTAATTTTTTTTATTAAGCCTATACCTATTTAAATGCACATTTTTGCTGTGGCGTAGCGGTGTATGATGAATTCCGAATCGCAAAGTTTTACTTAATCTGTCATCTCGTATCCGTACAAAGTATCCTGCCTAACTGCGTTTTAGTAAAGTGATCGTTTTATAACCTCCGACGACGACCTCTGTAACGCGTCGGGCGAAGGTCCGCCTGCAACGCAGAAGGTTGCGGGTTCGATTCCTGCTTCAGGACAAATGTTTGTACGATCTGCAGATATTTGTTCCGGGTGTTCTGGATATTTTCTATGTATAATAAAAAATATCTATGTATGTAGTGTATTGTATTAAGTATATCAGTTATCTAGTACCCATTACACAAGCTCTGCTTAGCTCGGGGCTAAATGATGCTGTGTGGATTGTCCAGCATTATTTATTTATTTATTTTATAAAGTTACAATTACTTAAATAAATTAAAAACCACATCGTATATTCCAGTCCCTGTCTGTACAGGTATTATGCTCAATTCGCAAGCGGCGGCACCTCGTACCATTTACACTCACCGTTATGTAGATCACAGTTTTATTTTAAGCTCTTCATAAATAATACAGCTTTATTATGTACTTTAGAAATGTTACGAGACGCTTTATTTTGTTATAATCTGGTGTTACTTTTTATTTTATGGATATGATGTTTATTTAGCGAGTTGCTGAAGAAGGGTGGATTTTAAGTGTCTTTTCGGCGTCGTCTTTACTGGTTTTGTATATTGTATTCTTATAAGCGCACCTCTTCCTCCTTGCGTAGATACTCTTAGTTCTGAGGGTCGAGACCTGTATGATAATAATGATGCCCTTATTGCTGTGTGGTGCCGGCTTAGAGTCTGCACCACCCCAACTCTTCCCGCGGGTGTCGTTAGAGGCGAATAAGGGATATCCACCGGGGTGGGCAGCAGCGCTTGCTGCAGAACAATTCTACCACCGAACTGCGATCCCCAACCCGAATGCCCTGCGTGGGGGTTATGGGCATTACCCCCGTGAGATAAAAGCCAATAAGGCGATTATCAGGGGGAGGCTTGGGACCAGCAGTGGACCAATATAGGCTGTGGAGGTCCACCTCCAAATTCGGCTAGTCTCAACGAAGACCAGCACCTGGCTGGTAACTGGCGCAGGACATTATAGTGCACAAGTCTGCAGTTTTATGTAAAACCTTGGAATGCTCGATGGGTCTCCATCGGGGTCGGTCTTCCGCAGCGCGGATGGCGTCGCTCAGTCTGGCTTCCAGCGTTGAGTGGATTTGATCACACCATTGAATAGCGCTCCGTCCGCGCGATCGTTTTCATGCCCTTGCCAGTAAGCTTGATCCTCGCTTGCTTCACTTGCTGCAAATAAGGTGGTGTCGTTGGCATTGCGTATGTTGTTAATCTTGGTACCTCCGATGGTGATAAACACACACTTATGAAATACTAGCTGCTGCCCATGGCTTCGCACGCGCTTTTTAAGTAGCCTACGTCCGTTCCCGGAATACCATTTACCTCCCTGCCAAATTTCACTGAGATCCGTTTAGCCGTGTAGGCTTGAAAAGGTAACAGACAGACAGACTGAGTTAGTTTCGAATGTATAATATTAGTATGGATTATATGTCAAAGTCAAAGTCAAAAACTCTTTATTTCCATAAATACAATAAATGTATACTTAGAAAAGGTCAAATTCTTAATAGTTAAACACTGACACGGAAATAAAGTGATATTTTTGATTTCAGTCGCTTCGGTATGTAGACTAAAGTAAAGAAGCGACGAAGAAACCTTTAACCTGTTAGTTAGTTGTTATTTTTCGAGTTTGAGCAAATCCCGTCCCACGCTTTTTTATCGTCTAGATAATCTGATATTTTATAGTAGGCCTTTTTACACAAGAAGGTTTTGACAATGTCCCGCTTACATGACCAGTCCTTTAAGAGGCCGAAATTCGTCTAAGTTTCTAGCAGGACATTGTTATTATTACTATCTTAGAAGTGAAATAGGTACGGTACTAGTTATAGTTTATTTTAATAACTATTGTTTCGGCGGGAGATATGTCCATTTCGTACTGCGCCATGTTGGAAACACTTGAATGTAAAAATAAAATGTCGTCGTGAGCCCTTGTTTGTTTTACAAGAAAACCAATTTGCCTTTCCAAATCTAATTAGGAACATAAATCATCATTCACTATCTAAAGGACTTATTTGTGATCTTTACACACAAAATTTTAAATCTTTGCTACTTTTTATCATCATGATGAAAATTTCTTTATTTAGTAGGTGCTCACCTTAATATGTTGATATATTTTATACATACCTATATCGAAAATAAATTTATTTTCTTTCTTTCTTTATTCTTAGACCTACATAACATTTGAGAATTTGAAAAAGTAGGTGATCGGCGTCCTCTTATATTTGCACTACATTTTGTACAAATGACGTAGCTACATCGCAAAAGAAATCAAAATCCGTCAAGTGCGAGTGTGAGTCGTGCGCCGGGGGTTTCGAACGTTTGTCAAGTATACCAATATTATGTACTATAGAATTTGCTATTTGATGAATACCTATAAATTAAAGGTACCTACATTTCAGATGTATCGGTTTGCAAACTTCGGAGTATAGAGGGTATTAGTAAAATTGTTGAGTTTTTTCTAAATATTTCTAATGGATCGGGCTGAAATTTCGCACACATAAAGATCCGGACTAAGAATAATATAAATAGACATTTTTTTATAATAAACGCGTGCGAGGCCTCGGGCAGAAGTTATGTCTTAAATAACATGCAATCCCTAGTAGGCTAAATAAATAGTAAGACCTACATACATTTATATCAACTTTGCGTAAGCTACATGCAAGCTAGATTGGACAAGCCGCTGGATTTTCAATACAAATGTCAAGTTTTTTTATGTTCTCTATTGACAATGAAAATGGGTCAGTTGAGCTACCTGTAGATTGTTTGCAACAGTCTGCAGTTAGCTTAATTGTTTCAATTGTAAATACTACTTCTAATTTGTTTTTATTATTGAATTGTAATTTTCTAGTTGGTTAAAATGTTAAATTAAGGCTTTCGTATCTGTGCGTTTTCTGAATAAAATATAGAAAAGTGCATCTGGAAATGTAACATGTTTTCCCGAGGCAGCTTTATGTCAAAGATTTGTTTGAATAGAAAGGTACCATATTTTAAAAATGTTTGTTTGAAATGCCTTGAAACGTTTTGTCGTGGAAAGATTTACATACATACGTGTGATACACGTGCTATTTTTCTTTAAAAACGGTACCTTTCTGAATTCATCGAAAGTTGAAAGTATAACTTTAGTCGACATTTATAGCGCGTAGAAATGTATCTAGAAAAATCATTTATAAGAACCACTCAAGTGTTTTTTTAAATTAGATTTATACCTTTGTAGTGACACAATTTAGCTTAAAGTACGCGGCGCAAACGCGTTTCGGCAACTCAGCTTTTTCAGTAGCTAAGCAGAGTTCTCTCAACCTTCTGCCGCGATCGTACATCCTAAACTAAGGATTATAGACTATCGTAAATGCAACACCTATCTTGTACTCGTGTCTCTGTGTAGTGAATAGACTCAGTATATCGAATAAACTCTTTCATTTCAACCAACCCACATAGATTAGAGATTAAACTATAATAATACAAAACCTTCACCAACTAAGATTTGTTATTTTTTATATAAAATGCAATAAGTTCCTACAATTTTTTTGTTCACAGCTGAGTTTGTACCTAGAACGTTATTTGGTATTAGATAGTGTGATATTAGGCACCACTTATTAATAGCAAAATACTAAAAACTCTCAGACCGTCCGAACAAGCATTTAGGAGGTCTTTGGTATAAATCATTTGTAAGAGCCAAAAAGGTGTGCAACCTTTTTGGCTAAGCGCCAGTAATATATTGGGTTTCTTTGTTTGTTAGTAAGCTTTAGACATTTCTATTAAGGGTTTTAATAATAGATACTTGTTAAGGGTCACCTCCCTAAACGGGTTTCTCGTATCGAGTCCACAAAAATGAGATAGAGAATGAGATTATGAAATATTTTATCAATAATTCAGAAAATCCTGTCGGTTTTTTTTTTCAGACTGTAATAGAAAATATTAAATTGCCTTTATTAAAAAAATACACAAGATAAAATTAGTCTTATACCTACATATTTGAAACAAACAATAAAAATAAGACAAAAGAAGTCAATTCAGCATTTTTCTGTAATCTAGATAGATAGATAGATTATCACTTTATTGCACCATCAATACACTTATAAAACAAGAACTTAATACTAATTATATATAATGTGGCACAATCGGCGGCCTTATCGCTAACAGCGATCTCTTCCAGGCAACCTTTGGATGGATAGGATCAGTACGTATTGAATCTGACGACTGAATCTATTCTTAGGTACATATAATAAAACCGTAACAGGTCCAATTCTGTACATTAAATATATTTTTATCATTTTTGCGGTGCGGAAAAAACAATTGCGGTGGTCCAGTCAACCATACGAGTCAACCAGCGTCCCTCTACCTGTATTCATAATTTCTTACATGCTTTTTTAAATTTATTAATGTGTTGCGACGAGACTCGCCAGCGGCAGAACCTGGTCCTTTAGGGCCAAAAGTTCACTTGATCAATATGTCAAGTTAGTATTTGTGGATTATTTCCGTTGTGCACCATGTACTGGGATTTCTTAAGAAAACGTCCCAGTGTGCACCCGTGGTTAATATCTATGTGATGAAGAACTACGTAAGGCAACACTAAATAACAATCTGTTTGCTTCTGTTCCCCCGTTTCCTCCAGTGGTGGATATCTGCCTAGTTAGTTTACCACAGAGTGAACAACGGGTATAATCCGTATTTCTAGATAGCGCCAAATTGAGAACATTTGGCACTATTAAAACTTAAACCAACCGTAGCCTGTGATAACTGGTTATTCCCACCAGCTCTGAATGTAAGCCATTGTAAATGCAATTGCTAGATAATCTCCCGTTTAGCTGCCACCTGCCAAGCCGTGAGCGACCGATTGTGACCTAATTTCTCACTACAGGCTGCTCTTGATTACAACTTTATGTTATTGTAATCATGGTATTATATATTTATTTATTTTCTATTGTATTATCCTTGATTATTTTTATTTATTAATATTTTAACTATTTGAATCGCCAATATTTAATATTTGCACACTTGCTTGCGGGTTGATTACATTTGGCATCACTCTAGTTATACCTAAGATCTGACATGTCCTCCTACCTGTAATAATGTATTCAGCAAAAAAAATTATTTGATTTGATTTAAAATAAAAAAACGTTTTATAACAAATTTGATCAGCTTTCTTTGAAACTATAGTAAACTACATTAGTAACATTTTAACTTAAAAAAAAGATAAAGCAATAAAATATTAATTTTTAGCTTAGTGTCCAAAAACTCAGTTAAATATATGTATGTTTTACATGTTATTTAATTTTTAATAACTGTTATTGCCTCCTCGTGCTCTGATTACAGCTTCGAGCCGGTTTCGCATACTGAACACGCGGTTTCGGAGCCGATTTTGGGGAATATTCTCTCATTCTTCTATATACAAAATTATAAAAAAGAATAAATCATTTTGATATACAAAATTAAACCCTATTTTGAGTCCTTCTTATTTCGAAAGTATAACTTGTGTAGGTAAATAAAAAGTTATTGCAATTTTAAAAGTGTGGTACTTAGTTTTGCAGGCTTGTGTCATACAAGGTTTGGCATTTCGAGACATCACGGTCACGTGGGTGACACAAGCCTACGTCATCGACGCCATCAGCGAGTGAGTAGACGAATCTGTTTTCTGGTGTTACCAGTAGCGTAATATCGTAACTCCCCGAGCTCCATAAATTAGGTACCTGACGAATCTAATAAAACTATGTGGTTTTGTACTAACCATTTATTATTTATCACAATTACTCGTGTTTAACTAAAATTGTTTTGACTGATATAACAAACAAAATTGACAATTTGTTTCCCAACTTTCATGTTTTGTTGAAATAGGTGGCAACTATTGCTCGATGGTGGCAACTGACAGTGACGTGGCATGTGTCACTCTGGGAGTGCCAGACCTTGTTTTCTTGGACCATGATTGAGATGTTGTAAGAAAGTAGAAATCGTATCATTTGCTACTGGATGCTAAACTAAGTTATTTTGAAATCCAATCAACAAAATATACATAATAAACACAAATAGATGATATAATGATATGTGATAACCTTCTTGTGTAAAAAGGCCTACTATATACGAGTAATATCAGATTATCTAAAGGATAAAAAAGCTTGGGACGGGATTTGCTCCAATTCGAAAAATAACAACTAACAGGCTAAAGGTTTCTTTGTTGCTTCTTTACTTTAGTCTACATACCGAAGCGACTGAAATTAAAAATATCACTTTATTTCCGTGTCAGTGTTTAATTATTAAGAATTGGGCCTTTTCTAAGTGTACATTTATTATTGTATTTATGGAAATAAAGAGTTTTTGACTTTGACTTTGACTATGATGAGATAATGTTGCTTGATCGCCCCAAGTTATATCTGACGAACTTTTGCTTGCGAATTCACGGTACTTGAAGAAAATGTAGGCCTATGTCATTATGAAATAATGAATCTTTTTATTGGTTAAATAATAGACTAGTAGTTAGAGATTACACCTTAATTAGAAATAAACTCGTTTATGTAAACAATATTTACATCCCTTTAATATTGTATAGTTGTATATAGAGTTGCAATTCAGTGGTCAACGTAAAGATAAGAGAGATTGCAGCCACATAAATATCTAGATATATTTCTGTGATTGCAGCTCGTGCTTTTGAAAGCTTTGAAAAAAATATTGCGCCCAGCAGGCAAACCATTCATAATGGACGCCAAAGCTATCGCTATCTAAAATCTGCCAAAATTTACAACAAGACTACTTAAAAACTAAGCGACAATTGGCGGTTTTATCGCTCAAGAGCGATCTCTACCATGCAAAAACCATGAAGTGATAGGATCATTGGACAGTACAAGGGGATCTGTGTGCGTTATGTAGGTTTTGTCTTCGAAGGCTCGAATGCCATTTAATTAATCACTTCACCATAACAATGGCACAAGTCAGAATGATACAATTTCACAAATAATACATTTTACCTTTGATGAAAAGTAAAAGTAAAAAAGTAAATATATGTTTATTATCAGCAAATACAAACAAAGGTTAACTTAAACTAATACTACATCTAAAGATACTACAGATAGAGGGATTTGTGTTACAAGTGTCAAAGTTGAAACTATTATAGTATAGGTTTCAATGGCTTTTGTCTTTGTTATTTTATTTTTTCTCAATCCAATCTAGCCCTAAGCTGAGGCAAGTCCCGTCAACACTTCATCAATAAGCACTTAGCTAGTACCTAGTCCTGCTTTATGCTTTGTGTTTCTCATCAATCCAATACTTAAGCTTAGAGTTACTTTATATTGTCATTGTGTTAAATGTAAGTAGGTATGAACTTAATGTTATTGCCAGACATAATAGCTAAATCATTACACTTATTCAAATTAGGCGTAATACCTACCAGATATTACGCAAGTGGTGTTTACCTATAAGCGGTTTGTGCACATATCAATAATTCATAGTTAATTATAAAATGTCTTTAATCTGTAACTCTACGTCTTCTCACATGTTGGTATTTTTATAAGATACTAGCTGCTGCCCGCGGCTTCGCAAGCTTTATTCCAGGATAAAAGGTAGCCTATGTCCGGCCCTGGGATACCATCTACCTCGCCGCCAAATTTCACCGAGATCCGTTCAGCCGTTCTTGAGTTATAAATAGTGTAACTAACACGACTTTCTTTTATTAGGTCCTTACATATGAAATTGGCGTTTTTCGTACTGGCCACTTTAATCACAAATTTCTCCTCTTTGGTAAGGAATTCCAAATTCAAATTTGTACAGCTATAGACTCATGTATTTGTGCTTCGATGATCGTCATTCATTTGTTTTTTTTCTTCTGTTTTTTTTCTGTTTGCGTCACTCATTTTACAAAATGGAAAACTTAAAATATCGCATTATTTACGAGTACGAGTTCCGCCGTGGCACTAGTGCTGCGGAAACAACTCGAAGGGTGAATGATGTTTATGGCGGTCGTGTTGCAAAAGAAAACACAGTTCGTTTTTGGTTCCAACGTTTTCGTTCTGGAAATTTTGACCTGCAGAACAAGCCCCGTGGACGGCCTGAGACTCAAGTTGATAATGAAGAGTTGAAGGCTATTGTGGAAGCGGATCCATCGCAAACCACGTCCGAGTTAGCTGCAGGCTGCGATGTTAGTGATAAAACTGTTTTAATTCACTTGAAGCAAATTGGGAAGATTAAAAAGCTTGAAAGGTGGGTACCTCACGAATTGACTGAAGCAAACCGGCAAACGCGCGTCGACTGCTGCGTTACATTACTAAACCGGCACAATAATGAAGGTATTTTAAACCGAATCATTACCTGTGATGAAAAATGGGTTCTTTACGATAATCGGAAGCGCTCAGCGCAATAGTTGGATCCTGGCCAGCCAGCCAAATCCTGCCCCAAGCTAAAATTAACCCCAAAAAAGTTACTTGTAAGCGTTTGGTGGACTAGTGCCGGTATTGTTCATTACAGTTTTCTCAAATCTGGCCAGACTATTACGGCTGATGTCTATTGTCAGCAATTGCAAACCATGATGGAAAAGCTAGCGGCTAAACAACCTAGGCTGGTTAATCGCTCCACGCCACTGCTGCTTCACGACAACGCTAGACCACACACTGCGCAACAGACGGCTACTAAATTAGAAGAGCTTCAATTGGAAAGTCTAAGACATCCTCCGTACTCCCCGGACCTTGCTCCAACAGATTACCATTTTTTTCGAAATTTGGATAACTTCTTGCAAGGGAAAAAATTCAACTCCGATGGGGCAGTCCAAATCGCCTTCAAAGATTTTATTGATTCCCGTCCGACTGGTTTTTTTAGTAAAGGGATCAATGAACTACCTATAAGATGGCAAAAGTGCATAGAAAATAATGGTTCATACTTTGATTAATTAAATATATTATATTAAAAAATATTCGACTTTTTGTTCCTCCCATACAAAACGCCAATTTCATATGTAAGGACCTAATATATATATAGATTTAGATGTAAGAACTCTGTGTATGAAACCATTGGTAAACCTAATAAAGAAAATAAAAATAAAATGATATATCAATATCTCCGTGCACATAGCAACGCACGCACTATCCAGAGTCTCTTTCATCTATGGGTGAGTCTGCGACGATACCAATGTCATAGTAAAGCGATTATAAGCGATAATAATTATAAAGAATTTGACCTTTTCTAAGTGTACATTTATTGTATTTATGGAAATAAAGAGTTTTTGACTTTGACTTTGATTGGTTAGCAGAGTTGGGCTCCAGTAGTTGAACTTTACCGTTACTAACCTACCCTGCCAACAACTACAACATAATCAGCATCATTCTCAACGAAACTTATCAAATCATTATAAGGGGCAAGATGTTTATCGAATTTACTTTATTAATACTACCATTTACTCTCACTCTACATTTGAAATTATAGATTTTCCAGAAATTTTGCCTATCTACCCGTAAATGATATAAAACGTTCAATACATACAAAAAATGTGCTCATCCCCCGTTACAAACCTTAAAAAGCCGAAAAACCTCCCGAATACGAATCATCCCTTATTCAATGGAGACTTAGTACTCCCTAGCACATGGTGCCGACCACGGCGCATCTAGGTCACAGTCTGGGACACGTGGAGATGCTTATTAGTGTTTAAGTGCTCCCTCTGAAGTCTGGCTTGCTTTTTGATCGGAATCATGTTATTAATGCAAGCGAACAGAATGAGACGGTACCATGGCAAAGTAAATATTATTAATTTAATTAAATTGACGTCACACTTCTTATTTACTAGTATGGCGGCTTCTCTGTCTCTTATCTATAACACTTCCCGAAAAGTTATATATTAGAGTTGCGACGGGTCGCAGAGTCATAATAGTAAGTATGTACAATGTACATACTTACTCTTGTACATTGTACATTGGTACAGGCCTTGTAATATCTTATATAATCCGAACAATTTATTTGTTGCGCGATAGCGGTGCGGTCGCAATGCGTGGACAGTGCGTGCGGTTTTGTATCAAAAGATAAAAAGATAAAATGCATTTTATTTACCCAAAAAACACAATAATATAACAAAAAAAGTGTATAGGTACATAAAAAGGAAGGGTAAAAAGGGGTCCCTAACTCAGCATTGTGCAGTATTAGGCATTTGCCCAACACTGGGCTTGGGCACTGGGTATTAAATAAAAACAACGAGGATGGCACAAAACATGATTTACAAAACATTGAACATCGTGTATCGGTGCTTTACATGAGTGCTTTGTACCTTATTCGCTAGTGTTTAAGAATAAAGTTGGAAGAAAGCATAGTTGTTTTAGTTCTCTTTGAAAATCTGAAAGCTATCGATTAAACTTTCAAGGGACAGGTAAAACATGGTTCTACTTCGAGACGAAGGTTGAATATATTCAACGGCAGATTTAAAGTCAAGCGACGAGAGGTATGGATGGAATGGTTGGATGTTTGCTCTACTTAGGATTCGCATTTTAAAATGAGTCAGATACTGAGATTGTTATTTTTGCCAGAAGGTGCGTTTTCGATGGACAGTAGACGCGAATTTTTGCAATGCAATATTACCCCGACGCGCGAGATCAATCAAAAAACTGAAAAAACTATACATTAAATACAATACTAAACTTAAATACTACACTAAACTAAACAATACCACCTCTGTGCATCTAGTACACAAGCTTAGCTTAGCTTGGAGCTATAAGGTTATAAGGTTTTAATTATTATAGTGCGTAAGCCTCACACTGGATTAATTTATAAGAAATCAAATAATATCTCAAAAACGTTTTCGACTTCGACGGACTTGAACCCGCTTCTTTCCCCCGGAACGTGCTAACCAACTACACAACGAGGTCAAGTGACGTAGGAGTCGAAAAACTCTGGGACTTCCATCGGACTGTAGCGCCGTTAGCTCCACCTACAGGGGACACATTGACAAAAAAAAAGTTTGTGATATTATTTAACCTATTTTATCTTCTTCTTATATTTTGGCGGCGCTAGTGTGGCTTGGGGTAGCGCCTTAAGTAGAGCACACTCCCTACGTTTCAACTCGCCCATCTTAGTCTGAATTGCCCGCCTCAAGGCATCTACGCCGTCAGAATATCTCAGGCGAGATGAAAAATAAAACTGCACAGGGCCGGCCAACGTATGTAATTGAACAAGAGATGGTGTTTTAAGTTTTTCATCATGGCATCTCTCTTTTTCGGTGTCGTATTTATAAATACTGAAGGTCGTGCCCGCTCAGGAAAGCCCCCGTTGAGGAGTTGACAGGTTTCCAATCATTGGCTTGTCTAAGAGCAGTGATCAGTGCAAGTCCCGTGATTTCTTGAGGCTGAATTGGATGCGTAGCGTAAATCGATTATTAGTGCTGACTATCATGATGTCCGATTCTTGGTAAGCGACAAACGCAACGCAATTAAATGTGACACTTTCAAGAAGACAAAATAAAAATAAGATCCGTCAAGTGCGAGTGTGACTCGCGCGCCGAGGGTTTCGAACGTTTGTCAAGTATACCAATATGTGCTTTATGTACCGGTTAAAGACTTTGCTATTATTGACTTTGGTATAGGTTAATAGTAAAATTTTCGAGTTTACCAAAATATTTCGAAAAGTACCCTACAGGAATTTCAATAACTGTTTTAAGATGTACAAACCGATACCTTTTATTTGATACCCCAATTGGTGAGTAATTTTTGGAATGGGTAATTTTTGGACTTTTATCAAAATATATCAAAAAGTATGAAACCTACAGACAATTCAAAAACTGTTTTAAAACTTACAAGCTGATACCTTTCATTTGATAACCCATTTGATCTTGTAGGTCTCTTTTAAAATTTCGACCACACAATTTGTACTAAAAATTTTAATTTTATAATAAAAAAAAAAAAATGTAAATGAAACAAGCGCACGAAATGTATTACAGTTTGAAAGTTCAAGTTATTTGCTGCTGTAGTTGCTGATATATTAAAAACCGAAAAAAGGACAGAAAAAGCGAGACCATAAGTCACCCGTAAGTTTCGAAACCGATCTCCGATCTTCGAAATCCTAAAAAAGGCGGCGCTTCGCGTCTTCAAGGACTTGTCTCTTTTCCTGTTCTCTAGGTTTGTCGCTCACCCCTTATACGCTGAAGCCCATATTTTTTTATTCAAAACACAAAAATAAATTTGAATGCGTTTGTCGTACAGCTAGGACAAGGGATCACTTAAAGTTTTTTGTTATTCATAGTGCGTAAGCCCTCACACTCAGGGTTATTCCTTAGTTTCCCTTGAGGCACAATATTGGTTAGCACATTCTCGTACTGAGGGAAGGTTGCGGGTTCAAGTCCCATCAAAGTCGATTTTTTTTTGTCAATTATTCTAAATGTAAGGATAGCAGTAGAGTCTCAAACAAGAGGTGAGTGAATGTCATAAATTGATTTGCAGGTAAGTTTGAAAATTTGCAAAAAAACGCCATAAATAACTGATGTATTTTTAATTAAATTAAATAACCAAGCCAGGTATTCAAATACTCGTTAACTATTCTAGAATCCCCGAAAACAACAATAGCCATATATATAATAGAAACTTCGCCCATCCAAACTTGTATTAATTACGTGTATGATTTGCATAGGGCTTACACATGCGAGCGACAAAAAAGTCGCGATGAACCTAAAATTTTGCGAAAATCGTCTGAAACTATACGGGAACAGCCGCACTGAGGAGAGGTTTATGTGAATTTATCTTTTGTAAATATTTCAACATAAATCTATTTGTTTGAGAATAAATAAACTGAATCTGTCTGTGTTGGGTTCCTCGTTAGATGCGTGTATGGATAATTATTATGGACGAAATTATGACAGCCTAAAGGCTGTCAACCCAAAGCCTGGACGTAAACATCCAATCAAAATGACAAAGCTACGCGCGAAGTAAGGTGCTTTGCTTACCTACTGCTGACCTAGGCACTTGCAATGCTGCCGTAGTTTTAGACAACAACTTTGTGGCGTAATTTATTTTTACGCGCCGGGAAGCACTTATCGTTGCAAGCAACTTTTAACTCGCTTTACTTTCGCTCGTCTACTTCACCCCTAACACCGATAGTTTTAATCTCAGTTTGCAAACAGATTTGCATGTTTGTGTGAACCAGAGGAATATTAAATGCAATTTATGTACAAACTACACAATACACCTGGGTATGGTTGGGTACGGTATTTATTATAAATTATTATAATTAAAAGAAGAGGAGGTTGGCAGAAGCGATAGGAGGGTAGGCCTGCCCAGCAGTACCCACTGCTAATGATTCCACGCCAGAATGATGATGACGATGATTATAATGTACCACACCCATAAAGGCCTGTTCAAACCTACTGGTATTCGCTACCCAGAGCGGCAGCAAGACATGGGCCGAATTTTGCTAACCAATCGCTTAACTATGACAATGGTATAGTTACAGAATCGTCCATAGATCAAAGAAACTCTAGATAGTGCGTGTGGTGATATTTGCACGGAAAGATTAACAGATTGGTTTCAATCTTGACACTTGCGAGAAGCGTATCTGTAGTTTCTTTCATCAAAAGTGAAATGACATAATGTGCCATTCTGAGACGATACCATTGTTATGGTGAAGCGATTTATTTAGTGGAATTCGGCTACATTTCGCTTGGTTTCGCGCGTCATCCCGCAGAGCATTTTGAATACCGCATACCCAGTCGGATTTTGCGGCAGCAACAGCGGCAGCTCTGGGTATCAAATACCGCAAAGGCCTTAAAGAACGACTCAATAATCCAATATTGACTAATATTGGATTATTGAGTCGTTTCTTCTACACTCGGACTGGACGGACGGTGACACCGCTGTGTTTGTTGCGTGCGTAACTGCCTACCGTGTGTACAAATTTATACTTATTGCTATTTTTAGAGAACCATAGTGTCTAGATAAACCTAACATAGGATTTAAGACACTGCTTACCAAAAGCATGTAATCTCTTTGACAATAAACTATATCTATCTATCTATCTTCTACAGATACTGAATCGTAAAATTGCTATACTTTTCATTCTGCAACTAGCATCACTTTTACTTTAGATGAATTTGATGCTGGGTGAATTGTTTCGCATTATTTATTGATTATTATAATTTTGGTGCCCTCAGTATTTTCTATTTTTTTTGAGTGTATTATTTAGAGGTATAATTTTTGTATTCTAGAAATTATACTAAACCACTTCCAAAACAATTTTCCGTACCTTTCACCGACAGCCGTTTTCAATCAATCAAAAATCTAATATCTATTCAAATGTTCACTACGAAATTCATTACTTCCCAATCCATTCAAATCCGTATTAAATTCTAATCAAATTCAAATAAAACTCAAATTCCATTACTTTGGAATTTAGGGATCCACATCTCGCGAATAAAAATGTAAATAAACAAGGTGTACCAGAGTTGCTAGTGAGAAATGAAGAGGGGTCATTAAATTAGACCTATAATGTTTACACGCCACCGTCTATACATTTTCGATCACTTCTTGTCCGTCCTAATGTTGCCTGGCGAGATCGCTCTTAGCGATAATTCCGACCATTGAACATTATCTTTATTTGTTTTTGTGTTCTGTGAGTACTCTAATTATTAAGTGGGCAGTAAAGAATATTTGTATTGTGGTATTTGTATAATGGTTTCTTTACTTCTAAAAATATTTTGAACTATCATTGCATACAAATTATTCTATTTGTATGCAATGATAGTTATATATTATTAATAATATGATATATGATAAAATTATAATATATATAATGTGTTTTACAGCTATCCTTGGATATTGTGGTGAACAGTAAAACTACAACCAAAATTGAGTTGCTCTGAAATGAGAGGATTTTATTATAAAACCAGTTACACTTTCACAAAACATTCTTTAACATACACATAATCACAAACTAACCCGAAAAGAGAAACAACATTTAAAGCTATTGCTTTAGATGTTGTCCAGTTCCTATTAATTATACATCAAATTACAATCTTTCTCACTTGTACAACATAACCTCCATATTTTATCGTGCTGTGTCATTCTGTCAATCAGACAGACAGCTCCTTCCTTAGATCCAAACGAGTTCACAGATAAATTATAAGCCAACGTTATTACGCGGCAAATTCAAACTAAATGAAGTGTCACGCACTTCGTTTACATATATCTAGTATATTAATATATACTACTACTATAACTATCTAGTATATATTAATATTTTTTTTTAATAGTTATAATATATCAATGATAGTTATATATTATGATTAATAATATTAATATTTTTATGCATTAATAACAAAGCTTGGGACGAATTTAAAAGTCATTCTAATAGTTGAACAAATAAAAAGGCCGCCATATTTAAACCCGTTGCTTCTATCATAATAGTATTAAACAGTAAAAAGTTTATTTAAGTTTTATTAATGAGTCTTAATATCAAGAAATAATAACAAAGAAAATACAATTTAATAATAGAAACCAATTAGAACTAGTATTTTGCAAGAGCTAACTACAGACTTTTTCCATAAATCTACAGAAATAATTATGTTAAGTTAAAAAACGTTACATTATATTTCTCACGGAAAAACGACTTTAAATAGCACACCTCATCATTTACACCCTGTAGAATGTACTGGACCCAAATATGGGCTTATGAATTATTAAAGACGCTGAATAAAATTACACCGTACCTGGATCTGCGGTTTATTCTGAGGCCTACGGGAACCCTTATTGTGGGTTTGACAGCATAAATAATTGTTTGCACTGAAAAGAATCTTGTCAAATCAACTTTGGCTTCTTTCGGCTAATTTTGTACGGCTAAGTGAGCACAGACGAGATTAATAAATAAACCAGTCTGGAGGTTAAGTCATTTTGTTCAGCATGAAGGTTAAATTAGTTTTTCTAAATAAAATAATGGTTATTATAATGCTGGATAATTCACATAGCATCATCTAGCCTCAAGCTAAGCAGAGCAGAGTGAATTATTTTATTTTATTTATTTAACAAAACATTTTAATTTTCTCTATTAGATTTTCATTAAAATTAGTAATTTATCTTGGGCAGCATCAGTAAAAAGGTTAATTACACATTTAATTCTCTTCGTCGTCCAAAAAGCTTTCTACCGTTTGAGACTAAAATCATCCTTGTCCAAATTCTTCTCCCTCTTCTCCTCTTCCTCTTCTCGATTACGCGGATGTTCCTTTCTTGGACGCGACAGAGGAACTTTGGAATAAGCTCGAGCACCTTCAGAATTTGGGCATCCGTTTCATATACGGATTGCGTAAATTCGACCATGTGTCTGCTTTTATTTCCAAACATAAATGGCGCCGGCGGCGCAGCGCTATCTTCACATTCTGTTTTACCTCAACTTCATTCTCTTTAGCCTATCTCTCCGACATACCTCCGCGAACCATTTAAATTCCTTGTTCCCCGCGGTGAGCCGCGTAGGACGGCAATATCACACCATGTTGCCAGGAGGCCAGGAAGTTCTTTCGCCGCGCAAACTGCCAGATTGTTGTTCTCTATCCCCCATGATATTAGAGCCAGTCCGTCGCTTAACATAAATAGATAGATAGATAGATATCGTTTATTGTCAAAGAGATTACATGTTTTTGGTTATTAGTGTTTTACATCCTATGTTAGGTTTATCTAGACACTAGGGTTCTCTTAAACTAGCAATAGTCAAGTCAAGTCTAGTCGAAAACTCTTTATTTCCATAAATACAATAAATGTATACTTAGAAAAGGTCAAATTCTTAATAATTAAACACTGACACGGAAATAAAGTGATATTTTTGATTTCAGTCGCTTCGGTATGTAGACTAAAGTAAAGAAGCGACGAAGAAACCTTTAGCCTGTTAGTTAGTTGTTATTTTTCGAGTTGGAGCTAATCCCGTCCCACGCTTTTTTATCCTCTAGATAATCTTATATTTTATAGTAGGCCTATTTACACAAGAAGGCCTTTTTACATAAGTATGGATATATAAATTTGTACACACGGTAGGCAGTTACGCACACAACAAACACAGCGGTGTCACCCTCCGTATTTAAAGGTAAGTTAAAAGAGTACTTACTACATAAATATCATAAATATTATCTATCTAAGGTTATAGTATATTATTATAAATGCATATGTATATATTCTATTAAATGTATTTATTAGGTGACATGACACTAGTCCCATGGGAGTTGGGGAGGCCCATTGTGTGGGACGCTACATGCGTCGACACACTTGCGCCTTCCCATCTTCCGAGGACATCCGTAAGGGCTGGTGCGGCGGCAGATTTGGCCGAGGATCTCAAGAGACGCAAATATGCAGGTCTCGACAGAGCCTACATATTTGCACCCTTTGGGGTCGAGACCCTAGGTCCGTGGGGTACCGAGGCTCTCCGGGTTTTTAAAAAGTTATCAGAGCGTCTGGTCGACGCGACGCGTGACCCGAGAGCTGGCGGATATCTGGCGCAGCGCATCAGCATTGCCATACAGCGGGGCAATGCAGCCAGCGTCTTGGGGACGCTTCCGACTAATAATAATAATAATAATAATAGTTTTTTATTCAGATAAAGGTCTTATAAACAAAACAAAGTTATGTGTATTATAGACCTATTTCACTTGTTAGTTTCGACACCTCGCTCTAACTAAGTTCAAGACTTGTGATATAGACGCGAGGGTTCTCTACCTCGGTAAGTTAGTAGGTTTACACTATTATAGGACTTACATAATATATATAAAAACATTAAGAAAAACTGTACTATACTTAAAAAAACTACTATAAACTTATTCATATTTAATAATACATTACATTAAAATAAAACCAAAAGTAAAGTACGATGTGAGTGTAAAAGTGTGTGTATGTGTGTGAGTGTGTGTGAGTGAGTGGAGTTGACTGTGGACTAAGTAACTGTTTTTAATAGACTTTCCGTTTTATCATAGTCAAGGGTTAGTAAATATGATTTTATCTTATTTTTGCATTGTCTGTAATTTAAGTCTTTTATATCTATATATTTGCTGATATTGTTATATATGTATGGACCTAAAAAAGGAAGATGTCTATGTGCAATCGACGAATTACAGCTAGCTATTTTATATATTCGGTTTTTTAGTCGTTTGGTTTTAATTTGTGAGTTTTGGTTGGAGTTATAACTGTGTTGTTTTAATAATATTTGTTGGATACAAAGTTGTCTAACTGTAAGTAATTGAGTCTCTGCATAGAGTTGTGTTGTTGGGAACCGGTATGGTTTTGAGTATGCTACCTTGAGAATTGCTCTTTGTGCTCTCTCTAGGGGTAGTAAGTGAGTTTTTGCAGCACCTCCCCACGATGTAGAGCAATATGTAGTAATGGACTGACAAAGAGCGTAATAAATTTGTAAAATATGGGACTCATTCGCAGCATGCTTGATTTTTTTAAAAACGGCAATAAGTTTTCTTAATCGGGTTTTCAATAAATTTATATGGGGTCCGTATGTCATCCTAGAGTCTATTATTATACCCAGGTATTTTATAGAATCACAGCATTCTAGAGATGGGCAGTCTATACAATTTGTTGCATTTGATGATAAGCAAAGCATGTTATGAGCTTTGATTTGGTAGGATGTGTTTGTAGGGTTAGGTTTGTTAGATTTAGTCAAGTAGAAAGCTAAGTACTTGGTTTTTTCGGAGTTCAAAGTAAGTATGTTGTTGTAGAGTTTTTGGCTTATAATATCAAATCCCTGTTGTGCCTCTTTATATACCTTTTCCCAATTTTCCTCTTGAAACAAAAGTACAGTGTCATCTGCAAATGAGATTATCTTACCAGATGGCATTTCCGTTTGGCAGATTTTATTTATATACGCAAGAAATAGTGTCGGACCTAGGATACTTCCTTGTGGGATGCCAAAAGTGACTCTACATTTGCTTGATATATAATTTCCTATTTTTACACACTGATAGCGGTCTTCTAGGTAGCTATTCATTAGGTCTAATTGTTTGCCACGTATTCCAAGATCATTAAGTTTCCTCAAAAGTAGTGGGATGGACACCGTATCAAATGCCTTTGCCAGGTCAAGGAAAACGGCAAGACATTTTTTACGTTTGTCAAGTGAGTCAATGACAAAATTATTAAGTTCCAACACGGCGTCTGCAGTTGATCTGCCCTTTCTAAACCCATGTTGACTGTTTGAAAGCAAATTGTATTTCTCGAAGTAATTTACTAAGCGGGAATTAATGGCTTTCTCTAGGATTTTAGAGAGACTGGTATTGATATGGATCAGTTGAGCTACCTGTAAATTGTTTGCAACAGTCTGCAGTTAGCTTAATTGTTTCAATTGTAAATACTAGTTCTAATTTATTTTTATTATTGAATTGTAATTTTCTTTGTCAATAAAGATGTTCTTTATTAGGTTTATTAAGTGATTATTATTTTAATTTATGTATGTTTATTATAAGCTTATGTATTGTATATAGCTACCTGCTATTAGTTTAATTGTCCGTTTTCTCTGCTGTTCCATAATTTTTTTGTGTACTTCCTCTACCTGTTCCATCGCCTCTCCTATAACTCTAAGGTTTGCTGGATGCAAACTCTTTTTCAGGGTTAAGCTCGCCTATGTACATAAAGTATTATATAAGTTCATGCTTTATGTTATTGTGTACAATAAAGAATTACAGAATATTTTTAAAACATACATCTAAACCTCGTAACATATCCCTGCAGAAAATACAAACATTTGTCTTGGGGCTAGAATTGAACCTACATAACTGGTTTTTAACAGGGGCCACAGAAGTCGTCTATATTTTTACACAGTAATTTTGATACTTCTATAATTTAACTCAATAGTTCCAGAATCTTTTTTTTTTCTGGAACAACCGGCATTTACGAATTTCTTTACCAGTTTACCCCTTTTAAATCTAAAATAATTGGCACGAATTTATCGCAATTGATATATTTAGCTATTAAGCTAAATATATCAATCGAAATCGGCATTTACGAATTTCTTTACCAGTTTACTGGTAAAGAAATTCGTAAATGCAGGTTTCGAAGTTACGAGGCGCTACGGCATAGAAGGGGCTACAGCGTAGAGAGTGCTACGCTCAACTTACTACGACACGATGCTATGACATCTGAACTCGGGTGACTGGTGCTACTGGCGTAATGTAAAGTGTTACACAGCGCGCGATCGTGCAGTCAGTACGGGGAAAGGAGGCGCTCGCAACGAGCAACGATACGGATTTTAGCTCACGGCGTAACGTATCATGCTCGCTGCGAATGGTACATTACGCCCGTAACACCGGTTTATGCTCTACAAACGCGTCTTCCGTGATTGTCAAGGCTGTTACATATGTATTTGGACAAAAAGGATCAAAGGTAAACGTACGTAAAATAAAATATATTCACGCAAAAGAACGTGGGAGGCTCTTACTTAGATTCACCGATGTCACATTACGAGAAAAAAGAATATTACGAAGGTAGGTAATAAAAAAATCCAACAAGTCAAATGAGATTGTGTGTATTTATTCAAAAACTCATTTTCCAAGATGAGGCTGTGTAGGCTGTCAAAGGTTTATGTTATTTCCGGGTTACGCACTGGTTTTGTTCAATGACGTTATTTTCTTTTCAGTAAAGATTTGACTGTGACTTTCTACATGTGATTCTTGGATTAGAAGTGTCGGACGTTAAAAGATTTCTAGGTGAGGTTCCTAAAGGGATAAAGTAACAAAAATAAAGTAGTACAATTGGTGTTGGCGGTAAATATCAAATTAAAAATGATGGAAGAAAGAATATGGGTGTAATTTAGATAGGTAGGTACTCAATCGAACTAAATATCTGCTGGTAACTGTCATAAAATTTGTTTGAAAATCGACATTAATCGAATTCGATTGAATTTATATCAAAAAACGTTCGCGTATAATCCCAGTGCGTAACACAAAGGAAATTCAAATACGTTGCCACTCAAGTTAAAAATATAATACAGGAATAAAGTATTCCCAGTTTACGTATGCTTGTCGGCACGGGTTTTGAAACCTTAGGCTTAAAATTGTTTGAATCTTATGTTTATGACGAAAAGGTAGAATTTGCTAAAGCGATTAAAAGCTAAATTCATTGAGAAAGTAGAATCTTCGTGCCTTTCTAGAACACTAGCATTATTTCGAAGCTATGCTCACGTAGTAACCTTATAAAACATAACCTTTAATCACTAATGTGTTTCAAATCTAGAGGTATCATAAAAAAATATTATCAAAATCTGACCATAAAGTTCTGGACATTACCTCCTCCCCACAAACTCTTAAATATACCGGGTGCGGCGATTGAACTGTCCGTCTCTATTGAATTTAGAACGAAATTCAGTGATTGCTCTTCATTTGGGGGGAATATCGAATATTGAAATACATCGAGCGCTGCCAAATCTTCAACTGAACGAGAAATTTGTGCATCGCACTATTCAACGATATAATGAGGCTGGTAGCGTTAAAAAACGCTACGGTGGCGGACGACGCTGTACTGCAACAGGGCCAGCAGTTGTCGAAAAGGTGCGTCATCGATTAGACAGAAATCCAGCGCGCTCAGCAAACCAGCTCGCGAAGGATCTCAAGGTGAGCGATCGCAGCGTTCGTCGCATATTAAAGGAAAAGCTTAAAGTCAAACCATTAAAAAAAAACCTCTCTCAGGAACTCACTGCTTTACAGCGTAGCAAACGGTTGGATCGATCGAAAGAGCTGATTCGCTTGCTCGACTCTGGCAAGCTTCTCAACTTGGTGTTTTCATATGAGAAAACTTTTTGCTTTGAACAATTTTTAAACAAACAAAATGACCGTGTTTGGTTGAAGGGACGTGTCAGCGACCATTCAGACGAATTGCAAGTCACTCGACGCCAAGGAGCCGACCAAATCATGGTCTGGGCGGCGGTGTCTGAAAAAGGCTGTTCTCCGCTTGTTTTTCTTCCAATGGGTCGCAACCAAGTAAAAATAAATGAACAAATCTATCAAGATAAAGTCTGATACCGTGGGCACGCAACACATTCGGTTCTGAGCGTTGGACTTTCCAGCAAGACTCGGCACCATCGCACAGAGCAATTGGAACGCAAAATTGGTTAAAAGCAAACGTTCCAGTGCTGATCGACCAAGATATGTGGCCGTCGTCATCACCCGACTTGAATCCGTTGGACTTTTGTATTTGGGGTGTTTTACAGGCCAGGGCCTGTGCTAAAAAACACACTTCGCTGGAAGCGCACAAAGTTACTCTTACGCGAGAATGGAATTGTTTGAGTGACGATGTCATTCGAGCAGCCTGCGCTTCTTTCAGAAAGAGACTTCAGCCTGTAGTAAAGGCAAAAGGCGGTTTTATTCCTGTGGAATAAGTGATAATAAAACTTTGAACTTTCTATTTTCACATGCCAAAAGTGAATAAATAAATATTGAAAATTAACAGAAATATTTCATTTTCACATACGGACAGTTCAATCGCCGCACCCGGTACATACATATCAGTAAATAAATTCAAACAAATTGTCAAAACCTTCTTGTGTAGAAAGGCCTACTATAAAATATCAGATTATATAGAGGATAAAAAAGCTTGGGACGGAATTTACTCGAAAAATAACAACTAACTAACAGGCTAAAGTTTCTTCGTCGCTTCTTTACTAAAGTGAAGAAGCGACGACCGACCGAAGCGACTGAAATCTAAAATATCACTTTATTTCCGTGTCAGTGTTTAATTATTAAAATTTGACCTCTTCTACGTGTACATTTATTGTATTTATGGAAATGAAGAGTTTTTTACTTTGACTTTAAAATGAAAACAAACTTAATATAATTATAATGATAGTGTATTGTAGATAAAATGATGTTCGACCATAATGTCATGTAATAAGGTTCAAGTTTGCTTGGACGTTAGGCGAGTATCAAGATTTCTGCCGGTTGTTCCAAAAGCTTCTAACTTTAGCTGAACTCTAAGACTTCTCGAAACATACCATTTGTATGTGACGTGGATAAAGTCTCAAGAAAAAGTTTCTGTAAGTTCAAGATTCGCGTGTCATAAATACTTACAGGGTGTTTCATTGTTAGAGGATCTGAATTTATTAGGAGGAGAGGGGGATTCCGTTTTGCATTTATTGGACTGCTATTGCTTTTATAACCAATTTAGTACTCTTAATACGAGCGGATGCAAAAAACATTCGATAAAAGTTTACGAGAACTCGATTCGACTCTTTCCATACATTTGGCGCTTTGCAGCGCCTCTACCGGATAGAGAGAAACTATTTTTCCTAGTTTGACATTAAATTTATTTTTTGACATTAAATTAAATACACAGCGATTAAATAGTTTCATACAAAGTCGATTTTAGCCTCGTAATATTCTGTTCTTGTACGTGTAAGCGAGACAAAAGCTAAGTCTCGAAAAAAATCTTCGAATTCATAATGACGTCACTCGTCATACTGGATTGAACTGATCGCCCATGGTCACCGGCATGGAAAAGCGATATACTACATACTAATACACGAGCACTCGGTCTATATAGTAACTTATATAGTAATCTAGGCTAAGAACTTCAAACATGCTATGCTGCTTCAGCATGCAAAGTTTCAGCCCTATCCGTTCAGTAGTTTTTGCGTTGTCTGGTGAAAAAGACACATACGTCTTCACATACTTTCGACTTTAATATATCAGGTTCATATCCAGTTGGATTTCAAGAAATAAACATAAACTCGCTGTGCCCACAACTAGACTACACAAAATCAATGTATCTTTTAAAGGGCAATGTATACGCTTCTACAACAAAACTCCTAGTGAGTTGCAAAAATTATCAGTAAATAAATTCAAACAAATTGTCAAAACCTTCTTGTGTAAAAAGACCTACTATAAAATATCAGATTATCTAGAGGATAAAAAAGCTTGGGACGGGATTTGCTCCAGCTCGAAAAATAACAACTAACAGGCTAAAGGTTTCTTCGTCGATTCTTTACTTTAGTCAACATACCGAAGCGGCTGAAATCAAAAATATCACTTTATTTCCGTGTCAGTGTTTAATTATTAAGAATTTGACCTTTTCTAAGTGTTCATTTATTGTATTTATGGAAATAAAGAGTTATTGACTTTGACTTTGACTTTGAATGATTTTTATTTTATTGAAAATACGGCGATTTTCAATAACGAGTATACTAAGTTTTCCACAAAAACTCTCCTTACATGGATGACTATATTCTAATAATCTAGTCACGGAATCTCAAAAGCTGCTGCAAAGTAGATAGAAGTTACTCATAAACGACATTCACAACCACAAATTGAACAAATGCCTACATTACTTTCCAAGTTACTACGTGCTTGGTTTAAGTAAATAAGTTTAAACTTAGCAACTTAGTAGCGTAAATGGTAGAGTCGTTTTGCGTGTAAAATTATATTTGTTTGGATTCGTCGGACGCGATTTTAAGTCGTTAAGAGAATCCGAGATTTGAAATCTCGGATTTTATTACAAAAGATTTCCGCCTTGGGGCAAATGTTTGTACTATCTGCAAATATTAGTTCCGGGTGTTGTGGGTATTTCTTTTGGTAATAAAAATATCTATATAAGTAATGTTTGCCATCCAGTACCCATAATATAAGTTCTGCTTAGCTTGGCGCTAGATGATGCTGTGTGGATAAGCCAGCTATATTTATTTTATTTTTATTTATTTTTGTATATAAAACAAGTTAAACGACCAATCTGACCGCCTGTCGAGCTCTTCCTATCCTCTCCTGCTACACGTATGGGTACGTCATTTTGGTCTGTCCCGTAAAGTTTTTCGACAATTCTTCGCTTTCTAACAATAGTTTTATTGTGTACAATAGCCATTCTAGTGTGATTTGGGTAAATTATTTAAACAAATGAGCACAAAACCTCACGACGTTGTCATAAATACGTCAACGCCCGAAGCCTCGCATGGGTCTCAACTTTTACACTCACACCAGCAAAAATACTGCCCCCAAACAAGGGAGGTTACGTCATATTCACCATGCTCGGCAGGCGGATTGCGAATCGCAGTAAAGATATTAAATAACGGAAAAAATCTGGTGCTTTTTCTGTAGTAGTTTCTCTTACTCCACTCTTACAACATCCACGGGCTAAGTTGGACGGGTCGATGATTACGCCACGACCACCACAGCTATGTGTCTCTAGTCTCCCACTCACGCACGACAAAATGTCGCGTCGTTTTGAACACAAATTTATTTCTGCTTTAACTTTTAAAATGATGCTACACTCATGTACCTTAGACTTTTAAAACATACATATTAGAAGAAGTAAGGAGTGCTTTTAAAATGGCTAAAAGCTTAGGTACAGTTTTATTTAAGAGACTGGCGCAGGCATTTTGTTCCAGTGCTTTAAAGTCCATAAATCCGTTACTTTCTGCTCTACCTTATTTTAAAAGCTGAAAATGTTCTACCGTATAATAGCGAGTTTTAAGGAAATGTTTCATAAAATTACTTTTATGTTTTTAAGTCCAGTCTTACAAAACCTTTTTAATTATTGGGAAAACGAGTGACGTAACATGCTCTGAGATGTAGCTTGAAATTAAAATTCCAGGCACATCCCTCGAATGCAAATCAGGTTATCGTAGGGAAGAATTTTATTGTAGGCTATGGTACCACGGAACGCATCAGGAGGATTTGTTCCCAACGTACCACGCATGACTATTCTCAGCGTCCGACGCGAGTCGGAGCATAGGGATTTAGGTACAATCTACATCAAGCCATAAACTTGCTATGCTAAATACTTATAAACGTTATTGTTTTTAACAATAATTGCATGTACCGAAACGTATTTCATAGAATAAAAAGAATTCTTTATGAAATGGTGTATTCTAAAGCTACCAAGAAAAAAAATCCTCATCTTCATCATATAAGACCTCCGCTGCTGATCAGATCAGGTCAGATTCAGATTCATTTATTGGTACAAGAAAATAAGCAGTTCAATCGACGAACATACATGTTTTTTAATAAACAAACTTAGATTAAATACACAGTCAACAATACAATAAATTTGGTTCACTGAAATAAATTAACAGGTATAAATAAAATTAAACATGCATAGAGTAGTGCAACAATTATTATATTCAGGTAGCGTTAACCTTCAAACTCCCCATAAACAATTAACTCTTATGTTAGACCAATGTGCACGTAATAATGTATGCGCACATAGCTAGTTTCCGTTGAGACTGGCCGCCGAATCCGTAATTCGGCTAGAAAGACATCGTCATCTTTGGTATTGTGTCTAGTGTAATTTATGCCCTTTGTGTCACTTAACTATTGAATTAGTAAATTCCAGTAATGATAGTTTTAAATTAGAAATAAACACTAAATACTTAAAATTTACGCGGGCGCAATGCGTGCCATTTTGTGGAAAGGACAAGCATAGGATTTCGCGTTCGTAGGAGCGGGACTAAGCGTACGTTTTTAGAACGGCGGCGTAAGCGCAAAAATCAAGTTATTGTTTATTAACAAGAAAACTATGCAACTTATGAAGAAACTGGTTCAAGAAACCAAACAATTAGTAATAACCTACGAATCAAAACATAAGTCTTTTCAATAGAGCGCAGGGTTCCTGGGATCTCGATCTAATTATGTGTGCACTTTCATGTTTTTTTTTATCATAATTATTTTTCTTAATCATGTTTTCATATTCAAGGAACAGGAACCAAAGAAAAAATATAGAATTTTCTGTAATTCGAGTTTTTTACCACGGAGATCCCGTGAGTAATGATATCTAGGCCTAATTTGACAACCAAATCCGTTTGGTTTGCCCCTTAAAGTGTCCATGAAAAGTTGGAAATGAAAAAAAATCGCCTGCTAAATAGAAATGTTATTCCACCACACCCAATCTCGACGCAGTGTGTGTGACTGACGTGACGTATCTATTCCATTTGTGCACGGAGGGGTTGCGTCTGGACGCGAAAGGGTTAAAAGAGATTTTTGTGGTTTTTTTACGTAATTGTTATTTTAATGAGTAAGCCCCCTCACACTTTAAGTATGGGTGCGGGTTCAAGTCCAGTCGAAGTCGTAACATATTTGAGATGTTATTTAGCTTCTTTGAATTTTATTTAAGTACCTACCTAATCGAAAGAGTTTTTGTAACATTAAAAGCATTTTTCGCAAAGGTGTGTTTCCAAGCGATTTAAATATTGTATCTAGTTATTATCTTGACCCTGCAAAGGCCCTGCAAGAATTTTAATTTAACTATATCTTTGCTAATATCGGGCTTCATTCAGCAGGTTGTTGAAAAACTTACGAAAGAAACAAAAACAATGGCATTCAATACCTTTTACCTAATTACTATAATATCATTCAAAATAATTAATAAATTGTGAATGATAGTCTCTTTAGGAACATAACTATGGCACATCTTAATGCTGAGAAAAAAACAAAAGCGAAGCTTGTTTAGACCACCTGCCAGTTGGTCACACGAGGTCGCGTCCCGTCGGTCACCACAAGACCGATTTACTTCTATTTATGTCTAAACGAAAAGGCCTACACTCAGCAGTGGGTGTTAACGCTGTGACAATGATTGCAAATGATTCAAAAAAAGTTTTGTTGCGTAACCATTCCAAAGCTGTACAAGTAAAACAACCAGACCGGTCCAGATGGCGGAAAAAGCGTTCCAAGCGCTGTCACATTAGTTCGAGTGGACCTTCTTGTGGTATTGACGTACAAGGGTTAAGCCTTCCCTATTTATACGGCTCTTTTAAGGTCGTCGCCCACTGCTGCTAAAGAGCAGCTTAGTACATGATAAAATAAATAGTTAAGGGAGATCTGATATGACGGGTCAATAAATAAAAACAATACGATGCCAGTGTAGGATGACCTCTGGATATTGCAGGCGTCTATTTGTTGCGGCAATAGCTTACCATTCTGCGGGCCGCAACGTTATCTGACATTTAGTGAATTAAAAAAAAATGCGACGAAGTAGGTACCTAAATTTGAAATATGCGCTTGTCTATTGAAATTGCGTGATATATTTTAAGCGATCATTGTTAATTTATTTGGTAAGTTTGTGAAAAAAACTCCAGCAGAAGTGCAAACTTACCTTTTTTGTTTCAACTCGTTGGCAAACAGAAAAATGCGTAGAAAATTGTTTTCATTTTTATTTTGCGAGAAACAAATAATTTATAAATTATGTCCGTCCACACGTTTTACTACAATAGAGGAGTATACGACTGTAGAGGTATACTGAACGACTGTTCAGCAGTTCAAAGCGTAAATACTCCGAGCATGTTGCAGATAGGTGTGGTGCAGTGGACTGTGAGCTTTAAAGTTCGTAAAAAGTATTCGGGTCCAGTGAAGTGGAAGGTCTTTATTGTGAGAAATAGTTGGTTTGACACAAATAAAACTACTTTTTAGATATGGGTTTACAGTAAATAGGTTTATTTTTTGGTAGACATCAAGCCGGGTACTGACCGGTGTTACGGGGCGTAATGTAACATGTTACACAGCGAGCGTTCGTGCAGTCAGTGCGGGGAAATAAGGCGCTTGTAGCGAGCAACGATACGGGTTTTAGCACACGGCGCGCGTAATGTTTCACGCTCGCTGCAAATGTACAATACGCCAACCGATTTAAGTAAAAAATGGGAGATGAGGTACCAGCCTGTCAAAAGTGGAAGGCATAGTAGTAGTGCGTTGTCTCGGTCTCACTTCGGCCTAGGCACGTCTTTCCATCTTTTTTGTTCATTATAATTATTGCACAAGATTGGAAATGTAACTCTGAAAAACACTTGCAAACACTCGCTGTTTGCGTGTAGTTGTAACCCAGGCCAGATGTTGAGTAACCGCTGGGAGAACGTCCATATCTACAGATTTTACTTTTACTGATATCTATGAATACGCCCCGTAATGATGTATCCGACTTTACACAATATCGTATAGCGACTAATAAACGTGAGCTTGTGGGAAACTAGACGTCTGATGTACTTGCTTAAAAAAAAGTCCTGCGCAAATAGCTAGTCCTTCCGTTGAGACTGGCCACCGTAGCTGAAACTCGGCTAGATCGACATTGTCATTAACCATCATATCAAATATACATCTCTCTCTCTCACTGAAAACCAGCGCTGGGTGGACACACCACTGTGCACCCAGCACAATGCTGAGTGAAGGCCATATTTCCTTAAACACTGCTACGCACAAAGTAAATTTATTTTGTAACTTAGGTAGTATAAATTGGCATAGAATTAAGGCTAATTGTGTATAGTAGTTTTAAGGTAAATAAAATATTTTTCACTTCATTTCATTTTCATTAATATATTTTTGTAAAGTAGGCACTAAAACGTCCAGCTGGTTAATTCAGATGCATTTGGTAGACAGATAGATCATTTATTTAATCAATATTCGTTACATAAATTGATTGGCAATCCATTAAAGCCTATAGGCCTATAGCCTTAGGTTTGTTTAAGCACTGGGTTCTCCTTATTTTTAGAATTTATTATTAGCTGTAGTTTAACGCGTCGCTTAGTTACATAAATAATCCTAAATCTTAAACAAAACAATCAAAGATAACAGTCATAATAAACACACACATTGGTAATGTATCACGCATTTTTTTTTTCGTCACTCGTTGCTATTTTTTCTTTTCTTTTGTATTCGAATTCAAAATGCAGCGAAAATGCGTGAAAAATTCACGAATGCATTAACCGAATAACCATCTATGTTTTTTGCATGTGATCCAATTACTACATGTTTTTAATTGTATCTATTTAGATTGCTTCTTACTTATAAAAAACTGGGGCATTGTACCAATACTGCGAATATTAAAATACTTTTCCGGGAATCGAACAAACCCTTTATGTTTCAGGCGAACCATCTCCCACTCCTCTATAAAAGTCATCAAAAATTATTAAATTCATAAACCTTTCCCAATTTAGATTTCTCTTCATCTCAATTATTTATCAAAGTGAAGCTGACGACGTGAATATTTATTGAACAAATATAGCAAATTGGATCGTGTACCAGGACCCAGAAAATGAAGTGTCAGATATTAAAGTCAGTATTAGGTTTACGAAGGGGAACATTTCCTTTAAATTTTACTGGTATTTAGAAGGAATCTTTGTATAACCTATCTTTTACTAAAGAGGCATCTAATTTTTGTATGTTGGTCCGGGTAGAAAATAATATTGCCACCTAGCACAACATTTATTACGGTTTTTGTGAAGTAATATGCTACATTTTCAGCTATTGGTATAGTATACATACTAATAATAATATGTATTTAGGGGCACGGTATTAAGGTGTTCTGGCTCAACATTTTTTACATAATAGACTTAATATCTTTTATGCGAATATATTGAGCCAGTGCAGTGAGTGCTGAGCGGAAGCGGTGCTGTATAAATGTGCTTAAACCTTCATGGTGACCGACAGTTAGGTACTTGTACCTTACAAAATATAAACCATGATAATTTTTAACGAATTATTGCCATATGTCTCCCGGCTCTGTCACCCTAGGGGGACAGATGAGAAAAAAAGTTCGATCTGTCCCCCTGTTAGCCACGAGGAGACAGTTCGAACAATTTCAATAAAGAATATTTCGAGCTGTCCCCCTTTTTGAAACGGTGGGACAGATGAAACTTTTATTAATCCAAAAAGTTCTATCTGTCCCCCTGTTAGCCACGAGGAGACAGTTCGAACAATTTCAATAAAGAATATTTCGAGCTGTCCCCCTTTTTGAAACGGTGGGACAGATGAAACTTTTATTAATCCAAAAAGTTCTATCTGTCCCCCTGTTAGCCACAAGGAGACAGTTCGAACAATTTCAAAAAAAGAATATTTCGAGCTGTCCCCCTTTTTGCAACGGTGGAACAGATGAAACTAAACTTTTATTAATCCAAAAAGTACTATCTGTCCCCCTGTTAACCACGAGGAAACAGATCGAACAATATCAATAAAGAATATTTCGATCTGTCCCCCTTAAACGGTGGGACAGATTAAACTTTTATTAATCCAAAAAGTTCTATCTGTCCCCCTGTTAGCCACGAGGAGACAGTTCGAACAATATCAATAAAGAATATTTCGATCCCCCTTTTTCAAACGGTGGGACAGATGAAACTTTTATTAATTGAAAATGTTCGATCTGTCTTCTTCTTAGTGACGGGGGACAGAACGAACAATACTTATTAATACTTGTCTGCCGCCAATTAAAAAAAAACATTTACCTAATAGGTACACTATTAACTCTCGTTATTTTAAACATAGTGATTATTGAAACAAAATTATCATAAAATACTAAAGTATACATTAGCATGGACGTCCCTAACTTTCTAAAGCGATTTGAATAAATAAATAAATAAACTCTTATTTTGATTTTATTTTGCATACAATATTAATTATCTATAACTTACAATAATAAATTTAATACGAGTGTATTCTAAAAGTTTTTCGAATCGCTATAACAATTTCATCTTCTCCTCTCCTATCAATAACTATAAGGTTCATTTTAGCTTATTTCTGGGTGTCAATAAAGACGGTTCTTGGAAGACAGCCAGCGTTTGTCAATCATTTATCACTTCCCCGCGGAATAGAGATAAGTTTCCCAAACTATTAATATTACGGCAATGACCGAGGGATATTTTTGGCTGATAGGAATAGGAATATTTTTAAGGATTTTCTTACATAAGTTTGGATAAAAAAATACGGTTTCAGTACTCACGTAGTTTAGGCAGGTAGGCAAGTTTTTGTTTACCATTTAGGTTTAGACATGAGTACCGTTATTTAGCTTGAATATCAGCGATAGCGCGCAATTTGAGCCGGATAATAACCGGTGTTACGCGGCGTAATGTAGCATTCGCAGCGAGCATGATACGTTACGCCCTGTGCTCCGTCTGATGTGACGCGGCTGGCGAAGTTCCACTTGCGACGCAGGAGGTTGCGGGTTGGATTCCCGCCTTGGGACAAATGATTGTACGATCTGCTAATATTTGTTCCAGGTGTTCTGGGTATTTTCTTTTATGAATAATAAAAAATATCTATCTATGTATTATAATCTATTAAGAACAACAGTCATCCAGTACTCTTAACACAAGCTCTGCTAGCTTGGGGCTAGATAATGATGTGTGGATTGTACAGCATTATTTATTTATTTATTTGTTGCTAGCTTGCGAGCGCTTCTTTCCCTGTAGCTAATATAATTATAAAATCGGTGCCCTTAGTGACGTCACGAACGCTCGCCGCCGCACAGTAACGCCTGTCAGTATTTACCTTTAAGCTGCGTTTTTGGTGGACAGTGGGAGCAGAGGCGGAATGTTGACAGTTTAATGTCACATTTCCATACCGTGAGCGAAATTTTCTTTGAGAACTGCTAAATCCTCCGCACCTGCTGTCAACCGAAAACGCAGTCGTACATGCAAACTTTCCATAGACAAATTACCTACAAGAATCCGCTGCCTCCTCCAATCACGCGACACACTTTTTTTTTTGACTAGCACAGTGAAGTTTGTCCTAACTTACAAAATATTTTAATTTGCTTCAGCTTTAATCCGATGACCTCGTGTTCAAATCTTCCCAACACAAAAACTTTTAATTTTGTTTTACAAATTCAGATAAAAAGTCAAAGTTAGACGTGGGGACGAGCGGGAATAACCCAGATAATCAGGGTATCTCATGAATAAGAAACATAGGTGTAATGTAATGTTTCTTTTGTAATTAGTGTGTGTGTGTAGTGTGTGTGTAGTACTAACCTTAACTTTAAGTCTTTTAGTTTAGTCTTTAGCTTTTCACTAACAAAATATGGATCTTAGTAATTCGAAATACAATATTTTTATTTTTTAGTTTTCCCTTCCAAAACCAAACAGGCTTTGCAATTACAATCCAACCCGCAATTTCTAAGCTACAATATCTCACCGTTAAGTTACTTGTATGACTTAAGTAACATAACAGACGGTTTATATCACATTTAACTGTTAATTGACATTTGAGGTAAGCGATCTTTCCCGGGAGGATGAAGGAACTACTTAAACTTGAGATATACTGCTCATTAATTATGCGAGCAGGTTTAATTTAATTACCTACTTAGCTTGTGGTAAGTTTGTGTTTGTACATAGTACGGGGTGCTTATGACATTATTTAAGGTAACTTCAAGGTATCATTATTTAAGGTAAAATCTTCGTAGTATTTACTATACAAAGGCACATACCTACTTGAGGGCGCAATGCGCGCCATTTTGTACAAAGGATAGGCATAGGATTGCGCGTACATAGGAGCGGGACAGAGCATACGTTTTTGGAACGGCGTAAGAAAATTAATCAAGTTTTTGCTTATTTACAAGAATACTACACAACTTATGAAGAAACCGGTTTAAGGAATTAAACAATTAGTAACAAACTACGAATCAAAACATAAGTCATTTCAATAGACCGCAGGGTTCCTGAGATCTCGACCAAATTATGTGCGAAACAGTACACAATCATGATTATTTTTATCTTATTTTTTTTTTCTCAATTGTTTTTTCACATTCAAGGAACCAAAGAAAATAAGTAGAATTTTATGTAATTTTATTTTTTTACCACGGGATCCGTGAGTACTGAGACCTAGGCCTAGTTTTACAACCAAACCCGTTAGTTTCGCCCATGGTTCGCCCCGTAACTTGCTATGCTGTGTTGCGGTGTTCATGAGTGGAGATCACGACTCATTAACTATCTATCTATAGCTGGTACTATGCTGTGATATACGTGTTCTTGATAGGAGGCCACGACACACTCACTCATTAGGGCATTTTGGGGCACTCACTAGGTGGTCCTATGTCCAGCAGTGGACAACTAGCATACATACATCTAGTACCCATAACACAAGCTCTGCTTACTTTGGGGCTAGATGATGCTGTGTGGATTGTCCAGCATTATTTATTTATTTATTTAACATGAGGAAGATGCAATAGAATTATCTTAAGAGCAAGTCCATTCTAAAGTCCGGTGAAATAAAGCTGTCGTCTACCTGTCGTGCGACCGTTAAAGTAATCTGTCGAAAATATTTTCGTACTCTCATGTGATCTTTATGTATCAATTTTTATTATTTGAAGCACAGTTCTATAAGCTCCTTATAGGGTTTTAAAGTACATTGTTCATCGAGGTGAAAAGTGACTGATTCCTATCGAGTGTATTCTCCTGAGTGATAGCTTTATTTTTTTTCACCTAAAAAATAAAAATAAATTTGAAAAAGAAGTTGCACTTTTCTCTTTTTCTATATATTTCTGGATGTTTTGGGTAATAGGTTCTCAATCACTGCTTGAGCAGTTTCTTTTATTAATGACGGTGTCATTCAATCTTTACTATTACTCGACGACATTCTGTAGAATTAATATAATAACCTAACTCAAATGTAAATTTCAAAGAAATTCCCTCAGCGCGAATGCCTCAGGAAGAGCACTGAATAGAACGGAATCATATGGCGGGCTCGGAGTAAAAACCTTTTGTAGTATAAACCTATAGTGAAAATACCCATAGCAAAAGGCTGAAATTTCAGAAAATAAAAAAAAATAACACGTTACAAATGGATTTCCATACATTATTCTCTGCCGGCAAACGCGTGAGAAATGAAATGCCATAGAGATTTTCGACCCGCAGCCTTATTGTATAAGTCAACTGGTAATCGACATCGACTTCATTTTTGACATTTGAACCTAGCCTGGACTTCGATTCTCACTTTCGTATTGTTTAAATAGATGTCACATGCACACCAGCGAAATTCAAACCTAGATAATGAATGGAACTTCGTATTTTAGTATTGCGTAACGCCGAAATGAATTTCAGTAGCAAATTCAAGCCAATGTGAAACGACAGATGAAGCAGGGATCATTCGAATCTTGTTTGAAGTGTTTTGGTCAAATTTGAATCAAAATAAGAAAATGAAACCAAATAAACCGTGAACTTTTGACAACTCCAACAGTGACATGAGTTAATTTGACAGTTTGAAGAAAGAAAACTTGCGTTTCGTTACTACCTTTGTTGTAAACATAGTGACAAAATACGTGATTAAATTGCAATTATTGACAAAATAATGTACAGGCTGTGTTTTTACAGCACAATAAATATAATTACCGTTTTTCAACATTAGTTGAACTGGTATTAACCAGTGATACTACTAGTAGTCCTACTTGCATTAACGAAGCGCATGAAAGATCGAAAACATGAGAAATTGGATTCACATGGATCATTCATTTCGAAACCGAAGACCAGTTAAATACCTTAGTTAGACAATACCTGTGGACAATACCTACCGACGACATTCTGATTGGGTCGACCACTGGTAATCGACTTGAAGTTCACTGGATTTCAAGTTAGACAATAAGGCTGCCGCATTCTAGTACGCTTGCAATGACGTGCTTTCTAGCTCAAGTTTGGAAAAGGCATGAGTCACTTTCCGAGCAGGTGTTATATATAAAAGTTATTTTTTCCACTGAATTCTACTCGAGCAGTAGTAGCAATGTACTTTGTACTTTCGTTGCACACAAGGGTCGTCAATGCCTTGCTGATAAAGTAAAGTAAAAAAAATACTCACAAAAACTGCTTCATCAGCATTATCTATCCTTGTAAAAGTTAGAAAACCTTAATTTTATGTTTAAGTAAGTTTATTATAATGTTCGTAGGTACCTATTATAGTATGTAGTTTAACTATTATTGTTTTTCTTTTACTCTTCGAGTGCCACCGTCTATTTTGTTCTTATGTACATGTCCAGTCCATCCCAAGGTTGCCTGGAAGAGATCGCTCATAGCGATAAGGCCGCCTTTGTACTTCGTCTACTCTTAGCATCTACATCTGTATTTTTTTCTGTCTTTGTGTGGTACAATAAAGTATTACCTACCTATCTATCTATCTATATATACTCATTTATCTAATGAAAAAAAAACCCTTTTCTACATGGCAGAGCCCTACCTACCTTTACTTAACAAAACCATTTAACCATTATCATTCGTATGTAACTTTGATAGGTATTATTTTTTAGTCGCCTTTGTGGATTTTTTTAATAAACCATAGGTAGGTTGTAAGTACTTAATAATTTACATATTTTTCTTTTTATTTCTCTATGATCGCATCTAGAAACGTAATAATAAGAACGGAATTTAAAAACCGACGTTCGTTACAATTTTTATCGACACCAGGGACAAAAGCAGTGCTTATCTATAATTATCAAAACCGTTACCGCGCTCCTCATGTGTAAAGTAATTAAGTAATTAATATCCAAATATTAATCAGCTTAGGTTCATGTTTGACTCGTTTCAGCGTTGATATACCTTATGGGATAGGTACATTGATATCATTTTGCAGAGTAGGTACATATAAACGCCCTCTGTACGTAAATAACAAACCCAGTAATGCGTAAAATTGAAGTGTCTTCGCTGGGATTACCCGACAATCTCACGTTATGCGTTATTAGGAATACCTTGGTTCACGCCTCGTGGATTTGTCTATAGAAGCAGCGAATTCATCAGTCCAGTTTTATTTCTTTAGATTTTAAAATTTACAAAATAACATAGGTATTTTTAAATAATTAAATACACATAATAGTATAGCTGAATGTAAAATAAAGAAACAGAAAAAAAAGTCGTATGTAATATCACGCAATTAATTATTTGATTTCTTTTAATTCGATTTCCTCTGCTCAGAGGGCATTTGTCTTGAAAATATGTACATTTAGCTTCACCCATCATCATCAGTATTTTAGCCCTAAGCCACCCGCTGCTGGACAAAGACCAGCTCCTTTATCCCTTGAGAGCTTCTCTGCCCTCTGCTTTTTGCAGCCAAGTATGCCCAGCCACTTTGACTATGTCGTCAAACCAACGCGTTCAGCTTATCTCCAACTTATATAATTGAGATCCCACTGGTAGACAAAGGTCCCCATCCAACTTGTTCAAGAATGGCCACGCCAGAACCTGCTTTTTGTGTAAGAATTTATTTCGCTTTTCTTATAGCCCCAAGTGAAACCTTGCGTCAGTAACAAGAAAAACTTCTTTCGGATTGGATATCAAAACTTTGAGAGCGGTGATACAATCATCGGAATATATTGCGGGCCTCTTGCGAGCTTACTTCAAAGTTATTGTTGGAATTTCAGCTAGAAAGTAATATTTATTTAGAGGTATTTGAAAGATATAAAGGACATAGATTTATCTTTAAAATATTCAAAGGGTAGAAGACTGAAAATAAATGTCCCTTCTGCAAAATGTAGTCTTGATTTTTCGCTTTTAAGTTGTATAAAGTAACACAAGTAAATATTTATGTTTCTATAAAATAGACTTAAAACTCCTCACAAAAAACTTTGAAGTTCGGTTCGTTATCCAAGTGTACTAGTAGAAACTACATTTATACTCACATTCATAGCATCATTATATTATTAACAATATTAGTACTTACCTAGATTGTTTCTCTATTTTTTTTTAGATTTGTAATAAAGTGTTGTGGTCGTCTAGAAGAAAACCGCAGCATCCAACATCAAGATGAAAAATACAGTCTCAAGGCCGAAGAACCTAGCACAAAAAAGCGTATACGTTGTCCCTTTGAACCTACATTCATCCATAAACTATTCACACTGTTCCCCGGTTACGAGCTACGTCATCAGAGCCCTGAGTTCGGTTACTGGATAGCAACGAGTCGTTGTCGAGACGTTCCATTTTTGAACCTATGGGATTTTGTAGGACTCGCGTTCGAAACTGATGGTAAGAGCAAAAATCACAATAAGTTAGCACGTTAAATATATAAAGGTGAAAGTTTTTTACCCCTTCACGTCAAAACTTGGTTTGGGCTAAAATTTTGTAGATACTATACTGCAAAATTTTAGCCCAGTTGAGTTTAGACTGAATAACACGTCAGCTACTTCTTCAACCCTTAAATCAGTTTCACTATAAAACGTTTTCATAGAACATGAATTAGATTTTGGTTGTATTGGAAGACCGCTTCTATAAGCTTCTTTTTATAGCGGAGCAACGCGTGCAAAGCCGTGGCCACAATATAGTCTAATACAGGATTAAAAAAAAAATATCAGTGAATTTACGCACGGTTCATTCACCACACTAAAAAAATGCGAAGGTTTGGAGTTTTGGATGTTTACGTCATCACGCCAGAACTACTGAATGGGCTGGGCTGATTTTTGCATATAATATTGTAGTTTTAAACCTAAAATATTATAGAGGCTTCTTTTGCAAAGCTGCTGGCAGAAGCAAGTTCATCCATAAACTATTCAAACTGCTCCCCCGTTTACGTCATCTGTTTGCAAGTTTGTGCTATTTTCACCCTCTTCCTCCATTCAAGGGAATGTACACCTTGACCTCTCGCGTTAACTGTCGTTTGCGCAAGTTTGTTGGGAGGATTTTTATGTAGACCGACACGATTTACTGGTAAGAGAAGTGTTATAAAAATGTATTCTTACTAGAATCTTTGGAAGTGATATAAATTGAGTGTAAACCTATATCATATCTTAGTAAATTTAGTAAATTCTCTAAGCTCAGAGCATGATTTTGGAATAATAATTTTAAGGAACGCATACCTTTCCAAATACCTCAAGCAAGCGGAAGGAATCGAGCTGTAGAGTTTGTTGTAGAAAATCTAATCGGACGAATTGTCAGAATGAGTTAGTTTCATATAGATTCCTCCATTCTCCAGGCGTATTTGGCTTAGATAAAGCTGCCCCGAAGCTATACTCAGAAATATTGCATATTAATGGTCGATATTTTTTGTATTCCATCCATTACTGGACAAAGGCTTCCTATATAGATCGCCACAATGACCGATCCTGCAGTACCTCATCCAGCGATTTCCCGCGACCTTCACCGGCTCACCTTTAGAGGGGGGTCTGCCCACGTTCGACTGCCTACATCCTTTCGGTAAGTTAATTGTCACCACTCGAGAAACATAAGATCCAACGGCCATTGGTTCTGCGAGCTATGTGCTCTGAGCGCTGAGTTCGGTTTGACGATAGTATCGTGCGTGAATGTTTTCTATGATATTTGTGCAGTTCCATGTCCGAACGACAGAGAAAGAAAGAGAAACAAAGAGAGAATTTTTCTACATATCTCGTAGAAAAATTAGACATCACGATACTATCGTCGAACCGCAATCAGGGCTCTGCCATCGCGGTGTCGTATCGTCGCCTATAAAATCGCAAACAGTCGACTGTACCATAAGTCGCAGCAGCTATCTCGATCTAACAAGACTTTCAGTAATTTACGAGACAACTTCACTCGTGAGTTCGGAGGTGAACGCTTATCGGCTTTCAGGATTACGGTACTGAAAACTTGACTTTAAATTCTGTAAGCTTAAATTTATATTATTTTAGTAACATGGTGTGGGTTGTTATACGTTGCTGATCAGTTTGATTTTCAGTTTGATAATTAAAGTTTGGAATAAGCCCTATTCGAATTGCATATTTTGATTAGAAATAACTGGTCTTATAAAATTATAGAGCCTAGAATGATAGTTTTCGCACGCGTTTTTCCTCGTTAGATAGCCTGCGGCCTGCATAATAATTATAACGTACTTCCCCAGAATAAAAGGTTTATCCGTCCGTGCATATTATCTTCGTTCAGCCATTAAGTCATGTTATATAGGGTATTCCACGCACTTATTTTATTTTTGGTATATGCACAACTATGACATTTCCTTATTGGTGACTGTATGAAAACTGAATGCGAGAATGAAATATTACATAGACAGTTACTTTTGGTATGCTGATTCGCATATCGACTCTAAAACTAATCGGAGCTTAAGAAAGTTTAGATTTTGAATCTAGCTGTCAAAGTGTTTAACGAAGATTATTCTTGATGTTTTTTCATGAAAAAGTATTGAAAATAGTATAAAAATTAGTTGAACACAGTAACTCAATGTCTTTCTTTTTATCACGGAAAAACGCGTGTAATGTCGCGGGCAGAAGCAAGTAGCAAATAAATCAACAAAAATTATTAATTTATTTATTTTAGGGAAACCATCAGCACATTATACATAAATGAGTAATACAATAGAAATTGATGGGCTGTTAACAGGAATCCACCGATATATACACAATAATGTAATACAATACATCATCTTCACCAAAACCCATCCTCTTGTAAGGACGCCATAAGCTTCTAAGGTTACCTAATAACATTGTAACTGTCACTAAAACAGGACAAGGAAGGGACGTAATCGTAAATCACGTAGGTATTTACGTTTAACGTCCTTAATACCCAGAAGGCTGTCACGGTAAACGTGGGAACACGGAAGAGACACTACACAACTTAATTTGGTTATTTTGGCTTGGGGCGGTGCGCAGATCGCATATGCACAGTATAATGTACTTGAGATGTTTGTCTAGGTAGTAGCAGTAGTAAAATACACACGCATAATGCAATAATTAACATCCTATACTAAATACTCATATTATAAAGGCAAATGTATGCGCCGTGGTAAAGATTTTGGCCGAAGACAACGACAAAACTAATAAATGGATCGAGCATAACAACTAACAGGCTAAAGGCTTCTTCGTCGCTTCTTTACTTTAGTCAACATACCGAAGCGACTGAAATCATAAATATCACTTTATTTCCGTGTCAGTGTTTAATTATTGAGAATTTGACCTTTTCTAAGTGTACATTTATTGTATTTATGGAAATAAAGAGTTTTTTGACTTTGAGCTGAAATGTTGCACTTAACGATCTGGAATAATATTTATTTCAAAAAACTCGATGCCATGGACCGAAACTAGTTTTGGAGAATAAAGGCCTTGTGCGGAAAAAAGGCAAATCAATTAAAATAAAAATCGAAACCCTTGACAGTTTTACGGTGATCCATAACATTAAAAGGATCCATCGATTTCCTTCAAACATAGCTACGAATCAGTCTCGTTAATGTGACCTTTCAAACGAAATAAATTCAATCAAACTGAATTCATCCAATTACGAGCTACGATGCCACAGACACAGACACGTCCGACGTAGACATATCGCAAACACGTCAAACTTAAAACACCTCCTTCTTGTTAGGGGTTAAAAAAATGCGAAGCGGTACGTTCTCCAGCCCGCTTGCCCAGAGGGGAAGGGGGTTGTATCACTGCCCCGTAATGAAAAGCCAATAAAGTTTTTTGTTGTGTAGTGCTTACCCCTCACTAATGCACTTTATTTAATTTTCTAAGAGTCAATATGGCTCTTTTCAGGGGGGCCTGTCCAGCTAGCAGTGGAAAAGCTCTGCGGGCAAGCGACGTCACGGGTCGCTTGGCTTGTTGTTAATAGTGGAAAACTGGGAAGCGACATAGGAAGCAACGTAGGAAGCGACACGTAACGGGTCGATCGTCACGGTCCGAATAAAAATCGACATCTCAACAAAACAGCTATATTCATCGGACTTTCATTCATTCCATAGAATAAGGACCACCTTTAGGCCAAGCCAAGCCGACCAAGTTTAGAATAAATTTTAATTTGAAAAATATTACCCGTTTTTGCAGCCATACGAAAAATAAATCCTTACTCGAAGACGTACATTTACAGCAATCAGGAAAATAATTATAAATTATCAGAATGTATTACTTTCGCATTACTACCTGACCCGGCAAACTTCGTTCCGCCTTAGAATCAGAGATGGCATACGAAAAGTATATGAGAAAAACTATTTTCATATATATTTTATATTTTAATATATATTTTATTATTTTTATTTATATTTATTATATTTTAATTCATTATTCGGGACGGAGACAAATCCAACAAATTAATGATCATTAAAATTAGTCCAGCCTTTCTTGGGTAACTAACATGACTTTGTTTTATTAACCGACATCAAAAAGGAGGAGGTTCTCAGTTCGTCTGTGTGTGTTTTTTAATCTATTTTTGTTACTTGATGTCTCCGTCTATGGTTAACCGATTTTATTGATTATTTTACTATTGTATAGAAAATGATCCCGAGGTGGTCCCATAAAATTGTATACCTGAGGGATTATTATTTATCCCGTTAAACTTAAAAAGCAACAAAATATTTTATAGAATCAAATCACGACTAGCTAGTACAACAGTTTTGGCGATATCTGCGCCAATTGTTAATAGATTTTGATGATTCTTTCGTTGTTGTATCAAAATTTATATTTTAAGATGTAGGTCCCTATAAGTTTGATTCTCGAGGAATTGCTATGTGTGCTATAAAACGTAGGTTTGTAAAAAATCATCACAATATGATAATTTTATTTTCACATATTCCCATAGCAACAGCCGTCAACAGTTTCATCCATGTGTCATCAAACTAAATTAGACTTTAATTATAACTAGATGTCACCAGTGTAAACTTAATTTTTTGCACGTGAACATAGATCTTCGCTCAGGGAATGCAAGAGAGGGGTGATTTCGTTCGTCCGAGACATAGATAAATATTATCTACCGGAATTTGAAGTCAGTTTATAATTTTTTAAAACACGCCAAATTATTTAATACTTACCTACTATATGATATGGATAAAGATTGAACTGTTACTTCTGTTCGCTACTAGTTTTTACGTGCCAAGGCTTGTGATGGAATCACGTAAATGATCCCTGAGGCGAGTTTTCTCAAGGGCGTATTAAGGAGGTTTGTGCTAGGATATTAGTTTTGACGATTAGTACAGTAGGTACCCGCTTATCTTATGTTAAATATATAACTGGGTTTTCAGGTTTCGAAAAGAAAAATAAATTAAAAGGAACTTGTTAATAGCCTGTCTCTTCAGACATCATTATTATGTATCGGTGTCTCATAAAATGTATTCCCTCGGGAATACATTTTATGAGACACCTCGGGTCATTTTCCTGGACTCTAAAACTCTAACTGTTCTCAGTTAGAATTGGCGTGTGCATACGCCCAATTTTTTTTAATATAAAAATCTATTTACTTTCTGGAGTTACGCTTGACAAAAAAGAGTTGCCATCGTCGATGTCGACGCGTAATGTAACGCGTTGCACAGCGAGCGTTCTTGCAGTCAGTACGAAGAAAGAAGGCGCTCGCAACGAGACCGATTTAAGCACTCGGCGTAACGTATCATGCTCGCTGCGGATAGTACCTTACGCCCCGTAACACCGGTCTGCACCCGACTTTAGATAGATAGACAGAAACGACGAATTTGCAAAACTTATCGACGATCATGAAATCATGAAATCAGCGCTGCATGTTCCTCGCCTGCAGCACAATGCTGAATCTATCCCTTTGCCCATCATTAGAAACTTTTTTTTGTGTATAATTCTAGTTTAGGTTAAGATAAAATAAAGGCAATAAAATGATTTATTATTGGTTATTATTATTATCGACGATGGCAACGCTTTTTTGTCAAGCCTAAAATAACTAATAGTATGATGTCAAAACAACGAACGCATTACGACATGCACTCAATATTCTATTGGTTCTCTTTTCATCTCTTCTACCGAAACTTAGACGCTTACTTAACCGATTCGTTAGACGAAATTAACACGTAACATTCTATCCTAATTAATAATGATAGCGGGTAACTAACGGGAAGTTCCATTAGAATTAATGGTTACTTCACGATGGATGTGGGTGTCTTTGTCGGTACTTGCTTTAAGGCTGTATTTTAGCGAAAGCACTTACCTACTATTTAAGCTGCTGCATCTACTTACCTTTTAGCTACCATCATCAGCATAGGCGCGAAGGATATCTCGCGAAGAACCGACAACCAAAATTAACATATACATTAACAATAACAATATAAATGAACATGTCAGTCCTATTGTATACACAACAAAGAACTTTATAAATTTAAGTTTAATAAGATATCACTTCTTTCCAGCAAAATGTTGTAACAAAATTATTGGAAATGGTGACTGAATAAAGCCCTAAGCCCTGAATAGGAATGACAGCTTATGAAAGTGTCGCAGGCACGCATGAGCTTTAATTGGGCCCTCATCAGGACGATGGCAAGCGACAGAGGGCAGTGAAGGCCCTTGGAGGGCCATATTAGAAGCATGGATACGCACCGAAGTAACTTTATTGCAACCTAGTTTGAACTTTGAAACTAGATAAAATTCTTAAACCATTTTTTCCGGCTTTGGTATGCTAGTAACTTCTGTCTTTGGCTTTGGACGCGATTTTGCTGAATGAAAATAGACTTTTGTTTATTCCATCAGTACCGACTACATCTAAGCACATTTCCAGCCTAATCGGTTTAGTAATATTAGCTTGTATTAATTCATTATAACTCTCGCATAGTTAATGCGCATACATTTGTGAGATGTAGCCTGTTTTGCGATAAAGCTGAGCAAAACACGATTGTAATAATTTGGCGTGTTTTAAAAAAGTATAAACGGACTTCAAATTCCGATAGGTACCTAGTTAATATTCATCTATATCTCGGACGAACGAAATCACCTCTCCCTTACTTTCCCTGACCGAAGGACCGTTCACGTGCAAAAAATTGAGTTTACACTGGCGACATCTACATAGTTATAACTCAAGTCTAATTTAGTTTGATGACATATGGATGAAACTGTTGACGCCCGTTGCCGTGGAAACCATTAATTAGGTGATAATTAAATTATCACATTCCGAAGAATGTTTACAAACCTACGTTTTACGGCGAACATAGCAATTCCTCGAGAATCAAACTTAAAGGAGACCACCTCAAATCAAATTTTATACAACAACGAAAGAAACATCAAAATCCAGTAACAATTGGCGCAGAAATCACCAAAACTATTGTAGCTAGTCGTGATTCTCCAAAAATATTATGTTGCTTTTTAAGTTTAACTGGATAAATAATCCATTAGGAATAAAATTTTTATGGCACCACCTCGCAATCATTCTCTATACCATAGTGAAAGAATCAGTAAAATCGGTTAATCAGGCGAAGATATTAAGTAACATACATACATAACACTAAAAACAAACAAACGAACTGAGAACATCCTCCTTTTTGAACTCTGTTAAAAATAACTGCTGGACATAGGCCTCCCCTAATGAGCGCCATAGCGCCCTGTGTTCAGCTTGCCGCATCCAGCATCAGTCTGCAGTCTTTTTCAGTTGGTATAGTGTATTTTGGCTACAATACACTATACCAATTCAAACACCCTTCATGTTAAATTAATTAAATTAAAATAAAAAATAAAAAATTATATTAAATTAAAATAAAAATTAAATTAAAATAAAATAGAATAAATTTATTAAATTAATCTAAATTAAAGTTGAATCCGAAAGCGTGACCTTCGGATCTGTCTTTCTGCTACTATTAAAAGTTGATGAAGATAAATGTAGAGGTAGATGTCTAACCATAAGCAGAAGCGTACATTTAATAATGTTTTTTTTTACTTATTCTTATAATGTAAATGCTCACCAAGGCTTCAATGGGAAATCTGCGCACATTTAACCGAACCGAATCGAATTACTTTACGAATTTTGATCCCCACACTCGATTTTTACAAATACAACCCTACCCTAGGATAATCCTGGATCTTTGTTGACCCTTATCAAAGTACGTCCAGGGCGCAGATGGTAATCTTTTTGCCCATTCGCGATAAAAACTACACAAATCTTTTTGTAGGAAACACTGAGATCGGGCGGATCTTCGTAAACAGAAAACGGATGAGAGCTTTGATTATTTAAAGAAGGCAAAATATTTGGGAAGGTTATCTTTATACTTGTATAATTTTTATCGTGAATAGACGTTTCGTCTGACAACAATCTCACCTGATGACAAGTGAGTATGTGGCCAACGATGTATCACGAAGGTCTAGAAGACAATTATTCACTCTCTCAATATCTTAATATAAATATAAAAGGACAAGCGATTTTCTGGGGACAACGCCCAACCCAAACCGCTTACGCTGGAAAGCTGAAATTTAAAAAGCAGGTATCTGTTACTACACAACCTCCCGGGGGTGAAAGCGGGGGTTGAAGTTTTTTATATCTCCAGATTTTACATAGATCTATTTTCAGTTAAAAGACTCAGATTGTAGTTGGCTGAAAACATCTATTTGACTGATGTGAAGGAAGAATTAAATAATAGCTTATCTTTGATTTTATTTTACGGAGCTTTTTGGAAGCGTCTACCCACCCGTTTTCCCTTAGACCTTCTAACTGCTGTTCTGAATAAGAAATAGAATGAATTGAAGAAGAATAGAAACGTAAAGATTTGTTGCTGTCTGTTGATTTATATAGAGGTAGTACAGCGTGCACTGGATCGGCATATATGCTGGTACAGGTGCCAGAGACAGGTATTTCTGCGGCTGACGTCATCAGCAAACTCGAGCGCTTAGAAAATACCTATATTGCCGATGCAATATACGCTGCGTACGCTCCGATTCCGACCCAGTAGACGCGTTACTTTAGTAATACCTGATCTAAAGCATAGTTTTATTATACAGGTTGCCACGGAAAGGGTGTCGGCATAACTTGTGAATAACGATTTTTTTAATTTCGAATATTTATTTTATATTTTTTGCATAAAATAAAGTTTATTTTTTATTTCTATCCGTGTTCTTTTACACGCACTCACGCACTCTTGCATTATTTAGCATTACAAAATATATCACAAAATTTTAACTTGTTTTTCAAAATTATTTTGTAAGCCCTTTGAAATTTCAAAAAAATAACAATTGTGTAAGAATACACGTAGAAGATTACGAATATGAATAGTCTCTAATTTTATTTTTAAAAAATAATCGAAATTCGAAAAATCGTAGATCAAACGTTAACCCGCTCGATGTCATTGGGTCCCTTTCGGCTTAGTACACCCTTTCCGTGGCACCCTGTATATTCTCTGTCTAAAGCTTGTTACATTTCGATTCAATCCTTTCAATTGTTTTTGAACAAAAGACGTGACAACCCGTCCAAACTCTCACATTAAATCGGTGTGATGTTTCAAAATATTTATAGGTTTGTTGTTTTTTATAGATATATTTAATTGATATATTATGATTTTTCTTTATGTCTTATATGCCAAACTGGTTAAAGTAAGTCAAGACGAATAAAATATTTTGCTATTTCACCGACTGAAATTATCTCATATTTATTAGGAGGATGAAACTGTGTAGATACAAGTGATTAACTATAAATAGTTCGTGTGTCGTGGTTTAGTATGATACGGTTCTATTTATGGGCCCATTAATAAACTTGTACAGTAGCTGGAAACTAATGACTTTGGATTATGGCCAATAGTTCAATGGTGCACACCAATGTCGTCTTTTAATACTGACTCCTAAGTAAATATTCTGTTTTATTAGCGATCAGGGTATGAAAGTTTTGTTTGGGTATTCGGTATTTATTTGTTTTTTTACTGCAAGCCTATAAAGGCATTGTTATTTGGTTATTGTACTGTCCATAAATGAAGTGTTTTAAGTAATAATAGATGTCTTGATACAGAAACTGAAAATCGATATCAAATTCCGAATATTAATTTTTTTTAGGTAATAATTAATAATAACAATAATAATTAGTAAGGTAATTTATAGCCGAGGTGGTCCTGTAGCCACCTCGGGAACATTCTTTATTCAAAAACGAATCAATTATTAAAAACGGATAACCATAATAATAACCATTTCATAATCGAAGATATCGAATAACAAACACAATTTGAAAAGCACACGAATTTTGAGTTCTATAATATGTCATCTAAAATAAAATATCTAAAATTTCAAACTCTCAATTTAAGTTATGTGAACCTTTACGACTAAGTATAAAAAAGTTGCCACGACCGTATAAATTGTCCAGATTAAAACTTCCAACATTTGCAAATTTTCTTTTCAGAAACATGAGCATAATCCCTATCTCAATAACTTCGCCATTTATTATTCTTACGCGAACGTTGGAGATATGGAATTAGCTGAGACGGCACAGGCGTCTCTTTCACATGCAAATCTACCTGATTTATAGCGGCCCTACTTCGATTTACTGAAGGAATAGACCAGAATTCAAATGTACTCTAAGGCCGCATTTTTTTCATGTTAGCTAGTTTCTGGTTTACTTAGACATGGTATGTACAAACGAACACAAAGCCTATAAATAATATAAATAAAACAAACTTTATACAATGAAGTTCATCTAATAATAAGCCTCAACATCTACAAAATGTTGTATGAAAATGAAATTAATTCAAAACATTAATCGCCAATAAAAACGTTTTTTTGAAAGTGATCGATTAGAATAATTGCTATTTGAAATATTGCTTTACTTCTTAAAAACACTCACTGTGAGGTACATGAAATTAAATTAAGTATGCTGTTCAATGTTCAATGTTCTGTAAATCAAGTTTTGTACCATCCTCGTTGTATTTATTTATATATCGTTAATGTAATAATGTAACAACAATAATGTTAATTAATTAAGTGCCTACTGAGCCGTCACTCCATAAGGGCCCTAACTGAAAACCAGCCCAGTATTGGGCAAATGCCTAATACTGCACAATGCTGAGTTAGGGACTCCTTTTTAACCTTCCTATTAATGTACCTATACACTTTTTTTGTTCTGTTCCTGTTTTTCTTTTCGGTAAATAAATTGTATTTTATCTTTTATTTTATCTTAAATAGCTTACATCCTTTAAAATCTAAATCCATTATGTCAAAACTTTACGACGCTTCCGGAACCTCCCACCGGACCGATCCCGCTCTTTATAGCAATTATATCCATTTATAAGTCTACACTCGCTCTGGAGAGCCATTAAATAAACGATTTCTCATGTCACCCGCCCTTAAAATCGATCTTGGCAAGTGATAAATGTGGAAGGACCATGCGAGTCACAATCTTGCCATTTTGAGCTCTATGTCTTGGAAATAGAAGGGGGTATATTTGAGATTGTTTTTGTAGAGATTTATGTCGATAAAATCCCTGGAATAGGCGCTTTTTTAGATTTAATAGGCGAGAGTTAGGAATGTTTTTTTGTTTCAGGATCGTTATAAAATCATTATCATCGTTTCAGCCTGAGCCACCCACTGCTAGGCATCTTTTAATCCTTACCAGCCTCCTCTGTCAAGTGCCTTTCGTATAGCCAAGTGCCCAGCAACTTTGACTGTCATCCACCCAACGTAATTTCATATACACAATAGAGTGAAAATTATATGGAAATTATTCAAGAAAGATTCAAGAGATAGCTTGAAAGCTGTGATAAGTTCGACTTAAAACGGTTACAAAGAAAAAAGTATGTGGCTTAAGAATTAGTTTCTAAGTAATTTTTTTATATTTATGTTTATAAAAAATATATATGTATATAATGCTGGACAATTCACACAGCGTCATCTCTAGCCCCAAGCTAAGCTAAGCTTGTGTTATGGGTAGTACCTACTAATATAACTGATATACATACATTATACTAAATAGTTTTTTTTATTTTATAACTTATACACAGAAAACACCTAGTACACCCTGAACAGATATCTGCAGATCGTACAAAGATTTGACCCGAGGCGGGAATCGAACTTGTCATCTGCTGCGTCGCAGGCGGACCTTCGCCCGCTGCGCCACTGAGGTCACTGAGGAAGACAACAGACAGGAAGTGGAAAACATACGGCTTAGGGTAATAAAGTCCCTTACAACCCTTTGGGTGCAAAATACTAAAATCCTGACTGACATCGTGCTGGTCAATTTATGTCGTTCAGACAATTTTCTTTGGCAAAATTCCACCAATGAAACAAAAAGCAGTGAAGATATGGAGCTAGTCACTTACTGAATAGAATAACACCCCGGCCACCGTTGGCAGTCACTCGTTTGCTCAAAGCCAAGTCAATATTAACTTATCTACTTACCTACCAGAGTAAACTCATAAAATCCTTGTGGCTTTTATGAGTATATCCATAACGAAAGCCACAAAATCCATGTCGACTATTCGGAATCTGAGATCAATCCTTGCCAAGAAAAGATAAACAAATAATCGACACAGTCGCATCTAAAACAGCTAGTTCAGTCAAATTTTCAATTAATTGTCGTTTTGGAGTCTGTCGACGTAGGTTCTTCTAGTAAATCTCTTACATGTCAATAGAATCTAAAACAAGACGGACATATCATTTACAACAAATGATTCAAAGTTTTTTTAGCATAGCATAGTTATGGCTTAAAATCTGCATAAGAAATTAATTGTATAACCTAGAAAAATTGTATATATATATATTTCACGCGTGACGTAGCCACCTTAAACTAAACTCCTAAATGGCATAAGATGATCAAAGCCAAATTTCAGCCACGTGGCGTTCAGCATGTGCGCAGGACATATTTTAGATAGTGCACAAGTGTGTGCGCAAATACAGGTGCACTCTCTATTCCCTTATTCTCATAATACGATGGGACGCCAGACCGATATTTAGCAAGGGGCTTGTTCACCACTACATTACTTATTTGCTTAATCCGGTAAAGCTATTACTTATCGTGAAGTACTTAATGAGCCCCTGGGAGTGTAGATTGCGCCCCTAAATTGCAAAACATAGTGTATATTCAGGGATTGCTTGTAACTCTGCAAAATTGTGAGAGAGATTCTTAAGTAATCTTCCACTCCTAATTTGCTGTAGATAGATGGACAATGTATTGAATGCTAGACAAAGCTTTTTATTTTCTATCTAGATAATCTGATATTTTGTAGTAAGCCTTTTTACAAAGGATATGTTTGACAATTTGTTTCAATTTATTTATTGATAAGTTTTCCAACTCATTTGGTATTTTGTTATAGAAGCGCATTGCCCTTTAAAATATACATTAATCTTGTGTAGCTTTGTGATTGTGTGTAGTATATACGTACGATAAAATTTGGTTTCTTCGTTTAATGTGTGTGACATTAATGACATTCTTATTTCTCATAAGGTTTTTGTGTTTGTTCTATTGTTCCTTTTTTATAATTTCATATTTTTTTTGTCAGTAGATACTTAGGTACTAATACCTACCATAGAATAGTAAAAAAATATATAGCTGCCTACCTACTTACTGCTTATATTTGTGTCTATGCATGTAAATGTACCTTCTTATTAGTTCTTATCAAACCTAGGTACCTGTTTATGGCCAAATAAATGTATCTATATCTATAAACCCACCTATTGTGAAATCAAAATTATAGACCCATTAGTCTATTAAGATGAATTCGTGACACTTACTAATTCATCGGCTGTAATTTGATTACAAAAGAAAATGAACCAGTGATTCGCAAAAATAGTATGCGTGATACACGCAGAGAAGAGAAGAGAGAGAATAGAGAAGATAGAGAAGTTGTTGAAAGTTTTTTTGAAAGTTTGATGCTTTTACAAAACTGATCCTGCTGTTGAGCTGTGTGAGCTGTTGTCAGTAAACCAGTTCGTAGTCTCCCATAAAACCATCTCCCATAAAACCACTATGTACTCATATTAGTTATGAATTCCATTTTCTCCGAGTCCATTGATACAGGAACACTTGCACGAGCGAGGATTTCGCTGGCGACAGAAAAGTCCTTAAAATATTGGATTCTTTAGAAAATTCAATAAAATAAGTATTATTACGAAACAATTTCGTTTATTTTGCAAAAAGCATAATTATTTTGATTACACGCACAATTAGGTTAAAATCTCACCACACTTCAATTGTAAATTAAATTTATCTAACCAAATTATTAATTTTGACTTTATCACCTTAATTTTGATAATATCAAATTATAATAATTATGTTTTTGTAAAGCAATCGTCATCAGGACCATGTCCGCTAAACTCTTTAGTTTTATTATTTTTAATTGTTCTTCGTAACCACTCGTCGTGTATTTTTTATTACGTAAGATTTGGGTTTAGTGGACATTGGCCTTGCAAAAATATAGACGTTCACTTTATAAGGATAATAATTTAAATTATCACAGTCCTAACGAAATCACCCAAAAAAAATATGATTAATTTTATAATAGTTACTAATAGTTTTAGTATCCACATCAAACTATTGAGCGTCAAAACATAAATATACATTTTTATAAATATTAATAATAAGATTGAAAAACACCAATGATTGGATTCTATATATAATTCACGATCTACTTTACGGTTATCGATAGTTACTTTACATATTGCTGTTTTATAATTACTAAAATTTATAATATTAAAAATGTATAGTGAAATCATAAATCTATAAAACTGTTTTAATGTTTATACTGACGAATTATGTACACATCAAGTTTAGATTGATCTACGTAGTTTATAGAAATCTAATTCACATTGTACGATAATACATAAAAAAAATATGTCATACGGTGAATGAAATAGATGAACATAAATACTGGACGGATTGATTAAACAATAAAAACAAGCAAAACATTAGGTTAGGAAAATAAATTTGTAATGAAGAAAGGTGAAGAATTATATAAATTCACAAAAAGTTAGAAATATAGTTGTAATACCTAATGATTTCACAACCGCGTATTATTACTTGATTTATACAGCTCATGTCACCCAATACACAAATAATTTGGGTACACCATTACAATATCTACTACAATTGGCTACAATATTTTCTTTAACTCCTATTTATACATTGTTGAGCCTAATTTACTTATTTAAAAGGAAGACACATTGAATTTTTATTAGCATTGTTAAATACTGATCGATTACAAATACCTATGGGGAACATTTTAAAATTTTAACATGATAATAAAAAAGAAATAATACGGGTTAAAAAATATTAAACAAGAAAACCTAAAGGCTACTCCAAACAGAACGCGTACTTAGCACGCGTTAGAGCGTTAGCCTGACACCACGCTGTAAAGGTGCGTACAGATTATGTAACATTATTACACTAATAAAAACTATTAAAAACGTGAAATTATAACACGTCCACATTATAAGTCATATTGATAAATAACCATGTTTTATACATACTAGATGTAAATCAAAGTACTACGATCTCCCAGAGCTTACTCAACAACTGGCCTGTGTTACAACTCCACGCAAACACTCGCTCACAGTAACTCTGAGCATGTAACTTTACCAATGTAACTGTAATATTTTCAATCTTGTGCAATAATTATAATCAATAAACACAAGGGCATTGTTGCAGTCTTTTAGTTAATAAACCACACTAAAGTACGTCGTAGCAAGCACGCGTAGCACGAACGCCGCGCCGGTCCGACTATGACTGAGGTGGGTGGACCTAATAGTACCTAATTTAAGCCTTCCACTTTGGAGACGCTAGTACCTCATCTACTGTTTTACTTAGATCGATGTTTTTTTAATATGTTTTTTTTACTTCATCTGGACGCACCGTAATGCCGATTTGTATTGTATGATGATGTACGTCAAACACAGCGCAGGGTGATGCAGTAAGCAACGCTCTGTCGCGATTTTTTTTTTAATTGAAGTATAATAAAAATCTAACGTGCGCTATGTCCGCGATCTAATTGGAGAAGCCATAATAGAATATAAATTTTGTAACCCATTAGTCTTTAACATTACGATTACAACGCGGAAATGTTAGCTAGCTTAGGGTTATAAATAACATCGACGATAGTTTATTACAAGAAGAAACCAGTTTTGAAGAGAAATGATTTGACAATTGAATGCACAGATCCCTTTAAGATTAAATTTTATAAAGTGTTTTTTTTACCCAAATAAAAATTGGTTACTATAAAAACCAATAAAATATATCTTTAACGCAACCGAAACAAAAAATTGATAAACTGGATAATTATTTAGTAATTCAATTTCAAATCATGTCTCTTACGAAGCTAATAGATTATCAGAATTTATGTTAGTAAATTTTGTTACACCTAATAACATTAATAAAAATGTATTGACACAACACCGACACACCAACCTAACGGGTCGTTATATTAGTAACCATAGCACATCAATAATAATATTCATTTAAATTGTATTTTTTCTATTGAAGCGTTATTTGTCCCCATTTTTTATCGTATCTTCCTATTCAAGTAATTTATATTAAATAATTCTAGATTATTCTAATCTAAGTACTAACTTACACAATAAAATAATGTATATTAATCTACTTCACTACGTTGACACACTTTGTGTGACTTATACTATAGAAATATAATAATTTTAAAAACACATTTTCCTATTTTCTCATGGAATTCATGAAAATTATTTTTTTAACTCCTACATTGAAACTTTACATAGATTTTAACAGTACGCAAGTGACAAATTAATTAATGACAGTTTTCAAACGGGTATCAAAAAATAATACTGGAGTGCTCAAATCTAAGAAAAATTATGTATAGCCAAATAATCCATAATAATATTATAAATTCGAAAGTAACTCTATCTCTGTCTGTCTATTTGTCTGTCTGTTACCTTTTCACGCCTTAACGGCTAAACCATCTCAGTGAAATTTGGCAGGGAGGCAGATGGTATACCGGGGACGTACATAAGCTACATTTTATCCCGGAAAAAAGCGTGCAAAGCCGCGGGCAGCAGCTAGCATCATATAATATTAAATTTGAATGTTCAATATGTCAAATAATATCAAAATGAACGATAGGTACAACTTTCATTTAAAATTATTTTAAAAATTTATCTTTATTTAACGTATTCTTAAGCTAATGCACAGATCATTTTAGTATTATTTTTGTTATTTTCTAAAAATAAATAGGATGTTTTTATTTACAATGCTTTGGCCTCTTCATGAAATATATTTTTTAAACTTAGGCCATGAGTTAATGCTAACTTAATGTTATTGAAAACCCCGTATTTTCTGACTAAATTGAAGAAACTTTGGAATGACACTACCATAAAATATAAAATAATAATATTTCTTACTAAGTAGGTATGATTACAATATTTGTAGTTCTATGTGAATAAAAAACAGGAACATACAAAATAACCACTTGAGGTTACAACTATATGAATAAGACCATTTTATTATTATACGTCTTATATACAAAGATATTTAATACATATAAAAATATTATTGCACATACAAAATGATTACTTCCTCTAAAATTATGAGATAACACTACTTTCGAATCTTTTTCAATTTCCTAATTCTAATTATTATGCTAATACAATCTCATTAATTATTAACCTACTTACATTAAATCTGCTAACACGCTTACGTAACAAAACAATTGAAAAATAACTAACATATTTGATCTTTTTACGTATAAATGATTAGAATGTTTAAAAGGAAACATATCCGTTTGTGCTTTGATCGGAGCAGTAACATCTATTTCTGTTTCAAATGCGCCTAAGTTCACTATCAAACCGTCTAAATTATCAGTCACAACAACTTTGGGAATAAGTACAACACCAATATACTTCGTTGAGACGTTCTAGGCCTCTGCGTATGACAGTCGATTGTTCAAAGGGAAGCGAGATCACTCGTCCTCCTCGAAGCTACGGGAACCCTCAATTGCCCTGATCCACGTCGATCCAACCGCTCCATGGCATCTAAATCAGAAGCCCGGCGCCTGCAAAAACTGCAGAACGCACAAGCGAGCGTATTCTTAAACGCATTACGAAAGTCTCTATTAAAATACGCGTATATAATCGGATTCAACGCGGAATTGAAGTAACCAGTCCAGAACATGATAACAGTCACTACTTCGGGGCACTTACACGTGTCACACAAGGATGTTGATACGTAGAAGAGGAAGAACGGAAGCCAGCAGAGAATGAAGGCACCCATGATGATGCCTAGTGTCCTCGCGGCTTTGTGTTCCCGTTTCATTTTGAGGATGTTTCTGTCTTTAGTTGGGGTGGTTGCGTTCATATGCAGCGCTCCGTTCTTGTCCCCCACTTCTCTTGAATGCCGATGCATCAGCATTGCGTTCCCTGCTCTCGCATGTAGAGCCTTCTCTTGTCGATTCGCTTCTTTGAATATAGCTAGGTAGGTGAATATCATTATTGTGCACGGTATCCAGAAGGATATTGAGCTGGATATGACAGCGTAGGGTTTGTTTACTTTAAAATCGCACTGTTCACTTTCATCACTTAGTATTTCGTCGTAGGGTCGTAGGTGGTCTTTCGTTGTATACCACCCCATGAATATTGGAACGTATGATATTGTGATAGGACTGAGCCACGTTGCTGCTAACATGAGGTATGCCATCTGTAACAAACAAACTGTTATTAAAACAATTTAACAATTATGCCCTTTTCTGCAGGTAGGGTAGCAGTGTGATAATGATATAATTGCAGATGAAATCAGAGGTTTATGAAACTGATTCAGGTTGAAAGACATAAAACGCAATGCAAAGTGATGTGCCTATAAAAGTGATATTCTGATAAAATCGATGGTTAAACCACTTATAATGAGATAGGCCAGCATTAAAATATTATAAAAAACATATATATTTTCTATCGTAGAGATTTAACAAAAATTTAATGCTGTTTCGCTTGGATCATTATTTGTCAAACGTGATTTAAGCGGGACAGAATGACATTTTCAATCCTAATCTTTATCATCACGACACATAGTTGGGTTTGAGTTATGCTGCTTATGTTATATAAAACGCTCACATTATTTAACTTGTTGTTTAACATTGTAACATAACCTAGACTGTGCACATTGTAACGTACCTACGATACTTATACTTAACAATATACAATATTTTACGGAAAAATCTATATTTTTATGTTCATGATGATGACGAAACCAGGTAAAAGAATAACTAACTATAGAACTTAAATCACCTTCATCTAAAATAATGCAATATATTTTCAAATGTCCAAGCCTGATTGAATACCCTAATTGATTGTTCGATTCGGGTTCTGATTGAGTTATTAATGAACATTGAAAGCTACACAATATGCAAATGGAACTGAATAATGCTTCAATATTTGAATAACTTGTTTCTAACTTAGAATCATCGCAAATAAACTCTAGTTTTGAGCAAATTTTATTGAGTGAATCAAATTGATGTTTTCTATGAATAATTCAACAGTTGGACAAGTTTGTATCCAATTTCATCAACAATTTAATACTATTCTAATTATAGAGCTAAATGTCTAGTATTAATTATTTATTTTTAATTTGTTTACTGATTTGAGCAGAATTCTAGATAAGCTTATTCGACAGATTTTCAATGGAAACATTCAAACAGATATGTCCGAAGAAAACCAAGTAATTTATAAAAATTCCGTAATTCCGTAATGAACGTTTGAAGTATCTGAAATTGAACATAAGAACTTTTACTAAAAGTAAAACTTTATTATTTTTATTATGTTCAACTTCTGATATTTGTATATGTGTAAGTACACTGTATACTTGAAGCAATTAACTCACCTTCTTCGTCATCTTGATAGGATACTTCAACGGCTTCACAATCGCATAGTAACGGTCAACAGAGATACAGCACAGGTGCAGTATACTAGCCGAAGACAGGTACACATCAGAGGAGTTCCATAAGTCGCAGGTGACGGGACCGAAGATCCACTTCTGGTTGAACTGGACGCTGAAGTTGAAAGGCATCACGACGAGTGCGACAAGGATATCAGCAAAGGCGAGGGAGACGACGAAATAGTTGGTGATGACGCGGAGCTTTCTGTAAGAGAAGATTATGAAATTAAATGAAATGAAAAATGAAATTGAAAAATGTTTATTTCTGTACATAGGTAAGTTACATTATCATGGGTTGGGGTTCTTTTTTAAGCATAACATGTGTAGCGACCTCTAGTAGAAGACAGCTGAATTACAAAGCTAGGTCAATAGAGTCGTTCAAAGAAAAATAGCACTGGAAAACTGAAGCTAGCTAGCTACCTACCTAAGCGCTTCCATGAATCTCCGCTAGATGTCTAAAGATCTAACAAATTCTTGAGTGCAAAAAGTGCAGAAATCCTGGATCGCGCTAACGCATGTTTCAGTTACAACTGAACATATACGAGTACCCAACATCAACTGTTGGTCGAAAGACCCCGGGCAAGTGGACCAGTTGGGTCGGCCCGGTACAGAGGAGATCTCCCTCTGTCTCTATTTGGGGGAAATACCACCTTTGACCCCAAAACATGCTTGTATTAGAGTACCCCGCTCTTCCTTACCGTGTTCGTTCGATAAATACAGAAAATATTTAAAATAAATACAAAAATTAATAAATTCAAGTCTTTCGATCAATTATTATTGATAGAAGTTTAAGTCTGTTTAAAAAAATACTTTGTGTTCTGTTTGGTAGACCTGAGGACACCGGTCTCACATGAGTCCGGGCAACAGGAGCTACCAAACAAAAGTGAGTACGTACATGTATGTGCGTGTAGCGTGTGAGCGTAGTATGTGTTGCGTTTGGTAGTCCCGAGAACACCGGTCTCTTAAGAGACCGGGCAACAGGAGCTACCAAACTAAGTGAATGTGTATTTGTGTGTAGTAGTGTTCGTGTAGCGTGCGTGTATGCGTTAGGTTTGGTACTCCTGAGGACACCGGTCTCATGTGAGTACGGGCAACAAGAGCATGAACGTGTCTTTATAATGATAATTAACATATCTATAAATTAATGAATAAGTGTTTGGGTTTATTTTAATTCTTAGTAACTATATTACTATGAAATGTAAAGAAGTAGAGCTTCGGTCTCACTGTAGTTTTTAGTTAGTAACCATTTCTGCAAGCTATTCTTAACCTCATGATATATGTATATTTGGATAGATACTAAGGTGTTTGTTAATAACATTATATAAATGACCTGATTGTTTTGCATATTGGTTACTAGCAAATTTAGTTTTAGTGTTTGGGACTTCAGCAACTTTATGCTTTCTTCTTTTTTGTAAAATAGCAGAGTTATAAGTTAGTGTTTTATGTTTTATTATTTATGGTGGATATTATGGTGTTTAAAATAATTTATTTCAGTAGCGGAGATAAAGAAAGTATCTCCAGAAGGGGATGTTTTGAGTAGTGTAGTAGGCATAACTTAAAGTGGTAATTTTGAATAATGGTCCTAATTCGCCAAGACCGTCTGTTAACACGTTGACCAAAAACAATGATTTTAACTAGATAGAAAACAAAAAACAAAATGTAAACAAGCTTCACACGTGGTTTGCCACATAGTAACTATTAACGTAAATGTAGTTCTTGTACAAATTCTTTGCCAAACTCAAATTCAATCAGTCTGATCCACCGACTTAGTCCCGGTTAATAATTTCCCCATACAATTTCTATAAAATTTTAACAGCATAACCACAGATTTTATTATACTATACGAGACATAACTATTTACAGCAATTTTAAACTTTTATTCCCACTTCTCTGTTCCCCTTATTTCTGAATACCTATTTGTTTAGTAAGGTGTTCATCCAGTCGGAAACTATTAATACGAAAGTTTCCAGGTCTTTTCAGGTATTACAACTAAACCTGCAAAACTGATGGGTAGATCAGTTTTGGAGACAAGGTGAATATGGCTGGGCTATTTACCAACAGCTATTTGCTGAAAACATTCAGATTTTTTTGGCTATCTATCTAAGATCTTCTTTTGTTTCAGTCCGTTATAGATCTTTATAAATGATCAATCATTATTAGTTTTGCTTATTGTGTAATTTTATGTATAAATTTTTTTTCAACACACTTGCTCATAAAGTGTCTCTATGGTCACCGCAAAAGGCACAGAATGACACCTATAATCGAGTTAAAGATTTTTTAAAAATTTTATGGGTTGAGGTTTGTTCTTAAACAAGTTTTTATTCAAAAAAAAGATCGTGTTCAATAAAACAAATAAATTAATGTTCCTATTGCTTGCTCATTTCATGCAATTTCTTAATTAAATATATAATTTTAACTCGTACGTGTTTAATAAATAAAACTTTCACTCAGATATAACTTTTGTTTTCTCTGTAATAAAAGAAAACTAAATTCCCCATTTTGTATGTGGCAGAATAGGGGCAAACCCTTTGCACGGAAAATAAAAAAAAAACCTCATCCTTTTAGTCTGTGGCTGATCGCAATGCGCGCGCATAGGAAAACTGATTAATTTTTCGCGCCATTGCGAAAAAATTTTCACAACTCGTTTTTACTGTTGAAATTACAGTTATTTATAAATTAAAAGGTCTACAAGTTTTAATTATAAAGAAAATTATTAATGTTGTACACCGCCCGATATAATATGTGAAACCCTTAACGTTATGAAAGATTTACTACCTGAAAACTCCCATGGAAAAATATCTATTTATCTACTGAATAAAATGATTTTTATTGTTATTTTATTTACAAGTGTGTTGAAAAACGTCGTATGATACACGTGTGTATTGATGATTACCGTCCTCGGCTCTCTTAAGACCCTCACCTAACGAATATTCATTAGGTGAACTACTCGAGAAAAAGGAGACTAATGATAATTAATTTTGTATTATAGAGGTATTATGTACCGAGATTGACTTTTTAATAATTTATTAATGTTTATTTAATTGCAATTTCTGTATTATTTCTGTGTGTAATTTCGAATTATTTAAGAACTTGTATACAATTTGTATACTTATAAATAGTTATAGACATGTAAATCGGCTTTATAAATAAATTGTATTTCTTTATTTCTGTAACGGCTCGGGTCTCAATGGCGCCTCAGCGGTAATCACAAACATTACACACTTGTACCATAATGTACTAATGTTTCATTTGTTCTAACATATACATAGGTATTGTAATTAACTCGTGTAATTGGTTGTAATATAGGTAATCGTGCTAGTTAATAATTAAATAAAATAAATCAATAAATAGAAAGCACAATTATTATTTTAAAATTATACTATTTTCTGAAAGCTGTCGGCTCTTAGAAAATGGTATAAAGTGTTTTACTCAAACATAGCATGTCGACCCTTCGGGCCTACCCGAACCGGCGGACAGTAATATTATTACTGTCCGCTCTATGCGGTCCGTAACTAATGTATTTCGAATTCTATTTTGTTTTGATAATAGTTAGGTGCATAGAGGTTTTATGCATACCGGGCAGTACAAGCTTCACTGGCTAGTTAGAATAAATAAACCGCCAAGTGAGAGTCGACTCGCACACGAAGGGTTCCGTACCGTAAAAGTCAGGCAACTTTTTCAAAGAACATCAAATTTTCACTTTGATTAATTATCACTTCAACTGTAATAATAATAAATACAAAAAATAAAATAAAGTTGAAAATTTAAAGGGATCTCTAAACAAGTAAAAATTTGATGTGAAAAAGTTGCCTGATTTTTACAGTACGGAACCCATCGTGTGCGAGTCGCCTTGCACTTGGCGGTTTATTTTTCTGATTTCTGAACAGAGTTTTTTTCTAATTTCAAAGAAGAGCTCATTGTGCGGATCTCCTTGGTAAAAAAAATCGCGCACATGTTGCTCCAAATTCAAATAAAATTTGGGAGTAATGTCTACTATCCCAAAGAAAGTTTTAAACTTGGCTCACACTAAGAGATCTCATTCAATTTGGTGAATTTGAAAAAAACCTTCAACCTTCTCAGCCAATAGGGCTATAATCACTTGCTTTCTGTTAGGGCTACATGACAGTTAAAGTAGCTTTTTTGGGCATGGAGACCTTACAGAAAAGAAGAATATCATACCTGTGCCTCATAACACTGACGATAACCAGCAGATTGCCGAGCACCGCCATGATGACGATGAGCAGCAACACAGACATACGCAGCTTGAAGAAGATGCCTTGAGTGACGTCATCGCTGGTCGCGTTGGTCGGCGCGACGCCGTCCGTCGGGGTGACGTAGTGGACGCCGCTTTCTGGATCCATATGTGGCGGTCTGGATAGAACAAATTCGCTTAATAAAACATTGTTAACTTCGGAAACGATCGAGCTATCAAGAAGGGGTATGACGGAAAACTATCGGAACGTAGACTTGGAGGCCTACTCGAAAAATGTAAATCGAACTATTTGATTCGATTTTGTGCTAAACCTTACTCACATAAGATAGCATTTTCACGAAAACTAATCAGAAACTTCGATTTTCGTTTTTAAGAGTACGGGTCTAGTCGGCAGTTCCAGGTATCTAGATTGACAAAGTGCGCGTTGCTAAGAGACAGTTCAGAATCGAGATTCCAGAAGAAATCTTTACTTAGAGTTATGATGTACTTTGGATCGCTGACCCACAGGAGTAAGTAATAATTTTCAGCAGTATTTTATAATTTAAAATATGAACGCTTACCTTACCGAACCTAATGTCCCGAGGGAACAAACACAGGTACAAACAAATACTTATAAAAAAACTCGGGGAAAAAACTATGATAATATGTAAACTGATGTTATTAAAAGTGGTTCGATTTCAATTTACCACAAAAAAATATTACGAAATTCTAGCAACAGAGTTTGGTTTAATAATGTGAAAATTAAACTACTTGAACTGATCTCGGTGCTTCAAATTGGGTGAGATGAGAAAGCCGAGAAACCACTAACTCCACAAGCCCTTATTGTGTTAGCCATCCAACATTTCTCAGAGTCTTGTTGTAGTCAGAAATTCAAAGGGTTTAGAAGCATGAATGCATAGCGGTAAGCGAAGTGGAGCAACAGTGGGAGCAAGTTTTGGGGTTGGGTAACGGGAATGGAATATCTTTCATAGATTGACGGACGGTTCTTTTAATTCGGTGTGTATAAATTGGTTTCATTTGTTTTAATTTGACATATTGTATTTTCGACGGAGATGCGTTCGATTCGGATAGAATCAGATGGGCGTTTAGCTTGAAGGCTTTTTTAGGGTTTCCAAGATGTGAGATTAGTTTCGAAACCCTTATGGTCTCGTTTTTCTGTCCGGTTTTTCGTCTTAAATATCTCAGAAAATACAGCAACAAATAACTTTATTTTTAATAATACATTTCGTGAGCTAGTACAGAATAAATGAAAAAAAAATTATTACAAATTGTGACCCGCAAGGTCAAAAGGGGTAACAAACTGAAAGGTATAAGTTTTTATATTTAAAACAGTATTAACATTTCTGTATATTTCATACTTTTTGATATAATTTGAAAAAAAATTTTAAAATATCCATTGTCGCCCCCTATCTCCGAAGTTTGCAGAGCAATCCATCTGAAATGTATGTAGCGTTTGTATATATGAATCTCTATTTTACAGGAAAAGTCTGTAAGTAGACTCTCCAGAGTCTGGAAGGAGCACTTTTTGAAAAATGGTCAAAAGGGGGGAATCATTTTCAAAAGGGGGGGTATCAAATGAAAAGTATTAATTTGTACAATTCAAATTTTTTTTAAAATTTTTGTACTATATCAATTTGATCAATCTGAAAATGTAGGTTACGAGTACCTTTTATTTTTAGGTATTCATTAAATAGCAGTCTCTAATCTACATATTGGTATACTTGACAAAAATTCGACACACTCGCACATGACAGATCTTGTTATAAAAACGATAAAACTTCGTTTGACATGAATTTCACCTGGCCGATGATCTTACACGAAGTCTAGAAGATACCCAGGTTGTAACACAAATTTATGTATTGTACTTTTTGCCATCGTTCCTACCTTATCTCACTTCTTTCGTTTTCGTCTCAATAATCCATCCGCCGTCCTTCCTACTCCTTCTAACACTTTTGGAGATCATCGTAGTCATCAGTCACTGGGAGATGCCGTTAGATAGTTTCTTTTTGACAGTTTCAGTCTTCAAGTGTTGGGTTTCTTGTGCTGTCATCTTTTGTTTATCGAAGATTAAGTTAGGTTTTGATCTGAAACAAAGAAATATAAATGTTGAAAAACATAAAATTCAAATTATTTATTGTTAAACAGTAAATAATAATGATAAAGTATTTTAAAATTTGTATTTGTCACGAGAGAAAGCCAAAATTAATAAACGAAAATAAACAAAGTAGGTATGTATTGAAAACTCCTATGATGATTCCTGGTTAAAAGTTAGCTACGAGTATTTCTGTTTTGCCATCATCTATGTATAACCAATCTTTCAGATTAACACTTTCATTGCCCATGACACACATGTGCAGGTTCACCAGCGCATTCAGCGTGTTGCTGTAGCAATAACAAGCAGAGGCAATTTTTTTCTTGATTCTAGTGTTATTTTACTACAATTTTATTCGAGTTGAGTGGTTAAATCTTGATTCATATTATTGGATTGCTTTTTTAATTATTTCTGCAGCTTGGCCCTCAATTTAGTTTGAAGTATTGATTGTTCATCAATTAGGAACAATTTTAGGGTATGTATTTAATTTTCTTATTTCATTATAGAATGTAAAGTAGTACTAAACACAGCTATTAACACTTTCATGGCCCAACGCAGATGTCCTTCTCCACCCCCGTGAAGCGGGGTGCGGCCCTGCGGGTCACACCGCCAAGGCTGGGCAGTGAATACATTAAATAAAGGCCGCTTCATAAAACAAAATCTACTATTAGGTAGTCTACAGCCGTCAGTAGGTACTTATTCTTAGGTACTTACGCTTCCGACTGGTATTGATATGGATTAGTTGAGCTACCTATAGATTATTTGCAACAGTCTGCAGCTAGCTTAATTGTTTTAATTGTAAATACTAGTTCTAATTTGTATTTATTATTAAATTGTGATTTTCTTTGTCAATAAAGAACTTATTCTTACCATTGTAAGAAGTTAAGTTATTAGTTTCATATATTTTATTCAGGGTTCATATACTTACAGGGCAAATACCTTTCCCAAACTTAAAGCATTTTACGAGACCAAGTCATTTATGTTTTCTTACCGTAATATAATTTAATGAAATGAAGTAGACCCCTAGTCTAGCCGCGTTCTTTTATTATTTACGACCCAATGATCTATTCTGTTATAAAATTCAAGATTTTCTTTAATATATGTATGTATGTATACCTAAGACAAAAAGAAGGTGAGTAAAAATAATGTTAATCGAAGATTAACATCTCCAGTAAGTTTTGTTTTTGACTGTGAGTAAAAAATAATAATTCTGTGTCTGAAATGACAAGGAAAACATTTACTTTGACAAGGTTCGGTCCTATTCTAATAGCGCCCGGATTGTAATCACGGACGCGAACCACCAACCAACATGCAACCCATTCACTGTATTGAGGATCTACAAAAAAAAATACGTTTACCTAAATGTTTTCAAAAGATACACGGCCGAATTAGTCCGTCCCATGCTTGTATTTCGGATCCTTGACAACCGTGTGGGCCATTATTGTCCCAGGGGTGTAGGGTATAGGGTGCTCAGCGGATCAAACAATCATTTGTTTGATCCTCTGAGATTGGTTGAGATTGGTCCATCTGAGACGGCCAATTTCTGTGAAAGGAGCGCCCCACACCGAAGTTTCTTTTTCACCTTTGTATATCTATGGCATCGCAGCTTTCAAAAAGATGTGATATTTTTAAAGATGACGATGCAATGTTCGATGAAAAACGGTGCAGCTGTTCTAATGCTATGATCATGATGATTTCAAGGCAAAATCACCGGGGATTAGATTTTAATATTAGTTTGTTTTGCAACGTTTTACAAACACACTTTATTGCAAAGAAATTACAACTACTATTTACAATTAAAACGTCTGTTACAATTAAAATGTCTGGCCTGCAATAAGCTAACTGCAGACTGCTGTAAACAATCTAGAGGTAGCTCAACTGATCCCCATCAACAGAAACCAATCAGAAGCGTTCCCAAGACGCTGCGCTGGCTGCACATTTTAAATGCAAGCCATTATCTAATTTATTTAAATAGAATAGATGTGGGGGAGACGTCCAGTGTGGGGGAACCAAAAGTTGGAAAAAAAGGCCAAATCGTACTTTACGCAGAGGGATTACACTCCTATACAAAGCATTAATTTAAACTATGGTATTTTATTAGTTATTACACTCACAGTCAGCTATAAAACTAAAAATTTTGCCGTTTTGTTTGGACGGTGTTCCCTCTTGTTGAGGTCAAAAAACGCGCACCTTGACGTTCTTGTTCAAGTTAGGTTTTTTCTTTTGTATGGTTCTTGTAAATGTTTTTAGCCACATTATTGTAAATATTCTAAGATTTCTATAAATAAACAAAACTTGGTGTGCTTTTTATAGAAAAATGTTAGTTAAGTAAAAAATATATAATAAAAAATAAACCAAATAAAATAGTATGATATAAAATAAAATAATAATAACGAAAACAGTCATATATAAATAACTAAATCAGCTATAACTTAAAAATTAATACAAATCGCAGAACATAATCAACATTGGGGTTATTTTATGCCGAGTGGAACGAACCCTCGAATGGCTTAGTTGAATCCCTAAAATTGGAACATTCTGTATTTCACAAAATGTTGACCTTTTCGAGTGTGTTGACTAGGCAAAGCATTTATGAAAAGGGTAAAAGGGTCGCTCATTGCAAAATTGAAAAACATGTTGATTATGACATTTAGGTAAGTGACGAGCTGGTCTCTATAGAGTTACTTAAATTGTTTTTTTTTTCATCTAGCTTTCATCCGCGGCTTCACCCACCATCAAGTCAATTCAGATGTATTATGAGTTCCACTCATACTATTTTCACCGCTCAATTGTTTATTTTCTTTTACTTTTTAATCCGCTACATAGTTATTAAATTTTGCGGTAGTCAACCCTCAACTGTACCACAACAGTCCTAATTTAAAGATTTTCGTATTTGTATTTTTTTTTCCTAATGAAAAAGGAGCCAATGGGCGGCGGAAATAATACTATTTCCGCACTCATACGAGTGATACACTCACAACTACATTTGAATCGACCAGCAAAATAAAACGTAGTCATAGCAAGCAGAGGTAATGTATCATTTTATTGTTAAAGAATGTTCACAATTGTTGTGAATTTCTTTAACAATAGGAAGAATTATTGTGTTGTCGAATTCTCACACAAGCTCTTACGATACTGGTGTCCTCAGGAGACCCATCACATAATATATATTTTCTAACTTTTGTTTTTACTTAGATGTCTGGCCTGCAATGCTTAGTATCACACTTTTAAAATTGCTGTAACTTTTTAAGTACGAATACAAATACAAAAAATCTTTATTAAGAACGAACTTAATGTTTAGGGTTCAATTGTAGGCTGACTACCGCAAAAGTTAAAAACTGTGTAGCAGAGTAAGTACACAAGATATACTTTCGAAATAAAAAGGACTAGAAGAAAAGTTTAATTTTGTATATAAAATTATTTATTATTATTTTGTTTCTTGAAGAATGGGAGAATATTCCCCAAAATCGGCTCCGAAACCTCGTGATCAGTATTCCAAACCGGATCGAAGCTGTAATGAGAGCCCGAAGAGGCAATACCAGTTATTAAAAATTAAATAACATGTAAAACATGTATACTTATATAATGTTAATTGAGTTTTTAGACACTAAGCTAAAAATCGCTACTTTATTGTTTTATCTTTTTTTAAGTTAAAAATGTTACTTGTGTAAAGTTAACTATAGTTTCTAAGAAAGCTGATAAAATTTGCTATAAAACGTTTTTTATTTGAAATCTCTAACTTCTACAGATTAGTAAAAAATTAAATTTTTAATATGATACTTAGTTTTGCAGGCCAGTGTAGTTTAACGTTAGCTTCATACATTTTATGTAACGAACCCATGGAAGGCGGTCCCCAAGATACAGGTGTATCCTAGTTTGGGGATCAACGATGTCTCAACAATAAAAATTTGTCATGCTATTAAGAGGGCGTTTATTTCGCAATACGCTGACGATTTTGTTATTTACAGCTCTGACAAAATTCTAAGCCAGGCAGTCAGCGATGTGCAAAGCTCTATAGATATATTTTGTAACTGCAGTTTCTGCCCATCATCACGAACACGTTCGTGGAGACGCCAGGTCTTAATTCCAAAAATATTATGTAAATTACCACATAAAATAAAAAAAAATACGTTTATCTGGAACCCAATGAATGACTAAAGATCAATCTCCTACTCCCACCACCTCCACCTCCACAGCCTATATTGTACCACTGCTACTCTCACAACCACTGTTAATTCAGGCAGAGCCGTTTTTAAGTTTAGTTTAAAAAAGCCTAATAACCGACTATTGAATAGAGGGGAGTACCAGTACCAAGTTTAAGAATGACGACCTGACGTCTTCACGAGCGAGTTCTTGATGTTGGGCAGAACCAGCATGTCACGCAGTATCAGTGAATTCATAATAACCCTGTATAGAAAGATACATAATATAATAATGCTGCGAACACAAATTGACTAAATTGTAAATTATTGCCTCCTGTCTGAATAAATTTAGCGGCGTCAGTATTATATATCTCTCAATAATACTTACATTACAGCAACATTTCGCCTAAATAAAAGACACGACTAGCAAATACAGTATTTGCTAGTCGTGTTTGCGAAATACAATTAAATAAAAAAAATATAAAATGAATCTTAGCAAGTATTCTCTATGAAATCCTTGTCGCTACAAAATGGAACGCTTTCGTTAAAAAATCGTGTGTGTGACCCATCTGAAAGGAGAGCGCTGTCAAATTGAAATATACCATGCTGACCTCGTAGATCTAAACAAAGAGAATAGTTTAATTTAAAATATATTAAGGGGTTTTTTATTTATAAAGTTTTAACCTTATAACGTAATTTTTATGGAACTCCCGATTTCCGCTTCCGATTCCCGATCCCGGGATTAATCTAATCCCAGCATTACCGATAGAAAGTCCTTCGTTTGTGTCTCTTTGCTTCACGCGTGAATTTGCAATACGTCATTTAATCCTGCTTGAACAGCCGACATATCTCACTGCTTTAATTAAAGCGAGGTCAAGTTACCCTCCTCCAGGCATAGCTCATAAATCGTGCCTAGCACTAGGTAAACAGCTCGTTCATTTACCGCCGATTTCTAGAGAGCGGATAAGTTTAATAAAAAATAAATAAATATGGACAGTTCACACTGCATCATCTAGCCCTAAAAGAAGTAGAACTTGTATTCTTAATTTTGGTTTACAAGACAAATGTTTTTTTTTAACTATAGAAACTAATGATAGTTATATTAATGTGTATTATTGTTATTATCATATTTTTTATTTAATTTGTGTATTTAAACATAAAAAAATTATAGTTTTATTATTAACTTTAGAATTTAGAGGGTGCCTACTAGATAACTGATCACATCCAGCTGGTTAAACCAGATGTATTCGTGAGTGTGTATCACTCATAGAACATAGGCCATTTCATTAATCATTTTGATAGCACTATTTGGAATTATTATTAACATAAAGATAATTATATATATATATAATTATAAGAAATCAAACAATATCCCAAAAAATATTTGACTTTGACGGGAAATGAACCCGCAATCTTCCCTCAGTACAGGAATGCGCTAACCAATTGCGCCACGAGGTCAGTGACGTAGGAGTTGAAAAACTCTGGGACTTCCTTTGGACTCTAGCACAATTATGCCTCGGGAATATTTTTTTTATGGGACCACCTAGGGATCATTCTCCATACAAAAGCTATATAATTTTCAAAATCCGTCCATAAGTCACGGAGAAATCGACGAACATAGGTACATTAATAAAAACATACACAGCCGAACAAAGTCCTCCTTTTTTGTAGTCGTTAAAAAAATATAGGTATTGACTTAGCTGCCCATTATTCACACTCTAAACACTCGGCATAACAATGCGACATTCCTGAAGGAAGGATGAATGGACCACGCGTTTTTATTGAGGTCAAAGGAATAGTTCTTTATGTCTTGGAATAATATTTTTGCCTTTGAACCTACAAATTGTTCTCTGTGGTTTTTCATGAAATTTCACGCTATCTCGAAATGAATTGCTTTTATTCGTAGATACTGTTTTGTTATAGTGGAACGTTATTTATTTATTTATTTAACGTACAAAACACATCACAATCACTTAGAATTATAAAGTAACAAAAACCATAATAAAACTTGATTGCAACATAAACATATGTACGTGCTGCTGCAATATAAATATAAATAGAGCTTTAAATAGAGGTCAATAGGCAGAGTGGATAACAAGATACGATAATATTGTGGATGGAAGGAGAAGAAGTTATTTAATGAGGTGACAGAATGTTTGGTAGGTTTGATGATGCAAAGAGCAGTAAGCGTAAGAGCAAAACCCGACAGCACAAATGAAGTCAAGAAATCAAACTCCACGTGGACGAAGACGAGGGTAACAGCTAGCATTACAATATTACCAGGAAATTACAGCTACAATTTACCACAATGCAATGGTATTAATTTGGAGAATACTAAATTGATTTAATGTATTGGAAGGACAGTAGGAATTAATTAATAATCTATGAATTTGTGTTTATTGGTTTCAAGTATGGTGTACTCTTGCAGTTTATCTATTAATATCTATTTGTTATGTTTTAAGTTTGGCAAATTTGTTTGGCAGAGGGTCTTAAGATTTTAATGCTAGTATGTTTGTCATTCGATATCTTCCCAAGTTTTAACCAATGTTGACAATTAATTCGCTTTTGTATAGAGAATGACCCTTAGAAGCCTTTAAAAAATATATTTACGAAGAGTTTCTATTTCTACCGCAAAACGTACAGCTTAAAAAAATAGCGTAAATATTCATAGCCCAGAAAACACGGGCTAAATGCCGGCTCTAACCAACCGACCAACTCATGCAAATCCTACTTTATTAAACACAATATAATGACATTTCCCTGTATGTACTTAATGGAAACAGCTGCGTTTGCGAAAAATAATTGGGATCAATCAGTTTGAAGTATTTAAAAGTAAAAGCAACAACAAAAACCTAACATTACCTATACTTACACAAAACAGCATTTTATAATAAAAGTGTTTTCTGCATGGTACTTCGCTTAAACAATAAATTACCTAAGACAAAAAATAAATTGACAGTATTTACATGTTCAAAAAAAGTAAAAAAAAGTTTTTGGTACAGTAATCATATTATACGGTTAGGAAACATTTAATGGACAGGAATATTTTGACTTAACTATGGAGTCGAATATATTTTCTTGTTTTTTTTTTCAATATTTTGTATGCGTGAGATACCACATACATATAAATATGCTAATATAGGTATTTGGTGTAGGTTGTTATGTTTTAATTATTTTTATTCTATTGACGTATGCACGAAAAGCAGAATTTGATGATAGTTTGTATCTTACGACTTGCTTACGACTTTACAAGTCGTAAGGTACAAAGTATCATCACATACATTTATCTCATAACCATTTTCTAATCGAATAAACGATTTGAAGTTGAAGTTTAGAGCATAAAAATCGTAATTTCAAATAGGATTTTAAGATTTTGAAAAAATAATATGGAATAAGGTCCGGAAGATGATCATACAAAATAATAACTCAAAGTTGTAGTGTATTTCCTTTGAAACTGAAAATTAAGTAGGTATGTCTATAAAATAAGTTATTGTTCTTACATACTAAAATAATTTCACAATAAGGTTTATTACTTCCTCTTGTTGATGGCCTTAACCCTAAATTTAATTAAAACACAAAATATTCCAACAACAAAACATTAATATTATAAAAACAAAGATTACACTAATAAATCTCAGAAAACCATTTGTTTCTTCAGATAAATAAAACCGAAAGTGTTTAATTAAGCTCTAAAACCCCTCGATATAAACCCGACCCTTTCAAAATAGGGCAACGTAATATTATGCAGAAAATGATGTTGTCGAAGTTATATCAAGATTTGCTTGCTGATTAAACTTAAAAAAAAAAAACTATCTATGACGTTCTGTAGGACTTGCTAATAATAAATTCACAACTGCATTGCTGCATTGTGAATACACCTGTATATTCAAACGCAAATGTCAATGGACGCGATCGAATACAACCTCAGTGGTGTAGTATTGAACTAGAAAACTGATCACGAGGGTGTTGGAAGGGACTGGAAAGGTAGGAGCATTAACATTAGTTTAGTATTAAGTAAATGTAGAGTACAGAGTGGTTGATACTCATTGCACACTATGTAAACGCATTATTTTTTAATTCTTTAAACTTTTCCTTTGTGTTTCCTTTGTTCACTACTATTAATATCACTTTTTCTTTTATTGTTATATCATTTATAAAAAATTTGAACGTAAAATGGCAAAAATCACAGTGCTCTAATTTTATGACTGAACATCCCTGTAATACCTGTGTATCACAAATAAATAAATGAATTGAATTGAACATAAATGGCGACTATATCTCACACCTGCGATTCGCTGATGACATAGTCTTAAGGGGCGAACCTAACTGGTTTGGTTATCAAACTAGTCCTAGATCTCAGAACTTACGGGATCCTCGTGGTAAAAAACTCGAATTACATACACACAATTCTAAATTTCTTTATTGGTTCCTTGAAAGTGAAAACACGATTGAGAAAAAAATTACCACAAAAAGAAAACACGAAACTGCACTGTTTCGCACATAATTTGGTCGAGATCTCAGTCACCCCGCGGTTTATTGAAATTACTTATGTTTTGATTCGTTGGTTATTATTAATTATTTGGTACCTTATACGAGTTTCTTCATAAGGTGCGTAGTTTTCTTGTAAGTAAATAAACAATAACTTGATTTTTGCGCTTACGCCGTTCCAAATACTTATGCTTTGTCCCGCTCTTACGAACGCGAAATACTATGCGTATCCTTTTCACAAAATGGCGCGCATGGCGCCCTCGCCAGATCTGAGCCAGATGCTGTACGGCCTAGCTTCAGCCTCCCGATGAATCGGTCTTGGCATGAGTTATGATAAAACCAAAGTCCTGATCAATGGCCATATTGATCCAAGAATGGTGGTGGTACATGGCCATCTTCTCGAAATTGTTTTCGAGTACACTTACTTTATTTTATGTTCACCAGTGGACGTATACAGGCTCATGATGATGATGATGATAAAGATGACACTTACCTTAGGCAGATTCTGCAGTTGGGTAAAAACAATTTCGAGACGGGAGCCAAGAAGAGGATTTAGAAAACTACCTACGTCGCGGCGTCGAGTCTTCTCGTCATCCATACCTACCGCAATGCTTGAAAACGAAAGATTTCAATCAGTGCATCCTACCCGTCATGACCTACGGAGCTGAGACGTGTACGCTCAAGGTGGGGTTGGTCCACCAGTTCAAAGTCGATCTGCGAGCTATGGAAAGAGCTTTGCTTGGAGTTTCTCTGAAGGATAGGATTTTTAACGAATATACATCCGACAGATAACCAAAGTTATCGATATAGCTCAAAGAATAAGCAAGCTAAAGTGGTAGTAGGATGCAGAACCAACAACCGCTGGGGTAAACGTGTTCTTGAGTGGAGACCGTGACGCGGCAAATGTAGTGTATGATGCCCTCCGACTAGGCGGGATGATGACCTGCGAAAGACTGCAGGCAGATGCGGCAAGCTGAAGACAGGGCGCTATGGCACTCATTAGGGGAGACCTATGTCCAGCAAAGGTCTAATATAATAATATGTTGTTGATGATGATGATCTGTATTAGAGACCTAATACGCGTTTCAAACTCGTACTTTGCTACGACGCATTGAAATAATATAGGTACACAAACTTGCAGAAACACACACTATGATAAAAAATCAAATAATATTCCAAAAATGTTTAACCCAGTGTGAGGCTTACGCACTATACCTAATAATAAAAACCTTACACACTATGATCTTCAACAAACAGCGTGACGTGTTCGCGTGACCGTGTAATGTGAACTCAGCACGATTTGGACGACGATTTACACAGCTTTATGACATTTTAGAGCCCAACTTTGAGTTTCTTAGAGCGATTTTATGATTCTAGTTTCTTATGGCTGGCGTTTACCAAAAAATAATTGGCTGCGACTTTTACGTTTAACGTATAAAAACTCCTGACAAAAACGTCAATTCAAATGTAATTGGCTGATTAACAGCTAAAGAACACAGTGCATCAGCATTGCCATAAAGCGGGGCAATGCAACCAGCGCTGCAGCGTCTTGGAAACGCTTCTGACTGGTATTGTTATGGATAAGTTGAGCTACCTTTAATCCGCCACACCTTTTATGTAAGACAAGAAAGCTGGTTTGCGTTCCACCGTACTCCTGCGCGGTGTATGACTGGTACCGGAATGAGCTGGCAATGACCGAACCCAACAGATCTGAACAGAGCGACGTTACATACCAAAATTGGTACAGGAGGCCATTGAGTTTACCAAACACAGGAACTTCAACCGAGAAGAAGGTTTCCAACTATCCGGAACCTGGAACCCTGTCGTGAGAATGTGCAAAAACCGAAGAAGTGATGTACCAATTGAGCCGCGTTCTGATACCGTCAGTGTTGTGTGTCGTGATCGAGTTGCGTTCTTTAATCACACCGGTGGTAGTGGTAACATTTGTAGCGAAAGACAAAAAAATGAAGGTAGATCTGTATGTCTACCAATAAAAAATCACTCGCAGTGCCTTCAGTTATTCCGTGATCATGGCGCATGAAACTGTGCCGAAATATTGGAAAGCTCAAAACTTAAATCATGGTAAATATCCCTTTGTAAATGACTTTAACATAATCAGATCCGCGCGAAAAAGCATACAAGAAATAGAAAAATACCACACACGGTTCTTAGCTAGATAAGTAACTATTCTCTTAAACACACTGGTTAAGGCACAGAAGAACTATAAAACGCCTTTATTTCGATTCAAAGAAAATTATTATTTCAACGTAAAACTATAATTATTTTCTAACATATATGCCGGTGCATAAAGGTACAAACGTCATGCCATGGGACAAAGCATGTGAAACTTATTAACTTACAGGTATCGATTCCTATGATATAGAAAAGTCATATGAAGGCTTGGAACCCATTTGTAAACGCTCTGCCACATTCATTAAGAATGTGAGACATTGTGTTTGTAACCCGCTCACAATGACAATACTACGAATATTGTTTGGGTTGGAAGAACACCAACGGTTGGAGTCTCTTGTTAACGCATTCGCCCAGTCTCGGCGGTGAGACCCGCAGGGGCGCGCGCCACCCCTGCGGGTCTCACTCTCAATGTCCATCGGCACCAGCGTCAGGCGGACGCTGGTGCCGATAAACATGAGCGTCGTGGGGCATCAAAGTGTTAGTTTTTTTTTAAATAGTGCAGATAGCAGACACAATTTGTCGAACCAGCAACCTTCTGCGTCTCAGGAGAAACTTGTTTGGAGTTTTCTTGTTCTTCTAGACAGATCTTAAGGGATTAAACGTTCGTGTTGATTTGACATGTTTCAACAAGTTTCCTTATTAACACGCTGACATTTACAATTAAATCTTCAAACTACGATAGTTCTTTCACATTTTGGCAAACTCATCACAACCGTCAAGTCCCTTGTTTTGATTGAATACAGCCTTTACGTAAACGAGTCGATGCCGGCCAATGATAAAAGAAAACTCTGTGGTATATGGATGCCCTATTCTATTCATGGAACAAAGTTTTAAATAAAAAAATAAATATTTTTTTCTATTTCAGACAACACAAAAATCGATTTAGGTCCATAATTATGCTTGCATTGTCGGCCTAGCCAAGTCTTACCGTGAGTTTTCTTATTGTTTTTTTTTCCTCAGCCTTTCAGTTCGATTTAAACGACAAATTTCTTGAATGAATGAATGAACACTTTATTGTACTTAAAAAAAAACATAATAAAACCTTATATCTACATTTAACAAATACTCAGTACAATAGGCTACTACTATTGCTGGTTATCGCTGAGAGCGATTTCTCCCAGGCAACCTTGATCTCTTTGTGGTGTGAAACGGAAACGAATTTTGGGTAGAAACGCCGAAAAAATATTATTTATTTTGATATGGGTTGAAACGCTGACATTATTTGATATGAAACGGCAAAAAGGAATTTGTGGTGAGAACCTATGGTTCGAAACAGCGCTACACCGAAATTTCAGGGCAGTCAACCCACAAAAGCCGCCCGCCGATACAAAACACAGGCAGCCGCTCACACAATAATCGTACGACAAAAAAATAAAATGCCACAATAACCCGCCACGCCGGGCTGTGTCGGCGGGTTTGGTGTCCTCCTTCTCATCAGCACACATACATCCAATGCTGAACAATCCTCCCCCAAACAAGGGGAGGTTTTGCCATTATCACCACGCTTAGCAGGCAGATTGTTGATAGCAGTGGAGATGTTAACATACTCAGAAGAATGCTGCTGTCCTCTGGTACTCAATGCCCCTAATCGATTTTTACAACATCCACGGGCGAGTAGGAATAACAAGAATACAAGAATTTATTAATAAAAATAATATTTTACACGTCCATTGTTAATTTTATAATTATCATTTAATATACATTATATTTAATTAATTAATAATATTATGATTGATTCATCTTGGGAAACATTATAACATTTAAATATATAATAGCTGATTAGCCGGTGGTGGCGATTTACTACAGTTCGGGTAATTCGAGGAATTCACCCATGCTGTAGAAAATCCTCTGCAACAAGCACGTCTTCAGGCGACCCTTGAACGCTGCGGTGGAGCCTGCATTACGAAGACTATCTGGTAGCCCATTGTATACTGCGGGGCCCGAGATGAACACCGATCTACTCAGCACTACTCTGCAGCCTGTGTGTTGGCGTTACCAGCCTGTGCTGCTGTTTATTGCTACGGAGAGGTTGATTCTTACGCGGCAAGAGTTTGGAGTGTAGTCTATTAAATATCATTGTCACAAAAACTTTCACTAATGAGACAAGACCAAGCAGGAGAACGTCTCGAACTAGGTGTCAAACTAAAGAGGAAAGTTTGAGTGTCACCCCTAGCGATAATACTGTTGGTACATTCATTAGTAGAATTATGAAGACAAACAAGAACAGTAACTCCTTATTGTTCATAAACCGAATAAGTAATATGCAAGAGTAAGATATACCTGTTACAATGACGTCCTCCTCTCTCTCCTCCTCTAAGGAAGCCCTCAAAATATGATTGTTATCAACGATTAGTATGGGACAGCGAAAGTTTTTAAGATTTGAGATTAACTAGCCAGTTATCTAATCTCTTTAGCTAGGGTAGTATTATAATGGCATTATAAAGTTAGATGCAACATTGATAATTAAAAACAGCCCGCAAAATATAGATATTGTGTGCCCACCAGGGTCTGTTAAGAGCGTTTACGCCTAGCGCGCGACGTGTGTAGGACTGACTTGAAATGATGTGCGCGCAGCGTGTTAAAGTAGTTTTAAAATATATACAGAATAATAATCGCAACCAAATAATAAAAATTTTAAACGGTATGGTTTTAAAGAAAATGCTCTGCTTTATTGGTAAGCTATTGTTATATTAAATTAAATAAGGTATATCGGTGAAAAAATCATTTAAAATTCATAATAATTCACATTTTTTTAATTTTAAGTTCTCATGGTAAGATACCAAAACCAAAAATCTTTTTAACTAACTATTTTCCTAAGGATCTTATTGATTGGTTATTATTTTTTGTTACATATATCAGTATTTTCATAATATATTCAATTTCGAAACTGATGCTGAAAGGGAAATTAAGAAAACCTCTAACAAGTTATCTTGATAGAACGCGTACATACTATATTAATCGAAATATTTTCTTAACTAACTATTTGAACAAGGAAATTTCCTAAAATTATTATTAATTAATATATAGTTTATAGTATATTTAGTGGTTCATGATATTAACGGGTTTGAAAATTACTGTTTTTGACCCAAACTGCGCATGGAAGGCGTAAACGCTCTTAATAGTAATTCATAATTAGCTAGATTATAAACACCTCCGTACTATAAGTATGCAATAAATTATTGAGTATTCAGTATTAGATTGTGCTCTAAAGGAAAGAAAGACAAACTGTCTTTGGATTATAGGTGTCTGTTTTATCAAGCTATAGAAACCTTTAGCGTAAACAAACGTGTATTATACATTTATTTTAATTGTCAGATATACTTTTCATTAAAAATGCGGAAATTACTCTGTTGGTCTCTTTTTTACCTTTTACGCCTAAACGGCTGAACACAATGTGGCAAGGAGTTATGTTAAGACAAAATCTACTTTTCAAACCGGATTCAGAATCTGAATCAGAAATAGGTTTATTGTTAACTGTTGTACAAAAAAGATCTTAAGTATAAAATAGTGTAGAGTTTCAACAGCTTATCTTTAATAGACATACAATAACAGTTTTTAAATAGGTACCTTATTAACTAGGTAGGTATACATATAAACATCATTTATCAAAGAATTCTTTGAGCGAATAGAAAGCATTTGATTTTAACCATCTTTTTAATTTATTTCTAAATATATTACCATCTAAAGTTTTAATTTCTATGGGAAGTTTATTGAAAATGTTTATGGCTGTGATGAATGTGCTTTTGTGATACATAGTGTTATTGACAGAAAAACGCGAGCAAAGCCTCGGCGAAAATCGAGCATAGCCGAAGTAAGATCACGGCCCCTTTTCTGCTAAACTAATCGCTTCATACACGACATGTATGACACTGGTATCGTCATAGAATGATGACACATTTTGGCATTCTACCCGAGATAAAATAAACTAAATTCAATACTCAATCATTTATTGCATTCTATACTTCGATTTAAGCGAAGATTCTATAGGTAGGGACGCGCGTCAAAAGTGTCCATGTTGAAAACATTCTGAGTCCCTCTGTGTAAATAGCTCCGCACGCTCTATCTAGAGTTTATTTCATTAAATGATTCTACGTCACGATTCTGCGACGATTATCAATTATCATTGTCATAGTAAAACGCCTGGTTAGCAGAATTGGGCTTAGCCGTTTAGGCATGGAAATGTATGCGAAGGCTAATCTAATAATAAGGATCATAAGGTATTTTGTCTCGTCAAATATATTAAGTATTCGAACGATTGTTCTAGAACACTAATTTATTTTGATACTGAAACGTAAGTTGCTCGTATTTATCTCTTAATAGTCTGACAATAGTCTCATTATAAGTGATCGGTAAAGTTTTTTATAAATTCTTTAAATTACTTAGTTAATAGTTAATTATCATCATCATCATCATCAACCTATCTTAGTCCACTGCTGGACATAGGCCTCCCCTAACGCCTAATGCTGCAGAATGCTGAGTTAGGGACCCATTTCCCCTTCGTATTAATGTACCTATACACTTTTTTTGTTATGTTTTTGTGTTTTTTTGGGTAAATAAACAGTATTTTACCTTTTTTTTATCTTTAATGAGCGCCATAGCGCCCTGTCTTCAGAGACGCATTTGCGTCTCTGAAGACAGGGCGCTATGGCGCTTGCATGCAGCCTACATATTTGCTCCCTTTGGGGTCGAGACCCTAGTCGCATCCAGCATCTTTCTGCAGTCTTTCGCAGATCGTCATCCCACCTGGCTGGAGGGTGTCCTACACTACGTTTGCCGAGTCGCGGTCTCCACTCAAAAATACGTTTACCCCAGCGGTTGTCGGTTCTTCTTGAGATATGGTAGGCCCACTGCCACTTCAGCTTGCTAATTCTTAGTTAGTAGTTATGTAGTCCTTATAGTGTTAAGTAATTTAAGAAACTATACTTGGATTTAGAATTCAAGCCATATTTTATGTTTCATATTTTATGTCAACAAAGACTTTTATGAATAAAAACTTAACAAAAACTAATAACAATAGCAGATAACAACAAGGTAACAGGATTGTAATCACTAAAAACCAAAGCACAAACTTCAACAACACATAATTCCACACGCCCAGCGAAAAATGTACAAATTCGAGCTAGAAAAGGAACGAGCTACTGGTGAAATGATCAATGAAAGCTTTTATAACCATAAACTGTTTCGAACTTCTGCTATTGCCTCCGATGATACCAGTGTTATAAAATATTTACCACCAATATTTCTTTGGTTTTGTAACGCCTTTGTTTATAAAAAATATCTAGGATTCTAGAACCGAGTATAGGTTAGTGCAATTCTCGAAAAGACTGTAAATAAATATTTTCCTGTTCTTATTCTTAAATTTTTTTTTTAATACGGCAATGGCCTTTATTAACAAAGAAAATTATAATCAAATTATAACTAGTATTTACAATTGAAACAATTAAGCTAACTTCTTAAATCAACAAATCTTTGATATTCTGAAAGCGTATCGACCGCCCCAAGTTCTCAGTATAAAATAATTTTCAATGATCGCTGAATTGCCATCCCCGATATTTTCCCAAGCTCCAACTTAAGAACATAAATCATATCTCGAACCCTATTCATCATTTCATAAATGAACTAGTGGAGTACCTCGGTTTGGACCGAATCCAAATTAAAAAAGTTTATCTTCAGTATTGTAGATGAGGTTAATTTTGTTATTAACGAGGGGTTGAGACCTTGGAAAGCAAATTTAAATCAGTTAGCTAAGTGTTGGAGAATTAAAATAGGCCTGCTAACCCTAAAATTATATATTAGATATTATAGCGCGTCGGGAATGTTTGCTACATACAGCTCATTTCTGAGAGACTGGATACCGACTGTCTCTTTATGGAACACTGGACAAGCGCGTATATTATACTCTCTTGACCAGTGTTTCAGTAGCTATTTTTGATTATTTTTGATTGTTTTTATTATTAGTTTACTTTATTTTATGTTTCAACCCAAATATGGACTCCATAATTTATTTTGTATTCTTAAAAAATTTTGTTGTCTGAAATAAATGAATTGAATTGAAATTTAATTGAATTATTATTCAATATATTTATAATTAGGGATAACAGGCCTATTAAAATTCTCCAACACGAAATATTGTAATTCGTTTCGGCGAATTGGTGTTCTCTAATACCTATACGGAATTAGAGTACTCTTATGCACAAAAAAAAAATTAAACGAAACAATCGATTGCGTATTTTGGAGGATTAAAGTAGGCATTCAGAGCCCCGAGTCCGGTTGTCGATAGTATCTATACGTGATCGTGGCGTCTCGTTTTTCCATTGGATTAGGTGCAGCTTCTCTATCGTGTGGACAGGACGCAAAAATGATACGTCACGAGCACGACTATACACTATCCAAACTCGATGAAGAATGTTTGTAAACAAACTACGATCTAAAAAAACTCACTTGCTTGGCGTTGAGTTTCAGATATAATTGTATTACGCAACTCAGATTTAAGCGCGTCTCAAGTGACGAATTTTCGACAGATTTTCATTGAAAACTGTCAAAAAAACGCGACTTGAGACGTGCTCAAATCTGAGTTGCGGTTGAGTATTCGGGGGTGAATTGCGTATAAAAAGTCGCGGCAACAGCATGAATTTTATGTTATGTATGGTTTGTTTACAAACATTCCACATTGAGTTTGGCTAGTGTATAGATATGTACATGCCAACTCGGGGCTCAGGAAGTCAAATTATGACATCGACTGAGTAACTCACTTATATACTCATATATATATATATACGTGCTTTAGGTTCACTGCATATCATGTCAACAAAAACGAAAAATAAAAAACTAATAACACATGCTTTTACTTTTTTTTTCTGTGTCGAGGTAAAGATATAATTGTTATCAATATTTATTGACAAAAAAAGGTCTCAAATCGACAAGTACTTTAAATTGTGTTTAAAATCAACAAGAAAGTTCATTTTAGGTTTAAAACAGAGGGATTGCTTATCTTTTTCGCAAATAATAAAAATATCAAGTATTGTCTACTACCGCCGTTCATTGTTTTTTTCTGAGCGTACACAGAATAGTCTTGCATTCTGAAATATAATAAGTAAAGTAAAGTAAAAGTAAAAGCATTTATTTGACAAAAGTATAATTACAAATATATATATATATATACAAAAGAATACGCTCTCGAACTAGTTATAAACTGTGTTTCAGGAGCCAGTGGGCTTCTCCCATTTTGTAAAAGTACAGGTTGTGTCCATACGAAGAAAAGTATAAAGTTACTCTAACTAAAAATAAAAAAACATTCACATTTTCTACGGAGCGCTACTAATCAAACATTTAAATAAGAATATAATACCTTAATTGTAGGTATATATTGTTTTGGATACAAGATAATAGATAGTAAAATAATAATATAAAAAATTCAATATTGTTTGCTGTCTGTCATCTATACTTGAGCTTTATGTAATTTTCTTCAATTCCTACTAAAAAGAAAACCTTGAAGTTTAAACAAATAATAATATAAAGCAAGAAACTCAATAAAAATTCTAGAGGCGAAGGTTTCAAAGCATGTCTTCGATATCTTCATAATCAAACTCTTCCAACCATGTCTGTATCCATTTTTTAAATTCATATGCAGTTGTGTTTCTTACTTCTTACTTTATATTTTTTTATTTATTTAAATAATGTATATAAATACATATTATAATAGGTACTTACAATGTTTTAATGAAGAAAGGTAGCAAACAATCACAAAAAGTTAAAAAGATGGTTGAGTTACCTAACTAAAAGTCGGGTAAAGATTTATTTGAGATCACGTGTCAACTTTTTAAAACTATCCTTTGATTCGACTTTCCTGATATCATAGGGAAGAGAGTTCCAGAGTCTAACAGCCTCAATAGAAAACGATTTTTCCGAAAAAGATGAGCTATGTGCCGGTATCTCTAGGAGTATTATATTTAGTATGTTATAAAGGTGAGGTACAACTAACATGTACATGTCTTTGGGCGAATGTTGATTTGGCCCCTGGTATGGGACACTTAGCTTGGCGCCGGGACAAAGTAGACGGTGGTGGCGGTATAGTTTCACCCGCGGGTGAATGGACGCTAATCAGCGACTCGCTTATTCGCTTGAATGGCATTCAATGGAATGCCATGTTGACAGGGAGCGAGTGACACATGAATTTGAAGGCCCAGATCCAGCAGTGTGTAAAGTCAGACTGTATCTGTGGATAATGAAATCGATACCAGTATTGCAGTGAAGGTCAAGTTTGTTTGTTAGATTGTCGTTTGTGCGTAATCTAAAAGTGCAGGTTAAGAGGGCACAAAGAGCTATTTTGTGAAAAGGATAGGCATAGGATTTCGCGTACATAGGAGTGGGACAGACTATACGTTTTTGGAACGGCGAAAGCGCGAAAATCAAGTTATTGCTCATTTACAAGAAAGCTACACAACTTATGAAGAAACTGGTTCAAGGAACCAAATATTAAGTAATAATAATTACCTACAAATCAAAGGGTGCACTTTCATGTTTTTTTTTATCGGTTTTTGCTTTAATCGTTTTTTACATATAAGGAGCCAAAGGAAAAACGTTGAATTTTAAGTTTTTAGAGTTTTTACCACGGGGATCCCGTGAGAACTGAGATCTGGGCCTAGTTTGACAACTGAACCCGTTAGGTTCGCGCCTTAAGTAACAAAACATTATAATATAAAATATAATTATTTAAGAGGTTTTATCAAAGTGGACGATTCTATGTATAACAAAATATATATGTATATTATTGTTATATCGCACTGTTTTAATCATCCAGGTGGGATGACGATCTGCGAAAGACAGCAGGCAGATGCTGCTCATTGGGGGAGGTTTATGTCCAGCAGTGGACTAAGATAGGTTGATGATAATGACGATGATGACTGTTTTAATAATGTGGACGTGTTATACAAGTTATTTAATCTGGAGGCACCTTAAGGAAGTGAAAGGTTGTGATAATTATTGCAGATCGCAGAATCAGCCCGTTTCTAGAATAGCTAGGCCGCTTACAAAATGAACGGTGATTTGTTGGGAACACCTAACTGATTTATTTCGACGAAATGCCCAAGTGACATTAAGCTACTGTTATACGTTGATTATTCAAATATCGGCGTAGACTGAATGGCGCAGTGTTTTGTAAACAGCCAAGAGAATCATTTCTAAATACTCATTATTTTATTGCGTACATGTTACATACAGAATCTTAAGATTATACAATTCCAATATCAACCCTGCAAGGAATTAATAAAAAAAGTATTACAAGGAATAGTAAATTCTTAAAAGCTTAGATGTACAGTCTTCTTAAGGTCAAAACTTACACTAAACTAAAAAATAGTAGAGCTTACACTATACTAACAGAAAAAAAATATCTATTTCTACATTCATTACGGATGTAAGCGGGTTAACAACGAACCTTATTTGTGTTGGAAGACGAACGCTCTTACGTAGTGCTCGGAGGGATGCGGAACGCGCGCGTCCAGAACCGCACTCACCCTGAAGAAGTCCCTCGTTAAGGGATGAATCGTTGGTGTTCTTTCAACACAAATAAGGTTCGTAGTTAACCCGCTTACATCAGTAATGAATTCGACAAACTACGATAGACTCTACGATTCGTTGGCAACGGATAGATAGCTGTATTGTTTTGCTACGTTATATCTGAATGGTCGAATTTACGAGTAGAGCTGCAAAGTTGCAGCCTATTTTCCAGGTTATCTGGCAGAGATCGCTCTTGAGCGATAAGACGGCCAATTGTCACTTTATTTTATAATTACCTATTGTTTCTTTTGTTAATTGTTTCTTAGTTTTAAGTGTGCAATATCAGTATTTTCTATCTATCTATCTTTGAATGATAAAGCTAAAATTACATTACGGCAGTAGGAACACGTCCATTTAAAAAAATTCTAACACAGTTTGATAAAATCTATGAAAGTTTTAAAACTAAAAACTATCATCAAGTTCATAAACTATAATTTTCATTATATTCTACTTAATTTCCAAGCAAACTAGCATTATGGTGAGCATAGACTATAAGACCGAAGTTTTGTATTATCCATTTGGATCTTTATTTTGTTTTTGATATAAAATGCGAGTCTATGACTTACTGTGACACTCTCCCGTGGTGTACCCACTAAATACTACTAGGCTCTGCCCGTGGCTTCACTCACGTCACGTGGTGCTAGGTTAAAATATAGCTTAACACACTCAGGTAAATTGTAACTTTCCTATAATAAAGTAATTCCTTCGATTAGGTCCCTCCTTTAATAAAAAATATTCACTCTCTACTTCTAATTTAAAGTATAAATATTTAATTGCTAGTTATTTACGACAAGATAAATGTTTAGATATAGGTACCTACTTAATTCAATCTTAAGACAATCAATGTACTTATATTCATGCGAATCAATACTATAATTTAATTTTATTTATTTTATGAGTGAAGGAATACTTGTGGATCTACCTACTATCTGGTCTGATTATGAAAACTCTAATAGAAAATTACACCTGGGAGACACCGCTATTGATCGATAAGACCGCCAGTTGTCAGTTATTTTATATTCTTTCTTTTATAAATTGTTTCTTATTTAAGTGTATTATAAAGTACTCTTTTGTATCTATCTATATTATTCTGAGTCACATTTGTGCTATGTTTTATCAAAGGTACTGCGTATTATCTATCACAAGTTTACACTCCCACTGAACAATAATTCGTATATAATCGGTCTCTAGACTTCAACTTCTGTCACGAACGATAACTTGCTCAAATTATGTATAATTACTGTTTTGGGAAAACTAAAATAACTAAAGGGAACGTAGCTCGGTTTATTAAAATTTACTTTAAATTATTATTACTTGCAACTAGCAGAGAGATTTAAAATGAAATCTAAGTAAATCATGAAACAAACGGTAACTTTAAATCCGTTATAATGAAAATAGATCTATTTCTTTTTTTTTTCACACTGTCACACTATTTTATAATAGCAAAAGTTTTGATGGATAGGGATACTGAACAGTTGGGCTGAAACTTTGCATACCAAATAGGGTTTGTAAATACCTGTGTTCGGTTGTGTTAAAAACTACTCCCCCCTAACGCCCCCCTAACGCCCCCCTTAACCCTACGCCTAAACTACTAAACAAACCATCCAGTTGTTAGCATCTCTAAGGCTGAAATATATTGGTCGAGTGCAGATTTTATATACAATATAAATACAACAATAAGTAGGTATAATTTTAATAACAATCAAATAATAAAAACAAATTAGAACTAGTATTTACAAATGAAACAATTAAGCTAACTGCAGACTGTTGCAAACAATCTACAGGTAGCTCAACTGATCCATATCAATACCAGTCGGAAGCGTCCCCAAGACGCTGGCTGCATTGCCCCGCTGTATGGCAATGCTGATGCGCTTCGTCAGATACTCACCAGCTCTCGAGTTTACGCGTCACTTCGACCAGACGCTCAGATAACTTTTTAAAAACCCGAGTCATTAGTAGGTTAACTTATTATATTATTATTTTTTCTAATTTCTGTGTAGTGTGGTGTGCGTCGCGTGGCGACACACGCGCTTCATTCTGGGGTTGGTCCAGTATTTCCTCCCTGAAATCCTCCCTACAGGGGAAAACTGGAATTAAAAAAAAAAATTCCTCTTTTCCCCCTTGAATATCCCCCTTAAGCCCTCTTAAGCAAAATGGCGCGGATTTGTCCCTACAAATCCGCGCCATTTTGTGAAAGGGATTGGTATAGGATTTCGCGTATATAGGAGCGGAATAGAGCATACGATTTTGAGCAACGTAAGCGCAAAAATACATTTTTGCTTATTTACAAGAAAACTACACAACTTATGAAAAAACTGGTTCAAGGAATCAAATAATTAGTAACAACCTACGAATCAAAACGTAAATCATTTAATAATAATATGCTGCAGATATTAACACCGTATTTGTGCTGCAGAAGAGGGCTGTTCGTGAAATCTGTAATATGGGTCCCAGAGAACCACAACGTGAAAAATTCAAAGAAATAAACATAATGACAGTACCATGTCAATATATTTATGAAAACTTGTTGTACATTCATAGGAATATCAATCGGTTCCCTAAAAATAGCGACATACATAATTTAAATAGGTACTAGAAATAAGAATAAACTCGCTGTGCCCACAATTAGGCTAAACAAGATTATTGTATCTTTTAAATGGCAATGTACACGCTTCTACAACAAAATACCAAATGAGTTGAAAAAATTATCAATAAATAAATTCAAACAAATTGTCAAACATTCCTTTGGAAAAAGGCTACAAAATATCAGATTATCTAGAGGATAAACAAGCTTGGGACAAGGTTTGATCCAACTCGAAAACTAACAATCAAACAAGGTAAAGGTTTCTTGCCCGCTTACTTTACCTTAAAAATAGTGAAGTGAGCAAAAATCAAAGTGATCACTTTATTTTCTAGTTTTACTTATGTAATTTGAATTTTGTGACGTGTCCAAGAGTCCTGTAAGGTCTAAAGGAAATAAAGCACTTTGAATTTAGAATTTTTTAACCGACTTCGAAAAGGAGGAGGTTCTCAGTTCGTCTGTAAGTTTTTTTTATGTATGTATGTTACTTGATATCTCCGCCTATGGGTAACTGATTTTACTGATTCTCTCACTATTGTACAGAGAATGATCCCGAGGTGGTGCCATAAAAATTTCATTTCCGAGGGATAAGTATTTATCCCGTTAAACTCAAGAAGCAACATAATATTTTTAGAGAATCACGACTAGCTACAACAGTTTTGGTGATATCTGCGGCAATTGTTAATAGATTTTGATGATTTTTTCGATCTTGTATAAAAATTGATTTTGAGGTACATATAAGTTTGATTCTCGAGGAATTGCTATGTGCGACGTAAAACGTAGGATTGTAAAAATTCTTCAGAATGTGATAATGTCATTATCACCTAATTATTGGTTTCCATGGCAACGGGCGACAACAGTTTCATCTATGTGTCATCAAACTAAATTAGACTTGAATTATAATTAGATGTCGTCAGTGTAAACTAAATTGTTTGCACGTGAACATAGACTTTCGGTCAGGGAAAGTAAGGTAGGGGTGATTTCGTTCGTCCGAGACATAGGAATATTATCTATGAACCGGAATTAGAAGTCGGTTTATCGTTTTTTAAAACACGCCAAATTATTTGTATTTCGTATAGACCGCAGCCCCGACCAAATTTTGTGCGAAACAGACCACTGGCAGTGCACTTTAATGTTTTTAGTGTTTCGAAGATCGGAGATCGGTTAAGAAGCCCTTATGGCTTTTTCTGTCCGTTTTTCCGTCATTAATATCAACTACAGCAGCAAATAACGTGAAATTTAAAATAATAATACATTTCGTGCGCCTGTACAGATTAAAAGAAAAAAAAAGAAATAAGTGAAAAATTAAAATGAACATTTTCAGTACAAAGTTGTCGAAATTTTAAAAGAGACCTACAATGTCAAGTGGGGTATCAAATACAAGATAAGTATCGGTTTGTACATATCAAAACAGTTTTTGTAATTTCTGTAGGTTTCATACTTTTTGAAATATTTGGAAAAAGTCGAAAAGCCACCAACCCATTCCCCCCCCTCTACCTCCGAAGTTTGCAGAGCGATCAATCTGAAATTTATGTAACGTTTGTAACTAGACCACTTTTTGAAAAATAGACAAAAAGGGAGGGAATACATATCAAAAGGGGGGGCTACCTCACTGAGTGAGGTATCAAATGAATGGTATCGGTTTATCATGCTTTGGCCTTTAGCTATAAATCAAGTAAGTACCTACCTACTATAAACTGTTTAAGAGTCATTTCGTAAATCGTAAAATAAAATCTAAATCCAATAAATCCCCTGATTCTTTGCACCATCAATAAAACAGGTAGTTGAAGTGTAAAATATAACTCGAGTCACACTGTATTGAAATGCAAAAGAAAATAATATAGAGGACGACGTCAATACGTAATAGTTCAGGTTGACCAAGTTTGAAGCCCCATAAAATCTAACGAACGATGTTGTGGCATGCTTGATTCGACTGAACAATAATTATTTTAATACCGTCAAAAACTCAAGCATACTCGTTGACCCAACCGAGCAACAAACGTGACGCCTCGCGAATGTCACGATGCACACTTTCAAGGAAAGCTTTTTGCAAGACACTAAGCTACTTTTAACGCGATCACTGCCCAGAGGCACACGCTGGCCTACTTGAAGATGTGCGTCGGTGGCACAGAAAGTGTTATTATAGTATCCCGTTCACTGCCCAGCTTCTAGATCCAAGTTTTACATTGAATCGATCGGTCGAGGGTTCCAAATTAACAAGAAATACATCATAAAATAGAGAAGGGAAAAAATCAAGTAAAGCATTGTTTTGGAATTCGTTTTCAAAAGTAACCACAGTTATGAACGGTTTATTGATTATTAACTTGTAGTTTTTTATTGGACATAGCAAAATGAAAATGATATCATAATATCTATTTTAGAGAGCACGTCGCGTCGGTGTAACAGTCAGCCATCTTTTTACAAGTCGATAAAAACGAAGTAGCAACATTAACGTAGCGTTTTTATGTCGCCATAAAACCCGGAATTGGACAAATTGAGACCCCATCGAGCTTCTAATTTAAGATAACCGATAGGGAAGGTTACTGGCACAGTTGGGTACAATAGGTTACTAAAATCTCTATGACAATGATACATCAATTCATTTTGGATGTGCTTAGTTAGAGCCCACTATCACAGACGAGTGCTACGTGGCGGGAAATTATCGCCGTGTGGAGAGCTTAGTAATAGGGTTCTGTTTTCACCCTTCGGGTACGGAACCCTAAAAAGTCATGAAGGAGTCCTACTTTAGGGTTATCTTCTTGTATGTGGCAGTGGCACGTCTATCAAAGCGATACCTCGGCGATACGGCTGTCCATTGAGGCGATGCCTATATTCAGTGCCGCACTGCAGAGCCATTCGTTCAGAATAATTCATTTGCGAATGTTTTGTAAATATACTGTACAAGTAAAACACATGAAAATAAATAGGAACTATTGTGAAAACGAGGGAGTACCGAATATTGGTTTTCGTGTGTATAAAAATGAAAAATAAAATAAGTTCGATCGAAAGTTTTTCAATTCAATTCAATACGTTTACTTCGAAGCATTCCTCGTAGCGCACCCAGATGAAGCGCACCAAAGTACATCCACATAGCGCACCCGTTTTGGTGCGCTTCATTCAGTAGGTATAAATGTTAAGTTAATAACAATGTAGGGTCTAGTGATGGGGTTGTTTTCATCTAATTAGTAACCAGTAGTAGTTTGATGTATCAAACATCAAAGGTCCTCAAAGGTTTGGTTTCATAACAGCAGCTATTACTTTAATTTTAAATGAAACTATCATTTAAAATTAATAGAAAATAATGATCCCGATAGAATCAATGATCACAAAACGGAATTAAAATCTTAATTTTAAGTAATATTAAATGATTTCTAGATTAGTATATATTTTTTAAGGTAAATAAAAATATTTGGAACTGATCAAAGTTGAAAATAATGTCATAGTATCTTTATTTTTAAAAATAGAGGCGTTTTTTAGTGTCACCGAACAGACTACTATTTTTCTATAGTGTCTACTTAATTATTGTGTATAAATAACGCTATTTTTCGGAAATAATGTATAATTTTCAGTTCAAACAAAATCTGTCAAGTGCGAGTGTGACTCGCGTGCCGAGGTTTCGAACGGTTGTCAAGTATACTAATATGTACTATAGGTACTGGTAAGAGACTTTGCTATTTGATGAATACCAAAAAATTAAAGGTTTCATTAAATTTCATACGTATCGGTTTGCAAACTTCGGAGTATAGAGGGTAATATTAAATTTTTAAATAATTTTAAATATTTCGATAAGTATGTAGCCTACAGGAAAAACTGTTTTGAGATGTTTAAACCGATACCTTACATTAGGGTTTCGAATATCGGAGATCGATTTCGAAACCCTTATGGTCTCGCTTTTTCTGTCCTTTTTTCCATCTTTAATATCTCAGCAACTACAGCAGCAAATAACGTGACAATATGAAACACATGAAACTTTTTTAAGCGTTAAGCTTCCGCTGTCCGTCCGTCCGTCCGTCCGTCCCTGACTGACGGACGGACGGACGGACGGACAGCACTATCTCATGAACCGTACGAGGTAGACAGTTGAAATTTTCAGAGAATGTGTATTTCTCTTTCCCCTATAATAACAAATAATACATCTAAAATAAATATCCAAATTAAAGGAGGCTTCCATACAAAAATCGTGTTTTTTTAGGCTATTTTTGCTCTTCCTTTGTCAAGGCATCTCTTGAACCACAATAGGTAGGCACATGAAGCTTTCTAAAAGTAAGTAAAACTTTACCTGTAATAATAACAAATACTAAACAAATAATAAAGTTAAACATCAGGGTCTCAAAACAAGTGAAAATTTGATGTTCTTTGAAAATTATTCCTGATTTTAACGGTACGGAAACCTTCGTGTGCGGGTCGACTCGCTCTAGGCGGTTTTTATTTTTTTTATTTTAGGCGAAACATCGGTTCAGAATACTCTTAATAAACACAGTGCTTTAATGGGATAAAATTGTACTTATGAAAACAAATATTGACGGTCTCACTGTAATTTTTACAAAACTAAACTGAGCGTATTGTAATATTTTTCTATGAAAGTTTGTCCTCGAGAACCAAAGACGCACTGACGAGACAATTTCGGTTTAGCAGGCTAAAAGGCAACTATGTAGAGTGACAGCGTATAGGTATAAGGCGGGATTGGCCGAGTATCGTTACCGAGATTGGCCGAGTATCGTCCCATGGTTAAAATGTCTTTGGGTGATAGCAATGCGATACTCTAGAGGTAGACTCGTCACGTATTATACGCGCATTTTTATTTAGTTTTCTAGAGCATAGAATTGATTTCTTGAGGAGTTGAATTTTTTTCCACACTCGACTAAAGAAAAATTTCTCGAGAATTCTGCTGAAAACTTATTTTCCACCACCATTTATTTTATTTACTACAATGCAAATTGGAATAACCTGCGCCTTTGAGAGTCAATAAAACTCAATTTGTTTATAAAACCTTATAATTTGTATACTTGCTAACTCCTCAGACCAAAAAAACAAAGCTGAAAGGGTTTTCTAAGCTTCTAGAGTTTGAAAGATTAAATGGATTTGTGATTGCGAAAAGTTAAGCTCGAACATCACGTTAGAACCAGCGAGTGTAGACGCAAATATGATTAGACGCAAAGCCAAGGGTCAAAGTCTGAATACTCAGATAATCAGATTTGAATACTAGTTGAGTGGAGTTTTTGACATTTCTTAATTGAAAACTGTCAAAAAATCGTGACTCATGATCAAATGTAATTAGCTTCTAGAGATAGAGTTAGATAAATCCTTTATTCAATAAAGATTCGTTACAAAAATTGGTTAGCAATACCTTAAAGCCTAATTTAGGTTTGTTTAAGCACTGGGTTCTCTTTATTTTTAGAACTTATCTGCTGTGGTTTAACGCGTCGCTTGGTTAAATAAATAATCCTAAATCTTAAACAAAACAATCAAAGATAACAGACATAATAAACACACACCTTGGTAACTATTTTCTATGCATTTACTTATCTACGACCGGAATGTTGCAAGTTTCAAGTTCATTCATTCAGCGCTTAACGCCGCTTATTACCATCTACAGGGTACCTACTCCAATTCAGCATAGAGTTTTTGATAAAAAATATTGTAATAAAACAGTTTTAATGTTTTTATTATTTATCTTATTTTTAATTTCTATAGGTAGTTCATTAATGAGATGGGGAATTAAATATTGGGAAGTTCTTTTGTGTGGGTATTCCGGGGTTTAGATTGATTTGAATTTTAACACAAATTAGTGCAATCTAATATATAAAAACTAACTATCTATAAAAACTTAGCAGTAAGCATATTTCACTACGTAGACGCAAGTATACCTATAAGATTTATTGCGTCATTGGTTGCGGCTAGCACGGGATAAGCTTCGGAAAATTATAAATGTATGTATTTGAATCATGGTTTGAAACCGTTAAATTGTGTGTGCTACAGTTAGGTATGTTGATTATATTCGTGAAATTAAAAACTGACTAGGAAAATTATAATTTTGCGGATCTCACTATCCTACCGTGACATCAACACGCAACAGCATTTGCCACACCGTGGGAGCAAAATGCTGTCGCTACACGCCACACGTACCTATAGTACGCTACATGTTGCGTCGGGACGCGCCCTTACAACTGAAGGGCATTTGTACACTTTATTTCAAAAATTATTTACGCCTGACTTAAAACTTACATGCCCCATTTATGTGAGAGGCTTCATTACTAGTTCTTATTGTTTGTGGTTATTAATAAAGCTATAGATTGTTTGCAACAGTCTGCAGTTAGCTTATTTGTTTCAATTGTAAATACTAGTTCTAATTTGTTTTTATTATTGAATTGTAATTTTCTTTGTCAATAAAGACATATTTTATAATACTTATAAAGCTATTTGAATAATGATAGTTTAGAAAAACCTTATGTCATGTTCCCCTCGTCCTCCTCCTCCACAGCCTATATTGGTCCACTGCTGGACCCAGGCCTCCCCCTGATAAGAGCCTTATTGGCTCCCCTAGTAAATAGTAAATCTTTCAGCGTGACCACTTTTGGAGAATTTCTACTTTTTATTGTAGATTTTAAGAATGATCCATTAGTAGGTAGAAATGGCTTAATAGAATTTAGTAGTTTTGATAATTTGTCAAAAAGCAATACATTTTTATAAGATCCCAATGCATGACATTGATCTAGAATTTCGCGCAAAGTTTAGTTACATGATAACACTTTACTAACAGCAAAATTAACTTTATTGCTTTTGTGATTAATTGATAATGTTTGATGTATTTGATATTTCTATCCTGCATTATGCTTATATTCTAGTTAGTGATATCAAAAGTTATGTTTCAACACTTTCAACTTTTCTCAACCAGCCGTAATTTTGCGTGTGCCTTTTATTTTATGTTAAGCATAATTAATAAGCAGTCGGAATGGCGATATTACTGGTAGAATCGGAGAGAAAAAAGTGGTCACACTGCTTTGCCAAAAAAACCAGCGTAGTATAAATGCTGCCCATTTTACCCTATGTGTAATATAGAGGTACATGTTAAATTTATGTTTTAAGTCTTACTTCTTCATATTACTCAATTAAAGTTTTTCATTATCATGCACTTTTATCTTGTTAATGAGCTTGTGTTTTTGGGTAAAATAAATTAATTTATCTTATCTATCTACCAGATGATAACCAAAGCTTTATTCTCATACTCAACACCTCCACGGCGATCGCCAATCCACCTGCCTGGCGTAGTTATTATGGCAATCCCCCCATATCTGGTGGAGGAATGATCAGCTATGGACGTAAAGTACCTACTCGTATATGTGTGCTGATGAGTAAACTTATTTTATTATATCTGATGTTTGTTTATCACGGCATATTTACCTTGCATTCTGTAGAGTTTCTTCGCTTGATTTCTGTAACAAATGATAAATATCGTTAGTTTATCTCTACGTTTTCTCATAGTTTTAAAATACCTACAACTTTTATATCTGTTTATTTTGCAAAAGGCATTTAATTCGGTACGGTCGAAGCAATTTGTATTTCGATATTTTGTGACATAGTCCAGTCAAAATAGAAATTTTGGTATCAAGAAGGTTGCGTTAAATCCGATTTCGGGATATAATATATCTGTGTACGGAGAGCAGCATCATTTGGCAACCCCTTTAACGTTTACATTTCTACCGCTAGAGGGTTGTTAGTTGATGATGCTGTCTGTACCATGGATCATTAAGAATCCCCGATTTTGAATGAATAATGACCGAGTAATTAGCAGAACGAATGGTTTTTTGCAATTAGGCAAATTTTTTATCGTTCAATCGATAATCATAATAAAAGCTCATAAAAAATCATAAAAAAAACGAATAACTTCTTAACACAAGCTAGTGGGCTGATAGTTGGTCATTGTGTGGTTCTTTAAACTGTCAACTACATTTCGAATTAACACTACTGTTAATTCGAAATATAGTATAGCTATATATAATAGTTTTATTTTTATTCAGTTTTATTTATTTTATAGGTCGCTCATTAAAGTCACTTTAGATATTTTAGTGCACCGTAATAGGCCTATTTATTTTCTTTCATAATCAAAAAGTGTCCTTTTAAAATATCTGCTGGTTTTCAAGTTAAAAGATAAAAACTAAAAATACTTAACCAAATTTTGATGGGAGCTAGTGCTCCGCGCGTGCTCCGTGGGGACGCGCGTCGCGTTATTGTGCTCGCCGTACCTGCTAGCGAAATAGAATCGTATGCCTATATAGATAGAGGTCTATACCTCTATGCCCTTATATAAAACTAGCTGCAGCCCGCGGCTTCGCACGCTTTTTTCCGAGATAAAAAGTTGCCTATATCCGTCCTCGGGATAACATCTATCTCCATGACAAATTTTATTACAATCCGTTCGGCCGTTTAGGCATGAAAAGGTAACAGACAGACAGACAAACAGAAAGATAGACAGACAGACAGATAGATGGATAGAAAGACAGACAGAGTTACTTTCGAATTTATAATATTAGTATGGATAGCTAAATTATGCGAGAATGCGTGAGATGTGGTACCTATAAATAAGTATAGGACTTATCTCATTTTATAATGTTGAAATAACTTGACAAATGTAGGTAAGGTTTGTGACGTGCCCAAGAGTCTTGTAAGGTCTAAAGAAAATAAAGCACTTTGATATTTGAAGGGTGGTAAGATAAGTAAAGGCTACACACGAGCATAATGCCGAGGAGTCTAACATACCTAGTGGAACATACATACTCCGTGGGAAAAACCTCGACAGGGACCTTTTAGTCCAGGACTGGTGATTTTAGTAGTTCACTAAACAAATTATTATCTTTACGAAGTGCGCTATACTGTGAATATGTTTATAGTCGAGTTAGTAGTAGTGTTATAGTTGCGTAAAGATAGGTGAGGTTTATGAGGAAGAGAGAAAAACTGTACATAACCACTAAACTTTGGCAAACCCAGAATTTATAACAAGAGTCCTATGACAGCTGAATGGCAGGAAAAGCACATAAATGCTAATAAAAGCAATGAAAAAGCTTTATAAAACCTCACAGTAACCTGTCAGCTACCAACGAAATAAAACGCAAAAAGATGCATAGGATTTTTAAACTCTTGTCCCGCAAAAATGAACGGGAAATTTAAAAATATTGGCTACCAGGTTTTACAGCGTGATAAAAACAAAAGAAGATTTAAAATTCGGTTACTCCCAAAGCTGCAGTAGTAAACAACCTAATAAACATTTTGAGGACCTCGGTGGCGTAGTGGGTGCAGGTTTGTATAGAAGATCCTGAGTTCGATTCCAGTGGACAAATGTGTAATCTGCAAATAGATGTTTCGGGTAAGGGGGGGATGTAGAAGTTTAGTTGTTTTCTGGTAAGATTTACATTAAAAAAGTACAAAGCCAAGCAAGATTTCGATGTAGGATGTATGTATGTGATAAAAAATCTGGAGAAATTATGTGATTTGATCGCCTCGCGGGTGTCGTAAGAGGCGACTAAGGGATATCCACCGGGAGTGGGCAGCAGTGCCCCTGCAAAACAATTCTACCACCGAACTGCGATCCCCAACCCGCATGCCCAGCGTGGGGATTATCGGCATTACCCCCCGTGATATAAAAGCTAATAAGATGCTAATCGGGGGAGGCTTGGGTCCAGCAGTGGACTAATATAGGCTGTCGAGGTAGGTGATCTGAATCCTCCAGCCCTAAAGTAATAAGAGCTTATGGTATGTACCGTGGTGAGGTTAGGTACAATTTTTTCCTCTTGTCGACTGATGTGGTGCGGCGGGCTAAGGTCCGCCTGCGACGCAGAAGGTTGCGGGTTCGATTCCCGCCTTGGGACAATTTTTTGTACGGTCTGCAAATATTTGTTTCGGGTGTTCTGGATATCTTCTATGTTAGTATAATAAAAAATATCTATCTATGTAATGTATTGTATTAAGTATTTAGGTATATCAATCATCTAGTAGGTACCCATAACACAAGCTTTGCTTAACTTTATTTATTTATTTACATTATTTATGGGTACCAGATGTCAGATATTATACATATAAATGACATAATTCACCCAGACAGACCGGTAACGATTTTGGTGACATTTTTGTGAGTGTATAACTCACATTATTTTCGCCTCTCATTAGTGCGTTTTCATTTGTTTTTATTCGTAATCAAAATGCAGCCAATCAGGCGGCGAAAAAAGTACCTACGAGTGATACAATCACGAATACAAGGTTCAATCATCCAGAAGATCATACAAACATCTCTGTTACATTTGTTTGTATGACTTGCTGATAGGAACTGTTAATTAATTTATTTATTATTAATTGCAGCAACGCTGTGTACACCAAAACATGGATTGTGGACCATTTCTTACATCAAACTTTGAAGTGCTAGCTCAATTACAGGTACAAATCGAAATTTATTTACAACAGTAGGTACTAATAAATTAAATAAAAAAAAATCTAATTAAAACAATTAGGTACCTACATCAAAATAATTAGGTATTTATAAAAAAAAAAAATTACAATCGATTAATTTTTAAACAATGTCTATATAACTATATCTTATAAAGGGCAATTGTTGTAGAAGCGTATATACATACTCTTCTACAACAAAATACCAAATGAGTTGAAAAAATTATCAATAAATAAATTCAAACAAATTATCAAACAATATATCCTTTGTAAAAAGGCTTACCTTCTTCAAAAATATCAGATTATCTAGAGGATAAAAAAGCTTGGGACAAGTTTTGCTCCAACTCGAAAACTAACAACCTAACAAGGTAAAGGTTTCTTGTTCGCTACTTTTCTTTAACTTAAAAATATTGAAGTGAGCAAAAATTATAGTGATCACTTTATTTTCTAGTTTTACTTATGTAATTTGAATTTTGTGACGTATCCAAGAGTCAGAATTTTGAATAGAAATAAAATAAAAGTTAAAAATTACAAATAAATTTACCTAATTACTTAAATTACATTAAAATTTTAAGTGTTATACTTACATGCGTCTTAAATATTTCGATAAGCTAAATAGGATGTTTGAAAACAAATCAATTGCGCAGTTTTGCTCACTGCCAGAGCTGAGCACAATGATGATCATAGGTACATAAAAGCTATGCTTACCTGTAGGCTAGATAAAGCTGTGTGAAGTCCTGCAATAACATAATTATCTTCTTAGACAATAACACCAAAAACTGCAGACTTCATGGCAAACTGCTAATTATCACTTCAAACAAGACAAGTATTCGGTGATCCCTGTACGTACACCCTTCAAGTTTTTCTGATAACCCTAAAAGCCTCTAAGCTCCTCTCAAGACTTTATTGATACTCGAGCCCTTTGAGGCCCCGGTTCCTCTAGGGTCACATGAGCCTTAATTTTGGGTTCAGTACCTCAAAGGGCGGGTAAATCTTTTAATTTATATTGTACCCTTTGTAATCTTTGAACCCCCCGGCGGATCTTTAATGGGGTACGGTTAGGGATCTTGAAAACGGAGGTGGACCTGGGTTTATTGCGCAGGTGGGTATCGTTCAGAATAACTCATGTAGAGTGGACTAGTTCTTGTACCGATCCTCTTTATAACAGACTAGCTTTTGAGCGCGGTTTGACTCACGCGGTTCCTGAATAAACAAGTAATGAATTGAAAACATTTAAAAAATCACAACTCAGTCCCCGCTTTTTCACTTCTTTCGCAAAATGAGGGCAAAGGCCTACAATATCTAGCTAAGAACCGTTAGTAGTCTAGAAGAGTATTTTGATACCTTATCAAAATTGCTTCAGTCGTTTGGATGCTTTGAGGTTATTATTATATGTTTCATATATAGCTTTCAAATATTATAAAATATTTTTCAAAATATAACCAGTAGATTCAGTTAATACTAACAAATAAACTCAATTTTTTAATGATAGTTTGAATTATGCTTTTTGGTTAAAAATACAAAATACAAAAAAAGGGATAGAAATAGGATGCGTCCAAAAACTCAATTCAATGTACAGTAACTATAGAATAAAGAATAAATGAATTAATATTAAATATGTTTATTTGCCAGAATATATGTAACAATGTCTTAAAACTATATAGGTCCAGTTATATTCTACCTAACATAGGCATGCAAATATTAATTTTTCCATTACTCAATATTACATTTTCTATTTCTAAATTACAAATACAAAATAAATTAATTATATGAATAGGTAAAAAATGTCAAAAAAAATATATATATATATTATAAATCATTGAATATATTCGAAGTCTTCTAAGTCCCTGTGATTAAAATATTGATTAACACACAAAATAAAAAAAATAAAAATAGATAAAAGCATTTATTAAGGAGCCATTTTTTTAAGTTGTATACTGAATAAGTTTCCAGATAGGTTCTTTAGATAATCTGGTAGGTGGTAGATTTAACACAAAATTTAAACACGTTCCATTACCTACCCCTAAACAAGGGTTATTTATGAAGATTCCTGAAACTCTCAAACAAGTATCAAGTCAATTCAGCTCTAAAAGATACAGCCCTTAGTACAGATACAACTTTGAAACTTCAACTATATCGTTCCGAATTGCCCTATTTTATGAAACATAAAAAAATCTCGAATACTTCATGTCAATTCGTTTTGTATCCTTTATCCTCAGGGTCAAAGGCACGTTGAAAGTGAATCGAAAGGAATTTTTAAAGATTTTGGTTAGTACTGTTTTGTGTTAAAAGAAAAGTGGGCCTAGGTTCAATATCTCATCAAAAACTTCCCAAAATCCTTAGGTAAACACCCAAAATTACTAAAACCTTAATCATGCTATTTGATATCAACAAAAATGTACTCATATCGTTCGTTTATTGACCTTGCACCGTTATGTCATAGCTGGAGAGTATACACACCTAATGACTGACAATGGACTACAATAAAAGCAATTGTTTAATTACATACAATCATACAATCAACTGTTGGTATGTAAGTAATTCTGTCAATGTACCGTACCTATTACGGTAGCAGTAAAAATGTTGGAACGGTATTTTAAAGTGAGAAATTAATGTTTTACACCTTTCGGAGCATCAAAAATGCTGGCAACTTTGCAGCTTACGAAAAATCAATCGAGCGTACATTTATTTGTCGTAAGCTGAAAAATGAAGATTAATAACGACTTTATGATGGAAACAAAATATTGAACAAAATAGTTGAACAAACTGCAGACTTAATTGTAAATTCAAGAGTTGGCTAAATTGATTTAAATCAATACCAATCGGGAGCATCATAGGTGCAAAATAGTTATAGTGTTAACAAGTGCTTATTTTAAAACTTTAAAAAACCCGAACAAAATGAGTTTTGATGCCGTTCTGATGCTTAGAGGTTATTATGAGTGTTCACCAACCACATAGAAATACTCGAAAAACATAACTCAACCCACGCCTGGCGACTAACAAAAATAATAATTAGATTAGGTAGGTACAGAGTAAACCCGAGAGTTGAAAGTTGAAACACTTTAACAACAAAAACAGAAACTTAATTTAAAAGGTTTCCTTTTCATAAAGAATAGCAACTCAATCTGTAAAACAATCGAGATGTTTCAATTGTACTGATAGGATTTCATTGGAAAACTTTGTAATTTAGATTACTTTGAACGGGTTCATCAATTTGTTTATTGTTATTTTAACGTTGTCTGCCACTTGTTTTCTCCCATGACTGCTCTTGCGTTTTATTTTTAACTATTGAGGTGAAATTAACATGATTATATTAACAATTTATTATTATGTATCTGTAGAGGTCTGTTTGCAGCAGCTAGCAAAATTGTTTCAATTGTAAATAATAGTTCTAATTTGGTTTTATTACTCGATTGTAATTATCTTTGTTAACAAGTTACATCATTATTAGATAATTTCATTACAAACACAGTCACGTCGGCACAGTAAATAATTGTACCTGTGTTCTTCCTACAATTTAAGTTAAATAGATTCTGACGGAATCTGCTCCTACTCACAAATTACAGTAATATTTTAAAGTTTTTTTATCGTATCTCATCGTCACTTACATCGTCACTTACCATTATCCTGATGGTAAGTGACGATGTGGCTGACGACGTATCACGAAGGTCTAGAAGACGCCTACTTACTAAAGTCTTCAAGAGACCCAGGTTAGGACCCAAGTTTGATTGCCCTATTCCACTCTGATCCCCTTTGCAGCTCCACTAACTAATGGATCAGTTTTCACTTTTTTGACAACTCTGATCTACCGATGGATTAGTTTCCACATCTTTTATTTTAATTTTTTAATGAAGTATTAACATACCTCTATTTACTCTTTTATGTAGGTACCAACATGCATTCCATCACGTACAAGAGTTCTGTGTTACCCTGGTACTAAGTTTGACAATCGGATGCGTGCGCTCGATCGCGCTGTCACTTGTACCATCAAGTTTGATTGGAGGGCTGATGAAATTACAGCTTCATGTGACGATTCTGGTGGCGTCGATATTTTATGTCGAATCAAAATATTTATAGGTTTAAAAAAAAAAAAATATTTGTAGGTTTATTTAACTAAATATTACCTTGCTAAATCATATATTTTTATTATAAAGCATGAAGAGTTGATATAGAATAAAAATAATAAACGATTAAGAACTGTCAAAATATTTAGCAGAAACTGATATTTATGATGATGATTTAGCAACTTAATATTGTGTTTAAAACCTGCACCGTTTCTTTAGTTGATGGCGTAGAACAAAATAAAGTAATTTAGGAGTTTTGCTCCCGTTCCTGTAGCCCACTTGCTTTCTCGAACTTTTACATGATCTAGATACAAAAAGTTTATTTTCAAATCAACACTTACTTTGTAGGTCGGTCAAAATAAGATCAAAGCCGCAAGCTGAAACTAGTGAAAAAAGAAAACTACTTATCCATGAATAATAGGTTTTCGCGTTTAGGCACGTAGAGTAACTATATCAAACTTTTTATCCATACAAAATTGACATTGGCTCTAAAAAGTTACGTCCACATCACGTTGATATCAATCATTGACATCAACGCGATAGCCATGCCATTAGAGAATGTGGAAAGTCGAATCCACCAGAATTGTACTACTCGAAATTACATGGGCTTTGAGTTCATGTCACGTATTCATTAGGTTTCTGATACCTATGAACTAAGCTTTGTCACTTATAGTTTGGCGTATTGTGGGTATCGGCTCTAATATGGGTCTCTAGCCAATAAGGAATTTAAACTTTGTAACTCTTTTGTTTGTTATCAACTCACGATTAAGTGGTTGGTGGTTGTTGGCATGTTCATGAAGTTTTATAAACGAAAAATGTTACCTACGTTTTATCTAGCCCCTCGCATGCAGGCAGACTAGGCATTCGCAAATTATTGTTACTAAAAAATATTTTTTAAATTTTTACGCCTCCAGTGCGATCGGTCACTGAGCGACAAAGTGTACCTACGAGTACCTTTATATTTTGTTACAAAAAAAAAACGCATTCAATGGTCGCAATAAATATTTCGACCTTCATCTAAAAGAGTAAGTAGATATAGTAGATAAGAGTAGATATAGGCCCATCCTATAGAGGTCTATAGGATGGGCCGATGGAATATTCATGTCCGAGAAAATATGCCTCGAATTCTATCAAAACTCAATATAGAATTCGATATAGATATTTATATCTATAGGCTGTAGAGTTATTAGATTCGGCAGCGAGATTATGCTTGAGAATTATCACAAGAGAGTCACGTAGGCAATATGTCTTGGGATTATATAAATGTATACGTTCTATATGTATACTGGTCGCCTGGTGGTCGTATATCAAGAATATATTTGTACAACTTTGGCGGAATGGAAATATTATCAGTTAGGTCCCTACCTACTAATCTGGGTTCTATAGAACCTTCTATTTAATAAAAGTAAAATATACTAAATAAATAAATTCATTTTGGTATATAGCTCTCGTCTACTTAGCACCTTTTTATGCCTAAAGAGCTGACCAAAACATAATAATGGCAAGGATGTGGCAAGGACATACATTGTACTTTTTAAGTAATGCTGGACAATTCACTCGTACCATTTAGGCCCGAGCTAACCTTGTGTTCTGGGTAGTAGATAATTGATATTCCTTCTTATTATCATAGGAACGTTACATAGATTTTATTGACAAAGAAAATTACAATCAAATAAAATTAGAACTAGTATTTACCATTGAAACAATTAAGCTAAGTGCAGACCTATTGCACAGCGCCCTATTGCACAGCATCTGCCAACAGTCTTTCCAGATCCCACATCATCTCCAGCACTATTATACTAGGTTCTCACTTGAAGGATCAAGAAAAAATTACACATTCCATCATATATGTAGATTACGGAAGGTAGGAATTTTATTGACGAAGAAACATACAATTCAATAATAAAAACAAAGTAGAACTAGTATTTACAATTGAAACAATTAAGCTACCTGCAGACTGTTGCAAACAATCTACAGGTAGCTCAACTGATCCATATCAATACCAGTCGGAAGCGTCCCCAAGACGCTGGCTGCATTGCCCCGCTGTATGGCAATGCTGATGCGCTGCGCCAGATACCCACCAGCTCTCGGGTCACGCGTCGCTTCGACCAGACGCTCAGATAGATATTTATATTTATATAGATAGATATTTTTTTATAATACATAGAAGCACCCAGAACATCGGGAACAAATATATGCAGGTTGTATACAAACATTTGAACCGAGGAAATCGACCCGCAACCTCCTTCGTCCGCTACGCCATTGAGGTCGTCGTACGTCGAACACAGGCTACTTTTTATTCCTGCAAACGCGGGCGAAACCGCGGGCAAGAGGCTAGTGGTCCACAAGTAGTACCCAAAGAATCAGAATCAGATATAATGTTTATTGTTAACTTTTGTATAAAAAAGATCATAGGTATAAATAGTGTACAGTTTCATCAGTTTATAGTTTATCTATAACTAGCTGCAGCCCGCGGCTTCGCACGTTTTTTCCGGATAAAAGGTAACCTATGTCCGGCCAAGGGATACCATCTACCTCGCTGCCAAATTTCACCGAGATCCGTTCCGCCGTTCTTGAGTTATAAATAGTGTAACTAACACGACTTTCTTTTATATATATAGATAGATAGAGATAGATAGATAGATAGAACATACTTTATTGTACACTTATAACTAAGAAACAATTAACAAAAAGAAACTATAACAAAGTGACAATTGGCGGTCTTATCGCTCAAGAGCGATCTCTGCTAGACAACTTGGTATGGATTGACATACACAGTTTTAAATAGAATAAAATAGGTAAGACAAAGGGTTCACAACAAAGAAATATCTATCGATCTATGACAGATTTGCCAGCCTCAGTACCAAAATCAGCAGGTTTACCTGGCAACACCGCCGCCGAACCTGCCAACCGCAATAAGCAGCCATACAATACCCTGACTAATCAACCCATAACACAATAGTTACAATGTTATCAAAAGACAACAAAGGGAACGATTCTACCATTTAATTGTAAAACCTCCATTTCGACAGAGTTTGTTTTAGATGTTGTGATACGACTCGGTTACGGATAATCAAATAATATGTCGTAAAGGAAAAAGGTGAATTTTTGGTGATGCGGAAGCAGGGCGGAGGGGTAACGGAAGTAGGTGCATTTTTTTGTCAGTTTTCAAGGAATTAAAAAAAATATTAAATTGGCTTCGCTCCTACTGTACACCAAAATTAAACTCAAGAGGAATGGAATGGAAATCTTTACTTATTAAAAAATTGTTTGAACCAACTCAAAAGAGCGCGGGGGCGCTCTTTACGTGGGCCTGTCAAATTATAACAGCATAGACCATTATTAATTTTACCCAACAGTTTCGCCCAAGTTTGTGACGCTTGTTTTAAAATATTCCAGAATCGTATCGAACAATCTAAATATTTTCCGCCATTGTGTGTCAGTCGGCCATTTTGCGCCTTTTGTTTCGTGCGTGCAAATTCGGGACTTTTCGAATTCCGAATTTTGCCAACGAAAGGCGCTGAAAGGTATAGATTTACGAGTTGCGTGTTCAGGTAGTTTTATTTACTGATTGTTTCTTCTCGAAGTTTCTTTCGTTTTTCGTTTTTACGCTGAGTGGGTCGGAACGTTTTTATGGAAGGAATAAAACAAATTGGCAGAATTGCTTTAGTACTTTGTTAGGTATTTACAAAAAGTCGTTACGTAAAAGAGACATTACATAAATGAAACATCAGCTGGCTAATTCAGTAGTAGTATGAATCGTGAATGTATCATTAATTATTTTCGCCACTTATAGGCTGCATTGCGAACAAAAAACAGAAGACAATGAACCAATTCTATAAATAGGTAGGTAACCAAAATGTTTTTTCAATTTTTATTGATGAATATTTTATCCATGAAATATATGTTGTACCAACCTGCATCTATTTTAAAAACATATATACAGCATAGTACCTACCTAATACAAAATAGTTACCTCCACACCTCATCTCAACAGCCTATATTGGTCCACTGCTGAACGCCTTATTGGCTTTTATCTCGTCGGAGGTAATGCCCATAATCCCCACACTGGGCATGCGAGTTGGGGATCGCAGTTCGGTGGTAGAATTGTTCTGCAGGGGGCGCTGCTGCCCGCCGCCGGTGGATATCCCTTAGTCGCCTCTTACACACCCGCGTGAAGAGTTGGGGTGGTGCAAATTCTAAGCCGGTGCGGCGGCACCACACAGCTCTATTTTGGCTCTAAATTACACGAAGATAATTTAATAAGAACCTATGGTCTAAAAGTCTTAAGTAGTTTTTGTATTAAGTAATAATCTAGTAAAAAAACGCCGAGACCCTAGGTCCGTGGGGTACCGAGGCTCTCCGGGTTTTTAAAAAGTTATCTGAGCGTCTGGTCGACGCGACGCGTGACCCGAGAGCTGGCGGATATCTGGCGCAGCACATCAGCATTGCCATACAGCGGGGCAATGCAGCCAGCGTCTTGGGGACGCTTCCGACTGGTATTGACATGGATCAGTTGAGCTACCTGTAGATTGTTTGCAACAGTCTGCAGTTAGCTTAATTGTTTCAATTGTAAATACTAGTTCTAATTTGTTTTTATTATTGAATTGCAATTTTCTTTGTCAGTAAAAAAATAGATGTAGGTATATTTCATGAATAATATGCAAATAATCCATACTAATTAAATTGGAAAGTAACTCTTTCTGTCTGTCTGTTACTTTTTCACGCCATAACAGCTGAACTGATCTCAATGAAATTTGGCAGGGAGATTAATATTATCCCGACGACGGACATAGGCTATTTGAAAAGTGCGTGCAAAGCCGCGGGCAGCAGCTAGTTTCTTATAAATACAAAACTTTATTGTTTTGAAAAAAACTATAGACCAACTACCGATTCCTTTAATTTTAAGCTGTTTCTTAAGTTTGGCTAGACAAGTACTAATCCCATGGGAATATTTTTTTTCGATCCATCCATCTCGAGATCACCTCTATACAATTGCAAAAATCATCCAAATCGGTTCATAATTGACGGAGAAATCGACGAACATACATTCGAACCTTCTTCTTTTTTCATAGTCGGTTAAATAATGTATCGTAGATCAAAGTAGGTTTGGTTTGAGTGAAAAGTCCAGAATATTCTACCGCCATAATATTTTTCCGCAACCATTCAAATTACTTTAAAACTTTTCATAATTACACAATCACTCCAACCTCACATTTAACTCTTATTCCGGAGATCTAAAGCTGATTTTACATCGCAGCATTTTAAAAAGTCAGTGGGGGTTTTGCCATCAAATTAATCCCCCGAGTCCGCTTTTAATTAATGTAATGGTGGGTTTATCACGAATATAATATTGGTGGACCGCTTTTTGTTTGGGTGAACATGGATAATGTGCCAACTTTATGACATTGATCCCGAATTTCGGCTACGGCGGTCTACGGCAGTCTCAACGGAGACAAGCCATGTAATTATGTACCCAGGACGTAGTGCACTAGTGTATGCGCAAACACCGGTGCACTCTCTATTCCTTCGCTCTTATAATCCTATGGGACGGCAGACCGACACGATCGGGAAAGAGGTCAAGCGTAGGACCAACGGCTAAGCGTGCCTTCCGGGAATGTAACATTGCCAACTTCCTGGCTCCGGGTCGCTAATGTAATTTTAATGTAATGGTGGATTCATCACGCACATTGTTGGACCCGCTTTTGGTTAGATGTGCAGTATGTGCACAGATAATGTGGCAACTTTATGACATCACGGGGTAAACAAACATGCTTACAGTTTTAGGAAGTTTAAAAGCACAGAAACAACAAAAAAAAAACGCTTAGGTACCGGACATCTGGGAAAACATGGTAGAACAGGTTTTGGGTGGATGTGCACAGATAAACTGCCAAGTTTATGATTTTACGGGGTAAACAAACATGCTTGTACATTAGCAAACCACCCCACCACCAATTGGATGGGGGTGGTTTGGAACTCACAATATGGTTTTAAATATAAGGAAGTTTTAATGGTCAGAAAAAGCTTTAACTACCTAGACCAGCAGGGCATAAGACTAAGTATCGCTGTGAAAGGAAAGTGGAAAAGGACATGCAATTGCCCATAAATGATATCCTACCCTAGGTTCGTGGGGTACCGAGGCTCTCCGGGTTTTTAAAAAGTTATATGAGGGTCTGGTCGACGCGACGCGTGACCCGAGAGCTGGCGGGTATCTGGCGCAGCGCATCAGCATTGTTATACAGCGGGGCAATGCAGCCAGCGTCTTGGGGACGCTTCCGACTAGTATTGATATGGAGCAGTTGAGCTACCTGTAGATTGTTTGCAAGAGTCTGCAGTTAGCTTAATTGTTTCAATTGTAAATACTAGTTCTAATTTGTTTTTATTAATGAATTGTAATTTTATTTTTATAAATAAAGTTCCTACCTTTCGTAATCTACATATATGACGGGATGTGTAATTTGTTCTTGATTCTTCAAGTGAGAACCGAGTATAGTGCAGGAGATGATGTGGGATCTGGAAAGACTGTTGGCAGATGCTGTGCAATAGGGCGTTCTTAGTTTTGATATTATGTGTCATTTTGACATTTGCTGTCATTTCTGATAGCTGAATTTTTTTTCTTACTTTACTAGCGTTTATGACAGTTACTGTCACGGACAGTAACATTTTGACACCTGTCTTTGAAAAATACAATCTAATTATCCTATTAATATAAATTCAAAAGTAACTCTGTTTGTATATATGTATATCTGTCTGTCTGTTATCTTTCACGCCTAAACGGCTGAACGGATCTAAAATTTGGCGGGGAAATAAATAATATCTTCGGAACGGACATATGCTACTTGAAAAGCGTGTGCGAAGCCGTGGGCAGTAGCTAGTTTCTTATAATTTTGTATAAGTGTAAATACTAGTTGTGATTTGTCGTTTTGTTGTTTTTGTGTCTCTGTTGTAATGTAGTAATCTAACCATTTTATTTTTGAGATAGTCACATTTGAAAATGAATAAATAATATATTAATGATGTAGTTATTATATTATTTATTCATTTTCAAATGTGATTATCTCAAAAAATAAAATGATGAACAACAAAACTAAATTGTAAATAGATTGTAAATCACGACGCTCTGACCTTCGTGAGACGTTAGGAATACTTTTCGTGAAACGTTGGGAATGAGCACGTCTCACGCGACACTGGGAATAACTCCCCATTAGGGAAGGCAGTCCAGCAGTGGACAGCATAGGCCGATGATGATGAAACTTTATCTGGATAGTCTAATCATTATGCGAATAACGTCGCATCACATCTTCCGGTAATTAATAAATAATGATGCAACCGACCTGCATTGTGCATAACACTGCACATGCATGCATGGTTCCTACTAAACAGTGCGTTACTAATCATGTATTGTTAGTCGGGGACTTAAGGCGTGAGATGCGGAAAATTTTAAATGGTTGACTTAGTAATTTGTTATCAGAGGGATTCCTGTATTATATGATCAGATTATGCATCTAACTAAGCTATTATGTGTATTAATCCATACTCATCATCATCAGGCCGTATACGTACACTGCTGAATATAAGCCACCCCCAAACGACGCCATAAATAGCGGTCCTGAGCCGCCTCCATCCATTGACTCCCTGCGACCGCTACAATGTCGTCAGTCCATCGAGTGGAAGGTCTTCCCACACTCCATTTCGCATTGCATCGCGGTCGCCACTCGAGAACCTTTACTCCCCAACGGCTATCGGTTCTGCGAGCTATATGGCCTGCCCGTCGCCACTTCAGCCTGCTAACTCTGAGAGCTATGTCGGTTACTTTGGTTCTTTACGGATTTCCGTATTCCGGATCCTATTGCGTGGAGAAACTCCAAGCATAGCTCTCTCCATAGCTCGCTGAGCGACTCTGAGCCTATGTACGAGCCCTATAGTCAGCGACCACGTCACAGTCATCTCTGGTAACACACATTGGTTAAAGACCTTCGTCTTGAGGCTCTGCGGTACCTGCGTCAAGAAGATATTGCGAAGTTTCCCGAACGCTGCCCATCCGAGTTGGATTTGTCGTCGGTTGACCTCTTTATCGAAGTTGGATTTACCTAGTTGGACCATTTGGCCTAGGTAGACGTAATGATCAACTACTTCAATAACTTTCGTTCCTAACATAGATCGGCAAGGGTGCGACATGGGCATTAGACATGATTTTTGTCTTACCCGTGTTCATTTTTAGACTCACCTGACGGGAAGCGGTGTTGAGGTCTCTGAGCATGTCGCTAAGGTCTAAGGTCATCCATACTTAATAATATATAACTCTGTCTGTCTGTCTGTTACCTTTTCACGCCTTATTACTCTTTTCCGGGATAAATTGGATCCTATGTCCGTCCCCGGGATACCATTTGCCTCCTGGGCAAATTTTATTTAGAGCCGTTCAGCCGTTTAGGCGTAAAAAGGTAACAGACAGATAGACAGACAGGCAGAGTTACTTTTTACTTTCGAATTTATAATATCAGTATGGATTAGTCAGCAGGTATGGCAATCGTGAACGAAGTCGCGGGTACAACTAGTCAATAATATTTTATATTAGTTAATAGTATTTTATAATAATAATAATGATTTAGCCTTTTATTTCCACATTAAATTAAAAGATTCTTAAACTAACTAAAATACAATTTTTTTTTTACTAATTTATGTTTCCATTTCTGTGTTGCTTCTACAAAATGTCTCTCAGTTTGGTGTGCCTTTCGGCATAGGCCTCCTCCAACAGCCTCCATTGAGGCCTGTCCTCTGCGACTCTTGTCCAATATGGCCCAAGTGTAAGACTTACACTTGGGTCAAATTGGATGTTGTCTTCCCATCTTGTTTTTGGACGCTCCTGGCTTCTGATGACGTAATAGTATTTTACAATGCAGGAATATTGCCACGATAATGTCATCGTATTTATACTCTGCTTTTGACTCCGATTGTAATGACACTCGATCACCTGCATGTCATTTGTTGCATGAATGAATTGTGTAATAAAAATTACGTGTTCAATGACTTTCTGCTTGACAAAGGGAGGTTAAACATTATTTATGCGCGTAATTTAAAAACGTGATTCAAAATTGAGTTTATACCATCCCTTTTCACATCAAGGGGCGAACCAAACGGGTTTGGGTGTCAAACTAGGAATATATCTCATTAGGTACTTACGGGATATACATAAAATTCAACATTCAATTTATGTGTCATGTCAAAAATGTATTTTAGTTCGTCACCTGTGTCTTTAACTCGCAAATGTTTTGTTATATTTTTATAAAATTTTACTAAATACGTAATTTATGTTAGTCTCATACAAACTTATATTGTAAAGAGCGTGTCCATAGCCAGTAACGCGCTCTACGCTAAGGTGCCACGGAAGACCAGCGCTGCAGCTGCTCCCCAAGCTCCTGCAGCACACGCTGAGCGGCAGCCTTTTGGTCTCACATTGTTTTTTTCTTTTATTCTTTTAAAGATGTATTTTCATAAGTGTTGTAAGTTGTGAACCAATAAAAAATATCTGATCTTATCTTATCATTTTTGCTTAGTTTCTTGGAATGCGAAAACAAGATTGAAACAAAAATACGATAAAAAACATGACAGTAATGTTTCGCACATAATTTGGTCTAGATCTCAGGAACCCTGCGGTCTACATATTGAAATGACTTATGTTTTGATTCGTAGGTTATTACTAATTGGTTCCTAGAACCAGTTTCTTTATATGTAAGAAAGCTACACATCTTGTAAATAAGCAAATACTTGATTTTTACGCTTCCGCCGTTCCAAAAACGTACCTATACAGGGCATACGTTTTTGACCGCTCCTGCTCCTATGAACGTGTCAGTTATTGTAAATTGTTTAGTGATAAATATATAATATAACAAGTGTATGTAGTGGTAAACAGTAAGGTTTAAAAGATATTCTGTAATTAAATGTAACGGGCTTGATTTCCTATTTGTTTGCCTCGCAAATTCAAATACTAAGACAAATCCGTTTTATTTAATGATTAAGCTATTTCATATTGGATGTACTAATTATCTTAATTGTTAATTTATATTTAAGAACATTTATCATGGATATTTTATCATATTAGAAGATATTTCAATGTACACACATCAACATCGTCTAGGGATATTTCATATTTTCTCAATTTACTCAAAATTTGTTATAAATAACATGCAACATGTATATATTTTTGAAAAGCCCGTTTAGTAGACTAGACCTTCGAATACAATAGAAATATTTTTATTGTGTAAATAAAATTTTATTCAATAAAAACAATATATGAAAAAATTTTACATTAAGGATGATGTGTTTTTTAAAAAAAAATGCAAAATTATGCGAAATTTCCTGTTTTTGCAATAATACGAAAAATCAGTAGTCAGTAAAACCACCATGACGTTACAAACGGTCCTGCAACGGGTTTTCATGCTTTGAATCAAGTTATCAAAGTCTTGTTGCGGGATATTGTCCCAGGTCCTGCTAAGATGCAAAAAAAGTTGCTCTTCAGTCGCGATGTTTGCAGGAAAATGGTTCATAGCCCTTCTTTGGAGCATGTCCCATGCATGCTCTATGGGGTTTAGGTCTGGCGATTGCGCAGGCCAGTTTAAGACCGACACGTCGTGCTCCTGCAGCCAGCTGGTCACCACTCGCGCTGTGTGCGGACGGGCATTGTCGTGCATGAGCGTGAATTCTTGGCGCATTTGTAGTCGATGGGGGTAGACTATTGGTACTAGCACCTGGTTACGGTATTTTTCAGCGGTCATGGTGTTTCTGATCCAAACGAGATCTATTCTTCCACCAATACGTATTCCCGCCCAAACCATAACTGTCCCACCGCGGTATGGATGGACTTCCTGAGGGTGTTGCAGACGGCTCTCACGACCAGGAACTCGCCATACACGTACTCTTCTTGAATCGGGATGGAAACCGAATCGGGACTCATCGGTAAACAGCACCGCAGACCACTGGTTCTCTTCCCAGAGCAAAAGTTCACGAGCCCACTCTAATCTTCGTCCACGATTTCCTCTGCGTTGTGCTGGAGTACGAAGCGGTCTGCGAGCATGAAGGTTGGCTTCATGCAGTCTTCTCCTCACAGTTTGGTCACTCACCAGCAACTGGTGCTCTGACTGGAGCCTTTGAACCAACTGCATTGCCGTAACATTTGGTTGTCTTCTAGCGGAAACTTGCAAAAATCGGTCTTGTCGCTGGGTGGTTATGCGCTTCCCGCCTGGGTGTCTTTCAGCCACTTCACCGGTAGCACGATAACGTGACCATAACCTTGAGATCACGTTTTGTTTTGTTCCAATCTCCTCAGGAACACTCAGCTGAGTAGCCCCAGCTTGGAGCATACCTACTGCCCTTAACATTTTATCTCTAGTTAAATGGCGCCGCCGCATGATGCATTTAGTAGTATAAAATCGAAATTAATTGATAACGTGTTTTAAAACTTCAATTTGACACAAAAAATTACCATAAACTATGGAAGATAAATTGTAACTTTCGACCTTCGCTATAGCAATGCCGCGCAAATCTTTTGTTTTATATTCATTTGTTCAAATTCAAATTTGGAATCACTCAAAAAGGCCTAAAAATTAAGGTTTCTTCAAAAGATTTTAAAACCGGCCAGTATTTTTAGAGTTCAAGAACTTTATACAAAATATCCCTAGACGATGTTGATGTGTGTATTTAGTAATGAAATGATGGGCCAAAGTAATGAAATTATGTGCAAAGTGCCAGTGCTAGCCGAAGTTTGACGGTATCACCCGAAGTGTTACACTTCGGGTGATACCGTCAAACTTCTGAACAAGAACAAACAAGTTTGGTTTGTTGAACAATGCTATAAATAAGAAAGCCGGTAGGCTGGCTCGGACTCGGTTCTGAACTTGTAAGCTGAAAGCATCTCTCATTATGGTAAGCTTTTGTACATTGTAGCACCTTTTTCTAGATTTGTCCTAGCTTGTTTTAGCTTTGAAGTTGTTGAAGGTAAAGTTTGAATTATAAGGATATGTATTCTTTTAGCGTGTTTCTATTTCTATGGTTTAATGCTTCTATTTAAATACAAACATGTATGAGGCATATAAGTGATTCTATAAATGTGCTGGTGGTTTCTTTTTCACTTCTTCCACCAGTGGACAAAAGATTGAAGTGAAGAGAAACTCAATAACTCTTTACTTCTTATTTGATAGTAATTAATGGTTGATATTTCACTTGTCCATCTATGTGCTTATTTTGTAAGCCTAAAGAAATAAAGTTATTGACTTCTGACTTCTGATTTCATTATTCTCAATTCCCAAAATGTTAGGTTGCATAGTAAGGTAGGCAATTCCATGATTCTATCGAATTAAGATAATTTACTAGGTAGATAAAGCCATTAAAATCTAACAAACGCAAAAACATATGCATGTCCTTTTAACAAAATGGCGTTCATTGCGCCCTCTTAAACCGTTGAGCCTAATGCTGGCCGAGAAAAACAAAGCCTTTATGGTACCTACTCAGTGATTGTGGTAAGTGTTTTTTTTTTATAAAGTGCTAGGTAAGCACGTAACAGGTCGCGTCACGTAAAATGGACGCTGGCCTTCACCTGCGCACTGAGCGATTTGTCGTGATTTACCCGTGCGCAGACACTTCACCTCTAACCCCTCAGCGTTATTTTTACCTGACGCGACCTGCACCCGTAGTTGACGACCGATGCGGCGCAGCGGGCGAAGGTCCGGAGTAGCGGGTTCGACAGGGATAAATGTTTGTATACAATCTGCAAATATTTGTTCAGGGTGTTCTGGGTATTTTCTAATTAAAACACAAAATATATATCTATGTAATGTAATTACATTACAAAGTAATACACAGAGTAATAGTGTATATAATAATTTATGTAGTTTTTACATACTTGTATATTGTATGATTAGTGAATATTATGAATAAATGAACTATGAACTATGTAATAAGTATATTAGTCATCTAGTACCCATCACAAGCTCTGCTTGGCTTGGGGCTAGATGATGCTGTGTGGATTGTCCAGCATTATTTGATTATATAATTATAGGTAGTTTCAGAGATTACCCAAACTAATCACAACTAGAATACAAGTGAAGCTAGTTAAATTATATTTTATAAAAAAGTAAGTTGCAGTCAAATAGTAATATAAACAAATTAGAACTATAGTATCTACTACTGAAATAATTGAGCTAACTGCAGACTGTTGCACACAATCTACAGGTAGCTCAACTGATCAATATCAATACCAGTCGGAAGCGTCCCCAAGACGCTGCAGCGCTGGCTGCATTGCCCCGCTGTATGGCAATGCTGATGCGCTGCGCCAGATACCCGCCAGCTCTCGGGTCACGCGTCGCGTCGACCACGCTCAGATAATTTTTAAAAGCTAGTTTAATAAATTTGATGAATATTTGGACTATCTGCTGGAAGATACAAATTTTAATGTAACGGACTGTTTTTATGACAAAAGTGCTTCCTTATATGCATAAGTTTGTTGTTTTATCCGTCCGTGTGACACGCAATATAGTCTAATGGCTACTTTGTTCCCTTAATTTAGACATGATAAGGAATAATTTTTATTAATGATACATGACGTAAGAATGCGTGACTTGAGTTCTGAGATTTTGGTACACAGACCGACAATTAAATTACGAGTACGCTATAATTAATGTATTTCTATTGCTAGTAAGTAATATTCGACATAGAATACAATAGAATAGAAATGCTAAGGTCATTTAAACAGAGAGAACGTCAAACAGAGAACCAAAGCTATTGACATAGCTCAGGGAATTAGCAAGCTGAAGTGGCAGTGGGCCGGCCATATTTCGCGAAGAACCGACAACCGCTGGGGTAAACGTGTTCTCGAGTGGAAGCCGTGACTCGGCCAAGTTAGTGTAGGACGTCCTCTAGCCAGGTGGAATGACGACAAAAGGCTGCAAGCAGATGCTGAAGACAGGGTGCTATGGCACTCATTAGGGGAGGCATCCAGCTGTGGACTAAGATAGGTTGATGATGATGAATATAAACTTTACGGTAAAACTACTGTTAACAACTATTATTTGTTCATAATGTTATCATCAGCCATAAGACATTTTCATACATTAACTAGGCACGGAATTATACAACCTGGTAATTTTATTATTAAACACTAAAAAACTAATAAAAGTAAATATTATGGAGAAAACTACAGCAGACACCAAATTTCCAGTATATTTTATACAAAAGTACATTTGATTACTTCGAAATGTCTAAAATTATTGAGCCTCACATCTTAGCAAAAAACAGTCACTAAGATGTTCATAATAGTCTGCTAACTAAGAGCATTGCTATCTCTCACTCTGTCTCATTCTATTGACATAAACTAGAGCGAGATATAACGCCTATCAGCTGTTTTAAGTTCGCGGACCACTATGAATAAGGGGGTTTGTCGATTCATAAAAAGTCAAATAGAACTAAATTTAATAAAAAAATATAGAAAAATATTGAAATTGTCCTAATTTCAATATTTTTCATACGATAAAAACGGTAGTTTCTAAAAATGGTAATTTTATTTTTATGTTTTAATTTGATACAGTCAAACATCCTTTTGGTTTATATCCCAGAACAAAATGTAAATAAAATTTTATAGAATATGCGACCTCACGCGCAAGTTTTAAGGTTTAATTTATATTGTAAACATTGTTTTAAGAGGGCTATATGTGGAATTGGGTCGATTAAAATTAGCTTAATGCGAGATAGGGGCGCTTTTATTAAACGTTATATACCTACTTTTTAAAAAGAGTTTGATACTTTATAAAACAATATTGTCTTTGTTTAATTACTTGATATTCGTTCACTACCTAACTTTGATAGAGTGTCGATCTAACTGGCTCAAGATAGAGATGTAAGTATGGAGGAATCAAGAAGAGGCCTTTGCCCAACAGTGGGGGCGATATTGGCTAATTGTTTTTTGTTTAGCGCTTGCGCAGGCAGCTGGTGTTAATTCTTGGACGTTTCTACCTATCCTTAATTCAATTTTACTATTATTAGGTGTTATTGCTAATTTCGGTAAATTTTTTCTTATTATCATAAACAGCATCTGTTTAAACCCTCATAAATAGGTTTATTTTTTTAAAAGAATATTCATTAACTAGGACTTACATTTTAATATTCTCTAAGCCCGTTTGGGTATTTACCAGAATATAACATTCCTCGGGTTACAAGTATGTTCAATATGAAATTTGTAATTTTTGTATGTTAGTGTCCTTTGAATAATACGCTTACCGCATTTAAGCTAGCTAATTAAATAAGTAAAATATTAGTAAGTATACGTTTAGGTTAATCAAATAAATCTCTAAAACTTATTCAGTTTCTGTAATTTAGAAATGTAAAAAGAAAAAAAAAACTACAAAGACTAATAATTTTATAGATTTGTAAAAGCTACCACACAGCACAAAAACGTGGGTTTAAACTCGTTATCTTGAGATACATTACAGAGACAAAATGGCTTCCCTCAAGCTTCAAACGAGTGGTGCGCGAGCTGTCTGTCATCTGATACCGTCAATATAAAAAGCATCTAAATGTTACGAGTTAAAGCCCATATTTGAATGTACAGTTTTGTGCTGTGCTGCACCAGTGCTTTTCAGGTGTGCGACAAGCTTTGATCTCCTTGTCAAGGTTTTATGTGGCATTACAACTCCAAACAATTTAAAGGCGAGGTTTTGGGTGATGTTAGAAAAAACTAAAAATCCTAACTAACCGTGACCCTTAGGACGTTTATGTCAATTCTGTTGTATAAGGACTCCTAACTAAAATTTTACGATATCTAAATTTTCTAAGTTAGGTTGATCTAAAAATTATGGTACATATTCTATTAACAGATCCTAAAAATAGCTAAATTTGAACTTCTCTGATTCGAGTAGTTAGTTGGTGTTGCTGTAAGATATAAACTACATTGGTTTCTGCCTGCCTCCTCCAAAAATCCAAACATCAGTGTGTGCGCGATTTTGGTAGATTGATAAATTTCTCTAACTTTTCTCTACACAGTAAATTGAATTTATAAAGAAGGAAAGTACCTAAGGTTTCATGATATGCTGTAATAAAATTCTAGGCATGCCAGATAAAACCCGTGAAGATTGGGTAGACGTTTATATTTATAGCTATTGTAACTAAATTGAGTTGTTTTAGATCTGTCAACCTCATCTTAGAGCTGTCATCCTAATTTTAAACCTGCCAGTCTAATTTTTCAAACATAGAATAGCTTTCTTGTACTTGACATTCCTAAATTCTAATTTTAGCTAATTGTAAAGCTACAGATTCGACACCATTGATTCAACCTGAGAAATGTAGCAGATGAGATGATTCCCCCAACTCCCCAAAAAATTATGTCGGTTCCAATTCCTAACACCCTGTTTAATAACACATGGCAGTTTATTGTTTTAAATCATTTATTTTATTTTATTGAAACTTATTGTAATTTGATTCGGTTATATTTTTTCTTGGGTTATATTTTTTCTTGATACGAAAGATGTTTTATATAAACTTTTACCATACTTAAAACGAAAGTACCTACTCTACAAAAGTCAAAACAATATCATAATTTAGGCTATTATAGAGAGGATTTTAATTGCCTAAGAATGCTTGAAATCACAAAAACAATTAATATATTACTTAGTCTGTAATTTGTATGGAAGATAAATTTAATATTTCATCAGGAATTCCATTATAACTTAGGCGTTTTAGGAAAATTTTCCCGCAGCCGGTGCAAGCGATATGACGACATCCGTGGTATAGTGGCGTAGTGGAAACGACTTATTAAGAGTTCGATTTCCGAACTAAGGTTTTCTCTTTCCTGTGTCACCAGTGAGTGTGTGTAATATTTGTCGATAAACTATAGGTAGGTACATTTTTTTTTTTTATCAACATCCTTTAGCTTAATTACATCAACAGCATGTCGTAACCCAAAATCATAGACAGAAGGGATTTATCGAACCATCTGAAAATTTCACGTAGCCTATTAGTTTAAGTTACTTTTAAGTTGTTAGCTTCGACCATCCAACATTTCTATGACGGGGAACAATTGGCTTTTTATACTAAAGTTTTTATATGTATAATAAAAAGTATTAGCACTGTCCGTGGAAGACTTATTACAAGTCCAGTACAAGTGTGTGTAGGCCGTGGAGGCCGCGGCGCGGTATTAAAGAGGGAATACCGGAATAGTATTTTTTTAGATTCCAGTTCTCACCCTTGAAGATCCCCTCTTCGAGGGGGAAAACTGGAATAAATTTTTTTATTCCTGTTTTCCCCCTTTTAGGGGATTTCAGGGGGAAAACTAGAATAACCCTTAGAATCCACCTACGTACCTACCAGTTCGATTCAGCCCGTGCAACTAAGGGAACCTTTCAGAGGAAGGGCAGTTGCTGTCTATTTTAAACCCCTTCAATGCAACCACCAATTCGCCTGCCAAGCGTGGTGATTATAGCAAAACCCTCCTCGTTTGGAGGTGGCATGTTCAGCAGTGGACGTATACACTGCGGACTCGTGGTCACATTGGTGTGACTAACAGGAATCTATTTTACTCGTGGTAACACTACATTGCAAAGGATCGCAATTGACTGAATTTATTTATTTATACATTTATACGCTACAAGAAGCTTTGAGTTACCTTAATAAAAATAAAAAATCACGAAATGTATCAGTAAAATTAAAGTTGAAGACACCATGCAAAAAATAATCATGGGCAAGTGACATTATGGACAAAACTAGAGTACAATTAATTTTTGGATTTAATTCGGTAAAATAATAAAAAAAAAGCAAATATTAAATTGCTAAAATATTAAGTTAAAACACACAATATATTAATGAAATAAAGTCACTTAAAATTTAAAATTTTAATGTTATAAATAAAAATTCAGTTAATTATAGTGATCTCCAAGTAGGTACTCTGCTCAACGTACGAGTATGTACTTGACAAACTTTAAGACATGAATACTTCATGGACTGTGATATCATGTTGTTCCTATTTATTTGACATTGATACCTGTCATATTGTTTATAATATACTAGCTGCAGCCCGCGGCTTCGCACGCTTTTTTCCGGAATAAAAGGTAGCCTATGTCCGGCCCCGGGATACCATCTACCTCGCTGCCAAATTTCACTGAGATCCGTTCAGCCGTTCTTGAGTTATAAATAGTGTAACTAACACGATTTTCTTTTATATATATGTACATATATAGATATAGATAAGATGAAGGGTTTTCTTGTGCGGTGATGAGGTTTTGTTAGACGTAAGTAAAAAGTAGTACTATATTATGTTATATCGTGACATTATGAGCACGATTGGCAGGCGTACCTACCTATCGATGAAAACAGGAAGAAGAGACCTAGGTGACCTAGGTGTTATCACTTTATTTCCGTGTCAGTGTTTAATTATTAAGAATTTGACCTTTTCTAAGTGTACATTTATTGTATTTATGCAAATAAAGAGTTTTTGACTTTGACTTGTGCACTGGTGGTAGGTAAGTGTCTATTTAGGTATTGTATATAATTTCGGTTGTTTTGCTTTTGCTTTAATTTTTTTTTTCTATTAGTCTGTTATTTATAATTACCTGCCTCCTTATGTATACTTACCTAAATACTGTTTTTGTTGATTTTTTATGTTTTCCTGTGCTGTTTGTGTGTGAAATTAATAAAAAAAATATCTATCTATCTATCTATCTAGGTAAATACCTAAAAACATGACGGAAAATTAAAATAATTGTAAAATTAGTGTAATAAAAATAACGTGCACAAAATTGTGGCGCCGCCGCGCCGACATCATTATTTGAAGTGTGTTTAGGTTTTTGAGTACTTACCTTGAATTTAATACCCACGATTTATATTTAAATAGTTTTGTTATGAACTAACGATTGCTAGAATATAAAGGTGTAGGTGGTGTACCTACGTAACGTGTAAATAAAACATGGTTGAAGAACTAAAAGGCTTAATCATATTACATAATTATATTACAAAATAAACCTGTTAACCTCAACAGCCTATATTGGTCCACTGCAGGAAAGAAAGAAAGAAGAAAAAAAAAATTATTAGTGCACTACATTATAAATAACCTAAAATTCTAAATAAAGCAACAAATAATTATAAAGTAGCGAACCAAAAGGTCCTGCCTCAGCATATTGTTGCTCCACAGAAAGTAGTGCAACGCTGGTTTTCTGACAGGACCTTTGGCACGTGTTAACACGGGTGGCAGACATAAGATTAAAAAAATAATTAACAAAATTCTAACAGCTTACAACTAAACACAATAACAAAATACAAAAAAAAAAGGATTACCTATACAAAGTTTGAGCTAGCTGTTCAACACGGGATCGTAATCTCAACTCAGAACGATCAGACCACGCACCAACCCGACCAGACCAACAAGCCTAACATTATTACCACACATCACCTGCAAACGCCTTATTAGCTTTTATCTCATTGGGGTAATACTCATAATCCCAACGCTGGAAATGCGGCTTGGGGATCGCAGTTCGGTGGTAGAATTGTTCTGCAGGGGGTGCTGCTGCCCGCCCCCGGTGGATATTCCTCAGTCGCCACTTACGACACCCGCGGGAAGAGTTGGGGTGGTATATATTCTAAACCGGCACCACACAGCATACTTATATAATTTCGTAATTTATTCGTAAATAAATAAATTATATTTGGTTGTGGTAAATTAATAAGTTTTGCGTGAATGAGATGACTACCTACCCGCTAAAACCAACGAGATAATAGTTTATCAATCACTTTATATAGGTACTTAATAAAATTACAATAGAAAGTAAAATTCATAAAATTAAAATAGACATTGAAATTAAATGTTAAAGATATTTTTGATTTCGATCTTTTCGATAACAAGCTAATGTCAGTGATTGAGAAACATTTAGCTTGTTATAATCAAGCATTTTAATTCTTTATCATTGATGTTTTATCTATAAGTTACTATCATCAAGAATGTGTAGAGGTACATTCTAGCAATTGTAAGTTCATAATAAAATTATTTAAAAGATACGTGCAGCAAAATTTGGCGCTAATCGTATGTAATCTTTTACTTATCAGCAAATTACCGTTAGTTTTACACCTTGTAGAACGCAGGAGTTATTAAAAATCACAAAAAAAAAAACTCAAGCACAAACAAATTTTTTTTTTGTTTTGTGTTGATATTGTTAGTGATCTTTGTTGCCAGCACATTGCAGTACACGAATTATCACAAGTCATGATTAGATAAATTATATTTAATCTAAAACGCAAACGACTAAGGTTCATTTTCCACCTTCGTAAGAGATAAGAGCTGTATTTTGACGTTGTATAAATTGGAAACTGTCCAATAAAATATGTTTGGAAAGATACTAGAGAATATTGTTATAGAAATAAAATTAAAAAGAAAGCCTAAGTATACTCTACAAAGTCCCAATGGTTGATGCAGTTTCCTTTGAGTAAAATTTGCTAGCATAAAATTTTGGGGTAACTTCTCTCCATTTGCAGATATCGTTGGTTCATTCTACCCTGTCTAATGAATGATTAAGCCAATTCACTTCAAACGTTCTTTAAAAACATAAATTTGTTTGGTAAAGTCTTACCCCACAGATAAAAAAATAATGACAAGCTTAGAATACATTTTTCATTATAAAGGTTGATCTTTTCATGTTGAAGCGAAATTAAAATTTTCTTGTGGATTTATTTTTTTCTGTGTGCTAACTACATTGAATAAAACTAACGAAAACGTTATTAGCCGCAAATTGAAAACCTTTTTCTATGAACGCATGATAAAAACAATTTCGGTTCAATTGTATTTCGGGAGCATTTGGGAAATTTTGTTTTTAACTCAAAATCTCTTTTCTTCCTAAATTGTCCTAAACTCGTGAATCGAAGTATTTTTTTCTTAAATTAATCAAAAATGGTTTACGATTCGCGGCAAATAACTTTTCTGTTAGTTTTATTCCTTGAAGAACGCAGAAAAAATTAAAAACCACAAAAAAAAATAATCTCGCGCCAACACGTGACGATCAACCTTAAGTACAGACTTTTCATTTCCTTGTGGTCAAAGGTAGAAATCTCAAAGAATTTCTATTGTGTCTGTACACAAAGCCCTCTGTGCTATTACAACGGATGAAGAAATATATAAGAAAGTCTCTAGACTTTGGATACGGCAGGTCATATATAATTATATAGGATAAATTATATAGATATATAGTTTTGTCAACTTTTACCAGCGAGGGTACATACATACTTTTACAAGACTTTATTTATCTTGCCCTATTTGTATGTGTAGGACAAATCTTGCTACTTAATTTAAGATCAGTTATCCTCAACCGATTTAGCTGAAATTTGGCATACTTAAGTAAGTTTATTTATTTATTTCTACAATGTACAACTATTTTTACAGGAAACCTAATGCAATAGTGTACCTTAGTTATTTATTACTATAAGTTCGGTGACAATACAATGTTATGTTACAAAAATGAACTATATGAAATATCTTTTATTTTTTAATATTTTTTGACTGAATAAAGTCAAAAAATATACAAGGTGCCACGTAATTGGTGTACTAAGTGGAGAGGGGGGGAGTTTACCCCCCCCCCTCTCACGAACATTTTTTGTTCTAGCACTTTCCGGGATTCAAGGTTTTTTACTGAAAAAAAGACCTCGAAACTTTCTTAGCAACTAGCCCATGTAACAACCCTAACAGCAGCTGTTCATCAGTAAGGTGCTTGAACTTTCAATTGCTTTTGTATAGCCAGTGCCATCAATTTTACGGTGGTTCCGAACATTTGTATTCTGAGCTATTATTTTAACTTACAATGTTTAATGATTATCTGTAGGTAGGTACGTTTGTTTCGTGGTAGGGTAAAGACGATTTATCGCTATTTTAATAAAAGTTATGCGATATATACCCAATAAATAATTTTCATTAGGTAGGTATGTTAAAAAATCGCGAATTTTTACAAAAGTGCTATGTTCGTGCCTAGTTTTATTTTTAGCATCAATGAAAGTGTTCTTTATTTGCACATGAAAAAGGAACCCTAAAATTTTGTCGGTTTTGCGTTAGTGATAGGGTTGTTATTCTTCTAAGCGTATGCGTAAAGTTTTTTTTTCTACGAAAATTTAAAACAACGCACATATGAAAATCAACCATGCGGATCAATTGGGTATAAGGCGCACAACAACCCAGTTTCGGCTTAGTACACGAATAACTTGGCACCTTGTATTTATTTGGACAAGATATTTAAAGGAACGCGATATGCATAAAGCATAGAAAATCAAGTTGCATAATATTTTTAACGTACGTTTCCGTTTGTTCTTTTTCTAAGAGGAATCTTACTTCCTTCCAACATCTTTAAAAATGTTGGTGATTTACAAAATACTCAACAAAAGTTGTGCACTACAAAAAATTGGTAAATGTTCAATAAAAGTTTGATGAGTTTTGAACATTTAATAGTTGATCGTTTAGTTGCACGAGAAATTCGTGCGACTAAACAATCAACAATCATCGCGTGGAACACACGTTGCTACGCTAACACCATTAAGCCTTTTCCTTTTACGACTGGTGCAGAACGAACAGCTGATGCCTTTATGTTTTCTTCCTTCAGCATAAAAACTTTTTAGTTACGGAACAAATCGCCGCTTTGGCGCAATCTGAATGTGCCATTGTTTGCGTAACTTTGCGATTTCTAACATTATTTTTTAGAGCTGGCAATCAATTTTTATTTTAATCTATTTGTATCGACGATTTTGTGATATGAACTTACCTACCATAGAAATAGAACATTGATTTGATCATAAACTTATTTTTTGTAGGGCTGCATTTCGGTGAGTATCGGGAGTGGATTTTTGCCAATTTTCAACGGAAGTTTCATCGGATTGTTAATGTGTTTTAAGTACATTTTTGTGTAGGTATTTCTTACCAGCGACTGCCCGCAATCTCACTCGTGTGGTGCCTGCAAAAGATAAAATAGTGTTACAAGGTTATTCATGGGTATCGTATAAGTAACGATGTAAATACTCCATACGCGCGCTTCTATGTATTCAAATCAAACACGCGCTTAAAATGTGTACCTATTGTACGGCTGATGGTTTTAGAATGTGAGCTAGCAAAGCGCGCGATTCAAAACGCCTAATGTGCACTCGCTCTAACTCTATAAAATATATAGGTAGGTACCGATGTTGCGGGTCAGCAAATTGCCCATAACGAGTAAAATCCTCAACCTTGCGGCTCCGCGCCTATAACCTTGGTTCTGTGAACCCATCCCAAAATAATTCTGTCCCCACGTATAATGAGTCGTGGCCGGGTGCCAATTTAATAGGATTATAAGCGTTAAACTAAATATCAAAGCAAAAGATCTGCTTCAGTCTGATTTTCGATAATCTTATTTTAAAATAGTTCTACTGTTAAACTTTTGGTCAGCTTCACGACACACTAAAATCACATTTATGGGAGTCCAACACTCGGTATTTTTTTAAAACTAGGTACTGTTATTGAAAGAAAATACATTTATTTTTTTATTACCATCCAATTAGAATCACGAGAACTCTGAAATCCTAATGGGCCCGCTCGGTTTTACAGAGCAGTGGAACCAACAGATCAGGAAATAGGAAATATAATTTATTCATGAAGCCGATTTAATGTCAATTTCTAGACACATCGCTACATTTCTGCGAATTCTTGTTGTAAGTACATGCCATACCTATTTGTGTTTATGCTCGAGCCATTCACTGAAAATAGTGTTTGTTAACAACACAAAATTTTCGTTTTGGCGTCGAATTTGAAATACTTATAATTGTCAGCACAAAATATACTAAGAAAGAGCTAAAATCGACAAATAGCGGGTTTAATTAAAGAACTTAAGAATAGTACGATGAGATATTAATTCCAATAGATTTTTAGAACAATAGATTTTGCCAGAGTTTGTAACTCTGGCAAAATATATTGTCAGTGATTTTTTCTCATCCGGAATTAATATCTGCGTCATTGACAGCAAAAATACAATGTCAGATTTTTTTTACATTTTCACATGAGCTGTCAAAATGTCGTTCAAAATAAACAATATTCTAAAGCGTAAAATCGTTTTACTTAACAAAATCTTGACAGACAGTCATGACGAATGCAGAAACTAGTAAAATTCTAAAACAATGGTCGGTCGTGGTCGTGAATCATTTTAGAATGGTTGTAATAAAACGGTTTAGTGGCACGTCGAGTGATACTTTGGGGCTTTAGGTAAATAAAGATTTTGGGATAATGAGGCGTTATCATTGTCTCCGTAAAATTATTCGACCAGTATGCCTAGCACGGGCTTTGTTGTCTAGGGTAGAATGAAGAAAAATTACGTCACTTTGTCATCGAATGCGTAAATTATTTGAAATGAATTCCTTCAATTTCAATAATGTACGTAATGTATGATGATGCGATGTCATTTGTCTATTCTACCCAAGAGAACAATCCCCATGCTTGGCCTGAACTGCTTGACTGAAAATGTGGCGCTTTGGTTTGAAATGATATGGCATAGACCCTTCATAAGTTTACATGTCACTCTATCACAACTTTTATTCTCCATCGAAGGATTCCTGCCATCTATTGACGTCTAAGTTAAATAGGGTTTTTTCTTATTTGGAAAACGCCTCATTATAGTGTAATTTGATGGTGATTAAAATGTTACTAGATTATGCTCGCTTGATACCAGGTTCCGTACTCGTAAAAACGAAAATCGAGGTTGCTGTTTTCGTGCAAATGCTATCTTATGTAAATGAAATGAAAGTAGGTTTTGCTTTAAAACAAATCTAAAACATCGGTTCCATTTCGTTTTCAGAGTAGCCTACGTCTTCTAAATAAATAATAGGTACCTATTGAACATAACACAAACCCCTTAGTAGGTACTACAGGAAGTAACATTGGTAGCTATATGTGGTTCTTCTTAAGTACTATCAACAATAATCAACATCATTGCTATCTATCTATATATCCGCAGTCGGTTTTCTGCTGGTAATTTTAATTTCACTATTCAAGAAAGAATTAGCAAGCTGCAGGTCACTGCAGCTTGCTAATTCTTTGAACTCTTACGGCCTATTGTCAAGTAGGCCGGCCATATCTCGCGAAGAACCGACAACCGCTGAGGTAAACGTGTTCTTGAGTGGAGAGCGCGACTCGGGAAACGTAGTGTAGGACGCCCTCCACCCAGGGGGGATGACGACATGCGAAAGACTGCAGGCAGATGCTGGGTGCGGCAAGGTTATGTCCAGCAGTGGACTAATATAGGTTGATGATTATTATTATTCACGGGTACATCTCGTGTTTAATTGCGTTTTTCTCGACGTTTCGGCAGGCTTACACGCTGTCGTGGTCACGGAATGACTTATTTTTTAATTAAGTATTTATATGCGATAGATACCTGTGAATAGTTATTTTATGTCTTCAGATCGCACTTTAAAAGCTTTACCTACTGCTGAATATAGTCTCTAAGAAAATTAAAATAGGTTTTTAGTAAGTGCGTACACACCCACTGTTACCCACCATATAAAGTGCCAAACCACAACAAATATTTGCACATCATACAAATATTTGTCCCCGGCTGTAAAAACCCGCAACCTTCTGCGTCTCAGGCAGATCTCACTACGCCACTGAGGACATCGACATAACAGTAGGTATATCAACAACACTGATTTGACAGTCATCCCTACATTCTAAAATGCATCTTAATTTTCTTGTGATAAACATGAAATTCATTTGTATCCGGAATATGCATTTAGGAAGCTTGCCAAGCCGCTGGCCAAGTGAGGTTGATAGTAAAGAAAATTATTAAGGTCAATATACTTATTTTGAACCTACCTTGATAATGAACTGGCGAATTAGGTATGTTCGCACGGTTATTATTGCACTAGGTACCTAATTTACTTGTCACTGTGTAAATAAATTTATATTGTGTGTTTGCTAAGTGAAAATAACAGCTTTTAACTAAATACACTGCTAGATTCAGCCTGCCCCTGATAAGCGCCTTACTTTTATCTCATGAGGGGTAATGCCTATAATCCCCACGCTAAGCATGCGGGTTGGGGATTGCAGTTCATTGGTAGAATTGTTCTGCAGGGGCCGCTGTTGGCCACCCCCGCCCTCGCATACCTTAGTGGCCTTTTACAACACCCGCGGGAAGAGTTGGGGTGGTGCAAACTCAAAGCCGGCACCACACAGCACATGCATATTATGTCTATATATAAATGTATATAAAAGTATACAATACACAGTGGGAGTTGGGGAGGCCCATTGTGTGGGACTACATGGGTCGACACACTTGTGCCTTCCCATCTTCTGAGAACATCCGTGAGGGCTGGTGCGGCCGACGGCAGGTTTGGCCGAGGATCTCAAGAGGCGCAAATATGCAGGTCCCGACAGAGCCTACACATTTGATCCTCTTGTAGTCGAGACCCTAGGTCCGTGGGGGACAGAGGATCACCGGGTTTAATAAAACATATCTGAGCATCTGGTCGGAGCGACGCGTGACCCGAGAGCTGGTGGGTATCTGGCGCAGCGCACCAGCATTGCCATACAGCGGGGCAAAGCAGCCAGCGTCCCCAAGATACGCTGGCTGATATCAACACAATTATTGATATCAGTCGAGCTACCTGCACATTGTTTGCAATGCAAACAGTCTGCAGTTAGCTAGTTCTAATTTGTTTCTATTATTTGATTGTCATTTTCTTTGTTATACACAGTATAAAAAACAAAACACCAAATTTTTGTCAGTCTGTCTCTTTGTTTCATTTTGCGTTACAAACCTTGTCTCAAAAGTCAAAAAATTTATGTATTTGCGTAAGTTATTCAAGGTCAAATGACATAAAGATCGGTTATCTCAATTATTTAGGTTTCTATAGCTTCAATGATGTTAACATCTAGTGTAAACTTGTAGAGCATAAAATTTGCTACAAAATTGGTTTCAAAAATGTTCGTGGGCTCTACTGTTTTTGATATAGAGGGCAAAGAATCCCTCTGCTAGGTGAAGCCCTAATACGACTGGACTATTTGGCTAATCTCTGAGATTCTGACGGGCCTATCATTAGTAAATGAGAAGAAGAGCTGATGTCAAGAAGAAGCTAAGGCTTCTTTTATTATATAAAAATAGTTATGATTTTGCACAAACAATTATTTAAACTCATTAAATTGTAGATTCTACGCGTGCAAAAGCGCGGGCACTAAATTTATAATATTTAAATGCCGTTTTAAGCAAATTAGTGTACACTAATTGGCAGCGAAGGTTTTTATGGTCGCAACACAAGCCGACTTGAGTCCATAAAACCTTCCCGATCGTCCCACTTATGTAATTATTCAGTGGAACAAGTGGGATTTAACATAATTTTCCTATTCGTACCATTAGAAAGTCGTCTGTGTAATGATACAGATGCACTACGTAACGTAAGTCCTCGACAATAAAGAACAGCGCGATTAAATCAAATTAATTACGACCTATCAGCAGTTTGTAAGCTGTCGGTCAAGATTACCCTATTCAAAATATCTTGAGCAAAAACATAAATAGATTGTTCATTAAAATATCATGTATAAAAAAGTGAATAAAATTTAATCAACTAACTCATCAATTTTATGACATTGTTCAATATGCCAAACATGTAGTTTCACCCTAGCAACTCATGGTAGATGCGAAATCAAATTACCTATTCTATGCTAGAATATATCAATAAATAATGCTGGACAATTCACACATTTAATTTATAGTTTAAAATTAAATAATACTAGTTGTAATTGTTTTATTCTGTTATTGTAATTTTCTATGTGCTAAATAAACATATGTTTAAAATATTATTAATATACATAGAAAATAACCAGAACATCCGGAAAAAAATATCGGCAGATCACTAAAAAATTTGTGGCGAGGTGGATCGAGGTGGCGATCGAACTTGAAACTTCCAGCGTCGCAGGCGGACCTCACCCTCTGCGCCACGCAGTTCGCCAAAATAAAGGCACGAAATGTCCAGTACAAACGAGACCCGTCCATTTGACTAATTGCCTTTGATTCCCTAATGAACTATGAATGAATAGATACGGCTTTTCGGCGATATCACATTCTGATTGACTGTAGATACGGCTGCTATTCTCAGATTCTGTGGAAATTCTAATTCTAATTGGGAGAACTGAGATCCAGTTATTTAGCGTATTTAGCGATACTACATGGTGCCACGTAACATGTTACTACTAAGTTGAAACGGGGTCATCTGGACCCCGAGGGGAATTAATAAGGAGTAAATACGTATAAAAAAAACACGAAAAAGTCACATAGTAAATACAAATACAAAAACACTTACGAATACATTTCAATTGACCAACGGATTAACCAAATAGCCAACCAAATTGCCTAACCAGCAGGCGAAGCACGGGTATTGTTCTCTAGGGTAGAATAGACAATAATGACATCGCATCGTCATACATTGCGTACATGAATTAATTTCAATTAATTTACGCATTCGATGACAAAGTGACGTAAGTTTTCTCTATTCTATCTTAGACAACCATCCCTGTGCTTGTCCTACAGCAGGCGAATCACGGGGATTGTTCTCTAGGGTAGAATAGACAATGACATTGCATTATCATTTATTGCCTACATTATCAAAGTTGGAGGAATTCATTTCAAGTAACTTACGCATTAGATGACAAAGTGACGTAAGTTTTCTCTATTCTGTCCTAGACAACCATCCCCGTGCTTGGCCTACAGCAGGCGAATCACGGGGATTGTTCTCTAGGGTAGAATAGACAATAATGACATTGCATTATCATTTATGCCCTCATTGTCAAAGTTGGAGGAATTCATCTCAAGTAATTTACGCATTCGATGACAAAGTGACGTAATTTTTCTCAATTCTACCCTAGACAACAATCTTCTTGCTCAATAACATCAATTTTATTGCTTTCAATCTTTTATGATCGCGGTTGTTTGTTAATAATTGGATGGTCACTAAAGCATTTACATAGATATAAGCCGCAATCCAGCTGTTGTTTGGCTTATAATATGGGCCACGTATGTATCTTATACTTAATAATTAAATTAAGTTTTACAAAAAAAAAAACGTATTTTGCGCTCGTTCAGTTTTGTTCGTGCAAGGTTCAAACAAAACCTGGGTGAGCGCAAAATACGTGATTTTTAACCGACTTCAAAAAGGAGAGGGTTCTCAGTTCGTCTGTATGTTTATTTTTAATTTTTTTTATTTATTTATGTTACTTGGTATCTCCGCCTATGGTTACCCGTTTTTACTGATTCTTTTACTATTGTATAGAGGTGGTCGTATAGAAATTTTATTCCCGAGGGATTACTATTAATTCCGTTAAACTTAAAAAGTAACATAATATTTTTGGAGAATCACGACTAGCTACAACAGTTTTAGTGATATCTGCGCCAATTGTTAATAGATTTTGATCATTCTTTAGTAATAAAAAATAGTATAAAAAATTTGTTTTTCAGATGGTCTTCTCTCCTATAAGTTTGAATCTCGGGAATTGCTATGTGCGCCGTAAAACGAGTGTTGTAAAAATTCTTCAAAATATGATAATTTCACTATTAATTAGGTAATTAATGGTTTCCATGGTAACGGGCGTCAACAGTTTTATCCATGTGTCATCAAACTAAATTAGACTTGAACTACAAGTAGATGTCGCCAGTGTAAACTCAAATTAATCGGTCAGGTAAAGTAAGGGAGTGGTGATTTCGTTCGTCCGAGACATAGATGAATATTATCTATAGAGGTACCGAAATTTGAAGTTGGTTTATCGTTTTTATAAATATTCATTATTATGTTATATTTACTAAAATGTTTTTAATTCTAATATTTTACAATGGATTTCTGCAAAGTAACGCCTGAATCTATTATTATCTTATGCTATAATTACTAAATATCTCTTCATTGACAAAGAAAATTACAATTTAATAATAAAAACAAATAAGAACTAGTATTTACAATTGAAACAATTAAGCGAACTGCAGACTGTTGCAAACAATCTACAGGTAACTCAACTGATCCATATCAATACCAGTCGGAAGCGTCCCCAAGATGCTAGCTGCATTGCCCCGCTGTATGGCAATGCAGATGCGCTGCGCCAGATACCCGCCAGCTCTCGGGTCACGCATCGCGTCGACCAGACGCTCAGATAACTTTTTAAAAACCCGGAGAGCCTCAGTACCCCACTGACCTAGGGTCTCGACCCCAAATAATAATAATAATAATAATAACTTAAAAAAACTAGCCGAGTTTTAGAAATTCCACTTTGTGTGGCTTTGTTTAAAATGTTAGCCAGCCCAAGTCAGGCACAAGCGCTAGTGTAAAAGTAATTACTCCTACGGTCCATTTATAAGAAATTAGTACCAGCAGAGCTATTGACCTGAATTCAATGTCTTTGGGAGATACTTAATAGTCCGGGAGCCAATATTTTTTTACCCGCAAGGGATATTATTTGTTCTAATAGGTGTAAGTAGAATGACTTGCCTCTGGACATTAGAAAGGCAGATACACGAGATGCTTTTAAGCAAATGGTGCGCAGGCTTTTTCTTAAGAGGTTATACCAATAGTTAATTTACTTCATAAAATGTTTTTGTTTATTGCTTCATATTTATGCTTTAGATAGGTATTTAGGTATAAGTATATATAATATATATATATTTATTAACTTTTATTAGCACGCCAACCCCCTGTAAAAACCATATGGTTTTGGTCGGCAGGTAGAAAATGCCTCGGCATTAAGCCCACCAGTGTTAAAATAAAAAAATAATAAAAATAAGTCTACACAAATAATTCATTATTTGTAGGTACGTTGATAAATAGCTAAATAAGTTTGTTCAACGTTGTTGTTTGCCGATATTAAATCCCAAGCTAGCGAAGTAGATAAGGAATCACGAGCGTAGCGAGTGGCTCTAAAATTTCGCCTCCTCACCGCTCAATAGGTACCTAGGTGCGTCCACTGCTGACCAAGCCCACCCTAAACTAGGGGCAGGTGGGGTGATCGCACTAGAGGAATTGAACTTAATAAAGTAAATATACAAATGCCAGCTCCAGCGCTAGGATTGTGTAAATAATTGATGGGCAGCAAGTGGTCAGAAAAGTGGAAAATATGACGTTAGAGACGAACTAATTTTGAGGCGTTTGCTTGCTGGACTGGCGCGTCGAGTGATTTAGGTACGAGATAGAAATAATTCAATTAAAAATACTTTTCGGGCGATGATGAGACGAAAAGTTGGATGAATTTTTGTTCCGTTCTATTTATTTTCCTCGTGATTTTAAGAGATTTGGATTTTCTATCCTGTTGAAGCTTTGAAATTTCAATATTGGTTCATTAATTAGTTTAATATTTATTTCTAGCTTAATATTTGACTATTTAAACTCTCACAGCCTACGCTTTTATAGCATGTTTTTTATAAGAAGTATATTGAAAATAAACCGCCAAGTGCAACTTGACTCGCACACGAAGGGTTCCGTACCGTAAAAATCAGGCAACATGTTCAAAGAACATCATTTCTACACTTGTTCAGAGACCCCTTTAAAGTTTTAACTGTAACATATTTTTAGTATTTCTTGTTAAAGCAGTTGAAGTGTTACTAATTTACAGAAAGTTTCATGTGTCTACCTATTGTGGCTCAGGAAACCACAACAGGTACCACCTAGGTTGCCTTGACAAACGAAGAACAAAATTAGCCAAAAAAACACGTTTTTTGTATAAACATAAAATAAATATCAAAATGAAAGGGAGCTTTTCTTTAGTTTTTCTTTTATTTATTTTATGTTTATTACCTAATTGTTGTTATAGTGGCTAGAGAAATACACATTATCTGAAAATTTCAACTGTCTACATCATAAGGTTCATGAGATATAGCCTTGTGACAGACGGACGGACGGACAGCGGAGGCATAGTAATAGGGTTCCGTTATCACCCTTCGGGTACGGAACCCTAAAAAATACACGTTTACTTTGACAAAATGGCGGAAGCTAGAAGAAAGATGCCCACGTTAATTTTAATTTGCCTAATACAAATATGCTAGTTTTGCTGTATACAATCCATAGGTAGGTATTATTATAAATTCAAAAGTAACTCTGTCTGTCTGTCTGTTACCATTTTACGCCTTAACGGCTGAACGGATGTTAGTGAAATTTGGCATGGAGATAGATGGTATCCAGGGGACGGACATAGGCTACTTTCTATTTCGGGAATGAGCGTGCGAAGCCGCGGGCAGTTGTGCACAATTAATATCTTCAAAGTCCTCATATATACCTATATGAATCAGATTATTACCTCATTGAAAATTATAACGATCAACTCAGTTTGAAAACGATCACTCACTTTGGGTCTCAATTTCAATGAGTTAATTAGTGTTCCTAGTATATATTATATTTTGGCGATAGCTATTCGAAACCTTTGAGACTTAATTAGGCAATTAAATCTAAAGATAGCTCTTGATCTACAAATTATGTTTGGTTTCACTCCTTTGTCAAGTTCTCAGCCATTTCATTGATTTATCGTAACAAAGACCTTGATTTTCCATTAGCTACACGAAAACTATAAGGGTATTTTCATACAATCACGAAAATTTTATTTACCGGATAAATTGTGAAAGTGACATTTTCATAGCACCGTTTTCAAAAATCCCTGACTATTTGGTTTTGCTTTATCAGAAAAAAGAGTTCTGATATCACAACATTGATCATCAAACATGGCTTAGAACAATCTCGATGAAGTTACCGTTCAAACGAGAAAAACTTAATCAAAACCGATTCATCTCTTTAGGAGCTATGATGCTACATACAGACACACCGATACACAGACACCCTTTTTTGTCGGGGGTGAAAGTTGGATGATATCTTTATAAGAAGATATCATCCAATTTTCGCCAACATTTTAGAAGTTATTTCTCAAGCCTTAGTTGCTCAAACAAATAGTACAAAAAAAAGTAAATTGACAGCAATATTTTAACTGTCAATTTACTTTAGTTAAGTTTTTAGTAAACTAACCAGCACTAAAAATGAAGCCATCCTTTTTATTTCGATATTTTTGAAAGGGACGGCAACATTTTCAATCCTGTCAAATTAGTTTAGCTTAGTTTTGGCGCCATCTGAATTGACACCAAAGTGAAGTGACACCAATTGTTGATCAACAAAAATTGAGTCAAACCATGATGCAAAGCCAAAGATAAAAGAAGAAGAAGAAGTTTATAAGACTCACTACAACCATCATCCCTGCGTCAAAGACCTTGCTTTGGGAAGTTAAACCTACCTATTTTTCGCTATAGATATTGCGAAATAAAGGTTACTTTTCAATTAATAAGGCTTCTTAAAAAGCGTATGCAAAGCGCTTTTGCGGGCAGCAGCTAGTTTATGTATAACAAAGATAAATAAATAAATAATGCTGGACAATCCACACAGCATCATCTAGCCCCAAAGTAAGCAGAGCTTGTGTTATGGGTACATAACATAGATATGTAGATATTTTTTATTATTATATAGAAAATACCCAGAAGATGTCTTAACTTTGCCCGATACACAGACGTAGAAAACTTACTCAATTATAGTAATGTTGTTTGCTTCTTAGGTTGGTACTTACGTTGTTTGTATCGGTTGTTTTTTTTCGGTATCGAGCTACATTGACCTAGTTACATGAAAATACAATAAAAATACCACTTATTTTAAGACTATCAGCACTCATACATGAACTGCTGAACCCGCCCCCCCCCCCCTACAACCAGGGGGGGTTTGCTATAATCACCACGCTTGGCAGGCGGATTCGTGATCGCAGTAGAGGTGTTAAAAACGCAAAGAACGACGGGCTGCGGTTCTCTGGTAGGTTCCCCAGTTGTCTCTTACGACGTAATCATAAATTTACTAAATTTATTTTAGTAAATTTATGTTAATTTACTTTTTTATTTATTCTGATGACTACTCTGTTGTCTTTGTTACTCTGTTGTGGTCTGACCTGTAATGATAGACATAATGCTTTCAATAAATACAAATAGAAATTTACGGACTGAGCTGGTGGGGTCGATTCTAACGCTGCAACCGCCATGTCACGACTAAGAATTAAAATTATCATAGTAGGCACGTAGTTTATTTGTAACTTCATTAATACTACAATTAGGTTTATTAAGAAAGCAGTAATATTTATAAATACCCATTTTTTTTTTCTATTTCGGTTTCGTTTCGTGATTGTACATTTTTTAGATACTTTGTTAGTCCACAAATTCCGAGATCACCGTTTATCTCTGAATAATTCGTAGAGATTATTTTTATTTCTTAAATCCCCACAAAAGCGTTAACCTCATTATTTTTACGATTATAGCACCGGAAACCATCCCCCGGCTGAAAAGATAAAAAACCACATTACACTTTCAAGATCTGGAGTAAGAAAACCAACCGTTTCCCGTCGCAAACATGGCGTTAGAATATAGGACGTCTAAAAGATGTCGCAGATCTGACCCCAATACTGCGGGCACAGCACAATAATGTGCATTCGATTGTGTACTCGTAACAACGAGTAAAGTAGGTACATCAATTCGTTACTCACTCATTCCCTAAAGTGGCATTAGAGTTGCATAAGAGGGGCGTTAATCACCCGTTGAAGCTCTTGAGGCACCTATATGCCACTGTTGTGCAGCTGCCATAGAACTGAGACCTGCATAAAATTGTGTCCAAGTGGCGATAGAGTTGCAGCATAAGAGCTTTAAAGCACGTTCTAGCGTTTGGGCATAGCAATTTTGGGAATAATCGGGTTGGCTCCAAAGCTTTTATGCAACCATCTTGTGTTAATTTACTTACAGTGACAAAACGGCTTACCGCAAGCTTCAAGCGAGTTACCCGCAACCAATATACAGTATACTATCTAATACATCTAATATAAATTTTAACGACTAAAAGTTTTCACAGATCTGACCCCAAAACTGCCGCACAGCACAACAATGTGCATTCGAATGTGTACTTGTTATAACGAGTATAGTAGGTACATCAATTCGTTCACTCAATCATTCACTAAAGTGCCATTAGAGGGGCGTTAATCATCCGTTGCAGCTCTTGAGGCACCTATATGCCACTGTTGTGCAGCTGCCATAGAAAAGACCTGCATAAAATTGTGCCCAAGTGGCGATAGAGTTGCAGCATAAGAGCTTTAAAGCACGTTCTAGCGTTTGGGCATAGCAACTTTGGGAATAATCGGGTTGGCTCCAAAGCTTTTATGCAACCATCTTGTGTTACCTACTTGGGTATCTTTAGGTGCATTTACTTACAGTGACAAAATGGCTTACCGCATGCTTCAAGCGAGTTGCCCTCAAGCAATATACAGTATACTATCTAATGCATCTAATCTAAATGTTAACGACTAAAAGTTTTCGCAGATCTGACCCCAAAACTGCCGCACAGCACAACAATGTGCATTCGAATGTGTACTCGTTATAACGAGTATAGTAGGTACATCAATTCGTTCACTCAATCATTCACTAAAGTGCCATTAGAGGGGCGTTAATCATCCGTTGCAGCTCTTGAGGCACCTATATGCCACTGTTGCGCAGTTGCCATAGAACTGAGATCTGCATAAAATTGTGCCCAAGTGGCGATAGAGTTGCAGAATAAGAGCTTTAAAGCACGTTCTAGCGTTTGGGCATAGCAACTTAGGGAATAATCGGGTTGGCTCCACAACTTTTGTAACCTACTTGTGTTACCTACTTGTGTATACTTAGATGCATTTACATACAGCGACAAAATGGCTTACCGCAAGCTGTATACTATCTAATGCATCTAATCTAAATATACGACTTAAAACCCAATGATATTTGAATTCATTAAGGATGTAAGCGGGTTAACTACCTTATTTATGTTAAAACAACACCAACGTTTTATCCCTTAACGAGGGACTTCATCTCATCAGGGTGAGTGCGGTTCGCGTCGCGCCTGTACCGCTTCGATGCGCACACTTTTCAAAAGACGGGGCTTAACTTAACGAGTGGGGTATCAAATGAAAAGGTATCGGTTTGTACATCTCAAAACAGTTTTAGATTATATCTGTAGGTTTCATACTTTTTGAAATAGTTTATAAAAAGTCGAAAATTTTACCATTAGGTACCTTCCTCCGTACTCCGAAGTTTGCAAACCGATCCATCTGAATTCATTCAATAGCAAAGTCTCTAACCGATACCTAAATTACCTAGATGTTGGTATAGTTGACAAACTTTCAAAACCCTCGGCGCGCGAGTCACACTCGCTCTTGACGGGTTTTGGTTGATTTCTTCATCAAATATAGACCGATTTTGAATTATCCCAAGGTGGTCCCATGGAAAAATTATTTTCGAGGGATCAGTTTATTTGTTCCGCAATAATTGAAAGACACGGTAAATAAATTTGAAGTCAGTTTTCATTTCTTTCAAAATAATCGTAATTATTGTTATCTAATTAGCTTAGCTTGAGTACATGAGTAGGTACCTAAGTACCTACCTAGATATGTAGTTCCTTATGCTATTCTGGTGGTAGTTAAAAGTACGAAAATTGCTCCATTCTACTCTGATCCCCTTTTCAGATCCACTAATGGATCAGTTTCCAGTTTTATGTCCACTCTTTTCCACCGATGCATGATGGATTAGTTTTGAAATCTTGTTCCTCGGCACCATTTTCATATAATTTATTTAAAAAGACGATGCGCCCTCCGATAATATACTCTGATTATCAACTTCATTCGCTATACTCTGCTTCACTGAACGCCTCCCTTAGTATTCCCCTACTCCCTGGAACTAGGTCGAGCATCGTAGGCCTTTCATACTAAAATACTTTACGTGCAGCCGACTCGGCGTCTGTCACTACAAATATCTTTTTAATCTGACATAGTTTTTGCGAAACATGTTATAATTTTGATTTAATCTAGTGCGGCACAATCGGCGGCCTTACGGCAGAAAGTGATCTCTTCCGGGCAACCACTTGAGGCGTGAGTTGTTTCTTGAGTTTTTCTATGTTGGCGGACAGTATATTGCCTCTAAGGATCAAAACGGATAAAGATATTTTGATAAATAAAGAACAAAATTACTCGTCTGGTCTGCTTTAAGGTTCCTTACTACGTTTTGTAGGATTTCGCCATCTGATTTAGCAAAAAAAAGTTAATAACCATGGTTTTATAATAGTTTTCAATTAATAACTTGTTAAGCGTTGCTTGTAACTTCCTAAATGTGTAGGTGTTGTTTGCAATATATGACCATGTATAGCGTACCTAAAGATAACTAACTTATAATTAACTAGCTGCTGTCTGCGGCTTTGGACCCTTTTTCCGGTATAAAAAGTAGCCTATGTCCGTCCCAGGGATACCATTTATCTTCCTGCCAAATTTCGCTGAGATCCGTTCAGCCGTTTAGGCGTAAAAAGGTAACAGACAGATAGACAGAGTAACTTTCGAATTTATAATATTAGCAAGGATTTTAAAATTAAACTTTAGCTTTTGAAGAAAAGCTACAGAAGCTATTGAATTGGGATACTCCTGTAATGATAGTTTAAGGTTGAAAATAAATACCAAATAAAAAATACATCACGTTGCGAAACTCTTATGATAAATAGGTAAATGAATTTGTGACATCAGACGAGACCATTATCTTTATTTTGAGAAACCATTAGGCTTATAAAAAAGTGGGTTTATTTTATTAGAAACGTAAGCGCGTATTAATAATTGTATTTCTGATTTTAGGTCCATTTAACGGTGTCATACAACATTATAATTTACTAGCTGCTGCCCGCGGCTTCGCTCGCTCTTTTCCGAGATAGAAAGTAGACTATGTCCGTCCCCGTGATACCAACTATCTCCCTGCCAAATTTCACTGAGATCCGTTCAGCCGTTTAGGCGTGAAAAGGTAACATACAGACTGACAGATAGACAGAGTTACTTTCGAATTTATAATATTATTAATATTAGTATGGATATAGTACATTTAGTATATAGTACACATAGTATATACTTAGTACAAATAGTATATAGTATAGATGGAGTAATGTATAGATGTTACTTAATCTAGACGCACCAATCTTTACTAAGTTACTGTAGGTATAAATTTCATCGTATGCGTTCAGCTTTAAAGTATTTTATGACTTTTAAGTTGGTAATTATGATAAGCCTTTTCAATTAGAAATCAGATTCTACCGTGCATACGGTCAGAAGTTACCAAAAATGCTGCTTCTAACTTCATTTCTCCTTCTTGGTAAGTCTCACTAATATTATAAGATATTTAGATGTTGGATGGATGTACCTATGTTTGTTACTTCTTCATGCCAAAACTGCTTACTGAACAGATTGGGCTGAAATGTTTGCCGTCCTTCGTTTTGTGCAATCTGATTTATGGGATAAAACGTAGGCTATGTTATATTCTAGGTCTAGAACTACATATAGATGTTTATGGAAAAAAACTAACCTTCGTTACATAATTGGTCAGCTCGATATCAATTTTAACATTTCAAGTCTCGATATTTTGCAAGTCTACAGATTCGCATCTCTATTTTGAAAAAGTATTTAACTATGTCTATGAAATACTCCATTCTGTCATTCAATTTTCATTCACTCACCTGTCAACAATTAGAGAAGTTTATAGAGAAAATAAGTGCGTGGAAGGTCCTATATACGTATGATACGCACCATTTTACAATATTTAAAAAATCAAATAATATCCTAAAAAATTTCATTGGGTTAGATAAACTTCAATGTTTTCCCTGTAGGTGGAGCTAACGGCGCTAGAGTCCGAAGGAAGTCCCAAAGTTTTCGACTGCTACGTCACTTGACCACGTGGCACTTTTGTTTTAGCGCATTACCGTACCGTGAAAAAGTTGCGGTCCCGTCGAAGTCAAATTCTGCTTGGGATATTATTTGATTTCTTAGAAATTACCCCGACTGTGAGGGCTTCCTCCACCTCCACAGCCTATATTGGTCCACTGCTGGAACCAGGCCTCCTCCTGATAAGCGCCTTATTGGCTTTTATTTCACGGGGCTACCCCCCGTAATCCCCACGCTGGGCATGCGGGTTGATAATCACAGTTCCGTGGTAGAATTATTCTGCAGGGGGCGCTGCTGCCCACCCCGGTGGAAATCCCCTAATCGCCTCTTACGACACGGCGGCGTGAGGGCTTACCTAAACAATATTTTTTTCTTATTCTGTGTTATAGCTGGCGTACCTATCAACAGTGCACAGCAACCTGAGAATATCACAAACAGTGTAGTCAGTATGAACAGTATGCGTGATGTAAATATTGAGGTCAGTCCGTATAAAAAATTTGACGGGCTCGATTCACATGAATACAACTACTACGACGATGAAGATACTGACTGTTTTAGTGACCTAACTCGATGTATTTATGCAAAGTACGGTACCCTTATTCAAATAAATAACACCCGTATTCAAGAACAATACTATGAGGTCTCACAGTGTACGCGAACGCCTAAGGACCAATCCGGTTCATAAACAATACTTGAACGCATAGTGTAGCTATAAATAAAAAAAAAAAAAATATTTTAATTCGAATAACTGAGATTCATAATTTGTTAGTAGGTACATACCAAGTAGAACTTATAATTAGGGTTAGCTATACAAAAATAATAATAATAATAATCATACTAAATTAAATCACTCTCCCCATGAAACATTTCCACAGGGGGAGGTGATTCTACATGCTATGGTTTTTAGGATGGTGTTGGGGCTGTCACGTGCCCTGCGCATTAGGGATGCGGGATGCTATGTTCCCTTATTGACTGGTATGTGTATGTGTATACAAATGATTGGTGCAGCTTTGCTTTGCTTTAATTTTGTTTGTATGCATATTCAGTTTCTATGAAAACAAAATTGTTTTAATAAGTTTATGCCGTTTTTAGAGGTTATATTTATGTCATCAGCAACTCTGCCAGACATTAAAGAGAACTTAGCAACAGAAACGGACCAATCACAGATCTGTAATATACGCTGTGTGTTCGCGTAGTAAAGGGCCTACCATGACGAGCGTAGTGAGAAATACAGCAATCTACTCCTAGAGATACCGACACATAGCTCATCTTTTCGGGAAAAATCATTTTCTATTGAGGCTGTTAGACTCTGGAACTCTCTTCCCTATGATATCAGGAAAGTCGAATCAAAGGATAGTTTTAAAAAGTTGACACGTGAGCATTTTATAAGTAATCTTTACCCGACTTCTAGTTAGGTAACTCAACTATCTTTTTAACTTTTGTGATTTTTATTGCTACCTTTCTACATTAAAACATTGTAAGTACCTATTATTAGAGGACATCCGTAAGGGCTGGTGCGGCGGCAGATTTGGCCGAGGATCTCAAGAGACGCAAATACGCAGGTCTCGACAGAGCCTACATATTTGCTCCCTTTGGGGTCGAGACCCTAGGTCCGTGGGGTACCGAGGCTCTCCGGGTTTTTAAAAAGTTATATGAGCGTCTGGTCGACGCGACGCGTGACCCGAGAGCTGGCGGATATCTGGCGCAGCACATCAGCATTGCCATACAGCGGGGCAATGCAGCCAGCGTCTTGGGGACGCTTCCGACTGGTATTGATATGGATCAGTTGAGCTACCTGTAGATGTTTGCAACAGTCTGCAGTTAGCTGAATTGTTTCAATTGTAAATACTAGATATAATTTGATTGTAATTTTCTTTGTTAATAAAGGCCTATTATAATATATATTTATATATATATATTTAGATATTATATGTATTATTATACAGGGTGGTTTTTTGAGAAGGGCGGTGATGGCCAACTCTGAAACCACGAGAGTTAGGGAAAAGTCGTGAAAGAAGTCATGCCCTCGATTTATAAGAAAACAATAACGACATATTTATTTTTTCAAAAATCTTTTACTTTTGACGGAAATGGACCCGAGTGATTTTTGAAAAAAAAAAATGTTTTATTAAACTAATCGATTCTGTTGCTGATAAGGATTAATCTTTGCAAATAAATGTATTACTAAAAATGAAAGGAAATAGCAAATTTTTACATTTTACTTTTAGTATCTCAATTTTACCTAACTAATACCTCTATGTTGCTAAAAAGGGTTTCCATTGACTCCAATGCATAAGTTTATACGTCTCTCTAGAGACTTAACTGCATTTGATATCATGACAGGATTTATCCTCGATTGTAAGCTCTCAACTATATCGTAACGAGCTTTGTAAAGTTCGTTCTTGACGTAACCCCATAGGAAATAATCAAGCGGTGTGAGATCGGGTGATCTTGCCGGCCATCTCACCGGACCATGAGTGCCAGTCCATCTATCCCCAAAATGTTCATTCAGCATATCTCTAACCACACGGCTGTTGTGAGCTGGGGCCCCGTCTTGCTGGAAATACAGATCAAATTTTAAAAAATAGGTCTCCATCAAATCTTCACACATAACGACCAAAAAGTTTAAATAGGAGGTGAGTTTTCTTCCGTGTAAAAATAAAAAGGTGAAAATTTGCTATTTCCATTCATTTTTAGTACAACATTTATTTGCAAAGATTGATCCTTATCAGCAACAGAATTTGCACGTAAAAGATATTTGAAAAAAATAAAGATGCTTATTTTTTTCAAATATCTTTTACTTTTGACGGAAATGGACCCGAGTGATTTTTGAAAAAAAATTACACCCTGTATTATTAAACTAATTACGTTATTGTTTTCTTATAAATCGAGGGCATGACTCCTTTCACGACTTTTGCCTAACTCTCGTTGTTTCAGAGTTGGCCATCACCGCCCATCTCAAAAAACCACCCTGTATAGTGCAAGTTCTATTATTAATTGCTGTAGTTTATCTAGCTTAGTTTAATTATAGCACGCCTTTTTGTTTTATTTCTACCATGAGTGGTTGGCAGGTAGAAAATGCCATCGGCATTAAGCCCTACTTTTGTATACTTTTGTTAAATGTGTGCAATAAAGTACTTAAATAAATAAATAAATAAATACCTTACCACAGTATTGCTTGCTACCTTACTTATATTGTTCTTGAACACGGGTATTAATCGCTTCACTTTAACAATGGTATGGTCTCAGAAAGACACATTTTGGCATTTTACCTTTGATGAAAGAAACTATAGATGGAGGGACGCGTGTTGAAAGTGTCATGGTTAACACATAAACACGTAAACGTAAACAACATTCTATCAATCTCTCCGTGCAAATAGCACCGCACGCAGTATCTAGCTCGGACCAATGATCACACTTGGTCCGAGGTATCTAGAGTTTCTTTCATCTATGGACGATTCTGTGACGATACCATTGCCATAGTAAAGCGATAGGTTAGATGAATTTGGCTACTGGGTCGATTCGTTTGACGACCTGAGTGGGGCAGCGGGCGAAGGTCTGCCCGCAACGCAGGTTGTAACGGGTTCGATTCCCGCCTCGGGACAAATTGTTGTACGATCTGCAGGTTCGGGTGTTCTGGTTGTTTTATATGAATAATAAAATATAAAAATATATAAGTATCTATGTAGTGTATTGTATTAAGTAGGTACATATATATATATATATATATATCAGTAATCTAGTTCCTGTAACACAAGCTTTGCTTAGCTTGGGGCCAGATGATGCTTTGTGGATTGTCCAGCATTATTATTATTATCGATTGGTTTGACGACCTCTGTAGCGCAGCGGGCGATGATCCGCCTGCGACGCTGGAGGTTACGGTACGATATCCGCCTTGGGACAAATGTTTGTAAAATTTGCAGATGATAATTTGTTCCAGGTGTTTGGGGTGCTTTCTATGTATAATAAAAACTATCTATCTTTAAGATATCAAATAACATCTCAAAAATTATTTGACTTTGACGGGACTTTACCCCGCATCCTTCCCTCAGTACAGGAATGTGCTAACCAACTACACCATGAGGTCAAGTGACGTAGGAGTCGAAAAACTTTGGGACTTCCTTCGGACTCTAGCGACTTCGGTATCTATCTACGTAAAGTACATAATATCAGTTATCTAGTAGACACCCATAACACAAGCTCTGCTTACTTTCGGGTTATGGCTAGATGATGCTGTGTGGATTAACCAGCTTCTTGCTGGCCGAGTCATCGCAGCCGTTGGTGACAAGGGAATGGATTATAGGTAAAGTCCAAGAAATCCAGGTCTGCCACTCCGAGAGTGACACAAGTTACGCCACTGTCCAGTTGCCGCCTTATTTCAATATCAATTGTCAATTGTCAATTGTTAGATCAAACAGTTTTAGTTGAACACGAGTAATTGCGATAAATAATTGGTAATTACAATTAGGTACAAATCAACATAGTTTTATCAGATTCGTACAGGTAATTTATGATGCTCGGGGAGTTATGATCTTGCCCGAAAGCCACGACATGCCCGCCCGCGCGACCTGCGTCTTGCGTCTGCGACCGCGGCGAGAGCAAAATATTGTATAGAAGTTGTTTGAGCGTGCCATAAGTTGCCGCGGTGCGACTTGCAGGGAGGTGGACAGCGCGGAAAACATTCGAGCGACCGCGGTGGCGGTGGCGAGCGGTGCGGCTGGCGTGCGGGGAAAAGAAAAGTAGTAGAATCTACTACTGTGTCTGGTCTCTGCATAATTCGATCTACTAAGTAGATCGTGAGCGGCGGCCACGGCACAGGTACGACCTGCGTCTGCGGCGGACGAATTGAGCGTCGAGCGTGTGGTTCAAATAATTTTGTTTCATCGCCGCGCCAAAATGACAGAACTCTTTATAGCGGAAATTATGCAAATACCTGATACATATATCAGGTCTTGCCATCTATGGATGGCCTTGCCTTACCATCCATAGATGGTAAGGCATTCGCAACAAAAAACCTTCTTCTATGTAAAAAAGTACCTACATAATAGAATGTATCAACGGTCATTCTTGTACAACCAAAAAAAATATCGGGGTATTCCCTTTATTCATTGTGTAAGGACTTGAATTCGCCATATTCCTTTCACTTTTTATCCTCTGAAATATCTTCAGCAAAAAAGATATTTGATTCTAGGCAGTATCGTGCCACTTTTAATATAGATAATGACATTATTTTAATATAAAATAAAATTTATTTTAATATAGATAAAGACATTCTGAATACGTCCAACACGGTCGCAGTCGCCGCCGCCTCTGGCGGATCATGGCATGGCGACGCCAGTCGCAAGATGATAGACGTAATGTACTATAATTAATATCCTGAAAATTAACGACCTAGGCGGAACATGAACTTATGGCGCAATAAATAGCGCGTTGCCGTACTGAGTGGAAAGTTGCGTTGCAGGTCATAATTTTTTGGGATATTTAAATCGTTGTACTTTTACACAATTATTATTTTATTTTTTAGTCCTCAATCTTATCCTGTGTGCGCCTACGATGTCAGAGAAAGGCGTTTAGTAGATTTCTTCGATCTCTGTGAAATAGAATTTCAAAACTGTGAATACGGATACAATTATACATCGAAGTATCCGGATAGGGGTAAGTTAGTTACTCCATCACACAAGCATTCTTAAAGGCCGTACTGAGTACTGACTGACGTTACAGGCCGTAATGTGTCGCGTTACACAGAGAGCGTTCGAGCAGTCAGTATGGGAAAGAAGGCGCTTGCAATGAATAAAGAGACGGCTTTTGATGTTTCATGATCACTGCGAATGGATTCATGATCATTACGCTCCGTAATTTCGGTCAGTACCTTTAGAATTAAGGCCAGGCGCCTTCACGAACGTGGTCGTGATGATGATGGGCAGAACCTGCAATACACGGAGTGCCAGCGAATTACCAATCCCCGTATATACAAGGTTTTATTTGAATTAGTGCGCAATACCGCTGGAGGTTGTTCACCTGCTGCTACAGATTAAAATTAATTAAAAAAAGCAAGCCACTAACGATTTTCTTTTTTTTGAGATTTTTTATTTAAAACAATTAATGCTTTGTCATTGTTCTAAGCCATCCCAAATATCGCGACCACCTCTTTGGAGCGTTCCGCTCATTCTCTTCTCACTCGACGGCCCGCCACTAAAAACCTACGCCAAGTGACAGAGCTATACATGATAACGAGAGAGACAGAGTTCACGTATTATCGCACGTGTAAGCGCGGTCAGCTGTCTCTCACCGAACGGTCAACGCCGTCCATGTTGTAGGAATCAACTGTTTGGCCGGACGGTATAACGTATTATTAGCTTAAAAAATAAGTAAAATACAATTTTTTTTGGGTAGGTATAATATTGATCTTGGACATGTTTGTATATTTTATATTATTCTGTGGCACTAGCAGAACGTCACCCCGCGGTATTGCGCACTAATATAATAACACCTTATATAGGGTGCCACGTAACATGTGTACTAAGCCAAACGGGGGTGATTCTGGACCCCCAGAGGATCAACTAGTGAATAACTATTTTTCGAATTTCATATTTTTTTACATAAAAAAATGGTCCTATTCGTGTGCTTGTACACGCACTCTTGCATTATTTAACATTAGAAAATATTTCACTAATATGTTTAGCTATTTTTTTGAGCAAAACCAGTCATGAACTTATTACAAAAAAATGTTGTAAATCTTTTGAAAGAATACCTAATAATAATGTAAAAACACGTAAAAGAACACGAATATGAAGAAAAATCAACAAAAAAAAAACGTAAAAAAATCGTAGAACAACAGTTGCTCCCTCGGGATCCAGACACCCCTAGTCCCCTTTTGGCTTAATACTTATGTTTTGTGGCACCCTGTATATCTTACGATACCAAAAAGGGCAGTTAACATATTTGAAAAAAAAATTGCATGAACTCTCATTGATTCTCAACTTGCATCATCTTTCGTAGATGTGAACAGACCAATGATGATGATGATGATGATAGGCTAGGCAACAAAATGCCGGTACAAAACGGCGATAAGGCCGTCTCTTGTACTATGTATGTTTAATAATTAGATTTAAGACTTATTATTTACTAGTTTCAGCCCGCAGCTTCGCACGCGTCGTTTCTATGGAAATGTGTCAAGGTTATTTCTATCCCATGGGAACGGATTTATGGCATAAAAAGTATGCCTATGTTTTATTCCAAGCCTAGAACTACCTTTATGCAAAACTTCAGCCTGACCCGTTCAGTATAGTTTTGTCGTGAAGAAGTAACAAATATCCATCCAAAGATCCATACATCTAAACATCCAAACATTCGCATTTATAATATTAATGTGAAGTTAATTTCCAGTAAATTATGTACATACAAAATTTACATGGTTTCAGTATATCCTGCACCTCGGTATTTATTGACTGGAGACGGATTCCTCTGCACGTCGTACTTAGGCTTTGTTCCCACACCGACCTCTAGAAGGTCCGATGAAATTTACTACAACCTGTTGTTCGATGATCAGTATTATAACTTTACAAACCTGAAGCCTGATTTGAATATCACAGAACTTTTGAGATACCACTTTAAAAGTAAGATTTTTTTGATATTTCACTACTTTATAGATACATTTTTGATTGCTCGCACGATTGTCTGTTATTATTGCATAAAATTATCCACGCCACGACGCACGTCATGTATACGAAAAAAGCAAACGGGATCGCACCAGCTTTAAATAAACCGCCAAGTGCGAGTCGACTCGCAGACGAAGGGTTCCGTACCGTAAAAATTAGGCAACTTTTTCAAAGAACATCTTTTCACTTGTTTGGAGACCCCTTTAAATTTTCAACTTTATTTTATTTTTAGTATTTTTATAATTACAGTTGAAGTGTTACTTAAATATAGAAAGTTTTATGTATACTATATCTAGTTTCAACTAGTTCAAGAGATACAGCCTTGACAAATTAAGATCAAAAATAGCCAAATAAATCACGTTTGTTGTATGAATAATTTTGATATTTATTTTATTTTTATTATTTTTGTTAAGCGGCAAGAGAAATCCACATTATCTGAAAATTTCAACTGCCTACCTCTAATGGTTCATGAGATATATTTACGTGACAGACGGACGGACGGACGGACGGGCGGACAGCGGAGGCTTAGTAATAAAAAAATTAGCTTAATAATAGGCAAAAAAAAAATCTATAATCTGGCTGGCTTATAGGATTGAAGTGAAAATAATCAAAATAGCAGTTTACTTGCTGGACCCGACTAGCGACTGTGGAGGGTTATTCAAAAGTATCGAGATATCGTCATTAAGATGCGATGGAAAGTTCTTTTTTTGTATGGTTCTTTTTTGTATGGCAGATCCATGTCCGCGGTAGAGGCACTTTTCCAAAACTCATACAATAATGGAACGTCTCGATACTATCGAGAAAAACTATACTCTGGGGGCCTACTCGGAAAACGAAAATCGAAGTTTCTAATACATTTTCGCGGAAAACCTTCTCTAATATCACACACATAACGTAGCATTTGTACGAGTAGGTACAACCGACCCAGGGGTTCGCTAATTATTATTTAGTTTGACGAAACATCTGTAAAGGTGTTCTACTATTATTATAAAGACAAAAGATTGTGCAGATTGAAGTTGTGAGAGGTTTGGGCAAATACCTCCTCCTCTACAGCCTATATTGGTCCACTGCTGGATCCAGGCCCCCTCCTGATAAGCGCCTTATTGGCTTTTATATCACGGGGGTAATGCCCATAATCCCCACGCTGGGTATGCGGGTTAGGGATCGGAGTTACAATTGTTCTGCAGGAGGCGCTGCTGCCCACCCCCGGTGGATATCCCTTAGTCGCCTCTTACGACACACCCGCGGGAAGAGTTTGGGTTGTGCAAATTCTAAGCCGGCACAACACAGCCCAAATTCAACAGGAAAACAAATAAACGGCTCCGAGTAAAATCTTGCATAGATGTAGCAATTGGTCTACTGGTCGAATTGATCGCTTCTGGAATATCAATTTAGCTACTTGTCAGTCATATACGTATAGGTATACAAAACTATACACATTTGAATAAAAAGTAGCACCTGGGGCCGACTTCAGCTAACCCATCACTTTACTATGACAATGGCATCTTCACAGAATCATCCATAGATGAAATAAACTCTATATAGTGAGTGAGGTGCATCGAGCATATACCCAATAGAGAGGAAATGTAATTTATAGCGGCGACCACTGCACTCCGATTGGCCGACTCAAAGTCAAGCATCACACTCGAGTTGGGCAAGCACATATTTTTAACGATATCGATAGACAATGTTTTTAAACTTTGACCGTCGCGAAAATTATTAATGTCAATAATAGTAAATTTATGATTTTTAAAAAGCAAATTAATCAAATACGTGTATAACAAGTGTGCCATTGTTCTATTAGATAGAAAGAACGAATTATAAAGGAAGTTAACATTAAAAAGAATCGCGGGAGTACATAGGGCTTCATTATTATCGCTATGAGTTATGAGCAATCTCTTTCGGTAATTGAAAATTAATGAGTATTGTAAAAAAAATATATATATTTTAGTATATCGATGAAATATTATGCAACATCCCGGAGTTTTTATAAAAGTTACACTGATCAAATAACTAAATCAAATTGATACATTATTTTATTAAGTCAGCACTATATAGCAAGCGAGAGTTGACATTGTATTAGTGAAAAAACACTGATCACTTTCAGAATTCGAAAGATCATATTTCCTCTCTACTGGGTATGTGCTTGATGGTGAGGTGCTATTTGCATGAAGAGATTGATAGAATGGTTACAACCTAGTTCAAGAGTTAGAGAGTAGCAACCTAGTTCTCTTGACATGACTGCATTGTAATTTTTTTCATCAAAATGTGTCATTCTGAGACAGTACAAGTGTTATGGTGAAGCGATTAATTTAGTGGAAGCCGACCTAAGCCGCGGGAAAAAGCTAGTACTTACGGAAATAAACATCAAAATCAACTATTTCAGGTCCAATTTTTATAAAGGAACATATCACGGACAGTGTATACCTCCGCAAGTTCATTAACTCTACAACAATCAGTAATATAAGATAATCTTACAAATTAAATTACATACATTCGGTAAGCATACCTACAAATTGTAGCAATAGCTAAGATATAAGGTAAAACTACTACAAATACTTGGTACACGCACTAGTTAGCTCTTGCCTGGGATCTTAAGATACCGGGCACGAGCGTTTTCTATACAAAAGTGAAAGAATCAGCAAAATCGGTTAACAATTGGCGGATACGCTTAGCTTGGGGCTAGACGATGCTGTGTGGATTGGCCAGTATTATTTATTTATATATCAAGTTACATAAATATATTTAAAAAACATACAGCTAAATTGAGTACGTCCTTTTACTTATTAAAAATTAAAGAGCCTATAGCTCTTGTCGGTGCAATGATGCAATTTCCTCCACTTTTCTCTTTCCAATGCTGTCTCTTTTACTTCTATATACTACATGACAGCGGTTAATTCTTGGACTTTCCCTTCCTCGTCTTTCTTCTACATTTCCTTCTATTATGTTTCTTATGAAGCTGTCAGTTTTAATAATGTTACCTATTTGAAATTTTTGAAGCATCCGAGAATCTTGTAAGGTCTATAAGGTCTCTTTGAGTTCGAATTTGATCTCTACTAGATATAAATGGTGAAATGTTTCTATGGAATGATACCCTCAATAGATGATGATGATTATGAATAGTGACATGGAAAGCGCCAACCGCTGTTTTGGTATAAATCCCGTGTCATGACGACGGTTTGCTGGCGATGTGACAAAATGACATTGTTTGTGGATTCCACTATATGTCGCCGGCATGCTTTGTTTTGACACTGCTTAGTTCATTAATGCGCGCTCCATTAAATTACAAGCTTGCGATGTTATCATAAAACGCTGATTGGCAGAATTGCGTCAATCCAGACGCAGAGCCATTCAACAGGAAGATGAAGTTAATTTGATGTTGACTTGTAGAAATCACTCTTCAAACGATTGCCATTTTAATTGACTAACAAACTAATTTACCAAAAACAATAAATCTTTAATATCAGTTGTCATTACTGTCGCAGCTGGATCATAGAATCAGCCTGTTTGTAGCATAGCTAGGCGGATAACATAATGGCAAATTACAGATAAATGCCTATGCCAATTTTTGAACGATCTACATTCAACAATATGGCTAAACGTAACTTAGCCTGGATGAGATTCTGGCGGTGTGTTTGAGGTTCTGTGAGTGTGATGGGGTGTACCTAGTTTCTAATATGTGCATGTACCTATTTTTTGACCATGTAATTTCTAAATTTGACCTGTCCAATGTACTTATTTACTGTATTTATGTTATATCTACTCAATATTTTTACCTATTAATTTAATAATTTTTTGGATAATCTAAATGTGTACTTAAGTATCCTCTACAATAATTTTAATTTAATTTAGTTTTTAATCTATTTGTATTTTTTTAATAATGCAACTAATGTTATTGTTTAACTATGTTAATCGTGTTAGTTACTCTATAGATAAATAAATAAATTACCCATCTCAGAAATTGGAGCGGCGTTCTTTTTGTAACGGGCTGAATCTACGATACGGGGAGGCGACATTCATACCAACCAGCACGTACGTCCTCTTGCTGATTATGCCTCAAACAACAACATTTTGCCATAATCACCACGTTTGGCAGGAGGACTGGTGATCGCAATGTAGGTGTTAAAATACTCAGAAGGAAGCTGCTGACCTTATCAGGTTTATTTATTCGACTCTTACGACATCCACGGGCTGAGTTGGAGAGGTCGTTAAGTCTTACGCCGCGACCTGGAAGACAATTCGATATTTATGGCAAGAACTGTCAAATTTGTCAGTTGTTATATATAAGAACTGTGAAATTTGACAGTTATTGCTATATTTATCGAGTGATATATTGCGAGAATTGCGTTCCTGGTTTCGCGGCGTAACACGGCGACCAGTTTATACTGGTTATTTTTATCTTAATAGATAAAAATAACTGTGTTATAAAAAATAGAGATCTTACTAGGCTTATACACTGAGTGGGAAAAATTGTTCTACCGACTACCCGATATATTGCGGGAGTTGCGTTCCTGGTGTCGCGGCTTAAGTAACCAGTATAAAGATAAAAATAGCTGTGCTATAAAAATTAGAGATCCCACTAGGCTTCAGTATAAGCCTAGTGGGATCTCTATTTTTTAACCCCCACACAAAACTGCTGAGTGGGAAAAATTGCTCTACCATGACTGTAAAAATATATAACAAAAATCCTAGAGACATGATAACTGCCTACTAGTAAATTTAGACGAAACTCCGCAATTTGCTCTTAGGATATGTTGTTTTAACATTAAATAATTTTATAATCAATAAATTTCATAGTTCTATAAGTTAAACTTTGTACGTCCTTAATAATAATAAATAATAATAATAAATCAATAATGCTGGACAATCTACACTGCATCATCTAGCCCCAAGCTAAGCAGATGGATAAACTGATGTTGTTCCAACTAGCTTTTAAGATCTTTTTTGTATACAGTTTCTACAATAAATTTCATTTCATTTAATTTCATTTCAAGAAGTGTAAGTAAGTGTAAGCTAACAAATGTTTTTTGCCAGTTTTTTCAGAAAAACAGTGTTTTGTGTTGGTATTATTGCAAAAAAGATTATGTCATGAATTTTGATGTTGATATTGAATCTTGATAATATTGAATAATAATAATGTAAGAATACACGTAAATAAAAACCGAATACAAAGAAAAAAATCAATATTAAAAAAAATTCAATAAATATGTTCTAATATTATAAAACGTGGAACAAAAGTTAATCCCCTTGGGGTCAGAATCACTCACTTTCGGCTTAGTATACATGCTTCTGTATAAAAAAACAAACAAACATAATTGGCGCTTCTTTGTTGTTCGGATATTATCATGTAAATTGTGTCGTTAAAGTCTGCGTGTCAAAAACACGAGATGATTTTAACCTTCAGTACCTCATGATTTACTCTTCAGGTATACTTACACCAAAAAATATTTTTAGGGTTTCGGTACCTTAAGAAATTGAACTTAAACGGAAACTAATCCGACAACCGTGAATTAGACAAAAAGAAATCCGATTAATATATATAATATATTCGAGAATTGATAAATTTATTAATCAATTCTCGTTAGGGAGGGACCATAATTTTTATAAGATTCTAGAATGTTGAAATAAAATATGGCAGGAGCAATTTTGTTCTATAACACTAGTCATTACATCATTCCATTATATTTTTTGTTTATTATGTAATTTTGTACATTATTCTTAGTATACATTATTTTGTCAATGCCCTTGTACAGCAGCATACTTTGACATACCTTTTAATTTATTTATTATTCATTTTAGTCTGACCAATTTTATTTTATTTACTTTGTAGAACAGTCCATATCTGTCTGTTTTTTATTTTTTATTTTCTATGAACAACCCTTATGGTGTTTCCTATACCAAAAATTTGTGTGAGATTATTTATATAAATTATTTGAAAAGTGTAACGACATCAAGTGTAACATGTGTACCTACGGTGGAATAAATAAATAAATAAAAAAGGAAAATCCTAAAACAGTTTTGTATACCCAGCCCTATATAATCACCCTGTAAAACGAACTACTTATTTACATACTTACCTATAAGTTTGCAAGGAGCTTAGTTTTTATGATCTGTGTAAGGAATCCTTGGTGCAGGAGTCTGACTCGCTCTCAGTTAATTGAAAATTGATTCATACATAGTATAGTCTAAACTAAACCATGAACTAAGCAAAAATTTTCTAATTGAAATTGTTGAGACTATCATGACCAATTTTAACACAAAAAAACTGTGGTGTTTAATGTTTTTAGTTTTCCAAAACAATCATGGTTAATACTTAATAATTCTTAAATTACATTTTTTTATGTTAGAGCATAGTTATTAAATAAACCCATTAGCTTGTTTCTTCGACACGCCGTCGTTTAGACAAAATATAACAGTGAAACAGAAATGGACTATGAGTTCACTTTTGTCACTGAGACATGACAAGTGATGGCTGGGACGAATTGATTTGCTGTACACTTAATTTCAGATATTCAAACAGCGAAGACAGATATAATTATCTAAGAATAGGTATAACCCGTGTACATTTGAAGCGTGGTATTAAGAATGACGTCATCTGTCTCGCTGTATAAGTATTGGTAATTAAAAAAAAAAAAAAAATTACCAAGTTGATCCCCTCGGAGTACAGAATCACCCCTTTAGATTTAGTACATATGTTACGTGGCAACCTGTAGGTATAACAGTTAAATTAAAAAAAAAGTTCATAATAAAATTGAGCCCAAAAAGACAATTTCATATTTAAACACTTAATATTATAAATTCGAAAATAATTCTGTATTTCTGTCTTACCTTATACTGTCTACCAGGGGGGTAGACAGTATAAGGGGGACGGATTTAGGCTACTATTTATCCCGGAAAAACGAGTGCGAAACCGCGGGAAGAGCCAGTTAAATTATAAAAAATAGAAAAAAATACAAGATGTTCTTTTGCACAAACCTCAAATAATAACTACCTACCTTTTAAAATTAAACTGGCAAATAAAACAAATGATCCTAATAGCTCTAGGTTATTGGTCTAGTTATTTTTGTAACCGAGTGTCACGGTTGATGATTTTTCGTGTGGTTGGACAATGTACTAGCGACATGTGTGTTGCTATGCATAAAGCTGGGTACTGATCGGTATAACGGAGCGCAAGTACGTGTTACACAGCGCGCGATCGTGCTGTTAGTACGGGGAACGAAGGCGCTCGCAACGAGCAATGAGATGGAATTTAGCACACGGCGCGCCGTGTGCTAAATTCCATTCCAAACGTTACGCCGCGGCGCGGCGTAACGTTTCAAGCTCGCTGCGAATGGTAAATTACACCCCGGCCCGTAACAACCTGGCTTAAGAGTAAAAATATATTTTCGTCCCATCTATTCGAAAAGGACGACTTGGTCCGTCTTTAAGTGCACCCAAAGGTGGTGTTTTCTTTATGAAACTTTTAGCGGGCAGTAATGAGTTTTTAATCCTCTGTAGAAGTGCGCCGCAATTATCTTTGTCCCGCACTTTTTGAATTTGGAATATCTTAGTGTTCAGCGCAAAAGAAATCAAACGCAAATATTGTTTGAATAAAGACTGGCTGGTACTACATCCAAACAACGAGATTCACCGACACATTTTCATCAAAATGACCCAAATTTGGACACTATTGCAAACACGCAGAATATAAAATCTACAACAATCTTTATTCGTAATAAAACTGTAACACAAAAAAATTTCATTATTGCGAAAATGCCTCAAATGTAAATATAAGATTTTAGTTGTTTTATTACGATATATATACTATTTAATTTAAATTTAGTTGTTAATCAATTTTTTATTAAATAATAATATTACAATAAAATATGAGGTGCCTATTATTTTCTCATAGAGGGTGATGAAAAGTAGAGTGCATCAGTCGGGCGCCAAATATATTTTTGGCTCGGGCGACGTACTTTGAATCCCTCGCTACGTTCAGGATTCTACTAAAAATCCCTTGCCACGCTCGGGATTCTACTCTAGAATCCCTCACTTCGCTCTGGTTTCAAAAAAGGGCCATTGCAGTAAAAATATTATTTTGCTCCCATATGATACAATTACCATCTGATCTACTATTTGACTTCTCATGCTCAAAAAGTGTTACATTTCATTATAGCGTAGCTTAGCAGGACTAAAGTTCGAGTTTATGCTCTATTACTAAAAAGTATTTTTTTCTTGTTAATTTTTGACTGAAACCATCAAGCCTGGACAAGACATTTTGTCATGTTACATAAAGACTCGAGTTTTTGGTGTTCATACAATTTATTTAAATAAATTTTTGAAAATGGCGCATAAAGCGCCTTGTTGGTGATTGTTGGATGTTCATTCATAAGGAGGGTGATTCTTCCTCCATGGTAGAATGTGTAGATAGCGTTGCGTGTAACAAAAACATTAAAAAAAGTTGGTAAGTTTTAGAGTGAAATCTCTTTTTTTGTACATATTGAATTGAAGATGAACGTGGCGTGAGAATGCCATCAAGCTAACCAAAAATATTTTTTGATTTATACAGGCGTCACGGCAAAGGGTGTAACCGAAAGGGGGTGATTCTGGTCATCGAGGGGATCAACGTTTGTTGTAAGATTTTTTAAAGAAAAAACAAGTAAAAAAAAATTCGTATTTTTTTACGTGTACCATTATTGTATTTTTGTTATTGTTTAAAATCCCAAAGGATTTACCTACATATTATTTTTCTAATAGTTTAATTATAAAACACTGGTTTTTCTGAAAACCCAAGCAAACACGTTAGTCAAATATTTTGTAATGTTAAATAATGCAACAGTGCGTGTAAAAGAACACAAATAGGATGTAAATAACATTAACTATTGCAAAAAAAAACGTTAACATTTCAAAGAAATTATTGGTGTATAATATTATGACGCCACTGTTATAGTCCGAACCATTTTCGAACTTGAATTTACACCTTACTTGCTGCGTTTTTGCTATTATGTGTTGTTTACTTTTAGTGTTATCAGTTTTTGTTCATATAAGTTATATTGATAACAAAAAATATATTGGATTCCAGAACCGAGTTCATAAAAAAACTTGACTAGGGTATCTACCCATTCATACAAGCAGTGTGGCCGCTATAGTGAATTTGTCGCTAGATTCAGCTTTACTTTGCAAAATTATAGGGACGTATTTAGCTTAGATACTTACCTACTTTACTTAAAGGTATTTAAAAAATCATGCTTATAAAGCAAAATAAAGCATTCAATAGTTTTGTTGAGATAATAATATGTAGGTAGGTACTGTTATGTATGTAGATTTATTTTCATAACAATACTAGCTGCAGCCCGCGGCTTCGCACGCTTTTTTTCAGAATAAAAGGTAGCCTATGTCTAGCCCCGGGATACCATCTACCTCGCTGCCAATTTCACCGAGATCCGTTCAGCCGTTCTTGAGTTATAAATAGTGTACAACGCGACTTTCTTTTATATAATATAGAAGATAGATATAGAATAGATAGATAATACTTATACAGAATTAAAAAACAAAAACGTATTAAAATAATTTCTTGAAACCTTGCAGTTTTTATTCGTTGGACTAACCAGAAAAACTTTCCGCTAGCGGCAACACTGCATACAAGAAGTCTTCAATCTTATCCTCTATTTTCTACAATGTCGCATAAAAACTCCGTCTAGCTACCTTTTACGTTGATTGATGTTTTCTTAATTCTACAGTATGTCTTTATATCAATCTGGGCCCTCACAAAAGAAAAAGCACTTTGCCAAACCAATTATAGGAGTGAATTTTCAACATCGTTGCCTTCGCGGGTAGTCTTATATTGAAAATTAATGACCTGGAAAATGAGATTATGGGGAAATTATTCACGCGAAAGTTTTTTGGGTAATATGCGTCCCATACACAATTTGAACTTTATGTGTAAAGTATTGGTACCGAAACATATTTTTTCTATAAGTACACTAGCCAAGTTCGATGTAGAATTTTTGTAAACAAACCACAACACAAATAACTGTAACTCACTTGCTTGGCGTCGAGTTCCAGTTATAATCGTAAGCAATATTTACTGAAGGAAGGATCTCAAATCGACTAGTAATGCAAATTGCGTATAAAAAGACGCGGCAACAGTTCAGTTATGAGCGGTTGGTTTACCAACATTCTACATCGCGTTTGGCTAGTGTATATTTAGACTTTGTCTAGGTAGACAATAATTAGTAGTATTAAAACTATTGTGTGATCTATGATGATTTGGTATCAACAAATGTTTCCCGATAATGAGTACAAACATGTTCTTCGCGTCGGGAATCGAACCGCCACTTTCTATTGTCTCAGACGGGACTTCGACCACTGCGCCACAGAGTTTGTCAAAAAATTAAAGTTGAACACTCACCGATAGATAATATACAACTAAGTACCTATTTATACTCGGTTCTAGAATCCAAGATATTTTATGTCAACAAAGACATTATTATGAATGAAAGCCTTACAAAAACTGATAACAGCAAGGTTATCACTAAAACCAATAAAAAACAAACTTCAAGAATGTTCGTATTTGAGTTCGAAATGGAATGGATGATGAACGAAATAATGTATGAAAGCTTTCATAACCGACAATTGTTTCGAACTTCTGCGATTTGCTCCGAGATGTCGTAAAATATTTTATATTTGTTTGGTTTTCATAAATTCAAATTCATATATTTTGCGAAACATGGGTAACAGGGATGTTAGATTAAAATAGAACGAGCACAACCATGATCTGCTTTAGAGCATGCAAAGTGCAATTAAGTATAAAAAAATATAATGTCAATATCTAAATTAATGAATAATCAATGAATTGTCTTATTCGAGAATTTATCCATCAGATATTCATTAGCATTGCAATAAGCCTTATCAATTAACAATTGTTTTAATTTGAGTTTAAAAATATGAATAGTACCTATTGCTTTCTTTACAAAAATATCTCCCTTTGTTTACAATAAGTATTTAGGATCCTAGAACTAAGAGATCATCATCGATTATTTATGGTTATAGCCGTTCATATAGAAAAATATTTGTACAGGTGCGTCCCAGAATGGTGCTTTTGGGAATTACCTACAACAAGTTTAATGAACTCGGAATCTAAAATAATAGCTACTTTGCAGCCTGAACGTGTGACAGTTTTGTTCCTTTGGGAAAGGGACATTGCCTCATAGCGGGAAGCATACGCGGCACTCATCTCGGGAAATGTGCACTGTGCGAAGTGAACACGAAAACTGGATAGTTTTCAATACGTTGGGCTTTCATACATTGTCGTGCCACATATTCTTTTTGATTGCCCTGTTTTTGGTCGTGAAAGGTTCAACATAGAAAACGAACTGGACGTACAAATTGATGAAAAACATGATAAGTTTCTACGCCCTAAGTTTCTAAACTATTGTATAAAGATCGCAAGAAGGTAATCTTAAGAAATAGATAGATAAAATATGATTTATATATATATCATTAAATATATAATATATGTAGCATACATATGTGAAGCTGATAGAGAAAAAAAATATATTAGATATAAACAATAGACATAAGATAAATAGAAATACGTTTAATATAAAATAAAATTGTATAAAGTCTCTGATTATGTTAGAGGAACAAGAATTAATGATAAAAAAAAAGAAATTCTTTGGGCTTGCTCGTTTCTTTTGTTTTGCTAAAAAGCCCCGAACACATTTTTTTACGGTGTTCACTTTCTTGTGAAACACAGTATATCTAATTAACTGAGCCACCCATCTTGGGAAACATATCATTTGATCATCCCACGGAAACACTGCAGTTTCCTGGGATCATAAAGTGTGAAGTGAGAGCGGTCCTTTATGAGAGTTAATCTAAAAGTGAGAGAGCTACAAAATGGCTTCATTTGGCGAATAATGCTGCCCCCGCTTCTTAGAGGCGGTAGCTCCAGTACTCCAGTCATCCTGTGACCACGACAGTGTGTAAATCTGCCGAAAAGTCGTGTCGGGATTAATAAGCAAATAAATGCCATAAATACCTGTTAAATTGTTATAAGGGGTTTCAAGATCTTGGCCCTAACATCGGTTATCACCTGCTACACTATTTTTTTTTCAAAATCGCCGCGCAAGTTATGTGTTATATTTGGATAGAAGACACAATAAATACAATAAAAAATGTCAATTAACTAAGCGTCAGGTTTTTGAGATATTCACAGATGAAAATACCGATATCTCCAATATCTATTTATGCATTCATTGTGCGTAGCGATTTTGATAAAAATAGTGTTGTAGCCAATGCAAAAATACTAAAATCTTAAAATTTCTTTAGATTTGGCTTTATTATTATTAGACAACTCGCTAGGGTTCGATTCCCGCCTTGGGATTAATGTTTGTACGATCTGCAAATATTTTGTTTCGGGTGTTCTGGGTATTTTCTATGAATAGCAAAAAAATATCTATCTATGTAATAATATTATATTAAGTATTAGGTCCTTACATATGAAATTGGCGTTTTGTATGGGAGGAACAAAAAGTCGAATATTTTTTAATATAATATATTTAATTAATCAAAGTATGAACCATTATTTTCTATGCACTTTTGCCATCTTATAGGTAGTTCATTGATCCCTTTACTAAAAAAACCAGTCGGACGGGAATCAATAAAATCTTTGAAGGCGATTTGGACTGCCCCATCGGAGTTGAATTTTTTCCCTTGCAAGAAGTTATCCAAATTTCGAAAAAAATGGTAATCTGTTAGAGCAAGGTCCGGGGAGTACGGAGGATGTCTTAGACTTTCCAATTGAAGCTCTTCTAATTTAGTAGCCGTCTGTTGCGCAGTGTGTGGTCTAGCGTTGTCGTGAAGCAGCAGTGGCGTGAAGCGATTGACCAGCCTAGGTTGTTTAGCCGCTAGCTTTTCCATCATGGTTTGCAATTGCTGACAATAGACATCAGCCGTAATAGTCTGGCCAGATTTGAGAAAACTGTAATGAACAATACCGGCACTAGTCCACCAAACGCTTACAAGTAACTTTTTTGGGGTTAATTTTCGCTTGGGGCAGGATTTGGCTGGCTGGCCAGGATCCAACCATTGCGCTGAGCGCTTCCGATTATCGTAAAGAACCCATTTTTCATCACAGGTAATGATTCGGTTTAAAATACCTTCATTATTGTGCCGGTTTAGTAATGTAACGCAGCAGTCGACGCGCGTTTGCCGGTTTGCTTCAGTCAATTCGTGAGGTACCCACCTTTCAAGCTTTTTAATCTTCCCAATTTGCTTCAAGTGAATTAAAACAGTTTTATCACTAACATCGCAGCCTGCAGCTAACTCGGACGTGGTTTGCGATGGATCCGCTTCCACAATAGCCTTCAACTCTTCATTATCAACTTGAGTCTCAGGCCGTCCACGGGGCTTGTTCTGCAGGTCAAAATTTCCAGAACGAAAACGTTGGAACCAAAAACGAACTGTGTTTTCTTTTGCAACACGACCGCCATACACATCATTCACCCTTCGAGTTGTTTCCGCAGCACTAGTGCCACGGCGGAACTCGTACTCGTAAATAATGCGATATTTTAAGTTTTCCATTTTGTAAAATGAGTGACGCAAACAGAAAAAAACAGAAGAAAAAAACAAATGAATGACGATCATCGAAGCACAAATACATGAGTCTATAGCTGTACAAATTTGAATTTGGAATTCCTTACCAAAGAGGAGAAATTTGTGATTAAAGTGGCCAGTACGAAAAACGCCAATTTCATATGTAAGGACCTAATATATCAGTCACCCATAACACAAGCTCTGCTTAGCTTGGGGATAGATGACGCTGTGTGAATTGTCCAGCATAGTTATTTATTTATTTTTCACAGCCTCGCTCGAAAACTTGCTGCTCAAAATCAGTGAGCAAAGTCAGGTTTTGCTCACATATGGAATAATAGTACATTATGGTACAAGTGTTAGGTGAAGGTCTTAAGAGAGCCGAGGACGGTAATCATCAATACACACGTGTATCATACGACGTTTTTCAACACACTTGTGAAGAAAATAATACCAAAAATCATTTTATTCAGCAGATAATAGATATTTTTTCTTGGGAGTTTTCAGGTAGTAAATCTTTCATAACGTTAAGGGCTTCACATCTTATATCGGGCGGTGTACAACATAAATCATGTTCTTCATAACTAGTACCTGTAGACATTTTAATTAATAAATAACTATAATTTCAACAGCGAAAACGAGTTGTGAAAAATGTTTCGCTATGGCGGGAAAAATTAATCATTTTTCCTATGCGCGCGTATTGCAATCAGCCACAGACTAAAGGGATGAGGTTTATTTTTTATATTCCGCGCATAGGTTTTGCGCCTATTCTCCACCACGTAGAAAATGGGGAGTTTAGTATTCTTTTATTACAGAGAAAACAAAAGTTATATCTGAGTGAAACTTTTATTTATTAAACACGTACGAGTTAAAATTATCTATTTAAATAAGAAGTTGCATGAAATGAGCAAGCAATAGGAACATTAATTTATTTGTTCTATTGAACACGATCTTTTTTTTTGATAAAAACTTGTTTAAGAACAAAGCACCTCAACCAACAAAATTAAAAAAAAAATCTATAACTCACTAGTGAGTTATAGCAATGAATAAGTCACAGTTTGATTATGGGTATCATTCTGTGCCTAATTGCGGTGACCATAGAGCCACTTTACGAGCAAGTGTGTTGAAAAAGATATTATTCACCTTGTTGAAAAAAAATATTTGAATTCAGAATGCTGTACTAACCGATGGTGTAATATGTTATTGATACTCTATGGTTTTAAAAATAATAAACTACGCGGTCTGCACCAGGGGAGGTATACTTTCTTACTGAAGGCATCGCAATTTTTATGTGTACCTTGACAACTTGGCTTGTGAATACCATTATTCTAGGCTGACAGCGCCATCTTTAAATAATATACCAAACAACAGGTTCGGAACTTATGGAACTTGCACCTCCGTGATATGCACTCATTTTAGCTTATCGTAGGGAAGGAGGTTAGACAGCGTTCAACCTTCACAGAAACGCATAATTTCGTTCGTTCATGGTTTGAAAGAGGTTTATAGCATTCGTACCCTCCATGGTTGTTGACCAAAATGAGTTTCTGACACTAGACATCTATAATAAGTTACAAAATATATTCCATATATTTGTTTCGTGCCCTTTAAATCACTCACTAGCTCAGCAGTCTACTTTAGAGCCACTCGCTACGCTCGTGACTCTACTCTAGACTGATTGTTGTACTTTCACGACCGATGTGGCGCGGTGGGCGAAGGTCCGCTTGCGACGCAGGAGTTTGCGGGTTTGATGCTTCGCTAGCTCGGGATTTAATATCGGCACGTGCAACAAAAATCGTTTTGCTCACTTTTTGAACAATTAACTATTATTTTATTTAGAATTCAATAGCTTCTTATTTCTAACAAATCGCAAACGACTTGAGAATAATGCTGACTCAGCCATTCTCGAAATCTCGCGATTTGCAATAATCCCCTGCAGATTGAAACTTTCGTCTATAGATAATTTCATATGGCTTAACCCGAGCTGAGATGAGAGACGAGGTTATCCCATATATTGAAACCTTTATCATTTTGGTGGATGTTGTTATCCACTTGAGCCCCAAAAACAAAACTAAAAATATAATGCTGGATAATTCACAAAGCATCATCTAACCCCAAACCACCCAAGATAAGCAGAGCTTGTGTTATGCGTAACAAAGAAACTTACAATGAAATTATAGAAACAAATTAGAACTAGTATTTGCAACTGAAACAATTGAGCTAACTGCAGTCTGTTACAAACAATCTACAGGTAATAGTATATTTAATTCAATATATTCCACAGATAGATATCTTTAATTATATACAAAATACCCAGTGCATACGAAACAAATATCTGCAGATCGTAACTATAATTTTTTTTCTGAGGCGGGGATCGAACTCTCATTCTACCCGCTCCAAAGATAACGCAGTGCTGTCTTAGCGGCCATTCGGTGGTGAGTGGGGAATAAATATTACTTAATGTAGATATTAAGTATATCAATCATCAATCCAATACATTTTTGTCTGTCTGTCTGTAACCTTTCCACGCCTAGACGGTTGAACGTATCTTAATGATATTTGGCAAGGAGGACGATGTCTTGGAAACGGGCATACCGGTATACTTAATATTCTGGAACAGTGGATGCAAATCCGTGGGCAGTAACTAGAAAAATATAAATAAACATATGTTGGATGTAGTTATTTTGTGAATAATGAGATATCCATCTTTCATCATCATTGCCAACAATCCTAAACAGTCCATGATCGTTGCGGACCACACAGAAACCCACACCCAGCTGTGGGATACGGATGAATAAATATGGTAATTTTCTTGTAATATACCTACCTTTTTTTTTTGTTTTTTTTTTTAAATATTACGTACTTTATTGACAAAGAAAATTACAATTCAAAAATAAAAACAAATTAGAACTAGTATTTACAATTGAAACAATTAAGCTAACTGCAGACTGTCGCAAACAATCTACAGATAGCTCAACTGATCCATATCAATACCAGTCGGAAGCGTCCCCAAGACGCTGGCTTGGCTGTAATATACCTAATATTTTTTACTAGTTGTATCTTCCTTTATCAAAACACAAAATCTCATGTACCTTACGAAAAATTGCCATAAAATTTTATGTTGTTTAATGTACTTACCTTCTTATCTGTGTACAACTCTTTGTGTGTTCAGATTATTTCAACAGTCGTGAGAATCTAACCTCCCTATCTACCGTTTTATATACCGTGGCTAAACACATGGTTAGAAGTCTTAAAATGGTATTTTGTTAGATTTTTATCCAGCTAAATATTAGGATGAAAAATATTTAGTAACGATTCTGCGTCAAACCTTCTCTGATATGAGTGATAATGTTGATGCATCTAAGTAAAAAAAGGGGAGATGAGGTAGTAGCTTCTCGAAAATGGAAGTCTCAAATTAGGTGCGATTCGGTCCACCTCAGAAAAAAAATTATACGATAAACATACAAACTTTTGCGTTTATAATACACTGGCCTGCAGTACTAAGTCACACACTTTTAAAATTACAATTTTTCTAAACTGTAGAAGTTAGAGATTTAAATAAAAAAACGTTTTATAGCAAATTTTATCAGCTTTCTTTGAAATTATAGTAAGCTATACATTAAAAAATAAAACAATAATAAAGCAATTTTTAGCTTAATGTCCAAAAACTCAGTTAACATTTTCTATGTATGTTTTACATGTTATTTAATTTTTAGTAACTGGTATTGCCTCCTCGGGCTCTCATTACAGCTTCGAGCCGGTTTCGCATACTGAACACGAGGTTTCGGAGCCGATTTTGGGGAATATTCTCTCATTCTTCTATATACAAAATTATAATAAATAATGTTTATATACAAAATAAAACTCTTTTTTGAGTCATTTTTATTTCGAATGTATATTAATATCTTATGTATTTAAAAAGTTATTGCAATTTTAAAAGTGTGATAATTTGTTTTGCAGGCCTGTATATTAGTGTGGTATGACTTAATTCCCCATTCTCCAATAAATTCAATAGATAAGAACTAAGATAATTGTTACCTAGCGATTTCCCATCACGTAAATATAATAAGATTTAAAAAAAAGAAGGATCCTTTTTTGTTCTCTTTTGTTGTATACGATTATTTTAGTTGTCGGATTTTCCTCCTTGACTTATTCCAAATTGTTCGTAAATATTTTACGTCTTTTGTAAGCCGATTTGGTTTTCTTGAAGATCTTTTGATATTGACAGGTGTCTTACTTTCCCGCCACAATTTGATAGGATATACACAAAAACAGATGTTTTTGCAAAGATTTTCGTAAAGTAACCTACGGGTAAAGTTCGAATTAAATGTGACGACGACGGTGTGAAGGAGACCATACAAAATAAATTGATATATACTTAAAAGAAAATGTTACTGGACATTTCGTAGTTTGACGAAATCTTTATGAATTTAAGCGGGTTAACTACGAACCTAGGTTGTATAGGAATTTGGAAGAATACCAACGTTTCATCAGAGTGAGTGCGGTTCGAGTCGCGCGTCGATCTCTTCCATAACAAACTAGGTTTGTAGTTGACCCGCTTACATTTCTAATGAACTATCTTCTGCCCGCGGCTTCGCACGCTCTTTTCCGGGATAAAAACACCCTATGTACGTCCCCGGGATATCATTTACTTCCCTACCATATTTCATTAAGATCCGTTCAGCCGTTTAGGTGTGAAAAGGTAACAGACAGACAGACAGACAGACAGAGTTACTTTCGAATTTATATTTATTAGTGTGGATTACTGGGTTTGTTCACACATCATCAGATAGCCCCAAACCAAGCAGAGCTTGTGTTATGTACACAAGAAAACATACACACTTAGTACATAATGCAAAACCTTAATTAAATAAGTAGACCTACATAGACAAAACCAGGACCGGAACAAATATCCGCAGATCGTACAAACCTGCGGCGGGACTCGAACCCGCAACCTGCGACGCTGCCGGCTGCCCGCTGCGATACTGAGTTCGTCATGTATCGACGAGTCATCTTAGACAATTCAAAAAAGTCTTGTCAATGGTCTAAGGTCATAGATTCGCTCTATGATACTCTAGATATCTAGGAATACTCAAAGGTGCTTATTTAAGGTTGGCGCTCACACGTTCAATACCACTGCACAAGCACAACACAAAAATGAGCATTCAATATGGGCATAAACTCTTAGCCTTAAGATACATTTTACATTGATAAAATAGCATAGACTTCAAGCGAGTGGCCCGCGAGTTGTCTGTTATCATAAAGCGTCAGTAAAAAATATATTTAAAAATTACGTGTTAAAGCCCATATTTGAATGCACATTTTAGTGCTGTGCGGCCGCGCTGTTGTCCAGTTCCGCGACAACCTTTAACCTAAAAAACCAGAAGTTTTACTAGGCATTGTCTGACACGCACTTAGCGTTCTCTAAGTTATAAATTATGATATTATTTTGTTCTGATAGGAATTACTTACTCAATTCTTTTGTAGCATTACAATGTATCTGATTGTCTTACTTTGTTATTTTATGGCCTTTTGTTTGATGTTGCTTGAACTTATTTATTTCTAAGACAAGTTTCTTAACGTTGTGGTAGCCACCTACTTCTTTTGTCCTGTCACAAAGTTTTAGTATGTTTCTAGTTCTAACTAACAACCCGATGTGTAGCTAGCTCTGGGAACCTGGCAACCAACTTTGAGATATTCATGTTTTTTTGATCTTGTTTAATTGTACCGGGTCTGTACCCGATTGTACCGAAAAAATTTTCGTTTGTACCCTGAGGGGGTAAAGTTACGGGGAGATGGAGGTTTTTCAATTAACGTCTAACCACCAATTATACAACGCTAACTAATAAATCCACCTTTTTAGAAGTCGATTAGCTCTAACTCTATTTAATTTTATTTACTTAGAACAATACCTAATTGAAAATGAGTTTCTTAAATAAACTTTTCAAATTCCATTTACAATGAGTATTTGTTTAGAGGTTTTAATTTGATGAGAGTTTCAGGCCCTCGGTCAAAGAATGGAGTTGGGTTGTTAAAATTAAATATTTTATTTGAGCATTAAAATACGGCCAATTTCGTATTACAAGGGTTGCCAAATTTTCTGTTTACAGCAAATTTGCGCTTGCGAGTTGTAAACATTATGAAAATTTAGGTTGTGTGCAGATTTGTTGACATAATCACAAAAATGTCGCTTTGTTTTTATATTTTGTATTATTTACATCCTTGAAAGATGTTTAGAATTTTTTGTTTCGAATATTTCAGATTTTAAAAAGCGGCCTATCATCTTCACCATGAGACAAAAATAAAATAAAAGGTATTTATCTACGAGTATATTAATATTATTTGCGCAAGTAAATCTATCTTTTACCTTTTCACGCCTAAACGGCTGAACGGATCTTATTGAAATTTGAAAAGGGGATATAAAATGGAAGGACATAGGCTACTTTTTATCCAGGAAAAACTCATGCGAATCCGCAGGCAGAGGCTAGATTATTAGGTATATATACATTTTGTTTTGTGACGAATATGGTGACGAAGTATCATTATTCATTACTTACCTACATGATGTTTTGTACGAAGATTACGAAATGTTATTTTGAAAAATGAAACTACAAACAGTTCTTAGAATCGTTTACAAAATAGCTATGAGTTCTCTTATCTCATTATTGTGATGGATTCGACATGACCTTGAGTATACTGCCTTGCTACTACGAACCACAGAAAATGAGTGATTTCTTACGAAATTTGGTTTTTACTTTATGTTACGAAATGAAAATAAATCTAAATCTTAAGTGTGATTTACGTTAGTCAATAATTTGGCTTAAAGTGGTTAGTGACCCACGCTAAAACAATCTACGAATCAATTGTCGTTCTGGATTATATTAATCGAAGCTGGGATCCTTCGCATCTTCTTACAAGATTCTCTTAGTTAGAGCGAGGATTCAAACTTACGTTTATAACAGGGTTCATTGGTGTATAACTATTTAGATATAATATAACGTTAGAATGTAAGTTTACTGCGTCTTTTTACAAAAAATACATACTTTTTATTATTATTATTTTACTAAAAACGACATTATGTCAATAGATTCAAAAACTACAATTTATTCAAAGTTTCTTTTAGCAATGATTCCTTAACAAATGGCTTACAATGTGCGCAATATTCTTATCTACTATCTAAATTACTTGTACAACCTAGAAAAAAGTAAAACCCGATGTTTTTTGAGCGTCACTAACCACCTTGTTGACTTTTATCTCACGGGGGTAATGCCTTTAATCCCCACGCTGGGCATGCGGGTTGGAGATCGCAGTTCAGTGGTAGAATTGTTCTGCGGGGGGTGCTGCTGCCCCCGGTGTAACATCCCTTAGTCTTCTCTTACGACAACCGCGGGAAGAGTTGGGGTGGTGCAAATTCTAAGCCGGCACCACACAGCAAATAACCTCACTAGTATACTGTTATAATGTTTTTAATGAGATCAATGAGGATTTTTTCATTTGTCCGCTGTGCACAGAGGCCGAGAAAGAAAATGTTCAACATCATTCTAATGTTCCCTTCGTTTCTGTTTCTAAAAACGAAGGCTTCTTCAAAAGTATGTTGAACTCTTAACAAGCAGCACAAAGTGAGTGTTTGCCCCTGAATAGTTTTCGATCTCTTTGGGTAAAGTTTCTCCGATATTTTCTTAATTAAACGGAGAAAGCGAGCTTTGACAGTGTTTCAAAGGTAAGGGATAGCCAGTTTTTAATTTAAAATGGAACAAGAATATATCTTAGGCCCGTATTATGAAACTATGCTCAGTCATCAAGCGTTACTCAAGCATAGATATGCTTGAGTAACGCTTTTGCAATAGAAAATCGTTACTCAAGCGTAGATCGATGACTGAGCAGGCTTTTATAATACGTGCCTTAGATTACTTAACGCTTCACTGCCAAGTCTTAGCAGATAAATTATTAATGTGTGAGCCAATAAATTGATTTTCTTTCTTTCTGTCAGTTATTCCGTGATCATGGCGCATGAAACTGTGCCAAAACGTTATAAAAGTTCAAACTCAAACCATGGTAACTCGTTGTAAATTACTTTAATCCTTTCTACATGCATAATACACAGAAACTGTTAAGTGAATATGTACAGACAAACAACATACGTTCTCAATGGAGACTTGCATCACAACACAATGTTAACCACTTAACAATAAATGGCCAATTTTTGGTTTCCCCTCCGAGTAGCAATAAAAAAGTCATTGCCCTTGAATTGAAGGATGATTTTGCGAAACTAATGGCATATAAGTTTCAGAAAACAACAAAATAATTTATTCTATTTTGTTATTTATTACAAGAATCATCAATTACAAAATAATAGCCGGCGTAGTTGCCAACTTTTTAATCCCAGACTAAAAATATATTATGGTCGCTGATTTTATTTGTATAATTTGTATATTTGTTAAAAGAAAAGATGATCAATAGAATGTATTCTTCGTCTGCGATTTTAAGCTTGACCTCTTCGCGTTAAAACTAGTGAACTGATCTGATTTGATCTAATCTGAAATTTTGCATAGATATGTAGTTCTAGACTTGAATCAGTATTTTTTATCGCACGTGCGAAGCTGTTGGTGCTAATATTTCTATAAAGTTTATAAGTCCGCTTTTTTGAGAAGCTGGATCTAAATTTTTAATCACTTTAACACTCAGTAGGCTTAGCACGGACATTGTTGTCTAGGGTAGAATAGAGAAAAATTACGTCACTTTGTCATCGAATGCGTAAATTATTCGAAATTCATTCCTTCAAATTCAATAATGTACGCAATGTAAGACGATGCGATGTCATAATTGTCTATTCTACCCTAGAGAACAATCTCTGTGCTTGGCCTACAGGCGCTCATATCGAGCGCCTGTAGGTAAAGCACTGTTGCTAGATTTTCGTGATCTCTACTTGTGTCAATTTGAGACGTCTGAGTACTGCTACTCAGACGTCTCAAATTGACATTGCTTCTGCCAGCATAGTCACCTCGGGGACAGTGGGAACAACCAAAAGCATTTTTTAATAATGGATGACACACACATGATACATTTCTAAAAGCTGGTGTAATTGTCTGTTTTTTCATACAAGTATCCACGCTGACGCGTGAAATTTGCGTGAAAAAATTACACGCTGAAATCTAGGCCTCCGGTATACGTTTTTCGTATACCGGAGGCCTAGAGAACAAAAAGAGACAGCGTTAGTTTTTAAAAATATATATTTAATCGAAACGAGACGTAATCTTTAAAATTAAAATACCTAGATCAAAAATAGTTTGACATGACTAAAAAGAGGGGGCCAAGACTTTGATGCTTCGGGTCTGTCAAATAAATTGCATAGACCCTGCATAGACCATGCATAACTATGCAAGTTGGAAATAACATGACAACCTCTATTCTTCCTTGAAAGATCTGAGCCATCTTCTGAGTTATAATTTACTAGCTGCTGCCCGCGGCTTCGCACGCGCTTTTTAAGTAGCCTATGCCCGTCCCTGGGAGACCGTCTACCTCCCTGCCAAATTTCATTAAACTCCGTTCAGCCGGTTAGGCGTGAAATGTAACAGACATACAGACAGAGTTACTTTAGAATTTATAATATTAGTATGGATAAGGTAATTTTTTATCTTCCTTGATAACTCCCAAATTTTGGTTGTTTTAAACATCTGGTGGAATCTTGCACTATATAGCACTAATATGCATTTAAATTATCTAATTTGTCTTAATACCTATCAAGGACCATTATAATGGGTATACGAATCAACCATCAATTCATTATAATGAGAGGAAAATTAAGTAAATTCTAATTCAAAATGGCGTCGATTTCGTAAGGTACAGGCAGCGTCGCCAGCGAGTGAAGAGTTTAATAAGACCTTCGTGATACATTGTCGCCCACATCGTCACTTATTATCGCGGACAGTCCCGATTTTGTCTTGTTCGCTGATAGATGGACTAAATAATTGAGTGTTCTTTTTGTAATCCTCATAATTAATAAAATTTTTCTTTGTTTATGAATTTTACTGACATTCTAATCCTTTGTCTGATGACTATTGTATGTAACTTATGATGTAATTTAGTTTTTTTTTTAATTCATGCAATTGGTTTTAATGACCGTGTAAATTAAATATATAAAAATAAATAATAAATCATCAGATGAGATTAATGAAGGTTTATTGACGGCACAGAAAAGCGTCAAACTTTGTAGTCAAAATTATTTAAATCTACCTAGTCTAGTCGGTAAAAGTTAATAGTTGGCGATACTTCCCAAATAAATATTTTATCTTATGATTCGACTGAAACCTATGTTTATACAACAAAACTCGACTAAAAATGCCAGAAGAGTCTAGGCGAGTTATAATTGTTTAAAGTCTTGTCAAAAATAAACGAACACTAGGTAATACAAAATACTAGGTATCCAAAAATAAACGAACACTAGGTAATACAAAGTACTAGGTATCCAAAAATAAACGAACACTAGGTAATACAAAATACTAGGTATCCAAAAATAAACGAACACTAGGTAATACAAAGTACTAGGTATCCAAAAATAAACGAACACTAGGTAATACAAAATACTAGGTATCCAAAAATAAACGAACACTAGGTAATACAAAGTACTAGGTATCCAAAAATAAACGAACACTAGGTAATACAAAGTACTAGGTATCCAAAAATAAACGAACACTAGGTAATACAAAGTACTAGGTATCCAAAAATAAACGAACACTAGGTAATACAAAATACTAGGTATCCAAAAATAAACGAACACTAGGTAATACAAAATACTAGGTATCCAAAAATAAACGAACACTAGGTAATACAAAATACTAGGTATCCAAAAATAAACGAACACTAGGTAATACAAAGTACTAGGTATCCAAAAATAAACGAACACTAGGTAATACAAAATACTAGGTATCCAAAAATAAACGAACACTAGGTAATACAAAGTACTAGGTATCCAAAAATAAACGAACACTAGGTAATACAAAGTACTAGGTATCCAAAAATAAACGAACACTAGGTAATACAAAGTACTAGGTATCCAAAAATAAACGAACACTAGGTAATACAAAGTACTAGGTATCCAAAAATAAACGAACACTAGGTAATACAAAGTACTAGGTATCCAAAAATAAACGAACACTAGGTAATACAAAGTACTAGGTATCCAAAAATAAACGAACACTAGGTAATACAAAATACTAGGTATCCAAAAATAAACGAACACTAGGTAATACAAAGTACTAGGTATCCAAAAATAAACGAACACTAGGTAATACAAAGTACTAGGTATCCAAAAATAAACGAACACTAGGTAATACAAAGTACTAGGTATCCAAAAATAAACGAACACTAGGTAATACAAAGTACTAGGTATCCAAAAATAAACGAACACTAGGTAATACAAAGTACTAGGTATCCAAAAATAAACGAACACTAGGTAATACAAAGTACTAGGTATCCAAAAATAAACGAACACTAGGTAATACAAAGTACTAGGTATCCAAAAATAAACGAACACTAGGTAATACAAAATACTAGGTATCCAAAAATAAACGAACACTAGGTAATACAAAGTACTAGGTATCCAAAAATAAACGAACACTAGGTAATACAAAGTACTAGGTATCCAAAAATAAACGAACACTAGGTAATACAAAATACTAGGTATCCAAAAATAAACGAACACTAGGTAATACAAAGTACTAGGTATCCAAAAATAAACGAACACTAGGTAATACAAAATACTAGGTATCCAAAAATAAACGAACACTAGGTAATACAAAGTACTAGGTATCCAAAAATAAACGAACACTAGGTAATACAAAATACTAGGTATCCAAAAATAAACGAACACTAGGTAATACAAAATACTAGGTATCCAAAAATAAACGAACACTAGGTAATACAAAATACTAGGTATCCAAAAATAAACGAACACTAGGTAATACAAAGTACTAGGTATCCAAAAATAAACGAACACTAGGTAATACAAAATACTAGGTATCCAAAAATAAACGAACACTAGGTAATACAAAGTACTAGGTATCCAAAAATAAACGAACACTAGGTAATACAAAATACTAGGTATCCAAAAATAAACGAACACTAGGTAATACAAAGTACTAGGTATCCAAAAATAAACGAACACTAGGTAATACAAAGTACTAGGTATCCAAAAATAAACGAACACTAGGTAATACAAAATACTAGGTATCCAAAAATAAACGAACACTAGGTAATACAAAATACTAGGTATCCAAAAATAAACGAACACTAGGTAATACAAAATACTAGGTATCCAAAAATAAACGAACACTAGGTAATACAAAGTACTAGGTATCCAAAAATAAACGAACACTAGGTAATACAAAATACTAGGTATCCAAAAATAAACGAACACTAGGTAATACAAAATACTAGGTATCCAAAAATAAACGAACACTAGGTAATACAAAGTACTAGGTATCCAAAAATAAACGAACACTAGGTAATACAAAATACTAGGTATCCAAAAATAAACGAACACTAGGTAATACAAAATACTAGGTATCCAAAAATAAACGAACACTAGGTAATACAAAATACTAGGTATCCAAAAATAAACGAACACTAGGTAATACAAAGTACTAGGTATCCAAAAATAAACGAACACTAGGTAATACAAAATACTAGGTATCCAAAAATAAACGAACACTAGGTAATACAAAGTACTAGGTATCCAAAAATAAACGAACACTAGGTAATACAAAATACTAGGTATCCAAAAATAAACGAACACTAGGTAATACAAAATACTAGGTATCCAAAAATAAACGAACACTAGGTAATACAAAGTACTAGGTATCCAAAAATAAACGAACACTAGGTAATACAAAGTACTAGGTATCCAAAAATAAACGAACACTAGGTAATACAAAATACTAGGTATCCAAAAATAAACGAACACTAGGTAATACAAAATACTAGGTATCCAAAAATAAACGAACACTAGGTAATACAAAATACTAGGTATCCAAAAATAAACGAACACTAGGTAATACAAAGTACTAGGTATCCAAAAATAAACGAACACTAGGTAATACAAAATACTAGGTATCCAAAAATAAACGAACACTAGGTAATACAAAATACTAGGTATCCAAAAATAAACGAACACTAGGTAATACAAAGTACTAGGTATCCAAAAATAAACGAACACTAGGTAATACAAAGTACTAGGTATCCAAAAATAAACGAACACTAGGTAATACAAAGTACTAGGTATCCAAAAATAAACGAACACTAGGTAATACAAAATACTAGGTATCCAAAAATAAACGAACACTAGGTAATACAAAATACTAGGTATCCAAAAATAAACGAACACTAGGTAATACAAAGTACTAGGTATCCAAAAATAAACGAACACTAGGTAATACAAAGTACTAGGTATCCAAAAATAAACGAACACTAGGTAATACAAAGTACTAGGTATCCAAAAATAAACGAACACTAGGTAATACAAAGTACTAGGTATCCAAAAATAAACGAACACTAGGTAATACAAAGTACTAGGTATCCAAAAATAAACGAACACTAGGTAATACAAAGTACTAGGTATCCAAAAATAAACGAACACTAGGTAATACAAAGTACTAGGTATCCAAAAATAAACGAACACTAGGTAATACAAAGTACTAGGTATCCAAAAATAAACGAACACTAGGTAATACAAAGTACTAGGTATCCAAAAATAAACGAACACTAGGTAATACAAAGTACTAGGTATCCAAAAATAAACGAACACTAGGTAATACAAAGTACTAGGTATCCAAAAATAAACGAACACTAGGTAATACAAAATACTAGGTATCCAAAAATAAACGAACACTAGGTAATACAAAGTACTAGGTATCCAAAAATAAACGAACACTAGGTAATACAAAGTACTAGGTATCCAAAAATAAACGAACACTAGGTAATACAAAGTACTAGGTATCCAAAAATAAACGAACACTAGGTAATACAAAGTACTAGGTATCCAAAAATAAACGAACACTAGGTAATACAAAGTACTAGGTATCCAAAAATAAACGAACACTAGGTAATACAAAGTACTAGGTATCCAAAAATAAACGAACACTAGGTAATACAAAGTACTAGGTATCCAAAAATAAACGAACACTAGGTAATACAAAGTACTAGGTATCCAAAAATAAACGAACACTAGGTAATACAAAGTACTAGGTATCCAAAAATAAACGAACACTAGGTAATACAAAGTACTAGGTATCCAAAAATAAACGAACACTAGGTAATACAAAGTACTAGGTATCCAAAAATAAACGAACACTAGGTAATACAAAGTACTAGGTATCCAAAAATAAACGAACACTAGGTAATACAAAGTACTAGGTATCCAAAAATAAACGAACACTAGGTAATACAAAGTACTAGGTATCCAAAAATAAACGAACACTAGGTAATACAAAGTACTAGGTATCCAAAAATAAACGAACACTAGGTAATACAAAGTACTAGGTATCCAAAAATAAACGAACACTAGGTAATACAAAGTACTAGGTATCCAAAAATAAACGAACACTAGGTAATACAAAGTACTAGGTATCCAAAAATAAACGAACACTAGGTAATACAAAGTACTAGGTATCCAAAAATAAACGAACACTAGGTAATACAAAGTACTAGGTATCCAAAAATAAACGAACACTAGGTAATACAAAGTACTAGGTATCCAAAAATAAACGAACACTAGGTAATACAAAGTACTAGGTATCCAAAAATAAACGAACACTAGGTAATACAAAGTACTAGGTATCCAAAAATAAACGAACACTAGGTAATACAAAGTACTAGGTATCCAAAAATAAACGAACACTAGGTAATACAAAGTACTAGGTATCCAAAAATAAACGAACACTAGGTAATACAAAGTACTAGGTATCCAAAAATAAACGAACACTAGGTAATACAAAGTACTAGGTATCCAAAAATAAACGAACACTAGGTAATACAAAGTACTAGGTATCCAAAAATAAACGAACACTAGGTAATACAAAGTACTAGGTATCCAAAAATAAACGAACACTAGGTAATACAAAGTACTAGGTATCCAAAAATAAACGAACACTAGGTAATACAAAGTACTAGGTATCCAAAAAAGTAAGTAGATACCTACTATTATAAAGATGAAAGTTTTGATGGATGTACGTTTGTTTCTTCTTTACTCTGAAACTACTGAACGGATCGGACTGAAATTTTTCATAAATGTTGGTCTAGACCTGGAATAATACACGGGTTAGCTTTGTATATTATAAATCAGTTGCCATGTAAACGAAATAATTTTTAAACGGGTCCCTTGAAACAACGCGCGTAAAGACACTAGTACAAAATAAACAGATAACTAAAGAAGTAGAATAGGCGGCCTTATCTCTGAAAGCGATTACTCCCAGGCACAGGCTGTCAAATCAAACAAAACAAACGTCATTTGCGATGAATCAGCCCACATGTAGACGGACCACGATGATTTTGACCGATTATTTTACAGTACTATACATAAGAACTCAGATCTGAATATTACCTGAGTTTATCAACAAATCCGAAACAATAAAATTAAAATTCACATGCGAGTCGAGATAATAATATTTAAGTATATTCAAATATATATTATAATAAGTTTTAAAAATATTTATAGAAGAAAGGATTTCAAATCGATAAACACTTTAAATTGTGTTTAAAAATCAACAAGTTGTTAAGTACTGCGGGATTGTTTATCATTTTTGTAAATAATTATTAAATCGAGTATTAATGATGCTGACTGTATTTATTTAAATGAATCCCAATGAAATGCAAGAAAGGTTTGAGAATCACAATCGTCTCAAAATGCTTTATAATACTTTTTACTTAGCTTAAATTAAATTGGGGAAACTGTAAGTGAATTGGCGATGACAGCCACCGCCGTGTCGGTCGCGGCATAAGAATCGACCCCTCCAACTCAGTTGCAGGGGTCGATTCTTACGCCGCGTAAATTATTATGGTTTCTGTTTTTAAAGTACCTACTTTTATGTGATTAAAGCATTCATTATTTTCAATACGTCATCAATTACACCACCGTCAGCTTCAATACGTACCGATCCTATACATCCAAAAGTTGCCTGGAAGAACATAACTGGTAACTGGTTAGCGATAATGCCGCCGATTGTGCCACACTAGATAATAATATACTTAGTACTTATTAAGTTCTTGTTTTAAGTATTGATGGTGCAATAAAGTCTATCTATCTATCCAAGGGAACCTACCAAGTGCAGTTCCTGCATTCTTCTCACGGTCTCTCTCTAAGGTCATCGGATACACTGCTCCTTGTATTTCCAGTACAGAGAACATCTTTTTACAGCAACTCTTTCACTGCTCAAGCTGTCAGACTTTGGAACGATTTGCCAGTGGATATTAAAAAGGCCACACCACATCACGCTTTCAAATGGAATGTCTATAATTACTTTTTAAATGTCGCGTCACACTAGTATATCTAGAGTTACTAAGTTTTAATGGAACACTAATATAAATTATTCACAATTATTTATGATATAAATAAAATAAAAATTATATAATTAAATTTTTAAGAAATAGATATTAAGTGTATATACTACTTGTAATTGTTTTATTCTTATAAGTTAATTGTTTTGAAATAACTGAGTTACTAAGTATTATTATTTTGTTATATGTATTAGTGTTTTATTTTAGTAAGTAGGTATTATGTGTATTAGTTAGTAAATATAGTTTGAATTAATGTTGTAAGCACCGCCATCCTCCATTTTTCTCACCATCGTTTTGGTTGCCTGGAAGAAATCGCTGTAAGCGATAAGGCCGCCAGTTCCATTGCTGTTCCCTACATTATGTTTAATGAGTACTATCTGTTTTATAAGGTGATGAATAAAGCATTATCTATCTATCTATCTACCAAGGGCAGCAGTTTATTTCTGTGTACCTTTAGACCATCTCTGTGATCACCAATCTGCATACCAAGTAGTGATTGTGGCAAAACCTTCTTGTTCCGGGGAGACATGTTGCGAGAGCATACCTCTTCCACACCCGAAATAATCCTTTGAGTTCAACGGTATGCAAAAACCTCGTCATTCTCTGACCAAAAATTCGGCTAGGAGGACAACTATAGTAAACTAGCTACCGCCCGCGGCTTCGCACGCTCTTTTCCGAGATAGAAAGTAGCCTATGTCCGGTCCCGGGATACCATCTATATCCATGCCGAATTTCATTAATATCCGTTCAGCCGTTTAGGCGTAAAAAGGTATCAGGCAGACATACATAAATACAGAGTTACTTTTGAATTTATTATATTAATATGGATGGATTAAATTAAATTGGTTTATTGATTCAGACAACACAAATATCCATAGATAAGAATAGTAAATGTCAAACAGTTTCAAATAATCTAACAATTTAAAAACAATAAAGATACTTGCACTTCTCAGAACTAATTTAAATAGTAACTTTATTTCGTACAAGGGTTTATACATAGGCTTGACATCCAGTGTTATTGCAGTATGGCAAGCACGGAGACTGCTCTCTTGGATAAAAATTACGTCACTTTATCATCAAATGCGTAAATTATTTGAAATTCATTCCTTGAACTTCAATAATATACGCAATGTATGACGATGCGATGTCATTATTGTCTATTCTACCCTAGAGAACAATCCCCGTGCTTGGCCTACAGGTTACCGCAACGTCTGTCATTAGAACCCTTCACAGACTGTTGGTGCTGCCCAGCTTCCTGCGTTTTATAGAGACGTTATTTTATTGCGAATCATAGCGTAAAAGTTGTAGTAGTAGTAAAAACCTTTGATTATCAAATTTCAAAACCACTGCACACATAATAACGGACAAGCCAACTCGTTTATCAGTAGGTACATTCCCAGCCTAGGTGCAATTGTCTATTATTGTCCATTGTAGGACGAACAGTAAAGATTATCTCAATGAGATACAATGTACTCGTCTATGAACTACTGAGTTTCGGAGATAAGAGTATCTGAGTAATTGAGTATAGTAATTGGTACAGTACTCCCTAGGAAGCGTATATATCCTAAATCAGTAACTACAAACTCCACGCTCTGGAGCGAGAGAAGATTTCTGACAGTTTTCAAAAGAATTAGCCAAAGCTTACGAGATTCTTTGTATATATAACTATCAAATATTCAGTATCCTCTGTAAAGAGAGCTTAAACTAAACTATGATAGTTTTGACAGATTCTGTTAGAAATAACAATAATGACAGATTAGTTATTAGAAAGATTAAATTTTCACCCGCGAGGCGTGTGTTATGTCTTTCGAGTGTTTCTATGTGGTTGTCGGACACTCTTTATTACATCCAAGCGGCTAAAGCGATTTTGATTAATGAAGTATTAAAATATTCATCTGGATTCCTTTAAGGTTTTTATCTACATTTTAAAGGCCTTCGTCCTCTGTTTTGGTACAAAAAAGTGAAGAAGCTGGGACCGAGTCGGGCTTTTTTATAGTTTTCAATGAGGCGTTTCCAAAAAAACTAAAAATCCTATTTACCTTAGACCTCAATAGATGGTCCTTTGCGGAAGAATAAGATTGTGGTAGAGTATCATTTCAAAATGGAATAGGACAGCCATTTTATTTTAAACTAAACTGCCATCTTTTCAGTCTGGTCGAACTATTTTTAAACTATTTACAATAAAAAACTTATTGAGTAAACTTATGGTTAGTGCCATTAACAATCGTAATATGGAAAAAACGCCAAAATTACTTAATGGAGGCATATTTTTAATAGCCAACATTGTTTTATATACTGTATGTATAGAATAATTACTGGGTTTTCGGTGTTACAAGGTTATTTTTAAGTTTTTTTAACGCATGCCAATGCCAAGCATGGTGTTTATGACTCCATCATCTAGTTTTGGTAAAGTCTATGCACGTACTTCTAGTGAAGGTTAATCGTAGTAGAATATTATTGATAATGTGGCAACTTTTTTTGAATAATTATAATGTTCACATAAACATAATTATATGAAAAAAAATTTTTAAAATTTTATGCAAAAAAATTTAAATAGCGTCTTTGATTTTAAAATTTGTAAGTCTGTAAGTCTTTTAGTTTTTAGGTACATACCCGCCTTATGTGAGATTTTTAATAAAAAATACCTACGCTATCTCTTTAAAATTCGTAAGCATTGAGCCACTCGTTCGATCCTTTGATATTTACTGAATAGCTAATTACATACTCTACATTTTGTAAAGTCCGCTGAAACTCATTATTTCCGCTAATTAGTTACGCAATTTATGTTTTTAATTTAAAACTTGCGTATCTTCGTTCTTTAATTCTTTGTCTCTAATCCTCTTTACAACTAAATATTACAGTAAGTAGCCACGATGTAGATATACGTAGGTATGTAAATAAATATTATACCAAGTGTTGCAGTACTCACCAGCCAGCATAAAATAAAATAAAATCGTATGAGACTATATTGATAACTCCAGAGAACCTTTAAAAGGAGAGGCAGCATCTTCCTTCTGTGTATTTTTAACACCTCCACCGCCATCACCAAATCACCTGCCAAGCGTGGTGATTGTGGAAATCCCGCCTTGGTTGGATTAAGCATGATTAGCGGTTGGCTGGTACTATGTGTGATATTAAGGTAAAAATAAATCATATATTTTTAAAGGTCAGTTTTAAATAAGTTATTTGATCTGAGTTTAGAATGTAAAAGGTGTCTAGGTCTATCAGTCTCACGGAACAGAAAGTCATTATTTCAGTCGTATATTTTTGAAAGGATACCACGTGTAAATGGTTCCTATTTGAATTTAGAATGTAGAAGGTGCCTAGAACATCAGTCCTACAGAACGGAAGAAGTAATAAACGCGCCATGACCTATTTCCTATTTATCAATCAAATATCCATTTTAAAGTTCAATTGATCAATCAGTGTTCTATTGAGGGTTCTTAATCTACGCAATGGCATTATTTTAAACATTGGATGGTATTTTTTTACTAACTATTGTCAGGTAGGAACATAAATATTTTATTGATAAAATATATATTAATTGTAAAATTGTCTTCGGTTAGGTATTTCCTAGCTTATTATTTATAATTATTTCAATAAAGTAAGCATACCCCGCTGGCATAAAAATAAAAAAAACATAGGTGATAAATTTAGGTCTTAAAGAAGACCTACCGAATATTCAAAAAATAACCATCATGACATGACAAAGAAGTCATCAAAACTTACGTAGGTATCTCTCTCGGTCCAAACAAAAAAATCCACACACAACACTAGCACTGTCACATATTAATTTATCCTTCACAAAATCGTTTTAATAATTTTTATTAGTCACAGAGTCGAAAATAGCGGTTGGGAATAATTGAGAGCGCGGGGGAGAGCGACGTACGTGCGCGCTCGACGACGGTTCGCGATGGACTGGCCGATTTTCGCCTGGGGCGCGGGAAAAACCGGTGAAAAACGCGCGAAATGTCACAGGCGTTTTGTTCAGGAAGGTGGTAAGTAATTTTTTGTTAATTTCTAAATGTTCTACAAAATATACAAAATCTGCGAAGCGATATTCTTTTACCGTGATGTAGAGTTCGTAGAGTTAAACTGAAACGGAGTCAAGCAAGCACTACTGCAAGTGTGCGCCAAATGATATTCGGACAGTTAGCAGCTTAGTCGTTTAACTTTGACGTTTAATATACGAAAACATCTGTCAAAAACCTCAATGAAAATGTAATTGGCCGATTATCTTTTTGATTACAATCAGGGTAAGAGCTTAGGGTTCTTCTTCTTTTTTGAATATCTGCATCCACGGAGGATTGTCTATGTAGTTTTCGTTTGTTCGTACTTATGGTTACGATTTGTAGAGTTTAGGGCTTAGCTGTCTGTGGAATCATTTTGAGTTTCTGAGCCTTGGGGACATACAAAACATTAAATGTTTGGAGATAGAGGTAAGTATCAATTGTGAGTTATATTTCATATTCAATGATTCCTTTTCATCGCGTTTTTACCCTTATGGCTTAAAGTCTTGATTGCCTGCGTGATGATTTTGTCACGGGGAATGTCTGAAAAGACCTGCTATGGAAAATTATTATTCCGTGGTTCGATTCACTCAAAACTTGGTATAAATGAAATATAAAGTAAATAATTATGTTATTTATTTTACAAAACTACCCTAGGAGGTGTGCAATCTATTTCCACGCGGGCGAAGCCACGGGGTGCAGCTAGTATTATATAGATGAGAGCTGGTGGGTATCTGGTGCAGCGCATCAGCATTGCCATACGGCGGGGCAATGAAGCCAGCGTCTTGGGGACGCTTCCGACCGGTATTGATAAGTCAAAGTCAAAGTCAAAGCAAAAAACTCTTTATTTCCATAAATACAATAAATGTACACTTAGAAAAGGTCAAATTCTTAATAATTAAACACTGACACGGAAATAAAGTGATATTTTTGATTTCAGTCGCTTCGGTATGTAGACTAAAGTCAAGAAGCGACGAAGAAACCTTTATCCTGTTAGTTAGTTGTTATTTTTCGAGTTGGAGCAAATCTCGATAAAGGATCAAATGAGCTACCTGTAGATTGTTTGCGACAGTCTGCATATAGCTCAATTGTTTCGATTGCAAATACTAGTTCTAATTTGTTTTTATTATTTGATTGTAATTTTGTTTTTTAATAAAGGTGTACTTATACTTAATATATAATTAGTGCCTGTGTGGATGAACCGACCACAAAACAGACGGAAGGCGCAAATTATTGACGCGTCGTTGCGTAGCATTACTGTAGTAACCACAAATGTCACTTACAAGGGCTGTGACTGACATTTGAGTGTAGGCACCATTTTGTCAGTGAGCTGGCACATACCTATTTTTAACCGACATCGAAAAAGGAGGAGGTTATATGTCCGGCTTTAGGTACAAAGTTGTTTTTGTATGTTCGCAGATTTCAGCATCTATTTTGATGATTTTTTTGCTATTGTATTGAACATGATTCCGTGAGAGTCCCATAAAATTTCATTGCTGTTTTTATTTTTCAATAAAGCCGAGATATGTAGGTACCTACATTATACAAATATATATATACAAATGATGGCTCATATATTGTTAGTTGATGAACTGGAGAAATAATAGGCTAAAGTACCTACCTACTGATTCCCAGTAGGTACTTTAGCCTATTATTTCTCCAAAGCAAAGTGGTAAATTATACGAGATGGGAAAGGATCAGTCAGCCATAAGCTGGAAAATTTTGGGTTTCGTTATTTTCGTGAAAGCAGAACCAAAAACTGAATTCTTGCACTTACCCGCTTTGCTCGAATCCCCTGAGACACGGAAGCCCGCGCATTGTAATCACCTATTTACTAGTTAATAGCTACCTACCTACCTATTTATTATGATAATGCAATGTGCAATTGTGCATATCAAAGACCTCTGCAGAGCTCTTAGAAAAGACTGATGAGCTGGAGGTTTCGGAATATTGTTACTTCTACTGACGACCTCTGGAGAAGTGTCTCTACGACATTGATGAACTACTTAAAACTTTAAAACTGAGATGGGTATTTATTTAATTTTTATTAGCTAGTTGACATTATAAAATTTCGAGTTGACATTTTAATATTCAAGTGGACATTCTATCCATTTTGTATTAATGTTTTCATTATTACCTTAATTATTTTTCATAAAAGCTTTTATTACGCTATAATTTTGTGTTTTCAATTTGAATTGTATTTAAAATTGACTTGATTGTCAAATTTGTTTTTGTGTGTGTACTCAGTAGTTTTAGATTTAAGTTTTCCACACACAATGTATTTTGTTTATAATGGAAATAAATAAATAAAATTGAATTGACCGATGAGGCGCGGCGGGCGAAGGTCCGCCAGCGATGCAGGAGGTTGCGGGTTCGATTCCCGCCTTGGGACGATCTGCAAATATTTGTTCCGGGTATTCAAAGTCAAAGTTAAAGTCAAAAAACTATATTTTTCCATAAATACAATAAAAATACACTTAGAAAAGGTAAAATTCTTAATATTTAAACACTGACACGGAAATAAAGTGATATTTTTGATTTCAGTCGCTTCGGTATGTAGGCTAAAGTAAAGAAGCGACGAAGAAACCTTTAGCCTGTTAGTTAGTTGTTATTTTTCGAGTTGGAGCAAATCCCGTACCAAGCTTTTTTTTCCTCTAGATAATCTGATATTTTATAGTACGCCTTTTTACACATGTAGGTTTTGACAATTTGTTTGTTTTTTTTTTATTTATTCCGGTTTCGAGTAGTTTTTTTTTAGTTTTCAATTAGGGTAATAACTTACACTTTACTCTACGTATAATCACTTTACTTTTTACTTTCTTAGTACCACAGATTTCATAATACTGAAACCTACTAAGAGTACTGAAAATTCCAACTCCATCAATTTCTCATGTAAGTAACATGTTTGTTGTAAATGAGAAATAAAGATCTTTGAACTGAAAACTGTAACCTACTTTTCTGTCACTATTTTCAACATTTCGTCAGACATTCCCAGCATTTTTCCAAAGGAAACATTGTACGTCGCATGTTTAGATCAACAAGCGTGTTGTGTCACGGCCTGCCCCTCTTGTAATTCTGTTTTACATCGCCGAACAGGAGTTTTGTTGCTTTTTCGAGTTTTTTCCTCGAAAAAACTGACTTCATCAGAATATTTTATATTGTTATATTTAGTTTTACTTTTTTTAAATGTAATAAAATACCTCAGGAATAAAAGTTTAATGGGACCACGTCGGCACCATTCTATAAACGAAAGCGAAATAATCATCGAAATCATTCGCAAAGATATTAATGATCGATACCTGCGTTTGAAAATCATCATCCAGCAGATTAAACCCAGCAACCCTGTAATCAGAAGCAGCGTACAGTCAAGTTGCTTGTCTCTAAATAGGATTTTTTTACCGATTTTCATCGACTTTATACGAGTCCTGAAAAAATCATCAGTTCAAATCATCGTGGCGTTTCGTAACCCTTATATTAAGGTTGCACTTATAAACAAAGACAAAACTCACACAACACAGCTGTCCAGCTATAACCTGGTGAGTTCTGTCTTTTTTCATCTATTTCCACTGCCACTCCCTACGGTCATGCGCTACTTGCAAACAGCTTCAAATAATTTTATACACAAACGTATAATAACAAAAACCGTTTGATCCCTAGATACTTTAAATGTGTGTATATTTTTAACCCTTGAACTCAAAAGCGTGAAACATCCTCAAATTACCGGAATGAACCCATCGCCTGATGAAATTGAATACAAACAAGACTTATATTTGAGCAACATATTGATTCGCAAATGCGAACGTCTGTCGTCACTGTTTAGGGTTCCTTTATCTACATGGAAACGAAATTTAAAAAAGTAGAGAAGCAAAATTAATGTTTATATATCATGTTCTCCATGAAAATTTGAGGAGAATTATAACATAGTAGGTGCCTAACAATACACTGTCTGTACGTACGGTGAGTTTTTTCATATTTTGCTCTGTCAGTAAAATAACACTGATATTGCGTCGCCGGTTTCTGTCCGAACTTGGCTGGCGCTCTATCGCGCTTCTGGATAGTTAATTCGATGAAAAGTCGAGTAGAATTGCAACAACTCGATGGCGCTGTCTGTAGCTACATACGGTACGGACGGGTTTTTTTGCTTTGCCACTGCAGGTGTTCTATATAAAATTCTCTTTGACTTGATTATGTGTTCCCTGTGAATTTGCCGAAATCTGGCGAAAACCAACTACACCGGTCAAGTGACCTCGTGGTTGGTTAGCGCATTCCCGTACTGAGGGAAGGATACGGGTTCGAGTCTCGTTGAAGTCGAAACATTTTTCGATATTATTTGATTTCTTATAAATTATCCCGTGTGCGAGGGCTCACTTTATAATAAAAAACCTTAATCTATAAGTAATGAATATATATTTAATTGAATTAAATAAAATAATTGTCTGTTGATAGAAATGTACGGAACCCTACTAAGTACCAGCGACTCGTACTTAGCCCTTCTTGTTTATATTTCGTGCAGAAGACTCGGGGAAATAAAATATTTATTTGCATGTTACGGTCGACATTCTGGATTGTTATGGTTTCGAAGATCGGAGATCGGTTTTGAAACTCTTATGGCACCGCTTTTTCTGTCTTTTTTTCCGTCTTTAATATCTCAGCAACTACACCAGCAAATAACGTGAAATGTAAAATAATAATACATTTCGTGCGCCTATACAGATTAAAACAATTAAAATAAATAAAACATGAAATGTAAATTGGGATGTCGAAATTTTAAAAGAGACCTACAATGTCAAGTGGGGTATCAAATGAAATGTATAAATTTGTACATTTCAAAACAGTTTTACAAATTTCGGTAGGTTTCATACTTTTTGAAATATTTTGAAAAAAGTCGAAAAAATACCAATTCCCCCCCCCCCCCCCTATCTCCGAAGTTTACAGAGTCACAGAGCAATCCATCTGAAATGTATGTAGGCGTTTGTAGATATAGATTTATATTCTGTAAGTAGACAACTTTTTGAAAAAATTACAAAAAGGGGGGATAGTTTTCAAAAGGGGGGGCTACCTCACCGGGTGGGGTATCAAATAAAAGGTATCAATATGTACATTTCAAAACAGTTTTTGAAATATTTTGAAAAAAGTTGAAAAAAACTCATCCCGTCCCCCTATCTCCGAAGTTTACAGAGCGATCCATCTGAAATGTATGTATTGTTTGTAGATATCTATATTTTACAGGAAAAATATAGAGAAGTGTGTAAGTAGACAACTTTTTGAAAAATTGTCAAAGGGGGGATAGTTTTCAAAAGAGGGACTACCTCATCGAGTGGGGTATCAAATGAAAGGTATTGGTTTGTTAATTTCAAAACAGTTATTAAAATTTCTGTAGTTTTTATACTTTTTTAAATATTTGTAAAAAAGTCGCAAAAATACCCATACCCCCCTAGAGCGATCTATCTGAAATGTATGTAGCGTACATGGATCTATATTTTACAGGAAAAATATAGAGAAGTCTGTAAGTAGACCACTTTTAATTTTACTATTAGCCTCTGTACCTACTCCGAAGTTTGCAAACCGATACATCTGAAATGTTTCTTTAACCTTTTAACCTTTAATTTTTTGGTATTCATCAAATAGCAAAGTTTTTAACCAATACCTTTATTTATTAGCCATATTGGTTCATATTGGTATACTTGACAACCGCTCGAAACCCTCAGCGCGCGAGTCACACTCGCACTTGACGGATCTTGTTTATAAAGAGCTTCGCTACACACATTTGTACAAGTACACGTCGATACCCATCTGCTACGCTGTTTCATAAATTCCTTGTTGATAGAAGGTGGATCATATTCGAAGACCTCTTTGGCATTTCGGAACAAGATTATTGGACGCAAAAGTTTGCGGGCTTGATTTTCAATTAGGACAGTTTTCTATATTTATACAATAAGCTGAGGCTGGACCTGATTAACCGCGCACTTAGGGAAAGACCAATTTTTTTCTTTTTCTTTTTAAACTATGCCCCCGCTGTATGCTGTATGTATGTATGGTTAAAATACAATGTAGCGAAAACCGAGATGATGGTATTTAGTTTGGGTTGAGGTCCGGATAGGGTGCCAGAGGTTCGCATGAGCGGCTCTACCATTAAGGTAGTAGAGCGGTTCATGTACCTAGGGCACCTGCTGACGGGGACGCTGAGGGACGACGAGGACATTGAGTGGGAACGAAGGGCACTCGCGGTGAGGAGTAACATGCTGGCGCGCCGCTTCACGAACTGCAGCACGAAAGTCAAGAATACTCGGTTCCGTGCGTATTGATTGAGCATGTATACATGACAGCTGTGGTTGAATTTCACCAGAAGGGACATAAACTCCTTCAAAGTACAATAAAATAACGAGTACCGGGCACTCATTAGGTTACCGAGATGCTGCAGTGCGTCGAGCATGTTCTCCGAAGCGGGAGTGCCCGACTTCTTTGCCATCGTCCGTTCTCGCGTCGCATCGTTCTGGGTAAAAATAGCATTTTGAAGGTTGTCTCTGACCAGGTTTACAAAAATCCTATTTTTATGCACTGGATTTCCCTTCACATGGAGGGAAACAGAAAGTGACGTCCGGTAACTTTATGTGCTGTGCTGTTTATTTTTATTTTATTATTGTATGTTATTTGAAACAGTGTGTGATTTTTCTATTGTGATATGGGTTTTTGCTTGAAATAAACGAATATTATTATTATGGGGTTTCAGATCTTTGTCTGCTCGACGTAGAGTCGCGAAATAACTAACACACGGGCCTAAGCCAAGTGTGTATGAGTGACGTTGTTTTAATTTTGGGCACTAGAGGTTATTATTTGATTTTCGGTGGTAAAATGCTCTGTTTGCAAGAACTTTCGGACAATCCGATAATTGTTTAGATCAGCGGCTTTTTGAAGCAGTGTATAGGTATTTTTGGGTAAATCTAATGACGCTAGTGATGTAAAAAAGGTATTACTCCTGTAGGAGAAAGTTCGATTGGGATCATGCAAACCTTCTCAAGTCTCCACATTCTAGTGATTTCATTTTGTAGTTCAACATATTTAGAGAGTTTCTCAGCAATTGTGTTTTGGAGGTTATGCGTGTTAGGGACGGCGATGTCTATCAGTAGCGCAGATTTAATCATTCCATCAAGAAGTGTTATGTCATGTCTATTGTAATTATTATTTTATGTATATAAACAATGATTACCATAAACATACTAAGTCTTAGTATCTACCTTACATTGTTAGCGATTGAAACACATAATTTTCAATACCTACAACTAAAAACCAAAGCACCAGTACACAGTTAGGTACCAAAGTAGTCCCAAAGAGTAAATACTTTCCCGATTTGTTAACATCCATCCATACTAATATTATAAATTAGAAAGTAACTCTATCAATCAATCAATCAATCAATCAAATTTATTGCATGAAATACATGTTATAAAAGTTGTTTTAATATAATGGAATGTATTATGACCTAGGGCGTCAATTTCTTAAAATGTACATCAATAACTAATACAATAATAAAGAAAATGATATATAAAACTCACAGACACATAAAGAAATAATAATACTACAACCATTTAAAAAAAGTCAATGTTAAACTCTTACAATTTATCGGTCATAAATTCATTAAAGGAGTAATAACATTTTTTTTGTCAATAAATCAATCACCTTCCTCCGAAACAACGCACAAGGTAATTCTCTTATAGACTCTGGCAGTTTATTATAGGCGAAAGAAGCTGAGCAGAATACACTTGTCTGTCTGTCGGTTACCTTTTGACGCCTAAACAGCTGAATGGATCTCAGTGAAATTTTGCAGGGAGGTACGTATGTAGATGGTTTCCCGGGGACGTACATAGGCTACTTTTTATCCCGGAAAAAAGCGTATGAAGCCGCGGGCAGCAGCTAGTAAAAGAGATTATTTATGGGGTATTTACCGCGTACTTTTCGTTTTTATTTCCCCTGCGTTTTTATCGCATTGCAGAGATAGTGGTTACGGGATGACTGGATGTTTTCGAAGTTACAGCCTAGAATTTACGACAGTATCCACAACTACCCTCAATTCCTGAGTGTAGCAGGTGTTTTGCTATCGCCGACTTGTTTATTTGCCTATTTATCACCGAGATACTCTTCAAAATAATGATCTACAATACTTGAACTAGCCTTACAATTATATGTCGGCCGATATTGAATTCAAATAACCCGTATTTCAATGCAGTAAGAGCTATTAGCTTTGTCCTCCGGTCGTTTCCGTTATAGAAGCGTATTGTACAGATGGATTGACTATATTCCAGATTTATGAACGGACGGATGTAGTTAGCCTATGGATATTAGGTTCTATGTGCACTTCTGTACAGATTTGTAGCACTATGTCAAGGAAACTCATTAGTATTTATATATTGTTTAAGGGCTGCTGAATTGTTTTAATCGAAAGCTTCAGTAGCGCGTGGGCGTGCCGCCTGCGAGGCAAGATGTGCGATTCTAGCTGTAGGACAAAAAAAATGTTTGTATGATACAATATTGTTCAAGAATATTCTGGATTTATGACCGGACGGACCAAAGATTTCCTCTCTATTGGGTATGTGCTCGATGTTCTTACCGGATCGGGCTGAAATTTTGCGTAGATGTTGTTCAAGATAAGAGCCCTGAGTTCGGTTTGACGATAGTATCGAGACGATATCGTGATGTCTCATTTTCGTATGGGATTTGAGTAGTTCCATGTCCGTAAGGTAGAGGCGCTTTACCAAATCCTATAGAAAAATGAGATCTCACGATGACGCCTTTCAAACCGAACTCAGAGCCTGGTGTCATAATGTAATTGTTTACAACAGCCTCCCGGCAACGATGGCTAAAGACCTGAAGGGCTGATTCCTGTGACGGGGTGTGTGGGGGTGCATATTCAGTACTTGCAATCTACCATCTGTCAACAAAGTATTTTACATTGGTCATATTCTTAATTTTTCTAAACTGTGTGTATTAATAATATGTTAATGGTGGTCCATATAAAGCAACGGATAAAAGATTATTATTTTGTTTATTTATTATTTATATCATGCATACTAAATATTATTTATCGGGTATTTTTTATAGCGCGTACCTTTTGTTAAAAACAAAAGGTACGCGATAAATATTTAGTATTTTGGAATATTCTAGTACTGCTTGGAACCCACATTTGACATTATTTAACATAGTACATAAACGATTTACAAAAATACAAAATAAATTTATTAAATACCTAAATTACAAAAACTCTATTACTCTGAAAACTATAGAGTCGTGCACCTATTACAATTTAATGAGCCTACAAAATCGACGATCCCTCTTAGATACGACATTTCTCCATGTTCTGTGCAAAGGGAATATCGATTGTCCGGAACTTACCAGCTCCAAGATTTCGCACCAATCACACTGATGCTAAATTATTTGCTATCGCACAATCATCTACGAACTATGCGCAGTATACTTCTTACATACAAGTAAAAAGGAAATCCATTTTTGACCGTATGTTTTGATATTTAACATATTTGTATTAATTAAGGGCCGTGGATTTTGTTCAACCAGTAATTAAATAATAAAATACCCGATCTGTGGCTTTGCGGCTAATAAGCGCGGACTTCGCGAGTCCGCGACACAGATAATGGGAAGATCTTTAATATGTTAACAGATCGCGAAAGTTTGAAAATTTTTATATCCCGAAAAATAAAATGCACAGCCACGGGCATAATCAAGTACTATACCTACACATGCATTAAATATTCAATAAATCCCAAACTAAAAGCTTTAAAACAGAATGTCCATGGTCCAAAATTATAAGCTCATGCATGCACGATACTAAACTTTGGGTCTAATGTTCATGAACTAAAACTACGACACTTCGCCTCCAACTTTCTCAACCTATTGTGTTTCTACGTCGATAATGATGTTGTTGGAGTAAGTTGCAGACTTCAACAAGCTTTTTTATCTAGAGGATAAAAAAGCTTGGGACGGGATTTGCTCCAACTCGAAAAAAAACAACTAACAGGCTAAAGGTTTCTTCGTCGCTTCTTTACTTTCTGTCTGTGTGTTTACGTCTGCATACGGAAGCGACTGAAATCAAAAATATCACTTTATTTCCGTGTCAGTGTTTAATTATTAAGAATTTGACCTTATCTAAATGTACATTTATATTATTGTATTTATAGAAATAAAGAGTTTTTGACTTTGACTTTGACTTTGAACATTACATACCTATTATTTATTTGCAGCATTAACAATCGAATCACAGCATTGGGTACTTGTTAGTAGAGTTACATTGTATGACCATTTTAATATACATACATTATATTATGACCTGCTAGCTGCGCCCCTTGGCTTGGCAATTGATTGCACACCCCCTAGGGGTTTTAAGTGAATCAAACCTAGGAATAATAATTTTCCATAGAAACATTACCACTCGTTTTAACCCACCCTGAGGTAATTTTTTGAAAATAAGATAAACCTATGTGTTATTGTAAAACTTAAACTATTTACATATCAAATTTCATCTAAATAGATTAAGTAGTTATGGAGATAGGTACGTGGTAACCAACATTCACACGAACTATCGCATATATAATATACACACTACGATTTAATATACAAAATTACAAACCTAAAAAACTACACTAAAGAAAGAGATATCCTACAGGACATATACAAATTTTGCCATCTGTTAACGATGCTTCTAGTCGAATTTCAGCCACGGCGGCGAGGTGGCGGCAGCCAGGCTCAACAAAGATCAGGTGCGCAGGACATAGTTATAGTGCACAAGTGTGCGTGCAAACACAAGTGAAGTGCACTCTCTATTTCCTCACACTCATTATCCGATCGGACCGCTCAAAATATATAGAAATATATAAATATAGAGGCGCAGAATATTATAATGTAGGTAGTAGGTACCTCAATTTTAACTAAGAAGCAATCTTCCTTTCTTCGGTTGAACAATGTCTTTCTATCTATCCGAAGGTTTGCATTATAATTTTCTAGGGTTCATTTCATTTGTATGAAAAATTATACGGAGATTGTCCCACAAAAGTTTTATTCCTCAAGGATTACCAACTAAGTATAAACCTAAAAAGTAAGTAAATATTCAGGAATTTGAAGTCGGTTTTTATAATTTCTAAGACCCGAGAGCTGAGGTAGCGCATCAGCATGCCATACAGAGTGGGGCAATGCAGCCAGCGCAGCGTCTTGGGGACGCTTCCGACGGGTATTGATATGGATCACTTAAGCTACCTGAAAATTGTTTGCAACAGTCTGCAGTCAGCTCAATTATTTTAAATGTAAATACTAGTTATAATTTGTTTCTATTATTTGATTGAGTATTCTTTATTGACGAAGAAAATTACAATTAAATAATAAACAAATTAGAACTAGTATTTACAATTGAAACAATTAAGCTAACTGCAGACTGTTGCAAACAATCTACAGGTAGCTCAACTGTTCCGTGTCAAAACCAGTCGAAAGCGTCCCCAAGACGCTAGCTGCATTGCCCCGCTGTATGGCAATGCTGATGCGCTGCGCCAGATACCCGCCCGCTCTCGGGTCATTCATTATTTGATTTTAACTTTCTTTGTTATTAAGATATTTCTGAATATAGTTTCAATTTCGTAGAGTTTATTTTTCGTAATTATTACTAGTTATTGAGATGATGCGTTGTGATTTATTTATTTTATTTTATTCCGCTAAAGTGTTACCCTTGGAGCACATACCAACTAAAACTTGTATCAGAGGCACCTTACCCCACCTGCCACGTGACGTAGATAATGTTTTGTGGAGTCTTAGCGGAATACTTGCCAAGTTTCACCATATTGCCACGAAGATAGCGTCTCTAGCGCCTGCTGTCTACTTTACCTATTAACGAAGTTAATTTCTTAGATAATGACTATTGACTTACCTACTTGGCTAAATTAACAGTGCCGTTCATCAATAGGAGACCCCCTCATAAGTTTAAAGTAAATTTTTATTGTATCGAAAATATTTTACAACAATCTTCAGGTAAAATTAAGCAAGCTGTTCTCAATAATAAAATTATAAAAACAAAACAAATTTTAATTATGAGACCAAAACTATCCACGGGGTCACCCTATGTATAAAAGCCACTGTATCTTCATGTAGATACAAATCTGGGCACGGCAGAGCCAATATATTTGTATTGCGAATTTGACTTTGTTTAAGTTGTTTAGTTATGCTGCACGGCATCCACACATCACATCGCATCATCAGTCTTTACCAGTTCACTGCTGGACGTAGGCGTCTTCTAATAAGCGCCTTGTTGGCTCTGGTGGTATTGCCATAATCCTTCCCCCTCTCTCCCCTTCATCCCTCCCCCCTTAGATCCCTTAGTCGCCTCTTAAAAAAAACGCGGGAAGAGATGGGGTGATGCAAATTTTAAGCCGGCGCCTCACGTCTCGACATCCACAATTACAATAAGTAATAAGCAGCCAGCGCCCTGGGGACGCTTCTAACTGGTACTGATATGGATCAGTTGAGCTACCCGTAGATTGTTTGCAACAGTTACAAGACATGTCTGCAGTTATAAGAAATCAAATAATATCCCAAAAATAACATAATATCATATTGCATTAACATATTTTTGGGATATTATTTGATTTCTTATAATATCTCAAAAAAATTATATTGGATAAAACTTCAATGTGTCCCCTGTAGGTGGAGCTAACAGCGCTATAGTCCGATGGAAGTCCCAAAGTTTTTCAACTCCTATGTCACTTGACCTCGTTGGTTAGCACGTTCCCGTTCTGAGGAAAAGCCGCGGGTTCAAGTCCCATCGATATCTAATCGATCGATAATTTTTGGGATAGGTACTATTTGATTTCTTATAAATTAACCCAGTGTGAGGCTTACGCACTATAATAATAAAGTCAAAGTCAAAAACTCTTTATTTCCATAAATACAATAAATGTATACTCAGAAAAGGTCAAATTTTTAATAATTAAACGCTGACACGGAAATAAGGTGATATTTTTGATTTCAGTCGCTTCGGTATGTAGACTAAAGTAAAGAAGCGACGAAGAAACCTTTAGCCTGTTAGTTAGTTGTTATTTTTCGAGTTGGAGCAAATTCCGTCCCACGCTTTTTTATCCTAAAACCTTAGTCTGCAGTTAGCTTAATTGTAAATACTATAGTAATTTCCTTTGTTAATAAAGGCTATAAAAAATAAGAATAATTATTATAAGTAGATGAGAATTATTCACTCGTGTCTTGATGAGACCTTAGTAAGTTGTAATTTTGTGTAGTTTTGTGTACGTAGACACAGATACACAGTATTCCGTCACTCTCTCAATCCATGTCGGTCTCTATAGAGAGTTGAATGAACTACCTTACAAAGCGGTGGCAGTATTCAGGCTAACAATTAACCGCAATGTTGCCGTCAATGCAACTGGCACAATGCAATCTACCTACCTACACGTGCTGTACCTACGTACTCTACAATAGACAGTAGCGTGGAGGTACAGTTTATGTACTCTTAACTCTTTGTTTAACCCTCTGAAACCGAGATGGTGTCTCTTGGACACATCCATGGCGGTGACACACGAGAGAACATTATATCGGTTTGGCACGCCAAACTGATATAATGTTGTCATCTCGCAATATGGCGTGTTATAGTTCTGTCTAGCTCAGTACCTTCCTCGATTGGTGCTCGGCAGCGGACAGTGTGGCGCGATTGGTCGCGCGGGTTACACGTCGGGTGCTACAAGCGAAAGTTTTCTCTTATATGTAAGTACAGCTATGTATATAAATAAGATCTGATTCTGTTAGACGTAACCTCACAAAGACCGTTCATATTCCATACTGTCCTATAATCGTAACCTCAGTAAAATATGTAACTTCTCATAGTGTCTCGCACACATAAGATCAGTGTTTATGTAAATGTTCGCCTATCTACTAAGCTGATTTTCTTTTTAGATTTCAAATCCTAAGAACTTGGAAGGCCACGGTATATTGATACACACATTGAAGACTGGCCTTTGAATTTAGAAGAAGAAATGAGTTTAGTGACTTTGATAATTCGGTTGAAGACCCTGATTTTGTGATAGAAGAAATAATGCAAACAAATGAAAATGAAGAACGTGAGCGGGGATTACTATCAATAGATTACGTAGGGTATTGCCACAACGGACTTCAAAGGCAGACCAGGCTTCGCTGCGGCATATGCCAACAATGCGAAGCTAAAATTTGCGAAGAAGCAAATTTTAACTTAAAATAAGGGTATAAACTTTGAGACTGTTTTCTGTCTAAACGTATCATACAATTTTGTTGACATTTTTTTCTACTCTTAGATGATTATTTTTAAAAACATATTATGTTGCCTAATTTTAGCACAAAATGCTATAAATGTTTTTGTTTTTTAATAATTTGTAAGGTCTGTTAAGAACTCAATAAAACTGATCCTTTAATAACATATGTAATGTAATAATATATTGTTTTATTCCAATAGATATTTATTGATTTCGAAAGTATATAAACCAATATAAATAGGTATTTATAAATAAACTTTTATGATATAGTAAATCACCCTTGTTTAGTTGACGCCTGATAGACACCACAGCATTAGAATGTTAACATTATTTTCACCTCAGCTGAAGAGGGTTACGCTGAACAAATTAGTTTTGTATGTGGTGGAAAATGTGAATAATTCTCGATTTTATCTCGTAATAACATTTAAATAAGTAGTCATAATTCGGTTATTCCCCGTTGTTACCATCCGGCGACACGCTCCTCACTGGTGGCAAACGGGAATGACAGCCATATAATTATTATCTCTACCAACACCTGATGAGAACAATATGCACTGATAGTCATAATTGTTGCACGATTACCTATTGAGATTCAGCGCCATCTACATAAAATAATTAAGCTTCGGCTTTAGCTGCATTAGATCCATAGATCTAAGTAAAGTCATATGGTACTATTACAGACAACGATTTGTTTATAATAAGTGTTTATATGTATAGGAATCACTGTCTGTCTGTTTTTTAGGTTTCTTTACCCGTGTGAAAACGGAACCCTATTACTAAGCCTCCGCTGTCCGTCCATCCGTCCATCCGTCTGTCACAGGGTTCTATCTCATGAACCGTAAGAGGTAGACAGTTGAAATTATCGGACAGACTGCTCAAAATTAATAGCCATATGGCTTTTACAATAATTCGGTTTTGTCTTTTTGTACCTAAATTTACGTATTCTTTGAGATGTAGTCAACTGTGGAAACACAGTGAGCTCTTGGAAGGCTTAGACAACATAATAAAGAATACTCTATCATCGGTTTTTAATGTCGATTTAGATGACAAGGCATGGTCGCAGGCCTCCCTGCCTGTCAAATTGGGAGGCTTAGGTATACGCAAAATTTCAAGTGTAGCCCTTCCAGCGTTCCTGTCTTCCGTCTACAGCACTAGTTCTTTAGTTGACAAAATTTTAAAGTCATCTTGTTTGGTCCCACCTGGACTTTCATTCAAAATTTCATTTTTAGACGAAGCTCGAACGGCTTGGCATAATGCTTGCCCTAATGCTGCTCCCCCAAAATCTCTTTTGTCTCAACGGCAATGGGACGGGCCTCTGTGTGAGTTGACACGAAATAGTTTGTTACAAACGTGCTCCAGCTCTGCGGATCGTGCCCGTCTCCTGGCCGTTTCTAAATGGGAGTCAGGACATTGGTTGCAAGCATTTCCTTCATTTAACACTGGCACTTTATTGGATCCCGTAACTTTCCGTATCGCAACATGTCTTCGGTTGGGTGCAATGTGTTGCGCGCCTCATCAATGCCAGTGCGGTACTGCTGTCGAACAGCTTGGTCATCACGGATTATCGTGTACTAGGGCCGCCGGTCGGATATCTCGTCATGCCAGCCTTAACGACGTCATCCGGCGGGCCTTTGTCACCGCTATTCTCGAACCGAATGGTCTGTTGCGTGACGATGGTAAGAGGCCTGACGGCATGACACTAGTCCCATGGGAGTTGGGGAGGCCCACTGTGTGGGACGCTACATGCGTCGACACACTTGCGCCTTCCCATCTTCCGAGGACATCCGTAAGGGCTGGTGCGGCGGCAGATTTGGCCGAGGATCTCAAGAGACGCAAATATGCAGGTCTCGACAGAGCCTACATATTTGCTCCCTTTGGGGTCGAGACCCTAGGTCCGTGGGGTACCGAGGCTCTCCGGGTTTTTAAAAAGTTATCTGAGCGTCTGGTCGACGCGACGCGTGACCCGAGAGCTGGCGGATATCTGGCGCAGCGCATCAGCATTGCCATACAGCGGGGCAATGCAGCCAGCGTCTTGGGGACGCTTCCGACTGGTATTGATATGGATCAGTTGAGCTACCTGTAGATTGTTTGCAACAGTCTGCAGTTAGCTTAATTGTTTCAATTGTAAATACTAGTTATAATTTGATTGTAATTTTCTTTCATAATAAAGGCCATTGCCGCATTATTAATTAGTATACATATGTGTATTAGGATTATTTTAGTTTGTATTAGTTTTATATTTGTAATTAGCTCCGCCATCCTTTGTAGTCTCTTTAAGCTTTGGTTGCCTGGAAGAAATCGCTTTAAGCGATAAGGCCGCCAATTCTCTACCATACTGTTTTATATTTAAGTTTCTGTGAATAAAGAATTATCTATCTATCTATCTAAATAATTTTGTTCGTTTAAACGCACCCTAGTTTCCCGTCAGGCGGTCAGTTCAATCAATCCTAAATTGATAGTCATTTGCATCATTGTTAGTAACCCCACAGGCCAACAGGTAGGTACCTATATCGAATTATGGCTGGAATCCCGCGCGGCACGAAATCGGGCTGAGCTTCCGATGCGAAGTTTTCATTGAAATCGAACATAGCGCTAGTCCCAGATAACAGAATGTACGGTCAGAAAAATCACGTCTATGGACTAAACAAAAAGTAGGAAATTTAGTGCTACCCACTATCACGACATTTATACTTAAGTCTAATACCTAAGTTTTTTAAGGCTATAAAATAAAAATGTACTAATTTATTTACTTTGAGCTTTGATAAATCGCCCTCGCACGAGAGATGTTGGTGAAGTTAGCAGAGCATCTTCCAGCAGAGCATAAATAAATTAGAGTTCTGTTCGCATGCAGGTGAGTTCTATAGTTCCTGATACTTTTCAGGAATAGTTCTGGCGTTTTTACATAAAAAAATGGTAGTGAAATTATGCTCTGCTAACTTCGCGTAGCAGAGCATTTTCCAGGAATCGATAAAAAAAATACCTATTTATAAGCCTTCACTTATTATAAACAGTTCCTGGTGGTTTTCAGAAATAGTTCCGGTGTTTATACAACATTATACTTAATTTAAAGATATGATCAAGTACATTTCTGTTCGAGTCGGAGTCGTGACACAATATTCCTTAGACCTACGCAAACCACGGTCCATACAGATTGCATCGAGTTTAAGATAAAAATAGGTTCGTTCTTATGTTTTTGATACATTTTGATAACCCAACTCCTGAAAATTTTATTCAAAAAGGTCATGAAAAAGTTTAAAAATCAGAGTGATTTTTCGTCGAAATTGTAAAGTTTCAAATACCTGTAGAGTAGGTTTTATCAGAGTTCTATTGGCGTGCATCGAGTTACAGACAAACAAACGTCCGTTCTTATAATTTTGTAACATTTTAGTAGCAGATCTTCTAAAATTTTCATGAAAACGATATTTGAAAAATTTTGAAATATGTGATATGTGCGTCGAATATGTATAGCTTCAAACAACAGTAGATCCAGTTTTATCAGAGTTTTAATCGCATGGTTCGCGTATCAGATATCAAAATGTTCGTTATTATGATTTTTTTATAAATAAGAAGCATGAAACATGAAATTTTCATGATAACCGTCTTCGAAAAGTGACAAAATCTGTGATATGTGTAAATTTGTATAGATCCAAACACCTGTAAAACAGTTTTGATAAGAGGTTTACTAGCGTGCAATAAAAAGAAGACAAAACAAAGGTTTGTTCTTATGATTTCATAACTTTTCAGAAGGGGAACTTCTCAAATTTTCATGAAAAAAGTCTCAGTAAAATGTCAAAATCTGCGATGCGTGCGTTGAATTTGTATTGATCCAAAAACATTTAAAGCTATTTTTATTAGAGTTCTATTAGCGTGCATTGCGTTGCAAACGGAGAAAGAACCATTCTTATGATTTAGGTACATTTCAGAAGTAGAACGACTGAAACTTTCATGCAAACGTACATAGAAAAATGACAGAATCTATGATATTTTCGTCGAAAGTGTAGAAATTCAAACACCAGTAGAGCTAGTTTGATAAGAGTTCTAATCGCATGCATCTGAATTAAGAAGAACACAGGTCTAAACTTATGATTTTACAACATTTTATTAGTAGTACACATAAAACTTTCATGAAAACGGTCTTTGAAAAATGTCAAAATATGATATTTTGTCAAAAGTGTAAAGATTCAAACATCAGCAGAGACAGTTTCATCGAAGTTCTGATCGCATGCATCTAGATTTAGAAGAACATAGGTTTGTTCTAATGATATTATAACATTTAAGAAGCAGAACACTTAGAACTTTCATGAAAACGGCCTCTGAAAAAAGTCAAAAACTAGAAAATGTTTGTCGAATATGTATAGATTCAAACACCCGTAGACCCAGATTTATAAGAGTTCTAATCGCATGCATCACGTTTCAGACTAACAAGGATTAGTTTGTATAAATTTGATACATTAAAGAAGTAGAACTCCTGAAACTTTCATGCAAAAGCACTTAGAAAAATTCAAAAACTTATGATATTTTCGTCAAAGTGAAAAGATTCAAACTCTAGTAGAGCCAATTTTGGTGGAGTTCTAATCGCATGCATCTAGAACTAGAAAAACACTGGTCTATTCTTATGATTTTATACTTAATAAGAAGCAGAACACTTAGAACTTTCATGAAAACGGCCTCTGAAAATCGTCAAAACCCAGGAAATGTTTGTCGAATATGTATAGATTCAAACAACCGTAGACCCAGATTTATAAGAGTTCTAATCGCATGCATCACGTTTCAGACTAACAAGGATTAGTTTGTATAAATTTGATACATTAAAGAAGTAGAACTCCTGAAACTTTCATGCAAAAGCACTTAGAAAAATTCAAAAACTTATGATATTTTCGTCAAAGTGAAAAGATTCAAACTCCAGTAGAGCCAATTTTGGTGGAGTTCTAATCGCATGCATCTAGAACTAGAAAAACACTGGTCTATTCTTATGATTTTATACTTAATAAGAAGCAGAACACTTAGAACTTTCATGAAAACGGCCTCTGAAAATCGTCAAAACCCAGGAAATGTTTGTCGAATATGTATAGATTCAAACAACCGTAGACCCAGATTTATAAGAGTTCTAATCGCATGCATCACGTTTCAGACTAACAAGGATTAGTTTGTATAAATTTGATACATTAAAGAAGTAGAACTCCTGAAACTTTCATGCAAAAGCACTTAGAAAAATTCAAAAACTTATGATATTTTCGTCAAAGTGAAAAGATTCAAACTCCAGTAGAGCCAATTTTTGTAGAGTTCTAATCGCATGCATCTAAAATTAGAAGAAAATAGGTCTGTTCTAATGATATTATAACAATTAAGAAGCAGAACACCTAGAACTTTCATGAATACGGCCTCTGAAAAACGTCAATAACTAGGAAATCTTTGTCGAATATGTATAGATTCAAACAACCGTAGACCCAGATTTATAAGAGTTCTAATCGCATGCATCACGTTTCAGACTAACAAGGATTAGTTTGTATAAATTTGATACATTAAAGAAGTAGAACTCCTGAAACTTTCATGCAAAAGCACTTAGAAAAATTCAAAAACTTATGATATTTTCGTCAAAGTGAAAAGATTCAAACTCCAGTAGAGCCAATTTTGGTGGAGTTCTAATCGCATGCATCTAGAACTAGAAAAACACTGGTCTATTCTTATGATTTTATACTTAATAAGAAGCAGAACACTTAGAACTTTCATGAAAACGGCCTCTGAAAATCGTCAAAACCCAGGAAATTTTGTCGAATATGTATAGATTCAAACAACCGTAGACCCAGATTTATAAGAGTTCTAATCGCATGCATCACGTTTCAGACTAACAAGGATTAGTTTGTATAAATTTGATACATTAAAGAAGTAGAACTCCTGAAACTTTCATGCAAAAGCACTTAGAAAAATTCAAAAACTTATGATATTTTCGTCAAAGTGAAAAGATTCAAACTCCAGTAGAGCCAATTTTTGTAGAGTTCTAATCGCATGCATCTAAAATTAGAAGAAAATAGGTCTGTTCTAATGATATTATAACAATTAAGAAGCAGAACACCTAGAACTTTCATGAATACGGCCTCTGAAAAACGTCAATAACTAGGAAATCTTTGTCGAATATGTATAGATTCAAACAACCGTAGACCCAGATTTATAAGAGTTCTAATCGCATGCATCACGTTTCAGACTAACAAGGATTAGTTTGTATAAATTTGATACATTAAAGAAGTAGAACTCCTGAAACTTTCATGCAAAAGCACTTAGAAAAATTCAAAAACTTATGATATTTTCGTCAAAGTGAAAAGATTCAAACTCCAGTAGAGCCAATTTTTGTAGAGTTCTAATCGCATGCATCTACAATTAGAAGAAAATAGGTCTGTTCTAATGATATTATAACAATTAAGAAGCAGAACACCTAGAACTTTCATGAATACGGCCTCTGAAAAACGTCAATAACTAGGAAATCTTTGTCGAATATGTATAGATTCAAACAACCGTAGACCCAGATTTATAAGAGTTCTAATCGCATGCATCACGTTTCAGACTAACAAGGATTAGTTTGTATAAATTTGATACATTAAAGAAGTAGAACTCCTGAAACTTTCATGCAAAAGCACTTAGAAAAATTCAAAAACTTATGATATTTTCGTCAAAGTGAAAAGATTCAAACTCCGGTAGAGCCAATTTTTGTAGAGTTTTAATCGCATGCATCTAGAATTAGAAGAACATAGGTCTGTTCTAATGATATTATAACAATTAAGAAGCAGAACACTTAGAACTTTCATGAATACGGCCTCTGAAAAACGTCAATAACTAGGAAATCTTTGTCGAATATGTATAGATTCAAACACCCGTAGACCCAGATTTATAAGAGTTCTAATCGCATGCATCACGTTTCAGACTAACAAGGATTAGCTTGTATAAATTTGATACATTAAAGAAGTAGAACTCCTGAAACTTTCATGCAAAAGCACTTAGAAAAATTCAAAAACTTATGATATTTTCGTCAAAGTGAAAAGATTCAAACTCCGGTAGAGCCAATTTTTGTAGAGTTCTAATCGCATGCATCTAGAATTAGAAGAACATAGGTCTGTTCTAATGATATTATAACAATTAAGAAGCAGAACACCTAGAACTTTCATGAATACGGCCTCTGAAAAACGTCAATAACTAGGAAATCAATAACTAGGAAAGTAATAAATTTAGGTCGGTTGTCACTGACCCAGGTTACCCTAAATATAATATGTTCCAGCTCACACTGGACTCCCTACAAAAAAATGTAAAAATGAGTCAATTAAATTTTAGAATTGCGGCTGTAGTCAACTACAGTTTAGCTCAAAGACACTATGTTGCGTATGCGTTAACCGGGGTTTATTGGTACAAATACGATGGGTTACTAAAAAAACGCACCGCAGCGAGTCCCAGAACAAAGATAACCCCACATCTTATTATGTACGTAAGGTGCAAATGACACTTTTTATATAGTAATAATAAAAACCGACAAAAAATTTAAAAAAATCACAAAAAAAATTAAAAATAATATAAAAATAACAAAATAAAACCAAAAAAACAAAAAAAAAAAACCAAACAAAAAAAGAATGTTCATAATCATAAGAAAACCAAATTATAACAATTAAATGAAATACATTTTTAATAAAAAACGAGGCCAACTCTCAACACGTCCACGTCGTTGGTCTTGGGTAATGCAAAGATTGAGATTTATAATAATATCACAGATTTTCCAAACAAATCTCAGGTTTCGAAAACCTTATTCATAAAAACTTCAAGAATTATGCTTTTAGAATGCTACAAAATCATTTATACGGACCTGTTTGTCTTTAACCCGATGCAGGCGATAGAACTCCGGTGTTTGAAACTTTAAACTTTCAAGGAAAATATCTTAGATTCTGTCCTAATTATTCTGAGTACGTTTTCATAAAAATTTCATGAGTACTGCTTCTCAAATGCATCAAAATTATAAGAACATACCATTGTACGTCTGAAACCAGATGCATGCGATTAGAACTCTTATAAATCTGGGTCTACGGGTGTTTGAATCTATAAATATTCGACAAATAGTTCCTAGGTTTTGACGTTTTTCAGAGGCCGTATTCATGAAAGTTCTAAGTGTTCTGCTTCTTAATTGTTATAATATCATTAGAACAGACCTATGTTCTTCTAATTCTAGATGCATGCGATTAGAACATACAAAAATTGGCTCTACTGGAGTTTGAATCTTTTCACTTTGACGAAAATATCATAAGTTTTTGAATTTTTCTAAGTGCTTTTGCATGAAAGTTTCAGGAGTTCTACTTCTTTAATGTATCAAATTTATACAAGCTAATCCTTGTTAGTCTGAAACGTGATGCATGCGATTAGAACTCTTATAAATCTGGGTCTACGGGTGTTTGAATCTATACATATTCGACAAAGATTTCCTAGTTATTGACGTTTTTCAGAGGCCGTATTCATGAAAGTTCTAAGTGTTCTGCTTCTTAATTGTTATAATATCATTAGAACAGACCTATGTTCTTCTAATTCTAGATGCATGCGATTAAAACTCTACAAAAATTGGCTCTACTGGATTTTGAATCTTTTCACTTTGACGAAAATATCATAAGTTTTTGAATTTTTCTAAGTGCTTTTGCATGAAAGTTTCAGGAGTTCTACTTCTTTAATGTATCAAATTTATACAAACTAATCCTTGTTAGTCTGAAACGTGATGCATGCGATTAGAACTCTTATAAATCTGGGTCTACGGTTGTTTGAATCTATACATATTCGACAAAGATTTCCTAGTTATTGACGTTTTTCAGAGGCCGTATTCATGAAAGTTCTAGGTGTTCTGCTTCTTATTTGTTATAATATCATTAAAACAGACCTATGTTCTTCTAATTGTAGATGCATGCGATTAGAACTCTACAAAAATTGGCTCTACTGGAGTTTGAATCTTTTCACTTTGACGAAAATATCATAAGTTTTTGAATTTTTCTAAGTGCTTTTGCATGAAAGTTTCAGGAGTTCTACTTCTTTAATGTATCAAATTTATACAAACTAATCCTTGTTAGTCTGAAACGTGATGCATGCGATTAGAACTCTTGTAAATCTGGGTCTACGGTTGTTTGAATCTATACATATTCGACAAACATTTCCTGGGTTTTGACGATTTTCAGAGGCCGTTTTCATGAAAGTTCTAAGTGTTCTGCTTCTTATTAAGTATAAAATCATAAGAATAGACCAGTGTTTTTCTAGTTCTAGATGCATGCGATTAGAACTCCACCAAAATTGGCTCTACTGGAGTTTGAATCTTTTCACTTTGACGAAAATATCATAAGTTTTTGAATTTTTCTAAGTGCTTTTGCATGAAAGTTTCAGGAGTTCTACTTCTTTAATGTATCAAATTTATACAAACTAATCCTTGTTAGTCTGAAACGTGATGCATGCGATTAGAACTCTTATAAATCTGGGTCTACGGTTGTTTGAATCTATACATATTCGACAAACATTTCCTAGGTTTTGACGATATTCAGAGGCCGTTTTCATGAAAGTTCTAAGTGTTCTGCTTCTTATTAAGTATAAAATCATAAAAATAGACCAGTGTTATTCTAGTTTTAGATGCATGCGATTAGAACTCTACAAAATATGGCTCTACTGGAGTTTGAATCTTTTCACTTTGACGAAAATATCATAAGTTTTTGAATTTTTCTAAGTGCTTTTGCGTGAAAGTTTCAGGAGTTCTACTTCTTTAATGTATCAAATTTATACAAACTAATCCTTGTTAGTCTAAAACGTGATGCATGCGATTAGAACTCTTATAAATCTGGGTCTACGGGTGTTTGAATCTATACATATTCGACAAACATTTTCTAGTTTTTGACTTTTTTCAGAGGCCGTTTTCATGAAAGTTCTAAGTGTTCTGCTTCTTAATTGTTATAATATCATTAGAACAGACCTATGTTCTTCTAATTCTAGATGCATGCGATTAGAACTCTACAAAAATTGGCTCTACTGGATTTTGAATCTTTTCACTTTGACGAAAATATCATAAGTTTTTGAATTTTTCTAAGTGCTTTTGCATGAAAGTTTCAGGAGTTCTACTTCTTTAATGTATCAAATTTATACAAACTAATCCTTGTTAGTCTGAAACGTGATGCATGCGATTAGAACTCTTATAAATCTGGGTCTACGGGTGTTTGAATCTATACATATTCGACAAACATTTTCTAGTTTTTGACTTTTTTCAGAGGCCGTTTTCATGAAAGTTCTAAGTGTTCTGCTTCTTACATGTTATAATATCATTAGAACAAACCTATGTTCTTCTAAATCTAGATGCATGCGATCAGAACTTCGATGAAACTGTCTCTGCTGATGTTTGAATCTTTACACTTTTGACAAAATATCATATTTTGACATTTTTCAAAGACCGTTTTCATGAAAGTTTTATGTGTACTACTAATAAAATGTTGTAAAATCATAAGTTTAGACCTGTGTTCTTCTTAATTCAGATGCATGCGATTAGAACTCTTATCAAACTAGCTCTACTGGTGTTTGAATTTCTACACTTTCGACGAAAATATCATAGATTCTGTCATTTTTCTATGTACGTTTGCATGAAAGTTTCAGTCGTTCTACTTCTGAAATGTACCTAAATCATAAGAATGGTTCTTTCTCCGTTTGCAACGCAATGCACGCTAATAGAACTCTAATAAAAATAGCTTTAAATGTTTTTGGATCAATACAAATTCAACGCACGCATCGCAGATTTTGACATTTTACTGAGACTTTTTTCATGAAAATTTGAGAAGTTCCCCTTCTGAAAAGTTATGAAATCATAAGAACAAACCTTTGTTTTGTCTTCTTTTTATTGCACGCTAGTAAACCTCTTATCAAAACTGTTTTACAGGTGTTTGGATCTATACAAATTTACACATATCACAGATTTTGTCACTTTTCGAAGACGGTTATCATGAAAATTTCATGTTTCATGCTTCTTATTTATAAAAAAATCATAATAACGAACATTTTGATATCTGATACGCGAACCATGCGATTAAAACTCTGATAAAACTGGATCTACTGTTGTTTGAAGCTATACATATTCGACGCACATATCACATATTTCAAAATTTTTCAAATATCGTTTTCATGAAAATTTTAGAAGATCTGCTACTAAAATGTTACAAAATTATAAGAACGGACGTTTGTTTGTCTGTAACTCGATGCACGCCAATAGAACTCTGATAAAACCTACTCTACAGGTATTTGAAACTTTACAATTTCGACGAAAAATCACTCTGATTTTTAAACTTTTTCATGACCTTTTTGAATAAAATTTTCAGGAGTTGGGTTATCAAAATGTATCAAAAACATAAGAACGAACCTATTTTTATCTTAAACTCGATGCAATCTGTATGGACCGTGGTTTGCGTAGGTCTAAGGAATATTGTGTCACGACTCCGACTCGAACAGAAATGTACTTGATCATATCTTTAAATTAAGTATAATGTTGTATAAACACCGGAACTATTTCTGAAAACCACCAGGAACTGTTTATAATAAGTGAAGGCTTATAAATAGGTATTTTTTTTATCGATTCCTGGAAAATGCTCTGCTACGCGAAGTTAGCAGAGCATAATTTCACTACCATTTTTTTATGTAAAAACGCCAGAACTATTCCTGAAAAGTATCAGGAACTATAGAACTCACCTGCATGCGAACAGAACTCTAATTTATTTATGCTCTGCTGGAAGATGCTCTGCTAACTTCACAGACACGCACGAGAGCGAGTTACCTCCTTAGCGTAAAAAGTTAAGGGCGAGCGGGAAGAAAAAGTTACAAAAAACACTGACAGGATATAACCTCTTTTTATACTACCTATGTTTTTGCAAACCATACATTGTCGCGTATCTCATTTGAAGCTGTGTCGATTGGTTTCGTGTTGAGAGAGGATTGAAATAGTTTTTTTCGTGTTGTAAACTCTGGCAGTAGCTTTTTAGGAGCGTTTGGATTAGCTTTACTTGAGTATCTAGTATCTACCTTCAGTTTTAGTTTCCTTTTATATTTTGATTTCGATCGTCAACCTCTGTACCGCAGCGGGCGAAGCTCTGTCTGCGACGCAGGAGGATGCGGGTTCGATTCCCGCCTCATGACAAATGTTTGTACGATCCGGAGATATTTGTTGCGGTTGTTCTGGATATTAATAAATAATAATTGTATTGGCAAAGATGATACACATTACAATAATATTAATCTCACTAGCTGTACCCGCGACTTTGTTCGCCATTGCCATACCTGCCGAGTAATTCATACCTATTCACATTTTTACCACAGTTTCTCTCATATTAAGAATCTCTGTGTAAAAAAAAACTACAATGTGTAATGTGTACCTGTATAAAAGTACGTATAGGGTCTACGCGGGATGGCATGCGATTTCATGACATCTGTATTCTTTGTATCTTGTATTTGTAAACCGTTGCCGTAGATTATGTTTCTTTAATGTTATATTTTTGAATGTTTCGTGTCTTACATATTATGTGTTATCTTCCGTGACGTCACCGAACGGCTCTGTCGGATGACCAGCGTTGGTTGTAATGTTTTTACAACTAGCTCATGCTGAGACAGAAACCGCTTTGTGACTCAATGCAAAAACTAGTAGGTACCTAAGCTTTGTTTTTATTATATTTTTTAATCATATTTGTTTTTGTTTATTAGAGTTACAAATAATAATAATATATAATAATAATGCTGGACAATTCACCCAGCATCATCTAGCCCCAAAGTAAGCAGAGCTTGTGTTATGGGTACTAGATGACTGATAAACTTAATACAACATTCACAAATAAAATATTCTCTCTCTCTCTCTCTCTCTCATGCTGTCATGCTGTCATCTTCAATCCCATTCTTTACTTACACGGCTTTTTGGTACGACTCGGCCTGCGTCAGTGTCAAGAACTGCGAAAGCAAAATATGATCAGTTTCGCTTCTTACTCGTGGTTCCGTTCAGCTGGGGCACTATTCTGCTAAACTAATCGCTTCACTATTTTTCTATATATTCACTATGACAGTGGTATCGTCACAGAGTTACACGTTTTGTTATTGATGAATACAGATCGAGGGACGTGTCAAGTTTTATAATAAATAAATAAATAATGCTGGACAATCCACACAGCATCATCTGGCCCCAAAGTAAGCAGAGCTTGTGTTATGGGTACTAGATGACTGATAAACTTAATACAATACATGACATAGATAGATATTTTTTATTAAATATAGAAAATACCCAGAACACCCGGCACAAATATTTGCAGATCGTACAAACATTTGTCCCAAGGCGGGAATCGAACCCGCAACCTTCTTTCTTTAAAAAAAAATCTATGTGTATTATGTTATGTAAGGTATGAAGTACTTACAATATCAGTTATCCAGTACCCTTAACACAAGCTCTGCTAAGTTTGGGTCAATATGAATCGTCCAACGTTATTTATTACCTATTTATTAACTACCCACGAAAAAAAACGCATGCGAACCCGCGGGTTGAAGCTAGCCAATAAATAAATACTTCCAATAACATAGATAATGTCTATTCATGCCGTTTTATTTTTCACTGTACAAAAATAAACAGACTGAATACTTCACGGAAACACGAGAAACACATCAGATATTTAGATATAGCAGGCGAATCGGAACTGGCAAGGGTGAGTAATGTTTGTTATAGTTATAAATATGTTTCATTGTACTACATAGATAACACCCAGAACACCCGGAAATATCTGCAGATCGTACAAAAGTTTTTCTCGTGGCGAGAACCGAGAACCGAACCTGCATTCGGACCATCGCGCCACAGAAATCGTCAAAATCTGGCATGTCAGTTGTGTGCATAACCGCCTTCTTTTTGTACGACGGTTGCTTACAAATTATATTTATTAGAGTGATATCTCTGAATTGCTGAAAATTTTAAAATGTTCTTATGTTTGATAGAGTGGCAAATATAGATACTTCCTTAGCTAATTTCTTTTATATATACATATATATATATATATAGTTACTTAGAAGAGTAGCGTGTTTTTACTCAATGTCTACTTAGGTACCTTAATAATTATGATGATGGCTTGATGGCAAAACCCCCTTGCTTGAGGCCTGGGGGAGTTCAACAGTGACAGGGTGTTGTTCAAATTAGTGCACAATACTGAAGGAGGTAATTCACCTGCTACCACAGATTAATATTCAGTGAAAAGATCAAGCCGCAAACTATTATTTTTGTTCTGTTGATTTTTTCAATTTTGTTACAACTATGCCTTATTAGTGTTTTAAACCATCTCAAACTTGGCGACCACTTTGATACGCACCTTCCCTTCTCGCCCCACATGATGGCGACACAAGGCGACCGCAGTCAATGACCACACTGCCATGGCAATGTCTGTATTAAAATTAATATTCAACTAAAAAAAAATCGTTTGCAACTTGGTTGTTCCATTGAATATTAATCAGTGGTAGCAGGTGGATGACCTCCTTCAGTAAACAGGTGTGCTATTACTTTACTTCAAATTGGTAAACAATCAACCAAAGAAAACCCAGAAAATTCAATAACTTGGTTTAAAATATACACACGAGTTTTAACGTACTAAATCAAAAATACGGCCGTTACAAATGTACGCTCGCGTTATATTTATTTTTATTTCTTTTTAGTGCTCGCTGGAACGGAATTCTCATTTCAAAGTTACAGAGGATTTTTCAAAATCGGTGATATGATAAATTAATAGAGTTTTATGAAATTGCTATTAAAAAGTACCAAAGTAAGTTTGTTTTGTTTAATCTCAGAACCTACACAACAGGAAAATTATAAAAAAATATTCATCCATATTGTTTAGATAGACTAGACACGCGACTGACCCTTGAACTAGGTAGATACTCGGTGTGGTAGCCCCCCTGTTGAAAATAATTCCTCCCACCACCTCATTTTGACCATTTTTCAAAAAGTGGTATACTTGCAGACTTCTCTACATTTTTCTCGTAAAATATAGATCCATATCTACAAACACTACATACATTTCAGATTGATTACTCTGCTAACTTCGGAGATAGGGGGGGGGACCATCATTTTTCACTTTTTTTTTTCTTTTATTCTGTACAGGCGCAGAAAATATATTATTATATTAAATTTCAAGTTATTTGCTGCTGTGGTTTCTGAGATATTAAAGACGGAAAATGGACAGAAAAATCGAGATAAGGGTTTCGAAACCGATCTCCGATCTTCGAATCCCTAAAAAGCTTGAAAGACATCACAAGCTTAACAATGAATTTTCGAAAATTAACGTAAAATAAGAATAAATAGGTGGCGGCGCCAGTATTAATCGGGGTAGTATTATGCTTAAAGGTATAAGTTTGCTGAGATATTTACATAATAAAGAAAATAATATAGTAACTTGTATCTGCCCGCGGCTTCGCACGCGTGCAAAATTTCAGCCCGATCCTTACCTTAATTTTGGCGTAAAGAAGTAATCAACTTCCATCCATACATCAAATATACAAACTTTCACATTTACATTGAGATAACATAAGTGTGATGTGATTTTCACCTGTGAATATCTCAGAAACATGAAGTCCGAACGCTTATCTCAAAAAAATTGTCCCAAACATTCTTCCATCTCTTCACAACCCGACAGCTATTACTAAATACTATAGAATCTGAGCGTTGAGTCGAGCGGTCAAGAAATAAAAACCACTACTGTCATCGCCTGGTTAAAGCTCTCTGGGGCCTAGTGGGGGAGGGGGGCTTATCCAATCAGTACACGAAAGGACGGTAAGGGCTTGGCAGTCTAAACTGAACTGAGCGGGATATAAACATTTAGATGTTAGTGCGTTTCATATTCCCTACGCTGGGTTTGCGGGTTGGGCATCGCAGTTCAGTGGTAGATCTGGTCTGCAGGAAGCGCTGCTGCTTGCCCTCCTGGTTGATCCCTTAATCACCTTTTTTAGGAAGAGTTGGAATATTGCAAATTCTAAACCGGCACCACACAAAAAGCATATAACAGTTTGACGAGCCGAGTAGAAGTGCTTCTCGAAAGTGGAAGGCTTAAATTAGGTGCAATTAGGTCCACCTATCTCAGTCATAGTCGGACCGGCGGCGACGGCGCCGCGGCGTTGGTGTTACGCGTGCTTTTTACGACGTACTTTAGTGTGATTTATAGACCAAAAGACGCAAAGTAATACCGCAATGCCATCGTATTTGTTTATTATAATTATTGCACAAGATCGGAAATGTAACTGTAAGCGAGTGTTTGCGTGTAGTTGTAACTTAGGCCAGTTGTTGATTAAGCGCTGGGAGAAAGTACTATATCTACTGATTTTACTAAGATCTATGGTTCAAGAAACTGTGGAAACTCTGCTTTCGTTCCCGCAGGGTGCGTTTTTGATAAATTGTGAGAACAGGATTTTAAACAGTAGCTATTATACCTATTTTATTGGTGTATAAATAACAAGAATCTGGACCCGGTTTCATCCCCCATGTCCAGCAAAACGCAGACTAAGTTCTGGATTTATTTTACAACGCCATCTACTTTAAAGAATGAAGTACCTATTGGTTGATCCAACCTTCGGTTGTGTGTTAAATTCTAAAAACCTTTAAAACAGGATCCCACCTGATCCTGTTGTTCCAAAACTTTCGAACTATCGCCGCCATCTTTTTCTCTTTCTTTATTACTCGAGTAGGTATTACAACGACAAATTAATTAAAGATCCACCACCTGACCACGAGACGTTAATCCTACCTTCATAAATCTCAATCAATGTTTATAAAATCTTGTTATATTTTCACAAACGCTATCACAACGTCCAGACCCTATCTCGAACACAGAAGGATTGACGACCAATGTTCGGGTTCTACTTTAAGCTTACAAGACCCTCGACAGATATTTTATATAGAACCGAAAATAAAAAGCTTACGAACTAGTCTCGTTGGATAGAAACTTAAACGATTTTTGGATAACGTTAGAAGGGCCCAGCTTTGGATTTATATTAAAACAAAAAAATGCAAAAAAATGGTAAGCCTAAGGATAAAATTAAACTTTATTTTAAGGATAAAACGAAACAAAGATTTACATAAATGTTTTAGTCTCTTTCGTTCAATGGACAACAATTGAATTGGTCAAATGAATAAAGGATCTTTCTAATATTTAAACGGCCTTAACAGTTTACCACAGCCATGTTTGCTCTGTTTTAAGATATGGCGTTAGAGTCTGGGGTAACTCTATGGATGCCCATAGAGCTTTCGTACCCCAAAAAAAGTGTATTCGAACCATATTTGGTATAAAGCGTAGAGATTCGTGTAAGCCTTTATTTGTAACGAATAAACTTGTAAAATTCCATCACTGTATATTATCGAGATGTTGAAATTTGTTAAGAACAACTTTTCATTGTTGAAGACTGTTGGAAAGTCGATACACTAAAGAAAGATTGTACAAAAACCACATGAGGTGCCTCAATTTAGATTAAAATTATGTAAAAAGAACTGCTACGCAATGGCCATACGACATATAACAAACTGAAGGTCCGCCTGCGACGCAGAAGGTTGCGGGTTCGATTCCCGCCTTGGGACAAATGTTTGTACGATCTGCAAATATTTGTTCCGGGTGTTCTGGGTATTTTCTATACCTTATATAATAAAAAATATCTATGTATGTTATGTATTGTATTATGTTTATCAGTCATCTAGCACCCATAACACAAGCTCTGCTTACTTTGGGGCTAGATGATGCTGTGTGGATTGTCCAGCATTATTTTTTTTTAATTTTAATTCCAAGTGACATGAGAAAACTGACAGATAATGAATATAATCATAAATTATATAATTGGCTCTGTCAAAATTGTTTTTATAGGAAAGATGAATATTTGAAATTTAAATTCACATAATTTTTGACTGTTTATAATATTATTTCATCTATTTTCTTTTTTTTTGTCTTTTTTTTAACGGTTTTATGCATGTGTTTTCTAAATATTGTTTTTTTAAGTTTTGTAATAGCAAACTAAAACTAACTAAAATGTATCTAAATTGCTAGGATTAAACATTTGCACGACTATGTAGTCAAATATAGTGATACTTAATCTATTATAAAACCATTGCTAACCTATCTATATTTAAGCAAATAAATACTATTTCATTTCATTTCAAAGAAAGTGATTAGTTAAATAAGGTTCAATGAGGTTACTTACCTCTAAGAAAATATTTTAGGATACAAATATTTTGAGTGGAAAAGTCTAGCCTCCTCAATAACCATAAAAACCGCTATGTAGGTTTTATTAATGTCTACGCAACACATTGGTAACAAATTACTAGCTTTTGCCCGCGGCTTTGCACGCGGTATTAAAGAATAAAGAATTTATTCATAGCCACACATACACATGTTAAATAAAAAATAAGGGAAATACAAAAGAAAAAACAGGTACGTAATAAATAAAAACATAGGCCAATGGATTTAAATTAAGAACATAATACAACAGCAAACATGCTGTTCCTTTTTTAACCCTTAGGACTCTACTACATAGAGTCCTCAGAGTTTAAAAAGAAAAAATTGCTCTTTCCTTAAGTGCGCGGCTAATCAGGTCCAGCTTATTGTCGTTTTCTTATTTGTGTTTATCTCCCTGCCAAATTTAATTCAGATCTGTTCAGTCGTTCATGCGTGAAAAGGTACTAGCAGACAGACAGAGTCACATTTACTAATTTTTTTTTACATTTTCATATTAGTATGGATTTAGAAATCGTTTTTCAATTACATGAACGCCATATTTCGTAAGCAAACCTACTGAAGGCACCGACAGTAGGTTTTGGCTTGTACCCCATTTTTTCCATTAATTTTGAGCCTTAAATTAATGGTCAGAGCGCATTATTTTTTACACAACAACCAAACATTTTCATCATACAAAAACAGCCTGCGTGTCCAAGATAAAAGTTTGTCCTTGTCTATCTCAGTAAAGAAGAGAGAGAGAGACTAGTTAGGCTTAGTTGGTGACCCTTCACAATAAAATATTTTACAGTAGAGTAACTCACACACAAGTGTTACAGCTCCTATATAATTTCTTGCGGCTCGTTGTATTTTACAGCTCGTTTACTAACTGGTCTAGACCAGTTAGTAAACGAGCTGTAAAATACCGACCTAGGTCGCACTTAAATTAGGTTTTTTTCCAAGTTACATTATCGATTTATCATCGATTATTTTATAGTTATTCATTCTATTCTATTATTGCTACGGGAGAGTCGAAACTTTCATGCATTAATTCTTTTGTATTCACTCATTCCCGACCCCATCCCACTCAGTCGCTAATTAAAAACATAAAATATATTTATTTGCAGCAAAAACAATCACATTACAGCGTATAAGGCACTTAATAGATAATCGGCGGACGAAGATCCGCCTGCGACACAGGAGGTTGCGGGTTTGATTCCCGCCTTGGGATAAATGTTAGTACGATCTGCAATATATATATATTTTTTCCGGGTGTTCTTGGTATTTTTTATATTTAATAAAAAAATATATATCTATGTAATTAATTGTAAGTATATCAGTCATCTAGTACCTACCCATAACACAAGCTCTGCTTACCTTGAGGCTAGATGATGCTGTGTGAATTATCCAGCATTATATAATTATCATTATTTATTCAAGCAGAGGAAACTGATCCACCCAGGCTATGGATCAGAGTGGACAAAAATGTGGAAACTGATCCATTAATGGATCAGAGTCCAATGGAGCCACTCATTAGGTTTCTTCAAATTGGATTGAATTAACCTTCTATTTGTAATCACACATCGTGCCGTGTTCCTGTAATCCTAGGCAATTGATAGCAGTGGGACGTGGTTATTTGTCTCGCTTTGTGAAGTAGCACGAATATTTTTACTACAGTACAAGGATACTTTTATCCAAGATACTCAGGATGACCGGAAAATGAGGACTATGCTCGCACAAGATAGATCGCCAAGTTAGGCGTGTTTTCTTATGTAAGGTAAGTTGAGGTATGATCGGACGCGAGTGAAGACCGTTTGAAATAATATTTTGCCGAATTAAGCCGTATTTCCTAATGCTGCCTACATTTACGTAGAAAATGTACTTTATTAACTTTGCAAACAGATAGAGGGAATTCCTAAACACTTCGTTTGCCAGAAGTAAGAAACACTGGGATTGCTACTTCTACCTATTTATGGGTTCCTTATTCGTGCTTAAGTACGAAACGATATTCGCGACACCTACGACAAAATTGTACCGGTACAAAAAACCTATCTATTTATTTTTTCATGTGCTCTAACATTGTTAAACTTTGTTGTCATTTAAATACTAAGAAATAACACACAAACACATGTTATCTTCATTTGTTTTGTTGGTGTTTCGTTTTTCTGGTCACCTCAGAAGGTAATACTGAAAATCAGTGTTTGCTCTTCGAGCATAGCTATGCGCTGAGTTATTACTTTTTTGTCAGGCTGCAGCACACACATACTCACATCACTGAGAATCCGTACTTTTTTTTTATTATTTTTGTGTAGGTTATGTACCTATAAACACCGACTATTTTTTAAGTCTTTTTTTATGTTCTGATGTGCTTACCTTTTTTCTGTGTTTTATATACCTTTGTATTGTGTGTTGCAGTTGCAAATAAATTTTCTATCTATCTTTATTTACCAACGCACTTTACTTTACAAAAACTACAAACTTCAAATTCATGATCATTTCGGTTTTATAAGTTGTACGGCACAAGTATTAAAATATTTTTTATACTTCTTTTGATTGATTTTGACAGGCGAAATAATTATCAAAATCAGATCATAATTACCTAAGTATTGTTTATTTATTAATAGCAAATATATAAAATAACCATCTCAATTTAAATAAAAAACATAGCGTCAGCCGTATTCGGCTGACGAATACGGCTTGGATCTACTTTAAAACGAAGGTTAAACTCTATTGAGTTTAACCTTCGTTTTAAAGTAGATCCAACCTTTACAACTTTTTTATTAGTGGTGTTGTTTATACTAATAAAAAAAAAGAAAAAAAAATCGCCTTAAAAAAGAAACTCAGCTAAATATAAAGTCTAATTTCATCCCGAAAGCCTTCCCACAGATATTCCAAGAAATTCTCGTCACCGGAAGTGGATCGGGTTTCCGTAACCGGCGGAAATGAGCGACCGGAAACCACGGCCAAGTTGCTAAGACTCAAACTTAGGGAGAATAGTTCGGTGTACTTACAGCGATTCGTAAACTACCTGTCAAAGTTGGAGTAATTATCCAAGGGGTATTAAGTTTGTTGGCTGTAATTTGAAGACTTTAAATACACCAACTGCCTCCCTAGCACAGTGTTTTATTGTCTAGGCTAGAATAGAGAAAATTTTATACATTACGTAAATTATTGAAGTTGAGGAAAATAATTTGAAATATTTTATGACGATGTGATGTAATTATTACGTGACATCGCATTGTCATCGACAAAAATCGCTTTGCTTGGCCTGCTGGTTATTTAGATGTATACATACGTGAGTGTATCTGCTCATATTATTTACGTCACTCTTTTTTTATTTTTTTTATTTGGTGCACAAAACACATAACAAGCAATAACAATAATAGAACACAAAAATCTGAGAAAATATGAACTGGCTTGACACGTAACACTATGTGCACTCAACAAATAATTAGGTATATTGAGTAGAAATGTAAACAAAAGCTTAGATTGGTTTGAAAACGGTGATACAAAAAAACAAACAATAAAAATAAGACCAGATATATAAAATAACACAAAACAGCAATACCTATGTATTTAATGGTGACTTCAGGATACAGTGGCTATGTTGCTCTCACAAGCATCATTTCCCATGCAGTTCGGATGGAGGATGTCCTTAGCAGCAAAACCATACAAACTAGGACAAAATATGTCCAACACTATATGCGACTTTAATAGCTCATTAAGCTCATTGCATCATTTTCTTTTGTTTTTTATTCGAAATCAAAATGCAGCTATTGAGCGGCGAAAATAGTAAGAGTGATACACTTATGAATACTTCTGAATAGACCAGTTAGAAAGGTAGACTGAAATAATAATCCCGTAAACAAGTCCGAAAATCGTTTGGCCTTTTAACGGATTCCCGAAAATCTATACCTAATACTTTTTAAACTAGTTTGAATGGACACACAGACAGGAAGACAGCTTAGAAATAGCCCTTTAAAAAACAACCTATTCTACCGTGTTTGAATTCCGCGAAAGGTAACAAAAAAGAAGTTTAAATGAAATAAGGGCGCGCATACACGATTACACACTTCACTGCCGAGATGGAACCCTCAGAAACTCAATAGTATTGAAGGAAACACCAGGCATTTCAATAGGATTCCATTTATACCCTTAGGAAATTTCCGAGTCACCATAAATCTTAAAACAGTTTTGTTTTTTGGAAGAGTGAAAATAGAACGTTCGAAGAATACAAAGGTATATCCTGATTAGTACTAACTACATTAATGGGATTGTGAATGACGACATCCCATAAAACAATTTAAAAAAAACTCTAGCTGTTCTAGGCAGTTCAAATCTGATCTGAGCGGGACAGCATGAGAGAATCAAAGAATCAAGCAAAAACTCTTTATTTCCATAAATACAATAAATATACCTGCACTTAAAAGAGATAAAATTTTTAAAATCAAACACTGACACGGAAATAAAGTGATATTTTTGATTTCTGTCGCTTCGGTATGTAGACTAAAGTAAAATATCAAAATAGAAATAAAAATCATTTATTTCAGACCGTTTTGGTCCATATAAAGCACAGTTAAAAAATTTTTAGTACTAAACATAACAATTTCAACATATTTTTATTACATACACACAGTTTAGAATAATTAGGAATATTAAAAAAGTAAAATACTTTGTTGACAGAGGTAGGTGTGCACTCAGTGCCAGGTGTAGGCGTAAAGAAGCGACCAAGAAACCTGCCTAGCCTAGCCTGTTATTTGTTATTTTTCAAATTGGAGAAAAACCCGTCCAAAGCTTTTTTATCGTCTAGTAATCTGATATTTTATAGTAAGCCTTTTTGCACAGGAATGTTTTCACAGTTTGAATTTATTTACTGATAATTTTTGGAACACACTAGGAGTTTTGTTGTAGAAGCGTATACATGCCCTATAAAATATACATTAATTTTGTGTAGCCTAGAAATTGAGTAATCCTCAAACTCATTATTTAAATCTACGCAGGTTAGAAACTATTAGATAGCAAATAATTAAATGCTTCTAACAAAACCTACAAGCTAACCTCAAATTCCTGGAAGGGACAACATAGTAATCCTTTAGAAATAAACTTTCATGAACCAGGAGCAAAATTCTGCTATCCAATCGCTTTACTAAGACCATGATATCGTCGCAGAATTGTCCATAGATTAAATCTGTGCCTCTTCTGATGGGTGATATAAATCGAGTTGTACCCTTTTTGTGATTTTTACATAGAAAAATTACAATTTTTTTGGTCTATGTCACGTTCTTCTATCGTCTATAGTTTTGGAGATAATTTCGTGCAAAGTGATATAACTGCCAGGATATTAGCAAAAAAATGGTGAATATAGATATATATCAAGTTGTAACCCCTTTAAGAAATTGCTACTGGTTTTCGTGCTTCGTGGTATAAGAGCGATTATAATAATTTTTACATTTTATTTTTCAGTGTAGGTATTTATCGTGAATATTGATATATTTAGAGTTATATCACTTTGAACCAATCTTTCTCAATACTGATTAGGGTACAATTCAATAGAAAATAATCTAATCTTTGGGGTAGTATTTTTATCATTTGTGATGTGTGTGTGTTTGAGCAACATTATCGAACGTATCATGAAAAATTTTCACCGCGATGCTCTATTGTCAGTTTTCCGCGTTTTCTTTTTTTATTCTAACCAGCCAGTGCAGCTTGTACTGCTTAGTATGCTTAAAACCTTTATGCAGCTAACTATTGTCAAAACAAAATAGAATTCGAAATACATTACGGACCGCATAGAGCGGACAGTAATAATATTACTGTCCGCCGGTTCGGGTAGGCCCAAAAAATGCTCAAAGAAGGTTCTCGAAATAATCAGCAGATTACATGCTATGTTTGAGTAAATTTCATGTTAAAGGCTCCGGTGTAAATCGTTAATGGCCACTTTATGTAAATTGAACCCCAAACTCAAAGATTGTTTATGTTTTGATAACGTGACTTGCATTTGGTATCCTATAAAATATCAGACCTTTTTGTGAAGGGACTTCCCCGGAGAATTAGTATTATTCTTATATGGTCTTAAATGGTATTATTATTATTATATGGTGGATTCTACCGTCTAACGTACACAATTGTGCACATATGTATGTATGGCATAGTAACCTTTATTATCAAATAAAATTACATCATATAATAGAAAGAAATTAGAGCTAGTATTTACAATTGAAACAATGGAGCTAACTGCAGACTGTTGAAGCAATCTACCAGCTCAACTGATCCATATCAATACCAGTCGGAAGCGTTCAGAGTAAGCATAAAAAGTCGCAGTAGGCGAAAGTAAAAAAAAAATATATAAAAACAATATTATAAAAACCGAAACAAATTAAGCTAAGAATTATGTGAAAATTTAATTGAGTCAAACATTATAGATGATTTTCAATTTTCTATTCTCTGCTACTTCAGTCTGACCAGAATGAGTAGAAATTAATTATCAAGAAACTCAAATTTACTGTAAACTGGCAACTCTTTATGCTGCATTTACCAGTGTGGCCGCCACAGAAATCTGAATAATAATGCACTAGAAAGGGCGTGCCTGTGTGACCTTGTCGCCGCACAGGTGACTAACGAGCCACCAGCGCGCTAGTAACTTTTTAGTATTGTTCGAGACGGTGGACGTGAAAGTACCAATAAATATGGTGTGTAGGAGCATATCCAATTGCGGAAACTCTTCCACAATTTGCAATTATACCAAAAAGAAGATTGCATTTCATCGGTAAGTATTATTATTTTATTTTATTGCTGTTTTTTAATAAAATAAACGGAGACAAATTAATCACTATGAAAATTATAGTTTTTTCGTTATTTTGCACACTATTGCTGTATTAGCTCTTCATTATCCAGAGCGATACAAACGCACGCAGCAATGTTTAGCTTCGACAACAATTATCGATAAAATCATTTTATTATCAATAAAAATAATAATTGTTTTGTTAGACAAAGCATTTAAAAACATCTACAAAAAGAAAAGAAAGAAAATACATTTATTTGGACCCAATAATACATAACACGACCTATTACAAGACACATTACAATAATAAACAAGTACAAATAAACACATGATTATATAGATAGAAAAACAGATAACGCAGTGTGTTATCTATTTAAAGGGCCAAAAAGGTCCCCGTCTCAGCATTATGCCGCTACAAGCCGAAGCTAGTAGCGGCACTGGTTTTCAGACAGGTCCTGGTGGGGCCACATTTACTTTGGCATTTATTTGGATACATGATATTATGCCATTATACTTGGGGGTTATCTGTGGGTGGCACAAAGCTGGATTACAAGTACAAAAACAGTTCTGGGCAGAATTGTGTCAAACCAGACGCAGAGCCATCAGACAAGAAGTCGAAGTTGAAACTGTTTGTACCTACTACAATATAGGCCTAACATCATTCCCACTTATACTCCTCATTATCTGTGAGAAAGTCAGTAAATATCAAGAATATATTTGCAGATTGTGGTTCCTACTACCTTCGTTATTCCAAAAATATGTTTATTTGTTGATTTGGTGATGGTAATTGCAAACTGATAAGTGTTGATGGAAAGATAAAAAAACAAATGAGATATTGTCCAGAAATATACATAAAAAACCTACCTCCGCATGTTCACCAGGATACTTCTCATTGTTTGGTACCTAAAAATTAAATTAATATACATTTTTATAGTCAATAACAGAAAGGTTTAATTGTATTTACGAACGACTTCGAGAGCGCAAAGGAAAACGTTCCGCTCCGTTGAAAAAAAAGTTATACAGCTACTACGCAAAAAGTTGTTCGTACTGTATATTGACCCTGATATTTATTTATTTATTTTAATAGCTAAGATGTTGGACGGAGTGATTGATATGCATCTCAGTCACAATTTGAGCTTACACGATGCCCAGTTTGGCTTTAGGGCCGGACTGTCTACTGAATCAGCAATACTGAGTCTCAATCACACCGTCCGGTACTATACCAGCAGAAACACACATGTCTACGCCTGTTTCTTAGGTATGTATTAATAACTGAACTAGTACTAACAGATGAAACAAACAAAATTATAAATACTAATACAATGTATAAGAGATACGTACAGTGTGCCTTAACAGAGGTAGTACCTATTCTTAAAATATCTACTCTAAATAACAATAAAAATAAAAAATAAAAATTTAGTCTGGTTTGCATGATGCCAGTTCCAAATGATACGGATTGGTAACTACAAGAAGTGGAACTAGGATGGATATTGGTTATTAATTATCATAATTAAAGTCGTGGTGTAAATAATAATAATTGAGGCCCTCATTCGAAGAAGTAAATATTAATTAACTTCTTAAAAGCATTGCGCTTCATGTTGAAGAGATCACATTCTTTTGAATACTAAGTATTGAAAGTTTGCATAGTCCGCGGTAGATATGTGTTTTTCCGGTAATTAGTGGCGCAGTTCGGAATATACAACTTGAGGTGGTTTCGTCGACAACCTCGGCTGGACGGAACGGTTAGTCCTATTCTGGATAAGAGCGTGGGTGAGTCAACCTATCTATTCAAGAGAATGTTGAGCAATAATGACAGGTCAGCAGCTTCTCTTCTCAACTCTAGCGGTAACAAGTGATGGTGTTTGCAGCTATCTATGTAGTCGGGGTTAATGATCTCATGCTTGTAGTTAATAAACTTAAGAAATTTCCGCTGAAGTTTTTCAAGCAAAAAAACATATTTATTATACTGGGGGTTCCATACCTGCGAGACATATTCTAGGTGACTTCGGACCAGTGAGCAGTAAAGAATTTTTAGAGTTTTGAGGGAACTGAAATCCTTAGTCACCCGGTACAGAATGCTAAGCATCTTCACCGCCCTAGAGGAGATTTTTTCTGCGTGTATATAGGTTGGTATAGTTAATAACAAAATGTACATAATTTAATCCTAAATTATAATAGGAACGCGTGCGCATTGCATGTTGAAATATCGATTTTGTAGAATCAGTAGAAGTATAAATTTATAACATAAGGACCTACGTTACATACAAGACAAGTGAGAATTAGTACAATTTGAAGAAAAAAAAACATGTTTGGTATCTGTCCAGCATTATTTATTTATCTCTTCGAGCTCAGAGCCAGGCTAAAGTCCTTTGAACTAAACGGTTAAATTAAATGACATAAAAGCAGGTGACTACGGCAGTAGTTATTAAGCTGGCTCAGGTGCCCGGAGCACTTAGCGGAATATCTCCTAGAGAGCCTAGCACTTTGCATAGGAAGCGACTTTTATCATACGGGATGGAACTCATTTATCATTCTAAATTCTTACTTCACATCACATCATACTAATATTATAAATGCGTAAGTTTGGATGTTTAGATGGATATTTGTTACCTCTTTACGCCATAACGACTGACCCGTTCGGGCTGAAATTTTGCATAGACGTAGCTTTGCCAGAGCCAGGCGGCTTGCCTAGAACTGGACTCAAAGGACACATCTAGGTTAGTCGAGGACTGTTTGTCACGCCTACACGCGCTCGGCTCGAATAACAGAGTCGTGCTAAGGTGGGTACCTATCATGGCCACCTTAAGAAAATAAAATATTATAAGAAATGGACGTAGGTTTAGCCTAAGCCTGGAATCAAACATAGATTTTTTATCCTATAAAACAGTTCCCATGAGATAAAAATAACGCTTAAACGTCTCCATAGAAACAACGCGTGCGAAGCCTCGACAGAAACTAGTGTATTATAAAAGTGAAAGAAATTGTCTGTCTGTCGGTTACCTTTTCACGCCTAAACGGCTCAGCGGATCATAATGAAATTTGGCGGACATAGCTACTTGTAAAGAGCGTGCGAAGCCGTATGCAGAAGGTAGTATGAATATAAATACAGGGTGTCCAGTGGCAGATTTTAATGTTTAAAAAACTGTAAAAAAAAAACTACACTTGCGATATAAAGCAAATTTATTTTAATTTTATAACAACAAATGCGGATTTTATTTTTTAAAAACCACGTTCTCCAAATCGCGGCCATCGAGTCTGACACACTCTTCCAGTCTAGCACGCATGTTTTCATAAACACGTTTACAGAGCGACTGGGGAATCCTGCTGACTTCGGCTCGAATACTTTCTTTAAGTTGTGTCACAGTGCTCGGATTGGTTTTGTAAACAACAGATTTTAGGTATCCCCAAAAGAAAAAGTCACATGGGCTTAAATCGGGTGATCTAGGTGGCCACGGAATGGTACCGTTTCGGGATATGTTTTTTTCAGGAAATAACTGCCGCACTGCATTCATGGACACATTAGCAGTATGAGCTGTGGCTCCGTCCTGCTGGAACCATGTGTTTCGGTTGAAGGATGGACTATTCTGTAGTTCTAGTCTAAAAAAGTCACTTAACATCTGGGTATATCTCTCCGAATTCACAGTTACAGTTTGGCCACGTTGATTTTCAAAGAAATAGGGCCCTATGATTGCAGATGCAGATGCATTCATCCGTGGCTACCGATGGTGTAGGTCCTGGCCTGGGTCTATTCAATGTTGATCCTGTAGCTCTGAACCTTGCTACCCATGATTGAATGAGGTTGATCGATGGTCCATCACGTAATCGACGAATACCGTAACGATTATTAAATCGACGGCGTGCTACAGACAGCGAAAATCCACTCGAATTGTACGCCTCGATGGCAAAAGCGCGATGCGCTCCACTCCACTGTTCCATGGCAACTAAAACATCCGCACCGCTTGCGCTTCTAACGACGCCCCCCGCGCCCCTCTATCGTGTTGCGTTTAGAAACTATGTTCGCTCAAACTTTAAAATCTGCCACTGGACACCCTGTATAAATATACAACACTAAAAATTACTTACCTACATCGGAATTTGGAATATTTACAAAACATGATTTGTTTTTAGGGTTCCGTACCCGAAGGCTGAAAACGGAACCCTAATACTAAGCCTCTGCTGTCTGTCCATCCGTCCGTCCGTCTGTCACAGGGCTCTATCTCATGAACCGTAATAGGTGTACCTACTGAGTAGAAATTTACGCAGAATGTGTATTTCTCTTGCCGCAATAACAGCAAACAATAAAAATGAAAAAGGGGGCTTTTCATTTGGATATTTATTTTATTTCATTACAAAAAACGTGTATTTTTTTGGTAATTATGCTCTTCGTATGTCGAGGTTGTATCTCTTCAACCGTGAAAATTAGACAGTTGAATTTTTACAAAGTGTGCATTACTATTGCCATATAATAATAATAAAATAAATATAATAATTCAGGGGGCAACGACCGTACCAAGTGAAACAACGATGACCGAAGTTAAGCAGCGTTGGGCGCGGTCAGCACTTGGATAGGTGACTGCGTTATTTTGGTTTTTTTCCTTTTCTGTCGACCTTTATAAAAAAAATCTCTTTTTAGAATTTCTTTTGTTTCTTTTGCGAAATATATCAAGTTTGGAACGGAACCCTTCGTGTGCGAGTCATTTCGGACTTGGCCGGTTTATTTGATAGATACAAATCATACTTGATGTCGATGATATACTAAGTTAGTGATAGTTTCAAAAATCTCAGTCATAAATAATAATTTATGACTGATTTAGCAGTAAACTAAGAAAATTACAATAAAATAACACAAACAAATTTGAACTAGTATTTACAATTGAGCTAACTGCATACTGTTTCAAACAATCTGAAGGTAGCTCAACCGATCTATAACAATACCTGATTTGGCTGATTATTATTGATCGATAAGTTTTTAATCACACAATAAAAATAACGACACCTCAATTTTTCTAACTAGTTGTTTTGGTCTGCCGTCCCATCGGATTATGTAAATGTGGGAAAAGAGAGTGCACCTGTATTTGCGTACACACTTGTGCACAATAATTATGTGCTACGCACATGGTAAGTCTCCGTTGAGACTACCCGCCGCGCCGTGGCCAAAAATTCGGAAAGGAGAAAGAAAGTAAAAAAAATAACTTATTTGAATCCAGAAACACAATAAGTAGGTAACTTACAAAAAATAGATAGGTCAAAAAAAAAACAAATTAAAGTACATAAAATATACTTACTACATATAATATGAAAAAACAGAAACAAACAAGGCTGTAACATTATGTTACAGGGGTCCAAAAAGGTTCCTGTCTCAGCATATTGCCTCTTCAAGCAGAAGTAGCGTATAAGTATATCATATTATTAGATTATTTATTGGTTTAAGATTATCATTGGTAAGCCCCCTGCCTTTCTTAAATTCCCATAATTCTTTCCATTCAAAGGTAACCTGGAAGAGATCGCTTCTAAGCGATAAGGCCGCCCATTGTACTTGTGTCTTATGTAATGTCTTTTGTATTGTATTGTATTGTATTGTAGTAGTGCTGGTTTTCAGACAGGACCTACCTAGGAAGGAGGACATCATCATCAATAATAAAGACAGAAAACGATCACACAAAAGTCAGCCTAGCCCTTTTACCAAATAATTTTAAACGCCATCAAGCTACCTAAACATAATTGGTAAAACCGCAAAACCGATTTCATATTTTCCTAGTAGCAAAAATCATAACCCTCTTTCATCGTACAAAAAAAAAAGTTAAGTAAAAGAGTTTTCTGGATAGGCAGTTAAATGAGATCCGACCCTAAAAAGGGTGAAAAGGTCGAAGGTCAAACGTGGTTTTCAATATTTTCTATTCTTTCTTACACAAGGCGGGTGTTAAAAGGAACGGAGGGAGGGGAACTATTCTGAAAGCTTGCGGTACTTTACGCAGTGATATGGAAGTCGAAGACGAGTCGTTCTGCCGTCCCATCTGATTGTAAGAGTACTCTAACGTGTGTTTGCGAACACACTTGTACACTAAAATATGTTCTGCATACACAACTCAACTCTTTTTTTAACAGCCAATCTAGCTGTTATGAAAAGAGTTGAGTTGGTTGTCTGTGAGGAGAAAAGGTTTTAGATTAACAATTTGATCAGAGAATGTAATGAATAAGCTATCCGTTCGTAGGTAGTGTTTGACTCACATTTTTCATCGATTTCGATGAAAATTTGTGCACAAAAATTAAATCTTAAAATCAAAATAAATATTCCCAAATGCTACAAAAGTATTAGTACCATTAAATCCAAGTTTGTGGCAACATGGTTTCATAGAAATATGTTTAGGATTTTCATTAAACTAGTCCGTTACACTATTTCTTGAGGGACGCAGAAAAAAGTTGTATACTTACCACATCATAGTTTAATCTAGCGATTAAGCTTAGAAATGTATTTACCTAGAAGGCAGAAGTTAATAAAAAGCACCAAACATTAAGAATTACGTATTTTTCATCAAAACACAAGTAGTATAGGTACCATAATCGAAGGTAGAAAAGATAATGTATCTATCTTTTGAAATATATCTTATGAATACATTATAACGAATACGTTATTTGTACGAATGAATACTATCTGATATGAACACCGTTTCTTCAGCTACATTTACAGGAACATAACAGTCCATATATTTTTTGAAAAAACCGGACGGTTTCAAAACTGCCACCCACGACACGATACACACTTTCTCATGCGATTTCCTCTTTTTTTAAATTTACCGGTTTTAATACTTACCAGAAAACAAGGCGATGGTACTGCTTTGCAGCACCGCCTAACCCGCTAAAGCATCCTATCGCTAAAGCGCCTATCCCGCTAATGCAATGAACATAAAGGACGATGATAGCAGCTGAGTCGTATGTTTTCGACCCTAATTACTTCCATTCACTTCCGCCGCATCAACTTAATTGTTGGAAACATCAATGAAAAAACATTTAGGTAGGTTTTATCGATAAAATTATCGCGGACAATGTGGTACATCACTAGAACATAATGCATTTTGTATGGGTTTTTATTGTTGTGTTGAAATTATTGTTGGTTTTGATCACAAAGTACTTTTGTATAACGAGAAATAAAAACGTCTCACTAAATATTTTTAGAGTCCTATCTCAATATTAGCACTAAGTATTGATATAAGGATCGACACTGGGTTAGAAGACAGTACTCAACATACAAACGCTGCGTGGAAAACAAAAATATACTGAAAACGGCGAAAACAAAACAGAAAAACACCAGGTAGAAATACGACGGTTATTTTTCTGCAAAATTTAAATGTCATGGTTGTCATGGCAATAAGTCGTGGACCGAAGAAATCCCTCTGCAATTAGTACATCAGTCAGCACCCTCTGTTATCGCCTTTACACAGGCGTAAAATCTGTTCCAGGCTTTTCCTTCGATGATTGGTGGCTCTGATTTTTATCAAGGACATTTTGATACGTCAAACTTTGCGTCAAATTGTTGGTTGCACAGAGGCGGTGTCAATATAGATTTTGTAGAGTACTTCCGGTCCAGTCTCGGTTTCCTTCGTCCGAGGATTAACACACCGACAACCGCTGGTGTAAACGTGTTCTCGAGTGGAGACCGCGACTCGGCAAACGTAGTGTAGGACGCCCTCCGGCCAGGTGGGATGACGATCTGCGAAAGACTGCAGGCAGATGCAGCATGCGGCAAGCTGAAGACAGGGCGCTATGGCGCTCATTAGGGGAGGCCTATGACCAGAAGTGGACTAAGATATGTTGATGATGTGATGAGTAAAATGGAGGAAATTGCATCATTACAGCGACAAGAGCTAGGCTCTTTAATTTATCATAACACCTGGCTAGTCTTGATCGAGACTGGCAGAGTTATCGCGGCGTTTTCCCGTCGACTGGCACGTCACAAACGCGACTTTACAACGTGTCTGCCGTCACCGCATTTTTCGCCGATTTCTTGATCTTTTTGTAGGAATACTTAGTAATATCTATATATATCTAGATTTTCCATTAAAATTTTCTACAAATAAGCTTGTAAATATTTTGTAGTTGAATAAAAACAATTAAAAGAGAACCACGTAAAGTAAAAGGATTTGTAAAATCGCGGTGAAAGTTAGTAAATGAGGTATATATATATTTGGAAAGTCCTCATGAATTTTGCTTTAATAATTGAGCAATTTTTCGGCAGACATTTGTTTATTCACGGCGCTAGAACATTCCCAGACGACATATAACAGAAAAAGCTGTCTACAAAACAAAACGCAAACGTAAATGTAACTTTATGTTTTTTTACCATCTTATAAAATTCCTGTTAAATATTTATAAAGTCGTTCGTTTAAGAAATGCTTCATTATTCAGACGCTGTTGAAATTAAATGGTAAATAAATAAGTCGGAGTCCTTTTTAGGAATTGGCCTGAATAGATCGCAAAATGCCCTATTTAGACGTGTAGGGTTTTCAAAGCCTTTTGTAAAAGTGCGAAAATCTATGATTCTGATAAAATCCAAACTTCATAGGTAGATAGGTAAATTCATCATCGTTAAAGCCTGAATGCCTGCGCGAAAATAAAAATAGAAAATTCTGATTACTTTCAAGCAAACCCAACTCTTATCACCTACATAAGATAGCGTTTGCGCAAAAACTAATGAGAAAGTTCGATTTTAGTTTTTATGAGTAGGCGTATACTCTGGTAGACCTCCAAGTTCTGGTGCCAATCCCCTACGGTCCTGCGCTATTTGAATCCAGGTCCGCCCTATGACGCTTGTAAATTTTGTACGGAATACTTTCGTAAGTATTGTTTTATTTCATCTACATAATCATCATCACTATATCAGCTCACATATCCCCACTGTTGGACATAATCTTCACCCATACGACGCCACAAATAAATAGATAAATAATGCTGGACAATCCACACAGCATCATCTAGCCCCAAGCTAAGCAGAGCTTGTGTTATGGGTACTAGATGACTGATGTACTTAATACAATACATTACATACCTACCTAAATAGATTTTTTTTTACAAATAGCCATAGATAGATAATTCTTTATCGTACCACACAAAGACAGAAATAGATGCTAAGAGTAGACGAAGTACAAAGCATCTGCATCCATCGACTCCCTGCGACCGCTACAATGCCGTTCAATCGAGTGGATTGTCTCCCAACACTCCGTATTTCGTTGCTTTGCGATCGCCATTCAAGAACCTACTCCCCAGCGGTTATCAGTTCTGCGAGCTATATTACCCCCTCCCCTTGCCACTTCAGCTTACTAATTCATCTACATATATTATATCTTCTCTTCATCTCTCCATCAGTCGAATGGTAAAAATTCATATTAAGGCCACCGTATAAGAACTACGTGATGTTCGCTGCCCAGAGCGATATCGGTAACTTTCGCACGTTCCGTGGTAATTAGACGTACAGGTTCTACGGAACCCCATATGGGTCAAATCGGCCAAATCGGTTCAGACATATAAAAAGTTTTGGTGGAAAAATTAAACTCACATTACCTGCATGACACATTACATAGATACACCCTGAAAACATTACACTCCTCTTGTAGGATGTCCTGTAAAAATCCGCTCCCAGTCTTGCTGCCTACAAAGTCACTCGATAATAAAATTTTGCATCATCGTATACCACGTCGCAAGTTAGCTACATTCCTTACAAAAACCTTGAATAAACTTATTCCATTACTTTCGACGGCTTTCTTGAATATTTCGTTACTCAAATCCAGACAAAGCTGGTTCGAGGATCGGCGCTCGGAACGTTTCCCGATAAACCTACTTTCTTTAAGTATTCATTAGAGACGTCCTATTTCCACTTTTAGATAAATAGAGCTAGATAGAACTGAAACTGTAGGACATATTTATTTACCCCTTTATTCATAATGGTCCGCTTACAGATTTATCAGTTGCTAAGCAGCGTTATTTCTCACTCTGACCTAAATCAATTGAGGTGACAGGGTGAGAGATAGCAATGCTCTAAGTAAGCAGACTATTATGAATAAGATGGTTAGTCTTTAGACAACGTCAGTGGCGCACTGGGCGAAGGTCCCCCTGCGTCGTAGGTGGTTGCAGGTTCAATTAAGTATTCATTAGGTTCCTCTTATCCTCACTTTGGTGATTTGAAATCGGAATTAGTTACTGCTACGGCCCGTAGCAGGCCTACGGCGTAGCTACGTCGCCGTAGCAATAGGGGTTTCATGTTTTTCATTGTTCAGAATATTTTTTAATTACGAGGAAGGCAATACAATTTCATGTTCCTTCCTTTGTACTTTGTTCCAATAAATATATTATATTTTTTTTTTTACTAGCTGCTGCCCGCGGCTTCTTATGTGGTTTTCAAGTAGCCAATGTCCGTCCACGGGATACCATTTACCTTCCTGCCGAAATACATTAAAATCCGTTCAGCGGTTAATGCGTGAAAAGGTAACAGACAGACAGAGTTATCTTCAGATTTATAAAATTAGGTATGGATGTTTAAACCTGACAAGTTTGAGAGGGTTGTCAATGTGTTTCACCTCTATACAACATTGACTCGTTCTATTCTTGCTCCTCGCCGTAATTGCGCTCTCAGAGCGATTTGCATTAAATCTAATGTTTAACTACCATTCTTATCTTTCTTTCTACTTAGGAGAACAATAGCAGCTCCTGAATACCTGATTTTGGGTGTTATTGTGTGATTGTTTTAGATTTACAAGTAGGTATTACAAATCCCAGGTAAGGTAAAAGTATTCAAGGTCAGTCGAAGTTTTTAGGAGAATTTTCGCGAGCGTGTTTTCAGTGTAGTGCGTTTCTCGTGCTTTCTGTAAAAGAACAACGAGTGAGAAACTAGATCGACATAAGTGTGTTAATTTTTTTGACTTCACCTCGTTTGTAATATCATTCTAAGCCTTCTTCTTAGATGTCAATGGTTCCCGAAAACTTGAATCGTTTTATTATTGTGATATTAAGCGTGCAGAATGCAGCCAATGCGTGGTGAAAATACTATGAGTCCTTCGCTGAACTTCATAAATAGATAGGCTGGTCGTTAATGCTGGTAAGTAAGTATTTAGGAGGAAGTTTAGGTTTTGAATGCTAAAATATTTATCCATTTGGAGCACTAAACACAACAGAATAAATCTAAATAAACACATAAATACATATAACGTACGAGTCACAGCTAGACTCATGTTTAACATATACCTAAAACTCATTTTGCAAGGGTTAAAACTTAAAACAAGCAACGAACATACAAACAAAGATTCCTTGTAGACGGTAGCGGCAGCGACACAAAACCAGTACCTAATATATCACAGGTCACCTAGATCTAGGACTTATCGCCTGGCTTCCGCAACCGCTAACAGTAAATACTGGGTGACAACCCTGCCCTGGGAGTCACGGTGTGGCTGTGCTTGTCACATCCAGTAGGTTTACTATTGTTTTTTGAAAGTAGCCAATATCCTACACAGGTACCTTATTATATTACACCTACACGTACAGCGTACGTATATATACCACGTCTACTGCTGTCTAAACATGAAGGGTTTTGCTATAATCATCACGCTGTCTTTCTTCTGGTAAATCTACCAGCCCCTAAGCCCTCGGCCGACTCTTAGGACTTCCATGGGCTGAATTCTTAAAGATTATTTAGGTTCTCTTAGCGATTTTGGTTCGAAAAGATGTGCATGGTATCTACAGTTTTAAACGCAATGGGAATCCTGATAAACCATTCTTAACGGAGGTCTTCTATAATCAAAGAGGTTCACTCTTGCCAGAGTGCTCGTGATTACGATGGATTCGCAATGAATGGTTGCTGTTACAATGTGGGAGCAGTGTGTCATGGTAGACCGCCCTGCAGAGGTAACGACATTTTTATCGTTGTCTTAATCAGAAAGCACGATACTTTTATGCCGTAGGTAGCCATCAGAGCAAAAATAGTGTTAGCGCGAGTTTTCTGTGTGACTTGAGGTCAAAGCTATCTTGTGATCCCACCTTGGTAAAACTTATTATGCCATTTTAAACTTTATGCTCAAAGTAATAGCTGTTTTAGTTGCGGGAACTCTAACAAGTTGTAAGTTGATTTCAGACTGGTCTGTAACTAATAATGGTCAGTGCCCACTAACCGCAACACTGCTGGCCTGCTTCTGGTACGTAAGCAAAAATATGCTGTTGTCTATCTCCATGACTACATTATTTTCAATCTAATTTCTAAATTTGCCATAGCCATAGCTTCTAACTTTGTGTGTCCACTATAATGGTCTTTAGTGTTTTGATAACTATCATAAAATTGTATTATATACTGCTGCGTTTTTATTATCGCAACTAAGCAAAACCACAAGCTTTACCAAAATCTTCTTTACATACGGAAAATACTGAAGTGTGTCGATTTTCATTGATCTGAAATTATATAAGTATTAATGTAGTTCTAGTTCTACAGGTGAAATTAGGAGCATTTACCAGTAACACAACATTGAGCATTCGTTGTTTTGACATATACTCGAACCACACCTCGAACATGACGTCAATGTTTTGTTACAACCTGATTTTAAAAACCAACGAGCGTTTTGGTGTATCTTTTTATCGAGCTAAGGCACGAGCGCGGGTGACGGGGGCCGGCACGGCAGGCGTCGAGCATTCACAAGAACGTTGTAACGTTGTTGTGAATGCTCGACGCTGAACTTTCTTGTAAATGCTCGAGCATTTACAAGCATTCGCTGTGTTCGACGTAATGCTCACCGCGAGTGAGCATTTAAATCTCTTTGTACCTCGCGTACATTTTTCCTCGGCCCGCACACCTTACAACACCTTAACATCCTTAACATTCCATGTTCTAGCAAATGCTATAGTCTATACTCACCTTAAAAGTAAAAAAAATAAAAAAAGAATACAAACGACTCCAAATAGTAATTATAGAGAAAATAATAACAAACCAAATTATCTCAGTAAACGCGTGCGAATGCAGAAGCTTGGCTTTTTTAAATATAAACGGTTCACTTACTAAATGTAAACAAAAGCAGCCAATATCTACAAACCCAAACCCGCTATTTCTAAGCCGTAAACGGAACCCCTTTCGTCAAATAAAGAATTTTTCTGAAGCAAAATGTTTCAGTATTTCTGTGTCGAGAAAGATTTCTGCATTTTCACAGTGCTCGTATTTTACGAAACAAAACCGGAGCCAGTTGCATCGTAACTGATTAGACAACTTTCGAGTTAGCTTAGAGTTTCACATAGAGATGTGTCAAAAAGTTTGTTATCTACTCTACTCTAGTTTTCTCCACATTAGTCTCTCTCGTACTGGTTTTTCGGTGGTATTCTTTTTACGGTAAGAAACTCTTTGTGATAGAATATATCTGTAAATGTAAATGAATGAGAATATTCTTATTGAAATTAAAACTACTATACACAATTAGCCTTAATCTATGTTATATATTTACAAAGAAAATTACAATTTAATAATAAAAACAAACTAGAACTAGTTCTGGTTTGTTTTTATTTACAATTGAAACAATTAATCTAACTGCAGACAAGCAATCTACAGGTAGCTCAACTGATCCATATCGACTGATTCATAGTCGGAAGCGTCCCCAAGACGCTGGCCGCATTGCCCCGCTGTATGGCAATGCTGATGCGCTGCGCCAGATACCCACCAACTCTCTACTACTGCTACTCTATGTATACCAGTGCATAACATATCCTTAATGTAAATCATGGCAAACAAGAACGTCTTTAAAAACTGTCAAAAACCGCTCCCGTTTCCGCTTCTCGTTGTCCACTGAAAACGCACACTTACCGAAAGTGAATGCTATTTTCAAACTGACAACCTCCTCCATTTTGTGTCAAAGCATAAAACAAAATGGCCGAACAGTGCTAGCGTTCGTCCCCGTGTAACAGCCGGTGCCTTACTTCCTAACCACAGAGAGTTATGAATTTAACGTTTATGATATTAAAGCGTCCCTGAAGACACTGCGTGTCAATTTACAGTTAATTTAATATGTCAACTTTGGGGATGAACGGGTTAGCAATTTGTTGGACTTATGAATGTTAATATAGGATGAGTTAACTTGAATTTGTAGAGTCGTTATCGGCATTCTCAAATGTCACCAAAACTTAATAATATCCATTCATGACGACTGATGTGGCGCGGCGGGTGGAGGTCCGCCTGCGAGCAGGAGGATGCAGTTTCAATTCTCGCCTTGGGAAAAATATTTGTACGATCCGCAAATATTTGTTCCGGGTGTTTTGGGTACTTTCTATGTATAACAAAAAAATATATATCTATGTAGTGTCAATACACTACATAAATATATATTATAATACAATTATTAAGTACAATATTAGTCATCTAGTTCCCATAACACAAGCTCTGCTTAGCTCGGGGATTATGCTGTGTGTCCAGCATTTTCTTTTTACTTATTTATCCTATTTATTTCGATCGTTAGGAAAGGGACGACAGCTGCATTTGGAATGCTATTAAATTTGTTTAGTTTTGAAGACATGTGAATAACCGCCATTGTTGCGATCAAAGTCAATAATTTGTATCGTTTATTTCACCTACAATATTTGTAGACTGAAAATCAGAATCCAAAGGTTGACTGCACATTGATTACTTGATTTATTTTAAAATTATATTTGGTAGAGTGCCTCAAAAAGCAATTCGACTTTTTTAAACAACCTGAATATATGTATTATTGGATTCCCACCTTGGAACAAATTTATCTACGATCTTGCACATTAGGTTTCTATGTAAGTAATAAAAAATACTTATCGATCCATCTTTTTTGGGTACCTCCACCTCCACAGCCTATATTGGTCCACTGCTGGACCCAGGTCTCCCCCTGATAAGCGCCTTGATGGCTTTTATCTCACGGGGGTTAATGCCCATAATCCCCACGCTGGGCATGCGGGTATCGCAGTTAGGTGGTAGAATTGTTCTGCAGGGACGCTGCTGCCCGCCCCCGGTGGATATCCCTTAGTCGGCTCTTACGACACCCGCGGGAAGAGTTGGGGTGGTGCAAATTCTAAGCCGGCACCACGCAGCAAACCTTGGGTACACCCTACCTAATAATAATGAATAAAAGTACCTATCAGTAATACACGAGCTATATCTTATTTTATTTTATTAATTAAACAAAATCCACAGCTCTCTCAAATAAAAGTAACTAAAACCTAAAAATATAACTTACAGCCAATAACAGGATTTACATTTTATAAAGTATGAAAAATTAAAGACGACAGTCACCAATATTGTCAGTATGACATTAAAGAAAAACATATGGTTTTGGTTGGCAGGTAGAAAATCCCTCGGCATTAAGCCCACCCTTTGTACCTTAGTGCAATAAAGTGTTAAACTAAATAATTATTAAAGAAAATACAAACTTAACAAACTACTACCAATTTAAACAAATACATAATAACATCAACTAAAAATAGAATTACTAAACCTATTTAATATATTTATATATAATACATACAGATAACACATATTAGAGAAACCCTACTTATAAAATAACTTACTACAATTATGTTACAGGTACGATTAGAAAAAGTATCAGTTATGAAGCCAGTTAAAACACAAGCTCTACATAATTTGGTGCCAAATTACTGAATACTGAGTCCAGCATTGTTTATTATGCAATAATGGCGGGTTAAAAAGATAATAAACTCATTATCTCTTCGAAACCTTTACATAATAAAATCCCGACATGAAATGTACGTAAATTGTTTAAACATCGTATTTAACGACAATTTCATTATATATTTTATCGATAAATCCATTATTTTGTCATTCGAGGGCATTAACGCGAGATAAAGTTCAGCAGTGTCGGTAAATATCGTGTTACGTTATCGGATTTACGAGGTTTCGTGACTTTAACATAAATGGAAAATGTTCTTGATATATTTGTATTTTCTTTATTGATCAAAACTTATTATATTGTTATTATAAGACACTTTAAACCATGCACTGGATAAGAAATCACATAATATCCCAAAAATATTTCGACTTCGACGGGACTTGAACCCGCGTCTCGAAGTCGCAAGGACTTTTGGGATATGATTTGATTTCTTATAGTTATAACTACTTCTTGTAGACAGTCTTAGGCTAATGTTCTGGTGTTCTTCGAAAACACAATCGGACAATTTACATTATTATTTGAAGGTTAAGACAATTTCATACATTAAACGTCAAAGTTGAAGATGCCTATTGTCCAATTAACATTTGAAGAACTACTAAGGGTGGTGAACCCTTAGGGCCTTATCATACTAGCAGTTTGCGAGCGGGCACGCAGCGAATACGTCGCGAACACGCCGCGGCAGCGCAGCGAAGACGTCGCGGACGTGTGGCGGATATGCAACGTTTTCGTCGCGTATTCGCAGCGAGTTTACGACGTATAGTACACTCAGTAAACAAAATGGATTCCGACGAGGAACCTCTGCTGTTGGTTTTGTTACTTCGAAGACGCAGGAGACGAAAATATAAATTAACCCAGTGTGAAGCATAAGCACTATAATCATAAAAACCTTAGTTATCTACTTGTAGACAGTCTTAGGCTGGAAGAACCCTGAATCCTGAAAAGGTCAAAGAATGGTAACAAGGATCCAGTGTAACAGAATAAATTCAGCTTTTTGCTATTCGGGTACAGCACTACAGTCAGCAATTACGGTACCTACACAATAGTGTTAGCTTTTTGTTGCGTTCGGTGCGATTGTTAGCAATTTTACATATAAGTGGGTGTGGCGCGAGTGTCGAAGAATCCGTACTTTTTTAAATGTGCATAAATATCTATCTATCTATATATATATATAAAAGAAAGTCGTGTTAGTTACACTATTTAAAACTCAAGAACGGCTGAACGGATCTCGGTGAAATTTGGCAGCGAGGTAGATGGTATCCCGGGGCCGGACATAGGCTACCTTTTATTCCGGAAAAAAGCGTGCGAAGCCGCGGGCTGCAGCTAGTAAGGTATATACATAAGTACTGACTAATTGTTTCCAAGCTTTGCTCCTCCTATAATTCATACGTTATTTTTATGTTGTGATGTATCTACCTATTTTTTGTGTTTTACCTTTGTATTGTGTGTTGCAGTTGCAAATAAATGTTTTATATATCTATCATCTAATTGGCTGAAAATGTAAAGTTGATAAATCGCTAATTAGAGAAAGATCTGCCCCGGATTTTCGGATGATTAAGGTGGTACGTGAATAATTAATTTAGCATGTTTAATCTCAAGTGTGAATAAAATAATAATATTGTAGGAAATAGGCTTAATTTAGCAAGTTTCATTTTATTAAAAGATATTGCTTTTATGGCGCAAACTGTGATTTCAAGTGAGATGGTTAGAATATTAAGATTTACAGGGAATTATAAAAAAGATAAACCTAAATTACTTCTTGTCTAGTATTTTATTTTCAGATAGAATAGAAACGAGCTCTGTTATAAAACGAACAGAAATATTTCAAATCCGAGAGTGACCTGCAAATCATCATTATCAGCCTAAGCCAGCCCCTGCTGAACATAGGCTTATGAGAACATGAGCCTCTCTTCAGCAGTGGAATGTTGACGACAGTGGCCATTGCACATTCATCTTTATCAACAGCCTTTACCATTCCACAGCTGGAGGCCAATTCTGAGTATCACGTGATATTTTACCGAGTGATACGCAGTATCATGGGATAAAATATAATGTCATAAATATCACAAATATTTTATATCTAGTCCCGCCAAAAACTTCATTTGCGTGCGACTTATCGAAGAAATGCCCTCGATAAATATCGAATTGCAGATTTTGAGAATACGCATGTTTACTACAAAGCAATTACTCATTTTAGCAGTTCTTGATTTATTTATCGAGTATTGCCAGAATTGCTTCCCTGGCATCCCCTGATTGGCTCTTGTCATTAGGGGATAAAGTTATAGTCTCCACGCTGGTTATGCGGGTGGCGTCGCACATTATGCCATGATTATTGAACAATTTTCTTTGTTAAAGTAAAATCGCCATCACTCGCACCACACCCTAGGACGAGACGAAAAGCATCTATGCTAGAAATGACGGCAAAAGGACAAAAAGCCTCAACAAAAATAACCATTTTAGTTACAATGTTTGTGCCGGGTAAGCGGATTGGACGATGCATAATGTATGATTTAGCTCCATGTGTTTTATATTATCTGTGATTTTACCTACGCTACATCTATTTTTAGTTGAATGGAGATAAAAAAAGTATTTTACTTCGTTACTTTACTTTTTCGTTGAACATGTTGAATAGAGGTTTTAAGAACCATAGTTTTTAAAGTTCCGTACCCGAAGGGTGAAAACGGAACCCTATTATTAAGCCTCCGCTGTCCGTCCGTCTGTCTGTCACAAGGGTAGCAAGGCCCTATCTCATGAACCGTAAGATGGAGACAGCTGAAATTTTCAGAGAATGTGTTGCTCTTGCCGCTATAAAAACAAATATAACAATAAAATAAATATCAAAATAAAAGGGGACTCTCATACAAAAATCGTAACTTTTAGCTATTTTTGCTCTTCGTTTGTCAAGGCTGTATCTCACGAACTACAACAGACAGACACATGAAGGTAAAAGATAAAATAAGTAACACTTCAACAGTAATAATAACAAATACTAAAAATATAATAAAGTTGAAAATTTAAAGGGGTCTCCGAAGAAGTGATAATTTTATTATGTTCTTTGAAAAATTTGCCTAACTTTTAAGGTGCAGAACCCTTCGTTTGCGAGTCGGCTCGCACTTGTCGGTTTATTTTTAAACTTATACAATTTTTGCAATTAGTAACAACTATTAATTACGGATGCAAGCGGGTTAACTACGAAACATAATTATGTTAGATGTTGCAAAAATAAGGGCAACTACTTTCAGAACATTAAAGAAAAACTTAATGATAAAAACTATAGACGTATGCTCCACAAATATTACCACGATCAGCTGCAGAGTGACTAGGAGGTAGCTTTCTACCCCCTGGTTTAATTGGTGACGCCATCATCAATTTGTGCCACTCACTGTACAACTAGCAACAATTATATCTATGTATTATGTGTATGTATATTATGCCTACCTAACTTATATTATATATATTATGTATATTTATATAAATATATATAATATACATGCGCGTTGATTCTGGTAAGAAAGTATAAGCTTCCTTAAAATTATATACATACCTACCTACCTGTTTGCAAGAAGTTTTCCAGTGAAGTTTTATTCTGTTTGTAATTATCTTTTCTATCCAAACGCAATGTTATATATAAATATAAGTACAAAACGAGTGTGAGCACCAATACAAACCAACGCTGGTTTAATGGTGCATTATCAGCAATAACATGTATACTTTATATAAATAAATAAATAATCTATTCTATTCCATTCTGCCCGCGGCTTCGCACGCGTTGTTTCTATTAAAACGTTTATAGATAATTTATATCTCATGGGAACTGATTTGTGGCATAAGAAGTAGCCTATGATTCCAGGATTAGAACTAACTGTATGCAAAATTTCAGCCCGATTCGTTTAGTAGTTTTGGAGTGAAGATGTAACAATTATCCATACATCCAAACTAAGGGTGGGAGTTATTGGGTATTTTTACCGACGGTTATTGGTTGGATATTTTGTCCCAATAACGTTAGCACCAACTGGTACCCAATACCGTTGGAAATACTCACCGAACCAATGCCTAAAGTCTACCAGTATAAACATTAGTTTTTAACGCTAGCGCGGTTCTAGTATTCCACACTTCTCCTTTTCGCCTCATGTTCCTTGCTCGTTGTAGTAACTCCTTCGTTACAACTTTACAAGTGGCCAAAAATTTAACAACAATGAATAACTAGTTCGTAAACATGTCACCATAATCCAAACATCCAAACTTTCGAATTTATAGCACTAATATGATGACTAGTGTGATGACTAGTGTGACTAGTGTGACTAAGAAAGAAAGATATACTTTATTTGTAGCTAAGAATTAAAACATGTACAAAAACTAATAAAATTACCAAACCCATATAAACTATATTATAATATTACACACTTATAAAATACCTTAAAGCTACAAAATGCGCTCGACTCAGCATATGTTGTGATAGCTATAGGTTATAGCTACTACAACGCTGATCTTCCGTCGAAACCATAACGTTACGTCACGAACGCGACTATACAAAGAAAAATTACCAATAAAACGAAACTTAAAAAAGAAAACAAAGAAACAACCTTGTACAGTAAAACAGACTAAACACAATTAATAAAAAAATTATACCTAGGTTCTCAAAATATTAGCCAGTAGGTGACCCGAGCAAGAGGGCGAGAAGAGAGGCTTGTGTAGGTAGAGCACATAATATTATGTGCTCTAACCACAGAAATCTTCAGTGGTTTTCTGATGAGTGAGGCTGGTGTAGGTGGAGCACATAATACAAAAATTGTCACATTACAAAATATATGTACTACAAAATTGAAATTTCATTTCTGAGATAGACTAGTACGAATAATAACGGCTCAGCCAGTTAGGTAGTATAAAAATGTGTCAGATAAAGCCATCAATTGAATACAAGTACTCCAATACTCTACTCGTACGTTCTGTGATGCCAGTTTAGTGGAAGACAATCATCAATAATTTCCAAGTTTTTATTTTAAAATACATTTTTTTTTGTTGAAATATGCCCTAAATAATGTCCTTTGACAAGGTTCCGCCCTAGAATGATAGCGCGCCGAGTAAGTGAGTTAGATCTCCGAAATTGACATTCGTGTCGTCTAGCTACAAGGTTGGTCCCTATAAGCTTCCCCCCCCCCCCCCTGCTGGTTGCCTGGAAGAAATCGCTTAAAGCGATAAGGTCGCCAGTTCCATTGCTGTTCCCTACATCATGTTTAATGAGCACTATCTGTTTTATAAGATGATGAATAAAGCATTATCTATCTATCTAGCTTCCAAGTATATACAGATCTGAACCTTGATATATGTATTTAAAAAAAAATGCTGGAGAATCCACAGAGTATCATCTAGCCCCAAGCTAAGCAGAGCTTGTGTTACTAGATGACTGATATATATACTTAATACAATACGTAGATAGATATTTTTTTATCATACATAGAAAATACCAAAATAACAAAATATTTGCAGATCGTATACAAACATTTGTCCCAAGGCGGGAATCTAACCCGCAACCTGCGTCGCAGGCAGACCTTCGCCCGCCGCGCCACATCAGTCGTCGCATCCATTTCCGACGATTCTATCCATACCTACCAGGTTGTCTGGCAGAGATCGTTCTTGAACGATAGGACCGCCAATTGTCATTATGTATACCTAATTGATTCATTTGTAAATTGTTTCTTAGCTAAATGTGTGTAGTTATATGTGTGTATGTTTATTCATCAAACATGCAATAGAGTACGTACCTAGTCTTACATTATTTAACGTAAAAATTCATTGAACTTTATTATTAATAAAATTCGTCAAACTTAATTAATTAGAATACAACAAAAATTATACAGGGTTATTAATAATTCACTGAAACTGCGTGAACGCAGGTTCTGCCCATCATCACGAACACGTTCGTGATGACGCCAGGTCTTAATTTTATTTATTTTTATTTAATAACAAAGGCCTTTGGACTTCACTCAGGAAACAGCAAAAAAGATCGACTCTCTCGGCTAGCAGATTAAGCGTGTGATTGCCACGCGTGGTGCTTTATTCAGTAGGTTGGTCCTTCCTCTTGGTACAGACAATAGGGCGGGCCGCCTCCGTCAGCGCACCAACTCCTCCTACACATTCAGCCGCAATTCCTACAAGATGCTTGGACTGGCAATCCTATCTCTACACCTTGATTATATGTAGAGCGAGCGCTGCATCCTACTAAAACGGCTCAGGCAGTTAGGTTGTATAAAAATGGGTCAGATAAAGCCCTCAGTTGAAAACAAGCACTCCACTCGTACGTCTAACAAAAGGTGGCTGACAGTGGAATCGACTACATTCTACACTACAAGAGCGTTTGCGGAAACTGGAGCATTGGCTGTGGTGCAAGTTGGTGCAAGTTCTTTATTTGAATCGTGAATAGACCTTCGTTTGTGGAGGTCTAGAAGACACATATTATATTCGCTCTCGTCTTGAAGAGACCCAGGTGGTGGTTGGCCGAAAAGACAGACGTAGACAGCGAGTATCAATCTTTAACGGTACTAATTAAACCTAAATAATTACAATTGTCTAAATTCAATGACTAATTTTTACGCATTTAACTATAATAATTGTAAAAAATCTATAAAATGTACACTTCAAAGTCTTTCCTACGATGATACAAAGAAGCTATTAGATATTATCATGTAAATGATATTTTAAATGTAAAATATAAGTTTACCTAGTTAGAACAGTGATTAATCTAGTTTTACTGAATTAAAGTACCTATATATTTTTACCCAAATTGTTTGTAACATACACAACATTGTTAAACTAAATGCCTTTATCGTAATAGTAAGTGATTATTTTATTTAATAATTATAAGTATAGATTAGCACTACTGTCGCCTGAAACACAGGATTACCTAGTTCAGGCTAAATTGTTATACTTAGCCATATTTATCTGTTTAGTGCACTAATGTATTGTCTATTTACCTACGTTTCTTTGAATAAATTTTATTTTATTTATTATTTAAAGGCTCATACTATAGGTTCTCTCTCTCTCTCTATAGTATGAGCTGAAGGAATATTCACAAGACAATGGTGGTAATGCAAAAGGCTTACAATGGTGAAACTGGCTTTACGTTTATCTATAAATCCTGATCCAAATTTAAATGTAACCTACACACAAAATTAAAAGAGCATAATTTTCAGAAATTATAATTCTCTATTCCGGATAGTTATTTGTCACCACTAAGATTTTCAAGACCAATCACACCCTGAAGCTCCGTGCATCCAGCTCGCTATACGGCAACTGCTAGTCCAGTTTTATTCCAACTAATTACATCGGTCACCTACCTCATACCCTCTCGCCGCCTCATACCCTCTCGCCGCTTTCACTCAAGCCACACCTGAAACTCCGTGCATCCAGCTGGCTACACGGCAAGTTTCAGCCCAGTTTTTCCAACTAGTTTCACAACCTCTCCGAGTTTTGGACGTTTTCAACTTTGAGTTCTATGAGCGAGCAATTTCGTTCTTTGAATTTAAGGTGTTTGAAAGAATGGAAATTTATCCTACAACTTTTTAGCAATATATTTGTTAGTAACCATAGGGATATAATTTATTTTAATTGGCTTTTGCGCGCGGCTTCGCACACAATATTTTCGGGTGGAAAGTAACTTTTTATTAAGGACCGAGAAGCTTGCGTAAGTTTGTTGTTTGCAACAGTGGAATACCGTGATTTTATTTATGATATTTTTATTGATGATAATTATAATGTTCTTCATATTTACGCCAAATTTAGAATATAATAGAATAGAATGGAATAGAATATAATATTATATAATAGAATAGACAGTTTTATTTGTTACTTATACAAGTAGGAACATACATTAATGAAAAATAACAAAACACAGATGTAAACAACTTGCTTGAGTCACAAATGGTCCCAGTCTAAGCATAAGTAAATTGCGTTTGAAACCTACGCTGATCTTCCGACAGGGATCAGCGTTGATTGGAAACGCGTTAGTTGCAGTTTCATATATCTAAAGTAGGTACCTACCTACTTTAGATAGATAAAAAATTATTTATAGCCCACATAACTTAGAAACAGATTTTTAATAAATAGATTTAAGTGTATAATACTAGTTGTAATTGTTTTATTCTGTTATTGTACCTATGTACATATATTAAATAAATTTAAAAGAGGAAAAATTTTTAAGAATGAAACAGTTAACAAACAAAATAATCAAATAAAAATTATGTAACAATTGGCGGTCTATATTTATTGATGTGTGTTTTTAACCAGACAAGATTAAGTAAACCTACTTTAAATTATTATTAATTTTACGGATGGGACTGCATAAGACATGAAATTCTGCACCTAAAACATACCTAATAGACAAGGATTACCTACCCTGGAGAATAGGTGCAAGGCCGCGGGCAAAAGCTAGTGCTGTCTTTATAGTTACGTACCCCAAAACTCGGTTTAATTTAAGACATTTGCAATTTAACAAACACGAATCAAGAAATTCAATGTAAATCCGAGTGAAGCCGCAGTATTCAATTATACTAAATACATATTCATCATTCGTAAGTCGGTTAAACTGGGTCTGACATCGTTTTGACTATTTACCACTGGAATATTCATAGTGGACCTGGTAGTTAACTTTAACGATATGATAAGGGATAGTATTGTTAAATAATAATAATAATAATAAATTACAATTCAATAATAAAAACAAATTACAACTAGTATTTACAATTGAAACAATTAAGCTAACTGCAGACTGTTGCAAACAATCTACAGGTAGCTCAACTGATCCATGTCAATACCAGTCGGAAGCGTCCCCAAGACGCTGGCTGCATTGCCCCGCTGTATGGCAATGCTGATGCGCTGCGCCAGATACCCGCCAGCTCTCGGGTCACGCGTCTCGTCGACCAGACGCTCAGATAACTTTTCAAAAACCCGGAGAGCCTCGGTACCCCACAGACCTAGGGTCTCGACCCCAAAGGGAATAATAAATTAATAAATTAATTTCTTTCGGGCTATAGAAAGTTACAGATCTTATTTAACTTATTCTACGGTCCATACGAGATATACCTTAAAACTAGCATAAATATAAAATATAAAAACTTGATTAATATAGGTACACGAAGAGTATTGATTGAGTTACCTAAAAGTAGATTAGGAGGCCCAACTCTTCCCACGGGTGTCGTAACAGGCGACTAAGGGATATCCACCGGGGGTGGGCAGCAGCACCCCCTGTAGAACAGTTCTACCACCAAACAGCGATCCCCAACCCGCAATCCCAGCGTGGGTATGGCCACTACCAGCCACCAGCCATTACCAGCTTAAGATTGTACAACTTAATGTGAGAAGAAACATTGGTGGTATAACTAAAGCTTTACTGTTTTCACTTATAGAACTTAAATATGCTTGAGAGGGCGCATTTTGTGAAAAGGGTAGGGATAGGATTTTGCGTTCATAGAAGCGGGATTCCAATAGACATCAAAATTCCTGAGATCTCAACCAAACGATGTGAAAAATTATGATAAAATAAATCATAAAAGTGTTTATGATTTCTTTTATCATAATTTTTTTCGCAATCTTTTTTTTACATTCAAGAAACCAAAGAAAAAAATGTTAAATTTTATGTAATTAGAGTTTTTAACCTACTGAGATCTAGGCCTAGTTCGATTATTAGTAGTTCTTGGGTATTACGGGTTGTCCTGTGTGGGCGATCTGGATGCGAACGCGAAACGGCGCGGTGCAAACAGAATAAACAGTCAATACCTATTGTAGTGTCCTACGTAACCAAACGCACGCAGGATCTCCGGCGCGAATTGAAGCAAACGCGTGATTTGATATCGCAAGCTGGACGCAACACCACCGCGTCTATCACAAATGCGCATTGTCAACTGAACGAGTGAACAGTGCGGCGGAGGGCGGTGGTGATTCGCGCGCACGCAGAACAGAGTCGCCGGGTCGCACCGCATCGCATTGAATTCGCGTGTCACCGCGTCGGATCGGTTCGCAATTGCGTTCGCTTTGATTCGCCCACGTAGGACATCGTGATAGAGCCTTATCACATTGGCAATTTGCGAGTGATTTCAAAGCTAGGCGAGGGCGCAGCGAGCTCGCGGCTTGCGATCCGCGTTTTGAACACGGGCGTCAACGGAGCTAATTGCAGCGAGCTCGCTTCGCAATCGCCTTGCTTCGAAATCGCTCTAAAATCACCAGTGTGATAAGACTCTTAATTATGAAAGCTTGCTCAGTCATTAACCTATGCTTGAATCACACTTTTCTACAGAATAAACATCACTCGAGCATAGCTCTACGACTGAGCAAGCTTTCATAATAAGATCCTTAGTAATTTATGTAATGATTAAAATTTTCAAATATAACGAATATTTAAAAATTTGAATAGTCACAGTATAGTCAGTTGAAAGACCAAAGGATTTAGAAATCTACAAAATAAAAAACTTTCGTTTTATTTACCGCCTTCTCGCGAAATTATTATCATCCCAGGCCAAAATCTACCAAACAATTTAATTTTGTAATGGAATTTGAACTTAGTTCCCAAACAAAAAGCAGCACAATCGCTTCACCGATTTAGTTTCAACTATTCGCAATTGATTTTCAGCAATAAAACGTTATTTATTTCCACCTCTATTTCGTTGTAATAAGGGCGAAAGTTTTCGATCATAAATTCTTGGCAGGTACCTACTGTTGGTAAGTTATGGTGACAGGTGCGACGCTCCACGTGGCGTGTATTTCAGGAAACGTTAATAGTTCCGTTTGTAATGAATGCTTATATATATTTTTATTAAATGCTGGAATTCACACAGCATCATCTAGCCCCAAGCTAAGCAGAGCTTGTGTTATGAATGCTAGATAACTGATATACTTAACACAATACATTACATTAACTGACTATACATTACATAGTTTTTTTATTATACTTATACAGGGTTATTCGTAATTCACTTACACTACGTGAACTGCAGGTTCTGCCCATCATCACGAACACGTTCGTAAAGACGCCAGATCTTTATTCTTATAATGTTATATAAATCACCTCCCATACAAAATAATGTTAATGACCGAAAACCAATGAATTACTAAAGCAGGATAATATTGGTGAATTGGGTATTCATGTATCAATGTAGCATATCTTTGATATTTATATATTAAGTACCTATGTATGAATATATATAGTTAGGTATTTGTTATATTTAATTGTTCTTGTTTTTAGGTATTTATAATGTTGTAAATATTTATTTAAGATAATTTTTTTTCTTTAATTCTAATAATTATTTCCATCCAAAGGTTGCCTGGAAGAGATCGCTTCTAAGCGATAGGGCCGCCAATTGTACTTGTGTCTTATGTAATGTCTTTTGTATTGTATTTTTGTTGGTGTACAATAAAGTATTTTTGTATTGTAGCCGGGTTTTGTGTTAGTTTATTTCTAATTAAAGACAAACAAATTAAAAAAAAACTCATTCTATTTTACAGGATTGCTGAGTTGGCATTGGCATTCATACTTTTTTAATAGACTAGTTTTAATCTCATTTTTAACTGTTTGTGTAAAAATTACATAGGTAACAAAAATTTTTTTTTTTTTTTTCAAATTATATTGGAACTTCATAGGTAAATTTTTAAGTTGGGAACGGTGGTTTTTGTCCACCGTAAGTGCAAATACTGTAAGTAAATACAATACAATCTCAAGCCGAGTGGTTTGCTTTGGAAGTTCTTTTCTAATTTGAAAATGTACCCAAACTAACAAACTGCAGGTTTAATTTGTTTTTAGTAGAAATGACGCGTGACCCGCGAGCTTGTGGGTATCTCGCGCAGCGCATCAGCATTGTCGTACAGCGGGACAATGCAGCCAGCGTCTTGGGCACGCTTCCGACTGGTATTGATATGGATCAGTTGAGCTACCTGTAGATTGCTTGCAACAGTCTGCAATTAGCTTAATTGTTTCAATTGTAAATACAAGTTCTGGTTTGTTTTTAATATTGAATTGTAATTTTCTTTGTAAAAAGGCTTTCTTTAGTAGAAATTGTTGTTATATCCGAATAATCCTAAAAGCGTCAATAAGCGCTTTACACAGAAACGCTCTCGCTAAGCGCTTTATTGATAATCCATCGTACATTTCAATCGAATATTGTCACAACATTGTATTTTTTCACTGAAAATCTCAGATAATCCTTACGGATTAGGTTCAATAATACCTATAGTGGAATATCCATTGTTCTAATACAAGATACTATGGTGAAACTGGATTTATTTGATAAAAGATACACGCTTTTAAGTTTTTTTTTCACTTCATTTTTCGAGAAACAAAAGACATTAAATGAATAACGATGGATGCGTTCAACCCAAGACAAGAAAACGATTATAATAACTTGAAGGAGGCCTACCCTCAGCAGTGGGTAGAATATAGATAGAGATGGATAAACAGCTATAAATGTTTGTAGGATATTCTGCTTACTTTATTAAAAAAATGATTCTGGACACTTTGGGGCACTAATAAACTATAGAATAGATGTCGTGTGGACAATGTCTACAATTTTGGTCTACGACCACAATACTGAATACTGAATTTTTGAAATGGCCAAAATGAAACATTCGACCAACAGTTGCTATTTTTGACCTGTATCGCTTATTTCTAGTAGTTTGTCTGCATAGAACTATATCTAAACAGACAGAAGTACTGAGACATAAATGTACTGTCATCTTAACTACAGGTTACCGTAGAGTTAGTACGAAACGAACTCTCTTCTATTCCACTGATGGAACCTTAATAACACTTTTCTAAACAGGAAAAAAGTCCACTATTTGTGACTTTCTCAGGGAAAATCAGGAAAAGGTCATAATCAAGCAAATTATATTATCTTCAGAGACCTTTCCCAGGGTGGTGGAGGGTACCAGAGGAGAGATGAAGCGATTGGAATTAAGATTATGCATGTTTTTTTTGATACAATGCAAATTTGCACACATAGCTAAATTAATACTAGATAGTCTGTTTGTCAGTTCCTTTTTATAACTTATCGACTCAGCTAGTCAATTCACGATGAACATTTTACAGAGTAAGGGTTTTTTCTGTATTTTGGTTGTTTTTATGCACATTGCGCTAGCACATTTTGCGATCGTAAAAAAGTAATTCCGCTCGCTTGACGCAAGTTGAACGATCATGCACCTCTTTTCTCAGTGCGTCGACAGCGCGTTTTCTGCTAGCTGTTGAACCAGAGTCGTGCCGGTGCTGTATAAATAAGCTTTGAGCATATATCACACATCTACTTATGCGGTATTCGCTACCCAGAGCGGCAGGTAGCGATATGTTTCGCTTAGGTTTCGTACTCGGTTTCGCGTGGGCCGATGTATTAAGTCGAGTAACACGCAGTATTCGCTACCACGCTGGGTAGGTCCAGAACAGGCCTTCAGATTGTCATTTGGACCACACGCTTCTATAGCGCGATGTCATTATCTGTCCAACACAACCGTGAGATTACGGACTATTTCATTATTTATTTACGGGATTTCTAAATGCCCTAACGTGACCTTACGTGACCTCACGTGATTGATAACGTTAATGCTAATGGAAATGTATTCAACATTGATTTTGATTATGTGACGTGTCATTAGACAGTAGAAGTAGATAACTTACCTACTTTATTATATGTTTGTCTTTTCCTTTTCTTTCCATTTATTGACACTACGATAATTTATTTTTTCTTATTTGTGTTTTAGTTTCTGGATGTCAGTGTAAAATTAATGGTATAGTGCAGCATCATAACAGCTACTTTGTGACAGCTTTATGTTGTGTTTCTTGTAATTATTAATTTTCTTTAAAGCAGTCCTTAATACGGCTGCTGTATTAAGTTAATAAATAAAAATGCTGGACAAATCACACAGCATCATCTAGTCCCAAGCTAAGCAAGGCTTGTGATATGAGCACTAGATGACTGATATACTTAATACATAGTATTAAGTCAATTATTTGCCATTCAACGTGGCAATGCTGCCAGCATTCTGCAATGGGCACTCTGCCTTCTGGTGACAGCTTAGATTTTTAAGAAATAGATATAAGTGTAAATACTAGTTGTAATTGTTTTATTCTTTATTGTTATTTTCTATACATAGTAAAGTAGGGATAATATTGATAGTTTCTTATGAGGAACTGTACCTACCTATCTAAAGTTTTCGCCAGCTCTGTTCAGTAGTTCTGGCGTTGTATGCGTACAAACAGACGTCATCAGAAACTATGCTTGCCATTAAAATTTTCATGTTTACTATAGGTATTAGGTAACTTTCCGATCGTAAAGATACGATATTTCTTGACCTGACTAAGGTACGCTAAACCGGCTTATTCACAGAGGTCCATTTATTTATTTATGAAACAAAATCCCCAGCCCTTAAGAACTAAAATTAACAAGCTTATTCGCAAAACATACCTTGACGCCACGGAGGAAATTATCAACAAGTTAGAACGACTTCAAAATTTATGCATCCGATTTATTTTCGGTTTGCGTAAATATGATCACGTCTCATTGTTCAGAGCTCAGTTAAAATGGCTTCCAATCCGTCGCCGGCGTGATTTGCACGTTCTCACACTTCTATTCAAAATTCTGAACAATCCTCTTACTCCTTCGTACCTCCGTGAGCGGTTTGAGTTTCTTTACCCCCGCGATAAACCCTGTAGAACATCATTGTCCCTTCTTCTGAAGTTTCCTGTGCATTCTTCCAGCCGCTATGGTGGCTCCTTCACCGTCGAATCGGTCAGGCTAGCCAGCCCCTCTCTCTTCATCTTTAAGCGTAAAGTCCAAGAGCATTACCTATCTTCATGACTTTGATGTAGGTATTTAGTTTTTGTACTTATTATAAATGCGTATGTAGTTATAGAATTGTTATTTTAATGTATGTTATATATTTTTATAGGTAGCGTAATATCTTATTATACATATGTAGTAGTTTATTAACTATGTAGGCTAAGGATTCAATCTTCTTTCTGTATTTGCACACGAACCCACTATAACAAACTTGTCTCTCTCTCTCCCAATAAGGTTTGCTGGTAGAGAACTCTTTTTAGGGTTAAGCTCGCCTTTGCCATAATCTCTCTAGTTTTAAGTTTTACATGTATTTGTTTTTTATTAGTGCAATAAAGAATTATGAACATACGGCCAATAAAGGATTTACTTTTTGTATAATTTAAAACAAATTGACTATCACTATTAATAAAATTTACTGAGAATCTAAGGCAAATTATTTAAGCTTAAAATTTACATGGAAATTAAAAAACTAAGACTAAAAATATTGCTCCTAAGTTAAGCTGTCCCAACCTATGCAAACCATTTTAAACTTATGATTCCAAACAATTTAATAAAAGCCAAAGATAACAAGAAATCAAAAAATCCTATATAAAATACTAAAAACAAAACTCATAAGTTTAGACTGCCCTAACTTATGTAAACTATTATAACCTTAACACTGACTGTAAACCATAAACATACTGCAATTACAAACTCAAAATGCAAAATGCGCCATGATTCTATTGTTTTTTTATTTCCCAATGGGTCCATGGACCATCCAAATTTATTACTATTATTTTAAACATTCATACATGAACTCCAAATGGGTCCTGGTACGTTCCCATCCCATTTCATTTGAAAACTCTAAACCGTGTACAGGGCGAACGAAACTTCCTAGTAATGGATGTTGGTCAGTTAATGTTGAAAATTTAAATAACTGGCAATGTTATTCAAATTTGAACCATAATACAAGGTGGCAAGATAGCTGTAAACTCTGTATAAGCTACTGGGTCAGAATGCAATTTATGGCGATTCAATTTCAACCAATTACTTCGCTATACAGGTTTGATAACCCTTTGTCTGGATCTGAAAATAGAATCAGAACCTAGTAACTAAAGATGGCCTCTCTCCAGTGGCGGCATAAGAGAGGAGCAAAGGGGGCGGCCCGCCCGGATGACCAACTCATCACCCCTCGACATACATTTGCCCACCACCGCAAACGGTACTTACTTACTGCTTACTAGAGATTGCCAGTTGTCACGATCTCTTCCCGGTTTCAATGCAGTCGACGGCACAAAGTTCTTGCAGTTCTTTCTCAACTTCATCGCTCCAGCGGTACCTCGAAAGACCAATAGGCCTTCGGCCACTTGGGCGACCCAGGTACGCACTGCTGGATGTCCGATCCTCCCCGATTCGGACTACAGGAGTCTCGAAAATTAGTTTCTGCTATGATGTTTGGCTTGGACACTAGATCTTCTATTGCTTTATGTTTTCAAAGTCTCCAGCTGCCATCTTCCCGCTGCTGGGTGGGTTCCAGAATTAAAAGAAGAGCACGTTTGTGGTCTTATTTTTATGTTTACGCGTGTTAGCGTGCAGGCTTTGCATCCGTACATTAATATAGGTCGTACCACAGTTCACACCTACGATAATAGTATTTTTCTACTTGCGGCCCTGAGTTTGACACCCGTTTCATTTAAAGTTTGTGGGCAATGTGTCATCTCATCACATTTTTTAGAGTATATTTTGCGTGGTGATCGAGTCACACCGAAAAAACAATTTGTTTTTTATACTGTCGGGTCTAAAAAATCAACATTGTGTAATCCGAAATGGCGCAGATTCACGATCTGGCCGATATCTGTACAGAAGAGCGTCGGTTTTCACTAACTTGTTTCCAAATATCTGTATCTGTACTAAACCAAAAGGGAGACAGTCAATTTCAGAATACAGCTGGTAATAAAGTCGTTAAACACGCGTTGGCAGATCCAGAACATACACAACATGAGTGAAGACGGTGCTAAAAGTACCTAGAACCAAGTTCTTGTGTACTTAGTTCCCGTATGTGCTTCCAGTTGGATTTCCCCGAAGCTCGAAGTTAGCTGCAACTAGTCAAACGGTGTGTGACTAACTAATCCGACCCGGCTTTGAACTAAAGAGTTGGTCTGTGTGTGTGATGTTGATTTTAGTATATAGCGAACTACTAATTGGTATACGATATATCGAGATTCGAGGCGTTTGTGAACCGAGGAAGGGCGCGCTTTTTTAGAACGTCGCGTCGGTGGGCCCGTGTTAACATTTTGCCATACAAATTAACTTTCGGGCGGGCGCGCTTTTCTTGGAAGATCAGTAGACGCGTGTTAGCGTTCTGTCGTCTTTATGAACCCTAGGGAGGGCGTGCTTTTCGTTTCTTGTTACGTGGAAGATTATTTATAAAATCTCGTAAAAGGGGCCCAATACTGCTTAACCAATCCCTTCAACAAAACATCAACGGTATCGCAGTATCGTCGCAGAATCCACCACCGTACCAACTTTTCGTATATTCTACATACATACAGGGTTATTGGTCACTGGCACTGTGTGAACTGCATGTTCCGCCCATCATCACGAACACGCTTGTGAAGACGCCAGGTCTTCATTTTTAAATTTGGTATCGGTAGTAGGTACCCCCTCCATTTAATAATCGTTCTTTAAAGAGGGCTTTATTTGAAACTAAACTCAAAATTGGCTATGCTCTGAATTAACAGTGGGTGTGGGAGTAGGAGATCGTTCTTTAGTAAGTCATTAGGTTTCAGACAAACGTGTTTTTCCATTTTGTATCAGAGTTGATTTACAAAGAAATATTAATTAAGACCTGATGTCTTCACAAACGTATTCATGATGATGGGTAGAACCTACAGTTCACGCAGTGTCAGTGAATTACCAATAACCCTGTATAGTCTCGCTTGATGATTGCGGTAAGCCATTTTGTCACTGCAAGACTACTAGTTAAACCCCATAATTTGAATGCTTATTCTTGTGATGTACGGGTATTGCTAGTTTTTAATTGCTATGTAGTTAAGGCCTCTGATCAGCTTTAAACGTTAACTCCAGTTACACTCAAACGACGTCTAATTCAGTAAACCCGCCCCCCGTCTTTGATCAGCGCTGTTTGCGAGCAAATGTTTGGTTAGTAAGTACTGAGGATCACTGATGTGAGAACTGAATAGACCAGCGATTTCTGTTAGCAAAACTGTCAAGTCTGATGAGGGTGAGTGGTGGGCAGCGGGGTTTAAGAGTTTTCAAACGAAACGCGTGTGGCTTGCGAAACCGGATGACACAATGTGCACCAATCGGCCCCAACGCGACTCACCGGGTAAATTAAAGTCTATCAAAACCTATTATAAATACGTTATTATTATATAAAAGAAATAACGTAAACAAAGAATCAATGGTTCTCAAACTTTTTTTCGTAATATATTACATTTTTTGATTTGCCTATATCTTTTTATTAGCGAGTATTTGCAAAGTATGCATTATGCATCTTTTATAATTATAATCGTTTTTTTCCGAACGAACGAAACTTACATCATATGATGTTAAAAACTTCAACGGTTAAAACTTTTGTTATGAAAGATGTTGGTTGTTAAACCCGACCAAAATTAAAAGCATGCCACACGCATCTAAATTGGCTACTTTTATTGTTCATTATTATTTAGTAGGGTTATAAATGCAAAGAAAGTTTGATTATCCTTGTATTTTAAGGTTATTTTTCGTGTAATCATCATGCTGTCTTAAAATATTTTTTTGTTAAATGAATTTATTAATTTTATTTGACCCAAACCGGTATAAATGTGTCCGAATCGACAGCAACTCGAATAAAACGTATAATATGTTTAATAAAAAGTTAAGTCAAAAATATATGAAGACGCAGTAGTTATTATTTATAATATAAAAACGATTTAATGAATTATTCGTAGTCCGTGACTTTAAAGTTTGTTCTACATAAAGTACCTTTTTTATGATCTGTTTACGTTATTTCTTTTGCTTGGGTAAATAGACTATAGTTGGCTGCATTTTTAGTGGCAATCGGGAGCGGGAGCGGGAGCGGATTTTGTTAGTTTTCAAAGTTAATGAATGGGAAACTTTCCTTTGAAAACTGTAAATGTTATCGAAATATTAATAATAATAATAAGAAATTTATTTCTTACGCCCGAAAAGTATTACTATAGGTAATTATAACTTAATAAACAAGAACTCATACTATAATTAGTTATAAACTGTTTATTTTATATTAAAACTAAATTGAATGAAGATTGTTTCAAGCCTGGGTATTTAATAGTACCTCCAGGCTTGAGACAATCTCTTAGGTCTATACCTAAGAGATTGTCTCAAGCCTGGAGGAAATAATGTAATTATTACTCACTGCGTCTATAAGTACCGAAGATTCCTAAATACTTACTCAGATAAAGAACACTAAACCGTTGAATCGTTCCTCTAGCCTTTTCGTGTGTGCAAAGATGGCTAAAATTGATGCGCCTAACTAACTATTTACTTGTTGGCTTACAAAGAAGAACCTTAATCAATTTGAAATGATATATAAATAAAACATCTGAGACCCTTCTAATATATATATTCTATAGCTATATTCTGCACATTATTATGTGTAATAATTAATTTAAATGTAAACAAATAAATATTAAATCACCCAATACCTCTCACTTGATGGACATGTTTGCTTGACGGATAACTTTAATGATTTCCCGTGTAGGTTGACTACACGGGAAATCATGAAAGTAAACCGATGCTGTTCAAAGACCTGAAAAATTAATTAATATTTATTAATTAATATTTTCTTATGTCATGTTATATCATTGGAAAGGGTAAATAAGGTAATAAATAACAAAAGAACTTTTTTAAAGAAAACTAATTTCATTAACACTTTCAGTATTTTTATGAATATAGAAATTGTCAAGATTTATTTTTTATTTTGAATGCTCGTAACTTTTGTTTTTGAAGTGTATCAAGTAATAATTTATTTAAAATAATTTAACATTGTAGAATACAGCACAAGTTACCTTGTGGCATTACAAATACACAAAAAAGATATGATGATTTAAAGGCGAGATTTAAGATGATTTAAAAAAAATTCTTAAGAAAATTATAACTCAGCAACCTCGACACTTAGAACATTGTTTCTACCGGAGAAAAGTAGCCGACCCATCAAATCTCCAAAAAAAAAATATGTCTTATTCAGTACTAATTATTAGTATGAGTGATACACTCACGAATCACACATCTGAATAGACTGAGCTGATATGAACTCTATCTCTCCCTCAATAAAATGATAAAAACTCATATAATGTCGCGTAAGTGGGATGTTTAAAACAAAAAGGTTTTGTTGTAAAAGTAAGGAACCCTAATTTTATTGTTTGCCTATCTGCACGTATATTTGGCGTTTTATAGAGTATGAATGAGGGTTTCATTTTTATTTACTCTAATATTTTCGCAGAACTAGCTAAGAAATTCTGAGAAAAGTGTTTGAGCCTTTTGTAAGCGTTTTTAAAATTGATCTGCGGACGGCACGACAATCTATTGTTTATGTTTATGTCCATTAAAAGGTGTTACAATTATAAGTACTATTATCATGAACCCTGTAAAGGCGTTGCAACATGTCATCTAACAAAATGAACGTGGCAGTAAAAGGAACTAAGGGCGGCAAATGTGGCGATCGTCATTATATCTGTGTTATAATTTTCATCAATTGATGAGTCACTTCTTATTAAGTGAACACATTAAATGAGTCAGCTATTGAAAATAACAATCAAAAATAATAACAAATTAGAACTAGTATTTACAATTGAAACAATTAAGCTAACTGCAGACTGTTGCAAACAATCTACAGGTAGCTCAACTGATCCATATAAATACCGATAATATATAATTTGTCAACTATTGAACGACCATAACCTATGTATCTATCTATACTTAACCTAAGAATCCTGTTCTCATGTAAGTGATATTGTATAATTTTGTCTTTTTGAGAATAAATGCATATTAAACGTAAACGTAAACGTAGTTTTAGTAAAACCCCCGACTAAGAGGAATGAATAAAACAGCAATGATAATTTATATATTATTCAAATAAAGCTAACAATTTTTTTTTACAAATCTACATATTATTACAAAGACAAAAAATCCGACTGCTGAGCATGCCTCCTCCAAATAAGTTACTCTTTATTGATGTCGTTCCATTCACCATCCCCACTGCTGGGTAGGTACAGGGTTGAAGTGTTATTTTCTTATTATTTTAGTCTTATACAAAACCTTCCTATGTTTACCATAATATTATTAGGTCCTTACATATGAAATTGGCGTTTTTCGTACTGGCCACTTTAATCTCAAATTTCTCCTCTTTGGTAAGGAATTCCAAATTCAAATTTGTACAGCTATAGACTCATGTATTTGTGCTTCGATGATCGTCATTCATTTGTTTTTTTTCTTCTGTTTTTTTCTGTTTGCGTCACTCATTTTACAAAATGGAAAACTTAAAATATCGCATTATTTACGAGTACGAGTTCCGCCGTGGCACTAGTGCTGCGGAAACAACTCGAAGGGTGAATGATGTGTATGGCGGTCGTGTTGCAAAAGAAAACACAGTTCGTTTTTGGTTCCAACGTTTTCGTTCTGGAAATTTTGACCTGCAGAACAAGCCCCGTGGACGGCCCGAGACTCAAGTTGATAATGAAGAGTTGAAGGCTATTGTGGAAGCGGATCCATCGCAAACCACGTCCGAGTTAGCTGCAGGCTGCGATGTTAGTGATAAAACTGTTTTAATTCACTTGAAGCAAATTGGGAAGATTAAAAAGCTTGAAAGGTGGGTACCTCACGAATTGACTGAAGCAAACCGGCAAACGCGCGTCGACTGCTGCGTTACATTACTAAACCGGCACAATAATGAAGGTATTTTAAACCGAATCATTACCTGTGATGAAAAATGGGTTCTTTACGATAATCGGAAGCGCTCAGCGCAATGGTTGGATCCTGGCCAGCCAGGCAAATCCTGCCCTAAGCGAAAATTAACCCCAAAAAAGTTACTTGTAAGCGTTTTGTGGACTAGTGCCGGTATTGTTCATTACAGTTTTCTCAAATCTGGCCAGACTATTACGGCTGATGTCTATTGTCAGCAATTGCAAACCATGATGGAAAAGCTAGCGGCTAAACAACCTAGGCTGGTCAATCGCTCCACGCCTCTGCTGCTTCACGACAACGCTAGACCACACACTGCGCAACAGACGGCTACTAAATTAGAAGAGCTTCAATTGGAAAGTCTAAGACATCCTCCGTACTCCCCGGACCTTGCTCCAACAGATTACCATTTTTTTCGAAATTTGGATAACTTCTTGCAAGGGAAAAAATTCAACTCCGATGGGGCAGTCCAAATCGCCTTCAAAGATTTTATTGATTCCCGTCCGACTGGTTTTTTTAGTAAAGGGATCAATGAACTACCTATAAGATGGCAAAAGTGCATAGAAAATAATGGTTCATACTTTGATTAATTAAATATATTATATTAAAAAATATTCGACTTTTTGTTCCTCCCATACAAAACGCCAATTTCATATGTAAGGACCTAATATATTGTACCAACCTACTTAGTTAAATCTATAAAGGAATAAAAAAAATTATCTGTATCTTTATTTACTGCTGGGCTTTATTCAAGCCTGTACCTGGCTTGAATTATTTACACGGCACGGGGCATGCTCGAATGCGGCAGTCGAATATTAACGCACTAACTTAAAAATACGTAGATATAGATTCAAGATTGGCCGACCGCCGTGACGGTCCTGAACACCCGTGGACGTCGTAAGAGACGACTAAGGGTATCTTTAACACCTCTGCTGCGTTTACCCATCCACCTGCTAAGCATGGTGATTATAAGAATAAGAAGTCTTATTATGGCAAAAACTATCTTGTTTGGGGGAGGCACGTTCAGCAGTATAGCAGCTGTCAAGGTAAACCGGAATCCATACTAATAATATAGAAGCGAAAGTAACTCAGTCTGTCTGTCTGTTTTTATTTTAACCTTTTCACGCCTGAACGGATCTTAATGGAATTTGGCAGGAAGGTAAATAGTGTACTGAGGACGGACCTAGGCTACTTGAAAAGCGCGTGCGAAACCGCGGGCAGCAGCTAGTATAGGTACTATTATGCTATAATATTATAAAAGCGAAAGTGAGTCTAACTGCCTGTCTGTCTGTTACCTTTTCACGGCTAAACGGCTGAACGGATCTTAATGGAATTTCGCAGGGATGTAAATGGTATTTCACGGACGGACATAAGGTACTTGAAAAGCGCGTGCGAAGCCTCGGGCTATTCTCGAATAAATTATTAATTACCTAGTGATGTAAGAGTTGAGCTACCTGTAGATTGTTTGCAACAGTCTGCAGTTAGCTTAATTGTTTCAATTGTAAATACTAGTTCTAATTTGTTTTTATTATTGAATTGTAATTTTCTTTGTCAATAAAGAGTTCTTATTAAAAAAAAAGTGATGTAAGTAAATACATTTTCAGTGTGGAATGAGACAGTACACAATTTGTACACACTTAGTCGTGTACCAACTTGTAACATGTCGTACCTATGTTAACTTTGCTCCTATCAGTAAAATGATGGATTCTTGTTCCGAAATTTATGGAATACTGAGTTCTCTGAGGGAATATTAGATAAGCTAGATGAGATTTATTTATTATTAAAGAAGATAGAAGTTTACAGTTTAAGAACCAAATCACACACTATCTTATGCTATTGACTATAAATCTAGGTAATAACTTAAATATATTAAAAGACTTTTAACTAACCCACTTAGCTTGTCGTGGAATATGTCGACATGCTGGAATTCCTGCACGAACTCGTTCAGTAGATGGAGTGCCCGAACCGTTGGTGCGTTGTTTCCGTGCTTGGTTCGGAGGGCAGATGCATGGGGAAACTACAAGTTGCTATGAATGCAGTCAGTGACGGTGTCCCTAAATTCTGGCTGATATTTATATTTATTGACAAAGAAAATTTGAATTCAATAATAAAAACAAATTAGAACTAGTAGGTATTTACAATTGAAACAATTAAGCTAACTGCAGTTGCAAACAATCTACAGGTAGCTCAACTGATCCATATCAATACCAGTCGGATTGATTTATATTTATTGCATAGGCTTGTGTACTGGGTAGGTATTTTTTCTAACGAAGGTATTCCTATAGTTGATTGCTCTAATGATGTTATGACAGACGGACATACAAAGCGCTAGGAGGGTTTCGTTATTACAGATATGTGCTGAACCCTAAAAAGTACTCATGATCATTTATGCGACATTTCAATGACACTGTATAAATCTGCTCAAATAAGACTGGCTCTGAGATAAAACTAATGGGTGATTACCGGGGTGAAATAGGGTGAAAAGGAGGTGAAGTGGGGGTGAAATGGGGTGCTGCGGGTAACTTTTATTGGGGTAGGGCAATTAAACGGACTGTGAAAAACTGTGTTGGATCCCGGCGGACATTTTTGATAATTTAATTTCCCTTCAATTTAGCCTGACTAGACAGTGACCTTCACAGATTGGGTATTGCTTTATGTACCTACCTACAGACAACTTCATCGTCTTTACTCGGTTCTAGATTTCTAGATATTACTTTCAAATCAAGTGTTAACGGTGGGAAATATTATAATTACCTATATCATCGCAGTAAATTGCAGAAGTTTGAAACAATTTTTGGATTTGAAAAAATAACAAAAAGACTAAAATAGATGTATTTGTGCAATCGGACCTTACACACTTTCTCAATTAATAACTTCAATTTAATCGCTTCTGCCTTAGCATGGGTTGGAAAGATTTAATTTATTACATATTTCATGTGTAACTCGTCCGTTTTCAAACTCGAATTTAAACGTTTTTCGCTGCGCTAATGATTAGGTACATTGCCGTTACCGTTGTTATTGATATTATCAGTTCTTGTGAAGTTTTCATACATCAAATTTGTTAACATATTTTTTTTTGGATTCATGTATCTATCGAGTAGACCTACTTAAGGTATTTAGTGCCTTTTTAGGGTTCCGTACCCAAAGGGTGGCAACGGAACCCTATTGCTGTCCGTCAGCCCGTCCGTCCGTCCGTCTGTCACGTGGCTATATCTTATGAACCGTAAGAACTAGACAGTTGAAATTTTCTGATAATGTGTATTTCTTTTGCTGCTATAACAACCAATTATAAAAATATAATAAATATCATAATTAAAGGTAGCCCCCCATAAAAATAGCTATTTTTGCTATTAATTTGTCAAGGCTCTCTTGAACTACAATAGGTATAACATGAAACTTTCTATAATTAAGTAACACTTCAACTGTAATAATAAATATTACTAAAAATAAAATAAAGTTGAAAATTTAAAAGGGTCTCCAAACAAGTGAAAATTTGATGTTCGTTGAAAAAGTTGCCTGATTTTTATGGTACGGAACCCTTCGTGTGCGAGGCGACTCGCACTTGGTGGTTTATTATTATTCTAAGCCTGAACTGTCCGCCCCAATGCTGGACCGCCCTTCTAAGTAAATATCTATGTCTTGCGCCATAGTCTAGTTTTTGATCTTTCTGTTTATAATTTTTTAAACGATATAATTCTCGTTATTTATAAACCACAGAAAACGAACCCTAAAATCGGTGAGCAGAACATTTAATATGCCAGAACATTTCGTCAGGTAGAAAAAGCAACCCTCACAAAAACGGGTCTTTCAGACCCCCGGGGTATTTGCGTATGGGTAATATTGGCCTAATATAAGTAATGGAAACCCACTCGTTTGCGCGGGCGAGACGGGTTAAATCAACGTCGATTGTTTTTAAAATTTTAACGAATATAATGCCTATTTTTTTTTTCGGGTTCGTGCCTCAGGCAGACGTATGTGTCTAATACCATTTACCTTGTGAGGGCTGGTGCGGCGGCAGACTTGGCCGAGGATCTGAAGAGGCGCAAATATGCAGGTCTCGACAGAGCCTACAGATTTGCTCCCTTTGGGGTCGAGACCCTAGGTCCGTGGGGTACCGAGGCTCTCCGGGTTTTTAAAAAGTTATCTGAGCGTCAGGTCGAAGCGACGCGTGTCGCTTCGACCTGATGCTCAACTTTTTCCGAGAGCTGGTGGGTATCTGGCGCAGTGCATCAGCATTGCCATACAGCGGGGCAATGCAGCCAGCGTCTTGGGGACGCTTCCGACTGGTATTGATATGGATGAGTTGAGCTACCTGTAGACTATTTGCAACAGTCTGCAGTTAGCTTAATTGTTCCAATTGTAAATGCTAGTTCTAATTTGTTTTTATAAAGTATTTTATTGTAATTTTCTTTGTTAATTAAGGCCTTTGTGATAAATGATACGTAAAATTATGTCTATTGTTCGCAATTTCAATGCAAAGGGCGTGGCACTTGTTTAGCTCTGGGTAATGTCTTAACCACTTGACCATGGATGGACCTCGTTAGATCCATTGACTACATCCATGATGGATCTAACGAGGTTTATATTTATCACTAGCTGTACCCGCGACTTCGTTCGCGATTGCCATACCTGCCGACAAATTGGGTATTCACTTTTGACCACAGTTTCTCTAATATAAAGAAAAGGTGTTCAAAAAAACTTCAATGTGCCGAATTGGACCTGTTACACAATCTAGGTAACTCGCTCAACTTAAAAATAAACTACTTATATAAATCAGAATCGTGGTAACTCGTTATAATGAGGCAGAACGTAATCACACGCTTATGTTACGTTTATGGCTAAAAATAATAGCTTTTTTTCTACTTATTTTTTACTCCACTTTGTACCTTGCAACACTGTTTCGAAAACTTTATAATCAGTGCGTCGCGTCCTACCCATCATGACCCACGGAGCTGAGACGTGGACACTCACGGTAGGGCTTCACGGTAGGGCCCATCAGTTCAAAATCGCACAGCGAGCTATGGAAAGAGCTATGCACGGACTTATAAAGGCTGATGATTATGATGATAATATTGACTGTTTTTATAACGATCTAGCAACACTATTTCTAACACAAAAAGAATGCCTAAATTCGGACAACGCATTGATGAATTATAATATAACTCATTTCGATTTTCATCCCCTCTCCCAAGGGTGGACTAATATAGGCTGAGATGATGTTGACTATTTTTTACAATCTTGCAACATTGTTTCTAACAAAAAAAGAATCAATGAAGTCGGACAACGCGTTTATGAATTACAACGAAGTACGCATTTTGACTTTCATCCCCTCTCCCAAGGGAACCGTTATGAATTCCGGGATAAAAAGTATCCTATATCCTTCTTCGTAGTATGAACTCAAATCATGCCAAGTTTCGTTTGAATTCATTCAGTAGTTTCGAAGTTATGCGCGGCCAAGATACAGACAGACGAACAGACAGACATGAATGAAAAAAATTACAGTTTTGGCTTCAGTAACGATAATAGATTGCCCTCCAAAAAAAATTTTCAAAATATTTTCAATGTACAGAATTTGACCTGTTACAGATTTATTATAAGTATAGATTAGATGCAGTTTAGAAGGAGTGGATCTATCGATAACTATATTTTTTAATCCATCCACGAGATTTATATGTCTCATTAGATCCAGTTTTGATGTTTTTCCGCTTAGCTTCTGGCTAGATGCAGCTGTGTGACATGTCCAGCATATGGGGTGTAAATGGACAAAAACGCAGACGTCGAATAAAAATTATTAACTTATGTATGAGAGACCTTCGAAGTTTGCATAATTATGAACGACTAGGATATAAGTAAATTTTTCGTAGGGGAAAGCATAAAAATGCTGCTTTTTCGCCAGTAAAAGTTGCCACAACACAAATATATCGAGGCATTTTGTTTTTAAAACCTGGCGTCCCACCAAAAGCAAAAAGCATTCTTATAGAGTTCGTCCAACTAAAAACGAAAGTTCTTATATGTAGGTAGTTAAATCTATCCTAAATACCTACTTAAAATAAACTTGGAATATAGAGGTACAAGTATTCAAATGAAACTCTGAGAAACGAAGACGCAGACACAACAGAAGCATTCTTTGTATATTTATTCAAAAGTAAAGTATATTTAAATATTTACTTAAGTTTTTCTTTGTCTTCTTTGTGCCGGTAAGTAAGATATAATAAGTATTCAGTTTGTTTACTTTCTGTTTGCAAAGAATTTATTTACGAAAGGACTGTTCTTAGTGTCTTCATAAACCTAGAAAACACGAATGGATGAAAAATTTAAGTTGTTATTACAAACAAAAGGCTGGAACGTGTTGAGTGAAGACCGTGGCTAGGCAAACGAAGTGTAGGACGCCAAAGACGCAGGCAGATTCTTGATGCGGCGAGCTGAAGACAGGGCGCCATGTCGCTCATTAGGGGAGGCCTATGTCCAGCTGTGGAGAAGTATAGACTGATGATGATGATTACAAAAATAGGATAGCAACACAAAGTTTCTATTGGGAGTAGTTACTGCCCGTGGCTTCGAACGCGTTGTTTCTGAGGAGACTTTAAAAGGTTATTTCTATCCCATGGGAACTGACGTATGGGAGAAAAAGTAGCCATAATGTTATTCCAGGAATAATATACCTATACACAAGCCAAACTTAATATAAAATGTTTGTAAGCAAACCACGACACAAATAACTAAAACTCACTTACTTGGCGTCGAGATTCAGGCTTGCCGACATTTCGGACACTATTTCTTCGGAGACTTTGTCCGAAATGTCACATTTTAATTTTAATATTTTCTTTCAGATATAATTGTAAGCAATATTTATTGAAGGAAGGATCTCAAATCGACTAGTTATGTAAATTGCGTAAAAAAGACGCGGCATCAGACTGAATTTTAGGTTAAGTATTGGTGGTTTGTTTACAAACATTCTACATCGAGTTTGGCTACTGTATAGACATAAATTTAGCTAGAAATTTCAGCAGGTGTGAAGAAGTAACAAATAAACATCCATCCTTCCAAAATTTCACTCATGTAGGTACAGAAAGGGTAGGTAAAGAAAGAAAAGCAAGAAAATTAATGTATTACGACACAAAAAAGCAACCACATAAAGAGAACAAATCAAATAAAGTACCTAGGCTCTAAAGCTAGTATTAAACTTCCCACATATCTGAAAACTGCATTACAAAAGCATTGAAACTAAATCAGATTATAGCAGAGAAATTAAACTCAAAACTCCGTTTAGGCAGAACGTGACTGGAAGAAATTAGGGCAATTCTGGTGTCACAAACTGCATGGTCTTCATACTGGTTGGATAAACTTTTGAAAGTGTTTAGTAAAACGTTTATATTCAACGGATATGCAATTTTAATGTTAGGGACGACTATCGTCTCTAGCTTTTCCCATTGACATTGTCTTGACAATCTATTGTCATAACAAAAAAGTCGTGGACGCGGGATGACAGTTAATCAAGCCGTCCTAAATGTGAACCGCCGTTCAAATATACAAGCCACGATGCTTTAAACTCCACTACTATCTATCGTCACGACAAAGCGGAAACGCGGCGTGAGAGAGTAGCCGTACACCAGACATACCCGTACACTTGTACTACGACAATTGTAGCGCCACATTTGAAACGCAACACATTTATCGTCCCGTATAAGTGCGCGCAACCACGCACACATAAGACACATTTTTAGTAGTGTACAAACGTGTCCTGGGCGTATAAACCATTCTGAACTGGTATAAGCATTTCTGTTGACATAAGCATTATTATTTACTTTGACAAGTTTGCATCCCATTTTAGTAACGCGCAGATTGTACCTGATCCGGTTTATATTGCGTTATAAATATTTATATTAAAAAGAAAAACTTCTTCTTTTTCACGTTTTACATACGTTCTTCTACGCTCCGTTACAGATCCACATCAGAGACCTTATTATGAGCTTTGCATCGTTTACGAAAACGATAAACGTTTTTTCCATACATTTAGCACGCCTTGTTATCAAAACCTTCCTGTGTAAAAAGGCCTACTATAAAATATCAGATTATCTAAAGGATAAAAAAGCGTGGGACGGAATTTGCTCCAACTCGAAAAATAACAACTAACTAACAGGCTAAAGGTTTCTTCGTCGCTACTTTAGTCTACATACTGAAGCGACTGAAATCAAAAATATCACTTTATATCCGTGTCAGTGTTTAATTATTAAGAATTTGACCTTTTCTAAGTATACGTTTATTGTATTTATGGAAATAAAGAGTTTTTGACTTTGACTTTGACTTGTAGCGCCTTGTCCCTGCCGGATACTCAGAGAAACTACTTTTCATAGTATGACGGCGATGAAATCGTTCTATACGCACTTCATTATATAGTTTTCGAATGATTTCGAGTGATATCAATATCGATAAAGGAACTTACAATTTAATAAATAGGTACATACTAATTAGAAGTTATAAATAAGTACATAACTAAGTACATTTTGAGGCAATTGGAGTGAGCTCAGCATAATGCCGACAAGCTTAAATAGCATGTTCTGCGCTGTTTTTCAGTTTACCCGAAAGTTAGACGACAGGTGTCCTTCGGCTATTATAATTTTTTTTATGCCGGCTTTTCTTGCTCTACTTTTCATGTTAGCTACCTACCACGTTCTCGAAACGAAAACTTTGTCCGTTTTCGTATTTTACAAAGTCATGCTAGCCACCCAGGGTAATGCACAGGAATATTAGCATTTCCGGCACATGTGCGTAACGGGGGTGCTTAGGAGTTTCGATGCGCGTTTGGATAGTTATGTTATGTTATGTTATGATGACACATTACATAGTCGTGAATATAGTCATCATCATGAACCTATCTTAGTCCTCTGCTGGACATAGGCCTCCCCTAATAAGCGCTATAGCGCCCTGTCTTCAGCTTGCCGCATCCAGCATCTGCCTGCAGTCTTTCGCAGGTCATCCCACCCGGCCGGATGGCGTCCTACACTACGTTTGCTGAGTCGCAGTCTCCACTCGAGAGCACGTTTACCCCCGAATATATTGTGTGTTGTATTTTTGTTGGTGTACAATTAAGTATTTTTGTATTCTATTGTATTGTAAATAAATTGAGGACTGCTACATACACATTTTTCTAACTATTTACATACAGATCCTTAGTAAACTTTTCACGTTAGGTTCGGTAGTTAAAAGTATTCACAGTAAATTCGGTCTTTGCCTGACGTATCAGAAACTTATAACGAGCTGTAATTTACAGTGAAAAGAAGACTGTATTGCTATGGAATAAAAGCTATAATTTAACAGCAAATAATTTTGCTTTGAACTGGACAATATTTTTATGGGGAGAATAAGTACCGGTGTCGTTTCTCGTAGACTGTTAATTTTTGTTGAAAACTAGCTGCAGCCCGCGGCTTCGCACGCTTTTTTCCGGAATAAAAGGTAGCCTATGTCCGGCCCCGGGATACCATCTACCTCGCTGCCAAATTTCACCTAGATCCGTTCAGCCGTTCTTGAGTTATAAATAGTGTAACTAACACGACTTTCTTTTATATACATATATAGATATTCACAAACTAAACGACTATTTTCAATACAAAATAATAGAAGAACCGACATTGTTCGTTTGTTTTAAGTATTTAATTTTTTTGTCATGTTTCAGACGAGCTTTCATTACAGGGATGCTTACGTATATGAGCTGCGAAAATAAAAATAAAATGTTTCGTTTGACTCGTAGGTACTTGCGTGGAAAATGGCGGATGATGTAAATTTAAAATTATTCCCTCCCTATTTGTTTTATTTGCATTTACACTGAACTCCTCCTTAACTTGATAACATTTATAGTTATGTTTGAGTGGGTCTCTGGATGGTTATGATTTACAATTGGACCCGTTAGGTGGCACTACACTCGGGTACTTGGAATTTTTACACGGCAACGTCTCTCGGCACTGATTCACGGAACTGACTGACTTATTTGATCTGAAAATCAGACTTATTCAACCCAAAGATCCTAGTAACCCACGTGCTGGTTCAACCCAACCCGAAGGTCAACCCTTCGGGTTGGGTTGAACCCAAGGCCCCCTTTGTCACTTGGATGACAAAGGGGGCCTTAAAAATAGTGGAAGTAAATTTATTGGTATATATTTCATATACTGGTTCAGCTGGAACATCTGCTAAAACTATTTAGGCAGCGTAATATGTTTTGGCCAGCTGTAAATTATAAAACATCTTATACTTGGTCAACTAAATTATTTTTGATCAGTAAACAACTTACAAAATTTGATTTTTAGCCCAAAATCTCCTATTTTTCCAAAAATACCAGTAAATCGAAGTAAGTTTTTTTATAGAAAATGGTTTACGATTTATGTCACATATCTAATCCGCTAGTTTTATTCCGTATACACCTTAAGAGCGTTTACGCCTTTCATGCGCAGTTTAGCTTAAAAACCGTACTTTTTAAACCCGTTAAAAACATGAGCCACTTATCTTACACTATATGTTAATTAATAATAATTTTAGGAAATTTTGTTGTCCAAATAGTTAGTTAAGAAAATATTTCGATTAATATAGTATGTACGCGTTCTATCAAGATAACTAATTAGAGGTTTTCTTAATTTCCCTTTCAGCCTCAGTTTCGAAGCTCAAAATATTATAAAAATACTGATATATCTAATGAAAAAAAATAATAATCAATCAATAAGATCCTTGGGAAAATAGTTAGTTAAAAAGATGTTTGGTTTTGATATCTTACGATGAGAAATTAAAATTAAAAAAAAGTTAATTATTATTTTAAATGATTTTTTATTTAATTTAATATAACAATAACTTACCAATAAAGTAGCGCATCTTCTATAAAATCATACATTTAAAATTTTAATTAATTTGTTGTTATTATTTTTCAGTAAATATTTTAAAACTACTTTAAAACGCTGCGCGCAAATCATTTCACGTCAGTCCCATACACATCGCGCGCTAGGCGTAAACGCTCTTAAAGTAAAAAGTAGCATTTTGGTCCGATTTTGTAGTATGTACTCTGATTTTGCACTCTGTTGTTCGAAAGCGTTTTCAATGGATAGCTAAGGCATAAGCGGGATCGACTTTCAACAGTTTTTCGAAATAAAAAGATTTTCGTTACCGTTATCGTGAATGGCTGACAGAAATTGACTCTTTTTCCCCCACATTTAGCCAAGTCTTTTTTCTAAATAAGTTTTAATATCTTCATCAAGACACAACAAAAACTCTATAAAAACAAAGGTTTCCCTACTGCACAGTATTTGCAAAATGTCAAAGCGAATGAACCATCATTACAGGGGCTCTATCAGGACTAATAAAATATACGATTTCCATGCCAGAGCGTTGAGGTAGAATTCCTAAATCCAATTTCTAAATAAGATGAAATGATAAGGCGTTCCTGCTGATCCATATCGATTTTAATTCTAAGCGTCTCCAAGACGCTGGATTTGTTACCTCGCTGTAAAAATCTATTTATTTAACAGTACAAAATAGACACAACCAAACGTGCTAGATGGATCTAGTCTGACGTCTGACCTGATAATGACCAGCAAGGTAGGTAGACAAAAAGTAAAGTAGGCTGGTACAGTAAGGATTAATCATATTGCGCCAAACTGATCAAAATTGACCGTGACGAAATTGGCCACCGCGTTTATCAGAACTGAGGTCAGAACCTAGATCATTTCCATGTTCTGAATTCCCTGTATTGTCCCATAGAATTCCCTATATTAAAAATGTATTATTGTATGTATAATTATCATTTATTTAGATTAAAATGCTTTATAATTTTATTCCCAAGGTTTTTATATGTATTATATTTGTATTTGTCCCGCTAAACTTATATAACTGTGCAGATATTATGAAATTTAGAGTCGGTTTTGATTTTTTCTTTTTTATTACTAAAAAAAATATCTCTACATAAAACCGTTGCTCATGCATGATAGTCCTACGAAAACATTACACTTTATTTCTCTACCATTGGGCATAGAAAGGGCGCGGGTGCTAAAAAATAATGGGTTGTACCTTAGCTGTTCACGTGAAAACCTTTTATTTTCAGAGGGTAGGTATATATGTATATACCCTCTGGTCCTATAGGACCACTTTATGCTTATTAGTTGGGAATTGTAAGGGTTCAAAAAACTGGGGTCTACCTCTAATTTAGTTACATGATTACGTTAATTTTCAAAATTGGAGTGAAGAGAAAATCACTTCACACTTTCTTCTTATTTGATAATAATTAAGTTTACTTGTTAAGAGCATATTTTGTAAGCCGAAAGAAATTGTTGAGTTCTGATTTCCCTTTGTACCATTTCATTATTAAATTTTACCTCTGCTGACTACTGAAACTACCAACGGAGGAGGCACAGAAATCTAAATTACAATTATTTAGACTTCTGTGATGCTACGTGGGAACATACATATGGGCTATATACCATAGGGTGCCAATCTCATAATAACCCTCCTCGGTTATGAGATTGGCACCCTATGTATATAGCCCATTTATAATGTTCCCACGTAGCACTGGAACTACTAGTCCGATTGCAACAAACGAATTGCGAATGATCTATCTATCTATCTATCTACGATAGATAGATAGATCATTCGCAATTGCGGTGACGTTAGATGAAAATGAAGTTCTAACAAGATAACGGGGTCGGATTGACCGACGGACAAGCTCAGGTTTATACCTCCGTCGGCCCCTTCAAAACTTACTAGAATATTCTCCAAATTTCTAGTAAACTAGCTCTATCTCACTCACATCCTACGTATTGTCAGCCGTTGTCTAACATTTCCACGGTTTTGTGGAAGCTATACCTATCTCTTTCTTAACTCGAGAACATTTTTGCTGTCCTTGTCTTTCTTTTCGATTCGTTCTAGAACATTTGACAAACACCTACTACGTGAAAGGTTAGATTCTCGAACATTCCACAAGGTTCAAGATCCTTCCATGGATTTCCAGAATGTTCTACGGACTTCCAGAACGTTCCATAGGCTTCCATAAGTTTCTAGAAAGTTCTCGAATGTTCTCGACTAGGTATTCTAGAATATTCTAGGACTTTCCAAAGCTTTCTACGCGTGTCTTCACGTCTCTTGAAAGCTTTAGAATGTTCGACTGACAATGCGTGGAAATAAAATCTTAAAACTAACTTAACCGAATTAATCTACACCTAAGTATATCGGTCGCCGAAAAGTGACAAGTTATATCCTATGCATTTCTACTTTCCTGGTACTTTGCGTAAGATAAAAGTAATAAAAAGAATCCTACGGAAACAATAATAATAAGTTAAGACTATTACGCGAGAAGTGTGAGGATGACATTACCTTGGCTACTTTTCTGTTAGAAATCTTAAAATGGGACGAATCTGGAATGAAATCAGCATTGAATTTGCAAAAAAAATATTTTCCGCGTTCGGACTACTTTGGGCCGAAACCAGTGGGACGAATCCGGAATAAGTAATTTGTTCACGCATTCTATTTTTGCCGTATAATTATCTTTGTTTTGTTTGTTATTCGTATTCAAGCAGCTAATGAGCGGCAAAAAAGGATGCGTGATACACTCACAAATACATCTGAATTAACCAACTGTACTCAATCATACAATTATAATATTCTCAACATTTTCAAACAGCTTCGTTTAGTCACAAAAGTAAGCAGAGCTTTTCATGTGTGCAAAATGAAACTCAAAACTAAAATATGCTTTGACAAAGTACCCAATAAAAATTATGAAGGGAAAAAACGTTCCATTTTATTAAAAGAATGTATATTCTTCCTTCAGGATATATCATTTTCTGATTCTAAATCAATAGTAGATAGGTAAATATCTAAGCTATTCATTATTAGGTTGATTCTCAAAATGCGTAGCACGACAAGCCATCGATGTCCAAATAAAGTAGATTTACTAAAGGTCCTAAGTGAAACGGAAGATTTCCATTGAAATTTGCTTTTATAGGTACCTGTCCCTTTAGACAAGAAAGGGAATGAAAGGACAAGTACGTCGTAAAGAGAAATAGGAACATCCCATGAAGAAGAAGGAAATAAATTTATTAACAAAGAAAATTACAATCAAATAGAAACAAATTAGAACTAGTATTTACAATTGGAAGCAATTAGGCTAACTACAGACTGTTGCAAACGAAATCTTTATTAACAAAGTTTATTAACAATTTTAGAAAATCGAGGAACCGATTCGTTTCTTCAATAAGCTTAAGTTCCCGTGAGTGATTTCAACAATCCTCATAATTTCTTCCACGCCTACTGAATATTGTTTGTCAGTCAATAATTCTTACACAGTAGTAGACAGTAGCGGTTTAAGAATCAACCCCTCCTTCCGGTCCGTGAATATCGTAAGAGCCGACTAAGGAAACCTACCGAGGAAGGGCAGCTGCTCTCTGTGTATTTTAACACCTTCTCTGCGCTCAACAATCCGCCTGCCAAGTGTGGTTATTATGACAAAACTCCCATGTTTGAGGGAGGCGTGTTAATTGGGGGTGGTTTTAAAAGAAACCATGATTATTTTTATTATCAAAAGTCTTAGCTCCAGATATATAAAAATCTATTTTATAGCTGTAATTAAATGTTTTAAATCAGCTTCATCGAGTCGGATTTAGATTATCCGATAATCTTCCGGGGTAAAATATTGTTTCTGTTAACTGGTCCATTCTCGCTCATATTTCCTTGGATTAGTACGTATCGGATATAAGACTCTAAAGCTCCTTCACACTGGCGATTAAGTAAGATGGGGTAAATAGGTACAGTATCTCGAGGTTCTGGCAAGAGAGTAAGTCACCTTATAGGAATAATTTATATGCAAGGGCCAGATAGACTCTTTTTCTCTTTTACTCCCGTAAAACAAAATACTGCCAGTTTTTTGTGCCACACGATAAATAACCAATTGCACGCTCTGAGTCGTACCTATATTTTGTGTTTTGTCAGCGGCTTTGGATTTGGCGGTCGTCGCTTCTTTACAAAGAAAAAGGAAGGAAGGGCTTTTTTTCCTTAAAATGATTGAAGTGGACAAAAAATTAAAGTGAATACTTTATTTACTTAACATAAAACATAAACATAATAAATATTTATAAGAAATCAAATAATATCCCTAAAATTTTAAAAGCAAACCTCAGTACGGGAACATGCTAACCTACTACACCACGAGGTCAAGTGACGTAGAAGATGGAAAACTTTGGGACATTCATCGGACTATAGCGCCTTTATTTTTGGGATATTATTTGATTTCTTATAAATTAACCGAGTGTGAGGCTTAAGCACTATAATTATAAAAACTTTATAATATATATTTATTTGCAGCAACACAATTATAATTACAGCATATTAGGCACTAATTATAAAACTTATAAAAAGTTATTGCTGAGGGCTTAGAAACTACAATTTTACCGATGGATCTCACACTAGGCCGAGCCTGTATCGTAAGGTCCAAGCTGATGATTCTTACAAAAACTAGAAGGTACTTTCTCTCGGTGTGAACGTTTTAACTTAGTCCTGCTTTCTTAAATTATCTTACATAGTGGTTACACAAGTGACTAACTCTAATTAATTACCTACTTACTCGTATTAAAAAAATATAAACTAAAATAACTGACTTTCATTATACGTTATTATAAGGAATTAGTAGAATCTGGTGACAGTATAATCTGTTAGAGTTACCTTATTCTAAGTGATAAAATCTTAGTTTTACTAATGTAGTTGGAATTTTGTGACGTGTCCAAGAGTCCTGTAAGGTCTAAAGGAAGTAAAGCAATTTGATATTTGGTAGGAATCGACTCCTCGAACTCAGCTTGGGGATGTTTAAGAGCCGACTCCGGCCAGTACCTTCCTATTCTGCATTTTGAACATCTCTACTGCGATTATCAATCCCCTCGTGGTGATGAGTATTTTTCTCACGCCACCTCCCATCCCTCGTATAACGCTAATTTGTGCGTGCACTAACAGTGACGAAAGGTGGGTAACAAACGAGATTTGAGTGAATAGAGTCAAAAATAGCTTTAATCTCTAGAGATACCGAAGAGTAAGTATTTGTTTTAGTGTAGAAAATATGACCGTTGTTTCATATATTTCTATATCATATATTTTTTTTCGAATTGAATCAAATTTATTTATTTTGTGCAACATGGGTAACAGGGATTTTAAATTAAAATATAATGAGCACAACTATGAACATCAGCTTAACAGTGCAAGTCACGTTATATATAAATAAATACAATGTCAATACCTAAATTAATAAATAATTAGTGAATTGTCTTAAACTAGTTTTTTTTGGGTAATAAAACATATCTGACATTTGACATTCAATTCATTTAACTTTTAACGTCCTGTACTTCAATCAGGTAGCCCCTCCTGGGAGTTCGACGGGTACCTTGATCGATGGACCCATAACATAAATAAATACAATGTCAACACCTAAACCATTGAAACCATTTATTTATTTGTGATTGTGGTAATATACCTCTACATTTGATCTTAAAATTAGTTTTAGGTCAGCACAATCTACTCTTTCGAGCATACAAAAATATTACATTGTGTTTGAGTTGACAGAAAGCATGCAGTAACGAATTATAATAACGAATTAAAAATAAAGAAATCCTGTTTACAATAAAATTAAAATCAAACTACATATATAATCTAATATAATAATAAGTCATGTCACAAACATAAAAAAATCCATAATAATATTACGAAATATAATAATTATATTATAATAAAACTCCGTAATTTCGCCTAAACCTATTTAAATTTAAAATTATATTCGTGTCATCATTTTAGTATGTCATTCATTATCCATTGAAAAATCCATTAAAATTCATTAAAACATCCATTACGATATTAAATTAAGAAATAAAGGATGAATTGTCTTATACCACATTTTTTTGTAGTAAAACATTTCTGATTATTATTATTGGCACCCAATTCATTAAACTTTTTACGTCCCAATCTGTAAGCCAACTTCAAAAAGTATAGGTACATTGAGGAAAGATTCATCAAAGCCCGTCTTATCGTATTATCTGCAAATGGGTCCTTTGACTTTTTTTATTTCCTTGATTAAATCCGTTACAAGACGCGATAAGGGGGCAACGGAGGACGGGCAGGCAAGGGGGAAAAGGGGGGAGAAGATAACTTAATAGAGAAGTGGCTATTTACTGTGGAAATTAAAGAGACAACATTTATAAAGTACTGTTCATTTTATGGATTTGGTGTTTTGTGAATTTGGTAGAATTATTTAACTTGAAAATAATTACTCGCCCATAAACCTCTCTTAACCAAATTAATATCTAACTAGATATTAATTTGTTTATGTTAATTTAGTTAAATTGAAACGAATTTCGTAGGTATTGGAGCTTATTACAAAATAACAATAATTCAATAAAAACTCATGCCATGTTTGTAACCTATAGGTATTTTAGTTTCTTTAAAGAAAACTCAATATTAATTAAATAAGCTATTATTGATAACTTTTCCAAAACCAAAAATAGGACCACTACTACGCTGTAAAAATAAATTCCTTGTTACCAAATTTATTTTACAGAGACAACACTAAAATATTCTGTACCTCTACTATCACATTTTCAGTGTGACCGAAATTATACCTACATTTTTTTTAATATCCGTTCTATCGATACTTCATTCTGCTCTCAATAGCAGCCAGTGACCAATCTTTATTAGATCTAGCTGAGATGACTTGTAGAAATATTTGGGAACTAGCTTGCGCCCCCAGCTTTGCATGTTTTTTTCTGAATTTAAAGCAGCCTTAATTATCTTCAGGATACTATCTAACTATATTTTTGCGGCTTTCAAAAAGTTATCTGAGCATCTGGTCGACGCGACGCGACGCGTGACCCGAGAGCGGGCGGGTATCTGTCACAGCGCATCAGCATTGCCATACAGCGGGGCAATGCAGCCAGCGTCCTGGGGACGCTTCTGACTGGTATTGATATGAATCAGTTGAGCTACATGTAGATTGTTTGCAACAGTCTGCAGTTAGCTTAATTGTTTCAATTGTAAATACTAGTTCTAATTTGTTTTTATTTTGGAATTGTAATTTTCTTTGTCAATTAAGAATATATATAATATTTGCTCAACGATATGATCCGTTCTGCCATTTAGACGGGAAAAAATTAACAACCAGAACTACTTTCGCATTTTAATATTAGTAGGCATCCATCCATATCCAGTCCCTATGAATATGGATGGTAATGAATGTGTCGTGTAAAGAACGGTTACCGTCAGGTACGAAATTATTATTTGACCGAAGAGTATATAAATATCAAGTTTGCCGCAGCTTAAAAAATATGAATAGAATAATGCCACAAGCATATTTTTTAATTTTTAGCTGGAAAAACTGCCTAATCAATTATATTTTAGATTTGTTTTCCACCATCCTCAAAAAGTCGTCACAAAGTCAAATCATTTCATTAACATCATCATTTTCATGCCATTTCCAATAAACCGTGTACAATGCGAAGTTGACAGTACGCTGCACTGCGCGCCTCGCTGAAATTTTTAATCAACAGATTCCTATCGGCTGGTTGCAGTCGTGGTACAGGGAGGTCGGGGATAGCTGAAGATATTATTCGCAATAATCAATTATTAAAGAATTTTCTGAATAAAAGATGGTATGCGGAGATTATTGAACGAAGTTTTCATCTCCAAAGACTATTATATATAAAAAAATATATAAGTAAAAAATTGCTGGACAATTCACACAGCATCATCTAGCCCCAAAGTAAGCAGAGTTTGTGTTATGGGTTCTAGCTAACAAATATACTAAAATATTGATTTACAAAATAAACCGCCAAGTCGACGACCGATGTGGCGCGGCGGGCGAAGGTCCGCCTGCGACGCAGAAGGTTGCGGGTTCGATTCCCGCCTTGGGACAAATGTTTGTACGATCTGCAAATATTTGTTTCGGGTGTTCTGGGTATTTTTTATATATAATAAAAAATATCTATCTATGTTATGTATTGTATTAAGTTTATCAGTCATCTAGTACCCATAACACAAGCTCTGCTTACTTTGGGGCTAGATGATGCTGTGTGGATTGTCCAGCATTATTTATTTTTATTTATTTAAGTGCGAGTCGACTCGCACACGAAGGGTTCCGAAACGTAAAAATCAGGCTGTTGCCTGACTTTTCAAAGAACATCTAATTTTCACTTGCATGGTAACCCCTGTAAATTAGTAATTTTATGAAATTTTTTGCTATTAGAGGAAGTGTTACTTATTTATAGAAGGCTTCATGTGTCTACCTATAGTGGTTCTAGCGATACGGACTTCACAAACGAAAAGCAAAATAGCCAAAAAAACACGTTTTTAGTTTGGAAACATTTATGAATTTGAATATTTGTTTTATTATTATTATTTGTTGTTATAGTGGCAAGAGAAATACACTTCTACCTCTTACGGTTCATGAGATATAGATCTGTGACGGACGGACGGACAGCGGAGGCTTTGTAATAGGGTTCCGTTTTCACCCTTCGGTTACGAAACCCTATAAAACACTCAGACCCGGAGCATATACTTGAAGAGCGTATAAATATTTATCACGCGACGAGGATGGTACCCTTTATTATTTCCACATCGCAATTTACTTATTAATAAATATAATTAAGTGAATTTTTGTAATAGTTTGTAAACAAACCCTTTATTGCTCGCCTAAATTGCTCAAATTCTAAATGGAAATTAGAAAAGTATTTTACGACTCACGCTAGACCGTGTCGGGTCCGAGCCGAGTGTCGGCCGTAGCACGGTCACCGAGCCGGTCTGAGCAATAATCGAACAAAACGTCAGTGCACTTGTATAGCATCACAACGACTGCTCGGGCGCTTTTTTTTTTTTCGAATGGACTAAAATGCTGTTGACCGCAGATGGCCATGACAGCGTTATCGGACTTTTGGCGGGCGCAGAAGGCGCCTCACCGGTAAAATTATGATGGGGCAACACGCACAAGGGCCACCACTTAGATGCGAGCCTCGGCTTGGGCTGTCGCGCAGCTCGGCCGATCTGTATTTATGCACCGAGCCGAGCTGGGACCGAGTTGTTTCCGACCGTTGTCCATTGCTCGGCCGTCACTCGGTTGCCGATCCGTATAGCGTGAGAGTGTCCATACAAAACATATCTAACATTAGTTGACCGTGCTACGCCTGACACTCGGCTCGGACCCGACACGGTGTAGCGTGAGTCATCCTTAATACGTGGATTTTTTTACGTTTTTATACTTGCTACGTCGTTGCTGCATCGTAGCTTGTTACGACGACGCGTCAACGGGAACTACGAATGTGCTAGTAAAACTGTATATAGTGTACAGAGGTCCGATGTGGACCCTGGACTGTTAACGTGTTAATAATACTTTTCCTCCTATCTCCATGTTTGTTCCTTCAATCCCCTTTGGCATTCGGAGGATTAAGACTAAAAATTACGATCGTTTGGCGCCCAAACGATCGTATTTTTTGGAGTCGTGTGTCGCGTGAAGTGTGTACTTTTATAACATATTAAAGTCAAAACTTGTGGTAGCCACTAAAATTCATAAAATGTCATCTTGTGGTAGCGACTATAAAATGTCCGCTCTATTAGCCTCAGCCTAAGCTGCATAAGTTGCCTGCAAAAGATCGTTCTTAGTGATAAAGCCGACCATTGTACATTATCTTATGTATTCCTGTATCTTTGTGTGCAATAAAGACGGTACCTATACTTGTATTGTATCTATTGTAAGTTAACACAAAAGCTTAATTTTTTTATGAAATTAAATAATTATTTTAACGCACGTTAACGCGCTTATTTTAACGCAGGTTTTTTTATAACGCATTTATAGTCTGAAAATGTAGTGAGCCAATATATAATCTTAGATATATATTTGTAGCTACAATTTATAGAATGGTTTAGCATAGGTATAATATAAGTGGGTCTTAGATTTATCGTTCTGACAAAATTATAACATTTTTGTTCATAATTATCATCAGCCCTTATACGTCCACTGTTGAACATAGGCCTCCCCCAAACGACGCCACAAATAGCGGTCCTGAGCCGCCTCCATCCTTCGACTCCCTGCAACCGCTACAATGTCGTCGGTCCCTCGAGTGGAAGGTCTTTCCACACTCCGTTTCGCATTGCATCGCGGTCGCCACTCGAGAATCTGTACTCCCCAACATTTTTGTTATTAAAGAACTATCGAACTATTAATGGACAAACTGTCGTTTCCAACTTGTTTTTAGTTATTTTTGTACACAGTTCTGACAATTAATAATCTTTAAATGTTCTGTAGCACCCTGTATATGGTGAGTACTATACGCGTGTTGGAGGGTTATACCCAAACTGCAGTTAAAATATGCTAGGTGGGGGGAGGCGGTTTGCCGGTAAAGGCTACTCAGCGTGCCTTGTTTTGGTTGGGCATTTCCTGATACGTCCTATTGGAGAAATTAAAACGTTGGTGGTTATAGCGGGTGTAGTGAAATTAACTCCATGGTATAAGACATTATAAGATTTAAGACATTATTTAGATGCTAGAGAGAGCTTACTCAATTTTCTGAATTATTTCAAACTAGTTACTGCCCGTGGCTTTGCACGCGATGTTTCTATGGAAACGTTTAAAGGTTATTTCTATCCCATGGAAACTGTTTTATTTATTTATTTAATTCCGATTGCCATCAGCTTAACTAATTACAATAAAAAATTAAAATAGACACAGAGAGCTAATATTTGCATTCGCTAATAGAATCATAACAAACTATCGTATACTACTAATACTAAAAAATTATTTCGTCGACAATTGCGCACAAAAAAAATAAAAAAAGCAAGCAATAAAAAAAGCAAAAAAAATTTTTAAAGCAATAAAATTTTTTTAATTAAACTTAAAAAGAAACAAGAGGTAAATAAGAATTAAGAGTATAACTACATCATGTGCAAAAGAAGTTGAGAGTCATGCATCGCCTTGCCCTGTGAATGCTGGGGGAATTATGGGAGAATCGTCTAATGTTTGATTCCAGGCTTAGAGCTACAGCTATGCAAAACTTCAGTCCGATCGGTTTAGTCGCTATGGCGTAAAGAGGTAACAAACATACATTCAAACATCCAAACCTTCGCATTTATAATATTAGTGTGATGTAATAGTTTGTCATTGTGATTGATTTTCTTAGATATTTAGGATAAACTAGCCGAACCTCAAGACGGTATTGTTAGGAACTAACCCCAGTGTATTCCCAGTGTATTCTTTGTGTAATAATAAGGGTATTTGCATTGTACCTATTGTAAGCTAACACAAAAGCTTAAGTTGTTCTGTAGCACCCTATACCAGGTGAGTACTATACGCGTATTGGGGGGTTATACCGAAACTGGAGTTAAATATGCTAGGTGGGGGAGGCAGTATGGTAGAGGGGGGGGCTACTCGTCGTGCTTTGTTTTGGCAAGCATACTGTACGAAGTACAATGTAGTTTTCATTATCAGGGAAGAAACCTAGATGTGTCTGGATTCAGAATAAACTAGGTACCTACATAAAGATTGTAGATATCGTTTTCCCTATTTTGCAATTGAAGGCATGACTTTGACCAGCCTTCAAAGCCGTAGAATTGTTAGAGATCAAGTGTTTCTATATAAAATTTTATCAGATGATATTGACTCACCATTTTTACTCGAAAATATTTATTTCCATTGCCCCCGACAAAGGGCTCGAAAAAAAGACTTATTGGTTGCCTAATGTCAATACAAATTACAGAAAGAATGTTTTTCTTGATTGAGTTTGTGAATATTACAACGTTAAATTGACAAATATTGATATACTAGCTGCGCCCCGCGGCTTCGCACGCTTTTTTCCGGAATAAATGGTAGCCTATGTCCGGCCCCGGGATACCATCTACCTCGCCGCCAAATTTCACCGAGATCCGTTCAGCCGTTCTTGAGTTATAAATAGTGTAACTAACACGACTTTCTTTTATATACATATATGTATAGATAGATTTAATATGCCATTGCCGAGAACTATCGTAGGGTAGTAATGTTAAGCGTTGCCAAAACCTCGTAATAATTTGTTGTTCAATAGTTTTTAAATAAGGTTGTTTGTTATTACGTACTATTGTTTTTTTCCTTGCTTTGTTTATTTAGCTGTAATTGTGTTATTTAATAGTGGACATTCCTTTGGTTTATATTAATCTTACGTTTCTAATTTTAAGTATTATGTATTTTTCCCAAATACAACAAAACAAAAGAAATTCTAGTTCTTACAAATTACATTGTTTTCCCTTTTCTAGAGGCGTTTTAAAAATTGAAGATCAGATGGATCGGTTTGCAAACTTCGGAGTATAGAGGTTACCAACTTTCAACTTTTTTCAGTATATTTCGAAAAATATGTACCTAACTTATAGAAATTTATAAACCTGTATTAAGATGTCCAAACTGATTCCTTTCATTTAATATACCACTCGATGAGGTAGCCCCCCCTTTTAAAAATGATACTTTCCCTTTTAGACAATTTTCCAAAAAGTGTATTACTTACAGACTTCTCTTTACTTTTCCTGTAAAATATAGATCCATATCTACAGACGCTACATACATTTCAGATGGATTTATCTCCAAACTTCGGCGATAGGGGAAGGATGGATATTTTTTAAATTTTTTTCAATACATTTCAAAAAGTATTAAACTTACAGAAATTTAAAAAACTGTTTTGTAAACAACAAACCAATACCTTTCATTTGACACCCCACTTGAACTAAAAGCTCTCTTTAAATTTCCACGTCACAATTTGTACCTATACTGAAAATTTTCATCTCATTTTTTTCTAATCTGTACAGGCGCACGAAATGTATTATTATTTCTAATTATAAGTTATTTGCTACTGTAGTTCTTTAACATGAAAGACGGAAAGCAGGACAGAAAAAGCGAGACCATAAGGGTCTCGAAACCGAACTCCGATCTTCGAAGCCCTAAAAACGATAGTGAAATGTGTCAATGGCACTTGTGATTCCTATCTTCTTAATAAGAATGTGAAGGTTTTAATGCCCACATGTTTTTTGGTGGGTTGTGATGTTTGCTACCTCATCCATCACCCTACAGAACGGATCGGGCTGATCTACCTACTTACTTCTTAGACTTGGAATATCATAAAAAGTTACTTTTTAACCTGAAATAACGCGTGCGAATCCGCGAGTATTAACACAACATGACATGACTAAGGCCATGCCATATAAAAGCGTTACGATTGCGTTGCGTTGGTCGAGGAGACTGATAGGACGGTAGGGGGAAGGTTCATTCGCCATTTTGCCCGGTTTGTGGATGCCACAAACCGGACATTAGCTTCCTTCCAGACATCAGGGAAAGAACAAGTGGACATAGCTCCATTGAAGATGCTTACGAGGAGGTAAATGAGGGCAAGACTGAGCTAGCTTTCATAATACGGTTATAAAAGCTTGCTCAGTCATCAAACCTGAGTAACGCTTTTGTATGGCATAAACGTCACTCAAGCATAGATCTATGACTGAGGAAGCTTTCATCATACGGGCCATAATGTTGTAATTCTTCAAGTTATAATAATTTTACGATCACCGCACTAGGCTAGGCCTTTTTCGCGAAACTTACAAATAAAATCAATTCAAAAACCAATTTCTACCACCTACCATTTTTGTATCAATAATATAAATTATATCTCCAATAAAGACATTTACAGTCATCAGTAATCCAAAGATATTCACAGTCATCAGTAATCCGCCCACCTACGTGCGTTGCGTGTGGCATAGATCGAGTGCCTTTCACCGGCTAATTATTTCCAACCGGGGCCTATTCTGGACTGCTTTTACTAACATTAGGTACCTAAGCATAACCTAGTCTTTAATTTCACTCGGTAAGTTCATTTGATCCTTCAATAATGCTCTATTCGCAGTCATCAGTAATCCGTCCACCTACGTACGTTGCATGTGGCATAGATTGAGTGCCTTTCAACGGCTAATTACCTCCGACCGGAGGCTATTCTGCACTGCTCTTACTAAACATAACAAAGCTTTTGATTTCGTATCCCGTATTACACTCGGAGAAAAATAATATCAAATTACTGTTCATAATATTCACCTTTGGTCCTTAAGTCTATTTTCAAAAATGAGTTTTCGTAACAAGGTACGAAAATATCGATTGTTTTCTTAATTAATATACCTATGCAAAATAATCTCCAAAACGTAAAATTTCCACGTATAAAATAGTATTTAAGTTGGTATTTTTGGTTTTAAAAGATCACTCTCATCAAGTCCAAAAAAATCTCAACCAATCCAACAAAACAACTAAATAAATAATCAGACATTCTCCACCCACATATTATTTAAAATAACTTTTTTTTAGTATCGTTATCTGTCAAAAAGTGTGGTGTGAAATAAATAAAAAATTACAAAATACTTCGTAAACAGTGAAGAATGTATAAATGTAGCGAAATGAAGGAATATAGTCTAACTTCATGATTTTTCTCAATATAAACAAACGATTCAACTACTATTTCCGTCTCGGTAGACAGCTTCATTTCGTTTGAACAAGAACTAAACAAAAAATAACATAATTTTCATTTATTACTGTTATATTTAGTCGCAGTTGGGCGTGGCAGTAGATAATCAAAATGAATATTCTTCTTTATTTTACCTAAAAAAAATTCAAATTTATAAAAATCAAAGTGTATTTCCTAGCTTTATTATGTAATTTTACATTTACGTGTCTAAGAGTCCTGTCAGGTATAAAGAAAATTAAACACTTAACGTTTTGAGTTTTCAGGTAGTTATATAATTTCTGAAAACGTGGAAATTAGACTCAGTATTAAGTAAAAATATGAACCTCAGAATAACCGCCTGTGTCACAAAAAGATTGCGATGTTACATTAGCAGGTTTCATTGAGCATTTCCTTCAGAAATATCATTCAGCCGGATAAATATAATTCGTATGAAAATGGATTTACTAACTTGGCCTTAATTCAATAGAATCATTGGGTCCAACCATGTTACTAACATTACGAATGTACGTTATAAGTAGGGCATATATTAGGTACTAGGTAGGTACTTACGTTAGTAAAAATTGTGTAGGTACCTAAGAAGGTATGTCTGTAATAGGAAATCTCCGGAACTAATAAACTGATTCCTAAAATTATTTTAAAATATTAGCTTCACTAGTTTCACCCCTCGGCTTCACACACGTTTTTTCTATGAAATGGTTTAGAGATTATTTATATCCTATGGAAACTGATTTATGGGAATAAAAGTAGTTTTGGGTTATTCTATGTAAAATTTCACCCCCGTCCGCTCGGTAGTTTTGAAGAAATAACACACACACACTTGCATCCAAACTTTCGCATTTATAATTTTATTAGTGTGATTTATGGTAGGTACCTTGGGTACCTGCCATGTCGGAATGGTATTCAGTCAATTCAGATGTCGCTAAAACTAAACTAATTTGCTAACACACGAAGAGACGGTAACATTTTTAGTCCTGTCAAATTACATAATAATTATAGCTAGAATATTTCATAAAGTTTGGTTTTTAGATGGGGTTCAAAATCGAACATTATTTTAGGTAAACAGGTAGGTATTTGGTTCCGACAACAATAGGCCATAGATTATGGAATACTTAGTACTTATAGAGTTCTCGAACAAATCGAAAAGAAAGACAGAGACAGTCATAAATGAAAGGGACAGAGTTATTTTTCTCGAAGTTTCCCGAGGTTTCTAGTTAAGTTTTAAAGCTTCGTGCTGGGGCTTCACTACCGAGAAATGGCAATGCCCATCATCGCAATAAATCTCACGGTAACTAACGCAGCAATTAACGGTATAGGTGGAGTGACCACACTTGAACGGTTATCGTCAATTGGCAATAAAATTGGCAATGTTTCTTCCTTGACTTTCGAGCAAGATGGACGTTGACGCTGCTACACTGTATTTCATGTGTGTAAATTTTTATTATATGAATATATTTTATCATTACCGAATGAAGAAAAAAAAAACATAAACATGACTCTGTTTGCAGAGTTTCAAGAAACACGATAACGTTTTTGTTTGATATTATTGTTTTCCATCATAAAAACACGCGTTAGATCCTATTGCGCTCACGAATGACAAAATACTGACAATAACATAGTGTGGCCGCTTCAACGCAATAATTCTCGCGATGTCTCTTTGATGTACCGCCACTCGGTCTATCGCCTAACGTCAAACATCAATGTGAATGCCGTTGTAAAATTATCGCAAGAAGAAGTTGCCACACCAACGTTCAACGTCCAACATCGCGATAATTAACGGCATTTCCCGGTAGTGTGGCCCCAGCACAAAGGTATAAAAGCGAGCATGTCCGTTGGTTTAAAGTAAGTCATTCTCTACGCCGATCGAGTGAGCATTAAATAGAAGAAGCATGTCATTATTTAGCAGCAATCGAGTGAACAGTGAATAGAAAATTGTGAACCAATAGTAATAGCAATCCTGTACTGCAGCAAGGAAATATAAAAGCTCTTCTCAAGAACCATCTTTCAATTATACGTCATCTTCACCTTCAACGGAGCTCTCCAATCCAGCAATAGCAAGTGTGCACTCGCTCATTCGTATAGGTCCTTCTAGTGGGATCGCACAATTATTCCAAATTACAAAGAACTTGAAAACACAGAGGTATGTGATCAAGTAGGTACTTATTCAAAGTTTTTAAGAAATATCGAGTATCTCTGTTTAATTTTCATAGCCTTCTCTTCAAAAAAGTCTAAAAAGGCTTTTTTCAAAAGAGTACCTAAATCACCATTTGCTAAAAAGTATAAGCGGAAATACTTTTTACTGTAAGCTCTGAAACTTTAGCCCGACAGAACTACAAAGCATTACCAGTACCTAGTATTATAAAATGTAGTATAAAAATAATAACCTTCTATAACGAATAAGTTATTTTAAAGCCTTCGCGGCCTAAGCCGTACCTAGGCTTCCTACATTGAAGCATTCTAACTAGTTTCAACTTTATTCTCTAAGGAATATGAGCGAGAATATCCCTCCACTTTAGAGGCGGACTTGTAAAACCTACAGTTGAGATTCAACTTTATTTTCAAAGCATAAGTTTGAAGATAGGTTGGACTTCTGGCTGGTTAACTACATTTTTACAGCAATGTTGCCAACATTTTATTTTCAAGTTGAGTCACTTCGTCCGTCTGTAAGTGGAAAATAAGCTTTAGTGTTCAAGTTAGTTAATTCTGAGTGGAGTAAATCCACGAATATTAGGTAAGTACCCAGTTGTTTTTATTTGTTAACCTGCCTAAATATAAGGATGAAAATATTTAGTAACAATTCCGTGCAAAAAAATTATTTAATAAGATCTAACAAAATAGTTTGTAGGAGAACAATATAAAGACTTAAAATATTTTGGTTTTTTGAAAAAACTAAAAACTGCTTTCGACTGCCTTAAATTTTCACTGTTTTTAAGTTTCGCGGGACAAATACTAATTCTACGGAAATCAAAAAAATTATAAAACCACGTCGAAATTACTATCTATACAATAGTAAAAGAATTTTCAGAATCGATCCATAATTGACGGAGAAATCGACAAACATAGGTACATAAAAAACACGTACATAGAACCTCCTCCTTTTTCGAAGTCGGTAAAAAAATATATCATAGTAAGTCTTCAACTAGTTTCGTCTCTCTAGGAGTCATCATAAGGAATATTTTCATCCTTATATTTTGTAATGGATTTCTGCAAAGTTAAGCCTGAATCAATAGGCATTATTCAATCAAGATAGTATATATAGTCAATTTGTACCAACATTAATAATTTTTAGAAAACTGAATTAGTAATTGAAATTCAATAAAGATTTTATACAATATTTTATGTGGGTTAGCTACGAGCCTTGACTCCTTCAGAGCGGTGCACGCGTAAACCCGGAACATTTACGAATGCACATTCGTATTAAATAACTATCTGTGGGTAGTTTGAGATACCTAGACATTCACATTCGGCTTATTCCAGTTTTCGCCCTACAAATTACGCCAAAGCCCTTTAAAAATAAACTCCCAATCCTCACTAATGGAAAAAACTGGTATAAAAAATTAAATTGTCTCATGAAGAAAAATTGAATAACGAAAATGTTGAAGGACTTTTTTACATCAGAGTCCAGTTTTCTTACGAGCTCGCGTTCAAAGTATATGGGTTTCATTGGAAACGAGCCGGCAGTAAAAGTGTTAAGGTTTCTTGTGATGAGAGAAACTAGGAATCGAAGCTTAGACCATTTAAAAAACCTAGAAGTCACAGAACACAGATAAAATTAAAATCCACCTCCACCTCCACAGCCTGTAAAGGTCCACTGCTGGACTCAGGCCTCCCTCTGATAAGCGCCTTGTTGACTTTTATCTCACGGGGGGTAATGCCCATAATCCCCACGCTGGGCATGCGGGTTGGGGATCGCAGTTTGATGGTAGAATTGTTTTGCAGGGGGAGATGGGGTGATGTAAATTCTAAGCCAAAAATAGGTAGGCACCTAATACTGGATATTTCTCACAAAGCATCCCAAAGTAAGCAGATCTTGTGTCTTGGATACCAGATGACATTAACTGATTAAACGACTGCCCAAAAAAGAAGTATATGGTCTCAGATTTCGTGTATACCTTATTTTTACCACAGCACATACGTAATTAAATCCTTAAAATAACGGCTAAATACCTCAGGTACTTTATTGAACACAAGCGAAATTTTTAACTTGATTAAGCAAAGTTAATTATATGACAAATAACTACTACAATGGTTAACCATGATTAAATAGTGAAATCAAGTCCTATAAATAAAACAACAAGTTTTTTTGCGTGGATTATTATAAAGCTCTACAGAACCCTAAAAACAAACTAAAGCCAGTAGCCAACACCATCAAAGTTAACCGACTCTCTTAAAATGGCAAGTCTGGTTCAAAACTCATCAAAAGAAAAACTCAAATTATAACAAGATTATTAAACTTTGTTTATTTAACTCTGGTTTATTATTTTGCGAAGTTCCTGCGTTATTCAAACTCTTCGGATCGAGCTACAAGCAGGACGGAGCTAACTTTTTTTTTTTTGCCGACTTTGTAGGAGGATTATTTTATTGATATTCGAATCTAGAGGTAGAATCCATGAATTTTTTTTTTAGAAAGCAATTTTAACGGGTAATGTAATATTGGTGAATAATATTATCATCGGAACCATCACAGTACAATTATTTTTTTTTTACTTTTGTCCGCTTTCATTTACAGACACTTACAACTCTCGAAGACATCAAAAAAAAACTTTTCCTTATTGAAATTAATATAATGATAGATCTATCGATTTCGTGTGTGTTTATAAACCATCAAGCCTTGTGAAAGACGTTTTGAACTGTGAATAGTGCGGTGCTGTACAATATCATCGCTGCCCCCCGGATGGAAGCCATTCGCCAAGAGACCAGTTAAAGATTTCGATAATCAATATTGCATAAATATTTCGTCGCACGTGTGCGTTGTAGAAGTTTTTTTTTTAGTTGAAACCTTACTGCTGTCTGCTATTCTTATATATTTTTGTTAATTTGTATAATAAATAACTGTTTACAATAATTACAATTCCAGACAAGATTAAATAAAAGCCAAGGAAATATTATTGAAATTAAATTAAATTAGATGCTCTTGGAAAAATGCTATTACGAACTAAAATATTTTTTACCCGGGACGGAACGGAGACGGTTTATGCGTTTAGGTTGTGATGTTGTGTGTTTGTTCGTTTGTTTGTATTTGTGTGTGTGTGCATTTGCACATGTTCCCAATTATTAAGTGATACTTTAAGTGACTTGTAATTGAAATCTTGCATTAATTTTATTTGACATACTTACCTTTCATACCATTTTATTAAATTAGTATTATATAATGTATCTGGCCGACTCCCATTGCAACACCCTAAAAGGGTAGATATTGTGTGTATTCCTTAATAATATAGTCAATAAGTCCTGACAAATGTATGTACCATAATATGATGCAATAAATAAATAAATAAACACCTGGGATTCTAGATCCGAGTAGGTATAAATAGACCTACTATTACTTAAACACAGACTGGTGTCTATCATTTGGTATTTTCCTTGTAAATAGCGTTTACTTTTCAATTCAAATTATAAAAACCAAACCTATGAATATCGTATGATACTACGGACAGACGCACCTTCAAATACCCTAGGTAGGTATAATACCCTAGGTAGGTATAATACCATTATACCTACCTAGGTACCCTAGGTAGGTATAATTATACAGACGTAAGACTCCTTACATCATCCCTCTTTTTTATCTATTGTTAAAAGTAAATCAATCATTTTCTTCCGAATAATATAACTCCAGTGCCCATCAGCACGAAACTGAAATAAACCTGCATAGACTCTGCGTAATTCGGAACGGCTTACTCGCCAAGCGCATAAAGATGTCTTGGGCCAACGTATAGCCCTTCTGAGGATTGCTATAAAATTGAGGTAACACACGGGCTTTGAAGATGATGAGCCTAAAGAAATGATAAACGTGAGTGGTACAGAAGTCACATAAGTACCTAGGTCTATAGAAAATGCTGGATAGTGGGGTTTTTATACGCAGGTACATATACCGAATGGGTTTTGTGCCTGCTTGTGTTAGATTAAGTTGTTTTATATTCTACTATTGTTTTTGTTTTGTTTTGTTTTTAGGGTTACGTACTCGAAGGGTGAAAACGGAACGATATTACTAAGCCTCCGCTGCCCGTCCGTCCGTCTGTCCGTCTGTCACAGGGCTCTATCTCATGAACCGTATGAGGTAGATAGTTGAAATTTTCAGATATTGTGTATTTCTCTTGCCGTTATAAAAGCAAATATTAAAGATAAAATAAATATCAAAATTAAAGGGGGCTCCCATACAAAAAAACGTGTTTTTTTCGCCTTTTTTGCTCTTATTTTGTCAAGGCTGTATCTCTTGAACTAGGTAGGCACAATAAACTTTCTTTAAATAAGAAACATTTCAACTATCATAACAACAAATACTAATAATAAAATAAAATTGAAAATTTAAAGAGGTCTCCGAACAAGTGAAAATTTGATGTTCTTTGAAAAAGTTGCCTGATTTTTACGGTACGGAACCCTTCGTGTGCGAGTCGACTCGAACATGGTGGTTTATTTATTTACTTAGTACATTATGTTAATAGGTAATCACACTCATGCTAAAATAGAAATTTAAGTAGATACTTTACATAATAAGTACAAGATTTGTTTTTGATACATAAGTGACCTGCATTTATGTTATTTAAGCAATAAAGAATATTTAAACCGAAGATCAAAAAGTAGGTATGCTGACAAAAAAGGTAATAAGAGTTGATGGAAAAAAGGTTGGAAACAACTAGTCAAAGTCCCACACACATTGAACTGCTAAGTGGTTCCCCTCCTTGGATCTTATGGAACCATAGCACCTCGGGCTTGTGAGGGGCCTATCTGGAGACCCAGCCCGTGAATTTTAATCAGGTCCAGGAGGCCGTTTCTTCGGTTCGGTTTATTAAAAAACCTTATTAACCGAAACAAAACACGCAATTGCGTATTTGAGAACTAAAATAGGCCCCCTGTGTTATCGTCATCCAGCGGTTTCCTGCTATATTAACCAGGACATCGAGCTGGAAGGCCTCCTCCACTAGGTACCTTTGCCGAGCCACGGTATCCAGTTAAATACCGTGAATATTGGAACCATTCGGGAATAATTTGAGAGGTCGATATTAACAAAGAAAATTACAACCAAAGAATAAAATCAAATAAGAACTTGTATTAACAATTGAAACCATTGAGCTAGCTGCAGACTGTTGGTAACAATCAACGGTAGCTCAACTAATCCATATACTGATCGTTGGTTATTATTAATTCTTATGAACAGTGTGTATGAAAAGGAAGGGCTTTATTTATTCACCGTCAAGATTTCCTTTCGGTAATATCCACGCTATTGCTTCCTCGATTTACTGTTATTCTTACAGGCTCTCTAGGTTATATAACAAATAGGTGCTCTAAGTCTTAGGTTTAACAGAAAAAGCGAACCAATACTTGGTTCTGAAATCTTATCTAAAACTAATAAAACAAACAGACAACAAGTCAAAAACTAGATTTTAGTGCTATATAAGTTATTCTGTGATCCAAACAAAAAACTTTAACAACGACTTTGTACGACGCACTAGATTCCGCATTCCGAACACTCACTTTGTCAGACTGAACTGTACTGCAATCCGTACACCTTACTTTAGTGTGGCTTCGATATTCATGCTGTGGGTGCGTATGGAGCCGCACTAATAATACGAAAATCTAATTCTGAATGTGAACTTGGCCGTAAATAACGAGAAGTAATAATTCAATAGTCAAGAAAGTAAAATTATTTGGTGTATTATGTGAATAAATAGGTAATAATAACGTAATACCACAACAGATATAAAATATTTTTTCATAAATATGTATAATCATTTATTAAACAAAACATGCAGATGTTCCATTTCAAAACCCGTTGTAGGTAAAAATATATGGTTGATGGATGGCGGTGTTTTTAGAAAGTGTTATTTTTAATTTACTTCAATACAAGGAAGTTGTATGTTCGGATTTATTGTTTGTTTTTTTTTTCGTCGATTTCTCCGTCATTTATGGACCGATTTGGATATTTTTTTAATTGTATAGAGAATGATCCCGAGGTGGTCCTATATTTTTTTATTCCCAAGGGATTTCTATTCATCCCGCAAAACTTAAAAAAACAATTTAAAACTAAGAGATTCGAAGTCGGTTTTTAGTCTTTTCAAAACAATCAAATTATAGAAATTTAATTTCATGTTTTTTCCTTTCAGTACATTATATCAACAACAATGAACAAAGTTCAGAAAATATGACGACATGCGCATTTCGATAGTGCAAAAATACATTATTTGATTTCTTATTTAAGTTGATTTTGAATTTGTTTAAGTTTAAATAAACGCATAACAATTCATTTTCTTTTAGTTTTCTACTTTTTGGTAATATTTTTTTAAAATAGAGAATTTATTCTTACCAAATTTTGTAGGAACAAAAACTGTGTCAACTCTGCGCTGTGTAAAATCTATAGGGTTGAATAAAAAGTGTCAAGCGTCAAGTTAAAACTATACTCTATCTATAGCTACTATACTATGCGCTGAGTGTTTTAATAGTGTGGTTAGACGACTTAGATAATGTTTTAGCGCTGCAGCGCTCGCCGCGCTGTCATCCGTCATCCAGCTAGTTGCGATACATTTTTTGTTTGGAATAGCTTCTCTAGTACGTTCAACAACGTATAATAGTTTCGAATCTTTGCGATAAGCTCCGACGATACAGACCACGAATAACAGCGTCTTCAAATATTTTCTTGCAGTATTTATATTTTGGTAACGACTTTTGGATTAGGTCACTGAGGTCAATAGGATCATGAAATTTTATACAATACAATACACCAACAAAACTACAATACATAAGACACAAGTACAATGGGCGGCCTTATCGCTTAAAAGCGATCTCTTCCGGGCAAGTTTTGGATTAAAATAATTATGGTGTATCAAAGATAATCTTATATAAATATTGGCAACATCATAAATATCATTCAAGTAATTTTATCTTTCAAAACCCGTCGAAAACGAAACTTTTGATATTTTTAGCCACTTTCATGTAAAAAAAAACCTACCGCCAAAAGAAAACATCCTATTTTTAACCGACTTCAAACAGGAGGAGGTTCTCAGTTCGTCTGTAAGTTTTTTTTATGTATGTATGTTACTTGATATCTCCGCCTATGGTTAACCGATTTTACTGATTCTTTCACTATTGTATAGAGAATGATCCCGAGGTGGTCCCATAATAAATGTATTCACGAGGGATTAGTATTTATCCCGTTAAATTTAAAAATAACATAATTTTTTTTTGAGAATCACTACTAGCTTCTATAGTTTTGGTGATATCTGCGGCAATTGTTAATAGATTTTGAGGTGGTCTCCTTTATGTTTGATTCTCGAGAATCGCTATGTGCGCCGTCTCTCCTCCGTAGACCGAGACACGTTCTCGGTGACCCCGTTGACCCAATCACCGCCGCTAACCCGAAGGTGATGGCAACAGATACCGATTCGCTTCCGCACACTACACACCCGACCAAAAACCGACCCCGCCGGATGCTGGGTCGAAGAATTCCCCGCTTCCGCCCATAGGTGCATTCGTGCACCTTGGCGAAACCTCCATTCCCTCTTGTAGCATCCGGCGACAGCCCAAGCCGAGGCTCGCATTTAAGTGGTGGCCCTTGTGCGTGTTGCCCCATCATAACTTTACCGGCGAGGCGCCTTCTGCGCCCGCCAAAAGTCCGGTAACGCTGTCATGGCCATCTGCGGTCAACTCAGCATTGTAGCCCTTTCGAAAAAAAAAAAAAAGCTATGTGCGCCGTAAAACTTAGGTTTGTAAAGATTCTTCAGAATATAATAACTTCATTATCACCTAATTAATGGTTGCCATGGCAACGGGCGTCAACAGTTTCATCCATGTGTCATTAAACTAAATTAGACTTGAATTATAATTCGATGTCGCCAGTGTAAACTAAAATTTTTGTAACATAGACCATAGACCTTCCTAGATAGAAAATAAGGGAAGGATGATTTCGTTCGTCCGAGACATAGATGAATATTATCTATAAACTGGAATTTGAAGTCAGTTTATTATTTTTTAAAACACGCCAAATTAATAAAGTCTACTTTTGAAGTCCGTTAAAATACTTTCAAGGGATTGGTTTCAGTTCCCACTGAAATCAATCCCTCTAAAGAATCAGAGATAGAAAACATATAAAAGCAACGCAACTTCTCGTAAATCTGTAAGTGTAGTGGACGGCAATCAAAGGGAAAAATAGAGGGTTTTCTCTTTGTAGAGTAACTAGCTTAATCAAAGTTAACAGCGGCGAGGAAGAGTGGCGAAGGAATGGATGTGGTATACTTTGCACTGGTCAAATAATTATTTGATTGTTTTGAAAAATGTAAAAACCGACTTCAATTTCCATTATCTTTTTTATTAAATTTACACTGTTGTAGGTACCTATTATAGTATGTAGTTTAACTATTATTGCTTTTCTTTTATTCTTTGAGTGCCACCGTCTATTTTGTTCTTACATGTCCAGTCCATCCCAAGGTAGCCTGGAAGAGATCGCTCATAGCGATAAGGCCGCCTTTGTACTTCCTCTACTCTTAGCATCTATTTCTGTATTGTTTTCTTTCTTTGTGTGGTACAATAAAGTATTATCTATCTATCTATCTATTTTCAGGGTTTCAAAGATCGGAGATCGGTTTCGAAACCCTATATATGGTCTCGCTTTTTCTGTCCTTTTTTTCGTCTTTAATATATCAGCAACTATAGCAGCAAATACCTTGAAATTTAAAACAATAATAGGTACATTTCGTGCGCCTGTACAGATAAAAGAAATTTAAAGTGAAAATGAAAATATTGAGTATAAATTGTGATGCCGAAATTTTAAAAGAGACCTACAAGGTAAGTGGGTTATCAAATGATAGGTATCAATTTGCACATTTCAATACAGTTTTTGATATATTTAGGAAAAAATTGAAAAGTTACCCATTCCCCCCCCATCTCCGAAGTTTGCAGAGCGATCCATCTGAAATGTATGTGGCATTTGTAGACATGGATCTATATTTTTTAGGAATAATATAGAGAAGTCTGTAAGTAGAATACTTTTAGAAAAATTGTCAAAAAGGGGGGGGGGGATAACTTTCATATAATCTATAATTCCCTAATTCAATAATTTTCTATCTCACCGAGTATGAAATGACAGGTATCGGTTTGGACATATCAAAACAGTTTTTAAAATTGAAATTTTGAAAAAACTCTTTAGCAATACATCTGAAATGTACGTAGCGTTTGTAGATATGGATCTATATTTTACAGGAAAAATATAGAGAAGCAAATACTTCTCTATATTTTACAATATATTAGGTCCTTACATATGAAATTGGCGTTTTTCGTACTGGCCACTTTAATCACAAATTTCTCCTCTTTGGTAAGGAATTCCAAATTCAAATTTGTACAGCTATAGACTCATGTATTTGTGCTTCGATGATCGTCATTCATTTGTTTTTTTTCTTCTGTTTTTTTCTGTTTGCGTCACTCATTTTACAAAATGGAAAACTTAAAATATCGCATTATTTACGAGTACGAGTTCCGCCGTGGCACTAGTGCTGCGGAAACAACTCGAAGGGTGAATGATGTGTATGGCGGTCGTGTTGCAAAAGAAAACACAGTTCGTTTTTGGTTCCAACGTTTTCGTTCTGGAAATTTTGACCTGCAGAACAAGCCCCGTGGACGGCCTGAGACTCAAGTTGATAATGAAGAGTTGAAGGCTATTGTGGAAGCGGATCCATCGCAAACCACGTCCGAGTTAGCTGCAGGCTGCGATGTTAGTGATAAAACTGTTTTAATTCACTTGAAGCAAATTGGGAAGATTAAAAAGCTTGAAAGGTGGGTACCTCACGAATTGACTGAAGCAAACCGGCAAACGCGCGTCGACTGCTGCGTTACATTACTAAACCGGCACAATAATGAAGGTATTTTAAACCGAATCATTACCTGTGATGAAAAATGGGTTCTTTACGATAATCGGAAGCGCTCAGCGCAATGGTTGGATCCTGGCCAGCCAGCCAAATCCTGCCCCAAGCGAAAATTAACCCCAAAAAAGTTACTTGTAAGCGTTTGGTGGACTAGTGCCGGTATTGTTCATTACAGTTTTCTCAAATCTGGCCAGACTATTACGGCTGATGTCTATTGTCAGCAATTGCAAACCATGATGGAAAAGCTAGCGGCTAAACAACCTAGGCTGGTCAATCGCTCCACGCCACTGCTGCTTCACGACAACGCTAGACCACACACTGCGCAACAGACGGCTGCTAAATTAGAAGAGCTTCAATTGGAAAGTCTAAGACATCCTCCGTACTCCCCGGACCTTGCTCCAACAGATTACCATTTTTTTCGAAATTTGGATAACTTCTTGCAAGGGAAAAAATTCAACTCCGATGGGGCAGTCCAAATCGCCTTCAAAGATTTTATTGATTCCCGTCCGACTGGTTTTTTTAGTAAAGGGATCAATGAACTACCTATAAGATGGCAAAAGTGCATAGAAAATAATGGTTCATACTTTGATTAATTAAATATATTATATTAAAAAATATTCGACTTTTTGTTCCTCCCATACAAAACGCCAATTTCATATGTAAGGACCTAATATTTAAATGGTCAAAAAGAAGGGGAATAATTTACTTGTTTAAATTTTGTGGGACAAATAGTAATCCCTCGGGAATATTTTTTATGAGGCCATCTCGGGATCATTTTCAATACAATTGCGAAAGAACTTTTAAAATCAGTCCATATTTGACGAAGAAGTCGCTGAACACACATACATATGAACCGCCGTACTAACAATACTTGAACGCGATTTGCGGTGAGTACATTACGCAAATCGTTGCGGAATGGGACGAAACCTTGCTAAAGTAAATATAAAACAAAAGCGTGCACAATGGTTTATAAATAAAATAAATAAATAAATAATAATAATAATGATTTATTCAAAAGAACTTAGGCCTAAATGGATTACAAAAGAATCAATAATATCGAATATAGGTATAAAATAATACATGTGCCTGAACTAGGTAATCCTGTATCTCAGGCAGAAAGTGCATAAAACGGAAAAATAATAAACACATCAATCAGTAGTCATAATATAACAAAGCAACGGTGCAGATTTGTATACTAACTTAATTATGCTAAATACGCTAAACTAGTAATATGTAATAAAGGTGCTTAGGTACAAAAATAATTAGCCTACTTTAAACAAGGCCAATGTCCATTCTGTGTCATCGTATTGACATACTTTGCACAATACTTAGATTCATCTAAATTCTGAGTAAAACTAAAATTATAAAAAAGTCAAACTAAAACGAAAAAATTGAGAAAGGAAGGCTAAATAATATTATAGTAATGATAAAAACGTAAAGGTGCACAGGAAAAGCTGCGTCCTTAGGCTCCCCCATAATCTATGGAATTTATATACATATATCTTTTCAGCCGCTAATTTTGCCGGACAGTCGGCGGAGCCAGTTTCATGGTTACCTGGCTTCTTAAAGAGCAAGCAGGTGGCACACTTGCTTGCTCTTTAAGAAGATATTCAGCTAACTTCTGGCATTCTTTGTTTGTGTGGCCAATGCCGCCACAGTGTCCGCAAGTATGAGCTGCCTCGCGACAAAACTTTGCCGCGTGACCATACTGCTGGCACTTGTAGCAGCGAGTAACCAGGGTGAAATCCCTCACAGGGCACGAGGACCAGTTCACGAAAACCCTGTCCTTAGTGATGAGCGCTTTACGTATGGCGGCTGGAACTTCAATAATATAATTGCAGGACTCTGCATTCTTCCTGCCCGACTTGTGGCTTAGCTTTGTGGTGTTCAAAAACTTTTCCAGGTCGCAGTTACTGAAAGTCTCGGCTAAATTTTGATGAAATAGGCAGGAGAAAACTTCTTTTTCGGGCATCGATGTCGGCACTCCGATGATTTCGTTTAAGCGGCTCGTCGATTGTTAGGCCAGAGTTGGTGATCTGAACTGTGTTCTTCAGCTTTTCGATGTCGTCCTTGGTGTCAGTGCTGATGATGACGCCTCCGTTCCTGGTCTTCCTTAGCCCTCTCACATGCAGCTTCATTTGCTCAGGGCAGATAATGTTTTGCACTAGAGATTTCGTGTCTTCACTTCTTTAGATAGATAGATAGATTAGATAGATTATCACTTTATTGCACCATCAATACACTTATAAAACAAGAACTTAATACTAATTATATATAATGTGGCACAATCGGCGGCCTTATCGCTAACAGCGATCTCTTCCAGGCAACCTTTGGATGGATAGGATCAGTACGTATTGAATCTGACGGTGGCGTAATTGATGAGAATCAAACATAATAGAAGTACTTTAGACAGAGGTCAGAAAAAAAAAAGACAAGAAAACAAGAGTGTTTACATAATAAAATAAAAATAATTACATCAGGAAGACTTATCAAGAGTGGACAGATAGTGTTGATGAACCATACTTTTGAAGATGGGAAGGGATTTAGCTTGTCGGATTGAAACAGGAACGGCGTTCCAGAGTCTGGTGGCCTGCAAAGTAAAGGAATCACCATAGAACTGGGATGTGTGCGATGGAATTTTTAAAAGAAGGGTATCAGAGGAGCGATGTGTTCGTGAATGGGACAGATGGAGGAACTCAAAACGATCTTTAAGATAAGATGGTGTTGATGAATAGAAAAGAACAGAATAAAGGAGATTAAGAATATGAGCATTCCGGCGAAGACGTATGGGTAGCCACTTAAGCCTGTTACGGTACTCAGAGATATGGTCAAACTTACGCAGGCCAAATATAAATCTAATGGAGTAGTTCTGAAGACGCTCAAGCTTGTTGAGTTGGTCTTCAGACAGATCGGGATAACTGGCGTCTGCGTAGTCTAGGAGCGGGAGCAATAAGGATTGTGCAAGTGCAATTTTGGTACAAGTAGGAAGGAAGTTCCGCAATCGCTTTAAAGAAGCACCTGTACCAAAGGTCTTTCTGGATACAGCTGCCAGTTGAGGACTCCACGATAATTGCCTGTCCACAAGTAACCCCAGATTTTTTACTGTATCGCTGACTTCGATCGCAACCCCATTAAAAATTACTTTTGGTATATTAAGCCAGTCGATACGAGCGATCATCCTAGAGCTACCTATGACAATCACTTGGGTTTTACTAGGGTTAACCTTGAGCCCAAATGATTTGCTCCAATCGTTGATGTTTGCGAGATCTTCTTTGACATCTGCAATGGCTTCACCTAACCATTCAATAGGGGCTTGCGTGTAGATTTGCAAATCGTCTGCATAGAGGTGGTAGGGAGAAGATAGATGTTTGGAGATAGAATTGATGAAGATTGCAAAGAGAAGAGGAGATAGAACGCCGCCCTGAGGAACACCGGCATCCAGTTGACACCATGTTGAAAAGGGATCGTCAACGCGAATGCGTTGCCGGCGTCCATTCAAGTAGTTACGAAACCAGCCAATCACTGTGGACGATATGTTAAAAGAGCGGAGAAGAGCTAGAAGAATGTCGAAGTCAACATTGTTGAAAGCGTTGCTTAAGTCTAGGAGTGAGAGAATAGTGACGAATCCGTCGTCCATGCCATGTCTGATATCGTCGGTGACTTTGATAAGAGCAGAAACAGTACTATGGCCTGGACGAAAACCGGACTGGAAGGGGTTCAAAAGATTATTGGAAGTAAGAAAAACACTAAGCTGTTGGTGCACAAGGCGCTCTAAGACTTTAGAAAGGAAAGGGAGAATAGAGATGGGACGGAACTCAGAAAAAGAAGAAGGATTAGGCTTTTTAGGAAGAGGAGTGACCTGAGCTTCCTTTCATACACTTGGAAAGGCTTCTGTGTCAATAGAGAAGTTAAAAAGGTAAGTAATTACGGGAAGGATTTCATCAAGAATCGGGATGATCATCTTTTTACTTATGCAGTCGCTACCAACAGCATTAGAAGTTATGGATAGGATACTCTTTTTAACATCGCCATCAGTAAATTGACTGAAGAAAAATTTAGAAAAGTCCGGAGTTGAAAGAGAATAGAGATAATTCAAAGTTTGCAATTTAGTGGTTCTATCAAAGCTGGAAGAGGCAGAAAAATGTGAGTTTAATGAATTTATGTCTAGAAAGTTAGGTACCTCTTGACGTGTTTTTCCAATACCGAGCGTGCGTAGGAACTCCCACACTTTCGCCGGGTCTTTATTTGTAACGTATTCATGGATGTAACGGCGTTGTGCATCCCTACACACCCTATTACAGTGATTTCTAGTCTCAGCATACTTAATCTTGTTGTGTTCTGTCGGAGTTCGTCTAAAACGATTTTGGCTGCTATTTTTTTATGCATTTCAGACCGGATTTCATCAGTAAGCCATGGCGCAGGGAGATGCTTCATCTTCACTGCTCGGACTGGAGCATGCACGTCGTACAAGCTTATTAAGATTTCGTTGAAACATTCTACCTTGGCATCAATAGTGTTAGCTGCATGAACCCCGGACCAATCTACGTTTTGGGCATCATCACACAAAGACTTCAGATCCATTGAGCCAAAATTACGCTGCAGAAGAATTTTTGGCTTTTCTTTAGGAGGTCGAATCTTATATGATAGAAATATTAGGTCATGATATGAGAAGTCATCCGCCGTACACTGTCCGTGCTTGGCAACATGAGCTGTGGAAGAAACAAAAATTAAATCTAGAAGGGAAGGTTGACAGTTGGGAAAATGATGAGTCGCAATGAGAGGAAGAATGGTCAGGTTGTTAGCCTGAACAATATTCTCAAGAGCGGACGAACGAGAGTCTTTCTTCATTAGGCAGGTATTAAAATCACCCATTATAATGGTCTGATCATGAAGAGGAATAAGATCTTCTAAATGTTTTTCAAGAGAAGAGAAAAAGTTTATACGCACAGAAGGCGAATAGTAAACACCAACAAGAATTTTACGATGTGCGAGAGTGACTTGGAGAAAAAGATGTTCACCAGCAGCGGAGGGGGGCGGCTGCGCAGACATACTTATGATTGTGTAGGGAATGCGAGTACGTAAGTATATCGCTACACCGCCACCTCCGCTACTTGTGCGGTCATTCCTAATGAGTGTCGTTTATTTTTTTAGTTGTAGTTTACGTGTCTTTAGTTTGTCGTTCGGGTATGAGAACTGACATTTGTGGCTTTATGTAAGTGTTTGACCCTTTTTTGACCATTTCGGCGAAGGACGTTTCTCCGACTGGTTTCGAGGTCTTCTTAATTCTTTTTAACAGGTCTTCCAGCTGGTGGGATTGGGCAAATTGGTGTTGGAGCATTTCTATATTGCTGTAGGCCTTAACAATTTTGGCTTTAAGAGACTGGTACTGGACGGCCATTTGCGAAGTGCCATTATCCACTTTACGACAGAGAGCGCTAACTCGTTGCTTTTGCTCAGAGTTCAGTTTGCCTTCGGATGTAATAGAGCACACCTCATTCAGGCACTGGTTAATCGAGTTCATCCAACCTTGTATTTCGGAAGTAGTCACAACTTCGTACTCGGCTTCTTGGCCGGCAGGCACATGGCGAACAGGGGGCTCAGGTGCGGGCGTGGTGGGGGTCGGGGGCGGCGAGCGCGCCGTCCTTCTGCTCCGGTGGCCGAAGGGGCTTGGATTATCCATTTAACACTAGTTTAGTTAAGATAGCCAGAAAAATCTATCATTGTTACTTTATACACACGTTACAGATATATGCCACAATCAGCAAAAAACGAGGTCACAATACAGCAATTGATTAATTGCAAATTTTTTACATCAAGGCACGTCTTGCCTCAACGACGGCAACAGAATAATATAAATAAATAATGCTGAACAATCCACACAGCATCATCTAGCCCCAAGCTAAGCTGAGCTTGTGTTATGGGTACTAGATGACTGATAAACTTAATACAATACGTAACATAGGTAGATATTTTTTATTATATATAGAAAACACCCAGAACACCCGGAACAAATATTTGCAGATCGTACAAACATTCGCCCCAAGGCGGGAATCGAACCCGCAACCTTCTGCGTCGGAGGCGGACCTTCGCCCGCCGCGCCACATCGGTCGTCAAAATGTTTATGTTTAAGATACAGACTGCTTTGGCGTCACCTGTTTCTTTTCGAACTCGACTGTATCGCGCGTCTCGATCGTCACATTTCTAGGAATCATGCGCGCCTTTATCAAATGTCATGGGCCCATGTCAAAGTAAATTTTTCATTCCGAAATGGTGCCATCCCATTCTGATCCCACGCCAAATAACACTGAGCCCAAAGCACCACATCTCCTTTTTCCTCCATCGATGACAGCTGGCTGCAGCTATTTATTTGATGTGAGCGCCATCCTCACGGCGAGTGGAATCTGCTCGTAGCTGTTGATAAACTGGAGTTGAATGCAGTGCTGACTTTTAGTTAATGGACTTTTAACAAGTCAGTTAAAGTAAAAACAAGATCCGGCAAGTGCGAGTGTGACTCGCGCGCCGAGGGTTTCGAACGGTTGTCAAGTATACTAGTATGTTCTATAGGTACATATTGGGGGTTAGAGACTTTGCTATTTGATGAATACCAAGAAATTAAAGGTTCATTTTAGATGTATCGGTTTGCAAACTTCGGAGTATAGAGGGTAATAGTAAAATTTTCGAGTTTTTTCAAAATATTTCGAAATGTATGTACAGGAATTTCAAAACCTACCCTTATATACACTAATAAAATAATAAACTATACCTTATATTTGATACCCCACTCGTTGAGATAGCTCCCCCTTTTGAAAATTATCCCCTATTTGACCATTTTTCAAAACGTGGTCTACTTACAGACTTCTCTATATTTTTCCTGTAAACTATACATAGATCCATATTTACAAACGCTACATACATTTTAGATGGATCGCTCTGCAGACTTCGAAGATAAGGGGGCGGAATGAGTAATTATTCGACTTTTTTGAATCGTGACGTGCTCTGAAAGCACGATGCCGACTGTGTACTATTGAGTTCAAAAATGTTGGGGCAAGCTTGGTTAATTTCTGTTTAGAATGCATTGAGATTTTATATATTTCATAGATCAGACTAAGGGCGAGTGTTCGTTGGAAATGGCCCCAAGTCCAAAACACCACATCTCCTCTTTCCCTCATCAGCGTTGTTAGCTGCAGGTGTTTATTTGATGAGAGCGCTATCCTCAGCGAGTGGAAGCTGCTCGTAGATATTGATAAACTGGGGTGAATGCAATGCTGACTTTTACTTAATGGTTGCCTTAATGACCTAATTATTTTATTTTCCTCTACGGAGTGACATAGTCATGTTGTCAAATCTCCTAAAAAAATAAAGAAAAAAAAAAACCTGTCAAAGAACCCGCTTTCGCTAGCACTGCTCACCTAAAACCCACCCTAACTTATTTAGATTGGCTGCCTGCCCAAGTTTCTTAGAACTCGGGTTATTCCAGGTTATTCCAATCGAAATAGTTGCTAACACGATTTTACTGGGAAAATACACTTTTGAACCTATGATCATTACATTACATTAGAGGCTGGCGCCCCCTATGTAATGCAATCAAAACTAACCTGAAGACTACCAGACTGTACGCCAAACTCTACCTTATCTGTATAGGAGGGAGGTAGAGATTTGCATGGTTATAGGTCTGCGTGAGGAAATTGATTTTTGTGTTGGTTGGTTTGCTGTACAATTTTAATTTCTGCTCGCGCTGTGTTGTTAAGGTAGTCTCACATTAGAAAATAAACGGCTTCTGTGTACACTTACAATTTTAACACTAGTTGTAGTTACCTCCGGAAAAAAGAGTAACATATGCTTATTTTTTTAAATGATGGTGATTTTGTCCTAGGCGCATTTTGAACACGGCGGTCAGTCTTATCGAAAACTAGCCATGTGCGCAAGACATATTACAGTGGACAAGTGTGTGTACAAACACAAGTGCACTCTCTATTCCCTCACTCTTATAATCGGATGGGCCGACAGATCGACACGACCGGGGAGAGGTCAGGCGTAGGCTTAACGTGCTATCCGAAGGGTGTTACACCACCGCCTATTTCCTGCAAAATATAAGTAAATTGAGGGTAACATAAATGCAATTGTTTAGTTTAACGCGATCAACGCGTATATAATAACTTTAGCCCTGTTTATTTTTTATATCTTTTTTTTTGACGTTTATATCTTAATGAGGGTAACGGTGTTGATTGCACTTATACAGGGTTATTGGTTATTCACTGACACAGCGTGAACTGCAGGTTCTGCCCATCATCACGAACACGTTAGTGAAGACGCCAGGTCTTAATTCTTTAACTTTTTTGTGAATAATTTCTGATACAAAATGAAAAAACACGTTTGTCCGACACGCAATGAAGTATTAATGACCGAACTCTCACTCCCACAGCCAATGTTAATTCAGTGCAGAGCGATTTTTATGTTAAGTTTCAAACGAAGCCTCTCTAAAGAACGATTATTTAATGAAAGGGGGTAACTGCTACTAATACCAGATTTAAGTATTAATACCTTGCGTCTTTACGAACGTGTTCGTGATGATGGCCAGAACCTGCAATTCACGTAGTGTCAGTGAATTACCAATAACCCTGTATAACAACATTTAGAATAAGTATCTATTACTAAGAGTGTAATTGTTTGTTACCCCGATTAAATTAAAAAAAAACATCTTGACTCCGGGCTGCTGTATGCTAACAATAACAATATTATCCCCAATTTCTTTCAATTTGTAGGACGAACAAGTTCGTCCAATGCTCGTTGACAGTGTAAGCTTTGAACTGCGCTCTCAAAGATAACGTACTTTGGTATAGGTACGTTTAAATAATTGAACGTATGTCTGCTATTTATAGTAGTTTACTATTTTATGCAAATAAAATGTAAAATAACGTACTTAATACGAACAGATACAAAAAAACATTCGATAAAAGTTTTCGAGAGCTCGATTCGACTCGTTCCATACACTTGGCTCCTTGCAGCGCCTCTAGATAGGAAAGAGAGGAACTATTTTTCCGAATTTGACAGCGCGATTGTATATTTTCATACGAACTCGATTTTATCCTTGTCTTATTATTTTGTTGCACGTTAAGCGAGATATAAAGGTAAGTCTCTAAAACTTTCTTCGAATTCAAAATGGCGCTTATCGTCATAGAGGTACCTACTGATGACCAATGATTTAAGCGTCAACGATTACACAACCTTTTTTATCGGCGACGGTGTGCACCTACCTTTATCCCTTAACTGTTGTAGCTAAATTATTTTCGTTTTATATTAATGAGGCAAGAAAAGTCAAATAGGTACGTACTGTAAATTCAAGTTTGTTTTTCTTTTCTTGGTCAGAGTTTTCTAGTGAACTGTGTCTGGATAGTTTAAAGTCGGTTGTTTTTTTTTAACTACTTTATGTCCATGACTTTGCATATTCATTAAGATCTTAAGGGGCGAACCTAAATGGTTTGGTTGTCAAACTAGGCCTAGATCACTCACGTAATCACTCATAGTACTCACAGGTTCCAGTGGAATAATACTTGATTACACAAAATTTAAAAAAAAAACTTTGGTTCCTTGAACGTGAAAAAACGATTGAGAAAAAAAATACGCAAAAAAAACTCATGTTTTTTTCATGCACTGTTTCGCACATAATTTGGTCAAGATATCAGGAACCCTGCGGTCTATTGAAATGACTTATGTTTTGATTCGTAGGGTATTACTAATTATTTGGTTCTTTGAACCAGTATCTTTCTAAGTTGTGTAGTTTTCTTGTAAATAAGCAAAATCTTGATTTTTACGCTTATGCCTTTCCAAAAAGGTGCTCTGTCCCGCTCCTATGAACGCGAATTCCTATGCCTATCCTTATCACATAATGGCGCGCATAACACCCTCTTTCTTTTTTCTTTTTTTAGTTCTTTTAAAAATCCTTACTGACAAAAAGCACGTTCAGTTTTTCCTGCAGTTTTATAACTTTATAGCCAACTTTACCATTTATACCTATATTCACATTAGACCACCCACCCACTATAGTCCCAAGAGAAGTTGCACCAAACTTCAAGCTTAGTAACTACGTTCGAAGATCTTTCCTACATAGTTTAGTGCTAAACTCTAGTGCTTATCCGTTAAATTATAAGAAGTAGAAAATTTAGAGGTTTATGGTGAACGCGCACGTATCCGCGCCAAACGATCCGCATTTTAGTAACCTCCTGCAGGTTCCATCAAAGGTATACGGCACGTGCGGCGAGTGCAGCGCGGCCGGCGCGGATGACCTCATCCGTATTCAGCATTATCGACTCTCAAGTTACATAGAACACGTCAGTTCTAAACGGATGCGATTCGGCGCGTTGGGCGTGTGTGGCGCGTACGATACGGACAAGTGCGCGAAGCCATAAGGAAATTCGATGACTGCGGCGAGTGCGGCTCCTGCGGCGCGGACAGGTGCGCGGTCACCTTTAAGGGAGTATTGATTTGCGCTTGGCTTTTCACTGAAGATAGTGTATTCTATATTTGTGTACGGAGTTACAGACTTTTCCATATTACATTTTTCATAGACGTGAATTTTATTTGAAAATATTTCCATATTTTCAATTCCATATTTTCTTTGAGGCTGGCAGAATCAAAATAAGAAAATTAATCAAGTGTATAAATTCCGCTGCGACCGCTTAGCCACAAGATTAATAAACAAAATATATTTTTTTTGTCATTATATTAAGTAAAATCTGTAGATATGGAACGTTCTCCCTACGCTTACCTACTCTACAACAACTAACAACTGGCCTATGTTACAAATTGTACGCAAACACTCGCTCATCGTTACATTTCCAATTTAAAATGAACAAACACGAGGGCATTGCTGTAGTCTTTTAGTTAATAAATCACACTAAAGTACGTCGTAGTAAGCACGCGTAACACAAACGTCGCCGCCGCCGGTCCGACTATGACTGAGGTGGGTGGACCTATTTGCACCTAATTTAAGCCTTCCAATTTCGAGATGCTAGTACCTCATCTCTCTTTTTTACTTAGATCGCTGCCTAGTAAGCTGCTTATTTCAAACAAAAAAGAGATACATAATCCCTAACATATTTGGGTAACCAAGTTAAGTTACATTAACACCGGCGTTCCTGTGTAAGAGGTAACTAGTAGGCAAGTTAATTTATTTCTTTTTCCACAACAAACCTATCAAAGAAAAAACTCGCTGAATAATAAAGTTGTTTCAGTTCCTTCTTCATGGTTCTAGAATCATCTAGGAATTGGTACTAACTACAACACAATACAAACATATACAATACAATACAAATATTATTGTACACCAGAAAAACAACATTACTAAAGAGGTCTTCAAGCGTAAAGTCAAAGAGCATTACCTATCTTTATGACTCTGTTGTATTTTATGTATTTATTATATTATTACATATGTATATAATTATTGAATTGTATTTTATATATTGAAATAGGTATCATAGACCTATGTGTGTATGTGTGTATAATTAATAGACACTACATATTAATACTACACTATTATTGTAGGTAGTATTAATATGTATTGTCTATTAATTATGTAGTTAAGTAGTTAAGGATTAAACCACCTTCTTTTTCTGTATGAATGTTGTGCACACGTAGATACCCAGATAACTTTGTCTCTCTCTCTCTCTCTCTCTCCCAATAAGGTTTGCTGGAAGAGCTGGAACTCTTTTTAGGGTTAAGCTCGCCTTTGCCATTCCTTCTCTAGTTTTATGTTTTTTTTAATATGTTTTATTTAGTACAATAAAGAATTAAGAGGTGTTTTGCATAATTATGACATTATCTATTACATATGATAGTACAAGATAAATAGTATGATGTTACAATAACAGAATAAAACAATTACAGCTAGTAATTACACTTGTATCTATTTCTATATCTATTAAACAAGAGATGAGAACAAGAGATCGGTTCTAGGCGATGAGGCCGCCGCCTCATCGCCTAGAAGCGATCTCTTCCAGGCTAACTAGAACGTACTTAGATATATCGACTCCGAACAACCCTGCCTCACTCATCCAGGGTCCGGAAATCCGACATCCGGTTCCCTTGGCGCATAATCTGTTTGGCGCGAACACGCACTGTGCGTAATTTCCAAAAATGTCCGCCCTAAATATATCACGCTAAATTACCGGCGACGTGCCCTTGGTCGGGCAATTATTGAGTTGTGGTTGTAGCCTGCGACTTCTCTTGATTTTAACCCAAAAAGTTTGTATTTTTATGCGGTGGTTAAGTTTTACGAGGAACTAACTGCCATGGACATATAATCCAGTTAGTACCTAGTGAACCTCAAAGAGCTTATCTATAGGAGTGTGACATTCAGTGAAAAAAAAACGATTTTTCTTTCCTACTTAAAAATAGTTTTTGTTTTGTGAAAATAATCGACTTTGCGGATTTTCTTTTTCTATGATTTCAAAATCAGTATACTTTTCTATACAGGGTGTAACTTGAGGGGTGGATCATCGGTGGATGGGGGTGGGGGACCTCAGTACCTATCGATTTAATACCCCTGTATGTTCCGCGATTTTCAGTCGTTCAAAATTTATTAAGTATTATGAAATTTCGGTTAAAATCCGATTTTAGTCTTTATGTCCCAAGTGTAGCCAAAATGTTAGGTCAATGACCGTAATTTTTTTTTAAGTTGTAGCTCAATAGTTGATATTTTGTCCTACAATATCATTTTGAGTTGTTATTTGATTAAATCCTAAATAAAAAATAATCTTTACAAAAATAAACCACAAACTTAATTTTTCAACAAACTTTGAAGGCTCCCAGAGAAAAATAAATACTGATTTTTTTTCTACAACCTACCTTAAAAACTACTACCATTCATGGAGAAGTAACCCTGAAATTTTCATTTGGCTAGTATCATGGTATCATGTTAAAAAGTGTACAAGTGCTAATCGATATTTTTCTGTCCTTTAAAGGTAGGGATTGTCTCAATTAAAAAAATACATTTTTACATATACAATACAATAAATTTTTTTTTCAGTAAATTCTCAAATTTTATGCTTAAATTGAGCATTAAGTCCTCGGTGACTATTGTAATGAGTACCTGACGCTATTGTCGTGAGCCCAGTGACAGACGGACGGACGGACAGCGAAGGCTTAGTAATAGGGTTCCGTTTTGGATACGGAACCCTAAAACATACACACAGCCGAACATAGAACTTACTCCTGTTTTCAAAGACATCGAAGACGTATCTTTTTTATTTTTTACTAGCTGCAGCCTGAGACTTCGCACGCTTTTTTCCGGAATAAAAGGTAGCCTATGTCCGGCCCCGGGATACCATCTACCTCGCTGCCAAATTTCACCGAGATCCGTTCAGCCGTTCTTGAGTTATAAATAGTGTAACTAACACGACTTTCTTTTATATATATAGATTATCCTGATGTGAGAGAGCGGCCCTCGCCATACCGACACTCCTCCTACCCTGCTGCTCCACTATGTCTGCCATCAAACGATGGTGACCCCACCAAGACTGTCGGCGACGAAACCTTAATGTAAGGCTGATTCGTTTAAGACATCGTTTTGTTTAAGTACTTTTTTGTTTATTGATGAATCATAACAAAAATAGTGTTATTTGAAGGGTCTTGGCTTGGAACAAGGTTTTCCGTTTGAATTGTATAAATCTGTAATTAAGTTTTGTAGTTATTGTAAAATTAGTATAAGGAAAATGTTCCAAATCAAGTTTTTTATAAGTTTTAGTTCTAGAAACTTTTTTATTTGTTAAATATGTTCAGATTTTGTAATTTTATATTAATAAGGCTTGTTTTTGTTATGTATAAGGCATAAATTTGTAAGTATTTTTTAAGAAGATTACAAGAAATAAAGGTTTAAAGGTTTCGGCTCAAGGAAAAAATTAGATAAACTTGAGTCAAAAGCACGCAGGCGTCTTGCCGGTAAAACACGGCCATATAAATATGAGCGCAGTTTGTACGGCCGTCAGTCGCAGTCCAGCCACCGAAGAGGCAAGTCGCAGCTAAGCCACCGAAGAGGCAAGAAGCAATAGGAAGACAGCAAGTAGTAGTAGGGAAACCTAGGAACAGCCGAAACCTGAAAAATTCAAGATCCTGTTTCATTTCAACGTCGAGGTTCCCCCATAGGAAGGAATATCAGGTAGTCATAGCTTCATACGCATTCAGGGGTGCGTGGCGGCGTGCGTCTACCAGCTTCGGAAGGAGAAAGGAACGCACGTCGAACTTAAGTTGGGATACTTTCCCAGGGCGAACTAGGTAATCCTGGTTACCGTCCGCAACAGTTGGTCCTTCGAGCCGGATCCCTGCTAGAAGAAGCTAGAAGATTCCAGAGGAAGAACCCGGAAGGAAAGAAGACTCAAGATGCCGGTCACCAGGTCACAGAAGGATGCCCCCTCACGCCCTGTGTCCCGTCCCTTGGGAAGGGACGAGACAGAAGGAACGTCAGGGTCAGAAGGGGTCACGTCTGCGTCAGGGACGGCATCTTCGGGAACCATGGGAACTACCTCTGACTCTTCGGGAACCATGGGAACTACCTCGGACTCTTCGGGAACCATGGGAACTACCTCTGATTCTTCGGGAACCATGGAAACTACCTCAGACTCTTCGGGTACAACGACCACTCAAGAAACCTCTACTACGGTGGCTACTGCAACCACGGCTGCGTCCGGGAAGGGACAGAAAAAAGAAGAAGCAGCACAGAAGACGGCCAAGAAGACCCCAGAACAGGCCCCGGCACAGGAAGGTGGATCAGCCACAACTCTGAAGCCGACGGGGGTCGGTCGTCAAGCGCGGTCTACAAAAACCACGAGTTCTTCAGCCAGACGACGTGAGCTGGAAGCCAGAGAAGAATTAGCGCGCCGGGAGCTGAAGCAAGCCCAGGCTGCGACGAAGCTGGCTCGCGTCAGATTGGAGTTGGCACAATATGAAGATGAAGATTCCGTGGATGAAGACCAGGTGAAACAAGAGGACAGAGCAGCACAGGTGCAGAACTGGATTCAGACATCCGTATTGGAAGACGACAAAGATGGGGCAGAGCAACAAAGTCGGAAACCACCAGAAGAGCCCCAGAAGGTGAAGCCTGAAGAAAACCACTCAACAAGAGGGGCCACGATCGAGATTCAAGCGCTGGCAACAGCCTTGAAGGAAGCCTTCACCGGAGGAAGAGGTCCAGCATCGCAGCCGAACTACATTCACGAGCTACCCTACTTCGACGGTGACAGCAGCGAGTGGTTGGCATTCAAGGTCGTCTACGCCGATACAGCACCAATGTTCAACGATGTCCAGAACATGGCTCGATTGAGACGAGCACTGAAGGGCAACGCAAGAGAAGCTATCAAGAGTTTGCTGTACTCCGAAGCTTCTCCGATGGAAGTTATGGAAGCCCTTAGAAGAAGATTTGGAAGACCTGATGCGCTGGTACTGGCTGAACTGGACAAGGTCAGGGCGTTGCCGAAGATCACGGAGAACCCGAGGGACATCTGCATCTTCACAAGCCAGATCAGCAACAGCGTAGCAGCAATCAAAGGACTGAAGAAGCCTCAGTACCTGCATTCACCGGAGATAGTGAAGCAAATCGTGGAAAAGATGCCGACAGTTCTCAAGTTCCGTTGGTATGACTTCACTGCAGCATCAGAAGAAGGCGAGTTCTCGGATCTAACGCTTGTTTCTAGGTTCCTGAACGCAGAAGCAGATAAGTGCGGGGCCTTCGCGACATCAGAGGACAAAGGCGGTGGCTTCAGGAAAACCAGACAAGCGGCGCACTCAACAAAAGAAAAGGACTTCAGGAAAACGGACCCGAGGAAGACGGAGAAGACTTGTCCCATCTGTGAAGGGGAACACTTCCTCGTGGAATGCCAGAAGTTCCTGGAGGCGTCAGTTCGAGACCGCTGGGCAGCCGTCAAGAGGAGTCGCGTCTGCTTCAAGTGCCTTCAAGGGAGGCATAGGAAGGAGAGCTGCAGGAAGCCGTCGTGCAAGGAGTGCAAGAGGTGGCATCATCATCTGCTGCACGTCGAGACGGAAGATAGGACCGAGGGGGAGAAAACTAAAGCATCACCAGAGACATCAAGCGTCACCGGGACAGTGAACTCGGTCAACAACGCAAGGGCGTACCTGAAGATTGTTCCAGTAGAAGTCTTCGGGTCAAAGACATCCAAGAAGATATTGGCCCTCATGGACGAAGGGTCAACGGTATCACTTCTGGACAAGAAGGTGGCAGAAGAGATCGGCGCTCAAGGGAACAAAGAAGAATTGGTCATCGAAACAGTGGGAGGCAAGCTTATCAAGAAAAAGGACTCACAGGTGCTGAACCTCGTACTGAAAGGGGTTCATCAAGGACATCGGAAGACCTTGAAGAGAGTCCGGACGATCGACGACTTGAAGCTTACGCCACAGTTCCTGGACAAAAAGAAGATACAAGAATATCCACATCTAAAGAAGATCGCCGAGGCTCTACAATACGAAGGAGAGTCACCACAGCTGCTCATCGGGCAAGACAACTGGGAGCTGATCGTGACTCAAGAGATAAGAAGAGGCAAGCCAGGCGAACCGGTCGCTTCTAGAACGGGACTTGGATGGGTGCTCCACGGAACTGACGTCGGAGGTGCAAGGCCAGTGCACTTCCTCAACACGTGTCTACATGTCAGCACGCCGGAGGAGGAGATGCACCAAGTCATCAAAGACCACTTCGCCATCGAAGCTCTTGGTGTGCAACCCAGAAGACCAACAACGGACTCTGAAGAAAGAGCACTCACCATCCTGGAGAAGACCTGCAGAAGACTGGAGGATGGGCGCTTCGAAGCTGGACTCCTATGGAAAAATGAAGAGGAACCGATGCCGGAGAGCTACGCTTCCGCCAAGAACCGCCTCTTCAACATCGAAAAGAAGATCGACAAGGATCCGCAGTTAAAGATGGAGTATAACAAGCAGATCCAGCATCTCGTCGACAGCAACTACGCAGAAGAAGCACCCGATGAACAAGGAAAGTCCAAGAAGATGTGGTACCTGCCGCACTTCTCCGTGGTTCACCCTTTGAAGAAGAAGATAAGGATCGTCTTCGATGCTGCAGCCAAGTCCAAGGGAAGAAGCCTCAACGACGCTCTACTGCCGGGACCAGATCTGCTTCAGTCACTCTTCGGAGTTCTACTGAGGTTTCGGCAGGGACCCTTCGCAGTGGCAGCTGATATCAAGGAGATGTTCCTGCAAGTCCGCATCAGGCCAGAGGATCGAGACAGCCTGAGGTTCCTGTGGCGAGGGGATCGTCGCGACGTGCAGCCGAAGAAGTACAGGATGACATCAGTCATCTTCGGCGCAACATCATCTCCGAGCACAGCAATCTACGTCAAGAACAGGAATGCAGCGGACTACAAAGGGCAACATCCAGAAGCAGCAAGGGCAATCGAGCTGAACCACTATATGGACGACTACCTCCACAGCTTCCATTCAGAAGAGGAGTTCCGAAGAGTGACAGCACAAGTGGACTGCATACACAAGAAGGCGGGCTTCGAACTCAGAGGTTGGGCATCAAACCAACCTGAGCTGCTACAAGGAATCAAGACTGAAGCAACGGAAAAGACAGAAGTGGACCTCGGCGAGAAAGAGGAGAAAACTCTGGGACTACGCTGGTTCACGGAACAAGACTCCATCGGCTTCAGGGCAAACCTCCGGAACACACCAGAAGAAATAGCAAAGGGGCTTCAAGTGCCTACCAAGAGAGAAGTCACCAGCGCCGTGATGTCGACCTTCGACCCACTAGGATTGGCATCACCAGTTCTCATCCAAGGCAAGAAGCTGCTCCAAGGCATCTGGCGAAGCGGCGTCGGCTGGGATGAAGAGATCGAGGAAAATGAATACTCAAAATGGAAGATCTACTTGGAGAAGATGAAGCTGCTTCAAGCCCTACAGATCCCGAGATGCCTGACGCCACATCGCACCGAGGGGGAGCTACACACCTTCACGGATGCCAGCGAGACGGCATATGCAGCTACAGTCTACTGGAGAACAGAAGACCAAGGCGGGACCTACCACATCAGCTTGATGGCAGCGAAAGTACGAGTCACTCCATTGAAGCCGGTTTCAATCCCAAGGCTTGAGCTTCAAGCAGCCCTCCTAGGAAGCAGATTGGCGCATTCGGTCGAAAAAGAGTTGGACCTGAAGGTGACAAAGAAGACATTCTGGTCGGACTCCAGCATCGTACTTTCTTGGATTAAGACGGATCCGAGAACTTTCAAGACGTTCGTGGCTCATCGATTGGCTGAGATAGAAGATCTCACCAAACCTCAAGACTGGAGATGGGTCCCCACAGCACAGAACCCGGCAAATGACGCAACACGTGACGTGCCAGAAGACTTCAACTGCAATCATCGATGGTATACCGGGCCGGACTTCTTGAAGAAGGAAGAGGTTCACTGGCCTGCGGCGAGGACTTTCAAGAAGGAGACCACCGGCGAGGAAAAGGCGACGGACGTTACAGCGGCAGCGAGCTTCACCCATCCAACTCCAGATCCTGAGAGGTTTTCATCATGGAAGAGGTTATGGCGAGCCACAGCAAGAGTACTGCAGTTCATCAAACTCTGCAGAAGAAAGGAGAAGGTCAACGTCAGCCAAGCAGACCCTGACTGGAAGAAGACTACAAGGAAACCAAAGAAGTCCATCACTCGGAGACAATCATCTTCAAGGAAAGCGGTTAACTACGTACCGCTGGAAGCAGACCTACTAGAGCAAGCTGAAACTCTACTACTAAAGAAGAGTCAAGAAAGAAGCTTCAGAGAAGATATCAGATGTCTTCAGCAAGGAAAACCAATGGAGGGCAGCAGCAAGTTGAAGAGGCTCGACGTGGTGCTGGAAGATGGACTTCTGCGGATGAAAGGAAGAATCGACGCGATACAAGGCGTGACCAGGGACTACAAACGACCTATAGTGCTCGACAGCAAGGACAAGGCAACGCGACTCATCATAGAAGAGTTCCACCGCCGCTTCAACCATGGGAATCACGCAACGGTCATGAACGAGATAAGGCAACGCTTCTGGGTGCTGGGATTGAGGTCGGCGATCAAGACAGTTCAACATCAATGTCAATGGTGCAAGACAAGAAAGGCGAGACCTCAAGAACTACCGACGGGCAACTTACCAGCTGAGAGGTTGATGCACAGTAATCCACCCTTCACGTGCACCGGCATAGATTACTTCGGCCCGATGACAATCACCGTAGCAAGACGTCACGAGAAAAGATGGGGCGCTCTGTTTACATGCTTAACAACTCGAGCTGTACACATTGAGCTTGTTCCTTCACTCTCTACGGACAGCATGATCATGGCGCTACGAAGATTCGCTGCAAGAAGAGGAATGCCGAAGAAAATCTACACGGACAACGGGACCAACTTCGTCGGCGCAAACAAGGAACTGAGGGAAGCAATGGACAACATGAAGAAAGAAGACCTCATCTCAGAAGCGGAGAAGATCGGCGTGCAGTGGAAGTTCATCCCACCTGGTGCACCAAACATGGGCGGTGCATGGGAGCGTCTGGTGCGATCCATCAAAACCGCACTAAGCGCCACACTCTACGAGAAGTATCCACGAGAGGAAGTACTCCACACCCTCCTGCTAGAGGCCGAGCACATGGTCAACTCTCGGCCTCTAACTCACCTCTCCGAGAGCCTTGAGGAGGAAGCGCTCACTCCAAACCACTTCCTCCTCGGGCGATCCAGCGGTGCTGCAAGAATCGGCAGCTTCGAAGACCACGAGCTCGTAGGCAGACACACCTGGAAGGCCACGCAGCGGCTTGCCGACCACTTCTGGCAACGATGGCTGCGAGAATACCTGCCTACTCTACTGCCGAGGAAGACTTCGAAGAGGACCAGCATCACGGATCTACAAGTTGGAGACATCGTGTTGATCGTCGACCACACCCTACCGAGATGCACTTGGCCACGCGGCAGAATCCAGCAAGTGTATCCTGGACCTGATGGGCGCACTCGGATCGTCGACGTCGAGACCAGAGGAGGAGTACTGCGCAGACCCAGCTCGAGAGTGGTGCTGTTAACGACGGGAGGATCGCCGAGTCTGGAGGATGGTGCGACGCACGAGGGGGAGAATGTCGGCGACGAAACCTTAATGTAAGGCTGATTCGTTTAAGACATCGTTTTGTTTAAGTACTTTTTTGTTTATTGATGAATCATAACAAAAATAGTGTTATTTGAAGGGTCTTGGCTTGGAACAAGGTTTTCCGTTTGAATTGTATAAATCTGTAATTAAGTTTTGTAGTTATTGTAAAATTAGTATAAGGAAAATGTTCCAAATCAAGTTTTTTATAAGTTTTAGTTCTAGAAACTTTTTTATTTGTTAAATATGTTCAGATTTTGTAATTTTATATTAATAAGGCTTGTTTTTGTTATGTATAAGGCATAAATTTGTAAGTATTTTTTAAGAAGATTACAAGAAATAAAGGTTTAAAGGTTTCGGCTCAAGGAAAAAATTAGATAAACTTGAGTCAAAAGCACGCAGGCGTCTTGCCGGTAAAACACGGCCATATAAATATGAGCGCAGTTTGTACGGCCGTCAGTCGCAGTCCAGCCACCGAAGAGGCAAGTCGCAGCTAAGCCACCGAAGAGGCAAGAAGCAATAGGAAGACAGCAAGTAGTAGTAGGGAAACCTAGGAACAGCCGAAACCTGAAAAATTCAAGATCCTGTTTCATTTCAACGTCGAGGTTCCCCCATAGGAAGGAATATCAGGTAGTCATAGCTTCATACGCATTCAGGGGTGCGTGGCGGCGTGCGTCTACCAGCTTCGGAAGGAGAAAGGAACGCACGTCGAACTTAAGTTGGGATACTTTCCCAGGGCGAACTAGGTAATCCTGGTTACCGTCCGCAACAAAGACCGCGGAAGGCAGGGAGAGCGGCGTACCTCAATACCGGCACTCCTCTCCCGCCGCGGCCATGCTGCCTATACAGCACAGCCGCACACCTCAGCTGCTGTGCCTCCCATACGACTCTGCAACCGACTATCGCTCCAACTGGGCCTATAGAACAAAACCCAGAGGAGCAGTCCCTCCCGGAACCATTTTAATATATATATTTTTTCAATCAATAGAGTATTCATGTGTGTCACTCATAAATTTTTTTTTCCTCGGCCGAGGAAATTACGAATTCGTTACGAATTCGATACTGGTCTGGGGGGGGGGACCAGAATTATGTGGGACTCGACGTCCTGATAAGGACTTAATACCAACTAAAACCTCTCCGGTGACCCCTCTCTCGCCATTTTCGCCAAACCACGGGAACATTTACCCCGGGAAAACCTACCGAGGCAGTGTCACTCCTACTTACTATTTTAATTTCATTTCATATAATTGATTGTGAGTTGATGCGCGGTATTGTCTTTATTATGGATGTAAGCGGGTTAACTACGAACCTTATTTGTGTTGGAAGAACACCAACGTTTCATCCCTTAACGACTTCATCAGGGTGAGTGCGGTTCTAGACTCGCGCGTTCCGCATCCCTCCCAGCATTGTGTCCCTCGTTAGGGCGCAATGTGCGCCATTTTGTGACAAGGATAAGCATAGGATTTCGCGTTCATAGGAGCGGGACAGAGCACGTTTTTGGAACGGGTAAGTGCAAAAATCAAGTTTATACTTATTTACAAAAAAACTACACATACTTATGAAGAAACCGGTCAAGGAACCAAATAATTAGTAATAACCTACGAATTAAAACATAAGTCATTCCAATAGGCCGCAGGGTTCCTGAGATCTCGACCAAATTATGTGCGAGACAGTGCAATTTCATGTTTTTTTTATCGTTATATTCTTTCTCTGTCGTGTTTTGCCAATGAAAAAATTTTGAATTTGATGTAAGTCTAGTTTTTTACCACGGGGATCCCGTAAGTACTGAGATCTGGGTCTAGCTTGACAACCAAACCCCTTAAGGGAGGGAGGAGAGGGTTCACCCTTTAAGGGATGGAACGTTGATGTTCTTCCAACACAAATAAGGTTCGTAGTTCACAACTTAAATCTATGGGCCTGACTAAACTATTTTCTCATCTGGCCCAGTAGCTTTCACGCCAGACACCAGGGCGATAGAACTACTCGCGCGTTAACTGCATTCGAGTTAAGTATTTGTCAACAAACTCACATACAAAACAATTTATTTTTAAAATAGAAATGTCGATTCAATACAATACACGGTTGTAAATTGAATCCTAATTGCTGTGACGGTTTTACGAATTGATTTATATTGTATCAGAGAGTTTCAGTGAATTTAATTGGTTACGAATTTTTGAAAGATCCTCCCGAGGAAAATCTACGTTATAAAATACTGTACCTAATCAGTTTTCCACCACATAGCTATCTTGCGAATGAGATTTCTATTTTTTGAGCCGTTATTGTGGATACCGCTTTTGTTTTTTGAGGTTGAAAGCCTTAAAGCCTTAAACCTTAAGAATTTTTCAGGTCATGGGCGCACCGCTACAGCACTGCACATTAATGTGCATTTAAATGTGTACTTTAACTCGTATTAATAGAAGCGTTTTATATTTATGGCTCGCAGACGTCTCGTTTGAAACTTGTGGAAAGGAATTTTGTCACTGTAAAAATTAATGCATATAAAGGTAACGACATTTTATTGCACATTTTGTACTGTTATCTGGTAACGGTGTTGTATTATTGTGCGCAGAGCTTTAGCTACGTTGTAGGTAGAGTAACCCGGTGGTAGGGCTAATAGGATTTGTCTCATGAGCCCCGTTCCACGATGTAGAAAGTCGTTCACAAATGGGCAGTTAATGGAAAACGTCAGAAGAAACCTCAAAGCTAAGTCCTCTTACAAACACCAAAACTTAAGCTGCAATATTTATCAACTACCAAGGTATCTGTTGCAAAACGTTCTTGCCTCCAAAACGTGTAAAAGGAATTCTTTTCAAAACTCTGAAAACTCCAGTGAAAGTAGAACCCATTTTTAGCTCCAAGTATTTGCTAAATCCTTACATAGATTTTCTCCTTTTTCCGCTGAGCGACAACCCGAGTTCCACGTGGCACTATCCCGTGGTCTAACTCATTAGTTTTTTCACTTAATTAGTTTATGGTCGTAACGATCTCGGTGTATTTCTCTAACTGTTCTTTCAATAGCACAATGTTTTTTTTTTAAATAATTTATTGACAATGAAAATTACATTCAAATAATATAAACCAACTAGAACTAGTATTTAAAATTAAGACAATTGAGCTAACTGCAAACTGTTGCATAAAATCTACAGGTAGCTCAACTGATCCAAGTGGAATCTTAGCTGAACGAATTTTTGGCTTCGTAGCTACTAAGCGAATCAACAGATTTTGATATTTTTTTTTTTTGTAGTAATGCTAATATTGATTGAAGTGTTCTTAGGTATGTTTAACGATAATCTGTTCAGCCATGTTAATTTAATGATGGATTTTTTTTTGGTACAAGCTGGTTTGATACTAATAAATTTTATTTTATTGGCGGAAATACCCGAAAATCAATAATAATATACAACTGCTTACATTTTCACACTGCATCATATGGCCTAAATGTTAACAGAGCTTGTGTTGTGTCTGTTATATATCTGGCCAAACGCCCGTGCCGACCATTTACGTGTTGCTTGCCAGTTGACGATAAAATGAGAATCGACCCGTATATGGTCGCTTGCCCTCTGAGCGGCACAACTAGTCTGAAAAAAAATCCAAACCCGAAACGACCACTAACTAACATTTATCCCCCAGCAAAAATCGCATCGCGTTGCATGCAGACCGTCGCATACTTTTCACTTGCAATGCCATTGTGGTTGCCACAATAAAATAATTGCAACAAAGTTATTACCACAATAAAAAATAGGAACAAATATAGGTCCTTGACCACGGACCTGTCGACGTACCCAGCCTCTAAGCGCGGCCACTGAAACGTCATTTCTGGGTTTTTTCCCGAGTCATTAGGCACACGCTGATAACGAGGGCCGTCGTAATCCTGCGAATGTTTCATTTGATAGATTTGGCGGTGCCTTTTGTCAGGGGCCGTGCCTTTTGTCACGGACCGTGCCTTTTGTCACGGGCCGTGACATGGTGCAAACCTTAGAAGAACAAGGCTAAAGCCGGGCTTCCACCGCGAAAGGGTAATGAGCGGGAAATGAGAGATGAGCGGGCGGAGTTAATTTCGACGCTTTTTGCCCGCTCAGTCCTTACCGCTCGACAATTTGTTGCTGGAAATTTAAGTATGCAGTTTACTCTTGCGAGTTAAAATGGGTCCGCTCCGCTCGCGGTGTAAAACAGGCTTTAGCCCCGCGCGCCGCCGCGCGCCGGTTCAAATATTTTAAAATGAGTTTGTTTTGAGATACAACGCTGTTTGGTCAACGACAATGTAATCAGGCATTATCTTAAGGAAGAGATTCGTGTAAAAGTATGTGAAACACTGATACTATCTAAACTTAATTATGGGGATTTAGTGTACGGTCCGCGTCTTGCATACAAAACTAGCCGCCTTATTCAAAGAATTCAAAACGCATGCTGTAGATTCTGCTATCAAATCCCGCCGCGAACACACGTCACGCCATACCTAAACACATCTTCAACGCTTAACATGGCCTCGCGACGGGCTTTGCATATGGCCACACTGGTTCATGGTGTTTTGACTTTCGGTACCCCTGTATATCTGTTCTCTAAACTTGATCAGTCACGCACTAAATATAGTACTAGGCCAAATAAACATTTATTGCACTATTCTAATCACAAAACTGCTAGGTTTCGGGGCAGTTTTAGGTACCAAGCAACCAAATGTTGGAATAATATTCCACCACCCCTTCGGCTGTTAAAATCCAAATTCACCTTTAGAAAACGAATAAAATGTGTTATTTTGGATCAACAAAAATCTGGGTTGCCTGGTTCCGATGCCCCATATAAATGTTAGAGTTTATATTATTATTATTATTTTGGTAACGCAGCATGTACATTAATATTATTTTCCTAATTATAAGTATTACTTTTTTATTTTATTTATTTTGCTCGTTGTATTTTTATTTATGCACATGTGTATTAAATTATCTACATCTTATAAGGCACTACTATCATGACTGAGCGAGTATATACTTTCTCTGTTTCATATTTTGTAATCGCAGGGTCCTGTGATTGTTCTTGTTCTGGTCTAGGCAGAACAACAGCGCCTTCTGTTCACAACAGTTGGCATTATGCTGAGCCTGGACCCATTTGCTACTGCAGCGCACATTATTTACCTACTTATTTTGTACCTACATACATATTATTTTTTTTTTTTTTTCAATGTATTGCATCGTTGATGTTCATTGTTTTTGAATATGTATTTAATATCTTGTTGTTATCTTGCTAAATTGTTAATTTATCTTGTGTGTACAGTGGCAAATAAATGATATGTCTATGTCTATGTCTAACACCCTGTTTATGATTCGTGGGCGCTGGTCTCCGTGTACGCTGGGGGAATATTGGATATACGTAATCTGTCAGCTGTATAAATATCGAGGTTCTCGTTCGAGCTTCGATATTTATCGAGCTGACACTAGCCAAACTAAAAATTAAATTATTAATTTTGGGGAAAGTAGACTTGAAAATAGACTCACTAGCCGTCTTGGAGAATCTTCCGACTGGTATTGATATGGATCAGTTGAGCTACCTGTAGATTGTTTGAAACAGTCTGCAGTTAGCTTAATTGTTTCAATTTTAAATACTAGTTCTAATTTGTTTATATTTTTTTATTTTAATTTTCTTTGTCAATAGAGAATAATAAAATTAAATTATTTCATGACGGACCGATATTTTTTGTATATTATGTAAATGACAAATTGCTAGTTTTAAATTTTTTTGTAATATAAATTTAAATTTAATATTCAGTTTTCTTATCAACTAAGTATTCTTTTTTAATTTGATTTATTAGCTATATATTTAATTCAGTGACATTGTACCCAGATTTTGCACGCCGAAATAGTAGAAATACATTGTGTCTTATTTAAACATACTCCACCTACATATGTACGTTATTTACATGTAATTGATGCAATACATTTTACTTTACGGACAGATTAGAGTCGATAGCTTCAACGAGTATGTAACTTCATTGCGTCATTATTCGTATTTCATATACATACGTGCGCTTATGTGCATAACACTGACGCCAATGAAGTTACATAGATCACCGCCGGATCGTAGAATCAGAACGTTTGTAGAATGGCTAGGCCGATTACAAAACGAACGCTAATTTGTTAATTTTTTTAAATTTTGCTTATTTTTTATCAAAGAAAATTGCACTCAGTAGAAACAAATTAGAACTAATATTTACAGATTACCGTTTGATCACAAAAACAGTTTTGTATACCAACATTCTACATCGAGTTTGGCTAGTGTATAGTATGGTAGTACCTTCGAGTTAGGTTTGGTACGGCTGAAAGAACAACTGGGTTCGTACATTTTTAATCAAAGCCAATTTTGTCGATTGTTTCACGAACATTATTGGCAATTTGTTAAATTACCGAGAAAAATAAATGATCGTTCCTTATAGAAACAAAGGGTTGAATCAAAGAAAACAATGGTAAAATACTTCATAAAAAATAGTTCTAAATAAATATTAGGTACGCGTATAATCAGAATGGGACGGGACCTTTTCAATGTAAATATTTTTCGACAAATTATTCATACAACCCGCGCGTTGTTAAAGTGTGGTGGAATTGTAGTGTATCAAGCATTCCAATGCTTGCATCGATAATTCTGGTTTGGCTTGATACGCTCCAGCGTATCAAGCCAAACCAGAATTATCGATATAGCTTAAAAAATTAGCAAGCTGAAGTGGCAGTGGGCCGGTCATATCTCGCAAAGAACCGACAACCGCTGGGGTAAACGTGTTCTCGAGTGGAGCAACTCGGCATACGTAGTGTAGGACGCCCTCCAGCCAGGTGGGATGCCGATCTGCGTAAGACTGCAGGCAGATGCTGGGTGCGGCAAGCTGAAAACAGGGAGCTATGGCGCTCATTAGGGGAGGCTGATGTCCAGCAGTGGACTAAGATAGGTTGAAGATGATGATGACGAAGCATTCTACTTTCGCTTATTGGTTCATTACCTCTTGTTTTTTTATGACCCGTATTATGAAAGCTTGCTCAGTCATAGGTTACTCAAGCATAGATCGATGTCTGAGAAAGCTTTCATAATACGGATGGGCCTATATTTCGCTTGCAGCCACTGAGCGGCGCAAAAAGAACGTGTGATACACTCACGAATACACGTAAATATCTAAATAAGCTGTTCGGATAGGTAATGCACTCAAATGTCTATTTATTTACTATTTATTAAGGACTCCCAAACAGTAAAATCCCAGAATAAAGTTGTCTTAAGGTTATCGGTCATGCGGACGTCGCGTCGCGGCGTCGGCGCGACGGGTGGTCGACGCGCGGTCATCCAGCGAAGCTCGCATGGGCGGCGGTGCGCGGTTCACATGCGCTGTCAACGCAAGGCAAGCATGCGAGCAGCGAGCCATCCACGCGCCGCCCGCGCGTGGCGGGTGGTCAACCCGCCGTCAACGCGTTGACAGCTTGCGAGCGAGGCGATCCGGAGTTGATGTAGTGAGCGCATATCTAGAGAATTCCATATAAAGAATATTAACCGCACGAGGCGAGGCGGTGCGGGTCGGGTGCCGGGTGGTTCCAATGAGTGATGACCTTTGAGTCTAGTGTCTTTCTAAATAAAGGTACCACAGCGTTAACATATACTTCACCCGTAGATTTTTTACTTAAATCTATCATTATACCAACCAATTATAGCATGTGTTCCTTCAAAAGAGAATCGGACAAGTACCCACATTTTAACTGACGTAAAATTTGCAGAAATTTTCATACTTTATACGACAAAGTTAATCGAGGAAGCTGCTAAATTGTTCGATTACTAAAGAACTTCAGGTACGGCCTATGGCCGAATGTAAAACGTAGGTCTTAACATGTCCCTGCCGATTATCTACATTTCTAAAAACTCCAACCTGAATCCCGGTTTCCACCGCGAGTGGAGCGGATCTATTAAAGACTCCGTTCAACTCGCAAAAGTAAACTGCATACTTGTATTTCCACCAACAAATAGTCGAGCGGAAGTACTGAGCGAGCAGAAAGCGTTGAAATGACGCTCCGCTCACTAATCTCTCTCATTTTCCTTTTGCGGTGGAAATCAAGAGACAAAACTATTTGATGGTGGAAATGTAAACCAATTTCATTTAAAAGGAGGCACTACTTTTAAATGAGCCTATCATTTCCCGCTCATTACCCTTTCGCGGTGGAAATCAGGCTTAAAAGTGAAGGACTATGTACCTAACATCGGAAGTTTGACCAAAAAGCCTCAAAAGTTATAAATGAATTACAACGTTAGGCATTATTATCGGTTAACTTGATATTTTAGCGAATATTTTCGGACCTCTTTGAAAGTTTTAATTAAAACCAGCCATGATAATGCTTGATTAATTCTATCCACAGTATAGTGCTTGTAATATTATATCAGAAGTGTAAGTGTGTCCTTATTTAACTTTTTTAACTGCCGAGATATGTAGGCATAACTTGCTATTAAACATTATTTAACGCATTTACAGCCCAGCCACGGTAGTGCAACCCGCGCGGGCGGAGGGGCGCTAGGTACATGGGGGTTTTGAACGGCATATGCGCCTATGAATGTGTGGAGTAGAATCCACTCGCTTACGAAGTAGCGTGTAATAGCTAGTTGATAATAAATGAATAAATAATGCTGGACAATCCACACAGCATCATCTAGCCCCAAGCTAAGCAGAGCTTGTGTTATGGGTACTAGATTACTGATATACATACTATTTACATAGATAGATATTTTTATTATGCCTACATGAAATCACCCATTAGTTTTTTTTTTTTTTTTTTTTTAGCTTTAGCACAATGGCCTTTATTAACAAAGGAAATTACAATCAAATTATAACTAGTATTTACAATTGAAACAATTAAGCTAACTGCAGACTGTTGCAAACAATCTACAGGTAGCTCAACTGACCCATATCAATACCAGTCGGAAGCGTCCCCAAGACGCTGGCTGCATTGCCCCGCTGTATGGCAATGCTGATGCGCTGCGCCAGATATCCGCCAGCTCTCGAGTCACGCGTCGCGTCGACCAGACGCTCAGATAACTTTTTATATTAGTCAAATATAAAAAACAGTATTTTTCCTACTTAGGTGTTGTGATACCTGAACACCCAGAACAAAGTATCTGCAGATCATACAAACATTTGTCCCTAAGTGGAAATCGAACCCGCAACCCACTACTACTATATTAGTTTGATGTGATGTGGTAGTGTGCTGTGATGAGATCAACCATCTACAAAATAAAATGCGTCTCACAGTGAATATTTTCGAAGAAAATTATAATGTACTTCCTACTTAATTGAGGCACGAGTATATCTTCCAGTAAAATTATCAGGAACCTGCAAGTAAATCCAATACTTTACCTCCTGTTTATAACAATAATCCTGAAATTTATTTAGCCAGATTAAAATCTTAGGATTGAGCCTTCGGGATCCAATAGCCTTTTGAGATATCGGGACCTTTTATATTGGTTATTATAACTTCGGTCGACCTCATTTCCCCCCGTATCGGTACTGGGCCAGATGAGTTAACAGTTTCATTTGGCCTGGTGCGATTTTTGCGAACGGCCCGGGCCACATGTGACAAGAAATATTTTTTGTATTACATATTTACCTAGTTCGATTTCTCGATGCGATTTAAAAAAAAATTGTTTTTAATTATATTGAGCCAGACGACAAAAAAAAGTTGAATGTGCCCGGTGCAATTTATAGCTAATGCGAACGGGCAACATGAGACAAGAAATAATTTTTGTATGGTCTAAGTTTGAATAACAGACCCAATTTTCTATAAAAAAAAAAAGTTGTTTTTAATAAGTTTATGCAGGTACTCAAGTTATTAAAAAGTAAGCCTCCGTTTCCTCCACTTTTTCGTTTCAGAAAATAAACTGTACAAATGTTATGCATTTAATAATCAACAAGTTACTTAAGTAACTTAAGTTATTTAAGTAATCTTGAATATTTAGTAGGTATTGAGTTAGTTGATGCTTTTAGTGGAACTCAATTTTCAAAGTCGAAGTTTATCTCGAGATTTATGTTTGACACCTGAGAGGAGTAAAACAAGATGGCTCGGATATAGTAGATATTCACTTCAATAACCCCCGACATTTTTTATTCATTTATGTATTTCACCGTAGGTACACATGTAACACTTACTGTCGTTACAATCTATATAATTTATATTAAGTATAACAATCACACACAAACTATTGACATAGAAAACACCATAAGGGTACAAAGAAAAAAGAATTTAAAACTCGATTAGGTAATGAAATGGTAACAGAAATTTATTGAAGCTGATAGAGAAAAAAAAATAAAAAAAAATAGTAGATATAAACAATAGACATAAGATAAATAGAAATACGTTTAATATAGAATAAGGTTGTATCTCTGATTATGTTAGAGGAACAAGAATTAATAATAAAAAAAAAAAGAAAAAAAAACAGAAATGCATTTGTGCCATCACAACATTAGAATTGCTGGACCACTTTTCATCAAACATAGCCAATCACGATGAAATCATGGTATGAAAAATTGCTGAATGACAAACAGTAGGTAGAATTAGGTACCTAATCTGTGACCAGAGGGGTGTGTCTATTGACGTCGTTAGTAACGAGACGTGATCGTGACGTCTCCTTTTCCCATACAATTTCCTACCTCAAGATCTCGTCTCGTTACTAACGTCAAACAGACTCACGTCTTATGTCTGTGACATAAGACGTATGAAAATTGCAGTGCCCAACAGGGTGTAGGTATGTATGTACTAACTTTAGCTATAATTTACAACTTATGCTACATACGTACATATTGGCAATAAATCAATGTAATTAAATAATTTTAAATAAAATTATAATCGCTTCATATGGAGATGCCGATGCCGTATCGGAAAACCTCAAAATACTTTAATCCGTGCTCGGAACCTCCTTTTAGGTATCAGATACCTTTATTAGAAGCCAACGCTCTTCCATAACATACGTTATTAATATTCATAAAGTATGTTTACTAAAAAACATACTCAAACTGTCACCATAATAATATTAGGTATAAGCGAACGCTTGGGCCTAAATAGTGTCAAATATTTAGGCACAACCGTCCACCAGCGTCAAGCCTGTCGACCTTCAACGTAAGTGATCTCTGATCAGCTGATCATGCTAAGCCTTGCTGGATAATTAAGATGTATTTTTGAGTTTATCACTCATATTATTTTGCCCCTCATTGATTCATCTTCTTTTAATTTTAATTCGTAATATGATACTATTTTATACGCGGATAAAATAAAGTGATACTTACATGACACTTACATAGGAATACATCTGAATTTGACCAGCTGGAGGTGTCACCAGGGCATATTATCTCTCCGCACACATGATAAGTGAACCCATGACCTTAACTCGCTACTTCCAAGCCTCTGAACCCTCCAAGATCTTAATTAGAGCTTGTCTTAAATAACAAGTCAAAATAATGTTCGTAACGTCAAAGCCTATTGAGTTATGGAGATAATTATCTCGTTAGAATGAGTTTAATGTTCCTCGAATCTTTGACGCCATTTTGTTGAACTTCGCCATTTTGTTGATGTGGTTGTTTTTGTCATAATTATACAGAGTGTACATGTGAAAACAGTTTTGATATCAGTCCCAAATTCAAATTCAATCTAGATAATTCATGTTTTTTATTATAAAATCACTAAAATTTTAATTAAAGTCTGAAATGGTATGTACATAGGTGCCTATCCATCTATAAAAAAACTTCAGTAGGTATTTGTCAAAAACTTCATAATCATCTCAATCTGTTTGTTATATAAAATTCATTTAAAATTCGCCGTCTAACCTAAACTGATGATAACAACAACTTGTTCTCAATATTGCACTTCGTAGCTTGCTACGCCGCGCCGTAGCATCTTTGTAGCAATGGGAGAAACATAACGTTTTATTTTAATTTTATTGTACTGAAAAAAACTTAGAATCGACTTCAAATTCCTTGCCACACTGGTTTTAGGGTTCCGTATCCGAAGGGTGAAAACGGAACCCTATTACTAAGCCTCCGCTGTCCGTCCGTCCGTCTTTCACGGGGCTCTATCTAACCGTAAGAGGTAACAGTTAAACATTTTCAGAGAACATCTATTTCTCTTGCCGCTATAACAAAAAATAATAAAAATTAAGTAAATATCCAAATTAAAGTGCGCTTCCATGTAAAAATGGTTTTTTTTGGCTGTTTTTGCTCTACGTTTGTCATGGCGAGTGATATATTGGCGAGAATTGCCTTCCAGGTCGTTGGGTTGGTGTGGGCAGCATTATGTTGAAGCTGAACGCGCACCTGTCCGCGCCGCAGGAGCCGCACGCGCCGCACGCGCCGCAGTCATCGAATTTCTTCATGGCCATGCACTTGTCCGCATCGAACGCGCCGCACGCAACGAACGCACCTAATCGCATCTTGAACCATACTAGGTAGACACATGAAACTTTCTATAAATAAGTAACATTTCAACTGTAATAGGTATCAAAATATAGGTACTAAAAATTTAAAGTTGAAAGGGGGGTATCCCAACAAGTGAAAATTTCATGTTCTTTGAAAAAATTGCCTTATTTTTACGGTACCCTTCGTGTGAGAGTCGACTTGCACACAAATACTACTACATCGGGATTTTTTTCATAAAAAAACCTATTTAAATATTCTAAGGGTTCCTTTTATAACCTGAAATAAGAGATTTTCATTTACTTATTATTATTTATTTATATAAAGGACCACCGGGATCATTCTCCATATGCACAATAGCGAAAAAAATTAACCCAATAAATTGACGGAGAAATCGACGATCATACATTAAAAAAAAACATACAACCGAACATAGAACCTCCTTTTTTGAAGGCGTTGAAAAACGCAGCGTATGTCGCTCGAGAACTACTTATCACTTTCGATATTACACTATCTCATCCTGATAGATAAAGCACAAACGAAGTCGCGGGAAACACCTAGCACCACAATATACGAAAATAGCCACACCCCGTCAATTCAGCAATTCTGTATAATGTGATATTAATTGGAGCCAAAGTTGAGTGCTGCTCGCTCCTGCGGTGAGCTGATGAATGTAGGAGGTGTCGTCCAATATTTAACCCCATAAATATACTCGCACCAAATTATTTACAAATTCATCACAGTTGGAGGTATGTGGGCAATTGAGCAGGGTGCTTTATATAAAAACATTTGCTTTTTTGTTGCTTTATAAATTAATAATGCTGGATAATCCGCACAGCATCATCTAGCCCCAAGCTAAGCAGAGCTTGTGTTATGGGTAAGTACAAGATGACTGATATACTTAATACAATACATAATAATATATACATAACATAGATAGTTATTTTTTTATTATACATATAAAATACCCAGAACACCTGGAACAAATATTTGCAGATGGTTCAAACATTTGTCCCATGGCGGGAATCAAACCCGCAACGTCCTGCATCGCAGGCGGACCTTCGCCTGCTGCGCCACATCGGTCGTCGACTATTTATTTTTTTATTATTTGATATGTAATTTATATAAGAATTAATTATTAATTAAAATATACACATCTTCACTAGAACGACGATTGCTTCAATTAACTTTTATTTTCTAAACTGTATGATTGCATAGCGTTTTTATTATTCACACTTTCATTTAGCCGCAAAGGCCATTTATTAGCTTTTATTTTGCTAGGCTCTTGTAACTTATTTGGTATTTACATAAGCTGTAGGCTTTCCATATAAGTAAATAAATAAATCAATTAATGGATGGTTTAGGATAGAAAGTGCGTGATCAGCGCGTAATTTAAAAATTCTGTGTTTCACAATACCTAATTTAGATAGCGGATGGTCTCCGCTACGTGGTCGCTTTCGACCTCTGTTATGTAAGCCATTTGCTAGAACACATGCTTAAATAAACTTCAAATCAATTTTGTCGCCGACATAGTCCAGTCGTTGGGTTGGTGTGGGCAGCATTATGTTGAAGCTGAACGCGCACCTGTCCGCGCTGCAGGATCCGCAGGAGCCGCACGCGCACGCGCAGACATCGATTTTCTTCATGGCCTTATGCACTTGTCCGCATCGAACGCGCCGCACGCAACGAACGCACCTAATCGCATTCATCATCTTATGGAACTCGAGAATCGAGAACGATAATATTGATACAGATTATTGCGTAACTATCTACTTAAGTATATCATTATTACTGTAATGTATTATGGAACTTATGATTACAATATTACTATTTATTAGGATTACTCTGTCCAGCAGTGGACTAACATGATGATGATGATGATGATATTGCGGATATTGAAGGTTGTACAACATATTGTTGCACGTATTGTGTGACTGAATTATTTGTTTGTACCAACGTTGTACCTATGTAATTTTGTGACACAGAATAAATACTTTTTACTTTTTAGGGTTTCGAATATCGGAGATCGGTTTCGTAACCCTTATGGTCTCGCTTTTTCTGTCCTTTTTTCGGTCTTTAATATCTCAGGAACTAAAGCAGCAAATAACTTGAAATTTAAAATAAAAATTCGTGCGCTTGTACAGATAAAAGAACAAAAAGTAAAATGAAAAGGAAAATTTTCAGTAAAAATTGTGATGTCGAAATTTTAAAAGACACCTATGTATGTACAACCTGAAGTGGGTTATCAAATGAAAGATATCAGTTTGTAACAGTTTTTGAAATTTCTGTACGTGTCATAGTTTTTGAAGTATTTTGAAATAAGCAGAGACTTTCATCTGAAATGTATGTAGCGTTTATAGATATGGATCTATATTTTACTCTAGTCTGTAATTAGAACACTTTTTGAAAAATGATCAAAAATGGGGTCTACCTCACAGATAAGATTATCAAATAAAAGATATCGGTTTGCACATCTTAAATCAGTTTTTGAAATTCCTGTAAGTTACAATATATTGCCAATATGTACTATAGGTACCGGTATACCAGTATACCGGTGTATACCGGTATACCAATATGATATCGGTATAGGTACTTGACAAACGTCGAAACCCTCGGAGCGCGAGTCACACTTGCATTTCACGGATCTTGTTTACTTTATACAACCATTGAAAAATCTCTGAGTTCTCACTAACAAATCCTAACTCAGCCTCTAAAACATCTAAATGACGAGACTAACTTCCCAGTCAGCATACATTTATTAGTGGGTCTCCTGCGGTTTTGCGAGTCACGATAAATTTATTGACTTTACAGTCGGGGTTGCAGTTGACACAGGGGACTCAACCGAGAACTGATAGTTAGGAAACTTAAATTTCACTGTTTATGTTACGGAGATAAATCTGGGGAAAGTAAACATAACGTATTCATTACGGGTGCAAGTGGGTTAACCACGAACCTTATGCTGTTTGGACATCACCAACGTTTCACCCCTTAACAAAGGACTTCATCAGGGTGAGTGCGGTTCGCGTCGCACCCGTACCGCTTCATTGTGCACACTGTGGGCTTAAAGCACGCTGTGCGCGGGCCCCTCACCTCCACCCTGATGGATTCCCTCGTTAAGGGATGAAACGTCGGTGTTCTTCCGATACAAATAAGGTTCGTAGTTAACCCGCTTACATCCGTAAATAATTCATCAAACTACTAAATAAATTAATTAATTAAATAAATAAATTAATCTAGTGTAGCACAATCGGTGGCCTTATAGCTGAAAGTGATTTCTTCCAGGCAACCTTTGAATGAACAGGATCGGTTAGTACCGTAGAGTTGATAAGTAGGTATCTATTTTAAATATTGAGAAGATCCAACCAGCTACTGAAAGTTTCATGAGATTTATAAGGTTTAACTTTTAAATAAATAAAAAAATAAAATTCGTTTACTTCAGATAACATGATCCATAATTTATTAGTAGCTGAAATCTCTTATATTATATGTTAGTGTTCTTAGTGTTACCTACAACAAAGTTAATAAAATTAAATATACAAGTTAAATTAAATCAAATCCATTAAATTAAATTAAAACAAATTACTTATTTAAGGAATACCTAACTTAATTGGAACTTTCTGTCGCCTGCGGCTTCGCACGCTTTTTTCCGGGATAAAAGTAACCTTTCAGCGACTCTTTGGCATAGGCTCACCCCAGAGGGCAATTAGGTCGCATACCGAAAAGATTTCACACTGAGCACCAGGTAGCTGAATACCTTTCAGCGACTCTTCGGCAAAGGCAATTAGGTCGCATACCGAAAAGATCCGAGATTACAGCGAGAGATCGAGGTTACAGCGCGTAGGGCGTACTCGGCAGCACGCAGGGCTGGGCATAAAGGCACGCTAGACAGCGTGCAGGAGACGCACACAGACAGTGCAGAGGGCGTGCTCGTCAGCAGGCTCACGGCGGGCAGCGAGAACGAGCAAGAAGCAAGGTCTACTAGCACAAGTAAAAACTTGTGCTAGTAGACCTTGCTTCTTGCCAAATTTCATGATTCTAGATCAACGGGAAGTACCCTAGAGATTTTGTGTGCAAGTGATTCTCTTGGAAATTTCAAAATATTCGGGCATTCACCGCTGTAACTTTTGATTGCGTTCGCTTAGAATCTCCAAGAGGTTACAAACTTGAGTATTTGATGCTAATTTCAACTCGATAAGCGTTTCTTAGAAAAGGGGGTTGACAGACGGAGAACAAGGTGTTCCTACAAGGGTTTCTTTTTTCCTTTTGAGATACGGAACCATAAACATCATCAATTTAAACTATGTTTATTATTTCGTCCATGGCAATACCTACATTTCTATTTTCTATTGAATAAACATTTTATAGAAATTGCAGCAAGATTGAAAGCTCCACGTCGCGTCGTCTCGAGGCATCAAAGTACAGTCAAGTCAAGTGTTTCTCATGCAAATGCTGGGAAAAGGACTGCTCGGTCCAATTTGCGTATGAATGAGCTGAGCCAATCTCGATAATATCTTTAACAGGCAATCTTAGAACGTCGCGTTTGACTGTACGAGGGGGCTATCTTGGAAGACAAGATAAGTTTTCTAGAAGTATTTATAATTTTGTAGTTATGATCTACGGTTACTACGGTTCTACGGTACGGTTCTAGAATCCTAGATATTTTTTGTAAACAAAGAGGTTTCAAAACCATAGCAATATTGTGTATATTGTGATCATGGCGCATGAAACTGTGCCGAAATATTGGTAAGTTCAAAACTCAAATCATGGTTTATATCCCGTTGTGAATGACCAAAGAAATATTGGTGGAAAAATTTACGACATGGTTTTGGTATCATCAAAACAGTTTTTGAAAGCTTTTTAGCTTTCGTTGATCTTCTTGTTCGTCTCTCATTCATTTTCGAAGTCGACTCGTGCAATTACGAGTGTGAGTTGTTGAACAATACATACTTAACAACATGTTGAAGTTTGTATTTTGGTTTTAATGATTACCATGCTTGTTTTCTAATATTATTTTTTTTAAAGGGCAATGGCCTTTATTAACAAAGAAAATTACAATCAAATTATAACTAGTATTTACAATTGAAACAATTAAGCTAACTGCAGACTGTTGCAAACAATCTACAGGTAGCTCAACTGATCCATATCAATACCAGTCGGAAGCGTCCCCAAGACGCTGGCTGCACTGCATTTCTAATATTGTTATCAGTTTTATTATGATTTCATTTAGTTTTTGTTGACATAAAATATCTTTGATTCTAAATCAGAGTATAGTGCTCGGACTTACCTCCGTAGATGACATGTATTGTAGGCAGACAAACCCCTAGACAAACCGCAAGATACATAATTATGCGACCAATTTGTTATTTTTTTCCATAAAATAACAAATGTACGTAATTTTTCAAGTGTGCATTTATTTTTCGGATATGGTTAGTATGTTTCACTTTTTTTTTTTAGTATGTTTTTATAAAAGGACTACTATAACCCTTCTATACTCCATACTAATATTATAAATTCAAAAGTAACTCTGTCTGTCTATCTGTCTGTCTGTCTGTCTGTAACCTTTTCATGCCTAAGCGGCTGAACGGATCTAAATGAAAATCGGCAGGGAGGTAGATGGTATTCCGGGGACGGACATAGGCTTGCGAAGCCGCGGGTAGCAGCATGTATCTTATAATTACTATTTCATTTTATTAATTTGAAAATTAAAGCTAAATAATTACATGGTTACAATATTACCATTTTGAAAATAAGTACTTGAGAGTGAAACAATACAATATAAAATTACTATTTCTTTGTTTGTACGTCAGCAAGAATACAATACAAGAGACATTACGTAAGACACAAGTACAATGGGCGGCCTTATCGCTGTAACGATAAGATCGAACGATATGATACGACCGAAGATGAAACGTTGGTGTTCTTCCAACACAAACTAGGTTCATAGTAAACCCACTTACATCCATAATGTACTTGAAAGAAGGCAAGAAAGGTTGATTAGGTATGATTAGGTAACAATTCCGAATTTATAATAATATAGGTAGAATGGATAGACAAATTCAAATAACGAGTTTGGAATAAACTTTAGCAAATATTTTTCGGCCCTGGGGCCTATTTTAATTCTCCAACACGAAATTGTGTGCTTCGTTTCGACCATTCAGCGACTTCAGAGTACCAAATGCACAAAAAAAAACGCAACGAAACAAACGGTTGCGTATTTTTCCATCAAAAATGTATCAATAATAGGCAACCTGGTTCAGTAAACGTAACCCCGAAGGTAGTAGGCAGGCAGTTTCAGTATCTACAACAGGTAAACTCAGCTAAATAAAATGTAGAGTTATACACTATGTAGAAACTAGAATAGGCACCTAACCTAGTTCTTAGAAATTAAATGTCAATCTTGTTTACTTCGAGTAATGGGGTGGTTTACAGTTCGCTCGTGGTTTTAGTGCCGGGTGAATAATTTGTCGTGAGTAGATATAGAATATGTACGCTATAAGAATGGGACGGAACCTTGACAAAGTAAATATTTTATGTAACACATAATTAAGCTATTTACGTGTAAATTATGTATGAGTGTCTAGAATTTAAAGTTGTTCTTCCACATTACCTTTAGTTACTTCTCTTTCCGTGGCAGGTTCCGAGTCTCGTAATTATCATCGGTTTTGGCTTTATAATTAAACTTGTTGTTTTTATATAACAACATAATATATAAAACTATTAAAACTCAGCTCACATATATAAAACCATATTCATTTTATAAAACCATATTTAACAATAATTATACAAACAATAAAAAAAATATATAAAACGGTCTTCATCAAAAACTATCTTCATTTTGCCGAAATATTTTAGATTTAATATATTTCTGTATTCATAGAAATTGACTTCAAACGTAACAGCTAACAATGAACGCCACTTAAGTACCTACCTTACCTAACTTTGTCTGTCAAACCTGTCAGCATTTAAAAAAAAATCCTTTTTTTTAGCTTAATGAGGGTTCAAATATCATTTGAACACATGACGTCACGTCGCGTCGTGACAAACGTGATGACGTCACAAACGTCACTTCGTGAAAATTATGTGGCAAAAAAATAGAAAAGGACCTTCTTCCCTAAATATAAAATTATGTTTAGGATTCACCATTATCTTTTGGTACTTACATTTCTAATAAGTACAGTACAGCAGTGACCGTTTGTATACTCAGTTCTAGAAACCTTAAATATTTTTTGTAAAGAATTGGTAGCATCAAGTAGTTTGTGGTGTAACATATATTTTATAACATTGGTATCATAGTAACAAATCGCAGAAGTTTGAAACAATTTTTGTTTTGGAAGCTTACATTCGTCTGTCGTCCATTAATAATAATTATGCGTTGTTGAAGGTTGTGGTTTATTGATAAATGCTGTTACATTGTTGTTTTCTGCAATTTTTATCAGTTCTTGTGAAGTTTTCATTTATAAGGCTAGTGCGGTGAGAAATGAAAATGTTTATCCTGTTCGACGCGTTTGTTAGTTCAAACAATTGGATAACGAACTTTCATTCAATTCGAGCATCTATTTGATGAGACCGAAGTTCCTAACTCAATAAAGTTTTATCTGACTAGGGTTGGTTTTTAATATTTTTTTGACAGGTTAACTATTTCAGAGAGCACTTTTACACAAAATTCTATAAACGCATAGGGATAGCTTTGCTAGAATATATAGTCCACGTTAATACCGTTCCCACCAAAAATATAAAAGTGAAAACCCGCAATTTCATTTAGATAGTAGCTTCACCGATAAAAGGGCCGAGATCCTGTAGATAGGTGCCAAGTTTCAAAGTAGTTCCGTATCTTAATTTGGTACGTTCTTTCATTATTTTATTTCTGTCTTGGCAAGTTTTATATCCATCGGTTTGATGAGCGTCAGCTATATAGGGACATGTTTCTACAAGTCCTTATTCCTCGCTAGGTGGGGTCGGAGTCGGTACAACATGTATTTTTCTTCCACTCTCCTCTATCAGCCGCAATCTTGTATTCTTCTCTCTCGGGAGCATGTACGATTTATGTATAAACCGCACATTTGCGCTTTTGCAAGCGGTGCATTTTTACTTACCTAAAAGCATTCAGTACGCGTTCGACCGCAGTCCCGCGTATTCATATCATTATCAATTAGCAATAAATCAAGTTATCAGTTTAATTTCTCTATCATCATTTCTTATCAATATCATCGAAAGGTGTAGGGCGGAAACCTTACGACACACGTTTCATAATCATGTCCTCTCTTACACATTTCATCTATTTTTTCTTCGGTCTTCCTCTCCCCTTACATTGAAACCGAACATTCTTCTCGTCTCGAATAAATTATATTTATTCGAGCATAACTGGAATAAATATATAGCTGACACTTATCAAACCAATACACAAAGACTAGTAACAATTTCACTATACCTGGTTGTCTTATTTATTTATTAATTTTTATTGAAGTAAACTACAGCGTTACAATTTATATTTAAAATATACTTAACAGTAAGGCCAAAAAGGATAACACAGATTAACATAGAACTATGAAAGTCAAGAAAGAAAACAGCAAAGTAGATCAAGAAATACTACTACACACTATAAATACTACTAATATAAACTACTTACAGGTTATTTATGATAAGTTTGTTCCACTATCACAGTGAGAGTCTGCACTTGTTCTAATTTCGAGGGGAAAGTAAAGGTTTTGAAGGTTGGATGTACATCTCCATATTTGTTTTTATAACTGACTCCTAAATAGTAAAAATAAGGTAAACAATTATTCCTAAATCCTCCTAAATGGTAAACAATTATTTATTTAGTCACATAAAATACAAGAATGAAAACAACAATTAAAAATAAAATATAGGAGACGTTACAAAAATGGTTAACAGTCAGCGTGTGCTATGGTCCTCCGTGGTTCCTGAGGTGGCAACTAAATAAATGTATAAAAAAACAAAAATCATTGGTAGGTATTTAAAATCATTATTACCATATTTTTTAAAACAACTAAAAGTGTATATTAATCTACTATAAAATCTGTGATTTCTACTTTAATACTGTTGTATTAGTAATATCACAATATTCATTGAGTTCTTTAGGAATAAATTGGGCACGAAATAAATAAAATAAATAATCATACAATTAAATTCTACTGGTATTTAGATTGTAATTCTAGTACAAAATACCACTCAAAAACTAATATCAAAGTAATTAATTGAATTACTTTGACTAGATTTGTATGTCGACAATATTTACAGAAACCTCGCGGGTAGTATCACACTGAATAACTTAATTAACTTACGAATATATTTATACAGGGTGGCTTTTTTGGGGGTAGTAAGGAGAGTGTACCTTGACCGGCGTTTATCTATAATTTTTAGAGTAATTTTCATAACTTGTTTAAGGATTTTTATTTTTTGTCTGAATGGCATCCCCATTCAGATGTAATAAAATACAGGTAGCAATATATGAAATTTTCTCTAAAAATATGGATAGAACATATGACCAATTTCCTGTATCTAAGACCGCCCGGTTAAACTAAAATCCACTCTGTAATAGCTTAGCAAATAATTTATCTATCTTATTAATAAAGGCACGCTTAGATTTTATTTATTAAACTGGCATTTGTCTTTAAAGCAAACCGCACACCTTTGCAAGCCGAACGCGCCGAGAGAGTCGAATATTTTGTCTATACTATGTTAAGAAGTTGGTCATCTGAATTCATTTTGTTGAATTTCGATTCTTTCGGCTTCGGCACGATGATGATATGCGTTCAGATTTAACCAACCTTTTATTGGAATTAATTCTATACAATAAAGTTATAACTATTCAATTATTATTAACCAAAGACTAAATATCACACAAATGGCTATGAATACCTTAGAGTTTAGTAGTAAATTAAAATATATTTAGGCATTATTCAAACATTTTACTTGATCGCAACAGAGATTAGGATCAAGCTTCTAAATAATGATTTAAAAAATTAAATTAGCCAACAAAAACAAAACTATATTATGGGATAGGTGCCTTATGAGGCGTTTTCCAAATAAGAAAATACCCTGTTTACCTTCGACCTCGGTAGATGGCAGGGATCTATCATTGAAGAATAACGTTGTGGTAATTATGTCCACCATGCAGGGTCTATGTCAATTAATTTCAAACTAAAAGCGCAGTCTTTTCAGTCTGGTCGAACATTTTTTGACAGAAGACGCCTTTCAACTAAGTAATTTTTATTTTCTGTACCAAACCATGGTCTCATCACATAGAAAAGATTTCTGTTCACAAAAATGACAATAGATGGCGTTAGGTGTATCGTTTAAATAATGAGGTTTGTGTAAACTAATAAAACAATATAGAATTTCATTATAAAACGTCTGCACTCTTTTAGTAAAAACCCTTGAATACGATATAATTAAATTATATGCTTTTAAATCAAAACATTCATCACAAACAAGTGTGCGTCATCTCTAGTGAACTTAAACGATAACTGGTTGGCCCGAAAAATATCGTCCGAAGCGTGTCACATTTTTTACTATGAGTTGAGGCTTCGGTACTTATTATTAAAAAAATTGTGACCTTGCTACACTCAAAGGTCGCTTTCTAAAACTAAATATTATCTTATTTTTGTAAACAAATATCTTTATTATTTACAATAACATACATATATATAAAACACTGTTCAACCCGTTGTTAATAGAAACTGTAATTAATTTCCTGCATAACGCCACAGATGTCATTCGAAATTCAAAATTATCACATAACTACTCTGAAACCTATAGATACAGAAAAGACGATCTTAAAAACAAAACTTTTTGTTATTATGATCGCCTTTTCTGTCTTGACAGTCAATTTAGAAGTCGCCAAAAAAAAAATTTACGATTTCGATAGCACTAAAAATTAGGCCGTCAAACATCGATCTAAGTAAAAAAGGGGGAGATGAGGTAATAGCTTCTCGAAAGTAGGAGGCTTAAATTACGTGTAATTAGGTCCACCCTCACCTCAGTGTTCATGTTACGCGTGCTTGCTACGACGGTACTTTAGTGAGATTTATTGACTAAAAGACTACAACAATGCCCTCGCGTTTGTTCATTATAATTATTGCACAAGATTGGAAATGTAACTGTGAGCGAGCGTTTGCGTGTAGTTGTAACACAGAGCATTTGTTGAGTAAGCGCTGGAAGAACATAACAGTAATCATATTTTACTAAGATCTATGCGTCCATATTAGGTATTTTGATCGTTATGAAAGCGCTGGTAGCATTTTTAGAGATGTGCCAATTAGTATAAGTAGTTTTGGCGATATCTAAATTAATATAAATAGAAATAGATTTTTTTATGTGTCACTCGAACAAGTGGGACAATAATACAATAATAAAAAATAAAAAGACAGAAATAAACAACTTTCTTGAGTCACAAAATGGTCCTTGTCTCAGCATAAGTTAGTCGTATAGTATTGACACCATTGTCACCAAATACAACTAACTCTGTTTTGCAAGTCCAACACATTATATAAAAATAATCTGTAACATCGGTATGAAATTTGGAATATTGTAGAAGGTTATTAGATAGTTTATACACTCAATAATATTTTTTTTTTTTTTTAAACTATAAACCGACTTCAAATTCAAATAATATTTACACTTTTTTTTTAAGTTTTGCGGGACAAATATTAATGAATATCTCAAATATAAAAAAATATGAGATTTCACATAAAAAACATAACATACAGCCGATCATAGTACCTGCTCCCTTTTTTGAAGTCGGTTAAAAATCAACGCTATCACATTCTAGTCCTCAAAGGAGTAGGCGATCTACGACTCGAATCGTACGCATCAAACAACCTGCTGCTACTTGACGACAACACCGTAACATCTAAAGGAACCTCATTAGTGACTGCAAACCTACTTTTATTCGTTCCATTAAAACTTTTTTCTATATCATTATTATTGAGGCCATTTTTAATTTCATTCGCGCCAATTTTAATTCCAGATTTCGAATTTGGAATTCTGTGTTTGATCTCTGTGATAATATTCGCCTCGCCTTTGTTGTCATCTACGGTGACTTCTGTTTTGACCGATGATTCTTTTTCCTCGGACTTCTCGACGGAGTAAGTTCGTTTAGCTCCTGGCATCTTTCGATAGAGGTTTGCAACTACGGGGTGAAGTAGGCGTTCATCGAACTTATCTGTTTCCTTGCCTGTGAGGGCCCCGACTATGATACCCACGACGATGCATGCGACTGTTCCTATAACAGCGTACCACATGTATGAAATCGCGTACATTTTGTAGAGGGCGGAGCCACTGGAATAGAAATTTTTACATGTTATCTAAATCAGATAATTCCAATATATTTTGATTATGATCATTGAATATGCCAGAAAGATGAATAAGGATATGTGTTTTACAACCAACAACCAATAGAAAGTCATTATTCAATCATCACGTCTTTACTCAGCTTCAGTGGATACCACCGAGCGGAGCGGTATCATTTTAGTATGGCGCGATCTGTGGTCAGCCTCGCCGATATTGAATTGGGCGGCGGCGGTACAAAGCGTTGATGTGAACTGCGCCTTGCAAGCTGGCGACGGCAAGGCAGCGGAGACGATAAGAGATGTGTGTTATCTCAACAAACATCCAACGCTCGCCGCACGCAGCTCAGTTCCACTATAGGCAGCACACTTCTCCACTTTAGCCAGCACATACCTCCGCTCAGCACAGCTTCGATGGTGGCAGCCTAGCTTAAAAATGGATCTTCTCGCCTCCGCTTCGGACATCTCCGCTTGGGTAGAGTCCGGGCCTCAGAGTGGGATTTTGTGACATTTGAACTTTGTAAAGGGGTATACAAGTTCATAGATGCAACTTTGGATGCATGTAAAAGAAAACCATCAGGGCTAGGAACCAGTCCGCCGCAACATGTATCGCTGGATTGGCGATATGAAATCCGCAGCTTCAAGGCTACTTGCGAAAGACAGCTCCGAACTGAGATGCCTGGACAGACTGGGGTCGGAGGCCAAGATAGACCTTGGGCCGATGAACCACAGGAATAAAATAAATAAATTACATACATCCCAGCCGTAAACGCCGTTGGACCTAGAACAAAGGTTTGCAGGCGGGATGGCGATTGCAATTCAGTCGTACCTAAGTAGTCGGTTCTGCAAGGGTGATGCTGCCCGCCAACAAAATAGTTTAATTAATGTTACTTACTAGAATGGATCTGGAGTCTTGCTGGTTTCTCTGAGCAGCGGTGCGAGGTGAGCCAGCGTCTGGTTGAGGACGGCCGGAAGCGCAGGGGGGTGGAAGATGTTGGCAGTGTTGTTGGCGCAACCCTGAAAAGAAAGACAAGTTGATAAGCCATTTATGCGGCTATACTGTGGCTGATTTATCTGCATCTGTTGTTCCTATATAGGCCTTATTAGTCATCTACGGATGTGTTGCCAAAGAAACATTGTGGATGTAAATGCCGTTGTTGATGAGAATCCGTTAATACTGCGCTTAATTTATGCCAGAGAATATATTATGTCACCGCAGCGAACCATCAGCCGACCAGTTTCAAGAACCGTTATTTTAAAATAACCACGCTTTTATGATAATTTTAATATTACCTGCAATCTGCAATCAAATCTTAAAATATTATTATACTAAGAGTTAAGTTATCAATTTTTGATTAGCTTACTTTCCTATAAATCAATAATGTTTGATATTGGTAATTTTAAATGTTGGTGCTCATACAATTCCTTAATTAATTAATAAGTAATTTAGAAATAGGTTTGAGTGTAAGTATTAATAATGAGTTCGCGGGTGAACTTGTGCCATAGCAGAGCGCCATAGCACCCTGTCTTCAGCTTGCCGCATCTAGCATCTGCCTGCAGTCTTTCGCAGATCGTCATCCCACCTGGCCGGAGGGCGTCCTACACTACGTTTGCCGCGTGCCTTAGTGTCTTAGGCCCGTATTATAAAAGCTTGCTCAATCATAGATCTATGCTTGAGTAACGCGTCTGCCATAGAAGAGCGTTACGGAAGTATAGATCGATGACTGAGCAAGCTTTCATAATACGGGGCTTAATATTTATATTTCTGTGGTTGGAGTAAACGTTTTCTCGAGTACAGCGTATATGGCCTGGTAGGATGACGAAAAACCGCTGGCGGCAAACTGAAGACAGGGCGCACTCATTGAGCGAGCCAAACGTCTAGCAATAGACTAGCATGGTAATATAATTTAAAAATAACACAAAAAAAAAAACGATGACTTACATCAGTAAACAGCGGCAGTTGGTCCACCTTCGTATTAACATACATCAGCCGCCCCGTTGCCATCCATATCGTTATAAAGTGCGACGCGACTATTCCACAAAGCGCTCCTCGGCCATTGGCAATTGGGCATAGAGCAGCCAATGTGAAGACCCCTAGCAAAGCTCCAGAGGTTGCTGACGTCACTAGTAGAGAGCCTTCGACCACACCGCCGACTCGGCCCACGCAGAGAGAGAGGAGCATTATGATGATTGCTGAAATGGAAGGAAAAGTTTAAATAAGTTTGTTTATTCGAAGGAGGTTGGAGAAGTAAGTACGGACCAGATTAAACTTCCTTGTCCAAAGTTAATGAAGAAATAAGTTTAAACAAGAAGGTTTATATGAGGTTGACCATTACGATAGAGTTTTCAAATGAGTTTCGACATTCCATGGAGGTTTTAAATGAGTTTGACCCTTTATACGGCCAGGCCAGGCCAAAATGTTTTATAAATTAGAACACCACCACCGGGGAGTGCATAAAGGCATATTCTGATCTACTACGCAGTATTCGCTACCCAGTGCGGTAGCGAAAGTCGAGTGGGTATGTAGTACAGACAAAAATACCCGACGGGATAACGCGCGAGATCAAGCAAAATATTTCGCTGCTTTTTTTGGTAGCTTGGGTATACTTTGCAGATAGGAATAAATGGGCCTTCATATATTTCATTGTCAGAGACACTAACTGGGAAAACTAACGACCACACTACGACTCTGTAAAATTGATACTCCAGTTCAGTTATAAGAATTGCCTGAAGTCAATCTTACAGTTTCGAGTACGAAGGGATAACTATAACTAACCAAAAATAATTCCAATAATTTTGATGACCGTCAACTGCTGCTTATCGCTGATGCCCTTGAAGGGAGGCGCAGCGGAGACGAAATCCTCCCACGTGACAGTTGCTAGCGAGTTGACGTTAGACACGAGGAAACTGGAATTAAAAGTATATTTTAGTATTGCATGACGTTTTCCGTATAGCGTTCGATCCAGGTCATGAGCATTGGAAGTTTTTCGACGTTATGTGCTTTAAGTATTTCGTTATGCGGTTTCCTGGTCTTTCTGGGTACCGTTCTCCGGTATTTCGAGTTCCGGTACTACATAGTACAATCTATATTTTGATATTAGCTACTGCCCGTGGCTTCGCACGCTCGTTTTCGAGATAAAAATAAGAAGAAAAGCTGAAAGGGATAAAAGCCTATATCCGTCCTCTGGATAACATGTATCACCATGCCAAATTTCATTATGATCCGTTCAGCCGTTTAGGCGTACAAAACTTAACAAACAGACCATACAGAGTTAGTTCAGATTTTATAATATTAAATATGCATTATTCTAGCATTATTCAGAATAGACGCAGTTAATTTCTTTACAGCGTTTATATTTTTTAGGAGCGCCAGTCTGTCTCGGAGAAATGCCTTCGGAGAAAGTTCAATCTAGCGATACCAGGGGCTGGGAACTGGTTCTAGTCTCAATTACGTTGCCTAAAGGTTTCTAAATAGTCCAATCCTCCTCCATTCTCTCGACCGCCGGTGCATTCGAGAGCTCTCAAACTCGCCTATGATAACAAATTATGTTGCTCTCACCTTAGCGCCCCATTAAACAAACTCCCCAAGAACAACCCCAGCATTCCTGGTAGAAACCCGAACTGGTCTTCTACATAATACGGCAGCACCTCATCCGGAGCTGATATGACGCCAGCAGCCAATGGGTCGCAGTGCTTGTAGACCGCGTAGAGAGCCATCCCAACGACCCAAGAAAGACTGAAGAGGACTGTCACGGCTGGGACGTTGGCGAAGAGGGTGCGACGTACCCTGAAAAAGAAAAACGTAGGTTTTTAGAATTAGAAATGGTCGTGATCTGGGTCACGTATGAAGTACGAAGTATGTGGCGAGTCGATGACACGGTACACGTATCAATAGATTATATGCATCGATTGGACGCGGTTAGTGCAAGGTTGTGGTTGATTTCAGATTATTCATTCTGGATTTTCTGTGTAGTTAACTATAGTGGTTACTGAATTATACGGTGAACTATCTATCTTTATTTTTTTTCTTATTGAATGTTTTGTGTGAACTCTGTTGGTGTTTGGTTGGTTTTTGTTATTTGTTAGCTGCTTTTTCCAAAGTATATCTTATTCCTACTGATGTGTGTGTGTGTGTGTTAAATTTACTACATATTTTATGTTGTATACATGTACCATTGTTAATTTTACACGCACTTTGAGGCAGAACCAGACTTTGAGTTAATATAAAAATCTAAGTTTCAGTTTCATTCATTTATTTCTCATAGGCACATTACAATGCACTTAAGAAAGTCTTACAAATAAATTAAAATATTAGGTATAGGAACATAGTATCAAGACAGAAAAATAAAAAATAATAATAATAATATAACAAAGTATTGCTGACTCATGCAATGTCGTTCCAAAAATTATGATCTGAGAGATAATCCTTTATACCATAGTAGGCTCTCTCGGTTAGGTGCTTTTTGATGGTTGTTCTAAAGGCCTTTTCGCCAAGATTGGTAATATTGGCTGGCATTACATTATAAAATGTAGCACTATTTACGACAAAAGATTTGCTAACTTTCGCTAGTCTCGTCTGAGGTAACACCAACTTAAGCTTTCATCGCGTTTCATAATTATGAATATCACAATTTTTGGAATAACATTTTTATGTTTCCTCATATATAATAGGATCTACTACATCTACTTACATTTCAGCAACACTAAAGTATTATAATTATGATGATAATAAAAACATGCACAGCGGTTTAAATCTTAAGCTTTAAATCAAACCTGAAGTTCGCATTAACATGAAGTTTCAGGGTTTTCTGTTGAATATTTTGTGTGCAACTAAGGCTTAATAATTTATAAACAGAACAAAAAATTCTGTTTATAATCTTACTATCTAAAATGGTAGGAACACGAACCTGGCTTCTGAAGACATGGAGCAGTACCGTTGAACAAAGGTCTGCTGGCAGCCGTAGATGGAGACGGACATGAACATCTGGCCGAAGATGGCAGAGAGCGTGTCTACTCGCACTGTGGGGTCCATTGTGAATCTAAAAAATATGGTTATATTTAGTTGAAAATCCGTGTTATTCTTTCTTAAATAAATCCAATCAAGCTTAAACAGAACCGGACCGATAATGAACCAGATCATTTCGCAAAGTCCAGAGAATCCAGCTAAGTTAGAAAAATTTACAGAAAAAAACATTAGGTACTCATTTGGGAGTTATGTGAATATTTCTAACTTGATAGTAGGTAAAGACGTGCAAAAATCCATACGTTCGACCTTGTGAGCATGATTCGTGCGATTGAAAATTGATTTTTCTACCTTTAGACCACTAACGAGATTTAGGCCCGTATTATGAAAGCTTACTCAGTCATTAATCTTGAGTAACGCTTCTCCAATAGAAAATCTATGACTGAGCAAGCTTTCGTCATACGGGTAACTTGTTTACTTCACGTCACCTTTCACACAGTTTACCTTTTCTTTATTTAAGCGCTTGATGTAAAATTATAATACCTTCAAAGTAAGGACTGTCCTGTACCGTGTGCCTACTTTTATTGAACTCGATAAAGCAGGATGCTAGTTCAAGCCATAGAGCTAATTAGAAGAACTTTAGCCGTTCTTCAACAATATATTCAAATAGAACCTGCTTGGGCCCTGAGGATTGATCTTCGACTGAACTTGATCATCGCTTACCATCATTAGCGTAAGAGTTTATATCCCGCCACCTAGTGCTGGGTACCGGCCGTTCACTTATATTTATTATTTATTTATCACAAGCTCTGCTTAGCTTGGGACTAGATGATGCTGTGTGGATTTTGTTCAGCATTATATATTTTTATTGATCACTAGCATAGTGTGGACTAAAACTAGCTTAGAGTTACCTTAATAAAAATCTTCTCAAGTGTCAACATAATTATAGGGGTATCAGATCAGTGAAAGGTACAGAAATCCATTATGAATGTAATCGGGTTAACTACAAACCTAGTTTGTGTTGGAAGGACACCAAAAGGACTTCTTCAAGAAGTCAAACTACGAAAGTTTTTATGGTACAGAACTTACTGAAAGAACTTCATCCGTCCGCCTTCAATATTGTCAAGTATCACCTGTTTGGGCCCTCCCGCCTTGATCGTCGACTGGACGATGAAGGCACCACTCACCAGGATCATCGCCAGGGTCTGGATCACGTCGGCTCTGAAACAATAAGAACAAATGTTATAACTTTACGTTTATTCATGTCGCTTGATAGGAACTAACCAATTGCCGCTGGTTTCTCAAACGCAGATCAATACGCTTTAATAGTGCTTTATTTCCTTTAAATCTTACAAGCCGAGTCCAAGAGGGGCACGTTGATTAAACAAATCAATGGTTTTTGATTGTACCTACGTGCAAGCGCCACCGTCTGTCTCTGTACAATGCGTTGTAAAGGAGTCTGAGATGGTGGACTGTGTTAGATAGGTGATTCCGACAATATAATTGAAGAGCTACAGTACCTTTTGCCCTCCATTCTGCCCTGGACTACGAGACGCTCCATCGAGACTTCATTCCGTGCTACATGCCTGGGACAAATTCAGTCTTCGTATTTTTACAGTTGAGGATTTACCTGATAGCCGCAGCCAGTCCACCAAGCAAGTTGAACACAATCCCGACAGCAGTCAACGCGAGGGCGGAGGCCCAATGTGGCAGGCCTAGTACTGCGTGAAGTGCAACAGTTGGAGTGTAGACCGTTACAGCGAGATTCAGGAGCTGTCGGATCAGGAAGGTGGCTGCTGCTAGTCTTCGCACCCAGGAACTGTTAAAACGCATCTGGAAGGAAATTATTTTATATTTACTAAAACAAAAATGAAACCCAAAGACCCTTATCAATAAAGCGATAGAACACCTGCATTTTCGTCAGACGACATTGATCGAATAGTCGGGAAGGAGTGGAGGTGGCAAAGGACCGGGCAGACTGGCGTACCTAATAACGAGGAGGCCGATAGATAAAAAGAACAACCAAAATACTTACCTACCATAGTAATATCAAAAAGCAAACGCGAAAGAAGCTCTATTTGTCAATATGCTTCCTTTTGAAAGGTAATTTCTGTAAGCTATGGATAAATAACAGAAAGCAGTGGAAATAAATAATACAAGATGCTGACAACGGCTTCTTAAAATCCTACGCATTAATTTGGCGTATTGCGTAGACTGGACGACTAACGCCACAAATGGAAAGTTCCTAATGGAAGAAAGGAAGTTATTTGGAATAATATAAACATGCCTACTGCCAAAGCCAACGTACAATTTTGCATGCTGATTGACTCAAGGTCAAAGTCAAAAACTCTTTATTTCCATAAATACAATAAATGTACAGTTAGAAAAGGTCAAATTCTCAATAAATAAACACTGACACGGAAATAATGTGATATTTTTGATTTCAGTCGCTTCGGTATGTAGACTAAAGTAAAGAAGCGACGAAGAAACCTTTAGCCTGTTCTAACTAACAGGCTAAAGGTTGTTATTTTTCGAGTTGGAGCAAATCCCGTCCCAAGCTTTTTTATCCTCTAGAACTAGATAGTCTGATATTTTATAGAAGGCCTTTTTACACAAGAAGGTTTTGACAATTTGTTTGAGTTTATTTACTGATAATTTTTGCAACTCACTAGGAGTTTTGTTGTAGAAGCGTATACATTGCCTTTTAAAAGATACATTAATCTTGTGTAGCCTAGTTGTGGACACAGCGAGTTTATTCTTATTTCTTATTCATATTTGACTAAATCTATACTTATAATTAAACTGTAACGGGCCCAATTCTGTACATTGAAGAAATTATAAAATATTTTTTGGAGGGCTCTCTGTTATCTATACTGAAGCCAAAACTGTAATTATTTTAAATGTTTTTAAATTTTTTTTTTCTGTCCAATAGTCTAATAATTCAGATTTTTGTGTATCACAGAAATCTGAATTATTCAGATTTCTGTGGTCTGTATCTCATCAGCGCATCACACCGAAACTACTAAATGAATTCAAATGAAACTTTCCCTCTTACCTCGTAGTATGAACTCAAATCGTTTCATTTGAGTTACCTCGTAGTATGAACTCAAATGAAACGATTTGAGTTCATACTACGAGGAAGGACATAGGATACTTTTTATCCCGGAATTAATTACGGTTCCCCTGGCCTGGATCATCATTTCTTTTATCAAAGGTGGAATACCAAAACGTGTAATTCTGTGACGATACCACTGTCACTGTGACAGTGGTATCGTCACATACAGTACAGACAGTAGTTTAGCAGAATAGGGCCCCAGCTGTACGGAACCACGGAACCACGGAACCGCGAAACCAATCACATTTTGTTGTGTAGGTGTGTTCGCAGTTTATGACACTTCTTGACCCTGACACAGGCCAAGTCGTAGCAAAAAGTCGTGTAGATAAAGAATGGGATGATGAAGATAACAGCATGACAGCATGCTATCCCGCGTATATCTTACATGATTTATACACAGTGTAGGTTCCTAAATACAGGTACTTATATTAAAAGCGTAACGAGTCCAATTCTGCACATTGAATCTTTTTTTGCACAGCGCGTTGAGAGAAACTGTGGTCAAATGTGAATTCCTAATTAGTCGGCAGGTATGGCAATCGCGAACGAAGTCGCGAGTACAACTAGTCAGGAATAAATGCTTTCCATCAATAATCAAAGTGGATATCTCGTTAACGTAATTAGTCGTTTGGCTATGCAAGACCGATAATGGTAAAAGTCATTCTACAGATTGCCCAGAATTGAAGCACTATTCAGAAATCATGAAATAAATCAAGTAGTTTTTATTTCCATACTATTTTCTCCAAGCGGCACGCGTTGTTTTTAGGGAATCGTTAAAAGTTATTTAACTATAGGGACTGATTTATGGGATAAAAAGTATGGTAATTCCCGTCTTAGAGCTACACCTTTGAAAAGTTTCAGCTCAATCTAATCAGTAGTCAGCTCAATCTAATCTAATCGCGAAGAACAAACTTCTTATTCTCTATCTATTCAACTTTCGCATTTATATTAATTAGTGTGATTGTGATTGTGACACGGTCCTTACGGAACTTGGAAACTCATTAGGAGGGCCATGTCTGTCAGTGAACTAGGATAGGCTGCTGATGATGCAGACGTCAGCTAAGAATACCTGTAAATACTCGTAGACGGAGTTAGTATGCAGTCGATAGTAGACGGGAACGAAGACCCAGCAGACAATGGGAAAGGCCAAGATGATGCCATACAGCGTCTCCCACATCGCAGAGCCGTGGTATACCAGCTCCGATGGAAAACCTGGAAAATAACAAAAAGTTTGTTAAACAAACGCAATCAGAACAAATCATAATTTGTATGCTTCATTCAATTCGCGAGTCGCTCAGCGAGCTGTAGTGAGATCTGTGTTTGGAATTTATCTACGTGATAGAATCCGGAATACGAAAATCCGAAGAAAAACCAAAGTCACCGACGGCGTATCTCTCATAGTAAGCTGAAGTGGCAGTGGGCAGGTCATATTACTAGGAGAACTGTATAACCGCTGGGGAGTAAATAAAGTTATCGAGTGGCGACCGCGTTGCTACGCAAAACCGTATATGGAAGAACACCAAAATTTCATCCCTTGACTAGTTCAGTCCCCAGATAAGGGATGAAACGTTGGTGTTCTTCCAACACAAGCAACGTTTGTGGTAACCCACTTACATTCATTATGAATTAATAATAGCTATGTGGCGACCGATGTGGCGCGGCGGGCGAAGGTCCGCCTGCGACGCAGAAGGTTGCGGGTTCGATTCCCGCCTTGGGACAAATGTTTGTACGATCTGCAAATATTTGTTCCGGGTGTTCTGGGTATTTTCTATATATAATAAAAAATATCTATCTATGTTATATATTGTATTAAGTTTATCAGTCATCTAGTACCCATAACACAAGCTCTGCTTACTTTGGGGCTAGATGATGCTGTGTGGATTGTCCAGCATTATTTATTTTATTTTATTTATTTAGCTATGGGTATTAATAACAAAGTCATCCTTTCTAACGACTGTGTGTCCACGTGCCGACTCTAATAATAATACCTAGTTTAGGGTTTCTAATCCGACTCGAAAAGAAGCGCCGAAAACACGTGTGAAACCGGATTTTACCTACCAACTGCAATTATTTTCCCACATTAACATACAATGGCTTAGATTCGGTAATAACAGCCGTGGGTAAGTTTTCGATGACCACGACAACAACAAAGTCAAAAATACCTAGCATATTATATTTTAGGGAAAATATTCATCAAGAGATTTCCAAAACCATTGTTTGTGCACTTCCTCCACTTGTTCCATCGCCTCTCCTATAATTCTAAGGTTTGCTGGAAGAAAACTCTTTTTCAGCGTTAAACTCGCCTATGTACATTCATTAGATAAGTTCATGATAATATATATATTATTGTGTACATTAAAAAATAAAGAAAACCTCGCTTGCAGAGATTGTCCTTTTTAAACGACTTCGAAATAAAGCAGGAGATTCTACGGTTAGTCTGTATGTAGGTTTTATTTTATTTACGCACAACAAATATACCTACATTATGTTTGTTCCAATTTCTTTCTCTGTTATAGGCCGATATTTATGATTCTTTTGATTTTGTTTAGATAATGATCCCCGAGTGGTGCCATACATTTTATATGGAATATTATTTTTAAATTCATCATGGTTATATGTTGTATTACGCAAATATGCAGGTCTCGACAGAGCCTACATATTTGCTCCCTTTGGGGTCGAGACCCTAGGTCCGTGGGGTACCGAGGCTCTCCGGGTTTTTAAAAAGTTATCTGAGCGTCTGGTCGACGCGACGCGTGACCCGAGAGCTGGCGGATATCTGGCGCAGCGCATCAGCATTGCCATACAGCGGGGCAATGCAGCCAGCGTCTTGGGGACGCTTCCGACTGGTATTGATATGGATCAGTTGAGCTACCTGTAGATTGTTTGCAACAGTCTGCAGTTAGCTTAATTGTTTCAATTGTAAATACTAGTTCTAATTTGTTTTTATTATTGAATTGTAATTTTATTTGTCAATAAAGAGGTAAAAAAATTAAAAAAATAAAAAAAAATCATGGTTATTAGCACTAAAGTCAAAGTAAAGTAAGTGTGGTTATTTGCAACGGGATATTTACCATGATTTGAGTTCCAATATTTCGGCACAGTTTCATGCGCCATGATCACGGAATAACAATACTCAAATCATGGCAAATATCCCGTTATAAATGACTTAAGTGGAATACTATTTGTCCCGCAAAATAAAAAAGCAGTGTAAATTTATAAAAATTCGACGGTTTTTGGTTTTTGTAAGAAAAAACTTCAAATAATCCACGTGTTTCAACTGTTATGCAATAAATATATTTCTATGTATGTCCTACAACAATTCTGCAAATAAGAGTATTTTGCGATCGTACCTAGATAAAATATAATGTCATCATTTGAGTTTGCTTGCTACCGTGTGCGCGGAGCGTGTAATTTACGACATGATGTTTAATATTAAATAATTTGTGTTCACGGGTTTTCAGCTTATAACTTAAAATATGTGGGTATAAAATAGCAGTCAGTGTTAATGTAGCTAGATTATCAGTGTAATCTTTTTTTAGAATCTTTTTTAAAAAGTAGTGTAATTCTATGTATTTACTACTGATTACAGAATAACCATATGGCGCGTGCGGTGCTATTTGCAAGGAGCGGTAGTGTCGAAAACACGGCATCCTCACCCCGCACCCACCCGCGTAATGTTGCTCGTTCGAAAACATCAAATGTTGCAGGGCTATGTTTATGTGGAGTAGATTATCATCAACATTTCAGTTCTTAAAGTTTCCCACTGCCTGGGGAAGCATTTGTCCAACAATGGGATAATACAGCAGGCTAATCTGTAGTAGGTACTTATAATAAAACTAACAGGTCCAATTGTGTGTACACAATTGGACCTGTTACAGTTTATACCAAAAAAAAATTTCATAATATCATCATTGATGATATTATGAAATTTTTTTTGGAAAGCTCCCTGTTATCTATACTGAAACCAAAACTGTTTTTTTTTTTTCATTTTTGTCTGTTTGTCTGTCTGTATCTTGGCCGCGCATCACGCCAAAACTACTGAATTCAAATGAAACTTGGTACGATTTAAGCTCATACTACGAGAAAGGACATAACATACTTCTTATTCAGGAATTCAGTACTGTTCCCCTGGGAGAGGGGATGAAACTCAATGTTTTGGCCGTGCATCACGCCGAAACTACTGAATGATTTAATATGAAACTTAGCATGATTTTAGTTTATTACGAGGAAGGACTTTTTTATCCCGGAATAGACTAGGTACGGTTCTCTTGGGAGAGAGGATGAAAAACAAAATGGTACTTATTAAATCAGTAGATAGTCGAGTAAAAAAATCGAGTAGATTAAGAAAACAAACGTTTTCTGTTCATAAATCTAGAGGTATGATGTAGGAACGACGACCAATGTGGCGCGGCGGGCGAAGGTTCGCTTGCGACGCAGGGAGTTGCGGGTTCGATTCCCGTCTTGGGACAAATGTTTGTACGATCTGTAAATATTTGTTCCGGGTGTTCTGGGTATTTTCTATGTATAATAAAAATATATCTATCTATGAAATGTATTGTATTAAGTTTATCAGTCATCTAGTACTCATAACACAAGCTCTGCTTAGCAGCGATTAGTTTAGCAGAATAGTGCCCCAGCTGAACGGAACCACGAGTAAGAAGCGAAACCGATCATATTTTGTTTTCAGAGTTTATGACACTTCTTGACACTGACACAGGCTGAGATGTAGCAAAAAGTCGTGTAGATAAAGAATGGGATTGAAAATTACAACATGACAGCATGCTATATATTAATTACTAGCTGCTGCCCGCGGCTTCGCACGCTTTATTCCGGAATAAAAGGTAGCCTACGTCCGGCCCCGGGACGTAGGCTACCTTCACCTCCACCTCGCTGCCAAATTTCACCGAGATCCGTTCAGCCGTTCTTGAGTTATAAATAGTGTAACTTACACGACTTTCTTTTATATATACAGATTTGAACAATTAGAGCTTTATATGTAGCAGGGTACATGTGAAATGTTTTTACCTTTATTTTTCTTTTTAAGTCTAGCTGAATGTTCATACGTGTGAACGACATAAAATGGAACGCGTCACGTCGGACGCCTGATCATAGACCACTGATGCAAATTAATCGAATGTCGATGAATGTCAACGTTCTCACTCTTCACGCGCGTCAGTCCACCTTGATATTCTTCTGTAATCTATGGTTTTTACCCTTACAAAGAGCGCGATAGAACTATATTGTCACCGTCTTTTGTTTTTAAGTTGTATTTGTGTTGTTCCGAAGTAAATAGTGATAATTTTAAAATTCGTTTGACAACGAATTAAAATTGATGCAGTGCGTACGTGGGTTGTTTTTGTTGCAAGTGTATAACAAAGTACCAAAAGGTAGGTATCATGAAGCCCAGGTGCTGTCAGGTAGGTAGTGATGTGAACGTGACGCATCAGGTATTGGATTCGGCCGTAGCACTAATTTGAGCAAGTGATGTGACGTTGAAGTAACGTAATTTTAGTAAGTAGGTGCCTAGTAATTTCCCTCTTCTGAGAACATCACTAATGTTTCTAACCGATAATTGTGTTACATGGATTTTCCTCACTTAAATACAGTTTTTGCGAAACATGTATCCATAAGTATGTCATAATTAACCCTTTTTTTATCGGCATAGGTACGTAGTGTTTATTGTTAGGTACCCATGAGTAGTAGGTAGGTACCTAACCTACTGACGTCAGACATCTTAATTATGGTGATACTGACGTATCACAATACTTTTATTTTTATTACATAATTTTTCTAAAGCCACCAATTTTGAGAGGAACCATAATTTTTTAGTCTTAACTATTGTGGTTGCATTTTCAATTTAGTAAGTGATTTTAAGCAGTTTTAATAACAATTCTCAATTCTTTATTGCACTAAATAAAAAATACATAAAAAAAACATAAAACTAGAGAAGGAATGGCAAAGGCGAGCTTAACCCTAAAAATAGTTCTCATAACAAACAAAAATTATGACGCATAATTTGGCAAAATATTTTTTTAAATGTTGAATCTGATTTTTTTTTTAAATATCACGTAATACCGATTCAAAATGCTAAATTTTCTCTAACTATGCCCACCAGGAACACCCTAGTGAATTGCCCAGATCCACTTTGTGTCGCTAAAGTTTGTATGTGTAAGTAAGTAAATGTTCCAACTCACTAAGAAAACTCCGAACGTGCCTCTCGCCACCGATAGAACCATTGCCAACGGGACTTTACCTCCAGCGAATATATAAAAGGTCTTTGCACTAGCATCGCCGCCATCCACAATTCGTATTTACTTTAACCATGGGAGCGTAGACCGTCTTAGGTAACGCTGAGTCGACGAATTTGAATCCGATCTCCGCGGACTCGACGCTACTGGCGAGAGACAGCTCAGAACCGAGATGCCTGGGGAAGTCTTGAAGGTTCCATCCAATTTGGGTCGCTAAATAACGTATGTAAAAAGCCAACAAGTGGCTCTGACGGAAGATCAGCGTTGGTTGATAGCTTGCTAGTCAACCAACCCATGCTGAAGCGGAGCTTTTTTGTTACTGGACTTACACTTTACACCTTGTAAGTTTATTATGTGTTTCTGTGTAAGTCTTATAGTATACAAATAAAATATATTCTATTCTATAAATATGTTTCAACTCACCAAGAAAACTTCGAACCACGAGGATGCCTCTAGCCACGGATAGAATTATGGACAGCGCCAGTGTGGAGACTCCACCTCCAGCGAAAATATAAGTAGACTTAGCGCTAGAACCAGCTTCATCCACCATTCGCCTCTACAATCCATCGGAGTGTAGGCTAGACCGTCCTAGGTATCGCTGGTTCAAAGAAGTTGAAGCCGATCTCAGCGAACTCTGGGCTACTAGCGCTAGACAGCGCAGACCCGAAATGTCTGGAGAAGACTTGTGTCTCAGGCCATATCCACTTTGACTCGCTGCGCTGATCCAGAGGAAATGTTTCAACTCACCAAGAAAACTTCGAACTCCCAGAGTGCCTCTAGCCACTGATAGAATCATGGCCAACGTGGAGACTCCACCTCCAGCGAAGATATAAGCAGTCTTAACACTAGAACCGGCCGCAGCGTCCTTTCCTCGTCGCCATAGAGGGGCCAGGGATGAAGCGCTGATGAAGATAGCGAAAACTATACACTCCCATGCTAGCCAGCCTGAGTTCATGGTGAGGCTGGAAAGAAGAAATTAATATTGAGGTGGTAGGTCACGCGTGAAAATAAAAACCGGGTTTTTACTATTTTCTAGGTTCTACAAGTAATTTAGATAGCAGATGGGAAATTTTGCTCACATTGTAAGCCATTTGGTATGAAACTTTTCTAAAACAAACCTTGAATCAATTGTTGTTTTGAAGTTTTGGAGTTTATTTTTATTGGAAGAACAGTAACCTCTGTTCTTAATGAATCCGTAATGAATTCGTCAAACTACGATAGTTTTTATAGTAAAATTGTGCCGATAGACTCGATTCAAAGTTTGATCGGAATAACGTTGATTTTTTTAATAAATCTCGTATATAGACTCGACAACAACATGAATATGAATCAAAGGTAGTTTGTTTAAGCGTGGGTTCAAAGCATATGGCTTACAATGTGCGCAAGACTGCATAACTAGCTTATTAACTTGTAAAACCAGAAAACACAAAAAAACTGTTATTTTTTAATAACGTCACTTTCCACCTTAAGTCATTGGCAAAAGACTGGTGCCCTTTAATCCTCACCTGTAGAACGTCTTGTAAAAGTCACACAACCTTATTTTTGTATAAGTATATGTAAGTATAATAAAATGTTTGCAAGTTATATAGATATTATAGTATTTAGTGTAAGTATTATTGTTTTTGTTTTATTTTTCGAGTGCCACTGTCTATTTTTTTCTTACATGTCCAGTCCATCCCAAGATGCCTGGAAGAGATCGCTCATAGCGATAAGGCCGCCTTTTTACTTCGTCTACTCTTAGCATCTATTTCTGTATTGTTTACTGTCTTTGTGTGGTACGATAAAGTATCATATATATAACTAACGTCGAAAATTGTATGAGGGAGTCATTCACTGAATGACATAAATTGACTTAGTGTTTTTGACTTAGCAGCATAATAATGATGAATGATGAATGGACATAAAATACAATAGGTGGTATACATTTCACATACCATTCATTGAATTTTATGCCAAAAAAGGCCTTATGTTCCAACCGAGCAACAAACCCACAACCAACCTCCAACCACTACTCCACAACAACTCATTGACTCTAACATTGGTCTATGAATAGCTTCGAGTCACATGTTCAATTGGTTCCTCATCCCGGGGGCGTGTGACGTCACCGGGTGCTAATGATCCTACTGTACTTATTGTACTATGGTCACGTGTAGTCTTAAGTAGGTACAGTGACGTTCATTGATAGGTAACCCCCTCTGTAAAGAAGTCGTTTTCTATTGACATAAAAATATTTTAATACTAGTACGTTTCTATAAAATGAAATTAGGGTGTTACTTAATAATTAGTAGGTATAAAACCAAAACTAATGTATTATTGTTATATAGCTGTTCTGGGTATTTTCTATACATAAAAAATAAATATATCTGTGTTATGTATTGTATTAAGTTTATCAGTCATCTAGTACCCATAACACAAGCTCTGCTTACTTTGGGGCTAGATGATGTTGTGTGGATCGTCCAGCATTATTTATTTATTTATTTGTTATCACGAGACTTCAAACCCGTCAGAGTAACTGATCTATGAACGCCACTGTACTGACTTCTGTTACTCGTATTTCGTGATCATGGCGCATGCAACCGCCAAAATCAATGAGATGAATAGTAACTTACTTAGAATATTTATTTTACCTAAGATTGGAAAAGTCAAAGTATCACATGGTAAATATCCCGTTATTAATAATAACTTTAGAGTTCAAAAATAAATTTGATACATTAGAAATTATTGTGCTTACTGGCAGTGTAGGCAGACAATAATGCTGGACTATTCACACAGCATCATCTAGCCCCAAAGTAAGCCAGAGTAAGTTCACTTATTAAGTACCTACCCATTACACATTATGGGTACTAAAATAAGTGATATACTTACTTAAGAGGGCGCAATGCGCGCCATTATGAATAAAAGGATAAGTAAAGGATAGGCATAGGATTTCGCGTTCATAGGAGCACAAAGCATACGTTTTTGGAACGGCGGCGTAAGCGCAAAAATCAAGTTATTGTTTATTTACAAGAAAACTACGCAACTTATGAAGAAACTGATTCAATAAACCAAATAATTAGTAATAAGTATTAAAACTAATTTCAATAGCCCGCACGGTTTCTGAGATCTCGACAAAATTTTGTGCGTAACAGTGCACTTTCACGTTTTTTTTTGGCGGTTGCATGCGCCATGATCACGAAATACGAGTAACAGAAGTCAGTACAGTGGCGTTCATAGATCAGTTACTCTGACGGGTTTGAAGTCTCGTAATAACAAATAACAAATAATATATATATATAAATATATATATATTTAAATATTTTAAATTCAAGGAACTGTTAGCATCAATATAAATGATTTTGCTACTATAACCAAATATTTTTTTTTTAATTAATTTACATTAAATAAACGATTTTTTTACCACGACGATCCCGTGAGTGCTGAGATCTATAGGCCTAGTTTTACAACCAAACCTGTTTAGGTTCGCCCCTTATTGCAATACCATACATGAATATTTATTTTTATTATACATAGAAAGCACTCAGAACAAATATCTGCAATTCGTTCACATATTTGTTGCGCGGCGAGCATCGACCCCGAAACCTCCTGCGTCGCAGGCGGACCTTCGCCCGCACCACCACGGACGTCGTCGAGTCACCAGTTGACCTAAATTCTGACGATTCGGCGCGGACAGGTGTTTATGTTTTCATACTACAAATTCTAGTGAAACGTGTGCGGTCACCTTTAAAGTCACATGTAGTCATCATTAATGACTTATAAATACTTCCTAGATATATTCACTAATGACAGAACAAAGTGTTTCTATTTACCTGCTTATTGACACCTAGAACACTGAACAATATGGTGATATAATTAGAGCCATAAAAAAGGTATTGTTTCATTATTATTTATTTACTGGTTTGTTATGTATTGACACTAAAATGAGTATTTTATTGTGGGGGCAAACAAGTGTTTTGCACACCTTATAGGTAGTTACAATACAATACATACAATTCATAATGTTATTTAGTACACCATTAAAATAACATTACAAGGAGACATTACATAAGATAAGTACAATGGGCGGCCTTATCGCTTAGAAGCAATCTTTTCCAGGCGACCTTCAGACGGAAACAATAACGTGAATTTAAGAAGGGCAGGGGGTGTACCAAAAATAATGTAAAATAGACATACCATTTTGAATACCTAAAAACAAATAATAAATAAATATAAATAATACCTAACTAAACATATAAGGTACCGTAACACACAAAAATTATATTATACATATAAATTAGACTACTAATATTCATAAATAAATAAATAGTAGTATAGTACCTAATAATATTAATAGTAAGTACCAATATTGACTTTTAGTTTGGTAGTTTGTATTTGGGCATATTTAAAATTATAGGTAAATAGCGATGTCCTTACACCATCGATCTAATTAAAAAAGGGGAGCTTCTCTTGGACTATAGTTTTAATGAACAAACACGAAGGCATTGCTGTAGTCTTTTAGTCAATAAATCACACTAAAGTAATACGTCGTAGCAAGCACGCGTAACACGATCGCCGCGCCGGTATGACTATGACAGAGGTGGATCGACCTAATTGCACCTAATTTGTGCCTTCCACTTTCGAGTAGCTACCTCATCTCCATCACTTTTTACTTAGATCGAAGTCACAGATAAATGAATTCCTGTAGAAGGACAAATAGGGCCACAGATTTCATCCAATTTAATCGCTGTTAACATAAACGGTAGTACAATTACCTCTACCACTCAGGTACGTTTGCTTCTTTGTTTACTTACTGTGACTATTTTGCGCTGTGTTGATTTTTTGGATCGTTGAATCAAGTAATTGTTATATAAATAGCAATTTGCTTTGATAGGACTCGCCTTGAAAACGATTGTCCAAGAGATGGCCTATCTATCTATCTCGCTCTCTCTCTCTCCCACCCCCCATTGCCCAACAGTGGGAAGTTGATGATGATAATATTAATAATTATAAATGTAACTTTTGTTTTGCATAGGTACCGTTTTTTTACATTTTGGTATTTCCTCTGTCAAAAATGTGTTAAAATTCGACTGAAGATATAAATATATAATAAATAATGCTAGACAATCCACACAGGATCTAGCCCCAAGCTAAGCAGTGCTAACATCGAGATAGAAACTCGTGATAGTGAGTGCTAAGGGTACTTGATGACTGATATACATAATACAATACTAATGTATTGATCTATGTAATCATAGATAGATATTTTTTATTATACATAGAAATACCCAGATGTTACAAACATTTGTCCCGACGCGGGAATCGAAACCACAACCTTCGTCGCAGGCGGGCCTTAGTCTGCCGCGCCACATCGGTTGTCAAAATGACACATAATTAAGGCCAAAACGATATAATTATAATTTGGAGATTGACCGGTCTTTTTGTATGGAAGGTAAATTAAGATTAACCTCACAGATTACAGATTCTTCTGTCATCTGAGATTAGCATACAGCGTTTTGGGTTTAGGTACCCAGAGGTAAAGTGAGTTAACTGTGGGTTTACCTTACTGCAAGATTGCATACAAAAGGGTTAGGGGAATCTCGCCCGATCTAAAGCTGACCTGCGGGCGAGTATGCTCTTTTCTGAAGTGTTTAGTGGACAACTCGCCCAAAACAAAAATCAAGAATGGGCCAGTTGTCCCATACCCCAAAGTGAAGAGTGAAGTTCCTACTGATTCGCCCGCGAATTAGAAGGAACGAAAGAAATCTACAATTTGCGAATGAAACTTATGAAAAAAACATAATCGCTTTTTTAACTTTAATAAAACTCGAAGCTATCGTAATCTATAAGGCTGGCATCGAGAGGCCGACATCGGACGCTCCGCACTGATCGCATCAAACGGATTCTAGTATTCTTTGTATGGTTTGCCGTAGAAGTGCGTCCACTGATTCGCACCGCCCGGAACAGACAGACACATCGAACTGTCGGCAATGCCAACGAGGATTTTCGATCCGCTTAATGCGGATGACATCAATCGGATCGCCGATCTGTGGATGCATTCGCACGCCTGATCCGCCCGCCTTTCCTCCCCTCCCACGCTCCGCGCCGCCCCGTGTCGCCATTCTCATTCGTACAAAATTCGTCCGCCTGCTATGAAAATCTAGATGTCAACATTGAAAGTTCGTTTACACGTGGCGGCCACGTCGGCAATCCGGTTGCTGCGGTTACAATGGACGCACCAGCCCACATTACGCTCAAAAACCGTCTGATGAGATTAGCGCGGGTCGTCCGATGCCGGCCTGTCGACGCTAGCCTTTAGGTACCTATATACTCGTACTAGAAAAGAAAAGAAATCATTACATAGGCACGTACCTACTAAGTATAACTATTGCATGCCTACTTAATGTTGATTCGTTTATTTATTTCTGCTCACGTGTATTTACCGACTCGGTGAAAGATAGTTCCGCTATTATCGTTTCAAATGCAAATCTATTGTAGCCTAGCCCTTAGGAAATCTGAAGGTTGCATTAAATTATAGTGACTTCTGCCCACGGCTTCGCACGCGCCTTCCATCCCTTATTTAACTCAATATGTGCCCATGACGCACATGACGAAGTTCAGCAGGTCGTAGAGAAGAGAGTTGAATAGTCAAGGTGAACCGACGACCTGGTAAAGGTCTTCGGAAACAGCTTTCAGCGCTTTAGGAGAGGCCTTTGACCAGCAGTGGACTACGTCGTTCGGCTGAGATTATGGTGGGGTTTAAGCACAGGCGGCATGCAGGTCGCACCGCTAGGCCGGGCATTGAATGCGTTAACCCCTTTTCAAGATTGTTTTTGGGGTAAAATGTAGTGTTAGGATTTACGATACACCTAGATCATTGCTCTGTTTGATTATATAAGTATTTATTGTGATAACAATTATTTCAATGTTTATTTGATTTGGAAAGAGTATAATTAATTATTTTGACAATTTAGATAGATGCTGACAATTATAATCTGTACCTATTTATTATAGTTGTTAAGTTGATTACAAGTACTCTTAGTCGGTAACCAATCAAAGATTAGCCAATGGGTGGCCTCGGCCAATCACGAGCCACAACTCAGTGGTGAAGTAACTGAATACGACATTCGAAAAAGACGGCAGTGTCGATTGAGGACGGAACGAAGTAACAAGTGTAAAGTTGGACACTAAATGGAAATATTATGTTTGGAAAGTGCGTTCTTAATTTTATTATGATTAGTTTAGCCGTTTCGTCTTGAAATTAGTAACAGGAAAACAAAGTATAATTTAGCTCTGACATTCGGAGATTTGTTTAGTAAGAGTAGCTTATTCAACGAAGAGATAATTGTAATATAAAGAAATATAAATAATATATAATATAAAGAAGGGATAATTGGGGAGTATGTGTTAGTAATAGAGAGTAATGAGTTTTGAACTTGGAACCTCAAACATATATGGAAATGATGACAAAGGAGACTCGTATTAAGATAATATCTCATTCGATTTGTTTGAATTCGGTAAAACCTTCACCTTTTTCAGCCAATAGGGCTATAACCACTTGCTTTCGGCTATGATTACATGACTTATATAAAGTACCGTTTTCGAGCAAGAATTGTGAAAAATACTTTCCACTGCTTTATGCTCTCGGTGCATAATCTAAATTAAGTCCCTATTAAAATGTTTAGTACTGTGATAAAGCGTGGTACCTATAGCGTAGGTACCACGCATTATCACGGGTATTACGTATTTTAAGAATTATTCAAGCACGCGAATTATTAGCGTAACTAATATAGGTACATTGTTCGCGGTTTAAAAACCAAAGAAATATTTGTGGAATATATTTGACAACAAGTGGTATCATCGGAATAAATCTGAGAAGTTCAAAACCATTTTCGGTTTCAACAGTTTTCATTTAATTTGTCTTCTGTCCTCCCAATTTTATAATTTATCGATGCGCATGAAATTATCGTTTTTGTTTTTAGTGGTGATCTTGCTGCTACCTTCATTTTTGAGTCCTGAGTACGATGACAAAAAAGTTTTCATTTCTTTTCATGCATTTGGTGCCTTTCAGCGCCTCTACCGGATAGATAGGAATTAATTTTCGTAGTTTGACAGGGATAGAATAGCTACCGTATACTACTATACTGCTCGTAGACTATTATTTATTATTATTAGCATTTTTGTTTCACACGAACGAACTCTTTAGTTTTCGAATGGTTTTGAGAGATTTGACAGACGCTTTTTTCACGGAATATTGAATAAATCACGTTGTACGTGTAGGCGAGATAGTAGTAAAAGTCTATCGGGCTCTCAAAAACTTTTTTCTCAATCAACACATGTAGACACTGGTACTGGTAAGCATAGATAGATAGATAAATAACTCTTTATTGTACCACACAAACACAAAAATAATAATACAGGAGAAAATGCTGAAAATTAAGGAAGTACAAAGGGCGGCCTTATCGCTTTGAGCGATACTGCATAAGCATAATGTTATACTGTTACAGTTTTAATACGTTTTCATACATAAATGTATTAGAGTACTAAATATATCTTGGACTCTACAACCGAGTAAGTATAGTCATACAACAAGACGACCATAATTATGGTGGTCTAGTTTTGCATTGGAGTTTAACAGTGGAGTCTCCAATGCCATACCGGAACTTAATAATATTTGCAGATCGTTACAATATGCCATCCATACTTTATGCATGAGTTCTTCAGACAATAACATTTTAATTGACGTTTTGATAGTTTTCAAACAATATAGCTACGTCGAAGATAGCCGATGAACCTGGTTGATGTTCGATTTTTGGACCAGGCCTTTTAAGAACCCAAAAAATTTATCACTACAACAATAAGCATCAAGGTTATTGTTGTACTAGACTATATTTATCTTTCAAAGAACACCATCGAAACGCCACCTTTTTTTCTATTCCAGTTTTCTCCCTTCAGGGGGTGATCTTCAAGGGAAAAACTAGAACTCATTTTTTAAATTCCAGTTTTCCCTCTTTGGGGGCCTTCAGGGGGGGAAACAGGAATAACCCTTAAACGAAATGGAGTGTTTGGGGGTTCCAACTGAATAGAAATAATGATTGTTTATTAAATGAAATTTTACGGACATGGTGTTAATAAAGTACGTAGGTACCTAAACCTATATACAGAGTGTTTTTTTTAACTGGGACAGTGCGGGGGCACCCAAAGCCAGAGGAGCTACAATTGCAGTTTCTTTTGAAACATAAGATCCTTTTTGGACAAAAACACTGTATTATCTGTGTGTTACTTTTTCACGCCTAACCAGCGGAACGGATTTCAATGAAATTTGGCAGAGAGGTAGATGGTATTCCGAAGACGAACATAAGCTACTTTTTATCTCGGAAAAAAGTGTGCGAAGCCGCGGGCAGCAGCTAGTCTTTAATATGTTAACTAATCGCGGAAGTTTAAAAAGGTACCACTTACTATGCTTAGTAACTGTGCAGTTCTAAAGCAGGGTACTGACCGATGCGATGTTACCATTCGCATGATGCGTTACGCCGCGCCGTGTGTGCGATGCGAGCGCCTTCTTTCCCCGTAATGACAGCACGAACGCTCGCTGTGTAACACGTTACATTACGCCTTGTAACGCCGGTCAGTAGGTACCCACCTTAATACAAAAGTTACATTACACACTAATATTTGTTACGTGGCTGGATGCGAACCCGCAACCTCAGAAAGAAGATGACTCACGTTCAAAATCACGCTCAAAGAGATGGACCTTTAGCCAAGTTTATGAACTAACAAAGCGTGCCTGATCTTACCAGATTAGCTTTTAAACTGTCGTCTCAAATCGAGAATTCAATTAAAAACGCCTGATAACAGACTCTTCTCAATAGGTACTTATTGAGCAACTGTTTTCTCCCTTTCTAAATGCATTACCTACATATCGGCGACCTCTTAACATATATATACAGACAGACTGACAGCGTTTCTTTCGAATTTATATTATACATAATTACTTTTCTTTATAATAATTAACATAAAAGAAAGCATAAGATCAATTAAACAAGCTTGAGCGCCTCCAAAATTTCAGCATCAGGTTCATATTTGGCCTTCGCAAATATGATCACGTTTCCGAATATCGCGCTAAACTCTAGTGGTTGCCCATCCGACTTCGCAGGAATACTCACATACTATCTCTCTTGTACAGTATATTGTTCTATTCTCCCAGCCCTTCCTATCTCAAGGAGCGCTTTGAATTTCTTTCTAACTCTCACTCTCTCTCTTTGCGTTCCTCTGAAACCCTTATCTTAAAAGTCCCTGCCCACACTACCACTTTCTACGACAAATCTTTCACTGTACAAGCTACCCGTCTATGGAATGCTCTGCCCCTGGACATCAGACGTGCCAAATCACTCCCTATCTTTAAAAAACTGCTTCACCAGCATTATCTATCCTTGTAAAAGTTAGAAAACCTAAATTTTATGTTTAAGTATGTTTATTATAATGTTTGTAGGTACCTTATATAGTATGTAGTTTAACTACTATTGTTTTTATTTTATTCTTTGAGTGCCACCGTCTATTTTGTTCTTACATGTCCAGTCCATCCCAAGGTTGCCTGGAAGAGATCGCTCATAGCGATAAGGCCGCCTTTGTACTTCGTCTACTCTTAGCATCTATTTCTGTATTTTTTTCTTTCTTTGTGTGGTACGATAAAGTATTATCTATCTATCTATCCATAAATATCTTAAATTAAAAGTCAGGCAAATAATCTGTTTAAATAAAAATATACAATTAGTCTTCTTCTTCTTCTTGTCAGATGGTTTCTGCGACTGGGTTGTCGCAATTTCGCCAATGTCCGTCTCATGACAGCATCACAAGCTTTAACTGATAAATAAAAATCTTAAATGTCTAATCATGTAGGTACTAATGTCAGTTCCACGTCTGTAAGATGAAACCTTTTTGTTACTGCGCTGCAGAACTCTTCGATTGTGTCCCATTGAAGTTTACTTTTATCTATGGTGATTCCAAAGAATACGGTACTTTCCATGGGAAGTCAGATAGCAGTATAGAGTCGGATGCAGATACTGTGAGTTCCGCATGCACACAGAGTATACTGCACCTGCACTACCCGACACGATGGGATGTCCGCGAGATGATGACTCTCCTACTCTCCAGCGCAGCTCTACAAGCACCCCCGCCCCCGGCGCCTACGACCCGCGCGTTACGGGCTCTGGCCCGTAGTGAGCGCACGACAGCGGTACGCAGGCGCGTCGCGAACCGCACTCACCCTTAAGGAGCCCCCGAGGGATGAAACGTTAGTGTTCTTCCAACACAAATAAGGTTCGTAGTTAACCCTCTTACATCCGTAATGAATTCGTCAAACTACAATAGTTTTATAATAAAATACGGTACATTCTTCTAATTGTTAACGTTTCTCCTTTTACGTTTTACATCAGCCTTAACTTGGGATTTTAACTGCGTAATTTATATTCCTATGGTCCATAGGAATATAAATTACGCAGTTATCTATAGATATTGTTGTCTATAGATATTGTTGTCTGAAATAAAGATTTAATTAAAATATAATTTAACTTGTTTTACGTTAGGTAGAATAGACAATAGACAAGCAACCTAACAAAAAAATCTCAATTTTATAATTTAACAGTGTAATGCTCTTTTATATGTAACTACAATTTACCTCTGAGTATGCAGCCGACCGAACATATTTTTGTTTTGCGATGTTTATATATAGGACTAATTGCTGCCTGCGGCTTGGCCCGCGCTTTTCAAGTACTTACCCTATGTCCGCCCCCGGGATACCATTTACCTCTCTGCCAAACTTCATTCGTTCAGCCGTTTAGGCGTGAAAAGGTAACAGGCAGACAGTGACAAAATGGCTACCGACATGCTTCATAATATAGCCCGCGAGCTGTCTGCCATATGATGCTGTCAATATAAAATGCATCTAATGTTTAAACTCATTTAAATGACCGTGAATCCCGTGTAGTTACTACTTAACTACAGAAACTTATGCTGTTGGGCTGAAATTTGGTATAAGATGAAATTTACTATTTTAAATCGTGGAACCTACCTGTAGAACCGTAGAATGTCCTTCTAAGCGAATGTGATATTTGAGGTATGCCTACAAAAATGACCGCAACTGTACCTTTGTAAGGCAATGGCAATAAATAAAAGAAATGAAATTTGGTCTACAATCCTAACTGTTGAAAACTAGACTCTGCGCAGACACAATAATATTCAGTACTTATTGATTAGTGACTCTTGGCGAAGAGCCAAGCAGCGTAAAATTCCTATCTAGAAATGGAATAGCTTACGTGACAATATTCTTTGGTTGAACTGAACTTTGAAAACATTGCGTCATAAATTTACTATGCATAAGGAAGCAAATTAAAATGCCTGCATACAATATCCTCCACCTCCACCTCCACAGCCTATATTGGCCCACTGCTGGACCCAGGCCTACCCTAACTAACTTGAAAACTAACAACCTAGCAAGGTAAAAATTTCTTGTGGTTCGCTTTTTTAATTTACCTTAAAAAGATTGAATTGATCAAAAATCAAAGTGATCACTTTATTTCCTAATTTTACTTATGTAATTTGAATTCTAAATATGATCAGTACCTACATAAATAATCTTCTGATCTGTATCACATCAATATCTTAGCTGATAAGCGTCTTATTGGTTTTTATCACACGGGGGGTGATGCCCACAATCCCCATGCTAGGCATGCGGGTTGGGGATCGCCGTTTGGTGGTAGAATTGTTGTACAGGGGGCTCTGCTGCCTACCCCCGGTGGATATCCCTTATTCGCCTCTTACGACACCCGCGGGAAGAGTTGGGCATACAATATGATAGCATACAATATGATAGTATACAATTGTTAAATCTCATAATGTCTCATTGACAATAAATGTCTCTCTTCCATTATTTCCGCATTATTTTCAGCATCTAAATTTTGTAGGTAATTTTAATCTGTTGATATAGAGTGTACAAAAATATATATATATAATAACTGAAAAAGAAAAATTCAGTTTGACCGGTGAGCTCACTACAAAATTTCGTCTGGCTCTAAGGGGAAATTCAACGGAAACTGATAAATTTCTTATTTCCTACTCGTTTTAAGAAGCTAAGTCGAGTTTGAAATGCTTTTACGATTTACGAATAGTAAATTTAATAAACAACTTTCAGTTCAAGGCTTTAGTTAGATTCAGGATCGTTCAAGACCGGTAGATATGGCTTTACCAATCTAGAGATTTGTATAGGATATATCCTAATATCCTATACCAATATATCCTATAAATAATGCTGAACAATTCACACAGCATCATCTAGCCCCAAGCTATGCAGAGCTTGTGTTATGGGTACTAGATAACTGATAAATTTAATACCTTAAACTACTTAGATAGAGTTATTTTATTATACATAGTAAACACAGAACACACACACCCCCATTGGAAATAGAAGTTCTTCTTTACCGTCTGTACAGTGTGGAAGACATCCGTGATTACAATGTTGGTGCGTAGTTTATTGATCTGAAATGGCCTAAACTTTGTCGCGATATTTATAGAGCCTTGTGTAAATATTAATAAAAATAATTTCAAAGTTGTTTAAGTGTTTTTAATCTGCTTTTTTTAATCTCCATGTGATGTTAACTGGTCCGCGTATTCGTGTACTTATCTGTGGTAAGTAGGCAACGTATATTCCAAACGGACAAACTTTGAAAAAATAGTAAGTAAGTATATTCTCACAAGTAGGTATAATGGAAATCGGTGCAGCTGTTCAAATGTTAAAATAAAAAGTTTTAATTTTTAATTAATTTTAATTAATTTAATATTAACAAATAATTGGTAAGTAGAGTTTTTTTTGGGCCAATGCAGCCAGCGTATTGGGGACGTTTCCGACTGGTATTGATATGGATCAGTTGAGCTACCTGTAGATTGTTTGCAACAGTCTGCAGTTAGCTTAATTGTTTCAATTGTAAATACTAGTTCTAATTTGTTTTTATTATTGAATTGTAATTTTCTTTGTCAATAAAGTAGAGTTTCAAATTAAAGTTGTGGAAGCTTATCGAACATTTTCTTGTTTATTTATTGAATCACTGTTGGGAAAATTAAATTTTAAAATATGATAATTTGTAATAGACTGTTAACGTAATTCAATATTAAGTGAATTCTACTTTGCTTATTTAAATTAATTTATAATTTTAAACTAAATACCTTATCCAGTTTCTACTTTTTGCGCACCCACTAGGTAAACAACTAGGTACAGAATAATTATGTTAATATTCCATTTTATTTTACGAGCTCTTTGTTTCTATTAAATTTATATGTAAGAAAAAAGTGTAACTAGCTTTTAGCTATTTATAAAACTTATTGCATTGGCTATCCAGTTTAGAATTCAATAGTTTAAAACTTATAATTTTTTGTGAGAAATTAATTTATGTGTAATAAACAGCAGATAGGAATGTGCTGGGAACATCTTAACAGACCTAGGCACCCTTTCGCCAATTCCCTAAAACACATTTTTTACTACAATGTTACAAAAAAAAACCTAAATAATTTTCATAACAATAAAAATACTCACCAAATTATTCAATTAACAAGCAACTAAAAACCACTGTAGCACAACACAGTCAAACCAAAAAAAAAATAACGCGAAATTCCCACTGAAAAACAACACAATACACCGTACAGTCACAGAGAAGCGCCAAATACTCACTCTTCCTTACTAATAACTCCAAATATATCTTTGGCTTTAGTCCACTTTTATGTGGACGTATTTTACGTAAGCAAAGACACGTGCGCGCAACCACAACACTGCCTACTGAATGAATGGAAGCTAGTGTGGGAAAGGTGTGTTTTATACCTAAATGCGTCGAAATGAGATTAGAGTAAACTATGTAGGTACGTAATCTTTGACGACCGATGTGGCGCGGCGGGCGCAGGTCCGCCTGCGACGCGGGAGATTGCGGGTTCGATTCCCGCCTTGGTATAAATGTTTGTACGATCTGCAAATATTTGTTCCGGGTGTTCTGGGTATTTTCTATGTTAAAAAAATCGATTACTAATCTATTACATTATAATGTATTGTATTATGTACATCAGTCATCTAGTGCCCATAACACAAGCTCTGCTTTGCTTGGGGCTAGATGACGTTGTGTGGATTATCCAGCATCCATAATAATATTATAAACTCGAAAGTAACTCTGTATGTTTGTCTATCTGTCTGTGTGTTACCATTTCACGCCTAAACGGCTGAACGGATCTTAATGAAATTTGGCATGGAGATAGATAGATGATCTCGAAAAGGAGCGTGCAAAGCCGCGCGCAGCAGCTAGTTTTTTATAATTTATTTATTATGTTGACTCGGGCTCCTGTGGCCGGTGTCGTGTTATTATATAAGTATCTAAAATCATCGAAAAATGCTGCGTGCGCATGCTGTATGCGCCAGATGAAGCAGGGTGCCGCGCGCGGATCCTGCCAGTATAGAGGATATAAAATTATTCTCTTATCGGAGGCCAAGATTTAGTTTGGGTCAGTCACTCACTACGCTATAAGCGTAGTAGGTAATTATTAAAATGCAAGTGGCCTTCATGAACCTTCGTAAATATTATGGATAAACAACAGAAAGCGTAAAAAAAGGTAAAACATAATCTTGACGAAGCACAACATAACCGGTATCTGGCTACCTAACTACTTTATTTTGGCCAGTAAAGTATACAGGGTGAAATAAAATCACTTGCAGGGGTGGTTCAGTTTCGAGCATAGAACACAGGAAAAATCCTAGCCAAAATATTCCAACAATGTACCTTTTTAATATTTTGATTTCCTTTTTCATTTTGAAGCCGCTGCTGCGTGGTGGCGGCTTAGAATTTGCACCACCCCAACTCTTCCCGCGGGTGTCGTAAGAGGCGAATAAGGGATATCCACTGAGGGTGGGCAGCAGCACCCCCTGCAGAACAATTCTACAATCGAACTGCGATCCCCAACCCGTATTCCCAGCTTGGGGATTATGCCACTACCCCCGTGAGGTAAGGTAGAATATCAAAACGTGTGGTGGCGATTCTGCGACGATGCCATTGTCGCAGAAGCGAAGTGAAGCGATTGGGTAGCAGAATTTGGCTCCGGGACGTAAGAAACGGCACTAAGCAGAAGCTGCAAGCGGCAAGCTGAAGACAGGGGGCTAAGGCGCTCATTCGGGGAGGCCTATATCCAGCAGTGGACTATTATGGGCTGATGATGGTGATATCTATTTATAAACATAAATACTCACTACCACGTTTATACCCAGAGATACCTACGAGTAAATCCAATAGATTAAGTATTTGTTTCTGTATTATAATTTATTACTTTAGGTTCAGTTAATTTCCTTTATTTTACTTCTAACCTCGTGATTAGAGTATATAAAGGAAAGTTTACTGATAAGGTACTTTTACTGATAAGGTTTCCAAACATCTGGGGTTGCATATGCTGCACTAACAAATCATAGTAAATAGAGGAATTAGAGTTAATATGTAATTTTACGATGAATGTACCAGTCATTGTTTAGGTATAGCAAGAATACCTAATCTATGCAGGGGTTTTACAAGTTTTTTAAAAGAAATCAAATAATGATACACATTTTTGAATATAAGAAATCAAATTAATAATATACCAAAATTTTTTTTTTATTAAAAAAATTTTTCGGAAATTGAACTCGGGATTTGAACCGAAAAATTTTTCGGGATTTGCGGGACTTGAACCCGCGTCTTTCCCTCAGTACGGGAACGTGCTAACCAACTACACAACGAGGTCAAATGACGTAGGAGTCGAAAAACTCTGGGTCTTCCATCGGACTATAGCGCCGTTAGCTCCACCTACAGGGGACACATTGAAGTTGTATCCAATTCTGATCAAAGACTAAAGTTAGGTACGTTTAGTTCGTTTGACGACAGAGACCCAGTGTGAGGCTTACGCACTATAATAATAAAAACCTTAGAAATGAGCAACGTGACACCTCTCGTCAAACGAACTAAACGTAACTTTCGTATTTGAAAATTTTTAATAGTTTACATTTTACTCTAAAACAAGATCCATCAAGTGCGAGAGTGACTCGCGCGTCGAGGGTTCCGAACGTTTGTCAAGTATACCATAGGTACCGGTTAGAGACTTTGCTATCTATTGAATACATAAAAATTAAAGGTACATTTCAGATGTATCGGTTTGCAAACTTCGGAGTATAGAGGGTAATAGTAAAGCGATTTCAAAAACCGTTTTAGGAAGTAAAAACCTTTCATTTAATACCCTACTATTTGAGGTAGCCTCCCGTTTTGAAAATTATTCCCCCGTTTTTGTAAAAGTGTTCTATTTACAGATTTCTCTATATTTTTCCTGTAAAATATAGATCCATATATACAAACGCTACATACATTTCTGATGGATCGCTCTGCAAACTTCGGAGATAGGGGGAGAGGGGGAATGGGTATTTTTTCGATTTTTTTCAAAATATTTCAAAAAGTATTAAACCTACATAAATTTCAAAACCTGTTTGGAAATGTACAAACTGATACCTTTCATACCTTTCGAACGCCGGACCTGGGAAACAAATGCACCCTTCGTGTGCCGCGACATGGAGCGGTCAGAGAGCGCACTCGACAGGGTTCAGAATTTATTGAATATTTTCAATAAATTGTTTAGTGGAAGCTTAACTAACGATTTATTTTGAAGTTTGATAGTTACTGTACCTTATAATGTATTTATCTACTGCTAAATCATTATCACGCTTTTATCTTTCATAGGTTATTGAACCCAACATAAAATTTACACACTGTCTGTAGAAATAATGATAGATTTAGAAATTCTGTTGATATTTTTTTTATTTTATTTATAACACTCGTTAGTTCAATATCAAAGCGGTATATTGATATGAAAAACACAACCTTGATAGCTAAAAATCACTTAGAAATACTATGTTAAAAACACAATTCACACCGAAAAATTTGCCATTTCACAACGAATGCATGCCGATGTTCAAATTTTGACGGTTCTATGAACTTCACTGAATGAGTGAAATGATTTTGGGTTCGTTCATTTCAGAGGTAAACATATAAACAATTTAGACTGTATTGCACTGTATATAAATACCAAAACCGAATAAAATTGTATCGCTGGTGCTAGAGCACTGATCAGAGGCAGACAAAGGTAGTAGGCGCTGATCAGTGCTTAGGCAAAGGAAAGGTTAATACCCCACTTGACCTTGAACTAAAAATTTTTAATTTGATTTTTATTTTTTGATTTCATAATCTATACAGGCGCTAATAATGTATTGAAAATTTAAATTTCAAGTTATTTGCCTGTATTTGCTGAGCTATGACATAGCAACCGTCGTAGCTGTGGCGTAGATAAAATCAGTCATGTAGTTGACCTCCCGTAGCTACGACGTAGCAAACGTCGTAGTAGTGGCATAGATAAAATCAATCATCCTGTAGACCTCTCATATCTACGACGTAGCAAACGTCGTAGCTGTGGCGTAGATAAAATCAATCATGTAGTAGACCTCTCGTAGCTACGACGTAGCAAACCTCGTAGCAGTGCATAGATAAAATCAATCATGCTGTAGACCTCTCATAGCTACGACGTAGCAAACGTAGTAGCTGTGGCGTAGATAACCAGTCAAGGCGTAGCAGACATCTTGTAGCAGGCCTCTCGTAGCTGTCTCGTAGATAGCGGTCATAGCTACGACATAGCAGACCTCTTGTAGCTATCTCGTGGCTGTGGCCTAGATAGCAGGCAAAGCTACGACGTAGCAGAAATCTCGTAGCTATGGCGTACACAGCGACTTAACCAAGAGTATTCTTAGCTATGTACGAAGAAATTCAGTGCAGCCGTTTTAGAGTAGTGATGGTTCAAAGTCAAGCTTACTTTCATAATAATCTGTTTCTATTATTTTTAGACTAAATCGTTATCGTGTATGCTAAAATTTCGTTACGTTCTCATAATGACGTCGATCAGAGCAGCTTGCGTTTGCTTGATTAGTGAGTTGTCAAACCTTAATAAAGCACCAAGTGTGAGTCGCCTCGCACACTGTAGGGTTTCGTACCATAAAAGTCAGGCAACTTTTATAAAGAACATCAAATTTTTACTTGTTTGGAGACTCCTTTAAATGTTTAACTTTATTATACTCGTATTTTTGGTATTTGTTGTTATTACAGTTGAAATGTTATTTGTGTATAGAAAGTTGAATGCAACCTATTGCGTGGTTCAAAAGACACAGCCTTGACAAACAAAGAGCAAAAACACCGAAAATATCATTATTATTTAGTTTTATTATTTAATAATGTTATAGCGGAATGATTAAGCTTAGTATTAGAGTTCTATTTACACCCTTCGGGTGCGGATCCCTAAAAATCATATTAAAATTCAGCCCTAAAAATCAATTATGCAAAAAAATTTAATTAAAATCGAATAAGTACTACGAGTTAAATAAACTTAAAAGACCTAGATTATTTATGTAGGCTAATTACTCTAACAATCTACCTCTAAATAGGTACAAGAAAACCTTAGCACTTTCCTAAATCATGAAAATAGCCTGGTTAACCAGATTTTTCTAGATTCTAGTACATAATTTGATAACTAGTTAAGGCAACTCATGATTCGGTTATTTAGGTGTTTGTTTCTCAGTCTGTAAGTTTGTTAGCATAACTTTGTCTGAGTTTGAATAAACTAGAAGAAGTGCCGTGTTTTTGTTCGCACGTAGTATAAAGCTGATAAACTCAGTTTCAGTGATTATTGATAAATACCGTTTAATATAATGTCATTTTTTGAGGCATACCTTAAATATTATGATATTTATGGTATGCCTCCAAAAATGATCGTAATAACCTTCTAGCGAAGGTTACTACGATTTAAAATAGTAAATTTCACCCAACTCTAAATTTCAGCCCAATAGTTTAAGTTTCTGTAGTTAAGTTGTATCGAGACGGGATACACGTTCTGATGCACCGAGTTCAAATCCTTATTTATAAATTAACATTATTTAGTTTTTTATCATCAATTTCTTTTTCTTTTTTAATATTTATTCTATAATTTTTTTTTATTGGCAAAGTTAATTACAATTCAAAAATAAAAACAAATTAGAACTAGTACTTACAATTGAAACAATTAAGCTAACTGCAGACTGTTGCAAACAATCTATAATTATATATCACACTTATTATAGTATAGTATATTATTATTGTGTACCAGTAAGTATATTGTGCTCTCTTGAATAGTGTTCGATAGGTACTTTGGGCTATTTTGATTTTGATTGTAAGGATGATTTTAATTTTGTGTTTAATTTTAATGTTGTATGTACAATTTTAATGATTTATGGACACTTGAATTTATTTTTGTATTATAATTTATTGGTTGTCTGAAATAAACGCATTGAATTGAATTGAATTAGCCGCTGCGCCAGTGAGCTAGTACCGGTGCCCGAGCCGAGTTAAGGGACCGCATTCATTTTAAGTTTTGATTTAAGTTTCCTTATCTTTTATCTATTTAAAAAGGTCGTCAGCACCACGAATGGCAAGACAATGTCTTTAGACATTGTCTAAAGACATATAACCTAGATTAGGTTACCACTTCTGACCGCTACTGTCCATTCCAGTTTTGTTTCTTTTTATAGTTAAAGTTATTTGTGAGTTTTATTTAACGCGTGCGACTTAAAAATCGATGTAGGCAGCAGCGACCGTTTTTTGACTACTCTAGATAATTCTTTGGTAATATGATGTGCGTGTTATTTTTACCCAACTTTAAACTAAAGGAGGAGGTTCTAATTTCGACTGTATGTAAATTTTTTACGAACTGTATGTTCGTCGACTTCTTCGTCAATTGTGTACCGATTTTAATGATAGGTACTTTTGCAATTATAATTGTACAGAAAATGATCCCAAGATGAATAATGTGAAAAATTCTGGACAAGTAACCACACCCCCAATTTTAAGGACATAAAAATCAGTCATCGAACAATACCAAAAATGACGAATAACACTTGAAAAAACAAATTATTTCACAATCCGTGATAGTCAAAAGTCAAAGTCAAAAACTCTTTATTTCCATAAATACAATAAATGTACACTTAGAAAAGGTCAAATTCTTAATAATTAAACAATGACACGGAAATAAAGTGTCCGTCTGCCCGTCCTTAACAATTGTGTCAAGCATCTCTGCGGTAGTTAATAAGTGAGTCAGTAAGTAAGTCACTATGTACATACTCGTACATCTTAGGTAATTAGGTAGGTAAATATCTAAATACCTCCATCTCCCCTTATCTTAGCAATGTCTGGCGCTAAAAGTAGATCTCGTGATGTTGTTTAAATGACTTGGTTTAATCATAACACGAAGCGTGTGCGTGAAATTGACGCAGTGTTGAGGGTTCGATTCTCGTCGCAGGACAAGTGTTTTATGCTCGCAAGGCATTACAGTTACATGGGTCTATGTTATTTGTATGATTGGTATTGTAGATAAGGATAAATAATCATTTATATTATTAAAAACAGTCAGACGAACAAATCCGATTTAATAAAAGCATGAAACTTAGGTATAATAATCGGTACCAACACAACACTTGTGGGAGACTTGATCCGGGGATCAAATCTACCCAAATCTTTTGTATCATGTCTCCAATCACAACAAGTTTATGTATTATCTCATATAATTTTAACTAATAACAAATTGAAATTTGGGTAAAAGGAAAATAAAAGCACACAATATTTGCGTTATATCTTTAATCAACAATTAAACAGTCAGTTTTGCCACCACCAACGCACATCCAAATCCTCCAAAGTAAAAGTCGTGTGTGTGTCGAATGAAAAAATTGCGACCGTTTGTAAACTCGACTGACTTTGACAGATGTTTATTTTCTGCGGTACTTATCTACTAAAAACTTCAAAGACGAATCAGTATTTTGCCGCTCTAAAATAATCTAAATCGTTTAGTAACGTTTTTATTCCACTGTACCAAGTCACCCAGAAGGATCACGTGTTTACCCAGTTTCCCCTACAGGTACCTACTAATATAAAATCTGTGTAGGTAGATACTTAATTAGTTGGTTCTAAAACTATTAAATGGTCCACAGACCGGTACCCACTTCGAAAATGTTATAAAACAGTTATTCGCATCGAGTGGAAAGATTTAGGGTGAGCCTTTGGCCAGCAAAGGGACCAAACCTATTTGGTCCCTCATGAAAAAAAAAATAGTTTAACAAGTAATACTCAAACAAAACTTCAGATACAATGTTTACAAATATTGCCCATACCTATAAGTACTTAACCTAAAAATCCCTTTCTCGTAGTACCTAGTTTAGACAGAACTTTTACCTAGCACTACAAATTCAGTCCTGTCGATTTTAACTCTTTCCTACAGTACAGTTTACTGATACTTATTTCAAACTCGACGCCAAAACGAGAATTATTTTTTTTTGTATATTTTGTATGTTGTTTACAAACATAATTTCTTGAGAATTACTCGAGTAGGTAGGTATCCTACATCTCCGGTATATTTATTTGACCATGAACGAGCAGACAATATTAGATATCACTAATGTGTCTCGTGCATTCTGTCGCCTTATCCATTATGCTAAGTTATCTAAATGGCAGAGTATTTTGGTATAATGTCATTCAAAATACCTACTAAACTAATTCCTTAATTATTTTACAAATTAACCATAATTATTTTACCGCTTCTGGTAGTTTTTGCCACGCTATTTTTATCCTTGCAACTATTCTGATGTTATAACTTCTATCTATGAATTATTATGCATATTCTATCTATGGAGCGATCTTGGAAGGACTGCACTGCAGGCAGATGCTAGAGATGCCGCAAGCTGAGGACAGGGTGTTATGGCGCTCATTAGGGGAGGCCGTGTCCAGCAATGGACTAAAATAGGTTGTTGATGATGATGATGATGAGGGCGCAATGCGCGCCATTTTGTGAAAAGGATAGGCGATATCGCGTTCATAATCACACGTTTTAGTAACTAATCACACGTTTTTTGGAACAGAGCGCGCTTACGCGCAAAAATCAAGTTATTGTTTATTTACAAGAAACTACGCAACCAATTAGAAACTGGTTCAAGAAACCAAATCTTTAATAATAAATAACCTACGAATCAAAAGATAAGTCATTGCAATAGGCCACAGGGTTTTTGAGATCTCGACCAAATTATGTGCGAAATAGTGTAAGAATTTAATGTTTTCTTTTTATCGTATTTTTTTTCTCAATCGTTTTTTCACCCTCAAGGAACCAAAGAAAAAAATTTTGAATTTTATGTAGTTACCTAATTCTAGTGTTTTACCCCCAGAAATAATTTATATGAAGAAAAGAAAAGAATAATTTATTATTCTGATTTATGTGTTTTTACCATAGGGATCCTGTGAGTACTGAGATCTAGACCTAGTTTGACCACCAAACCCGTTAGGTTCGCCCCATAAGTACTTAACTGCAAGTAGACGGACTTAATTACCACCTAGCACAGCCACATACCTAGTAAATGACAGTCCGTTTTCACCAAATCCAAGGTGTTTTATGTAGCCACATAATTAGGAATGTACCGGTAAGTAGGTACTACAGAAATATATCTAGATAGCAGCAAAGAGTTCGCCGATTTGTATTGAAACCGAGCGTGTATTTCGCGGCGAGCAAAGAGGCTCTCCAGTCCCTCTTTTTGGCACGCGATGTAAATAGAGATTAGGTGAGTAAATTTTTAAGGCCGGATCTCCCATTATTATGATGCTTCTTTAAATAATGGGGTTTGAAGATTTATGAAGGGTAGCCCTAACGTTTGTTTCTTTTCAAAATAACCGCGTACAATAATACTAATAAGTTATCCGAGCGTTTGATCGACGCGACGCGTGACCCGAGAGCGGTAGGTATCTCTCGCATCAGCATTGCCATACAGCGGGGCAATGCAGCCAGCATCTTGGGGACGCTTCCGACTGGTATCAATACCAGTCGGAAGCGTCCCCAAGATGAATTAGTTGAGCTACCTGTAGATTGTTTGCAACAGTCTGCAGTTAGCTTAATTGTTTCAATTGTAAATACTAGTTCTAATTTGTTTTTATTATTGAATTGTAATTTTCTTTGTCAATAATATAAATGAATGCCCTAACTATAGCGTCAGGTTTCTGAGATATTCACAGATGAAAACAACTACTGTAATAGGTATGTACCTCTATATGGTGAATATCTAAGAAACCTGAAGCTGTAGGACATTATGTTAAACAACATTTTTTATTTATTTTAGTGTCCTATATCCAAATATATGTATAAGTTTTCTTATGCGCCGCGATGTTCAAAAAAATACAAAATGGTGACCGAGTTTAGGGCCAAAATCTTTAAATCCCTTTTTGCTTCTAACTAGATTTTCTAGATATATTTCTGTTTATACGTATATAGGTGCGTTGTAGAAGTAGGCCTATGCAGGTACACCTAAATAGTAGGCAGGTAGGGGAGAGCAGGTAGCATTCATACAGCGGTCATAATCTTCTATACGAAATACGTCAAAGCGTTTGTATTTGGTTGCGTGAACCCTACCCATAAGCAGCGTCTGGCCGCGGAGTGGCGGGGCACTGTGGCCGCCGGATTCGTTAGGACAATGTTACGACACAAGTTTAAAAATTGCCTGGATTTATTTTTAGCATGAATGAATGTATTCTTTATTTGCACATGAAAAATAACACGTAACGTACCTACTACGCCTACGCAACTAACACTACTAACTACTAACACTACTATTACTAACAGCAACGCGCCAATGGACGCTAGGCCTGGCGCTAGACTCTACACATTTAATGTATACACATTAAATGTGTAGAGTCTAAGTATGGGCGGTGACAATTTGAGGTCAAGAACCTTACTGATGAACAGATGTAGAACCTTACTGATGTTAGAGTTGGTCACTTATATATTGTGGATGAAAGTTTCGAGGTCTTTTTTTGAGTAAAAAACCTTGAAACCCGGAGAGTGTTAGAACAAAAAATGTTTGTGGGAGGGGGTAGACCACCCGCTTTCCGCTTAGTACACCAATAACGTGGCACCTTACATAGGTAATAAAGTAGCATTGAAATAGCAATTCGTTTTTATTTTATGGGACTTGGAAAAAAACTGTATGAATGCTTCCTGCTCTCCCCTACAATGCAGTGCACTTATCTACCTATATATACCTATATCTATCTAACCATTGTGTTGTAATTAGTGGGTGTTTTGGTTCCCAGTTTGGGAGTTGTTTCAAGTAGGTACCTACCTAAGTAGGTAATTGTTTGCTTGGATATTGCAATTAGACGGGCTAGGGGCATCCTGAATATTGGCTGAAGCTCTTTGTTTTTTCTAAAAATACCTAGCTCAATTTAATTTACATTTCTTGTGTTTTGTTTAGTTTTCGCTTTTACTTGCTATAGACGGATGATAGGACCTTTCTACTATTTTTGGTTGTTGCATTGGCCATTCACGCACCGGACGTTAAAGTAGGTAGGTACCTTACATGCCTACCTATGGTATACCTATGGATCAGAGTGGAATAGATTCAAGTAGTGGAAACTGATCCACCCGAGATATGGATTAAAGTGGACAAAAAAGTGTAAACTGACTCATTAGTGGATCTGCAAAGTGGATCTTAGTGGAATGGAGCAGTAGGTATCATCTCCTAAATAAGTTACCTGTGCCAGCAAGATTACCAAACTATAGGGTAGGTTAGGTACCGTAATGCAAGGACTTCCTTGCATACGGTAGGTACCACCTAGGTAGGTATAACTTCCCCTACACATACCTACCTACTTAGACCATAGCTCCAACTACCTAGGCTGGGTAGTCGGAGCTAATCTAAGCATAAAAGGCCCTTCGTAGAACGATCTACTCTCGGTCTACTCTACTTTGTGTATATTTCATAGGGCAAGCGGGGCGGAGCGGCGCGGGGCGGCGGCGGCGCCACCGCCGGCCCCGTGCCTGCCTACGCACGGGGTGCTGTGAATAATTTCGTACGTCCATGCTCATCACCAATTGACACTAGGCTAGTGACAGTGACATTATAGAGCAGATTGACACAAAAAGTCAAATGTCAATCAAAGACTAAACTAACCTCAAATCAAGAAGGAAATTATTTCGTTGGTTTGGTTTGTTTATTCATTCTCGAATAGAGTAATTTACAAATAAATTATCAAAATGAACAGCATCAAGCTAGTTAGAAATCTGCCGCTTCATCAGTTGCGGTCATTTTCAAGATGGTATGTAATATTCGTCTAAAATTATTCAGTGTAATTAGGTTATGATAAGAATTCTTGACTTCAGTGCTTTAATTAATTTATTACCTAACTGCCTAATGTCTCAATCTTTACTATGGATTATGGACAAAATAAATTTATTTTTTGACCCTGACTGTCCTGAAGCCACAACTATAGTCGAATAAGTTTTATATTACTCTATGCTATGAACCTCTTCTAGGTAGAAAGAGGTAGTTAAGTCTGATAGCACTAACTTTATTCTCATTCCCTCATTTATTTACTCAACAGCCATGCAATTAGTTTTAGCAGCCCTTCACTTGCCACTTGGCAAGTGAAGGGCTGCTAATAGTAATAATGCTAGGGAAACTAATTTTGTCATTGGTATTTAGCAAAACCTATTAAGTATGCTGCTCTTAATCTTTCTCAATGGTTATCAACATGAATGGACTGTTGACATTAGTCTTTCTGGCCACTCTTTCTAAGCGGGAAAAAAATACATTTTAGATTCTATCATCAACATAAACAAGTTAATTTCAGCTTGTACTTCTTTGACAGATAGCTAAACAGCTGACTTTCTGCATTGAAACAAAGGGCATCTCTTTGTACACTATGCAAACTGAGCGAGACTTCAGACCCAGTTAGTGCACTAACTCACTATAGTAGGTGTATTCTGGGCTTAAGCCTAACTAATGAAATGAATCTTATGTTAATTCCAGTGCTCTTCTCCGACAAGAAGTCTCCCAAGCTGCAGCGGCTCCTCTCAGCATACCTGTACCAGAAGGTGTTGACAAGCCTGCATCTGCTAAGATTGAGAAAATAGTCTCCGAGATCACCAATTTGAATCTATTGGAGGTGTCAGAGTTGAGCCAGGTACTTTGAACTAGGAGAAAATGAGTTTACTTATTATGTTTCATCTTATTGCAATAAGGTTCAATTTGAAACTTCAAATGTAGCGTTCATCAAGTACTTCTCATCATCTTTAGTAATTGATTGTCACTTAACACGGCGAGGCGAAAAAGGCGAGGCTTTTTGTGGTACAAAAAGGGTACATTGAGGATGTGGAGGGTCCTGATGACCCTGTAGTACCTAATAAGTAATAAGTCATTCTTATAAGCTACTAATAATCTCTCGCCATAGCACATTGTTGACATAACGGATCAATGTGTTCTTGACAAACTTATGACATCCTTCGCAAACATGAGCTGCCTTATGATATCTGACATAAGGGCACTCTTGGGGTATAACTTTTGTCTTCACGTGACAGTGATATCACTTGCATCTTTATCAGTATCACTACCCTTCGCAAACATGAGCTGTCTTATGATATCTGACATAAGGGCACTCTTGGGGTATAACTTTTGTCTTCACGTGACAGTGATATCACTTGCATCTTTATCAGTATCACTACCCTTCGCAAACATGAGCTGTCTTATGATATCTGACATAAGGGCACTCTTGGGGTATAACTTTTGTCTTCACGTGACAGTGATATCACTTGCATCTTTATCAGTATCACTACCCTTCGCAAACATGAGCTGTCTTATGATATCTGACATTAGGGCACTCTTGGGGTATAACTTTTGTCTTCACGTGACAGTGATATCACTTGCATCTTTATCAGTATCACTACCCTTCGCAAACATGAGCTGTCTTATGATATCTGACATAAGGACACTCTTGGGGTATAACTTTTGTCTTCACGTGACAGTGATATCACTTGCATCTTTATCAGTATCACTACCCTTCGCAAACATGAGCTGCCTTATGATATCTGACATAAGGACACTCTTGGGGTATAACTTTTGTCTTCACGTGACAGTGATATCACTTGCATCTTTATCAGTATCACTACCCTTCGCAAACATGAGCTGTCTTATGATATCTGACATAAGGGCACTCTTGGGGTATAACTTTTGTCTTCACGTGACAGTGATATCACTTGCATCTTTATCAGTATCACTACCCTTCGCAAACATGAGCTGTCTTATGATATCTGACATAAGGACACTCTTGGGGTATAACTTTTGTCTTCACGTGACAGTGATATCACTTGCATTATTATCAGTATCACTACCCTTCGCAAACATGAGCTGTCTTATGATATCTGACATAAGGACACTCTTGGGGTATAACTTTTGTCTTCACGTGACAGTGATATCACTTGCATCTTTATCAGTATCACTACCCTTCGCAAACATGAGCTGTCTTATGATATCTGACATAAGGACACTATTTGGGTATAACTTTTGTCTTCACGTGACAGTGATATCACTTGCATCTTTATCAGTATCACTACCCTTCGCAAACATGAGCTGTCTTATGATATCTGACATAAGGACACTCTTGGGGTATAACTTTTGTCTTCACGTGACAGTGATATCACTTGCATCTTTATCAGTATCACTACCCTTCGCAAACATGAGCTGTCTTATGATATCTGACCTAAGGACACTATTTGGGTATAACTTTTGTCTTCACGTGACAGTGATATCACTTGCATCTTTATCAGTATCACTACCCTTCGCAAACATGAGCTGTCTTATGATATCTGACATAAGGACACTCTTGGGGTATAACTTTTGTCTTCACGTGACAGTGATATCACTTGCATCTTTATCAGTATCACTACCCTTCGCAAACATGAGCTGTCTTATGATATCTGACATAAGGGCACTCTTGGGGTATAACTTTTGTCTTCACGTGACAGTGATATCACTTGCATCTTTATCAGTATCACTACCATAACTGCGCTCACTCACATGATCTTAATTTCCGCTACCATCTGTCATAATTAATTAGTGTAAGTGGTATGACCGTTCTAATTAAATAAATAATGAATAAAAAAATAACGTTATTTTCTCTGCCTTCGCCAATAACCGACGTAGCCTCAGTCTGCCGCTCTTCGTTGTTAATTTTGACTAAAAACACCTCAAATCACAAAATATTTACCTAATTGAAAAATGAGTCGCGGTTGTGGAAGGGTTAAAATTACCACGTTTCTGCTGAGAGGCAGATGTAGGTACATGTTTATAAATAAATGTATTTGTTTTTACGTTTGTTACATAGAAACTATGCACCTAATCTGCAGCCGTGGACTGCAGTACTTGTGGTTCGGGCAGTATAATTGTCATTCGGGCAGTACATACTCTGCCGACTCAGCGATGACGTCTTTCCCTCAGCGTGCCTTGCCGCGACCGCGGTCACGTCATTCCACGCTAGGTACTTGCATCGACCGAGCGTAGCTTCATTAGTTTTAACTTAGAATAATTTTACTTTACGAGCTTTGTAAAAGTTTAAAGTTAATAAATAGTTCAAAAGTTTTTGGTTTTTTTTAAAACCGTCGACTGTGGCCTCCGTAATTGGCGCAGGCGGTAGGATACGTCGAAGCAGTGCGTATTCGTCCAGGAAATTCCCAAAATCGGTTCCAGACGAACAGACCCCTGTTTGAGCTTTTAAGTCTTCATCGGCGTATCTTGAATCTACGGGCACACGGACGACGGCGCACTTGACAATCAGTGTAAGAAGAGACCAAATGTGAGTACTTTGAAACTTTCTTTAAAGTGTTGCCTCCTTTCCCACCATTTTCCACCCCAGAAAAATAGAGGAGGAATCGGCCTCCTCAAGGCAGAGCCGTAGGGAAAGCGAGATTGATAATTTAAGAAATTTAGATAATAGTGATAATTTGCTAGAAAGTAACGATAGTATAGTAGTTAACGAAACGAACGAAATGGCTTACGAAACAGATAATATCTATAAGGCACTTCGCATGGTCCCGGAATTCGACGGGAACCCTAACATCCTTACCAGATTTATAAGAATATGCGACCAATTAGTGACTCAATTTATCTGCACTGATCCAGGGCACGAGCTATCGAATTTATGCCTTATTAACGGCATCCTTAATAAAATAACAGGCCCAGCATCCCGGACCATCAATGCAAATGGCATTCCCGATAATTGGTTAGGGATTAGGAACGCACTCATTAATAATTTTGCGGATCAGAGAGACGAAAGCGCCCTTTACAATGACCTGTCCTTATTAACGCAGGGAAATGACTCTCCACAGGAATTTTACGACAAATGCCAGACCCTTTTTAGTACGATAATGACGTATGTGACACTGTATGAGATTGTGCCTACCACCGTGGAGGCGAAACGTGATTTGTACCGTAAACTTACTATGCAGTCTTACGTACGAGGTTTGAAAGAACCTCTAGGGGCCCGTATACGGTGTATGAGGCCCCCTACTATCGAAAAGGCTTTGGAATTTGTACAGGAGGAATTGAATGTGATGTACTTACAGCATAGGAACGAACCTAGCCGGAATCCAGCGACGCAGACATCATCTAAGGTACCGTACCTAGCACCTAATAATTTCAGTGTACCGAAGGGATTTAATTTTGGTGTCCAAAGGCCTATGCCCATGCAACCGCAACCGCAGATGCACCCGCAGCCGCAACCGCAGCATTGGCGTCCAGCTTTTCAGTTCCATCCCCCACAGCGCATGCCATTACAGCCCTCGCGTACGCAGCAGATGTTCCGAGCACCCCCTCCAAACTATAGCGCTCAGAATAGTGGATTTAGGTTTCCCCCTAGGAACGCAACCCCTCAAAATCAAGGATCGAAGCCTATGAGCGGTGTGAGTCATTTTGTGACGAAAACTCTTCCCCCTACTATTCAGGGACATGATTGGCGTAAATTTGGCAATCCTCCCCCGACTAATTACTTTAAGTCTAGGGAAATGAACTATAATGAGGTAGGTGACTACTCTGACTATTACTACCCCGAGTACTACTACCCTGACAGTGACTATCCAGAGACTGACTATGGTAACTTCTACGGCTACCAGAGCGTTCCGGAATATTACTGTAACGAACAGGACGACCCTCAGACCACTGACAATGTACCATCGAACTCAATAGCTATTGAGCCCGCGCAATTGCCTCTCGAACAGAAGGATCAGGATTTTCCTTCGGGTCGTTCCAACAGAGAACTAAAATAGAATTAAATTTACAGTCAAAAAAGGAGTTACGGTTTATTCAAACATCGAACCCTCCTCTTAAGTTGCTGATTGACACCGGGGCCAATCAATCATTCATTAGTCCTGAAGCAACATGTAATTTCTTTTCACATGTGCCAAAGGATTTTGATCCTTTCGAAGTCACAAATTCACGCGTGACTAGCACCCATGACTATTCGATCACTATACCCCATTTTGCAGAATTTAGCGATCAATCCAATATAAAGCTTTTCATCTACAAGTTTCATAACTACTTTGATGGATTGATAGGGCTAGATCTATTGGAGAACTGTAAGATAGATCTGAAGAACAATGTACTGGTAACTGAGTTAGCTAGAATACCACTGTCTCGTTATCAGTGTAGGAGAACAAATCGTGAGGAAACGATTCCTGCCAACTCATCCAGACTGGTTAACATCCCGATCGAACATCCTGACGGTGACATATTTGTGACTGAGCAATTAATGTGTAACTGTCTTATACACGAGTGTATCACTACCGTGACTGACAAGACTGGAATAGTTGAAGTAGAGAACATGACTAACAACGATATAGTTATTTCGTTTAAGGACACGACAACCCAGGTAGATGTCTGTAATATAGAGCAAACCGAAATCGAACAGGACCCCACTCGAGTAAAAAAGGTTTTACAGAACCTAAGGACTAAACATTTAAACGTCGAGGAGCGAGCTAATTTAGAGACCCTGTGCGGACGATTTGCTGACGTATTCTATATAGAAGGAGAGGCACTGACTTTCACTAACAAAATCAAGCACAGTATTAGGACGACAGACGAATTACCGGTTTTTACTAAGAGCTATAGGTACCCCTATGTACATCGCGAGGAGGTTAGAAATCAGATTACCAAGATGCTAGATCAAGGGATTATCCGACCATCTGACTCAGCCTGGAGCTCACCTATCTGGGTAGTTCCAAAGAAAGCCGACGCTTCTGGTAAGCAGAAGTGGAGATTAGTAGTAGATTTCCGCAAACTAAACGAAAAGACCATCGATGATAAATATCCCATACCTAACATCTCGGACGTTTTAGACAAATTAGGTAGATGTCAATATTTTACCACATTAGATCTTGCCTCTGGGTTTTATCAGGTTGAGATGAACCCTAATGACATTGAGAAGACAGCTTTCAACGTCGAACACGGCCATTTTGAATTTATGAGAATGCCAATGGGTTTAAAAAACTCGCCATCCACCTTTCAGAGAGTAATGGATAATGTCCTCAGAGGACTGCAAAACGAGATCTGCCTTGTCTATCTCGACGATATAATCGTCTTTAGTACATCCTTGCAAGAACATATGATAAACCTAGAGAAAGTCTTCACTAGGTTACGAGAGTCCAACTTTAAGATCCAAATGGATAAATCGGAATTTTTACAGTTAGAGACAGCTTACCTTGGCCATATCATAGGTAGAGACGGTATAAAGCCTAACCCAGACAAAATCGTTGCCATTCAGAAATATCCTTTGCCCAAAACTAGCAAGGAAATTAAGCAATTCTTAGGACTTTTAGGGTACTACAGGAAGTTCATCCCTGACTTTGCCCGTATCACCAAACCTATGACTAGATGCCTTAAGAAAGTGAATAAGATCACTCTTGACGCTAACTACATAGACTGCTTTGAGACATGTAAGCGACTACTAACTAATGACCCGATACTACAATACCCTGACTTTACCAAGGACTTTATTTTAACAACTGACGCTTCAAATGTGGCATTAGGAGCCATACTTTCTCAAGGACCTGTCGGTTCAGACGAACCTGTTTGTTACGCGTCTAGGACTTTGAACGATAACGAGCTTAACTACTCAACCATCGAGAAGGAGCTTTTAGCCATAGTATGGGCTACTAAGTACTTCCGGCCATACTTATTTGGGCGTAAATTCACGGTTATGAGTGATCATAAGCCTTTACAGTGGGCTATGAACATGAAAGAACCTAATTCTAAGATTACACGATGGAAGCTAAAACTAAGCGAGTACGATTTTAATGTCAAACATAAACCGGGAAAGAAAAATACTAATGCAGATGCTTTATCCCGAGTAGAGATTAATAATGAAGAGCTGGAATCTTTCATGTCAGAAATAGATTCATTAGTTGCCCATCATTCTCAATCTCAGCGTTCAAACTCTGATACTGCCACAGCACATACTTCTGCTGAAGACCCCATACTCGAAGTACCAATAACAGACGATCCAGTTAATAAATTCCAAAGGCAAATCTACTTCACAATCGTAGGTGACATAAAACGACGTACTACAGCGACGAAACCTTTTGACACACATACTCGTACCTTTATACAAGTCTCACAATCCACCCTTGAGGAAGATGTAGTTAACGCCATCAAAGAGTATGTGAACCCCAAGATTAAGACCGCTTTAAAGATTACTCCCCCACTAGGCATGTATGCTATCATCCCAATCATACAAAAGCACTTTAAAAGCTCTTCTATGAAACTAGTTTTAGCAAAAACTGAACTAGAAGACGTAAAGGAGTATTTAAAACAGCAGGAAATAATAAAGCATTATCACGATGGAAAGACAAACCATAGAGGCATTAATGAATGTTACTTAGCTTTGTCTCGCCGATATTACTGGCCGAAGATGAAGGACGAGATAACTAAGTATATAAATGAATGTACAGTTTGTGGTCAAAGTAAATACGATAGGAACCCTATTAGGCCACAATTTAATATTGTACCCCCAGCTTCGAAACCATTCGAGATAGTGCATATGGACCTTTTTACAGCACAGACAGAAAAGTACTTGACCTTCGTAGATTCTTTCTCTAAGTATGGTCAGGCTTACCACTTGAGAGATGGTACAGCAGTTAGTATCATACAAGGACTATTAACTTTCTGTACACATCACGGACTTCCTTTGACCTTAGTGACAGACAATGGGACAGAATTCACCAACCAACTGTTTACTGAGTTTACATGACTACATAAGGTAAATCATCATAGGACTTTACCTAACTCGCCGAATGATAACGGGATCGTAGAGCGTTTCCATTCGACACTGCTAGAGCATTTGAGAATCCTTAAGGTTAAGAATAAAAATGAACCAATCGTTAACCAAATGCCTTACGCAATATTAGGCTATAACAGTTCGATTCATAGCTTTACCAAATGTAGACCCCATGACATAATAAGAGGACATTTTGACCCTAGGGACCCTCTTGACATTGACTTGACAGAACACCTTATGCAACAGTATATCCTGACACATCGAGATCAAATGAAGACGGTTTATGAGGCAATCAACCAGATTACTACTGCTGACCGCACGACTCTGATGACTAATAGGAATAAAAATCGAGAACCTGAAGTACGATATGAACCAGGCCAGCAGGTATTTGTCAAAAACCCTTTTGCTGCAAGGCAAAAGCTAGCACCACGGTTCACTCAAGATAAAGTTTTAGCCGACCTCCCAATCCATATATATACATCTAAAAAGAAGGGACCCGTAGCCAAGAATCGTATAAAGCGAGTACCTAAGCAGTCCAAATTGTTACAGGATTCGACTATTACTGATACTACATCTGACGGTGGCACTGGAGATAAGACTTGAGAGCCTTGACGATGGACCAGGACTTCTTCCCTTTAAACTTGGTCAAGCCAAACTTATCACCCACTACCATTCTTTCCTACAGTATTTAGAATTAACGGACTTAGAACATCAGATCGACTCTATTCGCGACCAGATTACCTATTTCAAGACTAAATTGGAAAATAATACTTTAGATCTTTACGATATACAGCTTGATCATCTCTCTAAGAAACTTGATAAAGTAAATTTCCAGCTGAAAGGCTTAGAGCCTAATCGCTTCAAAAGAGGTCTAATTGATGGTCTAGGATCTTTAATTAAAAGCGTTACTGGTAACTTGGATCATTCAGATGCGGCGCGTTATGATAATGCTATTAAGATACTAGAAAGTAATGAACATAAGATGTTATCTGAGTTCAATGACCATATTAGCCTTAACAAAGACTGGATGACCCAATGCACACAGATAATTGCGAGTATTGCAGAAAATCAGGAGAAGATAAATACGACATTAGGGTTAATTTTAGATAGTAATGCTTATGCTGAGACCAGTCTCTCAAAGTACGCAAAGTTTGCGCAGCTTTTAGCCATCATCAGTGAAAACACGGATGATTTATCTTTAGAACTAAATAGGATAGAAAATATGTTAGCTTTTGTACGTGCATCGAGCACACATCATAGTATGTTAGGAATAGATAACTTAGAAAGTATGGTAAATAAGCTTAAGACTATCTATAGTAAAGATGAGGTACTCGACGATGACCTGCGTGAATATTATACGATCATAAAACCAGGCTCTTATTTTGTAGGGAAAAGACTAGTAATCATATTTAAATTCCCAATAGTTTCTCCTAGTAGCTTCGATTTTTACAAACTATCCATTGTCCCGAACAAACTTAACCAAACCATTATTCCTTCATATCCTTTCCTGGCAACCGATGGGAAAGCTTTCATGTACATGGAGGCTGAATGCCCGAAGTTTAATCGACACCGCCTCTGCGAAGAAAGCATCAACCACCAGCCCCGGGAACAAACTGATTGTATCCAGAATCTCATCATTCATCAATCCCTGGACACGTCATGCCAGCCAACTAGAATAACTCTCACGAAGGAAGCCATGGAGCAGTTAGACGACCGACACTACACCCTTATCTTTCCTAGACCAACTAGAACGAGACTACAATGCGGACGTCAAGAATTCATAACTCTATGCGGAAGTTATCTCGCCACTATCCCACAAAAATGTTCTCTTCACACTAACGAGTTTTTCATCATTAACACCAACGACCAAATAAAGGGACAGCCGCTGAAGATAACAGAAATCCCAAGAAACCTCACCATCGAAGAAAACTACAGCGTCCCTCATCTCAAATTGACTACAACCAATCTCAATGGACTTCACCACTTAGAAGACAAGATTCTACTACAGCGCCCATTAGATTTAAAACCAATAGACGGTACATTTTATCATACGACTTTACCACTCTACATTACTCTATTCGGTGCAGCTGTACTTGTTATTATATTAGCTTGGAACGTTTATTCCAAGCTAACGATCGAGGATCCATCAAACGAGAAAGGACATACTCCAGAGCACACATACGCCGTTCCAGACAGATCTACACCCCGGGAGACTACTCCAGCAACATTTTCGCTCAATGTTCTCAAATAGTTGCTGCTCTGAGGATGGAGGTGTTACATAGAAACTATGCACCTAATCTGCAGCCGTGGACTGCAGTACTTGTGGTTCGGGCAGTATAATTGTCATTCGGGCAGTACATACTCTGCCGACTCAGCGATGACGTCTTTCCCTCAGCGTGCCTTGCCGCGACCGCGGTCACGTCATTCCACGCTAGGTACTTGCATCGACCGAGCGTAGCTTCATTAGTTTTAACTTAGAATAATTTTACTTTACGAGCTTTGTAAAAGTTTAAAGTTAATAAATAGTTCAAAAGTTTTTGGTTTTTTTTAAAACCGTCGACTGTGGCCTCCGTAATTCGTTGAACGCGCGATTTCAAAACCAGACTTATTTTTATCATGTTGCTTAATTTTGTAGAATTAAATTACCTTTAGAGACAACGGTACGTTGGATCTACAGAAACAATGCACGTGATTTTGGGTGAGGTGGGGCTCTAATAAGTTGCCGTGTAAATTGTCCAGCATTATTTATTTATATAAAAACCTCACCTGATTGTTATAAAAAAAAACTAACATTTCCTCATATTAATTATTTATATCCATCTTGTAGGTACTAAAGAAGCGTCTCAACTTGCCCGATGCCCCAGTGATGCCAATGGGCGGCTTCATGGCCGCACCAGCCGCTGATGATGAAGAGGCTGCACCCAAGATTGTCAAGACCAGCTTTACGGTAACTATGATTGTGACTAGTTTCTGCCCGCGTATCCACACGCTTTCGGAATAATCCTATTTACTTCCTGGGGTTAGTATCCCTCCCAAATTTCATTAAGATCGCATGTGGCGCGGCGGGCGAAGGTCCGGCTGCGACGCAGAAGGTTGCGGATGCAATTTCCCGCCTTGGAACAATGTTTGTACGATCTGAAAATATTTGTTCCGGGTGTTCTGTGTAATTTCTATGTATAATAAAAAATATCTATGTAATGTATTGTATTAAGTATATCAGTTATATAGTACCCATAACACAAGCTCTGCTTAGCTTGGGGCTAGATGATGCTGTGTTGATTGTCCATCATTATTATTTATTTATTATTTCCTTTCAACAGTTTAAGTATGATAAAGACTGAGAGACAGTTAAGGAGTGGGTGAGATGATAATGGATTATAATCTCACATATGAAGGATAATACTTCTTGCCGGATGGGTCACGGCCTAAGAATCAAGCCCGTAGATTACCGTAAGAGCCGACTAAGGGAACTTACCAGAGGAATGGTAGCTTCCTTCTATGTTTTAACACTTCTACTGCACCAATCTGCTTACCAAGCGTGGGGATTGTGGCAGAAACCAGGGTAAGGGGTCAGGCCCTTACCCTTACTTAACCCCTTCGCTTCCCCAAGGAGACACATTCAGCTGTGGACTTTTAAGGTGGGCCACCTTCAACTTCATGATTAAGGCTGTCAATTCGGCTGTTTCATGAGTGTTGTTAGCTTGGAGTGAATAAGTAAACTTAGCAGTATTTCATTATGAATGTAAGCGGGTTAACTACAAACCTAGTTTGTGTTGGAAGAACACCAACGTTTCGCAGTATTTATAAAATAAAACCCACTGAGTAGGCCTCCATTTGATTTAACTGGCCTCTGCTGTAGGCCTATTAAATTAAATTAAAAATTAAATTCAGTTATTAAATCAGACAACATATTAGGTCCATTTTTTGCTATTGACTGTTGGAAACTTTTTGGTAAAATTGTATGTTTTTGAATTCACCATTTACTAGACGACGAAGCACCCGTCTTTAAATACCTGTTGTTGGGAAAAATATTTGTTCCGAGTCGGGAATCGAACCCACCTCCTGCGTCGCAGCGGGCGAAGGTCCGCCTGCGAGAGAGTCAGCTGCCTGCTGAGAGGTCGTCAGTTTATAGTGGATGCCTTTATTTAAAACATTATTCCTAATCGTGTTTTAGTTTTCAATTTCCTTGATACACATTTCTTTGTATTCCAGGTAAAAATGACCAAATTCGACGACAAGCAAAAAGTGGCTCTCATCAAAGAAGTCAAAAGTCTACTTGAAGGTTTCAACTTAGTGCAAGCCAAGAAGTTTGTAGAAAGTGTACCTACAGTGGTTAAGGCAGATATTTCCAAAGATGAGGCAGAGAAGTTGAAGGAGGCTCTGTCTAAAGTGGGCGCAGTTATAGAAATTGAATAGGCTTAGAGTAGTATTGTTTTTAGTTTGCTTAGATTAATAAACCGTTAAAATCTTATGAAGTTTATTTTTTTATTCTATGGTTGATAGCACACTGATGGTGTGGTGATAATAATATGGGGCTATCTAAGAATCCTACGTCTTGTAGGTCGAAATTTGGAGGCTAAATTTTGAATTTTAGTCCTTTACTCCACATTCCTGAACAAATCAGGCTAAAATTTTGCATAATAGTGTAGGGTAGAACCATATGCTACTTTTATCCACGTAAAAACGCGTGCGAAGCTGGGACGTACCACATTAGTTACTATAGATAGGTAGACGAAAATGGTATCGGTACTAGGTATAATAAATAATAGGTAAGGTGGGTAGGTAGGTACTAAGCACAACGTCTATCACGCCCAACCATCCTTTATTGCTCACAAGTTCGAATTAGCTTTGTGCGTCTCACTCTATCCTAACTCTATGCTGACTAGGTAGGTAAAGTAATAATGATTAGTTAGCTTGTAGGTTAATTGTTTTTTTAACAAATTTTAAATACACCTAAAGTCTGTGTGATTTTATCTTTGTGGGTGAAGGTTAGCTATGTTTCATCAAATAAACCGCCGTTTTCACCCTTCGGGTATGGAACCCTAATAATTGTCATAACAAAGTTATTAATCCATAGAACAAATATTACAAAAGTTTATAAGAAAACATTGTGTCAGGCTCAGAGAAATTAGGTGGGCAATAAACTTTTAAATCTTTATTTACAACGAAAATTACAATAAAAAATAGAAACAAATTACGTTGAGCAACCTGCAGACTGCTATCGATCTAGATGTACTACCTAGCTCTGCTAATATACATCAATACCAGTCGGAAGCGTCCCCAAGACGCTGGCTGCATTGCCTTGCTGTAATAAATATAGAATCAGCGGGAAACATTATTTTGAAATTTATAACGGTAGCATTTCTATAAAAGCAGCTCACTCGCTGTCTCTGGCTCACTTTTTCTCCTCCTTAGACCGAGACACGTTCTCGACCGTTCGTGACCCCGTTGACCCAATCACCGCCGCTAACCCGGAGGTGACGGCAACAGATACCGATTCGCTTCCGCACACTACACACCCGACCAAAAACCGACCCCGCCGGATGCTGGGTCGAAGAATTCCCCGCTTCCGCCCATAGGTGCATTCGTGCACCTTGGCGAAACCTCCATTCCCTCTTGTAGCATCTGGCGACAGCCCAAGCCGAGGCTCGCATTTAAGTGGTGGCCCTTGTGCGTGTTGCCCCATCATAACTTTACCGGCGAGGCGCCTTCTGCGCCCGCCAAAAGTCCGGTAACGCTGTCATGGCCATCTGCGGTCAACAGCATTTTAGTCCTTTCGAAAAAAAAAAAACTCTGGCTCACTTTTGCTCGAGCCGTCGTAAGGTCAACACCTTGGTACTATGTCCAACTTGCTATTGATTTGTATTTACTGGTTGTGACAATTTTTTGTGAAATAATGTTGAGGTTATTAAATTATTTTGTTGTTAGCTTGTTTTTTATGTTAAATTTATAGAATCCGCTTATTATAGCAATAGACTAATAAAGGCTATAAAATACAAAAAAACCTAAACAAAATGTAGGTATACAAAATCGTAAGTTTAAGAATGCAAGTCTTCACTTGTGCTAGCGTAAAGAAAATGTGCGAGAAGTAAAATACAAAATTTTATAGAAAATCTATAATATACACAAATGGTAATTCACCAATCAGTACACAAAGTCAAAATAATATACAATTTACAATATCAACAATATTTGGTGCACTCTATGGCATTCATGGGCAGTTTGAACCAATGTCGTATTAAAATTTGTAAAAGTAGTGTAGATAAAGAAAAGGACCGATGAAGACAGCGCGACAGCGCTGTCCCGCTGGGTTGGACCACAGTTGATCAAAATTAAATATGTCTTCTTTAGTCCCTTTCTTTATCTACACAACTAATACCCAGAAATGTGACTTATCTAAGATACAAATATCTGAAATACTGATACAAGATACAAAAACGTATTTTCATCATATTTATTCATTTAGATAACTTTTTTAAAATAATTTGTAACTTGTATGTATTTAGATACATTCGTTTGGTATCTTAGTATTTAGTAATAAATTCCTATGCATTTTTTGACATTTACTATGCTACCAGCTAAACTATTGAGATATTCTAATTCGAACGCAATCAGGTTTCCGTGTCAAAGACTCAATTTTGACAACCATATTTGAAGACAATAAAATTGTGTTTTCTTTCAAAAAGTATTTTATATCTAAAAAGTATTTAGAAGATACATATTTTGTATCTAGTATTTCAGATACCATTCCAAAAGTATCTTGTATCTGGTATTTGAAATACTTAGTATGTATTTTGTATTCCAGATACTTTGCATAGGGTATCGTATCTTGTACATCTCTGCTAATACCTCATTGGTTGGTTCTAATAAACGATAAGTTAAAGTATGCCACATAATTTACGAAGTAAACCTAAGGTTTACTTCGTAAATTTGCTGTTATAATTTTTATAGTGGTTTTTAGATTTACCATCACAATCAAATAACATCATAAAATTGTTTGAAACATGATAACTCTCAAAAATAACAATAAAAGTATTCCTGCTTTGATTAATATCAAACTAAAGATTCAATACTATCAGGTAGGTATATCAAAATATTTTTTTTTTTAATAAAATCTACGTTATTCTTTATATTATTTTTCTGGTTTGTGGAAGACAATATCTTAAAAATTATAATCCAACTAATATTATAAAGGCGAAAGTTTATATCGTTGTGAAGATGTTTGGCCGAAGACAACGCCAACTACTGAATGGATCGGGATGAAATTTTGAACAAATATCTCGACCTGGAATAACAAAATAGGCTACTTTTTATTCCAATAAACGCAAGCGATGTCGCGGGCATAAGCTAGTAATATCATAATCCATTAAGTATAAATGTAGTAAGCGAGTTAACTATGAACCTTGTTTGTGTTGGAAGAACACTATCGTTTCATCCCTTAACGAGACTTTTTTTCTTTCTTATGGGATGAAAAGTTGGCGTTCTTCCAACACAAACAAAAAGGTTGATAGTTAACTTTGTTACATTCATAGTGAACTCGTCAAACTACAATAGTTTTTTTATAGTAAAATATAATTATCTTTCAGTTCTTTTTACAATAACATTTTTCTAAGACCGAACGGGCCTTTAGCTCGCTATTCAGATTTCAACTTCTTTCTTAATGGCACCGCTTGCTTTTCGCTACGACTCTGCCAGTGTCCTACTCAGATTGAAAGCGCGTCTCGTAAGTCGTGTTTTTTTGACAGTTTTCTATGATAATGCGAAAATTCGTCACTTACGACGTTCTTACCTAATAACTGAATACTACAACTACGTGATAAAAATATTCGTGTGTAAAAAAAACACTTACAGTTTTCTATGATAATGCGAAAATTCGTCACTTACGACGTTCTTACCTAATAACTGAATACTACAACTACGTGATAAAAATATTCGTGTGTAAAAAAAACACTTAGAATCCTATATCTAACAAAAGTTATATGCTTGTTCTGCACGATTTTTTCGAATAAATAAGGGAGTATTTTTCTTAACTCTAATTTTTACTTATCCTTCTAACCAAATCTTCCAACTTTGGATATATGGCATCTAGTCATATAATATCACATTCAGGGTTGAAAAAAACCATGATTTAAAAAAATGCGATTAATTTGATTTAATCAGATTTGATTTTTGTGATAATCGCTTTGGTCTATCGAGGTTTAAGGTTTTTAAACATCTTTTTTTCAGACAGCTCACCAGTATTTAAACTTTATGGAATGAACGTACGAAGGAAACTACGAAATTTCCTGAAAATTTATCATTTTAGAGGATTCCCTGAAACCTCAACCAGGAGAGCAGGTATTGGGCGTGTGCACTAAAGCTTAATTTGGCCACTCCCTATACGTTTTTGACTGCTTTCTGTTATTAAATCGTGATTTAAATCAGCTCAACCCTGATCACATTCTTTGATGTCATAATATTCTACAAGTAGCATGAATATAATAATGGTAACAATCTCATAAGTACATTATATACTAATGTTAATGGTGGGTCATTTAACTAGATTATGGCTGACATGACAATGGCCTTAATTTCTTATCGAAGTTATTTAGCAATATAATTGCTGTTTTAGGTAAATGTTAACTTTGTAAATAGTTAATTTTTTATGCCTTACTGATTAAAAACTAAGCGACTAATCGTTAAAGTAAATATTTGAAGGACTCGATAATTTTTATTTAAAAAATGTGTTTTAGGGTTAATACAGAATTTTAGACTTTACATTTTACGTAGTTCGAGTATTTATTGATCTATTTTTACATACTTTTACACATGATTGCGAGCTTCATTACAATTGGTAACATCACTGCGTTTTGTAATGTTACATAAACTTGGTAACATCTAATAGCACTGCGTTTGTTACACTCAATAATATCAACATGCGTTTCTTTACATAAATTTAGTAACATCATGTGTTTGTTTAGACATTTACACATCAGTAACATCACTGTGTGATTTGCTACACTCAATTACATAACTGTGAGATTTGTTACAATCAGTAACAACACTGTATTGTAACATTCAGTAACAATATGTATAGTAACAATGCGCGTTACACTCGGTAACAACACTGCGTTTCATTACATTCAGCAGTCACTGTGCGTTTCGTTTCTTCGGCGGTGGGGTGGGCGCTTTCTCCTTATTCCTGTTAGCCATAGAACTGTATAAGAACGACCCTCTTGGCGCCGTGAAGACTGTGTCGTAATTGTTTCTCGCGGGTAGCGCGGTTGATTCCCGGTTGTTGTTGGTCTCGTCTGGGTCTAAGCTCCGGCTGGACTTAAGGGTTTTGTCGGGGAGCGGTGGGGGCTCTTCTTCTTCTTGATTGGAGTCGGTGGTTCCTGTTTTATAGAGATGTTTTAGTTTCTGAATAATCTAGATACAACAAGAACTGCTGTACATTTACGATTAAAATTTTAAATAAAGAAATAGAAATACATCTTTACTATTATAAAAGCGAAAGTAATTCTGTGTGTCATCTTTTCACGTCTCTTAACAAAATTTGGCAGGGAGGTGGACGGTAATCTCGGGGACTACATAGGCTACTTTTCATCAGTCGATACCGAGGGAAGTTGACACGCAGGGAATCGATACCGGGGTAACAAATCCCCGAAAAAGCGCGCGCGTAACCGCGGGAAAAAGTTAGTTTTTTGGGAAGATAAAAAGAAGACAGAAATAGGGTTCATTCGATATTAACATTTGACTGTAGGTACAGTTACGCCAACAGTTTGCTCTGGTTTCCTTTACTTACCCTTGTAGTCACCTACCTAATTGGCTGGATAAAGGACTCGGTAAATACTTTTTTTAATTTATATAAACTAAGACACTACAAAACACTAAATAGTATGTTTTTTTTAATTGTGAATAGAACGTCAAAAGAACATGTAATTTAAAAATCAGCTGGATCCAACTGCTGACCAAAGATCTCTATTCCATTGTAGAATAAGGCTATAATCACACCTTTGTTGACTTGGAATATCATTATGCTATCTATAGGGTAGTTTCCATCTCGGGACCAACGCCTGCAAAGCCGCGGGCAAACACAATAGTTTTAGAATAATAAAACTAGCTCACCCAACGAGTCCCGATTGCTAGCGGGCGCGGAACTGACGAGGCTCGCCCTCTGCGACATCCTCCGCTCCCGCTCCGCTTCCGCCCGCAAAGGCCGCTCCGTCACCAGCTGCACACACCAGCGCTATACACATAAGGTACCGTCACCACCACCCTCACACAATAATACTAGTGATTCTTAGTGTCTAATGATGCTTGGTGCCACATGACATACAAACTAAACTAAATGATGCTTATCACAATACTCCAGTAATTTTCAAGATACACAGGTATAGTCGATTGAGATGTTGCCAGAATTCATCTAATAGCGTACCCAGAGTTTGACTAATAGTAGTCAGCATTAAAGTTGTCGGAGGCGCAATTAGCAGCACAAAAATGTGCATTCAAATATGGGCTTTAACTCTTCATTTAGATGCATTTCATATTGACGGCATCAGATGACAGACAGCTCGCGGGCCACTCGTTTGAAGCTTGTGGGAAGCCATTTTGTCACTGTAAAATGTATCTAAAGATAACGAATTTAAGCCCATATTTGAATTCACATTTTTGTGCTGCGCGGTAGCGGCTTGGATTAATGTGCGCAGAGCTAGACCTACATCGTAGTAAAGAATCGACCAGTATTGCAATCTCTGTAAAAATCAACAACAAGAAAGTGATTTTACGGTCAAGTATGGGGGGGCTTCTTGCTTATAAACATTGTATCTAGAGTATGCCTGGAATATAGCTAAGTCCTTCACCTCCACCACCACACAACACACAACTTATTTATGCTAATTACCACACGATACCAAAATAACTCTTGTATGAGCCACTGGTGAGGACGAACTTCAGGCAGAACTCGTTCATCTTAAGGGCATGCAAGTCTTTCAATGATATGTTAGCGAATACTGTGTTCAATGATAGCAACAACGAAGTAGTAGATTTAGATTTTTTTAATAACTCAACCAAGCGTATTAAACGCTTGTTGAGTAGTTTATATTTTGATTAGGAATTTAATGTAATTAGTTTTTGTTTTTAACCAAACGTGCCGTTTTGTTTTCTTTCTTTTTTCGACTGTTAGTCATAATTTTATTTAGTTATTTCTTGTGGAAACTTATTACTTAGCCGTTTGTTACACACCTTTTTTGTAATAACGTTACCTAGCGGTCAGTTTTCCTAAAATTGTAAAATAAATATATAATGATGTTAGATCACTGTACGATTTGTTACACTCAGTACATTACTGTGCGTTTTGTTATATTCCGTAACATCACTATGTGTTTTGTTACTGTATAAATGCTTAGTCTCATTCGAAATTCGGCTAAACAATATGATAAGTATCAATAAGTAGGTTTTTGTTTAGTTTATCGTGTGGCACCTATCATTATAATAATAATGGAGTTGCTTCATGGAAGCACATGGTAATCTATAATTATTATTAATTGTTCATTTTGAATATTCATTATTATTGTTTTGTTTTGTCTATTTAGAGAATTAATTTAATATTGTACCTACTCCAATTCTCCGTATTGTATTATTTTTGTGCCTATTTAATAATTACGCTCTAGTCTTACAATTTACTCATTATTAACAGTACCTACGTGAAATTTTCGACACAATGTTTAAAAATAAATAAATTATATGAAAATATATTATAACAAGAGGAAAACCGCCGGGTTCTCTTAGTATACCTCTTGTCAAGCGCTAATTGGGTTGATTTTGAACAAAGATTAGTTGACCAGTCTAACGAATCATTGATCATCAAGTTTGTCAATGACTAAATACGCAGTTTTTGGCCGCTATATTGCATTTATTATACGTTGGTTAACTAATCAGCGTTAGAGAAACCGTCTGTTAGTAAACCAAGCATTTTTTGTATGTTATGTTATGTCTACTATAAATCTGTGGCTAAACTAAGTCCTTACCAGAAGAAAAGCAAATAAAAGCATGCAAACCATCGACCACCACCGGCAATCTTTAAAATAACCTCGGGCCTTTCTAAGACAATATGCAATATTTATTATGGGAGAGTTTTGATTGTGACTCATAATTTTTGTATTTTATAGAGCCACCAAAGCGGCGAGGAGAAATGATTACTCATCTCTCCGCTTTAGTAGCCCATCAACCAATATTGGGGATTGAGGTGTAGTATGTAACGTAAGTAACTATGTCATAAGCTAGATAAGATATATTCATTAGTAATAAATCAATTGTAGTCAGATGCAGTCGTTTTAATTACAACTCCATAAGCCATACTTCCCCTCATGGCGACCCTGCCATAAAAGGCGCGCGCGATGATCGGGTCTCCGCGCGGCGAATGCGAGTGCGATGATTTTGGATAATATTAATATCAAGAACGTTTAAAAAATAAAACCTTAACGCGCGAAAGTTAATAAAATAAAACAAAATGTGTCGGTCTAACGTTGAGAAGGAGACAGTATTCCTCAATCAAAATGCAGCTGGATCTAATAATGGACATTTAGAAGACATTAAGAACCACTTGTCTATGATGACCATAATGATGGCCGCCGTGTGCTCGTTTCTTCTGGTCGCTGCCGTGTACATCCTTTACAAACAATACAAAAAGTGCCACCAGCGTTGGACCCAGCAGGAGTTTCAAAGAACAAACAGGGGCTCCGTCTCGCACCGTCGTCGACAGCAATAGCAGATATATCCAGAAATGAAAATAGAAGAAAGTAAAATGTAAAACAAATGAAAAGTGATCAAAAGTGCAGTGTGCACATGCAGTGAGAGTGCTATTATTAATATATATATTTTTTACGACCATAATAAGTGCGTTTTACATAAATAAGAAAAGTGCGGATAAGTGAACTTTAATACGAAAGTCTGAAATCCATAATTATGACATTTTACAATAACAACGAGAAAATTAAAACATTCTTTTACGAACAGTAAGAATAAGTACTTTAAAAACAGTGTTGTTAACCTATCTTAAAACTCCTATCATTATGAATTCGTGCCCTTATATGGAGAGTGCCGAGAGTTCCGAGAACATAGAAGTGCCCTACTACCGTAATGTACTCGAAGCTAAAATGAAGGGTTACGCGACAGCAGGCTTAACACGATTATAGCGGCGCGTAACTACGAGAACTTGAAGGATGCCATTCAAGGAGCCAAAGATGAAGAGTTGTCAGCTGAGTCTACTTCAAAAGGTGACCAAAACCTCATGCATTTTTCGAGAGGAAGAGGTAAGTCGCATTTCTATAACAATTTCAGGAATGGTCAGAGAAATTACCGTGGATACTCGAACTCGAACGTGAACTCGAACTACAGAGGTAATTATTTCAGCCGAGGGAATTACCATAACAACAGAGGTAATTTTTCCATTCTCGTGGCCTACCCCGACCCCAAAATTATGCTCGTGGTAATAATAGAGGTTCATATTATGGGTATAATAATCAGCGTAGACGAGGTTACCAAGGTCCGAATGAGAACCGATCGAGTTATGAGACGCGTGGTAGAGGAAACAACCATCGTGTGTTATGTACGGAGCAACCGAACAATAATGATTCGGTAAATACGGAACAAAAAGCTGAAGGAAATAACATGCAGTTTTTTCGATTTTAAGCATAACATCTTAGCATTTTACGGTAAAGCTAAATTTATATCGTTTTACATTGGCAATAGAAAGTATTTTTGGTTATTAGATACAGGAGCATCATTATCTGTAATAAAGAGTGACTCATTACCTAGTGAGAGTACCATAATAGGAGAGGAGACATCTGTAAATGGCATAGCAGGTCAAATAACATCAACCGGTTTTGTTCATCTTAGTTTGATGCATCTAGAAGATAAACATCGTGTCGAATTTGATATCAAGCTTCATATTTTCGATAACATACCGTTAAAGGCAGATGGAATATTAGGCTTAGACTTTTTGTGTCGCTATGCATCAAATATCAATTTCAAGACAAACATCATAACACTTTCTAAATATGGTATGGAATATTCTTTGAAATTGTTTGACACTATCAATTACTCGAACGAAGTGTTACACATTCCAGCACGAAGTGAATCTATTCATTATTTACTTTTAAACACTGATATGGAAGATGATTGCATTGTTCAAAACCAACAATTAACGGAAAATATTTTTCTAGCAGGAAGTATAGGCAAGGTACGGAACAACAGATTACCTGTAAAAATTTTGTACACAAGTGAACATGACGTTACATTACCAATGTTTCAACCTGAATTATTTTCATTAAAAGACTATGATTTATGTAATTTTAAACAAACTTCGAATGGTTTAGGAAGAGCGAAAACGTTATTTCAAACATTAAAGTTAGATCATCTTAACGAAGAAGAACAGAAATCAATTCAAGCATTATGTGCTAAATATTCTGATGTTTTCTTTTTGCCAGGTGACAAGTTGTCGACAACAAACGTTTATGAACAGTCAATAACTTTAAAACCAAATATTGGTCCAGTGTAAGTTAAACAGTATCGATTGCCACATGCTTTGAAAAATGAAGTAAATAACCAGGTAAAAAAACTGTTAAAAAGCGATATAATAGAAGAAGCAAAATGCGAGTGGTCTAGTCCGATATTACTGGTACCCAAGAAAAACACAAATAATAACAAGAAATGGCGATTAGTAGTTGATTATCGGAAACTAAATGATTGTATCGTTGATGATAAGTTCCCATTACCTAACATAACAGAGATTCTAGACTCGTTGTCAGGTTCAGTCTATTTTACGCATTTAGACCTTAATCAAGGATATTATCAAGTTCGATTAGATAAGCAAAGCAGAGAGTACACAGCTTTTACTACTAACACGGGACAATACCAAATGACAAGATTACCAATGGGATTGAAAACAAGCCCAAGTGCCTTTAGTAGAGTAATGTCAGTGGCAATGTCAGGCTTAACTTTTGATAAATGTTTTATTTATCTAGATGATTTAGTAGTTTTCGGTAGAAATTTAGATATACATAACAAAAACTTAACTGACATACTAATCCGACTAAGAAAAGTCAATTTAAAATTAAATCCAGAAAAATGTAACTTTTTGAAAAAAGAAATTTTATATTTGGGTCACATAGTATCGAAAAACGGAGTTTTACCTGATCCAGCTAAAGTTGAAGTATTGCATAATTACCCGATACCAAGTAATACAGATGAGGTAAAGAGATTTGTAGCATTTTGCAACTACTATAGAAAATTCATTAAAAACTTTGCAGACATAACTTACCCACTTAATAAACTAACAAGAAAATATGAAACATTCGTTTGGACACCTCAATGTCAGAATGCATTCGAAAAATTGAAAAGTGCCTTAAGTACTCCACCTGTTTTAGAATTTCCAGATTTTTCTGAAGATAATGAATTTATAATACAAACAGATGCATCAGGTACCGCTGTTGGTGCAGTGTTGTGCAATAAAAATATGAAACCAGTCGCGTATGCTAGCAGACCACTTAATAAGGGAGAATTGAATTATCCAACTATTCAAAAAGAATTAGTAGCTATTGTCTGGGCTGTTAAATATTTTAGACCTTACGTTTATGGAAAAACATTCACCATAATGACGGATCACAGACCTTTAATTTATTTATTTTCGATGAAAGATCCATCTAGTAGACTTCTTAAATTTCGACTAGCTCTAGAAGAGTATAATTTTAAAATAATATATGTGAAAGGAAAAGAGAATAGTGTCGCAGATGCCCTTTCTAGGATTAATTTAACATCTGATACGTTAAAACAGATGAATGAGGAAATAATTTCTGTAATGACAAGAGCACAGACAAGAAAAATAAATCAGGATTCGAATAAAGCTATTTTTAGTAAAGAAAACGACAAGTGGCCTGATCAACCACAAGTTGTAGATATTCTAAAAATGCCTAGTGATTCTGTGGAATTGACCTTTATTGAAAAAGACGAATTAAACAATTTAAGAAAAAAAAATGGGATAGATAAAGAAAATGAAAGTCTAATTTATAGTAAGAAAAAAAGAACATTGTATATTAATCTTGATTTTAGAGCACAATTTACGCGAGACGAATTTGTGACTAAATTAGGAGAATTTTGCAAAGAGATAAAAATAAATGAACTATGCATAGTAAAAATTAAGAAATATGAAAGTTTTATAGAAGACTTATTAAAAGAAATAAAAGAAAGAAAGGACTGGAAAGGGCCAAGAGTGTATGTATTAAAAGGAGTAAGAAGAATAGAAAACGAAGATGAAAAGAATTATATTTTACATGATTTTCATTTGCTTCCCACTGCAGGTCATGCTGGTGTGCGTAGAATGACAAACAACATAAAAAGACGATTTTACTGGCCAGGTTTAGACAGAGACGTTAAAGAATTTGTGAGTAAATGCATTAAATGCCAAAAAATGAAGCATTGTAAGTATGTCAAGGCGCCAATGGAGATAACTACAACACCTTCTTTTGCTTTTGAGAATATCTATTTGGATATCGTTGGTCCATTAGATAAAGATATTGAAGATAATCGTTATATCTTAACATTGCAATGTGGTTTAAGCAAGTTTGTAGAAGCATATCCATTAAATAATAAGGAAACAGTAAGTATAGCTAATGCTTTAGTTAATAATTTTATTTTAAGGTTTGGTACACCGAAAGTCATCATAACAGATCGCGGAACAGAGTTCGTATCTTCAGTGATGGAGCAGGTATGTAAACTACTTGAAATAGAAAAACTAACATCCACTTCGTACCACCATCAAACGATAGGTGCATTAGAAAATTCACATAAAAATCTGGGTGCATTTTTACGAATAATGTGCAATGGACAAAAAGATACATGGAGTCATTGGTTACCATTCTGGTGTTATAATTTCAATAACACAGTTCATACAGAGACTAAATACACACCTTTCGAATTAGTTTTTGGTAGAACTAGTATAATACCATGTAGAGTAAGTGATTATATTAAACCTTTGTATAACCCCGAAGATTATCCATTAACTTTAAAATACAGGTTACAAGTAGCACACCGAGATGCTCGTAACAACTTACTTTTAAGCAAACATAATCGAAAGAATACTTATGATAAAAATGTAAACATTGTAACGTATGTTACAGGACAACTATTATTAACTAAGAATGAGACAGCAACTAAATTAGATACATTATGGGAAGGCCCATTTGTGGTCATAGAAGATTTAGGAGTTAATGTTAAAATAAGTAAAAATAATAAAGATTATATAATCCATAAAAATAGAACTAAACCTTTAGTAACATAAAAAAAAAAATGTATGTAAACATATTTTTTTTTCTATTCACCCCCGAGGTGAGGTGTAGTATGTAATGTAAGTAACTATGTCATAAGCTAGATAAGATATATTCATTAGTAATAAATCAATTGTAGTCAGATGCAGTCGTTTTAATTACAACTCCATAAGCCATACTTCCCCTCAGGATTGACGCCGTGTACCATTGGCTGGCGCTAGATGTTGATATTAGTGTGTGTTGTGTAACTGTGTGTATCTTCTTTAATAATAAATAAATAAACTCACCTCCTGCCTCAGTTCTCTCAGCGGCGAGCTAGTGTGCGTTTCCTGCGGAGTGGGGGCAATCGGTGCAGTAGGCGGCGACGCGTTATTGAGAGTGTCGCGAGCTGAGCCGTTGGGGGTTGACGCCGTATACCATTGGCTGCCGCTAGATGTTGATATTTCACTCTGTAAATGCATTTTAAGTGGTGAGTTACTAAATCCGTACGTATTCGTTTAGAACCAAAAGGTTAATCAGTATAAAGACAAATCGTAATTCTATTAAAAGGAGATATAATGTGGCCTTGGCAAAGAAGAGCATAGGACTTATAACTCGTCTGTAAAAATAATTGTCAACGATCTTGCGCGGGTAGCGGCTAGTATATCATAAACTGTTAAAAGAACAGGTTTATAGCAGACTTGACCGCTTACGACATTTATGGCACATTTAAATGCACACATATATCAATGTAACTTCTTGAAACATGTATGAAGAAGTTTCGAGAAGGGATTAAGAGGCCCACTAATAAGTTCGAATCCTTTTTATTGACGGATTTTTAAGTCGGGACTATTACCTTTCTGCCTTGCTTCTTTTTCTTCCGCGGCGAGTTTTGCAACGTTAGATAATTTGCCAGGACACCGGAACTATTCCTGTCAATAAAACTAATCAGTTTAATTAATACATGTTAGTCATTTTAGTATTAAGTTTAAATATTAAGAAGTTTCAATTACCTTGGGAAAAACCGCGCAGGACTTTTGACTGTCGTCGACGATCTAGGGAAGCAAAAAAATAGCATTTTTATTTACGTTAAACGTAATTTGTTTAAGTACAGTCTACCTACACTAACGTTAAAAATATGTAAGTTTAGAAGTTTGTTTGTGAGTAGGCAGTGATCCCTGGAACAAGAATGAATGAACACTTTACTATACTTAACTTAAAAAAAATAACATATTATAAACCTTATATCTACATTTACCAAATACTCAGTACAATAGGCGGCCTTATCGCTGAGAGCGATTTCTTCCAGGCAACCTAGGGATGTAGAAAAAGAACAAGCTACTGGTCTGTATTTGAAAATTCTTATTTTATTATTAATTTTCATTCATTCTTATTCAGTAGAATGATACATTTTCCATGAGTGATATAGGGTAGGTATGTTTTATCCAAGTACGGCGTGACCGAAGGCCAAAAACTAAAAAAAAAGCTGAGTGCTTTAGTTTTTTCAGACCTTACAGGACTTTGCCCGCGGGCATAGGCTAGTTTACTTTTACATTACATTACATTACAATTATTAGCCTTGTGTCCCTCCCCCTGGTCCCTCAACCCATCGCAGTTCTGGAGGCCTATTTTAAATTATCAATATATAAATTCAAACAAATTGTCAAACATATCCTTTGTAAGAAGGCTTACGACAAAATATCAGATTATCTAGAGGATAAAAAAGCTTGGGACGAGTTTTGCTTCATCTCGAAAACTAACAACCTAACAAGGGTAAGGTTTCTTGTTCACTTCTTTACTTTACCTTAAAAAGTTCGAAGTGAACAAAAAATCAAAGTAAACACTTTATTTCCTAGTTTTACTTATGTAATTTGAATTTTGTGACGCGTCCAAGAGTCCTGTAAGGTCTAAAGGAAATAAAGCACTTTGATATTTGATATTTAATTCACCAAATAAGCAATTGTGTGTTTCGTTTCGTTTATGTGCAAATTGGTACTTTAATTCTGTGTAGTCAATTGTCTATATCAATTGGCCGAAATGAAACATGCAATTTCGTGTAAATATGCCCCCTGTGCCAACTGGACCTAAGCTTTGTCATAGTTCGACCTAAGCTTTGTCCAGTTCGTCACGCCATCGCTACCTCGCTTCCCTATTGCTTTCTCATAGTTTTCTAATTAGCGTCCTTTATTTTTATATGGTACTAAAGTACATAAATTTTAGTACATCAGCCTGTACATAACAAACACTCACTCATTTCCCGTAGATACGTCGGATATCCGGTTACTGCTAGTGCTCCTTTGTTCCGCATACGTGGAATCTCGTAGCGTCATACGCAGTTGGACTTCCGGTTCAACTTCTAAGTCACATGTCTATAAAAGAAAAGAACAACAGTTTATATTATTGGCCGTGATGCAGAAAGGGTTTTTTATTTGGGATTTATGTGAGTTTCCTTCATGCGAATAGCGACGGCCAACGTGTTTTACTTATAAAATTGTGAATTATACAAAATAAATTTAAAAACTAAAATGTCACGGCTATGGCGGTTATGGCGTGAAAATCGACTCCTCCTACTCAACCCGTGGACATCGTAAAAGGTGAGTAAGGGAAGCTACCAGAGTGTGAGTGGAGACTGCGACTCGGCAAACGTAGTGGCGTTCATTAGGCAAGTTTTGTCCAGCAGTAAACTGGCAAAGGCATGATGATGATATGTTTAAAAATAAATAGCTTGAAAAGTAAATGACTAACCTTTCTCCCATATCTCTGGTGCACGTGTTGTTGCATCCTCCTGAAGCATTTACATAGATGTGCGTGCAACTCTTCTAACTCCGGCGGCGCGCGGTTACCATGCACTTCCAGACCTGGAAATAAACAAATTAATAAGTATAGAGAGAACCAAAAGGAATGCTCGTAGGCATATAATATAGTATGTATGTTATATTTTTAGTGTTATTTTCTTATTTATTTATTTATTGTAATTTGTTTGTTTCTGTGCATATTATGTAAAATTATTCTCGTTATATGGACTGTGTGTTATGTAAACTGTGCTATGTCTGAAATAAATGAGATTTGATTTAATATAAATATTATTTTACCCATGGTATAATAATATACTTCGCCAGGTATGGCATTCGGAGACACAGCGGTCACGTGGATGACACAAGGCTACGTCATCGACGCCATCGGAGATTATGGAAACGAATCTGTTTTCTGGTGTTACCAGTAGCGTAAAATCGTAACTCCCGAGCTCCTTATATTACCTGTACGAATCTGATAAAACTATGTGGATTTGTATTAACTAACTCTTTAACCCATGTTTAACTTAAACTGTCTTGTTTATCTAAGAAACAAACCAGTCGATTAACATTTTTTGATGTATTTTTTAATCGATTTTTTCGCAACATCCATGTTTAGTTGCAATAAGTGGCAACTGGACAGTTACGTAAGCAAGTGTCACTCCCTACATGCCAGACATGATTTTTTGAATCATGGTTTTACAAATAAATATATATTCTATTCTAAATATTATGACATTTTATTTATAATCGGACAGGTAGTCCCCGTTAAAAAAAGTTTGTTTATTCAAACAGACACTATCCATGAATTACACCAAAAAGTATCTACACCAAAATTACAAGAACAATTTAGAGTTTTCATTCAACAGAGTCCCGACTTCCCAACCTAAGGAGTCTAAATAGATTGAACCCTGAAAATTAGGAATTACCCATATCATCAAAGCTTACAAACCTCGGTAACATGCGATTTTTAGAAATTATACATACTGGATTAAGGGGCGGTTTCTTTGCGGTAATATTTTAGGGAGGCGTATGTGCAGCAGTGGACGTATGATGAAACATTCGGGAAGAGATCGTACGCTACCATTGCGTTGTTTAGGCTTGCCATGCCTTGCGTAAGCGGCCGCTAAGAACGAATGCTCGTCTATACCGCCTTGTACGAATAACTCTATAGCGTGTATTAGGTTTATTCGCTCTTTGGACTCACCATACTTAAGCAGTGGTATCTGATCCGCAATAAGATCCTTCAGCTCTGTCAGTAGAGGTTTGTGATCAGAGTGCCTTGCTTCGTACGCGGCCGTTAGGAACGAACATCCTTTATATTTCATCATTAAACCTTCTCACTACTCACCTCCACTCACTACCAGCTAATACAGTGCTAATTTACATTTTAAGTATGGGTGTTTTCAGACGGTGTTCCTAATCCCGTACCTGTTTATAAAATATCCTTGGTATTCCGAATAGGGTGGAAGGTTGATTGTGGAAGAATGACAGCGAGACGGATGAAATTAATAGTGTTATTTATGATAGAATAAATGATTTAACTAGATAGATAAGTGTACAAGCAGAAATCAAATTAATATTACGAAATAAATTACAGAGCAAAGTTATCAGTGAGCGCGTGAAGTTAGTAAGCTGGTCAGTCGCGGAATGCCGAAGCGAATGGATGAGCGGCTGCGCGTGAGTGACTGAACGAGAGCGGTCCGAAGTGTAAGTTCAGTTCACTTGGGGTATGGTCCAAGTTCAAAGAATTATGCGAAATAAAAATTGTATTTTGAAGATACAAATTTGAAACGCACATTTCGGATACGTGTCGAGTGGCGCGTAGGTACGCAACAACATTTTTATGACTCATGTTCGCAAATAAATGACTATTGAATTTTTTGAACTACCACCATTATTATACATTTATCCCTGTGGTTTCAGAGATTTCTAATTCCATCCGAGGTTACGAAAATTGTCTATTGTGAGGAAACAAACACCCTGGATTGCTGGAAGAGATCGCTCGTAGCGGTAAGGCTGACAGAGCATTAGATACTACCGCGTCAGTCAGTCGTTTTAACGCGTAAACTACGCATGAAAACTGTTGACTGTCTGTCAAAACAAGCTTAAGGCCTGCCTGATAGATGGTTAGACTTTCTTTGGACTCACCATACTTAAGCAGCGGGATCTGATCCGCAATAAGGTCCTTCAGCTCCGTCAGTAGAGGCTTGTGATCGGGATGCCTTGCCTCGTACGCGGCGGTCAGGAACGAACGCTCGTAGTTTACTATACCGCCTTGTACGGCTGGATCTAGCATTCCTGGAACAAGTTCGTTTTGAATTAGTATGATGACTTAGAAATAATTAGACTCACTTAACCTCTAACTCACTTAATCTCATGTTTACTCGAACCACAGAAATCTAAATATAAAGGCCCGTATCATGAAAGCTTGCTCAGTCATCGACCTATGCTTGAGAGACGCTTTTCTTTAGAATAAACGCTACTTAAGCATAAATCTATGACTGAGCAAGCTTTTATAATATGGGCCCTAGAAACCTTTCTCAACTTTAAACAATAGCTCAATAACTCCCGAATGCTCAAACGCAACTCACATTTAGGCTTGTCTTAAGATGTGATTTTTTCATAGTTTTCAATTAAAATCTGTCAAAAATTTGTCACTTGAGACATGCTTAAATCTGAATTAAATTAAAATCTTTGATCCCCCTTTTGCTTTGGTTTTGCCATAACCACTAAGCTTAGCAGGCGGTTTGGTGATCATCACAGTACAGGTGTTAAAATACACAGAAGGAAGCTGTAGGTCGATTCTTACGCCGTAACCGCGGCACAAATGCAGCAGCGGTAATTCTGGAGACGTGGCTTCAAACACGAGAGAATATCATTCTGCTGGTGTTCTATAGAGATTCTGCAGCTTACATTTATCAATATCATCAGCTTTAACTAGTCCACTGCTGTACATAAGCCGCCCCTAATGCGCGCACTTGTCTTCAACTTGCCGCATCGGGCCTCTGCCAGCAGTCTCGCAAGTCATTATCCCACGTGGCCGTAGGGAGTCATACACAATGGTTGATGACTCTAGACACTGCCACTTCAGCTTACTAGTACTTTAAGCTATGTCGATAACTTCGATTTTATGTCTGTCTCTGGATGTTTTCGTTACGAATCCTATCCGTCATAGAATCTTTTATTAGTCACTCGAATTAGACAAGTCCTCACCATTAAGTCTCATAGTAAGAGGCTGCAGCGGTGATTCTTGAGACCTAGCCTCGAATACGAGAGACTTGAGTGTTCTGTTTGTGTTCCGTAGAGATTCTACGGCGGCCTCTACAGGAGAAACCCAGTAGGTCTTCTGACTTACTACTGGAAACCATCGCAGGATGCCTGGAGAATAAAACATGTGTTATTTTTACATCAATATGTACCACTAGTTTCCACCCACGGCTTCGCACGTGCTATTCCGAGGCAAAAAGTACTATTATTATTGTAGGTCAAGAACTTCATGCGAGCATGTCGGCCCGATCCGTTCAGCAGTTCTGGCGTTGTCTTCGTGACAAACACGATTCATTCATATCACACTTAAAATTCATAAAATTTCGCCTTTAAGTATACATACATCTATCAACCCATCCAAACTTTAGAACAGACAGCGCTGCGAATTATCGCAGCGCTGTCTGTTCTAAAGTCTTCACTGAAAACCAGCGCTGGGTGGACACACCACTGTGCACCCAGCACAATGCTGAGTGAAGGCCATATTTCCTTAAACACTGCTACGCACAAAGTAAATTTATTTTGTAACTTAGGTCGTATAAATTGGCATAGAATTAAGGCTAATTGTGTATAGTAGTTTTAAGGTAAATAAAATATTTTTCAATTTTTTTTCATTTCATTTCATTTCATTGTTAAATGCCACAATGCTCTACAAGATCTTTCTCAACACAACACAATCTTCATTGAATGGACAGAGTCGTTACTGCTCAGGCAACATAAATGCAGACAGACTAGCAAAGGAAGGAGCGAGACAAAATCCAACACAACAAGATATAGGTCTCATAATAAAATAAAAATAACCTTTATAATTACAATTTAACAATAATTATGAGTATTTTTAAATTAATAATAATTATAAAAATTTTGAGTTTTCTATGCATACTTATTATATTATGATTAATTTACAAATTATATTATTATATATTTAAATATTTTATTTTATCTTATTTGAATTTTCTGTGACGTATGTTTTAATATTTTTTTTTTATCATGTTAATTATATATTGTGAAGGTTTGTGTTTTTTTGTATTGTAAATTGGCAAATTCAAATTCTAATTTGAATTTTTGTGTGACATTTTATTTAATTCTTTTTATCATGTTATGTACCTATAGTTTTAAGTTTGTTCTTAATAATATTGTATGGATTTATAATTTAATCTGATATAAATGAATAATAATAATAATAATATTTATTAATAATTAATAAGATAATAAATTCTAAATAGTAACTTTCATTAGTTTATTGTAGGATTTATCCATTTCTGCATAAAAGCCTCCTCCATCTCTTGCCAGTTTGCTCTATTTTGAGCTGCTCTTATCCATTGTTTTTCTGCTACCAATATGATTTCATCCTTCCAGCGGCGAACCGGTCGGCCCGGGTCTCTCTTTCCAACTCGTGGCCACCAATGCAGAACTCTTTCGCTCACACACTTTATGCACTATACGAGTAATAATATGACCTGCGCATAAGGTTAGTCTCCGTTGAGACTGGCTCCGCGCCCGAAATTCTGCTAGGCTATCATCGTTTATATTTTAGGTTAATATATAGGATTTCTTATTTTTGTTAAGTTAAGTTTTAATTAATTAATTCATCATAATTTTCAACTTACCGGGCAGTTTATCACTGATCTCCAGCTCGGTTCGCTCGAGCCATCGCGTTGCGAACTCGTTCTGACCAGATAGGTCGTCGTTCGAACCGTTCAATGCTTCCTCTGAAACGAAATGACGTTATAAATTGACACAGAGTTGTAATGTAAACTTATTCTGAGCGTCTGGTCGACGCTACGTGTGACCCGAGAGCTGGCGGGTATCTGGCGCAGCGCATCAGCATTGCCATACAGCGGGGCAATGCAGCCAGCGTCTTGGGGACGCGTCCGACTGGTATTGATATGGATCAGTTCAGCTACCTGTAGATTGTTTGCAACAGTCTGCAGTTAGCTTAATTGTTTTAATTGTAAATACTAGTTTTAGTTTGTTTTTATTATTGAATTGTAATTTTCTTTGTCAATAAATAATTTATTTTCAAGTAAGTCGCGCTTATTTCAAACGTCTCACGCATGACTTTTCCCAGCGTCTCACGTGAGACGCGGCCTATTCCCAATGAGGCGTTTTCCAAATAAGAAAAAACCCTATTTATCTTAATAGATGGAAGAATAAGGAAGAATAATAATTCACTGAAGAATAAGGTAGTGTAAGACATGACACTCTACCAGTGTCATGTCAACTTGTGCAGGGTCTTTGCCATTTAATTTCTAACTAAAGCGTTATGTCTTCAGTCAAGTCGAACTATTTTGTGACATGAAGAAAACGCCTCATTTACGAAAAGTTTCATCATCATCAGTGGTCTTCAACATTCGACTCTACGTTGCTCTACATCGTCAAATGCGGGTAAGAAAGAAGAGTAGTGTTCTTTTACTTGATGATGATGTGTGGATTGTCCAGCATTATTTATTCATTTATTTTCCTGGTTTCAACGTCAAGAAAAATTTTTCACGAGTCATGTGCTGTCGCTTCGAGAGCCTTGTTGGCTTCTCAAAAGCTGATCGTTAGCCTGTTGGCTTTGCTGGTCTTCTTGAGAGATAATTTCGGAGGGTTGCAAGAGCTCTAGGAGCTCCCGGGGAAGGGGCGCCTAGAAGTTATTGCATGCGGCGGTCTTGTGTGCAGAGGGGCGAGTCCGTAGACGTGAGTCAGAGTATCGTCATTTACAATCCACATCGTCTATTAATCATCTTTTTCAATAGCTACTATTATCAAAAGATAAATACTGTGGTATTTTCCCTCAACCAGAAAACAAGACCAATTTAGTTGATTTTTATGGGCCAGAGAAAGGATGATGCAAATTTTGGGGCCCCAATACCATTTCTATTACATAGTTGGATAGCTATTTTCGAGTTAAAAAAATGTTACTACGACGTCTTTCACACATAATTATAGAATAGTACTTTGTACTGTACAATTTTTGAGCCGATGTGGCATGCATGGCTCAATATGTGTAAAGCACCTTAAGACGAGAGTAGCTCGATTAACCATTGTAAAAACTCAAAAACTTTTGCGGCTCGCTCCGGTCGCTACAACTTTTTTTTAAATATACATCTTGATAAATACCTGGTCTATGAAAAGGACGTGAGAACATGAACTTGTCGACATTATTGTGTTTGTAGTACTGCAGAATTTGCTCAGCTATCGGCTTGCCGGACAGACGCTTCAGTTTGTCGCTCATCACTGGTTCTACGGCGTTGATTTGTAAGTCTGATGTGATTCGTTAAGGAATAATATCTATATGAATACTGGCTGCTGAACGCAGCTTAGCACGCTTTTATCCGGGATAAAAAGCAGCTTAAGTCCGTCCCCGGGATACCATCTACCTCCCTGTCAAATTTCACTGAGATCCGTTCAGCCGTTTAGGCGTGAAAAGGTAACAGACAGACAGACAGACATAGTTACTTTCGAATTTATAATATTAGTATGGATTATAATGAGGTAAGTTTGGAAAGTTTGTATGCAGGACGTTCGGTATGGGGGAGGCCTTTGCACTACAGTGGACAAATTATTTGATAGTTGAAGCCTGTCTACATTGATATTTCTGGGCTATCTTTCTGGGCGTGGAAAAATACATGTTGTATTTAAGGTTGCCTGAAAGAAATCGCCCATAGCGATAAGGTCGCCTTTCATCTATTTCTGCATTGCTTTCTGTCTTTGTGTGGTACAATAAAGTATAGCCTATTCTAGCTGCAAAGAAGAAAGTTACATTTCAGCTCGTACTTCTCCGTCAGATAGCTAACAGCTGTCATTCTGAGTCGCGACAAAAATCGTAGAGGGCATCTCTTTCTGCACTATGCAAATAGAGCGAGACAAAACCCCTTTCAACTAGCTGACGCGCTAACTCGTGTAAAACTACTATTACATTCTCCCTGAGTACAAAATTTCGTTCCGTCTATTACACTGAAACGGCAAAGGACCGGAAAAATTAGCGATCTTTGGTAACATAGGCAAAGATCCACTTCGGGTCACTGTGCTACGCCAGTAAGTAAATATTCTTCCTGAGTGCATATGTGCGTATGTAAAGGATACATTGTCCATCCGAGTTGGTGATCTCCTCGCCAGGAGGGTCTAACTTTAAAAGCACCTCCGCATCAGGCCACTCATCCAACATGCATTCCATGAAGCCTTGCAGTTGCTCGTACTCGTTGCCGCGATAGATGAAACCCTGTGTAGTAGATAATAGAATAGAAAATTATTTATTGTCTAGTTGTAGAGCTCCAAAAAAATTGTCCTGAATAAAACCTAGTGTGTGGCACAATACAATGGAGTCGTCAGATGAGTTAACACATAAGTACACAATAGAAAAAAAATATTAGTAGAAAAAGTAATGCCTTTCTTGTTAAAACTATAAATAAATTTTATTCAATGTTATACAACTTAGAGATGAAAAAAAATTGTGAATATAAATTATTTAATTCTAAAAACCGACGGCAAATTCCTGCATATTACCACTGATTATTAAGTTTAACGGGACAGAAAATAATTTGTAGTACTATCTCAGGATCATTTTCTATACAATAGCGAAGCAAGAATCATGAAGATCGGATGACAATTGGCAATGATCGAGTAACTTACTCCTTTTTTAAGTTGGTTGAAAATATGTAAGTTACTATACTATGTTGGTTGGTTACCTTCGTAGGTATTTTAATCTACACTTGTATTTTACCAAAAGATCACCAACAGCCGGGCTAATACACACCGCAACGACTGTTTGTCGTCCGTTTTGTCGTGCATTTGTTTCATATTCGCACAAGAAAGAGCGAGACAAAACAGTCGACAAATTTTGTGACGTGTTGAAAATTACTCGAATTAAAGTTTGTTGTCGTTGAAAAGGTAGATGAAACTCTATGAAAGATGATATAGATGTTAGAGTTGAGAGAATGCTTAAAAATAGGAACTAGTTATTGTTGTAGAAAACATTATTTTACCTTTGGTACTCGCAATAGTTCGGGGAATCCTTTTCCATGGTAAACTACCCTAAAGTATCTGTAAAAAAAACAAAATAGAATTATAATTAGTGTTTTTTTTTACTGGGATAGTATAGAAGAACCCATAACCAGATTCCCCTGGTTATGGGTTCTACTACAGTACGTACAGATAAACTTTCTTCAAAAACATAAGCATTTTATTTGTGAAGTCAACGATGGTATACCAAATATTTCTTGTCGAGCGTAAGTAGCTTCAAACATAGAATAATAAAATAAGATTGAATAAAATTAGATCTGGCTGTTTTAGATTGTTTCATTTGAGCGGGACGTATAGGGCGGTGTAATCGCGCTGTGTGCATTGATCGATTTGAGTGCGAGCAGTCGCATTTCATCACATCAACAGTTTTTACCAGTCCTCTGCTGGGCATGCCTCGCCTGATAAGTGCCTTATGGGCTATTATCATTAAGGGGTATTGCCATAATCTCCACGCTAGTCATATTGGTTGGCGATCACAGTTCGACGGTGGATCTATTCTGCGGGCGAGCGAAGCGAGCTGCAAATTTTCACTTAGTGTGGTGAGCAAAGTGAGCGTTGTAAGTATTGGCGTGCTGTGCCAGTGCAACGAGCGGATTGAGCCGCAAAGCTTCACACCGGGAGGTGAGCGAAGCAAGTCGCGCTGTGTGTATCGACATGCTGTGCCTGTGCAGTGCGCGAAGCGTACCGCTCTTTGTGTATTGCCATGCTGTGCTACCTAACTAGGTACCTAACCAACAGCCATCCGGGGTAACTACCGCGGATGGCTGTTGGTTAGGTACCGAAGGTATAGTTACCCCGGATGGCTCCTCGGCGTGCGCGTGATGGCGAGGTAGAGGCTTGCCAGCTGCGCGTGCAGCTCGGCCAGCGGCGCGTAACCGAGCGCAGAGTCCTCGTACACACGCACCAGCTCCTTCACGTTGGACACCGCACCCTCCCACTGCCGGCCGCGTGTTAGCAGCCCGGCTATCTCTAGGAACAGGTATTCCTGTGGAAGAAAAGATTCCAGTCCTATATTTTAAGCAGCATAACAAGAGGGGCCTGGCCTATCCACTGCTCCAGCCGGTGCGATCCGCACGGGCGCGCCGTCACTTCCTTTGAGATATAAATAAATATAGAACAGCGACTTTTTTAGTGCTGTCAAATTAGTATTGTTTATGCAATAACCGAATCGACACCCATTGGTGTATATTTTATATTTTACAACAAAATGCGTAAGTCGAATTCATAATTCATAATTCATTTATTGTTTGTGAATCAGGTAATTTTACAGTCGGTACATAAGACTTATTTTAGATCACTGAATTCTGCCGCTTAGGCGTACAAACATTTCATTACACATGTGAAAACTTACTAACAATCCAATACGTTTTTATTTGACTTAAAAGCATGCAATTTTATAATTTATTTCATTTACATGCGAAGTGAACAATTTCGCATGTACCTGTAGAGTCAAACGGCTTCCGTCCACTACGGGGACGATTGGTACATATTTAACGTTTACCTTAAGTTCTCTATGCGTGGTATGGTTGTCATGTTGTAAGGTGGGATGCCGCAGTCTCGGAGGCAACAGGTCGTGCGTCCAAGGTAACCACTTCGCATGTAACTGTAGAGTCAAACCGGCTTCCGTCCACTACGGGGACGATTGGTACATATTTAATATTTACCTTAAGTTCTCTATGCGTGGTATGCTTGTCATGTTGTAAGGTGGGATGCCCCAGTCTCGGAGGCAACAGGTCGTGCGTCCAAGGTAACCACTTCGCATGTAACTGTAGAGTCAAACCGGTTTCCGTCCACTACGGGGACGATTGGTACATATTTAATATTTACCTTAAGTTCTCTATGCGTGGTATGCTTGTCATGTTGTAAGGTGGGATGCCGCAGTCTCGGAGGCAACAGGTCGTGCGTCCAAGGTAACCACTTCGCATGTAACTGTAGAGTCAAACCGGTTTCCGTCCACTACGGGAACGATTGGTACATATTTAATATTTACCTTAAGTTCTCTATGCGTGGTATGCTTGTCATGTTGTAAGGTGGGATGCCCCAGTCTCGGAGGCAACAGGTCGTGCGTCCAAGGTAACCACTTCGCATTTAACTGTAGAGTCAAACCGGCTTCCGTCCACTACGGGGACGATTGGTACATATTTAATATTTACCTTAAGTTCTCTATGCGTGGTATGCTTGTCATGTTGTAAGGTGGGATGCCCCAGTCTCGGAGGCAACAGGTCGTGCGTCCAAGGTAACCACTTCGCATGTAACTGTAGAGTCAAACCGGCTTCCGTCCACTACGGGGACGATTGGTACATATTTAACATTTACCTTAAGTTCTCTATGCGTGGTATGGTTGTCATGTTGTAAGGTGGGATGCCGCAGTCTCGGAGGTAACGGGTCGTGCGTCCAAAGTAACAACTTCGCATGTAACTGTAGAGTTAGACCGGCTTCCACCCACTGCTGGGACGATTGGTACATGTTTGCTAGTTTGTGGACGTAGCTAGAACAAAAACAGTACATCTTTAGACAAGGCAGCGTATAAACTTACTGAAAAGCGGGGATAAAAGGTAAATAAACGCGATAAATAGCCCTGAAACATTTTAATGTGTTCGCGTAATTTTAAAAAGCTTAATAACATTTTAGCCATTAGTGGGTAAAAGTCAGAATTTTCTACTTCTACTCTTCATTCCTGAATCCATCCGTGCTGATTTATAAAATAAATTATGTACCTAATTCAAGTAATTCCGCTTGTTATTTTTTCACGCTTAAACATCGGCATGGGTCTTAATGAAAGACTATAACAATGGTATATAGAAAATACTTTTATTTCATCGCCTCAAAAAAAACTAGTTGTACTTAATTAAAGATGGTGGTACGAGGTACGACATAGGCAACTTTTTATCCAGGAAAAACGCTTGCGTATCCGACGGTAGTATTTTACAATTATGCTTTATTTTACTGTATGTGAGATGAAAAGGAAGAAGGATTTGACTTAAATCAGTTCGTGAAATAACTTACCGGATATACATGTGAGGTCGTTCGATTTGTTCGTAGAAATGCAGCACTTTTGTTGTTAGATGCATTCGGTGCGGCGTCGGTGATTTCAGGGCGGTTGTCCTGAAAACAAAGCTTTCCTTAGTCATGGTTACTGCAAAACTAAACTTTGTTACTGTACAAGTAGGACACTCAATCAACTGTTTAATATTTAAGTTCTGGCAAATTATTTGAACCCTATTTTGTACTGACAGGATACCGAGGTATAAATCCTGCGAGAGTATTATAAACCTTACCTGTATAGCAAAAAAGTAACAAGTTGCTTAGCAGCAGCAGCCAGAGTGGATCGTAGGAGGTCACTTGCAAAAACCAGAATAAAAAGACCGGCGTAATATTATTACCATAATATTATTATCATTTAGAGGATAGAAACTATTACTGGGTAGTTCATATTATATCGATTACTCAACAGAACATTGATCGATTATGGATCAAGTAGTTGCGTTTCACAGAGGTCACGATTATCGCAGTGCTGCGAAGCGAGCCGCACACCCCTTACAAAGCGTGACGAGCGAAGCGGTCCGCGCTCTTTGTTACCCACAAGATGTTTCACGTACTCTACTGCGGCTGCGTCCCTGATACAGCCCACCCGATTTTATTTGACGCAAGTTGTTGAAATTTCACTGCAAAATGAGCCGTACCTACAGTATTATAGTTGTGTACAATACTCCGTCACCAATGTCGCAACCCACTTCAACTAGTTTGTCCAGCTGGTCTTTCAGTTATTTTGAGCCGTACCTATATAGTAATAGAGTATCAAGTTGTCTGGCAGCAGCCGCCACCAACGCCGCGGCAGCCTGCCTCAAGTTGCCACTAGCAGCGCCGCAGAGGGCGCCACAGAGCGATACGAAACGCACGCGCCACGCCGCATCGCCGCTGCCCGCTTCTACTAGTGTGTCTAGCTTGTCTATCAGTTCGCTTTCTAGTTCTTTTAGGTGGCTTTCTCCTGTGAAAAGATATTGTTAGTTTAGTTTAACTTTTCCGAAAGGACGACCTCAGCGGCGCAGTTGGCGAAGGTCCGCCAGCGATACAGAAGGTTGCGGGTTCGATTGCCGCGCGGTTGTCTTGTTCCTATATTCTTCATCTCGTAGGAAACTGAGTTCTAGAAACTATGCACGGGAGGAATGCACGTAAAAATAGAAGGAACAAGGTACAAACTCACCAGTCTCGCCCTCAGCGACACTATGCGTATATTCCGTTTGCATCATATCGAAGAATATCGGTATAGTCGTGTTTCTAACTGCATCGTCGCGCAAGAAACTGACTTCTAGGAACGGGCCTACTAGGCAGGGGATGAATGCGCGCTTGTGGTTACCTGGAAAAAAATACTAGGTGATAAGGCAGTCAGAAAGATAATTTATTATCTTGATCCACTATAGAGCTCTCTGTCTTCTTCCCAGTAATTTTGTACCCATTGAATGTCCATTTATATCATGATTTTTTGAAATAAAACTACGTTACATTATTAGGTTCTCAGAGATACTTCGACAAGGTTCTTCGCGGTCACGTAGTGTTTGATTTCAACGAATGGGTAAATTATATATTATATATATATACTGTGCTGTAACGCGTTGCTTGTGAGCTGTGTGCAGTGTTTCCAGCTGCAATAACAATATTCGTTACCAAAACTGAACCACATCTCGTTCATAGCATGCGCCAGTCCCCATATCGCGCCGCGACGCGTTGCTTGTGAGCTGTGTGCAGTGTTGCCAGCTGCAATAACAATGTTCCTTACCAAGATTGAACCACATCTCGTTCATAGCATGCGCCAGTCCCCACCTGATGTCTCCATACTGTGCCGTGGCGCGTTGCTTGCGAGCTGTGTGCAGTGTTGCCAGCTGCATAAACAATGTTTCTTACCAAGATTTAACCACATCTCGTTCATAGCATGCGCCAGTCCCCACCTGATGTCTCCATACTGTGCCGTGATGCGTTGCTTGCAAGCTGTGTGCAGTGTTGCCAGCTGCAATAACAATGTTTCTTACCAAGACTGAACCACATCTCGTTCATAGCATGCGCCAGTCCCCTCCTTATGTCTCCATACTGTGCCGTGACGCGTTGCTTGCGAGCCGTATGCAGTGTTTCCAGCTGTAAAATTAATAAAACCATTAATTGATTCGCCAATAAAGTATCGAACATCGTCACGATTTTACTAGTCTGTCGATCGGTGGACAGGTCAACTACTGATGCCGGTGTAGAGTTAGTATAGCATATTTTTGATGCTTGGGAGAAGTCGCAAGATGCTGTAGGTGTTTTTTGTGACTTGTCAAAAGCATTCGATTGCGTACACCACAAAACATTAATCAGGAAATTACATCACTATGGAATAACACCTCTTTGGATCTTCTTACATCTTACTTGAGTGATAGGATACAAAGAGTTGACATTAATGGGAAACGGTCTTCGGGGTCTGTAGTTACAATGGGTGTACCGCAGGGTTCTATCCTCGGCCCTTTCCTATTTTTAGTTTATATTAACGACCTGCCTCATCTTGTAGAGGATAATCACGAGATCGTATTGTTTGCTGATGATACTTCATTTATTTTTAAAATTATACGAAAAAACATAAATTTACACGATGTGAATAATGCAATCTCAAAAGTTGTCCATTGGTTTAGTGTCAATAACCTTTTGCTTAATGAAACCAAAACGAAATGTATAATATTTATTCTTATTAATGTAAAACAAGTTAAGGCTGATGTAAACGAAAAGAAACGTTAGAAATTGTTAACAGTATCGTATTCTTAGCAATAAATTGACGTTTGGGGAAGGCCAATGTCCAACAGAAACCGTATTTCGGCCGCGTTGTATATTTTTTTTAGTAAGGCTGGACAATCACACGGCGCCATCTAGCCCCAGGCAAAGCAGAGCTTATGTTACGGGTATAAGATATACATGATTGTCTGGTAGAGATCGCTCTTGAGCAATTAGACCGCCAATTGTCGCTTAGTTTTTAAATTGTCTTGTTGTAAATCGTTTATATTAGATTTAGGTATGCAATAAAGTATTTTCTATTTATCTATAACTGACACACTTAGTACAATACACGACACATACATATATTTATTTTTATACACAGAAAACACCCATAATACCCGGAACAAATATCTGCAGATCGTACAAACATGTCCTGCGTCGGGAATCGAACCCGCAACCCGCGTCGCAGGCGGTCGTCAATATGAGAGAACAGTAATTTTTTTATTTGTTTTTCTTTTGATTGTTATTATTAAGTTTAGGTTCTGGGTATTTTCTATACATAAAAAAAATATCAATCTACGTTATGTATTATATTAAGTTTATCAGTCATCCATCTAGTACCCATAACACAAGCTCTGCTTACTTTGGGGCTAGATGATGCTGTGTGGATTGTCCAGCATTATTTATTTATTTTTATTTATTTAATAAGTACCTGTAAAGGCGCTATGGTTGCCACAGCCGCACAGCAGATGAACCAGAGACGGATTTGTTCGTGAACTATAGCTTCAGTTTGCTCGATCTGCAGCCGGTCGCGGAGAGTTATTGACAGTAACCTGGAAGTGGACATTTTAAGGTTCATGAAGACCAAACTGAAGTGAAAAAAGTAAATTAAGTACCTAACAAACAAGACGAAGTATGTTACCCGGTTTCTCTTCCACTGATTAGTTGACCAATGATTTGAAAAGGGAATGGAAATAGAAAGACGCATATTTAGCGATTGATAATAGTTGATTTTCAATGACTTTACAGACTGTTCAACTTATCTCGGTTCAAAATCATCCCAAATCATGAGTACTGAGACCTATACAAGGGAGCCTAGTTTAAGCAGCAAAAGTGTCACGTGACACTTCTTCTTCTGACGGAGTTTAAACATGAAAGCCGACGGGCTACCGAGAAAATGACAAACCCTGTCGGCTGTATACAATATTCATAAATGTCGCACCAACCCGCCGGGCTGTGTACCGACTTTGGTCTCTAGATTCCATTAAATTTACTTGTTCTATATTTTATTTATTTATTTATTTATTTATTTACCATTTATAACATAGGTCGTTATACAAGGCTTGTCACAAATTGTACAAATTGAAAAGATAAAATACACATGTCATTTAATTCCAGATCATAAAGTTAAATGTCATGTTTTCACATTATGGAAAGAAAGGGATGGCAATAAATTAGTACTCATAAATTCACTGATGCTGTAGAATGCATGGCTTTCAAAGAAATGCTTGATTATGTTTTTAATATTAGGTCCTTACATATGAAATTGGCGTTTTTCGTACTGGCCACTTTAATCACAAATTTCTCCTCTTTGGTAAGGAATTCCAAATTCAAATTTGTACAGCTATAGACTCATGTATTTGTGCTTCGATGATCGTCATTCATTTGTTTTTTTTCTTCTGTTTTTTTCTGTTTGCGTCACTCATTTTACAAAATGGAAAACTTAAAATATCGCATTATTTACGAGTACGAGTTCCGCCGTGGCACTAGTGCTGCGGAAACAACTCGAAGGGTGAATGATGTGTATGGCGGTCGTGTTGCAAAAGAAAACACAGTTCGTTTTTGGTTCCAACGTTTTCGTTCTGGAAATTTTGACCTGCAGAACAAGCCCCGTGGACGGCCTGAGACTCAAGTTGATAATGAAGAGTTGAAGGCTATTGTGGAAGCGGATCCATCGCAAACCACGTCCGAGTTAGCTGCAGGCTGCGATGTTAGTGATAAAACTGTTTTAATTCACTTGAAGCAAATTGGGAAGATTAAAAAGCTTGAAAGGTGGGTACCTCACGAATTGACTGAAGCAAACCGGCAAACGCGCGTCGACTGCTGCGTTACATTACTAAACCGGCACAATAATGAAGGTATTTTAAACCGAATCATTACCTGTGATGAAAAATGGGTTCTTTACGATAATCGGAAGCGCTCAGCGCAATGGTTGGATCCTGGCCAGCCAGCCAAATCCTGCCCCAAGCGAAAATTAACCCCAAAAAAGTTACTTGTAAGCGTTTGGTGGACTAGTGCCGGTATTGTTCATTACAGTTTTCTCAAATCTGGCCAGACTATTACGGCTGATGTCTATTGTCAGCAATTGCAAACCATGATGGAAAAGCTAGCGGCTAAACAACATAGGCTGGTCAATCGCTCCACGCCACTGCTGCTTCACGACAACGCTAGACCACACACTGCGCAACAGACGGCTACTAAATTAGAAGAGCTTCAATTGGAAAGTCTAAGACATCCTCCGTACTCCCCGGACCTTGCTCCAACAGATTACCATTTTTTTCGAAATTTGGATAACTTCTTGCAAGGGAAAAAATTCAACTCCGATGGGGCAGTCCAAATCGCCTTCAAAGATTTTATTGATTCCCGTCCGACTGGTTTTTTTAGTAAAGGGATCAATGAACTACCTATAAGATGGCAAAAGTGCATAGAAAATAATGGTTCATACTTTGATTAATTAAATATATTATATTAAAAAATATTCGACTTTTTGTTCCTCCCATACAAAACGCCAATTTCATATGTAAGGACCTAATATATCCTCGGCGCTTTCGTTTCTCTGCTGTTCTTTTGTTTTCTTTTGGCCACGTTCCGCATATCTTAGGTATTCCCAATTAAGACATAAGCTACTGAGCCTTGAGTTCGGTTGAAGATAGCATCGAGACGAGATCGTGACGTCTCATCTTAGTATGAGATTTGCGTATAGAGGCGATGCACCAAATTCCATAGAAAAAGGAGACGTACCGATGACGTTTCGAAACTATCGTCAACCGAACTCGGGACTCTGTTTATCCCGCAAAACCTGTAATGTATCTTACCTCAGCGCATGCAACATGACACTACACTGCATAGCCAGCATATCCGCCCAGTGCGGTTTGAACACTGGTTTCTGCAACAGTTGCAGCAACAGCCTCAGCGCATCGCCGACCAGCGTACCGGAGCCTTCCGCGCAAGTGGACTCCAACGCGCACACGACCAACTTGTACTGGTCTTCGGACATCATGCGAATCATGTCGAAGAGTACTGAGACCATACGACGCTGGGAAAAAGATAAGTGGTTAGTTCGATATTCAGTATTTTTCAGTCATACAATCAGATCTTAGTGACAAGAAGAATTTAATTAAAAATTCAAATTAAATTAAATTATGGTCAGTGTGTACTGTCAGCTGCTCAGATGATTTCCATCTCCCAAGTTTTCACTTTTATTTAACTCGAAACTTTTCAAATTAAAGCCCACGCACACATTTTTCGTACAAAGTAGTATTCGTACTTGTCAGAATGCAGTATAAATTATACACTTACTTTGAGTCAAATTGAAAACTTAGCAGTGTATACATATTTTCGCAGCTGACTGTACCCATTTAAGGTTTTGCATGAAACAAACGTCTGAAAGTGGTTAGTATAGATTTGAAAAGTAAACCTTAATGTGTTCGATATTAGGTTTACATTACAGTACGTCAAAATTTTGGAACCTAAACGATATTGTCTTATCGCTTATTCATAGGACTAGTAGGAAACCCAGTAGTTTTTCAGAAAAATAAATCTGCTGTTTTAATTTCGCTAAAAATTTTAAAATCGCAACTAATTTTGAATATTGCGGTATTGTAAATCGTTTATGGGGTAAACGTGTTCTTGAGTGAAGACCGCGACTCGGCAAACGTATTATAGGACACCCTCCGGCCAGGTAGGATGACGATCTGCGAAAGAATATATGCGGATGCTGGATGCAGCAAGCTGAATACGGAGCGCTATGGCGCTCATTAAGGGAGGCCTATGTCCAGCAGTGCACCAATAGCCTGATGATGATGAAATCGTTTCAACCTTAATATTGACATCTGTTTTCAAGAATAAGGATGAAACTCACCAACAACGCGTCATCAGTGTTATTCTCCTCAGCGAGCATCGAACCCGCAGTTCGTAGCACAGTCGGCAGGAGTCGTATCGACAGCTCGCCTATATCAGCCTCCACTGGGCCGACATCGTCTCTGGCTAGCAAAGACATCACTTCGCCTAGTGTTTCCACGCAGAGCTCCACCTGAGAATGAGCTTTGTTGTTGAGGCGGAAAGGTAGGGAATTGATTGGTGCTGAGGCGTTCAAGGGAGCTTGGAATGTTCTAGAAGGTTCTGGAAAATGGGCGACGAGTTTTTAATTTACAGGTGTATAACAGCCTGTACCTTGAACGCCAGTGAAAATGCTCAAAACATACAACTCTTAGGCCCGTAATATGAAAACTTGTTCAGTCATCGATCTATGCTTGAGTAACGCTTTTCTATGGCATAAACGTTACTTAAGCATCGATCTATGACTGAGCAAGATTTCATTATAACTAATGACTATGACTGAGCAACTATGAAGTTGCTCAGTCATAGTCATTAGTTCATGAATTTTGCGAATTGGTATTCTAATGAATACCAATTCGCAAAATTCATGAACTAATAAAACCAACTGTATCGCGGATCAATAAGAAATATACTCTATTTTGGACTCATTGGGAATTAATCCTCCCCTAAGAATTGACCAAGAAAACCAAGAGGAGATGTAAAATTGAGTTGTATGTTTACTGCATTAAGGTGCAGTTTAAAATTACTCTCACACTACAGCACTTTTTTTTTTTTTTCTATGAACAACCCTTATGCTGTTTCCTTTGCTAAAAATTTGTGCGAAATTGTTACAATATAAATTGTTTAAAAAGTGTAACGACATCAAGTGTAACATGTGTACCTACAGTGGAATAAATAAATACAAAAATACAAATACAGCGTTGATAGCTTTTTACAAACAAACCTTTCTGGCTTCGAATCAGCTGCATGTAATCAAAAACTTCAATTAAGTTGTATTAACGAGACATGGCTTAATTTACAGCGAATTGTGTAAGTTTTAAGCAAGCTCGACGAAAATGCTTGATATGAAGCAACAATACAAAGTTGTGCATTATACTAAGAAAAGAGCTCTTGTTGTAGACACATAAACCTGGTTTCTATGTAGATTAAATGGAAAACGCGTCTAACTATACACTAGCCAAACTAGATGTAGAATGTTTGTAAACACCCTTAACCTAAATTCACTCTGTTGCCGCGTCTTTTTATACGCAATTTACATTTCTTGTCGATTTGAGATCCTTTCTTCAATAAATATTGCGTACAATTATATCTGAAACTCGACGCCACGTGAGTTTTCGTTATTTGTGTCGTGGTTTGTTTACAAATATTCTACACTGAGTTTGGTAGTGTATAGGAACAGCTATGTAGAGACGCGAAATATAATTTGTTTTACACTTGGATTTAACGTTATGGAGTAAAAGTCAAACTTTTGAATAAAATATTGGCAGTTACACTAACGCACGATCGATGCGCTGTACCAAAACTCATACAAAAATTTACGTTGGTGACCTATGATGCGTGTCGTGGCAATATTTGAAAATTGTTTTATCTCGCTCTTTTCCGTGAGAATATAAAACAAAAGCAAGACAACACAGACGACAAAATTTTCGCTGTCTGTGAAATGTCGCTGGCCGGTATTGTAAGTGTAGTAGATATAAAGCTGTATACATACGATCTGCTGGTGCTTCGTCTCGCTGTCGTTGAGATGACTCGTGTCGGCCCCGAGCAGCCGCGCCGCCTTGCCTTTGGAGCGGGACTGGTGCGCCGCGGACCGGTCCCACTGCCACACCCACATAGCTAGCGTATGCTACAGTAGCGCCCGATTGTGCGTGTGTGAGTGCGAGTGTGTGAGGGTGTGTTTGGCTGTGTGATGTGTCGTGTAAGCGCCGAGAAGCCGCGCCGCCTTGCCTTTGGAGCGGGACTAGCGCGCCGCGTACCGGTCCTACTGCCACACCCACATAGCAAGCGTATGCTACAGGAGCGCCTAATTGTGAGTGTGAGAATGTGTTTGTGTGTGTGAGATGTCTCGTGTCGGCCGCGCCGCCTTGCCCTTGCGAAGAACACATACACGCGTAGGTAGCGTATGCTAGAGCAGCGCCCGATTGTGTGTGTTTGTGTGTGGATGTCTCGTGTCAGGGCAGAGCACTCTCTCCGTGTACTTTGGTGTTCGGTTTTTCGGGGGATATGTGCTTTTGTCTATATGGGTTTTAGCACGCGGCACACGAGAGACAAAAGGTCTCTCGTGTGCGTTATGCGATTCAGTTATTCTAAACGATCTATTTGGTTGGATGTCGTAGGACAAATGTATCCCGTCTGCGCAGGCTTTTAGTGTCTGGGAGTAATGTAGGTATGTGAGAGTATTCAGTATTGTTTTTGAGAGTGGTGTTGAACTTTACCAGACTGAGACTTAAGAGTCATCTTCGTAAGTGACACCAAACAGACTCTACATAAACCAGCCTTCGCGGATGTAAAGGCCATGCATGATGATGGTTTTATGTGGGTGAGTATACGAGAATGTGTGTTGTATTGTGTGAGTGTGTAGGTGTGAGAATCTGTGGGTGCGGGTGAGTACTTTTGTTCGAGTATTTGGTGTGTGTGTGATTTTACAGGTTGGTGTATGCTGAGTTGGCAATAATTCACATATCGGACGTACGTAAAAGCGTACACTAACATTAATTTGACTGTTCGTTATAAGACGACCACCCGTCTGATGTTACAACTTAATAGCAGTGGTTTTTAGAACTATAATGGGTAGCAAATATTTTCACATCAAGACGTGCAGTTAGTTGCCTAACGAACAGTCATCACACCCGCGATCTGTTACTTTGACATTTAACATATGTCAAAGTGACAGCTCACAAATGCAACATGCAACACATCAAGAGTTTGCACACAATTTAGTGGTCAAGCGACAACAATAGCTCGCTTTTAATAATTTATTTTTAAAACATCAAATAAAAATCGTTGCAATGTTATTTTTCGAAAAAGTTCACTAATATTATTTTTGAAATAGATTACATATGTGTTGTGATATAATAAATATGATTGATACTTTTTAGACATACTTAGAATAGTATAGGACCTAAGAAATGAGACGAAGAGAGAAAGACAAAGAGTGTTAGTAGAGTGATCACACGGACAAACAAAACACGTGGCGGTTAACGGGTTAACAAAGCACATACAAACTTTCAACTAATTGTGGCAAAAGACAAACAAATAGACTTCGTCTGGCGCAGTCAAACTGCTAGAGCCATATTTTACTTAAACTTTTTATAAGTAGTTTTATTTTCAGACACTTCCTTAGTAGAGTGGCTGAACGTTATTTGGTGGTTTTATTTATTTAAACTTTGTTCCACTTGACATTTAGAATCACACTTCATGCCAACACACAAATAAACTTATATAAAATTGATTAATTAATTTAGAATTAATTTTTAGACTAGACGTTATTGTTCTTTTTTATTCAAAAACATTTTAGAGCTTAGATTATGGTTAGTTTTAAATTAATAGTCTTATATTAACTACACAAATCGAGAGCTAAATGATGAAAGTTAGTCATATGAATAAGATAGTTACATACGAAATACACAATACATACATGAACATATGAAATTAACTGGACAGGTGAATAAATTTATACATAAAATACAATGATATTTACATTAATAAAGCGTGGTCTGACTGATCCTTTTGGCTGCGCCATATTGTTTTTTAAGCCTAAGCAATTTGTTTTGAAGTCAGTCCTAACGCAAAATATATTCTCATGGAAACCTACGATGAAATAAATGTTTATTTTGTCTTAGTGAAGTTAGAAATCACGATTTGTGTGCATATCTCACGATGCGGGTGCGACGAGGGGATAAACATAGCTTTACTAAACTTATGTTAGTTGAGTTAGTAATTACGCTTCAAGTATTAGTAATATTAAGTTTAGCACCCAATCTTTTAACAACGAGACTAGGCCGCGGGATTTTATAAAGTGAATTGTATTTAAATTTGACGTACTATTTGTATGGTATGACAATTCACTCACAATCATATGTTAGCCAGTAATACGACCTAAACAATTTCAACTTAAGAGGCGCAATGTGCGCCATTTTGTGAAAAGGATAGGCAAAGGATTTCGCGTTCATAGGAGTGGGACAGACAATAAGTTATTAGAACGGCGTAATCGCAAAAATCTAGTTTTTGTTTATTTACAATTAAACTACGCAACTTATGAAGAAACTGGTTCAAGGAACCAAATAATTTGTAATAACCTACGAATCACAATATAAGTAATTTCAATAGACCGCAGGTTTCCTGAGATCTCAAACAAATTATGTGAGAAACAGTGCACTTTCATGTTCGTGTTTTCACTTTCAAGGAACCAAAGAAAAAATGTTGAATTGTACGTAAGTCGAGGTTTCTACCACGGGGATCCCGTGAGTACTGAGATCTAGGCCTAGTTTGACAACCAAGCCCGTCAGGTTCACCTCTTATGAGTTGATTAAATTTAAAAATAAACCATGAAATGGAATTAAAGTTTTGTAAGATTGTGTACTGTAGTACTACATAACATTCTTTCACCAAATGCATGCTAAATAGTTGTAACAAATAAATGTAACAGTTTCCATGCTAAATGAAATAAAAATAGATTTATATGTTAGTGAAGAATAATGATAGATCGTCATTGAAAACTTATGATATGAAACTCTTTAAACTTTTGTAGTGACCTTCATGTTTGCCCAGTCACAAGGTCACCATAGCCGAGATCGGCTCGTGGCATCATTATCATTCAAATAAATAATATAAGAAAATACATGACATGCTATACAAGAACTTAAATATTTAACAAATTATCCCAAACATAAAACTTCAATGCACCCATTTATTTCGTTGCTAATGTTTAATCTGTAAATTTAATAAAATGGATGGGGAACAAAGTAATGCTTTGTCCCACTGAATATTAGTGCTTAGGTACACCAAAAACTTAGATTTTGCCAATAAATTGCTACTACAAAAACCTGACTGCGCCACTAAATCGCCAAAGATGACTTCAACACTAAATTGCAAAAGTAAAGAAATGTAATTCAGCATATAATTCGATATTAATAAATACAAATTTACCATTGGCTAATGAGTGTCTTATCATCACAGTGCATTGTAAAAGACTTGCAGATGCTGGATGCAGCAAGCTAAAGTCAGGGCGCTATGGCGCTCACAAGAGAAGGCCTAATGGTCTAAAACATACCCCTAGGGCTTAAGCCACAATAAGACCCAGCTTTAGTAACGTACAAATAATTATTCAGAAAGAAATCATAAATTAATAAATACTATTTACAAAATGTACAACATAAACAGTTGTGTTAATAACGAATTTTGGTGGCATGTGCAGATTAAACATTAGCAACGCTGTAATTTCAACTCTACCGCGTACAACATAAAGTGCTATTCGGGCCGCATGCATCGGCGTGCGTGCTTACCTCGGTGCCGGCGACCGCGTCTCACGAACACAACTGCCACGACCTTGTGTAGTGGGGATCGAGCGAGAATCGAAAAATCATAGACTTTTCTATAAATTGTAAAAAAAATTGGAAATCTAACAAATTAATACAATAATTACATAACAAAAAAATATATATCCCTCCGGCTGCGCTAATCTTTTACTTTTAATAAAACTAAAGCATCACAAAGTTTACTACTTTCCAAGCAAACAGGTAAAAAAAAAATGAGCCGAACGACAGAACAGTCCAAATTGAGAGAAATAATTTTCTTCATGATGACAAAGAACAAAAGCATTTAAATAAAGGCTTCGATTCCCGCCCGAGCCTCCAAATCGACAAAACAAGTGACAAACGAACACATAAACACTGGTGCGTACATACCATTGTCAGGTGATTTAGGACGGACAAATATAAAACAAAATCCAGATTGAAGATTGCAACTTAGTTTTCAAAAGTTTCTTGATCAGAAAAAGGGCAAAACATAATGGAAACTAAAAAACGTAAACCCTTTTTTAGTTCCAAGTAAGTTTGACATTTCTTATTTATAAAATATGGACCAAATTCGGCAGAAGATAGCCAAAATGATGGATTAACTGTTGGGAATGATCCAAAATCAGCATACTTACACGGGAAGATTATGCAATCTTCAAACTGATTTTAATTGTTATTCACTTGAACACAAGTGTCAAAGTCTAAACACCTTTTAAAACCAATAATGTTTAAAAAAAATTGAGTTAACCCTAAACTTTTAAGTTAGGTATCTAACTTCACGTTTACTAGAATGATAATTTTACAGCGGATGCCTTGTACATCATATTTTAGGCTCAGTAAAAAAAACGGTGCTGCATAAATTGTGTACAAGAGCACTTGATACTATTGCATATTGAACAATGGGACAAAAACACATTATTTAAGTGTAATTATTATTAAAGACAAGTGTACTAAGTATACAGAAATGTACTGACACAAGATAAGAATTAGTATTCTTTTGTGAAACTTGATTAGGAAGTTGGGACTTGAAGAGTTTCAAAAACTATTTTAAAGATCTCTGGAAATAAGTTTTCACAACATGAGAGTCAGATAAAATAAAATCACTTATACATTGATATGACTTAACAATTATTTTTCAAAAGCTAGATTTTAATGACAAAAATCTGCACTCTATTTAGTTTATTTGGAACTGTTTACTTTGGAAGAGAAAACGATAAAAATCAAGGTAAGTCTTTTGGTAATCTAAGGCCCGTATTATCAAAGCTTGCTCAGTCATCGATCTAAGCCTGAGTAACGTTTTTCTATGGAATAAACGTCACTCAAACATACTCAAACATAGTACTTCTATTATTTAATAACCAAATAAACACCCCGGATGGCCGCAAAAGACCGTCTTGAGTAAAAGTCAATTAGGATTTTACCCTGAGGGACGAAACTAATAAAAAAAAAATATTGGTGTCGATTTGTTTGGTACCAATAATAAATTTATTTGACAGAGTTATAATTATGCTCTACTCCTTATTTCTATAAGAAAGAAAGGGCCTACAACATATTTTGTGCCGGCCAATCAGTTTAGTTTTGGTGCCAACCAAATCGATATCATCTATTTACCTACCTAGCTAAACACATCAAAGAAAAGCTATGCAGACTCACCTCAGCCTTATCAGCAAGTAAAGCGTGAAGCGTGTTCGCTAGATGCGGTAACATCAGACTGCGAGGCGCGGGGGCCGCACCTAGCGGGCCGCGAACCAACTCCAGCAAGGCCAGCATGCGCTGCTTGCTGAGACGACCCATCGGCAACGCCTCTAGTGCTCTCACTACGTACGTGCTGGAACAAGTGTGGAGTGTTTTTGTTTATAGTTAGTATTTAAACAATGATCCCATGTTATGGCACAGACAGCGTCATCAATAGTCGTATTGATCACAGTTTGTGTCGTAACACTGAGTGCCGCTGCCGCACACGCTAAAAGCGTAAACAGTAAACATCTACTATATCCACCAATGAAAATAGAAAGAGGGGATGTACTGTATGCCTAAGTAGGTAGGTAGGTACTTACTGCCATATAGAATAATCTGTGTACGCATTGTCTAAGAATTCTTTAAAAAACTCAGAAATACATATATCTAGATAGAAGCAAAGAGTTCGCCGATTTGTATTGTATTTGTATTATTTTATGTTTGTACGATCTGCAAATATTTGTTCCGGGTGTTCTGGGTATTTTCTATATATAATAAAAAATATCTATCTATGTATGTATTGTATTAAGTTTATCAGTCATCTAGTACCCATAACACAAGCTCTGCTTACTTTGTTGGGGCTAGATGATGCTGTGTGGATTGTCCAGCATTATTTATTTATTGAAACCGAGCGTGTAACATTTTGCATAGGTACTTTGACGTCACGAGTGTAATTTAATGATTTTGCTGTTATTTTTAGTGATGTTGAACAGTTAGTTCTTAAACAACAAGGCATTTTGTTTTTATAACCTGACGTCTCACGTGGAAAGCGGTCGGAAGCGGACTGAATATCGCAGCGAGCAAAGAGGCTCTCCAGCCCCTCTTTTCGGCACGCGAGGTAAATAAACTTTTTGCTTCTATCTAGATATACTTGTATTTCTGTGTTAATAAATCTATCATAGACCACACGGCACACGGTGTACCCTACAGAGGGGTTTGCCCTGCAGTGAGGCAATACGGGCTAAAAACTCACCATAGATCGTGTTCGACCCTTTGACGACATGACGACATCCAGCTCGAAAAATAACAACTAACTAACCGGCTAAAGGTTTCTTCGTCGCTTCTTTACTTTAGTCTACATACCGAAGCGACTGAAATCTAAAATATCACTTTATTTCCGTGTCAGTGTTTAATTATTAAGAATTTGACCTTTTCTAAGTATACATTTATTGTATTTATGGAAATAAAGAGTTTTTGACTTTTACTTTGACATGCGGGACTCGCGTGCGAGAAAGAATTTAGTGCGGCGCCCCGACACGGTTGCGCCTGATCATACTTCAACAATCTTTACCAGTTCACTGCTGGACTTAGGCCTCCGATAATATACCTTATTGGCTCTTATCATTAGGGGGTAATGGTTTCAATAAGATGTCGCGAAACTAAACAAACTTGACATCACTAAAATTATGCCATCTTTTTAAATCAATCTTCTATTCAACGTACTCTCTCTTCGCTCAGTGCTCTCTTGGATGCGAACCCTGAATGCGATATATTTGGGGATGTGTGGAAGCTACTGACGTTTAAATGCCTGGCTTTTTGCGAGTTAGGTACTAAATATAATTATGTATCTAATTGTACATGCTAAATTTGATCGCTATTTTATTTAATATTTACTTTGAATTTTATTTTAAACTAGCTGCAGCCCGCGGCTTCGCACGCTTTTTACCGAAATAAAAGGTAGCCTATGTCCGGCCCCGGGATGCCTCGTTGCCAAATTTCACCGAGATCCGTTCAGCCGTTCTTGAGTTATAAATAGTGTAACTAACACAACTTTCTTTTATATAGATAGATATAGATATTAATAGTTTTTATCATTATTTAATTTTTATTACATAATTTCTTAGTATTATGTTGACTATGCAAGGTATGTTAATTCTTTTGACACGAAACATTAGTTATCGTAAGTAAGTATTATCTCATTTATCACTTAGCATTGTATTAATTTTAATTTTATTCTAATTCTTGTATGACAGTGTAATTGATAATTTATTTCAGTGCTAACTCAATGAATAACTTAATTAATTAGTTTTGATCGTTATAAAAGGGACGGCTTCATTTTTGTGCTGTCAAATTAGTTTAGTTTTGGCGACATCTGAATTGACACCAATGTCATAATCCCCACGCTCGGCATGCAGGTTGGGGATCGCAGTTCGGTGGTGGATCTGTTCTGTAGGAGGCGCCGCTGCCCGCCCCTCGGTGGATATTCCTTAGTCGCCTCTTACGACACCCGCGTGTGAGTTAAAATCTACGGCTATAGTAAGACTCACCATAAATCAGTATCGGGGTACACTTTGACGACATGCGGGACTGCGTGCGGAAAGAACTTCAGTGCGGAGCCCTGGCATGTTAGCGCGTGATCGCCGCATCGCATCAGCCAAACTAGGGACTCCAGGAAACTCTGAAATTAAGTGAAATATGTATATCAGATTTTTATCATTACAATTTGAGATGGATAGAACGTAACGCACTCTGGAATAATGTATTAAACTATTTATAAAACCAGTTTTTTGGTAGGTCTTTCAGATCACCTAGATAGGGAAAGTCCAATTTTATTCATTAGACTCTACACGTAAACTGTTACTATAGTTGTAAAACTATTGTTTTATGATGTCAATTTGTTTTACAAGTATTTATGCACAGATATCTAATAGTGGACTATACAGTACGCACCTTACTTACCTACCTCTGATTAGTTAACGTTAGGTACCAACCTGCCTAGGTACTACCTGCCCAGGTACTACCTGCCCAGGTACTCGTACATTTACAAACATTTAGTTGTAAAACTATTGTTTTATGATGTCAATTTGTTTTACAAGTATTTATGCACAGATATCTAATAGTGGACTATACAGTACGCACCTTACTTACCTACCTCTGATTAGTTAACGTTAGGTACCAACCTGCCTAGGTACTACCTGCCCAGGTACTACCTGCCCAGGTACTACCTGCCCAGGTACTCGTACATTTACAAACATTTAGTTGTAAAACTATTGTTTTATGATGTCAATTTGTTTTACAAGTATTTATGCACATACTTGCCCTGTTTTCGTGTGCAAGTATAAAATCTTTATTATACTTTTACTAAAAAAAACTAGAATTTATGAAATGGTAACATCGCTTATTACTTTGGAAATATTACACCTACTGGAAATTGGCATTATTTTATTACTTTAGATCATAGAAGCCAAAAATGGGTAGTGAAGGTGTCGCTGGCGTAAATAAATAGCCCTTTAACCGCGCGCTGCATCCGGAACCAAAAACCCATTTCGCGCGCTGTGTTTAATAAGAGTAGTCATCTCAGTATGACATTGATTGGTTCGAGCGGGAGTGCTCGCGTTTGACAACAATCACGATTGTTCCAGCGCGGCAAACGAAGAGAGCCACAAACATTCTCACAACGTGGCGAGCGAAGCGAGCCGCACTCTCTCACTGTAGCACACCGCTCTAGGACGCGCAAGACATCCCGCGTACTTCACTGCGTTCCTGATACATCTTATAGATACATTTTTAAAGGTTGACGCGACCATTGTTTGTTATTTCATACAATTATACAATACAATTATTTATTATCAACGCTGACGTCACAAATCTAGGCCTTCAGTATACGAAAAACACAAGGGGATCGCGCCATCTTTTAAAAATGTACCTATAGCCAATTGTATGTATATTCGTTGTGGTTCGTTATAGGACACCCGCGACACAGGCTTGTCCTAGTGCGGGATCCACTGCTACTGTATACTTTGCATGACATATGTGGAAATAAATTATATTTGTTTCGTTTTGTTTTTTGCCCTCGTTATGTCTTATTTCAACCTGCAGCATCTTACATCGAACAGTCTCTTGAAGTCGCTATCCTCGGCCCTGTGCTGCAACTCCTGCCTCAGCTGTCGGCTGCGCACTATGATCCGCACTAGACTTTCAATGCACTTCATGCAGAGTAGAAGACGTTTTAGCGCTTCGTCGTCAGAGGAACGCGCCGCGCGGATCGCCCATACGGTAACTGAGATTAGGTTCCTGTGGGGCAGAAAAATTATGCAGTTTATATGAATGAAAAATAAACCATTCAACGATCAATTTCTAATTTTACTTTATAGTTTTTTCGCGATCACCCCTAATGCTAAGCGAACGATTGTTCGCTTTGCATCCCTATGGTTTACAGTATTTAATTGCATTTTTTAAATAACCGTCGGTTGTGGTGCCTGTTCAAGCCCCGTTTGTGTTGCAGTCACTCGTGTGTAGACACACATTTGGTTGCTAGCTCAACTGTCTCACTTTTTTTTTATGTTTCTCTGCTTTCTGGTACACAAAACTTTTGAAACTGCAATGGTGATAAAACCCTTAATAACTCATCTGTGGCTTTGCGGCTAATTAGCTTATCACTTTACCACCACTACTTAGTGGTGGTAAAGTGATAAATACCATTCCTACCAACCTCTCCTGAAGCAAGTCAGGTAGAAAATCGGCTTGTACGCTATGGGCACTAAGGCCCGTATAATAAAACTATGCTCAGTCATTGATGTATGCTTAAGTAACGCTTTTGCTCTAGAAAATTGTAACTCAAGCATAAATCGATCACTGCGCCCTTAAAGTGCGGTCACTTAAAGCACATCAATTACGTCCGCTACTGAAATAGCCCCCCTCTGTCCCGCTCCTATAAAGGCGAAATCCTATGCCTATACTTTTCACAAAATGGCGCGAATTGCGACCTCTTAAATCCAGTTCTATAGACCCCGTCTCAACGCTGCGCGATACATACTCGTAGGCGAGCGGGTCACAGAAGCTATCGTCGATGTAGACGTGCAGCACGGGCTGGAAGTGCAGGTACTTGTGGTCCGCCACCAGCGAGATGACGCGGAGCAGGCCCCGCAGCACCACCACGTGCACGTGAGACTCGTAGTAGCCTCCGTCTTCTTCCACCTGAGGAAATAAACCAATTTACACTCTGGCCAAACTCAAGATACAATGTTTACAAATATGGCTCCCATACTTAACCTAAAAATCTAATTCTTGTTTTTTTTCGACAGAATTTGCACTAATTTTTAGTTTTAGGTCGTTCTTATACAGCCATATTAATAAAAAAGCTCTACTCCTAGCTTACTACAAAACTACTCTTAGACTAGTTAATCCAAGACTAGCCGAGTATCAACTTCGATAATTACAATGCTAATAATAAACATGAAGTAACCTCGGAGTTACAATGCATTCGTTACTCCGGGATTAACCATGCGTTATGGCAACCCGCATAATTTAAAAGTAAAAAGAGTGAGGAAATGAATGAATAATGACGTCATTGATGACAGTGACACACAAAATTATGAGTTTGACAACCTGTTTTAGTGAGTGTTTTATTTAAATATGAGTTTTACTTTCTAAGTTGAAGATTACATTCTCTTTATGATGAAGTTGATTTGTTTTTGTGGCGGCTGGTGTGTGCAATAATTATTATTCATTACAACACTTTATTTTAGAGGATTCTTACGAATCTTATACATTTTTACTCGCCTCGGTAATGGAATTTGGTTTAGGAGTAGAGCTTTTTTATTAATATAGCTGTTAATGTTTAGTGTTGAAAATTATATTTTAAACTCTACTTCAAAACGAGATTTTGTATTTTTCTGTTGTGAGTTGTTTACAATCAGATTTTCTTGAAAATGGCTTGAGTATAGATTGGTAATCTGTCCTGCGACGCGACCGACGCCTACTTTCCAGAAATTCAAATTCACATGTGGGCATCGCGTCGCGTTGGTCCCTTATGGTTGGTTGGACAAGGGGTTACGCGGAAAACTAAGGAGGAGCCTTGGTTCCATGTAGGTATCTCATGTACACGTTTGGAAACTTAGCCCTCCAACCCCACGTCTTGCGTCTTGCTTGTATCCATACCAATATTATAAATTCGAAAGTAACGCTGTCCGTCTGTTACCTTTTCTCGCCTAAACGGCTGAACGGATCATAATTAAATTTGGCATTGAAATAGATGGTATCCCGGGGACGGACATAAGCTACTTTTTATTCCGGAAAAGAGCGGGCGTAGCCGCGGGCAGCAGCAATTAATGTTATATTTTTTTTATTGTAATAGAAATGTAAGCTTAGTTTTTGTTAAATTTATCTCGTTGGGAGTATAATTTAGGTTTTGTTAAATAAGACGTCGAGGAAAATCTCATATACAAACGTTCTGTTACTTTATTTTGTTTTGTCACATAGAATGTATTTTTTGCACTATTATAATTTAGAATTATTGGCGTATGCCATGTTCGGCAAAACCCTCATCTCTTCATGGCTAACTTCCTGTCCGTTATAAAAATTCTAGCCCATTACAAATTTCTGATATTGAAATGAAATGAAAATTCATTTAATATAAAAATAAATTCAAAATTAGTTTGATGAAACGGATAGCGGATCTATCCGTTTAGTGCTGTAAAATTAATTTAGTTTAGGTTTGGTGCTAGCCGAACTGACGCCAATGTCACATATGAGTCAATTCAGGTAGCTATTTTACCTTAGTGAGAATATTGAAGAGCGCATCGAGTATATCCTGAAGAAACTTGACTAGCTCCTCGCTCGGCACTTGCAGCAGCCTCGTGAGCGCCTCCTTGAGACTGTCTTCCGCGGAGTGGTAAGTATTCCACTTCAGTACGCCTAGGATCTCCTCTGAAATAGAAATGATTGTTGTTTGTATTGAGTTTGTTTACACATCTACAGCGTATACTGGTCCATTGCTGGACGCTGGCCTCCCCCTGATAAGCGCCTTATTGGCTTTTATTATGTGGGGGGTAATTCCCATAATCTCCACGCTGGGCATGCGGGTTGGGGATCGCAATTCAAAACTCTATTTCAAAAATGTATTTGCGAACATGAGTCATAACGATGTAAAAGCACAACATGTTTAAACTAAATCTAGGACATGCAAATTATGTAGAATTGATCTGCAGGAAGCGTTGACGCTCGCCCCCCGGTGGATATCTCTTAGTCGCCTGTACTAAACCCGCGGGAAGAGTTGGGGTGGTGCAAATTCTAAGTCGGCACCGCACGGAGTTTGGTTTTTTTTTAATTAAGGGCAATGGCCTTTATTAACAAAGAAAATTACAATCAAATTATAACTAGTATTTACAATTGAAACAATTAAGCTAACTGCAGACTGTTGCAAACAATCTACAGGTAGCTCAACTGATCCATATCAATACCAGTCGGAAGCGTCCCCAAGACGCTGGCTGCATTGCCCCGCTGTACGGCAATGCTGATGCGCTGCGCCAGATATCCGCCAGCTCTCGGGTCACGCGTCGCGTCGACCAGACGCTCAGATAACTTTTTAAAAACCCGGAGAGCCTCGGTACCCCACGGACCTAGGGTCTCGACCCCAAAGGGAGCAAATATGTAAGCTCTGTCGAGACCTGCATATTTGCGTCTCTTGAGATCCTCGGCCAAATCTGCCGCCGCACCAGCCCTTACGGATGTCCTTGGAAGATGGGAAGGCGCATGTGTGTCGACGCATGTAGCGTCCCACACAATGGGCCTCCCCAACTCCCATGGGACTAGTGTCATGCCGTCAGGCCTCTTACCATCGTCACGCAACAGACCATTCGGTTCGAGAATAGCTGGTACGTTAGCGGTGACAAAGGCCCGCCGGATGACGTCGTTAAGGCTGGCATGACGAGACATCCGACCGGCGGCCCTAGTACACGATAATCCGTGATGACCAAGCTGTTCGACAGCAGTACCGCACTGGCATTGATGAGGCGCGCAACACATTGCACCCAACCGAAGACATGTTGCGATACGGAAAGTTACGGGATCCAATAAAGTGCCAGTGTTAAATGAAGGAAATGCTTGCAACCAATGTCCTGACTCCCATTTAGAAACGGCCAGGAGACGGGCACGATCTGCAGAGCTGGAGCACGTTTGTAACAAACTATTCCGTGTCAACTCACACCCCGTCCAGGCCCGTCCCATTGCCGTTGAGACAAAAGAGATTTTGGGGGAGCAGCATTAGGGCAAGCATTATGCCAAGCCATTCGAGCTTCGTCTAAAAATGAAATTTTGAATGAAATTCCAGGTGGGACCAAACAAGATGACTTTAAAAATTTTTCCACTAAAGAACTAGTGCTGTAGACGGAAGACAGGAACGCTGGAAGGGCTACACTTGAAATTTTGCGTATACCTAAGCCTCCCAATTTGACAGGCAGGGAGGCCTGCGACCATGCCTTGTCATCTAAATCGACATTCAAAACCGATGATAGAGTATTCTTTATTATGTTGTCTAAGCCTTCCAAGAGCAGTTTGGTTTTTTTTTTTTTTTTTCGGAGTTTGGTTAATTCTCAGCTAAAAGATGTGCACTACCGGACAAAGGCCTCACCAAAGGTTATATGTTTGGGAGGTTTTAAATAATCGTGACACTTGGCAGACTGGTAGGCGATCGCAGTTCGGTGCTGGGTCTGTTCTATAATAAGAGCTTCAGAGTTTTGTTGTTTCATAATAATTGGCTTTCATAACTGTGATCTAGGCTTTTGTCCTCTATACTAGTGTTTCTCAAAATGATCGCTAACGCACCTTTGTGAGTGCTAAGACAGGACTTACGGGGAACAGGGCCCTGAGGATGTAAACGTGACGGATGAATGGGGTCGGCGAGTGTGTGGAATGGTGGGCTCGCCGGCTATGTATGGGAGGAAGAGGGGACGCCAGTCGGGCCGCGGTAGGTTTAAATGTAAATGTTCCCGTGGGTCATCGGAGAGGTTTTAGTGGGTCGAGTCTCACATAACACATAATTCTGGTCCCCCAGACCAGTCTATTCGTAAACGAATTACCTCCGACGAGAAAAACAAAAAAAAGGCTTGAGTATGTTAGTACGTGTTTAATTGAAGCGGGTGAAACACGCTATTATCCGCTAGTCACGATTTCAAAGGGTTCTGACTCAAAGCGAGAGTCAGATGTTCAGTTTGTGGGCGATTATAATTTTTCGCAGTACAGTACATACCTCTCTGTGTAAGTTTAGTAGAACACAGGCGAGTGCAGACAGTGAGCGAGTCTCGGTGCACCAAGGACAGCACGCCGCGAGACAAGCCTCGCTCGGCGCCGCAAGGCACGGACTCCTTTCTCTGAGGCAGCTCGAGGCAACATAGAGCGGCCTCGAGATCCGCTGTACCGTTCGAACGTTTGTGTTCGATCTGGGGACAAATGATAGGAATTAATAAGTTTCATCGTAATAAAATGCAACCCTATTTTACCCACAGATGGGCACCTCCGGAATTTTGTGATTGACGTCAATTGACGCCTCGTATTGTTTATTGTGTCGTTGACCTGACAACGCCAAGCTACTGATCGGATTGGGTTGATCAATGTTTGTGTAGGCCCGCTATATCGTCACGCTTGGCAGGCGGGATGGTGATAGCAGTTCGGTGGCTGATCTGTCCTGCAGGGGACGCTGCTGCCCATCCACCGTTTTATAATTGTAAGTCATCTCTTACGACACCCGCTGGGGTGGTGTTAGTTCTAAGCCGACAGACACCCCACAGAAAAATAAAACCTATCCTAGTTACCCCGTAGCGCCCTGCCTTCAGAAACTTGAAACTTTTAGCGGGCAGTAATGAGTTTTTAATCCTCTTTATAAATGCGCCACAATTATCTTAGCCGCGCACTTTTTAAATTTGGAACGTCTTAGTGTTCAGCGCCAATGAAATCGAACTCAAATATTGTTTGAACAAAGACTGGTTGGTACTACATCCAAACAACGAGATTCACCGTCACATTTTCCTGAAAATGAGCCTGATTAGGACATTATTTCAAACACGCGGAATATAAAATTTACAATAATCTCTAAACCTAATAAAACTGTAACAATAAATTTTCATAACTGCGAAAATGTCTCAAATATAAATATAAGTTTTTAGTTGATTTATTATAAGATACTATTTAATTTAAATTTAGTTGTTACTCTATGTTTTATTAAATAATAATATTACAATAAAATATGAGGCGCCTTTTATTTTCTCATCGAGGGTGATGAAAAGTAGAGTGTATCACTCGGGCGCAAAATATATTTTTGGCTCGGGCGACGTACTTTGAATCCCTCACTACGTTCAGGATTCTACTAAAGAATAGAATCCCTCACTTCGCTCTGGATTCAAAAAAGCGCCCTAGCCGTAAAAATATTATTTTGCTCTCTCATGATACAATCTACTATTTCTCATTCGCGATTCCACTTAAGTACACGTTTACACTAGCGATTGTCGGTTCTACGCGAGATATAGCCGGGTCTTTAGCCTGATAATTATTTGACTTAAACGGCTACATGAGCTAAGAAATAGACGAGTGTTACATGACATGACATGTCTAAGACTAACGTTAATATTAGTTAAAACTCACCTTATAAACGCATAGATTGTGCATCTTATCTGGCGTAGTGGTGCCTTCTCTCTGCATCAGCCGCAGGTAGGACAAAGCGAAGTGTTTCTCGGAGCGATCCTTAGCTTCGTTGGAGCTTCGGTGTCGGCAGAGAAACACTAGGTGGGCTTCTTTGAACTCGTCTATGTCTAGGCAAACCTGAAAAAATTATGAATGGAATATAATTTAGAAATTATGAGTTAAGATAAAGTTTCGAGTATGATTGAGTGGATGAGTAGCATTTTGTCAGAACCTTGTCTAAAATGGTTTGCCAATGATGTTCAGCCTCATTCTAGCCCGGAAACTTACTGCTCCTTAAGTATTCAGCGTGCGAAGCAGCGTGCAGAGCAAGTCTAGTATTATAAATGCGTTAGAATACATTTTTAGATCTTTGTTCCGTCTTCACGCAAAAGCTACTGAACAGATTGAGCTGAAATTTTGCGTTAATGTGGTTCCTGGAATCTGAAACCTGGAATAACAAAAGGCCGGGAAAACCCGTCCAGAGATGCGAGCAGAAGATAATTTAACAACATAACAGAAACAAGCAAGACTGACTTTAAAAGTTTCCTGCCATCTCGGCCGGTCATCGTGATAGTAGACTATTGATGTATATTCATCAACGAGTGGCACTCCAGCGCCGATTGAAATCACGCCCTGCGGACAAAGAGATAAGTCTTACAATGTAACAACAAGGCATCAAACTTCAAACTAATATTATAACTAGTTACTGCCTGCAGAATCGCACGCGTTATTTATAAAGAAACGTTTCAAAATTATTTATATCCCATGGGAACTGTTTTATGGGATAAAACGTAGCATATGTTTTATTCCAGGCTTAGAACAACAACTATGCAAAAAAAACTTTCGCATCATCACATCACACTAATAATATAAATGCGAAAGTTTGAATGTTTAGATGGATGGATGTATTACTTCTTCATGCCAAAACTACCCAAACGGATCGGGCTGAAATTTTGCATACAGGTAGTCCTAGGCCTGGAATAAAACGTACATTTTATTCCATAAATCAGTTCCCATAGGATATAAATAAACCAGCGTTTCTATAGAAACAACGCGTGCGAAGCCGCGGGCCGAAACTAGTACATAAATAAATCACACAGCATAATCTAGCATCAAGGTAAGCAGATCTTGTGTTATAGGAACCAGATGAATGTTTTAATAATCATCATCGTATCAGCGGAGTTATACCTTCTAAGTACTGATTATTAGGTTATGTGACTTCGGCCTCTTGAAATTTCTGCCATCCTCGACGGTCTTTTGCTAACCGTATCAAATCTCCGCCACGTTTACAATGACGTCGACCTTTATGGCTCAGTGACAGTTGAGAAAAGTTGCCATTTTGTCTGTCATGAGCAGTTTCCAGCCAGTGTTTTGTAAAAAAAGTAAAAAGCAAAGTTGATGGAAACAAATATAGTTACAAACGTGAAATCAAAAAAGGTCGTCGCTCAGCATTATGCACAGTAACGATGACGCTACTGTGCGCTAGTTTTATGCGACACCTAGAGGGCGCAGCAGCAGCAGCAGTGACATGCGCGTAAAACAAGGACAAAGGTACACACAAGGACAAAGGAGGTAGATTTTGCTGCAGTCTCGCAGGTCCGCGTTCACATTTTCCGGCTTACTATACTAGTTTTTTGACTAGAAAGTACGTACTGGCATAGTCCGTCCCTTGCTGTCAACGACCCTAGCAGTAAGCTCTATGTTCCTTTCGGATGACTTCCCGCCCCCTTTCGAGAAGCTTCCATGCGCCACCGTCACATACAACTCGTTGCGAGCGTCGCCTGGTAGGATGACCTCGGGGAATCCCATCTTGCGGGCTTCGCAGACGTTGCCTACTACTAAGTGTGGGTTCTCTTCTCGGATCTAGAATAAAGAAAATTGATTTACGATTTTTTGAGACGTAGTTTGGAGTGAAGTGGCTTAGGATTGTGATCTATAAAGAGAATCGGGGAGACCTTTATATTAAAAATATTTTTTTTATCTGAACACATCTTTATTAGTATTATTTATCGGGTATTTATCGTCATCCCGTGACAACGACAGTGTGTAAACCTGTTGAAACGTAACGTATGTGGAAAAATACATAAATGTATGCGATAAATACCCGTTAACTAATACTAATAATGACCTTTGCATTTGTATTGTATCAGAATCAAAAAATGTGTTTCACACAGCATAATCTTGCTCCAAAGTAAACAGAGGTTATATTACGTTTTGATGGGTGTTTAATAATAGCTAATTAAATACTTGATTTATGTAGGTACAGAAACACCTAAGGGAACGTACCCATACTACGTGACTTCAGGGGGGGAAGGTCTTCAAAAAACCACGTTGGTCACAGGGGAGGGGGAGGGGCTTAGGTTTTCGTCACGTAGTCAATATCCTCTAGGGAATTCTCAGCTTTTATCGAAGATGATTGGGAAGAAAAATAAATGAGAATAAAAGAAAACAAGACTTGTTTTTGTAAAATAAGTAAGTCTGTTACAATATGGTTTTACTTTTACAATAAGTTTTTTCTTCCTGATAATATTTTTTCTACTTTTAACTTAGTATAAATATGCACGCACTCTTGGCGTCACGTGGCAAGCGCTGTATTAATATAGACAAATTAAGTTTTTATTTTAATTTACTGTTTGCAAAAAAATACTGAAAACCGTATTTATGAATAACTACGTGAAAACTAGAAAGGCAGGGTAGGGGTGTTGGCATATAATACGGGTGGTCACCAAGGGGGGGTAAAAATGGGTCAAGTAAGTAAGTATATGTACGTTCCCTAAGACTCTGAACAATATATGTAGATCGTACAAACATTGTAATTTCTGCGTCTCGAGCAGTATTTCTGGCCCCAAACTAATTAGTAGGAACACCTTTTCAGAACGCCACTGATGAGTTTCCATACCAATGTTATAACTTCGAAAGTAACTCTGTTACCTTTTCACGTCTAAACTACTGAACGGATTCTAATTAAATTTAGCAAGGAGATAGATTGTATCCCGTGGAAGTATTTTTTATTCGGGAATAACGCGTGTGATGCCGCAAGTAAGCTGTATTTCAAAGCAGTAAGGTTCAATACCTGTTTGAGGCCGCCTTCAACCAATTGTAGTGAGACCCACAGCCCTTGTGAATGTTTCGCATCCTTCAAATCTTTGTTTGCTATTACTTTCTTCAGTAACGAATCTAGATTTTCTTTCTCCAGTCTGAAAAAGGAATACATAACGTTTTGTTAATAGTTATTGGCGTCAATTTAATTCAGATATCACCAAAACTAAACTAATTTGACAACACTAAAAATTATACTATCCTTTTTATTTTGATGGCAATGAAAGGGACCACAAAATTTTGAGTGCTGTCAAATGATTTTAGTTTTGACAACATCTGAATTGACAGCATTGGCTTTATTCAAACCTAAACTATCAGAGGGGGTGAACAACGGAGCGAATATGTACGAAAGTACAAATTCGCGACCTACCTCGAGTTGACCTTGACAGTCAGCGCTCAAACTGCGTCAATGGAGTTGACTTTCAACCATATTATAGACTAAGCACTCACGACTGTCTTCACTCTCATCAACTCCCATCGAGACAGATGTGGCGCGCCAGGCGAAGTTCCGCCTGCGACGCAGGAGATTGCGGGTTCGATTCCCGCCTTGGGATAAATGATTGTACGATCTGCAAATACTAGTTCCGGGTGTTCTGGGTATTTTCAATGTACAATAATAACTACCTATCTATGTAATATATTGCATTATGTATATCAGTCATCTAGTACCAATAACACGAGCTCTGCTTAGCTTGGGGATAGATGATGCTGTGTGGATTGTCCAGCATTATTATTATTAATATGGACCGTAGAATAAGTTAAATAAAAACTGTAACTTTTCTATAGTCTGAAATAAATGGATTATTCATTTATTTAAAATCTCGTTATAAAATATATTTTTTACTATAGTAAATAAAATATAATAAAACTATTCTACAGTAAAAAATATATCAAAACGGTGATTCACCGGCCGCGAAGCTAGCCTCAAGCGGCCAGTGACTAGGGCTGCAGATAGAGGAACTTCCTGACGATGCGCGCTGAGTCCAGGAGTACCGCCTTTTGAATCTGACCCATGATCCAACTTCATAGCGAGAGTCTCTTGAGACGTTGATCGAGGCTCTACGCTATTACGCCGCCGTTAACCGAGACAATCGGGACGACGGTCGCTGAATCAATTATTATTATAAGGAGGTCGATAATTACGGATGGATATATATCTACGTATATATATGTATGTATGTTTATACTCACGGATAAAATGGCAGCTGTATATGTTTGTCGGGGTTGTCCTGCGTGAGGGACCGCTTAATATCTGCGCAGGCGACGCCGAAGGGACGCCGCATCGCGCCCGTCGGTGCGGAAATTGGCATTTGTACTGACATCGCAACGGAACTGCGTCTAAGGACAAAATGGTTAATTTAAGGTTGATTGTTTTGTGTTGGCGCGAGATGTTTTTTTTTTTTGCGTTCTCGAAGGTATAAAATTATAGGAAAAGTAATTAGCCGCAAATGGTAAACTTTTTCACTGGTATTATTGGAACATTTGGGAAAATGTTGATATTTAGCCCAAAATCACTTACATATGTATATTCCCAAATGTTCGAGAAACACCAGTGAATGAAAGTTAGTTTTTTTTATAAGTTAATAGAAAATGGTTTTAGATTTGCAACAAATTACTTTTCCGCTAGTTTTATTCCTTGTGAACCAGAACTTCTCAAATCACAAAAAAAAAACGCGCCAACTTCGTGTTGGCGCGTTCTTTTTACACACAACTTTAACAATATATTGGAAAACCCCCGTCGAAAATTTTACTGAACAACCGTCTTGGTTTTTCAGTAAAATATAATACGTATTTGAAAGGCTGCACCGATTTTCTAAACACAACTATGAATAGTCCCGATGATGAAAAGGAGAAAGTCAAAAGTCGATAATTTTAGCTTGTATTCAACAATCTCTGGCTATTTATGCGTCCTTTTGCTATCTCTGTGCTCCCCGCATTTAAATATGACCAGTGTTTAAAATGTAAATAATTATTAGCGCAGACTCCTATGGAGTGGCATAAGTGTGACTTTGGAGGCCTATCCCCAGCAGTGGGTGAAGTCGTGTTGCGAATGATGATGATGATGAAATACTATGAGAAATTACCTGTGATCGACGTTTTGAGGCTCCATACCTCCTATTCTTGCTACATGACAGACTAGATATACTTTTTCGCTCTTCAGCAAGTCGCTACCGAAATCCTGAAACAAACTTCTGTATTTATCAATCATTATCGATTAGTTTTGTAAAATAATACTAGATGACGCTAAATCTCTTTAGTTATAACTAACGTGAGTAACGTTACTCTATAAGTGAGTGCTCTTATAAGAGTACTCACTTATAGATATTGAACTGCAATTTTTGTAGTGCCACAACCCACACCTACTGTTGTTTTGGCCTGATCTACAGATTAGTTACATTCATTCGATCAGCTTGTTGCCTTGTGCGTATCACTAGATGTCGCTACTGGGTTGGTATAGCTAGTATATCGTACCGTGAACACTCCAGTAGCGAGCGTAGAGTGCAGGTTGGGAGTGGGCCAGGGCACCAGAAGATGGTCTGTCAGCTTGTTGCCTTGTGCGTCTAATAACTAGATGTCGCTACTAAGTTGGTATAGCAGGTATATCGTACCGTGCACACTCTAGCAGCGAGCGTAGAGTGCAGGTTGGGAGAGGGCCAGGGCACCAGTACATGGTCTGACCGCTTGTTGCCTTGTGCGTCTAATAACTAGATGTCGCTACTAAGTTGGAATAGCAGGTATATCGTACCGTGCACACTCTAGCAGCGAGCGTAGAGTGCAGGTTGGGAGTGGGCCAGGGCACCAGTACATGGTCTGACCGCTTGTTGCCTTGTGCGTCTAATAACTAGATGTCGCTACTAAGTTGGAATAGCAGGTATATCGTACCGTGCACACTCTAGCAGCGAGCGTAGAGTGCAGGTTGGGAGTGGGCCAGGGCACCAGTACATGGTCTGACCGCTTGTTGCCTTGTGCGTCTAATAACTAGATGTCGCTACTAAGTTGGTATAGCAGGTATATCGTACCGTGCACACTCTAGCAGCGAGCGTAGAGTGCAGGTTGGGAGTGGGCCAGGGCACCAGTACATGGTCTGACCGCTTGTTGCCTTGTGCGTCTAATAACTAGATGTCGCTACTAGGTTAGTATAGCTAGTATATCGTACCGTGAACACTCCAGTGGCGAGCGTAGAGTGCAGGTTGGGAGTGGGCCAGGGCACCAGTAGATGGTCAGTCAACTTGTTTCCCTGTGCATCGTGTAGTGCTAACGCGAGCGTGGCGGCGGCGTGATGGCGACACACGAAGTTGTGGACTCGAACGACGACGCTGTAGGAGCGCGCGCCGGGAGGTGTTGGTGTGGCGGAGATCGGACTGTTTTCCTGGAACAGAATAGAATAAACATTTATATCGACACAAGTACAAAAAAGGTAGTATAATATAAACGCAAACAGGAACATGGAGGAAAGTGACACAAAAAGGTGTTTATGGTAGATAGTAAATATTAAGTGGCTCTGGCTCCATGAACCTGAGCCGAAATAGATGTTGGCTCAGCGTGTGCTGAACATTTAACGCTCAGCGCTATAATAATAAATAAATAATGCTGGACAATTCATACAGCATCATCTATCCCCAAGATAAGCAGAGATTTTGTTATGGGTACTAGATGACTCATATAGAGGTACTTAATACGATACACTACATAGATAGATATTTTTTATTATACATAGAAAATACCCAGAACACCCGGAACAATTCAGTCATCTAGTACCAATAACACAAGCTCTGCTTAGCTTGGGGTTAGATGACGCTGTGTGGATTGTCCAGCATTATTTGTTTATTTACAGAGGACGACCTCAAACATTTTGCCTTACAGGAGTGGTGTGGAAGAATAAGACTTTTATAAAACAAATCAGCAGCTTACCATATTCTTATCTATCCTAGTGTTAGCCTCATCGTGCAGCGCATTGAGTTTGTACGCCGATATTTGAGTCGGGTCTACCAGTTGACCGTTTGAGTTCCTCACAGCCAATTCCATGCCTAACGCTCTGTAGACAAATGGATATAGATTAGATTTGGCTAAATATTAGTAGGTCATTATTGTAACTTCAAGGGTACCTGGGAAAAATCGCTCTCATCTCATGTTTTATCTCTCTTCATTCATTTAACAGCCCATATCAACGGTTGAGGCTTTTCAAAAGAGAAAGAAGTTCTACCACTGGCGCTTCTAAAAATAGCGCGGCTCTCGCTGTCTCCACCCGCAACTCTATGAGAATGTCAATCTTACACCATTGTGTTACGGTATACTTTACCTGTTTCCTTTATATATATGTATATAAAGATTTATTTATATATATATAAATAAATCTTATTTCCATCAAATCTTATTTTTATGTCCAACGATCTCTTGAGCGATAAGACCGCCAATTGTCACTTTGTTATAATTGTTTCTTTTTGTTAATTGTTTCTTAGTTATAAGTGTGCAATAAAGTATGTTCTATCTATCTATCTATATGTATATATGAAGATCTTTAGATAGTAAAGACCGCGGTCCTAGCTTTTCTCTGAAGCTGGTCCTGAGGCAGCGCGGTGCTCGTCGACTCAACCCGCAGCTCTATGAGAGAATTTCAACCTTCCACCATTGTATTATGGTGCATTTTACCTGTTTCCTTTATCTATAGTGAACACAGCGGTCCTGGCTTTCCTCCGCAGCTGGTCCTGAGGCAGCGCGGCGCTCGCTGACTCCACTCGCAGCTCTATGAGAGCTCGCATGCTCACCTCCACGAATTTCAACTTTCCGTCATTGTTCTAGAATCATATTTTGTTTGATTGTTATTGTAAAGTACTAGAAAGTTTGAGAAGTAAGTCGAGATTTTCGGGAACTTATATAAAATAACCCATACTAACATAATACACACTCGTATAATACAAAAACAGACAGACAAATACACAAACACACAAAAAAAATGGTGATATTTAGTAGGTAGGTACCGTGTAAACTTTCATATGTTTTTACTTAACAGCTGTTTTTTTGGAAAGAGAAAGAGAAAAGTACTTATTTTTTATGTTTAAATCAGTTGGTATTCCAGAAAGGTCTTTATACTACGTTTTAACCCGGAAAACTATCAATAGGTAAAATCGAAGGTAAAAATGAGTATGTAATTAATTAGGTTTTACCCCAGAGCGCGATTATTTTATTCTAAGATTTTGATAATACCTAGATCAAAATTTGAACAAATAATGGAGTTGAAAGGTAAATTCAACAATTATTAAATTATTAGCCAAAAACAAGGTAGAAGATGAGATGAGTGATAGATGGTTTCATTTGATACTCACAATAAATAACTGCTTCCATTGCGGCAGCCATTCTCTCAATGTGACAGCTATATCATGGACGACTCCGCCGCCACCGGCAGATGCCACCACTGTCTCTCCACATCTGACAAACCAACAAACAGGCAAATTAGACCCTAAATTCTATACATTAGAAAAATCTTATAGTGTCGAGTATCAGCATTGGCATCCCTCTTAAGCACTCGTTCGTCCACAGCTGGATACGCCTCCCACAAGGGTGGTTTGCCATAATCACCACGCTTTTCAGGCGGATTGGTGATCGCAGTGGAGGTGTCAAAAATACACAGAAGGAAGGTGCTGCCCTTCCTCTAATAGGTTCCATTACTCGACTCTCACGATATCCACGGGTTGAGTTGGAGGGGTCGATTCTTAAGCCGCGATCGCCACGGCTCTCATTGCCATATAGCGGAGCAATTCAGCCAGCGTCTTGGGAACGCTTCGGATTGGTATTGATTTGCATCAGTTGGGCTACCTCTATTGGCTCTATGGGCTGTCTGCAACATTTTGCAGACAGCCCAACTGTTTCACGTGTATTTTGTTAACACTTTCAGGTAGGTATCGTTTAGTTGTGATTTCCCTTGTAAATAAATAACATGTCATACTTAGAAAGTACATATTATAATGCGGCACGAAATTGTTCGCACGACAAATAAAGATCGATCTTCGATCTACTTGTTTATCATCATCAAAAACAAGATAGCTCAATAAATAAATAACATTGAATATTTTCATACTGCATCATCTAGCTTCAAAGTAAGCAGAGCTTTTGTTATGGTTACAAATAAACATTTATTTTATAATTTGTCAAATTATACAAGTTACTGACAAACATAACATAGAACAAATAGCTGGATAACTAAAGGATTAAATAAATAAAAGTAATTAAGTATTCAATAAAGGATTTTATCAAAATAGGCCTTACACCCACTACTGGGTAGTAAAGGCCTCATTTACTTCGTGCTAGCCTCCTTTGTCCAGTGAAAAAATTCAGGAAATACCAGCGTGTTGTACAATGATGATCAAAAATCTACTATCAACGACAAAGCCATCCCAAATTAGTATCACCACATTTATAAAAAAAAAACAATACCAAAGTCAACGACCGACCATGGATATCGCCGCCCTATGACAATGATTCACACATCCAATGCCACACAAATTAAACCTAATGATTTATAACATTTGGTTCAATTTGCAGTGACGACAATAGACAGTAGTTTACAGCAATTAGTACTTTATTAAAGGGCGATAGGGTCACAGTTGAATCGGTATTTCGGTGCGATGCAGTGGGTGGCTTTGTATAGGTTCCATTCCTGTGTCAACGAACGGGTCACATAGTGACGTGTGGGTCCAGACAGGCCTTGGTTGCACTCAAAGTTGTTTTTAACCGACGACTCCTAAAAATAAGGTTCTATGATCAACTGTACGTATTAGCAGAGACTGGTCTGTGGTGGTATTTTTTCGTTTTATTCGTCAATTGTGGACTGATATTGAATTTATTGTTTAAATTTTTGTACAATCTTGCACTCGAACGTTCCTACGCTCGAGGTGGTTCCATAAAAATTTTAGTCCTCAGAACTTACAATAAAAAAATACTTAAGAACAGTGCTATCATACAAGAATTTGAAGTCCGTTTTAAATTTTTATTTTATTTTGGTTTATTCTAAACAAACAATTGTACTTACACGCTTTATAAATAAACTAACATAATAACTCATAATCATAACCATTTATGTGTCCTCGCTTTTGTTAAAACATCAACCAAGGAATTTTCAAAAATCCTTTGGACAGTCCTAAGATCCTAAGATACCTACCAATCTTACGATCTTTTTTAATCCCTCTGATATAATTTAGTTTTGTATAAATTAGACAGAAATGCGAGAACAGTTTGGTGGTCACCAAGGGCAAGATCGCATATTTGCCTAAACTATATAAAAGAAAACTATGACAGAGGCATTTAAAAAGGCTTGTGAAAGGTATCACAACTGTCCGATGGATTTTCGAAAATTCATTTCTTTACTTTATAAGTTCTATCAAAATATTTGATCGAAGCTTTATAATAAGAAAAATAGGTGGCGGCGCAAGTGTGAAGCACTACCTTGCCTTGAATAAAGAACTTTGATAAACAAAAGAAACTATTTTACATGGACTGATAAAGTGATAATGGTTTATCTAGTGTGCTTATCCCACGATCAACTCTGATGTTTAGTTCTAATCTTATCTTCCTGCTGTTTGTATTTGTTTTATAGTTTTAACTTCTGTATGTCAGTAGTACACTAGAATCTAATCTATGCCATATGCCATGCTTCAGAAACTTCTATATAATACTGTAATTCAGCAGACTTTATAAAAAAACAAACAAGTTTTGTTTATATTTTTGCAAAATATCATAACACTAACGAATCGCCGGTTTCGCACGAGTAGCAGAACAGTTTAAGGGGCGAACCTTACGGGTTTCATTGGAGGCCTTGTTTCAGTTTCAGTTCTCAGTACTCACCACGGGATCCCGGAAGGGATTTCGTGGTAAAAATCTCGAATTACATAAAATTCTATAATTTTTGTTTGGTTCCTTGAATAGTTTACGCTTAGACTCTCCCAAAAACGTATTCTTTGTCCCGCTCCTATGAACGCGAAATCCTATGCCTATCCTTTTCACAAAATGGCGCGCATTGCTTAATAGTTTATTGGAGAAATTCCGTAGTGCATTTTTTTCATGCAACTTAGGTTTACGCGCACACGCCAGCAAAGCAGGTTTTTTTCCGACATCTTTAACAACTATCGTCATATTTCAGCCAATTTTACGTAAAACCTTTAATAAATACAAAATGAATTACCTAACGCGTGAATCACGCCGTCAGATGGTGAATCCCGTGGGTAATCCGTTCGGTAGTTTCGAGTTTATCGCGTTTAGATCAGACTGACAGATAGGCAGAGACAGATGCGGCGGGGGACTTTGTTTAAAGATAAACAAACATTTATTTGGCTTCACAGGAACAGCACAGACATAGGTAGTCATACGTAGATCACTACGTATTACTCTAATCATAGATGCAACCAATATTCGGAAACTATTCGGTTTTCGGCCATATTTTTCAGTATTTGGTATTCGACCGAATAGTACCAACTATTCGGTATTCGGCCATATTTTTTAGTATTTTGTATTCGACCGAATAGTACCAACTATTAGGGCTACTACAGGCCGAAAACCGAATAATCTTATAAAAGGAAATAAAATAAAAACGCAATTTAATCAAAAACGTAAAATATATCAAAGGCAGATTCTGGTGCATAAAAACAAGATTTTCGGCTTTTGTTTGGTAACAGGCGATTGCGCTTTTTTCGTAAACAATACCTGCTACGGAGAATAGTATCACTGTATACACTAACTGTAAGGTGACAAAAGGTATTTTTTACAAAATTCATAAGCTTTGGGTACCTACTGTTTTGAGTTGGTTGACCACCATTGGATTTGCCATACGGTTGAGACGAGCACTCTTTAAATAAACCTCTTTCATTTGCAATCACACTTTTATTATATTCCCGCCGCTGTTGGCAAATTTTGAGCAGCGACTTCGTCACAACACTTCCAGAAACTTTCGTGTATTTCAATTGTTGTATCTCCGCACGCACCGCACTAAGCCATGTATCGTAACCTTTTCGCGTGAAATGCTTTCCCATGGATCTCCCGACGAATATTCGGTATTCGGCCTCACTTTCCGTTGTATCTCTAGTAGTGATACGTATTTTGGAAAAGTCCTAGTACCCGGCAATATGCTTTGCGTTCTACGAGTATATACCTACGGAACAAAGCCTACACAATCCCACATCTCGTTTCATCACAAATACATATTTGCTGATACAAACATGTATCCCGTGGAGGGAATGGACCCCGCAACAGACTTTATGGTATCACCCGCTAATGATAAGAGCAAATTAGGTGCTTATCAGGCCTGATGCCCAGGTCCAGCAGTAAACTGTTATACGCTGGTGTTATTATTGAAAGCTGCTGCCGTATTTCCAGTGTGTCTCCCGCTCGATGTGGACCAAGTCTCCCATCTCCAAGGATATTTGTGTTTCAGACAGATCAAGTCTCACCTATCAACTATGCAGTCCCGTATAGTAACATAGTTCTTCGGAAATGCTCCCTTTGCGGACCGTCGCAGGCTGCTGCCGTAGTACCAGTGACGAGTCTCCCGCTCGATGTGGACCAACTCTCCCACCTCCAAGGAAAGGTGGGCAGCGTTTTTCCCAGTGAAGTTGTATATCGCTGAAACAATACAAATTCATTTAATCCTATATTCATCATTACATTCGTCAATAGGACAATAATTAGATCCTTAATCCTAACAATATTTATCTATATCCCCGAAAAAAAGACGGTGTTATAAGTTTGACGTGTACATACGTGTACTATATACATATTATAGTTACTCTGGGGCCTAATTCCACTAAATCAAACGCTTCACTATAAATTCGGGGGTACACCGCGAGCGGAGCGGACCCATTTTAAGTCACAAGAGCATACTTGTATTTCCACCAACAAATTGTCGAGCGGAAAGGAGTGAGCGAGCAGGGGGCAAATTCTCGCCAACTTATCACTCGATAAATATCAAATGAACTGTCGAATTTACCAGCTCTTTCATATAAAAACTGTCAAATTTGACAGTTCTTTTGATAATTATCGGGTGATAAATTGGCGAGAATTGGCTTCCAGAAAGCGTTGAAATAACTACGCCACTCATCTCCTATTTCGCGCTCATTACCCTTTCGCGGTGTTAACATTTTCCCTTGATGAAAGAAACTATAGATGGAGGGAAGCGTGTCAAAAGTGTACAAAACCATTCTATCAAGCTATCCGTGCAAGCTGAAGCGCCGCACGCTCTATCTAGAGTTTCTTTCATCTATTGACGATTCTGCGACGATACCAGGTTAGCTTAGCAGATTTCGGTCTTATTTGAAAAGCGACTTGCTCGAGTGTTCCTAAGCTATGTTTGAAGAAAATCGGTGCAGCCATTCAAAAATGTTATTATGATTATTCAAATTAAAGCTTTAGCTCTTTTTGCATAATTAGCATATTATATTGGCCAGCAAAGCAAGCCCTAAATTTACTTACAAATACATAAAAGCGCACCAAATGAACCGTTATTGCAAACAATGATTTCTGACAATAAAATAATGTCAGTTATCAATGTTTACAATAACGGTTTATTTGGTGCGCTCGCGCCTATTAAAGCCCGAGCGCACTTCCTGCTTCTGTGTCCATTATGGACATCTTTCTAATTCGGTACAAACAATGTGTCGCCAAAATGGTTGTGCAATTGATTAGCTGATTTATTATGGAGCTAGCTTTTGCCTGCGACTTCGTTCACATGATCAGTGCATGTGAGAACAAAATGTATCTATGTCCATCCCAAGGACACAATGTTTAGTCGTGAAAAAGTAACAAGCAGAGTTCATATCGCAGATATAGGTAAGAGGTTTTGCCTGCGGACTCGCTCACGTGATACCATATAATTTTTGAGATTGAAAATCGCCTAGCTAGATGTTCTTCCACAGGAAGTAGATCACATCTATTTCCTTAGTCGTGAAAAAAGTTAAGTCGTAGTTAGATAGCTAACAACAGACAGACAGAGTCACTATCCGATTTATGTTACTAGTATGGATAGGCGAAGGCCGAATGTCTGAAGAACATCGGGTTAATTAACACTGAGTGACTATTACACACGCGGTGCTCTACCAATCATACTTTTCTAATCTACACTTATATGATATAAAAAGGATAAAGTTTGTAACTACTAGTCCGATTTCAAAAGTTCCTGGGGACCTACTCGGAAATCGAAAATCGCAGTTTCTGATTCGTCTTCGTGCAAAACGAACTCTTTATGTAATCTGCATTTGATAGCGTTTGCACGAAAACGAATCAGAAACTTCAATTTTCGTTTTTTACGAGAAGGTACGGGCCCTTAGTATAGGTCGCGTCTGTCTGGGAGACCCGCAGCCTGCGGTTGTAGGCCAGAACAATTAATAATAATAATAACGTTTATAGAAAAATATTTGAGACTTAAAATTATTACATCGTTGATCCCCAAACTAGGATAAACCTGTATCTTGGGGACCACTTTGACAAAATATGTATTGTCAAATTGTACTGGCGTCTGGGCGACGCTTTATTCTTCTGCAAGAAAGGCACATTCTTTATTGAAAGAGTCTGGATCTAAAACACTGAAAATTGTCATACAGTGCCATCTGGCTCTGGCCTTACAAGTTACAAGATGTACACACCAACCTTACAAGCAACCTTACAAGTTTGTGTTATGGTTACCAGATGTCAATTCTAAATAGACGGTTAAATCTATAAAAAGATTAAATGTTGATTTGGCTATTAGAATCTATTCTTCAGAGGTCGCCCTAGCCAGTACACTTAGAAGCATAATTAGTTTGAGTATAAAAAATCACTAACGAGCAACATCCTGCGCAAAAAAAAAGAACGACTTGTTAACCATCGGCATGCCTGGTGTGAAAAAAGTTACGTGGTATGCCTGGTGGATCCGTGGGACTTGGATTTACAAATAATTTTTTTGGCTCAAATTGATGTCAATTCGTGATATTTTGTTTCATAATTGTATTCTAACGCCTTCTTTAAATTTAATAATCGTTAAAATAAGATTTGAATAAATATAATGTTAAAAAACATTTTCTTTGATTTCCGCTAAAATGTTCTATTTGATTTGGTAACTTAGGTAGGTACTTTGGCAAACGTGTTCCTTCCTGGAGGAAGGAACTGAGTCGATCGTGACTTGACAACTTGTATTTTTTAGATTAAGTTGTATCACGTATACATAGATCATGCTTATTTTTGATGACAATTCTCACCGATCGTTTAAAGGAGGAAGCAAATACTGCAAAAATAAATGTTGAATAGCTTGGGCTGCTTTGACTTGACGTAGTGTATAATATGCCTAACAATTGAGGAATATATTTTAATTTTTTTTTTAATATTTACAGGATAAACGCTTCAGTCTAGGGGCCGAGTAACCAAACAAATAAGAATCAAAAGCTAGTTGCCATAAAAACTTGATCTAGTAGTTTTTAAAATAATGCTAGACAATCCATACAGCAGCATCATCTAGCCCCAAGCTAAGCAGAGCTTGTGTTATGAGTACTAGATGACTGATATACTTAATACAATACATTACATAGGTACATGGATATATATTTTTCATTTCACAACAAATATCTGCAGATCGTACAAACATTTGTCTCAAGACGGAAATCGAACCCGAAACCACCTGCGTCGCAGACGGACCTTCGCCCGCCGCGTCACATCGGTCGTCATATATATTGTAAGGCGTTGTCCTAATAGAATAGGCCGATGCCAGATCTCTGTCAGTGATCGCGCGATGACGCGTGACCAATTAGGACACTCTAAATAAATGTGCGACGAAATCGCAACGTTCAGTCGTACGATCTTTAGCCAATAAGGACAACGCTAAGAATCCTGACCCTTCTCAACCAATACAACCCAACCATAAAACTGTTATGCTAATAGCGCCGTTTCCTTTCCAATATTCCTTGTATGTACGCGGAATGTCAGTTTTTGCATCGAATGCGTAAGTTCGCATAGTAGCATATTGCCACTTATTGCTGGTTAGAAATTACACATTCATGACTATTTTTACTTGATTGCCCTAAATGGATGGTTGTTGAGATCGACAGTGTAAGTCTACTTCTTTGGCACGATGGGAACAAATTTTGAGATGACAAATTATTAAAAACTATGTGATTCATTGATCAATATACTCGCCAGTCACAGTGGCATCGCACGCTTTTCCCGTGACAAAAAAGTACATAAAATTATATTCCAAATGTAAATCTTTTTATGCAATAGTCCGATCGCACTATTGCATAAAAAGGTGGTAAGTTCACTACTTTTAGCATTGTTCACGCACAAACACATCTTGCCATAATAAATACATTTAAGTACTGTACTAGTTTAAGTACTGAGGCTTTCGGACAAACCGATTAACGGTTTATGTTAGCTGTAGAATATGTATTTTAATATAAATATATAAAAGTAATCTGGTAACTATCAGGCAAATAGAACGAACGTTTGTCTTTAACAAATTAAATTCAGTGCAGAAGGCGTTAACACCATCACGTATTTTCGCAATTGGAAGCAAAAAAGTAGTAGTAGTAATACTACTGTATTGGAAGTTCCAATGTAACCTGACCTTTAAAACCGCTAAAACTCCCAAGTCATAGGCCCCGTGATCACAATAATTGAATGTATGATTAAAGCTACTTACTGTACGATGGCAGTTGGCAACGTGAGTCAGCCAGTACGGCGCGGAACAAAGTCAATCTACGTGATTCTATCCACGAGGATGGGGTCGACTAGACATGGCACTTATAAAATGCTAGATAGCCCTTTAGATGGTCACTATTCACACTGATATTATAAAGGCAAAAGTTTGCATGTTTTTAATGCTGGACAATCCACATGCCATTTGATTTTTTTAGACCCTTTATTCGTTCCTGTCTTGATTCGTTTGGATACCTTCTTCGCGCCGAAATTAATAGTTTTTTTTTTTATTTCAGGCCTGACTAGTCCTTTTAATTATTAGCATATTTATGTAGTTTCATAATCGTTGCGTGGCAGACAACTTACAGTTCAAATGGTGATTATTACATATGTGTGATGGTATGTTAGATAAGTCAGAGAGATGAAATTGCAAACCAAGAACTTTAGGAATGTTACAATAGGTACTTACTATGAGAATATCTTAAACACTTCGAAAACAAACTTCCTATTCGACCCACAGCCATGTCTGTGAGTTTCCTAGCTCTATGCCGACACCTGATCCATAAAGCACCGGTTATGCGATATTGTAACTGGATAAGGAATAATATAGATGGGATTTTGATGACTTTAATCTACTTTTAAGATGATTTTTCCCGTCATTAAGCTAAGTTTTATCGAAGATCATTTCTACACAAAAGCTAAGACCCGTCATTCTAACCTAAACCTAACCAAACCTAACTAAACCTAAACCTAACCAAACCTATACCTTCTAGGCAAAATTATTTGGCCAGAAGCTACTTTATGCTCCATCAATAACGTCATCATTGCCATATTTAACCCACTGCTGTACAGTGCAGGCTTTCCGAAGTTTGAGTCATCAAACAAGGTCCTGCGCCCATTCACTACCCCTCTTATGATTTATCATGAGAAAGCCAGAAGAAATATTCCTACATGATAAGGGCAAGGTCAATTGCATCGATAACAGATAGCGCACAGTACTTAGGACATCGAGTTCGATAAAAGATCGATAGATAGTTTTATTGTTTATAAGCGGTAAATCGATCGAGATGAATTAAATCAATACGTACAGGCATCCCTAGCTGACATTATTAAAGAGTCCTCAAAGAAGTAAATTGCGCATGGACTATTAGCTGCTTCTGGAAAATTCAGATGTTTTCGCGAGTGCATCACTGACGCCCGGACTCCACCAAAGCGGAGATGTGCGAAGCGGAGGCGAGAAGTGACGTTTTTAAGCTAGATGCGGAGATGCTTACTGGTTAGACTGGAGCGGAGATGTGCTGGCTAGAGCAGTTCTTCACTGAGCTGCGTACGGTGAGAGTTGAATGTTTGTTGAGAGCGGCGCCGCTCAGATCTCTTCTCGTCTCCTCGCGTGCTGTCGCCAGCTTGCGAGGCTCACCTCACATCTCCGCTTCGATCATGCCATAAAAATATGATACATCTTCGCTCAAAGCTGAGCGGAGATGAGATGTGTGAATAACGTTCTATTGGTTGTTTAAAATCTCCTCTCCTTTCCTCTCCGCTTTGGTGGAGTTCCGGACCACATACTTCTTTCACCGCTCATTGACTACATTTTGATTTAGAAATAATAAAAAAAACCCAAATGAACTGCGGAAATAGTAGGTATTGAGCATCTGAATTGACCCGCTGTGAATTCCGTAATTGATGTGTGGTGCCGGCTTAGAATTTCCACCACCCCAGCTCTTCCCGCGGGTGTCGTAAGAAGCTACTAAGGGATATCTACCCGGGGCGGGCAGCAGCGGCTCCTGCAGAACAACTCTACCACTGAATTGCGATCCCCAACTCATGCGAGTAGCTGGGCATGCGCCCAGCGCGGGGATTATGGGCAGGAATGAAATAAAAGCCAAGGTGTTTATCAGGGGGAAGCCTGCGTCCAGCAGTGGACCAATATAGGCTGTTATGTGAGTTTATGGAGTTATGTAAAACAGATGATGGTCATGTGACGCTTCTTTGAACCCCTGCTGCGATTTTGTGTGAACCAGTCCTCAAGGACATAGGACTGACAACCACCTCTAAAATCAATTAATCGTTTAGCAACAAACAGCTCCCCCTACATCCGCCAACCTGAGGAAGTCCAATTTGTGTGAGTCAAAACACGCACCAATAAACATTATGATTTACTATAGAATTGACTTGTGCGGAGTTGTGCGTTTGACTTGCAGGTATGGTTGTTTGTGCATTGTCACAAAAAGAAAATGGCGGAAGTCTCTCAGGAACTGCGTCAAAAAAAAACGCGTTTTTTTTTTGTCCTGCTCTCCTCGGTGTTACAGGCGTTATGTTTTGTTCAGCGCAGAAGCAACATTAGGTACCTACCTCTTTTGGGTGATATGGCTGGTCCGCTATAGTCAGTCTAAATAGCACAAAAATGTAACAAATAATCTGCGAGGTCACTTCATGTCAACCAGCGCGCAAAGAAATCTAAGTAGACAACTAAATTTCGCGTTTTGATCCGCTGGTCGTCGATAACATTTGCTTCTAATGACGTAATAACTATGGTCCAGAACTCGAACTTTAGGTCACTTTGCCTAATTTGCTAAAAAATAACACAAAAATATAACTAAAACCAAAAATTGTCGCGGCTCGCTGCCAACTTTATTGTCTGCCTCTGGTCATAGGCTCATCCCTCGTTTAAGTAAGTAAATCCCTTATTTGTCACATAAAACACACATACATACAGTTGGTTTACTCAATACAAATTGGAAAAATTATTGTATATAAAAATTAAGCATAACATATATATAAAAATTGCGAGTAAAAACAAAAAGTAGAGGCACCTCTTTTACCTGTGCTAACCCCGCCGCTAGGGAACCTAGCATTAACTCGCATTTTGCTGCGAAAATTTGAGTTTTCGACATTTTAATGATTTTACGGTATCTTAAAGAAAACGGCTTAAAGACTAAGTACCTGCCTACAATACAGGGCACTGTGATTATCTTCAACAAAAATACGCGTGTGTAGCAGTGGCAAATGCTCAGTGATAATATTGCTCTATGAGCAATCACTCATTTTCAGCTACCACCTTCAGGGTGACGAGACAAGCCGAGCCCAGCGACACACGTTTGTCAGTTCCTAAATGTACCTATAGCCTACAATTATAATAGAAGTGAAATCTACAAAATATATTTATACCCATAACCTATTCAACATACTAACTACATTATGTAATAATAAATAAGATGAACACCAATCTCATAAGAGTCTGGGCAACATTGGAGAGCCACCCAACTGTGCAGCAAAATAAATAAAATACCTACGCATTTATATTATGGGCTTAAATACCTACCTACCTGAAAGAGTATCGTTTCGCGCGTACCGTATTGTCAGCGATCGAAGTGCTTAGGAATTTCCTTTGTTTCTCAAGTAAATGTATTTTAAGTTTAGATTTTAACGTATATTTTGATAGAAGATTTTTTAGGGGAGGGGGTATATTATTCCAGCACTTCGTCGCCGCATACCGGAAGCTACCAGTAAATGCCGCCGTTCTATGGTCGTGATACAGTAGCTCTGATCTTATGGGTCTTAGCTGGCTTGTGGCGTTCTGATTTGCAAGTTGAACTTCGCATACAAGTATTCTGGTTGCTTAGACTTAATGACATCCAAGAGGAGCTCCGCAAGATGCAGTTCTCTCCTTGAGTCAATGTTGAGCATGGACGCCCTGTCCAGAAAATGGAGTGATATTACTCCTGGGAAGGACATCAAAACAGAATCGACCCATGCATTTTGCACACGCTGTAATAAAGTCGTGACGTGGTCAGTTTGCCAAATACTACAAAAATCTAACGAAACCACTAAACGTTCTGCTTGACGATGATAACATTCTGATGTTTCGATAAGCTTATGGCTTGCTCTAGTCCGGGACTTGACCTCCGTTTCATTCAGGTGACTTTGCAACTGCAAAATATGTAAGAATGCCACAAAATATTCGCAGCTCGCTCACACATTTCTTTCTACTGGCTTTGGTTCAGAACTCAACCCCCCTTGTAGGCCACTTTCTAATTTCGAAAAAAAATGACAAAATCGAATAAAACAAAAAAAGAGCGAAGCGAGCCGCTTCGCTCGCAGGCAACATTTTTGTTTTCTGGCTGTGGTGCAGGGCCTCCCGTGTTTGCGATCAATATGCGAAACACTGCGTAAAAATCTAACGGAACCATACAATTTTCACGGCTCGCATCGCTCGCTGATAAAGAAAGAAAATCAGTTTATTGGCTAACACATTAAAAAGGTACACAATAAAAAAATAAAGCTATGTGAACCAAAAAGGCCCTGCCTTAGCTTAATGTTCCTCAAAAGAAAGTTGAGCAACGCTGGTTTTCTGGCAGGACCTTTGGTGCGTGTGGATTATGTACTTCTCTGTATTTGGTCCAGTGCTCGACACCCGTTTAAGATCACTGTGCCCACGACCGCGAAAAATTCACAAAAACGCAAACGACTCGCTCAGCTCGCCGATAACTTTATGGGTTTTCGGTGGGGCCTACAACCGCTATGTAACTCGCTCAGACTATTTTCGCTGCTTATGTAATGGTTCTTTATCTGCGCGTATTCAGAATGCAGCCAATAAGCGGTAAAAGTATTCAGAGCGAGTTGATTGTCATAAATTGATTTGCAGGATATTTCTGACTAAGTATTAACATATATTAATAAAGATACTAAGTTATCAAATGCTTATCTCGAAAATTATCACCATTTTTTGCCACCAGTGAGATAAAACGCTAGAATCATATTTTATGTAGCTAAGTGCATTAAAATACAAGCCAGTATGCTCATTTGGGTTGAAAAAATTACAGGTTCAGTTTTTAATTGCATTTAAATGTATTGCATTTATAATAGATACTGATGTAAAGATCTAAAACAATTTAGGAAGCTTGTTAGCTCAGTAAGCTCTTAAAGTTTAAGCCAATATTTATGGTTACTAACTATTTATGTTACCTATTAGATAAACTAAATGTTTTTATAAGCTTGTTAAAAGCCATTATTGTGGATGCTTTATCTAGTAACACAATTATAATAAGGAAACTATTAAGGAAACAAATTTTTTGATGACACATGTTGTCAATGTTAATATTATGTAGCAGTGATTCTACTGAACAAACTAGTAAAACTATAGCAGATTAGGGTGATATATAGGTCTACAATTGCTTGCAATGATTTTATCAACAGTTATTTAATGCTGAACGCGCACCTGTCCGCGCCGCTGGTGCCGCACGAAGTCATCGCATTATACAAATCTTTTTATGAAATAGTATACACCATCGCGCACCTATACGCGCCGAACGCACCGCTTTTAAGAAAAATACTGTAGGTGTACATACAGATTCCATCAAAAAAAATTGTCTAGTGCGTTGACTGCGATGCGTTCGGAGCGGGCGGCAGTTCGGCGCGTTCGGGACGGATGACTCATTCATTACTCAATCATTTATTGCATTCTATAGGTGTACAGAGGTGTTTATAATCTAATCAAGTAGGTATCACTATAGACCCTGCTGGGCACACAATATGTATGGAGAGGAGGACGTCATTTTTAACATGTCATGTATATTTTATTCGTTTGTATTTCTTATTTTTCGTTTAAATATTCGTCAATCGTGTAATATCCTTTTGTAATTAATTAAATCTTTAATTATTTAATAAAAACAATTACGTTTTTCTAATTTTTCAATGCGTCAGGTAGTTTATTATATAGGTAATTAAATCGTCGTACATAGGGGCTCGATGAGTGAAGTTTAAGTTTGGAATCTGGTTCTTGTTTGTTTTTAAATCGTAAGGAGCGAGATGTGTAGGTTTTTCCCGTGTTTTATAAAATTCTTTATGTTTTCTAACGAATTTACACATTTCAAGTATATATAGGCAGGGCAAGGTTAGTATCTTAAAATTTTGGAAGTAAGGTTTACAGCTTTGGTTTGATCTATATTTGCTAAGATACGTATAAGTTCTTTTTGCTGCGTAAAAATCATTTTTGCGTTGTTACTGTTCCCCCATAGGATGACTGAGTATGATAAGTGGCTATGGGCAGTGGCGTAATAGATTGCAAGGGAACTTTTCAAGTCTGTTGTTTTCTTAACTTCTTTTTCTTTTCTTAACTTTGATTTAACTATTTGGGTATGTGGTACCCAGTTATATATTATCCCAGGTATCTATTATTAGGCCTAGCAAGCTAAATTATTTACAGTTTGTAAAGGTCTACTTTTATAAGTGTAGTTGATTTTTAATGCGGATTTTTGGTAGGGGTAGATGTCATTATTTTAGTCTTTAAGAAGTTTATTTCTAGGTTATGCTCGTTCATCCAGTCTGTGATATTATTTAGTATACTGTCAAGTTTATCGGATATATTTTCATCGTGATTAAATGTTGTTTGTGCAGCTTATCATCGGCGAATAGGACGCACGGCTCGTCCATTATTTTTGGGAGGTCGTTTATGTAGATCAGAAATAAAAGGCATCCAATAACGCTGCCTTGCGGTATTGACGCGTTTATAATTTTTTGATCGAGCGTACGTTAGTGATCTCGCATGTACTAAAGTTATAATATTCCATTTCTACATATTGTTCTCTATCGTGTAGGTAAGATGCGAACCAATTGTATGCCATTCCGCGAATTCCAACACCATAAAGCTTTTTGAGTAATATATTAAACTGTACTTTTTCATATGCTTTGGTCGTATCAGCAGTATTCCTACTACGTATTTTCTGTTGTTTATTTGATGGTACACTTCCAGCATTAAGTTGTATGAAGCCAGTGTTGTGAATCGGTTTTTGCGAAATCCATTATGACTATTATGAAGAAACATTATATTTTTCGCAGAATTTGTACACTCTGTCACACATAGCCTTTTCGATAATTTTTGACGCTGTTGGTAATAGAGCGATAGGGCGATAATTGCTAGGGTCGGTTTTTGATTGTTTTTTGTGAATAGGTTTGATTATAACTTTCTTTAGTAATGTAGAAAACATTCCCTCCTCGAATGGCTGGTTTATTATTATGAATGATGTGAATGGTAATGAAAGTTCATCTGCACATTCTCTAAACAATGTTGCTGGTAGCTCATCGATTCCAAAACTGTGTTTATTTTTTAGGTTTTTTTTATAATTTTGTGTACTTTGTGGCATGATACTGAACTAAGGTACATTGTATTTTGAGTTGGGCTTATAATGGGGCGGCCTACGGCTGGCTCAGTGGAGTCCGCTTCACCCATGGAAGTGTATAAAGTATTAAATATATTTGATAAATTTTTAGGGTCGGTTACTAGCTTATTATTTGATTAAAGTAGTACTACATTCACTTTTTCTTTTGTTCTTTGTTTATTTATTCTCTCTTTTATTATGCTCCACATAGTTTTGATTTTATTAGTTGATTTATTTTGGCGACCGGTGTGGCGCGGCGGGCGAAGGTCCGCCTGCGACGCAGAAGGTTGCGGGTTCGATTCCCGCCTTGGGACAAATGTTTGTACGATCTGCAAATATTTGTTCCAAGTGTTCTGGGTATTTTCTATATATAATAAAAAATATCTATCTATGTTATGTATTGTATTAAGTTTATCAGTCATCTAGTACCCATAACACAAGCTCTGCTTACTTTGGGGCTAGATGATGCTGTGTGGATTGTCCAGCATTATTTATTATTTATTTATTTATTTAATATAATTTATTTATGTATTGTAGTTTTTTTGCAGTAATTATTGTTTTTTTTAATGTTTTTCATATGTTTTATACTGCTTTGATAAGATTTTATTATTTGACTTCTGCGTGAATATTTTTAATAGTCTTTTATTTTTACATGATTTTTTATGCCTACTTTTTATGCCAGTATTTTTTTAAATTACTATTTAATATTATTTGTTCTTTTGGTATACATGTATTTAAAGTATCCACTAATATGTTATGCAATAAGGTGTAATTTACATTAACATTTTAACTCCTGCCATGTGGTTTTTTAAGATTTTGCTTAAAGCTTTCAATGTTTGTTTTATTAAAAATTATTTTTTTTTAGCCATTTTTGTGCACAATTTTTGCACTGTGGTCTGAAAATCCTAGCTCTTCCACCGTTGTGATTAAACTGTTACTAATAAAGTTTGTGAATATCAAATCCAGACAAGAACATGAGGTTTGAGTTGAATGTGTTGGGAGTTTGATGTTTTGTGTTAATTTATATTCTGAGATGAGGTCTAAAAGATTATTAGTTTTAAGGTTATTTAGCAAGACATTTACATTGAAATCCCCTCCTAGGATGATATTATGTTTAGAGTATTTTTTGTTAATATGATTTAAAATTTTTGTCAATTGGATGTAAAGTACTTCCTCCTCCCTTTTGTTCCAATACAAAGACATTAGAAGAATGTTTTAGTCAGGTAATTCCGTGGCACATATTTCTAGTGCATATTCGGTTGAAAGGTCCGTGATGTCATTTCTTGGGATATAAATCAGGTGGTCTCTAGCTAGAATGCAGACGCCGCCGCCTCCTCTATATGTTCGGCATAATGATGCTGCAATTTTAAACCCTCCTAGTTGTATTAGGTTGAGTTTCTCTTGTGAAAGCCACATCTCGGATATACAGAAAGCTTGATAGTCTAGATTTGGTTTGGATGACGGCATTCATATTCATCCAGTCTATCATCATCGGTTTGCGTTCGCAGCGCACATACTACCTACTTGCAAATTTATGCACAAACGATGAATGATTCAAATTTACTTAATTGCAATAGTACAATAATATGAAGAGCTGTACAACCTGCAATAATAATCTATATATAAAAGAAAGTCGTGTTAGTTACACTATTTATAACTCAAGAACGGCTAAACGGATCTCGGTGAAATTTGGCAGAGGTAGATGGTATCCCGGGGCCGGACATAGGCTACAATTTATTCCGGAAAAAGCGTGCGAAGCCGCGGGCTGCAGCTAGTAGAAAATAGAAAAACCCGATTTTATTCACGCATGCCAATCTTAAGGTCTGAGTTAAACTTATTTTGGTGTAAGTAGGTAAGAAATTGTAGTTAGCATTAGCAGTGATTCCATTATTGACAATAATATTAGTAAGTTTATCTGAATTTATAAAACAATTCTTGAGAGGCTATTGTAGTGAGAACATTGTTTTACAAAAGAACTAAAATAATAACAATTGAGTAACCCAGGCCTTTGTGTGTATTTTAAATGATTAATACAGCGCAGGTGTCCATCCATGTACTGTATTAATCACTACAAAACACTGCAGGCAGATGCTGGATGTGGCAACCTGAAGACAGAGCGCTATGGCACTCATTAGGGGAGGCCTATGTTTTATCACGAGAGCTCATAAATGAAATCAATACAAATAATCTAAAAGTACTGTCCTGTTTTTTCAGCTTAAAGGTTTTAAAAACATTGGTAGATTAACAATCCCGTACAGAGAGCAAAGATTGAATTCCCACCTGAGTTATGAATTTTTAGGGAATTCTAAATTCTACAAACTCATTATACATATGCTGAAATTCAGTTACTGCCCAGGAACTTTTTTAATGTGCCATAAGTCTGGTTTAGTCCGTAGTAAGTATTACGAAAGTTACTTTTTAGTAGAACCACATTTAGGCTCTAGGGAGTTTATTATAAAAACCAAACACCAAGGACCGTCACAAGCTAAACAAACTTTACCAAGTTAGAAACACCGACCAATTAGTGTCTTTAACACAAAATAGTGAAATCATTAGGGAGTGGTCATAAACAACTTAGAAGTTCATAAAATGCTTATAATCTCTTTGAGGTTAGAAGGAATCTAGGTCTATCCTGTCCATTATTTAGCGTCGCCCCGCAGGAGGCATAATTCATGCGCTCAGCAATGATACAATGTTTATATTTATCAAAAAGTTCGCGGGAGGTAAAACACCCATCAAAAACTTTAGCAAACCTTTTTAAAAGTTCAAAACCAGTTGAAAAGACTTACCGACAGCGTAGCATTCTTTATTTTCGAGTTTCTCCCACACAGTCATGCTGTTTCACAATGTTTTAACTATTTATCAAAATTATATTGAGACTAACGTCATTTTCGTCCCGAACTCAACACAACAACAATCCACAGGTAACTTCATTCATTCATTCAGTAACATACTTCATACCTTGTCAAATTTTACCATTCACTCGTTCATGGTTGACCATTTCATAGTCAGACAGAAGACTGATCGCTTGATGGTGCTGCCAGCTAATTTCCAAAGAAACAGAAAAACGTTTTTTTAAAGGCTCGTTTTAGAAGATTTTGGCCCTAACATCGGTCACTTATTATATTTGGGAGGACTCTAAGTGTTCCCTAGCTTAATGTCCTAAAGCGTCTGATTTCTGAAATATTCACTGATGAAAATAACTATACATTTTCTTTATATGTAAATATCTCATAAACCTGATGCTTTACAACAATATGTTTTATTTTATTAGTGTCTTTTATCTAAAAACATTACATAAAAAAAACAAATCATTAAAATATTCTTGTATGGAGAGGGTGGCCCTACCTCAAATAATCCCCTATCGCAACTTTACCCTACAAAAATCATCAAACCCCTTTGCTAAAAACGTATGAGAGAGAGATAGAGATCTCTCTCTCTCTCTCTCATACGTTTTGTGATTGAAAAACACACAATCTTACAACCTTTTTGACTGTTTGTTGCAACGTTATACAAAAGTGACAGCACTGGTGATCGCTACGATCGCGATCAACTCGTGAACGATCACGAGTACAAATGTAAAGTAGCGGGTAGACACTGGTATCCACCAATATCCACCGGTTTCCACCATTTGGCTGCCAGTAAAAAGCGGTAGTAACCCGACTGTGGAACGAGGAAAGGTGGGTTATGTTATGACAATCTTTCTGGAATGGGTTTTTACGTACCTATACTAGATAGTATTTTGATATTTGTATAATTCAACAAAGTAATTCAACAATCACAATAAAAAAAAATTAGCCGTATAGATAAATTAAAATTTAAATAAAATTCCTCATACTATTTTCGCCGGTTATTTAGGATAACACCAATTGGTGGAAACCATTGCAAGCCAGCTTCGCATCTGTAATCACGAGTGATTATACAACTAAACTAGCTATAAGGAATGAACTAAAAATAGTTAACTTCTTGTACAAAATTAATAAACAAAATAATCTGCAAATATTTGTTCCGGGTGTTCGGGGAACACTCGGAAATATTGCAATATATTTGCAGATTATTATTTTTGTTTAATTTTTTTTTTATAGTGGCCTTTATTAACAAAGAAAATTACAATCAAATTATAACTAGTATTTACAATTGAAACAATTAAGCTAACTGCAGACTGTTGCAAACAATCTACAGGTAGCTCAACTTATCCATATCAATACCAGTCGGAAGCGTCCCCAAGACGCTGGCTGCATTGCCCCGCAGATTATTAATATAGTTACATAGAAAATTATTATTTTCAATGTATAATAAAAAATACCTATGTAATTTATTGTATTATGTACAGTCCGACCAGAAAGAGTAAAATAAATGAGGGCGCCACTATTGTTTACATGGTATCACCATATACTACGGCAAAACGTTTTGATATATGATATTTTTTTATATATTTTAACAATTGTCTTAAATGTTCTTTACCTCCGTCATAGTTGATATCTTCTTTTAAAACAGCTAGCAACTTCGACAATGTAGGAACTTCTTTCATAACTGAATAAAAATGATAAACTTTTTTTCTGATAACACTAATATCAAAATCATCCAGCACTTTCTTAGGTCGATCTTTTCTGTGCTTCGCGGGAGTACCAAATTTTCCGCTTTTTTTGTGCCTTTATCAACATTCCATTTATCAGTGCTTTCAGATTTACCTGCAAACAAACTTATAAGTAAGGTATCAAAAGTAAAGCACTACAAAATACGATTCAATGGGAAATTACAGTGTTGCCGCTAACGGAAAATTATTCTGGTTAGTCCAACAAATAAAAACTGCAAGATTTCTAGAAATTATTTTGACACGTCAGTTTTTATATTCTGTTAATGTATTCTATTGTTATAAAAATAAATCTGCATACATAAATCAGCACCTATTATATATATATTTTTTTGTTTTTTCTTTGGGTGGTTGAAAATGATATATTATTATCTTAACAAAACCTTTTGAATGCTTTAATTGTATAATTTATGCATGATTTTTAAATATAGGTAAAAGAAGTAAGTATCTTAATATAAATACGTGCATATCATTTTGCATAGAAAAGCTGAATCTAGCGATAAATTCACTATAGCGGCCACACTGGCCTTTCTTAAAGATGCCAGTTTACAGTTAATTTTAGTTCCTCGTTATTTAACCTTTCAGAACCCGTGATTTGGAAACTAAAGAACCTCTAGAACCCGCGCGTTTTTTAGCTCGTGATAGCCGGCGCCCTAGGAAGCCAGTGGGTTTGGGCGATTCTTTCTTAGATACAGGTGGTTCAGTTTTAGATTTTGGTAGGTAGTGGTCTTGCCCATTAGATCTGTTTTATAGAATTAGGTAGGTAGATTTAAAAAAATGTGTTTTTATCAAAGTTTTATTTTTAGTCGTTCTTACGTATAACTAGAAACATTCCCATTGTCAGACCTGACCAGAAATAAGGGAAAGGAAACGATGAATGTAGATACTTGAACATGTCCGTCAACATGCTGGATCAATATGGGATTGGTGTCCTCACTACCGGGTAGGCGAAGGAAAAAGGGACTGGTGGGTCCATGTTATTGTGTCCATACCTGAAATAAAAACATCCACCATAAATTTTAATACCTACTTACAAAACAAATATGACGGGTTTGACAATATTATGGCGTCGTCATTGAGTCCCGATGTTTTTAACGAAATTATCCAATGGATTTCACTCAAAAATACTGTCAAACTTCTCACTTTTTATACGATGGTTTTTGCTATGAATTTGAATGAAAACCTAGACTTTTTGGTATCATTACGTTGACAACTTCAGGTCCTTGACAGTTAAATACAATGCAAGCCAATCTAAGCTTATTTGTGATAGAAATAATGGTTAAATTCAAGTGTGGAAGCGATGGCGCGGCGCTCTGGGGAGCCGGCGGCGGTTATTATATTAGAGGTTTTTTTCTATATTTCTACAAGGAGCCAGCGGGTACCAAAAAGTTAATTTCTACTGTTTCTGGTCGGACTGTATATCAGTCATCTAGTCTAGTCACCAATAGTACAAGCTCTGCTTAGCTTGGGGCTAGATGATGATGTGTGGATTGTCCAGCATCTTTCTTTCATACGAAACTAACTAATAGCCCGGCCGCACGCTCCGTCTTGCTTGCGAAGTCCAATTTGTGCAGTCATAACTGTACAAAAAGACGGAACACCACAGTTTCCATCCGTGCAAGTAAGCTCGTGCAAACTGGACTGTACTGTGCAGACTTATGAAAACATAGTTGCCGGACTGAATCACGGTCTGAATGACTGACTACACGCTCCGTCTTGCCTGTGCAGTCCAAATTTAGAATGTCAACGATTGCCCTATTCGCGCGTGCATACGCGTGCCACCGTCTTGCCGTCCACACACACACTATTACCTGCGCAAACTGGTTTGTGCAGGTATGCTCGCGGGTAAGACGGAGCGTGTTGCCGGGCCATATAATCTTATCTCATCAAAAGCAGAGAAAATGAAATTTCTTATCTCTTCTCTTTTGTCTTTCAAGCCAAAAATAACGCTTTACCATCTTGGCCCTTAAAGCACTATTCTATCCTCTAACTACAACGCAACGGTCTCATTATTCATGCCGAAAACTTTAGCAGCAAAGTGCCAGTAAGCGTGTTGCTAATCTGGTTATTCAGGCGCTCAGAACCGCAGTCCAGATGAATGAGAGGATTACCTACTCAAACTGCTCAAACTGCATAGTGAACGGAAGTAATAAGTAAGTACTTAAAATTATTATGATGAATCTTAGTACTTTTTTACCTTCCTTCCTTAATCCACAGCTTGCTTATTCAGTAGTTTGTACTGGTGAATCTTGTCATAAATGGAGACCAGAATCGAACAACCTGTTCGATTCTAGTAACACTCCAGATAACACTCTTAGGTATGTAAATACATACCTAAGAGTGTTATCTTTGCTTCCTTGTCTTGCTAAGCATGCCTCCATTTTCAGAAAAAGTTGCGTGCGGCTCATCCCACTTGCCGTTACTTATTTTGTAATTACTTTTCTAACAATTTTCTCAGGCGTTGCAAACTCTCTAGAATTGTCAGGGCTCGCTTTGCTCGCTGTTATTTATTTTTTCATATCCTTTTTAACTAGTATGAGACCACCCGAAAAAATAACAAAAATTTCACAAATTTGCTGCGGCTATCTCCACTCGCCGTGTCTTAGCTTCTTTGTGCTAGCTCCTATGTTGCTAGCCCGGCCTTAGAAAACTCAAAATTATTTATTTTCACGTTAATGCCCTCTTTGAAATTATTTAAATCATTAATGCGAAAATTCTACGAATGTAGACTTTTTAAATTAGCCTAACTGATAACTATATAATCCGTGTTTGTGTGAACTGTAGTAAGCCACGACGAATAACAAATTTATTAAATTATAATTGTAGTAAACTTGGTGCGGTTGTATTTCCTTATAATATGCAAAAACGCTGTAACCCGGGTGTTGCTCAAAATTTCAACAGCGCTGTAACAATGAATGCAAAATGATATTTTTTTTATGCTATTTACAGCAAATGGTAAGTATAGCAATTTATGTGGTACCTCAAAAAAATTCAGTCAATATCAACGCTGTACAAAATTTTCGTGCGGTCGTAGAGCTGCGGGTGTGGGACCGTTTTCGACGCAGGATTTTTTTCTAATGCCGAATCTACAATAAAAAATAAATGTTATGGGTGTGGGTTACAACGTTTCCGCTTTTTTACGTTGAATTTTATTACAATTATCCTAAAATTACTCTAAGTCTAAGCTCGACCAAAGTATGAAATAAATAGGCGGGTAAAGTGAGAGCAATGCAGCAATTCTCGCCTGAAAAGATTCAGCAGTGAGCCGTGAGTAATGTGCCCAGGTGAAATCTGCTCTCAACCATTTGGGGCTCAATTTGTCAACGTGATTTATTTCAGAGAACGCGGGTGTGACTTTCGAATGAGCTGTAGGTATCGTTTCAGCTGTAGTAGTTTACGTGCGGTAGGTAGGTACTTTGGTAATCAAGTAGGTACCTACTTACTTACCTAGTACCTAGATATGTACATACACTACCAACTTACTGTAAGTGTGTGTGTACTTCTTTCACTTTGATTATGATTAGGTACCAATTGCACAAAAAAAATTCCATTAGATTTTCATATTCTTTTTCTAAACGTTCGCGGCCCGCTTTGCTTTCCGATGATAAAATTATGCTGTGTCGTTATGCTTCTGGCGAAACAGCAACCAACCAAACAACTCACACGTATAGCCAGATATTATTATAACTAAAATTGCGGCTTGCTTCGCTCGCCGTTGATTCTCGTATGTTGTAACTGAAACATGCGTTTGCGCGATCTAGGAATAGGTATGTCACAGTTTTTGAAAACCATTTAACGCTGAGTGGTTTTCAGTCAAAGTCGAAGTCAAAGGCAAAAACTCTTTATTTCCATAAATACAATAAATGTACACTTAGAAAAGCGGAAGTGGGGCTTGCGATTTCTCCCGCCCCTTCCCCTGAAGTTAGACGCCCCCCCCCATATATGGAGCTACGACCGTGCCTGGTTACATAATAGGTAGGATTGGGACAGACTACAGATTTGGCTGGTAGCGCGTCTTCTAATATCCAAATCTACATAAAATAGTTCGGTACTTTTCCCATATAATTCTAATAAAAACGGGCAAAGCCACCAAATGCCAAATATAATTCGAATCCCAACTATCAGAATACACTCAGCTCTAAATCGTTTTCCCATCGCTCAAAGTCGATATTGGAGCCTGCATTATTTGAATAGCAACCATTTCAGCTTTTTGCTCCCAACGTTTATCAGGCAACGTTCCAAATCCCTCAAAGTTGGTAATTAAAGTTGTGGCATTGCATTTCAGTAACTGGATAGTGAATGTTGTATTGGATTCTGTCTTGTCCTAGTTGGAATTGTTTGAGGATTATTTTGTATGCAAACGATTCTATTTAGGTAAGTAAGTATTTAGCATCCAGAGGGAACAACTTATCAACTGAGTACAAACCGTTGAATAGTTTATTTGTAGCAGAGCATTATTTATTGCAGCAACAGCAAATAATAAACGTAAGTACCTAAGTACCTACACAAATTATTTGATTTGTTAGGAATAACCTGAGTGTGTATATTAACAAAAACCTCATTATACGGATTTTAGTATTATTTGTATGGTTTGCCATAAAAGAGCGTCCAGTGATCCGTCCCGCACGGAACGGACGCATCGGACTGTCGGCAATGCTGGCGATGCATTTAATGCGGATGACGTCATAATTCGTTTGCAAATGGTCGGCAATCCGGTTGCTGCGGTTACAGTGGACGCACTACTCATAAAATCCGTATGATGCGATTAGCGCGGACAGTCCGATGCTGTCCTATCGACGCTAGCCTTTTGTTCTCGTTTAAACTACCTAAATCCTTGATCGAATGTACTATTGCAGATTTTATATTTAAAAAAAATATCTTCCACACTCAAGCAAATAAATGGAACGATTAGCCTGGCTCGTCCGAATTCCACTTCAATATTTGCACTGGCGCCCGTTGAAGTCGCTGCCAAATCGTTTTGGACGTACGTGCGCAGTGATTATACGTACCTCAAAAAGGCTTTATTACGACTCTGCACTTCGGTATTGTTTCTTTATTTGGAAAATATATTTAGTGTGCAGTTTTCACGGATTTAAAACCGATATTTTGATAAGGAAAACCTTGGGTCTGCAGGGGGGTGATACAAGCCAAAATAAAATAAATCCACACAGCATCATCTAGCCCCAAAGTAATCAGAGCTTGTGATAAGGGTACTAGATAACTGATATACTTAATAAAATATAATACATAGAATCTTTATTGACAAAGAAAATTACAATTCAAAAATAAAAACAAATTAGAACTATTAGTTACAATTGCAACAATTCAGCTAACTGCAGACTGTTGCAAACAATCTACAGGTAGCTCAACTGATCCATATCAATACCAGTCGGAAGCGTCCCCAAGACGCTGGCTGCATTTCCCCGCTGTATGGCAATGCTGATGCGCTGTGCCAGATACCCGCCCGCTCTCGGGTCAATACACAGATAGATATTTTTTATACATATACATATAGAAAATACCCAAAACACCCGGAACAAATATAATATGCAGGTCGTAACAAGCATTTGTTCTAAGGCGGGAATCAAAACCGCAGCCTCCTGCGTAGCAGGCGGACCTTCGCCCGCCGCGCCACATCGGTCATCAAGTCAGTAGTAGGTAGCATTACAGTTGTTCGGTGTTCTTTTACTTATACGTACCTAGTTCTTTGGCGGCTTTTGCTTATCAGTTTACAATTGCCTCTTTGGAACCTAATTGTACATACACTAAAGTACAGTAGCAGGTTATTTTTGAAATAATAATAACTTTTATATTCAATTATAGATTCAAAATAAATAAATTATAAGATCATAAAAAATAATTATTAAATTAATTATACATTTCAACAGGATTATTAACAAATTGGCAGTTCCTAGAACTCATTAATCGAGTAGAACTATTTTTCGATGAGCCATTTGCGTAATAGTTATACAGAGCTACGCTAGAGCTATCATAATGAAGCTACGGACCTTCACGGCTACGGAGCTAGGCGCTACAAAGCAACCGTTACTACAGAGCTAAGCTAGAGAGCTACGAATTTAAAGTCGCTTCAAATCTACGGTGCTACACTGATACCGGAGCCATAAATATAACGCAGATGCTGAGTGCTACGTCGCGGCGGTTGGAAAAGACGTCGAGGCAGGTGCACGTGACGGCTTCCACTGTCGACAACAGACTGCCAGACAATGTAACAAGTGCCACCTTCACGCAATCTTTCAAAAACAAACTCAAAAAGTGGTTGATTGAGCACCCTATGACTTTGACTTGAATAAATTGACAAAATGATAATTTAATGAATTAATTTAATTAATTTTGGTATTATTATAAGTATTATTTAGGAACAGTGTTACCATTTTACTTAAATTTATTTACAACAAACAAACAATTTCTACAATTTCTACAAACAATTTCTGACGTGTAATATTTTTGATCAATAAGAGTTTGAGCGACGCGGCTATGAAAATTTATGTGCTACATGATCTACTAGGCTACGGAGTCGTAGCAAGTGCTACGTAAGTAAGATTATTTGAAATTACATTTTCTGCCCGAGGCTTTTCATGGAAATTGCAACGAAGTCATTATAACCTAATTCATAGTCCTACACCCATTTTGACTAAACAGGATCTACCTATAAAAAGTGAAGACATGGGCTCATATACATATTTTTGCAGTTGACTACTTATTAAAAGCGCCATAGACAAACAAAGCTAAATAATTCCTGACTTTGAACTTGAACTTCTTAAGATGTTCTAAGTAGATACTAAATAATGTTCCATAGGCTAAAAGGGAAATCAACTTTATTTTCCATTTGTTTTTATTTTTATAGGGAGAAATATAATGCCCCTTGTACCCTAATTGTACCTAACCTCAAGGTACAATATGCCGACAGATTAGAAACATCGTCATGCTTTTAGGTCGACCTCCCGGAATGGCATCAACTCGATTATTTATTTAAACCTTTCAGCAATCGCTTTGACGTTTATATCATTATTTATTTAAATTCTCTCAGTATTCTGTGCGATAAAAATAGCGGCTACCTAACTTAATATACAAATATTTTTTCATAAGGTTTCTCTGAGTTTAAACTTCGTCAAATTTATTCAATGCCGTATAGTATTAAGCTTTATCTCCGTTTATGCTTTACGGCGCGTTTTATAACCCGTCAAAACGTAACAACCCACCTTGAAAGGGTTAAAAAGAACCCATATAACATTCTTATCACCTATCACCACGGAACAAACTAAATGGGTACTTACTTCTGCACTATAGACCTCTCAAATCCTTTGTAGAGACTCTTCACCTCTCACGACAAAAATCTTGTTTCATATTCTATGCTCTTGCCATAGATATTCCGACGTGATCCCTCGAAATGAACCCTCTTTATGTGAGATTAAGGTTCTATTCGGGTCGTATGTGGACAAACTATAAATTAGCTGCTCGGGCAAACGTGGAATATGTGATAGTTTTTACGACTCCATTTTTGTGCTGAGTTTAGATTCTATTTTTGAGATATTTTTCTGCTTTTCTGTTATGTTTTCGTTCTACGGATTTCCTTTTATAAAACGAATGCAGAAACGTCGTATAGGTACTTAGTGGAAAATATAAAATAATCTTTATTCTACAATTTGTGTGTATGTTTTGAGAGAAACAGCAAACTAGCGTGTCTACACTCAAATTCAAATTATACTTACTTACCTTAAATAAAGATTTAGAAAGTCGGAAGTACCTACTAAGAAAGTCTGTTTTGATATCTAGAGCAGAGATCCAGAACGTCATGCGTGTAAAATTTCAGCATGATCTGTTTTATAGTTTTGACGTTGTCTTTAGTCATCTTCACATAATTTCCTCTTTGACTTGATATGATAATCTGGCCAACGACACACAAGCTCTTGGAGTAACGCGTCTACTGGGTTAAATCGGAGCATACAGATCGTAAGGATTTGTTGCTTTATATTGGTTTCTATGGCACAGCGTGCACTGGATCGGCATAATCTGCGCCAGCGACCGATATTTCTGCCAACATCATGCGCAATAATATTCTCGTTACCTACTATCTTTCATAATAGGAATACACGTACACGTCATAATAGGCAAAGAATAACGTGCTTTGAAAATACTTAATATAGCATATTGTACCAACACTACCTACATCCTGACGCCGCCGCGTACGCTCCAATTCCGATCCAGTGGAAGCGTTACTTTATTACGTTTCTTTACCTTAAAAGAAGAATAAATAATTTATTTATAGTCACACACATGTTATATAAAAATAAGGGATATAAGTAGAAAAAAATACAGGTACATAATATATAAAAACATAGGCCTTTGGATTTCAATTTAGAACATAATAAAACAGCAAACATGCTCAAAAGAAAAAATTGGTCTTTCCCTATGTGCGCAAACCTTCAACATGAGATAGACGGATATTAGATAGGTAACATTGATAAATTCCGTAAAAGGAAAGATCTCAAATAAAGATTACCTACATTGTGTGTGAATAGAACCTTTTCAGCAAAATAAAACTACAGTTAATCGGCGATCAGATTGATTGAAAGCTGCCTCGTAAAAGTTTTACGGCGGAGTTAAACAGAGCTACCTTCTCCTCATAAGGTCGTATTCTTCAAAGTTAAGAACACATGGAAATAACCTGCTATTTTTCAATTCAGTCAATGTTATTTGAAAAGCTGTAGAAGGAAATATACCGCCAAGTGCGAGTCGACTCGCATAAGAAAGGTCCCGTACCGTAAAAACAAACAAATTTTTCAAAAACATCAAATTATCACTTGTTCGGAGAGCCCTTTTAAATTTTCAACTTTATTATACATATATTTTTTATATTTGTTATTATTACAGTTGAAGTGTTACTTATTTATAGAAAGTTTCATGTGTCTACCTAATTGTGGTTCAAAAGATACCTACAGCCCTGACAAACGAAGAGCAAAAATGGCAAAAAAAAATACGTTTTTTGTATGGAAGTCCCCTTTAATTTATTTAGTATTTATTATTGAAGAGAAATACACATTCTCTGAAAATTTCAACTATCTACCTCTTACGGTTCATGAGATAGAGTCATGTGACAGACGGACGGACGGCGGAAGCTAGTATAGGCTTAGTATAGGCTTAAGTATAGGCTTTCGTTTTCACCCTTCGGGTACGAAACAACCAAAAACACAATTTAGCAGGAACATACATACGTAGACAATCTACAAATTCTCGCATGCGAGAATTTGTAGAGCATTTGCTACATTTTTACTTTTTTCTCTTGGCAGTGGCAACGCTGCCGATTGCTTATGCAATTTTCCGGCTGCAAATATTCCTGAACTATACATTTCAGAGATATTTCCAGCTGGGAACTTTTTCGTGGAATTTCAAGGAAAATTTGCAATGAAACTTTATTATAGCCAACTAGCTTATGCCCGCGGCTTCGCACGCGTTTTGTGGAATCAAAAGCCTATATGCCTATAGCCTATCTGTTATTCCAGGTCCAGATGTGTTCTAAATTTCATCCCGATTCCTTCAGTAGTTTTGGCGTTGTCTACGGACAAACATCTTCACAACAACGGTACAAACTATCACTTTATAATATTTGTAGGAAGTGTTATGCACTCTAGGTAGGTACAAAATGAATTTTACTGAAGGGTATTTAAGTTCTTAATAAGTAGCTCATCGTCATCATCATCATCAGCCCGTGTACGTCCGGTTCCGGTTTAAAGATGTTTATTCTCATAAAACAAAATGTCCCCTTTTAATGAGATACAAATAGTTCTTAAAAATAATGCATTATAATAATAGTACCTACGCTAAACCTTCGGGCCGGTAGGCGGAAAGTATAATAGTATGTATCTATGTAGGTATAACCTACCTGCTATAGTAAAATTACATAACATCGATAAGCATGAGCTAATCCGCCACTCCCTCTAAACCTAGTTTGTATAGAATTTTTAAACTCGGAAATAATTAACACAGACAAAAGCGTTTTTATTTATTACATTTAAAAGGAGGCTAAATACTTGACAGGAATGGTGAGTTGAAGACAAAAAGATAACACGTCCACTGCTGAACATAGGTCCCCCAAACGACACCACAAATAGCGGTTCGGTAGAGCCGCCTCCATCCATCGACTCCCTGCGACCGCTACAATGTCGTTGGTCCATCGAGTGGAAGGCCTTCCCACACTCCGTTTCGCATTGCATCGCGGTCGCCACTCGAGAACTTTTACTCCCAACGGTTATCTGCTAGCTTGTATGGCCTGCCCATCGCCACTTTAGCCCGCTAACTCTCAGAGCAGTTAGCAGGCTGAAGTAAGTAAGAAGTAATAAGTAGGTAGGTACAACGCTAATATTCTATTAACTTGTTGTAATAATAATTGTGTACCTGCCTTCTTATGTGTTCCTAAATATATACCTATACCTAAATAGTGTTTTTACTCATTTGTTTTTTTGCCTGTGATGTTTGTATGTGAATCTAATAAAAAAGTTTATTATCTAACTATTATGATAAAAGTGCAGTTTGTAAGTTTAGATTATTAGCGAAATTACTTATCGAATTATGAAAAATATTTCACTAAATAACAGCTACGTATCCCAGAGTGTTATAAAGTTTTATCTTGTCTGTTAGTGTAGCCGTACGCAGAAACAAGGTTTAATTAACACATTAAATTTTTAACAATTATTAAATAATTGTTAATAATTATTTAATAAAAAACCACAGAGAAAAATATATATTATTTTTCTCTGTGGTTTTTTACGTTATTTTTTAAATATAAGGACGAAAAATATTTAGTAACAATACCGCGAAAAATCTTCTCCGCTAAGATCTAACAAAAAGTAGTCCGTGTAGAAGACCACACCAACCACAAAATGAAAGAACCTCTATCAAAGCAAGTCGTCAACTAGTTTCGTCCCTCCAAGAGATACTCGTCTCGTTCTTCGTTCGTGTCTCGTGGTAGTTTAAAATGCCTCGCATTCTAGATGTGTTTAGCAAGCACCTTTTCCTCCTTGAATACTTCAATCCCGTTTGCTTTAATGTGGAGGCTGAGTTCTAACTCTATTTTACACACACACTATAGGATCAAAATTATTATTCTGGTCACCGTTTATTCCTGAATATAAATATACACTAACCGAACTCGATGTGGATTGTTTGTAGGTAAACAAACCACGACACAAAAACTAAAACTCACCTCCTTGGCGTCGAGTTTCAGATAGATAAACAAACAGTAGTACTTACCTAATTGTAAGCAATATTTATTGAAGGAAGGATCTCTAAACGACTAGTAAAGTAAATTGCGTTTAAAACGCAAACGCGGTAACAGAGAAAATTTTAGGTAAAGTATGGGAGGTTTGTTTACAAACATTCTACATCGAGTTTGGCTAGTGTATAGAGTGCCTAACTTTTTTATAAGTTCCCCTCCCCCTTGTGACACAAGGGAGGCTGTCACATATTCAATTCTAGCTTAAGTAATAATAAGTAGCCAACATTAGTTAAATCTGGTTTATATTAGCTTCACACGCGCTGTTTCGAAAAAAAAACCTTTTTCTTTTCATTATCTAAGTCTAAGCAGATCAACCTCAAATTTGGCGTAGATACATGTAGTATCTACGCCAAATTTGAGGTTGATCTGATCCATGCATGGACCAAGAAAACCAGGTATGGCATTCCGGGAGTGACACAATGTTACGTCCCTGTATACTTATTTCAACAAAACATGGAAGTTGGGAAACAAGTAAGAAGTAAATTTAAAAAAATACATAAAAATTACAATCGTCAATTTTGTTTGTTAGATCAGTCAAAACAGTTTTAGTTAAATACGAGTAATTGTGATAAATAATTGGTTTTATCAGATTCGTACAGGTAATTTATGGAGCTGGGGGAGTTACGATCATACGCTACTGGTTACACCTGAAAACAGATTCGTCTTCTCATTCGCCGTTGGCGTCGATGACGTAGAGCTTGTGCCAACCATGTGACCGTGATGTCTTGGAATGCCGTACCTTGTATTAATCTACCTTGATCTGATCAATGTTCAATTCACTGCCTTTATCACATCACACTTTACACTAATTTGTAAGTGAGAATGTTTGGATGAATAGATAAATGGGTTTTTGTTAAACACATAATAAACACTGAACGGCTCAAATCTTGCAAACTAAACATGGAAAAACTTATGTATATTTACTGCCCTTCTGATAAACGCGCGAGAAGTCGCAAGTAGAAGCTAGCAATATTATAAGGTAATAGCTGATGCCCGCGGCTTTGCCCTCTCTTTTCCAAGATAAAAAGTAGCCTATGTCCGTCCCCGGGATACCATCGATCCGTTCAGCCGTTTAGGCGTGAAAAGGTAACAAACATACAGGCAGATAGACAGACAGACAGAGCTATTGTAGAATTTGTAATGATAGCAAGGTCAGTTGTGGCTAGTGCGGCATAGTATTTTTTAAGTTCATTTTACACTCGGATAGTGTTGATTCTGTGAACATTTTTAAATAATTTCACATTACCTGATGAATAATCTCCGTATGGTACCTACAACCTCAGCAATCTGATATAGTATTTTAGGTATTTCATTGGGTTTTTGAAAACTTGTTCCTAGCCACACTTTTCCAACGAAATAGGGCAAGAATGGCAATAGTCAAAAAATGCCAGTAAATGGCTATAATCTGTAATTTCAACGTGAATATCAGTAAGAGGAACGTTCAAATAAAAATCGATATTCGACTCTTGGACCATAGACATAAGGTTCATCTAAAAAAATAATTGTAAAATGGGGAAAGTGTGGCATATTTCCTAAGAAAAAAGTATCCAATGATAACTACTAAAAAACTAACTAAAAAAACCTAATTTTTTATGTGTATCATTTTATTAATTGAATTGAATGTGTTAATATGCATTGGTCGTTCGTTGTGAATGTGACTATGATTTATAATAAATGAAAAATAGAGTTTAACTTATGATTTTTTATTAATTTATCTTAATAAGAAATGATAATGAAACAATACACAAAAACTAATAAGAAAATTATGAGACCGTGTCATAAATAAATATAGCACTTAATAAATTAAGTTTGATAAAAAAATATCATAGTCACGGAGTTACTTTAGGAACTTACTAGAGACTTAATGTGACTGAAATGGAAAGTAAAAAGAAAACATGAGACAAAAATGAAGTTTGAAAACCTTTGACTTGGGGCAAGTGCGTTATATTCTGCTATGGCTAATCTCAAAATACGCTATAATTCCAGGTTCAACCTTAGTTTTTGAACTGGGAATTATAGCGTATTTTGCTTCGATGCAAATGAAACAACTACATAGTTAGCTTAGGGTCCAAAAAAAACACTTACGTAATACAGAGCAGCCAATTGAAGCACAAACCCGAGTTTTGTAGAACAACAACGCACACGTGTCAGCTTCAAACCATAGAGAAATCTCAGTGTAAAATTAAAATAACGCCAAATCCTATTTCATTCGAGTCGCGCTCCCATTTTTTTTTCCTGGAAGATATTTTGTTTCTCCAATCATGGGGGTTGTAGCAATATCATTGCTAATTTCTTATATAATGATGTTCGTCGCACTTCCCCCATAGCCGCACTTGCCCCAACTGACCTTATAAATATTTTTTTTGCATGCTTTACGATAGCTTTCAACTACCCAGTAATATAAACCTGGACTCTACCTTACTTACTTATTGAAAAGAACAGTCGTAGCCAGGGGAAATCAGAAGATGGATTATGTGTTTTTTATATCGTAAAATGCTTGAGATGCTATTAAATTTCTTGGAACGGAAAACTCTATTATTTACCAATCTTTTAGATAGGAACATAGAGGTAAGGAGTAAGATTAGTAACCACAAATTTTGTTTAGTTACCTACTTTTGCCTTAGGAAACTCCAGAACATCATAGAAGCAAGGTCTTATAGTGCAAGTAAAGGGAAAAAACCAAGAACGCAAAATTTGTAGTTTGACTACGAAAAAATAAATTTTATTCTCTCAAGGTACCTATAGGGTACTTTTCGATGACCTAGAACCATTTGGCAAGAAGCAAGTAAAGGGAAAAAGCAGAAAACAGTAAAATTAATTTACATTGTATTTTTTTTATTGGTTCAATTACTTTACAATTCAATTGTATCAAAATCAGGAAATTTGTGGGCACAGTGCGTCTGAGTCGATATTTTGCTCACGAGTACAAGTTTGTAAGGGACCCTTGGTGCGCGAGTCTAACTCGAAATTGAAATTATATTTATTTAAATTTTTGTCAATAGCCTATGTTTAATTTACTTACGTAAATCATCATTGATACCTACCAATGATGATTTAAGAAGCTGCTGCCTCAACACTAGCTTGATAAAATAAGTACCTACTTCGTCGGTTGTTAATACCGATATATTTTTGTGGTTAATACCTATTAACCACAGAAATATGTATAGTGTTAAGGCAACTTTTGTTCCTCTTCTTTAAGAAGATCCTTTAGCGCTAGGTGGTTACTGTATTGCTTCATCATTGCCACCATCAGTTAAAATTCACTGAAAGACCAAATTAAGGCAATCAATCACACATTATATTTGTTATAATTTCACGTAAAGCTATTATAATTTAAGCTGAGGAACACATCGGATCCCACTGCTGGGCAAAAACTACCCTTCCCTTTTTCCATTAATCACGGTCTAACCCCTAATCTAATCTACCCACCGAGCTATACCTCCTCAGCACACATAAGTCCAATGTTGGACAAGTGTAAAGCTTGCTAAACATTATAAAGAAAATATCTAAATTAACCTCTCTGGAAAGAACGTTAGAACATCTGCATGCTCTTATCAAAAATGTGTCCTGCCTGTAGTTGGTTTTATAATGATAATTATATCCCTAATGATGAGTTCTATTATTCAGATTCTACTGTTTAATTTTTTTTGATTTTAATTATATTTCTAAATAGTTATAGTAAGAGGTAAATATGATTCCTAAATCCTAAGCTACATATCATAATTTTTATCATAATTTAATTTCTTAGAATTTGTTGCTTCTTATAAAACATAACCCTCCTTTTATGCAGTAGGGTAAACCAACATTCAATCTCTCTCACTCTGAATCTAAGTAATCTAATGCGGCATAGGCACGGGCTTCACCAACGCCACTGTGCAGCTTTCGACACTGTACTGCAGGATAGCTCCCTCCGTAGAAGATGTATGCTGCTTACATACCTACTCAGTATGTCTGGCATATCGGGGGAAATGAGAGGGCATAATCTTTTATCAACGACATTGTCAAGTTATGTAGATTAACCTCTATAGCCAGCCTCAATCGTCTGTCATAATTTAACTACATTCAAAAGGAAAATTACTTGGTGATATTTATTTCAAACCATTCAGTCCATAACTTTCTTACTAAAAATAGTCAGTGGTCAGTAGTTCCCTAGTATCTATCTCTATTAACTAGTGAAGTAGGTACGGAATGATTCATTTAAACGCGAGCCTGGGGTGCATCAGAGCGACCTAACAGGAATAAAGAAGTGTATATTATAAATAAATATTTAAGACCGACACATATGCTGGACCCTTCTCCACAGAGCCTCGGAGACAGATCGTCGAAGAGCTATCTGATCCCAATGCAAGGGTTAAATCAGATTTCGATTTGGGTAGATTTGAAACGCTTTTCGTTCGTTGACCACATTCAGTGTTGCCTAACGTATTGGATAATGGCTAATTATTTTTATATTTGCAATCAACGAGGCAGGTTATGTCCTGGCTTGTTATACCTGCAATACACAAACTTACCTACACTAAGTAATTTCTAAGGTATTTTTTTTTTTCTTTTCATTTTTTTTTCTTTTTTTTTTTTTTTACATGCTTTTTTGAAAATGTTCGTCTTATTATTTATGCCTACAGTGGTTGTTTATGTGTGAAAATTGTATATTAATGTATATTAAACCTAATATGTGTGTCTGTAGTAACAAATAAATGTATATCTACTTATCTATCCTATATTATCTGTCCTCAGCTCGAAGTCACCTGTAAGAAGCTATATGCTTCAGCAGGTTCACTTAGGAAGTTGCGATACTTTTTGCCGACCGCTACCAAAATTGCACTTGCCCAATCCCTTCTTCTCCCTGTTCTGGACTATGCTGACGCCTGCTATTTAGATCTTATTGAGGAGCAGTTAGATAAGCTTGAGCGTCTCCAAAATTTTTGCATTCGGTTCATATTTGGTTTACGCAAATATGACCATGTCTCTCCTTTTCGCACCATGCTCAAGTGGCTCCCTATCCGACTTCGCCGGGATATGCATGTTCTTTCTCTTCTCTATTCTATTCTCTTTAATCCCTTTTCTCCTACGTACCTTAAAGAAAGGTTTGAGTTTCTTCATTCTTCTAACTCCCATAATCTTAGGTCATCAGATAACCTATTACTCAAGTTTCCCAATCATTCCCAAACCTTCTATGGCAACTCTTTTAGCGTTCAGGCTGTACGGCTTTGGAACAAACTGCCTGTCGATATCAGACTTGCGCCTTCAATCAACTCCTTCAAATTCAAACTGAAGTCCTATTACCTATCTTCAGCTACCTGAAATCTTCCTTCTTTTTCTCCTCCTTCTGTAGCTCCAGATGTGGTTGTAGCTCCATCGGTGATCAGATTTTGTGGTAGAATATTTCTGTGGAACCTTTTGTATTAAGATATTTATAGGTATACTTCTAGGTTAGCTCCTAAGTTAGTTTTGTATTGTATTGTATTATATTGTATGTAGTATGTATTTTAAGAATTTTTATTTTTTATACTGTTTGTTTGTGCTCTACCAACACTTTGTGTACTTATATCTTTTTCTACATCCCTAGGTTGCCTGGAAGAAATCGCTCTCAGCGATAAGGCCGCCTATTGTACTAAGTATTTGGTAAATGTAGATATAAGGTTTATAATATGTTATTTTTTTAAGTACAATAAAGTGTTCATTCATTCATTCATTCATTCATTCATTCATTCTATCTAATAAAAGAACCATGGTGCTTACGTGAGGACAACATAGTCACGGTTCACAAAATTTATGTCTTCGTACCTTTTGTATTCTGAAAAAATAATTTTATTAAAGTCATCGTACGAAAATTAGTAAGGGGGAACGGCTTCACCGATTTTTATCAAATACAGCTATAAGAACTGATGAAGAATTATTTCATGCAAAATATCTAAATTTGTTCATTCATTTGGGTACCATGCCACTGTCAGGCACACAGGCACATAGGTAATAAAATAACATTATTTTTGGGGTTAAAAAAGGGGTTAAAAATCAGAATTGAATTTATAACCCGAGCGAATTTACGTGGCACCTGCTTCGAACAAAAACTGAACAAAAATCCAAAAATAATAACAAATAACAGCATTAGAATAATTTGAATATTTTACACGTGCAAGGGTAATATTTGTGATGCTATCGCAACAGCTTTCGCACGGCGACGGCGGCGGCGGGGGAAGAACCGAGTTCTTAGCCAGGTGCCATGTTAATTCGCCCGGGATATACTTAGATTGCTTGCTTCCAGTTTAGACACTTACGGATATGAGGATAGGGTGCATTAAGGTTTCGACAATATCCCATGTGAGAAATACTCCAAGCTGTAAATGGAACCAGGGTGTAAGGTTTAATTGATTGGAGTGAGCGAAGCAATCGAAGATTTCAGTGGCAGCTTGGGTGATTTGGATGCCAAGGTGCAATAGTCATTTCGAGCATAATTGTCCAACCATTAATTCGTTTTTTTTTGTGTGAAATTTGATCTGTGTAAGTACTGATAAGACTTGTGAAATGTGCTGGTAACTTAGTGAGGCCAAATCGGTCGAGGGTTTTTTTGAGATAAGGGGGTCCTAAGGGGGGTAATATCCTTTATTCGACATGTGAGCAAACCCGGTTTTGTGAGCAGCAAAGTCACCGTTTTCGAGCGAGGGTGGTGAAAAGGATACTATTCAACTTGTTTAAAAAAGTAATTTGAGTTCAGAATGCTGTACTAAATTTCGATGGTGTAATACGTTATTGATACTTTATAGTCGGCGCCGAAAAAATGAATAAACTACGCGATCTGCACCAGGGAAGGTAAACTTTCTCACTGAAGGCATCGCCATTTTTATGTGTACCTTGACAACTTGGCTTGTGAAGATCATTCTTCTAGACGGACACCGCCATCTTTAAATAATCTACCAAATAACAGGTTTGTAATTTATATGGGACTTGCACCATCTCTCTCACTCATTTTAGCTTATCGTAGGGAAGGAGGTTAGACAGCGTTCAACCTTCACAGAAACGCATAGTTTCCTTCGTTCATGGTTTGAAAGAGGTTTATAGCATACGTACCTTCTATGGTTGTTGACCAAAATGAGATCCTGACATTCGAGCTCTTTTATAAATTAAAATCAAAATATTTTCTCGCTAGTCGAGTTGAAAAGTTATTATGTCGACTTGAGAGCAAATGTTTTTTGTTTCATGCTTTTGAAATCCTTTGCTAGCTCGGGTTTTAATATCGGCGCGTGCAACAAAAAATCGTTTTCCTCACTTGTTCAACAAATAACTATTTCGGTTCCCGGTTTCCGCTGCACCCAAAAAAATTATTCTCCTGCTTATTTTAACTATCTTTATTTTATTATGTTGTCAGTACTTAACTTGTCTGTAAGTCTGTATGTTTCTACGTGGGTGAAAATGTATAATATTCCCTCTTCTAGTGAACAGACGGCAGTCTATTTAACACAAAAACAGTTTTCCTCATTTGAGAATGGTTTTAAATGATTTTTTCTTACTTTCATATTGTTCCATACAGTTGACAAAGTCCAGTTCACAAAATGATGTGAAATTCATGTATTTATAAAAAGTCGTACGACCGCAAACCCAACCGGTTCTGAAATTTAATAAAATAGGTAATATTTAATCAGAATTACTGGTCAATTCAGATATATTCGTGAGTATACTCATAATTTTCGCCGCTCATTGGTTCATTTTCTATTGTTTTTATTTCGTAATCAAAAACCGCCAATGAGCGGCAAAAATGGTATGAGTAACGCGCTCACGAATACATCTGCTTAACCAGGATGGTGGCAAAGGACGATAACAAAAAATGATTCGTTACTGCAATATATTCAGGAATTGAAACAAAACATTATACCGACACAATAAGAACTAACCACCCCGGCTGAACATTGACGATTAAAACCCGTGAACCAGATCTGTGATAACCTTTATTCATCTGTCATACATGTGGGCAAATTGGGTACATAATGACAGTTGAAAATAAGGCACAGAAAAACAAACTCATGGCTAGGCTAGGCAGGCTAGAAGAGAAAACCAATGGCACTTCTTCTTATTTGATAATATTTTATAATACATAAATTGCCGTTCTGCAGTACTTTTTATTACTAAGCAAAAATTTTTTTATGGCTATAATTCTAAATTCAATTAAATTTTATTTTAAAAACATAGAATTATTTTTTCAGAATTAGTCATGTGTTTATTGATTAGCGTTATGTTTTCATCGCATTTAAATATTTTTCGTCATCATGGATACGTTAAGAAATCGAGTAATTATGTACCGCAGTGGCAGAACGGGTTACCGTTCTGGAAATTGAAAAATCAACCCCTTGGCCGTCCGAAAACTTTGGTCGCCAATGACGAATTAAAGGCGTTGATTGGTGAGAGGTGTCTGTCATTTTTGTCATTGTCTTTGAATTTGCATGCTAAGGTTATCGAACGAAGGCGATTGTGGAAGCTGATGACACTCAGTCTACGGCTGAGTTAGCAGCAGCTTTCGACGTCAGCATCAAAACAATATTGGTCCATTTGCGTCAAATAAGCAAGGTAAAAAAAAATTACCTCTATGATCGCCAGCGCAAAGTACGCGTCTTGACGTGCCTTGCACTGCTTAACAGGTACACAAATGAAGAAAATTTGAACCAGTGACTAAAAATGGATTCTGTTTGATAATCGCAAGCGCTCAGGAAGTTGGTTGGATCCTGGTTCAGCACCTAAACAAAGCCCTAAACGAAAACTTACCCCTAGAAAAGTGATGGTCACTATTTGGTGGTCTAGCGCCGGTGTGGTTCATCACAGCTTCTTACCAAACGGGATGAGCATTACTGCAGATGTGTACTGTGAAGAACTGAAGACTATGATGGAGAAGCTCGCACTTCTTCAACCAGCTTTGGTCAATCCTGCACGACAACGCGCGACCTCATACTGCACAACAGACGGTCTCCAAGTTTCAAGAGCTGGTGTTGGAGGCTCTTCGTCATCCGCTATATTCACCAGACCTTGCTCCTACAGACTTCTACTTTTTCCAGAATTTGAATAACTTTTTGGCAGGAAAAATACGCAATACCCAAGAGGCAGTGAAAAATGCTTTTGAAGGATTTGTTACCTCCCGTCCAGATGATTTCTTCAAGAAAGGCATCAACAAACTACCACTGCGTTGGCAAAGATGCATCGATTGCATGGGTGATTACTTTGATTAAGTAATAGAAATTAAAACATAAAAAAAATCGTTAACTTATTTCATAAAAAATTACATCTTCATAGATAAATACCTAATATTATAAAAATGGACTTACCTAAGTGCTTATTTTGTAAGCCTAAGGAAATAAACTTTTTCTTTAGGCTTACAAAAAATCTCAAATCTATAAGTACCTTTGAACTCTTCCATAGATACAACACGTGCGAAGCCGCGGGCAGAAACAAGTATATTATTACCAAACATTAAATACTGTTCTAAAAAATACTTACTTATACGCTCTCAAGCATTGTAACATGTAATAATCACAATTATGTTCGAGAGACACGCGCCAGGGCGTCGGGGGCTGCGTCAGCGTAGGCCGTTCGGTGTTTGGTGGTATGTACCCGACTTGCCCTGGCTGTGCTCGCCCTCTAAAATGTCAAAATTAATATTAGGTACACCTACTTCGTAATAATATTATTAAAATTAAAGTATAATTAAATATAATTAAAATATAATTAAAAAGCCGAACCTATATTACCTAGGATCTCCAAAACTCCTGAACAGATCAAGATGGCCATACATTTAGAACGTAGCCTAACTTACATATTAGACTAACTACTGTATATTATATATCAATATTGATAATTTACACATCACGTCCAACGAGAAAATAAGACATAAATAAAATAACATAATTTGTTTCTATTATTGAATTGTAATTTTATTTGTCAATAAAGTCGTTTAAAAAAAAAACTAACATAAAAAGGAAAAACAACGGACGGTTGAGAGGGCAGAGCCCCCCAATATATGAAAAAATGTTTACTCAGGCCACGTCCACCAACTTTTACAACTGGCAGTAAGTTAGCAAAAACAGTAGATTAGAGAGATCAACTAGTATACCCCCCTTTTTTAGGGTTTCGATGATCGGAGATCGGTTTTGAAACCCTTGTGTCATCGCTTTTTCTGTCCTTTTTCCGTCTTTAATATCTCATTAACTATAGCAGCAAATAACGTGAAATTTAAAATAATAATACATTTCGTGCGCCTGTACAGATGAAAAGAAAAATAAAATAAATGAAAATGAAAATTTTCAGTACAAATTGTGATGTCGAAATTTTAAAAGAGACCTAACATGTCAAGTGGGTTACCAAATGAAAGGCATCAATTTGTACATTTCAAAATAGTTTTTGAAATTTCTGTAGGTTTCATACTAACAAACATTAAATTTTTATGTAACTGGTGCATGCCCTTACATACTTTTTGAAATATTTTGAAAAAACTCGATAATTTTATTATTACCCTCTGTACTCCGAAGTTTGCAAGCCCATACATCTGAAATGTAGGTACCTTTAATTTTTTGGTATTCATCAAATAGCAAAGTCTGTAACCAGTACCTATAGTAAATATTGGTATACTTGACAACCGTTCGAAACCCTCGGCGCGCGAGTCACACTCGCACTTGACGGATCTTGTTTTTTCTTAAAGCCACTATGCCTCTCCAAGCCCCCTGATTTCTAGTTGATATCTCTAATCTACAACTGTTTTTGCTAACATACTGCCTGTTGTAAATGTCTGTGGACGTGGCCTAAGTAAAAATTTTTTTTTTGGTGGGGGCTCCACCATTCAACCTCCCGTTTTTTTCCTAACAGGGACTATGCCTTCTTAGCCCCCTGATTGCTAGTTGATATCTCTAATCTACAACTGTTTTTGCTAACATACTGCCTGTTGTAAATGTCAGTGGACGTGGCCCAAGTAAACATATTAATTTTTTGGTGGGGGCTCCGCCATTCAACCTCCCGTTTTTCTTCCTTACAGGGACTATGCCTTCTTAGCCCCCTGATTGCTAGTTGATATCTCTAATCTACAACTGTTTTTGCTAACATACTGCCTGTTGTAAATGTCAGTGGACGTGGCAGTCAATGTCAGTGGACATATTAATTTTTTGGTGGGGGCTCCGCCATTCAACCTCCCGTTTTTCCTCCTAACAGGGACTATGCCTTCTTAGCCCCCTAACTGTTAGTTGATATCTCTAATCTACAACTGTTTTTGCTAGCTAACTTACTGCCTTGTCCTGCTTTTGTTTTGCGAGCTTTGTACTATAACCAATTTGAGATATAAGCGATTTTTTTTGTATTTTCTTCGGGGTATTATTACAATGTGAAGTGAGTGAAATAGTATTAGAAATGAAGTAATTCCATTGCCAGATATTTTGCACATTCATAAAAATGTAGGTAAGTGAACTTTCGTAAGTACAAAAGCTGAATTTTATTGTTTCTTCGGGAATTATCAAAAGATGTTTTTCTAGAAAGCTAGACTTTCGATAGTCCCTCGTTCGTTAGTTCCTTCGTTTACCTTCGTTAAAAATCTAGACATTTTTCACACAGATCTTACATTATAACGCATTCACTGACCAGCCTCAGCAGTGCTGCCACTTGAGAAAGCTGAAGATGGGCACATGCGTCGTAGGACATAAACAAATTATAAATATTTGTTGTCTGGATGCTTTAGTTTCGAAGATCGGAGATCGGTTTCGAAACCCTTATTAAGGTCTCGCTTTTTCTGTCCTTATTTCCGTCTTTAATATCTCAATAACTACAGCAACAAATAACTTAAAATTTAATATAATAATACATTTCGTGCGCATGTACAGATTAAAAGTAAAAAAATTAAATGATAATTTTCAATACAATATTACGTGATGTCGAATTTTTAAGAGACCTATATGGTCAAGTAAGGTTTCAAATGAAAGGTATCGATAATTTGTATATCTCAAAATAGGTTTGAAATTCCTGTAGGTTACATACTTTTTGTTTTTTTTTTATTATTGAAAAACCTCGAAAATTTTTCTATTACCCTTTATACTCCGAAGTTTGCAAACTGAAATGTAGGTAGGTACCTTCAATTTTTAGGTAGGTATTCACTAAATAGCAAAGTCTCTAACCAGTACCTATAGTAGGTACATATTGGTGTACTTAATAAACGTTCGAAACCCTCGGCGCGCGAGTCACACTCGCACTTGACGGGTCTTGTTTTTATCTTGACTACTGACCTGTGAAGTTGGGTTGTGTATTTTTGGTCTGTTATTGTCATTGTAGATAGGTTGAGTACTCTACTACCTAGGACGTTAACGAAGTAGCGGGAAACAGCTAGTAATTTATAACCCATGAAAGTAAATTTTCTTACCCCATTACGCCTCTGGTACCCAATGAAATTAATAAAAAAAAAATGGGTACTGCTGAAATAATCCTAGGCAAGGTAGGTAAAAATAGGGACCTACCTCGGAGAATTTGGATTCTGTCTTCTATGACTTAAATATGTTTTTGGGAAGGCTATGACGTTAACATTTGCTCCTTCAATATTTTTACGATTGAAAATACGAGTCCTCGAAGACTTTTTTGCTAAAATGTCTGTCGTAGTCAAAACGATGAGCACTGTAACAAAATAAGTAACAATTACTGATCCAATGTAGGTAATTTTATATCGAAAATAAATAAATATTCATGAAAAAAAAAAAATTACTTAAATATACAGAGTGTAGGACGTTTGCCATGCCATACGGTAACAGGGGGTAAGTGGAATCAAGTGCTTGACGGCTTTTTAAGGTTTCGAGATCGGTTTCGAAACCCATAAGGTGTCGCTCTGTCCGTTTTTTTTCCCCTCTTGAATATCTCAGCAACTACCGCAACTATTCACTTAAAATTTAAAATAATAATACATTTCGTTCGATGGTACAGATACTATACCTCTAGAGAAAAAAATAAAATTTTCAATTGTAATTGTGATATCGAAATTTTAGCCACCTACAAGGTCAAGTGGGGTATCAAATGAAAGGTGTGGAGTATAATATTTTTCGAAATTTTTGAAGGTTATATACTTTTTTAAATATCGTCGCTTCAACCAGACGCTCAGATATTTGTTTTTTAAAACCTGGACATCCTCGATTTCCCACGGACCTAGGGGTCTCGACTCCAAGGGGAGAATATGCGTAAGCTATGTCGAGATCTGCATATTTGCGTCTCTTGCGAGTTATTAACTAAATATTCGTTATTAAAATGCCAATAAGCGGCGATAGTAGTGTGAGTAAAGGATACATCTGAATCGACCAGATGCGATTGTGGTCAAACAACGGTATATTCATGTAAAAATGTACTTACTTACAAAATACATTTACGCGCGCTAAAACCATCTTCGACGGGTAAAATATAAAAATTAAAATAGTCAATGAAAATATCAGGATATTAATATCAAAGTCTGACTTTGATAAAAATAATTGCAAAGCTAACTAGCTGAACCACACATGTAAGGTCCAATTTCACCGTTCGCTGCCAAAACTTAGTTCAGCTTAATCGAGTTCAAATGTTGATTCACACCGATTTCACCAGCTAGGTATAGGTATTTTGTTCGCGTTTATGAAAACGAAGTTTACATCCAACATTGAATGGATGAATGTCAGCCTGTCCGCTGTTTTTCGTTGTGTTGGAGATTGTGATACATTGCTCTTGAACTCGGTTCATAGTCTAAACGCCGAAAATCGGGCGTTCAGAAGTTAAACAAAGTTCAGCTTTTTTTTTTAAATGCAATATACTTTATTGATAAAGAAAATTACAATCACTCATCATCTGTGAGGGCTGGTGTGGCGCCAGATTTGGGTGAGGATCTCAAGAGACGCAAATATGCAGGTCTCGACAGAGCCTACACATTTGCTCTCTTTGTTTTTAAAAAGTAATCTGAGCGTCTGGTCGACGCGACGCATGACCCGAGAGCTGGTGGGTATCTAGTGCAGCGCATCAGCATTGCCATACAGCGGGGAAATGCAGCCAGCGTCTTGGGGATGCTTCCGACTAGTATTGATATGGATCAGTTGAGCTACCTGTAGATTGTTTGAAATTATATTATTGAATTGTAATTTTCTTTGTCAATAAAGAAATAAAAAAAAACAAATAATAAAAATAAATTAGAACTAGTATTTACAATTGAAACAATTAAGCTATCTGCAGACTGTTGCAAGCAATCTACAGGTAGCTCAACTGATCCATATCAATACCAATTGGAAGGGTCCCCAAGACGCTGCATTGCATCAAGTTCAGCTTGATCCGGTTCACCTTTATGTTAGTGAAATGCGCTGAACACGTTTAAAGCGCTAAACCGAGTTTAGATAATCTTTAAACATAAACTAATTATATTAAATTTTAATTTTTATGTAAAGATAAACTCAGTTAAGCACTTTAAACGAGTTCAGCGCATTTCAGCGACATAAAGGTAATTGAACAATTGCAGTGGTGAAATCGGACCTAAGTAGGTACTTGTTGTTATCAACTTACCTACCCATTGAAACGTCTAGGTCAGTGTTATCAACTTCGGATAGCTATCAAACAAACAAAATTACAAATTAAAGAATAAGTATACATCATTAGAACTATATCTAGCTTCTAACCGCGGCTTCGCACGTGTTTCTTAGAATAAATTACCCTTTTATCTTATTCCAAGTCAAGATCTTTATGTATGCAAAATATCAGCTGGATCCATTCAGCAGTTTTGGCGTTGTCTTCGGCCAAGCGTCTTCATAACGGCACAAACTTTCGCCTTTATATTATTAGTTGAAACAGTTGAGCTAACTGCAGACTGTTGCTTATGAGTAGAGTACTAGTACAATGCTGGACTTAGTGTGCGTTCACAGTGAATGCGCGGTGGCGGGGGCCAGGGCGGGCGCGACGACGACAACGGGCGCGTGTAGTGGCCACAGTGACAAGCGGGCTGTTGTAGCGTTTAGACGTATTGCTGGTGTGGCAAACCATGGAGGGCTTAATAGCAATATTCTCCGCTAAAAATCTACATTGTCCTCTGAATTACTAAGTCAGCCACCATCAATGCGCGTCTAAAAAATACTATCTTAGCCACTATATATCTTCGATGTAAGCTACTGCTAAAACTTAGCTTGGTAGTTATTTTTTAGCATCTACATTTGTAACATATATTCAAGCAGTAAACTTCTTAAATATTTATATATGACACTAATAAAGTAATTGTATCAACATATAGTTTTATAACTCAGTATGTTTAGAATGTTGAGAAACATGAATAATTTATAACTCGTCCATATTATTTTAATAACAAAATGTATCTATAATTATCATCAAACATATTGATTACGACATATTGATTTATTTAATAGTAAATTATGGCAACTGAATGTTAGGAACCATTACGACCGATGCAGCGATGTGGCGCAGCGGCCGTAGGTCCGCCTGCGACGCTGGAGGTTGCGGGATCGATTCCCGCCTTGGGACAAATATTTGTACGATCTGCAAATATTTGTTCCAGATGTTCTGGGTATTTCTATGAATAATAATAAGTATATCTATGTAATGTATTTTATGAAGTATATTAGTCATCTAGTACCCATAACACAAGCATTGTTTAGCGGTCTAGATGATGCTGTGTGGATTGTCCAGCATTATCTATTATTATTTATTTATTGAAACAAAATAAAAGACTGGTGCGAGGATGGTGGCGGCGCCCGTCTCACTCGCGCCATACAGTCCCTATTATCATGATAAAAGAATACGATGTATTATTTCACATGCTAAATTATAAGATATGATGCTTTCTAGTTGAAGCTGTAAAACGTAAAATGTTGGTTAATTGTAAAATCCGTGGTTGAGTTAGTAAATCAGGTGAAGATGTATAAAGCAGTGAGAAAAGTAAAAATAACTGTTGTTTCTTATTTGACGCTTACTTTGGAATATTCAGGTGGCAATTATAACAAGGCGAATTAATTTATTGAAGCCATCTTATTTTCCCGTGGCTTAGATACAAAATCAGAGGTTGGTTTCCGTGGCCAAACTAAAAAACCTGCGGCCTAAATTATAATTTCCCTTAATATCTACATAAAATGTATTGGTTCCTCTACACGCCAAAACTACTAAACGGATCGGCTGAAATTTTGCATACAGGTAGATCTAGGCCTGAAATCTTTTTGTGGTTCTTTTCATATATTCATATTCATGTATAAAGGTATTGTAAGTTCTTAGGTGTAGGTAGTCGTGGTACACAATGCATGCAAACCCTGTCAGGGCGCTACAATTACTTTCCTCGAAATTACCTACTTAATTTCTCAATTTTATATTTATTGTCACCACACATCACAGCTAAGTTGAATAATATTTATTAATCTTATGTAGTTTTCAATGTGTATGTATTTTAACTACCTAATTATAATATTAATTAAGAATAACGTAGACTAAATTCTTTTGGTTTAAAATTTTTATATTTTTCATGCGGTCCAGAGGAGGGCGATACTGAACGCGACACAGTTTTATACTAGAGGTATTAGCGTCAGTATCGTTTTTTTTTTGACGGGGAATGGCCTTTATTAACAAAGAAAATTACAATCAAATTATAACTAGTATTTACAATTGAAACAATTAAGCTAACTGCAGACTGTTGCAAACAATCTACAGGTAGCTCAACTGATCCATATCAATACCAGTCGGAAGCGTCCCCAAGACGCTGGCTGCATTGCCCCGCTGTATGGCAATGCTGATGCGCTGCGCCAGATATCCGCCAGCTCTCGGGTCACGCGTCGCGTCGACCAGACGCTCAGATAACTTTTTTAAAACCCGGAGAGCCTCGGTACCCCACGGACCTAGGGTCTCGACCCCAAAGGGAGTAAATATGAAGGCTCTGTCGAGACCTGCATATTTGCGTCTCTTGAGATCCTCGGCCAAATCTGCCGCCGCAACAGCCCTTACGGATGTCCTCGGAAGATGGGAAGGCGCAAGTGTGTCGACGCATAGAATTCATTATTTTACGAATGTCATCATTAAAATAAGTATTGGTTATATAAGGCAAGAATAAATAATAATCAAATTTTAGTAAGATTAAGATTTCAATTTAATAAAACGATCGCAAATTAGTGTCAGATTACCTATATAATTTACTTACGTAATTTGAATTTTGTGACGTGTCCAAGATTCATGTAAGGTCTAAAGGAAATAAAGCTCTTTGAATTGGACTTTTAATTTTGAATTTTGAATAGCATAATATTATTTACGTAGTTGACCATCAAAATGTTTATTATGCTTAAGAATTGTTTATTCTGACTGTACTAAAATGAATAACAAAAACATGCGAGGCAAAACAAGAACTCAAAATGGGGCGGAGATGGAATAACATTACTAAAATATCCATAACCTAATTTAGATTTTGCATATGGGGCAAAACTATGCCAGGCGAACGTGGAACAAATCAAATTTTAAAGAATTACATAAATTTGTTTTGAAAAACCAAAAACCGACCACATATTTCTTTATATTTACCCTTGTAACACCCCCCCTCACATCACGCTAACCTTTAACTTTTGTAACCGTAATCCATCTAATGTATGTAAGTATTAACCTAAAGAACGCAGACTAGTGATTTAACGTGGCCAATGATCGTCTAGTTAGTGGTAGGACTCTTGTGTAGCAGTAACTCAGTTTCTTTTAGAAGCTTTAGACAAACGAACTAACTCTATAAACTACTTAGTCCCTTATATTACTATGTTAACTAAATCCTAAAATTATTATATTATGTTTCTGAATGAAAATAATATTCTTAAAGATAAATTCTAATCCTATATTCTAATTCTATAATAAGTCTTAAATAGTAATAGTAATAGGAAGATATTCCTAAAACTTAAGTCACCCAATCATAATTTAATTCCCTAGATTATAGTTGTATTATAAATAGGTCTCCCATATAAGCAGTCAGGTAAATAAACATTCAATCTCTTTCGCTCTGAGTCTGTTATGGCAAAGGTACTTCAGACTTCTTTGATCTATGTAGTATATTATCATACATCTCTCCTTTTTCACAGTCGGGTTAATTCAATCTCTATCACACTGAATCTAATACGGCATAGGTGTGAGCCCCAATCCTCGCTCAGCACAATGACTTGCAGTCCATAGTTAAGGGGCAGTCTCTTCCGTATAGTAGAGTATGCTGGCTTTCCATACCATCTACTTGATGATAAAACCTTGGGATATCACATACAGTCATGTAAGGTACACATGTCTAGTATGTTAGAAAATAAGAGGACATTATCTTTTATCAACCCTATGTTATGTCAGTATGTAGGTTTAAATCCTCTATAGCCAGCCTAAATCGTCTGTCATTCATAATTTAATTACATTCAGAGAGAATTTACTTTTGAGATATTTAAATGAAATCAACACATTCACTCCATCATCTTTCTTACAAAATTAGTCAGTGGTCCACTAGTTCCCTGCCTACCTATCTCTGTCAATCAGTGAGGCATCGAATGATCCAATTTTTATGCGGAGTCAAACTCTACCATCAGCTGATAACAGAGCCTGACCCCTATTCCTCCACATATGGGAGTTAAGTCCATGAAGACAACAGCTTCAAATAGTAATATATTTCCAAATTTCAGGATATTTCGATGATAAAATTTTCAGATATAAAATAATGGTAAATAATGATTTATCTGACTGGGATACTCGTCTCCCGTAGCTTAAGAGGTTCTCTCACTTATTGAAGGCATACCTCGATGTCTTATGCACCAAGCTACTGTCAGACTAATCAATACCTACATAGAGGGATCTACCTCTTACAGTGATATTATTATTATTACTTATATGATAAAATATGATTGGTATAATAGTCCTGAAAACAGAATACCCTACTCAGTGTACCTATCCTAACCTATTTCTAGTTATGGTGTTGTATAGCAATACTGGAAGTCAGTGCTTCCCATTTACATTTAAACGTGTGGTGTGTAATGTAGACAGGCGGGGTGCAATGCCTTATCTTCTAACTAACATTCACTGGGAATACGGGGTTGTAAGGCCCGATTTTGTCCTAAACTATAACAGTGTGCGTGCCCTCTGATACTGGCTCGCGAGCCTGGGGTGTTTCAGAGCGACCTAACAGAGAATAAAGGTGTGTATATTATAAATATATATATAAAAGACCGACACAACTGATGAAGCCCCTCTACGAGGCCTCGTGGTCAGATCGTCGGAGAGCATCTCGAGCCCAATGCAAGGGAAAACTCGAGCTGAACCCGCTCCAAAGGTTATTCAGTCCTGCCTAGTCTACCTACAAGATGGATATGTATTAACGGCCACTTACTAAACCGCAACACACAACCAAAGTAAAACTTTGGATTTCCTAAGCACAGGGGGTTATCTAGCTAAATTTTGGTAAAGTTACAACCTACACAGATTTTTATAAACCCAAGATTTCAAACTGATTTTACAAGCCTACTTCCCACAAGAACATTGCATAAGTTGATCTCCAACAAATATAGTCCTCACAATTCTAAAGAACGAACAGCAAGAACCCAATTCATCAAAGATCTCATCATGAAATGTTTGAAATTGAAACCCAGAAACTTAACGAATTTACTTTATGTATTGTCATCCGGACAAACAAACAAGTTTTATTATCAAATCTATGCAAAAACGGGTAACGCCGCAGTTCAACCTACTTATTTAAATTCTTTGAACGACTGATCCTGAGCCCTGTAACGCTCCCTTATTTATACAAATAACCCCTTCCAGTAGTCTTTTGCCGGTCAGACATCTGAGAGACATTCCCACGGACAAATTGCGGACATCCAGATTAGTTAATAGTTTAGTTGGACAAATTGCAGACACTCAAGACAATTTATATACCTAAACTGATGTTTTTACACACGGGGATTCCCATATTTTGCAACGCATTATTCAAGAGATTGCCCTGTTTCCCTGAGATTATTTATTTATCGATGATTTTATGACTTTTTATCGACTTATAAAAGGAAAATTGTAAGTAACATCCTAACTGAAATTTAGTTAATCTCCTTCCTTCATCTCTTCTGACTGATAAACTACAGAATTTTTAATGAAATACTTTCAGTACTAAATTTACATCTACCTTGACCATAATTTAAAACATTTGCATAAATGATAACACAAATAGTTAAGTACTAGAAAATAAAGTTTAAAAGCAATCCTTGTAAAATGATAACCATGACAACAGTCAGTTTTAATATGAAATCATCGATACCTACATCCCGCTTAAATTAAATCTTCGGCATCACTATCGAAAACTTTCCATGGTGAGACCGTGAGACGTGCATAAAACCGGTTTTTTGTTTACCAACCTCATTCAGTGTTGCCAAATGTATCAGATAATGGTTAATTGTTTTTATATTTGCGATCAACGAGGCAGGTTGGATTCCTGGCTTGTTACACCCTGATAAATAAGTTTTGCGGGATAAATACTAATCCCTCGGGAATAAAATGATAGGATCATCTCGGGATCATTCTCTACACAGAAGAATCATCCAAGTCAGTCTACAATTGACGTAGCAGATATACGAAACAACCCCAAAAAAATGTTTAAATAAGTAACAAATGGCGTTATAAAGAAGTAGATAGGTATGCTTAGTGTGTACAAATTGACATCCATAATATAACGTCAGATAAACTCAAAAATAATTATACAGGTTCAATAACTCGTGATTAGTTATATAGTTTTCAAAGACCTAGCTTACGTGAGGTTATTTTATTCATAGGTAAACAAAATGCAGCCAATGAGCTGCGAAAATAGTACGAGTGATACACTCACGAAGATATCTCTCTGAATTGACAAGCAGCTTGGAATACTCCCTTATTGAAAAGAATCATCACATTTATCTTGTTCGATTCATTGTTACACTTCCTCTGCCTGCTCCATCGCCTCTCCTATAACTCTATGGTTTGCTGGAAGAAAACTCTTTTCAGGGCTCGCCTATGTACATATCCTATTAAATTAAATCATGCTTATGTATTATTGTGTACAATAAAGAATTACAGAATTTACACGACTTCAGGTAAAATACGCGAATATTTATACCTATATTGAAATAATCATTTAGCCTAACGGGCTTGGTTGTCAAACTAGATCTAGATCTCAGTCATCACGGGATCCTCGTGGTGAAAAGGTCAAATTACATAAAATTCTACATTTTTTGTTTGGATCCTTGAATGTGAAAACAAGATTGAGAAAACAAAAACTATAAAAATCATTCATGTGCACTGTTTCGCACATAATTTTGTCGAGATCTCAGGAACCCTGCGGTCTATTGTAATGACATATGTTTTGATTTGTAGGTTATTACTAATTATTTAGTTCCTTGAACCAGTTTCTTTATAAGTTGTGTAGTTTTCTTGTAAATAAGCAAAAACTAAATGTTTGCGCTTATGCCGTTCTAAAAATGTATGCTCAGTCTCGCTTCTATGAATGCTAAATCCTATGCCTATCCTTTTCACAAAATGAACGAAACACAAAACGAAGGTCCGCTTAGTTTATCAAGCGTTTATCATCACAAAATTAATATCATACTCTAAGTACGTACCGAATCAGGTAGGTACTCATTATTATCTACCTACTTCAGAGATATTTTTGTTACTGTCAGAAATTCCTAGAAACAGTCTAGCATGTTAAACATGCAACTGTGCAACCCATTAGGTACACATTTTTTTAAATTTCGATTAGTTTTGAATATTTTACTATAAAAAATATCGTAGTTTGTCGAATTCCTTACGGATGTAAGCGGCTTAACTACAAACCTTATTTGTGTTGAAGGAACACCAACGTGTCATCGCTTAACGAGGGACTTCATCAGTCCCGATCCAGTCGGTAATTGCGGTTCGCGACGCGCCTGTACCGCTTCCGTGCGTGCACGTTGGTGTTCTTCCAACAAAAATAAAGTTCGTAGTTAACCCGCTTACATCCGTAATGAGTTTTTGTTAAGTTTATTTAATCACCATTCTTGTAACAGTGTGTTATACTAGGTAAGTCAAATATTACATGAAACTTATTCGGTAGGTTTACATTATAAACATTAAAAATAAATTAATTTAAGCAAATCTCAACTTCCGCCATCTTTACTTACTTGGTAATGTAACCATATGTATAAGTTCCTTGTCAAATACATTTTTCGCGGAAAAGAGTTTAATTTTTTCTTTAAAGATAATAAAATTATATACATAGGTATGCCAGTGATTTTTGAATCTGTATTTTCCAGTCTCCCCTTGTTTTTTAAACTATTTTATTCTTACTTGTGGTGTTTAAAATTTATATTCTTAGGACTCTGTGCCTGTCTTTTTGTTGAATGAATTTCGTTTATTATTAATAGTCATCGTCCAGCTTTTTATAAACCTGTAAGTCAGCAACTCTTTGCAGCACCATATTCTTAAGGAGTTCTCCCGCCAAATCTTCGCCACCACGGTCTGGGGCTGAAAAAAATCACATCACATCACACTACTATAAATGCTAAAGTTTGATGGATGTTTGTTCGTCACGCCACAACTACAGCACGGATCGGGCTGAAACTTTGCAATATAAATTGCATTGCAGCTGTAAGCCTGGAATCAAACCTAGGCTACTTCTCGTCACATAAATCAGTAAAGTAAAGTAAAGTAAAATTTATTGCATCAAATACATGTAAATAAGGTACATAGGTGGAGTATGTTTAAAGAAAACACAATGTACTCGTATTTCTACCGTTTCGGCGCGCAAAATCTGGGTACAATGTCACTTAATTAAATGTATAGCTTATAAATGAAATTGAAAACGAATACTTAGTTGGTAAGAAATCTGAATATTAAATTAAAATTGAAATTACAAAAAATTAAAAACTAACAATTTGTCATTTACATAAATCTAAAAAATGTCTGTCCGTCATGAAATCATTTACTGTATAGTAGCATTTACCTTCCAATGTAATTTTTAACTTTTTCCTAAACAGTGATATTGGTAGTTCTCTAAGTGATTTTGGCAGTTTATTGTAAATGGAAGGGGCCATGCAGAAAATACCCTTGCGCATCAAAGCAGTCTTTGGGTTTGGCATGCAGACTTTGTGTTGATCTCGTCGATTGCGAGGAACAGCTTCGGAAAGCTGACAATATAAATCAGGGTTACTTTTCACAAACATAGCCGTTTCGTAAATATATAGTAAATATATAGTACAATTCGTATATTCCAGTTCCCATGGAATATAAGAATTGTTCCTTGCACGCCGATTCTTCGCCCGCTTTTTTCGCAAGTGGTTTCGTTCGTTTACTGTGTTCGTTATACGCTATTCTTTTGTTCGTTGTACTTTCTTCTGGAACGCCTGTTTGGGTAATGGCCTCCCACAGTTTTGCCCATTTATCTCGGTCTTCTGCAACATTCATCCCAGTTCGTTCCAGCTGTTAGGATGATATTATTATATGATATTAAAAGCAAATTACAATCAAATAATAAAAACAAATTAGAACTAGTATTTACAATTGATACAATTAAGCTTACTGCAGACTGTTGCAAACAATCTACAGGTAGCTCAACTGATCCATATCAATACCAGTCGGACGTATCCCCAAGACGCTGGCTGCATTGCCCCGCTTTATGCCAATGCTGAACCCGGAGAGCCCCACGGACCCCACGGACCTAGGGTCTCGACCACAAAGGGAGCAAATGTGTTGAATCTGTCGAGACCTGCATAATTGCGCCTCTTGAGATCCTCGGCAAAATCTGCCGCCGCACCAGCCTTCACGGATGTCCTCGTAAGATGGGAAGGCGCAAGTGTGTCGACAAAACTCCCATGGGACTAGTGTCATGCCGTCGGGCCTCTTACTATCGTCACGCAACAGACCATTCGGTTCGAGAATAGCTGGTACGTTAGCGGTGACAAAGGCCCGCCGGATTATGTCGATAAGGCTGGCATTGCGATATATTCGACCGTTGGCCTTAGTACACGATAATCCATAATAATAAGAGGTTTAAGCTCAAAGACAACTAGATCATTCGAATTTCTTACCAAAGGCGAATAAAATAAATAAATAGGTACTAAGCAAGTAAAATATCTGTACCTCTTTTATCTCTGAAGTGGATATGGCTTTCAGGAATTTTTACACAATTACGAACATAAACATAAACCTCCTCCGGTTTATGAGGTTGGCATCCTATGTATCGACCGATGACGACCGATGTGGCGCGGCGGGCGAAGGTCCGCCTCCGACGCAGAAGGTTGTGGGTTCGCTTCCCGCCTTGGGATAAATGTTTGTACGATCTGCAAATATTTGTTCCGGGTGTTCTGGGTATTTTCTATATATAATAAAAAATATCTATATATGTTATGTATTGTATTATGTTTATCAGTCATCTAGTACCCATAACACAAGCTCAGCTTAGCTTGGGGCTAGATGATGCTGTGTGGATTGTCCAGCATTATTTATTTATTTATTTTATGTATGTTTTTGTCGTTGACTTTTCCTACTACTACACACTACCCGCTACTATATCTTTATATTGTCTATACTTAGTATTTATTTACATTTATATACCTAGGTATTATTATTTGTTTATGTATGTTCTATCTATAAGGTGTGCAATAAAAAGTATTGTATTGTATTGTATTGTATTGTATTGTACCCGTTCCGTTGTAACTATGTACTTACGTATGTAATCAGATGGAAAGGTGATATTGAAACATGGCCCCATGTGGAGTATCATCCAAGCTGAAAGATTTAATAAAATAAATAAATATTCAATTATTCTGGACGTTTGACACAGTTCGGATAGGTAATACAAAACTAATGTAATTACGAGAACTGAAACCAGGGGTTACCCCCCTGCCTGGTCGTCTATCGATGAACGCCATTGTACGTAGTTTTTTACTAGCATAAAAAATCTATTCATAATTCTTTATTGCACTAATAAAAAACAAATGCAGTACATGTAAAACTTAAAACTAGAGAGATTATGGCAAAGGCGAGCTTAACCCTAAAAAGAGTTTTCTTCCAGCAAACCTTATTGGGAGAGAGAGACAAGTTTGTTATAGTGGGTTCGTGTGCAAATACAGAAAGAAGACTGAATCCTTAGCGTACATAGTTAATAAACTACTACATATGTATAATAAGATATTACGCTACCTATAAAAATATATAACATACATTAAAATAACAATTCTATAACTACATACGCATTTATAATAAGTACATAAACTAAATACCTACATCAAAGTCATGAAGATAGGTAATGCTCTTGGACTTTACGCTTAAAGATGAAAATTTAATTTTTTCATTTCATTTATTCTCAAACAATTTACATTGTGTCGGAAATTACACATCGATAGGTACACAGATACAAAATAGAGAATTATAGTACAGCTACAATATTAAAAAAAAATTTTATACATAGCAAAAAAAAAAAACAAATAAAAATGTTAATCAAAATATTACTCAAATGTCCAAACAATTAATAATCAAGAATGTCAGATTTCAGGTCAAAAATATTCATAAAACTATGTCAACTATGTTACCTAAATGTTAAATTATTATCATTACAGATTCTCAGACTTTGTTTGTCAGCGCAGAGTGAGGGGCTGGCGCAAATATGTGTCTATTTGTCGGGGCTTACCGTCAAACTGACGCATGCAGTTCACATAGTCCATCATGCAGTAGTTTTTGAACGTATAGTAGCTATACAAGACAGTGCGCCCGCAAACCTCTCCCGTACTAAAATCAAAAAGAATTTTTTAAAGCAGTTTTCGCTAACGTGTGGTCTTTGTCCTAATTGGCTAACGGTTGTACGATGCGATTTCGTCGCGCGATGAATCGTCATTGGCAGGGTTATAAATAAATGAATTAATTAATTAATGTCCGGTGGGAAAATTATGTTTTGTAAATGAAAAATGAAATAATATATTTCATTGAAAATTTGTAAGTTTTATACACTTAATCAAAGTTCAAACATGCGAATTCAATTTTTTGTAAGTTATTCCGTCTAAATGTTTTTCATCGTGGCGTACGCGTTCACAGAACATTTCGAGATTATTCAGAGAGAAGCACAACAAAAAAATTCAAAAATCGGCATAAAATATTGGCTTTATCGAATAATGCGACGTTATTATCACTATCGGTAGTTTGCTGGGGAGTTTCCAAAAAAAATTATTTGGTCAGATTATTCCAATCTTTTTGGAGCGCTCCCAACGTAGACTGTGGATTTCTACAGCTTGTTCGTGCTTCAATCGCGGGTTTCGTCTTTTGAGTCTCCAATATCATGCAATACTGGCAGCATATGCAATACTAGCAGCTTAGTCTATGAACAACTTAATTTTTATAGAATTTTATTTCGTCGAAAAGAGTACCTACAAAATCGTACAAAATTGTTACGCTTAAATAGTTGGTGGAACAAACGCTTCTCCTGTGAACGCACCATGCTCACTAGACCACTGTAAAATTGTGGTCGTGAAATCCGCATTCAAGCCGCGTCGAATGATATCTCTTTCCAGCTCACCCGGGCAACGGTTTTTAAAATATATAAAATCAAATCGAAATTTTTTTACCTGACACCCTGTGCCTATTTGCTTTGAGGCAGTAATATGCTATACTCGCACTGCTCAGTCAGGTTGACTCGGTAGGCAGGCTGTAGCCCCCATACCATCGAAGGAACCTCCATGGATCTTTCTTAAATAAATAGGTAAACGTACCTATATTCTTTGAAGCAGTAATATTATTATTATTATTATTATTAATATGCTATGTAATCACACCGCTCAGTCATGTTGACTCTGTAAGCAGGCTGTAGCCCCCATACTGTCGAAAGACCCTCCATGGATCTTTCTTAAATAAATAGGTAAACGTACCTATATTCTTTGAAGCAGTAATATGCTATGTAATCACACTGCTCAGTCATGTTGACTCGACCTGCCTAAGGTTGCGGCCCTCATATCGTCGAAGGCTCTTCCATGGATCTTTCATAAATAAATAAACGTACGTATATGACTTCATGCAGTAATATGCTATGTAGTCGCACTGCTCAGTCAGGTTGACTCGGTAGGCAGGCTGCGGCACCCATATCGTCGAAAACCCTGATCCACCCTCGAGTCTTTGCATATCTCTGTGTAAGAAATACACCACAAATGTGATAATGTAATAACATATTGAGGATGTAGGTAAATATTTAGTAGCATTTCCTAATCACAGATTTTTGACGAAACTGTTAGTTGACGACCTCCTTTGATATATTTTATTATCAGAGAATTTTTTGCGCGGAATAATAATTGTCATTAAATATTTAAATCCATATATTTTACAATGGCTTCCGCAAAGTAACGCCTGATTCTGTGGGTTAACTTAATAAACTTTGTTACTAGGTACAACAAATTAATACAGATTATTGAAAACTCAATAGAATATTAAAAGATACTAATAAAACATTTTTCATCATAACATCACTTTAATTTCACTATAATGCATATTTATTTTATTATTTTACTTTCATTATAAAAACAAGCATCCTATATAACTAACGAAAATTAAAAAATCTATTACAACTTCTTCATAAACAAAATCGATTGTCATAAAAAAAATATCGGTAAAGCACATAACTATTTGATTGACAATCGATTTTAATTTAGTTTAATTTTAATTTTATTTATTTATTCAGGAAAAGCTAACGGCTACAAAATGTATAGTTATATAACTAGATTAGGTATACATAGTAATATGATAGATAATCTTAGATAATAATGCAGATTTTGTTTGTGAAGAAGTTGAAATCGACTTTTCGAAAAAATATATTGCACTCTCTTTTCAAAATATTTGCTGTTTGGTAGTTCGACTAAAAATCAAATAGTCCTAATGCTTTACCGATTATTTTTTTATGACAATCGATTTTATAATCGAATAACTTTAATAGTTAACTTTTGAGAACTTTAGTGTCTTGATAAACCTAATTTTGGATTTAAGACTACTAATTGAAACATGTAATCTTTTTGACAAAATTTGCTTGATTTGGCTATAGGTGGTACCTACGATGTACATCTACAGCCTATACTGGTTGACTGCTGATCGCAGGCCTCGCCTTGATAAGCGCTTTATAGGATTTTATCCTGGGGTACTGCCCATAATCCCCACGCTGGGCTTGCGAGCTGGGGATGACACAACTAAAATATTCGCGCGCACTAGGCTCGTGTGGGATACCATTACTTACCGGTCATTCTCTGAATTGAACATATTATTGTTTTAAATATTTTTACGGCGCGTATAGCAATCCCTTGAGAGTCAAACTTTTATGGGACCACCTCAAAATCAACTTGTATACAGCAACCAACGAATCATCAAAGTCTATTAGCGATTGGCGAAGATGTCACCAATATTGTTGTGGCTAGACGTGATTCTTCAAAAATATTATGTTATTTTTAAGTTTTACGGGGGGTTTTATAAATATTAATCTTCGGGAATCAAATATTTATGGGACCATCTCGGGATCATTCCCAATACAATTTTGAAAAAAATCTGCAATATGGGTTAACTTTTGGCCCTAATTATGTGTACGTCTCTCGTGAGCCGTCGGGAATAGGCGCGGCTCACGTGAGACGTTGGAAATAACTCGCTCGCACTACCACACTCACGCAGCTAGAGTCATGCCAGAAGGCAGGTCGGACATCCCCGTTCCTGTCATCATGGCGGCAATGGCGGCTGTGGAAATAAACATTTCTGATGATAACCTATAAGATTTTAATAATATCCCAAATATTTACGACCATAACGTGACTTGAACCTGCAACCTTCCACACAGTACGGGAATTTCTAATGATATACCTACATGGATCAGTTGAGCTAACGCTAGATTGTTTAACTGTCTGCTGTTAGCTCAACTGTTTCAAAAATAAATACTATTACCTACCTATTATTTGTTTAAATTTTTTAAGTGTTATTTTGTTTGATTTTTACCTATACGGTATAGACCGTATAGGTAAAAATCAAATAAAACAACACAACATTTTATTTAAAAATCTTTTTTAAATAAAATGTTAAGTGCGAGTTAGACTCGCGCACATAGGGTTCCTAACAAACATGTACTAGTAAAAAAAAAATCGACTCATACGCACAGTGCAATTTCTTTGATGTTAATTTCAACTTAATACCTACACAAGTTCCTGAGAAAAGGTCTTGACAGACAGACTGACGGACAGACGGACAACAAACTGATCTATAATATAAGGGTTCCTTTTTTCTATTGAGGTACGGAACCCTGAAAATGATAGTGCTAGCTTCTTCAATCCCCGCCATGGTGGCCTCACCCAAACGGTGGGGTTCAGAAGTGGACATACTTAAGTGTTGTGAAGAAGGATTTATTTTTTGCACTAGCTGCTGCCCGCGGCTTCGCACACTCTTTTCCAAGATAGAAAGTAGCCTATGTGCGTCCCCGGGATACCTCCACCTCCATGCGAAATTTCATTATGATCCGTTTAGCCGTTTAGGCATGAAAAGGTAACAGACCGACAGAAAGACAGAGTTTTTTTTACTTTTGAATTTTTAATTGATAACTAAAACTATATCAACATACCTGGTGGAATATCTGGGGGTCTAGCTCCTTGGGGTCCTTGGCCTCCAGGCCCTTAAAGATACAAAATATTATTTTTTATAATTAAAATAATTCCTATACTCCGGCCAAACTCGAGATAAAGTATTTGTAAGTAAACAAAGCCCCGATACTTAAACTTAAAATCCCTTTGATGTTGTTGATATTACCTTGTAATACACTGGCCTGCCAAAATAAGTATCACACTATTAAAATTGCAATAACTTGTGCGCAAGATATACTTTTGAAATAAAAGAGACTCGACAAAGAGTTTAATTTTGTATATAAAAATTATTTATTACTAGCTGCAGCACGCGGCTTCGCACGCTTTTTTCCGGAATAAAAGGTAGCCTATGTCCAGCCCCGGGATACCATCTACCTCGCTGCCAAATTTCACCGAGATCCGTTTAGCCGTTCTTGAGTTATACTTTCTTTTATATTATATAGATAGATTATTTTGTATACAAGGTAAAAAACTGTAATGAAATGAATTAAAAGGTGTAGAGAAGTAAAAACGGCTTATTCCCATTACATCCAAACCCATTGTTGTCGGAAAAGAAAACTTTCATACATTATAGGAGAATGGGAGAATATTCCACGAAATTGGCTCTGAAACCTCGTGTTCAGTATGCCAAAGCGGCTCGAAGCTGTAATCAGAGCACGAGGAGGCAATACCAGTTATTAAAAATTAAATAACATGTAAAACATACTTATACAATGTTAAATGAGTTTTTGGACACTAAGTTAAAAAGGCTATTTTATTGTTTTATCCTTTTTTTAAGTTAAAAATGTTACTAATGTATAGGTTACTATAGTTTCAAAGAAAGCTGATAAAACTTCCTATAAAACGTTTTTTATTTTAAATCTCGACTTCAACAGTTTAGAAAAAAAAAATATTTAAAAGTGTGATACTTAGTTTTGCAGGCCAGTGTAGCTTTATCACTGTCAGTTAGAATCAATAAACCGAGTTTCCAAGGTACCGAAAATCGGATCAGATATGGAGGTGAGCTACCTGTAGATTGTTTGCAACAGTCTGCTGTTAGCTTAATTGTTTCAAATGTAAATACTAGTTCTAATTTGTTTTTATTATTTGATTGTAATATTCTTTAATAACGAAGGCTTTAAAAAATCTAAAAAAGAAAAAAAAACAGTTAGATCCGATTTTCGGTTAAAAGGCAATATTGGAAAAACTGGAGACCCCGCCAAAGTTGAGAAAGAGCTGTTCGGTTTTTGACCGGCTAATCCTTAAGACAGGGCGCTATGGCGCTCATTAAGGGAACCCCTGTCCAGCCGTCATCATCAGACTAATATATAGGCATCGTCCTGAATCCTCAAACCAACACTCCGGTGTTTCCTGCCATTTTGCTAGTTAGCTCTGGACCTCAAATGCATAGTCCCCGACAAGAACAATTTCGTCGGCGAGCAGCATGCACCAGAAGCCCTATTTAAAATAGGCCTACTGAATTAAATTCAGTTGGCCTATTTTAAATAGGGCTTCAAAATACGCAATAGATTATTTATTTTTTATTTTATGGGCAAATTGGTACTTTAATTCAGAGTATTAGAGTACATCAATTGGGCGAAACGAAACACGTGTTGGATAATTATAATAGGCCCCCAGGGAGCCTCCTGTATATCCAACTAGTTACTGCGCGCTGCTTCGCACGCGTTGTTTCTATGGAAACGATTAAAGTTATTTCTTTCCCAGGGGAACTGATTTATGGGATAAAAAGGAGCTCATGTGTTGAGCGTGAGACATCCATAAATATTAGGTCCTTACATATGAAATTGGCGTTTTGTATGGGAGGAACAAAAAGTCGAATATTTTTTAATATAATATATTTAATTAATCAAAGTATGAACCATTATTTTCTATGCACTTTTGCCATCTTATAGGTAGTTCATTGATCCCTTTACTAAAAAAACCAGTCGGACGGGAATCAATAAAATCTTTGAAGGCGATTTGGACTGCCCCATCGGAGTTGAATTTTTTCCCTTGCAAGAAGTTATCCAAATTTCGAAAAAAATGGTAATCTGTTGGAGCAAGGTCCGGGGAGTACGGAGGATGTCTTAGACTTTCCAATTGAAGCTCTTCTAATTTAGTAGCCGTCTGTTGCGCAGTGTGTGGTCTAGCGTTGTCGTGAAGCAGCAGTGGCGTGGAGCGATTGACCAGCCTAGGTTGTTTAGCCGCTAGCTTTTCCATCATGGTTTGCAATTGCTGACAATAGACATCAGCCGTAATAGTCTGGCCAGATTTGAGAAAACTGTAATGAACAATACCGGCACTAGTCCACCAAACGCTTACAAGTAACTTTTTTGGGGTTAATTTTCGCTTGGGGCAGGATTTGGCTGGCTGGCCAGGATCCAACCATTGCGCTGAGCGCTTCCGATTATCGTAAAGAACCCATTTTTCATCACAGGTAATGATTCGGTTTAAAATACCTTCATTATTGTGCCGGTTTAGTAATGTAACGCAGCAGTCGACGCACGTTTGCCGGTTTGCTTCAGTCAATTCGTGAGGTTTCACCTTTCAAGCTTTTTAATCTTCCCAATTTGCTTCAAGTGAATTAAAACAGTTTTATCACTAATATCGCAGCCTGCAGCTAACTCGGACGTGGTTTGCGATGGATCCGCTTCCACAATAGCCTTCAACTCTTCATTATCAACTTGAGTCTCAGGCCGTCCACGGGGCTTGTTCTGCAGGTCAAAATTTCCAGAACGAAAACGTTGGAACCAAAAACGAACTGTGTTTTCTTTTGCAACACGACCGCCATACACATCATTCACCCTTCGAGTTGTTTCCGCAGCACTAGTGCCACGGCGGAACTCGTACTCGTAAATAATGCGATATTTTAAGTTTTCCATTTTGTAAAATGAGTGACGCAAACAGAAAAAAACAGAAGAAAAAAAACAAATGAATGACGATCATCGAAGCACAAATACATGAGTCTATAGCTGTACAAATTTGAATTTGGAATTCCTTACCAAAGAGGAGAAATTTGTGATTAAAGTGGCCAGTACGAAAAACGCCAATTTCATATGTAATGACCTAATAGTTCAACCCAATCCGCGGTGGAATTACGCAAAAACCACCCGTTCATTACTGACATTAGAAAGCCCTCTGCTATCTAGGCCAATCAAAGGGCTTTTAAAAGTCAATATAGGATGGGTATACAGCGCGGGGCAATGCAGCCAGCAGCGTCATGGGGACACTTCCGACTGGTATTGATATGGAACAGTTGAGCTATCTGTAGATTGTTTGCAACAGTCTGCAGTAAACTCAATTGTTTCTTGTAAATACTAGTTCTAATTTGTTTCTATTATTTGATTGTAATTTTCCTTATTAATTATTTTTTTATTTATCACATTATAATGTTGTTTACGCTAAGAACGAGTATTTACTTAATTTGACTTATTCAAAGGTACTTACTAATATCCCGACGGTAGCCATGGTAAGCAGAGCGTGTTGCCGGAAAATATCTGCGTCTCAACTCATGCCTCAAAGGGTCAGACATGGTCGTTTGTAAATAAAATATTGAAATGAGGACAAAAAATTTTACACTCATATTTTATTATAAAAAATAAGCTGCGTGTCTGAAGTCTTTTGCCAATAGTAGTAAACAAACTGAAAACAAATGTTTATTTTGAAAATATTATAAATATCAAATAAACTACACTACATTAAATAAATAAATCTTTATTGACAAAGAAAATTACAATTCAATAATAAAAACAAATTAGATTTAGTATTTACAATTGAAACAATTAAGCTAACTGCAGACTGTTGCAAACAATCTACAGGTAGCTCAACTGATCCATATCAATAACAGTCGACGCGTGACCCGAGAGCTGGCGGATATCTGGCGCAGCGCATCAGCATTGCCATACAGCGGGGCAATGCAGCCAGCGTCTTGGGGACGCTTCCGACTGGTATTGATATGGATCAATAAATAAATAATAATTAACATATAACATTAAGATGTATTTAGCCGTTTAGGCGTGAAAAGGTAACAGACAGACAGATAGAGTTATTATATTATATATTTAGGTACCTACTGTCGAATGTATCATATTAAGATTTAGTCCTCATGCGAGAACAAGTCCTTTAGGGTTACAAAGACCACATCCAAAATGACAGTTTATAATTTATACGGTGTTGGTAGATTTTTCTTATTGACACCTTTTGTAAGGACTGACTAATTCCCAGAATATGAGTAATGGCGAGAGCCTATGATGTAAATTTTACTTTGAGCTTTAGAGAGTCGATCCAATTGTTTCAATGTTAGGGGAGGTTAGACACCGTAAGCTTGACTGTCGAAATAGATGACAAAACTCCGCTGGACACGCTTGCTCCAACTGTGTCTCCGGACGGGGCGCGGCGCGGGGCGGGGGGTTGCCTATACGCCCAGAGCGGCAAAGTTGCGGTATTACTTAGCATGACTACAGTTGAGAAATGTACATGAGTAATTAAGCATGATCGCTTTGCCTCCCATAGCCACTTTGAGCTAACCCCCCTCCCCCCATACATTGAAAGCCGACACGACTGCAACGATTTACTTCAAAAAAAGCTAAGATCACTCTCACTAAGGTGGCTTGTGACGCTCGAAAAAAGCATCGGGGTTTTACTATTTTCTAGGTTCTACAAGTAATGCATATTGTAAGCCAATTGCTATGAACCTTTTCTAAAACGAACTTTGAGTCAATCGTCGTTTTGGAGTGTGTTGACATTATGTTGATTTTTGAAATAAATTTTTTTATGTCAATACACTCCACACACACGTCAAACTTGCAACATCTCACTTTATTCGAGGGTTACAAAACCAGGTACTTAACTTCGCGTATCTGGTCGGTACGCAGTCTTGATTCAGACTCGCATTATTGTTTTCGTAAGCTGCCAGTATTTTGATTTTATTCAAATAATAATACTAAATAACAATAATCACAAATAAATGAAGTGTATAATAATAACGTTATAATAGCGCCAATCATAGCGCAAGCTATACCTAAAATATTTATCACCAAATCTGATAAGTATGTGAAATGCTTGAATGATGTTACACGAAATGGCTTAAACTAAGTTTAAAAATATTAAAGCAACTTAACTTTATAAAGTAATAACTACTAGTATACGAAAATTGGCGTAAAATTTAATCATCATATTTTTTTTAAACTCATGGTTCTTAGCGTTTTGAATGCACTTATGAAATTTCTGACGACCTCTTTGGGGCAGGGGCGAAGGCTTTTGTTTGTAGGATCTGCAAATATTTTTTTTAGTGTATTTTGGTTTTTATTTTTATTTAATTGTGAAAAAAAATATCTTTCTATGTAGTGTATTATGAATATCAGTTATCAAGTAGTACCCATAACACAACCTCTGCTTAGCTTGGGGCTAGATAATGTTTTGTGAATTGTCCAGCATTCGTTATTTATTTATATTTATTCTAAACCTCCTTTATTTGGCTAAAGGCCCGTTCAAACCTAAGCGTTATTCGCTACCCAGACCGGTAGCGCTAAGTTCCACTTGGAATTTGCTCAAGTGGCGCACGGTTCGCGGTATTCCGCCGAGTATATAAAACACAAACAATCAAAGGAATAGAAACAAATTAGAACTAGTATTTACAATTAAGCTAATTGCAGACTGTTTCAACTTTTACATTATTATTTTTATCAGCTTTGTAAAAATAGTGAATCTGGAATATTTCCATAGGAAGTTAAGTAATGTTTTAAAATATGGGTATTTGTAGTGTGATTTGTAATTAATAAAACTCTAAATTAATTGCTCAAAACATAATTAAGTCCGTTTTGCCATGATACTTAAACAATCCAGTATTTTTCTCTTAGCGAATGTATATTCTTTTGAGAAATAATATTCTAAAACCGTAACCGTATTTACGTGCGACGACAGTACCTAGGTTTACCGCATCTTGGATTTCGCTGCCGCTCTGGGTAGCGAATACCGCGTAGTACTTAGGCCTACACAGCCCTTAAGGAAAGATAGGTACGATGAAAGTTAAAATTTTCATTTATATTAAAAATCATTAGTAGAGTAATGGCCTTTATCAACAAAGAAAATTACAATCAAATTATAATTTATATTATATATTAATTTATATTATTATATATTTTGTATAATACTTATTTTAACATGACATTCCTAAATTAATTAATTATATAAATATGAAGTATTAAAGTTATCAATCTAACATGAGCGAACCCACAGTAATTGTAGCGCCCTGACAGGGTTTTTGTGTACCCACTAGGACTACATACACAAGAACAATGCCTGTATGCATAAAATTACAATAAATTACATGAATATAAATTAATAAATAAGTAGCTTTTAAAGTTAGTTACTAACGGGTTTGGTTGTCAAACTAGGCCTAGATCTCAGTACTCACATGATTCCCGTGGTTTAAACTCGAACTACATAAAATAAAAAAAAAATCTTTAGTTTAGAAAAGATGATTACGAAAAAAAAAATACTATAAAAAAGATCATGAAAGTGCACTGTTTCGCATATAATTTGGTCGAGATCTCAGGAACCCTGCGGTCTATTGAAATGATTTATATTTTGATTCGCAGGCTATTACTAATTATTTGGTTCCTTAAACCAGTTTCTTCATAAGTTGTCTAGTTTTCTTGTAAATAAGCAAAACTTGATATTTGCGCTTAAGCCATTCCAAAAACGTATGCTCTGTCCAGCTCCTATGAACGCGAAATCCTATGCCTATCCTTTTCACAAAATGGCGCGCAATGCGCCCTCTTAACTTAATTATAATTATTCAGATATCTAGGATTTGGGCGTTGACAATACCACACTGTTGTAAAGCGTCGGTAGTGTCATCGTAGCAATAGGTATCAGTGATCCTTTATGTAACAATGCTTTGATGATTTTTATTTATTTATTTTATTTATTCAAATAAAATTATAAACTTATTACAGGGTTTTTCTGGAGTTTCCTGGTCTTCATAACTTGGGGTTTATTAAGCTGTTTAACTACGAACCTTATTTGTGTTGGAAGAACGTAATAATAATGGAACTTTTCCGTATTATTATACCTCTAATTCCTCATGTGATTAGCCACAGACCGACCATAATTGACTATCTACTGACCTTTTGTGACTATACACAGACCTAATGTAAATACAAATTACAGAAAGAATATGTTTCTTGATCGAGTTTGTGAATATTACAACGTTAAATTGACAAATATTCATATATTTAATATGTCATTGCCGAAGTATCGCAGGGAAGTTACGTTAACTGTTGCCAAAACCTCGTAATAATTTGTTGTTCAATAGTTTTTAATTAAGGTTGTTTGTTATTACGTACTATTGCTTTTTTTTTTTCTTGCTCTGTTTATTTAGCTGTAATTGTGTTATTTAGTAGTGGAAATTCTTTTGGTTTATGTTAATTTTACGTTTCTAACTTTAGGTATTATGTACTGTAAGGTATATTTCCCAAATAAAACAAAACAAAACAAAATACACCTCTTGTGGCTCCACAGACCTCATGTGTCAAGCATGTGAAGTGTGTATGTGTGTGAGAAGGAAAGATTTATGTTCCATAGGGTTTTCTTATATGACTATCTATGTATTTTAAGTATTTACAGACCTCTTGTGATTTTGACTCCACAGATCCCATGCGACAAGACAGTGAAGTGTGTGTGTGTACCACAGAAATCTAAATAATAAGGCGCTATTATTCAGATTTCTGTGGTATGCACAGACAATGGCGTTCGTCAACCATCTGATCGGTACAACCGCAAAAACCCAGTTTTAAATATTTCTGTTTGAATAGAAATTAACATCAAACTTAAGACGTGGTATTATGTTAGGTATATCACGGTTCCCAATATTCCTGAAGTAAGTTATTCAATAAGATTATAAATAACTAACTACCTACCTGTATTTTGAGACAATATTCTGCTTTTTTTGATAATTTATTAAAATACACCTGATTATTTGTATAATATATTAGTTATTTTATATTAGTTATTAAAGGGGGTGGAGTCTAAAACGTCACCACGTTTCACCAGGGGGGTCAAACAATAGCTAAACAAACATCACGTGATTAATGGTGACCCTTACCTATCTACGAACGCCACTGTACTATCAGTAAAAAGTAAAAGTAAGTAAAAAATTATTTATTTTGTCACATAAAATACACAGTACAACATTCAAAATAAAATATAGAGACGTATATACCTAATAGATTCAGGCGTTACTTTGCGGACGTCCATTGTAAATATAAGGACGAAAGATATTTAGTAACAATTCCGCGAAAAAAAAACCTTCTCCAATAAGACCTAACAAAAAAAAAAGAAATAAAGTCGTCCGTGTAGAAGACCACACCTTGACATTGAGAGCACCAACCAACATCGGAAGAGTCTCTCCAAATTAAGTTTCAAGGTCGAGTATTGTGGTGTCCTGATGATGTCTCGTGGAGAGACGAAACTAGTTGACGACTTGCTTTGATAGATATTCTTTAATTTTGTGGTTGTTGTGGTCTTCTACACGGACTACTTTCTGTTATATCTTATTGGAGAAGGTTTGTTTCGCGGAATTGTTACTAAATATCTTTCGTCCTTATATATAGAGACACGTGACAAAAATGGTTACCACTCAGCGTGTGCTTTGACAGAGCGAATCATGTAGTAGCGTTGGTCTTCCGTGGTGACCGTGGTGCCTGAGGTGGCTACGTCATACACATACCTAAATACAATACATTTTACTATCAGTTAGTCCGTGACACCGGGGTATGGATAGGTTCCAATTTCTCCATAATATCTTCGTGAAACGTTTCGTCGATGACAAATATATCATCCAAAAAGTAGTCGTCGTGGTATTCGTACACTGAAAATAATACAAAAGGTATAGGCCACCACTATTCGAGGAAATTAAGATGCAGATTGTTTGTTTTTCACCTATACACTAACCAAACTCGATGTGGAATGTTTGTTAACAAACGATACAAAACACTACAAACTCACTTGCTTGGCGTTGAGTTTCAAATAATTGTACCTAAACAATATTTATTGAAGGAAGGATCTCAAATCGACAAGTACCTAATGTAAATTGCGTATTAAAAGACGCGGCAACAGAGTATTTTTTTTTTGTTTGTTTACATACATTCCACTTCGAGTTTGGCTAATGTATTATATATATTATATATTGTGACTCTAGGTCCGTGGGGTACCGAGGCTCTCCAGGGTCTGGTCGACGCTACGCGTGACCCGAGAGCTGGCGGGTATCTGGCGCAGCGCATCAGCATTGCCATACAGCGGGGTAATGCAGCCAGCGTTTTGGGGACGCTTCCGACTGGTATTGATATGGATCAGTTGAGCTACCTGTAGATTGTTTACAACAGTCTGCAGTTAGCTTAATTGTTTCAATTGTAAACACTAGTTCTAATTTGTTTTTATTATTGAATTGTAATTTTCTTTCACAATAAAGAATTGTATGTACATCAATAATTTATTTTTTTGTCTTTCCCTTTGTGGTAACCTCCGAAACGGCAGGACCAATTTTGGCGGCAATTTCACTAGCTGGCTGATGTAGGTATGTAATAGGAGGTAACTTTTGTTCATGAAAATGAGAATTATATCGGGTTAATCCGAATATCTGGACTAGGCTTGTTCTTGCTCGGTCAGTAAAGGAATCGCTCCGTACTAGGAAAGTCGTACTGAAGTATTCGTTCGGATTTCTAGTACTTTGTTGGTAAGTACCTCGCTCGGCAAAATTTTCGAGGGAAACAGTACTACTGAAATAGAGAACAAAATGCATATCTCCCTCGCTTTTACTAACGCGGATTATGCGCTGTCTATCTCTGTTCTTCCTTATTTATTCTTTTGTCTTGCCATCGTCTGACACATTAGTACAACTGAAATAGAACGAAATGGATTTTCAAATAGTTCTTTTTATTCTTGTTAACAGATTTTAAACCTTATATACAAAATAGTAATTAAGGCGTGATTTTTTTAGTGGTTCCGAGATTTCGTGACTGATGAGCAAGTGAACTAGTGAACTACTATGAGTTTAGCTGAACAGTTCTTACTCGTTCACATGTGGGAACTAGTTCATTGTTGTACATCGTTCCAGAACTACACAAGACTAATCTGGACCACACAGCAGTAACGTGTCTGAAACCTTTTTTCAGACACTATATTAACTCATCTTTCACGGAAGCTAAAGTCTTTTATTAGTATTATTACCTATTCAGACAGTTAGGGCCTTATCACATTTGCGATTTGCGAGCGAGTTACAAGCTAGACGATTGCAGCGAGCTTCCCATGCTTCCTTCCTACTCGCGGCGCGCTCGCTTGCAAATCAAAGTCAAAGTCGAAGTCAAAAACTCTTTATTTCCATAAATACAATAAATGTACACTTAGAAAAGGTCTAATTCTTAATAATTAAACACTGTGAAATAAAGTTATATTTTTGATTTCAGTCGCTTCGGTATGTAGACTAAAGTAAAGAAGCGACGAAGAAACCTTTAGCCTGTTAGTTGTTATTTTTCGGGTTGGAGCAAATTCCGTCCCAAGCTTTTTTATCCTCTAGATAATCTGATATTTGAATCGCCATTGTGATAGCGCTCTTAAGGCTGTTGTATGGCCCAACGGCCTTGAGAACACAAATATCTGTAGCCGTATATTTCATTTGTTTTATTCATGAAATGTTCAATTTGTGTAAGATACTTTGACAAATATTTGAGTGAAAGAAAAATAATCAAAAGCATTTAGAAGAAATATCCAAAATTCGAATAAAAAAAATTAGACATCGGCAACGTACTAACCATACTGTTTGCCAGGTTTTGGCAAATGCCTCTTCCAAGGCCAGTAGACCAGCTATGCGATACGCAAAACCGTCCTTCCTACATTGACCTTTGAAATCTTTGAATAAATAAATAAATAAAATAAATAAATAATGCTGGACAATCCACACAGCATCATCTAGCCCCAAAGTAAGCAGAGCTTGTGTTATGGGTACTAGATGACTGATAAACTTAATACAATACATAACACAGATAGATATTTTTTATTATACCTATATAGAAAATACCCAGAACACCCGGAACAAATATTTGCAGATCGTACAAACATTTGTCCCAAGGCGGGAATCGAACCCGCAACCTTCTGCGTCGCAGGCGGACCCTCGCTGGCTTTCGTAACTTGCTATTGTATGAATAATGACCATTGAAATGACTTTTAAGGCCAGGCTTTCAAATGTCAATGTGAATGTCTTAAATTTTAAACTTTAATTAATTTTATTTTAATTTTTTATTTTTTTTATTTTTAATGATTATACTTATGTCTGTGCTGTTCCTGTGAAGCCAAATAAGTATCTTTATCTTTAATGAATAGAATGGGTATATTTTACGTAAGGAGAATTCATTGAAATTCTTTTGAAAAAAAAAAATAAATGATGTAGTTATGACAGGACAACGTCTGTCGAGTCAGCTAGTATTTTTTCAAAGTAGCCGAACCTACCTATAACGTCAGCTATCGACCAGTGAAATTGCCTTCAAAATCTTTAGAAGATATCTTCACAGGAATAATTTTATTTTTATAATAATGGTAGTGTTGGTATAGTTTCCGTGTTTTTTTAAGTAGTTGAAAAAAGCTATAGAGTAGCGATCACTATTTGAAATTACAGTAACAATTGCGTACCCAACTTTAAATTTTTTTGTGAGCTTAAAAGAGCGTATCTACTTACTTAGTGGGGGTTGGTGTTTAACCCATTCCTCAGGTTTAGGTTTAGGGATACATTCGCCCATGTATATAATTTTCCATACTGAAAAAAAAAGCAAGAAAGTACTTAGATATACCCATCACACTAGTGCTAGTCATCTCCTGCGGGCGGCGACCTTTCGCCGGGGTAAGGTGTGTGATAAAAATGCTGGCTGTTTTGGTAGCGACCGAAAAAATTACGAAAAATTAATAGCTTTTATTCATTTTTATTAAATTCATTAATTTTGATTGATGATTGATTGATTAAATTGATGAAAATCATTTTGATTAATGACATGAAAAATTAATAGGTTTTATTTATTTTGTTTTTCGGTCACTACAAAAATCTAAAGGTGACCAGTGTTACGAGGCGTAATATACCATACGCAGCGAGCATGATGCGTTCCGTCGTTTGCTAAAATCCGTCTCGTTGCTCGTAGCGAGCGCCTTCTTTCCTCGAACTGACTGCACGAACGCTCGCTGTGTAACACGTTGCATTACGCCTCGTACCGCCGCCGGTCAGTACCCACCTAAGACCTAAGAGAAGAGAGTCCATTGATGCGGAGCGAGGCAGCGAAGCGGAGATTTATGCAATTATTATCCAATGAAATTGCATAAAATCTTCGCTCTATTTCAGTAGACCAATGGAATTGCTTAAAAACTCCGCATCGCTATCTCGCTCCGCATCAATGGAGGGCAGCCTAAGATAAATTTTATTCTGGGATATATCTTATGATTTTGAATAGGTACCTAGACCGAGTGGTTTCTAAAGCTCTACGCACATTAATTCAACACCGCTACCGCACAGCACAAAAATGTGCATTCAAATAATATGGGCTTAAACTCGATCGATCTTTAGATAGATTTGGCAGTGACAAAATAGCTTCCCACAAGCTTCAATCTAGTGGCTCGCAAGCAGTCTGTCATCTGATGCCGTCATTATAAAATGAATGTAAATGTCAAAGCGCATATTTGAATGTACATTTTTGTGTTGCGTGGTAGCGATACGGCCCCATCTTATCTCCATCAACCTTAATTTATATTCTCGACCACAACGTAAACGTTTGGTATGACAAAACTTGGAAGAAGATTGTTTCGCAATTAAAACAATGGGTATATATAACTATGCAATTAAATATCCCATAAACAAATTAAATCGGATAGATAATTAATAAAATTATGATTTTCGCTTACCGACAATGGTGTCAATTTTGATGTCGCTAATTTGACAGCACTAAAAAAAATGTTGCCGTCCCGTTTCATAACGAATACGTCCCTTTCATGAAAAGGATGTCATCATTTTAACTGAGTGCTAAGTGCGAGTTTTTTACGCGATCGACCGCGAGCAAGTAAACGTGTTTTGTTTGAAGAAATGGGGATTCTTTAACTCGCCGCTAGGGGACTGTCATTTTCTTCATACGAATTCGCGTCTACTTGCTCGCGGTCGAACGCGTCAAAAACTCGCACTCGGCACTCTGCTGTCAAATTAGTTTAGTTTAGTTTCAGCGACGTCTGAATCGACACCAATGTAGGTATCGGTGGTTATTAGCTACCGTTTGTTCGTTCCTTGCAGTTGATATAGTCGAGCTCACAATAGGTTTCGAACGTTCTGTAAATAAAATTAGAAGCTCGCCCGCAAACTTTTCCAGTTCTGAAAATGATAATTGTTTCACTGAAATGAGTTTCCATTATGAATGGGGTGGTGTTCTTTGAAGGTAATCGATGATGAAAGATGAAAGCCGTTCAACAGCTTCGTTTGTTAGCTTTGATGGGTAGAGGTAATTTACGAAACGTTCTGAAAAAAACCGGTTAAGTGCATGTCGGGCCACGTACAATCTAAGGTTCCGTAGTTGCTCGACTCATTAATATTTAATACGGTAACTTTTTAACCTGTTTTACACAATCACAAGTAACAACTTCATCCAAGTAATTTTTAATGGATATTGGTATGATATTTTCTATATTTCCCTTTATACCTATCAAAGTACATTTTTATAAGTTGATCGACTATTACTCGTTAAATATTAATCATACCTACTTAGCTGTAATAGTTGACGCCAACAAATATAAGCACTCATTTTTCGCGAACCAAACCCTGAACCTCGGTGTTGCCACATTTACCAATGGCATTTTTGCACGAGCTACCCAAAATACCCGTGAAAAAAAATGCTACTATAGGCATCCATACAAAAAACATATATATTTTGCCTATTTTTGCTCTTAATTTTGTAGAGGTTGTATCTTTTAAAACACAATAGGTAGACGTGAAACTTTCTTTATATAAGTATCAACTGTAATAACAACAAATACTAAAAAAATATTATAATTGTAAATTTAAAGGGGTCTCCGAACAAGTGAAAATTGCCTGATATTTTACGGTACGGAACCCTTCGTGTGCGAGTCGAGTCGTAGTTTATTGCGTTCTGACAAACAGACATACGACGCGGGGGACTTCGTTTTATAGAACTACCAATATCACTGTTTCAGAAAAAGTTAAATATCACTTTGTAAGGTAAATGCTCTTGTAAGATATCAGCTGAAGACTGTCTAATTGTATTGTAATTTGGAGCGGCCGCCCGACAACCTCTATAAATAGCAAGCGCGCAGCGCACTCTCGTCATTTGCGGTCCATATTTCGAACAGTAAGGTTCTGGTGGTCGGTGCGATTTGCAGTAAGTCCGTCCCTAATTATATTTTGTGGTGATTTTTATTGTATTTTTGACCTTGTGGTTTTCAAATTAACGGTGTTTGTAAGTTGTCTTAATTTTAGAGGTTATTTATTTGTTTTGAAATTAAAAAAATCTTTTCAGTTTGATAAAATCATTCTTTTTTATTTTAATATCACTTCTGAACCTAATACAATACATTACATGATACATTAAATGATTTCATGACGGACAGACATTTTTTAGATTTATGTAAATGACAAATTGCTAGTTTTAATTTTTTGTAATTTAATTTTAATTAAATATTCAGTTTTATCATCAACTAACTAGATTGTTTGCAACAGTCTGCAGTTAGCTTAATTGTTTCAATTGTAAATACTAGTTCTAATTTGTTTTTATTATTGAATTGTAATTTTCTTTGTCAATAAAGTATATTCAACTAAGTATTCGTTTTCAATTTGATTTATTAGCTATATTTTTAATTAAGTGACATTGTACCCAGATTTTTCACGCCGAAATGGTAGAAATACATTGTGTCTTATTTAAAAATACTCCACCTATGTACCTTATTTACACGTGTTTGATGCAATAAATTTTACTTTACTTTACTTAATAATAATGTAGTGATGCAAATATACTTACTTGTAAGACTTAGGACAGAAGTAAGCGACAAGGTCACAAGGTTCCCTGTTGTCTTCGTCCAGTCTTGGAATTAAAGGGAATCTGATTCCAGATGTGACCAACGCTGGATCATTTGACTTTGTGCTGCACAAAAAACGAATATAAAAATCGTGGTGCTTGCTCATATTCGAAAAATACCAAGCCAAAGGTTTTGCAATAAGAACTATCGTAGTTCGAAGAATTTATAAAGTCCGTTCAGTAGTTTCGTCGTTATGAGTTTACAAACATACACATTTTCGCATTTTTTATGTTAGTGTAATTATTTTAAATAATTATTATACTTAACTAGCTTGGCCTAGACTTGACCTAAGAGTTTTCGTATAATGTAGGTTATATTATTTGAAGTAAAATACCTACGACAGGGTAGAAAATACCCCGCGCGGTATTATTAACTTACCGCAACAAAAACCAGAAAAAAAATCTTGCGCGGACAGTGACGTTCCTATGTGTAGGGTAAAGATTGTTCTAAGTATACAGATTAAAACTACATTAAGGTTGGCAGTCACATGTCCAACAGAGCTGCCTGCCGCATAACACAAAAATGAGCATTCAAATAAGGAGTAGACTAGTTTTTTCACTTCCTCCACTAGTGGACAAAAAAATTAAGTGAAGAGAAAATCAATTAACACTTTATTTCTTATTTGATGATAAATAAAAATAATAATTTAAATAAGTATTATTAGTAAGCTGCCCTGTCTTCAGCTTGCCGCATCCAGCATCTGCCTGCAGTCTTTCGCAGATCGTCATCCCACCTGGCCGTCCTACACTACGTTTGCCGAGTCGCGGTCTCCACTCGAGAACACGTTTACCCCAGCGGTTGTCGGTTCTTCGCGTGATATGGCCGGCCCACTGCCACTTCAACTTACTAATTCTCTGAGCTATTTTGATAGCTTTGATTCTCTATCGGATGTATTCGTCTCCCTTTCCATAGCTCGCTGAGCGACTTTGAACTGATGGACCAGCCCTACCGTGAGTGTCCACGTCTCAGCTCCGTAGGTCATAACTGGTAGGACGCACTGGTTGAAAACTTTAGTTTTCATATGGATGACGAGAAGACTCGACGTAGTTTCCCGAACGCTGCCCAGCCTAATTGAATCATCCTTTTGGCCTCCTTCTTGAAATTGTTTTTCCTAACCGCAGAATTTGCCCGAAGTGAGTGTACTCGGAAACAATACCAGTCCTGGATCAATGTGGACATTTATCATGACTTTGGTTTTATCCAAATTCATGCCAAGACCGACGCATCGCAAGGCTGTGGCTAGGTCATCCAGCATCCGGTTCAGGACCTCTAGCGACTCCGCCATTAAGACTATGTCATCAGCGAATCGCAGGTGCGAGATGTAATCGCCGTTTATGTTAATGCCCTTACTTTTCCAGTCCAGCGTCTTAAAAATATCTTCCAACGCGCTCGTGAACAGTTTCGGAATATGACGTCCCCCTGTCTCACTCCTCTGCGCAATTGGATGGGTTTAGACTGCTGGCCCTGTACTTGGACACTCACTCATGGTGGCAGCCTCGTAGAGACATCTCAGCACTTCGATATAACGATAGTCTACTCGGCAACGCTGTAAGGATTCCATAACAGCCCAGGTTTCGACGATGTCGAAGCCCTTCTCATAGTCCACAAAAGCGAGACACAGAGGCTGGTTATACTCTTCCGACTTCTGTATAATCTGCCTTACTGTGTGAATGTGGTCTATGGTGCCATATCCTCCTCGGAACCCGGCCTGTTCCGGTGGCTGGATTTCGTCAAGTCTCCTGGCGAGACGATTCGTGACCACTTGTTCTTTTGTAATATTTGATTTAAATTTTTAGTGTTTGTCTGTAGTACCTAAATATACTCTAAGTTACTGCATTCTTACCGATACCTACTTATTTTACTATCTATGTTTGATTTTGCTTTTTGCTGTCTATGTTTGTGTAACAAATAAACCATCTATCTTAATTTGTAAGCTTAGAGAAATGAAGTTATTGACTTCTGACTGGGATACATACATTTTAATGGTCTTACTCACCGAACAAAACGAGGATCTACAGGTACATCACGCTGTGTTGGTAGCATAAAATCCGCAGGAAGAGTCATGTCTGGATCATATGTTTCCCCCTCTTTAAGCGTAGGAGAGCTCATATCTTCGCGTTGCGCTTCGGTCTCGACTCTCCTATAATCAGCTATACTTCGATGGTTTGCTATAGTCACAGAATCTGAGTTAGTGACCCCTCTTTGATCGTTCGCAATAGTGGTAGATTCAGAGCTAGTGACTTCTCTTCGTCCAAGATTGTCCGCAACAGTGGAGGTGTCAGTATTTGTAACATTAGCAATAGTGGCAGAGTCAAATGTCACATTTTCATCGTTACTAGTAGAGTAGGTGACTTTTTTTCGTCTATAGTTTTCCGCTATAGTGGAAGAGTCTGCGATGATGACTCCTCGATAATAACTTGCACTAGTCGCAGAGCTAAATTTTAAATTATGTTCGTTACGAGTAGAATTAGTGATTTCCCTTCGCCTATGGCTATCTGAAAAAGTGTTAGAGTCTGTTACATTTTGTTGATCTGCACTTGTTGCAGAGTTGGGGTAAGTGACCCCTCTTTCATGGTCCGCAATAGTGGTAGTGACTTCTCTTCGTCCGTGGTTGTTTGCAACAGTGGCAGAGTCGTATATGAGTTTACTATATTCGTGACGAGTAGTGTTAGTGAGTTCTCTTCGTACATAGTTGTCTGCAATAGTGGTAGAGTCCAATTTGGAACTTTTATCATTACGATAAGAGTTTCTGACTTCTTTTTGTCTATCATTATCTTCGATAGTAGCAGAATCAGTGACAAAAGACATTGAATCAACATAAAGTTTTTGGTCAGTAACTCTTCTTCGACTGTGAATGCCCATGTCTTGATTATGTTCATTTTTATCTGTTGGATATTTTATTTTTATCACGCTAGTTGCTACTGCTACAATCAGTGCTGAAATTAAGTTATTTTATACAAAAAAAACATATTAATAACACAACAGTACTTAGTAGTGTATCAACGACGTATCAACTGAATGACAAAATATGATGAGCTGATGCTGTTCAAACTCCTTAAAGCGTTTTTCACCCTACTGCTCAAGAAAGAGGGTAACGTGAAAAATAATGTACAGTTCTGTAATTTTTACTACAGAACACTACATTATTGTAATTTTTAGTGGGTGTGTGACTCACGTGCCGAGGGTTTCGAACGTTTGTCAAGTATACCAATATGTACTATAGGTACCGGTTAGAGACCTTGCTATTTAATGGATACTTACAAGTTAAAGATACCTACATTTCAGATGTAGGTATCTTTAACGAAGTTTTATACTCCAAACTTCGGAGTATAAAGGGTAATAGTAAAATTTTCGCGTTTTTTCTAAATATTTCTAAAAGTATTAACGTTCAGGAATTTTGAAAAATGTTTTGTGATGTACAAACCTATACTTTTCATTTGATAACCCACCAGGTGAGGTAGTCGAAAAAAAAAGCCACCCCTTTTCGACAATTTTTAAAAAGTGTTATTCTTACAGACTTTTATAATATTTTCCTGTAAAATATAATTCCATATCTACAAACGCTACATACATTTCAGATGGATCGCTCTGCAAATTACCATGCATCTCTAAAATTGTGGAGAAAGCTGTTAGCCAACAATTGACCGTTTACCTTGAGAGAAATAACATTCTACCCGATGTGCAGTCAGATTTCCGTAAGAACAAGAGCACAGCCACTGCATTATTAGATAATACCACAAAACATCAATATTTGCCTTATGGGTGAACCTATTGATCATGTTTATGAGGCACGAAACCTTGGCCTCCTTGTTGCTTCCGATCTTAGATTCGAAAATCATATTACAGATTAAAAAACTGTTTCTACCGTTTAAAAGTTTTATATACAATTAGACCTCCTTTGATCGAAGAACTCCGAATCCAGCTTGTGGAATCTCTAGTTTTGTCTAAATTTAACTATTCTGATACAGTTTTTGATCCCCGTCTTTTGAAGCATACGCAGTTCTCATCCAAAGAGTACACAATGCTTGCTCCCGATTTTGTTTCAATATTCCACCCCGTGAGCAATTTACTCCATTCTTGAGCCAACACTACATTCTGAGAATTAAGTCACGCAGAAAACTCCACTTAGCCACTCTACTATTTGCGCTGTACTATGTGGACTGTTATGTATTTACCAAACCATTTACATTCCATATTAAAACTAGTCAGCAACCGAATCGATTTATACTAACTGACGAATAATAATCATAATCGATTTACCCGATTGTCCGAGAGGCTATAGCTTTTCCAGTAGGTATATACCTATATGCAAGTACTTGGTTATATCTAAGTATGTAGGTACCTACTGTACGTACTACCTAAGTACCTATTATGTAAATTATTTACCAACAAGGAAACCCGTCCCGGCTTCGCACTGGTTTATAAAATATCAAGCTTATTAAATCAATTTAAAAAAGTCAAGTACACATCTATCTATCTCACAGGTCTAGAAGTATATGTAAAGTGCATATACTTCTTACTTGAAACGTAATAAATAGGTAGGTACCTATCTCATTCAGGCCAAATATCTACCATAAATGATTATGAATTATATAAACCGAGAATTCTAAAAGTTTTTGGGAGAATCAAATCAGTCAGTAACGAAACGACGCGACGCAAAGAACCGATCTACACGGGTAATCATTAAATCATAAAATGCTGATCGAAATGAAACGAAAAATCGAAGTGAGCGAAGTGAATGATAGGCCGCCGGCCAAAACAATTATTCGAATGATCGGGTCATATGGTCCGGGTCATTTTCATATTGGGTCATGATCGATATCGATCTTTGTGAATGATCGAACGACACATCGCTAGTGGGTACTTATTAGTTAGTTTCTTATGTTAGTTTGCTATATAGTAGATTTAAGGTTTAGGATAAATGAAATATTTTCATTCATCCATTCATTCTTTTAAAATTTGACATAACAGTTTGTACTGAAAATTTTTATTTTCATTTTTAACTTTATTTCTTGTAATCTTTATAGGCACACGAAATGTATTATTATTTTAAATTTCAAGTTATTTTCTGCTTTAGTTGCTGAGATATTAATGACGGAAAAAAAGACAGAAAAAGCTAGTTCGAGGTTTCGAAACCGATCTCCGATCTTCGAAACCCTAACAACATAAATTAATACGTATTAATAGAAGGTATATTAAACCAAATATTAAAATGTTAACTCACCTGCCATGCTCATTAATAAACCTGAAAACATTTTTTTAAAGGAATTGAAAATAATCAACTAGATACGTCATTTATTAGTTTCCAAGGTCCATTTTTAGACGATCGAGATAAAATATATAATGATTTTCTGATTCGTCTATGTTGCTCCTTATTACTAAATTAATATTAAATGGCAGTTTTAAATCGATTGTTATAGATTTGCTAACAATATTTTCTCTAAGTTTACATTTCAAGTTCAATTCTCACGCGTCACAGGGAAAATGATATGAGTAGGTATTTAAGTAAATTGAATTTCTCTTCGCTTTGTTAACTTTGCAATCATAATAATATTTACCTAGTAACTTCTGGCCACGAATTCGCACGCGATTTTGAAATAAAAAAGTAATTAAAATTTCAAAAAATGCTTGACAAAATAACCACACAGCATCATCTAGCCTCAAGCTAAGCAGAGCTTATGTTATGAGTACTAGATGATAAAAAAATAGCCTATAATGTTATTCCAGGATAGATTTTTATGTATGCAAAATCTCTTCTCGATCCATTCAATACTTTTGGCGTCTTCGGCCAAACAACATCACAACGGCAGAAACTTTCGCCTTTATAAGACTTATTAGTAGGATCTGAAAATTACGACTTTTCTTTCCATAGTACACATCGATCAAGCTATTCGCCGCCTGCCAGCAGATACCTTGATCGATAGTAGTACAGTACTTTCCATAGTACACATCGATCAAGGTATTCGCCGCCTGCCAGCAGATACCTTGATCGATAGTAGTACAGTACTTTCCATAGTACACATCGATCAAGGTATTCGCCGCCTGCCAGCAGATACCTTGATCGATAGTAGTACAGTACTTTCCATAGTACACATCGATCAAGGTATTCGCCGCCTGCCAGCAGATACCTTGATCGATAGTAGTACAGTACTTTCCATAGTACACATCGATCAAGGTATTCGCCGCCTGCCAGCAGATACCTTGATCGATAGTAGTACAGTACTTTCCATAGTACACATCGATCAAGGTATTCGCCGCCTGCCAGCAGATACCTTGATCGATAGTAGTACAGTACTTTCCATAGTACACATCGATCAAGGTATTCGCCGCCTGCCAGCAGATACCTTGATCGATAGTAGTACAGTACTTTCCATAGTACACATCGATCAAGGTATTCGCCGCCTGCCAGCAGATACCTTGATCGATAGTAGTACAGTACTTTCCATAGTACACATCGATCAAGGTATTCGCCGCCTGCCAGCAGATACCTTGATCGATAGTAGTACAGTACTTTCCATAGTACACATCGATCAAGGTATTCGCCGCCTGCCAGCAGATACCTTGATCGATAGTAGTACAGTACTTTATATGTAGTTATTCTGTGGCAGTACCTAGGTTCCTGGATTTTTTTTACTGGTGACTCTTGTTTTCAAGTTCCTATGAGATAAATAAATCATAAAATTATAGCCTACAGTTATAGTGCAATAAAGAATATACATATATGTATAATAATATCGAAAATATACGAAAGGTTTCTTCATCGCTTCTTTACTTTAGTCCTTTAGTCTACATACCGAAGCGACAGAAATCAAAAATATCACTTTACTTCTTTGTTAGTGTTTAATTTTAAGAATTTGACCTTTTCTAAGCATACATTTAATAATAAAGAAACTTTGTTACTTTCTTTGTTAATAACAATGAAACTAACAACACAATGTGCGCTTAGAAAAGGTCAAGTACTTCAAATAATCCAATAATAGAATCACCAAATCAATAATCAAATAATAGAAACAAATTAGAACTAGTATTAACAATTGAAACAATTGAGCTAACTGCAGACTGTTGCAAACAATCTACAGGTAGCTCAACTGACCCATATCAATACCAGGCGGAATCGTCCCCAAGACGCTGGCTGCAATGCCCTACTGTATTACATTTAATAGTATTTATGGAAATAAATAATTTTTGGTTTTGATATTTGATTCTTGTTGAACATCGCTATCAACAATCCGCCTGCCTAGCGTGGCAATATCCCCCATGCATTGGGGGAAGCATGTTCAGCATATGTGCTGATGTGCATTAAAAAATCACAATGACATTTAGCACTAATATTGGTCTTTATTTAGCTAGGAACAGATCGACATACTATTTTAATAACATAATAATAATATAGGTTCCTGGTCTTATCAATAACAATTTGTTAGATAATTTCTAATACAAAAAGCCCGACTGGGGTGAGACTAGTTAAACTTGGGTATAGAAAACTTCCTACACAAGCTATTACAAATTATTGTCAAGAAATTCAATAATTGTAGATTGTTTGCAACAGTCTGCAGTTAGCTTAATTGTTTCAATTGTAAATACTAGTTATAATTTGATTGTAATTTTCTTTGTTAATAAAGGCCATTGCCGTGTCTAAAAAAAAAAAAAAAAGAAATTCAATAACATTGGTTTTTGTTGTAGTGCGTAAGCGCTCGCACTCGGGGTAATTTCTAAGAAACCAAATAATACCCCAAAAAATAACGGCTTTGACGGGTCTTGAACCCGCCACCCTTCCCTCAGTACGGGAATGCGCTAACCAATTGCACTACGAGTTCAAGAGACGGGACAGTCGAAAAGCTTTGGGACTTCCTTCGGAGTCTAGCGCCGTTAGCTCCACCTACAGAGGGAAAATTTATGTTTATTCAATCATGTGACTAAAGACTGACAGTCTAAAGTTACATTCAGTTCGTTTGACGAAAGGTAATATAATACATTGTTACATTTTCCTGACAATTTGTAATAGCTTTTACATAAACAACCACATGCATACACCCCTGAAATCACAAACATAAAACAATCGTAAAATTGTATTATCTGTTGACGGCGCAGCGCACCAGCAACCATGTGCGCCATCTGTAGACAAAAAGTTTGAACTATGGTAGATTGACAAATTGACGTGGCCAGTTTAGCCTCTGCGTTCGGCCGATGCGCCGCTATGCGGCCATGGTTCTAATCCGATACAGCAGCCCAATTGGAACATCGACGTGTTAATTTAGGTGCGAGTAGCGCGAGTAGGCGCGGGTAGCGCTACTCGGCGCGAATTTTGACATTTGTGCATTATTTTGTGTTATGATAACGTGAAACAACACCATCAAATGTCAATGTCACGTGTACACGCGCTACTCGCGCTTATATTAACACGATAATGTTTCTTGACATTGCGTTAAGCTGAACTGGCCACGTCAATATGTCAATCTACCACAGTTCAATCATTTTGTGTAAAAATGGCGCACCTAACTTGTCGGTGCGTCGTCAAACGTACCTATTTGTTAACATAAATAGTTACGTCGGGTATCTTAGGTATTTATCGCGTATTTACTTTATTATTACATCAGTCGGTCGGTCCCTTTAGCCCTTAGCCTTGGACATTAGGATAAGTTTTGCATAGTTTACAAAAATTTAAAATCTTTTGTACTGAACAGTACACTCAACCTATCGGCATATTGTAAATACCGACCCCGCGTACGCTGCGTTTCCCGACTCCGATTCGATCCGGTGGACGCGTAACTTAACTCGTCATCTAGTGACCACAATCTCTGTTACACGGTTGAAACGGGTTATAAAAATAAAAACGTGCGCAATAAATACCCAATATAACCTTAGAGCGAGTACACATTAGGCGTTTAGACCCTGTGATACCCCCTCGCCACACGGAGCGTTTAAAATCTGACGGACGCTTGAAAAGAAGGCGCGTTCGGGCGTGTAAAGATTATGTATCGGTCAAGACGGTTTTTACAACGCGCGTTACCAAAATTCGTGCTTGAAAACGCCTAATGTTTACATAGTATTAGAGTCTGCCTTTGAATACGGCCACTAAAATATATATTTACTTATATTAATAAATATTAAGGTTGTACTATAATAGACTTTTAATTTAATTTAGAATATTTTAGCTTGATCGATTCAATTACCTACATAAAGCGTTATTTTTTAATCTAATCTTAAAATCTGAGTTACAATTAGGTACCTGATTTAGGTGGGATGGTTATGATGTAGATGAGATGTGAGAGAGTAACTCTTTATTACTAAAGCCCTTAAATGGTATGTTAACTCAAAACAGTTGTCAATAGATGAAGACAGAGTGAGAGATAGCAATGCTCTGAGTTAGCAGACTATTTATGAATAAGGGGGTAGGTTTTTTTTATGAATCGGTATATGAATAGGTAGGTATATGCATGGCTTCTCAGTGGTTTCTGACCTACAAATACTTAAAGTATGTAGTATATATAAATTCTATATATAAATTATTCGATATCAAGGCTGAGGCAAAAATACTCCACACTCGCGCGCGGCGCGGAACACGCGCTAAGCCGCGAACCACCCGCAAACCATGAGTGTGAATCCCATTAGCGTATTCGTCGCGGCTTCGCGTCGCGTTCACGCCTTGTTCCCGTATTTTTGTCCCGCGACAAAGGGTTTGAAAGGCGCGCGTGATTCGCGCGCGAGTGTGGAGGCCTTAGGCGTCGTTCTAATAGGCTAACGAGATCTGGCAATCGCGCGATGGGCATCGCGCGATTGCCAGATCTCTATGACAGTGATCGTGCGATGACGCGTGACCAATTAGGACACTAAATAAATGCTTATGTTTAATCACGTCGTACGACGAGATCGCATCGTTCGGTCGTTCGATCGTTAGCCAATTAGGACAACGCCTCAGTACTTTCGCACCGCGATATCACGACGTGATTAACGCGCGAGGGTGGAGAGGCTTAAAGAGCTAGTGAGTTATGCCTAGGAACATTTTTGCAGTTATCGAAAAAGCATTTTCTATTGTACTAAGTACTCTATAAGACAAATTTAATATCTTGACTCAGTTCTATCCAAGACTTCATAAACATAATCAATCATTTATTTGCAAGAATACATAATTATTATACTATGTCAGGTCTTATAACTATTTTGGTAACCGAATTCAGCCTACACGTGCAAAGATTGTGTGTCATAAATTATTAGAAGTACAAGTCATTTATCAATCTATCAAGTCAATTCAAATTTCGAAATATTCATTTTCAAGTAGCAATTTACTTAACTTTTTCCTAAAGATTAAGTTTTTTTTTAAGGCTTCTGGTAATTTATTGTAAATAATGATGCACATGTTATAAACATTTCTTATAATATATTTTTATGGCATTGGGGTTTGTAGATCAAATTGTTAAATGGGATTGTTCCTTAGCGCTTATATCATAGATATAATCTAGTACTACTAGATTAGCGCTTCTAGAATCCAAAATAAGTACTCTATGCAAAACTTATAGAAATTTAGGTAACTTTATTTGTGATACTTAATTAAGTGCTGAGATGCAGCGAAATACCTCTCAAGATGCATGGCGTAAGTACTATGCTTCGTTCACGCATTTATTTTCTTTGACTGAATTTTAGAATGCAATATTTCATAGAATTTATATGAGTAGTGATGCGAATCTATCGTCTCGGAAAGTATCGAGACTTACGAGTGCTTCGATATTTATCGAACTCACAGATTACGTGTGTATGAAAAATAATATTCTTTCATTAAGTCAAAGATAACAAATGCGTGGACGGAGTATAATACCTAGCTTATCAGTGAAATATTTCAGACTTCTCAGATTGTATTAGGTTTGCAAAATAATTACTTAAATACATATGTTTTGTAAACTAATTTTAACTAACATTTACGTACGGAAACTTAACAGAAACTAATAATAGTAACTGAAAACAAGGTAACATGAAGGGAATCACTTGAGTTTTTATTTTAAGTGATTCCCTATCACCTAAAATAAAAACTCAATGATGCATTGCACACGCGCAGCATAAAAGTTGCACATTCGAGTTCGAAAACGGGCAAGAGACGAATGAAGTGATGAATGAAAATTGCCGTAACAAAAAATTGTTTTGAAGTTCTGCGAAATGTTTCACTGATACCAGTGTCCTTTTTGTAATCCTTGTTCACTAAAAATATCCTGGATTCTAGAACCGAGTGAGTGAGTGTGCGAGTGATTGATTGATTAATTGAGTATTCGAGTATCTATGCAAAGTTTCAGCCCGATACCTTTAGTATAAAATATTAATAAATAATGCTGGACAATCCATACATCATCATCTAGCTTCAAGCTAAGCAGAGCTCGTGTATGGGTACTAGATGACTTATGAACTTTATACACACATACTTTACATTAATATATATTTTTTATTATACACAGAAAATACCCAGAATACCCGGAACAAATATTTTAAGATCGTACAAACATTTTGTCCTAAGGTGGGAATCGCACCGGCATCCTCATGCGTCGCAGGCGGACCTTCGCCCGCCGCGCCTCATCGGTCGTCTGGCGTTATTTGCGTAACAATATTACAAACTTTCGTTTTCATGATGTTCGTTTTTTTTTTAATAGTAAGATCTAATTCAATTGACTTTATTATTTAAATAGTAGATTAACAAAGACACTTTAAATTATTTTTAGTGAGATAAGTAATTTTTAATAAGTAAGTTATTTAAGTGGTAAGAATCGGAAACGTCGAATAGGTAGTTGTGCTTAGTGCTAATTAAGTAGCTATCTAATGAAGGATTAATTAAAGCTTAGAATAATTATTTCACACAAATTAATATTTTAAACTTTCCCTTGATGTTTCCATGACACTTTTCAAACAGCGAAGTTCATGCCCATTGGCCATTTTAATTTAAACGTCAACTTTTATTCACAAAATAATTAAACTGTTAACTGACATTGATAAAATTATTTAATTAACCGACTTCAAAAAAAGGAGAAGGTTCTATGTTAATTATTACTCCGTCAATGATGATTCTTTTGCTATTGCTTAGAAAATAATCCCATGATAGTCCCATGAAATTTTATTATCGAAGGATTGGTATTTGTCCCAAAAAACTTAAAAACACTAGGTACGTAATAAATAAATGAAGTCGGGTTTTAGTTTTTTCAAAACAATCAAATTATTTAATATTTTTATTTAATCATATTGGGAAACATTGCAAATCATGGTTAAATCAGGCGATTCGCGAATTCAGCGATAATCGCTACCTAGAGCATTAGCGAAAACCGAGTGGGTATGCACTACACACAAAAGCAGATAAATTGCCTGACGGGAGGACAAAAATTGTTAAAAAGAAAAATTATGAACAAAATCACTTTTTTTTTTCGTGTATATCCTTATGTTTAGTAAAATTCTATTGTTCTGGGCCGTGGAAGCATTCTGTAATGTTGTGTTCTTGTGTGTAAATAAATAATTTTGAATTTAAATGAGGCGCGAAACCACGCGTATTGTAATTTTCGCTGCTGCTCTGGGTAGCCAATACCGCATGCCTGAACATGCCCTAAAATATATTTTAGGGTTGGTTATTGTAACATTGGTAAATAGGAGTGTATTTATTTTTGGAAAACGCCTAATAAGAAAATACTACATTTGGAAGAGCTCTCAAAGCTCGCTCTACTTTCCCATTTCTGATTGACCGTCCATTTACTAGGTACAATAAAAAAGAATAAAGCTGGAAACAGACTAAATCCACGCCACGCAACGTACACGACGGATTATGAGATGGACGCATGATTATTGATTATGGATGAATGGTTTGTATGAAAATAGATGGCCTAGAGGCACACATAAGTCACGCCATCCGGCATATCTACATTTCGTTGCGTAGGTACGTTGCATGGTGTGGGCTCAGTTTGTGTCTAGCTTAAAACAAACGTGGCAAAAAAGGAAACGTCTATGACATATTCCGAAATATTTAACATGTTTTGAAGACTAGCGCCGCTTGATACGTACAATATGAACCTTAACACTCTGTAATAAGGTCTACACTTTGGCCTTATTACTTATTATTTTCAGCGAGTGGCGATTCCGGTGGCGATAGCGGTCAACACGACGGCAATAGTAGCGCCCTCTTGCGGGCCGCTGTTACACTCGTCTGTTTCGCAGCAAAACGTGCGGGCACCCCACCATTCTGAAACCACAAGTTGTGTTTACTTAATTTTGTTACCTACCTCTACTAAGAAGTAGATTAGAGTAGATATCCTGCTCAGCGTTTTTTGTCGCTTAATCTAGGTATCGGGATTCTCCAAATGTAATTATGTCCCGATATTCTCATTGCGATATTTTCGGGGCTGGAATCGATCCCGTGATCCCAGTGGTCTTATACAATACAATAACTTAATCTTTTCGACAAGTAAATTGCGTTTAAAAAGACGCGGCAACAGAGTGAATTTTAGTTTAAGTATGGGCGGTTTATGTAGAAACATTGTAGATCCAATTTGGCTGGATTATAAGTACAGTCAGTTCAAAAAGGTCCGCACTTTGACACAGTGATTTTACGTGCCCTTTTTACGCGTGTCGTAGATATAAATGTTCCCGCAGTAAATAAAGTGAGACAAGCAGTCGTTTGTCCACTTTATGGTAATCGAGAAGGTTCGCTACGGATTTTATTTAGCCATTATTGGACATTTTCTGGCGTGTACATTCTACTGCATTAAAAGACATAGGTATACGGGGTAGTAAATAGCCAGTTAATTGCAGACCCAGTACCTATATGCCAGTATATGCCACGTGGTACCACCGGCTTAGAATTTGCACCACCCACCCCAGCCCTTCCCGCGGGTGTCGTAAGAGGCGATATGTACCGGGGGGCGTGCAGTTGCGCCTACTGTAGAAAACTTTACTACCGAACTGCGATCCCCGACCCGCATGCCGCGTGGGGATTATGGACCCCCATGATAAAAGCCAAGGAGGCGTTTATCTGGCGGAGGCCTGAGTCCAGCAGTGGACCAGTATAAATTAGCTTAGCTTAGCTCGCCTAAGCTTGCGCAGTATTTCATACTTCTGTGAAGAGTGAGCTTAGCTTTCGGTATGCTCTTCAAGTTTATTTTATTTAGGTATTAGTGATAGGGTACTTACCTTTTTCACTGCAAGACGGAACACAGTCCCGTACAATTGTCAACTCGCTCACGTATTTCTGCAACAAAGAAATCAAATATTATTCACTAGTTTCTGCCCGCGGTTTCGCACGCGTTGTTTCTATGGAAACGTTTAAACGTTGTTTATATACCCCTGGAACTGATTTATGGGAGAAAAAGTAGCCTTTGTTTTATTCTAGGCCTAAAACTTCCTGTTAGCAAAATTTCAGCCTGACCCGTTTAGTAGTTTTGCCATGAAGAGGTGACACAATAATATTATTATTAATTTGATGTGATATTAATGTGATTTCAATAAGAATGTTTGTAATTTAAAATAAGCTCTTAAACTTAAAATTAAATATATTATTCTATCTTATTCTGTGATAAAAAAAATTGTAGCTACCTGCTTATCTGACTTATACTTTACAATACAATACAATACAAAAATACTTTATTGTACACCAACAAAAATACTATACAAAAGACATTGCATAAGTACATACTTTACTGTTATTCATAACACTGCCTATAAGATGAAAATAAGTTTATATTTATTAAAATGTAAAATTAAGTATGTGTGCTGATGAGGAGGAACATTTTAATACTATGGTTTCTGTGATCTTAATTTTTATAGATACATACCTATTTACTGACCCGTGCTTTACTCTGTTATTCACAACACTGCATTTAATCATAAATTTAAATTAAATTTTAAAATTTTAATGTACATCTCTCGCGTCAAAGGCTGTGTTTTAGGTGATAGAAGCAGAAGCGGGTTTTTGATAGCTTTCAAAGGATAATAAATAAGTAATGTCGGATAGTCCATACAACATCATCTAGCCCCAAAGTAAGCAGAGCTTCAAAGTCAAAGTCAAAGTCAAAAACTCTTTATTTCCATAAATACAATAAATAAACTCTTAGAAAAGGTCAAATTCTTAATAATTAAACACTGACAAGGAAATAAAGTGATATTTTTGATTTTCGGTATGTAGACTAAAGTAAAGAAGCGACGAAGAAACCTTTAGTCTGTTAGTTTGTTGTTATTTTTCGAGTTGGAGCAAATCCCGTCCCAAGCTTTTTTATCCTCTAGATAATCAGATATTTTATAGTAGGCCTTTTTACACAAGAAGGTTTTGACAATAAATTTTGGAATCGAACACAACCTCCTTCGTCGTAGACGGACATTTCTGCGCCACGAAGGTCGTTAAATTATATGAGTCTGGTTTGAGTTACGGACATTGGCATACACATGACAGTCGCAAAAGCCACGAAAAAAAGAAGAAGAGGAAATGTTCCTTTCAAATATACATGTAGTATGCGAAATCTTTGAATCCATTGAAAACTGGTTAAAATTCGCTCCCGCTGTAGCTTTCCACCGAAACACATCCAGAGATTTTAGGGTTCCCTGTATGATAAATTCAGAACACGCCGGTCACACGTCCGGGACCCTCAGACGTGACGAAGCTCGAGTAGGTATTATTAATGACGTTAGTTTGGATTTGGTTTTGGGTTTGAATTTTATTTTTATCTTATGGGCTCTGATAGAAGTCGGGGTTTGCTCCGAACAATAATAACTAGAAGGCTCGGAGAAAATTACAATTGCGCCAGCTTTCAAAAGTGTATCTTTTACGAACAACATGTGCCACTGTTACTGACGTAAATGTTCATTTTTATTTCTAGTAAATAAAGTGCTCCCTTTATTTTCGTTACTTCTCTTTTTAACCGACTTCGAAAAAAGAAGGAGGTTCTTTTTCCGGATTTTTTATGTGTTTTCGCCGATTTTTCTGTCTTTTGTGGACCGATTTTAATGGTTCTTTCGCTAATGTATAGAGGATGATCCCGAGATGGTCCCATAAAAATTGTATCCCCGAGGGATAAGTATTCGTGCTGCAAACCTTTAAAAAACTGTAGGATAGGAATACAAAGGCCAACAGAAAATTGTAAATTAAATAATTTATTTGTTTGAAAAAAAAAAAAAAAACAAAAATCGAATTCGAAACCCTTAATTGTACACTGTTTTTAAGTTTCGCGAAATAAATATATTAATCGGCTACTACCTTGGGAATAAAACAAATAATTATATTATTTGATTGTGTGTATGTGTAATATGGATTATTATCTGAAATAAATGAATACAATACAATACAATACAATACGAAAACCTCCACCTCGGGATAATTTTCTATACATTAGAGAAATAATTTTCAAAATCGGTCCATAATTGACCGAGAAATCGACAAACATATACATATATAAAAAATAAATAAACCGCCAAGTGCGAGTCAACTCGCACACGAAGGGCTCCGTACCGTAAAAATCAGGTAACTTTTTCAAAGAATATCAAATTTTCATTTGTTTGGTCCCTTTAAATTTGTCAACTTTATTTTATTTTTAGTGTTTGTTGTTATTACAGTTGAAGTGTTACTTATTTATAGAAAGTTTCATGTGCCTACCTATGTAGTTCATGAGATACAGCGTTGACAAATTAAGAGTAAAAAATGCAAAAAAATCACGTTTTTTGTATGGGAGCCCCCTTTAATTTTCATATTTATTTTATTTTATTTTTTTTTGTTCTAGCGGCAAGAGAAATACACATTTTCTGAAAAATTCAACTGTCTACCACTTAGGATTCATGAGATAGATCCCTATGACAGACGGACAGACTGACGGACGGACGGACAGCGGAGACTTAGTAATAGGGTTCCGTTTCTAACATACAGCTGAACATAAAACCTCCTCCTTTTTTCGAAGTCGGTTATATTCACTATTATTTATTATTAGCCAGACGTCTAACATCTAATGTTTTCACTATCAAGAGAGTTCTTGCCGCTTATCGTTTCCCACGCTAGGTTTAGTTCAGTTTACCCTACTTTAGCAGTATCGCATCCGGATCCGGAGTGACCGTACGTAGCTTAGGAATAAGCTTCGGGTGCTGTGTCCGGTTTCCGGATACGGGACTATGTAAGTATGTATGTAACCTACATTAACTTCGCTTCGAATTTCTTTTTTTTTTGTTATGTGACATGATGTGAGAGGAAGTTACAGTCGGTTGTTAGTACGCTGATCATTTTCTACAAGGTGCCACGTTATTGGTGTACTAAGCCGAAAGGGGTTGTGGTGCACCCTATACCCAACTGATCCGCATGGTTGATTTTCAGAAATACGTCTTTTTTAAGTTTTGATAGCAAAAAATAACTTTACACATACGCTTAGAAAAATATCAACCCTATCACTAACGCAAACACACACGTAAGGTCGGCCATTTCACCGACAACATTTTAGGGTTCCATTTTCATGTGCAAATAAAGAATACATTCATTCATGCTAAAAATAAAACTAGGCACGTACGTAGCACTTGATTTTCTAACAACCTACCTAATGAAGATAATTTATCGGGTATTTACCGCGTAACTTTTATTAAAATATCGATAAATAATCTTTATTAGGTACCTACGTAGACGTACCTACCTACCACGAAAACCTACAGATACACATTAAACATTGTAATTTAAAATAATAGCTTAAAAGAAAAATGTACGGAACCACCGTAAAGTTGTCGGCTTTGCCTAAAGAAGAGCGATTGAAAGGTCAAGCACCTTACTGATGAGTAGCTGATGTAAGGTTGTCACTGACATAGAAATGCGTTAGTTGGCATGAAAGTTTGGAGGTCTTTTTTCAGTAAAAAACCTTCAAACCCGGAAAGAGCTAGAACAAAAAATGTACTTGGGAGGGGGGTTGAGCACCCCCTTTCCGCTTAGTACACCAATAACGTGGCACCTTGTATAATCGACGATCAAATCTCTTGTCAACGTCTATTTGGCCAGAAAAAAAAACAGGGCCCTGTGCTGCTAAGCATAAATACGCTTCACTATGACAATGGTATCGTTACAGAATTACACATTTTGAGAATATACCTCACACACACATCACACCACACAGTCTCACTTATTTTTTATCCTAATGTTGTAAACATGCGTTATTAATACTTTTGAAACCCTCGAAAACAATTAATCTTCTGAGTATCGTGCCCTGGTGCCACGTCACGGGCCAAGAGCCTAGTGTGGGGCCGTAACCAATCTTATCAGACATAAAGATTAAAGATGTTTATTTGCCAGAATATATGTAACAATGTAGGTCTTAAAACTATATAGGTCCAGTTATATTCTACCTAACATAGGCATGCTAATATTAATTTTTCCATTACTTAATATTAAATTTTCTATTTCTAAATTACATATACAAAATAAGTTATTTAAATGAATAGGTAACATAATGTAAAAAAATAAACAAAAATTATTATTTATCAATGAATATATTCGTAGTCTTCTTTGTCCCTGTAATTAAAATATTGATTCATTGAATAATAGCATTTATTAAGTAGCCATTATTTTAGTTGTATATTGAATAAGTTTCCTGATAGGATCTCTATGTCCTCCGGTAGATTATTGAATATTTTTATTATCATGTAGGACGATTGTTTCTGTGTCATTGTTAATTTATATTTTGGTGTGTGCAATCTGTTGTTGGAAATTTCTCTTAGTCTTCTAGATCTCAAGTCAGCTTTTTTTTTACCTACCTTTTACCATACCTACCTATTAATTATTTAATTAGCTTTAAGTTTCATTTTTGTGTAATATTGAAGTGTGCCTAAATGTTGTGTGTTTTTCAGTAAATACATTATTGTATTGTATTGTATCTTAGATAAAAGAATAAAAGAAACTACAAATTCACGCGCGTCAAAAACGTCAATGTTGAAACCATTCTGCGAGTATCAACCTCTTTGCGTAAATAGCATCGCAAGCTCTGTCTAGAGTTAATTTCTTATAGGATTCTACGTGACGATTCAGCGACGATTCTGAAAAAAAAGCGATTGGTAAGCAGAATTGGGCCTCAGTTTAAACGACATTTTATATTTTTTATTCTCGTTAGAGATGAGAGAGTCTATTTTAAACTCAGAGGACAGTTTTATAAAAAAAAAGAGGCTAAGAAGGAAAAGACAGGCAAAGTAAGAGACGGACCGATTTGATGCCATTCGTTTGTATTCCTTTGTAAAAAGACCGCATCCCATTTAGGGATGCGGTCTTTTTCTCTGCGTATCAACGCAGAGTGTGTGGCAGCCCCAACACCATCCTTCAAACTATAGCTGGTAGAATCATTTCTCCCACGTGGCATTGTTTCGTGCGTAAAAATTTATTAGATCACTCCGATCTAATTAATATGGATTAATTGTTGTACTAGTTCTAATTTGTTTTTATTATTTGCTTGTAATTTTCTTTAATAATAAAGGCTTTAATGATTAATTTTTAGTATTACCAAGCGTCTAGTATTGGGGATTGGAACTCGCTACCTGCCTATATTTTTCCATCCAACCACAACGTGATTTTTTTTTTATAAACAGAAATTCACTTTTATCTTTTGCTTTGCATTCGAAATGAACTAACTAACCCGACTTGTAGAATAATGTCCGTGGTAAACCGACCCAGTACAAAGCAATTTGTATTAATATCGGCGAAAGAAGTCGGGCATGTTGACTCGCCTCTCATTAGGCGGGCGCTTTAGCACAGAACGGTACAGTCAGCTGCGTATATATACCCTACTTATGCACTTGAGTACCTTGTCATTTGAAAGCTGACTTAAACTAACTCATACTAGCTGTAAGTTTTCCAGAGTGAGAAAAAAAAAATACAAATTAAGCGAGAACCACTAGGTGGTGTGGTGTGGCGCGTCAGAAGTATGTATATGTTTTTCTCTTCGTATTCTTAACACTAGAGAGAGCGGTCGTAGTCGTAAAGTTGGGCGACTGTTGGTAAGGTTAAAAGCACATCATAACTGTGTCGCTGTGTCTCTAACCATATACTAAGCGTATGAAACCGATATGCTATTGACGCATCACAACACCCCTAAACCACAATAGTGTGGTTCTAGCTTAACTCGACGACGGGGTTCGTAATCATAAAAACACAGATACAAGAAACGCCATTTTGTTGGCGTACCTCCAACCCTGTGCTAGTTCGACTCGCACTTAGCCAGTTTTTATTTTGCTTGAAAGTTGTCTGGATCCAGAGTGCTTTTCTATATAATCATTTGCAATTTTTTATTTCATCATTATTTCCGAAATTATTTTATACTTGACAATGTTGTAAAAGTTCGTAGAGCTAAACGAATAGATAAATTTCTTAGAGCCTCTACGAGTGGTCTACGAACTTTTTCTACAGTGTTCGTAGAGCCTCTACGACAGGTCTACGAACTTTATCTACAATGTTCGTAGAGCCTTTATGAGAATTCTACGAAATAGCGCTATGTTTGTAGAAAATCGATGCCGCGACGTTAAAATGTAACATGTATGTTAAAATGTGTCAGAAATTGTAGAGTCTGTAAAATTCACGATTTACCCTAAAAATACTACTCTCGTAACGGAATGTTGAGAGACCAACTACTCGATGGACCGACGACATTGTAGCGGTCGCAGGTAGTCGATGGATGGAGGCGGCTCAGGACCAATATTTTTGGCGTCATATGGGGGAGGCCTATGCCCAGCATTGGACGTGTGTGGCTGATAATAAATATCTGTCTCGTTAGGGTAATCATGCGTAGCCAAGCCACTTTGTACTAAAATCTTTAATTAATTTATGAACTTAGTTTATTGGCTAAAAAACAGTAATAAACGTTTAACATTTAGCACTCATGCTGATCTAACCCATAAAGGTCCGAAAGGTCATGATGGCTCTATCAAGAATAACGTCTGCCGCTGGCTTCGCAAACGTTTTGCCTGGATAAATCATAGCTTAAGTCCGTTCCCAGGAACACAGTCTCTTTGGCTGTGTGGCAAACATTATTTAACACTTTTACTGCTGGCCATGTAACTATGCAAGTCCTACCTGCCCCGCACCGGCGCTGTGGGTCGCGCCGCAGGGGCTAGGCAGTGAATGCATTAAAAAACCTAATGTTCTTTCAGTTGTAAGTTAAGTCGTGGAAAAGTAAAATAACAGTATAGCAGAATTACTTTCGCATTATCGCATTTAGACAAACCAGATAAGGGGCTAAGTAAAACTTAGCTTGTGCATTTTTCTAGGATAAAAGTATCATGCTATTCCAGGTTTAGAGCCACATCTATGCAAATTTATAACGCGAACCTTTTCGTATTTTTCGATTTGTTAGCGACGACGACTTTAAGCGGATTGAATAAGGCTCAATTTATGCAGGATATAACTACAGAATATATAATAGTGTTTAAACGCCATGGAGATTGTTATAGCTGTCAGCGACCGACTCGCATGTACCTGTCCACTTATGTACCTATAGATGAATTTCTCGAACGAATCGAAAGGACAGTAAAATGTTCTAGAATAAAGCAAGAGATAAGGATTTTTATACTTATTGCTATTTTTAGAGAACGTTAGTGTCTAACCTAACATAGGATTTAAGACACTACTAACTGTATTGATGGTGCAATAAAGTGATAATCTATCTATCTATCTATCTATCTAACCAAAAACATGTAATCTCTTTGACAATAAACTATATCTATCTTTATATATAGCTTCTAGAAAAGCGCGGAAATTTAAGATAAGGACGGCTTACGTAGGGTAAATGAGTGAGACGTAGCTCTCTAGAAGTTAGGAGAATTTTCTAGTAAGTTTTCAAGGACCGACATAGGTATAAAAGCCGAGCTTATCGGCCGTTTAGTCAGGCACTTCTAAGTGATCAAACAGTGAACGAGTCTTAAGGAAAATACCGAAAGTGAATTTTAAAGTACAGTGTAGTGACTTTTTGTATTAAATACGTAGTTGTGTGTATACGGTTTAATATATAGATAGATAGATAGATAATTCTTTATTCACAGAAACTTAAATATAAAACAGTATGGTACAGAAGGTAAAAGAATTGGCGGCCTTATCGCTTAAAGCGATTTCTTCCAGGCAACCAAATAAACTGACTTAAAGTGTTATGAAGTGTTTCTACTGACACATCACTCCCGACCAGTCCTACTCGTAGTTGCCTTCGATGAGCCCTTACAGGATTTATTTAGATAAGACATCCAAACATCTTAACTTTCGCATCATATTAACATTATAAATGCGAAAGTTTCGATGGTATGTTTGTAATTTCTTCACGACAAAACTACTAAACGTATCGAACTGATATTTTGCTTATGTAGGTTTAGACCTGGATTAATATAAAGGTTACTACTTTATATTCCAGAAAAAATTGTCACCTATAAAATGCTCTGAAGTTTTTATCTCTGACTGTACAGCTTTGTTGACACTTTGGTCGTTATTTTGTGACTCGGTGATAAAACAAAACTGCAGAGCTGGAGTTAAATTTTAATGCTTTTCGTTTTATGAGACACTAGCCTCCTCCCACATTTCTCACGTCGGATAACACGTAGGTGACCATTCTATCTCTGCTGGACATGGGGGGCTGTTCAGCAAACGGTTCTGCCATTATCACCACGTTTACCTTCCTATATCCTCTTCTTCACCTCTACCGCCTATATTGGTCCACTGGACCCACGCCTCCCCCTGATAAACGCCTTGTTAGCATATATCTCACGTGCTAACAAGGCGCTTATGCCCATAATCCCCACGCTGGGCATGCGGGTTGGGGGTCGAAGTTCAGTGGTAGAATTGTTCTGCAAGGGACGCTGCTGCCCACCCCCGGTGGATATCCCTTAGTCGCCTCTTACGACACCCTCGGTAAGAGTTGGGGTGGTGCAAATTCTAAGCCGGCACTATCTAGCACCTTCCATCCTATATCAATACTTAATAAATATGTTTAAACATACGCGTTCTGAGCACATTGTTATAAGTTAATACTTGTTAAGTATTGTTAACAAGTATTTATCGCATGTACTCGTATTTACCTATTTTTCCCGACGTTTCAATAGGTTTACACACTGTCGTGGTCACGGGATGACTGGAGTACTGGAGCTACCGCCTCTGCTAAGCGGAGGCAGCATTATTTAAAACTATACTCACTTGCTAAACGTCCGGAAAAATAAGTAAATAAAGAAGATTTTACTCGTGATGATGATACCCGTTTAATAATACTATCAATACTCAATCATTTATTGCATTTTTAGGTGTACAAATGTGTTTATAATCTACTTAATTAAGTATCACTATAGACCCTGCTGGGCACACAATATGTATGGAGAGAGCAGGACGTAATTTCTAACAGGTTAGGTATGTTTTACTCGTTTGCATATTTCTTAATTTTCGTTTATATATTCGTCAGTCGTGTTTTATGCTTTTGTGATTGATTAAAGCTGTAATAGTTTTATTAAAAATAAATAGTTTTTCTCATTTTTTAACGTGTCAGGTAGTTTACTATTTAATTTAATTGTCATTACACATCACACACATGTATATTCTTCACACATAGGGGCTCGATGAGTGGAAAGAAGAAGAAAAAAGAAAAAGAAGTTTAAGTTTGGAATATGGTCCTATAAGTTTTATTTATATCGTAAAATTTAAGTTTAATCATATCTAGCGAGCGTGGTGGTCACGCCGTACTACTCAAACCCTCCAACTTGGCCCATAGATGTCGTAAGAGTCGACTAAGGGAACTAACCAAAGCAGCAGCTTCCTTCAGTGTATTTTAACACATCCACTGCGATCACCAATCCGTTGCGAAGGATTATGGCATAACCCGACTTGTTTGGGCGAGTCGTGTTCAGCAGTGGACGTAAGTGTTCTGGTGAGATTGCCTTCCTTCATACGTACCCTAAAATTATAGTTTCTTATAAGATCTTACCACTTATCACATCATATACATATATCTAATCTTATGACTCGTCTGTAATTGTTGTTTTCTGTTATTAAATCGTATAATAAGTACTTCTCTGAAACTGATCCATTTGCTACTTCACCTGCTTTGTATAAGAAAGCCATCAACCTCATCCTGTCGTCCGATTTTATTTTTGAATAATAAACTATTCATATTAAAGCATAAAAAAAGTAACTGTCAAATAAAATAAAGTGTCATGTATAGTTTAACTTTAATATAACACAAATCTTGATTACCTAATGTACTAAATAGTTTTTAATATTATTACTGAAAGACACAGTACCAACTCCGATTACTGATTTAGGTGATAGGTACGTAATGAAACGACCGTCTCAGTAGAAGTTATTTATTTGAAAAATCGCAAACAGATAGTATCCAAAGCCGTGCGTTCTCGTCAGCGCGATTCAGCCTTCGTCCACTTTTACCGGCGACATTTAGTTATAATTTTAAACACTAAAGTAGGTAGCCTCGTATCTACATCTTAAACATACATTAAACAAATACCTAGGTACTATAAGTCCACTAACACCACCCCTTTCTATTGTAGTAACTTGTGGATAACGGGCCTGTTCACACTTTTAGAATTAAGTTAAGTTTAAGATTTCCTATAGTTAATATTTAAGTTATCGCTGTTTGTTATCCCTAAGAGATAAAAATAAAAAAAATAAAAAATAAAGTTATTATAATTTTCTATGTGCTAAATAAATCTCATTCGGGTTTTTGGTAACTCAAAAGAAAGAGAGAAAGAAAAGAAGGAAATAAAATACATTTATTTGGACCCAATAATACATAACACGTCATATAACAAGAAACATTGCAATCATAAACAGTACAAAAAAACACATAAAATTATAGATAAAAAAAGTGGCCCTTAAATAATATATTTAAATAAGGCAATGGCCTTTATTAACAAAGAAAATTACAATCAAATAATAAAAACAAATTAGGACTGGTATTTACAATTAAATAATTGATCTAACTGCAGACTGTTGCAAACAATCTACAGGTAGGTGAACTGATCCATATCAGTACCAGTCGGAAGCGTCCCCAAGACGCTGGCTGCATTGCCCAGCTGTATGGTATGAATAAAATATTTAATGCTGAGTTAGTTCTACAATTCTTCCTTTTTCCGGCTAAAAACGACCTTACCTATAAATGAAAAACCTGTAATAATACTAAATTCTGAAAACCACTGCAAAATCGAAGTAATGTAATTTAGAACTTGCTGCAGTATGTTGTTTTTTACAGTTTTCAACGTATCCAACACTGCTGGGGTTTGGTGACAAAATTGAGCCTCTGTAGCGTAGAGGGCAAAGGTCTGCTTGAGATTTTGATTCGATTACAACACAATACAAAATAATTAAATAAAAAACATCGACATTAACATAAAATAGAAAGGTACAATGGGCGGCCTTAACCAGGCAAACTTTGTATGGTTATAAATATGAGAATGTTGGTGATTGTTGTTGATTCGATTCTCCATAATGTTTGTGAGAGTTTATCATTGGTGATCAGTACCAGTCTTTTAAAATAAACTGTGAAACAAGTGCAACTAATATCTTAAAACAATGGCGAGCATCTGTCCACTGCGAATTTGTCTTTTTGAGAATCAGTCTTTAAATGAACAAACCAATATTTGTTCCTGGGTGTTTACTATAAGTATTCTAGGGTAAATAAATACCTTTATTAACAAAGAAAATTACAATCAAATAATAGAAACAAATTATAACTAGTACATACAATTGAAACAATTGAAATTACACACCTAAAACTAAGTTCCCATAAATAAATAATTATTGTGGCAGGCGAAACACAGATTATTTAATAACTACTATGCTTAATAAACTACCACGCAAACTCTTAGAAGAAGTTAACACAAAAAACTATTCACATGAATACAAAAAACCCCTTAGATAATTTATAGTAAAATCTGACTTAAATTTTTATACCGATTTACTTTGTTAAATGTAACAGAATGTTGAATATCTATGTACTACGATCTATATATGAATTTATATTTTTTCCAGACAGCGACCGCTAGTCACCCTGTACTGTTAAACCTGTATATGCGGGTAGTTATCTAAACCTACTTTACGATAAAATAACCTAGTCACACTAGTGACTGTTACCCAAACTGTGTATTACTGCTTTGTTTTTTATTTGTAGATATTGATAATGTGTTTCAATCGCTAACAATGTTAGGTAGGTACCTAATAAGACTTTGTACGTTCATGATAATAATTATTTATCTATAATTTCATGCCAAATGTTTGGCAACACGCTGTAACTGTCGACAATACAGTTTTAACTAGTACGGAGGACAGTCACTCGACCACGGGTAACAACACCTAAAAGATAATCATGTAGATACAAAAACGTATATAACTTATAATTAATTAATTGTAACCCTTAACTTTAAATAGTGCCATTTTATATTTGATATAAATGTTTATTTTACCTTTACTTTACACTAGAAAAACCTTTTATGGTTTAAAGTGACTTATGAATAAGAATGTATGAATAAAAAGTAATAACAATAGAGCTAACTGCAGACTGTTTCAAACAATCTTGGTGTTTTCTTCATCAAATTAGTCATCTAAGTGCGCACTCTTGAAAACAGTAGGCAAATACTTAAATGGTCGGTAATTCTTATGCTCAAACTGGTCCACAACCGCCCAGCATCGAAGAGTATGGAAGAAGAGAAGTGCTTTGCCCAGTAGTGTCAACGGGCCGATTAGATTTGACACTTGTCCAAACTCAAATTCCTCCTAAAACCATATAAACTGATCAGATACGAAAATATTACAAATTAATTAGAAAGCTACCTACGATAAAGCCCATACTCAAGAAAAAAAGCTTAGTATAACTTTAATAATCTCTCAAAGTCAACAAATTCCTTTTCTTAATTATCTATAATGAAACAAGTTTAGCCGCAGGGGTCAATATGACCCTTTGGACGTAATAACAACGAAATCCGGCTCGCGAATCAAGGCGATTTCGAATCTTAACTTGTTTTTTTTTAGGAATGAATGAATGAACACTTTATTGTACTAGAAATAAAAATAAATAATAACTCATATCTAAATAAGATATAAACATATTACAAAAAGCGGCCTTATCACTGAGAGCTATTTCTCCCAGGCAACCTTGGGAAGCTTTTTCACCGTCGTGAATACCATCGACTATGCCAAATGGTCATCTAGCAGTTCACGAGAGCTGCATACGTGCCCTACAATGCTTTGCGTCACTTATCTTACAGCATTAATGGCCGCTCCATTCAACTTCCTACAAAAGTCCTGTTTGTGCGCCACGCGCCGCATCTTACTCGCCGCACAACTCAAAAACATCGCTCGCAAACCGGTGCGCTTTTCCGGCGCCGGTAAACCGATTTTCTGCTTAAGTGTAGCCTCAAATATTAGCTACCAGCACCGTTCTTTGTACACGAGGTTATGAGGGTATGTTTGTACACTGAAATAGGAATTCTGTTTATCTACCAAATTGATAAGTTGCTATTAAATAATAATCTAACGCCCGTGGGATCCCACTGGCAAAGGCAATATTATTGTACAAGATGTTTCTGTAAATCTCATCTATTATTTTGTGTTGGTACAGGATACGTATATGATAATAATTTTTACATTTGCAGGTGCAATCGATTCCCGTTTTGGTTTACGCCTGTGCTACTTCGAAAGTGAAGACAATCTTTATAAATAATGCTGGACAATCCACACAGCATCATCTAGCCCCAAGCTAAGCAGAGCTTGTGTTATGGGTACTAGATGACTGATATACTTAATACGGGGGGCGAAAGTTCGTCTGTGACGCGTTGCGTTGACTGAGGTTGCGGGGCGGGTCCTTGTGACTAATATACGCTCTGCAAATATGTGTTCCGGGTTTTCTGGGTACGTTCTCAGTAAAAATATATCTAAGTATCTATGTTATTATCTCTATGTTTGTTATTGTATTAAGTATATCAGTCATCTAGTACCCATAACACAAGCTCTGCTTAGCTTGTGGCTAGATGATGCTGTGTGGATAGTCCAGCATTATTTATTTATTATTTATTGAATAATAATTCCCACATAATTCATTAAAAGACACACTATTTAAATTGCTATAAGAATAAAATAGCAAAATTAAACAATTGAGTTGGTACTAGATAAATGCAACCAATAACCAGAAATATTTGTATTAAAGATTATTTAACGCGTATCTTTTTTTCCTGATTCTGAAGAAAAATTGAGGATAGTCGTGGATACTGCCGTCAATTCTTGGCTGTAACTCCGAGGACATCCAGTCGCCCCGTGACCACGATCGCTGCAACGCTAACGTAGGGGAAAATAATACAAAAGGTACGCGATAAGTAATCTTTATTATGTTAACAGATCGCGAAATTTTTAAAAGTGTCAGCAATATTTGTTTGAGTCGTACGTACACTTACGAATAGTTCCTACTGCTTAAGTATCTGAACTGCTGGGTAATTACCAGCAGTTTTTTGACTTTTTGAAATTTGGTCCTGGATTGCTTTGATATATCTGTGCCTGTTATTTATTTGCAGAGCAAAGTTCAGAAGCCTGGAGGCATTTCTGGTTCCACAATAATTTATCGCAATCAAAACGATAACCCAGCTCAAGGATGACGTCATAGTTGACATCATAGTTGACGTCATAGTTGACGTCGCCCGCATTTGCTCGAAGAGATACAATGTTGCAGATAATTGTGTTAATGTAACGATTTATGTAAAATTATTTAGGATTTGGTGGATTCTAAAATTAAATAAATATTGTAACACTCCTAATAGATACCCCGTACCTAAAGTTTTTTTAGTTGGCTAGATGATAAATAGATGTCGCCACTAGAAAAATTAAAAGGCGATATCGAACCCTAACTTTATTTATGACACAGTTCACTGACACTGATACAGAGACCGCCACAAAGAAACAGGTCCCTCGGCGGGCCCGCCTGCAGCGAGCCAACTGGCTCCCGCTGCACCAACCTGGGGGACCCACCCTCGGGCCTTCCAAAACCGCCCTCATCTACACCTACCCCCACCACCACAGTCGCAACATCTGCAGCAGGTGCAACGCCAACCACAACAACCGGAACCGAAACAACTACCACATTCACTGCCACTCTTAACATCTCACCTCCCAACCCAAATGCAGGACCAGGCCTCCTCCCAGGTTCTGGACTTTGCCCTGCGGCTCCTGTACGATATCTTGATGGCGCTCCGAGCGGGGACGAGCCCATTCCAGCTGATCCTCAGTGAGATAGCGTAGGGGTGGTTCAAATTCAGCATCACTAAGGGTCCTGTCCAGGAACGCAAAAGCCAGTACAGCTCAGGTAGCAAAAGCCAAGTCCGTCCGCCCAGAGACCTCAACCAGCCAAGTCCCGGCTAACGAGTACAGCGGAAGCGAACCAAGACGGCAAGCACAGAATACCCAGACAAATAGCCGTAGGCAGCCAGGCTCCACAGGAGAACGGCTACCCGAAGGCCACCCCAATGACCCCTCGTCAGTAGGCGAGGGCGGATGATATCCGCAAGAAAAGGCAAAAGCCTCAACCTGCCTACCCCACTCCGACTTCGCCGGCGCGTGAGAACACAGCGAGTAGTATAAGTATTTATGGATGCTAGGTAGGATTCTTTACTGCTGAATTCCTGCGGCGTTGTAGTCGTCTCTTCCACCCTGAATAACTATTTGAATGCGTTTCGATACTTTTGGTAGTAGTTCGTATTTCGAAGATAACACTTTTTTTCCAATATTTCGGCACAGTAAGTGTCATGCGCCAAATCTCAAATCATGGTATATCACGTTGTAAATGACTTTAGTAATATTTTGTCACTGACAAAATATTAGCTCCAGCTAATAAAAGGTGCCACGTTATTGATGTACCAAGCCAAAAGGTGGTGGTCCACCCCCTCCCACGAACATTTCTAGCACTTTCCGGGTTTCAAGGTTTTTTTACTGAAAAAAAGACCTCGAAACTTTAGCCCACTTTTATGTAAGTGAAAACCCTATCAGCCTACCCTAATGAGCTGTTCATCAGTAAGGTTCTTGACCTTAAATTGTTACCGCCCATACTAAGATATACACACTAGATGTGTAGAGTCTAGCGCCAGGCCTAGCGCCCATAGGCGCATTCCTGTAGGAGTAGGCGGAATAGGTACGTTACGTGAGGCAATGAGACGACCGCGGAATTAGTTATTTTCGGCCATCTTGTCCTTAGCCATGCCCACAATTTTTATTATTATATCGAAATTTTAATAAAGTTTACGGTGGTTTCGTACATTTTTCTTCTAAGATATTATTGTTTAATGTTTATCTCTACTACCAACAGATAAATATTTATGTTTGTTTCGTGGTAGGTACGTCTACGTAGGTACCTAATAAATATTATTTATCGATATTTTAATAAAAGCTACGCGATAAATACCCGATAAATAATCTTCAATAATGTTAGAACATCACGAAATTTTAAAAAGTGCTACGTACGTGCCTAGTTTTATTTTTAGCATGAATAAAATGTATTCTTTACATGAAAAATAATAAATAAATCTTATAAATTAAGGTAAATCTAGTACAAAAAGGCGGACTAGTTAAAGGAACTCTTAAATTGTCGGCAAAATGGCCGACCTTACGTGTGTTTGCATTAGTGATAGGCTTGTCGCTTTGCTTAGCGTTTGAGTTGAGTTTTTTTCTATGAAAACCTAAAACAACGTATTTCTGAAAATCAATCATGCGGATCAGTTGGGTGCACAACATCCCATTTTCGGCTTGGCACACCAATAACGTGGCACCTTGTTTAAGGTAAAACAAAACAAAATTATCAATTAAGCTCTTTTATTTCTTTTCAAGTTTTACGAAGACTTGTGTAAAATTGTGTTGATACTGTTCACTTTGGACCAAGATAATATTTTTTCGGATTTATATTCAAAATATTTTCAGCTCAAGACCTCTCAAGCACACCTATCCAGCTAGAATATGATTAAAAAACCCAATTTACTTGGCCCCCAGCACAGCTTCTAAAAGAGTTTATTTAACAGCTCATCAAAAAGATTTCCCTAGATTACAGTCACCTGCGAGATGCTTAGGAGATAAACCAAGTTTACAACGTAAACTGTTTCTCTCATAGTAATCTCAATACCTATTTTATTTATTACATTCATACAATCAGTTATAAAAAAAATATTCGATATTGGGATATTTCTTCCAGACGCTGTTGATCTTGAGTGTTTTTCTTTCACTCAAATATTAATCCAAGTGTTTTACACAAATTGAACATTTCACGAATAAAACAAATTATTTATACGACTACAGATAATTATTTTGAGTTCACAAGGCCGTTGAGCCAATACCAGCCTTATAACCACGCATTTGTGCTCCTACGGCGAATAATTAGTATGAGTATTATTAAGATTTATATGGTTCGTCAGAATCTCTCGCTAATAAGTAAACACGCTCGTAAGTAAACGTAATCGAAAGTTTTTTTTACCTAAGCCATTCCATCCCACTGCTAGGCAAAGGCTTCTCTTAAATATTTCCACTCCGTGCGATCTTGTGCGATTTCCCACCTATTTAATTGAATATTATAAGTACAGATTACCTGTCTAACCTACTACTATAAAGAGTACAATGTATATTGCACGAACACAGATTTTGCGTCAAATAAAAAAAAAAAACTCAGTTGAACAATGGGTAAGTCGCAATTCTATCGGCTTTCGGTGTAAATCAGCCGACAACGAAAAAGTGTCGAACCCGAGTGTCGTTTTATCTCAGATCGATAATGGATTTGGATTAACGAGTGAGCTTCGAGATCGATCGCCGACACGAATTCTGTTTTAACGGGATGGCCCAACTTTTATTTATAAATCCAACAAATGCATTTACTTAATTAAAGTCAGGGTGAACGATACCGTTAGCTTCGCAGCACGAAATTGATTTTTTAATCGTTTTTAGTGATTTCAAAATTAACATTTAGTAATACCAAAATATAAGCATACCTATTTCATGATTAATTAAGGTCTGGTTGTTATAATGTTTAGTATTAAAAAATATTATTACATAATATTTAGGAAACAATATTTAGTTATAATTTATTTTAGATACCAGAGGTTAGTTTAAATATTGTAAAACTTAATAAAATTTGTTCTTATGTATCTCATTGTAAGTGAAACATGTGTTTGTATGAGAATTAAGTTCATTAAACCTATACCTAAAATTCATCAAGAATTTCGCTAAACAGATGGGGTTAATTTAATTCACTCGTTTGTTTTTTTTTTATTCTTTATTAAGGGCTTTTGGCTTGGCTATAGCGGTCATAGCGTTAGAGTCGACCCTGCGACTCAGTCAATAAGGTTGCTTTAGTAACAATAATTCTTCAATGAACGCCCGTGGATGTCGTATATCGAATATGCATACCAGAAGAAGGACATCAGCTTCTATCAGTGTATTTTTAACACTCCCACTGCCTGCCAAGCGTGGTGTTTATGATATGGACGTATGAGTGCTGACGAGGCGAGATGGCATTCACCTTCAACACTCGAAATACTAGCTAAGGACGAATGTTCAAAGCTGCCGTCGAGCGATTTAAAATAAACCGGCCAAGTACGAGTCGACTCGCACATGAAGGGTACCGCTCCATTCTTGATGTACTTTCGCATGAGAAACAAGAGAAACCCTACAAAAATTACTTTTTAATTGGTCGCAAAAAAAGCAAAAAGTAAAACAACGCGGTCACCCATTCAAGATCTGACCGCACCCAACGCTTTTTGACTTCGGTCATCGTCGTTCCATTTGGTATAGACGTTGCCCCTTAATTATTAAATTGTAATTTTTTTTATTATTTGTTGTTACTGTAGCAATAGTAATGCACACTCTGTAAAATATTCAACTGTCTACCTTTCACGGTTCAAGAGATACAGCCTTCACAAACGAAGCCCCCTATAATTTGGATATTTAATTCATTTTTATTATTTGATTTGCGAGGCGGATACCGATTGAACCCGTTACCTCATGCGTCGCAGGCAGACCATCTCCCGCTGCGCCACAAAGGTCATCCGCATTTTGTCTTTTGCCCTGGGGGGTTTCGTGGATATGGGCTATAATGGCGTAGCAGATAAGTTATTCGCTGAATTTTGGATTCATGGAATGCGGAACGCTGTGTTGGTTTATGTTATGCACTATGCCGGGGAGTGAGGATCGCGTTGTAGAACAAATCTAACCGCTACTTATCTTAAGGTTGGTCTAATGGCCTAATGGCCTTGAGAACACAAAATAATTATCTGTAGCCATATAAGTACATAATTTATTTTATTCATAAAAAAAATTATTCGAAATTTGGTTATATCTTCTAAACGCTGTTGATTTTGAGTATTTTTCTTTCACTCTAATATTTGTTAAAGAAGAAAATAAATTTTATACATAGGTATATAATTTATATGTAGATTAAGACTATAAAAAGTGACAGAATACCATAATTATTGTTTTTTTGTGTAACTAAAAATTCAAAATTATCACGATCTATACCAAAACGTCAGTCTTCAAACAAAAGACTGAGACGATGTAGTTGCCGAATTTGTAGAACGCGATTACGAGAGCTTTGTTATCGTAAGGATTTTACTTGTAGCAAGCACTAGTCTCAACGAATAAATGATTCTAAACGATTCTCACACAATTTATGCTCACAGATCACAGACATTTTGGTTATATGTAGGTAGGTACCTAGTCTTTTTATCGTGGAGAAAATGTATGATTTATGTTATTGATTTTGGATTCCGCTGCAAGAACTGCTAGTTTGCAGCAATTAACAGCTGAGTTTAGAGTACTTAGCTACCTACAAATTGTAAGTATGTCTCTATGTACCTATATACAAAAAATATATAGCGTAGGTATGTAGGTACATAATTTTAATTTTATTTATTCAGGAAAGCTAACGGCTACATAATGTATAGTTATATAACTAGATTAGGTATACATAATATGATAATCTTAGATAGTAATGCAGCCCACGACGTAATTCACAGATTGCTATATCAGGTAGTTACTAAAAAGTTCCGCTAAAGTTTAGAAACAAACGTTGAAATATTTAGATGTTAGTCAATAAGTTGAAAAGTAAATGACCTAGTTGGAAATAAAAATAAAGTACAAAGAATTGAAACAAACTTAAATCACACAATATAATTTGTGTAAGATAAGCTTCTTAAATTGACTCTCACTGCACAAAAATATATCAATATCTATATATATCTAAATATATAATAAAAACGTATATATATAAAAATATATCAATATCTCTAATATGTGTATGTCTAGGAAATATTTGTTATATGACTCTATGATCTATGATCTTTCTTCAAATTGGTGTACGCAATCCTGAGTTAGTGCGGTGCGTATTGAGTGCAAATAAGCGACCGTAGTAGGTACTTACAAACTATCGTTAGCGTATACTTACAATACAATATTTAGCGTTATGTGGGCAGGTCTCCAGCCGCGTAGCGGTGCGGTTGTTGCAAGGTGTTATGGACCCGACGCCGTCGCTGTACGACCCGCATTTCCAGCAGTTGATGGCTGAACACGCGGCTGCCAGGCTCAGGATAATGCAAATTGATTGCCAGCTCGGCATTTTCTGGAGGCAAAGAGAAAGGTTTTTAGAGATCAGTGATCAAGATATGCATGAAGTTTCTACTAACTAAAAGTAGGTACTGAAAGCCGTTGTTAATGAAAGGTTTGACGACCGTTGTGGCGCGGCGGGCGGACGTCCACCTGCAATGCAGGAGGTTGCGGGTGCGATTTCCGCCTCGGGACAAATGTTTGTGCGATCTGCAGATATTTGTTCCGGGTGTTCTGGTTGTTTTCTATGTATACTAAAACATATCTATCTTTATGTAGTGTAATGTATTAAGTACCTATATCAGTTATATCTAGTACCCATAACACAAGCTCTGCTTAGCTTGGGTCTAGCTAGATGATGTTGTGTGAATTGTCCAGCATAAAAAAAAGCATACTTTTGGCTCGTACTGACTGTGAAAGGCAGAGTATTCTTCTGGGTGCTTATACGTGTTATTGAAATATATTGGAAGAAATTCGAGTAGATACTAAACTGCATGCATGTTTTTTCGGTGGTGTTTTTTTCGGAACAGCTGTGTGGTGCCGGCTTAGAATTTGCACCACCCCCAACTCTTCCCGCGGCTGTCGTAAGAAGCGACTAAGGGATATTGACCGGGGGCGGGCAGCAGTGCCCCTGCAGAAAAATTCTACCACCGAACTGCGATCCCGCATGCCCAGCGTGAGGATTATGGGCATTAACCCCCGTGAGATAAAGCCAATAAGGCGCTTATAAAGGGGAGGCCTGCGTCCAGCAGTGGATCAATATAGGCTGTTGAGGTGAGGTGAGGTTCTTTCGGTGATAAGGTTTTGTCCGTTTACTTTGACGTTTGATGTATGAAAACTTCTGTCTAAAAGTCAAAATTAAATGTAGGTCTACTAAAAAATAATCTCCGATTATTTTTTAGTAGAACATGATTAAATTCCTCTCGCATTCAGGATAGCTGACTGACCTCTCCCAGACGGACGAGGCCTATGGTGGCGCCCAGTACCATTTTGCAAAATATGTGTCCTAATAAATAAAATAAAATACATATTTGGTTAGTAAGTAGCTAGACAAAAACTATACTAACAGGAAAGAAAGAGTCAATACTCTTTCTGTGGGCTGTATTAAATAATACAGCCTTTGCATTATGTATACGGCGATTAAGATTCCATTTCCTTTAAGTTGAAAGTCGCAATAGCCCCACTACGCCACCAAAGTCTTCACGACCTAAGTAAACTTCTAAATTACCTCCTTCCAAATCGAACGTACGAAACTGAACGCATCTTCCACTGGCATCTTGCCAAGACTCACTCCCTCTACTTTACACCCTCAGTCATTGTCTTTAGGTCCATTATCCTTAACCTACGCTTGCTACACTGCTTGCAAAGTGATTGCGCCACAAAGGCTTCAGAACAGCTGTCTGTCTTGAGATTTATCAATGAAGTATTGATGTAATGGCTGGAGAGGAATGAGCTCACGGATGGATTTAACGGGTTATGTGTTCTTTTAGTGGAATTTCTAACAGTTTTTGTTTGTTTGGAAATGCAGGCTTCTGTTTCGGGAGTTGCTTAGAGCACTTGCAGACTTAGGGAGCATTCGGTTGACAGTGAGGGTAGTAGCGGAAGTGGATTGACAGCCTTCAATGGAACCTTTCCTCGCCACACGCAAAATACAACTAGGTATTTAAAACCTGGGTCTAGTCAAGACTAGAGTGAATAGGAGTCTTATACTTAGACCTTCGTGATATATCTTCGGCCAAATCGTCACGTACCACCAGGTGATATTGTGACCATTCAAGATTTAAAAATATTTTGAAAGCTGTCCAAATCCGCTCCCGCTCTCTATCGAAAATGTAGCCTAAACAGTGCGGGTTCTAATTCTGACAGCATGCTGTCCCGCTGTCATATTATAGAAAGGATCTTTATTTTACGTGTTTAGGTATGTTTAAAAATAATAACACAGATGGTGAGTTTTGCCGTTATGAACCTAAATAATAGGCTAGCAGGTTCTATTAATTGTTTTCTACTTAATTTTTATAATTAAATGAATGTGAAATAGATATATTGTAACAAATGCTCACAATAGTCTCAAATTATTAACAATATTATATTATTAATTAATTTTATATGTTTCTAATTTTACTCAAGAGGCGCAAATATGCAGGTCTGGACAGAGCCTACACATTTGCTCCCTTTGGGGTCGAGACCCTAGGTCAGTAAGGTACTGAGGCTCTTCGGTTTTTTAAAAAGTTATCTGAGCGTCTGGTCGAAGCGACGCGTGACCCGAGAGCTGGTGAATATCTGGCGTAGCGTATCAGCATTGCAATACAGCGGGGCACTGCAGCCAGCGTCTTGGGGACGTTTCCGACTGGTATTAATATGGATCAGTTGAGCTATCTGAAGATTGTTTGCAACAGTTTGCAGTTAGCTTAATTGTTTCAAATGTAAAAACTAGTTCTAATTTGTTTTTATTATTTGATTGTAATTTTCTTTGTTAATATGGCCATTACTATCCTCTGTTATTACCACCCATATGATAAAAGCGGAGCGTATCAGAGGGAAGCTGCGTCCAGTTTAGGCTGTAGATGTATGTAGGTAGATGATTACTTTGTGTAGTGGTTAAGTGTATTTGCCGTACTTACATAACAACCTCGTTGTTTATATCTCACCAGTATCTTTAGAAACTACCTCGATGTAGCCAATGAGAGCAGGCCCCATTCGTAGAATAATGAACTGGGCAAGTGTTGGGTCTGACTCGCGCACTAAGTGTTCCGGCCATCACCATTTTCACACACATAATTTCCTCCATCCATGCATTTATTTTCTTTGACAGAATGAATTTATGAAAGTTTTCATAGACTTTGTTTAATTTAAAAATACCAAAGCGAATTTGTCGACTCGGTATATATTGGGACTAATGAGGGCTTCGATATTTATCGAGCTGACAGATTACGAGTCTATGAAGTATTTCATCTGTCATCCAGTTAAAGAAAATAAACGAGTGGACGGGGTATTTTTTTGTTTTTAGGTATTTTTTGGCGTTTGTATGGCGTAGACTGTTGTGTCCTGCTTACTTATTTATATTTTACCAAAAAGGAGGGTTAGTAGTGAAGCTACTTTAGGTACTGTTAAATTTTTGTTGTCTCGTAATGAATGTTCTTCTGTTTCCTTTTTGATAAGCGCCTTTACGTGAGTAAATTATTTATATTTTTTTAACCTTTTGAATTATCGTTGTATGGTAAACGACACAAAATATGGCAACATGTAATATTAAGCAACGAAATGTATAGTTTTAAAAATGAATCTTAAATCTGGATGACATCATCATATAGTCCACTGCAGTATAGTCCAGTAATTGTAATGACACTGGGGAAGGCCTACATTTACAGGCCTCCCTAGTGTCATTGAACAGCGCCCTATCTTGCTTGCTATGTTGCATTAGATACGGAACCCTAAAAGCAAGCGACGTAGTAATTATTCTCATCGCCGAGAGGCGTCGAGGGCACGCTAACAATGCACACAATGTCTCAGACTCCACATGTCAGATTGTTCCTTCAGGGGTTTTGTATCTTCAGAGGCAAGATATGGTAGGTAGTTTCTGTCATTTTTGGAAACTGTTCAGATTTTTCACAAAATGTGTAAAGTTTTTGAAAGCCGCACTGCTCTCTGTTTCTGTCATCACAATATTACCTAATACCCTGCAGTCCAGTCACTGGGTAAGTTCGCAGTTACAAAAGTACAGGGAGAGTTCTAATTTTGCAGTGTTACAGTTTGGTATCTTAATTAATATTCTGAATTTGCGACCTTAAGCGACCGCCGCTCGCGCCGCCATATTGGAAAATAGTACCAAAAACTAGTTTTCAGACGGATATCTCCTCTCCAACGCCACAGGGGTTAAAAATTGGCCCTACAAAAATGATAGAACATGAAATTTTCTGCAACTTTTGTTGGTAACATATTTCAATCAAATAAATAGTTCACAAGTTACAGCGAAGTCAAGCTCGGAAAATTTTTACAATTCGCAAAATCGCTGCATTTTTCATTTTTCAAACTATGCCAAATAAGAACTCTCCCTGACCTTTTGTAGTGAAAGCCTCTTTTTATGTCTTCAATGACTGGACTACTAACGTAGTATCTAGTAAAAAATATTTTGCACAAATTTACCAACTAGTAGCTTGTAGGTCCATACTTTGAGCGCGCAAAATTTTTGAAATCAAAAATATCATTTTATTTCCGTGTCTGTATTTAATTATTAAGAATTTGACCTTTTCTAAGTGTACATTTATTGTATTTATGGAAATCAAGAGTTTTTGACTTTGACATAAAAACAAAGCTATTTTGAGTGCTTTTCCCTGCTGTGATCAATTTCTGTTTACAAACCCCTGATACACTCAAGTTCATACGCTCATAACGATACTTTGCCAAACGCCACAACAAATCCCCAAAAAAAAATCGCTTAGCGGGCTGCAAAATATTTCAGTTTACTCTCAGGGATTGTATCAATCCGTCACTGGGGCTCCGTCACTGGAGATCGGTCAAATATTTCGAGTCCCAAAAGGGTTCCGTCGCTAAAAAAGTTAAAGAACCGCTGCCCTAGCTAGATACTGAAGTTACTTCAAGCGTGCCAAAGAAAGTCTAGATGAGTTTAGGATTGAAGCTGCAACGAGATCAGAAAATCACTCTAACCGAATATTTGAATAATATTTCTTTATTGCGACATCCATAAAATTAGGTACAAGTTATCATTTGATTGTTTTGATAAAACAAAATTACAATTCAATAATAAAATCTAATTAGAACTAGTATTTACAATTGAAACAATTAAGCTAACTGCAGACTGTTGCAAACAATCTACAGGTAGCTCAACTGATCTATATCAATACCAGTCGGTAGCGTCCCCAAGACACTGGCTGCATTGCCCTAGTATAACAATGCTGAAGCGCTGCGCCAAAAACCTAAAAATAATAATTTTTTTTTTTCATAAAACTAAGAATTGAATAGAATTCCGCAAATTGAAAAGTGTTTTTTTTTATGATTTGCGGGACATATATATAATCGCTCTGCAATTTTTATGGGACCATCTCGAAATTATCTACAATTATTTGCAATTGCAATTGCAAAGAATTATCCAAATCGGTCTATAATTGACGGAGAAATCGACGAACATATATAAAAAAATAACATAATACCTACAGGCGAGCATAGAATTCCCTCCATTTTTTGAAGTTGGTTAAAAATTACAGTAACCATCGTTACGAACTGTCCTTTTTAAGGTTCCATACCCGAAGGGTGAAAACGGAACCCTATAACTAAGCCTCCACTGTCCGTCCCCCCGTCCGTCCGTCTGTCACAGGGCTCTATCTCATGAACCGTAAGAGGTATACAGTTGAAATTTTCAGAAAATGTGTATTTCTCTTGCCGCTATAACATCAAATAATAAAAATAAAATAAATATCCAAATTAAAGGGTGCTTCTATACAAAAACGTGTATTTTTTTGTTGGTCGTTTGTCAACGCTGTATCTCTTGAACCACGATAGGTGGACACATTAAATTTTCTATAAATAAGTAACACTTCAACTGTAATTACAAAAAATACTAAATAAAATAATGTTGAAAATATATAGGGGTCTCCAAAAAAGTGAAAATTTGATGTTCTTTGAAAAAGTTGCCAGATTTTTACGGTACGGAGCCCTTCGTGTGCGAGTCGACTCGCACATGGCGGTTTATTAACCTATTTAATGACAAAGTTCTCCTCTCAAATTTAGATCTTTTACGCATGGAAGAAATCTTACCATTTTTAATATCTTTACAAAAACTACCCTTACGTTACGAGTACGTAAGGGTAGTTGCCACATAATCGCATCCTTTTCATTCTAAAAATAGCCACACACCATCAAATTACTTTCAGCTAAAAAAACTCCTAGTCACCGTCAATTTATTGCCCCCAAGAGTTGAAACCTGCTGGTCACTGTACCCAGATATCCAATTCAAGTTTGGATGACACCCCTAAAAGAGGGGCTTTCTGTTCCACTTCCATCTGTGATTGTGATTTCCTGAGGGATATCGGTGCTGTGACCTAAATATAAAACTTAGCTTTTAGATCTTTTGAATGAAATATAATACTCAAATTTTCAGAATAAAATAAATAATTCTTGTTTCACACAGTATTATTATAGCCCCAAAGCAAGCGGAGCTTCACACAGTTTCATTATTATAGCCCAGAACAAGCGGAACTTCACACAGTTTCATTATTATAGCCCCAAACCAAGCGGAGCTTCACACAGTTTCTTTATTATAGCCCAGAACAAGCGGAACTTCACACAGTTTCATTATTATAGCCCCAAACCAAGCGGAGCTTCACACAGTTTCATTATGCTATAATTCAGAATAAAATAAATAATTCTGGTTTCACACAGTATCATTATAGCCTCAAAGTAAGCGGAGCTTCACACAGGTTCATTATTATAGCCCCAAACCAAGCGGAGCTCTTGTTAAGTTTACTTACCGCATTTTTGTTTTTATTTTGTTTTAGGTCTAATCTTATCATTAAGAGAAATAGACGACTGTTATTATATTTATTTATTTATTTCATTTTATTTCATTTATTCTCAAACAATTTACATTGTGTCGGAAATTACACATCGATAGGTACACAGATACAAAATAGAGAATTACAAAACAGAGAATTATAGTACAGCTACAATATTAAAAAAAAATGTTATACATAGGTAGTAACATAGGTGGTAATAATAGTGCATAATCAAAATATTACCCAAATGTCCAAACAATTAATAATCAAGAATGTCAGATTTCAGGTCAAAAATATTCATAAAATTATGTCAACTATGTTACTTAAATGTTAAATTATTATCATTACAGATTCTCAGACTTATGTTTGTCAGCGCAGAACTCCTCCAAAGAGTAGTAGCACTTCTTCAACAAGAATTCTTTTAGTTTATTTTTAAATTTATCTGCATTATATACACTTTTATAAGGGATAGGCAATTTATTATATAGTTTTACAGCCTGGTGCCGTACGCTGTGCTCTGATATGTCTAGCTTAGGCGAAAATTCCTTTACTATGTCCCTTCTTCTAGTTTTTTCCCTTAAAGCCCTTGCCTCAGGGGTTTCGAATGAATTTAAGTGTTTTACTAGGTATGTGAGTAGAATTAAAAGATATAGACAAGGCACAGTAAGTATGCGCAAAGTAATGAAATGTTCCCTACATGATTCTATTTGAGATATGCGTATCATCGTCCTAATCGCTCTCTTTTGCATCACAACTATACTTAAATAACAAGTACTTAAATTTTTTTTTGCAAAAATACGGCGTACTTCTATGTCTTAAATAATTGTCGCTCATGGTAGGTATAGTATATATAAAAAAAAAGAGGCTTGTAATTTGAATCGGATAGATATCATCTGAAAGGTAAATACTTATCAGTTTGATAATAATAAATAAATAATGTTTTCACATGGCATCACCTAGCCAAAAAATTAAGCTTAGCCTGTGATAAGGGTAGATTTTAAAAACAAGTGGTGAAAACAAACTAAAATTATGTATTCACCACTCTCGCTCGAAAACGGTGACTATGCTGCTCAAAAAAAGTGAGCAAAATCGAGTTTTGCTCACATGTGGAATAAAGGATATTATTCAACTTGTTGAAATAAGTAATTGGAATTCAGAATGCTGTACTAAATTTCGATAGTGTAATATATTATAGGTACTCTATGGTCAGCGCCAAAGAATAAACTACGTGATCTGCACCAGGAGAGGTTAACTTTCTCACTGAAGGCATCGCCATTTTTATGTGTACCTTGACAACTTGTTTGACAACTTGGCTTGTGAAGACCATTCGTCTAGGACAGCGCCATCTTTAAATAATCTACCAAACAACAGGTTTAGAATTTATATGGAACTTGCAACTCTGTGAGCTGCACTCATTTTAGCTTATCGTAGGGAAGGAAGGAGGTTAGAAAACGTTCAACCTTCACACAAACGCATAATTTCGTTCGTATATGGTTCGAAAGAGGTTTATTCCTCCATGGTTGTTTACCAAAATGAGTTCCTGACATTCGACCTCTTTTATAAATTACAAAATATTTTCTCGCTAGTCGAGGTGAAAAGTTGTATGTTGAACTCAACAGCAAATGTTTTTTGTTTCGTGCCTTTTCAATCCCACTCGCTACGCTCGTGACTCTACTCTAGACTGCTTCGCTAGCTCGGGATTTAATATCGGCACGTGCAACAAAAAACCGTTTTGCTCATTTGTTGAACCTAATTATATAAAATCCGGAACACTTGGCGAGGGAGTTTTACTCAGACAGTTTATGTTATTGATTGGCATGCAACATCTAAAACTCATCGCTATGAATGTCCAAGCACGTTTCTCTAAAATGTTCATGCCATTAGAATTCCCCGTCAAGTTAAGCTGTTTAATCAAAAGTTTCTCCGTAACTGCTAATGTTTATGCATAAAGAAATAGTTCGTCCTCTTGGGTGATATTTACCCATAAAAGGGGTTGATTATTTAATGAAGTTAGCGTTTACATGTTCACTTAATTTAGAAGGTAGATTATAAGTAGGTATGTATTGAAATTCAGCTGAAGTACAGCCTGTTCTGTATTACTCAACACCTCCACTGCGATCGACAATCTGCCTGCCAAGCGTGGCGTCTGGTGATTATGACTAAGCCCCCTTTATTTGAGGGTCAGCAGTCGACGTATGTGGGCTGATGGGGCGACGCCAATTTCCAAACGCCTCCTGCGTATGGAAATTGGTGTCGGTCTTGGTATGGTAATCGGTAATCAAAAGCATGATTATTAGCGAGGTTTTTTTTATTACATAGCGTAAGAAAACAGTCAAGCTAAAAAGAAGTTAAGTAATCAAATCGCGAAAGTAGATAGATAGATAGATAACTCTTTATTGTACCACACAAACACAAAATATAATACAAATGCTGAGAAGCAAGGAAGTATAAAGGGCGGCCTTAACGCTTCGAGCGATCTCTTCCAGGCAACCTTGGGATGGACTGGACTTATGAGAACAATATAGACGAAAGTAATATTTTTTTTTGTAAGAAATACATTTAGAAAGGGACAGTCAGCATCAAATGCAAAAATTGTTGTCAAAATTAGATATTTGTAATCGCTGCGCTGGCAGTACAATGATTAGTTACATTCTTTCTTACTAAAATGGCTGTCTAAACCAAAAACAAGTGGTTTCTGTTATTTGTTTCTGAATTTTTATTATTTAAGGTTTTTATTATTAGAGTGCGTAGGACACTAAGGGTAATTTCAATAAAATAAATGATATAATATCCCAAAAAAGTAGACTTCGACGGGACTTGAACCCGTAACCATCCCTTAGTACAGGAATGTGCTACCAATTGCTAACCCAACTAGCTTTGAAATAACTTTTCAGAGAAATACTTTTTACTGTTGAAATATCTCCCTCAAGAGAGCACCTAACCACTCTCCCTAGTTAAACTAATAGACTGTACTCGGTTTTCACCGCATTTTTCAGCTGAAAGTAGAATAAACTTTTATATGTGGCAATGGCCTGAATAAGCCGGTTTTTCTTGTTTATAAAATATATCCGTTTTAAAATAAAATAAAGCTTGCATGGGGTACATATGGATCTCACCGAGTTAAAAATGTCTTTAGTGACTAGTATAAGTTTGCAGAATACGAATAAAGTTTTCGAAACCTGAGAATTTACTTGCGGTAATTTATCAAAGTTGTGAAGGTCACACTATTAAATGCACCAAGTCACTGAAATCATTATTGAAAACTATACTTAATCGCGTTTGTATGAAATTCTTAGGTCGCCCGTCATCAGTTTAAATAAATTAGTTCCTTCCTTTATCCAGTAGGGGCGCGGCAACGAAAATTTTAAAGGTTTCGTAAATTATGTAAACCGTATACTTAGGTCCCAGAGTGTTTTTGACGGTTTCTTGTAACAATTTTTTGACATAAATTATACAAAAAAATAATCACTTTTTAAATTTAATTTGCCTACTCCTGTAGAAGTAACAACCAAATTTGGTAAGAGACAACTAACAATGGCGTCTTCATCGTCCTTCTACTTCTATTAAAAAAGTGTCAAAGAAATATAGTGGGATTGAAAATATTATTTGTGGAATAATATTTTCTCGTATTGAAAGCGGTTTTTACTAATGATGGAAAACTGCTCACAAAGAAATATCGAAAGAGGTAAATGCAGAACTTCAAACATCTGGAAATTCCGGAAATATAAAAAACTGTTTCGATTTTTCTTCATTTTACGAGCGCCAGGTAATTGGCCCGGTGGCTGTACAGTCGGTCACAAAAGTATTGTAATGGCTAGCCAACCATAACGGTAGGTACCTAGTACCTACTCAAAACCGCCTTTTTAATTACCTTTACCTAATTATTGTTTTACTTACTTCTCCCAAGCCTTCGCATGCGTTTATCCAGGATAAAAAGTATATTATTTCAGATCTAGAACAACACCTAAGCAAAATTTCAGCCCGATCCGTTCAGTAGTCTTGGCGTGAAGAAGTAATAAACATACAGTCACCTATCCATACAATCTTTTGCATTTTTTATAATATTAGTGTAATGTTTTAACAAAGAAAATTACAATCAAATAATACAAAAAAAAATTGAACTATCAAAATCGTTGAAATTTGGTAATATCAAAACCTATTCAAGCCTTCTGGCAATACCTGCCGACTCTACCTCCCAATCAAGTATGGAAGTTTTATTAGGTCTAGAAAATCGGATTTAAAAATGGAATTGAGCTGTTGGAACACTTGGAACTCAGCCATCGTTCATTCATTCGTCCACTTGTTCGTTCGTGAGTTACAGCTGAAAACTTTGACGGAATATTTCACTGTAAAACTTTGTTCGTTTTAATGTTTAGACGGGAGCATTATTACACGGATAGGATATTTGTGTTATTTTTAAAGTAAGTTTGAATAGGATTTATTACTGAGTTTAGTTATTTTTGACAAGATATATAGACAGTTATAGATAATATGGCCGTCTACCGGCGCCATTAATGACATACGCAAGGCCGTAGGCTACACCTGGCCCAGACTAGCACAGGATCGAGGCGAATGGCATAAACATAGAAGTCCTATGCCCAGCACTTTGGGTCGACAGATAATTATCATCATCACATACCTTTATGTGCCCGTTGCTGGGCAGCAACGGGCACATAAAGGTATGTGATGATGATAATCAAACCTCATTCAAAATAATTTTTTCGTGTTAGAGAAAAAAGCTGAGTCACGACCTGTTAGACCTTCACAGCCGCGTTCTTCTGCTTGCTGAGTAGACTGCTTACCAATGCTTACTTAAGTTAGATAGTATACTTAACTAATGTTCACATGTGTTTTTGTTTGTCTACGTGTTATCTAGTAGTAAGTAGTATGATATTTCTATACCTATGTAAGTTTGTTTGTGTGTACTGTATAATAAATAATTTTACTTTTTTTCTTTCTTTTTTTTTTCATTAATTTTTTGCCCATTGACTTTGATAATATCATCAAGCCAGCGCGCTTTTGGACGTCCACGACTTTTTGACCTTGGCCACCACTCTGTCACAGCTCATGTCCACCGGCAATCAACAGCCACCACATCCAGCTAGGTGACCCGCCCAACTACATTTGAGGTGTACATATAAATGTATATTTTTCTTTACAGGCCATTCAATCAAAGACAAACCCATAATTTAATTTATTAATAAGGTAGCTTAAGCTTACACTTTTTGCCAATTTAATTTTAGGCAAACTTGTCAGCAACTTGTTTTTACATAATTAACATGGTATGGTAATCCAAAAAGGGCTGGCATTCAAAACAATAGCCCATGTAAAATAGCTTTAATAAAAACCAGCACCACACAAATGTTAATGAACGAATGCTAATTTCAAATTAAACCGTCTGTGGGACCTATTTGTCTTGCGAATTGTCATCATCACTCTCTAAAGGAAGGAGGGAAGTATTTAAGTTATTTTGTCTAATAAAATTAGAGGTGTCTTATCCCTACAAAGGATCGGCCATGGACGCAGGAAGTGCTGTTGTACGAAGTAGGAAACATAAAGAATAAAATATGTTTATTTTATAAGAACTTATATGTGCCTATAGGAGCCTTATTTGCGGTGTTTATCGGTTTTCCTAAATAGTAAACCTTGTGTAAAGGGCCTACTATAAAATATCAGATTATCTAGAGGATATAAAAGCTTGGGACGGGTTTTGCTCCAACTCGAAAAATAACAACTAACTAACAGGCTAAAGGTTTCTTCGTCGCTTCTTTACTTTAGTCTACATACCGAAGCGTTTGAAATAAAAAAATATCACTTTATTTCCGTGTCAGTGTTTAATTATTAAAAATTTGATCTTTAATAATAAATGACGCATAAATTATTTTTTTTCCAATTTTGAAATACGAAATGTGTTATAATCGAAATTTAGATAGTCTATTGTTACATTACAAACAAAAACCAGCAATGGATATTTTATATCATCATCTGATCCCAAAGTAAGCACAACTTGTGTTGTGGGGACCGCTTAGGACAGCAGTAGACAGCGGACAAATCCGCTGAATGACTCCCGAGTGTCTTATTTATTTTTATTTATATATTTTTATTTAACTAACACCGAATTGGTCAAACTATAAAATTTCATATATAAAAATTCTATAGCTGGGAGGATTTAAATGTACACAAGTAACAGCGATAGATCGATAGATCTAGAATTTTATATTTGACCAGTTAGTTGCTAGTCAAATATGACACTTGGGAGCCATTCAGCGGATTGCCAGAGGCACTTTAATATCGTGATGTCGCTGAAACTCAACATCGAAATAGGACCGCAATATTATTGGTTTTCGTTTTTATTGAATTGAATGTGTTTAATCGTTAACAATTAACAAATGTACGTATAATTATTGAATAGGACTCTTTTACCTGAATCAGTTAACGTTAAATAAATAGGACACACCTATGTTTAGGTTATCGTCTAAGAAAGAAGGGTAAGAGTGTTTATTGCATGTCGGTTAAAATTTTTAATAATATCCCAGATGACATAACTTCTTTGCCTCTCCAGAAACTTAAAACTAAACTTTTTTCTTGGCTTCTGGAGAATTGTTTTTATGACATGCATGAATTTTTTAATGGATAATGACATACTAAAATGATGACAAGAATATAATTTTAAATTGAATTAGGTTTAGGCGAAATTATAGAGTTTTATTATAATATAATTATTATATATTGGATGGATTTTTTATGTTTGTGACATGACTTATTATTACATTAGATTATTATATATGTAGTTTGATTTTATTTTTATTGTAAATGGGATTTCTTTATTTTTAATTCGTTTGTTATTATAATTCGTTACTGCATGCTTTAAGTCAACTCAAACACAATGTAATATTTTTGTATGCTCGAAAGAGTAGATTGTGCTGATCTAAAACTAATTTTAAGATCAAATGTATATTACCACAATCACAAATAAATAAATGGTTTCAATGGTAGTAATTAATTTATTTACTGCGTTTATTACGAATTTAAATTTTCATTCTGGGCCGCCTATCTTTTGCTTACTGAATATACTGAGGAATATTTGAAATATTATTTTCACGTAAAAATATTTTTATGCTTAGTTAAATATTCCTATGCATGAAATAAAGTAGGTAAATGCTGCTCAACGCTTTTTATGTGCTTCTTTAGTAATTTAAGTACCTACAATTTAATTTACGATCATAAGTAGAGTACAGTAAAATATGCTGCGGTAAAAAGGGCCATAATTTACAGGATCTGGACTCCTCGTACCAGTAATTATGCAATTTATCTGCAACGTGGGCCGCGTCGGGTAACCGCTCGCATTGTTGTCCGTTAACCACCGTGATGAATAGTCAGTTGGGTTGGCAATGGCCTTTATTAACAAAGATAATTATAATCAATTAATAGAAACCAATTAGAACTAGTATTTACAATTGAAACAATAAAGCTAACTGCAAACAATCTACAGGTAAACTGACCCATATCAATACCAGTCGGAACCGTCCCCAAGACGCTGGCTGCATTATCCCGCTGTATGTCAGTTGGGACATGTTGAGCCTAGTTGTATACAAGCAACTACCTCCACGCCCAGTAGGTAAAGCTAGAACCACACTTTGTAATACGTCAGAAGCTTTTCGGATTCAACTTCTAACTTCCATCAGGAAAGGCAAGAAAGGTTTGGCATGATATCGGTACGCGGCTATGCCCTTTTCAGTCTGATCCAACTATTACAAGTTTTTTTTAAAGAAAACGCATCGATATAATGTGAAAACGCCTCATTAATTTGATCATCACTAAACATTCAATTATTAATTGAAATAGGGCTGTCAGTTTTGCTGTTGGTACCATAGTGACGTAGCAAGATTGACTAGAGTTTTTAAATTTTCTGAAAGCTAGTGACCTATATCATTGACTGAAAGTACATTATAGTGTACCAATTTATTTTTATTCGAAGAATAAAAAGTAAATTGAATTGATTGCAAGTGAAGCCGCTTGCAAACGTTAACTTGTTAGAATCAAGAGGCACAGCCATACTTCACAGGCATACTTCATTCTTTTTTGGTAATTTAATGTCGTAAAAAGTTATTTCTCGGGTAATTTCAGAACGAGTTGTCATTTCAAAACTTGGACGCTACAAATGCGCGCCAATTAGACGCGCAACCACAACAGAGAAGGTTTCGTTCAGAAATGAATGAGTGAAATGTCAGTTGACAGTTGACAACGTCCGACCCGACCAGGGTCGGACGTTGGTTGGCAGTTGGCTGGTTGGTTGCAAGATCATTATTTATTATAAATTGTTTGAGTGTTTCCCGCGTTGAACAATAGATTTATCTTTATTTTTAAAATGTTATTTATTAGGTATGAATTTTTAATTTTTTTTATTATAAAGGCAGCTATAAATTATCATATTTCTATTATTTTTTTTTTGTCTGTAAACCGTGTAGACACGCACGCACCAAAGGTCCTGCCAGAAAACCAGCGGTGCTCAATTTTCTGTCGAGCAACATTAAGCTGAGGCAGGGCCTTTTTGGTTCACAGAGCTTTATTTTTTATTTATATTATTGTGTACCTATTTGATGTGTGAGCCAATAAATTGATTTTCTTTCTTTATTTCATTTGTGTTACGTTTTGTGGGAATTACAAAAGGCCGTTGTGGTGTTAGTAGGTACTTAGGTACCTATTATATATACACACTTTAAAGCCACGTACCACGTAACACCTTTTTTCAAATTTTTGTAGCCGCTGTTTATTTCATCCAATCAAAAACGTTTTTAGGGTTACGTGAATTCTGCCACCGGGTGCCGGCCAATGGGCGGCGCCGGGACCAGATTCGCTACCGACTGTCTGTCTATCCATCACATGTCTGTAACTCCGCTAGCGAGTCCAATTTATTCACAGACAATGTTTTACATTGCCGTGCGGCGTAAGAATCCACACCTCCAACTCAAACCCTGGATTTTGAGTCGAAAACGGAGGTTCCGTTTTCGACTTACAAAATCCAGAGAAAGTGCAGCAGCTTTCTTCTGTGTATTTTTAATACTAACCAATCCGCCTGATAGCGTGGTGATTATGGCAAAGCCAGCAGTTCAGCAGTGAGCATCGCATAAAACGTACCTGGTCTAAGACTCAATAATATTATATAGGTAAGTAAAATCTGTAGATATGGTACGTTCTCCCAGCGCTTACTCAACAACTGGCCTGTGTTACAACTACACGCAAACACTCTCTCACAGTTACATTTCCAATCTTGTGCAATAATTATAATGAACAAATACGAGGGCATTGATGTAGTCTTTCAGTCAATAAATCACACTAAAGTACGTAGTAACAAGAACGCGAGTAAAAGATAAGATAAAGATAAAATACATTTTATTTACCCAAAAAACATAATAGCATAACAAAAGTAAAGTACATTAAAAGGAAGGGTAAAAAGGTGTCCCTAACTCAGCATTTTGCAGTATTAGGCATTTGCCCAATACTGCGCTGGTTTTCAGTTAGGGCCCTTACGGAGTGACGGCACAGTAGGTAATTAACATTATTACATTAACGATATATAAATAAATACAACGAGGATGGTACAAAACATGATTTACGGAACATTGAACAGAATATAATACAATAAAAAGATTACAGATACACTTAGGAAAAACAAGCTATAATTACACTCAGATTTATGCTCACTACACCAACTGACTTGTTTTCGTCGCGACACTGACAAGTGTGCAAACAATGATCTCATGAGCGCAGCGTAATGCGAACATGATGCAGAGCCAAAAATAAAAGAAGAAGAAGAATCCGTTGGCTTTCAACCAAAGAGAAAAAAGTAGGTACTAACATAAATGTCAAAAAATGCTGACATCGTTCAGCGCGCCAATATTAATCGAAAAGAAATCCAGTAATTTTTAACAATTTTTACAGGTAACTATTTGAGAACGATTAAATCATTGAGTGACAAATTATGGAATCCAAGGAAATACAACAGGACGTAATAACTACCTACGGTGTAGGTACCTCACTTTTATACCTGTAGGAGTTTCTGTTCAGTAATTAGGAGTTTCTTGAGTTGATTTCTAAAGGTGTTTAATGATTTTGCAGCCCTTGCCGGAGGCGGAAGATCATTCCAACATTTGGAAGCAGAATATTTGAAGGAGCCTCTAAAAGCCATAGTCCTGTGCTTCGGCATGCAGAAAACCCAAGAGCATGCTCTGCTAGGATATCTTGACTTGTCCCTTGCCCAAACTAGCTTGTCAGCGAGGTATGTAGGACACTGTCTGTTTATGACCCCAAAAATAAGCACTGCCAGATGTAGCCTTCTTCGAGCTGACATTTTTAAGATATTAGATGAGTTTAAGAAGGGAGTAACGTGGGTCCGTGGTGGGATGTGGAAACAATAGCGAGCACATGCATTCTGGACCCGCTGTATCAAGTTCTGTGATCTTTTCAAAAGACATGGTCCATAGACCACATCGCAATAGTTCAGCTTTGATAGCACTAGGGACTCACATAAATGTATTCGGACTGCTTCATTGAGGTATGGACGAATTTTATACAGAAGCTTTAAACGGTAGAAACAATTCCTCACACACTCTGCAACTTGACTTTCAAAGAGTAGATTGGAGTCCATGAGAACTCCAAGATTTTTTGCTTGTGTTACTTGCTCTACAGTAACATTTTCATTTTCAATCTTTATGGGTGTCCTTTGTAGTGACAGGATCTTTTTTCTTGTACCTAACAACATAAACTTCGATTTCTTTGGATTTATGACAAGAACGCTCTTGTCATAAATCCAAAGAAATCGAAGAGCTTAACGCTAAGCTTAGACCAATTTGTTATTTGTGCTAGATCAAAATTTATTTTATTTACTGCAGCTGAGATATCCTGGGGTTTAAAAGAGAAGTGCAGCTGAATATCATCAGCATAAATATGATGACTACAGTGTGTAAACGAATTAACTATGTCGGCACAATACAGTGTGAAAAGAATTGGACCAAGTACTGAACCCTGTGGCACTCCTCGTAGCACAGGCCTAGGACTGGATTTCAGAGCACTACCATCAGCTGTAGTCAGCTCAACAACACAGCTACCTGAGTGCTGCCTGCCACTCAGGTAGCTGTGGAACCATCTAACGGTACGAGGGTCAAACCCATAGTAAGACAGCTTTGACAAAAGAAGAGGGATATTTATACAATCAAATGCACGTGAATAGTCAAGAAGAATTAATATGCTAACCATGCCCTGATCCTGTGCACCAAGCAATCCATCTACCACATCCAATAGAGCAGTGGCCGTGCTGTGACCCTTACGGAACCCCGACTGTGCAAGCGGTAACATTTTATTTTCCTCAAGGTATTTGGTGAGTTGTAAAGAGACAATTTTTTCCATGACTTTGGATAGACAGGGTAGCAAACTTATTGGTCTGAGATCCTGGTTTGTGGAAGGGTTATTGTTTTTAGGAATAGGTCTAACTTTTGCTGTTTTCCAGTAGTCAGGAAAAACACCACTCTCAATGGAACAGTTTATAATAGATGTTATAGTTTCTAGTGAGTCAGGCAAGGTCATAAGAATCATCTCGAGCGATATTTCATCCACACCAAGAGCATTTGACTTGAGCTTACGTAGTATGCCCAATACTGTGTCTTTACTGGCTACCTGCAGGGAAAAAACTGATGTGCTAAATGTATTATATTCAAAGTAAGTCATCTGCGAGATAGTTACATGTTCTTCACCAGGGACATTGAGGAAGTGTGAGTTGATCATATCTGGATTACTTAGATGCAGAGGTAATTCTGAATTGGATTTGTTAGTCTTAAGGACACTATTCTTTAGGCTTTTCCATAATTTCCTGGAGTCCTTTATATTATTGTTTATGTTTTCAGTGAAGTAAGCCTTTTTCTCACTTTCAATAGCTTCTATAACGAGTTTCTTCATGAATTTATAGCTGGTTTGATGTACAGTAGTTGGCTGTCTACGATACTTGCTATGATAACTATCGCGTATGCGTATCATTGTTTTTACAGTGTCTGTGATCCAGGGGCCCCACCCCTGGATCACAGACAGGCTCTTTAAAAGTAGTGGTTTTAAGTGGTGCATGCAGATCAAACAAAGTGTGCAATAACATAGAAAAGGTAATAACTAATTTATTGACATCTGATATTCCCTTAAAAGGGCTCCAGTTAATACTGTTTAAGTCGTTATTATAAAGCTCAGGAATAATACTTTTAAATGGTCTGTAGCTAATAGTTCTGGATACTGGTTTGTCTTTTTTTATATTCACCTCGATCAAGATCATTGCATGGTGACCAAGATCGGGTTTGTATTTGACTATGGTTTTACGCACCTTGGCATCAGTACATGCAATGTCAATAAGGGTAGCACTGTGTTCTGTGAAGTGAGTAGGCTCTTTAACAACCTGATTTAGGTTGAGACTATGCATGAATGAATTAAGTAATTTTGTTTTCCATTCCACATGACTCAGAATATCAATGTTAAAATCGCCTACAAGAATAAGGTTGTCATAATTAGTATATGAAGTGATAGATTCTGTTAGAGCTTCAAAGAAGGGGTTCGGGTTTTGCTTGGGTGGTTTATAGGCTGTACCAATAATGACAGTCTGCCCGTTGACTTTGACACTGACATCTCAGGCTGGTGGGTGGGTGCAGAAGCGTACATAGATGCCCTTCCTGATATAGAAACCAACGCCTCCTCCACGTCCCCCCTTGATATGTGGGGGTCTAGGAATGTGGCGGAAGCGGTAACCTGATACCCTAGGTGCTTTATCTTCTTCATTCTGCCCCAACCATGTCTCATTTATGGCAATAATGTCAGGCTGCAGTTCCTCCATGGCTACTATGAACTCTTCATGCCCAGTATTCAAGGACCCTGCGTTGAGTAGTCCAACTTTTAGATATTTAGTATCAATCATAATTAATATTTCTGGTTGTTTTAACTTTCATGGAGCCATAGAGTCTGCCCAAGTAGTTGGTTGTATGATTACATAAGTTAAGCTGGGTGAAATTATTTTTATACATTTTATACTTAGATATTACACTGATATTACGAATTGTGTACATACTTAATACTAAAAAGGAGCACATGTTCATTTGTGATTCTTCAAAACCACTTGCAATTATTGTTATACTACTGTTGTGACTAATCCCTATAATTATTGGCTTTAGTAATAAGTAATTAAATTTAGCCGGGTAAAATAAAGCAACTATAACTAATGTAACTACTACAAAATTTACTATACTATTAATTGACAAATATACGCAGTTGAGATTCACAGTGATGTTATAATTTATTTTACAGAGCAGAATCAGATACCTAAATGCCATTATAAATGCAGAGTATAAAGGTAAGATAGTTACTACAACAATAATTATATTTAGAAGATTAGGATTGAGATTTGAAATAATGCCGTTGTTTGGATGGTACAGCTTTAAGAGATGCACTAATATCACCTTATGTGCACAGCTTATAGGCAAGACGAAAGATACATGAAAGTTAGTATTTCCTAGCGTCTTAGAGGTTACATTTACTAACAGAGATATATTATACTTGCAGGATGGAGGGTCAAACTGGCGCCGTTCCAAAAGAAGGTGAAGGTGAAGGTGGGCGATGGCGGGCGAGTTCGACGCAGGCGCTGCCGCCGTCTCAGCGCGCTCCTGCTCCACCGCATCAAGGCGCCGCTCCAGCACCTCTACGCGAGCAGAGACCCCCGAGAGAGAGACGCGAAAGTCCGCCATCTCTAGCCTGACCTCATGCATCTCGGTGAAGAGGTTCCGCATATCAGCCCTTAACGACCGCATATCGTTCGCCATCGCATCCTGCATCTTGCGGAACCCAACAAGAAGCCGCTCCGTGTCCGACTTGACCGCGAGGGCAAGCTCATATTCAGAGATCTCTGCCGTGGTGTTTTGATCCACAACTATGTCATCTGCGCCAGATGAACCCAGCAAGGGATCTTCCTGTGGGACGCCCAGTCCGTGACCCACTCCGTCGACGCTCTGCGGACGCACGGGGACGTCTGGGTTAACCTGCGCAACACGCACCGGTGTCGCCGGGTCTCTCCCTTTAGGCGTCCTTGCCTGACATTCTCCGCATCGCCAGTCCTCCGGCACCTTGCTTCCCACTGGAACTCTGACGCATTCATAGTGCGAACTGGATGAGCATAGGGGACATGTAACGCCTCCTTTTAAAAATTTCCCGCAGGCTGCACACTTGAGAACCATTTTCGATACAAGCGCGTACCAAGTAATTATTACGATTAGTTCCGCTACTCCTTACTAGATGGCGCTCGCAGTAGTAAATTATCTAGCTTATAACAATCTAGATTGAGTAGTTCACTTAGGCACAAAGACGGTGCAGCGCACACTTGCTTTTATAGGGTCACTGATATGTTTGTAAGTGTTTATCGACTTACGCGCAGGAAGTTTGAGATGTTTAGTAGGTCCAAAAATAATTAGGGTACTTAGCTATTTACTGAGAAATGTTTTTGTCAATAAAAGCCAAATCACTGATTTAATTGGTATTATGTTATATCTCACTAGTTGCACAACACTCTTAAGTAAGATATTATGACATGCCACTGGTAAAAAGACTTGTAAAATCTTTTTATCGCGCTATAAACGTAGGACAAGTTGCCCACTGGTCAGCAGCCGTGACGTCACTCAGGTGCAATTAGGTCCACCCATCTCAGTCATAGTATGACTATGACTGAGATGGGTGGACCTAATTGCACCTAATTTGAGCTTTCCACTTTTGAGTGGCTAGTACCTCATCTCCCCTTTTTTACTTATATCTATGGACCCAATATTATTTTAATAATCTGTGATTTAAAAAAAAATGTAGGTATGAAATTATTGTTCGCAGTTTGTTTGTTGTTATTTGGTCACAGTGTTCAGAGGGAGAACGGTAAATAATCTAAGTTACTCCGATTCCTTACCAGGGTACATTAGAAATATTTATCTACCTACCTATTTAGTGATGCTAAGGACTTGACAGATGAATTTGTGGCAGTGTCATGGCCGTAAAACGTAGTTTAGTTAAATATTTAGAACGAACGTTAACAGAGTATCGTCCTAATATTATAAAAGCGAAAGTTTGTGCCGTGTTGTGTAACTGTTTGGCCAAAACTACTAAATAGATCGGGCTGAAATTTTGCATACATAACGATCCGGACTTGGAATAAGATATCGGCTGCCTTTCATTTCTAAAAACGCGTACTAAATCGCGGGCAGAAGCATAATACATTAAGCATATTTCAGTTGATAAACTTATTTAAGTTGTACATTAAATACTTGCTACTCTTCGTTCCTTGGACTAGCTCGGGCTAGGCAGTAGGACGAATCAGGAATAAGTTAAAATTTTTCCAAGATTTCCCAGAATGATGTCCACAAACAAGTGAAGGGAAAATCTTTAAAAGCGTGGAATTAAGTGGGCTCTCACGGTGCTCCCGCCCGTTTATTACTCGTGAATTATAAATTTGCCTTCAGATAAGGCTTTGTTGAATTGCCTTAGGCGCAGTCGCACAGAAAGCGGTAGAGAAAAAATATGTTGTCTGCAGACGTAACCTCTAATGCTGAACACGTCTTCCCCCAAGCAAGGGGTTTTGCGATAATCACCACGTTTGGCAGGCAGAGTGGTGATCGCATTGGAGGCTTTAAAACGTTACGGAAGGACTCTGGCAGCTTGCCCTAGTACATACGATAACCACGGGCTGATTTGTGGGGTTGATTATTAACAGATATGATAGGTATTTCTATTACATTATTGTACAAGTTATTTAATAGAATCACCCCGATCCCTTAATTTATATTATTTATACTTCGCCGGGAATCCAAGCCCCAACCTTCGCCTACGGCACCACAGAGGTCGTCAAGACAACAATTGAAATAAGTATAATATATTGTATAAAGTGATCTTTGTCTATTGGTTTTAAGGATTAGGTTAAATGGATTAAAAACTTTATTGACAAAGAAAATTACAATTCAAAAATAAAAACAAATTAGAACTAGTATTTACAATTGAAACAATTAAGCTAACTGCAGACTGCAAACAATCTACAGGTAGCTCAACTGATCCATATCAATACCAGTCGCAAGCGTCCCCAAGACGCTGGCTGCATTGCCCCGCTGTATGGCAATGCTGATGCGCTGCACCAGATACCCGCCCGCTCTCGGGTCACGCATCGCGTCGACCAGACGCTCAGATAACTTTTTGAAAACCCGGAGAGCCTCGGTTTCCCACGGACCCAGTGTCTCGACCCCAAAGGGAGCAAATGTGTAGGCTCTGTCGAGACCTGCATATTTGAATAAATAAATAATAAATGGATTGTTTTATCACTGCCATATGAAATATAATTTATGAAAGACAAAGACAGTGTTTTTTTATGTTTAAGAAATACGTGAGAACAAGATAATGATGAAGTAGGAGATAGTGTCTATGGTTCGATAAACTTAAAAGCTAAGACCGAAACCTAAGTTATTTTAAAAAATAAAATTTCTTTTTACAATTAAAGACAAGTGAAACACAGTAGATAATTGTGTTTTTTTTCTGTAGGATCCATAAAATGTTTAAATTGCTACGAAATCTTAATCGATGTGGTTGAGTGGGTGTAAATAAAGAGCCTAGTTTTCTGTGTAAATTCCGTCATGGATCCTTGATAAGGCTTTCGCGTCGACACCTTGTCTTATAAAGCTTTGGAGCCGTGATTTGAAAGGCTCATATTTAATGTTTTCTTTGAAAGCTCGCTCAAGAGAAGGTTTGGCAGCTTCTTGAGGAACAAATAGATCGTACGGTTAGATACGGTGTTGATTCATAACGAATTCTTACCTATATCTGTCCGATCCAATGTTTTTTCGGTGTCTTTTATACATTGGTGCCAAATACGGCAACTTTTAAAGTCACTAAACCTCCGTTGGTCCTATAGAGTATAAGAAAAGGCATCAAAAAAGTTTTTGAGTAAAATCTATTTTTTGTTAACAATTTTTTTTATATTTGTTAGTCGGGTTGACTATGTCTCTAAAAATTATGGATAGTCTCCAGAAACCATTTTCATGTAGCTAAACCCGTTAAGGTATCTGCCCTGTATAAACCAAGTGATGTGTATGATCCAAAAAGAATTAAATGTTGTTATCTACAGAGTGATTTAAATTTATTTGCACAATATCAAATATCAATATCCATGCCGAGACTCTTCAGCAAAACTCCTTGGCGTTATCAGGAAAAGTCTAAATAAATCAGTCAGAAGAAAATACACTTTGGGAAATACAAAATGGGAATCTTAATTGAATCTTGTGTCTTGCGCGTCCTAGCGAAACAAGAAGGGGTAATTATCTCATTTTTGGCGTGTCAAAGAAAAATTTAGTTTTTTCTTGTTATTGTTTGAAAATTTTCAAAATTTGAAAAAGATAAAAAGCTTAGACGGTGCGATCTTGTAGGTACTTACCGATTTACAAACTATTTAGAAATTTTAAGAACAGAATTACGTCATTACAAAAAAAAAACATAGACCACACGGATTTTATGTTTACTCAGTCAAATCTCAGCTCTGAAAAAAATTCAACGGGTCCATTCCAACTTTTTTTTCGGTTAATGTTTGCACAACAACAAATTAATAAAACCATTGTATTGATTGTATCAGTTGAGCTACCTGTAGATTGTTTGCAACAGTCTGCTTAATTGTTTCAATTGTAAATACTAGTTCTAATTTGTTTTTATTATTGAATTGTAATTTTCTTTATCAAAAAGTTTTATTGGTATAAAAAAAAACCTTAATTAATAAGTTTCCTATAATATATAAATTAGTGGGTTAGTCTGTAATAATAAGCGTCTGTTTTACCTATAAATAAATTTTAATAATTTATAATAAGTAGATAACTTAAATTGGTTTCAGACAAGCAGATACAGTAAACCACAAATCATCAATTTGGGTAAACAATCCAACAATCTTAATAAAGATTGATTGAAATCTGTCAATAATGAATTACAAAGTTACCTCAGAATGTTTAAATATTTAAATTCTGTTCAACTGAGTTTTTAAAGGAAGAGCACAAGTTGCTGGTGGCCGAAAGGAAGATCTACCAAAAAACATTTTAGGACCCACCCAGCGAGAAAATAAAAGCTGAACTTCGTAAACATCAAGAAATTGAAGATCTAGTGCCCTAACCGAGATCTTCATAGCTAAATCTAATTCCTCGAGACTCCGATGGCTCGGGCAGCCAGCAGAGCGTATGTGGCTCGCACAACTGGCCGAAGGCCTATCGGTCGCCCGAGGAACCTCTGGAGCGGCGAAGTTGATAAAGGTCTTCAAGAACTTCGTGCTGTCGACTGCACTGAAACGGCAAGGGACCGGGACCAGTTCTCCCGGTCCCTCCGGCGATCTCTGGTGTCGGAGGCCAAGATTTACTTCGGGTCACTGCCCGCCACCCCAGTTAGTAATAGTAGTAGCAATTTTAGTATTTTTTTTACAATTAAGAAATCAGTTATAAGAGAGTCCAAAATCTTGAATGCGACTTTGGTTCTAATAAAATTTATTTTTCTAATAAAAATTTGTAACTTATACAAACTTCGTAGTTCCAGGGTCAATATCTGATTTCAGATCAGAAAACCATTAGGTACTTACAGGGGAAAAAAATGGCGTCGATTTTTCATCAGAAGGGTGTCTGAGATATTTATCAATAGATTTTACGGACAAAACCAATATAGAAGATTAATCTAATCATTTCTGGTCCAGATAAATTGCCCGGTGTCTTCGATATACGTCAGGATACCGCAGGGAGTTGAGAAAGCCTTTCTGACAGGTAGTAGACGTTTTTTTTTGGTGTCAATTTATTGGCATGTTGTAAACTGTTTATCTCGTCATTTTAAAAGGAGATATTAAAATAAACCGCCAAATGCGAGTCGACTCGCATACGAAGGGTTCCGTTCCGTAAAAATCAGGCAACTTTTTCAAAGAACATCAAATTTTCACTTCTTGGGAGACCCCTTTAAATTTTCAACTTTATTTCAGTATTTTTTGTTATTACAGTTGAAGTGACACACACTAAATCTAAAGTTTCATGTGTCTACCTATTGTGGTTCATGAGATAGAACCTTGACAAAAGAAGAGCAAAAAAATTACAAAAAAAAACACGTTTTTGTATGGAAGCCTCATTTAATTTGGATATTTATTTTATTTGTTGCGGCAAGATATATACATATTTTATGTAAATTTCAGCTGTCTACCTCATACGGTTCATGAGATAAAGCCCTGTGACAGACAGACGGACGGAAGGACAGCGGAGGCTTAGTTATACGGTTCCGTTTTCACCCTTCTGGTAGGTACGGTACCATAAAAATGAAACAAGTCTTTAGTTTATAAAAGGTGTTTATATGTGTTTTGTAAATAGTAGGTATAATATCTTTTGAGTGCTACGTCGTTTACTAATTCTACGCTTTACCGAGTATTTATTTATTATACTTTGCTTTGTAGCATATATACACACAGAAACTGGACTAAACATAATAAAAGTATTATAGGTTAATTGGGAAGTTCTGGTGTTGGGAAGTGCTCTCTTGGTTGAGAAAGTTCAGAGCGGGTTGTAAAGCCACAGGGCAAGCTGCTGTGTTCATTTCAAACTTTGGGTTGACTCGGGAGACCCATTTTGGACTTTAATATTACTTTAATGCAAAATTTACAAAATAGGAAGCAAATATAGGAACGTATTGTATTCATTATTGCAGAAAAACATAAGTTCAACATTCACCAATTCAATTATGGAGACACATGGTACATTGAAACGTAGTAAGAAGATTTGGACTCATAATAAAACAGGATCCGTCAAGTGCGAGTGCCACTCGCGCGCCGAGGGTTTCGAACGTTTGTCAAGTATACCAATATGAACTATAGGTACCGGTTAGAGACTTTGCTCTTTAGTGAATACCTAAAAATTAACGGTAGGTACTACCTACATTTCAGATGTACCGTTTTGCAAACTTCGGAGTATAAAATAATAAAATTTTCGAGATTTTTAAAATATTTCAAAGGGTAAATAAGTAAAAAAAATTCAAAAACTGAGATGTACAAATCAATACTTTTTATTCGATACCCCACTCGGTGAGGTAGGCTCCCCTTTTAAAAATTATTCCCGCCCTGTTTGACCATTTGTCAAAAAGTGTTCTTCTTACAGACTTTCTATATTTCTCCTGTTAAATTAGATCTAAATCTACAAACGCTACATACGTTTCAGATGGATCGCTTTGCAACCTTCGGAGTAAAGGAGTAATAAGTAATTTTTTGACTTTTCTCAAACTATTTCAAAAAGTATCAAACCTAAAGAAATTTCAAAAACTGTTTTGAAATGTACAAATTGATATCTTTCATTTTATAAACCATTTGACTTTGTAGGTCTCTTTTAAAATTTCGACATCACAGTTTGTACTGAATATTTTCATATAATTTTTTTTGCTTTTAATCTGTACAGGCGCACGAAATGTTTTATTATTGTAAATTTCAAGTTATTTGCTGCTGAGACGGAAAAAGGACAGAAAAAGTATGGGTTTCGAAACCGATCTCCAATCTTCGAAACCCTGAAAACCTCACGGAACCTAAGAAATAAGCGTGCCACTATGCGAGACTCGTTAACAAAATCATTATATTATCTTTTGCGATAGTAAGCAGAACGGAGGAAGTTTCTTTGAGAAAAATGAGAGGGTGCCAACATAAGTAGGTAGAGTCTCTTAACAACATAATCTAACATAAACATGTTCTTTGGATTTTAGACCTGTAAAATATCATATAGCCCGCTGCGCTCGATACGTGAAGTCACCATAGAAGACTTATCAAAATTCGGAACACTCTGGAAAAAACCGGATAAATAAATAATAAAATAAATAATACTGGACAATCACACAGCATCATCTAGCCCCAAAGTAAGTAGAGCTAGTGTTATGGGTACTAGGTATTTTTTTTAATATACATAGAACCACCCAGAGCTATTTGCAGATCGTACCAATCACCAGGGAACCAATACTCCAGCTTTCTCCTTGAAAATTCGGACGTATCTAATTGATTTAAACGCTTAAACTTTTAGTGAGTTTAAAACTAGTAATAAAAAACATAAGGCTGCGTTTTGCTGGTGAAGCGGAAGGGAAAGCCAATTTTTGACAGTTGACAATTTTCATTGACTCATTTCCGCGATTTTGCTTTCCTTTGAAAATTATAAAAAATCCACCCACTTCCGCTCCCACTATCCACCAAAAACACAACCTAAGAGAGTAGGTACCTACTTAGCTTTTGTGGCTGAACAGTGCAACGTTGAGCATGTTCTAGAGGCGAACCGAATGGGTTTGGTTGTCAAACTAGGCCTAGATCTCGGTACTTACGGCGGGATCCCGTAAGAGTGGTATAAAACTCGAATTACATCAAATTCAAAATATTTATTGGTTCCTTGAATGTGAAAACACGATTGAGAACAAAATATTACGCTAAAAATCCCAAAAACATGAAAGTGTAGTTTCGTCTATGTCGTGCGAAGTTTCGCACATAATTTGGTACCCTGGCAAGAACCCTGGCGGTCTATTGAAATGACTTATGTTTAGATTCGTAGGTTATTACTAATTATTTGGTTCCTTGAACACTGAACAGGTTCTTCATAAGTTGTGTAGTTTTCTTGTAGCAAAAGCTAGATTTTTGCGCTTACGCCATTCAAAAAACGTATGCTATGTCCCGCTCCTACGAACGCGAAATCCTATGCCTATCCTTTTCACAAAATGGCGCGCACTGCGCCCTCTTAAGACTAACACTATGTTTAATGTCCATACTTTGTAACATAACGGCTAAGCACCAGGTGAACCATTTATACTGGTTCTAAGTGGGCTCTAAAATGTATGTGGTTTGGAAACATCGTTAGTTAGGGTTCTTACTGTCTTACCTTAGTATGTTCTGAGTATGTGTGCGTAAAGTAAATGGATAAAATGTTATTCGCGGTGCTGCTGGTTTCAGCAATAAGCGAGGGAAAAGGAGAAATTTGTAAAAAGAACATGTATCCATGTCAAAACAATGCACATTTACCATTACGACATTGTATTTGAAATTTTCTTGGTAGCGATGATTTTGAAACGACTGGACAAAATATAAAATTCAAAAAAGAGAATTAGAAAAAGAAGAATGTATATTCAATGCATTCTTCTTTTTGTAATTCTAATTTTTTTTCTCATTCAAAGAAGAATGTATTGAATATAATTCTTCTTTTTCTAATTCTTATTTTTGAATTTTATATTTTGTCCAGCCGTTTTAATGTCATCGCTACCACGAAAATTGGAAATCCCTGCTATTTTAAACATTTAGGATAGGAAGACTTCTGTCGAGTCAGCTAGGCTAGAACTAAATGTACAAGCCTGAGGAGAACAAGCAAGAGACCCGGCGTAGGGATCTCTACACGATTTACTGACTTGTTTGTTTGTTTATAAATTTCAGAGCGGGTGAGGAAATCGTTGTTTTTTTACCTCACTTTCTTGTTTTTTTTTGTTATGGGTAACCTGAAATGTACCAGCTAACATTAAATGGATGTTTGGGGGTTTAGACTTGAAACTGAAAATTTATTTAATATCGATTTTATTCACAAAACAGTGAAGGCTGCTGTCTGAAAATTTACTTATGTAAATTTCACACAAATCAATAAAAAATCTAAGGCTCGTATTATAGAATTGCCGTGTGGTGCCGGCTTAGAATTTGCAGCACCCCAACTCTTCCCGCGGGCGTCGTAAGAGGCGACTAAGGGATATCCACCGGGGGCGGGCAGCAGCGCCCCCTGCATAACAATTCTACCACCGAACTGCGATCCCCAACCTGCATGCCCATGCCATGTGATATAAAAAGTCAACAAGCCGCTAATCAGGGGGAGGCCTGGGTCCAGCAGTGGATCAATATAGGCTGTGGGGATGGAGATTATAGAATTATGCTCAGTCATCGATCTATGTTTGAGTAACGCTTTTGCCATAGAAAATCTTTACTCAAGCATACATCGATGTATGAACAAGGTTTTATAATACGGGTCCTATGTCAGTGCAGAGTGCTACACTTTAAAAACTCCGTGCTCTTTCTGAGCAAATAGTCGATATTAATTACCTACCTAATTCAATTATCCTGAAATCTAATTGGCCAGTTTTATCGTAGTTCGAAACTTCAGCCAATCAGAGAAGAGCACCTTGGCGCCAAACGCTGTATTTATTGCGCTCGTTGCATATTAATGATTGAAGTTTTAGGTTAATTTACCAATAGCTGGCATAGCTTGGAAAGCATTTACTTAGGACCAATAATATTGGATTTAATTAAATTCGATTATATCCAAATTATTTTGATTGGCTACTTACCAGTCGAATTAGACAGATAGATAAGTACCAAATTATTTATTTAAAACCTTAAACCTACCACACCTACCTTTGCACCCTTAGATATTTTTGATCATTATAGTCTGAGACATTAATATTAGGTAACTATGGACCATTTGCGAACTAACCCTGCCGCTTTTTTGAAAAATGTGATGAGATAAAGAAAAATGTATTGCACTGAAATAATAAAGAAATGCACAGTCTGGCACGGTCAAAAGTCACGTGCCTGATCAGGCCATACGCGAGCCTACGGTAGTTGTAAAAAAAAAGCCGGAAAAATTTGCCGTCACGAAACGATGGGACGAGCCCAATCGGGTGCTAGTAGAAACTAATGCGAGTCTAAGAGCCCTTATGACAAAATGAGCCGTAGGATAACTGTGCCTAAACGTCGTATTGAGAAGCCTATATCCAACAGTGGACGCTTGTAGGCAGGTGTAACTAAACGATTTTCGACAAAAGCAATGTTAAAAGCCAACTTCCCATAGGTAAAACCAGAGATGCTGTGAATTATATGAACCAGTAGTGCTACTAGTTCGCAGGTCCAGCCAGGTGAGAAGTTAAGTGGACATTTATGACCGCTTCATAAAGAAATCTTTCGCGGGGCGGAGGGCCCTCATCCTTTAACAGTTTTCAAAGTGACGAGGGAGCGCCATTGGATGGAGATATGCCAAACTTTATGAGTTTGAAGGAGGCTTACACCAGTCTACTGGTCGTCATAGACTAGTAAGAAGATTCCAAACATAGAAAATAATAAATATTTAAATAATGGTGGACAATCCGCACAGCATCATCTAGCCCCAAGCTAAGCAAAGCTAAGCTAATTGCCAATAATGTTAATTAATAAGTATGTATGTACCTACTGTGCCGTCACTCCGTAAGGGCCCTAACTGAAAACCAGCGCAGTATTGGGCAAATGTCTATTACTGCAAAATGCTGAGTTACGGTTTTTTTTAAGCAGAGCTTGTGTTATGGTTACTAGATGACTGATATACTTAAAACAATACATACATGAATACATGAATAGATATTTTTATTATATATAGAAAATATCCAGAACACCTGGAACAAATATTTGCAGATCGTACAATCAAATGTCCCAAGGCGGGAATCTAACCCGCAGCCTCCTGCGTCGCAGGCGGACCTTCGCCCGCCGCGCCACATCAGTCGTCCGGTCATAAAAAACCACAGAGAGTAAAGAACTGTGTTCTAAACTAGAGCAAGCATCATAGAATAGACCGTTGAATATTTTAGAGGGTGCTAAACGTGGTCTAGTCGAAGGTGTGCATTTCGGGATGCGATTTTAGATGCCTCCGGGCTTATTTAAATTTAGTGCTTTCTTACTGCCCTAGCCGAACCAACTAGGTATCTATCTGCCTAGATTTTCACGGTTATAACTAGGTGTACATTGCATAACAAAAATATTACAGAGTTTTGTACTAATTATAAATGTACCTGTTGAATAGGGTAGGTACTAGGTAGTATGGCAACAGACTTAAGAATAAGTACTTTTGTGGTTTGTTTTTTATACAACACTAGCTGCTGCCCACGGCTTCGCACGTGCTTTTTAAGTAGCCTATGTATTCCCCGGAATACCATTTACCTTCCTGTCAAAATTAATTGAGATCCGTTCAGCCGTTTAGGGGAGAAAAGGTAAAAGAACAGACAGACTTAGTAACTTTAATATTTATAATATTAGTATGAGTATGGATACACAGAGATCCTTAGATTAGGTGGTAGTCTGGGAGAAATTTGTGCAAGGTATAAGACAACCGATTTCAATTTCTTTGGCTTAAGGATTATTATTGGTAGGACTTGTGTAGTAACTTTATCAAATATCAATAAATCTTTATTTAAGATCGACCTATAACTGTTGGATACCAAAAACAAAATACAAAAAAGTTTTGACCCTATTACGTAAAGTTAGACGAGCAGGTTCTTTGTAGGAAGTTAAAATAGGTGGAAACCCGAACAATGAATACATAAAACTTTGTTGAAAACTTTAGATCAAAAGTGCTGAGTTCGCTCCAAACGCTTGATGTTCAAAATGTTCTGAAAGCCCCTACATTTTCCAAGGTTAGGTTAGGTTAAGGAGCTTGCAAGAAGTAAAATCATAATCTCTATTTATATGAGACCTGTTTAGATATATTATAAATATTGTGACTGACTGTACCTCCTCAACATTTCATGGAGTAGAATAAAAATAAAATAGTTAAGATTTAATAATATTTCGATGTTTACAATGGAGTACTTTGGGAATTGTTAATGAACTGGAGTACTTTGAGAATAATATCAGCTACCTGCGGAGTAGGATGGAACATAAATGCAATATTTTTAAAATGAAATTTATAATATTTAATTCTTTAGAGTAGTTTGAGAATTAATGTATGTGATTCTTATCTTTTTAGAACAAAAGAATGGAGTATTTTGGAAATATCCCTTCGCTACCCAGAGTGGTAGTGAAATCTGAGTGGGTAATGGAGTGGTACACTTAGTGTCACTAAAATACTCGATGGAGTACCGCGGCCCGAGCGAAATCGAGTGCGAAATCCACGCGAAACTTACGCTACCGCTCTGTGACGTAACTATCCCGTAAAATAACAACAACAGGAACGCCACCCTATATCAGTCCACTGCTGGAGTTAGACCTCCCCTAATTATTATTATGGGCTCACATCCCTCGGGAGTAATTCTACAAGGCATGCGGGTTGAGAATCGTGGCGACAAAAATTCCAGCGTAAAATAATAATCAAATAATTCGTCGAGATAATGGAGGAGGATCGAGTTGTCAAGAAGGCGTATCAGGGAACCATTGCGGCGTAGACCACTCAGCCGCGCCAAGCTGGATTCACGAAGTGGAGGCCGATATCTGCTAACTTGATGCTACTCGACGACCTCGGTGGGGCAGCGGGTGACGGTCCGCCTGCGACACAGGAGGTTGCTTTTTCGGTTCCCGCTGCGGGACAAATATTTGTATGTTCTGCAGACGTTTGTCTTCTATCTTTTTAATTATATAAATAAAACCCTATTTCACTTGGTCACGGCATCAAGCGTGAACCGCTGGACCGATTTCGCTAATTATTTTTTTGTTGTGATTGTTATTGTCAGGAGAAGGTGCTTATGAAAGAAATAAATAAGAAAGTTACGCAAAAATTAAAAAAAAATAAGAAAACTTAACGATCATAATACCAATTTAAATTTAGTTAAGACAGGACAACGTCTGCCGGTTCAGCTAGTGTTTAATAAAAATTCCCTCTATCTATGCGGTATATAAGTAATCTATGTAGTACCCATAACACTGCTTAGCTTGGGGCTAGATGATGCTGTGTGATTTGTCCAGCATCAATTTACTACTAGCGAGATAGCTCGGAACCGTGATACGAGTAGGTACCTAGAGAAGCCTTGTATCGGCCAAGATTTACTTTGGGTTGGTAAGGCAGAGAAGTGGGGGGACAATTCACACATCATGGGCTATAGGAAGCAAGCTTAGGACTGCCAGATAACTGCAAGTAAATACTAGGCATTTTTATTATTCAGAGCGTTCTAGTTGAGCCTGTTTCAGACGCAGCTAGAACGTTGTACAAACTGTACATGTTTGGGAATTAGGTCATTTTGTTTTAGTTTATAAGATTTGATTTTGTTTTGTTGTTTAACTCACCAGGGCGTCATAATCGCATGTGGGACAAAGCTCTTAATAAAGAAAAAAAAAATGGTTTAGTTTACGTACTTTGAGACGTTGATTTGACTACGCCAGCCCCGTGAGTTAACAAAAATGAATACGATAAACTTGTTTGGTTGCTTACGGCAGCGATTTAGATAGCGAGTTCGACGACGAGTTCGACAAACCCTCAATCGAGTAGGGATATTCCTGACGAAGATCTAGATGAAACTGTTCGGGATGTAATAACTGGTATCGAGAGGGCGATAGATGATGAAGCCGATCGTATGAATGGTTCATCTTCTAGTTCAAGAAGACTTTGATGCATTTGGGGGCACCCCGGATTTTTTTTAATTTTGGATTTTTGTAATTCTCCTGGACCTATCAAAGACTACGAAACGCCCTATGATTGCTTTATAGAAATCTGGGATAAAGACATGATCGCACAGGAAACTAATAGGTACGCCAAGCAAACGATCGACAGTTTGAGAGCCAAAGGAGAACTGAAGCAATCATCTCGTCTATATAAGTGGAAACCTACAGATGCAGACGAGATAATTGTGCTTTTTGCCGTTAATATGTACATGGGTATTGATGCTCGTACATCGCAATATGAATATTGGCAGTCTTTTTACTTAGTTGATAACTACTGGAATTGGGTAGGCAATTGATTCTGAAAAGTTATTGATACTTAGGTAGGTTCGATAATAGGTACGCTTTTAGTTTATATTTTGATGTTTTTACGCATTATAGTTTCAATCAGTTCGGTAGATAATTCATTTATAAGCCGAGAGACCAGATAACTGGCCGTCCGCTCGCCGCGTCGTACACATACTCGTAGTTTGCGTGCGTAGTGATAAGCTGATTTCGAGCAAAAGCTCGTGTATGTGTATAGGGTGACTAAAAACATGTCGAATACTTTCATTGAAGAAATCATTTTTTAGCAGCATATACTTAAATTGAGTGTGAACAGGCAGTACTTTACAATGCTCAAAGAGACCCAATTCATCTTCACTGAATTGCAGCTTAACATTAGTTGATACTATTTTTTTTAGTATTCTTAACTGGAGGTTATAAATTTGATTGAGGTAAGTAGGTAAGTACGACCATAGCTACTTACTACGAATTGAATATATGATTCCGCTAGCGAGTTGTAAAGCATGAGCTTGACTTTGAAGGGGCTACGATCCGTAAGGATTGTAGTCACTTGGCGGTTTATTTCATTTACTTATTTTACTTTGGAAGCGTTTTAGCAATTTAAAACCGTGTTCTCTTTTGTTATATTTTCAGCAAACCTAATTTGTTTTTTATTTGCCAGTTGTTCGTTTGTATCGCTTTGACGAACGAACAGTTTTTCAGATGATTGCCCAGTTTGCATGAAAAGGCAATTTCACTGAGGTTTTATACGTTTTAATAGATTTTTTATTAATATAGGTATTATTAAAAATAGGTGATTTAATTGATCAGTAGGTGCCGATCAATTCAAATGTATTCTTGAGTGTATTATTTCTATCAGTATCCGCCGCCTAGCGCCTCTTCCGTAGATCCCTAGAACCTTACAGAAATTACACTCGAAATTGTATATGACTCGTTTTGACGCAAACGGTTTGCGTAGAGCCGTGACAAGTTCTGTGAACACGGAACAAGAGATTTGTGGAGTCGAATTTATATAAACGGTCTTTTTTTATAAAGGAACAATATGAAAATTGTACCGTTACCTAGTACTTATTACATTTAAATTAATTTGGTTCCTTCAAATTAATATAAAAATTATTTTATTTCTGACAACAAATTGTTAGGTATGTAGGTAGTTAGTGTAGTCACCTAACTGTTTCTGTGTAGTCAATATTAAACAAAATGCAACAAGACAAAAAAAACTAAATTAAAATAATTAGGTAATTGCTATTATTTTATAATATATCTTTACAAATCTTTGAACCGGTAATCATTGCAAACTAGTATTTTAATTACAAAAAAAAACACATATAAATAAAAATAAATATAAAAACAATAGCCATTCATTCAATTCGTGAATTTAGAACAAAGTTAAAATCGTTAGTGGTAAAACTTTGCTGAAAATAGGAAATTCCGTCGTTTTGTGACTTAGACGTGTGATTACTGCAATTTTGCTAGGCATGCTTCCTGTCCGAGCGTTATAATGTGACTAGATGAAATGAAAATACAAACTGTCATATGTTCCCTTTTGAAACAAACGGTTTTAGGGTGCCCATTGTGAATCCATGGGGGGCTGACGGATACCTTTAGCGATGGTTTATTATTCATACTATTTTCGCCGTTATCGGCTGCATTTTCATTAGGAATAAAAAACAAAAGGAAATATACCAATAATCTTATAGGCTTAATTTTTTTTATTTCCCTTGGCTTTGGTATTCACGTATTATATGTATACGGAGAGCAGCATCATTTGGCAACCCGTTCAACGTTTACATTTCTACCTCTGTAGGGTTACCAGTAGATGATGCTGTATGTACATTTGAAATGACCAGCTGGCATCCGGCTGGTATGGACAAAATTTTGCATAACTTGCCAGAAACATTTTTTTTCCAGTTCTTTTTTAAACAGACGATCTGTTGACATATTTCAAAAATGTTGCGTGGTTTAGGTAGTCTATCATCTTGAGAGAGCGCAAAGAGCGGTCTTAAAGGTAGCAAAGTCTTACCCGTATATGTAGATACCCTACGTCTCAGCTCTATGTGGAATGTCAGGTTTTTACTGTTAGAAATCTCTTCATACAACAGACAGCTCGTAGACTACGCGCCAATACTACTATTAATACTCATGACTCTCTTTTGAAAACCAAAACACGAAGAGTTCACATAATATCGAAAAATAGATTTTAATACAAGCTTTAAATAAAAAAATAAATAAATAACGCTGGACAATCCACACAGCATCATCTAGCCCCAAAGTAAGCAGAGCTTGTGTTATGGGTACTAGATGACTGATAAACTTAATACAATACATAACATAGATAGATATTTTTTATTATATATAGAAAATACCCAGAACACCCGGAACAAATATTTGCAGATCGTACAAACATTTGTCCCAAGGCGGGAATCGAACCCGCAACCTTCTGCGTCGCAGGCGGACCTTCGCCCGCCGCGCCACATCGGTCGTCACAAGAACACAACACAGAGCTTTGCACAAGAACACTCCTCTTTTCTAGGCATTTTGATGTAATAGGATAAACAAGACAGTTATTCTACAGAACACTGGTTATTCTGAATGTAAAAAGAAGCCTAATTAGTTTTTAAAGAACCATGACTATTTAGAAATTGAAAATATGCTTAAAATAGATAAATAACATTTAACATTAGTTTTGTTTAGGTATAACCCCAGCTTTTAGTTTTTTATTTTGCGCTTATATAATAAATCACCCTACTTATTTACGCTTAGGTAATATCCTAACTAAACACACGTACTTTAAGCACGCACTGTTCTTAAACGAACTTCACTAAAAAAAACTACCTATGTAAACTATTGTTTAAGTCACTTTGTTAACAAAGAAAATTATTATCAAATAAGAGAAACAAATTAAAACTAGTATTAACAATTGAAACTATAAGTATAATTCCCATTGTGTGGGTCGCTACATGCGTCGACACACTTGCGCCTTCCCACCTTCCGAGGACATCCGTGAGGGCTGGTGCGGCGGCAGATTTGGCCGAGGATCTCAAGAGCCGCAAATATGCAGGTCTCGACAGAGCCTACACATTTGCTCCCCTTGGGGTCGAGACGCCTGGGTCCGTGGGGTAACGAAGCTCTCCGGGTTTTTAAAAAGTTATCTGAGGTCGACGCGACGCGTGACCCGAGAGCTGGCGGGTATCTGGCGCAGCGCATCAGCATTGCTATACAGCGGGGCAATGCAGCCAGCGTCTTGGGGACGCTTCTGACTGGTATTGATAGTCATCAGTTGAGCTACCTGTAGATTATTTTCAAAAGTCTGCAGTTAGCTTAATTGTTTCAATTGTAAATAAAAATATTAAATATTAATAAATATATTGTTCTAATTTGTTTTTATTATTTGATTAAAAAAAGACAAAAAAAATATCTATATAACTTATCTAGTACCCATAACACAAGCTCTGCTTAGCTCGGGGCTAGATCATGCTGTGCGAATTGGCCAGCATTATTTATTTATTTCATTTCGCATTTTCTTTTTTCCTAGAGAAAATAATATCAAAGCAGAATTAATACGCGCAAAACACATTATTATTCTGAGGGATGTTTCCGAATCAGCATTTGATTTTCCTTGTCTTTGGTTCTCAATGGATTCTACTTAATTCCACAATAACTCTATTCATCTCTGTCTTACCTTTATCTTACCTTTGTAGGATGATGCGGGCTAGTAATAGGAATGTTGACCCAAAGATTCGGAAAATTAGACGAAAGACAAGAGAAGAAAAAGTAGTAAGAAGTAGAGCCGCGAATTAGTTACATTAATTTTAAAATTATACAGAAGTTATTCAACTTCTGTATAATTTTAAAATTAATTAATTTGATTGTTTTGAAGAAACGAAAAACCGCTAAATAAAATTTTATGGGATCACCTCGGACTCATTTTCCATAGTACAGTAGCGAGATAATTTTCAAAATCGGTAAATAATTGACGGAAAAATTGACGAACATCCAAAAAAAAACATAATTATTCACGTAAGTTCTTTGTACGTGGACAGTGTAGTAGTATTTTCGTTTTGAATTAGTTGTTATATTGGTGAGGAGGTTTGTAAGATGCCTACCTAGCTATTTAAGAATTTAGTTAAACTTATATCTTGACCAGGGATATCACTCATGGTACCTATTCAGGTACCCATGTAGGAAACTATTCCCATTTTTTGTAAAAAAAAAACATTAAATACTTTATCAGAAAATAATTTTTAGAATATTTATCTACCCATTGAATGTGTTGTCATTGCAATGTAGGTATGCTAATTGGACTCTGGCTGTTAAATAAAAACCTATCGATTATAAGCCTAAGTGAACAATTAAATTAAATCAAACAAAAATGCAAAAAATGGGTTTGGATGTAATGGGAATAAGCCACAGAAATTTAACTTTTAACAAAACCATGAAAAACTCACCACTAACTTTTCTCACAATTTATTCCGCCAATTTCACACGCAAACTTTTTTAATTTACGTCAAGTGGCTGTGGTCTGAAGCGATTCCACTTGCACGACTCTCAAAGTTTTTTTTTAATCGTGCGGTCTAACGCCGAAGGAAAGCGTGCGGCCTCGTAGACTCCTATCGCGTAACTGTAGGCCACTGGTACCAACTGTAGGGTGGTGGAACACGGGCCTTGATTGCGGAAATACAATGTGTGATCTGAAAAAACAAACACTTTTGTTTTTGGAACGTTTGTTTTGGGATTAGTTTTTGTTAGGTTGGTTGAGCTGTTTTGCTGAAGTCGCGAGTGTTCAGGATTTGGAAAAAAGGTTTTGAACATGGAGAAGTTAGTCGCTGCTTCAAAATTTAGATACAATGTTTAGTTAAATTTTGTGCAAGTTACTTATGCTTGATTTTTAATGCGTTTATTTTTAAGGTAGGTAAAGTAAGTAACTGTGCTAAGCAGGGTTTAGCGTGATTTTAGACACAAAGTTAAAAAAAACGTTTAGTCATGTTTCTTGAACCCACTTTTAAAATACTTAATAAGTAAAAGCGAATAAAGGTAGCTGGGAACATGATAAGCCACGAAGGGTATCTTGTATAAGTAGGAGTTCTTTATCTGGTTAGTAGATGCAATGAAGTATTATAATTTACTAAAGACTCGGTACTTAGCTCAAAGGAAAAATTGTAGAGCTCACCTTACATACAGTGGACCGTCGGCAAAATGAGCATCGAACAGAGGTAAATTTATTTATTCACTAGATGCTGACCGCGGCTTCGCACGCGCTTTTTAAGTAGCCTATGTCTGTCCCCGGGATACCATTTACCTCCCTGCCATTTTTCATTGAGATCTGTTCAGCCGTTTAGATGTAAAAAGGTAACAGACAGATAGACAGAGTTACATACTTGCGAATTTTTAGTAATAGTATGGATTTAAGTTTATTAGGTTCACAAAACACATATCATGCAATAATATTATACACATAAAAATCTAATAAAATACGAACAGACTTGAGATGTTGCCACAACAAATAATACTTAGACATTTTAACAATCTACGCAATTTATGAAATAATATTTTAACACCAGAAATGGAACGAACAACAATAATCAATTAATACAATGCAAAAAACAAAAAATCATACTACTACCTATGTACTTACCTAATTAAAAATTACATAAAATGTATGTCTTTATAATTATACAACCGAGAACAATTTATAATAAATAATAAAATTTTATCTTCATATAAAAGAACAAGCGATTTTCTGGTAACAACGCGCAGCGCAAAACGCTGAAGCTAGAAAGCTGAAATTTGGAAAGCAGGTACCTGTTAATACACAACTTCGTTCAGATTTTTGGAAATTCCACACCTATCGGGGTGAAAAGAGTGTTGAAGTTTTTTTTTTTTTGGTGTTTTTTGTAACTCTTTAACCCAATTAGCTTGAAACTTACAGAGAATACTAAGGATACAAAACTATTTACGACATGTTTCAGGATTTTTCAAAATTTTTCTGAAAATGTGCTAAGTCGGGTTATGATTTGTAATAAACTTTAAAGTAATTAATACCTAAAACCTTATTCATTACATTAATAAGTTGAAATTATGTACAAATATAGGTAGTTATGCAAAATTATTATGCTAGATAAGAACTCAGTCTCCTGCGTATTTAATTGACAACGAGACATACATTCAATGGCCATTAAATCCCATAAAATAATTTACATAAATATTTTTAAAATGAAGGAAAATAAAGTATTAAAGTATTAAATCGATTAAATACAGAAGAGAAAAAAGAAAAAGAGAACAGTACAATCATTACTAATTTGTATATAAATATCTTTTCTACGGCGTAGACTCTACGATATTCATTGGAAGACTGGACTTATACCACACCTCTTATGGTAGGTACCACATAGGCACCTAGGTATCTCTTTAACCATCTTCGAAAAAAGTAGAATGTTCATCTGTATGTATTTGGACTACACTATTGTATTAGGTCATATCCTGTAAGAATAGATGTGAGTGTTTTCAATAAATACAAATGTTTTTTAGACGTATGTTCACCGATTTTGATGTTTTTTTTTTGTTTTGTATAGGGAAATTATCCACATGTTTATTCCGATTATTTGTTTGTTTGTTTTTAACTTATAAAATAGTGTAAATCTAAAGCAATTCGACGTCGATTTGTAGTTTTTGTAAAAACATCAAAATTTTTATTTAACATTTATTTAAACTCAGATCTACAACAACAACGTTTCTCCTCCTCATGTGCATGGATTAAAAAAAATCACCAAACACGCCTTACAAGAATACAACAACAAAAACACATAAATTAGGTACAACCTCCTCAGTCTGTACAAAACGTTTAGAATAGGTACTAAAATAGGTGGTGTTCACAAGATTCGCAGTGGAGTTGCCAAATAAATAGACGAAATGAGGGTTGAATATTTTGGATATAAAAATAACAATATAAAGTAAGGGCGGACTGTGCTCTATGCCCCTAATCAAGGGGGCTGCAAGAGGGCGTGATAAAAAGGCCCGTTAGACGCTGGCGTTGCCTGCTTATAAACTAGCGCCACTTTGCAGTCCAAAATGAGACGTTTTTTAATGCCAAAAATAGTTCGATCAGACTGAAAAGGTGGCGCTTTGTGTATACCCGTCAAATTAAAATGACATGTACCCCTGCATAGACCGTGCATATTTGACATGACATCCCAATGAGTTACCCTATTCCCCTATTGAGTTATTAGGGGCTTAAGTTAGTAGGGGTTTTTTATTTATAGGAATACGCTTCATTCGAGTAATTTCGAATAAATTTAAAGTTCATCGCATATATGTTGTTTGGTGCAGAAAGTGGAATTCAAGTCGGTGCTAAATGCAGAATATTTTGGTGACAGAAACGAAATACCTAGTTTGGTTTGACACTCGAACGATGTCCTTGACGTTGAGAAACTACAAGACACTCGTAATTATACTAAAATTAGCTTAGGTGAGCTTCTCTGTAATAATGACCTAGAAAGAAATAAAGTGCTCTTATTTGTTTCAATCCATGGTAAAAATTCAATTCTAGCTACCTGTTATTTTCTACAAAGCTTTTCGTTTAAAGCTTCTTTGTTCTTTAAATAATGTGATATTTTGTAGAATGGTAGAAGCATAGGAAAATACAGAATATTAGTTAATTCATTTAAAACTCTAACTAATTTGAGATTTGGTTTTTTGAGAAGACTATAAAACGACTAAGCAGCACTTCAAAGTCATTTTATGGCGTACCAAGGAAGGTTTGGAAACGATTTTTTTCTTTATGTTGAGATAACAAGGTTTTTGGTTTCCCTGTTATGAGGAAACCACGATGAACTGACCCAGAAGTGGTGATGTTGTTTCAACACTATTAGTTTCCCTTTTGTTTTGAGAAATTACCTATTTTTTTTTGCAATATTTTATCGAAACTAAATAAAAATAAATAAATAAATAATGCTAAATAATGCTGGACAATCCACACAGCATCATCTAGCCCCAAGCTAAGCTGAGCTTGTGTTATGGGTACTAGATGACTGATAAACTTAATACAATACATAACATAGATATTTTTTATTATATATAGAAAATACCCAGAACACCCGGAACAAATATTTGCAGATCGTACAAACATTTGTCCCAAGGCGGGAATCGAACCCGCAACCTTCTGCGTCGGAGGCGGACCTTCGCCCGCCGCGCCACATCGGTCGTCAAACAAACAAACTAGGAAACTATGGTAAAGTTTATGGTTACATTATGACTGATTATTTACCTTTACCGATTATTATCCGACCAATTTTAATGAGTATTTAGTTCGTAGTTTTAGAAATAGGTAAATTTAAAATTGTATGTTTTGAATGTTATCGAGGCGGTTATCAAATTATATCAACATACAATATTTTATTGTAATATTTTTTACATGACTGTAAATAACGTTAACATGGTTGTTTACGCCTGATGTTAAATAAAGAGCAATCTCCACGATAGTCTGTTTTCTCGCAGGCTATTTTTATATAGATTTTGACAGATCGCACTCACACATTCTCTCGCGAGGCTATATCATAATTACTCCCCTATTTTTGTCCCTAAACACTGTAAATTTATTATTACAAGTTATTTGTGCATTTCGGAAGTTTTATTTGGGTACCATTGTGTCAGAACAATGGTGATTTGGTAACTATTGTCTTATAATAAATAAAAAAAAAATCAGTTTAATGCAGGCACAAAAAGACCCATATCACATAAAAAATACAATGCACACAATAGAAAAAAAATAATATAAAATAAAAAGATTAAACTAAAATAGGTAAGATCTACCTATTTTTTATTTCCATCCATATGGATAGAAATCCAGTGCCTGTATATAGGATTGGCCAGATAGTCAGAAACAGCCCTCAGGATGGTGTTGTTGGAGCGACCCAATCGACTCCAGAAGGCTGCTATCCTCGTCCGTCTTATAGCGAAAAAGTCTGGAACTCCCGCCTCAGAAAACATGGTCGACGCACTGCAGTATCTTGGCAGCCTCATAAGGGCCCGGTATGCGTTATTATACTGTACCCTTATGGTGCTGAAGGATTTCCTAGTGAAGTTGTACCAAAGTTAACAGGTGTACATACCAAGGCAGTACGCCTTAAACAGGGTGTTCTTCACGTCGGAATTGCAGTTGGCAAATCGGCGTGCGAGCATGTTACCTCTGACGGCGAGAGCTCTCCTCTCCCGCTCCATGTCCGCATCATCTTTTGATGACTCTGTCAGTAGGTGACCAAGGTACCTGAACTGCTTGACCATTTTAATGGTCGTACTGCCCAAGTGTACCTCAGGCACCCTCTCAGGACCTCGCCCCTACCTGAACACCATCAATTCGGTTTTTGTGACGTTGTATTTTAATCCATGAGCAATAGCATATTGCTCACAGATTAAAAGCAGCTTTTTTAAACCTTTTATCGAGGGACTAAGGAGCACCATATCGTCTGCATAGCTTAGGTTGTTGACACAAACGTTACCTAAGTGGCATCCGATCCTGGCGCTCCTCAGCTCCCCGATCAGATCGTTCACATAGAGGTTAAACAAGTCAGGAGAAGTCAATCCACCTTGACGAACACCGCAATCTAGCATATAATCGCTAGAAGTCGTGTCGCCCCACTTCACATTGTTAATTTGATTTCCGTACCAGTACCTCAACAGATTCACCACATGATGCGGTACTCGCGCGTTAACTAGCTTTGACCAGAGAATTTCATAATTCACAAGGTCAAAAGCCCGGCTAAGGTCTAAGAAGCACGCGTAGACCGATGTACCTTGTGACGTGTAGTAATTCACAGTGCTTTTCAAACTCATGATGGCTGAATCCGTTGAGAGACCGGGACTGAAACCAAATTGTGCGTCATCAATGGTAATGTTTTTAAGCAGACCTGGATGAATAAGTCGCTCCAACACCTTTTCTAAAACTGTACCTAACGATATAGGACGATAATTTGCGGACGAACTAAGATCTCCAGTTTTATTCTTAATAATAGGTACCACTACTGTTTTCATGAGATCCTTTGGCAAGTAACTATATCTGATGCATGAATTATAAAATTTACTCATGTGTTCATGTACATTGTCACTAGCCCAGAGAATGTGTTCGATGCTGAGACCATCATGGCCAGGTGACTTGCCACGCTTCATCTTTTTGACAGCTATTCTTACGTCAGTAGCCGTGATCTGGACTGGATGGTCATTTATAAGGGTCTCAGCAACGGGCACACTCCCCGTGGGCTGCGACGTGACTTTAAAGCGTTTAGCAAACAATTCAGCTATAGGCAGCGGATCCTGCAGGCCATCCATTGAAACCGGTAAGCTTTGTTTATAATTCAATTTCTTAGTGGCATTCCAAAATTTTGAAAAATTATTATCGTTTCTATGTGTTGCTAATATATTCATTTTAATCTGTTCTTCGTTTCGCTGACACCACTTAAGTTTGTTTTTAAATTCCGAACGGGTAATACGCATCTCATCAAATATTCGCCCTTCGGACGGTCTGCCGGCCGCTACCCAACAGCTGAAGCTTCGTCTAGCTGCCTGATGGCTGTCCCTGACATGATAGTTCCAACCAATCACCTTTTTACTAGTCTTACGTGCCCTGACTTGAAAACTATTTAGTGCTGCGTTTTGCAATGTCATAACAATATGATTATAATAATTATCAATAAGATTATAATAGTCAGTCAAATGAGTACAACATAAATTATTATCACAGGTACAAGTAAAATCAAAATTATCACAGTTATCAATATTTTCAAAACACAATTTACCATACATCCTTATCTGATCACAGTCCCTCTCCCCCCATCTAATACTTTTCATTGCATCACGCTTGTCTGAGCTGGCTGAAACAACTGGCACCCTTCCCAGGTTACACACAATGCGTAATGGGAAGTGATCGGACCATGTGACTTCGTACATTACGTCCGCAGATACAATAGTATCCCAAGCAGCTCTAGTTACAAGGCAGTGATCCAACCAGCTCATACACCCGCGATGCGCGTCACTAATAAATGTATGCGTATTCGAGTTCACTCCGAGGTAGTTCAAGTCCGCACATTCCCACTGTAGGTCCTCACAGAACGACATCATCTCCCGGCCAAAATGCTTCGTAGGGTGAGCATTGAAGTCGCCAATTACATATGCAACCTGGACGTTGCTCTCTTCAATTAGAGCACTAGTTAGTGCTAAACATTCCGTGAATTCAGCTGTGTTCTTTTCGTCATCAACAGGCATGTATACGTTCACTACTAGAAAGGAACCCGTTTCCACTGATATCTTCACAGCCATGATACGGTCGCATGAACATTCCATAGGAGACACATTTGGGAACCTGGCCTTATTCCACAATATGGCCAGGCCACCGTAGGGCCTTCCTCTGAGGATACCTACCGAAGTATCAATCGAAGACTTGGCAACACATCCAAAGTCTCTATTAATTTCATGTACAAAATTTAGATCGTGCGGCAGGAGCCAAGTCTCCTGCAGCGCTATAATATCGGCCGACCTGGAAAAGTCCCGAATGCTCTGCACAGCTCTTTTGACGTTCTTACAGTTGAACGAAACTATAGATACGTTTGAGGTTGTACTATACATTTTGAGTATTATTATTCGTCCTTTCTTTCGCCGCGAATTCACGGTAAACTCTAAATTTAACACCCATAGGCCAGAAACTTTCATTCAAAAATGAAGCCAAATTAATCCTAGATACAGTCACTTTAAACGAATTAAATTGCGTTTCTTTTTTCTTTGTTAAGAATTCAACATTTTTGCATTCTTGTCCCATTCCACGAATGTATTCTCGAATATCCTCGGCCGTTGTAGATTTACTTAGTCTTGATACATACACGGCCGACATAAACTCCGCTACCTGCAGTTTATTTGAGCCCTGCGCCGCCGTTCCTATAAAATTACTCAGCCTTTTACGTTTTTTACGCTCGATTAAAATAAAACTTTCATTATGCGTCGTGTCGCGCAGTGCATGGACGTATTTTCCCTCCTGCGCGTTGCCAGCTGTCATCGTCGCCGAGGCGCTTACTACCATATCTCGATACAGCAGTGGCGGCGGCGGCTTGGTATTTACTGCACTCGACGACTTACAACCGGGCGACCTTGACCGCGAGCACCTGTCCGTGCGTTTAGCTAATGCACTTGCATTTAAGTTACACCAATTTTCGGTCAGGTTATCGGAGCTGACGATTAAAGCTTTACCTGTAACCATCGATCTATGTAAAAAAGGGGAGATGTGGTACTAGCATCTCGAAAGTGGAAGGCTCAAATTAAGTGCAATTAGGTCCACCCACCTTAGTCATAGTCGGACCGGCGCCGGCGGCGCGGCGGCGTGGCGGCGGCGTTCGTGTTACGCGTGCTTGTTACGACGTAATTTAGTGTGACTTATTGACTAAAAGGCTAAAAGACTACAGCGGCATTGCTGTAGTCTTTTGCACAAGATTGGAAATGTAACTGTGAGCGAGTGTTTGCGTGTAACTACACGCAAACACTCGCTCTAATCTGTGTTACAACTGTAACACAGATTAGTTGTTGACTAAGCGCTGGGGGAACGTACCATATCTACAGATTTACTTAGATCTATTATGCTTGTAACGTAATTTTTCCTCACCATCACTAAAACACTCCTCAAAACAAGTGGGGTTCTGTTATAATCGACACTATTGGCAGGCAGATTGGTGATCGCTGTAGAGGTGTTAAATACAGAATGGAAGCTGCTGCCTGCTGTCTGGCAGGCAGCAGCTTCCTTACGATATCCCTGGGCTTAGTTGGAGGGGTCGATTCTTATAGCGCTCGTAGTACTTATTTGGGCATAAACCAGTACAGCGGGATAGACCTCCAAAGGGTCATTCCTTCCTCGAGTGGTAAAAAATCTGCTCGTAAAACGACACAAAAAGAAATAGGCAAAGCAGACTCATTATTTCTAGAGTTCCCTTCATCCCCAGAAAAAGGGTTGGAACTTATTCGCGAATAAATAATTCCTCGTTGAAATTGACATATTTATTGGGCATATCTTTGAGCTAAGAAAGAGCCCAGGGTTTTTTATTAGCCACTGGAGACTATAATAATTTGGTTTTTCTGGAGGTATATCTGGAGAACGTTGGTAAACGTTGCCCTTGTAATTTATTTTCGCTCTTTTAACCCGCACTGTGCAGAAAATACACTCCGGCCAAACTCAAGATGACAAGATACAAAATTCGTAAACATGGCTCCCATACTTAACCTAAAAATTACTTTCATATTGTTGATTTTTAATAAAATCCGCACTATTTTACTTGTCGATTTGAACTCTTTTGCAATGCAAACAAAAGCGTTCAAATCAATGCATAATGCTGCCAATTATTTTTCAAGCTCGACGCAAAAAAAAGGATTTTATGTTTCCTGTTTTTTACAAACATCTATAATGATATTAATATTATATTCGAAAATCTGTCTGCCTGGCGTGAATAGGTAACAGCCTTTTCACGCATTAAACGCTGAACGGATCTTAATTAAATTTTACATGGAGATGATGGTATCCCAAGGACGGACATGGGTGGTAGCCGAGGTAGAACGTATTCTATATCAGAAAAGAGCGTGCGAAGCCGCGGGCAGCACCTAGTTATACATATTTTGAGATTGGCTCGAGTATAAATGGGGAAACAGAAGGTAAATCTAAGTAGGTAGTTATTACAAAATGGTGGCCCAGATACTCAACGACAGAGTATTAGACCACCCACCTGTGGTCAAGCGGTAAAGCGTAAAGGGGATGGCCCACGATCAGACAGCCGGTCGATTCAGACGTATTCGTGAGTGTATCACTCATAATACATTTACCGCTCAATGCTTCATTTTCTCTTTTTTTATTATTTGTAACTAGCTGCTGCCCGCGGCTTCGCACGCGCTTTTTAAGTCCCTATGTCTGTCCCCGGGATACTATTTACCTGCCTTTCACTGAGATCCGTTCAGCTGTTTAGGCGTGAGAAGGTAGATGACAGATAGGCAGATAGACAGACAGACATAGTTACTTTCGAATTAATAATATTAGTTTGGATCAAAATGTTCACCGGGGGCGGGCAACAGCGCCCCCTGCAGAACAATTCTACCACCGAACTGCAATCCCTAACCCGCATGCCCAGCGTGGGGATTATGGGCACTACCCCCCGTGAGATTAAAGCCAACAAGGCGCTTATCAGGGGGAGGCCTGGTCCGGCAGTGGACCAATATAGGCTGTGGAGGGGGAGGTGGAGGAGGGAAATGCAGCAGAGTGCGATCTGTCAAAAATACTCCGTCCCATTCTGATCAAGCGCGGATATAAGAATATCTGTCGCTATTGGTACGTTAGTATTATTATTATATTATCTGCTATTGGATATTTATTATTATCTATTTTTATGTGTCTTTGTTTGTAATATGTCCATATTATGTGTAATATATTTTTATTTTTGTTGTCTAAAATAAAAATATATTCGTTAATGAATTCATTGGTCTTTATTACTCCTTGTAGACATTTTATCGACGAGTTTCGTTTATAAATAACGGGGTAAATATACCACCTGTCGATATCGATTTTATGGAAGAAGCTGATAGTAAACATCTTGGCCTAGTTTTATGGTGCGAAACCGCTATAAATAGCTGGTGCCTACTGAAGAAATGTAGGCTCTTGCGTCTTAATTTTGAAAAAGGGGTTTATAGGTTACATTAAGTTTTTTTTTTATTTTAATGCTCACAAAACTTCTTACATAAAAAGAAAATGTGGCTCCTTTCATGGTCAATAATTTGGCCTAACCTACATCGTTGTAGAACTAAACTACTTACAAAGTATATAGGTACGTTTGTTCATACTAATAAAAAAAAACATAAGTAAGACATACAGACAGAAGTCTGTCTGTTACCAGTTCACGCCTTAACGGCTGAATGGATCTTAATGAAATTTGGTAGGAATGTAGACGGTATTCCAGGGAAGTACAAAGTTTTTTTTCTAGGAAAACGGTGAGCGAAGCCCCGGGCAGAAGCAAGTATTTATTTATTTTATTTTATTTTATTAATTAAACAAAATCCACAGCTCTCTCAAATAAAAGCAACTAAACCTAAAAATATAACTTACAGCCAATAACAGGATTTACATTTTATAAAGTATGAAAAATTAAAGACGACAGTCACCAATATTGTCAGTGTGACATTAAAGAAAAACGTCATATGGTTTTGGTTGGCAGGTAGAAAATGCCTCGGCATTAAGCCCACCCTTTGTACCTTAGTGCAATAAAGTGTTAAACTAAATAATTATTAAAGAAAATACAAACTTAACAAACTACTACCAATTTAAACAAAATACATAATAACATCAACTAAAAATAGAATTAAATTTTAAAATAAATAAGTAAATTTTAATATAACGTTACATAAGACAAGAGTCTTCTGCAATCAGTGCCTTAATTAGATTCTTGTAGGAAAATCAGAATCTGTCCCAATTTCGTATGGAAATAGCTCCAGGCGAGACTTTACCTACAGACCGTTTCAAGACGTGGTTCATATCTTTATTATACTATACTAGCTTATGCCCGCGGCTTCGCACGAATTTTTCCGGGTTAAAAAGAAGTCTTATTCTTTTCCTGGTATATCATCTATCACCTTGCCAAATTTCATTAAGATCCGTTTAGCCGTTTAGGCGTGAAAAGATTTCAGACAGACAGAGATACATAATTACTTTCGCTTTTAAATGATAAGTTTGGATGTAAGGTTTTTATCAGACCATTAGAAAAAAACATTATAAAGGAAACTAATCACACAGCATCGAGCAGGCTCAAAATAAGCAGAGTTCTGTGGCTGGTTTGATTCCCGCCTCGGGACTCAATCCAGCCACAGAGCTCGGGTGTTCTGGATGTTTTATATGTATAATAAAAATTATTCAAGGTGCTACATAATTGGTGTACTAAGCGGAGAGGGGGGGGGAGATCTACCCCCTCCCACGAACATTTTTTGTTCTAGCTATTTCCGGGTTTCAAGAGTTTTAACTGAAAAAAAGACCTCGAAACTTTCATAGCAAATAGCCCATGTAACAACCCTAACATCAGCTGTTCATCAGTAAGGTGCTTGACCTTTCAATCGCTTTTGTTTAGCCAATGCCGTCAATTTTACGGTGGTTCCGTACATTTTTCTTCTAACCTATTATTTAACTTACAATGTTTAATGTTTATCTGTAGGTAGGTACGTTTGTTTCGTGGTAGGTACGACCTAATAAAGACTATTTATCGATATTTTAATACAAGTTACGCGATAAATACCCGATAAATAATCTTCATTAGGTAGGTATGTTAAAAAATCGCGAAATTTTAAAAAAGTGCTACGCACGTGCTTAGTTTTATTTTTAGCATGAATGAATGTGTTCTTTATTTGCATGAAAAAGGAACCCTAAAATTTTGTCGGTTTTGCGTTAGTGATAGGGTTGTACTTTTTCTAAGCTTATGCGTAAAGTTATTTTTTACTATGAAAATTTAAAACAACGTATCTCTGAAAATCATCCATGCGGATCATTTGAGTATAGGGCGCACAACAACCCAGTTTCGGGTTGGTACATGAATAACATGGCATCTTGTATATCTATGTAGTGTTTTGTAATAAGTATATCAGTTTTCTAGTACCCATAACACATGCTCTGCTCAGCTTGTGGCTAGATAATGTTGTGTGAATTGTTCAGCATTTATTTTTTATTTATTTTGTTATGGATAGGTACTAGATGACACAAGACCCGAAACAAATATCTGCACATCATACAAACATTTTGTCCCACGACGGGTTTCGAACCCGCAATCCACAATCCACAGTGGGTCGCAGGTTCGCCATATAGATCATCAAATAAGCTAAACCTTGATTTTTTTACGCAGGCTCTACAAACTTACAAAAACCCGCCAAATTGCAAAATGCAAAATACCGCCCGATGCCAATGATTCATTTTGTATTTCGGAACACTCTGTATAGCAATTAAGTTCATAAATCGGTATCCAACGAGCTAATACAATACCGGGTAAATAATAACGGGTATTGGGCTAAGGAACATTACGCATAGATTTATATTCGATCGACGTGACTCGAATGATACCGACCACGGTTAGAACCGTGGATCGGACGGTTTATTCGCTTCTCTTCGACTTATATGAAAACCACGATATCAATATTGTTAACTACCTACCTAGCTTTTGTCAGTGGATTGATTAAAATATTAGTTGATGTGAAATGGTGAAAATAAAGTTGTGTGCGAGCAACGTCAGAATTGCTAATCGGTTTGCTGATTAATAGGTACATACCATACTAGTATATAAAATATTTTGTCCAGTGACAGAAATCGAACTCGCAACCTCTTGTGTCTCTGGCAGAACTTTACCCACTGTGTTACAAAGGTCGTCAATGTGATAATTCTGTGGTGAGAAGCTTTTATAACCTTAGCTATCAAAATTCTTGTATTGGTGCCGCCGACGTTAAATGATGCGTTTAAAGACACATAAATGTTTACATAAGCACGCTTATGAAGTTCCATGTTGGTTGTCAGTTAATTGGAATGACTTAACAAATTAATTATTTTTTTTTTGGACGAAACTTTTTCAAATAGTTATGCGGATCTGTCGGAATGAAAAATGTTAAGAGTTTCGATATTTACCAAACCTTGTGTGATGATTGTCACTCGCGCTGTCAAAAGATAAATAAATAATACAATGGTCTTACACTAATTTGAAAGTGGTTGAGTAAAAAAATTATTATTTAAAATTCTAAAGCACTAGGTAACTCATAGATTTGTTTTTAAACACTTTAAGATGCGATTTTAATTCAACTAATGCAATCCAACAAACAGGATGGAATAAATTGCTTTAACCCGAGAGCTTTTTCACGCATTCTGGGCCTTAAGGGGCAAATTAAGGCTAGGGAAATTAATATTGGGAGGAAAGGAAGTTTTGTGATTATTATTTGAAAACATAGGCCTGTTTTTTTATGATTGATGACTTTTTAGATTAACTTTTCAGTAAGAAACTCAGAATTATTAATAAGCTTAAGTAAATAAGTTTTAATTTACTTAATAGCACAAGAATGACGATATTAATTTTAATTAATGAATTAATTTTTTATAATAAAAACAAACAAAATTTTTGCTAAACCCACTACGGATATTTTGTAATCGAAAAAGAAATATAGAACTTCAGCAAAACCCCCGACTAAGAGGAATGAATAAAACAACAATGATATTTTTTATATAATCAAATATAGTTAACTACTTTTCTTCACCTACTTATTATTACATGATCAAAAAAATCCGTCAGGGACTGCTAGTGCCATTATCTGTTAACATTAAAGAAATGACTAGGTACCTAGATAAACTCGTACCCGGGGGGCGATGTGTATATCTTATTACTTTTTTCCAAATATTTCAAATCTACTAAAAAATCGCCCCCTTTTTGACAATTTTTCAAAAAGTTTTCTACTTACAGACTTCTCTATATTTTTCCTGTAAAATATAGATCCATATTTACTAACGCTACATACATTTCAGATGGATTGCTCTGCAAACCAATAACTTCAACCCTCATTTAACCCTTCTTCCTAAGGTTTTTTTCAAAATTCCTGACACACATGTTCAATTTTATAGCTAACTAGGTATAGGTATTTTAACACCGTACCAGATGATTAAATACATATTTTTGGAATAGAAAATGGGAGCTATTTCATGCTCTTTTAGTAACGAGTAGGTAATTATTTTATGTTCTTACACTAATTTGAAAGTGAGTGAATTCTAAAGCACTAGGTAACTCATAGCTTTGTTTTTAAACACTTTAAAATTATTTGGGATTTTTCATACATCCTATAATCAATCATAACCTCTATATTTAACATATAATGCTATCAAACATATCCTATATTTAATCTCTATTACTTCGACAGATTTTTAGTTTCGGCCGTGGGTTAAAGAAGTTCTTCAGATAAAATTCTTCCTCTAAACATCATGACGTCATCATAAATGGAAAACAATGTGACCATAGTTTCCATAAATTCATTATTCTGCCATCAAAATATTCCACAACTGCGAAGTGTATTAAAGTATTGACCTACTCTCGACAGCGTAGCCAGTGAACGAATAAAACATGGAAGCCTTCCTTCAAAGAAAACATGCGCGCAACATAACGCAACATTGCAAAACAAACTTACATTTCAAATATCCTTTGCTAATTAGCCAACAATTTGTTAATACTCGGGACCCACAGTTAAAAGTTTTAATATATTAATAATATTAGTCATTTATTTCAGATAATCACAAATCCATATAATAGTACAGTCTTTATTGACAAAGAAAATTACAATTTGTTAGGCATTGCGCCATCGATCACTCAAATCGACCACCGGAATCTTTATCGCGAACAGATCAATTACTGCTGATGTGACTTACAACTAAATTGAGTGTCGCGGTTTCATTGTACCTAAATTACGACATACTTGTACCTTTATTTTTGAGCAAATATTGGCCACTTTAAATCCAACTTCAATTTAGGTCAATTGATTAATTTAATTAATCTTTTTATCTTCTTTATAATTAATTTGCACCAACTTCGGACTTTCACTGTACCCTCTCTAGCAGCCGTACGTAATTAATTCAATAATAAAAACAAATAAGAACTAGTATTTACAATTAAACAATTAAGCTAACTGCAGACTGTTGCAAACAATCTACAGGTAGCTCAACTGATCCATATCAATACCAGTCGAAAGCGTCCCCAAGATGCTGGCTGCATTGTCCCGCTGTATGTTAATGCTGATGCGCTGCGCCAGATACCTACCAGCTCTCGGGTCACGCGTCGAATGAACATTTATCTACAACTGTAATATTTTTGGGGGCCAAACTATTGAATTTTCCAATGTTATAATTGTTTTTGTCTATACAAGAATCCGAAATAAAAAGCTCGCACTTTGAAAAAATTAATTCCAATATTATATTTATAATAGTTAGTAACAATTGATTTCATAATTTTGTTAGTTTATCTTAGGTGAGAGAATGCCATTCTACTAAAACAGCAATGCTGTGTTTGTATAGCGGCCCATCTAGCTTAACCGCTATCATCATCAGGATGAGGACTTTATTTCCACGACATTTGAGGTGATATTGTCATTTGACGTGTAGGTCGCGTCATTTTCGGGCGTCATTTTCTACAACGCCATCCAGTCGCCACCGCCATGCGCCAGTCGCCTTGCGAACTAAACTCGTTCGCAGCATAGTTTACAGGCACCGCCTATCACAGCTTACTTTGCTTTTGGGCCATTTTTTAGCGCAAGGAATGCTTCCATGTTTTATTCGTTCACTGAAGGTACCAATGGTTTGCTACTGAGTGATTTCGATGATATCAGCATATCTATCAGCATTGTTGCCCAGTGGCGTGTACTAGATTATTGCTTTGTATGAAGTCGATTGCATTAACACACGATAGACTGGATGTTTGTTTATTTAGATAAGCCTCTTTATCGTTATATTTTGAAATTATCATGGAAGGTTCGAAAACATCCCGATATAGGATTTCGTGCATTAATTTTCAATACAGGAGTAACTCCTCTCCAGCCCCTCCTCTGTCCAGCATTAAAAAAAAAAAAAAAAAAATTAACTTGTTAATTAGGCATGTTATAAACTTAGCAGAACCACATGCAGATAATATTTATTCAATAAATAGATTAAATAGTTTAACGTTAAGATGGCACAATTTATTTACAAGAAAACTACAAAACTTATGAAGAAACTGGTTCAAGGAACCAAATAATTAATAATAGCCTACGAATCAAAACTTATCTAAGACATTTCAATAGACCGCAGGGCTCCTGAGATCTCGAACAAATTATGTGCGTAACAGTATACTTTCATGATATTTTTTTTTCGTTATTGTGTTTTCCGATTCAAGGAACCAAAGATTTTTTTTTAATTACATTCATTTGAGTTTTATACCACGGGGATCCCGTGAATACTGAGATCTAGGCCTAGTTTGACAACCAAACCCGTTAAGTTCGCCCCTTAAGGCGGTTATGGTTAACTTTCAAGAGGTTAACGTATCGATAAGAAAAATAAACTTCCATGATTTTCCTCGATGTTTCCGAAGACTAGTTTTGGAATCCAGCATTCGAGCTGGATCAACCCATTTTTGTACCAACCTGCTAGATCCAGGATCTGGCGCTGGATCCAGCGGTGCGGATACGCAATGAGCTAAAATCAAATAGGTTAACTTTCATTTCGCGCGAAAACCCACGAAACGTAACGTTGCCACTTTGCTTTATTTGAGGGTGCGGTTTTGATTTCCGCCCTCGATACAAATATTTGTATGATCAGCAGATATTTGTTCCGGATGATCTTGTTGTTTTCTATGTATGGTAAAAATATATATTTATGTAAAGTTGTATTAGTATATCAGTTATCTAGTACCTATAACACAAGCTCTGCTTAGCTTGGGGCTAGATGATATTGTGTGAATTGTCCAGCATTATTTATTTGTTATTATTTAGTTCAAAATGTATCTAGCTACAATTTTGCAGATCTGTCGAACTTGTGGCACTTGCTACACCTTTCTAAACCGCACTGGGAGTAGGAAAACGCAGCTAAAGGAGGTAGAAAATTTAATATCAAATTTCCGAAGTAAGTACACTTAAAAGTTACCTTACTCCAGTGCGGCGAAGGCCCGAATACCCTGAGGAAGCGTTTGGTTATAAGCCCGGCCATGGTTGTAAAACATTTCGTTGGTTATAAATACCGACCCAAAGGAGCTAAGTAACGTTAAGGCCAGGGTATTCGAAATAAGCCAATTTTCGATTCAATTTTAAACGATAAAATATCTTTTGTTTTGATCGGACATAATTATAGGTATGTCGTAGTTGGATAAACATTATTAATTATTCTATTTTTATTAATAAACATTATTAATTAAACATTATAAATATTTTCTTCAAATACAAATATAACCTATAATACCTCGCAGTATTGAAAGGAAAAAGGAAAAAAAAAAAACAACTTGGAATTCGTTGGAATTAAGGTATATACCTCTATAATAGTATTGTAGACCGAGATTTTTGTTTACCCTAAATTTATATCGATTTCTGCAACCTGTTCAATGCACTGCATTCCATCATTACTTTTGTCATTCGCTCTTCGTAACATTGCATCTGTGGGTTCAAAATCGATGCAGTTGCCACTTTTGCTACGTTTTATTGCGTCGCATGATAGTAATATTGCATCAACTGTTCGTGTTACCAATCTGGTCCGAGTTTTTGACTTAGTAAGGTTGATCTTACTAAATATTCTCTCACAATCTGCAATGCGAACTGGGCGATCTCGCTAAAAGGCTTAATTTCTGTCAGATCACTCCAGTTACTAAGTTTAGTAGCTAACAGTGAAATTATTTTGGACGTTGTCTGATTGTGATAAGGTTCAGTTTGTTCGTCTTTTGTTTACATGAATTGTCTTACATTTTGAGATACTCTATCTATAGGATCTTCTATGGTACGAAGTCTAATGTTGCTGTATGTAAAAAGGTGTTTTTATGTAATTTTTGAAACTAACTTGTCAACATGAAAATTATCGTATTTTTGCGTACGATCCATGAATTAGGATAGTATATCTTACTTAGTGACTAATTATCGTATAAATACGATAATTATCGTACGAAATCCAACACTGGTCTCGACCCAATGTCGTAGTGTCAAATTGCTTCTAATTTTAGACATGGCTCCCTTTTCATCAAACTCTGGTGCCGAATAGCACTAAATTATAGTTAGGTACTTATGGCAGAGCTTAGAGTCTAGCTGCAATTATTTTAACACAACCAAAAAAAAACTATAATTCACATGAGTCTTTTTAATAGACATATTGTAATAGTTAACATTAGGTATTGAAGAAAGGCTATAAACGACAAGTACTTCAATTAGAACTAGGTAGAACAAGATCCGTCAAGTGCGAGTGTGACTCGCGCGCCGAGGGTATCGAACGGTTGTCAAGTTTACCTATATGTACTATGTACTGGTTAGAGACTTTACTATTTGATGAAAACCAAAAAATGAAAGGTAAGTACCTACATTTCAGATGTATCGGTTTGCAAATTTCGGATTAGGTAATAGTAAAATTTTCGTCTTTTTTCAAAATATTTCAAAAAGTATAAAACATACAGAAATTTTTGATAATAACCCCCCCCCCCCCCTTTTTTTTTGACCATTTTTGATAAAGTAAACGACAAGTACTTCAATTAGAACTAGGTAAAACTGTTTTTTTTTTGTTTATAATTTGATGTTAAAAATTTAACTTAGTCTCGCTCAAACGTAAATTCTTCACTTACGATCACAAATTTTGTAACCTGCATTACTGTTAGAAGGCTGATTAATACCCCTAAAATTCCACAAAAAATATGTATAAAAGTTTTACCCATTCCGCCCAAAAATTATAAAACAAAACGTAACGTCTTACCTTGAAAACTACGATAAATATTGGGGAAATACCCAAAAATACCCCCGTGTATGTACATACATGGGGTATTTTCGGATACCCCCGTTTGGTCCACCCTGCATATTTTTTGCAGATAATTAAAACATCAGGTTCCTATATTCGATTTTTTTATCGAGTTTTTATGGTAATTTCAATGCCATAAAAACTCGATAAAAAAATCGAGTACGTAATGTACGTGCCTAAATGCGATCGGCGAGAAGACGGGGGAAGGGGAAAAAACTGGCAGCTTTCACAACTAATGAAAACTAAATACACTTTCGAAGACTTACTGCAATTTATTTTTCGTAAGCTGTTGTTTTTGTCTCACTTCCACCACCACCTCCTCACTGTCATTCCGCATAAGTTTCCATTTCCCGTGATCCACCTTCGTGTTTCACCTGGGTGGATCACGCGAGAAAATAATTTCTCATGGTCCACCAGAATCCAAATGTCGATACCGTGGTAAAGATTCAAGATTTTTTTTCATAAGTGAAATAATCTTTAGACGATAATACACCTACAGTACGCCTAGCACGGGGATTATTTGCTAGAGTAGAATAGAGAACAATTACGTCACATCGTCATCAAATGCTTAAAATATTTAAAACTTATTCCTTCATATTCAATAATTTATGACTTTTTTTTCTTTATTTTTGTATGACGATGCAATGTCATTTTTCTCTATTCTACCCTAGATAACAATCCCCGTGCTGGGCCTACTGGTGTTCTGCCTCTTGCGCGACTAGAATTCAAAGCTGGCGTGATTTTATTTTTGCTCGTTCGATATTTTCATAGAAGACGATGAAACGTTACAAATCTGGCGGCACGGTATACGAAAAACAAAAGACAGTCGCGCCGACTCTGGTTGCGCTACCAACTAATTCATTGCACTCATTTGTTGCGTATCTCATTGTATTTTTCGAACAAAGAAATAATTATTTTATTCAAGTAGTAGGTACCTAGCCAAAGTAACGTTAGAAGGTACTTATAATTAATTAAATAAATAAATAAATAATGCTGGACAATCCACACAGCATCATCTAGCCCCAAGCTAAGTAGAGCTTGTGTTATGGGTACTAGATGACTGATATACTTAATACAATACATTACATAGATATATATTTTTTAATATACATAGAAAATACCCAGAACACCCGGAACAAATATCTGCAGATCGTACAAACATTTGTCCCAAGGCGGGACCCGCGACCTCCTACGTCGCAGGCGGACCTTCGCCCGCCGCGCCACATCGGTCGTCATAATTAAAATAAAATAATAAAAGAAGGCTCTATATTTCAATTTAATTTTCTACTTTAACCTCATTTTTTTTTTCCTTATTTTCTTTTACCTACTTTATACCAATTTTCCTAAAATCTTTCTATCCAAACATGTAATTTCCGCCCGCCCATTTCTGTAAACCGACCCAAGGGGAAAAACGAACAAACTTCATACGAAAACCAACTTTTACGCCACGGCCGCACTGCAAGTTGGTGGCAAGGTTAGCGGGGTGCTTCGATGGTAGCTCGCTTGGCACGTAGCGTTACTTTGACTAGCCACATCGTAGGCGGTCAATATTTTGTCTTATTTTGTCCATCGATTTCAAAAAAGAAAAAATCTTTTGATTTCCATTAATGGCGTATACTACGGCAGCAAGGATATCATGGCAAACGAGAGTCAACTGCTATCGCCTATGCACTCGACTATGCAGTACAGTATGCAGAACACGTTATTTTGATATGACTAGAAATTTAATTGGCATAGACCGTTTATGCCAATAAAAAAACGCTTTGCCCCGCCACTATACAATACAGTGCCCTCTTTTCAGTCCGGTCAAACTATTAGTAAGCTTTTTTAAGAATACTCCTTAATTCGTACCAGCTAGATGACCACCATCATGGTAACACCAGATAACAGATCGCTACACGCCAGGTGACAGCTTAGGTAGGCTCTTGCAATGTCGCCGGTCCTATACATTTTTATAAGTTTTCTCTTGGCGTGTCGCTACCATGCCACCGTGCTATCTTAAGTTTGACGCAGATCTGGATCGCACAACTGCCGCTCAGCACATAAATGTGCAATCAAACATGAGCTTAAGTCCATAAAAATTGGATACATTTTACAGTAACGGCATAAAATAGCAGACTGCGCGCTGTCCACTCGCTTAAATTAACTCTTGCGGTAGCAAATATGTTCCTGTAAAATGTATCAAAATATACTAGTTTAAACACCTATTTGAATGCTTATTGTTGTGGTGCGGTTACGGAGCAAGACGTACTCGCTAAGTCCTTTACCCGCCTACCTACCTACCTATCTTATAATGCGGCCGTGGCGTAACATCCTTCCACGCTATATTTAACCGTATGTTAAGTAACGAACGTTGGTTTTACCTCAACAAAGTTATGTTGTGACTTCTTAACTTACTTTCTGGTTATTGGAATATAAATCTTGGGAGTAAGGAAAACAGTTTGATTTTCCTTGTTTCTGTGTATTTGTAAAAAGTGCTTATTCTGTTATGTAGACAGTTTGATGTAGAGTTTTGTTTGTAATTTTGTAAATAGAGTTTCTGTGGCGGAATAAATTACAATAGAATAAGATGTTTTGAAAGTTTTAATTTTAAAAATCGGTTACGTGGGCAACATACAGACAGTTAACTCTACCTTGAGGCCTAGACAATGCATTTCAACAACAATAAATTGTTTACTGGCTTCTGCCCGCGGCTTCGCTTGCGCTTTTCCGGGATGAAAACTAGCCTATATCCTTCCCCGGGGTACCATCTATCTCCATGTCAAATTTGCATACGATTCCGTACAGCCGTTTAGGCATAAAAGCGTAACAGACAGACAGGGTTACTCTCAAATTTATAATATACTCGTTTTTGCCCGATGTTTCTATGGAAATGTGTAAAGGTGATTTCTATCCCATGGGAACTGATTTATGGGATAAAAAGTAGATAGTTAGATAGAATATTCTTTATTGCACAAAAGTTGTACATAGGCGAACATAATGCTAGATAGCATTCTCTACCTGCTAACCTTTGGGTAGTGTTGACTACAATTTAGTAGGTAGCGCTAGATTACAAAAATTATTAATGACAAGAAACAAAGGAAAATACAATTAATAAAACGTGACATTAACATACATTAAAAATTATAATAATAAAAGGTACTCACATTAATACAAATATAATGTTACTATATTATATTATACCTAAATATATGTACATGTGTACATGAATAATAAAATATATAACGTACCGAATTATTCCTGAGAAAGAAAATGATTATAGACTCTAGATCTGAAGACATGTACTGAGGATACCTCGAGACATTCCACTGGAAGACTGCTCCATAAGCGAGTGGCCTGGACGGCAAAGGTTTTATGGTAGCCCACTGTACAGTGATCCGGTGTTCCTAGCTGCAGTCGTTTATAAAAGTAGCAAAGTTTCAGTCCGATCCGTTCAGCAGTTTCGGCGTGAAGAGGTAATAAGCATCCATACATACAAACTTTCTCATTTATAATATTAGTGTGAGATATAGAGTTCATGTCCAATTATTAAAGGTGTTATAATTTAGAGGAAAATTTTAAATAATATTGTCAAAAACCTGGAAAGAATATTTTCTCTACCATCTGTATTATCATTACATCAAATTCAAATTTAAATTCACTTGCTTTATTTTTTGTAAGGTCCAAGAGACCTTACAGGACACGTCACTAAATTGAAATTACATAAGTAAAACTAGGAAATATTGTAATCACTTTGATGTTTTGTTCACTTCAATCTTTTTAAGGTAAAGTAAAGAAGCGAACACGAAACCTTTACCTTGTTAGATTGTTAGTTTTCGAGTTGGAGCAATACTTGTCCGAAGCTTTTATATCCGCTAGATAATCTGATATTTTGTAGTAAGCCTTTTTACAAAGGATATGTTTGACAATTTGTTTGCATTTATTTATTGATAATTTTTTCAACTCGTTTGGTATTTTGTTGTACATTGCCCTTTAAAAGATTAATGGATATTGTGTCATCATAACCCTCACTCCAAACACTCTGTAAAACAAACTAGTAACGGTCCGAACTCCCGACTTGCAGGTGTTACTAATTGGGTAATGCTCGGGGCGGTGTTGTCAGCTTTGATGTTCAACCCTTTTACCCGAGTTTCGGGGAAAATGATTGCTGTTTTGCTACTTACAATTAGCACTATTTTGAACATGGCTAGGCTAAATTTTAAAGTGTAAAATTGCAGGTTTTGCTACATGGTACGGTACAGTGTTAGTAACTTGTTTGGGAAGTTAACTTCTCCACTGTGTCTATATCTCTATGCCTATGTCTGCATAATGGAACAGTATTGCCAGATGCATAGTTTGAACATTCGATGTTCGCATTGAAAGTAGTAAGTAAAAATAATAGTAAGTAAATTTTCATAAACGAATTAAAATATTCGCCTTTCACACTTTTACAAACTAACAAACTCGACCTCTGTACATATTGTATTAGCAGATGCCCGCGGCTTCGCACGCGTTTTTCAAGTAGCATATGTCCGTCCCCGGGATACACACAACTCACCTTCGTGCCAAATTTGATTAAGATCCGTTCAGCCTTTTAGGCGTGAACAAGTGACAGACAGACGGACAGACGGAGTTACTTTTGAATTATAATATTATTATGGAAATGAATGGCTAAGCTCTATTTGAGTTTCAAGATGATCGAATATTTAAATCGATATACCCGATAGTATTGTAAAGTCAGAAAATATTATATTTATTGCTAAAGTATCTAGCGTGATGTATTTCATTGATTTATAAATTAAATCTGACCGCTTATCAAAATCAAACATCAACCCGCAAAAGCTTTCAGCTTATTATGCTGAACCACGATATCAAACCAATTTCAACCTAACAATATAACCCGTTTTACATTGTAACATGGTCGCAAATTGCTTGACACTCGTTAAGTGCTATGTACCTAAGCATTATAATTAAGTAGGGTCGCAAATTGGCTGACACTCGTTGTGTGCATAATTACCTTAAGGGGCGAATCTTACGGGTTTGGTTGTCGAAATAGTCCTAGATCTCAGTACACACGGGATCCTCGTGGTAAGAAACTCGAATTACATAAAATTCACAATTTTTTTTTGTTCCATGTAAGTGACCAAACGACTGAGAAAAAATAATAAGTTAAAAAAATCATGAAAGTGCGCTGTTTCGCACATAATTTGGTCAAGATCTAAGAAACCCTGCGGTTTATTGAAGTGACTTATGTTTTGATTCGTAGGTTATTTTCTTACTAATTATTTGGTTCCTTGAACCAGTTCCTTCATAGGTTGTGTAGTTTTCTTGTAAATAAAATATTGATTGATTTTTGCGCTTACGCCATTCCAAAGACGTATGCTTTTTCCCGCTCCTATGAACGCGAAATCCTATGCTTGTTCTTTTCACAAAATGGCGCGCAATGCGCCCTCTTAACATTGTAATGTACAGTGAGCTGCATCAATAGATAACCACCCTGTTAAGTATTCCTACGTGATCACCAATTCGCCTGCCAAGTGTGGTGATTACGACAAAACCCTCCTCATTTGGGGGGAAGGGGGTGGTACGTCCAGCAGTGGGCGTACGTGTGTTGATTCGGAAGCTGTTCTGTATAAAAACACAAAACTTAACATTTTTAACAGACTTTAAAAAAATGAGGAGGATGTATGTTTTCTTTTTATGTATGTATCTTCGTCGATTTCTCCGTCAATTATGGACCGATTTTGAAAATTATTTCGTTGTTGTATAAAAAATGATTCCGAAAAGGTCCCATAAAAATTGGATTCCCGAGGGATTAGTATTTGTCTCGCGAAACTAAAAAACAGGTTAAATTAAGGGATTCGAAGCCGGTTCTATAAAACAAAGCCTTATATGATTAAGAGACTTGGAGCATGTCAGGGAGGATACCCATCGATGCAGCTGACTGTAAATAAGTACCTTAACTTTGAAATGTACTGCGTGCAGCTAATTAGGCTTCGGTCGGGCTTTAGCGAGTTTAGCCATGCAGTTAGCACCGCGGTAGGTGCTAACTGCATGGCTAAACTCGCTAAAGCCTTTAATGCATATTTGATTGTGACGCCAGATGGTTGCAGGCCTTGGCTAGAGGCCAACTAAGGTACAAATTAAATCCGGCTAAATGCGTGTCGGATTTGCACATGAAGGGTTCCGTGCATCGTACAAGATTTAACAGAATGTACTTTTATTACATTGCGCAAAAAAAGTAAAAAAAACGTTTTTATGAGAATTAGTAACATAGTTCCTAAAACTAGGCAGTGATTGGTTCACAGGTTCGTTAAGGATAGGCGTCGGTAATTATAAATTTACGCATTTAATGCGTGAAATTGCAAGTGCAAATGTCGTGTTGCCAATTTATCGAGAGTTTATAAACTGACCAAGTTTTGCCGGCTTACTTTTAGCACCACCCCTACTCTTCCAGCAGGTGTCGCAAGAGGCGACTGAGGTATATCCACCGGGAGGCGAGCAGTAGCATCTCCTACAGAACAATTTTACCACCGAACTGGTAGTCCTCAACATATGCGGGTTGGGCATGCGCCCAGCGTAAGGATTATGGGCATTACCACCATATGATAAAAGTCAATAAGGGGCAGGCCTGCATCCAGTATAAAGTTGTAGATGATTATAATCTGACTCGTTAAATCCTAACCCTACGGTTTGTACAATATTATCTTACGGTGATATACACAAACTAAACAGACACAAGATTCACATGAAATATTATTCCAAGATCTAATCATAATATTTGGCTGAGATATATTATTGTTTGTTTTCGATAAGCTACGACAACTTAGAATGTACGAGTATGTCCTCATGATTTGAATACAAACCAAATGGACTGTCGCCTTGGCACGCGGCCAATTTTTAAGAATAACATGTTTTAAACAAGATGCAAGCTTGTCTTGGTAATGCGGTACAGAAGTTTATGGTTTTGGCTCGATGGCAACAGCAAAAGTGTACTTAAATGTTAAAGTGTGCAAGTTTTAGTTATGCAGCGGGTGTTTGCTGTAACAATAAACGTTATACTATTTAAATGAGTAATTTTTTCGCGTTGCATTCTTAATGAGCTTAGCAGACTTTATTGGAGTCAGGCAGGTATCCAGATTAACTATATGCCTAGTCTTCTCGTTCTGCGATAAGCGAGTGGAGAAAAGGGGTTTGCGTGAAAAAATCAAGTTAAAGTTAGCCGTCATCTTCGAGCGCGTATTGTCTTTTTTCCCACTGCAAGTTTTTTTTCACTGTACGAGCCCTTGTTCTACTATTATAAAATAACTAATTATATCTAGAATAAGTTTAATATATGGCTTTCACCTTCGCCTTCGCTTTGCGATTGCGACCCGCAGGGGCACGCCGCGGCTACATCCAGTGCTAAAACCACATGTGCGTCATGCATGAGTAATAAAAGTATAAGGGCATTAGAAAACGAAATGGCCGCTATGCCTGGTTAATAGCCGTCTAACTCAGTGAAACTATGATAAAGGCAGGATTACAGTTCCATTAGGGATCGAGACAATTTGTGAATTCCATTGTTTGTTGAACTGCATTCAGTGCAAAAGTTAGATTTGAAATTAAACTAGACATTTATTACAAGCTTCTGCCCTGGCTTCACTTACGGAGTAGGTACTAGATGTTTGGACGTTCGTTCCTCTTCACGCCAAACCACTGAACAAATCGAGCTGAAATTTTGCATAAATGTAGATATAGCCCGGAATCACAATAATGTGATTCCAGATCTACATAGACGAGACTAAAAAGTAGACTCTAGTCATTGAATCTTTATTGAAATTTTTATTAATATACTAAATTTATTAATTTTTTCTTCTTTCGTTGATAACTCAAACACTGTTTAAGGTTGGTCGTTTCGTGTTGGCGTGAGATTTTTTTTAATGGTATTTTTATTTTTTCTGCCTTTAGGCAGAAACAAGGAATAAAACTAGCAAAATACTTTGCCGCAAATCTTTAACCATTTTCTATCAAATTATGAAAGAACAAACTTCGATTCGCAGAATAAGAGATTTTGGGCTAAAAATCAACATTTTCGCAAATACTCTCATAATACCTGAAGTTGGTTTTATCATGGGTTCATAGAAAATGGTTAACGATTTGCGGTAAATTACTTTTCCGTTAGTTTTATTCGTTGTTGAACGCAGAAAAAAATTAAAACCACAAAAAAAAAAATCTCGCGCCAACACGAAACGACCCACCTTAACCTAGAAAGTCAACTTCATGAAATTCTAGACCGAAAATTATTAATGACTCTAGAAATGCTAATTTAAATTAATATTCTAAAATATTCAAGTTTATAAATGCTCCACCCGTACCTAACAAATGAAATATTCTCTCGCGATGATTTCTATCACCGTTCAAAGCAATTTCGCCTTAATTAATTCCAACAACAAGGTCCATTGTTGGATCGCGGAATATAATTTACTACCCCGCACTGCAGACTGGGTCATACATAATACCGGGTCATCCATTATCCGGGTCATTATTGTAATTAATATCGGTACGAGTAACGAGTGTCTGGCCACGTGTTTAAGCTACAGCCCGGAGTTAGGACGTTTATACTGCATAAACTCTATCTCCCTTATTCATAATAATCTGTAATTTAAGAACTTGGCAATGTTTTTTCTCACTCTAATCAAGGCCGCGTTCCCACTGTTTCGAGACGACAGAAAGTCGTGCTTAAAGAATCGTGGCTTGTATAAGTATTTATTCCAAGGGGTACCGAGGCTCTCCAGGTTTTTAAAAAGTAATCTGAGCGTCTGGTCGACGCGACGCACGACTCGAGAGCTGGCGGGTATCTGGCGCAGCGCATCAGCATTGCCATACAGCGGGGCAATGCAGCCAGCATCTTGGGGACGCTTCCGACTGGTATTGATATGGATCAGTTGAGCTACCTGTGGATTGTTTGCAACAGTCTGCAGTTAGCTTAATTGTTTCAATTGTAAATACTAGTTCTAATTTGTTTTTATAATTGAACTGTAATTTTCTTTGTCAAATAAGGACATTTTAAAAAAAAAGTATTTAATACTGTAAATACCAAAATAATTACATGCCATCTGCGTCCTGTGAGTGTGCCGTACATCCCGTGCATTTGGAACGCAAACCGAACTCGACTAGGGGCCGGCGGGGTGAGGAAGCTCGGTCAGATGGGGGGCGAAGTGTGTGTGTGTTCTATACGCTAGTATTATTATTATATTCTCTGATATTGCGTAAAGATGTTTATGGATAAGGACTACTTTATTAATGATCATTGTTTTTTTATTATGAACATTAACGCATACTTCCAAACTAATATTATAAAAAGGAATGTCGTTCTATCTCTTAGCTTCTATCTCTAGCCTTTTCACTCCTAAGCGGCTAAACGGATCTTAATGAAATTTGTTAGGGAGGTAAACGGTAAGTATCTCGGGGTTGGACATAGCCTACTAGAAAAGCGCGTGCGAAGCCGCGAGGAGAAGCTAGTTGATTATAATTTCAGTCACAATAAACTAACCTCAGAGCATGGACCTACTTATTATAGTATGTAGTTTAACTACTATTGTTTTTATTTTATTCTTCGAGTGCCACCGTCGATTTTGTTCTTACATGTCCAGTCCATCCCAAGGTTGCCTGGAAGAGATCGCTCATAGCGATAAGGCCGCCTTTGTACTTCGTCTACTCTTAGCATCTATTTCTGTTTTGTTTTCTTTCTTTGTGTGGTCTACTTTTAAAATTATTAGTTTCCAAGTGGTAAAGATGGTCCTGTTGCATGGTGAGAAGTATCTATTCATGTACGGGCATCTAAATAGAAATACGAGGCAACAGTTCCGTTACATGAGATTATTCCGACTGTCGGCACATTCGCGCCGAGCTACCCTCCACCAAACAACAAACAAACAAAAGATTTTATTTTCGAAGTAGAGACACCGATAGAAAGGCTTACATTAAAATTCTTATCAGTGTAAATAGAGATAGTATGAATCTTATTTATAAGTAAGTTCTCGAATCCTCGCTCTTACTAAGATAAACTTGTATGAAGATGTGAGAGATCCCAGCTTCGGCTTTAAGGTATCTATGTACCAGTTACAACCAGTAAGCGAATTTAATGTTAAAACTATGTTTAAAGTACAGTTGAACAACGGTAAGAATTTTGAGATGAATCGAATGGTATATTTCTTATCGTTTTCCAATTTTTTGGGACAGACCATAAGGGAAAGTTGCCATTGTTCTTTTAAGTAATCAGCCAGAAAGAGAGATGCTGTGTGTATTTGTTGTTTAAATACTTGTTGTGCCATATTATTAAGTAGTGTGTAGGTAGTAGACGACCGATGTGGCGCGGCGGGCGAAGGTCCGCCTGCGACGCAGAAGGTTGCGGGTTCGATTCCCGCCTTGGGACAAATGTTTGTACGATCTGCAAATATTTGTTCTGGGTATTTTCTATAATAAAAAATATCTATCTATGTTATGTATTGTATTAAGTTTATCAGTCATCTAGTACCCATAACACAAGCTCTGCTTACTTTGGGGCTAGATGATGCTGTGTGGATTGTCCAGCATTATTTATTATTATTTATTTAGTTGAAAATACACTACATATGGATTGACACACAGGTTTTTTCGCCGTAAAAATCTACGGGTGATTCGCCGTGTGAAGATTATAACGCTTAAAAACGTGTGTGTACGACAGCCGTAATGGTCCCTTTTACAATTATCATATTGTGTCTCTAAAGTTTTAAAGATTTTACTTAAATAATTTTTAGAGACAAATATAAGAATGTTTTCAAATCTGAGTGAGGAACGTCAGAAAAATCCACTATTTTGTTGTGCCCAAACTATTTACCAGCTCCGCCACGAAACGAACAAACTTCGTAAATCACGCTAACAAGCATCGCGGAGGCTGTAGCACTTTTGAACAAACTTTGTAACAAGAGCAGTACGTGCCTTAGCGCCCGTTTATTTATCTGATTTTGGATTAATTGAACTTTTTGCCACCTCCACGGCCGAGAACCCCGCGGCAGGGCAATAATAAATTATTGTTGCGATAAAGTTTAAAGTCCGCGCGCGATCAGAATGGGTCGTCCCAACCTTGCTTTGACAAGGTATCGTGAGTACAAGGAATGAAAACAGACAAACATAAAACCTCTTGAAAGGGTTGTGACGAAGTTCCAAATGTTAAATAAATAATCGAATCCCACATTTTTTTAAGTTACATTAGATATGCGATAAGCTACAATGAAACACTTACATTTTATGGCTTTTATTGCGTACAATAGCGAGCCCGCGCGGGACGTACGCAAGTGAAGTTATTAAGAAAATAGTCGTTCGAACTTAGCATAATATGCACTGGCCAGCAAAACTAAGTGTCCCACTTTTAAAATTGCAATAACTTTTTAAGTACACAAGACATACTTTCGAAATAAAAAGATGAGGATGGGCTAGGAAGGCTAGTCAGAAGCCGTAGACCACCGCCTACCACCCTCAGGGCACTAACACAGGCCCTGATAGGAGAATGGGAATAAAGAATATTCCCCAAAATCGGCTCCGATCAAAATCAGATCTGAAGCAACGTTAATTAAGTTATTGGACACTAAGCTAAAAATGGCTATTTTTTTTATTTTTTTTATCTATTTTTTAAGTTAAAAATGTTACTAATGTATAGTTTACTATAGTTTCAAAGAAAGCTGATAAAATTGGCTATAGAACATTTTTTATTTTAAACTTTTAGAGGTTAGAAAAAAAATAATTTTAAATGTGTGATACTTAGTTTTGCAGGCATGGTTTACATGACGCAAAACACCCAATAATTGGTGATGAATGATTTTCCAAAGGAAATCATTCAGTTAAAATCCTACTCCTTAAATCGTTGTATTTACTATATAATATAACCCATGTTAAAGTATCTAGCTAGTATCTAGCTATAAATAGTTGGTTTACAGCCCGACCCGAAAGTCCGGCCCGAAAGTGGCGTACTTTGAACGAAACGTAAGTTGTTCCGGCGTCCGTAGACCAAACTGTAAAAAACAAAACTTCAACTGTCAGCTCCGGCCGTAAGCAAATTGCGAAAATTTAAGGAAATCTGTTGAACTTGTGAAATGACTTGTCAGTGAGTCCAAGGGTTTTAAGGATTATTTTTGGTAAAATTAGATTTTTTCCTCGTTAAATATACGCGACTTCGGGGCATCTTAGCAAGCATTATCTATCAAGGGGTATACTGTTTAAAAACATATAATAGATAGATATGTAGAATTACTTTATAGCACAAAAGCTGTAAATACACAGGCGAACATAATGCTATCATTCTCTACCTGCTAACCTTTGGGTAGTGTGGACAACAATTTAGATACTTAGAAAATTTACAGAAACACAAGAGAAAAAAAATAAGTATATATATATAGTATATATTTGTTAATATTACTAAGTAGTAAATACCTACATATATTATTATTATGCACACAGATATTACCCCATGTACAATCCAACGATCCTAACCATTCAAGGTTGTCTGGGAAAGATCGCTCTTGAACGATTAGACCGCCAATTGTCGCTTATTCCATAATTATTCTTTTGTAAATTACTTCTAAGTTAAGTGTGCTAAGTAAAGTATTATCTATCTATCTATCTAATTGAAATCTGGCATTAATTTTATTTGACATACTTACCTTTCATACCATTTTATTAAATTAGTATTATGTAACGTATCTGGCCGTCTCCCATTGCAACACCCTAAATGGGTACATATTGTGTGTATTCCTCAATAAGTCCTGACCAATGTATGTATGTACAATAATAAGATGCAATAAATAAATACTACCAGCTGGTTACATAGATAGTAATAATAGACAGAGTGCTAGTATTATGTATGTGTGACGACCAACGTGGCGTGGAGGGCGCTGGTTCGCCTGCGACGCAGGAGGTTTGATTCCCGCCTTGGAACAAATGTTTGTACGTTCTGCAAATATTTGTTCCGATTGTTCTGGATATTTTCTATGCATAATAAAAAATATCTATGTATTGTATTAATAAAGAAAATTACAATCAAATAATAAAAACAAATTAGAACTAGTATTTACAATTATTGAAACAATTAAGCTAACTGCAGACTGTTGCAAACAATCTACAGGTAGTTCAACTGATCCATACCAATACCAGTCGGACAGTTTATATTAATGTATATATCAGTAATTTAGTACCCATAACACAAGCTTTGCTTAGCTTGGGGCGAGATGATGCTGTTTGAATTTTCCAGAATAATTAATTTATTTATGTGAATCGATTAAAAAAATGTGTAGCTCTTTGCTATACACTTGTCGTAACACTTTGCTAGACAATATCGTTCCAAACACAAAGTTAAGCGTCGAAGTGCATACTATTCATAGCAATTCGCCTAAGCTGAGTGGTTCTTGTCTCTAAAACATACAGCATCGAATCAATCAATCAATCAATCAAATTTATTGCATGAAATACATGTTATAAAAATTGTTATAATGTAATGGAATGTCACAATGTATTCTGCCCTATTGGGCGTGCAATGTCTTAAAATGTACAATAATAACTGTTACAATACTAAATAAAATAATACATAAAACTCACAGACACATAAATAAATAATAGTACTACAATCATTTAAAATAAATCAATGTTTAATTGAATCATACATGTATATGCTTACATTATGAATCCGAGATATTTTTATGTAAACTATGTAGATTTATGATATCTTATCACAAAATCTGAAAACAGTGTTTCAAGTTAACTAAAAACCAAATACTTCCAGCGCATTACACACGTGCGCAGTGAAATTGGAGAACATTTGAATTCGAAAACGAAACGACTAAGACGAAATATGCAGAAAGCTGTCAGAACCAAAAAAAATTAAACTTCTTTGATTTGGTTCGATGATTCCAGTGTCGTAAAAGTTAAACAACCAAAAACAAAAAAATTCTTGGGTTTAGTAAACACTTAGCTTGCAAAAAAATGTCTTGGATTCTAGAACCGAGTATAGATTTGGAGCCTTTTATCTGATTCGATCGTATACACCATCGAATCAGTTAAAAGGGTGGGATCTTAGGCAAATGTTTCCACAACAAAGTTATCGAGTGTCCGGTCCATTAGCGCTGGCTCTAGTGTCGATATAGGTAGTCTTACTAAAACGAAATACATTTGGAGAGGTTTTCTCCTGTAGTGCAAAATTATTTACTAATATTAAGAACTAGCTTGTACCCGCGGCGTCGTTGAGTTTGTTTTTATAAGTAATTAGGTAATTCTTAATCGAAAAAGAAATTTACAATTCAATAATAAAAACAAATTAGAACTAGTATTTACAATTGAAACAATTAAGCTAACTGCAGACTGTTGCAAACAACCTACCGGTAGCTCAGCTGATCCATATCAATACCAGTCGGAAGCGTCCCCAAGACGATGGCTGCATTGAGTTTTTTCAGTAAACTAAAACTATGTTATGTTATTCAACATACAACATCATCAGTGCAGAATTTCAGCACGATCATTCAGTAGTTTTGACGTTGTCTTCGCACATACCTTTTACAACGACTCAAACTTTCGCCGCTATATATGTAAAAATTAAAAAAAAATTATTTCTGTACATATAAGTTACATTAACATGGGTTGGGGTTCTCTTTTAAGCATAATATGCTTGTGTTATAGTACCCCGCTCTTCCTTATCGTGTAAAATATGTAGTAGGATGCCATGTGAAGAAATATAGATAACTTTAGTAAATAATACCTAGTAACCATTAGGATGTGGATTGTGTAGGTGTGTTTGTCATCCGACAACGCCAAACCAACCTACAAAACGAATCAAGCTGAATACATGTAATAATATTACCTGGTATAAAATAGGCTACCTTTTATTCCGAAAAAAAAACGCGCTAGCTGCGGACAGGCGCTAATTATACTATTCGTACGGGATTGTACATAATTTGATTGTTTTAAAACTAAAAATCGACTTCAAATCCTTTAAATATAAACAGCTTTTTAAGTTTTGCGGGACAAATACTTATCCCTTAGAAATAAACTGTGTATACAGGGTGTAACTTGAGGGGTGGATCATCGGTATAATAACTGACCATCTCGGGATAAATTTCTATACAATTGCAAAATAATCTTCCAAATCGGTCCATAATTGACGGATAAATCTAAGACAATACGAGTACATGTGGGTATCTGACGCAGCGCATCAGCATTGCCATACAGCGGGGCGCATTGCCCCGTACGTACGTAACGTACTTTGAGTGAAGGAAACAACTGTCAACTCAAAGTAGATCGCGCCTATCATGTATAAAGCTTGTCACACACCTGGAAAGCACCGCTGCCGCAGCACAAAAATGGGAAGATAGGAAGGCGCAAGTGTGTCAACGCATGTAGCGTCCCACACAATGGGCCTCCCCAACTACCATGACCTAGTGTCAAGACTCGCTGTGCTTTCACAGTTGACTAAAGAATATGTAAATTTAGGTACAAATAGACAGAACCGAATAATTGTAAAAGCCAAATGGCTATTCATTTTGAGCAGTCTGTTCGAATTTTTGTTGATATTTTGAAATTTCTTATCTACAAAGGACTGAAAATACTCATCAAGAATTGGTGAACCAAGGAGGTGAAGTGGTATCTGGGTTTATATATATATATTTTTTTGTTTGGGGCTATTATTTTTGTCTACACACCTTTAACTCCAAACCTATTTTTCGAAATTCATCTGTGATGATTTTTAGATCATCATAAACTGTGTTTACCTCTCCTAATGTTCCGTCATTGAAATGCCAAACATTAAGCTTGGATCGGAGACGTTGAATTATCGGTTGGATGGCAAGGTTTCATATGGCCGGACCAAGAGGGTCGCCCTGCTGACATCCAACAGCGGACAAAATTACTTTGTGACTGTAAATTAATTTAAAGGTGAACCGTAACATTGCCAGAGAAAAGGGTAAATTTCTGGAATTTTGTCTTTAATTTCTGTTAGCAAGGCGTCCATCGGAATTGAAGGCGTTTTTGACGTCTATCTTTAGAATTATCTCCCCATAATTTTGGTCTAAAGATGTACGAAGGGAATGTACTGCGGTCTCACATCCGCCTCGCGAACCAAAGCCTAGCTGAATTGGTCGAAAATAGTTGCCAAGATGGTGGGTTTCTTTCCGACAGCAGACTTTAGCCGCAAGGCGGCGGTATGTGGTGCCCACGACTATGGTATTAACTTATTACACTTTCAACTTAGTTACATTAGAAAAAGGTACGAGATGTATAGTTACTCGACGTGGGGATCTCTCCATAATTTACAGATTAAATGTTTTATTTATATACATTACTTATTCACTTATTTATTTATTCAGTATATATTATCTACATTACAATATATATTTAATTATAACAATATATTATACAATATATATTTATTTGATAATATATATTTAACGTGTAAATATTTACACGTTCACACACTGTTCATACTATGTTCATACTCTGTCCAAACCATCTCCCGTTCATACTTGCTTAACGTTCGTACTCATACACCCTGTTCATACTCTTTACTCCTACATGTTTACTTCACATTTATTTTCGCTACCCTCAATGATTTTTCTACTCGATATTTTATTGCTTCGTTTATATTCATTACACAAAGGTTTGCTACCTGGTTTATTAAATAATTATAGGTTCAGATTTAATTGTAATCAATTTACCTATCTATCTCATAACAGCACTAAGCTCTCGTTATTCGGCCGCTTACTTAGGCCGACCGGTATTGTACCAGTGCGCGGGAACCCCCCGCGCCTCAAACCTCTTTCCGTCTGTCACGCGAGCCAGTCGGACGGAATCTGTTGACTGCGCGCACTACCTTGCATTGAATTGTTTTGTAAGGCTGTGTCCCCAGTAGGCAAACTGTTAGCGGCCGACTGAGATAGCCGCAAATTTATGGCGAACTGAAATTTGAGTTAGCTGCAAACTAAGATCAATTTTCGTGAGTCGTAAGCAAACTGTTATGAGTTAGCCGCTTATTTAGGTCGGCCGACTGTATTATCACTTTAATATTGTTGTTCTACTGTTTGCGGCAGACTGAGTCACTACGCCCGGCGAACAACCATATCGCCGCCGCTGACTGAAACCGGTTTTGGTGGGAGTCGGCCGCTCACTGAGATAGTCGGCGCGCGTAACGCTGCAAACTGCGTACAGTGAGCGCAAAACTAGCAAACTGTGGACACTCCATTTCAAATATATGGAAGGGCGTACTAAATCGATAGGTACGCCGCAAACTCAGTCGGCCGCTAACAGTTTGCCTACTGGGGACACAGTCTAAAACCCATTGTTTCGCACCGCTCTCGCTATAACTTCTTCCTATCATTATTCTATCTTTTACTGTGAACTCTGATCTATTCTATTGTGCCTTCCACTCCTTCTGTCTATAACTGTAGCCTTCAAATAAACCTGCCTGTGAACTGGATTGTGTTGCCTTTATTCAAATTATTCATCAACCACCATGACTCCGGCCACGCTACACTCGATATAACCACAGAATAGGATCAGGGTGAATTTTTACGAGTAGTAAGGGCAGGTACCTTAATCGTAATCTGAATCCATAATTTTCAGAGAAATGTTCACGTCCATAAAAACAAATTTAAAAAAAATACATAAACACATCGCAGCTTCGAAAATTTTTAAAATACTTAAAACACAAAAGACAAACTGATTATGTAGGTACGTTATTGTAATCAAATCAAAAATATCTAGGTAGTGTGTGAAATTTAGATTATGTATTTAAAACGTTTAATTTTTTTAATATAAGTTCGAATTTCAACGTTTTTTTCTACTAAACCTTTGTGTCAGTCAACCTGTGTATCCTTTCCAACCTTTGGATACAAAGATTGTTTACGAAAAGTTTTCGTGTAAAATATAATATTTTGCTAACTGTACATTTTTTGAAAATCGGAGAATGGGGATGAAATTTTCTCTAAAAAATATGGACAGTCTCCTAAGACTATTTTCCAGTAGCAACACCGGTTAAAGTACCTCCTCTTCTTTCCCCGTCCAAAAAATCCACACTGTACCTCTAGGAACTATAACTTTTAAAGTTACGTATCTTTATTAATATATTATATCTGTATTCGAAATATCCTATCATCATCAGCATCGTGGAAGCTTCAAATCAGGATGCTTTGCAGCAAAAATTAAATAGCGTTGCAGGTGCATTGCAGAAGTGGTTTCATCAGAATGGTCTCATTCTGAATCTCACAAAAACCAACTTCATGCAATTCAACCTTGCAGGACACAGATGTACGCCGGCTGCGGCTGTGAGCCTGGGAGACGAATTAGTCAACCAAGACCACACGACTCTTCTAGGTTTCACTTTGGACAAGAGTCTCACGTGGGAGGCGCACATAGACAAACTATGTAAAAAGATAAGCCATAAAATGATAACATGTAAATAGCCTATGTACATATCCTATTAAATAAGTTGTATTATTGTTATATATATATATATATATATATATTATTGTATACAATAAAGAATTACAGAAAGATAGGCTTCGATAGGATAGGTCATGTTTTGGTATATGGTGCCTCTCGGCTACACTAGACAGATCTATGGTGTGGAGCTTTGGGGGCCTGTATCAGATTGGGAGCGCGCCTTCAGACTCTAAAAGCGCGCAATAAGAGCGATAGTGAGAATACCTCAGGATGAGTCTACGCGGCCGTATTTTGAGTCCCTTGAACTTGCCCGGCCTTGTCATATAGCGCGGACCGGTGGTATCCGCGCTGTACTCGTATGCGCGTGACAACTTGGACAAAATATGAATATAGGTACAGGGACGCTCATAGATACAACTCGAGGCACGCACACCAACTGAGAGCTCTGTCACGACGACTGGAGAAGACGTCCAAGTTCCAACACATGGAACTTGGACATCTTCTCCAGGATACGGTTGTAAACAGACGTCCACGTCTGTTTACAACCGTATCCCAACTTCTATCACCGGCGCGCAATCCACAGTCTTTTAAAATAAGGTTAAAAAAGAGGCCGATAACCCAATCAATTTATGACTTTAATGAATTTATGACTTTAAAATGTAACTGATGACATTATTATGTTTTAAATTACATTGAACAATTATTTATTAATTTATTCATTTATGGAGTTCTTACATACCAACAAGATAACCAACCTGAACAAGTTACCTGTACAAGTTATGAATAAAACTATGTATACATATATCCATATAGATTATAAAATATCTTCAGTAAAATACATAACTCAGAGAAGTCTCCTTGGTCCGTTCAGTCTCGTTGAAAACCTTTTAAAAATACCTTTTCATTATAAATCATTTTCTACTTCTATTGGGGTCCCTCGTTCATTTATCATACGTTCTGAAGACTCGAGCTGTCGGGTTCCGCAGTAATTTATGACGTCACTCAAAGAAGCATTGATAGGTAGGTACTACTTCACAAAGGTTTGGCTTGTTCATTGTACTTTGTTTATTTTAAAGTCTTCCAAATATTTCTGAGAAAACGAAAGATATTGGAAGCTTTTTGCGTTTGCTCATAATTAAATATAAACCCTAATTGTCCTACCAGTTGGATGCTTTGATTAAATTTATTTTAGAAAAGCATTCTCTGTTTCATTTAATATATCAGAATGTGTCTCGAAAGCTCCAAGAAAAGGCGTCTAGAATTATTACTGGTCTACTAGTAAGGTATAAATAGGGTGAAGACGAAGCATGATTTCTGCTAGGCCAGGTAATAAATTACTAAATCTAATTAATTAACTTTTGCTTTACCTTCTTTTCTCGCATGAAAATATTCGTTTTATGTTTACTAGGAGATACCTATTTCATTACTTACCTATATATCATCAACATCAACCCATCTTAGTCTACTGCTGGACATTATGTAGGTCCCTTAATGAGAACCTTAATTAACTATTTATACACACATCTAACAAACATAATGTATGTAGGTACCAACCTAAAATTATTAGGGAAAAAAATATAACCAACTTTAGCTAGATCCTCCCCAGCCAGCCCATATTGGTCCACTACTGGACGTAGGCCTCCCAAGCCAAGGCCTGACAAGCGCCCTATTGGCTTTTATCTCATGGGGGTTATGCCCATTAATTCCCACGCTGGGCATGTGGGTTGGGGATCGCAGTTGGGTTGTACAATTGTTCTGCAGGAGGCGCTGCTGCCCGACCCCGGTGAATATCCCTTAGTCGTTTCATACTACACCCGCGGGAAGAGTTGGAGTGGTGTAAATTGTAAGCCTGCACCACACTTCATTAGCTAAATACTAAGTCCAAAAAAGTCTGAAATACCAAAGGCAAAAGTAAACCAAAACCTCCGTAAAATAAAAAATAAATAAATATCCTCCGTAAAAGTTTGTGTCGCGGTGGGCGAAGGTCCCCTGCAACGCAGGAGGTTGCGGGTTCGTTATCCGCCTTGGGACAAAGACGCAAATTCAGAAAGATAAAGATAAAATGCATTTTATTTACCCAAAAAATCACAATAACATAATAAAAAAGTGTATAGGTATTATTATATATATTAAAAGGAAGGGTAAAAATGGGTCCGTAACTCAGCATTGTGCAGTATTATGCATTTGCCCAATACTGCGCTGGTTTTCAGTTAGGGCCCTTACGGAGAGACGGCACAGTAGGTACTTATTAATTAACATTATTGTTGTTACATTATTACATTAACGATATATAAATAAATACAACGAGGATGGTACAAAACATGATTTACAGAACATTGAACTTTGAACAGAATATAATACAATAAAAAGATTACAGTTAAACATAAGAAGAAACAAGCTATATTTACACTCAGTCTTATGTTCACCACACCAACTGACTTGTTTTCGTCGCGACACTGACAAGTGTGCAAACAATGATTTCATGAGCGCAGCATAATGCGAACATGATGCAGAGCCAAAAATAAAAGAAGAAGAAGAATCCGTTGGATAACAACCAAAGAGAAAAAAATAGGTACTAACATAAAAGGATCAATAGTGTTCTGTGAACATAAATGTCAAAATGATGACGCCATTCAGCGCGCCAATATTAATTGAAAAGAAATCCAGTACCTAAATATCAATTTATGTATGTAACTATTTGAGAACGATTATTGTTATAATCGTTCTCAAATAGTTCATACATAAATTGTGTTTGAGTAACAAATTATGGAATCCATGGAAATACAACAGGACGTGCAATTAACCAGAAAGCTAGTGGCGAGGATTACTCATGCATGTTAGCGCTTAATGGCAACCCTAAACTGTAAATAATAAACAATACCCATAGAACAGTGTGTCTACCATGAGTTGTCACAGTTAGATCGCCTGACGTTACTACAGTAGTTACGTAAATATTAGTACCGCGCATTTTAGTACCCAACTATCCGCTAGAGGCGCTGTTCAAGTTTTCATACATTTTTTAACTACAGTCGCTAGTGAGTATAGATTGTTAAAACTCATGGTAGACACACAGATAGGTGAGTCTATCTGACGTTAGTAACGAGACGTGACGCGTATCGTCACCTCTATGTAGTGTTCATAAATGTATATCAGTTATCAGTTACCCATATCACAAGCTCTGCTTAGCTTGGGGCTAGATAATGCTCTATGTGAATTGTCCGGCATTATTAATTATTTAATTGATTTATTATCTTTAGATACATTTTACGGTGATAAAATGGCTTCCCACAAGCTTCAAACGAGTGGTCCGCGAGCTGTCTGTCATCTCAAAGTCAAAGTCTTTATTTCCATAAATACAATAACTGTACACTTAGAAAAGGTCAAATTCTTAATAATTAAACACTGACACGGAAATAAAGTGATATTTTTTGATTTCAGTCGCTTCGGTATGTAGACTAAAGTCAAGAAGCGACGAAGAAACCTTTAGCCTGTTAGTTGTTATTTTTCGAGTTGGAACATCTGATGCTATCAATACAAAATTCATCTAAATGTTACGAGTAAAAGCCCATATTTTAATACACATTTTTGTGTTGTGCTGCAGCGGTGCTTTCCAGGTGTGCGACAAGCTTAAGTAGGTACCTAAGTCGAGGCACAATGTTAGAAGTATGACAAGACTAATGATGGGTGACTCCCCAACTTGCTTCTGACGTCGAGTGTATGAAGTAAGAAGTTTGTCTCAACAAGCAAAAAGCACTTTGTGACATTGGGACAAGCAAGATATTACGCCTTACAATGTTCGGTTATTTATGTAGATATGTAATGAAATAGGCTGTAGAGACTAAAATAAAGGTCTACTTTTTAGGGTTCTGTACCCGAAGGGTGAAAACGGAGCCCTATAATTACTAAGCATCCGCTGTCCGTCCGTCCGTCTGTCAGAAAGCTCTATCTCATGAACCGTAAGAGGTAGACAGTTGAAATTTTCAGAGAATGTGTAACAAAAATAAAATAAATATCCAAATTGCACACTGGAGTCTTGTGCCTGACTTCAGCTTGTTCGCTTCACGAACACACTATACTACATAACGGTCTACCAATTTTGCGTAATTAATGGTAATACTTAATCTTATCCTTCCCGATATTATTGAACCCGGTTGTTGGGAACTGCTGAATTATTCAAGAGTTAATTTGTGATTTGGATTGTTTAGGCTTATCCAAATCACAATATGTTCAATATGTTGGTTTATGTAAATAAACTAACGCTCAAAAGCTTTATGTTTATTCTTTGTGGTGTGTGAAAAACTAACGGTAACTTCAGTATCACAATAGAATAAATTGATGTTTTTATAAAAACTAGAAAGTGACTTCGAATTCCTTTATTTTTTCACGGTTTTTCAAGTCTTGCGGGACTTATACATAAATAATCCCTCGGGAATAAAGTTTTTACTAGACCATCTCGGAATCATCTTTTAAACAACAGCAAAATAATCATACAAATCGGTGCAAATGACTTGAAATGAAAATGAAATGAAATTGTAATAAAATTTGAACAACTTACTAAGAGATTCGAAGTCGGTTTTCAGGTATTACAAAACAATCAAATTATAGGAAGCATTTATCACCACTATTACCTGTGGCGGTAGGCCAAATGTTTTTACAATTTTTTTTAGATTAACGCCTCATTAATAGTAAAGCCGTCCAAGAGCAAGTCGACTCGCACACGGATGGTTCCGTACCATCGTACAAAACTAATTCAAAAGAAACCCCAAAACCGGTTTTTTCTAGATATCGAAAATTAAATAAATATTTTTAATAAATAAATTGTTATCAGTTTGTTTTAGTTTTCATTAATTATTGTCTCTGTTGACATTAAATATATTGGGTTATAGAACCGAGTATAAATGAAACTAGTTTATCTATTTTTAATAATGATAATGGTTGACAATCCACACAGCATCGCATCGTCTACATACAAAGTAAAATGGTTTAGATAAAAGAAGATGGTTACTTACAGGAAAAAGACAAAGTTTGGCCAAAATTATTTCCTTTCACCTCGTCAACGTAAATAAAATAAAAAGTAAAATCCCATCAACCATAAACCAAGACAATTTCAGGAAGCATTTGGCATAACGTCGTTTATAACTAATCACCCACTTTAGCAACCACTTAAGTGGCGCACAGACATCTGTGGCGGTAGACATGTTTAAATGAGATTAGCCTATGGTAATAAAAATATTTTTACATTGTTTTTCAAACAAAATATTTTACTCAATCCCGCTATTAGACCTAATTTTGTGCTGTAAATAAAAGATAATAATAGTAACAAGATTCATAATAAAAAATTAGAGATCCTATAAGATATCCCTAATACTTTATTATGAGTTACGCGCAGAAAACTTAGCCTTCCTCTTCCAAACCTGGAAGTAAAAAATCAAGTAAAAAATTTGTTCAAAATATTTTTTTAACAGTGATAATTTTACAGTGAGCATTATACTAAAGCAAGACACGCAGCATTATAGCATGATTTGCTCAGCCATAACTTCTTCCGAGGTCATGGTGACATAAAAAATAAAGTAACCAATCTGCTAATTAGGTACTCGGTGATAGCGCCACAGCGGCTAACTGAACAGGGACCGAATTGCGCTAACCAATCGCTTGACAATGGTATCGTTGCAGAATCGTCCTTAGATGAAAGAAACTCTAGATAGTGAGTGCGGTGCTATTTGCACGAAGATATTGATAGATTGGTATCAACCTTGACACTTTAGACACGTGTGAAGGACGCGTGTCAAAAGCCACCTGTAGTTTATTTTGAATGTGTCATTCGGAGACGATACCATTGCTATGGTGATTTGATTAATTTACTGGAATTCGGCCCCAGTTAAGTTGATTGCACTGTAAGCTCCCACTTGTGCCATCCTTTAAGAATGATTAACGACCGTATAATTGTAATAATCAATTAATAACGAATTGATTTGATTCGATGAGTTCGGTTTTAATTAATTTATGGTAGGGTTTTATTAATTTGATTAATATGAATAAGTCACAAACACACCGGTCTACAAATAAAATATGAGATAATTAGGGCTGAAGTAAAAGTAGGTACTAGTGGTAATTTCTGGTTAGTTGGCTTACTAAATTTTTTACCCGTGTTGTCCATGCATTTTTAAACTTTTTAAATAATTTTTTAGTTTTTCAAAATAATTATTTTGAAAAACCTAAAAACCGACTTCAAATTAAATATTTACACTGTTTTTAGGGTTTCGATGATCGGAAATCGGTTTGGAAACCCTTATGGTTTCGTTTTTTTCTGTCCTGTTTTCTGTCTTTAATATTTCAGCAACTACAGCAGCTACAAGGTCAAAAGGCTATCAAATTAAAGGTATCAGTTTGTACATTACAAAACAGTTTTCGAAATTTCTGTAGGTTTCATAATTATTCAAATATATTGAAAAAAGCCGACCATTCTCCCCTATTTCCAAAGTTTGCAGAGCAGATATTTACGGGAAAAATATAAGTCTGTAAGAAGAACACTTTTTGAAAAATTGTCATAAGGGGGGGATGGGATAATTTTCACTAGGGGGGGCTACCTCACCGAGTGGGGTATCAAATCAAAGGTATCGGTTTATACATCTCAAATTAGTTTTTGAAATTTCTGTATGTTTCATACTTTTTGGAATGAAACCTTTTTGAAAAATCAAAAAGGGGGTATTTTTCCAAAAGAAGGGGGCTACCTCACCGAATGGGATACCTCACCGAATGGGATACATCTCAAATCTGCTTTTGAAATTCCTGTAGGTTACATATTTTTCTAAATATACTGAAAAAAGTGAAAATTTTACCATTACCGAAGGTAGCAAACCGATTCATCTGAAATGTAAGTACCTTAAATTTTTAGGTACCCATTGGCAAACGTTCGAAACACTCGGCGCGCGAGTCACAATCGCACTTGACGGATCTTGTTAAAGTTGTGTGGGACAAATACTAATGCCTCGGGAATAACTTTTAAGGGACCATTTTGGGATCATTTTCTATACAATAGCAAAATAATCATCTAAATCGGTCCACTATTGACGGAGTAAGGCTGCTTTCCACCAGAGATGTGTGTGCAAGCTGACCGGTGCGAGGACGTGTAGCGGGCTCTTTTAAGACAAGCGAGCATATCCCTCGCAACACGTGCCTCGCACACATCTTTCCTTTGTTTTGTATGCACAAAACCCTCGCTCCGCAAAGCCGTTTCCACCAGAACTGCGCTGAGCGAGGCTACGTAAATGAAGTGATTTTATTGGTTGATAAAAACGTATTCCTCGCTATGCATCTCTGGTGGGAAAGCAGCCTAATCGATGAACATACATTAAAAATAAAAAGTAGCCTATCCTGTAAACAACTTACAGCATAGGCTACTTTTTGTTTTACCAGGTTTACATCTTTATGTGTGCGTCATTACAACCCGATCAATTCATTAGTTTTGGCGTTGTCTTCTTCCAAACATCTTCACAACGACACAAACAATCGCTTTATAATATTCTGAATGTCTCCTCTTTTGATAGTCGGTGGAGAATAGTACCTACCTACTATGTAGCTAATTTTACATGTATGTGAATCCACAGCCTTCAGAACCAGCCAAGCAACATCCCATCGAGCCAACAGCTACCAAGAGCCTTTCCAAATCACGTTGCTCCGCGAATTCCGTACATTAATAATTAATTGCAATCACGTTGGGAAACGGAAAGGAAAACGTACATTATTAATTAAATTTTGCCTTTGCAATACTTGGCGTGTTGCCTTCAACGTGACCGGGGCTGCGAACTAAGTGGGAGTATTTTAGCAATAAATAAAATTACCTCTACGCTTAATATACTGACCCTTTATGAATCAAATGAATCATTTTTAGGGTTTGAGATCGGTTGGAAACCCTTATGGTCTAGAGGGTGCTACCTCAGCGAGTTGGGTATCAAATAAAAGGGTTTGTACATATATTTCAAAACAGTTTTTGAAATTTCTGTAGATTGGTGTGATGTGTCTTTTTGAAATATTTTGAAAATTAATCCATTCCCCCTCTATCTCCAAAGTTTGCAAAGCTATCTATCAGAAATGTAGGTTGGTACCTACTATTTTTAGGTTTTCATTACATAGCGAAGTCTCTAGCTATAGTATATATTTGTATATATAACCGAGGGTTTCCAACGTTTGTCAATTATTGACAAACGTTCGAAACCTTCGGCGAGTGAGTTACACTCGCACTAGACGGATCTTGTTTTTAATTTCATTAATATGTAGTTTGGTTTTCTCATAAATTCAGCCCATGACTCCTTTTATGACCCTCAAACCCTCATGATTTCGGATTCGGCCATCCACTCCCTTCACAAAACAACTGTATATTAAAGTAAAATTTACTTTTTATGTTATTCCAGGGGTAAATCAACAAAATTTAACCCGATGAGTATAGCAGTTACCACCATCCATCCAAACTTTTATTTTTAACCCTTACGGAATGAAGACGGTCTAAGCGCTTGGTTGAGGGGTTTTTGTATGTGTTATGCGAAAATCAATGTTCCCATTTATCTCCCAACGGATAAACCGATTTTAATCTTATTTTCTTGTAAGAAAGCTGATATTTTAGAAGCTATGTTCAAATGAAAATCGGTTCAGCTTTTTATAGTCAAATAATTAAAGACCTTCGTGATACACCAACAGCCACATCCCCACTTATGTACTATCGGTCTAGTCAACATAAAAAAATATCGCCGGATGTTTTAAATTTTTGTGATAAAATTTTTTTGTGTTATATTCGAAATTGCCTGTACATCGTTAACTGCAAGTTTGTTGGAACGATGCCATGTCAGGTACCATAAAATAATATGGACTGCAAGCACAAGGGTAGGTATAAAAATAGGTAGGTACCTATAGTAAACATAGCTAACGTGGTCATATCACGTTAACGTAAAGGCTTTGTCAACAATATTGAATTGTCACTGCGACATGCTACGGTGTACTTGCGAGCAATTTAATGGGTTTATTTATTTATTATTATTTTTACGAGCTTATGCTGTCCCACTGCTAGACAAAGACTTCTCCGTTTTGCGCCACTGAGGTCCAGTCTTTAATGGTCATTTCCGACTAGATTTTTTTTAAAGATTTTTTTCCCGGATTATATTTAATTAAGTCACGAATTTTAGCAAAGAAGAGGATTCAGTAGGAATAGAGGTGCAATATTAACAGTTATAAAACTTGTAAAGCATTCGCGATCTATCAACATATTAAAGATTATTTTATCAGGTATTTATCGCGCACCTTTTGTAGTTTTTTGGGGAAAATGAAACAAAATGTACGCAATAAATACCCGCTAAAATAATCTATAATATGTTTATATTTACAGTTATTTCATGACAAAAGCTAATTTGGGTTTAAAAGGCTCGTTACTGTTCTTGTACTTCTTTTAAAATTATTAGCAAAGATTGAAAATGATGGTCTTTAGGAAGGGGATAATAATTAAGGAAACTAAGGAAACTTTGTAACAAAAGTTATTAAAACCTTAGTAGGTACTCAAAACATATTTTTCATTTATTTTTAATCTTACAATCAAACTTTCAAAACTATTGAAAGTATTTTTCGATTTTGTGATAAGTAGTATATACCTCTACACAGTTTAAAACTAAATTTGGTAAGTGAAAAACAGTTTTTCAGTTTGGATACAAGTTAAACTTGAACGTATGTTGATGATACATACTGTTCAATTTGGGAACTGAAATTCATAACAATATTGATTCGGCCCTTATTTATGAGACTTTCTATAACTCTTCGAACCAATATGGCGCGGCGGGCGAAGGTCCGCCTGCGACGCAGAAGGTTGTGGGTTCGATTCCCGCCTTGGAACAAATGTTTGTACGATCTGCAAATATCTGTTCCGGGTGTTCTGGGTATTTTCTATAATATATAATAAAAATATCTATCGATGTAATGTATTGTATTATGTATATCAGTCATCTAGTACCCATAACATAAACTCTGCTTACTTTGGGGCTAGATGATGCTGTGTGGATTGTTCAGCATTATTTATTTATTATTTAATATTACATTTTTCCAATGAACATGCACGCCAGTGTACAGCGAAATGAATACACATTCATGACGTCACGGGTTGTCCACGGTTTCCGTAGCACGACAGAATGGGTCTACGAGTGCTACGGTGCTACGGACGTGTAGCACTGCTACGACATGCTATGAGCTACGAGCTGAATGCGCTACGAGATAGAATCTAGGTAACCTACGTATTTGGATGAACTGCGTATTCGGAATATTCGGATACACAACCACAAACATCCCTCGTCTGCAGCACAAATACGATGTTAATATACTATGGAAGTAGCTGAAACAGTCTAGAAGTATCGACGTCTGTAAGATGACGGGTTTTTTTGACTGCATACGCTGCAGGACTAAGTCTCTTCGATAGCTTGTCTATGTGTGGGCCCCATTAAAGTTTACTATCTAAGGTTATTCCTAAGAATACGGTACTTTTAACAATTTCTAACGTTTCTCATTTGACGTTTGCATCAGTCTCAACTTGTTTTACGTTAGGTAGAATAAATAGTTTTGGTTTCATTAAGCAAAAGGTTATTGACACTAAAGCAATGGACTACTTTAGAGATTGCATTATTCACATCGTCGAAATTTGTGTTTTGTCGTTTCATTTTAAAAATTAATGAAGTATCATCAACAAACAATAGGATCTAGTGATAACCTTGCACAAGATGAGGCAGGTCGTTAATATAAAATAAAAAATAGGAAAGGACCGAGGATAGATACCCCGAAGACCGTTTCCCATTAATGTTAACTATTTGTATCCTATCACTTAAGTAAGATGTAAGAAGATCCAAAGAGGTGTCTGTTATTCACATATATATTATTCATATATTCTATTATAGTGATGAAGTTTCCTGATTAATGTTTCATGGTGTACGCAATCGAATGCTTTTGACAAGTCGCAAAAAACACCGACAGCATCTTGCGACTTCTCCCAACCATCAAAAATATGCGATACTAACTCAACACCGGCATGAGTATATGACCTGCCGCGAGTAAACCCGAATTGCTTACCATGTAGCAAGTCATTGCCATTGCCGCGGTAGGTTTATATGCTCCCGTGGTTCGCCGAAAATGGCGAGAGAGCGGTCACCGGAGTGGTTTTAGTGGGTATTACGTCCGTATCAGGACGTCGAGTCCCACATAATTATTCTGGTCCCCCCCAGACCAATCTATTCACAAACAAATTTCCTTGGCCGAGAAAAAAAAGGGTCATTGCCATTGAAATGTCTAAGCAATTGATGTAAAATAAGTTTTTAAGTGTATTAGTCTAAAATTACTGGGGACAGATAATGTACCATTCGCAACGAGCATGATACGTAACGCCATCTGTCTTGTTGTTCATTGCGAGCGCCTTCTTTCCCCGTACTCATTGCACGAACTCTCTCAGTGTCACACGTTACATTAACGTCCCGTAACACAGGTCAGTACCCAACTTTAGGAATTAACATAATAAAGAATACCCAGCAGCAATAACAGTAATGTGGGTAAGGAAAGTGGATCTAACACTGCACTTAATGGAACTTAGAAAGGCTAGTTTTCGTCACAAATCGATCATGAAGGGTAAGAAATAGGGGACGGGATTTTTTTATTGTTGACGGTTAAGCCTTTCTTCACCCTTGGGTGTGTGAAGATGGAGCACGCTTTAGCACTGTTTTCCAGTAACGTCACAAATAGTTAGTTCCACTCTTTACCAGTAGCTACCTTAATATAAGATCAATCGTACTCCTTGAGTGAACTTCGATTGATATTATATGAGTCGCTTCATTAGAAGATATAAAATCATTTACAACGTAGTCCTTTAAACCTACAGATAGTTTCGCACATTTCTGACTTCCTTTTTTAAATTTACGCGCTATTGCGCAGTGGGTAACTCATTTTTTTTTACGAGCGAAATAGCGTTAGCACGGTTCCCTTCCTCTCCCTTTTGCTAACTGAACGATCTTTGTGAAGATGTAGTTTTAAAACGCACTGCAGTCTGCATTTATACATGAAAATCGTGAAACATAGAAAAGTTAAGTGTTTTTTACAATGCCAGAACGAAAAACGATGATAAAATTCGTTATTACGAAACTAACATTCAATAACTATGGGAAAAACAACTTTTTACTAGTAAGTACCTTAATAGAAGTACGTAAGGACCTTTAATAAAAGTGGGATTCCATGTACCTTTAAAATAATCTTCTGTTTGACCAGCAAAATTAAACCAAGGAATATACCTTAATTTAGTTTCTTTTTACATGAAACACTTTGCGTATTCCCTTCCGGCTACTCGTTGGGGTAATTAGGCTTGAATTAAGGCATTTCAGGAAAGAGCCTGTTTCTACTTGGACTTCAAAGAAAACTTTTAATTTTTACGTGTAAAATTTCAGGGAAATATACGTATAGTTGTTAATCCAGTGGCCTCGCTCACATTACATATACAGGGTGGTACAAATAAACTTTACCTGGAAGGCCTCCTGGCCTCGAAATATTGCAGGCATGAAGTTTTACTAAAATAAAACAATACATTATTTTTAAAAATAAGTAGAACTGCATTCACAGAATTTTAAAAAAATATTTGCCTTTCGGTATTACTCTGATTTCTTGGAAGATGGGTCGGCCTAGCGCCTTCACATCTTGCAGGGACATTACTAAGGGCCGGCTCCGTAGCAACGTCAGTGCAGTCCCTCAAACGGCCAAAATATGCTTATCTTAACGGAGGCTACCTATTTGAGCATTTGGGGTGGAAACCCTAGGTCCTTGGGGGTCCTGGGACACACGCAATAAAGATGTAAGTATGAAGATCTTACCAAGCTTCTTATTGAGCCCACTGGTGATCGGAATGCTGGCTTCTATTTCGGATAACGAATAAGCGTTGCCATTCTGCCTTCTGAAGACTTAGTTTTTTAGGAAATCAATGTAATTGTCAATACTAGTGTAATTTATCTCTTTATCACCAGCATAAGGGGCAAACCTAACGAGTTTGGTTGTCAAACTAGGCGTAGATATCTAACTCACGGGATCCACGTGGTAAAAAACTTGAATTAGATTAAATTCTAAATTTTTTCTTTGGTTCCTTGAATGTAAAAATAAGATTAAGAAAAAAATAACGTTAAAAAAATAATGAAAGTGCACCGTTTCGCACATAATTTGGCTGAGATCTCAGGAACCCTGCGGTCTATTGAAATGACTTATGTTTTGATTCGTAGGTTATTATATTACTAATTATTTGGTTTCTTGAACCAGCTTCTTCAAAAGTAGTGTATTTTTTTGTAAATAAGCAAAAACTAGATTTTTGCGCTTACGCCGTTCCAAAAACGTATGTTCTGTCCCGCTTCTATGAACGCGAAATCCTATGTCTATCCTTATCACAAAATGGCAAAATGCCGCCCTCTTATGCTTTTCTCTAGAGTTATGTCTCCAAATGGTTAGTGAAATTAGCTGACATGCTGGCAGGTTAAAATAAAATAGATCATTCATTTTATTTATGTAGAGATTTAATTGACAGTCGTAAAGTTATTGGATATAATCATACATCGTCGTGTCCTCGTGTCGTCTGTAGCTCCGGAGATGTGACTCGGGATTTTTTCTATTTGCTATAAAAGTAATTTATATTTGTTAATAATTAGTAATATTAATTTAGTTAATAATCAGCAAATAAATAGTGCTGGACTTTGTCACAACATCATTATCTCAGCCAAACGACGTCCACAGCTGGAAGTAGAGCTCCCCCAAAGATAGGTCTCATGCTGCCCATATTCAGTGGTTTCCAGGTATTCCGCAGAAGACACACATAGCTTGTAGTAGATACCGACGGCCGTTGGAGCCGTACACTCACACACTCCACTCCACTTACTCCGTTTAGCTCGAAATAAAACAGAGTTTTCCAATCAGTATTATTACTTACTCGAAAACAAACGACAGGTAAAGGGTTCTTGGTCGCTTCTTTAATTTAGTCTTAATTATAGCGCGACAAAGCTATGGTGAAACATATGGGTTCGGTATGTCACAAAACCGCTGGAGACTCTGCGTAAACAATACAATAATATTTTCACGATGCTGTTCCCCTACTGCAGTAAGTCAGAGATGTTTGCGGAGTACCAAGTAGATGGGTTCACAGCTATTCTCCGCAAAAAGGCCGCCTCCCTGATGCGCAGAGTCCGGGATAGTACGAACAGCATCCTGAGATCTATTGCTGAAAGGTTCCCCTCTACTATACGGATTTGTTTTGTGCGTAGGGTAATTAATTATTTTTTTAATTTATTTATTTGTTATTAAAGAAGATAGAAGTTTACAGTTTAAGAACCAAAGCACTCACTATCTTATGCTATTGACTATAAATCTAGGTTATAACTTAAATATATTAAAAGACTTAATAGGTGTAAAATAATGTTTATTTTATAAATAGTGTGTGTGGGTAGTTGTTACTAACCTTAACTTTAAGTCTTCTAGTTTTATAATAGTTTTAGTAACAAATCTTGTTATTCAAAATAAAATATTTTTATTTATTTATTAAAGTGACTGTTAAATGTGTGTATGTGTTATGTTATATGTCACTTTATTAATTTTTTTATGTATTTGACTTCTTTTAATTGACCTATCTGTTGTACCTATGTATATGAGGAAATAAATAATTTTAGATTTATTATTTGTTCTGTACTTACTTGGGTTTATTTTTTTTAGGTTTTTGTACGTATTCGTAATTGATGAAGATTTCACCTGAAAAAGTAAATTAGTGTCATAAACTTTGCAAATATATCCCGACCTGAAATAACATACGCTACAAGGTTACTTTTTATCCCATAAATCAATTCCCATGGAATAGAAATAACCTTTAAACGTTTCCATAGAAACAATGCGTGCGAAGCCGCGGGCAGAAACCAGTTTTTTTTCTTAAAACATACCTACAAACTTAATCTTTATAAAGTAGAGTAGGATCACCCGCGCAAAACTTTTCTTTAGTGCTCTATGCTAGCGTGTAGGTGGGTTGACCAGCGTTACAGGGCGTAATGTTACGTGATACACAGCGAGCGTTCGCGCAGTCAGTACGGGGAAAAAAGGCGCTCGCAACGAGCAACGATACGGATTTTAGCGAACGGCAACAATAATGCTCGCTGCAAATGGTACCTGTATTATTAATGTACCAGCAATCAGTACCCGGCTTAAGGCGTCGCGGTAGACCGACGAAACGATGGCCCGCCAAAGTAGACACCTTTGACGGAACGTTGGATAGAACTTCGATGGAACTTGCTCAGAATCGTGAGGCATGAAGGGATCACGGGGCAGGCCTTTACCCAACAGTGAGAAACGTCACTTTAACGAAAGGTTTTCTTTCTTTTCTTTCGTTCAAGGTAAGTGAAGTCGGTGTTCAATAAAGGTCGACTCAGGTAATTCAGCAAGGTCACTTTCGGCTATAAAAGTAGGAACAACCAACTCACCGTACGGGTTAACTGCAAAAATATTCATGAATTTATACAAAATGTAAATTATTATGGCTGTTACAGTAGGTAAGAGAACGAGTAGGTAAGGTAAGTTGGAGCATAATCGGACACTGGGTCGTATGAAAATAATTTTAGCCAGATTAATTCGGCTATAATTTGGCGGTTTTAAAAACGATAAACTGAATTCAAATTCCGGTTTATAGATAATATTCATCTATGTCTCGGACGAACGAAATCACCCCTCCCTTACTTTCCCTGACCGAAGGTCTATGTTCACGTGCAAAAATATTAGTTTTCACTGGCGACATCTAGTTATAGTTCAAGTCTAATTTAGTTTGATGACACATGGATGAAACTGTTGACGCCCGTTGCCATGGAAACCATTAATTAAATTATCATATTCAGAAGAATTTTTGCAAACCTACGTTATACGGCGCAATTCATCGAGATTCAAACTTATAGGAGACCACCTCAAAAACAATTTTTATACATCAACGAAATAACCATCAAAATCTATTAAAAATAGGGCCGCCGGTCGGATATCTCGTCATGCCAGCCTTAACGACGTCATCCGGCGGGCCTTTGTCACCGCTAACGTACCAGCTATTCTCGAACCGAATGGTCTGTTGCGTGACGATGGTAAGAGGCCTGACGGCATGACACTAGTCCCATGGGAGTTGGGGAGGCCCATTGTGTGGGACGCTACATGCGTCGACACACTTGCGCCTTCCCATCTTCCGAGGACATCCGTAAGGGCTGGTGCAGCGGCAGATTTGGCCGAGGATCTCAAGAGACGCAAATATGCAGGTCTCGACAGAGCCTACATATTTGCTCCCTTTGGGGTCGAGACCCTAGGTCCGTGGGGTACCGAGGCTCTCCGGGTTTTTAAAAAGTTATCTGAGCGTCTGGTCGACGCGACGCGTGACCCGAGAGCTGGCGGATATCTGGCGCAGCGCATCAGCATTGCCATACAGCGGGACAATGCAGCCAGCGTCTTGGGGACGCTTCCGACTGGTATTGATATGGATCAGTTGAGCTACCTGTAGATTGTTTGCAACAGTCTGCAGTTAGCTTAATTGTTTCAATTGTAAATACTAGTTATAATTTGATTGTAATTTTCTTTGTTAATAAAGGCCATTGCCGTTTTAAAAATTGGTGCAGATATCACAAAAGCTGTTGTAGCTAGTCGTGATTCTCCAAAAATATTAAATTGCTTTTTAAGTTTAACGCAATAAATACTAATTAAAATTAAAAATTTAATCCCTCGGGAATATTTTTTTTACGGAACCACCTCTGGATCATTCTCTATGCAAAAGTGAAAGAATCAGTAAAATCGGTAACCCATAGGCGGAGATATCAAGTAACATAGGTACATACATAAAAAAAATAAAAACATACAGACGAACTGAGAACCTCATCCTTTTTGAAGTCGGTTAAAAAATTATTATTATTTTATACGACCTTTACGCTGCATCCGATCATACACGCCCACAAACTATTATCTTATCTATTTGGTTCCTAGGTTAACCTAGGCTAGTGGTCCGATTTGTTGTATGTAGCACGAAATACAAATATTTTTGCGGATTTTATATTTTCTGCGATATACAGAAAATTAGACTACTATACGACGATGACGACGATGAAATAAAATGACAAACAATTCAATTAAACATCCAAAATACCTACCTGGAACAATTAATTATTCCAATATTTCATTTTCATTATTTCAATTCATTATTTTATTTCAAAAAAATATACCTTTAAAAATAAACAAACATTTCCTAGGTCGGATATCGAGCCATTTACACCATAGTGGTCGTTAATAAGGGTTAGCGTATATCTATAAATATAACAATATACAATACAAAAATACTTTGTTGTACACCAACAAAAATATAATACAAAAGACTACATAAAACACACGTACAATGCCTTATCGCTTAGAAGCGATCTCTTCCAGGCAACCATACACATACATCTCGTACGAATCTAGTCTCTTGGTTTTAGATTCGGACGAGTTGTACCCCAAGCCCAAAAGTGAAATGGACAACTCGTCCGCGTGAAGAACAAGAAACTTACCGTCAATATCCTTGATTTTAATATGGTTGTTTTTTTCTACAGCTGAAAAAACATTTAAGAGTATATTAGTCAACCTATAACACAAGTTCTGCTCAGTTTGGGCTAAACGATGCCATCTGAAAATATTTAGCACTATTTATTATTGCATTCATTGAATCTGCTCCACGCCTGAGCTATCAAATTACCATAAACATCATCATTTTCTTACCGTTTAGTTTAATTATCATAAGCAAGGGGTTTATCTAAATAAATAAAAAATCATGGCTTAGGTAGTTCGCTTTATGCAAACAAATTATAAAATACAAGCTTGTGCCCGAGCCTTGCGCAAACTTTTCTAGGATTAAAAGCCTGTCTCATTCTCTGGGATTTTGTACGTAAGGTATTGTGGCAAACCTAGTCTGTATATTTTTCAAAAGATCTCGCCCAAGCATGCCTCTGGCAACCCCATAGACTACACCACCGACCAGCTAGAAAGTGAGCATGATTGCGCACTTTGTAATAAGTCCAGTTGAAAGTTTGTTTTACCCTGGCAAATTTCATTGATATCTGTTGAGCCGTTTCGTCGTGCCAAGGTAAAAGACAGTCAGACAGTAATACTTTCGAATTTATATTACTTATTAGTATGGGCATAGATAACAAGCTTCGGTCCGCGGCTCCGCACGCACTTTTCCGGGATGAAATGTAGTCTATGTTCCTTCTCTTCGCTTTTATAACATGAGTGGTGATGATAATGAGGTACCTATCGACCCAGGTAATAGAATATTTATGTTCCATTTAGACAATTTAAGTCTTGTCATAGACACCACTGTTAAAGGATAAAGAAAATGAAAAGAAGAGAAGGTATTCCTTCATTGATTCTCGACAAATTCAACTTACAGTCAATTACAGGTCTCACGAAACCTTCCAGATCGTTCCTCCCTTTGGTTGCGACCAGGTCCCTTACGTAGGACTTGAGGTCTACCATCCATAGGGGGTCTCCAGTTATCTCTGGCTTGTCTGGATCTATTAAAATAATTACAAATAAATAAACAATCCAGTAACAACTACCCTCAAAGTAAGAAAAGCCTATAAAATACCTGGCTTAAATTGGAAATACTTATTAAAAGCTCCCTTTCTTCACAAAGCCTATGGTTGTGAAGAAAGAGAGAAAATAAATTTATTTGAACCCAAAAAATAAGTAGGTACAAAACATAAATATATAAGTACAAAAAACAGATACATACCAATACGAAGAAGAAAAAATAAGATAAAAACTACAAAATAAATAAATAAAAGGTAAAGTGTTACCAGGGGTCCAGAAAGGTCTCAGCATTACGCCCCGTACTGATTTTCAGACGGGACCTACCTCAGTAGAGTGTGGAGGCACAGGGTTCCACAAAGTTTGTATTACACTAACTATACAAAATATATGTGGACAGAAAGACCAGCTCATTTTGGAGTAGGATTATATGGCCAATCTACGCCAAAGTAAGTTGGTCGGCGCGCTCAGCTTTTTCTCCGAGATCCTAGCCAGCGAGAGCGACAATGTACTTTCGCCAAATTTTATAAATAGAACTTACTTCTGTGTTCATCAGCTACGGCTAAGGTTCTTAAACCTTTTTTTTCTGCTGTTAAGAAATACCAAGATATTAGATAGGTATGTTTTGTACTTAAGAGGGCGCAATGCGCGCCATTTTGTGAAAAAGATCGGCGTAGGATTTCGCGTTCATAGGATAGACAGAGCATACGTTTTTGGGACGGCGTAAGCGCAAAAATCTAGTTTTTATTTATTTACAAGAAAACTACACAACTTCTGAAGAAACTGGTTCAAGGAACCAAATAATTAGTAGTAGACCACAGGATTCCTGAGATCTCGACCAAATAATGTGCGAAACAGTGCACTTTCATGTTTTTTTTTTATCGTATTTTTTATGTTCAATCATGTTTCCACATTCAAGGAGATAAAGATCTTTTTAGAAATTTATGTAATTCCGTTTTTTTACCACAGGGATACCGTTGTTACTGAGATCTAGGCCTAGTTTGACAACCAAACCCTTTAAAGGTTCGCCCCATAAGTCTACATTGCTCTACTTGCAAGTGGGATGCTTTATGCGTTGATTGATGGTTCCAACTTAAAAATTAATGGAAGGCTGGTCAAAGCTCACACAAGGTCTTAGGCAATGCTGCTTAGCGGCAGAAATAAGTTTGGCTTCACCTAGTACAAAGTACATATAACTCTACTTTTCAAACTACTAGAGGAGTGTAGAGTTTGATAAGACACAAAGCAATTAAACTTTGTTGAGCTTGCGACATAATCCGATTACATAAAACTAAATAATGCAGGTATGAGTGTCTAACATAGTAGGTGAGACACAAGATTTATACAGGTGTCCCATAACCACCTAGGTTGATCGTCACGGGTTGGCGCAAGATTCAAATTTTTTGATGGTTTTTAATTTATTTTTGCGTTGTACAAGGACCACGGAAAAGTAATTTGCCGCAAAAAATTTCGTCAAACATTTTCTATGAACCCACGATAAAGCCAACTTCGATTCAATTGTATTTTGGGAGCATTTGGGAAAATGTTGATTTTTAGCACAGAATCTCATATTTTCCCAAATGCTCTAAAAATACCAGTGAACCTATGATATGATGGGATTCAATAATAAATAGAAAATGGGAATAGAAAATGATTTACGATTTGCGGCATATTACTATTCCGTTAGTTTTATTCTGAGAAAGCAGAAAAAATTAAACCATTATATAAATTTGAATCTCGCGCCAACCCGTGACAATCACCCTTAAGTGATCCCATAACCTTGTAGGCGCGTGTGCGCGGGGGACAAGGTTTAACTTTAAATTAGACACAAGAAAAACAAAAATGTTGAACCATCTATGAGTTACGTTTGTTTTTTATTTGGAACAACTTTTCCATCTTATAAAAAACATAATATATGTTTAAGAAAAACACCAGCTGTTCAATTGCTAAACGCGTTCACGTTTTGTGACCATTTTTTTTTTAAACTTGCTTGCTTGTCTCTTGGAACCCACTTTATTGGGATAAATTCTCGATACTGAACTTGGCATAAGTATATTGTTGTCCATAAAACTACTTACAATATTCAAGCGCGTCCGGCTCGTCGTTACCCTGAAGACCAATGTCTTTCACATCGTCGGCCACGTCTGAAAATGCCCTTATCATCAGCAGGATTCAAAACAAAATGCCTACATATATGCCGTGGCAGTCGTGGCGTAAGAATCAACCTCTCCGACTGAGCTGAGTTGGAGGGGTTGATTCTTACACCTGAGTGGTCCGCGCGTCTGTCATCTGATGCTCTCAATAAAAAATCATCTAAATTTTACGAGTTTGTGCTTATATTTGAATGCATGTTTTTAAGCTGAGTGATAGCAGTATTGGATTAATGAGCGCAGAGCTTCAACTAATTGCTAATAGTCGTACTACACCTGCTCGGATAGTGACTTATTCCTGTTCCAAACTTGAGCTAGAAAGTACGTCATTGCAGGCGTACTAGAATGCGGGTCGAAAAACTCTATGGAATTTCATGCCTCACGCGTTTGCCGGGAGATATTAATTGTATGGAAATCCATTTCCAACATGTTATTTTTTAAAATTTTTGAATCTTCAGTTTTTGGTTATTGTTATTTTCATTATAGGTTAAACTACAAAAAGTTTTTACTCCGAGTCCGCCATATATCGGCCTCTTCCGTTCTCAGAACAGTAATTCAAATAATTAGGCGTGTTTTAAAAAACGACAAACCGACTTCAAATTCCGGTACCTAGATAACATTCATCTAGGTCTCGGACGAACGAAATCACGCCTCCCTTACTTTCCCTGACCGAACGTCTACGTTCACGTGGAAAAAATAGAGTTTACACTGGCGAAATCTAGATATAGTTCTAATCTTATTTAGTTTGATGACACATGGATGAAACTGTTGACGCCCGTTGCCATGGAATTATTATTTTATTATTATTTCATTATCACCATTAATTAGGTGATAATGAAATAATCATTATCTGAAGAATTTTTACAAATCTACGTTTCACGGCGCACAAAGCAATTCCTCGAGAACCAAACTTATTATATACATATATGTATATATAACTTAGGAGACCACCTTAAAAAACAATTTTTATACAACGAAAGAATCATCAAAATCTATGAACAATTGGCGCTAATATCACCAAAACTGTTGTAGTCGTGATTCTCCAAAAATACCTATTATGTTGCTTTTTAAGTTTAACGGAATAGACACTAATCCCTCGGGAATAAATTTTTTTTGGGACCACCTCGGGATCATTCTTTATACTATAGTGAAAGAATCAGTAAAATCGGTTAACCATAGGCGGAGATATCGAGTAACATACATACCTACATAAAAAAAATCATACAGACGAACTGAGAACCTCCTCCTTTTTGAAGACGGTTAAAAAAACCAAGTGCCTGAGGCATTCGCGGGAATTTCTTCGAAATTTGCATTTGAGTTAGGTAATTTTATTAATTCTACAGCAAACTCGAAAAAATTGCGTTTTATATATAGAAGGCTCAGAATGTCGATAGTGAAGATTTTATGACACAGCCAGTAATAAAAGAAACTGCTCAAGCAGTGATTGAGAACCTATTACCCCAGAAATCCAGAAATAAATACACTAAACAAGACACATAACAAGACTTATGAAATATTCGTGTATTGGAAAAACGAGAAGATCGACGAGCAACTTCTTTTTCGGTTGTTGTGATGTTTTATTTTCAAAATAAATAAAGCACTGCAATGTGTATCACTCAGGAGAAAGTGAGATTCCTACCTCGTGTATTTTAAGGCCCACGGCTGCGACTCGGACCTCAAATGACACACTCGATAGGATTCAGTCACTTTCTTACCTCGGTGAACAATTTACCTACTATTCTTATCCAACTACTATTATTAACCAGCCAATGGTTAAATTCAACCATCTACCAAATAGTTATAACATTTTCTTTCATACGAAACTCAAGTTCATCTTTCTAGTTTTTACCAGGTGCTCTTTTTTTGCTGAAACCCAAGCTGTCTGTTCAATGTGTTATGTTTTTCTCAACAACAAAATAAGTTAAATATAAAACCGCGTAAACGAATAAAATTGGTCAACCATAAAGCAGTTTCTTTGGTTATATTAGCTAATATCAACCCTTACCCTATAAATATTTTACCTAATTTTATATGACCGCGCTATAAATCCTAGATTTATTACGTATCGATCAAAATAGTAATAAAGTTTATAGTTAATGACTCTTTTATTGACAATTAAATTTATATACATAATATAGGTACCTATTTGGTTTATTATGTAACTAGGTAAGTAGCTAATTACCTAGTTGTAGGATTTTGTAGACTGAACTTCAACCTCAACAGTCTATATTAGTCCACTACTGGACGTAGCCTCCCCTGATAAGCGCCTTATTGGCTGTTATCTCATGGGGGGTAATGCCCATAATCCCTACGCTGGGCATGCGGGTTGGGGATCTGTAGACTAGCGCGCAAGTAAATAAAATTTAAAATGTTTGGCTGAGGTGCTCTATTTCTTTGATTCAAACTAAGTACTTGCATAAAGATTATCTGCGACGCAAACCGTTGCGGGTCAATTCCCGCCTCGGGACAAATACTAGTACGATCTGCAGATATTTGTTCCAGGTGTTTTCTTTGTATAATAAAAAATATTATCTAAGTAATGTATTAGTATAACAATTAACTAGGTATTACTTATTACACAAAAGCTCTATTTAGCTTGGGGCATAGATATTAGACAAACAAAACACAATTAAAGCTTTATCTATGCTTGGAGCTAGATGTAGCCCCAAGGCATTAATTGTGTAAATAAATAATAGTGCAGGACAATTAACACAGCACATCATGTTGTGTTAATTGGCCTGCACTAGGTATTATTTATTTATTTATGCTTTTCTTCAATAACGGAATTAATTTTCATCCGAAGTATATACCTATTTTAAGTTTACTCCTAACGCCACCTAGTTGAAGGTAATGAAACTTTTAATACTCACCGCTAATAATTTGCTTGATTTTAGCTCCTGCGTTCCTTAGGCCCAGTTTGGTGACTTCTTCATTAATTGCGTAGCGCAGATTCGATACCCAGTTCGGTACTTTTAGGACTGTGTAAATTTAATTTTTATCAAATTAAAAAAGGTCACGCTAAAGCGGTAGGTAAGTGTACCTATTTAAAACCTCAAATAACATTATTTTTTAACATCAGACCTAGCATGGACATTTTGGATAGTAGACCGACGAGCTGTTATGAATATACGAATACTAGCTGCTGCCCGCGGTTTCACTTGTTAAAAACCCTATGTCCCTGGGATACCATTTACCAGATGCCAAATTTCATTGAGTCTGTTCAGACGTTTAGGCGTGAAAAGGTTACAGACAGACAAACCGACTGATAGACAGAATTACTTTCGAATTTATATTAACGTATGATGGGTTCCCAACGAGTCACACTGAGTAGATCCGGTCACAGTGTGACTTGTTGGGATTTTTTTCAAATCGAGTAACTCTGTAACACAAGTGTAATAGGTTGGGAACTCTTCTATAAAAAAGTTGCAAGGAGTAACAGTGTGACTCAATGGGAGAAGAAATCCCAACGAGTTACCAATTTATTTTCCCAGATGAAAATTACTCTTTTCTGATTTTTTTTCACCTCGGCCTCCACTTGTAGGTGCCTAGATATCTACGGGAATGTGTTGTCAATTTCACCTACTTGTGATGTCGAAATATTTGGGACTTTCTACGGCTCAAGACATGCTTTTGTCTAAGCTTGAAAAAAAAAATTCATACATTCATCACGCATATGTTAACCAAAAATCAAGTTTTTGTTTATTTACAAGAAAACTACACAACTTATGAAGAAACTGGTTCAAGGAACCAAATATTTAGTAATAAACAACGAATCAAAACATAAGTCTTTTCAATAGACCGCAGTGTTCCCGAGGTCTCGACCAAATTACGCGCGAAACAGTGCAATTTCACGATTTTTTTTTCAATTGTGCTTTCACATTCAAGGAAACGAACAAATTTAGAATTTTATGTAATTCGAGTTTTTTACCACGGGGATCTCGTGAGCACTGAGATCTAGGCCTAGTTTGACAACCAAACCAGTTCGGTCGCTTCTTATGGCGATTTTTATAGGAGGGCCTATGTTCAGCAGTGGAGTATTTTTCCTAAAATTATCAATCAAGAAATATGCCACGGGCAACGGCTTGTTAATAATAAATTCCTTACGTTCCTTATGTTCCGGGTCGTCGTCTTCTTCGTCAAGCCCCATCCGAAGTATCGGTTTTTGTCCATGCATGAAGCCTGTTAATGAATTATCAAAACTAACAGTTCAGAAATTCAGTCTTATAACACTCACCTATTATTTGAGCAAGAAAAGCGATTGAACTAGTAACAGCGTGTAATTATATTGAGCAGGATAGCCCCATAGTAAAACCTGCAGCAATCTCAACAAAATAGCTAAATTACACAACAACAAATTAAATTTATAAAAAAAACTGACTGTACTGTATCAATAGATAGATAGATAATTATTTATTCACAGAAACTTAAATATAAAATAAAATATATTAATAATATATAAAATCAATTAGTTGTAGTAATTAGTTTTATATTAGTGGCTCCAGCACCGCCAAACTTTTAAGCTTTGGTTGCCTGGAAGAAATCGTTTTAAACGATAAGGCAGCCAATTCTGTTACCATTTACCAAACTGTTTTAAGTTTTATAAGTTCTCTGAATAAAGCGTTATCTATCTATCAATAATACCTAATAGACGGTAACTGAAGAGCCAAAAACAAGCTAGTATGTAGATATTTAATTTAATTGTTTAAAAAAATCAGAAAACCAACTTTTATGTTTATTGTTGCAAGTTCCTCAGTATTTAGGTACAGTTTTTTTAATTTTGCGGGATAAATAGTCAATCCCTCGGGAATACAATTTTTATGGGACCACCTCGGGATCATTCTCTGTACAATAAATAGTAATTTTCAAAATCGACCTTAATTGTCGGAGATACAGAAAAAACATACCTACATACGGCCGAACATAGAACCTCCTCGTTTTTTCGAAGTCGGTTAAAATTAGAAACTAATGCATACAAACACATTTTTTTTTCATGTGAGGCTAGGCGTGACTTTCTGTATTTTACACCTTAGAACTATTTAGCTTGCTCTATGATTTAGGTAGATCAAGGTATGAAAAAATAGCTTACTACTTGCGTGGCTGGCGCCGCCAGATCCTGAGCTTATCAACTGAAATATTTACACAATACTTTAAGGTAGGTAAATATTTGAGAGCTTATTTTGGCTTATTCTATACCTTTTGGTAGCTCGCTAAATAATACATAGTTTTTTCTTTTTCTTTACGTTAAGTTGTCCTATTTTTAGAGTTCCGTACCCGAAGGGTGAAAACGGAATCCTATTACTAAGCCTCCGCTGTCCGTCCGTCCGTCTGTCATAGGCATCAACCCTCATGAACCGTAAGATGTAGGTAGACAGATGATGTACTTCTCTTACCGCTATAACAGCAAATAGTAAGAATAAAATAAATGTCTAAATTAAAGGGGGGCTTCCATAGAATAAAGATGATTTTTTTGACTATTTTTGCTCTTGATTTGTCAAGGCTGTAATCTCTTTCAGAACCACCATAGGTAAACAAATGAAACTTTCTGTAAATAAGTAACACTTCAACTGTAGGTAGGTACTAATAACAACAAATATTAAAATTATAATAAAGTTGAAAATTTAAAGGGATCTTGAAACAAGTGAAAATTTGATGTTCTTTCTTTGAAGTTGCCTGATTTGTAAAATACGGAACCCTTCGTGTGCGGGTCGACTCGCACTTGGCGGTTTATTTTATGCATCCACAACTAGTAACTTTTTGTTAAGCAACAGTTGCAGCATGAAAACATTAATATTCCAGAGCCAAAAGTAGGTACATAATATAACTAAATAATTATTACCATTGCAAAACGTTTTTCAACAAAAAGCAAAATTGCTGAGGATGCACTATGCAAAAGAGAACAAAATCAAAAATCAGATAGCTACCAGCCTTTTAGTTAAGCTTTCGTTAAGCTAGAAACAGACTGGTCCCACGTATGATCTGGACGCTTGGATTTGTATGAAATCTGGTGAGCTAGCGACACACTTATCGTACGCTACGCCACCCCGGCCTTCCGACGTTTCCCACCTTGCGTCGCGTTCGTTGCGTGGCGTGGGCTCAGTCTGTTTCGGCCATTATTCTGTGCTTTTGCTGAAGTATCCATTTTTATACTTACCGCCGAGATAACAAAAATAAAGATACATAGCATTATTGTTGTCTAAAACCACACTACACGTGCCAATCAGAATTCTATCAAAAATGATTTATCATTACCAAATTACCACGGTGTAATCGAATCTAAGAAACCATCAAATATTAGATATTATCTTGAATTCGTCATGGTGAGCATAAGATAAGGTAAAGGGGGGGTTTACCGTGCTCTTAAGCGAGAATGCCTACAGCTTAGCTTGTTATAGGGTTAGACAAAAAAATAAGGTTCTGTAAAGAAAGTTATTAAGCTATACCTATAGCGTGACATAACTGCTAAAGTCAAACACAGAAAAAATAAATTATCCAATAACAAAAAATGGCAAAACGCGGTATTATCGAACGTATTATATATAATTATCGTATATAATACCGTGCTCGAAGTTGATTAAACCGTCATACAAATTTCTATAAGTAAATAATATTCATGATTTTTATGTACAATGTAATGTAGTATGTGAACGTTTTCAAAAAAGTGTACCCTACACTTTTCGGTTATGGGTTTGAAGTATTAACAAGTACTTAAATATAAATGTCTGGTGAATATTTTAGAGACAGTAATTTTTCTCTATTCTACCCTAGACAACAATGCCCGTGCTAGGCCTACAGATAAGTTTATACCATTTCACTATATTTAAGAGAATATCATATGTAGTATAATTGTCTTCGTTAAAATACAATTTAGAATATAATAAGGGAAGAGAGCGTCACGTCAGTTTTGTGACGTTTTATCCGTGACCTACAGATTAATTTTATAATTTCTCGTAAAATAGATACTCTAAAGTAAAATACCTAAACAAAATTTAATAAATTACAATACATCTTAAGAATTTACTTATCAAAAACCCATCAAAAATGTCACATTTAAAATCTTATAGTAAATTCGGACATAATACACTTTGTTTTGAAAACGCTCTCATGCCCAGCGTAGGGTCTATTGGCATTACCCCCATGCCCACATTATGATGATAGCCAATAAAGCACTTATCAGGGGAAGACCTGCGTCCAGCAGTGAACTAGTATAGGAAGTAGATGATGCAACCAAAAGGTGCCAACGGGACCCTATTACTAAGCCTTCACTGTCTCTCCGTCATAGGTCCATGAGACCATGAGACCATGATCTATGAGACCGTAATTTCCAGCGAATCGCATTAGTTTTAAATTAAACAACGTTTCTATAAATAAATCAATAATACAATCAAATACGCAATGTACAAAAACCCTTAAAAATAATTAAAACTATAGCAAAACCTACAACATGTAATTTACAACGTTATAAAAAACATAGATCACACTTCATACTTTTACATCACATTAATAGCGAAAGTTTGGATGGATGTGTTACTTCTTCAAGCCAAAACTATTGATTGTACCTACTGGGCTGAAATTTTGCATAGATGTAGGTCTAGACCCGGGATAACCCATAGGCAACTTTTTATCCCATACATATGTATATGGATATGTTCACGTGGAATAGAATAGAAATAAAAAAAAATATATATAAATATTTTTAAAAATTTTGATATTACACGACGCGTGCGATGCCGCTTGTATTATGGTTCATTAAAATATATAAGTGTTATATCATTTAATATCACTTATTATGTCATAAGTATAAAAACCAAAAAGCACCAAAATTATAAAACATTATTGCTTCGATGTTTGTATATTTATTTTATTTATTTGCGCCTAAGTGTAAATTCATAATTAATTTTTTTACAAAAACTGAAAACCGACTTCCAGTATTTATTTATATATACACTGCTTTTAAGTTTAACGGGACAAACAATAATCCCCCGGGAATTAAATTTATGTTATATATTTACCACTCCGGGATCATTCTCTATACAAGAAGAATCACCTAAATCGGTCTACAATTGACGAAGAAAGTGGTGATAAGACATAAAACAATATACAAATAGAGACTTCCGAGTTAAATTACTTTAAAAGCATATAGTACTTTTCAAGACCGTGATATTCCGTTGCGTTTAACGCGTTCACTAATAAGCTTCGGCGACCCGCAGCTTGGAGGGGCGCGTGGGCGTCGTGGCACTAATAGTGTTAAAGCTGTTCCAAATTCAGCTGTTCTAGGTCATGTTAATTCCCTTATAGTATATCATTCTACTGGTGTATTTCAGACATATTAGTTTAAGATTTCAGGTGTCACAATGAGTTGGACTTGCAAGGGACTGAACGCGTCTATCTTTAGACTTCCGTTGGAGTTTTCTAGAAGGACAGAAGAGCAATAGGTACATTTTGAAGTACTACTTTACTTTCAAGCAAAAGATTGTGGCAAGTTTTTTGTTGCAATTTTTAGAGTTCGTCTAAATTCTCTGTTAATTTCTTTATCGTACTGAATTCTTCTGTTACCTATCCGTGTATGTCGGGTGTAATAGTGAGCTGTACTTGCGAACGCCCTATGAACGCGTCTTCATCTTTAAACTTCCGCTGGAGTTTTCTAGAAGGGCAGAAGCAGTGTGAATAACAGCAGTACGTTTTAAAGTAGTAACAGCAAGCAGTACTTTCGTGTCAAAGTACTTTTCAAAAGATTGTGGCAAGTTCTTTGTTACGATGTTTAGAGCTGTTCTAAATTCTCTGTAAATACCCTTATCGTATTGAATTCGATAGTCTCCTATTGGTGTAATTCAGGTGAAATAATGAGTTGAACTTTCGTGCGCCCTCTAAACGCATCTATCTTTAAACTACCGCTGGAGTTTTCTAGAAGGGCGTACACATCACTGGCTGCGTGCGTCGGCTTGTCGTTTATATGGGTCACGATATCGCCTGGTTGGAGGCCGCCGCTGGAAAAAGGGGACATATGGTATATAAAGTAAAAAATTATTTGCCAACTGTTTGACACTAAAAGTGGTCGCGACGCTCCGAGCCGCTGCCATTTTGGTGTGAATTGGGCCTTAGTGAACTGTAGGCCAAGCACAAGGATTGTTGTCTAGGCTACCTAAGGCCATGTGACGTAATGTTTCACTATTCTACAATAGTGAAAAATTACGGCACATGGTCAGCGAATGCGTAAAATATTTAAAATTTATTCCTTTAACTTGATGACGATGCAATGTCATTTTTGTCTATTCTACCCACTGAGCTCCATTAAACAGGTACAAAAGGTCAAAAAGGGGGGGGCTTTTCGTCCATTTTTCAAATAGTGGTCTACTTACAGACTTCTCTATATTTTTCCTGCAAAATATAGATGCATATCTACAAAGGCTACATACATTTCAGATGGAACGCTCTGCAGACTTCGTAGATAGGGGGGAAATGGGTATTTTTTCGAGTTTTTCAAAATATTTCAAAAAGTGTTAAACCCACAGAAGTTTCAAAAACTGTTTTGAGATGTACAACCCGATACCTTTCATTTTATACCCCAATTGACATTGTAGGTCTCTTTTAAAATTTCGACAACACAATTTGTACGGAAAATTTTCATTTTAATTTTTAATTTTTTTGTCTTTTAATCTGTATCGGCACACGAAATGTATTATTATTTTAAATTTCACGTTATTTGCTGCTGTAGTTGCTGAGATATTAAAGACGGAAAAAAGGACAGAAAAAGCGATGCGATAACGGTTTCGAAACCGATCTCCGATCTTCGAAACCCTAAAAACGAGTTACGTTATGTGATTAAATTGATTTTTAGTATGATTTTTTCAATATTTTGACTTATTGGAACGTATCCCTACATTCCTGTACAAATTACCGTTCCGTATCCACGGTTTCAGTATTCTCGGCATATTTATGGAACGTATACCCCGCGAATAAAAAGCTTTTACTGTATTATTTAGTGGGGTTATAAATAGTTATAAATGCAACGAAAGTTTGATTATCCTTGTATTTTTAGGTTCTTTTTAGTGTAATCATTGCTTATAGGCGGTGTATCGACTGATCCGTATCAATACCAGTCGGAAGCGTCCTTATGACGCTGGCTGCATTGCCCCGCTGTATGGCGATGCTGATGCGCTGCGCAATATAATAGAGTGGAATAACTTACCTATGAGCCGGTGATCCAATGATAACCTTCCACACGAGTATACCATGCTCTATGTTAGATGGCATCTACAACAAAACAATATGTTATTTCAACTGCACATACATTTTTAGGGTACAAGAGTTTCAACGGGACCCTATAACTAAGCCTCCGCTATCCGTCCGTCCGTCAGTGGGCTGTATCTTATAAATTGTAAGTTGAAATTTTCAAATAGTATTTCCATTATCGTTATCACAACAAATAATAATTACAATTACAATTTTATTTATAAAGCCGATTTACATGTCAATGTCTTTTTGTAAGTATACAAAGCTTATACAAGTTCTTAAATAATTTGAATTACACATAGAGACAATACATATTATGTAATTAAATAAATATAAATTATCATATAAGTTTAACATAAGTTTAATTCAATTAAATATTTAATATTTAATTGAATTGGGGCCGCAAGAAACGTGTTTTTATCGGCGTTTTGTAGTACGGAAACTATTGTGTGCGCGTTCGACTCGCACTTGGCGGGTTTTTTACATTATAGAAATAGCCGCGGGGCAGACCACCTGCCCCATTGTCAGGGCAGTAGGGAGTCAATGGACGCGGACAGTGGACACAAGAAGTAAAGATAAGTTGAAAATAAATACCAAATACTAAGACCGACCAAGGTGGCGTGGCATATACTCAGCAGTGATAGTTACCGGCTGGTATATAGGGTGCACCGTAACATGTGTAGTTACGTGGCACCCTGTATACAAGCAGCTCAGCCGAAAGGGGTGATTATGGACCACAAGGGGTCCACTTTTGTTAATTTGTTTTTTTAATTTTGAGTATTAAAAATAACAATATTCCTTTTTGTGTTCTTTTACACGCACTACCTCCTACATAACAAAACGAATTTGGTTGCAATGGCGAAGACGTCCAATGCTGTTATAGGCCTCCCCCAAAGATCGCCACACTGACCATCGCTGCCACCGTCCAGCGTCGCCATCGGTCCACCATGTGAGGGTTATAGGTGATCTGTAGTGTAGTGTGGCTGTCGCGGCGTAAGAATCGACCTCTTCAACGCAGCCCGTGTATATCATAAGCACCGACTAAGGGAACCTATCAGAGGTAGGGCAGCAGCTTTCGTGTATTTTAATGCCTCTACTGCGATCCGCCAAGTGTGGTGATTATGACAAAACGTCGTAGCACTCCGAGTGACACGACGGTACGTCACTGTCCAGTTGCCACTTATTTCAACAAAACATGGAAGTTGGGAAACAAATAGTCAATTTAAAAAAATATATAAAAAATGTCAATAGTCAATTTTGTTAGATCAGCCAAAATAGTTTTAGTTAAACACAAGTAATTGTGATAAATAATTGGTTATGTACAAAACAACATAATATGTAGTTTTATCAGATTCGCACAGGTAATTTAAGGAGCTCGGGACAGATTCGTCTTCTCATTCGCCGATGGCGTCGATGACGTAGGGCTTGTGTCACCCACGTGACCGTGATGTCTCGGAATGCCATACCTTGTATTATTTATTATATCATGGTTTGGGTGAGGCATGTGTTCAGCAGTGAACGTATGTACGAGTATGTTGATGGGCAGGTACACGTACCTCTGGATTCCTCATCCGGAGTTCCATCAGGATGTTGGGTGTTAGAGACAGCATTGTGATCCCGAGGTAGCGTCTAGACACGGCCGGCGATTTGGTTTTACCTGGCAGTGTAAACAACACGAGCAAGATAAAGACTTTTTCCACAAAGAAAGAACTCCTATTTACCGTAGAAATCAATAGACGGATCTTCCGTGAAGGAATAGATACTCTATACTCAATTTGCATGTTGTACAGGGGTCTTGATAACAAGTTTCAAATATGCACCCTATTAGGCACTGCAATTATTTTGCTAGGTGGCTAATACACTTCAATACATTTTATGAAATTACATATGTAATGCTAAGCATTAAACAATTAAAAGACATAAATAATAAAATTTAGTACTTAAATAAATAAATATAAATATTGCTGGACATTCCACACAACTTCATCTAGCCCCAAGCTAAGCAGAGCTTGTGTTTAATAATCTAGTAATAGTACTTTACGTGCGTTAGGATAGCCTAATGAACTAATAGAACTAATTATAGGTCTGTATGTAGATACATGCACTCGTGAACAGTTTCCGTACATGACATCCCCCTGCCTCACTCCTCTGCGCAATTATTTCAGTTTTTACCCTGTAATATTGAGGATGCCTGCCATATTTAAATTTATTATCATATTTATCAAATTTGCCGCACTTTTTCAGTATTATCTCTCGGCAGTCAGACTCTAGTTATAGTCTAAACAACGTAGTATACTAGAATCTTTGCCACTGTATAAGCAACTAGTCTATGTTCTTTTGATTTGGCGGATCTAAAGTCAAAGCCACCATCGCCACCATGAGTGTCCAAGTACAGGGCCAGCAGTCTAAACCCATCCAATTGCGCAGAGGAGTGAGACAGGGGGACGTCATATCCCGAAACTGTTCACGAGCGCGTTGGAAGATATTTTTAAGACGCTGGACTGGAAAAGTAAGGGCATAACATAAACGGCGATTACATCTCGCACCTGCGATTCACTGATGACAGTCTTAATGGCGGGGTCGCTAGAGGAGCTGAACCGGATGCTGGATGGCCTAGCCACAGCCTCGCGATCCATCGGTCTTGGCATGAATTTCGATAAAAACAAAGTCATGATCAATGGCCACATTGATCCAGGACCGGTCGTCGTACATGGCCACCTTCTCGAAATTGTTTCCGAGTACACTTACCTCGGGCAGATTCTGCAGTTAGGTAAGAACAATTTCGAGAAGGAGGCCAAGAGGAGGATTCAGCTAGGCTGGGCAGCTTTCGGGACTACGTCGAGTCTTCTCGTCATCGCAATGCTTGAAAACGAAAGTTTTCAACCAGCGCGTCCTACCCGTTATGACTAGAGCTGAGTCGCGGACACTCACGGTAGAGCTGGTCCACCAGTTCAAAGTCACTCAGCGAGCTATGGAAAGAGCTATGCTTGGAGTTTTTCTGAAGGATAGGATTCGTAGCAAATACATCCGACACAGAACCAAAGCTATCGACATAGCTCAGAGACTAATTCTCTGGGGGTTAACGTTTAGTCCGATCTTTTAAAACCAAGGAAATTTACACAATAGCTTAACACGGTGCAGGTGGTAATACTTACAATGGATGAGGGAATCTAACCAGGTAAGGTATATTTCCCTTCTTTTATAAGTTAGGCCAGATAGATAGGTGATTTATTCATGAACAATGTTTACAATTGTATTTGAATATGTACAGAGAACCAAAGTTATCGACATAGCTCAGAGAATTAGGAAGCTGAAGTGGCAGTTGGCCGGCCATATCTCGCGGAGAACCGACAACCGACAACCGCTGGGGTAAACGTGTTCTCGAGTGATGCTGAGCCGAGACCTTTTTTGCTGCTGTAACACTCAGCCCAGTCTACTTTTTGAAAATATTTTTGTGTACCTAATTGTTTTTGTCGTAATATAAGTAACTATTTTTCAAAATGTATTTTTATATCTGTTTTGTACTTATTGTGTATGAGCAGCAAATAAATGATTGTCTATGTCTACTATGTCTATGATGAAAGTCATAGCACCCTCTAAGTCTGGTTGAATTTGGATTTAAAAAAATCCAATACCTTACTATGATTTAACTTTGAACTATTATAACACCAATTCGTAAAACGCCCGACTTCGCACGGGTAGCAAAAGTTGCGTATCGGCACATACCTATATCAGTTGCGCTACACGTGCAACTGTTGTGTGACGTCTAGGGTCACTTTATGAATATATTGTGCGAGTGAGACAGGAGCGAAATAATTCAGACATTTATTTTTAGTTTTCTGTCACAAAAGGTGAAATTAAACCTTAAAACAGAAGAAATTTCGTATGTCTATGAATTATGACCAAACAAACAAAACATAGAACAGCATTGGCGTCGTTGGTTGAAATCATTGCTTATGCCATCTGCGTCTGTTGCGTGCGCCGTACGTCTCCTGTAGCTGGCCCACGATCACACCACGCCGACGCGGGCGGCGCGGCGGGGTGAGGAAGAGTGTCCATTATACATGTTATTATTGTATTATTCTCTGCTTGTGTAAAACCGACTAAAATCTTTAAAAAACAGGAATATCGATGCAGTTGTTTCATTGTATGTTATGTTTCAAATTCTACTTACTCTTAGAAAGAAACTCCTTGACATAATCGATGGGTATAGCAAACGATATGCCCGATGTGACCTTCATACTATTTATGCCGATCGCTTCTCCGTCCAGGTTGACTAGAGGTCCGCCGCTGTTGCCGAATGTTATAGGTGCATCTGTCTGAATGTAGACCATGTCTTTTCCTGGAAATCAATAAATAAATAATAAATCTCGTCTGCAGCTATATTAGTTCATAAAAAAAAAATGAAGAAATGGTTATTTCTGTACATAGGTAAGTTACATTATCATGGGTTGGGGTTCTCTTTTAAGCATAATATGCTTGTGTTAGAGTACCCCGCTCTTCCTTATCGTGTTCGTTCGTTAAATACACAAATCATTTAAAATAAATCCAAAAATTAATAAATTTAAGTCTGTATAAAAATACTGTGTGTTCAGTTTGGTAGTCCTGAGCACACCGGTCTCACATGAGTCCGGGCAACAAGACCTACCAAACAAAAGTGAGTACATGTGTGTGCGCGTAGGTAGTGTGTGAGTGTAGTATGTGTTGCGTTTGGTAATTTATACATAAACTTCAATTATTCTAGTACTTATGTATATATTTGTAGTTAATTAGGATTAAGGTTTATTTCGAAGTAATTTAAACAATAATGTAATGGATATATCTTTTTTCTCATGTTTCACTGCTGTAACTAAATTTCAATTACATACAAATTATTTGTGAACCTATAAGAAGCCAGAGGATTGAGCCCTCATGTATAAATACTTAACAAACTTAGTTAGAGCGAGGTTTCATTATCTTTGACCCTGAAAGATTTATTACAACTAGGTATGTACGAAATGGAAGACGCAAATAGCCTAACTACACTTAATATGAAGTAGATTGTAAGTTCCTACACCCACCTCTGTGAATAAATATTTTTTACCGACACCAACCCGCCGGGCTGTGTCAGCGGCGTTGATGAGGTCGACGTGTTAAGCCCTTAAGCTAGGAACTGGCAATGAGGTCAGACAAAAGATGGGATTAGAGATTCTCGTTGAGGCATCAAAACACACTACAAAGCTGAAATGAGGCTGTCAATCACCCAAAGTCCTGCTCCGGTATTTCAGGGAGTTGGGCTGGCTAGGGCCTGGTTAAGCACAATACACTCCCAGACGAGATGTCAGTGCAGACCCCAGTTCCGACACTTAGAATTAAAATGGGTAATACAATCTTACCTCTTAACCCAAGTTCCTCGCTGCCCCGCTGGGTAGAACTGACAACTCCGGCTGTGACCGTGTTGCTGAGAGCCAGCGGACTGCCCATGGCTACCACCTGCAACATTTATGATGTATTTAAGGTAATTCTATTTAATTAAGCAAATCCCGCAAAAATTGTGCAATCTTTATAATTATCCTTATTCGGGATTTATGGCCTACTGTCACTCCATTGCAAGTTTTTTGAGCTATCTTAGTCAACAACTTTTTTTTAACGTTTTTTATAGAGTAACTTGTTTCTGCCTGCGGCTTCGCACGAGTTTTTCTGCCTATATGCCTATATGCTATTTTAGGCCCAGAACTTTAAGCGCGCAAAGTTTCAGTATGATCCATTTGGTAGTTTTGGTGTTGTCTTCCCACAAACATCTTCACAATGGCACAAGCTTTCGCCTTTATAATATTAGTAGGATAATTAAAGCTAGTGTTTCTTGTTGTACAAACCCACTCGCCAGGCTCGATGGTGGATGATGTCCCGAGCTTCATAGTCGGCAGTCCCTTCACGGGTATCCGCAGGGTCGCCAGGTCCGACTTCAAGTCTACGTCTTCCACAAAGCCAGTGTGGGTGGATCCATCCTAGAACCAAGTGTTTTTATGAGATGTTGAACTTTTTGAAAGCTTGCTCAGTCATTGATCTATATTATTAAATAAATAACGCTGGACAATCCACAAAAACATCATCTAGATCGTTGGGTCTACCCATAACACAAGCTCTGCTAGGTTGCTAGCAGAGCTTGTGTTATGGGTAGGTACTAGATGACTGATAGATGAAAGTAAACTATGCTTGAGTAACCGTTTTCTATGGCATAAACGTCACTCAAACATAATCTGGGACTGAGCAAGCTTAGGTAATTTGAGATGTGTTCTTTGACTTTAACTAGATTGTGCCAGTGTTTGTTTCCACTTTTGAATCCACTCTAATACCCATAATAAACTATGAAAGCTTCCTCAGCCATCAATCTATATTTGAGTAAGTTTTCTATGGCATAAACGTCACTGAAGCATAGATCTATGTCTGAGCAAGCATTCATAATACGGGCCTAACAATTTTTCAGCAAATAGGCAATATTGCACAACAATTATAAGCTCCAGCCAAAACTTCCAGAAAATCGCATAGGTAATTTGTTATTTTTACTAACCATCAGCCGCACCTTAACAATAGCATTAGGCTTGTTCACCACAACGTGAGCGTTGGTCAAAATCAAGCCATCATCCTTTACGATAAACCCAGATCCGTTGGACAGAGTGATAGGCTTTCCTGTAAACAAGTCCAGCCTTCTTCCATCTTTTATCTCGATGTATACCACCGAAGGCGCAGAAACTTTGACCACATCAGCTATAAAATTAAACTTCTCCCGTCTCCCTTTCAATTCAACAGTAGCAGCGAATATTTTTTCCCTAAAATTATAATAACCTATAAGTCCTACGGCTACCGCCAAAACACTGCTGAAATAATGTCTTGTTTCCCGTGAATCTTCACTATATCTGTTTTTATGTGAAGGGACTATTCGTGCGACACATCTGAAGTTCACATTTTGCACAGGTTTTAGTTTGAAAAAGCGAGAAAATCTAGATAAATTCATTGTTGATGTTATTGCAAAATTGAATCAAGAATTTATTGACAACGAAACGAACGAATGGTGAATGATTGTCAGCTGTCGAGTCTGTCGACATTGCGACAACGTCGCGCGTCGCGGTCGTGTCAATCTGACTGATTGAATGAGATTGGGATGGGACAAAAAAAGCGGCTTTTGGTTACAAAATAATGGTTATCAATAACGTTATTTTTTCTCTACACACATTTAGAGCCAAAGCCCACCTACGCGGCAGATCGCACGCTGCAGATCCACGCACGACTTTGCTCGCATTTTTGATAGGTACCTACGCGACTAAACGTGGCGCGGTTCAATTGCATAGAAAATTACACCACCCCGCCTAATGGGTTATATGGCACATAACTGGTAGACAGTGAACACACTGATAAATAAAAATACTAAACTTGATTAAATATTTAATTATGTAAGTAGGTAGTACGTATTTTGTTGTAAGGTATAAAATAATTAATATTTTTTTTTATACAGATTGAATTTTCGAGACGGGACAGTAAGGGCAGGTTACAGGCTAGGTGGCAGGGACTTCCCGTAGTTTCAATTCTCAAACTTCAGTTGGCCTGAAAGAGTCTTGATCACAGTAAGTAATAGGATTGTTGGGCAACACAAAATATTTCAAGTTTGAAAATCGTTTTTCCGTACAAAATGTATGGAAATTATTTTTCGCGATTTCGGGCATATCTACTATTCAAACCTCAGTTGGTCTACTACAGACTTTTGATCCTTATAAGAAACAGGATCGATAGGCATCAAAAAAGTTTTTCAAAAAATTATAATTTTCATGCTGACTGTACATTTTTTCAAGAACCTGCGAATGCAGTTCATAATATCTTGAAAAGTTATGTATTGTCTTCTAGGAACGTTTTCCTGTAACTATAACGGTTAAGGTACCTGCCCTTACTGTCCCGTCTCAAAAATTCACCCTGTATACGGTACGGTAGGTAGGTATAGGTACTTATACAAATTTATATGTAAATAGTAGGTAATTATTTTTATAATAAGTATCTTATTTTTATAAGGTAACCCACAATCAGGTATATCTAAATTATTTATTTACAAGAGATTATGTTCTAAATCTTATTTTTAAAGGAACTAGTTATTCTAAAAGTTCGTAACTCGATAACAGATAGATATTCACAAAATAAACTGCTAAAACATCCTTCTAAATTCTCCATCAAACAGCCGAACTCAGATCATTAGGTAAAATCTTTAAATCTCTAAATAAGCACGATTATTATTGATCGCTCACCTACAATTTTAGGTACCTATAGGTACTTAACACAATATACTCATTTATTATTGTCGTGCTTTATCGTCTCTTAAAAATTAAAACTGATTTATAATAATTATAATAAACTCCAATTTTTCCACTTGTCGCATCCACAGTCACTGTTTATGTGACCACCGTTTATATTCTCAGCTTTACCATTTGCTGTGCTAATAATCCCATTGGCACTACCATTCACTCCATTCGTGTGACTAGTTCCATTGGTGTTACCATCAGACCCATTTGCTATACCTATTCTGTTTGTGTCTTGAGCTCCGTTAGTGTGGTTGTCAATTCCGTTAACGTCAGATACTGGGGTGTACGTGTAGAAAACTAGGCATAACGCTGTATCATCTCGCGGTAGATTGTATTTGATGTGTCTAGCTGCAAGCCAAGCGGCTCCCACCGCGCTCGTTACCCGGAGTTTGACCAGCTCCAGTTCAGTTGTTACCTGAAGATAAAATAAACGGTCGGGAATTTTGAATACTTTAACGAGATAAAGATACTTAATTGACGCAAGGAGGCTAATATGTGATTCATGGATGCAAACACCTAGACAAAACTTTTATTCTAACATGATGATTCATCATCACCATTCGATCTTACCCTCGGCTGTGTAAACCCTCCATATAATTTCGCATTAAAAAAGTTTGTAATTTGCAATTTTTCTAAGAATCCTAACAGAGCAGCTGCCTAGAATTGACAGGCTTACGCCCGAATACTCAAACGCAACTCAGATTTAAGCAGTACCTAGACAAAACTTTTATTCTAACATTATGATTAATCATCATCATTCGATCTAACCCACGGCTGTGTAAACGCCTCCATATAATTTCGCATTAAAAAAGTTTGTAATAATTTTTCTAACATAATCCTAACAGAGAAGCTGCATAGAATTGACGGGCTTACGCCCGAATACTCAAACGCAACTCAGATTTAAGCAGTAACTAGACAAAACTTTTATTCTAACATGATGATTCATCATCATCATTCTATTTTACCCACGGCTGTGTAAACGCCTCCATATAATTTCGCATTAAAAAATTTTGTAATTTGAAATTTTTGTAACATAATCCTAACAGAGAAGCTGCATAGAATTGATAGGCTTACGCCCGAATACTCAAACGCAACTCAGGGTTTTAGCACGTCGCAAGTGTCGAATTTTTACAGAGACAGATTTTCTTTGAAAACTGTCAAAAAACGCTACTTGAGACGTGCTCAAATCTGAGTTGCGTTTGAGTATTCGGGGGTTAACGTTTAGTCCGATCTTTTAAAACCAAGGAAATTTAACACAATAGCTTAACACGGTGCAGGTGGTAATACTTAGAATGGATGAGGGAACCTAACCAGGTAAGGTATGTTTCCCTTCTTTTTATAAGTTGGGCCAGAGAGAGAGAGGTGATTTATTCATGAACAATGTTTTCAATTGTATTTGAATATGTACAGAGAACCGAAGTTATCAACATAGCTCAGAGAATTAGCAAGCTGAAGTGGCAGTTGGCCGGCCATATCTCGCGGAGAACCGACAACAGCTCGGGTAAACGTGTTCTCGAGTGGAGAACACGTCTCGGCAAACGTAGAGGACGCCCTCCGGCCAGGTGGGATGACGATCTGCGAAATACTGCAGGCAGATGCTGGATGCGGCAAGACAGGGCTCTATGACGCTCGTTGGGGTAGGCCTATATCCGCAGTGGACTAAGAAAAGTTGATGATGATGATGATGTAGTAATTATAAAACATTAATGTAAGCCTAAAGAAAATGTAATACAATGGCTTACTGCTTAGTGCAATCTTTTTTAAAACCAAGTACATTTACAGAAGAGGTAAGGTAAGTTCTCTTCTTTTTACAAGTTGGGCTTACCGCTTAGTGCGATCTCTTTTAGAACCAAGGACAAAATTTCCTTGGTCCTTGGTCCCGCACCGTGTAACGCTCTAGTGTAAATACTTAAAAGAGAGAATCTAACTAGGTAAAGTATCTATGTATTTTTGTTGGTGTACAATAAAGTATTACTTATTGTATTGTAAAGTACCTTTCTTTTTACAAGTTCATGCAAGAACCCCTGCTTCAGTAAATCCCAGCTGTTCCACACGGACCCCACACACACGACCCGCAGCCGCGGTGGCGCCTTCGCTTTGTTTGCTAGCGCCGCGACGTGGGCGCCGAGTGAACCACCCGCGCAGGAGAACATGTGGAGTGCTAGCTCGTCACCGGTGTACGCTAGCTCGGATAGCTTAAGGGTTAGTGCTGGAACAAAAATTAACACTTGTGTGCCTACAAATGAAAAACTAAATCATTTTTTTCCGCTAACTTAGGTGTATCAATGACTATTTGGGTTTTTAAAGTGCTAACCCACCCTAAGGGAATATCACCCGTCGATGTTTTTAGGTGTTTTATTTTTTTTTACTAAATATAATATAACTTTAACAACCGTGATACTTAGGCGATCACCGGGGAAATGAAGAGCTTGACCCCCCCCCCCCCCCCCCACAACTCCCACAAATCATGTCGGTCCCTGTACCGTCACCTAAAGATACTTCCTACAAATCAAAACTTGCACATTATTTATTTTTCTTTTTAAGTAAAGGTTAATGAACAGCGTGCAGTTTATCAGACTTGATGTATTATTTCCAGTGCCTAAAGGATGTGTCATGCATGATAAAAGCGTGTTGGTAGGTACGGTACCTATAACAAAACATTACCTACCTACTCACATTTCGCACAAGATGTGGGTTGACTAGGTAGATAGTTTCTCCTATTTTTTAAGGGAACTTTTGGTTCTGTTTTTTATTAAGTATTATTAAAATCACGCTCTTTTTTAGACGTAATGAGGCGTTTTCCAAAAAATAAAAAACCTTATTTAAAAAATAAAAAAAATCGAAATATCCCTGCCATCTATTGAGGGCAGAGGCCCTCAATAGATGATTGATGATTTGATGGAGGATTTTTCGCGGATGAATAAATAGTTTGTGGTGGGTAGAGTGTCAACTTGTGAAGGGTCTATGCATTTAATTATTTCCCTTATCGAAGATTCAATTTCAAACTAAAAGCGCCATCTTTTCAGTATGTTCGAACTGTAAGAACATTTTCTTATTATTATATTACTGAACTGGACTATTTTTAGATATTAAGAAAACGCCTCATTGCCCTGTCTTTTAATAAAATATTCAATCAAATAAACTAACTATAAATACGGTTTATTAAATAAGACAAATTATACCAGCAAACTTGGATTTGTCGAAGCACTTGTACGCATGCGGCAGCAAGTCATCTCGGTTGTCCACACCGAAATGTTCCTTTATGAGGTCCCAGGCCGCGTGGATGGGGTGCGGGCTTGACCGTAAGTCATCTACTTCATCAAATACTGCCTTCACTGTGCGGTGGGCGATCCAATAAGCTGAAATAAATAAAAACTTTTGTTAGATAGACAGTTATCTCATTATTGTACCACACAAAGACAAATTACAATACAGAAAGAAATGCTGAGAACTGAAAAAGTTTCAGGCAACCTTGGTGCGGCCATAAGGTACCGGTTGTTATGAAAATACCTGTGATAGTAATAATAGCTATGGTGACTCAGATGGATGCACAGGTATTGTTAAAATTTAATGTTTTTAGACCAAAAAAGCAGTTACAATAAATTTCTAGCCGTATTTAACACAATAAAGTGTACAAAGTTGTCGAAGAACTTTTTTTAGATATTTATTAATTACAAAAACAATCCCAAAATACCAGCAATTAATTTTATACCCTTATAAGCCTTGTGAAGTTTGTCTTGGTACTAACATTCTTTTTGACTTTATTTGTAGTCTTAATTACCTAAATATTAAGTAATTTATTACAAACACATATGACATTTCTAAATAAGTATTTATTTTTTAAATAATAAAGTTATCAATCTAACAAGAGCAAACTCAAAGTAATTGTTGCGCTTGATTGGGTTTTTATGCATTGTGTACCCACTAGGACTACCTACACCTACAACCAAATACCTTTATGCATGAAATCACAATAAATCATATGGATATACTATATTATATTGGAAACTTACCTCCGCCCTCGTCTCCCAGTAAGTGGCCCCAACCACCGCAGCCACGCTTCTCACCTTCAGCTGTCAGCAACAGAGCGTTTGATCCTGTTCCTGAAATTCAAATAAATGCCTTATAAATATTTAACATTATATACCTATTTAACATGTAGGTACAAAAGAGAATGCGGCCGAAGCTACCGCTCCCGAAAAGGTATTTTAGCCAAGAATAATAAGCTAACAAACAATCTAACTAAAATAAATAGCTCCTAATATAAATTGTTTTGCCACAGCTGCTATATGTTAACGCCATGACTCCAAAACAAGTATCTACCTAGTAATTTGTGGAAAATAATTTACTGAATTTACTAGTCGGGTCTGTCTACATTCCAACATTATATTATCCAGATAATTAAATAAGGTACCTAGATAGATAAAGTTTATTCATCATAGCTGTCGGCGCGTGTAAAGAGAAAGTAGGCAATAACTAGCAGATAAGAACATACCTACCTAATTACTTTTATCTAACCGGCGGCGGCGGCACCGGCCCCTATACAGAGAAAGCACTAATGGTACATCGCCTACGCTTGAAATATTGCGCAGTTTACCTACAACGATGCTGTATAGGTTCACCGGTTTGATGCCAAATTGTCTTTACCTCTTGTTCAGTAGTAGGTATTAACTTGCCACAGTGAGAGCAATGTTTCAATTCAACTGTTCTTATGTTCAAGGTCTCAAGCTTTGAACTACGTTCCTACGATAACAGACGGAGTAGAAAATTATGATGTTGGGTAGCTTTATGATAAAGAGGTAGATAAACTTTTATCTAGTTAGCGATCATGAATTGCCAAACAATACTAAATGGCAATGGCCTTTATTGAAAAAGAAAAATAAACTGGAACAAATAAAATAATACCAACACAGCAAATAAAAGTAGTCTCACTAGCTACAGGAATATTAATGTCCAACTGTTTACATACAGCATCCAGCCAGGGTGAGAGGTTATCTAAAGACCTAATTATACGGCCCTGTTTCCTGACCTACTTTCAGATTGTTTTCAATTATGATTACGATTTACAGCATTGAAACGAATCGCTTCATTGTCTATATAAACGTTTTTATGCCATTGTTAGATGCTTCAAATCGGCGTTGTAAGCCAAATGTGCAAACTGAATAGATAAATATATTAAAATTTGTTCTATCCCAGCTTGCTCCATCTATTGTGTTTCTATACATATAATTTCTACATACAAAGACCTTTAAATATCAAACAACTAACCTTTAGTTTCGCGACTAATTCTGGCAACAGAAACCAAGTTTCCGACATTAGTTACCTACTCGGAAAAGTATTAATATTTACAAATGCTGTATCTTATCACCAAACTAATCCATTTATAGCTGGTTTTGATTTTATCTCCGTATTCCGTATCAACTTAATACATTCATGATCAATCTAGAAATTAATCAGTAGGTATGTTAGTAGCTAGATAAGTCATTGGACTGCTTAGTTTAATGAAGTCAAGGTCACTTCAAATCAACTTCCGATATTTGGAAACGTTTTTTTGTACGTAATACCGTGTGGTGGTAAGGAATATTTGTCGCCCAACAAAACTTCGGCAAACCTGGTTGTTAAGACTGGTCTATGCCCAACGGCTTTGATAACACAAAAAATTATCTGTAGCCGTATAAATAATTTGTTTTATTCGTGAAACGTTCAATTTATATAAAAAACTTTAAAAAATATTTGAATGAAAGAAAATTCTCTTTTCTTTAATTGAGACAAGGTAGTCTATTCGCAAAGAATTCCTGTGGAATGTGGATAGCCTTTGAAGATTTTCATTAGTTTAGACAATTAGATATTAGTGATTCCTCTATACGATCTACAACTCACCAGCAATAATAACCATGCCACCATTAGGTGCTGCTGTGAACAAGGACCCCGCAGTATCAGTAGCCACGTAGATAGCTTTGGAAGAGTTCGGATCCTTCTCTGTGACTCGAAATGCTAGTTCTGCGTTACTGCTGTCTTGTGCGCAGCCTGATAGTGTTAGACCCTGCGGATAAATAATGCGATAAGGCCGCCCATTGTACCTACTTGTATCTTATATAATGTCTTTTGTATTTACAAAGAAAATTACAATTCCAAAATAAAAACAAATTAGAACTAGTATTTACAATTGAAACAATTAAGCTAACTGCAGACTGTTGCAAACAATCTACAGGTAGCTCAACTGATCCATGTCAATACCAGTCGGAAGCGTCCCCAAGACTCTGGCTGCATTGCCCCGCTGTATGGCAATGCTGATGCGCTGTGCCAGATACCCGCCCGCACTCAGGTCACGCGTCGCGTCGATCAGACGCTCAGATAACTAACTTTTGTATTGTATATTTGTTGGTATACGTAGAATAAAGTATTTTGTATAGTATTGTATAAATAAATAATTATGTTGACCACCTGATTAATTATTTGAAATATTCGCCTATTAAAGAGCTACTAGAGGCTTTAACATAATTGATCGGCATGAGCGAGGCGAACGAAGTTAGCAGCTTGGATGATTTGGCTGTATGGTGAAATAGTTATTTCGAGCATCCAACCGTTGCGTTGTTGATCCGATCTGTGTAAAACTGGACAGTTATACTGTACAGATAAGACTAGTGAAATGTGCTGGCAACTTAGTGAGGCCAAAACCCTTAATGTTTTTGAGATAAGGGGGTCCAAAGGGGGTAAAATTTCGATTAGTTAGGGGCTAACCACTAGTAATTAATTTTAATTAATGTCTCAGGCTGATTATTGATAAGAGCTATCATACAACATTATTTGATACAAGCACTAACCGTAGGGGATTACGACACGTACTACGATATTTTTTTATGTGAAACAGAGATTTTCCTAAAAGGCTCTGGCTGGACTGAGGTTAAATATTTTGCCTTGTTCAATTAGATTCAACAGATGAAACATTTATTTATGAAATTTAAGAAAGCTTCAGACTCATTCATCTAAAACTTTAAAAATAAAAGACCTATTTTAAAAGTTATAGTTTCCGCTATTAATGTGGTCCCATGAATGACACATAATTATAAAACCATTACCAACGAATCCAAAGGCCTATCCTTAGGTAGTCCAGCGTCTTCTTTAGCATCATTGACCATAGCCAGTACTCTGTTTGCGCACTCATCGATTCCGATGCTCCAGTGGTTCGTGCCGGGTCCCTTCGCTTTGCCGATCACCACTCCATCCTCGTTGCAGATCACGAGGTTGGAGTGGGTTGCTCCTCTGTAAATTTAACTTATATTTACGTAACAATGCCAGTGTAGTGAATTTTATGTAAGTATAGGTTCATTTAAATATATTAAATAATGTTGAACATGAAATTAGTAGCAGATTTGTTGGTTTTTTCTTCCAATGTTGGTTTTGCTTAACAAAAATGGAACCAATATTGTCGTTTTGAGGAAGCAAAATCTAAAAAAGTCATATTCATACCATTTTTTTTTCAGGTTTTTCTAAAACCTATCACAGGCACCAGTCTCTCTCAAAACAGATCATAGTTTAAGGAAGATATAAGCTGGGTTATGTTCCTATTCTTATACATTGCTATATATTTAAGTCCCCCTGTATTAATTTATCTATAACTAAGCACCTATTGTGAGAGACAAATAAATGCTTATTATTATTATTATTTATTGTAATTTTATGCATACCTACAGTTAATGATCTTAGGTGTACATTATATTAGCTTAGTGGGTACACAATGCGTAAAAACCCTGTCAGGGTGTAACAACTGTTTGGGTTCGCTCTTGTTAGATTGATAATTCGGATATTTCATATTTTATAGAATTAATTTATTTTTTATTTTATGTCTTGATTGAAAAAGAAAATTACAATTAAATAATAAAAACAAATTAGAACTAGTATTTACAATTGAAACAATTAAGCTAACTGCAGACTGTTGCAAACAATCTACAGGTAGCTCAACTGATCCATATTAATACCAGTCGGAAGCGTCCCCAAGACGCTGGCTGCATTGCCCCGCTGTATGGCAATGCTGATGCGCTGCGCCAGATATCCGCCAGCTCTCGGGTCACGCGTCGCGTCGACCAGACGCTCAGATAACTTTTTAGAATTAATTAATTTAGGAATATCATAATAAAATAAGTTTTATCAAGAATAAATAATAATTGAATAAGATTTAAGTTTTCAATGTAATAAACGATCGCAAATTAATGTCAAATTAGAAATAGTTAAAATAAATCAATTTACGACCGATGTGGCGCGGCGTGCGAAGGTCCGCCTCCGACGCAGAAGGTTGCGGGTTCGATTCCCGCCTTGGGACAAATGTTTGTACGATCTGCAAATATTTGTTCCGGGTGTTCTGGGTATTTTCTATATATAATAAAAAATATCTATCTATGTTATGTATTGTATTATGTTTATCAGTCATTTAGTACCCATAACACAAGCTCAGCTTAGCTTGGGGCTAGATGATGCTGTGTGGATTGTCCAGCATTATTTATTATTTATTTATTTAATCTATGTCTAGGTACGTAATAAAAGTGTTCTACTCTTGTTATAAGTCAGCCCAAATCAGACTGTTTATATTAATCTATCAAATATCAAAGTCCTACTTTTACCTATAGGAATGATAATCATATTAATCATCCCAATCTTGATCAAATACTGTTTAGCAATGTTTTCTATTTATGCAAAATTTGCAATTTACGGATCTAGTACTTACTAACTATGCCCTAGCCAAACTCGATGTACAGTGTTTCTAAACAAACCACGACCTAAATAAGTAAAAATCTATTGCTTGGCGTCGAGTTTCAGATATAATTGTAAGCAATAATAATTGAAGCAAGGGTCTCAAATCGACAAGTAATGTAAATTGCGTATAAAAGACGCAGCAACAGAGTGAATTTTAGTTTAAGTATGGGCGTTTTGTTAGCAAACATTCGTTTGGCTAGTGTTAGTTCCTTATATTGCAATGATACTAACCATTGTGATCAACAGCTGTTATCAATGAAGCCAAAGAAAGGAACCTATTTGTACATATAAGTAATTTCGTTTTTTTTTTCAATTTTGCGGTTTAATAGTAGAGAGACTGCATAAGGAAGTACCCGAAGTGCTACCATTACTTATCTATTGATTAGAAAACTGATCTGCTTTCTATCAGGAATCAATAACCACAGATAAGGGATTGTTTGGGCTTGTAATCTAGGTACAATTTGCTTGTATAAAGATAAGATACTTACTAGTTATTAGGATCTTACACGTGAATATTAATAATACAGATGATCTATTCCCATGATGGGTTAGTATTCACCAAAATATTAGGTAGGTACTTAATTATCTTTGAATTGGTAGGATGGGATGAAATAAACGTTTGCGTAAGTAATTTTTTTTTAGCTTTTTAAGGTATTTATACTTTTAAGAAAGGGTTTGTGTCCACGGATACCGGGATTTATTTATTTATTTATTTATTAATAAAGGTTTACCAACCACATACATAACAATCATTTAAAACAAACTTATAATTAGGTTCTGTTCTGATAAGCATGTTACTAACAGCTAACAGGTAAACACGACATTTGTAAGAATGACCTTCACAAATCTACTTAAAAATATATACTTAAACTGAATTTTTATTTTTTATGAATCTACATAATAAAAATAAACTATCTGAGAATAAACTATACAAAATAACTTTGTTATTAACAATAAGACCAACTATATTATGTATGACTACTTAGATATATTTAATCAGGCGGGTCCTCTAGAGGATATCGGAAATGGTCCAGCAATTTCATCATCAGATTGAATTAGCCACTGATCCCGCCAAGTTGTATCCACTGATACCGGGATCGGTTTCCAACGAAAAACAAATACTTAATATAGGTTTGCTTGTATCCCATTTCAATAAGTTGAACAACTTCATCTATACACTAGCATTTATACATATCGTGAGATTGATGCTTCAGATAAGGTTCTGAGTTCCTAATTTTTTCCATAATTCTGTCTGGTAGGTACCTATGTCAAAGCAAACGGGGGATTATTTTTACCGCAAAGTATTAGAATGTTAAAAGTACAGGCCAAGTTCATGACTTATCGATATCGACGCATTATTATCACCAAATCAGATAAAAGTAACGATATCAACATTGTTGTGAACGCTATACGCGTCACAGTTTTTTTTTCTATCAAAGAAGGAAGTTGGGGAATGTATTGGGTTACTTTACTTACTACAGCACAACTTTCGTATTTTAGCAAGTTTTTCCAATTACAATAGGTAAACCATTTAATTACAGTAGGTACCTTGGATAGGTATTGTTTTTATTTCATATGAAGTTAATTTGGGCTTTGTTTTTTAACCCGTGAGAAGGCACCACGTTTAATTTTTTATCGTGATTTTTTTGAAGTCGTGATAAAATCCAAAATTTGTTAATTAGTTATTTGCGGTAGACCGTAGAAGTTGCATTCATGTTTCATAGTTTTAATTAAAACTCTTGTTTACGAATTAAATAAATGTTGTTTTATTCATTATAAACTCATTTATAGCCAAAAAATACAAATTTTGGAGAAATTAATGCATTTAAAGTAGTGTGAGTAATTTGTTCACGCGCGCTAATACGTGTAACGAAATTAGGCGCACCTTCTCACGGTTAAAAAATCTACACACTTTTATTGTTGAATCTAACAAAATTACCTGCAGTAATGCGGGCTAAAAAAATATAAACCAAAAGGATTGATTCTTTATCTATTAAGTTAAGCTTCGTAGCAGGTAATCGATTATGTGGGTTGATAGCCGAACAGGGAAATAACCTTAAGGGCCTTCGATTTACGAGTACATTGTGCAGATTCACGTGCTTGTATATTTTTTGCGTTTTACTTTTTTCAGCATTCAAAATAAAACACACGGAAAGTAACGGAATTTACCGCAAATTGTAAATCATTTTCTATGAAATCATGTTATTACAAACTTCCATTGAAATTTTATTTATGTAGCATTTGATACCTACCCTGTACCTAATGGTAGAAATGTTTAAATTAAACATTTGTTTAAACATTAAGCATTAAACTGCAACATAAAATTACCAAACGCTCCAAAAGTAAAATTAAATATATCACTATGGTCATAGATTAATTACTTTTCTGCTAGTTTTATTCTTAGTAGAACGCAGCAAAATAAAGCACGAAAAAGAAATATCTAGTGTGAAACGTAATCGAACCACCTTAATCAATTTCTACGAAGAAGCACTTGATATGAGTACCTGGGTAGCTTATATAATCAAAGGTACTTTACCCAGTAAATACTTATTTGACCTGGCTTTTCCCAGATTGTTAGGATTTGACATTTGCCGATGACACTGCACTTTTGTTTAGTGGTGACTCTTGGGCTGAAGTCTTTCATCAGGCTCAAACTGATGTGAATAAGGTAGGTTCATGGCTCAGAGACAATATTCTCAAACTCGATGTTAGCAAAACAAACTACATGACGTTCGCGCTAAGATCCGATCATCTCCCGCCATCAACTCTGAATATTACCTTAATTTTTGATTATTTCGATCTTTCATGTATCTTCATTACATTATTAGTTAGTAACATGTTAAAACGACTCTGTAACTCTCCTTACTACTTTATACACTTTGAGTATAGTGCATCGGGGTAAGATCGTATTCGGGTTAAGATCGGATAAATCTAATAACTCCCTAATCTAGGGTGTTTTTGGGTTGTTGGCAACATAGTCGGCAACGCCATTTTGTCGAGCCCCCCCCATCAGTTGCCGTCAGCCGCTAGGTCGTGTAGGACGTGTGATATTTGTGTGAAAATGGAAATGTGTGTGAAAAATGTTTTTCTTGACTAAGACCGGATAATTTTATGTTATAGCACTTAAGATCAGAGCTATAGAAGCGGTTTTAGAAGGTAGTCCGATGTTACCCCGTCAACGTCCGATCTTTCCCGTAGTTTTCAAAATATTATTGTAACTTTAATCGTGATTAGCTCTGTCATCTTTACGTTTAGAGAATTGTCAAATACTCTGGTTTATAGACCTATCTTTTAAACGAAACTTTGGTATATTTATAGGTGGGCCAGCATTTTTAAAACCTACGAAAAAAATATTTTGTAACATCCTAATAGTTTTCTAAAAAAGCATCCGTTCTTACCCCGATGCACCTTAATTTTACTTATGTTTACCTGCCACGGAATGAGTACACTGGTGTCCTGTGCTACAGGTTTTTCATAAACCTATAACAGGCACCAGTCACTCACATCACAGGTAGATAAGCATTTATGTACTTGTCTATGTCTTTACTCTCCCACCAATAGCTTTTACACTACCTAAGCAGGCTCTTGCATGTACCATTTAAAATACATGAAGTGGTAACAAAAACATTTCTTAATCAATCAGTTTGTATCTAAATTAGATAGTTGATAGAACTGCCTACAAACACCAAAAAACGCAACTGTAGTTTTTTTGCACATTTTGCAAACCTTAACAGTGCGGGCAACCCATATCGGACCGCACTGTTAACGCGTGTTAACTGTTGAGAAACAGTAAGGACAAATTTTGCGAAATGGCTACCTTCCTAGTTTAAGTTTGATTATGTGACTACCTTCGTGAGTTTTTTTTTATAATTACATATGTTTTAATGTTAGATAAAATTATAGGACTAATTGGGTAGTTCCTACCCAACAAAGATGGTTTAGGTGGGTATTAGATGGGTAAGTCTTAAACAATTATAACATTTATAACAGCCAGTTTAGCTTGAGCATCATATAAACTCAAACGAAACTCACAAAGAAATTAATGAACTGTGCTCAAAGTCACGTCTACTTTTTGCAATTTGATCCAAAACCTTCGTACCGATGTCATATCGTACGAAATCGATTTCCAGAAATCTTTCATAAATACCACAAAAACCTATAATACGTAACTAACGTAACGAAAACAAACGACTTATTGGGTGCAACAAAACAGGTTGTCACTGATCTGACATTTACATAAATTCAATAAGAGAGTAAACTTATAAAAATTCAAGGGCGACTACCTACAAAATTGTTTGAATTATTTAAATTCTTGTGTACTTCGAAATCATGATTCTAAACCTTGAGTGTAAAGAGCTAAGGCTTTATATTAAATGATGTAATTTTGTTGGTGTGGTTGACAAGCCGATTGAATAATGCAGCCTGATTGGCTAGTGATTGCAAGCATGCGCCTTTATACAATTTATCGGACAAATAGTAGGTACCGTCTACAACTGCATACCTACCTAGATACCTACAAAAATAATTGTTGTTATTCTTGTACCTGACTTGTGGGAACTTCTATGATTGATGATTACAGAAAGCGGAGTTTAATGTTTGGTTAGTAATGTTGGTACATGTACATAGGTAGGTATCTAACTAAATTGATCAATAAAATTGGTAAGTACCCAGATTACCCAGTTTTTTTTAATAACTTTAGCAGGTAAGTACCTAGATGGCGCTTATTAATCAGGAAAAATAAATAACTAGGTACCTACTTCTCCTAAATATGTGCGTGAATAAAATAAAAAAGAGAATTAATCCTACAAAATTCATTTATTTACCAAAAACAAAAATTATACAGGTTACAGTGATCCCCGCACTTGGTAGGTAGGTTCAGAACCTGAATCGTGGAAGGGTGATCTACAATAGAGATTTACTATTTTTAAGACTACCTACCTACCTAGGTAGGTACCTACTACTAATCAGAGTAGCTAGTCCACTCGAGACAATAACAAATTATTGATGTATCTATGTACCCACCTTGTTGATAAAAATACCTCGTCTATTACCTAGTTAATGCAATAATTATTTTTAGCATTGTTCTACTAATTACAAATTTGTGAAACCTGTAGAATGCCCCAAGGCAAGCCTTTCTACTCTTACGACTAGCAATAATATCACTCACCCTTCTACGCCTCCAAAATACATAGCAACTTGTTATAAAATATTAAAATAAACAGATAAAATAATTTATTTTCAGATAACTGTAATTTAATTGGAACTTCCCCGTAAAACTATTATTATTATTGTTAGAAATGTAACACGTGTTTCTCACTAACACGTCCACAACAACACTAAATTGAGTGAGCGGAGGTGAGTGACATTAATGACATTGAAGGGAATATTTGACAATGACAGATAACAGTCAGTAAAATCGTTCATTCAGTAGCATGTTTTCACACGGTTTTACCGATACTTCTTATAACCGTTAAACTATAACGATAACTGCGATAACCGTTACCGAGGACATGCTCATAACCATAAAATGCACTAAAGGAATACCTTTAATCACAATGTGTGGGCATAAATTCAATGAATATTAATAATAATTGTGTAGTTAAGGTTATAGATGTAAAGCAGCGGGTAGACACCGGTATCCACCAACGTCCACCGGTATCCACCATTTGGCTGCCAGTAAAAAGCGGTAGTAACCTGACTGTGGAACGAGGAAAGTTGCGTTTTTTATGACTATGAAAATCGTTCTGGAATGGGTTTTTACGCTTAATGGGTGATTATTTGTATCTAATATTTTTATGTAATTCAAAAAAGTCAATAAAATAAAGTTCCTCATACTATTTTCGCCGCTTTTTTTACGTTTTTAAGGTTTCGTGATCGGTTACGAAAACCGGTTTGTCCGTCGTTTTTTCCCTCTTGAATATTTCAGCAACTACCGCAGCTAATAACTTAAAATTTAAAATAATATTATATTTTGTGCACCTGTACAGATTAAAATATATATATTAGTTATCTGTTTAAAAATTTCGACATCACAATTTGTACCGATGAAACCACACATCACAAATTGTGATATCGAAATTTTTAAACAGATAATAAATTTATAATTTAATGGATAATATATAAATTTTATATTTAATTTATAAACCCCAGTATTTACCAGGATTTTATATAGGTGTCCACCGTTAACAGCAGGTGAGCACCAATTGGTGGAAACCATTTGTAAGCCAGCTTCGCATCTATAGATAAGGTACTTATTATATGTAATTACCTACTATAGTCGCAATCGAGTTGAACTAATCGAGCTCAAACATGAAAAGGGCTTGATATAAAAATAGGCATTAAAAAAAACTACTTTGGCCAACCAAAAGATAAAATGTTTTTAAACATTGTCCCCATATTTAACCTAAGAATCAGTTTTTGGTTGTTTATTTTTTGATTGAATTGGCGCTTCTTGTCGATTTGAACACTTTCCAGAATGCTTAGTGCTGACTTCTCGTTCTGTTGTCGAGTTTGAAATATGAATTTCAAACTCGACAACAGAACTGGAATATAGGATTTTTGTATTGCGAGTTGAAGTCGCTGTAGGATAGTAAGTAAAACTCAATTTAAGTAACATTTCGTATATTTCATACAATTTTATCATTCACACATAGGTATTTTACATTCTACCTATCGAATATTTAAACACTGGAAAAATCAGATAGGTAAGTATTTAACTTAAGAGGAACGATAGTATTTTCATATTTTAGGAGCGATTATGGAGTAAAGATTTTATTTGTACAACATTTGTACTGACAAAGGGCACCAAAAAAATTTATAATTACAATTACTATTGGCAATGCATCTCAAATGCATTGAATCACTATGTTAAAAGAGGTAGGTAGCTCAACCTGCTGGTGAGGTTATGATGAATATTCTGATAAGGTGGAAACGATGTTTATTTTTCGGTAGGTAGGTATTTTTCCTTGGTAAAATGATTTACAATATAATGAAAACTAATGCCATGAAAATACCTGTCAAGGTAATATTATCTACGTATTCAGAACCCTCAAAACTTGGACTTTTTTAGAGGTCCTAGTTTAACTAATATCACACACATTTGTGTCGAATGTAGGTATTTGTTATCCTTATTGCACACAAAATAGTTACTATTTTTGGAAGAAAAGGCGATAATTGAATTTTATGAAGAGGAACTAACTACAGGTATTATCTAGCTTATCTACTTAGAATTATTACTGGGACATTTAGGACAATATTATAAATAACGAAGCTTTCACAGGCTAATTAAATCGTACGACATTCTACGTAAATTATTATTGCATATTTTAAATAACAGGGTAATAAATCTAGTACCTACACTAAACATTTGTAGGATTTATTTTTTACTAATCGATTAGCATACCCACGAATAGTACTTTATAAACATTTTAATATAAATAACTTAATAGATTAAAACATTATTCAGACAGTCTTTTCAATAATAATATTTCATTAATAATTCTAATAGCTCCAATTTAAATATAGCTCAGATTTCATAAACAAATAAAACTACGATTAATATAAACGTTACCTACAGTTTAGACACGCATGTTATTTTAGGTACGTTACTTTCAAAACGCATTGTTAATACCCGTTATTTGGTTAACATCGACGACTAGATCTTTACACATCACATAAAGTTTGATGCAATTATGAGCGTTTATTTTGCTTCTTACGTCCTGTAAAAAAAAAATATTTCTTACGTCCTCACAATAAGGTTTTATTTTTCTATAAACATGCGACGGTTGACTGGAACTGTGGTGTCTGCCGTCGCATCGCATGACGTCACCTGGAAATATTTTAAACAAGTTATGTGACTGCGCCATCTTTTGAGCATCGTGTATTAGTTAGGTACTTAGTTTACTTGGCCATATCCTAGAATTGATCACTTCATGATGTAACCGACCATTTCATGAAATGGTTGTATTTCATGAAATGGAAAATACGCGCTGCCCACATCATGATGTAGTCTGACCAGATCAATGAACAATTATCGTTTGACGATATGAAACGCTAAACGCACGGCTACTTCATGATATGGTCAAACATTAATGATCGTAATCATAAAAATTAAATAGTTACATTATCCACCGTTAGATGCGCTGATATTGTTTTGTTTTGAGTGTTTTTGTGATGTCGGCGGACAATTATTCTGTTGTAGAAGCATTATTAATTATTTGATTGTAATTTTCTTTGTTAATTAAGCCCATTACCAATTACAAAAGCTAATAATAATAGGCCAATTGAAGATATAAAGCGAGACAAAACTACTTGACTTTTCGAAGTTTTGTAGGTATACTTAGAAATTACAATTAGTTACAAAGAACAATTTTTCGTAGGTTTATTTCTACTAACATAAAAAAGTTCCTCCATTATTTGGTTTTTTATTAAATCTTTGATGTCAAGGAAACCCTACACTAATGAATGATATGACCGAACGTTAAACGTTATGCTTAAACGATATATGTAGGTAGTCAGTTTTAGCTAGCCATATCATGAAATGGTCGGTTACGTCATGAAGTGATCAATTCTAAGATATGTTACGACATAGGTATTCTAGAGACAGCCTGCCAACTTTGAAATAGTTCAAGTTTCCCAAGTAGTTGGCAGATAGCGGAGTCAGAGCCGAACAAGGAGTTTTCTCAAAGCATTAGCTATAGCTAGGTAGGCGCTGAGATTAGAAAACTCATTAGTAATAACTAGTAGGTAGTTACTAAAGAGTTTTCCAATCTCGGCGCTGACAGGCGCGTCGTCCACAGCTGAACATGGGCCTCCCAATAATTGTCACAAGCCACAATGATACGCTACCCAAATCTAGCGGTTTCTTACAAACTTTACTAGGTTATTCACGTTGCGCCTTCCGTTACGTACCTCCAAAAGATTTACTACCTAAATCTTTATCACTTGATAGTCATGGGGGCTCAAAACGATTGTCGGTTCTGCGAGCTTTGCTGTGCCTTGCCCACTGGCACTTGAGTTTTGCTATTCTCTGAGCGATGATTCAGTGCTATTTCGTAGTTACCTCTCAGCAGCGGTAGGCACCTGAAGGCTGGATGCATCAGCCTCCTCCAGTGAGTGGGAGTGCAGCGGCTTGTGATTAGCTCGCCGCGACCCCCCGCCCTCTTCAGACTCGCGTCTCCCCCCGCCGCCGGCACAGAAGCACTTGCAGATTATGCGCTTGAAAGCGAACCTGGAGAAGAAGATCTTTTAGTTTACATTCGTCAGAAAACCAACGACCATATTTAATTTTGTATTGTAGGTACACCTTGGCAAGATCTGAGCCCCGAGTCTGGTTGACGATAGCACAGACATTATAGTTTCGAGACTTGATGGTGACGTCTTATTTTTTTTCTATGGGCTTTGGCACTGCACCCATCTCTATCGTGTGGACATGGAGCTATGTCAATCCGTACAAAAATGAGACGTCTTTTCACAATTTGCTCACCGTCCAAATACGCTGGTTGGTATGGTACGGTACCTAGCTATTAGATACCTGCTGCAATCTGAATGCTATAAACATAATTTCATGTTTTTTTATTAAAACTAAAAACCGAGTTCGCACATTTTAACTGTTTTTTAAGTTTTGCGGGACAAATAGTAATCCATCGGAAATAACAACCCCGAGATCATTCTCTATACAAAACCAAAAGTATCATCAAAATCGGCCGACAATTATTGACGGAATAATCGACAAACAAAAATAAATATATACATACCTACAGCCGAATATAGACCTCCTTTTTTTTGAAGTTGGTGAAAACCATGTCCGTTCTACTCCCACTCACCTGAAGTCCTTAGAAAACAGCGCATAAATGAGCGGGTTAATCGCAGAGTTGCAGTAACCCAGCCAGAACAACACTGAGAACAGTAGATCTGGTACACACTCCTCGCAGAAGGCCCGCACCACGTATACGCTGAAGAATGGCAGCCAGCAGAAGACGAAGCCTCCGACTATGATGCCGAGGGTCTTAGCTGCTTTGGTTTCCATGCGGAAGCGTTTCACCTGAAAGGACCAGATTATTGTTAAGGTTGGTCGTTTCGTGTTGCCACAAGTTTTTTATTTTCTGTGGTTTTTAATTTTTTCTTGATGGGTTGAAGGTCTGACAAATACCTGTGCCTTGATGTTCCTCTTGCCCATCCTCCTTGTCCTGGGCTTGTCGTCGTACTCGTCATACATAGGCCCTGGGGCCAGATGGTGGCTGCGGACCCTGAGTTTGCTCTCTGTCAGCTCTCTACCGTCTCTCTCGTAGTGGACGGCGTAGAGACTGTAAGAAGATGATCATTTTGAAAGTAGCAGGTCAAGGAAGGTAGTTTATAAATCGTTAACGATATCACCACAATATAGACAGGTAGACCTGGTAGAGTCCATTTAATCTAAATTGTGGCATTAGAAGTTATTTACTTTTAACAAGAAAATAAAATGAGTTTGAAAAATAGGCCTGAAGATTATGGATGAAGCTCTCATACAGGTCAGTACATAGTATCCATATCATATGCTGGAATGTGAAAGCGGAGGATAAAGAAACACAATAATTAAACTAGAAGATTTATAATAATTTTATAGCTTTACTTCGTGAGCCTGACTGTCTTAGCCAAGTTTTGTTGTAGGAAGAACATGATGTGGTTGGTTGCATGGAGAACACCGGCTAATACTTTGACAAAAAAAACAAAAAAAAAAAATATTTACCTTGGACTTGGCGACCTGCTAGGCGACCGCGAGTTCTCATGGTTGGTGCAGATCTGCTCTGATGACGGATAAGATACGGAGATCTTCACCTTTTCATGAGCTCGTCTTGCGCTCGAGTGCCTGGAAATCAGAAGACTGAGGATCAATTTAGATGTTTTCTTACAAGATGACGATAACCGGTGTACTACGGATGGCATTTTACTCGCATTTTTTGTTTTTAATTATGACAGGTAGGTATTTCGCTTAGAAGTACATGTACGCTTTATGTGAAGAGATCAGAGAGTTAAAAATTGGAGGTTGATTACACGATACTCATGGATTTTATGAAGGCAATTGTTTTGGGAAGTCCTCAACTGGGTAACAAGCAAGACTTGGTTTCTGTTTTTCGAGTTTTTTTTATGTGGTTGGCGGACACCAACGTTTACAGTCAAGCATCCAAACTGTGTCCTATAATCCAATAAAGTATCCTATTAGGTCCTTAGCTACATCCTGCAGACCTTTGTTAACTAATTTGGCAAAAATAATAAAAAAGCGAGCACCAAGTCGGGTTTTTATAGTTTTCAATGAATCAATGGCTATTGCTGTTCTGTTAAGAGTAGGTACGAAATGTACTTTAAACCTTCTCACCTTCGTAACCTCTCCGGCGAGGCGCTGAGCGAAGTGCTGGTGGAGTGGTTGGAAGCTGTGGATAGAGGAGATCCGTGGGGCCGGTTCGACCCTCGACCCCGGTGTATCCTCAGGGTCAGACGATTGTCGTCGAAGCGATTGCCGAGGCCTTTACCTGAAAGCAGAAAGGTTTTTAAAGAGGTAAAAAGGGAATTATTTTAGGAGATCCTTTTTACTCAACGCGACACCTCTCGTCGAGCTAAACGCAACTTTAGTCTTTGAACAGGATTGTATAAAACTTCAATCTGTCCCCTGTAGGTGGAGCTAACGGTGCTATAGTCCGATGAAAGTCCCAGAGTTTTTCGACTCCTACGTCACTTTACCTCGTTGTGTAGTTGGTAAGCACGTTCCCGTACTGAGGGAAAGACGCGGATTCAAGTCCCGTCGAAGTCGAAATTTTTTGAAATATTATTTAATCATCATTTTGTTCACTTACCCTTAGTAGTTCTAAATCCCTGGTTGATAGCCTTGGTAGTTCTAACCGCTGCTTTATATATCCTCCAATAGAAGAACAGCATCACAAACATGGGTATATAGAAGGACCCCAGAGCTGAGTAGACGACGTAGCCGGCGTCGTTGGTGAGCTCGCAGGTCCATTGGCAAGGGGGATGTGGATCTTGACCCTCTACCTGGGGAGGAAGAAGATTCGGTTAATTTCCAAAAAAAATAGTTTATTTACGATAAAAGCTATTGTAGTTTGACGAACTCTTTATGAATGTAAGCGGGTTTACTTACCTAGTTTGTGTTGGAAGAACACCAACTTTTCATCCCGACGACTTCACCGACGATTTCATCGACGGAAATCATCAAGATGAGTGCGGTCCTAGACACTTCCAACACAAACTTGGTTCGCATTTAACCCGCTTACAGTCATAATAAAATGGAGTTTGCTGTGAGTTCCCACCCACAATAGTGGAGAGAAATCAAATCAACTAATCAGAACCAGGGCCACGTTGTATTTCGAATCAAAGTGACATCCACAAAATTTAAAGGTTCCTTGCTGATCGCAATGGATATGGCTAGTGTTCTTCCAACACAAATATGGTTCGTAGTTAACCCGCTAACATCCGTAATGAATGGATAATCCCTTAATGTTTCGACCAGATACCTTGGCAGATTTTAAGCATAACTTTTTTGTCCATTTTGTTTTTTCTAAATTGAGGAATAATTGATCCTGCGCGCAAGAGCAAGCATCATGAAAACGATTATCAGCTGTTACTTACCTGCTTGTCTTTCCACCCAACTAACGGAGGGAAGCAGATTACGAAGGACAGCACCCAAAGCCCTCCAATGAGAGCTTTTGCTCGCTTCCGACTCATGATGCTGGGGTAGCTGACTGGTCGTGTGACAGCCACATAGCGGTCTAGCGAGATCGCACACAGATTGAGGATGGATGCTGTGCACATCCACACGTCGACAGCTAGCCATACTGAGCACCAGACGTCGCCAAAGATCCATATCTGAAATGAAGAAGGGGTCTTTAAATAGGGTGAATGACGGTGCGTGGGTCTAAAAGGTTGAATTAATTTTACTGCTAGGCAATGAGCGCCTTTCCCTTCAATGTATTGCTGGTGGTGGTAACAGCTGGTGTTCCTTAAACACGGGGTCAAGAATTAGATCAGTAGTGCCTCTTCCTCGCGTTTGCATTATTTTAACGTAAAATTATGGGTAAATAAAAATGATCATTAAATTTATGAGCGAGAGAACCCTTTTTTTAACCCTCGCAATGGTTGCGTTTTCAGTTGACAGCGGAAGCGGGTGCGGAGACAAATTTTGGTCAGTTTTTATAGTAAATTAGCTGCTGGCCGCGGCTTCGCACGTACTTTTAAAGTAGCCTATGTCCGTCCCTGGAATACCATTTACCTCCCTGCCAAATTTCATTGAAATCTATTCAGCCGTTTAGGCGTGAAAAGGTAACACACAGACAGACAGACAGAGTTACTTTCGAATTTATAATATTAGTATGGATCTAGCGCGTGGTAAGGAAAGGTTCTATTGAAAACTGAAAACGTAGCCCATCGTCACTTTATGAGAAAAATTTATCACAGAGTTGGTATATAGTTTGTACCTAGTTTATTTAAATAAAAATTTACCTCTAGAATGTTCTTTCCAGTGCCAGTGCTCTGCCACAGATCCTTTTAACTACTTACCTACCTTGTTTTTATTCATTAAACATTATTTACATACATATTCTACAGCTAACACAAACTGTTAATCGGTTTGTCCGTCAGCCTCAGTCTCAAGTATAGTATCTAATGAATACAACAACTCGTACACTTATCATAAGCTAATAAATACAATATGCACCCACCGCAGCGCAGGTCAGAAACTGAATGTACCTAGATATAAATAGTTGTGGGTGGAAGCCAAGAAAGACAAGCGGGGTACAATGATCGGCTGTCCGGTGTACGAGCGAACAATATGCGCGTTCGTCAGCGAATGGAGCGAACTGATAAGATAACGTTAAACAGGGCTATTTCTAAAATGAAGTTATAATCGTTAATTTTAGATTTTAATTGTGTATACGTTTTCGTATTTTAGTTAGCTCTAATAAGGTTTGAGGGAAAAATATTAATCTCAAATTATAAGTTTTGTTACCTGCTCAGCTAGGTACATCTTACGACCGTTAATTTGAATCCCTACACACCCTGACAACTTGAGTAATAAATTAGGTATACGTTACCACACCACTGGAATTTGCCAGTAGAATTACAGACTATAAGTACTTACAAATTATGTACCTATACGTAGACTAACATTGTTACACCCTGTATACCTACACGGTGATATTTTCAGCTCGACTAAGTAGAAAGCGTCTTGGGGACGCTTCCGACTGGTTTTGATATGGATCAGTTGAGCTACCTGTAGATTTTTTGCAACAGTCTGCAGTTAGCTTAAATGTTTCAATTGTGTAAATACTAGACCTAATTTGTTTTTATTATTGAATTGTAATTTTCTTTGTCATTATAGATATATCTTAAAAAAAAATAAAAAAAGTAGAAAGTACTTGAGTAGGTATTTTGAGTGAGTACTTGAGTTCAAGCGCAATTCGTACCCATATGACAAGACTTACTACGTAGGTATTGGACACACAGCTTATTTTAAACAGAGTTCAAAAAAGAAGAAGGTGCGATGTTCGGCTGTATGTGTTTTTTTATTCATGTTTATCGATTTCTCCGCCAATTCTGGACCGATTTTGAAAATTATTTCGCTATTATATCGGAAATTAGGTGTTCCCATAATTTTTTTTTCCAGATTTTTGATTCGGGTGAGATATCGTCTAACCATTTCAAAAAGTTAATGATATAAAATTAAAAGTTGAAAGTTATTCACAATAGGCTTTCTGGCCTATCTTGCTGGACCAGGTAAAAATACATTTTGATTCTAGTAACAACGCAAAAAAGTTAATTTTTGCGTGTAGGTACCTCTCCGTCAGAGCGTTATAGGCTCACATCAGATGTGAGACAGATTCTGTCTCTCGTCGAAATAGAGGGCATCTCTTTCTACTGTATGCAAACTGAACGAGACTTTAGACTTAGTTTAGACTTAGTTAGTGCACTAACACGCTAAACGTTAAAACCACTAAAACTCGCCCGTGGGCTAGATTTTAGGCGGGCAAGAGGTCCTCTAACCCGGTACAGTACCTAATTTGTATAAAACATTCAAATTATTTAAATATTCATAATAAATAATGCTGGACAATCCACACCACGTTATCTAGACCCAAAATAAGCAGAGCTTGTGTTATGGGCAGCCTACTAGATAACTGACACATTACATAGATAGAAATGATCACTTTATTTCCTAGTTTTACTTATGTAACTTGAATTTTGTGACGTTGAATTATTGGAGCTCAACTTTCCGACCGTGTACACAGGGCTCATACATAAACAGGCCTACATTGTGCAGTAGGAGATTTATCGTTGAAAGTGATGAACTGCTTCAGATATGTTAATAGCGGTAAGCTAGGTATGTCAGTCAGCTCGCTAGCTTTACATAATATTCTGTCTATGATTTATACAGAGGGAACTAACCTATTTAAAACTATCATTTGCATAGATTATTTGGGCCTGGGTGCTGAAATATGATACTAGCTTTTGTTAGCAACTTCACGCGCGATATTGTTAAGTATATTTATTTTTATATTAGTGACGATCGATGTGGCGCGGTGGGCGTAGGTCCGCCTGCGACGCAGGAGGTTGCAAAAATATTTGCAGATCGTGCAAACATTTGTCCTAAGGCGGGAATCGAAGCCGCAACCTCCGGCGTCGCAGGCGGACCTTCGCCCGCCGCGCCACGTCGGTCGTCAGTATTTAATGACCAGCTTAGGTTCACCCATCCCTCATGAGACCCTGTGGACTACTTCATCAAGCGGTGTCAAGTAACAGTTTAACAGAGGACGTTAACGGGAACATAAGCCTTAAGTAAATGAGGCACGGTACGGATGAGGACACCACCATGTTGGATTATTTTTTTGTTGTTATTATTATAATAATAATAATAGTTCATTAATTTTAGTCTATAGAAAAGTTATATATCTAATTTAACTTATTCTACGGTCCATAGTAATAAATACTTTAAAACTAGCATTATAAAATAAAAAAACCTGACTAATATGGGTACAGGGCGACGACGTGTAGATGACGCTGACGCTGATGCTGACAATGACGTGATATAATGAAGGAGAGGCTGTTTCGGTACGCTTAGTACCGGTGGACACAATAAGATTACTATAAAAGTTTTCGAGAACCATTGACGTCTTAGAAGAAGAATGATAGTAGAAACAAACGAGGTGTAGTCAAAAATATGCGACAAAAACGTCTTATTTCCCTATACGTGCGCTCGTGTGCGTGAAAGCATTGAAGTTTTAAAATTATGCTTGTCAACTCACACATAGATTCCTTTTTGCCTTCAAAATCAAGATAATTATTAAGTGATTCTATCCCTCTGCTGTGACAGCAGCGTGCTTTACGTCTATGATTGACTTGTTTGGGATAGACTTGGTACGTTCATTGATCGTAAGGGAAAAACTTAGACTCGGTGTAAGTACCATACTACTACATTGAAAATTGAAACACACAGATTGATAGTAAAGTCCATTGGTAGGTAAACAATAAAACATTACAGTGGAAAACTATGTTTTTCTAAAAATTTCATCTGTGCTAACGAGTAAAATGTTTTACCGTGTGTTCTTATTTTTCTTAAAGCACCATTGAAGGCATTACCATGAATGTTTCAGTAAGTTTGATTTGTGTTATGATTAGTGACGTGACGATTTGTGTCCGAGGCGATAACGGCGTTCTCTAATAATCACAATTATTTACCTTTTATTTAAATTTCCTCACTGAAGGGTCTTCTCACCCCGTACCACATCACATTAATTAAAGACCCACTATTCACGTAACATAAAGTGTTCGTAAACTGGCCTCACAGACCCCCTCGGAAATAAGGTGTCGCCTTGAGAAGGGTTAAATAGGTCCTATGGACCTATTCGGTTTTCCCGGTATTGACCCGGGTATAATATAACCTCAGTAACCTGTCAGGGATACCTGCTTCATGTCCCGGGTCACATCCTTTATTATACAGGGTGGATTTTTTGGACGCGGCAGTAAGGGCAGGTCCACTCCAACCCTTCCCGCGGGTGTCGTAAGATGCGACTAAGCGATATCCACTGGGGGGTGGGCAGCAGCGCCCCCTGCAGAACAATTCTACCTCCGAACTGCGACTCCCAACTTGCATAACCAGCGTGGGGATTATGGGCATTACCCCCCGTGAGATAAAAGCCAATAAGGCGCTTATCAGGGGGAGGCCTGGGTCCAGCAGTGGACCAATATAGGCTGTGGAGGTGGAGGAGGAGTAGGTAAGGGCAGGTACCCTAACCGGTGTAGCTACAGGAAAATGGTCTTTGGAGACCATCCATAATTTATTGAGATTTTTTTCTCATTTACAGATAAAAAAAACATTAAGCATTTTAATGGGTATTTTACACAATTACTTTTTTTGATGTCAATTGGTCCTGTTTCTAATACTGATCAAAACTCCTATCGGACCAACTGAGGTTGGAGTAAATCTCAGAAATCCCAAAAGACTTTTCTTCACTGCCCCGTCCAAAAAATCCACGTTGTATACTACAACGAACAAAAGTTCAAGCCAGCGAAGAAAAGTTGCATACCTCTTCCTTCGGCTTCGTTCTTGGATAAATCGTAGCAGCTGGGATAATGAAGCTAACTATTAGTGAAAAAAGTTCTTTCAAAGTTGTTCCAGTAGTTCTGGAGTTACGCCCCTACTCATAAACAAACAAAGTTTAACCTCTGTATAATACGATCACACTTCACTCCATTAAAACAAAGGCGACGAAGTTTTGATACATTTTCTAGCCAAATCCACATTATACAGGTTGCCACGCTACATGTATGCTTAGCCGAAAGGGGGCGATTCTGGACACCGAGGGGATCAACTTAACTATTTTTTTATTTCAAATATTAGTTTTAGTTTATGTATCCTATCTGCCAGTACCTATCAGTAATTTATCCACTCACAGGCCCCAGCATCATTTGTTGCAAAAAAAAATTCCGGTTGACCGTCCGAGCCACATTTGATGCAAATTTCTCTGTGCGGAGCAAAATTATTCTTGTTGCTAACTTCACTCTAATGGAATGGTTCTCGAGTCATGAAATGTTACTCGTATACCTGTTCCGTTGGCTGAATGGTAAAAAGGCAAGGTGCTGATACAAAAATTACCGAAGACAAATTAAAAATAAAAATCATTTCGGAGTTGTCATTGTCACGAGCATGAATGTGGGGAGGTGGTTTGTTTTGTTTATTCTGGTAATTATTGCAAGAGAAGGTAGTAATTGATTCATATTAAAAAATAGCTTGTATCATCTAGTTTAATAATATATTAGCAAGATTAGGTATAACTGCAAAAAAAAGTATGAAAACAAGGAATAAAGAAAAATATTATGAATTTAAACCTACTTTGTCGAGTTTAGGCATTTATTTGAGACCATATTTAAGACTTAGTTCTACAGATTTAGTGATTTCGTATAGTTTTAGCTGTATTATGGTATATTTTTTTTGAGCGGAGCGTAGTTACCAAGATATAACCATTTATGTTTAAAATGGGACGCGCTCGCGGCGGCGCCGTGATTTTTCGGCGCGAAGCTCGGACGTCTGAGGCTGGTCTGGCTAGTACCTATAATACAAGCTCTGCTTAGCTTGGGGCTAGATGATGCTGTGAGAATATTATTATACACTTAATTTATTTAAACTCTCGTTATAAACTCATTTTTAACTATAGAAAATAAAATAATATTCAACTATTCTATACTAAAAAAATATATTATCTGTTTAAATTTTTTTTTAATATAAAACGGTGATTCACCGGCCGCGAAGCTAGCCTCAAGCGGCCGGTGACTAGGGCTGCAGAGAGAGGAACTTCTTGATGATGCGCGCCGAGTCCAGGAGTACCACCTTTTGGATCTAACCCCTGATCCAACTTCCTAGCGAGAGTCTCTTGAGATGTTGATCGAGGCTCTTCGCTATTGTTATTATTATCTTAGATGTGTTCATTACGGATATGTTTTAATAAAATTGAGTTAAAACAAAATTACCCATTAGCCAAATCTATGTCTAGATTGCAGATTGATAGAATATATATGTGGAATATGTATGTATGTGGTATTGTGCTGTGTGGTGCCGCCTTAGAATTTGCACCATCCCAACTCTACCCGCGGGTGTCGTAAGAGCCGACTAAGGGATATCCACCGGGAGCGGGCAGCAGCGCCCCCTGCAGAACAATTCTACCACCGAACTGCGATCCCCAACCCGAATTCCCAGCGTGGGGATTGTGGGCATTACCCCCCGTGCGATAAAAGCCAAAAAGGCGCTTATCAGGGCGAGGCCTGGGTCCAGCAGTGGACCAATATAAGCTGTGGAGGGAGGTAGAGGTTAATACGTATTTACTACCAGAGTATGGCACCAAAAGTTGGAATCGGTACGTGTTGTGGTAACTCATGAAGTGTTTGTCCATACCTAGGTACAAACAACGTGTAAAGAGGGTTACCGTTTATTAACCACAACCTGACTTAATTGTTTTAGCAAATTCCTAGAACGCTTTTCTTAAGCAGGGTTATTTGTAAAATGCGCGATTCGATTCGACAGTTTTTACTTTCCATGTTTTGACTTTTACAACTAAACTGAGCAATTAGCTGGTAATTTATGAGGGCAAAATACATTTATTATGAAGTAATTATTATACCTACTTAGTTAAATTAATTTGATTTATTTACAAAAACTAAAAAGCTGTTTTTACGTTTTGCAGAATAAATAATAATCACTCTGGGACAATAATGTTATAGGACCATCTTGGGATCATCTTTAATGACAAAGAAAATTACAATCAAATATAAAAACAAATAGGAACTTTTTTTTACAATTGAAACAATTAAGCTAACTGCAGACAACAATCTACAGGTAGCTCAACTGATCCATATCAATACCAGTCGGAAGCGTCTCCAAGATGCTGGCTGCATTGCCCCGCTGCTGTATGTATGGCAATGCTGCTGATACGCTGCACCAGATACCCGCCAGCTCTCGGATCACGCGTCGCTTCGACCAGACGCTCAGATAACTTTTTAATCTAAGTAATTTTTTTCTATTATTTGATTGTATATTTTTTGTTAGTAAAATTATTGTAGGGTGGTTTTTGATTTTTATCCGACTTCGAGAAAAGGAGGAGGTTCTATGTTCGGGCGTATGTGCGGTGTATCTGTGTTCATCGATTTCTCCGTCAATTATGGACTAATTTTAAAAATTCTTTCGTTAATCTATAGAAGAAAAAATATAAAAAATATTCAAATTTTCCGCTGGTGCGGCGGCAGATTTGGCCGAGGTTCTCAAGAGACGCAAAAATGCAGGTCTCGACAGAGCCTAAATGTGTAGGCTCTGCTTCCTTTGGGGTCGAGACCCTAGGTCCGTGGTCCGTGGGGTACCGAAACTCTCCGGGTTTTTAAGAAAAAAGTTTACTACACAAAATTTTGGTTACAATGCGCGCTTTATATAAATGTGTTAATAATCTTACTGTAACCAGTTTCTCTAAGAACCTTTATCAAATAGCCCCGTAAATATTAACCATAATTTTCTCTCCAAAATTCCAGGATTCATTATCATAATTTAATTTGGCGCGTTTAGAGTGAGCTTATGTTTAATTTATTTTCAAACGAATTCTAAAAGGTTCTCGATTCGGGGGCTAAGTGGGAACCTATGTTGAAGATAACTAGTGTTTGTTCGGGACTTCACTCGGTCCCTCTTTCCATACAGTTTTAAAAAACCTGATTTAAATACTTTTGTGAGGACATAAAATAATCTTAAAAAAAGCGATTGAGTCTGCCTTCAGGGAATAGGTTTCAATTCACTATAACAACAAACAAATTTAGGTGGGTACCAATTCGAACGAATATCGTTAATTTCCGTATATCGTTAATTACGTTCGAATTGGTATATTGTTGCATAGTTATGGACATATTTTGTCCTAGTTTGCATAGTTTTGTTAAAACTGCTAAGGACAACCTCCATTCGAACTGCAGGGGAAATGATGCTTGTGAGAGCAACTTAGCCACTGTATCCTTATGTCACCATTAAATACATAGGTATTGCTGTTTTGTGTTATTTTATATTTCTGGTCTTATTTTATTGTTTGTTTTTTTTGTATCACCGTTTTCAAACCAAGCTTTTGTTTACATTTCTACTCAATATACCTAATTATTTGTTGAGTGCAGTGTTATGTGTCAAGCCAGTTCATATTTTCTTAGATTTTTGTGTTCTATTATTGTTATTGCTTGTTATGTGTTTTGTGTACCAAATAAAATAAAATAAATAAATAAATTTGCACGGTTCATTAAGAGGGCGCAATGTGCACCATTTTGTGAAAAGGATAGGCATAGAATTTCGCGTTCATAGGAGCGGGAAAAAGCATACGTTTTTGGGACGGCGCGGCGGCGTAAGCGCAAAAATCTGTATTTACAAGAAAACTACGAAACATATGAAGAAACTGGTCCAAGGAACCAAATAATTAGTATAATAACATACGAATCAAAACAAAGGTCATTTCAATAGAGCGCAGGGTTTGTTCTTTTTTATTTTTTATTTATTGCATCATATTATGGTACGTGCATATGTCAGGAATTATTGACTATATTATGGAATACACACACACTATATGCAGGTACTCATTTACGGTGTTGTAATAGGAGACGGCCAGGTACGTTAATAATACTTATTTAATAAAATGGTGTGAAAGATAAGTTTCCCGAGATCTAGCCCAAATTATGTGCGCAACAATGCACTTACATGTTTTTTTTTTATATCATAAATATTAATAATCTACATAATTAAAATGAATCGCTAAATGCTGCTAAGCGCAAAACTCGAGAACGGCTGGCCCAAATTTAGCTAGTGTTTTTAGAATTCCGTACCCGAAGGGTGAACCCTATTACTTACTAAGCCTCCGCTGTCCGTCCGTCCGTCCGTCCGTCTGTCACAGGGTCACAGGTCATCTATCTCATGAACCGTAAAAGGTAGACAGTTGAAATTTTCAGATAACGTTTATTTTTCTTGCTATAAAATAATAAAAATAAAATAAATATGAAAGCTAAAGGGGGCTTCCATACAAAAAAAACATGTTTTGTTTTGGCTATTTTTGCTCTTCGTTCGTAAAAGTCTCTTGAATCAAAAGAAGTAGACATATGAAACTTTCTATAAATAAGTAACACTCTAACTGTAATAACAACAAATACTAAAAAATATAATAAGGTTAAAAATTTATAGGGGTCTCTAAACAAGTGAAAATTAGATGTTCTTTGAAAAAGTTGCCTGAGTTTTACGGTACGGAACCCTTCGTGTGCGAGTCAAGTCGCACTTGGCGGTTTATTTTAATATTATTGAAGTCTGTGGAAGGTTTTTATGATGACAAAAATTTGAAAAATTACCACGATAAACGTAAAAATCACAACTCGGGTAACACTGCGGGGCGCAGCTAGAATATGTATAATTATAATGATGCTGGACTATGCACACCGCATCATCTAGATCTAAGCTTAGCGGATATCAGGACACTTGCGCGAATGGACAATTGCGCGAAAAATCACAAAACTCATATTATCTCTCAAAATAGACGTCACAGAACGTTGCGGATTGCACCATTGTGTAAAGAATTTCGTTCTCTTCGTTTTTCTGTGATATAACTCACTTTCCCCTACCCTTCCCACTTCCTTCCCCATAAAGATAATCATACTTTAACGTAGACCATCGTAGCACATGCTACGATGCTACAAAGGACTGGCGTAGCATACAAAAGACTTCAACGCGCACACACATTCTTACTACACTAAATAATATGCTGTTTCGAGGGTCTTCATAGCACGTGCTACGAATTCTGCGTGAGTCAGATGGATTGGAACCAATGAGTATCAATAGTGAAAGCGTTCTTGAAAAACTTTCAAACTAAAAGGATAAACCCTTAGTTCTCCGGTGAAGTCTACCGTTTTTTCTAGTTTTATATTTTGTTGACTGGTATTGATATGGATCAGTTGAGCTACCTGTAGATTGTTTGCAACAGTCTGCAGTTAGCTTAATTGTTTTACTTGTAAATAGTAGTTCTAATTTATTTTTATTATTGAATTGTAATTTTCTTTCTCAATAAAGATTTTCAAATTAAATAAAATATCTTCTATCTAAATTAATAATAAAAAAAAAAGACATACAATAGGCGGCCTTATTGCTTAAAGCAATTTCTTCCATATATCTCATTTATTCCATAGTTTCTTCGTATTAATACGAGTAGGTATCGAATGTCATTAATTCAGTTACCCTGTATAACGCCACAAAGATATTTCATCTTCGCACAGAAATGATAAAATATCTAAAATCCTCGCTAAGTGCTGGAATTAATTAAAGATATTATAATTAAATTGGATCTGAGCATCTGACGGTTCCGGTGCCCTTACTCTTGATTCTCGATCTCGAATCGAAATCGGTGTCTTGATCTGTGCCGGATTTTTTGCACAAGGGAAGTTAAATTAAAAATATATAATAACTTTTCGTAACGAGTTGGTTGTATATGATTTCATAAGAATACAAAGAAGAACATAAAGAAGCCTGTGGTATGGTATCTTGTTTAAATAGTACGAGTAATTACTCGTACTTGCTCCTGCTAGATTTTAAGTAAAGAGAAAACCAGTTAACACCTTTAGCGCATAAGCATTGCCATACAGCGGGGCAATGCAGCCAGCTACTTGCGGAAGCTTCTGACTTGTATTATATGGATCAGTTGAGGTACCTGTAGTTTGATTGCAACAGTCTGCAGCTAGCTCAATTGTTTCAATTGTAAATTTAAGTTCTAATTTGTTTTTATTATTTGATTGTAATTTTCTTCGCTAATAAAGATTTAACACTATATTTTTTATTTGATAATAATTTATGGTTTAATTCATTTGATTTGTTTAAGAGCTAAGTTAAATTAATAAACGCTATTGATTTTTGATTTTTATTTCATTCCAGTCCAGATCAAGAAACATGCGTTTAAAAATTTCAACCCGATCCTTTCAGTAAGTAGTTTTGGGGTTGTCTTCGTCCGAAATTCACACAATTTCCTATTTTCAAAAACATTTAAAGGTATCGTTACAAATTTTCACCCTAATAAAAATCGTAGGATTTAAAACCGCTTTTTATGGTAGGGGTATTTTCATATAGCGCAAATATATCAAAACGGCGCTAAATGTACGTTTGCAGATGTCACCGGAAGCTATCACGCGCGTTTAATCTTTAGTTACATCATCCATAACAATATTATAAATTCATAAATATCTCTGTCTGTCTGCCTGTCTGTCTGTCTGTCTGACTGTTACCTTTTTACGTCTAAACGGCTGAACGGATCACAATGAAATTTGGCAGGGAGGTCCCTAAATGGTATACCGGGGACGGACATATGAAAAGAGAAGTTAACAAGATAATCTCTAGCAGAGACCTCCTCAAGTTGCAATGATAAAGGTTATTCACCCTAACTGCATACAACTATGTATTTTAAATAAAAAACAACTTAGTGGTTTAGTACGTTGATGGTGATGTTTATGATCAGGTGACAATAAGGCTTCTCTTGTATAATTATCGTCATTATCGATTCCGTGATACCAGTGTCTTAAAACATTTTCCAATAACATTTCTTTGGTTAACACCTTTGCCTACAAAAAATATCTAGGATCCTAGAACCGAATAAAAGTAATGGAGTGTTTTCACAGTGTCTTTTACTTTGGTTTCCATTTTGATTGCCCTAAAATAATGTTAGATTAAGGCGAGGCACGTCGTCACAGCGTGTAAATAACATTAGTTAGGAAATAACATTGGTTAGTAAATAACCTGTGTAAATAACATTAGTAAATTCGGTTCTACAATCTTCAGTGGATTTGATTTTGATTGCGTGTTATAATTTGATTTTGATTGCGTGGCTATGTTATTTAGCTACAGTTTTCGCCTACGGCTTTGCACGCGCATTTCCTGGATAAAACTGGCTAAGATGCTGACTTCTCTAAATAATTCTGCCTATTTTTAACCGACTTCGAAAAAAGAAGGAGTTCCTATGTTCGGCTGTATGTATGTTTTTTTTTTATGTATGTTTTTCGATCTCTCCGACATGTATTATATTTTATTTTTAATTTATTAAGTATTTCAACAGCGGTACATTTTACATAAAACATTTACAAAAATTTTACAAAAAACTTCGATATTCAAAAAATCTTCGAACAAACGTTGACTCCTTTGATGTCCAGAATTTCCCTTTCGCCTTAGTACACCCTTTCTGCTGCACCCTGTATATTAATCTCTGATGCAGCTTTGTTATCGTCTATTTATGGTTTTATCATGAAACTGAATAAAATATGATACCAACAAGTTAATACCTTACACGTGGGCTATTTATTTGTTCAGTGAGACAAACCTGGTAAAATATTTGTATTTTCTGTAAGAAAAGCTAACATCGTGAGTACAGAGATCCATTAAAATAATCCATTTGGGTGTTATTTGAGTCGGCCATTTTCTTTTTGCTTTACTGAGGGCTTATGTTTTCTAGTTACCAAGCGAAATATTTAGAAGAAAACATAATAGGTACTTAGATAGATAGAATATTATTTATTGCACAAAAGTTGTACATAGGCGAACATAATGCTAGATAGCATTCTCTACCTGCTAACCTTTGGGTAGTGTTGACAACAATTTAGTAGGTAGTGCTAGATAACAAAAATACATAATCGTAAGAATCTAATAGTACTTAGATTCTTACGAGTCGAAACAAAGTACTCGTATCTAGGTATGTACCTACCTTCGTAGAGTATGAAAGCAGAACAAACAGAATTCATGTAACTATATTACTAGCCAAAATACATTAGTCTTTCTAGCCTATCTTTCTGGGCCGGGAAAAAATGCACTTTAGATTCTAGATTCAACGCAAAAAGTTAATTTTAGCTTGTACTTTTTCGTCAGAGTGCTAAATAGATAGATAGATAGATAATTCTTTATTCACAGAAACTTATATATAAAACAGTATGGTACAGAAGATAACAGAATAGGCGACCTTATCGCTTAAAGCGATTTATTCCAGGCAAACAAAGCTTAAAAGAGACTTGAAAGCTAAATGGCTAACAGCTGTCTTTCTGCGTTGAAATAGAGGGCATCTCTTTCTACACTATGCTATCTGAGCGAGATTTCAGACCTGGTTAGTGCACGAACGCGCTAAAGGTGTACTCTCGCCTTAACTCCGGAACAAACCAGCAGATCCTACACACATTTGTCACTCAGCGGGAATTGAATCCGCAATATTCTGCGCCGCAGGCGTTAGGCATATCTTACCCACTGCGCCACTGAGGTCGTCAAATACAACCCTTATCATTAAACCTATCGAATATTTCCATTAAGAACAAAACTACGACAGATACCCGTACAAAACTTATTTACTTACTTCAAAAGGAACGTACAAATAAATATTGGCCCGTAATATATTCCATATACAAAAAGTGTATGTTTGTCCTTAATCTTGAATCAAAGACTTCGATAGAGGCTGTAATTGTACAGATTTACATTCTACAGGCGCGCGCAATCGGCTGAATCGGGCGTTACGGCACAAGACAAAAACGTAAAGCTTTTTCATCCTCATCAATCTTTATTAGTCCACTGCTGGACATAGGCCTCCCATATTGAGCGCCAAAGTGCTTTTGTTTTCAATCAATCTCGACAATGAAGCTCGAGGCCGATTTAAAACTTTCAATTCAATTTATAAAATAATAAAAAAGCTAAAATAATATTGTGCTTGTTGCCCCTGAAGAACAAAAGGTTTTGTTCAACAAGAGAGCTAAGTGTTTTTTTAGCGTGCACATTCATCCCGAGCTAGCGATGCAGTCAAGAATAGAGCCACGAGCGTAGCGAGTTACTCTAAAATTTCACTCGCGTTTCAATAACTTTTCATTGAAACTGTCAAGATATCTTTACTTAGATCCAGCAAAATCTAACGATTTGATTTGCATAAGTTACTTTGGCAAAGGTGTTCCTTTTTGAAAACGGATTCGATTGAGACTAACTTGTTTATTTTTACAAAATTACATTTTATAGACTAAAAATATTTTTTTTGAACCTGAATGTTCGTTTTTTTTTTCAATAGCAACCTATAAATTTTGTCTTGCCCTAAAAACGTAAAATTTTTCGCCATCCTGTATACAATCTTCAGATTAGCCAGCCAATTACAAATAATTGAATAAACATTTCTGGAATCTTATAACTTGGACCTAAAACGTCCGTGATCTATTTTCTAAGAAAAAAAGTTTCACTGAAATGGAGGGTAGTCGATAAATGGGATACAAGGAGACTTTTATACGTTTTGGGTTCCGCGCAGCTGTATCAAAGGGCGTTTTGTGGTCACTTTACGGTACTCTAGTTTTGGCTCAAACCTACCAATTTAGATAGGTGACTTCTTGGGTGAAGTTAATCAGGTTTTCGGGTTTTGTGAAGTTACGATTTATTTGTTAATCGACTTCGAAAAAAGGAGGAAGTTCTATGTTCAGCTGTATGTTATGTAGATATGTTTTTTATTAATGTTCGGCTGCATGTTTTTTATTTAAGTTCACCGATATCACCGTCTGTTCTAAACCGATTTGGATAATAATTTTGCAATTGTATAGTTCATCCCGAGATGGCCGCGCAAAATTTTTACTCCCGAGGGATTAGTGTTTGTCCCGAAAAACTTAAAAAAACTTATTTATTATCTCAAAAATAATAAAATTATTAGATACTAGCTTCTACCCGCGCTTCGCACGCCCTTTACCGGGATAAAAAGTAGCCTAATGGCCGTCCTTAGGATACTGTCTACCTCCCTGCCAAATTTCATTAAGATCCGTTCAGCCGTTTAGGCGTGAAAAGGTACCCAACAGACAGATAAACAGACAGAGGTACTCTCGAATGTATAGTATTAGTATGGAGTATAGATAGCGCATGAATCTCACCGGACTTCGGCGGCGACGCGCGATGGCGTGTAGGTAGACTCCTCAACGTTTTCACTTGAGTCGTAATGTTATTTTTATAAAACTTTTTAAACTTTCACGATCTGTGTGTCTACCATGACTTGTCACAGTTAGATCGCCTGACGTTACTACAGTAGTTACGTAAATACGCATATAGTATAGTTAGTACCATTTTAGTACCCAACTATCCGCTAGAGGCGCTGTTCAAGTTTTCATACATTTTTTAACTACAGTCGCTAGCGAGTATAGATTGTTAAAACTCATGGTAGATACACTGTTAACATATTAAAGATTATTTGTCGGGTATTTAACGCGTACCTTTTGTTTTATTTTACCCTACGTTTCCATCGCGTTGCAGCGATCGTTGTCACGGGGTTACTGGATGTTCTCGGAGTTACAGCCAATAATTGACGGCAGTATCCACGAATACCCTCATTTCGTCTTCAGAATCAGGAATTTCCCCGTTCACATTACGACACACTACACTGACCGTGTCCTCACTTACTAATCACAGGATTCCATGAGGATGAGAGACGAAAACCATCTTCACGATTAAAATTCGGGTGTTTCTTGATCACAATCGCCTCTCGAACCATCCTTTTATAATAGTGCCGTTTACGGGAGAGAACTTTTGGGTCATGTAGCTCAATCCAGTGGTTGCTTCCTGAGTCTAGCAGGTGTTCTGCTATCGTCGACTTGTTCATTCGCCTATTTTTGACCGCTGTTAAGTTATTTTTTATATTCTGTTACAGGAGTTCTACTTTGAAAAACAAATGAAGTTGACGGATAACGTCGGATCGCAGAAAACGAAGGACGGCCGATTTTTTTCTTTCGATGACCTTACTATGAAAAAGATTCTTACATTTATTTCTTAGAGATCCGAAACGCAAGGTGTCAGTTCGTGACGCGTCCGAAGCAACTTGGTAGAACAGTTAGGTTTTCGTATCGTGCGATCGACTTCATCCGTCAACTTTGTTCGGTTTGCAAAGTAGACCTCCAGGCCTCCACAAAAACGTAGATACAAACTGAAGTGATATTCCGTCTCAGAATTTAATCAGCGCCGACAGAGGTTCGTGGTATCTTAAATACCGAGACTTATTGCATAAACACAATATGCCTACTGAACACGGAAGTATTAAAATTAATTAAATTTACAACGAAATACTTACTTTATTAAAGATTAAAATCATCATCATCATCATCACAGTCTGTTGACACCAAATCCAAGGTAAATTATTTTGCATGCCAGCTTACACGGTGTACTTATATTATAAGAATGTTTTTTTTATATGAAATAAAACATTCTTATTCCTAATTAAAAACTATGTAACCCACCTCGGTCGCTGTATACGCATTTTTTTATCGCATAAATTCCTACAAAAAGAAGCTTAGAACAATATAGCAGCTCAGATGAGAATTTTGATAGGTAGGTACCTCATAAATATTATTAAAATCGATTCAGCCGTTTGAATGCTTCGAGGTAAAGATTATCAGATAACCACATAGAAACACTCGAAAAAAATAATCCGCCGAGTAAAAATTTTAATAGGTGAGTATATGATTGGTATATATTTTTATGAATGGACAAAAATAAAAAAAATTTGGTTACACGTTCTGCTCCATTTTCAAAAACTTCTAGTAGTTATCCATTGCAGTTTTAGTAATTATCTGGATCTTCTGCCTACCACTGGAAAACTTATTATTATTTCTGATTGGTCTGGTCTTAAAAGATCCTTCTATTTTAGAATCAGATCAGACAAATTTACCTGGCGTAATGGAAGATTTTGGGCACTGTATTGTCACTAGACCAAAGACGATCACAAGTTCCAGTTTTGTATATTTTTTGCCAAGGCTCCAATAATAGCTTGTCTTCTGGTGATAAAATTATATTGTGCCCGGAGTCTTCCATTCCACTAATTAGGCTTTTGGAACACGGCAGATGTGACTGCTAAAGGGGTTAAACCAAACAAAACTAATCCAAACCTTAAATTCAAGAAGCTAAAGTTTACTTTACACCGACATGACCCAGAAAATAACTCATAGTTATTTTGAATGTCGCTAGGTAGGGGTCATTTAAGTGTGATTTCCACAAGTTGTGTTGGAAGGTTGTGAACTCTAACAGGTGGAGTTTAGGTCTATTTTAAGATGGATTCGCACCTTTCCAATAGCAATATCAGAACGTGAAAAGTCTATGAATTGCGGTTTGTAGAAGAGAGTAAATATTATGGAGTTATAAAAGAGCTTACGAAGGCAGGCTTATGAACGAAAGTAAAAAATAATGATAGCTCTTATAAGATAAGGGGTGTTTTAAGATAGAGGCTATTTTTACGCGAAATATTGGGTTTTTGGTTGGTTACTTAGGCGTGAAACTGGGGCGCGCTCCCTCGGCCATTTTTCACGTTTTTTTACTTTTTTCTGTTTTCAAGGAAAAAAAGTGACACATCCATATTGTTAAGACCCCTTGGAGGAGAATCACGTTAAAGAATTTTGGGTAAGAATTATTTCACCAATTTCGATTAATTTTGTTCCCGTCAGAAAGGATTTATTGTTTGCATGAAAGAGTCCTGAAGGTATATTTTCCCGGGAAAGCATAATTTTAGTAGACAAACACATTTTCAAGGGAGTTGCCGAAGAATCGAATTTCAGGATTCGTTGGACGAAATTTTATGAACCCGCTCCGAATTGCGAAATTCACACACTTGTTGGTAGGTACTAGGTAGGTAACGCCAACTGCGTCCGGATCGTCAGAATTCATTTGTTTCAATTAGATTTATTCGCCTCATACACACACTCCTTTCATCTCAGGACAAACTATAAACTATATATGCGTAAGTTTGGATTGATGGATGGATAAATGGATGGATGTTACTTACCTCTTCACGCCAAAACTGCTGAACGGATCGGGCTGAAGTTTTGTAGATAATTTTAAAGATAGTTAGACTAGACCTGGATAAACATGAAGCCTACTTTTTATCCCGAAAGACGCGTGCGAAGCCGCGGGCAAAAGCTATTTGCTTATAAAGCAATGGTCAGTGGGGGCAGTCTAGGGCAGCCAGTGGGTTCATAACAGTGCAAAGCTGGATTTAAAATATCGGTGACCCCTTGTGATGTATGATTTGTTTTCTATCTAATTATCGGTATTGGGGAAGCGACGCGTGACCCGAGAGTTGGTGGGTATCTGTCGCAGCGCATCAGCATTGCCGTACAGCGGGGCAATGCAGCCATTGTCTTGGGGACGCTTCTGATTGGTATTGTTATAAGTATGGATAAAAGTTCAAGAATAAATATCTCCTTCTCCGAATTATTATCCATCTCCCTGACTTTAATTGAGATGCGTTGACTTAGTTTAAAAAGTTCATCGTGTAAATTTATCAGACAGACATACAGAATTACGTTCGAATTTATAATATTCCTGCTTGCGTCGTTACCCCAATACTTGGGGTCGTGACTCCATCACGGAAGCATCTTCTCCCGCACGAAGTTGCGCCATCTGCTTCGGGTCCAGCGACATGCACTTCTTCAGGCATGTTGATGTCGAGTGTGGTGCGGATCTGGTCTGACCAGCGCATTGGACTCCTGCGTCTGGTAGCGGAAAAGGGTAGAACTGCGACTCCTACCAGCAGATCAGCGACCGCCAGCGACACGATGAAGAGATTGGTAACGCTGCGGAGCTTGGAGGAGCAGAGGACAGCTCCTATCACCACTTGAACCTACTACTACGATACCAACTCGGACGGTCAGAATTCATTAGTTTTATTTAGATTTCTTCGACTTCCTCGATGCCTTTGGATCGGATAGAATAATGCATTTAGCTTTAGCTAAGAACATAGTGCGAACAAAATGAAAAGGAGGCTTATAATCAACAGGAGCTATGTTGATGGGCTGAAGAAATAGATTACTTACAATTAAAATTTTTATTCCTTTATTAAAACCTGCGGAAATTTGAAGTCAGGGTGCTGTGGCGCCCATTAGGGGAGGCGGACATAGGACAGTGGACTGCCATGACGATGATAGACTCACCTGAAACACTTCTCTGGTAGCGGAAAAGGGCAGAACTGCGACTCCTACCAGCAGATCAGCGACCGCCAGCGATACGATGAAGAGATTGGTGACGCTGCGCAGCTTGGAAGAGCAGAGAACTGCTGCTATCACCAGGCAGTTTCCTGGAAGAAAATAAATCATAGACTTATCGAGTATTTTTCACGTTACTGTCCAGCGTTAAGGTTACTGACCAGCGTTAAGGGGTGTAATATAACGCGTTACACAGCGATAGTGCAGTCAGTTCAGGGAAAAAAGGCGCTCGCAACGAGCAACGAGACGGATTTTAGCACACGGCGTAACGTATCATGCTCGCTGAGAATTTGTACATTACGCCCCATAACCTGGTCAGTACCCGGATTTAAAGGTACAGATCCCTCGCGTCTACATTACAATTTTAGAGCTTAGGTTAAAAAGTTGCTAAAAATCATCGCGTAGGTGCAAGCTGGAGGCAAAGGCTGCAATAAAAATTTAAAAACCTAGGTTTCAATTAATTCACAAAACCCTTCCATCCCCAGCCGATTTTCATTCGATTCTCGATATTTCATGAATCGAATCAAAATCATTCGACTCCGATGACCGGCGTAATCGAATTGATATTTCGATTTCATCGCTCGCTAACAATGGCGTCGCAGTGAATGATTCCAAAATAAATATTACATTTTTGAAATTCCTAGCGATTAAAAAAGTTTTTAACCATTCCTATAATGTTACAAACTTTCGCTAGGGGAGAGCGCTTTCATCGTGGTCTGTAGAGTTAGGGCTGTTCAGACCTATACGGTATTTGATACCCAGAGCGGTAGCGGTAAATTTCACTCTGGTTTCGCTCAGTTTCGGTATTCCGCCAGGTATTTTAGTGGATTACCGCGCTTTGGCTACCGCTCTGGGTAGCGAATTCCTAGTGTAGGTACGTTTCGTAGAGTAGCGTAGGCCTATGTTCGGTATTAGGTAGAGGTCTTTTCGCAGGTTATGTATCTACTAACAACTAAACCCGAAAACGTTTTAGGTTTTCAATAGCCAGCGGAAACGTAATAGCCATACCTAGTGATCTTGCGAATTTTCGACAGTTACACTTAGAAAAGGATATAGAAATATCCTTTTCTAAGTGTACATTTATTGTATTTATGGAAATAAAGAGTTTTTGACTTTGACTTTTGACTATAGGTACCTATCTACATTTCTCCTATTTTCTGTAATTTTGGCAAAGTGAGATAGCCATCAAAGTTTTCAAATATTTGGTTTCGCTCTCAAGTAATTTTCCAAATAATTTTCTTCTTTCATAGGGACTGTGTCGCAGTCCAACTTTAAATCTAACCAAAGTATCATAAAACTATAAGAAGAACACAAAATAACGTTTAAAGGCCCGCTCTATGGTAACAATGTTATTTGGGTCAGGAACAAAACCGCAACAAACTAGGAAAGTTTTAATTCATCGCTTGGATGGTATGCGGGCTATTTTCAAATTGTTAAAGAGGCTGAGCGCTTGAAATAAGCCGTTTAAGCGTTCTGTGACTACTTCGCATAATGCCTTCTTCTAGATCTGGCCAGTTCTAGATTTGGCTACTTCTAACTCAGAACTTGTCCCGTCTAGAAGCAGGCATTGCATACGAAATGGTTGTGACCATTTCGTTGTGGTTGTGATGTGACACGTCTAAACGAAATAGTCAATGTTTTGTGTACGACTACAGACATACAGTGCTTAGACAAATCTAACATAGGCTTTAAGGCATTGCTAACCAATTTATGTACCGATTTTTTATTGAATAAATGATCTATCTATCTATCTAAACTACAAAGTAGGTAGGTACTTGTGGGCCATGTTCTCTCAAACAGCTCCCTTTGAAAATGGTCAAAAAGCTGCAACAACATCAGCTATAACTTCTGGAATACAAAATCACAGAATCGTTTTCTATTCGCGATCAAATCGATGCAGATTGACTTCAATTATTTTAATACGCACGCGATCAGATTGAGTGAGACGGAACCTTGTCAAAGCGAAATTTTATCGTCACGTAGGTACACTATGTTTGTTCGTGTATGACTAGAACATCCTGTTTGAACCTATTCCAACAACTTCCCTTCAACTGTTTTTTTCTGGGAAACTTCCATTTATTAAAGTTTACGAACTTGGTGCAATCAATTATTTTTATAAAGCGCTCAACAGATGGCGTTGACGGCCATATTAAACTTTGCAAAGAAGAACGTCGACGCTGAAATGGCAAAAGCATAAAACAAAAAAAAACATGAATGTGTATTTTATAGTCAGGTTTCTGTAGGTACTTTAATCCACGAAGCAGATACAGAGAGGAGGTGTTATAATAAGATTTCCATAAGAAACAACGCGTGACAATTTGCGGGGTGAGGGGATGTTAGATCCCGCTCACTTTTTAATTTTCCGTCTACCGGTCAATAGCAAAGCTGCTCGATTCTTTCTGTGTCGATGGTACTAAGGAGTTTAACTACCTTACACTAGATGCCACTAAGTGTAGGGTGTAACAGGGATGTACTCAGAATTTTCGTACCAGGGAGTAAACAAAAGTAGCATGTCGCTTTTTTTGTCACTATGAAGCCTTCATCATTAAAATGGCAAGAACAAATCTTTGTATATTTTGTCGAGTCCAGTCTTGTCTATTAATTTTTGTGTTTCATTGCTGCTTAAGATTCTCTTCGGATGGAAATCACATGGTAGAACATACATAATTTAAAACGTTATTAATGAGGGGCTTCACGTTCTTTAAATGAACTAAACAACAACTGCTATAAATGTTATAATAGTTGTCTCACGGAGGGAAAGTACTATCAATAATGTCGATAGAATATTTAATTTAAAGGATCCTTTATTTTATTTCCTGCGTTTTTAATATTTTTTTATCGGTAAAGTAATTGGATTCTAATAACGGCCCTGTCTTTTTGTTATATTCATGTTGTGCACAGGATGCCGACAGTACATTGACTAAGGCTACGCCTACTGCGATGACGTCAGGACCTTGTTGAGAATCACAGTGCACAGTTGCTTAGGCCGCCTCCTCTCTGTATCTGCTCCGTGACTTAAATTATTCTTATTTTTATTTGTTATTTAATGAACTGTAACATGAAGATTAAGTTGTTTAGACAACTGCGTTACTGTCGCACGAGGTAAGTTTTATGTAGGCACATTAATTTAGTGAAGTTTTGCATTTAATTTTTTATTCATGTCTAGATCATAAATAAAATGCAAAAGTCTTGAAAAACTTCTTTATTTGGTTTACCGCTTCACATTTTCAGAAAACTACAATCACTATGCTTAAACTCTCAAATAAAATAAATTTTCTAAGTTAGAATATCCAAAACCTTGCAAATAAACGTCTACAAATGGCTACAATTCCCATAATCCAATGTAAGGAAATAGTCATTCACCAAACTCAATCTTGGGAACCATGCAAACTACAAACCCTTAAAAGGGTTTCCACAAACGACCTCCCTAACACCTAATTTTCGCAAAAACCTATTTTGACAAAATTGCAGATATAGGTTTTTACGTAGCGACGGCCGAATCCCTCGTTAAGTATTTACACAGCGTAAAAATAACGGCTTAGTCACTTTCACAGTAACTAAGAAAGCACTGTGCCCTACGAGCATAAGTACCTACCTGCATACGTGAACTTGAAGCATGCTTGCGAGTTAGCCTAAATGTACCTGTAATTTACTGCCCCTGTAGCAAAATAGACATAACCTCTCAAAAACCTCACACAAAATATTGATAGAGAAATAAAATATAACATTATCAAATTAGCTTTTGTTCTTGTTTCTAGGATTTATCCAAGAGTTTTTTGTAACAAGTGATCTAGCCATTCCTCTCACTGTGTCAGCGCCAGTATTCTTATTGGCCAAGAACATTGTTGTTTTGTACATTATTCGGGTTCGAGCTGCGCATTTTTACAGAACTTTCGTGAATAAAGTGCGATGATTCTTCTGAGCAGATTAATTTTGCGTTTCCGACTTTTATGGGAGTCCTTGAGCAAGGATTTTGTTTACGTACACTTTTTTTGGCTTTCTGTAAGAGCTATAATATTTTGTTTTGTTCTCCTTAAATCAGGATAAAAGCTTTATCTCTGATAATCTTGCCGCCTTACAATTATTTATTTCTATTTTATATAGGACACAAAGAATACTTAATAACTGAACATTAAATGTTCAGGTAGTTAATAATTATAAGTCTTAGATTCATCAAATTCATAAAAAGCCTTGGTCTCTCGATCACTGCGCAGTACGCTGAGGTATGCGCTATGCGGTCACGTAATCGTATGAAAAACGTCTAGAGTGATCTTTTGTTCCGTCGATGTCTGTGTCAGTGTTAATGGGCAAGCACGCTGTGCCGCAGTATGCAGCGTACTGCGTAGTGATCAAGTGACCAAGGTTTTAGATTCATTATCTCAAAGATTTTACATGTTTTGTGTAACTTAAGATTTTTAAGCGCCATTTCACGAATAGCATAAGATTTCGCGTTCATAGCAGCAGGACAAAGCATACGTTTTTGGAACGGCAGCGTAAGTGCAAATATCAAGTATTTGCTTATTTACATGAAAACTACACAACTTATGAAGAAACTGAAAAATAATTATTAATAACCTACACATCAAAACATACATAAGTCATTACAATAGAACGCAAGGTTCCTGTGGTCTCGACCAAATTATGTGCTAAACAGTTTTATGATCTTTTTATTGGATATTTTTTCTCAGTCGCATTTTTACATTCAAGGAACCAAAATAAAAAAATTAGAATTTTATGTAATTCTAGTTTTACCACGACGATCCTGTGAGTACTGAGATCTGGGCCTAGTTTGACAGCCAACCCGTTAGGTTCGGCCCCTTAACATGTAAAATCTCTGCTAGGCCTCAGGTTGTCGGTGTTGGGATAGTGGGTGTATCGTACCCTGCGAGGTATTGTAATACTATTTAGTTATTCTGTGGTATCACAATATCAGTTGGGCCATCTATTACTATCTCTTCCATTGGAATTTTGTATAAAAATGCTAAGTAAATAAAATTTGTCCCCCTAAGAAATAAGGACATAAGACACGATTCATTATTTATTAAAAACAGGCTTTTAAATTTAATTTTGTTTCGGTCAATTCATTTTAAGGTTCTGACTGAAAACCAGCGCTCATTTACAAATTACCTACTCTAAGTTTTTGTGTTAGAGCAACAAGCTGAGTCAGGACCTGTTAGACCTTCACACACGCGCTCGTCTGCTTGCTGAGTGGACTACTTAGTACCAACCCAATGCTTACTTGTGTTAGTATACTACTTAACTAATATTTACCTGTGTTTTTTGTCTGTTTGTCTACTGGTAATCTACTACTAAGTAGTATTTTATTTCTTTACCTAAGTTTGTTTGTGTGTAGTCTCTAATAAATAATTTTCTTTCTTTTAGGTGCCAAAGGGCAAAGGGAGCCAACAACGGGACCGAGCGTACGTCGTTTGTCCGTCCATCACATGCTTCTATGAGACGTTGGGAATAATAATAATAATAAAGCAATTACTCGCAAATGCTCGTAATAAATAGAGTCAAGGTAACAGAATACTTGTAGTAGCCACTGCCAGGAAAAAATATAATTAAAACAATGTAGAAATGCAAGGGAATCCCAATCAAGATTTTTATCTGTTATAAATAGTCAAGGATATAAAGGGGTAGGAAGAACACATAGATCGTCCCCTACCATAATAAAATGGTGACAAAGTATAAAAAAGTCCATACATCCGAAGCGCTCGAAAGTTCGCGTCAGTGAAACTACCAATAAATTATCAACGTCGCTTCCTCTGGGACACAATAGGCCCTACGTTATTCCTTATCTCCCGCATAGAGTCTAGAGTAGTGCTAGTGTTTAACTTTCACTAGAAAACACAGAAAGCAGTTTACGGAGCTAGCTTTTAGAATTCGTTGTATGAAATCGTTGCCCCAAAATTAATTATCTCTTTGCGGTTTTTTATATATTTTCGGCATTATACTATTATAGGCATCAAAACACAGAACACCAAAAACAATGGGAGCGTCGAACAGACTGTAAGCATACTAAATTTATATTCCCCTCCAAAGATAGGAAACCACAAAAACGATGCTCAAGATGAGCCGCGAGGACCTAAAAACGATGGTGGGTGGGGTGATGGTGGGTCACAGGTCACTGCGAACTGAACCTTCATATTTTCAAGACTGGAGCCACAGATAGCAGCATGTGTCGTGGCTGTTTCCAAGAAGAAGAGACTGTGGAACACGTTATCGTACACTGCACGGCCATAGAGGAGGCCAGACAAGACAGGTCTGAAGAGTCTCATTGAGGCATCAACCCCATCCGCACCCACAGAAAAGCTGAAAAGAAGCTGTCAAAAAGCAAAAGTCCTGGTCCGCTACTTTAAGGAGCTGGGCTGCTTGGGGCCTGGTTAGGCAGGGGGACAATGCACAATACACTCCTATGCGAGACGTCAGTGCAGATCTCAGTTCCCCCCCCACTTAGAATTAGAATAAGAATAAGATAGGTATCGGTGTAGTGTAGAGGTCATCCTGCTTGGTCAAAAACTGGGCCGCGGACGAGATTACTTTTTAGGATTCCGTACCCGAATGGTGAAAACGGAACCCTATTACTAGGCCTCCGCTGTCCATCTGTCCGTCCGTCCGTCTGTCACGTGGCTATAGCTCATGAACCGTAAAAGGTAGACAGTTGAAATTCTCAGATAATGTGTATTTCTCTTGCCGCTATAACAAAAAATAAAATAAATATCTTAAATAAGTTATGGTAGTTTTTCGTTCGTTCGATATGAGAAACGATACCCTGCAAAAAACGGAGCTCCGCGTTCGGTTACTCGACAGTATTGTCTTAACAACGAGACGTTCCATTTTTGTATGGGATTTGGTACAGCACCTCCAATACAAAAGTGGGACGCCGTCGAGGTGGTACAAAATACACGATAGTATCTCTGTTTCATTGTTCAAGCGATGCTACAACAAAACTTTAAAGTGAAACAGCTGATCCACCGCTAAAGCGACAGTGGAGATAAATAATCACTTTCGTACCGCAGATAAAACGCGAGGTGATATAATACGAAAAGTGTAACTACTGGAGGATACGATATTGTGTGAGGGTTGAAGAATTATAGCATCGAGTAATAGGTTAAAGGAGATGGGAGAACAGGTAGCCTGTGAGTTTTACTGCTATAGTAATATTTTGTTTTAAATTGAATTTTGCAGGGCATATACAGGGGCACGTAGCATTTGAACTTGAAACCGGAGTATTTTTAAGTAGTTATTTCAAGCGTAGAGTTTATAATAATCAAGTTTACTTTGATTTAAGGTCTAAGCTATCTACACAAAAGATTCGTAATATTGTATCAAATTAATAAATTAAAGATAAACATGTACCTCTAGAGGTAGTATATGTAACGCTCGAAGACATATAAATGAATCAGGCGACATCCTCAATTAGTCGGACAAGTACTGATAGATGTGGCATTGTTGACCTCAATGGCGCAGTTGGCAAAGGTCCGCCTGCGATGTAGGAGGTTGCTGTTTCGATTTTTGCCTCGGGAAAAATGTATATACGAGCTGCAGTTCCGGGTGTTTGGGTGATTTCTATGTATATAAAAATATCTATCTATATATGTAATTGGTATCGATATGGATTAGTTGAGCTACCTGTAGATTGTTTGCAACAGTCTGCAGTTAGCTTAATTGTTTCAATTGCAAATACAAGTTCTAATTTGTTTTTATTATTGAATTGTAATTTTCTTTATCAATAAAGAAAGTCACAAATAAAAAAAATATATTATTCATTATGTCAGTTATCTAGTACAGCACAAGTACTGCTTAGCTTGGGTGGGGCTAGACGGTGCTGTATGAATAGTCCAGAAAAAAAATGCGAGAATGGCGCAATAGTGGCCTAAATTGATCGGCGAGGCGCCCTCTGCGTCTGCCACCGCCCGGTAACGCTGTCATGGCCATCTGGCGGTCAACAGCATTTAAGTGCTTTCGAAAAAAATGCGCAAAAGAGAGGAAATCTCAGTATACTACTCATTTTATAATATATCTTCACTGGTAATAGACACGCGATGAATAGATACTCGTGAATGTATGGTATATTTATGCTATAAGATATCGCGTTGTTTATAACGCGTAATTGAAAAAAAAAACCGTAAAGTGCGAGTTGACTCGCACATGAAGGGTTCCGTACCGTATAAATCAGGCAACTTTTTCAATGAACATCAAAGTTTTACTTGTTTGTTGAAAATTTAAAGGGGTCTCCCTTTAAATTTTCAACTTTATTTTATTTTTAGTATTTTAATTATTCAGTTAAAGTGTTACTTAGTTATAGAAAGTTTCATGTGTCTATTGTAGTTCAAGAGATACAGCCTTGACAAATAAAGAGCAAAAATAGCCAAATAAATCACGCTTGTTGTATGGGAGCCCCCTTTAATTTTTATATATATTTTATTTTTATTATTTATTGCTATAGCGGCAAGAAAAATAACAACAGTCTACCTCTTACGGTTCATGAAATATAGCCACGTAACAGACGGACGGACGGACGTACAAACGGATGGATAACGGAGGCTTAGTAATAGGGTTCCGTTTTGACCCTTCGGGTACGGAACCCTAAAAAAAGCTTTAAATCATACCCAGCATTGGGTGCTCAAAAAGAAAAGAACTCATTTACAGTATTACTTTTTTGATGAAAATGCAATTGTTAATAGAAATAGTAAATACAAGCGTCTTGTATTTAAAAGACTCAGGTTATTTTCGATTCGGTTTATTGAAGTAAGTACAGCTTTACAGGTTGGTAAATAGGTATTATAAAAGATGTCGCGAGAAGCGGGTATAGAAATGTGCGCGTGCGTTTGGCGCTGCCTCTCGTAGGGGAATCCTCGCTTGCCGGGGGTGCACCGCGATCAGCCATGATGTGAAGTTGTCACGCTTTGCGGCGCGGCGTGAACAAAGTCACTCAGAGTATTAAACTCTTTTGACAAAATATCACCAAGAAACAAATTACTATAAAATCAGTGGCGGTTACATATAATGCTGGACAATCCACACAGCATCATCCAGCCCCAAGCTAAGCAGAGCTTGTGTTATGGCTACATAATACAATACAATACATAGATTTTTTTTATACATGGAAAATACCCAGAACACCCGGAACAAATATTTTCAGATCGTACAAACATTTGTCCAAAGGCGGGAATCGAGCCCACAACCTCCAGACCTTCGCCAGCCGCGCCACATCGATCGTCCGTACATCAGAGCTATATTACATGCGAGTAGGTTTTACTAAACTGGCCCAACACGCTGGTATTTTTAAACTTGAGGCATTCAGGTACGATGTAATCGGCAAATGGACTTCCCACGGCTTTGTATAAATGAATACGGGGCAGCTGAGTCATAAACAGCTAGGTAACTATTAGTCCGTTCTAAATTCATAGTGAAAATGTGGTTCAGTTACAATATCTGAGATTGGCTGGTATTGAATCATTGTTCGGTAGTAAGCCTTGATTCGCTACAGCTTGTCAGACCGAGCAAAGAAATTGAATCTTTGCTTGGTTCGAATGAAAGAGAAGAAGTACGTCTATGTGAAAATTCATTACGATTTGTTTAGTAATTTAGGCGTGAAGAGTTCGCAAATATCTTCCTTTAGTCGGCGGCAATGTATTTTTTATTTTTGCAGGTCCTAATTTTGTTTGCGTTTTTATATGTAATTCAACCATTAAGCCTTTTTTAATTTCATAAACATCCAAACTTTCCTGCTCGTGTGTGATGTGATATGATAATACATAAACAAATTCAAAACCTGTCCGCTATTTCGAAATGTGTGCATTACACCTTTTGGGTTTTAAAGCAACAGAGCTGTTCTCCTCTAAGCTAGGCCACTATTTATATGAATACGCGCCAGGGACAGCAGCAGAGGCTCGGCTAGCTCTGAAAGGAACCCTTTTCAGCTGTAATTGGCGACGGAAAATATTTCTAAATTTTATCAGTCCCTTTGAGGTCTGTGAAATATACTAAGGCTTCGTAGGCTTAGGGTCGGAGCGGATGGATTGCTTTACCTATTTTTCAATTAAAATAAAGGTAAGAATTTACTTTATAAAATTAAAGGTATATATCTCCTAAAAAAAATATACCTCCTAATAATAAAATAAATAACCTTGACGCCGTCTTCAGATGGTGGGAGATGATTTGCCCAAAAAGGTATCTACAAAAATGGGCTAAAATAAAAGATGTTGGTTCAAATCCCGCCCAGGCTACATTTTAGATAAGAAATTAAAATGATGCTCATGCCTACGAGTTTAAATACGAAACTTTTACCTCACAAACATTTTTAATGTGGAGACTTTACTATCCTAAGAATTTTCTTAAATATATATGCACAGCCTGTCACTCAAATAAATAAAATAAAAACCTATATAAACATTAGTTGGTTTTCATAAAGTCTTCAAAAAATATACAGTCAACAGACACACAGGGACAATAAAACTACACTGGCCTGCAAAACTAAGTATCACACTTTTAAAATTGTAATATTTTTTTAAGTACATAATATATACTTTCGAAATAAAAAGGACCCGAAAAGAGTTTAATTTTGTATATAATTTTTTTTCATTTTTATTTTGTATATGGCAGAATGGGAGAATATTCCTCAAAATCGGCTCCGAAACTTCGTGTTCAGTATGCCGAACCGGCTCGAAGCTGTAATCAGAGCACGAGGAGGCAATATCAGATATTATAAATTAAAAAAATAAATAACATGTAAAACATACTTATTAAATGTTAGCCATTGGTTTAGTGATACCAAAATTAAATGTATTATTTTTATTCTAAAACATAAAATAAATAGATAGATAGATAGATAGATAGATAATTCTTTATTCACAGAAACTTAAATATAAAACAGTATGGTAGAGAAGATAATAGAATTGGCGGCCTTATCGCTTAAAGCGATTTCTTCCAGGCAACCAAATATATCTGTATGTATCTATAAATATGGTGTACCAATCAAATAAAATATATTAAAATTTCTAGAAAACACATAATTCTTATATCATAATTAATTTATTAGTAGGAGTATTAATTATCCTAGTACAGATATAAAAATTACTTCGCTATTATTTATACGTAAGATTGATCAGTGTGACGTCATAATATTACGTTCTTTCGAAAAATTAATTAAGATACCCAGTTAAGGCTGATGTAAACGTCAAAGGAGAAACGTTAGAAATTGTTAAAAGTACCGTATTCTTAGGAATAACCTTAGATAGTAAACTTCAATGGGGCCCACACATAGACAAGCTATCGAAGAGACTTAGTCCTGCAGCGTATGCAGTCAAAAAAATCTGTCATCTTACAGACGTTGATACTTCTAGACTAGTATATTTCAGCTACTTCCATAGTGTTATATCTTATGGTATACTGCTGTGGGGGAACGCTGCAGATATTAACACCGTATTTGTGCTGCAGACGAGGACTGTTTGTGCAATCTGTAATATGGATCTCAGAGAAACCTTAGGTGAAAAATTCAAAGAAATAAACATAACGATGACAGTACCATGTCAATATATTTATGAAAACTTGTTGTACACTCATAGGAATATCAATTGGTTCTTTAAAAATAGCGACAAACATAATTTAAATACTAAAAGTAAGAATAAACCCACTGCGCCCACAGCTAGGCTAAACAAGATTAATTTGTCTTATAAAGGGCAATCTATACGCTTGTACAACAAAATACCGAATGAGTTGAAAAAATTATCAATAAATAAATTCAACCAAACTGTTATATCTTTTGTAAAAAGGCTTACTACAATATATCAGATTATCTAGAGGATAAAAAAGCTTGAGACAAGTTTTGCTCCAACTCGAAAACTAACAACTTAACAAGGTAAAGGTTTCTTGTTCGCTTCTTTGCTTTATTGAAAATATTGAAGTGAGCAAAAATCAAAGTAATCACTTTATTTTCTAGTTTTACTGATGTAATTTGAATTTTGTGACGTGTCCAAGAGTCCTCTAAGGTCTAAAGGAAATAAATCACTTTGAATTTAATTGAGTTTTGGGCACTAAACTAAAAATGGGCATTTTATTGTTTTGTCATTTATTTAAGTTAAAAATATTTCTAATGTATAATTTACTATAGTTTCAAAGAAAGCTGATAAAATTCAAAAACATTTTTGATTTTAAATCTTTAACTTCAACAGTTTAGAATAAATTGATATTTCAATAGTGTGACACTTAGTTTTGCAGGCCAGTGTACTTCAATAAAAATATTCTTCTCAGATATCCTCTTAATTTCGCGAATATCTAAAGGACATCGGGAAATTCCAAACATCTGATAGAAATCAGGCAATCATAGCCTTCTCTAATATCGGCGAAGATTCCAATCTGACCGGAATTCGTTGTTGGCTCGTTTAGAGAGGGAGCCTCAATTTGCTGAGGCCTGCTGCTAATAATGCCATGCATACCTACAGCAGTATATTATATTAAAAGCTTTATATAGAAGATTTCATACATTTGTAGCAGAATATTTCATAATTTTTACCTCAATGTTCATCTTGATGCGGCAGTCCAATAATTAAGCCATGAACCATATGCCAATAAATATACCATTGAAGCATCATCACAGGGATGAGTCTATTTGACGTTAGTCACGAGACGTGATCGTGACGTCTCCTTTTAGTATGCTATTAGCGTAGTTCTCTGTCCGCCCGATAGATGCACTGTACCAGTTTGTTTGGAAAAAGGAGACTTCACTATCTCGTTATTAACGATAGACACCTCTTAAAACTTAAAGGCTTATTACATTTTTTTTTCTTGTTAACTTGTTACTTTTTTTTGTGCCTAAAGTTCATACTTACACAAAATATTGTGTGTTGTAGAATCAAAAAAATTATTATGTACATATCTAAGCAACCATCGAAGCAACAACCGATCTAAGCTTCTGCAATGTGGCCGTGGCCTTAATCGTGGGTTTGGTATTTGGTGAAAAGTGCAGAAAATTATAATCACTGTAAATTATTCGCATATTGCATAGGTTTCAACATTTTTATAAGTATTACATTAATTTGTCGGCCATTTTCTTTTCCCCTTTGAGTTCTTAGCACCTCTACGGCGTAGCATAATAATACGCCGTAGCAATATGCTACGGCTACAAATAGAAAACCATTTCAATTTTTATTCCTAACCCCACCGATATTGCTTTTCAAATCACAGCGGTATTATGAATTTGAGAAATGAAATTCATATTTTACTAGGTTGTTATAGGTACGTTTAAAAGAAAAAACAACAAGGTTAAATAAGGTTTTATTATATGGGTTCCTTTATACGATCACTTTGTTGTTCGGCTCTTTTCTCAGGAACGCGTGGAGGTATCGAATTAAAATTAACATTCAAAACTCAAGTCCATAAGGTCTTGGAGCTGTGATATAAATAAATTTTTTAGGTGAACGCAATCAAAAGTTACAGCCATTTATGCCCGATTATTTTGATATTTCCAAGGAAATTACATGCACACAAAACCTATAGGGTACTTCCCGTTGACCTAGAATCATGAAAGTTGGCAAAAAGCAAGGTCTTCCAGCTCAAGTAAAGGGAAACATCCAAAAATCGTATATTTGTAGTTTAATTACAAAAAAGTTTAAAAACTCTCGGCGGACGAACAACAGAGGGTATTAGTTTGGTTTTCACTTGCGCTACGCAACCTTTAAAGTTACGAGTATATCTAAATAATTAAGGTTTTTTTGCGAGAAAAAATTACATTACCTACTTAATTAAAAGGCGTAGCAACTTTTCCCTCACTCGCAAATAAACATCACCGCGGCTGACCGGTTAAGTAATTAAAGTTGTCTCACACGAATTTACTTTTATTCGCAGTTGGTAAAAAGTGGATTCGTGTGGAATAACCCTTCTGAGTCATAAGTGGCTAGAATGATATAAACTAACTTTGAATGAAACGTGCAATTTCCATTATCTACGTGATTACAACGTTTACGTTATGGCATTCAACCTATATGTTCGAAACATTCAACTGATTATGTGGGCTACATTTGCAATCGCTGTGTTATTGATTATGCCTGGCTTATTTTTGTTATAAGTTCTGTAACGTTGTGAAAATTTTTAGATTTTTGCCAACCTCAGACGTTTCTCTTTTCTGAGGAAAGGAGGTGCCCGATTATGTTCAATGGGTACAGCCGTTTATGCCCGAAATCTTCAAAGGTTTGCCACTTAAAACAGTTGCTAAGCAGCATTATTTCTCACTCTGACTTATGTCAATAGAAGAAGACATGGTTTCAACCCTGTCGCGTCGCTAAGAGCATTGCTATCTCCTATAGCAATGCTCTTAGCGACTCGTAACCCGAGAGTTGGTGCGTATCTGGCGCAGTGCATCAGCATTGCCATACAGCGGGGTATTGCAGCCGCGTCTTGGGGTCGCTTCCGACTAGTATTGATATGGATCAGTTGAGCTACCTGTAGATTGTTTGCAACAGTCTGCAGTTAACTTAATTGTTTCAATTGCAAATACTAGTTCTAACTTGTTTTTATTATTTGATTGTAATTTTATTTGTAATGCTCTTAGTTAGCAGACTTATGAAAAATCAGTCGATAATTTAAAGCAAAATATTAAAAATTTTAAAGCCTTTAAAATTATCGCCCGTATATTACCTATATACTTTTTTTATCTTAAAATTCAAGATGGCAACTGAGAATTAGAGAAGTTTCCTTACCTGCTATGACAAGTACGTCGATAAGGGCTAGGATGGCCAAGCTGACTAGACTCGAGACTTCATCCCAGCGAACCTGGAACATAAAATATTAATTCTAAATGAAAAGGGTCAACGAAGTTTCGCTTAAATGATGTGGTACTCCTCGCACGAGAGCTACCTCATATACGCAAAAAATATGCGAGAGTGAGAAGGAAGTGAAATAAAATACTGACTGTTTATGAAACCATTTGAAAATACACAGTTAAAATCGTATATTAAGTTTTTATTAGACTTCAAAATAGGAGCAGGTTCAATGTTCAGCAGTATGGGTGTTTTTTATGTAAGTTCGCTGAATCCTTCGTCAATCTTGAGCCGATTTAGATGGTTTTGCATAGAAAATAATCCTAGTGTAGTCCCCCATAAATTTTATTTCCAAGGGATTACTATAAGATAAGGGGATATTTGTCCCGCAAAAATTAAAAAAAACTGATAATATAAAGGAATTCGAGGACGGTTTTCCGATTTTATAAAAACATCAATATTTTTGTAGCTGATCAGTAATAACAGGATTTCTTCACGAATTTCACTTTCGTTCACAGATGTATACTGATATCTGTGCTCTCGCCACTCGCTTACGCAGGAAGTGGGTTACTTGCTTTCATGTGAGCACCATGATTGGGGCTGAATTACGTTGGAATTTCCTGATCTTAAATTAAAAGTAACTTTTCCTGGAGTGGTCTAGACCGGCGTGTATAGTACAATATTCAGGAGATTTACCTTCGTGAGGCAGCGAGAGAAATCTGACAGCAAATAATGATTATGATGATGATGATCTAGGCCGCGCGGAACCGATAACCACCGGTAAAGGTTCTCGGGTGGCGACCACGATCTGATGCGAAGTTGAGTGTTGAAAGACCAAGATCATCCAATTGATTCATTATACCGAAGTCGTTTTTTTTCTATCCTATACCTAGACTTTTGTTTGACCACAATCTCACCTGCTGTTAAGTGACGATGTGGCCGAGGATTTATCAAGAAGAAGACAATGGATGGAGGCGCGTCAGGACCGCTATTTGAGGCGACGTCGTTTAGACCTACTTCTGTCCTAAAATAGCTTTGTTGGGGCTGATGTATCATAGATACTTGGTACAAACCTGCTCGTGTAGGGCCGCGCAGGCGGTCGCGTTCAGTGGCATATTCCGCCCCCCGCGCCCGCGCCCGCGCCGCGCATCCCCCCGCCTACCGCCGCCCTCGCATCCTCACACCGACCTCTGGAACAAAATTGATACATGATATAAGTAGATGATACATCGGTTAGGACCTAGCATATCTATACCTCTAATACCCTATTATTGACCAAAAGGGCAGAATATGCGGTTATCCCTGTCTTGTACTAATTTATCTCAATACCATAGAGTTCATAATAATAATGCTTTGTCCAGCATTATTTATTTAATTATTTGTATAACGAGTGTAACCCGTTAGCGTAAAGATCGACTTGGCTTACGGCGCGTAACTGATATGTAGTTTCCCACAGACGCGGGCATTTTGAGCGCGACCGATATTCCACCTTATTAGTACGTAGGTACTTAGCAGCTAGGTAAGGTAAAAGCACTGGAAACCACATTTGTTCGCCAGATTGCATTTTTAATTATCACAGCTGCTTTAATTTAAGCAAAAATTGAGAGTCCGTTTTTTCCATTGGGTTTGATAGTTTTCGAGCAGTCTAGGAAATGCAACGACTATTTGGCAACAATTTACTACATGGCCGTCGATCAAAATATTTTTTTAGAGATTGTGTTGGTCCTTAGTTAGTGCTAAATCGTGCAAATACGAGTCGTAAAAACTAACAAATATTACCTCCTCCGAAATTTAAAAAAATACAAATGAATTGAAAGGCTTTTAAAAGAATGAAGCGCTTTTAAAGCTAATTCCATAAGGTGTTTCGTAAAAGCATTACGATTTACGTCAGTAAAACTAGTTACGTCGTAATATTAGGTCCTTACATATGAAATTGGCGTTTTGTATGGGAGGAACAAAAAGTCGAATATTTTTTAATATAATATATTTAATTAATCAAAGTATGAACCATTATTTTCTATGCACTTTTGCCATCTTATAGGTAGTTCATTGATCCCTTTACTAAAAAAACCAGTCGGACGGGAATCAATAAAATCTTTGCAGGCGATTTGGACTGCCCCATCGGAGTTGAATTTTTTCCCTTGCAAGAAGTTATCCAAATTTCGAAAAAAATGGTAATCTGTTGGAGCAAGGTCCGGGGAGTACGGAGGATGTCTTAGACTTTCCAATTGAAGCTCTTCTAATTTAGTAGCCGTCTGTTGCGCAGTGTGTGGTCTAGCGTTGTCGTGAAGCAGCAGTGGCGTGGAGCGATTGACCAGCCTAGGTTGTTTAGCCGCTAGCTTTTCCATCATGGTTTGCAATTGCTGACAATAGACATCAGCCGTAATAGTCTGGCCAGATTTGAGAAAACTGTAATGAACAATACCGGCACTAGTCCACCAAACGCTTACAAGTAACTTTTTTGGGGTTAATTTTCGCTTGGGGCAGGATTTGGCTGGCTGGCCAGGATCCAACCATTGCGCTGAGCGCTTCCGATTATCGTAAAGAACCCATTTTTCATCACAGGTAATGATTCGGTTTAAAATACCTTCATTATTGTGCCGGTTTAGTAATGTAACGCAGCAGTCGACGCGCGTTTGCCGGTTTGCTTCAGTCAATTCGTGAGGTACCCACCTTTCAAGCTTTTTAATCTTCCCAATTTGCTTCAAGTGAATTAAAACAGTTTTATCACTAACATCGCAGCCTGCAGCTAACTCGGACGTGGTTTGCGATGGATCCGCTTCCACAATAGCCTTCAACTCTTCATTATCAACTTGAGTCTCAGGCCGTCCACGGGGCTTGTTCTGCAGGTCAAAATTTCCAGAACGAAAACGTTGGAACCAAAAACGAACTGTGTTTTCTTTTGCAACACGACCGCCATACACATCATTCACCCTTCGAGTTGTTTCCGCAGCACTAGTGCCACGGCGGAACTCGTACTCGTAAATAATGCGATATTTTAAGTTTTCCATTTTGTAAAATGAGTGACGCAAACAGAAAAAAACAGAAGAAAACAAAACAAATGAATGACGATCATCGAAGCACAAATACATGAGTCTATAGCTGTACAAATTTGAATTTGGAATTCCTTACCAAAGAGGAGAAATTTGTGATTAAAGTGGCCAGTACGAAAAACGCCAATTTCATATGTAAGGACCTAATATATTGACTGCTTTTTTCCTAAAAACCTAAGTATTGGATAATAAAGGCCCTGATCTTTGAACCTGATAAATCCTCGACATCTTTACTATTATGAGGACAATCACAATCATCAAGTTGGAGCATCACATGAATATTTAAAAGCGAAAGTGTGTGTCAATCAAGTACACACAATACACACAAAAAAAATAGAATCGTTATGAACTTATGTTTACTACAATAACGTAGATTTTGTTAAAGATTCTCCAATCGGTAGTTATTTTAACCCACTACAAAAAAGAGAGGTAAGATGTTTTGATATTAAAGTGCGTAACCTCTCACACTCAGGGATTTTTTTATTACAAATTAATAAATTTTTCCTGTAGGTGGAGTTAATGGCGCTAGAGTCCGTAGGAAGTCCCAAAGATTTTCAAGTCGCAGGTCACTTGACGTCGTAGTAGTGGTAGCCCTAGCCCAGGCCCCAGCCCAGGGTGGCGGGAGATGGTCTGTCGGCGCCCCTAAGCCAAGGCAATAGAAATATTTTTTATCTCTTTATGGAGAGTGGAGACAGCCGCAAAAAAAACAAATCTGTATTTTTCGCGGTCAAAGTGACCGGAAACGGTGAATAGTATCGGCGATTAACCGACAGAAATTTCAAGATACCCCACCTCGTAAGTCCTTTTGAAAATGATTCCCCCCTTTTTTGACCATTGTCTTACGTACAGACTTCTGTATATTTTTCTTGTAAAATATAGATCCATATCTACAAACGCTACCTTCATTTTAGATAGATCGCTCTGCAAACTTCGGAGATAGGGGGGAATGAGTAACTTTTCGACTTTTTTCAAAATATTAATTATGAAACCTACAGAAATTTCAAAACTACCTATTTTGATATGTACAAACTGGTACCTTTCATTTGATAAAATTTTAACATCCCAATTTGTACTGAAAATTTTCGTTGAAATTTTTAGTCATTTAATTTCTCTTTTTGTTATTTTTAGAAATTGTTAGTTGTGTCAGTTGGCTGTGGAGCTAAACAAATGCGATTGCGTTGGTTACAAAATTATAAAGTACAAAGCCCTGAAAGCACGCTGATCATTTGACAGTTGACACTTTCTAGTTCACACAGCCGTAAGTATGACGTAAGAACAATGTGGCTACATCATCATGGTGTAAAAATACAGATTAAACTGAAAACTTGGAATTTAATTTTAAATTATTTTGCTATATCAATATAATAATATTTTTTCCTCATATAGGGTAAAATACCCCCGGCGCCCGAACTTTGCTGTTAGGCGCCCCTTGGCATCTGGCGCCTGGTGTGGCCGTACCACTCGCGCCACCGTAGGGCCGGCGCTGCCTCGTAGCGCAATTAGTAGCGAATTCCCGTATTGAGGAAAAGTTGCGGGTTTAAGTTCCGTCGAAGTGGAACAATTTTAGGGATTTTATTTAATTTATGAAAATGGGGTATTTTAAGTTTGACGCGTGTGTCTGTTTGTGCTCCCATACATACAAATAAACTGATTTAGATGTATTTATTTTGTTCAACGGGTGACTCTTTGTTTGAAAAAAATAGGGGCATACCCATTTTGATGTGGGGTTGAATTGTTCGTCGAGATAAAAACTCAATTGACGGAGAAATCGGCAAAATGCGGAATTTTTTGAGTCCAAATAAATGTGCTCAACTTCCTACTCAACTTCCTCTATTTCCAAACATTCACACCATTTCTTCCCTCGTAATTAGCAGTTCTCCACTAGAGTTGAACAATAGGCCTGAAGGGGCTGTATTAGATGGCTAGACAAAGGCCGGGCCACACTGGGGCACCAATTAGTGGCCACTCACACTACCCGCCAGATGTAGATAAGATAAGGCGACTGTAGAACTACTTTTATAGATAGGGTAAAAGTAGGGATGGTTGCGTCAGTAGGTAGTGATACAATAAAATTACTAAAGATTAATTGTATTCCACACCAAGAAAAATACAAAAAATCGGGAAGAAATATTCAACATTGAAACAATGCACGTGCGGATTATACGATTTGTTAGCAGTTTGTCCAAATCGCGATTCGTCCAACGTTTTTCGACTATCTTACTTTTCGTCTAACTCGCCACAACAATGACTGTTTATGTCAAAAATGACAGCTAATACGACACCCAAATTACTGGAACGTAGGCTACTAGAATATTTGCAAAATACTGATGAATACCTACCTAGTATTCAGAAAGTACAGAAAACCGCTTATCTAAAATCTCTGTGGCGCGGCGGGCGAAGGTCCGCCTGTAAAGCAGGAGGTTGCGTGTTCGATTTCCGCATCGGGACAATTATATCTGCAGATATTTGTTATGGGTGTTTTCTATGTATAATAAAACTTATTTATTTATGTATTTCACAGCCGTGAGGGCTGGTGCGGCGGCAGATTTGGCCGAGGATCTCAAGATACGCAAATATGCAGGTCTCGACAGAGCCTACAAATTTGCTCCCTTTGGGGTCAAGACCCTAGGTCCGTAGGGTACCGAGGCTCTTCGGGTTTTTAAAAAGTTATCTGAGCGTCTGGTCGACGCGACGCGTGACCCGAGAGCTGGCGGGTATCTGGCGCAGCGCATCAGCATTGCCATACAGCGGGGCAATTCAGCCAGCGTCTTGGGGACGCTTCCGACTGGTATTGATATGGATCAGTTGAGCTACCTGTAGATTGTTTGCAACAGTCTGCAGTTAGGTTAATTGTTTCAATTATGAATACTAGTTCTAATTTGTTTTTATTATTGAATTGTAGTTTTTTATGTAGTATGTATTGAGTATAATATACTAAATAGGTACATTATAATGTATATACTACATAAATAGATAAATATCAGTTATCGATAACTTGATTATAATTAATATTATATAAAACTGATTATAGTAATAATTTATTATTTCATAAGCCTAAAAAAAGAAAAAAGTTATCGAGATCTGAAAATCTAATCTGAAATCTAGTACCTACCCATAACACAAGTTCTTCCTAGCTTCGGGCTAGATGATGCTGTGTGATTTGTCCAGCATTGCTTGGATTGCATTGCATTGCATGGATTATTTACGACAGGTCTTCGGCAATAATATTCCAAATATATCTCTTTTTCTTAACCTTTTATTACTATCTCTCGGAATCAGTTCTTAGAAACATTAACCGGTCAGTCCTGTTTCGCTTTCAGTATTATTTTCTCTCAGTTTATTTTTATGACATGACCGAGCCCTTCGTTCGATTGTCCTTTCCAATTTCTTTTCTTCCCCCATTTGAATACACAAAACAAATTTGACCCGAATCCTTCTTTATTTTGTTTGCTTAATAGTTTCGTGTTGCTGAACAAGTATGAAAACTAGTTACTTCAAAGTTTTCCCGAGGATTACGTAAGTGTTAAGTCTTTAAGTAATCATACGTCCTCTGTTGAATTTTTCTATCCCTACCAAGGAGGATTTTGGCATAATCACTACGCTTGGACGGTGGATTGGTTATTGCAGTGCAGGTGTATGGGGCGACAGAAATGCCCATCAGGGCACAGAGGTCGACATTCGCGGGTTCATCTGTGGCTATCCTGACTGTGTCCCAATCAGGGGGAGGAAACGTGACGGATGAATGGGGTCGGCGAGTGTGTGGAATTGAAAAAAACAAAACTGACTATATCGTATAAGCATCAACGTTTAGTGACATGTCAATCAACGTTTGGCGTTTTCAATAATAATGACATTATTTTAGGGTTTCCATGACTTCAAAGGTTCTAAAAAAAAAATGGGTGCTAATTAAACTGACTTCTATTTAATAGCATTATTCTCCTCTAAAAACCAACATTGTCCTCTGAATTACTAAGTTAGCCACCATCAGTGCGCGTCTAAAAATTACTATCTTAGCCACTATATATCTTCGACGTAAGCTACTGTAAATACTAGCTTGCCAGTTATTTTTTAGCATCTACATTTGTAACATATATTCAAGCAGTAACCTTCTAAAATATTTATATAGGACACCAATAAAGTAATCGTATCGACATCTAGTTTTATAACTCAGTATGTTTAGAATGTTGTGAAACATGAATAATTTATAACTCGTTCTTTGAATCACTAAATGTACCTAAAATTATCATCTAATAGTAAATTATGGCAACTGAATGTTAGGAACCATTACGACCGATGTGGCGCAGCGGGCGAAGGTCCGCCTGCGACGCTGGAGGTTGTGGGTTCGATTTCCGCCTTGGGACAAATATTTGTACGATCTGCAAATATTTTTTCCGGGTGTTCTGGGTATTTCTAAGTATAATATATATATGTATCTATGTAATGTATTGTACTGAGTATATCAGTTATCTAGTACCACAGAAATATGAATAATAAGGCACTATTATTCAGATTTCTGTGTTTAGTACCCATAACACAAGCTCTGCTTAGCTTGGGGCTAGATGATGCTGTGTGGGTTGTCCAGCATTATCTATTATTATTTGTTTATTGAAATAAAATAAAAGCCAAACAAATCGAGCAGTCCCTATTTTCATGATAAAAGAATACGATGTATGCAAAATTATAAGATCACGATGATTTCTAATTGAAGCTTGAACTTATATTTTTTTAGGAACATATGTTGAAGCTGTAAAACGTAAAATTTTGGTTAGTTGTAAAATCCGTGGCTGAGTTAGTAAATTAGGTGATGATATAAAAGCAGTGAGACAAGTAATAATAATTGTTGTTCTTTATTTGACGCTTACTTTGGAATTTTCAGGTGGCATTTATAATAAGGCGAATTAGTTTATTAGAAGCCTTCTTATTTTCCCGTGGCTTAGATATAAAATCAGAGGTTGGTTTCCGTGGCCAGAAAAAAAATCTGCGTCCTGATAATTGCCCATAAAAATCCAAATAATGGAGGAACTTTATATATTTTTTTGGTAAGTACCAAAAATTGTTCTATGTAATTTATTGTAATTTGTATGTATAAAAAAACAATGAAATGTTAAGTAGTTTTGTGTCGTAACGGCGTTTCATTTTATTTTTTATCTTCAATTAGCACAATTGGTTAATAGTTTTTATAACAGAATATTTGTCCGCCCACATGACACATCACACAAACACTCAATACAAAACAATGTCAGCGCCTCTTACGGTCGATAATGTAACTATTTTATGATATGAGCACTAAGATTGACCATACCATAAAATAGCCGTGCGTTTAGCTTTTCATATCGTCATGATTATTCATTGATCTAGCCAGACTACATCATGAAGAGGGCAGCGCGTATTTTCCATTTCATTAAATATAACCATTTCATGGAAAAAATTGGTACATCATGAAGTGATCAATTCTAGGATATGGCCACGACACATACGGTGTTGTAAAATACTGCCATGGGTATAGTTAGTTTTATACAGATTTCAACTTCGACTGTAACTTTGGAACAGAACCTTTCGTGGTTCACAAACAATGTAAGCTGATCCCAATAATAATCATATTAATTGTAGCGTTATGTTTAATTTATTACACTAATTGGAGTCTCGGTAAAGATGGCTATCGAATTTAATTTGTTTTGGATACGAAATGAGAAATTTGTTACGGAATTTAGAGCAAGGACAGTAGACGAACGTTGGATTGTCATTTGTTGCTTTCAGCAATAAGGCTGCCTTTTGTGATAGATCTTAACAGTGAGCTAGCGGTTGTCCGCAGCTAACATTACATGCCTTGTTACTTACAGCTAGCTTCGGACAACAGTAATAAATAAATAACATAAATAATACAAAATAAATAATAACAAAATAAATAAATACAAAATAAATAAATACAAAATAATAATAAAAATAAATAACAGCCTGAAAGTATCCTTCTATGCTGCGAAATGCTTCAACTGACTCGTGAAAAAAACCGTACTGGATTATTGTAGTGTTTTTTTAGGTTTTTTGAGCCTAAAGGGGTTTGAAAATTTTTGTATATGCATATGTTTTTTTTTTCAAAATCGCCGCGCACTATTAGATTTAGGTACCATTAAGCCGAAAATACGCGTGCGAAGCCGCGGGCGGTTAATTTCGAAAAGTTCGAGTAACTTTGTTAAGGCAAGTTGTAGTTGCCAGCTAATTAGGGCAGCTCAAATATCTGTTTACGTCGTCATGAAACTTATTGATTAGCTTATAAGCAAGTTCTAAATGACAGGTTCAAGGTCTTTTCTCATAAGTTATTAGAACCGTGCCTTAAGAATGTTAACAGGTAGGTTAGTGCTATATGAATGCCGGCAAGCCTATCCATTTGTTATTTATTTCATACATTCATTCATTTTATTATTATTTATTATTATTATTATTTTAGTGGTATTTTATTTTTGTAAGGAATGTTTGTGAGGTAATCTATTGCATTGGGTGCCTGCGCCTGTAAAGATAGATTTGATGATGAATAAATAAATAAATTTTAAAAATATATTTCATGTTTCATCCTTATGCAGTGGTTTGTCTTTGATTGGCTTATAATGTCAACACAATTGTTCTAAAATGTTAGTATTAATATTGACAGCGCAACCTATACTCATTCGGTTTTTTTCTTAAGGCTGGCCTATGCCCCAACGGCCTTGAGAACACAAAATAGTTATCTGTAGCCGCTTCAATAATTTGTTTTATTCGTGAAACGTACCATTTGTGTAAAATACATTGAAATATATTTTTTTGATTGAAAAATACTCAAACTCAATAGCGTTTAGAAGATATATCTAAATTTAGATTTTATTTTAAATATTCGGAATTTGGATATATCTTCTAAACGCTGTTGAGTTTGAGTATTTTTCAATATTTTTTTTTTTTTTCACTCAAATATTTGTCAAAGTATTTTACACAAATGGTACGTTTCACGAATAAAGCAAATTAATTATACGGCCAAACATAATTATTTTTTGTTCTCAAGGTCGTTTTGGACGTTTCGTCGAAGACATTTTGGTCGCTCTACTCTATAAAGCTTAAGCTTTTTAGCAAAATTTACCTTAAATTTAGTTTGTACAAGCACAGAGTTTTTAATAGAATACTCCTAGCTATTACATCCATACTAATATTACAAAATCGAAAGTAACTCTGTCTGTCTGTCTGTCTGTTACCTTTTCACGCCTAAACGGCTGAACGGATCTTAATGAAACTTGGCATGGAGATAGATGGTATCCCGAGGACGGACATACGCTACTTTCTATCACGGATAAGAGCGAGCGAAGCCGCGGGCAGCAGCTAGTAAAGTATAAGGTATTCGAAACCCACCTGTGACGTAAGACCTAGGCTTGTAAAGGCCTACGTCCACGTTAACCAAAAACCCATTCAATTTAAGTCATAAAGGGCACATGTCACTATATTTATACAACACCGGTTTCCAATTAACCTGCAGCATTATAGCCGGGACGCTTCGCCGGCCACCCCTTATCAAGGGTACAACACTAGCTCGAATGCAGTGTAAGGTTAAAGGCTTTTCGTTGGTTTTTATTAAGGTAAAATTGGCGTATATTGGCCGTGGTTTACTTGATTAAGACCCCTTGAGTATTAACAAGAATCTGCCCGCGGCTTCGCACGCTTTGCTTCGCGAAGAAAAGTACCCTATGATAAGTTATTTCAAGTATTGGTAATGGTATTGATATGGATCAATTGAGCTACCTGTAGATTGTTTGCAAAAGTCTGCGGTTAGCTTAATTGTTTCAATTCTAATTAATATTTCTAATTTGTTTTTATTATTTGATTGTAATTTTCTTTGTTAATAAAGGCCATTTTCAAGTTAGCAAAGATAATTGCCTATTATTTTGCGTATTATTCCAGGTAGAACTAAGCAAAATTTGGTTCGTATTCGTTCAGTAGTTTTGGTACGAGTAACAAACATACCTAAAACCATCCAAACTTTCGTATATTTATTATTCGTGCGAGAGTCATACGCTGGTAAATAGCATAACATTTTAATGATTTATTTATTTTGTACTATTAATTTAATTTATTTAAATCGTAAAGTTATAATTCTATTATTATACCTAGTCATAATTATTATTATATTTTTTTCTGACATGTAATATTATTACTGCATACCTACTAATTTTATTATGTTTTTAATTTATCTTTAAATAACTTGATCAAGAAATATGTATTCTAGAATACATTCTTATAATTTGCCAAGTCTCAAGGTTGTCAACTTATCATATTTTTTTTTTAATTTAAATTTTGTGCCAAGGAGGCGGGCGATGCGGCAGCTCCACAGTTTGCTGCCTCATCGTTAATTTTTATCTCATTTATTATGTACCTTATCCTAAATTAATTATTTTGTTTATTTTTTGTTTGTATTTTTGATATACCAAAGAATATATAATAAATAAATACAAACAAAAAAAAGTCAAGTATTTTAATGACACACTTAACACGTGTTTTGGCAATAAAAAATCTTTATCTTATTAGCGGGATTATCCCATGATTTGCGTAACTTTGAGTTTTTCAATATTTCGGCACTGTTGCATACGCCATGATCACGAAATAACTAAACTCACAGCGAGTGAGTTTTAATTGGCAAAAATACCGATCTACCCTCATCCTTTGTCTTTTGCTACGAAAATTAACACTACTACCGTTTTCATTATCGAACGCAACTCGATCACGAATCATTACAATGACGGTATCTTATCGAGGCCCGGTTGGTAAAACACTTTCATTGTTTACGCTTTCTCACAAGGGTTCCGGATAATTGGAAGGCTCCTTCTCGGTTGAAGTTCCAGTGTTTGTTAATCTCAATGGCTTCCTGCACCATTCTTGGTATGTGATGTCATGTCGCTCTGTTGAGATTAGTTATGGATTGTGAAACTAGATTCAATAGTTGGACTAAACTCAGTTCTGGAATATAATATATATTTTGCAAACAAAGGGATTACAAAATCAAAGAAATTAGTGGTAAATATTTTATGACACTGGTATCATCGGAGCATCACACCGAAGTTAGAAACACCAGTTTTGGATTTAAAAGCTTTCATTCGTCGTCTTTTTTTAAATTAAAATTAAATCTTTTTCGCTGCGCTCGTGAAATTAATAACTTATAGTTAGTGTTTATGTTTTAAGTGATCTTGCTGTTACCTTGCTTTTTTCTCTTGTGTGTGTGTGTTATCAGTTTTTGTGAAGTTTGGCATATAATATCTTAGAAATTGTATATTATCCCAAACATTTCTAGACTCCTACGTCACTTGAGCTCGTAGCCTCCTAGACTCTTGGTCCTAGACTGGTTGACCAGCTACCTACATAATAGGCAACACACTTGCTGTGTTCAGATCTGACAACATTTTGAACAACAGTGGTGCCCCTCAGGGTAGCATTTTGGGACCTTTGTTATTTCTGTTATATATCAAGGCTTTGCCTAATTCCACATAGATATATGCATTCTTTTCGCCGATGACACAACCCTTATTGTTAAAGTCGATAAAAAAGAACTTGGTCAGTAAACTTTAAATACTATCTCTGACATCATTAACTGGACCGCAAACAATAATTTATCCATTATTATCAGTAAGACCAAAATAATGAAATTTAATTCTTATAATACAAATTCTGTAGCGGCCTATGTTTAGCAGTGGACTAAGACAGGTTGGTGATGATGATGATGATGAACATAAATGTCTAGTGCCTTTAATTTTTTTTGACGACCGATGTGGCGCGGCGGGCGAAGGTCCGCCTGCGACGCAGAAGGTTGCGGGTTCGATTCCCGCCTTGGGACAAATGTTTGTACGATCTGCAAATATTTGTTCCGGGTGTTCTGGGTATTTTCTATATATAATAAAAAATATCTATCTATGTTATATATTGTATTAAGTTTATCAGTCATCTAGTACCCATAACACAAGCTCTGCTTACTTTGGGGCTAGATGATGCTGTGTGGATTGTCCAGCATTATTTATATTAATTTATTTATTTATGTATTTAATAATAATATGACTCGCACAATATTAGCACGCCTGCATGCAGGCTGAATACAGTTACTAAAATAGTTATAAGACCAGACATTGTATAATAATTATGTATTCTTGCAAATAAATGATTGATTGATTTATAGCGCAATTGGCAGCGCATCCCTGACTGAAGGAAGGGTCCGGGTTTAAGACCCGTCGAAGTAGATTTTTTGGGATATTATTTAATTTCTTAGAAATTACCTACCCCGAGTGTAAGGGCTTACGCACTACGAGTATATTATCAAAAACCATAAAATATCTTGATTTGTATATTGTATGAATACTGAAGTAATCAATTAATAGATTTTATAACTAAGTAAGGTAACCTAAGTAAATAACCTAGTGTATTAATTGTAGCCGAATTAAGCCATATTTTCTTATGCTTAAAACATATACGCCGACGCCATTAAATAGCGTCGTCGTAGAAAATTTTGCCAGCATTAGAAAATATGTCTTGGTTCTGTGACTGGAATGTAGATTCTATGTTCAATCTTTGTGAAACATTGGTAGGTATAATAATATAAATAATCAAAAACATAAATGTGAAAACTATCCAAGTTCGTTTAGATAGTGGCTTCACCGATAAAAGAGCTGATAATCTCACGAAAATTAATATCGGCACTGATATTTATACATAAAAATATAAAATTTTTGTTTTCGGATTTTTTTTCACCGATAAAGTATGATGACCTTCATACCAAATTTTGACTTCCTAGGTTAAAGAGGTATAAAAGTGGTTTCCTCCTCTTTTTATAGATCTTACTAGACTTGCGAAATTGCAAACTTGTAGGTTTGATAATGTCTGAGATACAGGTGCGTCCAAAAGCCTGCCCAATGCATGGTTCGTGTAAAGATACTCTCTGCTAATTGCGTCGCCAGTTTCTGTCCGAATTTGGCTGACGCTCTATAGCGCCTCAATATTCCTTTAACTACCTTCAACGAAGTATTATAGTCACATATGTAGCCTGCCTAGATTCGGCGGCGGCATCAATTTAATTTCAGTAGGTAACTGTAACAGCCTGGAATGGATTGCAATGCCATACATCCATCACGTGATGATTCCTAATGCACTCGTTCGATAATGGACACATTCCGAAATGGATTTGTCTGATGCATAGGCTTTCACCGACGTTCCATTCGATGGATCATCGGATAATTGTCGTTTCATCATCATCATCATAGCTTTAAGCGATAAGGCCGCCAATTCTGTTAGGTACCTACTGTTTTACATATAAGTTCTGTTAATAAAGTATTATCTATGATTATTTAAAAATAAATTCGTCAACGAACATACAATCACTTGAATCGTCAAGTGACATAGACAAGCTTGAACATCACTTTTTTATCGTGAGTAGATCTTTGTTTGACCACAATCTTACTTGATGGTAAGTGAAGATGTTGTCAGCGATGTATCACGAAAATCTAGAATTCTGATATTTATTTATTTATTATTTTTTAATAATAATAATAATAATAATAACGAGATTTAAAATAAATGAAGTGAATAATAATAATAATAAATCATTTTATTGCCTATATTTTATCTTAACCTAAACTAGAATTATACACAAAAAAAAAGTTTCTAACGATAGGCAAAGGGAGTAGATTCAGCATTGTGCTGCATGCGAGGAACATGCAGCGCTGATTTTAAATCTACTCCCCTCGGATAGGTGTTTACCGAGGGTTGGGATAGCGGGCTTAAAGTACATAGGTTCTTAAACTTGTTCATTTATTTCAACCTCACTATAAAAAAACTCCGTCTGCAGGTAGAAGACACCTAAATTCACTCTTGTCTTGAAGAACAAGCGTCATGTTGCAGTTGGCCGGAAGAACAGAAGCAGCGAGTTCCAAACATTAGCGATACAAATTTGAATTTGAGTAATATTTTGATTAAGCACTATTATTGTTGTTTGTTTTTTTTTTGCTCTGTGTCTACCTATGTATAACATTTTTTTTTAATATTGTAGCTGTACCATAATTCTCTGTTTTGTATCTGTGTACCTATCGATGTGTAATTTCCGACACAATGTAAATTGTTTGAGAAAAAGAAATGATAAAGTTAGAGGACGATTTCTCTCCGTAAATAATTAAGTAAGATTTATGGTAGTTACAAGATTGTTGCCGCATCGGTTACCACTTTTCTAACCGATTTCAAAAAGGAGGAGGTACTCAGTTCGTCTGTATGTTTTTTTATATTTTTATTTTTATGTATGTATGTTACTTGATATCTCCGCCTATGGGTAACCGATTTACTGACTCTTTCACTATTGTATAGAGAATGATCCCGAGGTGGTCCCATAAAAATTTATTCCCGAGGGATTAGTATTTACTCCGTTAAACTTAAAAAGCAACATAATATTTTTAGAGAATTACGACGTCATCAAACTAAATTAGACTTGAATTATAACTAGATGTCGTCAGTGTAAACTAAATTTTTTGCACGTGAACATAGACCTTCGGTCAGGGAAAGTAAGGTAGGGGTGATTTCGTTCGTCCGAGACATAGGAATATTATCTATGAACCGTAATTTGAAGTCGGTTTATGGTTTTTTAAAACACGCAAAATTATTATAGCTTACAAATACCTATCCACCTCCTCATGCAGGCCTCCCCAGGATAAGCGCCTTATTGGCTCACGGGGGGTGATGCCCATAATCCTCACGCTGGGCATGCGGGTAGGGGATCGCAGTTCGGTAGTAGAATTGTACTGCAGGGGGCGCTTCTGCCCGCCCCCGGTGCATGTCCCTTATTACCTATTCGCTTCATATAATTTGATTGGGTAAGTTAGTTATATTCTGAAGAAATGCGTTCAAATTCGCATACATTATCTAGTCAGTTACAATCACAACCAACCATCTGGTTACGAAAGTTCGAAGACAAATGATCAAAGAATAGAAGAAGCTCTCGGTTTATTTTATTGATACCTACCGCAGCAGCGCAGGTGTTACTTACAACTTGTTCTGTTCTGTTTCTAACGGGTTTGGTCGCAGTTAAGGCGTTAAGCTCTTACATTATTGAGCATAGTTTAGTAGCATTTTGTATAAACGAAACAGGCGGTTTGTATTGTTGAACACAGTAACAAACGTGAACAAATGTATGTATGTCTTCATTGTGGAACTCGGTTGTGTGGAGCCACCAGATTAATTTACTCGACTGTATAAATACTGTCCTCTACGGAATCTGTCCTAAAACGAATTCGGAATTCTTATCCGGAAGATTCCGACTTTAACCGAACAAGGGAACAACACTGTCACGCCCTACTTGGTTACGCTGAATCGGGTTTAAAACTTGAAGACGAAAGAAGAGGGCTCCGGTCGACCTCTGTTTATATCGTGTCGTCATAAAAAAGCCTCTTTTAGTTCTGAGAATGAAATACTTATGTATGTGCTACCTGCATTATACGATGCTGTCTTCCTAGCCGAATGTCGGCCACGTCGTCGGCCAGTCTCAACGGAGGCTACTCATGTGTGCAGGATATATTAGAGTCTCTAAGATTATTTTGTAAGCCTAACGAAATAAGTTAACGTTATTGTTTTCTGATGATTTCAGCACAAGTGTGTGCGCAAACAGCAACAATGGCTCCTGTGAGAATGAAATGCGTAGACGAATCGGAATGGCTAAAAATGCCATGTCCCAGCTCGATTGAATATGGAAAGATCGTAACAAAAGCAAAAAGACAAAAACCTTAGTCAACACTTTTGCCTTCTCCATATTCCTGTACGGAGCAGAGACGTGGACACTGCAAGCGAAAGATCGCCAACGCGTAGACGCCTTTGAGATGTGGTGCTGAAGGAAGATGCTACGTATTCCCTGGACCGCGCATAGAACCAACCAATCGATACTCAAGCTTGAACAAAAACCGCGCTTATCAACTGTGTGCCTCCGCAGAACACTTGAGTTCTTTGGTCACATAGCCCGCAAGCCCGGAGACAACCTACAAAAAATCATCGTTACGGGAAAAGTGGAGGAAAAGAGATCGAGAGGAAGGAGCCCAATGCGCTGGTCAGACCTGATCCGCACCACACTCGACATCAATATGTCAGAAGCAGTGCATGTTGCTGAGACCCGGAGCAGATGGCGCAACATCGGAGAAGATGCTTCCGTGATGGGTCACGACCCCAGTACCTATAGGGGAAACGACGCAAGGAGGAGTGTGCGCAAACACAAATGCACGCTCTATTCCCTCACTCTCAATAGGACGTGTCGGTCTATAGGTATTATTCTTTTGGCGATTAGACGCTCAGAGTTAAAACAAAGTGAGTTCTTCTGCAACTGCAAAAGACGCAGGTCATTATTTAGTAACACAAACATAGGTACAATGAAAATGCCAACAGTAACCTAATTTAAAACTGGCAGCACTCCAGCACGCTATCACTACAGCCAACCGCACCAAGCGTTAAATTGCCCATAAATAAGCAAGTTTTCAACAACTCGAGCGATGATATTTATTATTCGTGATATACCTACTCCCCTAATTAAACTTAGAAACGTGGGCTTCATAAATTATCAGTAGGAACTTGGACATTTATTTATTTGGTGAAATTTAAACGTAATTTAGTGAGTTGGAGTTTACTTTGTCTATGATTTGTTGTTAGAGTTTGAAATGCAGTCTCATCAATGGTGCACGGCACCTAACCCACTTATTGATACACAATGTACATATCGATCACAATACAAATTTATATGACATTTGTGTAGACTAGCTAGACAGAGAAGGGACTAATGAGGAAATGCATGCAGCAACTTCTGTCTTTGTATGTAATTTTAAAGTTTTTATTTTTAGTTGTTATATGATGCATGTAATATTGATAATTGCACGCCCTTATAGGGCAAATTACATTGCTACACTATTATTTTACTGTACCATCTATTTAACATGTAATTCTAAAATAAATATACTTATACTTTTTTTTTCATCTTTAGAGTTTAAATAAACCGCCAATTGCGAGTCACCTCGCACAAGAAGGGTTCCGTACTTTAAAATCAGGCAACTTTTTCAAAGAACATAGATTTTTAATTTGTTCGGAGACCCCTTTGAATTTTCAATTTTATTTTATTTTTAGTATTTGTTGTTATTGCTGTTGAAGTGTTCCTTATTTATATAAAGTTTAATGAGCCTACCTATTGTTGTTCAAGAGATACAGCCTAGACAAATTAGCAGCAAAAAAGACAAACCAGTCACGTTTTTTGTATGGAAGCCCCCGTTAATTTCGATATTTATTTTATTGTTATTATTTGTTGTTCTTGCGGCAAGAGAAATACACATTCTCTGAAAATTGTAACTGTCTAACTCTAACGGTTCATGAGATAGAGCCCTGTGACAGACGGACGGACGGATGACGGGCGGACGGACAGCGGAGGCTTACCGCCTTCCGTTTTATTTTTTTGGCTACGTAACCCTAAAAAGAAAAGAGTTAAGGAGAAAAGGTTTTTATTAGCACCATTCAAAACAGATAAGAGCTAGACTCAAGATAAGAGCTAGACTCAACAAGAAATTAACTTTATATAAAAAAAACCTTTATTATAATATAAGTCGTGTAGTTATCAAATGGGATTGAAGATGTGTATATCATTATTTGACTTTGATTTTTAATCCCACTCTTTATCTACACGACTTATACACAATTTAACTATTTAAAAGTGTAACGGGTCCAATACTGCACAATTAAGTTTTTCTTGCACAGCGTTATTTAATATGAGAGAAACTGTGGTCAAGTGCTGGTAATCGCAAAATAACTCGCGGGTGGTACTTACAAAATAGGTAATTTTACAATGAAAATTAAAAATGAAAATGAAAAAAAAAATGAAATATGTTTATTTCTGTACATAGGTAAGTTACATTATCATGGGTTGGGGTTCTCTTTTAAGCATAATATGCTTGTGTTAGAGTACCCCGCTCTCCCTTATCGTGTTCGTTCGACAAATACAGAAATTATTTAAAATAAATACAAAAATTAATAAATTTAAGTCCTTCGATCAATTATAATTGATCGAAGTTTAAGTCTGTTTAAAAAATACTGTGTGCTCTGTTTGGTAGACCTGAGGACACTGGTCTCACTTGAGTCCGGGCAACAGGAGCTACCAAACAAAAATGAGTACAATCGTTTGGAAACTCCCATAAATCGGATAGACGGTCTAGACCTATGTACATCTATGCAATTTCAACCCCATCCGTTCAGTAGTTTTGGCATGTAGAAGTAAATAAAAAAAGGGCCTTATATTTATCGAAAACCAAATTTTAATAAATTACCTATCGTTATCTAATTATCAACATGCATAAAAATTAAATTAAATTTAATTGTATTAAACAATGCTTTTTGCTGTTTTATATTTTATAATTAAATTAATTATATAGATTAAATTTAATGTATATAATTATATTTATCGTTATTTAACACTTTAATTCTATATTTCTTAGGTTTCTTGTTAATTTTCGAGAACCCTATTACGGTTAAGGCCTCCTCCAAAGCATGCAGAACTAACAAACATAAATCCAGCCATCTAAACTTTCGCATTTTATAATATTAGTATATTTATATATATATTTTTTGTTTTTAATTAAATGGCCTCATTACCTTGTTCAGCAGTGGGCGTATACGGGTTGATGATGATGATTACCTGACAACAAAAAAAAAATTGTCTAAATATACTACAGGTGTTAGGATAACTAAAAATTTATTTTTTTGGTTTTCCATTATGAGCGGGAAGAAGGTATTTTACAGGAAAGACAGCAAAGTCTCATCCTAAAATGCTTATTTTTAAACTTTACGCTAGTTTTCATCACTAAAACAAAAAAAAAAAAAAAACTAAATAATGGTGACGCTTCCGACTGGTATTTATATGGATCAGTTGAGCTACTTGTAGATTGTTAGCAACAGTTAGCTTAATTGTTTCAATTGTAAATACTAGTTCTAATTTGTTTTTATTATTTGATTGTAATTTTCTTTGTTAATAAAGAGTAAAGGCGATCAATCATTAATTAACGGGTGGTATGTAGAAGTTACGTAGCTACCTACAAGCTCGCATTCACTCATTATAACCCATCTGGTATCGATTCGTACGGCCTTGCCACATGGACTAGAAGTATGCTTGAAGGCCTAGCACGGGGATTGCTGTCTATGGTTGAATAACCCTGGCCTACTGAGGTATCTTTAAGAAGCTAATTTCATAGAAAAATGTTGGTCTCCAACGCTAGCATATGAAACCTAAAACTGTGAATTGGTGTAGGCCACGTGCGTTTAGAATGCTAGGGAACCATTTAGAACTGACAGATACGCGGTTGGAAATTTACAAGGTCCATTTTGACAAAGCGCGGATGTCTGGAAGTCTACTTTGAAAAACGAACGAAGTTGTCGGATGACGTCGGATCGCACAAAACGAAGGACGGCCGATCTGTTCTTTCGATTACCTAACTATTAAAATTATTCTGAAATATATTGCTTGAGCCGGGTACTCACCGATGTTACGGGGCGTAATGTACCATTCGCAGCGAGCATGAAGCGTTACACCGTGTGCTATAAATCCGTCTCGTTGCTCGTTGCGAGCGCCTTTTTTCCCTGAACTGACTGCACGAACGCTCGCTGTATGACACGTTTCATTACGCCCTATAACACCGGTCAGTACCCAGCTGTAGAGATCCGAAGCGAAAGGTGTCAGTCACTAACGCGCCCGAATCAACTTGGTGGTAAGGTTGTTCGTTTCGTGCGATCGACGTCATCCGTCATTTTCGTTCGTTTTTCAAAGCAGACCTCCTGGACATGTGTCGTGTGACGTGCAATATTTATATTCTATTCAGAGCTACAGCATTAAACTACTGGGAATAAGCGAAATATTTACTTTGATAAGGTTCCGTTAACCGTGGATGTCGCGGCGTAAGAATCGACCCTTTAACTCAGCCCGTGGATGTAGTGCGAGCCGACTAAGGGAATTTACCAGAGATTACCAATCCGCCTGCCAAGAGTGGTGATTATGGCAAAAACCCCCAAACAGAGGAGGGAGGGTGGTTCAGCAGTGGACGTATAAGATAGGGTCCCGTCCTATTCCTATTTCCCGAGGAATATAAATACAACCAAATAAACGTAAGTTCGGTCAATGACTCGAGTATCCGTAGGTAAACCTCTCGTTTATCTATACTCCCCCACGGACTTAGGGTCTCGACTAGTACAACAAATGCCGTCAGCATTTGTTGTGTTAACTAGTCGGACGCCATTTTGTTGCATTTAACTTTTATATTTTAATTTAACAAAGTTTTATGGTGTTTGTATACCTACTTACTATAAATTCATTTACGATTGTGTTTAAATTTTAATGCTACAAATAAATACTTCTTATTCTTATTCTTTTAGATACATTTTATTGATAAACCCAATTTACATGTCAATATTTTAACAGAATTTATTTCTGTTAAAATATTGACATGTAAATTGGGCAGGGTAACAAAGGCAGTCACTATAAACAAAAATACAAACTTTGACGAAGCATTATTTGCACAAGCGCAGCGGACAGTGTTCAAAACTAGACTGACGAACTATTACTGTTTCGAACGGATGCGATTTGCTCCGATGATACCACTGTCTAAAAATATTTCCACGAATATTTCGTTGATTTTTAGATTCCGTACCCAAAGGGTGAAAACGGAACCCTATTACTAAGCCTCTGCTGTCCGTCCGTCCGTCCGTCTGTAACAGGGCTCTATCTCATGAACCGTAAGTGGTAGACAGATTAAATTTTCAGAGAATGTGTATTTTCTTGCCGTTATAACAACAAATAATAAAAATAAAATAAATATTCAAATTAAAGGGGGCGGCATCCATACAAAAAACGTGATTTTTTTTGGCTATTTTTGCTCTTTGCTTGTCAAGGCTGTATCTCTTGAACCACAATAGGTAGACTCATGAAACTTTCTATAAATAAGTAACTTAAAGTTATAATAACAACAAATACTAAAAATATAATAAAGTTGCAAATTTAAAGGGGTCTCCGAACAAGTGAAAATTTGATATTCTTTGAAAAAGTTGCCTGATTTTTACGGTACGGAGCCCTTCGTGTGCGAGTGGATTCGCACTTGGCGGTTTATTTAATCCCTCTGAAAAAATAACTTGGGTTTTAGAACCGAGACTAGTGCTTTTTGGAAATATACCGGTTATTCTATTATATTAGTATATATATCGGTTATTTTTGTTTTTCACTGTGCAGTGAGCTGTGCTTGTATGTATGGTTGAAATTGTATAAAATAATGAACTCAATAAAAAATGTAAATTGGTAGCGAATCAAGCGCGGATTTTTGGCAAATTATGATTACCGTTTCCAGATTTTTTGTTTTTTTTTTTCAACCTTGATTTATGTAAATTCGTATTACTGAAATAATCTTAAAAAAATAATCTAATATACATAAAAGACGGTATTATCCTTAGTACTGTCGCACCTAATTGTAATTCTGGTTTCTTGCGCTTTCTACTTAGCTTAATTTCCTAAGAAGGGATTATCCCGGATTACCGGGGCGGAATAAGGCTGGATTACAGGTGTGTAAGGCTGGGTGTAGACGAGAAATCTGGCAGGGTTATTTGACAGGCTTCTGGTAAAATCAGAATAAATTATTATAATCTCTCCCTATACGTATAAATATCATTTCGTGAGAACAAGTTCGGTCTTGGGAGCAATGTCAGGGTAGAAAAATGAAATTTCTTAGGGATGCTGCAAAACCAAGGAGGAAGCAGAAACAGTTGCCACATGTCAAAGAATTGACAGATGATGTTATAAAAAAAAATTTTAAAAACGTACATACCTTTAAATATATTTTTTTCTGTTAAAAATAACAATTAGCATCTAGTTCAACATTTTTGCCTTACAGTGAAAAGTACCTACATCTGCTTGACCACTTTGAAAATTGTGTTTTTGTACGTGTGCAAGTTTAAATATTAAATCTAGCCAAGATACGAACACAATGCAGCGACTCATTCAAAGCACAAAGCACTGCACAAACTACTACATAGTAGTTGGGGAAATCTTCACTTACTTTTAAGTCATCATTGCCAAAACCACATGCAGTCATTTCAACTTTATCACGGCTGGACATAGGCCTTATGTGGATATAGGCCTTATGTGTGCCAATTGCCACAGTGCCTTGTCTTCGGCTTGGCTCATACAATATATTCTGCCTGCAGTCACGTAATTATTTAAAAACATTTGATTAACAAAGTAAATTACAAATAAATATATGTAAAAATATTATATAAATAATCGGTATTTGGCGGAGAGAACCGTCCTGTTTTACGGCTCCCTGAGGCTACTTCATAGGACTCTGTTATTTATTCTATGATATTCTAATAAGGTTGTCATTGTGTAATTATTTAAATCACGGATTGACAAAATTTTGAGTTTTTTTTGTTTTTTTATGTATTTATTATTATGTTATGTATTTAAATAGTGGATTGACATGTAGGTAAATTTTATTCTATAAGTTTTTTTATAAGGTTTGATGAATTTTTAATGATAACTTTATATTACTTTATACTACTTTATAACTTTATATTAGACTAGGTAGGTACACTATTGCATTAGGTGCCCCTGTGAAAATAGTTGTACGTTTTAGAAATAAATAGATATTTTATTTACTGTTAAACACAATTTTATTAGCTTTTTATATACCACTTGTTAAATGAAAACCTTGCCATTAAATGCGATATACACCTATAAAGTAAACGAAAACTGGTGTAGGATCTCAAAAAATAATTTGATTCCAATATGATTTTTTTTACGCTAGATCGCTTTTATCAGTGAAATAACTAAGGCACTACAGTCACCTAGATTCTAGCTAGATGGATGGTGACAATGTAGGTAGTTGGCTTCTTGGTTGGGGAGTAGCGGCGTCCAATATGTTTATGTTAAAGTTGACATAGATAGATAACATATTCAGGCGTTTCTTTGCAGAAATCCATTGCAAACTAAAAGGATGAAAATATTTAGTAACAATACCGCGCAAAACCTCCTCAGAAAAGATCCAACAAAGTAAATCGTAAAAAGTAAATAAAAATCAATCAAAGTAAATCGTCGACTAGTTTTGTCTCTCCACGAGACATCATCGGACACCACAATACTCGACTTTGACACTGAGACACAGTAAGTTGACATAGAATAAAATTACCTCAAATTATAGAAATAAATAATTATTATTTTGAGTGCTGTTATTTTTTAATAATAATTATATAATGCTGGACAATTCACACGGCTGCTCCAATCTAAGCAAAGCTTGTATTATGGGTACTAGGTAACTGAAATAGGTACCTACTTGATTGTTGAAAATTATTCGAAAATACGAAAAGCTTTGGATTTTTACCCTTATTATTTAATTTTATTATTATACCCATGATTTGTGGCGTTTAGTGTTTTCCAATGCCTTTTCTGTTACAATTAAATGTGCCACATTCATGGAGGAACTGAAGATACTTGCGAGTTTAAAATTTTTATCCCACCGTGGGTACACCGTGGGTAAACTTGATGTCGATAAGTTCTGCATCATTAATATTATAACAATCACACATACACTTTTGATAGGAATAGAAAACACCATAAGGGATTGTACAAAAAAAACACACAGACATGTCTCATAAAAATATTAAAGAAAAATAATAGACAAATTAATAATCTTTCCAATAAACGGTCTTACATTTAGCTAGAGTCAAGTGACAGCGAAGCAATAAAGCCAATAAACAGCACTTTATATTCACAATAACAAATTATGGATAAATTAGAAATATCTTTATTGACAAAGAAAATTACAAATCAATAGGTAATAAAAACCAATTAGAACTAGTATTGACAATTGAAACAATTAAGCTAACTGCAGACTGTTGCAAACAATCTACAGGTAGCTCAACTGATCCATATCAATACCAGTCGGCAGCGTCCCCAAAACGCTGGCTGCATGGATAAATAGATAAATTAATTTGAATGGCAATCTTACGTACCTTTTATGTATATCCCATGCATTTCTACTCTCCTGGTACTTTGAGTGAGATAAACGCTGTTCAATATTAATTCAATGAATCAAAATACTAGTGATTAGTACATTTTATATCCTATGCATTTCTACTTTCCTGGTACCTACCTTGCGTAAGATGAAAGTAGTAAAAAAAAAATCCTACGGAAACAATAACGATAAATTAAGACTACTTGCACGAGATGTGTGTGGATGCCAGTACTTTGGCTACTCTTCTGTTAGAAATCTTAAAATGGGACGAATCTGGAATGAAATCAGCTTTGAATTTGATTTTCCGCGTTCGGACTTCTTTGAGCCGACGCCAGTGGGACGAATCCGGAATAACTCCAATTTATAATGATCGGAGATGACGGTTAGCATCCACTGTTAACTTTGTGAAGCGATTTATGGCGACACTAGCTGTTACCCGCTACTTCGTTAGCGTGGTAGGTAGTATTTTTTTTATTTTTTTTATTTGCTTTAGGTGGCTTTCGTGTCACTGCGGCCATGATAGGCCTATTGCTATCGCCACTCAAGTGTTCAGCCCTGAAGCTGCGACGTTCATAGTTCGCCACTAACCCTTGCAGCTGCTAGGAACTGCAGGATTTTCTTCGGGGTGATGGCTCGTAGCTCGTCTGGGCTGTGCAGGTGCTTGCCCAGATGGATGCTACGTTTTTGCATCAGTGCTCCGCACTCTCCAAGCAGATGAAGAGGCGTTTCCTCCGCCTCTTCGCAGAATCTGCAGGATTGTGTGTCGCTTAGACCCAGTTTGAACATGTGCTTGTTAAGGCGACAGTGTCCAGTTAGGGCTCTTGTCATGATGCGAAGGTAACTTCTGCTTAGCGCTAGGATTCTGTTGGTGAACCGTTTATCAAAGGTTTTATGTGGTAGGTAGTTGTAGTAGTTGTAGTTGTATTGTAGGCTAGGTATCCAACCTATTCGTAAACAATGACAATAAGAGACAGATCACCTATTATGACAAAACACCCTGTACAACCAACCCGACATCATTTAACTTCTTTAACAGTAGCTAGGATAGATCAGTTGGAAAATAAAAAAAAAATATGGCGATGTTAATAATTCAGATTCAAAGTTATCTACATAGCTCAAAGAATTAGCAAGCTGAGTGGCAGTGGGCCGGCCATATCTCGCGAAGAAACGACAACCGCTGGGTAAACGAGTTCTTGAGTGGAGACCGCGACTCGACAAACGTAGTGTAGGACGCCCTCCGGCCAGGTGGGACGACGACCTGCGAAAGACTGCAGGCAGATGCTGGATGCAAGCTGAAGGCAGGGTGCTATGGCGCTCATTACGGGATGCCTATGCCCAGCAGTGGACTAAGATAGGTTGGTGATGGATGAATCATTCAGATGGCATCAAAACTTTATTGAAAGCACCAACAATTATTTTATTATTTCGATGGATAATAAAGGGACTGCATCACTTTTAGGTCCGATTTCACCGTTTCTGCCAAAACTAAGATCAACAAAACTAATTTCAGCTGATCGAGTTCAAATCCGTTAAGCCTTTTACGTGACATGACAGCTCTTGAACTGGGCTTAGCGCTTGAACCGGATCAACTTTATTGCGCGGAACTCGTAAAAGGGCTAAACTGAGTTGATCTTAAACTAGCTGCGGCCCGCGGCTTCAAACGCGTGGAAATTGATTGCACACCCCCTAGTTTTGTAAAAACTTGATCTACCCCATTTACAGGAAAATTTTGAAAAATCCTGAAATACGTGTTCAATAGTTTTGTATTATCAGTATTCTCTGTTAGTTTCAAGCTAATTGGGCTACTGGTTAAAAAGGTACAAAAAAACTCAATAACGCTAATTTTACCCTTTTCAAGGATTTTTTTGAAAATTCCTGAAATATTTGTTAAACACCCCCTAGTTTTGTAAAAAACCCGATCTAAACCATTTTCAGGAAAATTTTGAAAAATCTTGAATTACGTGTTCAATAGATTTGTAATATTAGTAATAATAATAATAATTCTTTATTCCAGGCATAATGATCCATATTTGACGTACAAAAAAAAAATGTTAAGTGTTAAACCTAATCTAAATACATAAGTACAAAGATTGCTACATAAATTGTCTTATTACAATATAATATAGTTATAGGTGGCAATATCCACCCACCGTCTAAATGTAATTGTACGAATAAGTCTTTCTGCCAGACTTCTGATAATTGAATTATCGCACGAGTCAACTCTGGACATAAATGACGCAATCCTCTTCCGCTGAATAGCGTTGAAAGAGTCTACGCAGGCCTGTGTTAGCATTTCAGAAGCACTACAGAAACGCTTCAAGCCCATCAGTTGCCTGAAAATGTTATTATAAGCCACGCGTATTCTATCATGCGTCTTTTTGGTGTAGTCAGTCAGACAGGTGTAAAATGTCTGGCAGAATGACCTAAACAACGTCAGTTTCACGTCAGGTGACGACCTGTAGAACTTCCTTGCAATCATGTTCCCTACAATACTGAGTGATCTACGCTGCCGTTCCACACCATCATCATCTTTAAGATTAGATGGCACAATGTGACCAAGGTACTTGAATTTCTCGACTATTTTTACAGGCTGCCGGTTCAGATTAGACCTCCGGTACGTTCACCGGTCCCTTCCCGGACTTGAATATCACAATTTCTGTCTTTCTTGTATTATATATTAAATCATGTTCTTTTGCATATCTTTCACAGATTTCAATTAATTTCTTCATGCCTTTAATCGAAGGGCTCAGCAGCACCAGAACATCGGCATAGCTTAGGTTGTTGTAGTGTCTGTCATCCAATATGAGCCCTACCGGGGTGCAGCTTAGCTCAATTATTTATTTATTTTAACAATAATAATAGATAGATAGATAGATAGATAATTCTTTATTCACAGAAACTTAAATATAAAACAGTATGGTAGAGAAGATAATAGAATTGGCGGCCTTATCGCTTAAAGCGATTTCTTCCAGGCAATAATAATATAGATTGAAAGTTTCTCTGCTGTGTGGTGCCGGCTTAGAATTTGCACCACCCCAACTCTTGCCGCGGGTGTCGTATGAGGGATACCCACTGGGGGTGGGCAGCAGCGCCCCCTGCAGAACAATTCTCCCACCGAACCGCGATCCCCAACCAGCATGCCTAGCGTGGGGATTATGGGCATTACCCCCGTTAGATTTATCTCACGGCTTTATTGTCTTTTAAGCCAATAAGGCGCTTATCAGGGTGGTCTGCGTCCAGCAGTGCACCATGTTTCATTTGATACCCCACTTGGTGAGGTAGCCCCCCTTTTGAAAATTATCCCCCCCCCCTTTTTGACCATTTTTCAAAAAGTGGTCTACGTACAGACTTCTCTATATTTTTCCTGTAAAATATGGATCCTTATTTACAAACGCTACATACATTTCAGATGGATCGCTCTGCAAACTTCGGAGCTAGGGGGGAATGGGTATATTTTTGACCTTTTTCAAAATATTTCAAAAAGTATGAAACCTACAGAAATTTCAAAAACTGTTTTGAAATGTACAAACTGATACCTTTCATTTGATGCCCCACTTGACATTGTAGGTCTCTTTTAAAATTTCGACATCACAATTTGTACATAGGCTGTGGAATTGGGCACCTCCAATTCCAGAAATTCAATTGAGGAGGTTTATCTGGCTGCTGCCAAAATGCTGCATAGATATTCTGCTACACAGATTCAAACGCCATTTGCGATACTTAAAGGTTTTATAGAACATGAAATGAAACCAAAAGCTAAATGATAATACGAAACTGAATGTAAAAGATTCGTTCAATTTCACAATTTCATCGAAAAGGATTTGAACTTCCAAAGGAATTGCTCCACAAAACACATCGCTGCGATTCTACTAGTGGAGCACCGCCCTAGCTACCTGTAGCTGTTCGAGTAATAACGCTCAAGTGGCCTTAAGAATATTTTCATTGAAATTTAATTACTCGTACTCGAGGGCCGATGAAGCTCAAAATCGAGTTTTATTCCAATTGGAAAAGGTTTACTTTTGCGCGAATCGTTTTTATTACTGTTTACATAGTTATAGTGATTGCTTTTTTTTGAGTTCGGTTTTAACGTTATAAGAAAAATTAAGTTATTTTTGCGTAATACATAAAAGTCTATTTGCCTAGAGAATAGACAGATATATAAAACGTTGATTAATTTTAATTCAGAGATTTAGATAAAATAATATGAAATAAAATAATAATAAATAAATAAATAATGCTGGACAAATCCACACAACATTATCTAGCCCAAAGCTAAGCAGAGCTTGTGTTATAGGTACTAGATACTGATATACATAATACAATATATTACATAGATAGAGAAACTTTATAGACAAAGAAAATTACAATCAAATAATAAAAACAAATTAGAACTAGTATTAACAATTGAAACAATTAAGCTAACTGCAGACTGTTGCAAACAATCTACAGGCAGCTCAACTGATCCATATCAATACTAGTTAGAAGCGTCCCCAAGACGCTGGCTGCATTGCCCTGCTGTATGGCAATGCTGATGCGCTGCGCCAGATACCCGCCAGCTCTCGGGTCATGCGTCGTGTCGACCAGACGCTCAGATAACTTTTTAAAAACCCGGAGAGCCACGGTACACCACGGACCTAGGTCCGTCGAGACCCTAGGGTCTCGACCCCAAAGGGAGCAAATGTGAAGGCTCTGTCTAGACCTGCATATTTGCGTCTCTTGAGATCCTCGGCCAAATCTGCCGCCGCACCACCCCTCACGGATATCCTCGGAAGATGGGAATGCGCAAGTGTGTCGATGTATGTAGCGTCCCACACAATGGGCCTCCCCAACTCCCATGGGACTAGTGTCATGCCGTCGGGCGGGAGTTGTATTTTTTATTATCCTCTCACTAAAAGTGAAATTAAACCTGAAGATTTTTGTATGGAGGGTGCCCAACGTTTGTTTTGTTTTTCAAAATCGCCGCGCACAATAAAAGTTATAATTATATTTGGATAGAGGACACTGAACCAAATAAAAAATGTCCTATAAAATCACTGCGCACTTTAAAAGTTATAATATTTGGGTAGAATACACTAAAACAAATAAAACAATTCTATAAATAATGTCAGGTTTCTGAGATATTCACTAATCAAAATAACTTTTTTTTTTCATCTGTGGATATCTTAGAAATAGCTCGCTAGCTCGGCTTATCGCTTTAGGACATTATGTTATAGATTTTTCTTTATTTTATTCTTTATTCACATAACATGAAGAAAAAAATATAGTTATTTTCATCTGTGAATATCTCAGAAACCTGACAACCTGAATTGTTTTATTTGTTTTAGTGTATTAGACCTAAATATTATATATAACGATAAAAATGCGCAGTGATTTTGAAAACAAAAAATGGTGACCGATGTTAGGACCAAAATCTTCAAACCTCTTCGTATGTTGCAGATCAAACAAACAAAAACATACAACACCATCGGCGTCGTCTGTCAAAATCATAACATGCCATCTGCGTCCGTGAGTGCGGTACATCCCGTGCATTTAGAAACGCAAACCGAACTCGACTTGGGGCCGGCTGGTTGAGGAAGCTCGGTCAGGTGGGGGGCGGAGAATTTCCTTTCTATACTTTAGTATTATTATACTAATATTCTGTGACGGAATGTAAGCTACTACGATATTTTTGAAGAACAATGTTTATATTTAATAACATAGCATCGACAAGCGAGACTGGTGTAGATATACATCATCATAGAATCGCTCTATGATACCTTAGGTACCTATTTATACTCAAAGAGTAGGTAAGTAGGTTGCCTGGAAGAAATGGCTTCTATGCGACAAGGCCGCCCAATGTACCTTTCTATTTTATGGTTGTCTTTGATATTGATGTATTGTATTGTATTTTTGTAATGTTATTATAGAAGATTTACTATACCCGCCTACCTGAAAGACCTTTGTTAACCTCTTTTAAGTATAAAGGAGTCGAACTAAAAGCTTTTTAAGAGAGTACGCATTCGATTTAAATATCTGAATGTGAAAAAGTCCTCACAGGTTTCTTCGGATAGAGCAATTTCTAGCAAGCTTTAGAATAATTACGACTTATTTTATGATGACGAGTATGAACAAAATAATATATGGACGCACACAGAATTTCAGAATATGCACGAAGTCGGCTTATTCTAACTGGAAAACTGGAAACTTAATTTTGAAAAGTCCAGATTTCCCCCTCTTCGTTTTTTCTTATTCCACTATTCCCCCTAGGAAGAAGAAAACCAAAGAGAAGCAGTTTTCCCCCTTAGGGGGGATTTCAGGGAAGGGGGGGAGGGAAACAGGATAAACCCATTTTTATGGGTTATAATCAATTTTTGTTGTGTATCTTCACAGCAATATCAAATATTTGATATTATATTTATACACTTATAATAATATAAATTTGAATGTTTGGATGGATGGATGGATGTTTGTTAATTCTTCACGGAAAAAATACTGAACGGATCGGGCTGAAATTTTGCATAGATGTAGGTCTAACTTGGAACAAAAGATGAATTTTTTTTAGTTTGTTAATCTGTTTGCATGGGATACAAATAAACTCTAAACGTTTCCATAGAAACAACACGAGCGAAGCTGCTAGCATAAACTAATTTATAATAATAGGCTAAAAAGCCCTTTAAGCTGCTTTGTTTAAACACATTTAAATTCTTATAAAATCATATAAAATAATTTGAAACCTTGTATAGCTGCTTTAAACCACTGGAGGCCTATTTAATTCTCCAATACGCAATTGCGTGTTTCGTTTCAGTAGATGTTGGTACCCTAATACACCGAATTACAGTACCATTTTGCACAAAAAAAACTAAAGAAACACGCAATTGCGTATTTTGGAGAATAAAAATAATAATACTCCTAAACTGTTTATTTTATATTACCTAAACGGCGTACGGCTGATTGCGGGTTCAGGTCTTGTCGTATTGATACGATTGAGTTGAACAGTTGAGCTACCTATAGATTGTTTACATTAGTCTGCAGTTAGCCTAATTGTTTCAATTTTAAATAATAATAATAGTTTATTCAGTAAGAAAAGATACATAGTCTTAATCATAGATGAAAACACCTTTTAAGTATTCTGAAAATACGTGTGATAGGTGATTTCGCTCTTCCACGTTTTATATTATGTACTACTCGTTTTTAAGGCGTTACACTTTTTAGAAAACATAGCAAAACAATACAATAATAACGACTCAAAGTAAGTTAAAGTACAAACCAGTTGAGGGTAGGACACAATAATTCTCATGACGTCTCTAACGATACGTAAATACCAGTTCTAATTTGTTTCTATTTGTAATTTTCTTTTACATTGCTAATAAAAAAAATATACGTCTGAAGAGCAAAGCCTTTATAAAAATGAATAAACAAAGACGAAAGAGTAAGGCCACGCTCACTATAGACAAGGTTTTCGTCCGAATTTGTTTTGTGCGAAAACGTACGAATACGCACGAATGATCCCGACCTTCCAAGTACTAGTTTAGTTTAGTTTATTTATTAATGTTTATTTATTACACTATTTATACGTACTATGCAGACTGCGTGCGACTATGTACGTAAACGTATGTTTAGTTATGACGTCCGAAAAAAATCTGAGCTTGTTGGGACCAACGATATAGAAAAGTTAATTATCTTGGTTTACCAACCTAAATTTTTGTAGGATCAAAGTGATTCTAGAAATGAAATCTGAATGAAATTCACCGAATTCCTATTGTATAGAAAATACCTATTTCGCGCACCCATTCGGTTCTACGATACCGATGACGTCGACGCCGCCGCCGTCGCAATCTCCTCATGATTATCTTGAAGATACAGATTATTCATATTATTTATCGAAATAAAGACTTCAGGAACGCGATATCACCGGGACTCTGCCTATTTGACGGAGAAAAACGTATTCAGCGTGCGCACTCAGTTCGTACAAACAGTATTATTACGTTTACCTGCAACAAATTCGCATCCAAAGTGAGCGCGGCCTAAGAAAGAGTTGGAGTATAGTATTAATTTAGATTCCAACGATTATGTTTGATATAAATTGTTTTTATTCGTAGCTATAGTCTAGGTCACCCAGAGTTTCTTTACTCTTAGATTGTACATCTATATTTAAATAGGTATTTCATCCAAAACTATTTTGCACTTGAATTAAATGTGGAAAGTTCACCCCTATCAGCTTTGCTACTCGCAACCAAGCCGCGGTTAAATGTGGTGAAGACTCAGAGGAAAAATAGGACAAAGCGTGCCTTGCTAAACGAGGTCCGATGAACAAAAGAGCTCCGAACAAATAATTAGAGTTTTACATTTTAGATAGAAGGAACAATGTTTTCGATATGGACCTAATGGTGATCTACGTACCTTAACCGTTATTACAGGAAAACGTTCCTAGGACACCATCTATAACTTTTTAAGATATTCTGAACTGCATTTACAGATTTTGGAAAAAATTCACAGTCAGCAAGAAAATGGTAATTTTACACAATAACATTTTTTGATGGCTATCGATCCCGTTTATAAGTTCAAAAGTCTCTACCGGACCGACTTATTTATTGATATGTGGCGTAAATTACACAAAGCCTCTTCAGTGGTGATACGTACGTGCCCCACTGCCAAAAATACCAACTTCTGAAAACAGCAAACATTAATTGGTGCATAATTCAGCTTATTTACTAGGTGACATAGTAAAGGGGTTATAATATAAGGGCCATTGTGTGCGACGCTATATGCGTCGACACACTTGCGCCTTCCCATTTTTCGAGGACATTCGTGAGGGCTCGTGCGGCGGCAGATTTGGCCGAGGATCTCAAGAGGCGTAAATATGCAGGTCTGGACAGAGCCTACACATTTGCTCTCTTTGGGATCGAGACCCAAAAAGAGCAAAGGTCCGTGGGGTACCGAGGCTCTTCGGGTTTTTAAAAAGTTATCTGATTCACAAAAAGTTATCGAAGCGACGCGTCACCACAGAGAGACAGTCGAGCCGGTGGGTATCTGGCGCACCGCATCGGCATTGCCCTACAGGGCAATGCAGCCAGCGTCGTGGGGACGCTTCCGACGGGTATTGATATGGATCAATTGCTACCTGTAGAAATCAAATAATATCCCAAAAACATTTCGACTTCGACGGGACTTGAAACCGCATTGGTTAGCACATTCCCGTACTGATGGAAAGATGCGGCTACAAGTCCCGTCAAAGTCAGATTTTTTTTATATATTATTTGGATTCTTAAAAATTACCCCGAGTGTGAGGCTTACGCATTAAAATAATCAATACTTACCTGTTGATTGTTTGCAACAGTCTGCAGTTAGCTTAATTTGATTGAATTGTAAATACTTGTTCTAATTGGTGACATAGCAGTTGATTTTGTTTATAATATTGTTGTAGAGCTTGGAACAAAACTATCAAATTATCAAATTCTTATGTAAATGCATCATTTTCGTTTTTCTGCGACCATCAAATAATTTTTTTGTTCAAGATAGAACATATCCATGCCATACAACGATTTCATTTTAGGGCAGTTGCCCTGTTGACCTTTTTGATGCTCGTCTCATGTCTTGTACCTATCGGGTTTGTCTGTTGTTATCGGTCGATCACCTTTGATAACTTTTTTCAAATATAAACTTCTTTAATTTAGAATCCCGAGAATCTCTAAAGTATTTTAAATTAAATTGGAATCTTAGCTTAGATCAAACATAAAATTAGTTTTGATGAAAACTTAAAGATTTCGACTTGTTAAATGACAATGACTTTAGCTTTGTCAACAAATTTAAAATTATTTGTTTACCTAAGAACCTAGTTAATTAATTAAATAAAGTAAAAAGAAAGACATTTTTTAACCACAGACTAAATAAAAAGCTAGACATAGCTAGCAAAGGCTTCGTCTAAAAAACCGATCAGATGAAAATTATAAGCAAAAAAAAAGTTGAGGCCACGATATTCCACTTCGCAACATACTAAATGTCCAATAACAGTTTACCAACTTACGAAATAGTATGCAAAGACCTTAGGGCCTTATAATCCCTAATGTAGTCCTAGACATTTAGAACTTATGCCCAACTGAAATATAATTTGCAGAATATATTTATAATTAAAACTTCTCGTAGAGGCTCTACGCACCGTAGCTCGTAGAAGGTCTACACATCGTAGTCAGAAGGGAATGCTAGTTCATAGGAGTCTTATAAACCGCGAGCGATCCACGCGATTGAACCCTTTCGAACTAAAACAACAGCTGTCTGAAATTTGCTTGGACAAGGTTCGTTCCTATTTAGACAACGCGCGGATTGTATGAAAAATGTGATTTCAAATATTTACTTTGACAAGGTTCCTTCCTTTTCTGAACGAGTACGGATTATACAAAACGTGATTGATTCAAAAAACGTAGCAACAAGCTGGATAGGTTCTTCGATTTATTTCTTGTGGCTACGCTATGAATGGGACTCCCAAGAGAAAACTTATGGTCGAAGCTCTTTGCACAAACTTTTCCACCCATCCCTTTGCCGTCAGTCGTCACGAAGGGTCCAGGTGGCAAATTTATCCCTATCCATAAAATATTGATATTCATAACCCTTCATCAGCCGGGTAAGGGTACTTACCCGGCTGATACCATAGCATAGCCTATAGGTACATTCAACACTGCTACCACACGGCACAAAAATGAGCATTCGAGGTCATTCGGGGGCTGCGTTTCCACCGAAATGCGTAGCGAGGAATGTGTTTTTAACAACCAATAGAATCACTCCATTTACCTGGCCTCGCTCAGCGCAACTCTGGAAACGGCTCCGCGGTGCAAGGTTTTTGTATGTACGAAACAAGGGAAAGATGTGTGCGAGGGATGTGTTGCGAGGAATGTGTTGCTAGGGATGTGTCCTAGGGACGGACGCGGGCGTTTTTTTTAATTTGTGACGATTTGAGGCGGAGGGTGCTGCCATGAGTGGTGCTAACGCAGTGCAGTCTATATGTGCGACGACTTTAAAGGCGCATACCCCTTCCACCATACTGCGAGCTAAGCGCGGGTGCGCGAAGTATCAAACATATGAAACCGCCATTTGCGTTCATACTAAAGTGATGAAGGTGGGCGTTTAGCGCAATGTGCTTACGCGAGCTGGCATGCGTAGTTTTCAAATGTTCCTCCGCGCGTTATGGCCACACTAGTCAACAAGCGACCTAATTAGCGGGTGGCGGGGGTATCAAAATATTTGGTTCTTGTCGTGCGCGTCTTCAAAACAGCGTTACCAATTTAGCATATTATAAGATTCGGCATATCTTTTTTTTTATTAAGGTATAGAACTGGCTACAGGATACAGGTCAAGAACTCTGAAGTTTCAGCCCAATCCGTTCTGCAGTTTTGGCGTGAAGAGGTAAGAAACATCTAAACATCTATCCAACCTTTTGCATTAAACGTTTGTGTCCAACTTTATTTATTTATTAAGCGCACACCATCGCTTGCGTTCAACACCTTCCATCTCAGGATCGAACTGTCTAGTAAAAATAATAAATCTTCGTCCATGGTTTGCCACACATGCAATACGTCTAAACGCTACAACAGCCCGGTCGTCACTGTGGCAACCACACGCGCCCGCCTTTGCTCCAGCCGCGTATTCACTGTAAACGCACACTTAGATACATTTTACAGTGACAAAATGACTTACCGCAAGCTTCAAAGTCAAAGGCAAAGTCAAAAACTCTTTATTTCCATAAATACAATAAATGTACACTTAGAAAAGGTCAAATTCTTAATAATTAAACAATGATACAAAAATAAAGTTATATTTTTGATTTCAGTCGCTTCGGTATGTAGACTAAAGTAATGAAACGTCGAAGAAACCTTTAGCCTGTTAGTTAGTTGTTCTTGTCAAGCGAGTGCCCGCGAGCTGTCTGTTATCTGATGCCGTCAATATAAAACGCATCTCAACATTACGAATATTTGAATGCACATTTATGTGGTGGTGCGGTCCAGTTCTGCCACAACCTTAAAACCGACCATAAGATATGCCTTTCCACCCAACCATTATCGTGCCATTAAGTTTTATATTTCAACGGTCTCATTTGGACTTGACCCAAACTAATTTAGAATCAGGCCTGCTAACTTGGCACAAGCTCTATGGTTTTATTTATAAAGGTTTATAATGGAGATTTTTTCGGAAAATATTTAATAGTTACTTGGTGCTTGGAGAGATTTTTGCAAATAAAGTTTATAATAAGATGCGTAACTGGTCAAAGTTTTGATCCTTTGCAACACATCAAGGTTATTTTTTTACCCGACTGCCAAGAAGTGATGAAGACTACCATTTCGAACCGAACGGTTCGAGGGATCCGATTAAATTGAATTTTAAAATGGGGAAACTCCGGATAGTCGCTACAAAGGTGTTACGTGCCGAACAGGCTGAACTGCCAACAATCTCAATTTGAAAACATCACATTCAAATATTCATTTGTAAATTTTTTTTGACAGTCGCGTCTGTTACGAATCCCGCCTGTAACATTCAATCCCAAGTTGCTGTAACATTCAATCCAAGTTACCCAAGTTGTGTACGTTTAAAATTCATACACGCAAACTCGGACGAATCGTCAGAACCCAATACAAATACAATTCGTGTCAATACAATTCTTTCGCATTATTCGGCGCTTTCGGCTCGGGTACACCTGCGATTGAACCCTTTCGAACACACACAGTGGTTCTGTACAGATCTACCAGCACAGAACTACTGGACATAAGAGTTTAATATTTTTACGTGCTTTGTTTGTATTTTCCGACCTTTCCATGTGCGTTCAGACCAGGTTGGCGTATGATGAATTCGAAATGTGATAAAAGTTTTTTTTTTTTAGGGTTTTAACATTTTTATAAAATCGAAACAGTCAAGCTACATTTCTTTTGTTTCTGAAGGGTAGTAAAGAATGTCTGCATAAAAATTAATCTTACATCTCTGGCCTAAGTAAGATAGTTTAGAAGTTGGGTAGCTATGGCTTAATCAGTACAAGAACAGGCAAAAAAACAAAATGGCTGCCATTTTATTATGGAGGGAGAAAATAATAGGAAAAGTAATTTGTCGTTACCGTATTTCACCCCCTCAAAGTCTCCAACACCGGTGACCCTACCACCCTGTATAATCGTGTTATACGGTGTCCCACGGCCATGGGACGTGGAGGGCAACTAGCAAAAATATTGGATATAGGAAGTTTTACTCAGGACAGGAAACAAACCATTATTTATAAAAATTATTAAAGCTGCATTTACAGAAGTTTGAAAAATGACTTGCCTAATCCGGTAATCGACCCACTGAAATCTGAAAAATAACACCCTGTATTTTTTATGGCACCGATCGGTAGAATCTATTTATTATATTTAATTATAAAACCTGTCGAATAAACATACATTGGTGTCGATTCTGTTGTTTTAGAATTAGCTAAAATTAGGATTTAGGAATGTCAAATAAACGAAAGCTACTATTCTTTGCATTACATTTTAGCTATGATTAGAAAAGTCTACCTAATTTTGGAGGTATCTAAATTGGTCATGATTAAAATTTATAGGCAAAATGCTGGATGGATAAAAACATTAAGGTACTTATAGTTGTACGCACGTGTTTGTCTGACTGGCTGACTGACAGACTGACAGTCTGACGGACTGACGGATTGCCGGACTGACGGACTGATAGACTAACAGACTGAAAGACTGACAGACAGTCAGTCAGTTTGGGATTTTCAAACACGTTCTAATTTAGCTATTTTTAGAACGTGTTTATATGTAGAATACCATAATTTTTAGGTCAACCTATGTTAGAAAATTTAGAAATCGTAAAATTTTAGTTAGGAATCCTAAAACAACAGAATAGACACCATCAGATACATTATTAAATTAATGGAACACCAGGAAATCTGCCAAAAACTGGGTCGAGACTGACTACTTTGTTGTGATTTGAATACTAAGAAATGACACACAAACACATGCATCTTCATTTGTTTTGTTGGTGTTTCGTTTTTCTGATCACCTCAGAGGGTAATACTGAAAATCAGTGTTTGCTCTTCGAGCAAAGCTATGCGCTGAGTTACTACCTTTAAGTCAGGCTGCAGCACATATACTCACATCACTGAGAATCCTTTTTTTTTATGTAGGTATAAGCATATGTACCGACTATTTTTAAGCCTTTTTTTATGTTCTGATGTACCTACCTTTTTGTTGTGTTTTATATACCTTTGTATTGTGTGTTGCAGTTGCAAATAAATGTTCTAACTATCTATCTACTTTGACTGGCTCATTTACACCAGTTTAAACGAATATGTTGTAGTCGACTGATAGAAACTTCTATATTTCTGGTCCTTGCCCTCCATGTCCCATGCCTGTAAAGCCCAAAAACGTTAGCTGTCTTTGGGACCCTTCCGATTGGTATTGATTTGAATCAGTTAACAGCTCAGGTTTTTGCAACAGGTTTCTGTAAGCTCAACTGTTTCAGTAGTAAACATAAGTTGTGAAAGATTCACTGCTCTTATATCTAAATACTCATAATAAGTTTGAAAGCTTTGAAAACGATAAAGATACAATAAAAATACGAAAAGAAAGTTATTATCCTAAGTGTCCAAGTTAGCAACAGTTGCTGAGTCCATTTTTGCCGTTGTTCCAAGTGTTTTTATCAGGGTTCCTCAATAAAAATAGCGGATAAGGAACCAATTATCATGTCCAAATAAATTAAAGTGAAATTTGTCTATATAATTTTTATCAACTGACTTCAAAAGCAGAGGTGGCTTTCAATTTAGCTGGTTTATTAAACGTTTGTTTGTTAATCGATATCTTCGCGGATTATTATCCGATTTCGATTCGAAATTATTTTCAAAGACTTAGAAGTTTCGACTGTTTTATTGTTATGTTATGTTTAAGAGGGTTCGACTAGAAAACCATATGAAAAAAATCGTTATGGCTATATGGTAAATGAATTATGAAAGGTTACATTAGTTGCTTAAAAAGAATGGAAAAAATAAGTTATATGGAAAATTCACATAGCATTATCTAGCCCCAAACTAAATAGAAGAAAATATAAATGCGTTATATTTAATATATATTTCGTTTTTCTCATTGTCGTTTCAAATTAAATGTGTTCTCAGCATTTGAGATGGGTAGATAAAACCACAGCATAGTCAGCAAAACCCTCACGGAACCCTAAGCTAAGCAAGGCTCGTCACGGTCTTGGGTCGCTTTATTATTTTATGTCCCAAAAGCGATTATCCGAGTCTCATTACAGATATAACAGGGCACGTAACGAGGGACTCTTTAGAGGTACTGTCGGGGAAAACATCGTACAATCTAAACCTATTTAATACAGTGAAAATATTCTCCTTTTATGTAGGTAATTTACTAAGTTAATTGCAATGTGTTTTAAAATTTCAAAAGTTTTTATTTTTATCTTAATTATAATAGGTACTGCCTGCGACTTCGCAACCTTTTTTCTTGGATTAAAAGTAGTCTACGTTTTTCCCGAGATACAGTTTAGATTCACGTATAATTTAATTTTGATTGTTTAGCCGTTTAGTCGCGATTAGGCAACATAGTGACAGATAAAGATCATGACTTCCGCATTTATAATATTATATGATATTCATTATCTAACAACAGTAATGTCTTTCCGAATTTTTATTAAAATATAACAAAAGCCTTGTAGCGTACTGTCCTGCTAAATTGACTCCTGTAGTGAATGGTTTGACGATAAATAAAAAATGTAATAGTCTCCTTTTAAAGACTAGTATCTTCGTTTTAATAAATTCCTAACGTAAAGCAAAATATATTTGAGATTAGAATGACAGGTTATTGAATAAAGACTTTCAGATATTTGTATCAAGATTTTGGCAACATATTTAAGAATTATTGTTGTTTCATTGACACCAAGGTAAGAAAACATAAAATAAATCCGCATTTCAGTTATAAGTATAAAAATTAAATAAATTATTTATTAGCAAAATTTTAATAAAGAATGTATAAGAGCCGATAAGGTGTTTTCCAGGGTAGACCTTTGCCCAGTAGTGGACTGATAGGGGATGTTTATGTGATGTGATGTGTGTATACAATTTTGATTTAGGTTGATTAAAACCAGATTTCGGCGGCAAAGACCACAATTCATAATGACTACTATCACACAACGTCCACTTTTCCAAATGTTAACTTCTAACAATAACCAAGTTCTATGTCTAACGACCATTTCCCCCAACAGTCCGAGAAAAAGAAAAACGAAACAAGAAAAGCTAAGCTCAGTTCAGTTCTTAAAGTTTAAAGTAGTTGTTATGTAACTTTCCCGATAAACTAGCCGGCTTATTACAACGGAATAGAGTTCAGAATCGCGCTCAAGTTCCAAGAAAAGTAGTTCGTAATAATTAACGGCTGAGCCCTTGCTAATGAGATTTTTTAAGTGGATCATGTTCAATGGCTTTATTATGGACAGATAATGAATAAACGAGATTTTAGCCGCTCCTGTTTCAGTTGAATGCTTGTAGTTATAGAAATAAATAATAATTGCTAGTATTTTGGGGTACTCACCCCAAAATACTACCAATTATTTATTTCTAGTACCAGCAAATGCCACGTTCGTTTAGGTTTTGGTTTCCAACTCAGCCCGTAGATGTCGTAAGAGCCAACTAAGGGAACCTAATAGAGGAAGAGCAGTAGCTGCCATCTGCGTATTTTAACACTGCGATCACCAATCCGCCTGCCAAACGTGGTGATAATGGCCAAATCCCCCTTGCTTTTAAAGGGCACTGTATACGCTTCTACAACAAAACTCCTAGTGAGTTGCAAAAATTATCAGTAAATAAATTGAAACAAATTGTCAAAACCTTCTTATGTAAAAAGGCTTACTATAAAATATCAGATTAACTAGAGGATAAAAAAGCTTGGGACGGGATTTGCTCCAACTCGAAAAATAACAACTAACTAACAGGCTAAAGGTCTCTTCGTCGCTTCTTTACTTTAGTCTACATACCGAAACGACTGAAATCAAAAATATCACTTTATTTCCGTGTCAGTGTTTAATTGTTAAGAATTTGACCTTTTTTTAAGTGTACATTTATTGTATTTATGAAAATAAAAAGTTTTTGACTTTGACTTTTGACTTTAACTTTGTTTGTTAAATTCCTAACATAGAGCAAAATATATATCAGATTTGAATGATAGGTTATTGAATAAACACATTTAGATATTTGTATTATGATTTTGGCAACATCTTTATGATATGATGTGGTTTGATTGACAGTCTAATGTAAGAACAAATTGGACACCCGCGACACAGACTTGTGTCTCGGGTGCAGGATCCACTGCTATTGTATACATTGACAGTCTAATGTAAGAACATATTGGACACCCGCGACACAGACTTGTGTCTCGGGTGCAGGATCCACTGCTATTGTATACATTGACAGTCTAATGTAAGAACATATTGGACACCCGCGACACAGACTTGTGTCTCGGGTGCAGGATCCACTGCTATTGTATACATTGACAGTCTAATGTAAGAACATATTGGACACCCGCGACACAGACTTGTGTCTCGGGTGCAGGATCCACTGCTATTGTATACATTGCATGACATAAAATGTGGACATATTTTTTTTTTATTTGTATAAACGCGCATAGGAGGTGCCTAGCTCTCGTGCAAAGACTTAACCTTCCTAAATATAAACTTTGAATTTACCTATCGATAGTGGATTCCATAAAATATACATTTCGCTGCATCTCAGAAAATCGACGACGACCTAACGTTAAAATTATCGCCTTCGTATCTTGAAATTGAAAATTTTACGCCTCTAGGCGGTTATTGGATAAGGCTCTTCGATATAATGTCGGATGGAGGATTCCATGCGACATTACATCGAAAATGTCTTATTTTTAGGGTCCATCTCTCTAGGTATAGTTTGGGTGTTTTAGTTTATCAGGGAAGTCTTATATTCAGCAGTGGACTAGTAGATAATGAAGATGAGTTTTTTACTGCTTATTGACTAAGTACCTACTATGTTGTAAGTAGGTATTGTATAATTATTGATGAAAATAAGCAGTAACACTGCAAAATAATGATTTATCAAAAATAGGGAGGCGGAAAAACGCTACGTACTTTAATGCGTCACCTAACAAAATTACATTAATATGTAACAGTTTCGCTTGGTCACCTCCATCAATTAATTATATCTACAATTTATTGGTAAATGTGTAATTTTATGTGTCGTTTTGTAACTTAATAAATTAAAATTGTTAAAATGTTTCGCGACTGTGGTGGGACACTACAGTATCGGTTCTACTGAACCGATCAAGATGAAATTTAACGTACATGTAGGACATAGTCCTTAAATATGTCTTTTATCTGGGAATAGCGCGTGCGGAGCCGTGGATAGAAGCTAGTGTTATCACAATAATTACAATATTTCTTCATACATATCTCAATCATCGAAATTAATCTCTCATGCGACATCTCAAGTCACCCCATGACTTTTAGAATCAACTCCGATTTACATTTTCCGATAAGGTTCGCGAGATTGGAAAACGTATAGGCTGTAAAGTTCATCTTAGACGATTTTATCTTTAAGGACCTTCTGGAAACACCTTCCATGGACGGACGGCTTCAGCCCTGATGAAGTGATAAGGTAAGTACTTCGACTAATTTTGAAGATAATTACTTTATAGGTAGTTCAGGGTCGAGGCCGTGAAATACTGAATCAAAACTGACAAAAGTATTGTTTTCCAATCGGTAGACGCTTCTGGAAATCTATTACGTAACGACTGCTTTTACAATTAGGCACTAATCACGATTGCTATCATTCGATAGCAATAACAACTACGACAACCATCGTCATAGTGACGGTGATCACGGTTTTCTAATTGAGTATCTACCTACTTTTAATTAGATATTTTTTAATAAATTTAATATAGCTTTCATAAAGATTACCTATTCAAACAGGTAAATAAAATACCTCAAAAAAACTTTTTCATTAGTTACCTCATTTAAGTTAGGTTTTTACTTAATTTCCTTTTTACCAAAGAAAAGGAAACATTACAATAGGATTTTCTTTTTAGAAGATTTAGATAAACCCAATTCCAACTTTTCTTCCCCAATCAAAATATAATACAGACCCTTTCGATAAATGCTTTTAGACTTAAAAAAACATTTTCGCAGAAACAAAATATGGCCGTGCCTTAAGTTACACGCCCACTAGATCGGAATCGGAGCTTACGCAGCGTACGCACTGTCAGTATTTACAATATGTCGATTTACAGAAGTTGCGTCTACTTCTTTCAGATTTTGCATCGGCAGTATATTGGTATTATCAAAGCGCTCGAGTTTGCCGATGACGTCATTCGCAACAGTATCCTCTTAGTGACAAAGGGTTTGTTACGGATGACGTCATCGTCAGAAATACCGGTCTTTGGCATCGCTATCGCCAGATATGCCGATCCAGTGCTTGATGTATAGAAATCAATACACAGCAACAAATCGTTACGCTCCGTATGTGTAGTGCTTTTACACTGTTTGTCGCGTCAGCTAGTCTACTGGGTTTTAGTCTCGCTCAATTTGCATACTATACAAAGAATAGCCCTCTATGATTTTTTGTCTCGACTCAGAAACACAGCTGTTAGCAATCTGACGGACAAGTAAAAGCTGAAATGGACTTTTTTCCGCTGCAGCTAGAATTTAATGTATTTTTCCAGGCCCAGAAAGATAGCACAACAAGATCTATGTAGACAGGCCATAACTATATGTGCCTTGTTACGTGTTAAGTTGAGAAAAACAAGTGATTAAATTGAGAGGGCGCCAGGAGGGTTTTACAAGTTGAACGACGGAACCTTGCCAATCCAAGAAAGCCGTCTTCTAGCAGCAGTAAAGAAAGAAAGAAAGAAAGAAAGAAAATTATTTATTACACACTACACACACAAAAAAACTTAAAGACAATAAAAATAAAAAGAGACTACTTAGTACTAGCATAGACTAACAAACAGCACAGACATGTGAACTACGTAAGTAGTATACTAACACAAACATTGGGTTAGTTAATAGGTATTAAGTAGTCCACTCAGCAAGCAGAAGAGCGCGTGTGTGTAGGTCTAACAGGTCCTGACTCAGCTTGTTGCTCTAACACAGAAACCTGGGGTAATTTGTGAAAGAGCGCTGGTTTTCATTCAGAACCGTAGAGTAAGTGACAAACACACGGAGCAGATACAGAGTATCTGTTTCTTATTATGTAAATAATAAGATACAGATACAGTAGGTATATTTATTATGTAAATAATTTTAAGTGTTATAATGATTATGTGTTTTAGGCTATTCTAAATGATCCAGACAATGCGACTTCCTAAACAGTTCCGTAGTTAGGTAGGTGTCCGTAAATAGCAGGGCGTTTCCACAGGCTACAACAAACAAAACAATGTTAACCACTTACTTGGCAAAATCCATAAACGGGCACAGACAAACGTAACACTATTGTAAACACTCACCCCTACAGGAACTTATTACTCTGGGATCATTAACATTAAAATTTGAGCAAACCACGCGAAAAATTTTATTGCAGTTGAAACATGCGTGTGCTCATTGAAATGGCATCTACAAAATGGCTGTCGGTCAAACCGAACTTTATTTCAGCTGTGCACCGACCTACCTGCACTATGTTTTCAGTAGACACATTGGAATGCACCACTAACTCAATGACAAATAAACTATAAAGATTGAAAAAGTAACGACGTGGAGATTTGAACTTGCACCCTCTCGAACCTAAGGCGGACGTGATACACCTGCACCATGGAGCAGTTAGCAGATATGACGAAAATAAGATTTGCATCTTTGAAACAATATCATAGAATGATGTCACTGAAAATGTTGATTACAGCCTTACATAAGAAAGCTCAAGGTCGCTCAGAGAGCAAGCGCTATTTGGTGTCTCTCTGCGAGATCGAATAAAGAAATGAGGAGATTTGCAGAAGAACCAAGGTAAACGACGCAGCTCTTCGGATTGCGAAACTCAAGTGGCCGTGGGCAGGGTGTATAGCTTGTAGAACAGACGGCCTTTAGGGCCGTGGTAAGGTTATTGAGTGGCGACCACGTACCGTAAGGCGCAGTGTGGGAAGTCGCCTCACGAGGTGGACCAACGGGCTTGTGAATGTCTCCGGAAACCGCAGTATGCGGGCAGCGTATGACCGGTCATTGTGGAGTTGTTTGGGGGACCAATGTCCAGCAGTAGACGTTATGCGGCTGAGTTGATGATTATGAAATTTTCACATTTAATTCATTTTATGTTACATTCCACATATCTCACATAAACAACAACCGTGAACCAAAAACCATTTCCAAGTCCATCATTGTGTGCAGTTTTTTTGACAGTATAAATGTCAAATTATGTGATAATTTTGATGTATATTAAGCATAAAGTAGCAGTTAAAAGAAAATTTTGAATTATTCAGCCGTATAAACGTGACAATGGTATCATAAATGATATCTTTCAGGTAAAACATCATCTATGACCAAGTTTCAATTTAATAACCACTCCAAAATATAAACGAAACAGATTGAAATCCAACCTCTCATTCATAATCTGGCCCTTATTAAAAAATCATAAAACATACCCACTAATGGGATACAAGGGATTTTTCATCCCAATTTTAACCCGTGACTTGCCACAAGCAATTCTAATGGATGGCTGTCCTGAGTGGCGGTGCATGGCGTAAGCGGAATCCAACGTGGACGAAACAAATCACTCTTCTCTTACCAATATAATAAAAAAATGTTTGACAAACCACACAGCATCATCTAGCCCCAAGCTAAGCTTGTCTTAATGTACTAGCTAAATTATATACTTAAATAGTTTCTTTTTTAAATTATGTATAGCTTTATGCCTGAATCTAATTTATACTTCTTTTTATCCCACAAATCAGTTCCCATGGAATAAAATAAATAACCTTTATACGTTTCTATACAAACAACGCGTGCGAAGCCGCAGGGGGGGAATTTACGCGTCATCTGGATCGGTATCGGAGCGTACGGAGCGAAAGGATTTGTTGCTTTGTATTGATTTCTATGGCACAGCGTGCGCTAGATCGGCAAATCTACCGTTACCGATGCCAGTGACCGGTATTTCTGCAATTTTTTTTTTCTGCTGGTAGTTTTTTGTAAATTCGAACGCTATAAAAAGACCTATACCTATCAGATCCCATGCAAAATCTGAAAGTAGTAGACGCACCCTATCGGCATATTTTTAATACCGACGCCAGTGTTCCAGTGGACGCGTAACATAAGACATCCGCGTATTAATTCGGTCCGCAACCCGCTTACACAATGCGCCGTCACTCAGGTCATGGGCTTAAGGGATAGTGTAAGATGAGCATTATCTAATATTTTTTAGGCGGTCGGAGGTGGTGATTATGAGCATGATGAGTTATTTTTACTTTTTTCTTTTGCAAAATGATGTTTTGGCCATGATAGAACATTATTCTAACCAGAGTACCTATCTATTATCTATCGATCAGCATGGATATTGGTCTTCGAACCTTCTTTGAACGGTTTGAAAATTCATTTTGCTATCGCTAAACTTGATCCCAATACTTGTTTTGCCGTGAGCGTACGCAGTGTAGCGGTGTCGGTATTTACAATATACCGATAGGGTGCTACTGCTTTCGGATTTTTAATCGGCGGTTTAGGTATTTTCAGAACGTTCGTGTTTGCCGATGTCATTGGCAGTAATACCGGTCTCTGACATCGGTATCGGTAGATATGCCGATTCAGTGCACGCTGTACCATAGAAATCAATACAAAGCAACAAATCCTTACGCTCCGTACGCTCCGATTCCGATCAGTTGACGCGTAATTTAAGATTTTGATAATGACGGAGAGGTTAATTAAGCCTCAGCGCCGCCGCGCGCCGCCGCCGCCGCCGTGGCAAAATCTGTGGTCGTGATGACTCACCAATTGCATACAAAAGCGAGCCCGCACGGGCCATTCGCGAGTTAATCTACAGCGCTTAGAAGAAATACCTATACGAATTTCGTTTTTTTCTCTTTATTCTAAATTTGATATTTCTTCTAAACGCTATTGAGTATGACTATTTTTCTTTCACTTAAATATTTGTCAAAGTACATTACACAAATTGAAGATTTCACGAATAATACAATTTATTTATGCGGCTACAGATAATTATTTTATGTTCTCAAGGCCGTTGGGGCATACACCAGCACTAAGTTACTTTAATTATTGTTATATGCAATATTTGTGTAGATAAATACCTACCGTAAGCTAGTTGATGAAAGAACGCAATCTAGCTTCTAATAGCAGCACTGATTACCTATCACCTCGACAGAATGACGTCACAGCAACGTCATAGAATCGTCGCCCACTTGACGTCGAATTGCACATTCGCCGTCAAGTGGGCGACGATTCGATCGCGGCCTACTTAGAAACGCGAAATACGAAGTTTAACGAGAACTAAGTTGCTTCGGATGCGTCTACCACCACCGTGACACGTTACGTTTCGGATATCTAAGAAAAAACAACACCGGTCATCGATTGAACGGATCGGTGGTGCTTCTCTTGGGCGATCCGTCATCCGTCAACTTCGTAATTAGTTTTTCAAAGAAGACCTCCTGATACCTAGCAAAAGAATGACGTCACAGCAACGTCATCGTTGTCGCCTACTCGACGCCGCGTTTAACAAGTTGACAAGAAAATGCAGGCTGTATTTATAGCATTTGGTTTCGCACGCAGTTTTCCTTATAGTCGTTTAAACTGTATTCACAGCACTTGGAGTTCATATTTTTCAAAGGGAATTTAACAATTCTTAATAGCGATAAGCTTTCATAGTGAGTTCATTGTGACGTGTCCGAGGGTCCTGTAAGGTTTAAGAAATAAAGCACTTTTATATTTGATTTGAAATACTCGGTTCAACTGTAGGTACTTATAGAATTTGGCTTCGGCTAAATACAGGGTTAGTTCTTTCTAATTGTTAACAATTTTAGTAGGTACTTAAGTCATTTACAACGGGATAATTATCATGACTTTAGTGTTAATGACCATGATGTATTTAAAAAATTTAGCAATTTTAATCATTCAAATTACTTTATTAAATATTATTTTTCGGGTATTTATCGCGTAACCTTTTGTTTTATTTTCCCCTACGTTTCCAGCGCGTTGCAGCGATCGTGGTCACGGGGCGACTGATCGCTGCAACGCGATGGAAACGTAGGGGAAAATAAAACAAAAGGTACGCGATAAATACCGGACAAATAATATTTAATATGTTAACATATCGCGAAAGACTGAAAAGTTTAATTGAAATTTCTTTCTTGGTTCATACTATGTTTGGTTTAAATTCTATAATCATAAAAGAGAATCGATAGTTTTACGATTTGTAAGAAAGATCGTAACCAATCGATTTTAATTTGAAAGTTTTCCCAGTGTCGTTGAAGAAGCCACATAAAAAAATTCAATTTTTAATATTCCATAACAGACCATATGCCCATAACAGACAATAATATTTAATTTAACCCAACAAACAACATTAAACTTATCTTAGAAAAAACTGTCATGAAAAGATATTTTCTAAGAAAACAGAAGGAAAACCCATGTTGATGTTCATTGAAACTTAACCTCCCTAAACACTGGGCCCAATACAAACAAACCGCTGGTCCAAGACGCGTCTCCCGCCCATTGGCCCGAATAACACCCGCTGATTGGCTAAAACTGTCAACTTTGGAACAACACGAAAAATGCTTTATCCTCTTATTTGAGGCTTATTAAGGAGAGTTTACATTAGAACGAATGTATTTAGACCTATTTCGATACTTCTGTTTTATGATTTCGATAATTTATTTGGCTAAGTTGAGAGGAAAGTTATACCAAATTAGACTGCTCTCATTAAAAAATTCAAAAATATTTTCAATGTACAGAATTGAACCTGTTACAGTTTATTGGCGCACTCAGACGCGCCTATTCCCAACATCTCACTCATGAATATTCCCAACGTCTCATGAGAGTCTGAGCATCGTGATTTATAATTTACATCCATACTGAGATTATAAATCCGAAGGTAACTCTGTATGACTGTTTATTTTGACGACCGATGTGGCGCGGCGGGCGAAAGGTTGCGGGTTCGATTCCCGCCTTGGGACAAATGTTTGTACGATCTGCAAATATTTGTTCCGGGTGTTCTGGGTATTTTCTATTTATAATAAAAAATATCTTTCTATGTTATGTATTATATTAAGTTTATCAGTCATCTAGTACCCATAACACAAGCTCTGCTTACTTTGTGGGTAGATGATGCTGTGTGGATTGTCCAGCATTATTTATTTTTATTTTATTTTATTTATCTGTCTGTCTGTCTGTTACATTTTCACGCTTAAACGGCTGAAAGGATCTCAATGAAATTTGGCACGGAGGTAAATGGTGTCCCGGAAACGGACATAGGATACTTAAAAAGTGCGAGCGAAGCCGCGGGCAGCAGCTAGTCACGTAATAAATAATAGGTATTCAGAGGTCGTTTATCAATCACGTGAGTTTCGAAAGAGGGGAGGGCACTTTCGAGGCTCACTTCTCACTCTTGTGATATTTCGTGATTTTTCCGTCAACGAAAAATTATTGCTTGGGATATCTCCTAAATCAAGTGTATTTCTTTTTTATTTATCTAATTATTTTAACACTTTATTGAACTTTAAGGTACAAAGGGTGTGCTTAATGCCGAGGCATTTTCTACCTGCCGACCAAACCCATATGTTTTTCTATACAATAGCGAAATAATTTTCGGTCCATAATTATAAAAAAAAAATTACGAGTAATACAGCCGAACATAGCACCTCCACCTTTTTTTGAAATCGGTTAAAAATAGTACACGAACTCCGTCTTATAAAACTTTCTACTTCTTACTTAAATCTCAAGTACAAAATGCTTCTTAAATAATAAATATGCCATCATCTCTTTTGCACTCTTAAATTCAATCATAACTTTGGTAAAGTTCAATCAACTCAATACCTACTTCAGAATCGAACACCTCCAACTTTCAGAGGAATAAACTTTATAACGTAAATATTAATATGGACGTTATAGTGGTTTACTCATATCGTTGAAACTCGATATAACTTCAAAGCATTTTGAACTAAAAGTATTTTAGTATTTACTAACTTTGTTAGGTAAATGATTTGCGTAAATTTTTGCGTTTTAGGAATCCGTACGGTAAAAATTAAAGGTTTTATATTAAATATGGAAGATTTTTAGTGTTTGGTAATAACAATATTTATTTCTCTGAAGGATAGGATTTGTAACGAATACATCCGACAGAGAACCAAAGATATCGACATAGCTCAGAGAATTAGCAAGCTGAAGTGGCAGTGGGCTAGCCGCATTTCGCGATGAACTGACAACCGCTGGGGTAAACGTGTTCTCGAGTGGAGACCGCGACTCGGAAAACGTAGTGTAGGACGCCCTCCGGCCAGGGGGGATCCAGCATCTGCCTGCAGTTTTTCGCGGGACATCTCATTCCGCATCATTCCGCAGGCAGCAAGCTGAAGACAGGGCGCTATGGCGCTCATTAAGGGAAGGCCTATGTCCAGCAGTGTACTAAGATGATGATGAATATTTATTTACTAGTTTCAACCCTCGGTTTCGCACGCGTTGTTTCTATGAATAAATAAATAAATAAATGCTGGACAATCCACACATCATCTGCAAGCAGAGCTTGTGTTATGGGTACAAGATGACTGATGTATTAAACACAATACAATAGATAAATATTTTTTATATTAAATAGAAAAACCCAGAACACCCGGAACAAATATTTGCAGATCGTACAAACATTTCTCCCAAGCCGGGAATCGAACCCGCAACCTCCTGCGTCGCAGGTGGACCTTCACCCGCGGCGCCACATCGATCGTCAAAGTTCAATGGAAACGTTTAAAGGTTATATTTTATAGCCTATGGCAACTGATTTAAGGAATAAAAGTTAATATGTACATATTTCCAGGTATGACATCTATGCGTATTTCAGCCCGATCAGTTCTGTAGTATTGGTGTGGAGAAGTAACAAACTTACATCCATCATCAATCGAATTGAAAATATTTATTTTTAATGTGCCTAAAGGGATTTCACATATTTGGCAAACAAAATACGCATCAAGAAATGGGATTGAAATCGACAAATTTTAGTTTTGACACAACTAAAATTCTAAATTCGATTCCTCAAGTCTCTTGGGGCTCAGAGTCTCGAGTTCGGTTTGACGATAGTATCTACATATACGCCATAATGACGTCTCATTTTGGTATGTAATTTGCGTAGTTCCATGACTGAGCGCTAGAGGCGCTGTACCGAACCCCATAGAAAAATTAGACTTCTCGATACTATCGTTAAACTGAACTCAGGGCGCAGTTTAGTTAAATAAAACCCACCCAGGTTATAAAATTATATTTTACAGCCGACACGTAAACGCGAAATAAATTTACAAAATAATGTTCCACATAGCTTTCACGTGACAACGCAACATCATCTTTATTATTTACGGGACTTAACCTCTATAAGCTCAGGCTTTAATTTTATCAGCTTATTACAGATAGCTAAAATATAACCATAATTTTAACCCTTTTAACCCCTGGTAAGCATGTTGGGAATTGGTAGAGGTAGGCACTGACCGTCGTTACAGAGCGTAATGTAACATGTTACACAGCGAGCGTTCGTGCAGTCAGTGCGGGGAAAGAAGGCGCTCGCAACGAGCAACGATACGGATTTTAGCACCATCATCATCATCATCATCAACCTTCTATCTCTTAGTAGTTAGTATTCAAATCTTAGTCTGGACATAGGCCTCCCCCAATGAGCGCCATAGCGCCCTGTCCTCAGTTTGCCGCATCCAGCATCTGCCTGCAGTCTTTTGCAGATCGACATCCCACCTGGCCGGAGGGCGTCCTACACTACGTTTGCCGAGTCGCGGTCTCCACTCGAAAACACGTTTACCCCAGCGGTTGTCGGTTCTTCGCGAGATATGGCCAGCCCACTGCCACTTCAGCTTGCTAATTCTCTGAGCTATGTCGATAACTTTGGTTCTCTGTCGGATGTATTCGTTACGAATCCTATCCTTCAGAGAAACTCCGAGCATAGCTCTTTCCATAGCTCGTTGAGCTCGCTGCGAATTGTTCATTACGCCCGTAACAACGGTCAGTTCACGGCTTTAGGCTTGTTCATGGTGGCTCGAGTGTATTCAATAATATTTACCATGATTTGTGTTGTTTTGCGTTTTCCAATATTTTGGCATAGTTGCATGCGCCATACTTTTAAACAAATGCATGGTTACGAAATAACTGAACTCTTGAGTTTATTTTTAAGAAATTAAACAATATTCCAAAAAAACTGCTTCGACGGGACTTGAACCCGGAGCCTTCCCTCAGTACGGGAGCGCGCTAACCAATTACGCCACGAGGTCAAGTGAGATACACGGACGTGCACAAAATTATTAAAAGCCTTAACTATTAAACATAAAACAATAGAATTGTCAAAACAAAATTTAATAAAAAATTACTCTTATCAATCAACATCAACTGAATTGGTATAAGGTAATTTATTTTATAGTTATTTGTGTTTTTGAAATTATTGTGCGTCTTTTTAAATTGTTTTATATATCTAGCAACCTGCCTACCTTAATAGTTATCCACCTAGTGTATAGTCAACTTTACTCCTACCTTTTTATCCGTCGTTCACATTTTTATTGACTATCTGCTCTATTTGCTTAGGGTTCCACTTTGCGCGGAAAAAACGTTTGTTCCTCAAATGCTTTAGTTTGCCTTCTCAGCAAACAGAATTAAGTAACCTTTGTCACTTAAATCATCTGGATATGTGTTTCAAACATAAAAACAAAGTCCAAAAAACGCAAAGCAAATATTCGAAGCAAAACAACAAAATAAAATAGGATAGAACATTTATTTGCAACTGCAACACACAATACAAAGGTATATTCGCTTTTGTAGGTTCTCCCCTTTTGATAAGACTTGCTTCATTAAGACCTAGGCAGACAAAAATTTATATTTTTGTACGTAATTTATGTGAAAAGTGAGGGATGAAAAGATTTCATCCCCCGGATTATCTCAAATCGGATTACGTAATTTTCCTTGTTACACTGTTACAAAGAATATTTTTCATTTTTTAACAGGTAATTAGGTATTTGGAGTTCTGTGGGATTATTTCAAAACGTCTCGTGCCTCCGTTACAGGAAAAAATATGACAAATATGAAATTAAGTGAATTTTCGTCACAACTTACTAACTTTTAATAAGTTTTAATAACGACTGTAGTAGTAATAGACAAGGCGAAATAAACGAACGTTATATGGATAAAAATATAGGAATTGTTTCCGACTTTTTAACCGACTTTAAAAAGGAGGAGGTTCTATGTTAGGTTAGGTTAGTATGTAGTATGTATGTCCGTCTGTAGTGTATGTATTTATGTATGTCCGTCAAGTTCTCCGTCAATTATGGACCAATTATGAAAATTCTTTCGCAACTGTATCGAAAACAATACCGAGGTGGTCCCATAAAAGAAATCCCAAAAGATTTGTCCCGCAAAATTAACAAACATTGTGAAATTAATATTAATATTCAAATTCGGTTATAGTTTTATCAAAACAATTGTATTATTAAAATATACTATCTTTAGTATTTCAGGTACGCACCCTCCAGATAAAGTTCGTTTATTCCATCCTGTATAATCCAACCGCGATCAGAATGGGTCGTATCGTATCAGACGACTCAGGCGGGACTTGAACCCGCAATCTTCCACTCAGTACGGAAACGCGCTACCAACTGCGCCACGGAAACATTTCAAAGTACACAAGCGCGGTCGAACATTTACTTCTACAGGTTCCTTCCAATTTTGTTAACACGCGGATCATTCCAGAAATATGACGTGAAATGTTTACTTTGACAAGGTTCCGTCCCATTTTGATAGCGCGTGGATTGTATCCTCACTTATTACATGGATAATAACCTTTATAAACCTTGACTCGACACTGCTTGGTAGAGGTTATTCATAAATGGCATGGCCCTTTGTTAGCTAAATTACTTTAATTTTGTTTGTCTTATTGATGCCTTCTAGTGTTATAGTCATGAAATATATCTGTAAAGCTATTATTACGACATTTGCCAACCTTTACTATAGAATAAAGGTATTTTAAGGGTTCCGTATCTCAAAAGGTAAAAACGATATTGGATCACTATGTTGTCTGTACGTCCGTCTGTCAATCCCCTTTTCTCAGGAACGCGTGAGGTACCGGGTTGAAATAAACATCACATACTCAAGTCCGTAACCTCTTGGAGCCACGATATAGAAATAAATTCTAAGTCAACGCAATCACATATTAATATCAGACTGATGAAAGTTGAAATTTCTAAGGGAATCACAATGCACCTACACCACGTATAGAGTAATTCCCGTAGACCTAAAATCATGAAATTTGACAAGAAGCAAGGTCTTATAGCACAAGTAAAGGAAAACGTCAGTTGATAACCGTAAATTTGTTGTTTATTAACAAAAAAAAATATACTTTTGTTTCTCGCCATGGACCAAAACCTGTAGGGTACTTCCCGTTGACGTTGAATCATAAAATTTGGCAAGAAACAAGGTCTGAAAGCACAAGTAAAGGGAAAATCCAAAAATCGTAAATTTATAGTTTTTTCACCAAAATAAAATACTTTGCGCTCTCGCTATGGACTAAAACCTACAGGATACTTCCCGTTCGATACTTTACAAAAACATATGCAGTAGGTATTTAATTTATAGTTTCACTGCAATTAACGCCCATGAGCACTGAAGTAGGTAAACCCTTTGCAACTTTGATAAATTATGATTAAAATAACGTGGCGCGCGCATCAATTTTAAATGAGTTTCGAGATGAAGGAAGAAAGAAAAAACTCAATCATCAAAACAGAAACTATATTCCGACAAAACCCAAGATACACCGTTTATTAACAAGCCAAAAAATAACCTAAAAATATCTATCTTGTTGTTTATTTCTGACAGAATTCGAAGTTTGCTACAATGCTTAGTACTGGCAATTATATTGCAAACTCGACGTCAAAACGAGAATTTTGGACTTTTTTGTTTTGAGTTGTTGACAAACATCTCTAGAATGGCTCGAATATATGAAGACTCCACACCGAAACTAATTCAACATCATTGTCAGAGCCTTAGTATAACCAACCCTATCTTATTTAACCCGATTATTAAAAGCCAACGGCCAATTAAACCCAAACCTTGATCTTGATTAAAAAGCGTTATGAAGAGCGCGGAACCCTTTGTACGGAACCCTAGTTAATAGAACATGCTCACAGACAGGTTTGTTAGGGTTTCTATCATCACGGATTTGTTGAAAAGCCTGACAAGCTGAGAAATGAGGTGTAGTATTATGGCACGGACAAATAATTGCTTTATAAAGTAACTACTTATTCCAATGGAAGATAAATATGAAAATAAACCTATCTATCAAATAATGTCCCGAACATTTTTCGACTTCGACGGGACTTGAACCCCCGTCTTTCCCTCAGTACGGGAACGTGCTAACCAACTACACAACGAGGTCAAGTGACGTAGGAGTCGAATAACTCTGGGTCTTCCATCGAACTAAAGCGCCGTTAGCTCCACCTACAGGGGACACATTGAAGTTTTATCCAATCCTGTTCAAAGACTAAAGTTACATTTAGTTCGTTTGTCGAGAGGTGTCGCGTTGCTCATTTCTAAGGTTTTTATTATTAAAGTGCGTAAGCCTCACACTGGGTTAATTCATAAGGAATCAAATATTATCCCAAAAAATGTTTTTTTTCGACGTCGACGGGACTTGAACCCGCTTCTTGCCCTCAGTACGGGAACGTGCTAACCAACTACACAACGAGGTCAAGTGACGTAGGAGTCGAAAAACTCTGGAACTTCCATCGGACTATAGCGCCGTTAGCTCCACCTACAGGGGACACATTGAAGTTTTATCCAATCCTGTTCAAAGGCTAAAGTTACATTTAGTTCGTTTGTCGAGAGGTGTCGCGTAAATTAACTCCGTGTGTGGCTTACGTACTATATTATTAAAAACCTTATAATAGCTATCATTGAAACTAGTCTCTGCCCACGGCTACGCACGCTTTGAAAACATTTAGAGGTTATTTCTATCCTATGAGAACGGATTCGTGGGATAAAAATGAGCTAGTTTTATTCCAGATACCTACCCGTGAAACTAGTCTCTGCTCTCGGCTACGCCCGCCGTGCTTCTATGAAAACGTTTAAAGGTCTATATAATACAGGGTGTTTGGTGAAACGGTGTAGGGATTGAAGGAGCTGATCAAGGGTACCCAAGTGATAATTTTAAACCACATAATAATATGCTATTATGAAAACTGTCATGGTTTTTAACTTACCATAATAAGTTGTTTTTTTTCTTTTGTGCGGGATTTTTTTATTTTAGAGAATAGGAAAATACAAGATAGTGCATAAATTACTTCTATTATGGCTTCTAATTAGTCACAACAATACTCGTATATACAGTCTTTCATCACAATAACCTATACCAATAATTGAGCAGGAAATCATAAACTAAACATGACTTAAACTTGTCAAAAATTATTTTTATCATGAAGAGATGTAAACTCTACCTAACATTAAAAAAGCAGAGGTGTTTAAAGAGCTATCGAATGAACAACATACATACATAGTATGCAAAACACGAAGGTTTATGAACCTTATACTTTCGTAATGTTCGCGCTCTGCGAATCATCTAAATAGTTCTCTAATAAACTCTCAAAATCAGCATATATCATTTAAGGAATCTTTTGTTGTCTTTCAAAATGTTTGCTGCTCAGATAACTTTAAAAACTATTTTGTTTATAAAAGCCTATAGTGTTATTCCAGGTCTAACCCTGAATTATGCAAAAATTCAGTCCGATTGGTTGAGTAGTTTCGGCGTGAAGAAGTAACTGAAATATATCCATCCAACCAAACTTTTTTGCTGTGTGGTTCTGGCTTAGAATTTGCACCACCCCAACTCTTCCCGCGGGTGTCGTAAGAGGCGACTAAGGGATATCCACTGGGGGTGGGCAGCAGCGCCCCTGCAGAACAATTCTACCACCGAACTGCGATCCCCAACCCGCATGCCCAGCGTGGGGAATATGCGCATTACCCCCCGTGAGATAAAAGCCAAGAAGGTGCTTATCAGGGTGAGGCCTGAGTCCAGCAGTGGACCAAGGCTGTGGAGATGGAGTGGAGATCCAAACTGTCGCATTATAGTGTGATTATTTGCACGTGGTATTCAGTGCATTGAAACCTGTGATCTCTTGGGGGTATTCAAGTGTAAAGTGAGCATTGGGCAGCTACGCTGTAAACTTAGGGTTGAATGGGTTTTTAGAGGAATGACTAGGTGATCATGGAAGATTAGAATAAAATAAATAAATAAATAATGCTGGGAAATTCCCACAGCATCAGCTAGCCCCAAGCTAAGCAGAGCTTGTGTAATAGGTACTTGTACTAGATAACTGATATACATCATAATACGATAAATTACATAGATATTTTTAAAACCTAATCTTGAAAAGACCCAAAACACCTGGAACAAATATCTGCAGAGCTTACAAACATTATTACCGAAGCGGAAATTAAACCCGCAATCTGCTGCGTTGCAGGTGGTCCTTCGCCCGCTACGCCATTGAGGCCGTCAATATTATTTGCACATGGTTTCAGTGTATTGAATTCAATACACTGAATTCCATGTGCATCTAATATTCAGGACCTCAATGGCGCAGCCGGCGAAGGTCCGCCTACGACGTTGGAGATAGCGGTTTTGTTTCCCACCTCGTAACAAATGTTTATACGATCTGATACAAGCGTTAAATACGTTAAGGCGCTGCAAAACCTGTGGACAATACAGCTACGCTGTAAACTTAGAGTTGAATGGGTTGGTAGAGGAATGCCTAGGTGGTCATGGAAGGTTGGAATGGTAGGTATTTAACCGGTCCACAGATCGCAGACCGTATGTGGTCAGTTGATGGAAACCACGAGCATTTAACAGACCATGATGATGTATTTCTAGCCGAATCTTCGGCCACGGCGGCCAGTCTCAACGAAGACTAGCCAGGTGCGCAGGACATAATATAGTGCACAAGTTTGTGTGCAAACACAGGTGCACTCTCTATTCACTCACTCTCATAAGCCGATGGGACTGCGGACCGACACGACGACCCGGGAGATGTCAGGCGCAGGCGCGGCACATTAGTGAAACACCGCCAGCTTCCTCCGGGCTGTAACTGTGAATTTTTTTGCAAGAAAAATTCCAATAACAATTATGGCCCGACCCGGGATTTGAACCCAGGGCCTCATTATCAGCGACTTCTTCGTTGGTTTAGTGGTTTCGTGTTCAACAGACCGTACGGGTTCTCTTACCCAAGCTTGGAGAAGAGTCGTCTCCTTTTTGCACCTACTTATAGGATTTGCGTAACTCTAACCACGCTTGTTTTATTTCGAAATGGTTTCATCCCATTCTGATCGCGCCTGTGTTACCTATACCTACTCGTAGCTATGAACATGAACGTTCAAGCTTCCTACATTATTTCTACTCAATCGTCTAGTCTGTGTTGGCAGAGAGCCCGCATTTCTTGTACCTGTAGGTGCAGCTATGTACATTCAATAGACTCCGTGCTAGATCAATAGAGCAGTTTTAATATGATCTTATTTGAAACTATTAATGATAATCCAGCAGCAAGATTAAGATTATTTTAGGTACCTTCACAATTAGGTAGTGCAATGCTATAAATGAGGTACCTAAGTCCCGGGCGAATTATCATGGCACCTGGCTCGGAACTCGATACTTCCCCCGCTGCCCAGCGCGGTGCCCCGCCGCCGCGCCCCGTCGCCGTGCGAAGGCTGTTGCGATAGCATCACAATTACTCTTGCACATGTAAAATATTCGAGTTATTCTCATACTGTTATTTTTTATTTTTATTTCAAGTAATACTTTATTGACAAAGAAAATTGCAATTAAATAATAAACACAAATTAGAACTAGTATTGATATTGTTATTATTATTGGATTTTTGTTCAGGTTTTGTTCGAACTAGGTGCCATGTTAATTCGTCCGGGTTATACCAACAGTCAACTGCATACAAGTATTAATTTTTTTACTTTTTAATTACTTTGCCCTGTTAGTTAGCACCTACAATGTATGAAGGCACCTATGTATGTATGTGTGGGACCAATCTTGCAAATGAATTTAAGACCAGCAGTTATACTCAACTGATTGAGCTGAAATTTGGCATATCTCGACAATGCAATGTTATGGTATCATCGAGCTGGTCTGATGATGGAGACAGAATGTGGCCATAAGAACTCCTGAACAAAACAACGTAACCCCGTCGTGTTTGGGTTTGTTGGGTTTGTCTTTCCAAGCACTTTGGATTGTTTGAAATAAAAGCGTTTTTTAAACTATTAGTAAGTATCTTTGTCAGTTTAAAGTTTACTTACAGCCGGTTGTTCGTACGCTGCATTTATTGAGCATGTAACTGTACCTACCTAAAATGTAGGTAAATGTTCAAACATGATTATCATATAACTAAAGAGCGTCACTCTATTCGCAACAAAATCAATGCTTATGACGATAAAAAATACGTTTGTAGGTGTAATGTCTTTCGCAAGCAACTTTACAAGGAACTTCTATTATGATTGTGTAAAAAAAAGTAAAAAATTATTAGCAGCAAATACAAAAGAAAAAAGGTAACTTTGACACTGTACCTACATCTAAAGTAACAAATAAATGATACTTAACCTAAAGTACATTTGTAAATTTTGTAGCTTTCCGAGTTAATTTTAAAGGTGATTTTCGTCGGTTTTCTCACTAAGCTGAGCCTGTATCGAGGAAACCAGACTGGAGACTAGTAACTAATTAAGTAACTTTAACTGTTGTATTCGCATTACTTAGTTTAGTTTAAAGTTCAGAAATAATTAACAAGTATGACAATAATTCACAAAGAAAAAAATACTGTAAAATAATATTAATCCTGTTTTAATGTAGATCGATAGATATATGGATAATAATTTATTGCACACTTAACTTTTACAAAAGAATAATTAAGAATAAGCGACAACTGGCGGTCTTATCGCTCAAGAGCGATCTCTCCTAGACAACCTTGAATGGATAGGAAATGTTAATGTACCTACTTAAATTACAATACAAAGTTGGTTTTGTTACGAGATAAATGTACCTACTTACCTACTTAGAATTGTCTAACTTACTGATTCTGACGTCTCAGAATATTTTGTACTTAGCATTCTTTAGTATCGCGGACTAATCTTGATGTTACACGATAACAGAATTACCCGCACCTTTCTGCTCGCCTCTTACGGAGGCCGGAAGTTACGGTGCTACTTGTTACTGACGTAATTTCATCAGCGTCAAAGAAATTCCAGTTCCAGGTCATTTTGGAATTTCCTCGGGTTTCACCGGGTGATGGTAGTAGAACGTTTTTTGTTTCCCGTGGCCTTGTAGCCGCGATTCGCACGAGCTATTTGCCGACCTATTAAAATTGTAAATGTTTATAATAAAATATTTAGCTTTTTACTTGATTTGCATAAAAAAGTAACAATTAACACTTATAAAAATCTCTTAACTTTAACAATGGTTTAGCAGTGTTTCTTCTCATTCTCATTGTTTGTCAACAGAAGAAAACCCACGACTCTTAATAGAAGGGTACTGACCGGTGTTACGGCGCGTAATGTACCATTCGCAGCGAGCACGATACGTTACGCCACGCCGTGTGCTAAAATCCTAGTTAATGAATAAATCAATGTATCTTTTAAAGGGCAATGTATACGCGTCTACAAGATAACTGTAATTCTGTAATTCTTTATTGTACACAATAATACATAAGCATGATTTAATTTAATAGGATATGTACATTGGCGAGCTTAACCCTTAAAAGAGTTTTCTTCCAGCAAACCTTAGAGTTATAGGAGAGGCGATGGAACAGGTAGAGGAAGTGTACAAAAACAATTAATTGATCAAGATAAACTGACAACTCTAACTCCTAGTGAGTTGCAAAAATTATCAGTAAATAAATTCAAACAAATTGTCAAAACCTTCTTGTGTAAAAAGGCCTACTATAAAATATTAGATTATCTAGAGGATAAAAAAACTTGGGACGGGATTTACTCCAACTCGAAAAATAACAACTAACAGGCTAAAGGTTTCTTCGTGGCTTCTTTACTTTAGTCTACGTACCGAAGCGACTGAAATCAAAAATACATATCACTACACATATTTCCGTGTCAGTGTTTAATTATTAAGAATTTGACCTTTTCTAAGTGTACATTTATTGTATTTATGGAAATAAAGAGTTTTCGACTTTGACTTTGACTTTGAGTTGTTCGTTGCGAGTGCCTATTTCCCCGTACTGACTGCATGAACAATCACTGTGTGTAACACGTTACATTTAGGTACGGTACAAGTAGAGAGAAGTTTTAAACTGATAATTTATTGTTACACAAATTTCTCGAAAACTTATATTTATTTTCTTACCTTAATTGCTTTGAGATTTCAGTATTACTATTCCTTCAAGTTTGACGCCTTTTTAAAATCTGAAACAAAAAAAATAAACAATTTAGTGTGAAATATATTCAAAAATTACAATTCTGATGTGGCTCTAACGCACTGCTTTACTACGAGGTATTCGAAACTATTTATAGGTATTTTCTTTTCTATTTTATTTGTTTATTAATTGTTAGGAAGCCAATGCACCGCCAATGCTTCCCAACTGCTTAGTTCAAGAGCTTTAGTTTTTTCTTTTTGTGATTTATTTGATCGTTTTTATGATTTGATTTGTTATTAGTAGTTTTTTCACCGTTTTTTACACACTGTCATACTATTATGATCAAAGAGAAAAGGTAAGGAACTCTATTACATCTATAATAATTAATCTTATACAATTCAATTATAATTTATTCTTGCCTATATTCATTTTAAACTTGACATTCCTAAATTAATTAATTATATGAAAATGAAGTGTCAAAGTTATCGATCTAACAAGAGCGAACCCAAAATAATTGTTGCGCTCTGACGGGGTTGGTATTCATTGTGTACCCACTAAGACTATCTACACCTAAGAACAATCTGTATGCATAAAATCACAATATGAATATGTAATACTTCAGGGTAGCTCAAAAAGTTAGTTTTTTTTTATTTTAATGGCCACTAACCTAATTGCATTATTTAAGTGGGACGCAACTACATGTGTGCCATGCCATTCCCATCGAGCATATACTCAAATACACTCATGGACATAATTATAAGAACGGTACAAAAAAGAGACGGAAGTTAAACTATTTTTTTTATAAGTATGTACCTAAGTATAAAAATTATATTAAGCGCTTTATAGTATATTTTAACATTTTTAATGAAAATAAAACTTACTTCAGTAAAAAACACAAGACTCAAACTGAAAACACAAAAATGATGTTTTGAAGAATTAACCCTTCAATCATCACATTGAAAATGTCATTGTGTTATGCCATTACGGGGATTTTTATCGAGTGTTTGGGCACATTCAGTATTATGGTGTTACCCCTTCTAGCTGTTAAAACTGCCTGCAATCTTCTCAGTATGTTTTTGAATAAGTTATCATTGAAATCTTGTGGTATTCGATTCCACTCTTCTTCCAGTGCCCTTTTGAGATCTCCTATGTTGGTTGGTCCTGGATCCCGCTGTTTTATTTGTTTTCCGAGCATATCCCAAAACTTGTTCGATGGGGTTTAAGTCTGGCGAGCGTGCTGGCCACCGCAAAACGTCAATTTCAATCTCTCGAAGATACTCCCAAACTATCGCCTCAGTATGGGGCCGGGCATTGTCCTGCATTAATTGAAAATTCTCTCTGATGTATGGGGCAAAGGGCATGACAATTGGTTCTAAAATGTCATTTACGTACTGAGCCGCAGTCAGGGATCCATTTTCTACGATGTGCAACGGAGTTGCAAAATGAAAATGAAAATGTTACTCCTATGCAAATACCGCCCCATACCATTACTGACCCTCCCTCCACCATATGACTCTCTTCCGACAATGTTACACTGAGCGTATCTATCTCCAGTTCGTCTCCAAACTTAAACCCATCTATCATCTGGCTGTAGACAAAACCTAGACTCGTCAGATAACTATATTTTCCCCCAATCATCATCATTCCAGTTTTGGTATGAGCCGTGCTCGATGGAGCTTGCTCGCTCCATCGAGCACGTCTCGCTCATACCCTACTCGATGATCTGTGGTAAGTAAGGGTCCTCTAGCTGCCAAGTACGTCTTTATTTCAGCTTCTTTACCTCTTCTTCTTACAGTTTTAGTGCCAACTGTCACCTGTCAAACGTCCTGGAGCACAGATCTGACCTCAGAAAAAGTCAAAGTGCGATTTCTCAGAACACTGGTCACCACCATAAATCTATCGTCTCTCGCTTAAGTGACTCTTGCGACCTTGCCCTGCAGGTTTCGTGTACTCACCAGTCTGCTGATAACGTCTAACATTTCGAAAGATGACGGATTTGGAAACTCGTAATGTCTGTGCCACTTCTTTATAACTGTGGCCTTTTTCAATTAAAGTAACAGGTATTCGTTGATGTGTGAGCACCACTATTGCAATAAGTTTTTGTGAATTTTTTTTTTAAAAAAGACGCAATTTTATGAAATGACGCACACGTTAGCAAACTTATTCCAATAGACTAGTGAAAATAGTAAATAAACGAAAAAAACAAACGAAAACCTGAAACACAAGACTATTGAAGTAATTCTTTTTTTAAATTAAATGTTAAGGTATATGTGGCCAGTTTGTAGAGGTAGGTACTAAGAGTTTTTTGTACATATTTCAGTCTTTTTTTTCGATTGATGAACCGTTCCTCTAAATAAGTCCATTCGAGTGTTACGCTTGACTTTGAGCCGGCCAATCGGAGTGCAGTGGTCGCCGCAGTTATTTGACAAAATTGTTGTCCATACAAAATAAATGACAATGACTATTGGGTATGTGCTCGACGGCCATTTTGGCCATCCCTAACCACGATATTGGATAGAACATCACTATCTCATAATCAATTAGGCTTAACCCTGCATTCACGCTCGTCAAAGGCACTCTCAACTCATCGAATTATAACGTCATAGACAACGTCACCAATTAATTCATTACGCGTTAGGAAGTCTCGACGGTGTAGTCCGGTCCACTTTATTGTAACCGAACTACTGGTTCAGTTACAATAAAGTGGACCGGACTTATGAGCCTTTTTTTGCAACAGTAATTGTAGCAAATGGACCAGTGTGCTTCCTAACTGAAGTCGATCCGATCGCTTTACTATGCCAATTGTATCGTCGCAGAATTGCCACGTAGAACCCTCAGATGTATTTTTGTTTAAGATAATCACAGTGCCCTGTATTGTAGGCAGGTACTTAGTGTTTAAGCCCGGTTCCTCTAAACTACTGTAAATCATTAAAATGTCGAAAACACAAGTGTTCGCAGCAAAATGCAAGATGTTTGATGTAATTCAGTAAAATGAACCTAGCGGCGGGGTTAGCACATGTAAAAGAGGTGCCTCTTCTTTTTGTTTTTACTCGCAATTTTTATATTTAAGTTGTGTTATATTTTACCAATCTGTAATGAGTAAACCAACTGTAAGTGTGTGTTTTATGTGTGTAAATGAAGGATTTACTTACTTACTTACTTAGATGAAAACGCGTGCCAAATAACACAGATTGATAGAATCTCGACAGTTTTGACGTGCGCCCCACCATCTGTAATTTTTAAATCTAAAGGTGTGTCTAGATTAAGTAACTAAACATGTTACATAGTTATTTAACATGTTTTATAATGTGGACGTGTAATAATTACTTAACATGTATAATACTGTGGACGGACGTGTTATCCATAATTACTAATACTATAAATTCGAAAGTAACTCTGTCAGTAGATCTGTCAGTTTGTCTGTCTATCTATCTGTCTGTTACCTTTTTATGCCTAAACGGCTGAACGAATCTCGATGAAATTCGGCAGGGAGGTAAACGGTACCCCGGGGACGGACATAGGCTACTTACAAAGCACGTGCAAAGCCGCTGGCAGCAGGTTAGTGATAAATAAGTCGAATTCTGTTAACAATGCAATGAAAATGGTATCGTGGCACAACCGTCCATAGATGAAAGAAACTAGTGCGTGCGGTGCATGGAGCATGGAGAGATTGATAATAATGGTTTATATTAATTATGATATTATAATGGCCGCGGGCAGCAGCTCGTATAACATAAGTTATATTATACAAGGTGCCACGTTATTGGTGTACTAAGCCGAAACGGGGTGGTTGTGTACCCTGTACCCGACTGAACCACATGGTTGATTTTCAGAAATACGTTGATTTAAATTTTCATAATAAAAAATAACCTTACGCATACGCTAAGAAAAATGACAACCCTATCACTTACGCAAAACCGACAAAATTTTAGGGTTCCTTTTTCATGTGCAAATAAAGAAAACATTCATTCATGCTAAAAACAAAACTATTTTCATTATTTTTGTTATTATTAAATTTTTATTATTATTACATTTTTATTTATTATTTTTAAAACTATTTAATAAAGCGATTTTTTAACATAGGTACATATCTACTTAATTAAGATTATTTAACGGGTATTTATCGCGTAACTTAACGAAACACACATATCTACCTACAGATAAACATTAAAAATTGTAAGTTAAAATAATAGCTTAGAAGAAAAATGTATGGAACCACCGTAAAATTGACGGCATTGACTAAACAAAAGCGATTGAAAGGTCAAGCACCTTATTGATGAACAGCTGATGTAAGGTTGTCATTGGCATAGAAATAGGGTAGTTGACATGAAAGTTTAGAGGTTTTTTTCAGTAAAAACCTTGAAACCCGGAAAGTACAAGAACAAATATAGTTCGTTGAAGGGGGCTGTACCCCCCTCTCCGCTTAGTACACCAATAACGTGGCACCTTGTATAACATGTTATCTAATCTGGAGGCACCCTTAGCTAAAGTACCAAAACACGTCTATAATGGCGATTGTGCAACAATAATAATAGTCTTAGTGCAGCGATCACTTTTAGCAGAATAGGGCCTTTGCATACTTGCTAGTCAACCTGACTAACTGCATTCAAGGTGGAATGCAACTAAAAGTATAAATGCTAAACCCCTCCTTGAAAAGCTAAAACAATGTATTAATGTATATGTATGCAATAAATAAATCTGAATCAACCTGCATGTGAGCTTTACATGTTATTTATTTTTTATTCACGAAAATAGTATTAAAGTGTTACGCAAAGCATGACATGTTTCTTTTCTAGTTAAGTGATTTTTCGTTTTTCGTATTACACATTATGTAGTTTTGACAAGAAGCAAGAACTGAAACGAATTGAAATGCTGTGAATTTTTCTGAGAATGGAAACTATATTTATTTGCTACATAATGGTAGCTTTCTAACAATTTAACTCAACTCGGGACGGTTTTCAAGTTTTCCAAAGCGAATGAAAATGTGGTTTCAGAATGCTCTTTCTAAGATCGCATTGAAACTCAATGTACCGTTCGCAAATCAAGTTTATTGCTAAAGCAACAAGGGTACGGGCTGTACACACGCTGGATTTAACGTAAGGACAACTGTGAGTATTGCTAAAATTATAGTTACCTTGGTAAAGACGAACAAAAACCCCAGTGCGAAAACATTGCCAAAAAGAATAAATAATATTTACATAATTTGGTTTTGTAAATAATGTTCATATTAATGTCCTCTTGATTGATATGTCGCCGCCGCCGGATCTTAGAATCAGTCCATTTGTAAAATTGCTAGGCCGATTGCAAAAGGAACGCTGTTTTGCAATGGGCAATCGGCGCTGCAAAACGAACGGTAAATATTAAGAATATTTTATACTGTGTGTTCCTTACTAAACGAAAAATAAACAGATATACCTAACATTGAAGTTTTTTTCATCCCGGCTAAGGCTAGCGAAGCCGCAGCCAGAAGCTACTGCAGCAGGAAGGATGTTTAAACTTTATTTAGAAAAGGTAATTAACTCTTAAAAAGTACGGCGTTATCGTGAGTCCTTTGAATTATCATCGTTATTTCATTCATCACGGAATTAAGACATGATCACCATGACGCAGATGAAATGAGAGTATTTCATTTAACCCGTCCTTTTTCTTTGAACTGTCTAGAAGGCGGACTAGGGAAAACCAACGGGGCGTAGCCAATCGGCCACCCGTACGTTTGGATTGACGTGGAAGCCGATCTCCGTGAACTGAACGCTGCAAGCTAGAGCTCAGAATCGAATTGCCTGGAAAAAATGCCATGTGTCGAGTTTTGGGTAGCAGAGTAAGAGTAAGAAAGAAAGTACTTAAATGTTTCTGAATACTCAACCTTGTCTGACTAAATATTATAGTCAAAGTCAAAAACTCTTTATTTCTATAAATACAATAAATGTACACTTAGAAAAGGTCAAATTCTTAATAATTAAACACGGACACGGAAATAAAGTGATATTTTTGATTTCAGTCGCTTCGGTATGTAGACTAAAGTAAAGAAGCGACGAAGAAACATAAATATATATATAAATAGATACATATAATATATAAAGAAATAATATATAAATAAATAAAATAAATAATGCTGGACGGGTTGTCCAGCACGCATCATCATCTAGCCCCAAGCTAAGCAGAGCTTGTGTTATGGCTACTTGATGACTGATATACTTAATACAATACACTATATAGATAGATATTTTATTATTACACATAGAAAATACCCAGAACACCCGGAACAAATATTAGAGGTATATTATACTATTATGACCGTTTTCTTTTAAGTTTTCTTTCTAACATTGATATCTTTCCAATTATGACTCCACACACAAACTTAATTCGGAAGACAAAACGCACGTTTATAACTAAACAGTTTCCTCTGCCTCCTAGCGCGCTCCTAAACATACTAACTAAATCATTTTGATCGGATTATCCCAAGCGATGCTTTTTGCTGCCGCCACGCCGCCGTCTGAATATTGATTCACGAAATACCTCCTCTTGCATTTCTTTTGATTTTCGGAATACGAAATACATTTATTTTGTTACTTTGGTACGTTTGAAGGCTTGCCCTTGCCAACGAAAAGGCATTTAGATTACTAGCAATAAAATATGTACCTATTAACAAGATGCTGCTAGATTGGTTGGTTAAGCTAGGGATCCTGGCTAGGGATAGGGACGCGAAGTTTTCGAGGGTTAATACATTGAACGTAAGCTGGCCTGGGACCTCACTGCTACGCTCCAATTATAGTTCTCTAATTCACACACATTATGGAATAAAAAATATACAAACGATCCTAAAAACGAGGCAACTAATTCAACTTTGGTTAAAAATTTGTGAACATAAACGACAGTTTCATTTTACATCAATGATAATGATCCTATTATAAAATGTAAAATGCCTTTATAAAATACCACATGAAAGCACATTCAAGGTTTGTAAAAGAGTAATTACGCCCGCTCTACGCTGCCTACGCGCGACCGTGCAAATGCGCCTTGGACGGGCTGCGACTGACGGCATAAAGACTAGAACGTGAGTTGATGAACTGACTAGTTGGTGGATTAATTGATCAATAACTGGAAGAAATGCTTGTGGTTGTCTATCTAATCAAATGAAGCCAGCGGCTTTGATCCTCAACAGCCTATATTGGTGCACTGCTTGACGCAGGCCTCAGTTCAGTTTCAGTTTCATGCATTTATTTCTCATAGGCACATTACATAGCACTTAAGAAAGTCTTACAATTAAATTAAAATAATAGGTTCATACATACAAAAACAAAAAATATTGCTGACTCATGTAACGTCGTTCCAAAAACTGATCTGAGAGATAATCCTTTATGCCATAGTAGGCTCGCTCGGTGAGGTGCTTTTTGATGGTGGTCCTAAAGGCCTTTTCGCCATGATCGGTAATATTGGCTCTCAATACATTATAAAATAGCACTATTCACGACAAAAGATTTGCTAACTTTCGCTAGTCTCGTCTGAGGTAACACCAATTTAAGCCTCCCCCTGAAATGCGCATTAATGGCTTTCATCTCATGGGGGTAATGTCCATAATCTCCACGCTGGTAATGCGGGTTGGGGATTGCACTTCGGTGGTGGAATTGTTCTGTAGGGAGCGCTGCTACTCTCCCTCGGTGGATATCCCTTAGTCACCTCGACGACACCCGCGGTAAGAGTTGGGGTGGTGCTAATTCAAAGCCGTCACCACACAGAAACATGGACACACTTTCGATTGTTATTGATTTGTATCAGTTGAGCTATCTTTATTTGTTTGTATACTAACTTTTGCCTGCGCTTTCGCACGCATTTCTTCGGGATAAAAGCGCCTATCGATGTATCGATGTATCGATGTTCCAGGTCTTGAACTACATCTATGCAAATTATAATGGTTGACGACCGATGTGGCGCGGCGGACTAAGGTCCGTCTGCGATGCAGGAGGTTGCGGGTTCGATTCCCACCTTGGGACAAAACGTTTGTACGAACTGCAAATATTTGTTCCGGGTGATCTGGGTTTTTTCTATGTATAAAACAATATATCGATCAATGTAATATATTGTATTAAGTATATCAGTCATCTAATTTGTTTTTATTATTTGATTGTAATTTTCTTTGTCAATAAAGGACTTGGAAAAAATTCAATCATCTATTACGTACCATATTTGTACTTTTTATTATCTGTAGTGCAATGCATTCACCTTAATTATTGAAATTTTTAATCAATTCTAAATTGTACCTATTTTATGTGATAATATTCAATAAGTTAATTTAAAATGCTAATTTTGTAAGTTTCATTTAATTGAAGTTTTCCGCACACAATATATTTTGTTAATATGGAATAAATAATAAAAAAAAAAAAAAAAACAAAAAAATAATAAAACTCTGCTTAGATTAGGGCTTGATGATGCCAGCATGTGTTGATAGTCCAGCATTATTTTTTTTATTTGTTGTATAACTATTTCAGCCCAATCCGTTCAGTAGCTTTAGCATGAAGAGTACAATAATCTTATAAATAATTTGGATTTATAATATTAGTGTGATAGTTAACAACAGTTGCAGATAGCTCAACTGTTTTATATATACAAAAAGGGGTATAGGGGTAATTACGCCCGCCCACGCGCGACCTGTTAAAGATGCGCCTTGGGCGGTCTGCGACTGTCGGCAAAAAGGTTAGCACGTGAACTATGGGATCCATTTATCAATTGGAAGGTTTGTGGTTGTTAAACAAATCAGATAGGTACATAATAAAAAAATAAAAATAAATAATGGAATATAGGCTACCTATAGATATTTAACTGTACACAAGATTAATGCATCTTTTAAAGGGTAATGTATGTATATGCTTCTACAACAAAATACCGAATGAGTTAAAAAAATTATCAATAAATAAATTCAAACAAATTGTCAAACATATCCTTTGTATAAAGGCTTACTACAAAATATCGGATTATCTAGAGAACAAAAAAGCTTGGAACAAGTTTTCTAGTTTTGCTCCAACTCGAAAACGAACAACCTAACAAGGTAAAGGTTTCTTGTTCGCTTCTTTGCTTTACCTTAAAAATATTGAAGTGAGCTAAAATCAAAGTGATCACCTTATTTTCTAGTTTTACTTATGTAATTTGAATTTTGTGACGTGTCCAAGAGTCCTGTAAGGTCTAAAGAAAATAAAGCACTTTGAATTTTGGATTTTGAATTATATTTGATGAATAACTTCTGCGCGTGGCACAGTTTTTTATTAGAAGATGAAGAATAAACATTTAAATGTTTATAAACTTACACGATCTAAACACGTTATTATATAAGCATTAAATGTCGAAACGTCGGGAAAAATTAATAAATAAACGCGATAAATACCTGGGGATGTTTCCCTTTATACGTAGTCAACATTGCGTTCATAAAATTAAATGGTGTTTATTGTGTATGTATGTATATATGAATTCGTTAAATAATACTAATAAAAAATGTATATCGACTCAAGTATGTAAAATTTAAAACAAACAAACGCAATAAACCATAACAGAGTAGGTATGGTCTATCAGTTTTTATTCATGACTTTTTGTGAAAATCAGTAAATCGAAACATTATATTTTGCGATGGATTCCCGCAAAGTAACTCCTGAATAAATGATGTATTATTTATTCATCTAAACCATATATGTTTTCAGGTGTAAAACATAATGCGTTTAAAATTTCAGCCGGATCTTTCAATATCGATGAGAATTTATTTAGCACATAGAACATTACAATAACAGAGTAAAACAATTACAACTAGAACTTACACTTAATATCAATTTCTTAAAAATCTAAGCCGTCACCAGAAGGCAGTGTGCCCAGAATGCTGGCAGCATTGCCACGTCGAATGGCAATGCTAATTTGTTGACCGAAATAGAAGCCAGCATTCCGATCACCTGTGTACACTATGGATGTTTGGAAAGATCTTTATAAATAGTGTGTGCCCCAAGACCCCAAGAGGCCCTTCTAATTTTAATATCTAATTATTTCAAACTTGAAATAATAAATAAGTTACCATTAAATGATCCAAAAGTATATATACAGTTATATATATAGTTATAGGCAGTATTATTCCTACGTTCACGCTTCGGTTTGATGTGCTCGGGATTTATCATGCTCCATTTGTAAGCCAATGGCAAAATATTCGAGATAAACCGATTGTACGGAACCCTTTGGGCTGATTCAGGACCGATTGCTGTCATAATTACAGTACCAACGAGGCAGTCGCGTGTTCAACCGCTGATAGGGAGGTCCCGGTTTCAAATCTCGGGTCAGGCCGAGGTGTTACTAGGAAGAAAAAGTCACAGTAACAGCCCGGAGTCAGTAAGTTGGCGGTGTTACACACCCGTGCCTCGGATAGCACGTTAAGCTGTTGGTCTTGCGCCTGACCTCTCCCCGGTCTGCCGTCCCATCGGATTATGAGCGTGAAGAAATAGAAACTGCACCTGTGTTAGCGCACACACTTGTGCACAACAATATGTTCGGCGTACATGGCTAGTCTCTGTTGAGACTGGTTGCCGTGGCCGGATTTCAGCAACATCATCAATAACATAAGTCAAGTTTTAAAGGGGTAGACAAGCTTAGAGTATTAACTCTAAGCTTGTGTAAAAGTAACTATGTAAAAGTAAAAGAGTGAAATATCGGTCGGTAGGCCAACACGAAAAACTAAAATACTTCAGTAATTTATATTATAATTAGCTTTTGCCCTCGTCATTGCGCTCATCTTTACGGGATACACGAAAGTACCTATCCAATGTTCTTTCCCGGGATGTTATCTATAAATAAAAAATTAAAATTGTTTCATTCATACTTGAATGAAACAATTTTAATAAATTTATGGTCCTTCGTGTCCGCATATTTTGTCTGTCTGTCGGTGTGCTTATTATATTAATTTATTGGTTTTTTAGTTTTCGGTCTGATTTAATTTAACTTTATATTTTAATAAATTTTTCATTGTATTTTATTATTATTGTGTATTTTAAATGTAATTTTAGGGTCCTAAATGACTCATAAAATTACATTTAAAATACACAATAATAATAAAATACAATGAAAAATTTATTAAAATATAAAGTTAAATTAAATCAGACCGAAAACTAAAAAACCAATAAATTAATATAATAAGCACACCGACAGACAGACAAAATATGCGGACACGAAGGACCATCAGTGATATATAGTCTTACCAAATTTCATTAAAATTATTTGAGCCGTTTAGGCATGAAAAGAAAACAGACAGAGAGACTAAAAAAGTTTCGAATTTATAATACTCGTATCACGTGTCAAAGAGATTAGGTACATCATTTTTGAATAATAGTGTCTTAAATCCTAAGTTAGGTTTCTCTAGACTCTTATTTTAAACTAATTGCTATTTTTAGTAAATAGCAATTAGTTTAAATAAGATGTAAACACGGTAGGCAGTTACGCACACAAACACAGAGGTGTCACCGTCTTGTTTTCGAGTAGCTGTAAGGCGCGGTATGAAGTTGTACACAAGTGATCCACCAATCACGCGCATCTTGTTCTTCTTTTATCTTTGGCTCTGCATCATGGTTTGACACAATTCTGCCAATGTCAGTTTCCAATAGACGTATGGAGTATGGATTGCTGTCATTCGTGTGTTGCTGTCATTCGTGTGGTGCTGTCATTTTACTTAAAGCTTCTAGTAGCCTATTCGATTTTATTATTTGATTTTATTCTTTGAAAGATCCAAGTAAATATTGTTTGCCTGAAAAATATATAAAAACACACTTGAAGGCTTTTAGCGCCAAATCGGGAACGGAAGCGGATTTGAGACTGTTTTCAATGGAGTTTACCATCCGCAAGCGAGATTGTATTTAAAACTTAAAAATACATTCGTAATCCATCCAAAATACACACAGAGATAGTGGTAGGTAGTGGAATCGAAAGCTTACTATAATCCATTTGAGAGAAATATATCGCACCAAAAGGAACCTAGTTTACAATAGACTTTGCGTTCAAATTGCTTTGAACTCTAGTATGCACCGCGAAGGTTTGTTATTTGTCATGCTGGGGCCACACTACCGGGAAATGCCGTTAATTATCGCGATGTTGGACGTTAAACGTTGTGTGGCAACTTCTTCTCGCGATAATTTTACAACGGCATTCACATTGCCGTTTGACGTTAGGCGATAGTTCGAGTGGCGGTACATCAAAGAGACATCGCGAGAGTTATTGCGTTGAGGCGGCCACACTATAGCGTTAATTATCGCGTTAGTTACCGCGAGGTTTATTGCGCTGATGAGCCATTCATTCATTCACTCATTAATTGGTTCATTCATTAATTCATTGGTTTGTTGCCATTTCCCGGTAGTGTGGACCCAGCATTATAGGGAGGTAAATTTTTAAAAGCTGACGTGATTGTCTTTTGTTTTTCATACATTAATCCACGTTGACGCATGACGTCCCCAATCCAGCCCTCCAGTATACGTTTTATTTAGTTGTGGGCGCATAGTCTAGTATACAACTTGTATGGATCCTTTTAGGCTTATACATTTGTACTTATATGGCCTAGTACAAGTAAACCACATTTATGTAACGTCACTCGTCGCATAAGTTAACGTGAAGTGCACGTAACGATATTATACAGAGAAGACTCTTCGGAAATGCTAATGTATGCAGTGCAAGTTTTGTACACTCAGCGGCATTGGCATGTATATAGCATTATAGGCCGGTTATTCCAGCCAATTACAAACTGGGTCATTTTAAAACAAGATTAACTATTCTGGTCGCCTTATGGTTGTGGGTAGCGTTGGTGTCCTTCGTTACTATAATATACTTCTACATCGCCGGCCATGTTGTCACTTTCTATCAGATGAGATTGTGTTCAAGTGGTCTATTGATTTTAAAAAAGGTTGTGTGTATATATATATATATATATATACTGTTATTTCATAATTATCTTAAATGATGAATGGAACGTTATTTACGCTACACTAAAATTGCAACTAAGTTTCGATAGGCTACTAGTTGAATTCATTAACAAGTTGGTTAATATGATGACGTCATCATAAATCTAGATATATTTTGTATTTATTTATTTAGCAATTAATACGATTTAAATAAACCAATTACATTAGTAACTGATGATTAAAAATTATTTAAAATAAAATGATAATTATGGTAGATGTAGGTAATTACACGTTTAAATTAATCAAATAAGTTAATTGAACGATATTGAATACCACAGACTGACTGTACACCAACACGCAAAGTGATAGACTGCTTTTAGCACAGCTTTCGGCGCTAAATGTCGTGAGGGCATGTTTTCGCATGTGCCTTTTAGTGTAGGACAACATCGCAGGGAAAGCTCTGTGATTATCTTACTTCATACCTAATAATATTATGAATGTCAAAGTTCGTGTGAATGTTTGTTACCACATATCTCTGTATCTACTTAACCTATTTAGATGAAATTTGGTATGTATATAGTTTAATTTCTAGAATAACACATAAGTTAATCTAATTTTCATAAATTAACTTCTGAGGGGTTAAAAAGGGTGGTAGTTTCTATGGAAAATTAGTATTCCTTGGTTCGATCCACTCAAAACTCGGTATAAATAAACTGTAAAGTAAATAATGATATACGTATTTTATATTTTCACAAAAGTACCCCTAGGGGTTGTGCAATCAATTACCACGCGGGCAAAGCGGCGGGGCACAGCTAGTTGAGTATAGATGGGCGGTGAAAGTGCTAGGCTGACTCACCACCTAAAGACCTATTTTACTATAAAAACTATTGTAGTTCGTCGAATTTTTTTATGACCTAGCTGTACCCGCGACTTCTTTCGTGATTGCCATACCTGCAGACTAACTATTCACATTTGACCACAGTTTCTCTCATTATTTAAGAACCGCCGAGCAAAAAAAACTTCGTTCTTCAGAATTGGATCTGACACTTTTAAATACCTATTTAGGTAAAATTGAGTATAACGTGTACATACAGAACCTGATTGAAACACAAAGTTAAATAAAAATGAAATATGACTTTCAATGAATGATCAAATATGCTGTTATCTTTAATCCAATTTTTTATTTAGTACACGACTCTGTCAGAGTCAGAGTCAAGAATAATCATAAACTTCGAAAACAAAATATGATTGGTTTCGCTTCTTACTAGTCGTGGTTCCGTTCAGCTGGGGCCCTATTCTGCTTAGCTAATCGCTTTGCTATGAGAGTGGTATCGTCACAGAATGACACGTTTTGGTATTCTACCTTAGATGAAAGAAATGATGATGAATACAGATGGAGGCACGCGCGTCAAAAGTGTCTAGTTTGAAACTATTATAATTATTTATCTCTCCGAGCAAATAGCATCGCAGGCACTACCTGAAGTTTCATTAATCTAAGAACTCTACGTGACGATTTTCCGACGATACCTCTGTCATAGTAAAACGATTGTATAGCTGAAGTGGCCCCTGGTCCAGTTGACTGGACCACCGAACTTTTTTTTTCATTAATAGGTACCTACATTTAATTGTATACTTGAAAACTGACTTGTTTAAGTGCTTATTTAGTAAGGCTAAAGAAATAAAGCTATATAAATCTGAAATCTGTAAGTACACACACTATTAACATTTTTCTGTGGTCCAGTAAATCTGACCACAAAATGAAAAAAGTTCGGCGGTACAATTAACTGTATTTGACTGAATTTGACTTCTGCGGTTTGCCATCAACCTATTTTCGTTTAGTATAATTTTGTGGCACCTTAATCAGGAAAACATACAAAAATTGGAAAGGCTTATCAAGAGTGGATTGATAAACCATACTTGAAAAGATAAGAAAGGTTTTAGCATGCCCAATAAATATATACGACGACCGATGTGGCGCGGCGGGCGAAGGTCCGCCTGCGACGCAGAAGGTTGCGGGTTCGATTCCCGCCTTGGGACAAATGTTTGTACGATCTGCAAATATTTGTTCCGGGTGTTCTGGGTATTTTCTATATATAATAAAAAATATCTATCTATGTTATGTATTGTATTAAGTTTATCAGTCATTTAGTACCCATAACACAAGCTCTGCTTACTTTGGGGCTAGATGATGCTGTGTGGATTGTCCAGCATTATTTATTTATTTATACAATATACTAGGTACCTATCTATTTGCAGAATATTTAGTGCTATAGGTAGGTATGGGGAGGACCGAGCAGCCAGCAGAGGGTGCGTGGGTCACCCAAGTAACCGAAGGCCTATCGGTGGTGTGGTGGCCCGAGATACCGCTGGCGCGAAGAAGTTGAGAAAGACCTACAAGAACTTCGTGCCGTCGACTAGACAGAAACGGCAAGGGACCAGGACAATTGGCGATCTTTGGTGTCGGAGGCCAAGATCCACTTCGATCATTACGCCACGCCAAAAAGGCTATTCTCGCCAATATATCACTCGATAAATATGGCAAGAACTGTCAAATCTAACAGTTCTTCTTTATAAAAACAGATAGGTACTAAAAAAACGTTTTAATAATTGGATTGTTTTGAAAAAACTTAAAACCGCCTTCGAATCCTTAATTTTACACTCTTTTTAAGTTTTGCGGGACTAATACAAACCTCTGCCCCCTCCCCACCCTCTTCGCTCTCTTTTTTTTTTTTCCCCCTCGGGAATAAAATTTTTATGGGACACCTCAGGATTATTCTTTATACAAAAGCGAAATATTTTTTTATATCTGTTCATAATCGAGACGATGAATCGACGTATATTATAAAAAAAAAACATACAAACAGCCGAACATAAAACCTCCACCTTTTTTCGAAGATAATTAAAAATGGCCAAACTTGATGATAAAAGATGAAATATGAAAATAATGTTAGTAATTTTATTAAAACTTATCCTAAGTAAACTTATCGAACGGACAAAAAATTGGGCCACTCGGGACAAATCAAAAATGTAAAAATTACGAATCATCCATGTCCTCAAGAAAGCGAACCCACGAGATTTTGCTAGTAAAGTTGTAAATTATAAAGCGTTATTATTATTTATGTTAGCTTTGTTACAGTAAATACCAATATTATGTTACCTAAATACCCCATTTAACAACACAAGCAACAAATCCTAAAGGAACTTGGAAGTTGCTAACACAATTTGTAACTCGCAACTTCGGCCAGCAACTTTAGACTTTAAGTTCGCGGGAGAAAGTTGAAGACAAAACCACAGTAGGTAGAACTAAGATATAAATTGAACGCGGAACACTGGGAACCGGGATCTTGCAATACAACAGGCACAAGAGGCTTCATACCCATGTCTTATGGAAATTTTGGAATATGGAATTATGTACCTATTATTCGACTCTTGGGTATTCCGCGGGCGATCAGTGGCCCGGTTACACTAAGGTCCAATTTCACCGTTGCAACTGAACGCGTTCAATTTAAGATAAACTTAGTTTAGCGCTTTAAACGAGTTCAACTCATTTTATCGATATGAAGTTCATCCGGGTCAAGCGCTTAACGTTAACGGTAAAGTTCAAAAGCTATATCATATCACACAATACGTTCATATTTTGGAAACCCCTTTAACGTGTACCTACACTTCTACCGCTAGAGGGTTACCAGTCGATGATGTTGTCTGTAGATACCTACTACGAATTTGAACTCGATCAAGCTGAACTTAGTTTTGTTGGTCTTAGTTTTGACAGCAAACGGTGAAATTGGACTTAAATCGATGGATCCAAAGATAGGAGCTTTTTTTTTAAATTGCATAACAAATAGATAAACATTGGCAGATTACCAGTTCCAGCCAAATCTGAAGCCCCTTACTAAATGATACTAATAACTTAAAATTAAGTTTTGAGACAGTTTTGATAAGTACTTACCTAACACTAGCCAATGGCGAAACCATTCTCATTCCCAAGTGTCAAATGATAGGTGTCTTGATCCCGATATAATTTTTTTGCGCGTGTTTTATGATTATCTCTAAAACAATTGCATTCTCTCATCACACACACTCGCACATAGTGTGTTTATGTGTGTTTGTGTGTGTGGACTGGACACCATGGGCACTCGATGATAGTTTCAAGTTTAACGTCTCTTACAGAAACAGAAATACCTCTAGACTGGCTTTAGTTCATAGCTAGTCGAGTGTCTTTGCTAGCTTTTAAGTACCTACTTACTGCGAAAACCAAAGTCTTTTAAGCTATGAAACTACTTGAAGAAGATATTATTGACCGAAATCTTTAAACTGAAAAGGTTTGCGATATTTTAAGTACATAAAGTAGTAAAGTATTTTAGAACTTAGTCAAGCTTGACTTTCAAATAAATTGAATAAGGGTGGGTTCAGATTCAGACATCCATATAATTAGATTTTGGGTTTTGTGGATATTTTATCGGAGACTAGCTTTTGCCCGTGGTTTTTTTATGTTTGTTCGTCGATTTCTCCGTCAATTATTGTTCCTATTTAGATGAATCTTTTGATTTTGTGTAAAAATGAATCCGTCGTAGTATCATTATACATCTATTATGCTTGGGATTAAAAAAAAAACAGTCAAATTATTAGTCACGGTTAAAGGCTAATAATTTGACTGATAAATAAATGTAAATCCACATCTAGAAGGACATTTATCAATTAAATGTGCTTCACCCCAAAACTTCTGAGGAGACAAGATTCTTTTCTTGGCCCTTAACCACAATTAAAACAAATTAACATCGTGGTGGACTACGAGAAAAATAATTTCCCGAAATCCTCCCAGGTGGACCAAGCTGATAAGATTGGGTCCATTGCCCAAAAATACGTACCTACCTACTGAACTAATCACAAAAATTACAATCAAAATAATAAAAACAAATTAGAACTAGTATTTACAATTCAAACAATTAAGCTAACTGCAGACTGTTGCAAACAATCTACAGGTAGCTTAACTATCTTATTATTACTAACATACCAATACCAGTCGGCAACGTCCCCAAGACGCTGGCTGCATTGGCTGGCTGTATAGCAATGCTGATGCGCTACGCCAGATACCCACCAGCTCTCGGGTCACGCGTCGCTTCGACCAGACGCTCAGATAACTTTTTAAAAACCCAGAGAGCCTCGGTACCCCACCGACCTAGGGGCTCGACCCCAAAGGGAGCAAAATGTGTAGGCTCTGTTGAGGCCTGCATATTTGCGTCTCTTGAGATCCTCGGCCAAATCTGCCGCCGCACCAGCCCTCACGGATGTCCCCGGAAGATGGGAAGGTGCAAGTGTGTCGACGCATGTAGCGTCCCACACAATGGGCCTTCCCAACTCTCATGGGACTTCATGCCGTCAACCTCTTAAGATCGTGACGCAAAAGATCATTCGGTTCGAGAACGGCGTGCCTTTGTCACCGCTAGCGTACCGGCTAGTACGCTAGCGGTGACAAAGGCACGCCGGATGATGTCGTTAAGGCTGGCATGACGAGACATCCGACCGGCGGCCCTAGTACACGATAATCCGTGATGACCAAGCTGTTTTATAGCAGTACCGCACTGGTATTGATGAGGCGCGCAACACTTTGCACCCAACCGAAGATGTTGCGATACGGAAAGTTACGGGATCCAATAACCCAGTGCCAGTGTTATATGAAGGAAATGCTTGCAACCAATGTCCTGACTCCCATTTAGAAACGGCCAGGTGACGGGCACGATCCGCAGAGCTGGAGAACGTTTCTAACAAACAAGCCCGTGTCATCTCACACAGAGGCCCGCCCCATTGCCGTTGTGACAACAGATATTTTGGGGGAGCAGCATTGGGGCAAGGACTACGCAAAGCCATTCGAGCTTCGTCTAAAAATTTAATTTTAAATTAAATTACAGGTGGAACCAAACGAGATGACTTTAAAAATTTTTCAACTAAAGAACTAGTGCTGTAGACGAAAGACAGGAACGCTGGAAGGGCTACACTTGAAATTTTGCGTATACCTAAGCCTCCCAATTTGACAGGCAGGGAGGCCTGCGACCATGCTTTGTCAACTAAATCGATATTCAAACCCGATAATAGAGTATTCTTTATTATGTTGTCTAAGCCTACCAAGACTCCACAGTTGACTAAAGAATACGTAAATTTAGGTACAAAAAGACAGAACCGAATAATTGTAAAAGCCAAATGGCTAGGTATTAATTTTGAGCAGTCTGTCCGAAGTTTTGTTGAAATTATGAATTTTCTCATCTACAAAGGACTGAAAAGACTCATCAAGAATTGGTGAACCAATCACGCTGAAATTTTGCATTATATAAATTGAGGCCTTGAATTACACGTGTACTAAATACGATTCTGATTGACGACATACGGTATTTTTTTATTAAGGAAAAATCTTTTGCGAAATACAAGAGATACAAATAAAATTCCTAGCCTGCGGGCTTTCGATCAACAATACATCTGTTGATCGAAGCCTGCAGGCAATTTCATCAACCCATAGACGTAATAAAGCTATTGAACACATCCTAATAGGAAGCTAATACTGTGTTACCAGATCCACTGTTGGTAGAATAGCTGACGTTCCCTTAGTAAATTGATACAAAATGTCTTAGCTGGTTGTGGTACAATTTAGGAGATAAAGAGATTAAAACAGCTCGGACGATTTTTTATTATTTTGAAGATTTCAAAGGAGGTTGTAATTTTCGAGATTTTTTGTCTTAATTGAGAAGAATGTCAAATTAAGACTGAATGACTGAGTCTTAATTAACGCTGTAATTTTGTCTTAGACATAGACAAATTAATCATAAAGATTAATTTGTATAAGCAAGCCTAAACGAGTCATGTCCATGTGAATAGGTGCCATTAGATTAATTTGAGCACATATAAATAGATACCTACTCCTAACGTACTTTCATAACTGCGATTATTAGATTCCAGTCCCCCAATGCATAGCATATCAAATCAAATCATTTATTTGCTGAATACATTGTCACAGTTAGGTACATATCAGATCTTATAACTAGAGTGATGCCAAATGTATTCAACTCGCAAGCAGGTGTGCAAATATTATATAATGGCGATTCAAATAGTTTAAATATTCAATAATAAAAATTATAATGGATAATACAAAAGAGAATAAATAATTAACAATCAGATAATTAATTAACAATTAAAGACAAAACATTTATTTTACTTTATTGACAAAGAAAATTACAATTCAATAATAAATACAAATTAGAAGTAATATTTACAATTGAAACAATTAAGCTAACTGCAGACTGTTTCAAACAATAATAATAATAATTTATTCGACTTAAAATTAATATATTCATTTACACTATAGAAACATTTGTCAAGCAGCCACTGATTTAATTTTTGCTTGAATAAATGACCTTTGTGATCTATAATGGGTTCTTATTAAATGCACATATTAAATACATTAAAAAATTGCAATCTATAAAAAATTGTTCAGTTTGATGCTCTTTTATTTGTGTCTGTGGTACGTTAGACCCGGACTCCAAAAAAGCGGAGGTGAGACGAGAGGAGAAGAGATATGTTTTAAACAACCAATTGAACGTCGTTATTCACACATCTCGTCTCTGCACAGCTTCAGTGGATACTGAATGAAATACTGAACGAGCGGAGATGTACCATATTTGTATGGCGCGATCGAAGCGGAATGTGAGCTGTGCCCCGCCTAGATTGAGCTGGGCGGCGTACAAAGCGGAGATTTGAACTTTGCCTTGTGCCTCGCAAGCTGGCGACGGCACGCAACGGAGACGAAAAGAGATGTGAGCGCGCCTTTCCGAACTTTCGTGTCAGATCGCGCTATCTAAATTGTGCATTCATCTTAACAAATATCCAACGCTCGCCGCACGCAGCTCATTTCCAGTATAGCCAGCACACATCTTCTCTATAGCTAGCACACATCTCCGCACAGCTTCGGTGGATTCACCCTAGCTGAAAAACGTATCTTCTCGTCTCCGCTTAGGACCTACGCACATCTCCACTTTGGTGCAGTCCAGGCCTGCGAGGCACGCTTTTCCTATATACGCGTGATGGATACAGTAGGCATAATACAAGTTATCAATACGATAAATGCTTGTTTCTTTGCCCACACAACCACCCCATGCGTGCAAATTTATCATTATCTCGCAAGAAGACAAGGCCGTATAAAACCAGTGGAGTGCGAAATAAGAGCTGGGTCAGGTTTATAAGCTGAGGTCACCTAGCCTGCTTGCTTTGATGAATGGTGATGGAGATTGCGGGTTCTATTCCAATAGTTATGCCAAAAGGTTTTTAGGTTTTGGTATTAATAGTAACTAAATAAACCTAACCTCACGTGGGTTAGGTTAATTTAGTTTAAATTAAATACTTAATTTTTTTAAGGTTTGGCCAACATCGGTTCAGCCTTTCAAATTATTACCTATTATCTTTCAATGTAAAATCGCAAATAATTTACAAAATCAGCTTTAATGATAATAAATCATATATTTCAAGCAATATTTAGTCTAGTACAGGATGTAAAATACTTAATAACTACGGCCCATATAAATATATAAGTACCTTAGTCTAACATACACAAAATAAACCTATTTACTACTACGTAGTGTCGGTGACGTGTCACATGCAATATTAAATGTAATATAAGAATTATTTCATATTGAAGGTCGAAATATTATCAGTTGAAATACGCACCAGAAATGATTTAAAATCATTATGACGCGACTCGAACCGCTCGACTCTCACCAAGATGTTGGTTTTCATCTTCACATACTCCACGATCTCCTCCACCTTTGCATAACTATAGAAATAAGCATGGGGGGTTTCATTTGTTCCATGTTCGCCCCACATTCATTCGATACAGGGACCCCAAACAAAACACCCCATTTCCTCTGAGCGTCTTTCCGTGGAACACCATGTACTTATAACCATAAAGATATAACCATAAAGATATAACCATAAAGATATAACCATAAAGGGGCACAAATATTAACACCTGTCGTCCAAATTACCTAGTTCCGTGGTATTACGATGAGCTCTTACTTTCAGTGTAATGGTCGAGGGCATCGAATGTATGTTTGAAAGAAGAAAGAAAAAAGAAATTTATTTATTAGACACTACACACAAACTTAGTAACTTGTACTATCAAGTAGACAGACAAAAACACAGGTGAACATTAGTTAAGTTTTATACAAACACAAGTAAGCATTAGGTTGGTACTAAGTAGTCAACTCAGTAAGCAGACGAGCGCGTGTGTGCAGGTCTAACAGGTCCTGACTTAGCTTGTTGCTCTATGTTTACATCTTGTCAACAGAGAAATGTGTACCTACTTATAAATATATATTTTTTGTAATGTATTTTTATATATGTGTTCTACTTACTGTGCGAGGTGTTTGAGCAGCAATAAAGATTCAGATTCAGATCGTTTATTGTCATACATCAAACAAAAAAATTACTAAATAATGTTAAATAATGTTACCGAAATTAAATGATGAGGCTATGACTCGTCCAAAACATGCTAAATACAATTTTGCTGTAGTGATTCAATAGTCAAGGTACAATTATGTATATGCTTGAAACTAAGGTTCTTGTAAATCCATCACTTTAGGTTAGGCGTTTCCACGAGGATGTCAGATTATTTAAAAGGGTTTGACATTCTCTAAAATCTCTTTGATGCTATACAGCGTTTTGTCAAGTAGAAGATTCCGTAATTCAGTGTTAAACCCATTTTGATTTGTAATTAATTTCAACTCTAGAGGAAGCTTATCATAAAGATTTTGGCCCATTATTTTAAAGAGCTCTTTTAGCATGTTGAGTCGCTGCGGGATCGGCTCTATCATCATTTTATTTCACGCTGCTCTTGTAGTACTACCCCCTCTTGTAGTATATTCAAAAGCAAGAAACAAACACAGGTATATAAAAGAGTGGGAATGGGATCTTAGAGACAATTTAACTAATACGCAAATTAAATCAGAATTCGGAAATAGATATAGCAGATAACATTAATGACTTTTTTATTTCAATTGGTACCAACCAACCTTCAAAAATCAAATAAACCTAATAAATTGAACACTATAACATTTTTAAGAAAATACCTAACAATACAAAACAATTTGTCATTTACGTGTATAAGCGCTGGTGCAACGGCAGATTTGGCCGAGGATCTCAAGAGACGCAAATATGCAGGTCTCGACAGAGCCTACACATTTGCTCCCTTTGGGGTCGAGACCGTTGGTCCGTGGGGTACCGAGGCTCTCTGGGTTTTTAAAAAGTTATCTAAGCGTCTGCTGCGACGCATGACCCGAGAGCTGGTGGGTATCTGGCGCAGCGCATCAGCATTGACATACAGTGGGGCAATGCAGCCAGCTTCTTGGGGACGCTTCCGACTGGTTGGATATGGATATGGATTAGTTGCGCTACCTGTAGATTGTTTGCAACAGTCTGCAGTTAGCTTAATTGTTTCAATTGTAAATACTAGTTCTAATTTGTTTTTATTATTGAATTGTAATTTTCTATGTCAAATGAGCTCTACACTCGCTAACTGGGCGTCATGATCCGACAAAGCTGTAGCCAAAGGCTTTACATGAATGGCGTGCTGCTGGATGTTACTTACTACGCAGTCAATAGAGGTAGCAGAGTCATCTTTTATTCTAGTCGCGAAATCAACCATACTTCTAAAACCATTCATTAACTCTGTTAAATCTTTTTTCTTCGGTATGTTAAGTAGAAAATCTACATTCCAATCCCCCATAATAATTAATTTATTTTTCGTGACGCTGCATAGTAATTCAAAGAGCTTTCTGAATATCTCGATCATGATAGTAATCTCACCCAAACCTGTTTTATACATACCTATTAATCCACAATGAATCATAAGGAGTGCAAATATCCAAAGACGCTAATTCACATTCTATGGTAATAACGAATCAACACTGTTGATACGTATATATGTATAGTATTTAATAGAAACTTCTCCGTGAATACGATTATTTCTCACATAGTAATTGGCGTGAGTGTAACCATTTATTACTAAATTACACACAGTATCCGTGGAGAGCCACGTCTCAGTTAATATCAACACATGGGGCAAGTACGTTTCTATAATTCCTTCCGTCTTATTTCCTACACTACAACAGTTATGATGCATTGTTTTAAATTAATTTAGGTCACAACTAGTGTCACCTGGGGGCATCCTAAAAAAGAGTTAGCATTGTCCCTGCTGGAATTAACTATTAAGTTAAGCCCGGTTGTATCATTATTCGTCAAAATATTATCTACGTTACAATTCAATAATAAAAACAAATTAGAACTAGTATTTACAATTGAAACAATTAAGCTAACTGCAGACTGTTGCAAACAATCTACAGGTAGCTCAACTGATCCATATCAATACCAGTCGGAAGCGTCCCCAAGACGCTGGCTGCATTGCCCCGCTGTATGGCAATGCTGATGCGCTGCGCCAGATATCCGCTCTCGGGTCACGCGTCGCGTCGACCAGATGCTCAGATAACTTTTTGAAAACCCGGAGAGCCTCGGTACCCCACGGACCTAGGGTCTCGACCCCAAAGGGAGCAAATATGTAGGCTCTGTCGAGACCTGCATATTTGCGTCTCTTGAGATCCTCGGCCAAATCTGCCGCCGCACCAGCCCTTGCGGATGTCCTCGGAAGATGGGAAGGCGCAATTGTGTGGACGCATGTAGCGTTCCACACAATGGGACGTTATTATTTACATTTGAGTACGGAATTACATAGTCTTTTACTAGAATTAAATTCCCTTAAGTATGCGTGAACTCAAAACATGAATTATGTTTAATTATTTTACTTAGGTACATACAAAATTTCTTCGTAATTATGTGCTTAGAAGCTAAAAACTTATTTTTAAATAGATTAATGCCAATAATAGTCATTTCCGGAGAATGATCAGCTAATTTCAAATATATAAATATAAAAATAAATTATAATTTATTTCATTTCATTTCATTTTTATTTTCATTTCAATTTACAGAGCTCCCTATTTATCCAGTAAATCAACTCATTACAAGTATTATTATCGGAATGATATGGTAAAGAAGTTATTTTAAATTTTAAATTTTGACTTGCACATACCTGCCTAATGTACTTTACGTTCTCCAAGTTATATTGGTCGCAGTCCGATGCGATAATAATGACGTCATCTCCTTGGGAAAGATCCTTTGTAAGTACCTGAAAATTATTTACAAGCATCCGAATAGAGGCCCTGGGCTTGCAGATGGAGAGGATAGAGTCGTATTCATCATTGGTTCTCCTTATATATTCTGCAATAGATTTTCCATACATGTCACCTAAACTAAACATTCACTTTGGTTTTTTTTGTGCAACTCCGTCATTAGTTCTAAGATTGCAGCAACTGCGATTAGTCTCGTTGGTTTGGCTGTCATGAGGTTGCTGGCTGCCTAAGCTACTCGGATTGCATTTTGTTTATTCCCTTGAATTTTCCGTCGTTCCTGTAAGGTTTCCAAATGGTTTGCTATTCATTGTTTGATTTTTGTTCATATCCTCAGCGTTTTTACACATTGTTGTGCTATTTTTCTTGACGCGCATCGTACTCAAACTTCTGTCTTGTTTTTCGGGTTTTCCTTGCTCCTGGTTTGCTTTTGGTTTTATACACGATTTCTATCCATAATTTTTCATACACATTCACCGATTTCAAAAAAAATGTACAGTCAGCAAGAAAATAGGCACATTACAGGAAAACTTTTTTGATGCCAATCGATCCTGTTTCTTATACTGATCAATACTTTTATCGGACCAACTGAGGTTGGAGTACTAAAAAAGTCAGAAATCACAAAAAACGTTTTCCGTTTTGACACTGTTTTAAGTTTTGCGGGATAAATACTAATCCCTTGAGATTTTTTTTTCCTGGGGAGTGTTACCTATATAATAGCGAGGATTTTCAAAATCAGTCTATAAATTGACGGAGAAATCGACGAAAATACATAAAAAAACATACATACACAGCCGAGCATAGAACCTCCTCCTTTTTCGAAGTCGCTTAAAATGAAACAGAGTCAAAAAAAGAAAAATATTGCAGTCTAAACTTTCATTCAGTCAAAGAAAATAAATACGTGGACGGAGTATAACCTACTTCGTTGGGGTTGTTTCTTTAAGGATAATTATAAGTTATATAAGTTTTAATATAAATCATACCTATGCTCCATAATAGGTATAGACGACTTATAGTAAAGTAATACAATACAATACACAATTCTTTATTGTACACCACCAAATTATATAAAAAACATAGATATTAAAATAGAAAGGTGCAATGGATGGCCTTCTCGTTTAGAAGCAATTTGTTCCAGGTAAACTTTGGATGAATAGAAAATTAAGAATTTAAGAAAGGCTGGGGTGTATATTACAAGATTAATACTTAATAATAAATATTCTTCAAGTAGAAATAAAAATATATTATACATAAAGTAGAAACTTTATTATGTAATAAATAAATATATATTAAATATCAACAACAAAATAAACCAATATTCATTTTTCTGATAAATAACGCGAGCTTTGAAAACAGGTCTCCTAGTTCTATAGACATACAACCAACATGCAACTCTCATAAAACCAAAACTACTTTTTCTATGCCAGTGGTAGGGGTGGAGATTAGATAGTTATTACTGCCTAATCTGTGTATGGGGAAATTAAGGGGGCTTAGCAACAGTCGGGTAATACAGTCGACTGCTCTGACATGTCGCACAGCGGGCAATGATTCGCCTGCGACGCAGGAGGTTGCGGGTTCGATTCCCGCCTCGAGAAAAATGTTTATATTATTGCAGATATTTGTTCCAGCATGCGTACCTTCGCCCAATGCACCACAGAAGCCGTTTTTAAAATCATTTCATTTTATTTAAATTAAAAGTGATTTCGTCGGAGCGGAATTATATTGGACGATCCATTTCATTGATGGTAATAAAATAAAGGAAGTCTACAGTTGGGTGCAAGCCAAGGTGCGTTAACAACAAACCATTGTAAGTATTATGATGGTAACCCACAAAAACCCTTGCGATTTCCCATGGACCAATTAGCAACACTGTAACCAATCACAATGCCTCTTTGTTCGTTTACGAGCCATAAATCAGCGGGAATCGAACCCGCTATTTTATTGACGCTCTTTCATTTGCCGTGTGATTAAGCAACGCCGGAAAGCAGCTGGGTCACTACACTGCAATGTAGTGTTAGAAATCTACAGGTAGTATTATCGACCAAACATTTTAATTTGATACCGTATTCTATTTAATTATTTTTTTCATTGTATTTAATTATTTTTTTCAAATATTTTTAGAAACAAAGTTCTTGCTTTGAGGCTGGTCTATGCCCCAACGGCCGTGAAAACACAAAATAATAATCAGTAGCCGTATAAATAATTTGTTTTATTCGTGAAATGTCCAATTTGTGTACAATACTTAAAAAAAATATTTGAGTGAAAGAAAAATACTTAAAATCAACAGCGTTTAGAAGAAATATCCGAATTTCAAATATTTTTTTAAATTCTAATTTTGGATATATCTTCTAAACGCTATTGAGTTTGAGTATTTTTCTTTCACTCAAATATTTTGTCAAAATATTTTACACAAATTGAACATTTCACGAATAAAACAAATTATTTATACAACAGATAAATATTTTGTGTTCTCAAGGTCGTTGGGGCATAGACCAGCCTTAACCAGAGAATATAATACGTATAGCATGGACGGACACTCTTCGCCCTCCTGAGCAAGCTTCCTTTTTTTTCTTTTTTTTTCTTTGTTGAATTATAGAGGGTTTAATCAACATGATTGTGCCACACTCGAAATTATACTTAATTGTCTTAGTATCTACGGTAAATTCCTAATTTAACAAATTTTTATATGTTAAGGGCTTCCTACATTATGAGAGTGGAGTAGCTAAAATATTGTTGACTACACCAATAGAAAACAAATCACCATTGTGCTTATTACAAAAATTAAATCTTTCCGCTTCGTTCCGGACTCATTCCACAACAATACCCCGCCGGCCCATACCTAGTCGAGTTTGGTTTGCGTTCCAGATGCAGGGGATGTGCGGCGCCCTCACGCAGATGGCATGTGGTGTTTTTGACAGACGATGCCGATGGTTTTCGATGTGTTTTTTTGTTTGATCATGGACATATGAAATTTCTTCTGATTTGAGGTTTATTTCACGTTTTGTGATAGGAAAATAAAAAACAAAATGTCTTTGAGTTTTCGCAACTGTCTCACTCGCACGATATACATAATTATTCATGACCCTAGGCACAGACACAGTGGCACGTGTAGCGTTAAACAGTTGCTCATGTATGTGCCGAGACGCGACTTTTGTATGCAGAAATTGGCGAGTGTTCGGCCTGCGCTGGCGACCAGTATACAATTTCACAATTATTTTTGTGTATGTAATTGTAGGTTTAATATCATTATTAAGTCTTATTACAATAAGTCTACAGGTTTTACATAAAACTATAATTTGATTATTCGAAATGAATCTCGCTAAACTATATTGTATTTTCAGTCTCTTGATTATAGTGTTTGTTTTAAGATTATTGTGTAACTGTGTAAAAATTTATACTGCTATGGACCATTATTGTGGTCTGAAATAAAGATTTTATCAGACGCCATAAGAATACTTATTACAAATAGAAAAATCTGATTCTTCGGACAAATAACTTTCATACGTAATCTTGCACATATTTCTCAGATATCCTTACAGACAGACATAACTCTCAACGCCAGGATGTTATTTAACAATGTTACAATGGTACCTAACACTTGACAATGACAACCGGTTTGGTTCCATTTGAAAAGCGACGTGGAACTACCAGTTGTTATTGCAACTAGTTATAGAGGTAGTTTTATTGCCTATACTTCGCATCCAAACAGCATATTCAGTTAAACAGTGGCAAACTAAATTTCCTCACCATTACAACGAATGTGTTACCAGTGATGGTACGACAGATCGTGGTCACTGATTATAGGCCTCGTACGTAAGCTCAAAGTGTGGTGGTGGGCAGGTCGTATAGCTAGCAGAACCGATAACTGATGGGGAGTAAAGGTTCTCGAGTGGCAACCACGATACAATGCAAAACGGAGTGTAGGAAGACCTAAGCGATGGATTGACGACATTGTAACGGTCGCAGGGAGTCGAGATGGATGGAGGCGGCTTAGGACCGCTTCCGCTATTCGTTGCGGCGTTTGGGGAAGGCCTATGTTCAGCAGTGGACGTATACGGGCTGATTCATTTATTAATTTTATTTTTTATACTATAAAGAGCTTAGGAGTGACCTAGCTGATCGTTGATGACAACAGAAAAGATATAAAAGATTCGGATGTATGAGAAGCCAATAAGATTTTTATTCTAGACTCCTCAATTTTATTCAGACGATATACGGCCCATTATTTTATTGCAGGCATTCTGTTACACGTGTTACGGATTTTATTGTAAAATAAAATCAGTCAGGCGTGTAGGACCACACACAGTCACAATTTTATTTGTGTATTTTTTATATTTTGTATAATGAAATATATCCGATTTTTTATTTCATTTTGTCGCTGATATTTTCGTCGGCGTCGTTCGTGTAGGATAACGGCTGATTTGTTTCTGCATTTGAAATTATAGCGAGCAGAATAAAACGGCTATGAAAGGCGGTCAGATCGATATTTTAAAGAGTTTGGAGCCATTTGGAATCCAAACCCTAAACAAGGCGGTGCTATTAGCCCGGAGAGATTGATAGATTGGTTTCAACCTTGACACGAGTCATTCCATCTGCAGTTTCTTTCATCAAAGGTCATCAAATAGCTAAAAGTGCCATTCTAAGACAATACCATTGTTATTAGTTTAGTGGAATTAAGCCCCAGGTACCTATTGCTAATATAAGGTTCTGAGTTAACAATGCCTTTACCAAAGCTACGGATTTAAAAAAGAAAATAAAGCAAAAGCATTGAATTGAAGCCTGTGGCTAAAAGTTACGGCTCGGAAACCAAGCATGAATTATGCATGAGGCTCTGGTTGGTACCTGAGGCCTGGCTGTGCATCTTCGGGTTGAGGAATAAGGTTACGAAATAATCACGAATTGTGTAGTGAAAAGCGAAAGAACTTTCTGATAAAATAAAGATAAATAAATAATGGAAAATTCACACAGCATCATCTAGCCCCCAAAGTAAGAAGAGCTTGTGTTATGGGTACTAGATAACTGATAATATTGAGATAAAGCTTAAATGCAATATTCTATTGTTGGGTAAAGGCCACCCTAAAAGTTTCACCTGTCACAATCAGACTGTGTCTCATCAACATCATTCATTAATTTAAACTTGACACTTACTTTGTACTTAAATAACAGAAACCAATTCTAACTTAATTTTAATGACGACTGAAACTCAAATCCAACCTCTGGAAATTTTGGTCCAATAAAATAAATTCTTAGTTGAATTTTATAGCTTAGTTGTATCACGTGTATGAAGCTAGAAACAGACTGAGGCTACGCCACTCAACGTACTTGACACATTATGATATCTGGACGCTTGAATTTGTATGAAAACCGATAGCAGACACACTTATCGTATGTACGTCATACCACCAGACGCAACGTTTCCTTCATTTCGTCGCGTACTTTGCGTGGCGTGAGCTCCGTCTGTTTCTAGCTTCAACGTAACGACTCTCTCTTGCACTTTTTAGCAAACCTGCTTCCTGCACTTACCTACCTAATTCGTAAACAGAATCTCTTAGAGTCGTAGAGGCTTAAAAAAACAAAGTTTTTATTTAATTTTAAAATTATACCAGCCCGATAAAAAGTAACGCCATAAAGAAACGGACCGGTTTAGCTACCGTTCTGAATGAAAGCGTTCCAAAGCCTTAGGAAAATCAAAAACATAGACTTTCAATTGAAGAGTGGAAACTAGCTCGGACGCGAGCCATGCATTATTCATGGAAGCTGGAGAGTACAGTCGGCGACATAGGCCAGCTGATCAATCAAATATAACACTTGAAGTGCGAAATAGTTTGTCTGCAATGATAGAATAGGTACAGCATAATAGATTTATCCTCATCAGTACACGCCATATCCACTGTTGAACATTCCTCCCCAAAGCGAGGGAGATTTTAACACAATCACTGCGCTTGGCAGGTGGGGTTGGTGATCGCAGTTGAAGTGTTTAAATACATCTGAGCTGGATGAGTTGGATGGATTGATTATTTCTCACGCGCGCCGCCACTGCCGCGCCACTGCGACCGGAACAGAAGGTATACTATAATATAATAATAAATAAATATTTATTTATTCAGACAACTTAGTCTATTTTGTTATTGAACTTAAAACTCGAGGGGTTAGTACTTAATATTAAACAGGGATTTAGTCCTCTGAATAAGCACATAACATCAGAGGACAATCATATTTAGTAATAATATAGCATTTAGGATGCTGTTGCTGCTTCCGCGGGTTCTGCTGAGCAGTGAGGCTGTCTTTTTGCGCCATATGGTATCAAAAGAGTCGGTGCGAGCCTCAGCGAACATACTTAAGCCCATGCTCGATTTTGTTGATTTTCAAGTTGACTGTACTAGGTGTACCTATCTGGGCAGATGCTTAGGTACAAGTTTAGCATCTTGTAGCGAGTGTTCGAGGAATATTGCAGGCTTCAATTACTTCAAGCGATCTTGTGGGCGTGTATTCTGTTAGATAGTGGGTAGATATGCTATGTATTAAAAATGGTTCAACATTTTTATATTGCAAAGGTTTTAAATTAAAATAAAATGTCACCAGACAGAAAGAAGGCACGAGAAATCAGGGAGCTCGGGGATCGGGGATCTTTGGTGAGTGAATGTGAAAATTTTTAATAACATTTTCAACACACTTGCTCATAAAGTGGCTCTAATTTCACCGCAATTAGGTACATAATAACACCTGTTTTCTAATTGTGACTTTTTCATTGCTATAACTCACTAGTGAGTTATAGATTTTTTTTTTATTTTATTGGTTGAGGTGCTTTGTTCTTAAACAACTTTTTATTGAAAAAAAAGATCGTGTTCAATAGAACAAATAAATTAATGTTCCTATTGCTTGCTCATTTCATGCAACTTCTTATTTAAATAGATAATTTTAACTCGTACGTGTTTAACAAATAAAACTTTCAATCAGATATAACTTTTGTTTTCTCTGTAATAAAAGAAAACGAAAGTCCCCATTTTGTACGTGGCAGAATAGGCGCAAACCCTATGCGCGGAAAATAAAAAAAAAATCTCATCCCTTTAGTCTGTGGCTGATCGCAATGCGCGCGCATAGGAAAACTGATTAATTTTGCGAAACATTTTTCACAACTCGTTTTAACTGTTGAAATTATAGTTATTTATCAATTAAAATGTCTACAAGTACTTGTTACGAAGAAAATTATTTATGTTGTACACCGCCCGATATAAGAGGTTAAGCCCTTAACGTTATGGAAAGTTTACTACCTGAAAACTCCAAAGGAAAATATCTATTATCTACTAAATAAAATGAGTTTTTATTGTTATTTTATTCACAAGTGTGTTGAAAAACGTCGTATGATACACGTGTGTATTGATGATTACCGTCCTCGGCTCTCTTAAGACCCGAACGAGCCATACTCAGCGGTAATCACCAACGTTACACACTTGTACCATAGTGTACTATGTATTTCGAACTACTGGTCTGCTAGCCGCTTAGCCTGTATTTTAAAGGGGTTTATCCTCGATAAAAATATCTATTCATTATGAATTTGATTTTTTTTTTATAATAATTTTCAAATTCGTCATTAATACAAGATGCCACGTAATTGGTGTACTAATAAATAAAATAAAAAAAAATAAAAAAAATGTGTTCTAGCACTTTCCGGGTTTCAAGGTTTTTTACTGAAAAAAAGACCTCAAAACTTTTATCGCAACTAGCCCATGTAACAACCCTAACATCAGGTGTTCATCAGTAAGGTGCTTAACCTTTCAATCGCTTTTGTTTAGCCAATGCCGTCAATTTTACGGTGGTTCTGTACATTTTTCTTCTAAGCTATTATTTCAACTTACAATGTTTAATGTTTATCTGTAGGTAGGTACGTTTGTTTCGTGATAGGTACGTCTACGTAGGTACCTAATAAAGACTATTTATCGATATTTTAATAAAAGTTACGCGATATATACGCGATAAATAATCTTCATTAGACCGTACGTAAAAATTCGACAAATTTTAAAAAAGTGTAGTACGTGCCTAGTTATATGATTAGCATGAATGAATGTGTTCTTTATTTGCACATGAAAAAGGAACCCTAAAATATTGTCGGTTTTGCATTAGTGATAGGGTTGCATTAGGGTTGTAATTTTACTAAGCGTATGAGTAATGTTATTTTTTACTATGAAAATTTAAAACAATGTATTTCTGAAAATCAACCATGCGGGTTCGGTGGGTGCACAACAACCCAGTTTCGGCTTGGTACATGAGTAACGTGGCACCTTGTAAAATATCGGAAAAAAATAAAAATAATATTGTGTGTAGTGATTCTCTCGCGACATATTTTCTCTAACTCGTATGGTTTTGGATTTGGCCATCCACTTCAATCTCAAAAAGCCACCCTATATACCGTCCTATATTTCGTCAAGAATATCAAATACTATTATTAAATAGGTACCTCGTTTATTATTCTCCATCGACCTATCTCACGAGCCTCATTATAACGATAAACCCATAGACCTCGATAAACCCCAGCTTCACAATCCGCGTGTACGGTTATCTGCACAGATTGTTTGGTTCGAATCGGCACAATCTATGTTGATAACAATACAACAATCGCTTTGCACAAACCTCTGTCTGCAATCCACGCAACGAGACGAATTTAGATGGTAGGGACGTGCTGACACAACTCAATTATTTTGTTTTATTATTTAGGTAATCCAGCAAAGGAATTTCAAAAATATAAATTTCAAACAAGTTGGTCTTAAATTCATGTGTTCCTTCACATAAAGAAATTCCACTGCAACAGTCTGCAGTAAGCTCAATTGTTTCAATTGTTAATAGATACTAGTACTAATTTGATTGTTATTTTCTTTCTTTTCTTTATTTTCAGCATTCTTTCCAATGCTTTAAAAAGGGTTATAAAGGATTGCTAGTAAAAAACAAACAAAAAAAAACTTCTATCATGCACTAACTAAAAGCCTAGCATCTACCCTTCCAACTGAACCCGTGGATTTCATAAGAGCTGAGTTAGTGCCAGATTATTTATTTTATTTATTTATTTAATTAATTAGAACGGTCATACCACTTACACTAACTAAGTAAAATTAAATAATACAATAAAAATACAAATTTAACATAAAAAGTAGTAATAAAATCTGAATAAAATAAATTAATATAAACAACAAATTTCAATTAAAAATCTATAGAATTCAACAACAAAATTTCTAAATTCGAAAAGTAATATGCACAATAAATAACGTCAAATTCTTTATCTATATATTATATTTTATAACTAGCTTAAATTGTGGGCAGTTCTTCCGTGTACAACACCTCCACTGCGATCAATCCGTCTGCCAAGAGTGGTGATTAAGGCACATACCTAAGGAGGTACCCCTAGCAAGGGCTAGGGGTACCTCCTTAGGTATGGGGGGTGGCATATTCGTGAACACAGGATGGCTGGACCAAACGAGATATGAGATATGTTGCAGTGGACATGAAGTGTGCTGCTGATAAGTCTGTAGTACCTAACTATCAAGTCCAAAAAAGTCAAATGGGACCATTTTGTGACTCAAGCAAGTTGTTTATTTCTGTGTCTTTTTTATTTTTGAATGTCGACTTGTCTATTCTAATCTAAAAGTCAAAGCACATTTAGTAGGTACCTTTTCAGTTTAAGGTTATAGGTACTAATGAGGCGTTTACCAAAAAGAAAACCCCGTATTTTCCTTAGAACGCAATAGATGGCGGGGATCTATCACTGTTCACGGACAAGGGAGGATGGCATTGGGATGGCATGTCAAAATAAACACGGTCTATGGAACGCAAAAAGCACTCCTTTTTTGGTCTGGTCGCACAATTTTGTTTATATGTAGCTCTTCATTATTTTCCATGCCATTAGATCTCTTCATACCCCCTCACTATTAACTGGCAAACACACAGACAGGATGGTTATACAACTGCCAATCTCACGTCTCATAGCTGCATTGCATTCATTTTGGCTCAGCTGTAGCTATATACACACAAAAACACTTTGAGACTGCTTTGTGGTTCTGATTTGCATCACGTGGTTTTGAGGTTATGTTCCTTTGAAGAATTGGTAAGGTGGTTGAACTTTTCGGATCAGTCAGATATCATAAAATTACAAGGGCAATAACTAAGGGCATAGTTTAATCTGCGACTAATCTGTTACCGTCTTTTGTTTATTTATAGACCGTCTTTCGTTTCATAGGTTTTAGAGAAGATTCTGATATATTGAATTTCAAATGATATTAAACTGATTTGTTGTACATATTAGCATCTGTTTAGACATTGCAAGCCCGCTGGATTGCAATGTCTAAACACATGCATTTTCAATCCAGATGGATTTATGCTGGCTCGAAGCAAATCTAGCTGGATCCAGCGTGGAACCAGCAAATCGATTTTTCGAAAATAAACAGCAATTTTGACAATATTTTATAAAATTTTCCATCTAAACCACGTGTCGCCGTGACGAAAAACAAAAGGACGATGATTTTAATTCGGCTTTATGTTTTTAGGGTTCCGTATCCAAAGGGTGAAAACGGAACCCTATTACTAAGCCTCCGCTGTCCGTCCGTCCCTCCGTCCGTCCATCTGTCACGTGGCTATATGTCATGAACTGTAAAAGGTAGACAGTTGAAATTTTTAGATAATATCTATTTCTCTTGTCGCTATAACAACAAATAATAAAAATTAAATAAATATTATAATTAAAGGGGACTCCCATACAACAAACGTGATTTCTGTGGCTATTTTTGCTCTTAATTTGTCAAGGCTGTGTCATGAACAACATTGTGTGTGTAGTTCAAGAGATACAGTGTGCGAGTCGACTCGCACTTGGCGGTTTATTTTATGTAGGTATGTATGTAACTCGATATCTTCGCCAATTGGAGTTCGATTTTGTTATTTTTTTCGCTTTTGTATAAAGAATGATGTCGAGGGTGGTGGTCATAAAAGTTTTATTCCCGCAGGATTTCTATTTGTCCGATAAATAATTTTCAGAAATTTGAAGTCGGTTTTTAGTTTTTTTTTAAACATATTGTAATAGATCGGGATGAAGTATATGAATTAATTTAATACAAGAAATTTAAACTAATATTAGTTAGTTAAATGAAAAGGTTTTGGATCCCTACTTGATTCCGTTTTTGGGGCATGAAGAAACCCCAAAAGTGTACTGGATCCAGCTGGATTGCTGGAGTGCTGCAGCTTTGCAACCCCTTTGAGCAATGCTTTGCAAACTTTGACGTGCTTTTTAATTCATTACTACATTGTTTACTCATGGTGAATAAGCATTTCGACAAAGTTTAAATTATATCTAGAATGTGTAGGTATTATCTAGTTTTCTAACAGCACAGACAGTGTGATGTCGAAAAGCAAAAGAAGGTTGGTAACTTAACGATAGATCTACCTCTAAATACTGCTTGTAGATAAATTTAAGGACGAAGATTGGACAAAAAATTAGAAACTGATCCATTAGTGGATCTGCCACTCTGGATCAGAGTGGAATAGGGCGTATTTTCACAGTTATTCATCGGTATTAGGGAGACTGGGGTCAATTGAAACATGGGTCAATTCAAACAAGCTATATAACTCGAAGACGATTAGTAACACTGGCGTGGTCTGGAGAGGGGGGATGCCAAAAAATCCAAAAAATACCATGCTGAACTTGATAATTATAAAAACCATATTCATCATATGGTTTCTATAATTATCAAGTCATACCGAACAGCATTCGATTGAGACAGGCCGCTGAAAAATATGCTATAAATGTCACATTCCTTGTTTAGATATAAAAAGACCTCACCTTTTCACACACAACTTCAACGATACCTATGGCTGGTTGAAACATTTGTAGTCAACTGACCCTGACACAGGGTCAATTGAAACATTTTCCAATGGCTTCTTAATAGCTTCTATCTAATTTAAAGGCGTATAATAAGCCAAATTACTAGGTTAATTGTATAGCCAGATAGTCTGGCTATAATTAAAACCCATTAATAAACAAATAGCGGTATAGAATGAAGTACTACCAATTTTCCCAAAAATGTTTCAATTGCCCCCAGCGTAGGTACCTATTCTATCTAACCTTTATTTACACCCTTATCCAGGCTATAAAAACGGATTATTGTAAGTTGGTTAGCGACTACCTTCAGTTGCTACGGTATTAATTTTACAATATTTATGTAACGGTACCAACTATTAATGTAAAGCTTGCTACTACTTATTAGAAAACTTGTAATTTAGTGTTAAATAATTAAGATAGTAGGTACGTAAGATTGTTATTGTTGTACATTTTGTTGGGTATAATGTTGTACATTTTGTTGGGTATAATGTTGTAAACTGAATTTTAGCTAGGGTAGCACCAAGAACCTACGTACCAACTAAGTTGGATGTTGTTTTAGGATATTTTGAACCATTAGGTAAACTGGATGTTAGGAATTGGAAACTTAGGTGCTATATACGTCGGTGTTTCATCATTAACGTATTTGAAGTATTAGATATTGTAATTTTAGAGATTTTAAACATCGGCGTTTTATCTGTAGATACTTTAATTTTAGATGTTCTAATACGTACCCAAAATCAACTTGTAATTTGATCCGAACTTGTTCATCGGCGCAAAACAACAAAAACATCATACAAAGAAAATATCGGATGTCCAACGAAACCATTGTGGTGCCAAAAAACATGCTACATCTGAGAATCACAAAATTGTAACATAATACCTATATCTAATAGCATAGCGAGAGCTTTGTTTCTCGCATGAAGTGATAATATTGTTTTGGTTCATAAAACCCAAGTTTTTGCATCCTATGTTTTAATAAATTAAAAAAAAATCTGTCCCAGTAGCAAAATGATAGAACCGGCCAAGTGCGAATCGGATTTGCACATGAAGGGTTTCGTGCCATCATACAAGATATAGGTAACCTGTGTGCATTTCTTAAATCGAGTAAAAAACACCTAAAACCACTTATTTTGTATTATATTGTATTAGATTTAAAAACTAAAGACAGTCTAGATAGTCTAGAACTAAGAGAGAACTAAGAGAGTAAATCTTATAATTTTATTTTGTGATTTGTTGATATTAAAAAGATAAAATTAAATAATTTATTAGACAATACAAGGCACATACATACAAACTTAGGCACGTACAATAACTATAACTAAATTTACATTAACACATACAATAGGTAGATAACACAGAGAGATTACTTGAGTACAGTCTACATAAAACAACACAAAATACAGGTAAACAGTGGGTACCAAGCAGCTCATCTGTGGGCAGGTAGACAGAGCTGTCTACGTAGGTATGTCTAACGGGTCTTGGCTCAGCGTGGTGCTCTAACACAAATAGCCGAACTATTGTGATAGGACGCTGGTTTTAGCCAAACCCAGTAGGATAAGTGACAGCCACGAGCTCAGACAAATTGCAGACAAGTATAAACGTCCAGGAAACTATCTATGCACTTAGGGTGGCAACACCGGATACTGCAATAGATAGAATAGATAGATAGAGATGAGATGAAAGAAAATAAATTTTAACTCTGTGACAATTCAGGTATTTACTCTCCTGCCACTGTTATTTATTTTAATTGTAATATACACAAAAAAAAAAAAAATATTGGTCAATATTTCAACTATTACGGTTCGTGACATACAGCCCGCTAACAGACGGACAGACCGACAGACAGCGCAGGCTTAAAAAAAAGGGTCCAGTTGGCACCCTTCGGTTACGAAACTCTACAAAGTAGGTAAACAAGAAAAACCTTTACAAAGCGAAACAGAAAAAAGATTGCAAACTGCAGGTGGATGGAACTATCGATCAATAGATATTGCTGTTTTAGTTTACCGTGCAACTTTGCAGATGCAATGAACGATTTCCCTTTGAAAAATTTGTATTGTTTGTGTGTCGTCCACACTACGAGACGAAGATTCGCGTTCGTGTTGTCGCAATAAAACTTCGTGTTCGATCTACGTCACGATGATTCATTTTCACGGAAAAAACGGAAGAGGCGGTTGCGTTCTATAAAATTTCGACAAATAATTATTCACTGCATCTTTATTACTATATCTTGAACAAAATACACAAAAATACGTGCAAACCACTCGGCGTCTCGCTGTCAACAAAGCGCGCGAAGAACTTTGTCGCGATAATGTGCGGCAATTTACTGACAGCAAAGCGAAGGGTTTTCGTGTTCGCGATGATGATTCTCGATAGGACGAATTGCTTGGCCAGACTTGTCGCGACGACAACGCAACTCTTCGCGCTATCGCGATAGTGTGGCCGAAGCATCAAAAGAGGAATTATTAAGAATGCACTAAGCATAAAAAATTTAGACTTATGTGGGTGGTTCAAATGTCCTGGGGCCCAATTCTACTAACCAACCGCTTTACTATTACAATGGTATCGTCACAGAATGACACATTTTCTTATTCTACCTTCGATATATATTAAGTACAGCATATCGTTGAGCTTATTTATTTAGATCGTCGATATATTGTACAGTCTTTCGATAGTAGATGAAGCCTTTCGTTAATTTCGGATTCATTATATTTCGCATTCTAAAACGAAAAATGAAATGGCATGAATGGCAAAAGCAAATCATGGCTTGAACCGTCGGTCGATCAGGCACTTTCAATAGCTCTTGTCATAAGCTACGGAACACCAAAATACACGGCACAAAATGTCGTGATTCAAGCCAAATCTTGACAAATCGCCGAGTAAAATTGGCGAATATATCTCCGCAGTTGCAGACACCGCACAATGCATTGCAAGTATCGAATATTACTTTCAGAGTATGAGCTAGCACACTACTAAAACTGAAAAAGTTTTCGTTTACTACCGCGCTTACAAAGCTAATCAAAGTTGTCAATGTTGTACCTACTGCTCTAACGTAGGTACTAAATTCCTATTTTTTTTTGGTAACTATATTCGTTTGAAACAATTGATTCGCTGTCATGCTATGAAAAGTAGTAGGCAACAAAAACAGTAGCAGTATTATAGTCGGTTCTAGAATCCAAGACATATAATGTCAACGAAGGCATGAATGAAAATTTTACAAAAACTGATAACAATCACAGAGGTAATCACAGAGATCACCAGTGAGGTAATCACTAATCACTAAACAAAAAATCAAACTTCAACAACGCCTTCAACATCCTTGGTTCAAATTCGATAACGGACGACAGGCAACGGAAATAAATGACGAATGAGACCATTCAAAACCAAAAATAGTTTCAATATTCTGCGATTTAATCCGATGATGCCAGAATCATAAAATATTTTCAACATATTCATCTGATTTTGTACTATTTTTTTTTTAATCGAATTAATTGTTAAGGACTTTTACTATGTAAAGTGTCAGTTATCATAACCTAAACTTAATAATAACAAACAAAAGAAAAACAAACAACAAAATCAATCGCAACAGCTTTATACAAAGGGTGTCACTGATGCATATAACCTTAAATAATGAAATAGCCGCTACTGAATTTGGTTTTGCTAAAATGTTAATAAATGTTCCTAAATATAATCTATTTAAATTAAATTTAGTCATCAGTGCCTTCGATCTTTGAACTTGGTGCAGTCCATCAAGATAATATGGTGCACATCTTCTAGGACTTCACAAACTTCACTTAACTCCCATGTTTACAAAAAATATCTAGGATTCTATAACCGACTAATAGTTTTAGCAAACAATGAGAAACTCATTCTAAGGCTCCAGTATTAAATATTACTTTCAGGTGCATTTCCAGTGAACAGTGGTACATACCTACGGTAGAAGGCTTATGACATTTTTTCAATAGAACTTCTTTATAAGATTCCGAACTTTAATATGTTCTAAGTGCAGTCACTACATAACTCTAAAGTTACGTTATGCATTTTGCAACATGATAAGAATATATTATGAATGTGTAAAGCGGGTTAAGTACGCACCTATTTTGTGTTGGAAGAACACTCACGTTTCTTCCCTTAACGAGGGACTTCGGTGTTCTCCAAAGTTTTGTTTAAAAAATTCTGTCGATTGTGGGAACCAGCAGCTTCCGTCTTGGTGGTACTATATAGAACAGTTCTTCTGCGCTTCTGTGTTTATTTAACACCTCCACTGCGACCACAAGCGTGGTTATGGCAAACCCACCCTTGTTTGTGTGAGGCATGATAAGCGGACGTACATAAGTATGTGTAGTGTGTAGATGAAGTAAGGATTCTTATAAAAAACTAGCTGCTGCCCACAGCTTCACTCGTGCTTTTTAAATAGCATATGCCCGTCCCTGTTTAACTCCCTGCCAAATTTCATTGATATCCGTGAAGGCGTGAAAAGATAATATATACAGAAAGACAGATAGACAGACAGAGAGACCGACAAACATACAGACAGACAGACAGAGTAACTTTCAAATTTATAATATTAGTATGGATTTAGGTATTAGGTACCTACTTACATAACAATCTAAAGGTCACCTTGCAAAATGTTATATAAAAAGTATTTGCACTAAAGCCAAAAACTTGTATCGATCTATAAACTACGACAGTTCAAAGAGTGGGTTTAAACGTAGTTATAGTAAACAAGTTAACGACAGTAGGTGTCTATTGAAACCTCAGTGAATGGAACAGGAACCATAGGATGTTTAAGAGGGCGCAATGCGCGCCATTTCGTCAAAAAGATAGGCATGGGATAAGCAATCATAGGAGCGGGACAGAACCATACATTTTTAGAAAGGCGTAAGCGCCAAAATCAAGATATTTTTTATTTCACGAAAACTACGCAATTTATGAAGAAACTGGTTCAAGGAACCTAGTAATTTGCAATAACCTACGAATGAAAACATAATTCGTTTCAATAGACCGCAGGGTTTCTGACATCTCGACCAAATGATGTTCGAAACACTTTTGTTTATTTTTATTGTATTTTTTATTCTCCAACGTGTTTTCACATTCAAGGACACAAAGTATTTTATTTTGAATTTTCTGTAATTCGGGTTGTTACCACGGGGATCCTGTGAGTACTGAGATATAGGCCTAATTTGACAATCGAACCCGTTAGGTTTGCCCCTAAAACTTGTCGCACACCGGAAGTAGCACCACTCAGCAGCACAGCACCAAAATGTCCATTCAAATATGGGCTTTAACTAGTAACATTTAGATTAATTGTATATTGACGGCATAAGATGACAGACAGCTCGCGGACCACTCATTTGAAGCTTGTGGGAAGCCATTTTGTCACTGTGAAATGTATCTAAAGATAACCAGTTTGAGCTTTTATTTGAATGCACGTTTTTGTGCTGTGTGGGGATTGGATTAATAAGTGCAGAGCTATATGTTTACCAGGATGCTTAGTATGAGTGTGCATGTGCAAAATACAAATACAAAATTATTCGTGAGCTAGATCGACTATAACTTCTATCTCGCTTGAGTAAGTACATATAAAAAAGAATGTGTCATAAATATATTCCTTCTGAAAACCATTCAAAACTATGTATGTTCGAGATCGTATAAAACTGTTCAATTTTCTCAAACTACGAAAAGTAGTTCCTCTCTATTCGGTAGAGGCGCTGCAAGGTGCCAAATTTATGGAAGAAAACTTAACTTTATAGTTATCGTAAATGACAAAATGACAACTCATACTAAGGACTCTTTTAACAAGGTACTTTAGTGACTATAAAGCTGGGTTTCAACCGCGAAAGGGTAATGAGTAGGAAGTGAGAGATGAGTGGGCGGAGTTAATTTCAACGCTTTCTGCTCGCTCAGTCCTTTCCGCTTGATTATTTTTGTTGGTGGAAATACAATATGCAGTTTACTCTTGCTAATTAAAATGGGTCCGCTCCGCTCACGATGGAAACTGGGCTATAAACTTACTCAGTGAAGCTTGTTGTGCTATTGTATCTGTACATTTTCAATTTTATTTTGTGTTCTGAAATGTATTGAATCTATAAAAACTATCGTAGTTTGACGAACACGCGTCGTGCGCGTGAGTGAACGCACGGCAGCGGTACAGGCGCGCCGTGCACCGCACTCACCCTCGTTACGGGATGAAACGTTGGTGTTCTTCCAACACAGATAAGGTTCGTAGTTAACCCGCTTACATCCGTAATGTATGAATCTGTTTGACTTGACTAAGTGTTCCCTGTAAATCTATAGTAGGTATAAATAAAAATAAAATGGAATAACTGCTTTCACGACATAATATTTAAATTAAATCAAGAAAAACAGCCTGGTACCGATATCCGTCCCGTTAGACCATTTAGAGTTAACTAGTTCAGCGAGCGAGTTTAATCGGAACTGCATTAGTGTACCACTTCAGACCAATTTCCGTGCCAACGTCGTCGGTGTACGTACAAACAAGCATATTTAGGTATATCTAAATAACTGACCTATACTTGGTTCTAGAAGTCTAGATATTTTTTTTAAGCCTTTGCGTACAATTTAAAGATTTTTTTTTGATTGGTTTTATTCATTCGTCGTTTTAGTGGTTTCCTTGCTGTTACCAAGTTGTTTTCAGTTATTGCTATAACTGAAAACAACTTGGTAACAGCAATATTTTTTTCTTTTTTTGAATCTTTATTGACAAAGAAAACAATAATTCAAAAATAAAAACAAATTAGAACTAGTATTTACAATTGAAACAATTAAGCAAGCTATGGATCAGTTGAGCTACCTGTAGATTGTTTGCAGACTTTTGCAAACAATCTACAGGTAGCTTAACTAATCCATATCAAGACCAGTCCGAAGCGTCGAATTTTTAGTTAAATTTTCAGACATTAATGTTTGTGTTTACAAATTATCTTGGATTCTAGAACCGTATACAGATTTAGCCAAAAGGAAATTGAGTGAATAGTGATCCTGTTTTAAATGCGTTTTTAGAGTTTCAAAAACGGTTTCGAAAATCGCTTTGGCTGTCCTTTTCGTCCTCTTTAATATCTTAACAACTACTGCAGCTATTAACTTGAAATTTAAAATAATAACGTGCGCCTGTAGGTAATAAAATAATAAAAACAAATCAGTACAAATTGTGATGTCGATATTTTAAAAGGGACCTAAAATGTCAGGTGGTTTATCAATTAATAAAAGGTATCAGTTTGTATATTTCAAAACAGTTTTTGAAATGTAAGTAGCATTCATACTATTGGAAATATTTCGATATATTTCGAGATATTGATCTATATTTTACAGGAAAAATAAGTCTGTAAGTGTGTGTGTGTATTCCTTAATATAGTCAATAATTCGTGAAAAATTTATGTACCATAATATGATGGAATAAATAAATAAATAAAAAACTTTTTCAAAAATGGTCAAAAAGTGGGGATAATTTTCAAAGGGGGGGGGGGGGGGGGCTACCTCTTCAAAGTGTTATCAAATGAACGGTATCAAACTGTATATCTCAAAACATTTTTAGAAATTTCTGTAACATGCTTTTTGAAATAATTTGATAAAAGTAAAAAAAAATACCATTACCCCTAATCTCCGAAGTTTGCAAAGCGAAATCTATCTGAAATGTAGGTACCTACTATTTTTAGGTATTCATTAAATAGCGAAGTCTCTAACCGGTATCTATAGTAAATATTCTATATACGAAACGTCTTCGCTCATCGGCGCGCAAAGCGATTGTTTAGAAGTGTCAACTACCCCAAACTATCAGCAGAATCGAATATAGATAGATAGATAGATAAGATAGATAAGGTTTTTATTTAAGACTTCAGACACACACATACATATCAGACAATAACAATTAAACAGGATGGTAGTAAAAAAGAAACAATAATAAAAATACAGTTGACTAAATAATAAAAACAAATAATAACATAATAACAATCTAAGTAAAATGTCTGTGTGTGCTGCAGTACATCAAAAAGGCAATGGCTCAGCGGAATATTTTGCTCAAGAAGCAAAAACACTGATTTTCAGCCATAACCCATAGAGAGCAAGCAGAACGAGTTTCAAGTGTAATGTGTACTAAAATGTTTGTGTAGTAATAATGTAGTCCAATAGGGTGTAGCAATATCGGCGTTTCTTTGTAATGTACCTACATGGCAACAGGGCGAAGCGATAACAGAAGTAGGTGTTATTTTTGGCAAACGAAGCGCTTAGGAATACCCTCAACTTTTTTTTGTAACAAAAACTTTTTAAAATGTAATTTAAATGTAAATTTAGTTTTAACATTACGAATTGGGGGAGGAATATTGTTCCAGCACTTCGTTGCCGAGTATCTAAAACTTCCTCTGAAGGCTGCAGTTTTGTGATCGTGATAGAACAATGCAGATCTAACTGAGCGTAAAGACCTTTTATCAGAATGGAAATTAAGTTTTGAGTGCAGATATTCAGGCTTTCCAAACTTTATAACATCAAAGACCAGTCCTCCCAGGTGCAAAAGGCGACGTGACTCCATGTTTAACAGGGACATGTTGTTCAAGAACGGTGTTATGTGGCTACGAGGCGAAATATTGAAGCAAAAACGACAACAAGCATTCTGCACTCTTTGTACAGTTCGCCGCGTTCTTTCAAGTAACCGAGGACCAAAAACTATGTCCCCATAATTTAATTTTGAGATAATCAGCGACTCACAAAGGACGACACGCGATGCCTCGGACAATTGACTTCTTATTTTGTACAGTACCTTTAGACGATAGAAACAAGTTTTTACTAAATTAAGAACATGATTCTCAAATCTAAGATGGCTGTCGATGATGATTCCAAGATTCCTTGCTTCTTCCACCCTAATCACTTTAGAATTTTGGATCGTTACAACAGGGTCACCATTAAGTTTGTCAATTTGGGATTTGGTACCCAAGACCATATACTGTGACTTTGTTGGGTTTAACATGAGAGCATTGCGTGACGACCAGTCTGCAATGGCGTTCAGATCTGTGTTTAGCCGTTGGACTGCATGTGCTAATTGATCAGGTGTCTCTGATATATATAAAACGAATATCCGTCATAAACACAGAAATCTAAATAATATTAATAATATTATTTAATCTAAATAATATTAATAATATTATTTAGATTTATGTGGTCTAAATGACTAGTATTAATCACTAATCACATCACACTATCACACTAATATTATAAATACGAAAGTTTGGATGGTTGGATGGATGTTTGTTACCTCTTCACGACAAAACCGATCGGGCTGAAATTTTGCATAGATGTAGCTCTAAGCCTGGAATCAAACATAGGATTGTGCCCATGGGATATAGATAACCTCTTAACGTTTCCATAGAAACAACGCGTGCGAAGCCGCGGGCAGAAACAAGTGTCTATATAACGTGATCTAGGCGATGTTGTACCTATTATTGGATCTAGGTTTATCCGATTTTTACACATTCAATGGTTTGTAAAACATTGAATGTCTCGTGCTTTCAATAACATTCACCGCTATTACATTCACAAGTTTTATCGAGAAAAACCATCTATCGACGTTTTTTCACGAAATATTGCTTGACCAAGCTTTTCATTTCACGCCTAGGTTTTGCGGCTCGAAGTTATCTAGATTTTTCAGATTTTTATGAACTGAACTATGCGGTACGAGCGCGACGCGAACGCACTCACCCTGCTGAAGTCCCTCGTTAAAGGATGAAACGTTGGTGTTGTTCCAACACAAATAAGGTTCGTAGTTAACCGTAAGGAACTCGACAAATAACGATATTTTTTATCGTAAAAAAACATTATATATCTATGACAATAGTTTATTTTTATTTGATTACTTTGTGGATCATTTGTGCACTATTGGCAAAATGTGGACATATTTTGCCAAATGTGTTGCTCTAGTCTGTGGGTATGATGCCTGACTGAATGTTAGATATACATCATCATCAACCTATCTAAGCCCACTGCTGGACATAAGCCTCCCTCAATGAGCGCCATAGCACCCTGTCTTCAGCTTGTGGCATCCAGCATCTGACTGCAGTCTTTCGCAGATCTTCATCCCATATGGCCGGAGGGCGTCCTACACTACTGCACTTGAGAACACGTTTACCCTAGCGGTTGTCGGTTCTTCGCGAGATATGGCCGGCCCACTGCCACTTCAGCTTGCTAATTCTCTAAGATCTATTTATTATATGTATGTAATTTAATTTAAACTAATGTATTCTAGTAATTATAATTTGAATTTGTAAACTAATTTAACATATCTTATTTATTATTTTATTGACTGTGATTTTGAATTTTATTTGATATTCTGTATGTGTAATATGGATTATTTTATTATCTGAAATAAATTAATACAATACTATGTGTTTCCACAAATTCGGATAATGATGAATCGTCAGAAGGACCTCGTTATCGTGAATTACATTTTATTCAAATATCAGCCAAATTGGCTGCTGTAAATAAAATGTTCTCGAACAATGTACGAGGTACAAAATCCACCTGATAAATAAATAGAAAATGTAACATTTTGGCTTTCTATTTTGAAATTTAACCTAAAACCCTTAGGAAATTTAACGGGTATCTATATCTTTCTTTGTGTGTAGGTTTTGAAGTAGATCGTGTTAATTTTGTAAGCGTGAGTACTATTAACTCATCCTCCTCCTGCTCCTCAACAGCCTTTTGGTCCACTGCTGGACGCAGGCCTCCCCCTAATAAGCGCCTTTTTGGCGCCACGCTGGGCATGCGGGTTGTCGATCGCAGTTCAGTTGTAAAACTGTTCTGCAGGTGATGCTGCTTCCCGCCCCCGGTGGGTATCCCTTAATCGCCGCTTACGACACCCGCGGGAAGAGTGGGGTTGATGCAAATTCTAAGCCGACACCACACAGCGTCATACACTAGAGTACTATACAGTCATTCTATTTTCGCCGCTCACTGGTTCATGATCGTTTGTTTTTTAATCGTCATCAAAACGCTATGTCTATGAGCGTCGAATATAGTATGCATAGATACTAAATTGACAATGATATTGAGAACTATATTGACCTGCTGATTCCGCGCGGATTAGCCATTAGCCTGCTTCTCTTAGATATCGGTAAAATGGCCATTTTATCTAAATTTAGATGTTTCATTATTAAAGACTAGCTATTTCCTGCAGGTTTACACGCCCTTTACGGTATAAAAAGTAGGTACCTACCTATATTAAATTTTACTCTGGATATAATATCTCCTGGCAAACAGAAGATTTGTTTAGCTGGTCAATTCAGATGTATTCGTGAGTGTGTTATCATCATCATAATCAGCCTATTTTAGTCCACTGCTGGACATAGGACTCTCCTAATGAGCGCTATAGCGCCCTGTCTTCAGCTTGCCTTATCTAGCATCTGCCTGCAGTCTATCGCAGGTCATCATCCCATCTGGCCCGCCTGCTGATCAGCAGGCGTTTCGTCGTGAAAAGGAGGCAGATACAGATAGACAGAGCTACATTCTCACTTATATAATAGGTAGTTCTGGACGAAAACCACTTGAGATTCTTTCAGTTAAACGTGTTATCTATTAAAAAGTCGTAAAAACCTGCGGGTTTCTAAATTCGACTGAAAATAAATTCATTTTTATAGCGTCTATTTTGGAACTGTCCGTTCTACCTTTTGGCACGTTCGTGTTGATACTTTATGTGATTTATTTAACAACTCAACGTGGTTTCGCCAATGTTACAATTTGTCGCATAACGCAAGTGTTTTTTGTTGGAATATTTAATGTGAATAAAGTTTTGGCAGCATTAATAATCACACCCTGGACGTACAGCTTGGCAAAAATGTTTAGAAAATATTAGGGTAGCCATATAACAAAAGACAGAATAGAATGAAAATTAGCACCTACGTTTAGAAGGCATCGTTAAATTTTATTTGTATCAGCAATTATCTGCATGTTTAACATAAAATAAACTGGTACCGACGACCTACATTACAATATTTCAACAAAACAAAAGTCCCACAATAATCGATACAGGCATGTACAGTTTACGGAAATCGATAAGACCGAAAACTTTGAAGTAGTTAAGAAAGAAACGTAACTAGAAAAAGCTCAGAAGGGTTAACTTAAAAGATAACCTTTGTGGCGCATCGGGCGAGCTTTCGCCTGCCACGAAGGTTGCTGGTTCAACTCCTAAAGCGGGACAAATGATTGTATGATCTGCAAGTGTTTGTTCCAGGTCTGAGTGTATAATAAGAAATATTTTACCTATACTCTTAATTTGGTTGGCCTCCTAATTCCCCGGCCGTGTCGGTTCTATCGGATTCCGAGTGAGGGAAAAAAGAGTGCACCTGTGTTTGCGCACACACTTGTGCACTTTAATATGTCCCGTGGATAGAGCTTGTCGCTGCCGCCGCCGTTGCATTAACTAGCCCCAAAGTAATACGAATGACGACCGAATGTGGCGCAGCGGGCGAAGGTGGCCTGCCACGCAGGAGGTTGCGGGTTCGATTCCTGCCTTGGGACAAAGGTTTGTTCGATCTGCAAATATTTTAGTCTGGGTGTTCTATGTATAATAAAAAAATGTCTATCTATGTAATGTATTATATTAAGTATATTAGTCATCTAGTAACACAAGCTCTGCTTAGCTTGGGGCTAGATGATGCTGTGTGGATTGTCTAGCATTATTCGTATGTTAAAATATGACCAAAGTTGACGATTTGTATAAACATTATTATGATTGCGACTATAGATTATAGAGTACATTAGGTGTGCCTATTAAGGATAGCAGTACAATATTGGAAATAAATAAATTATTTATATATTTATAATTATATAAAATACACACTGATGAAAATGCCTCTCCCAAACAAGAGGGGATTTCCCTAGTTGGCTCTTCCCTTAGTCGGCTCTACAGATAATCTGTGGTCGGCTCATACGACATACACAGACTGAGTCGGAGAGGTCGATTCTTCCGCCGCGAGGCATTTTTGCCTACCGTTTCATCGACGGTTAAAAAGCAGTACAACAAAAAAAGCCCAGTTCTGGATCAGTTCACACATAGTCAGCCACTGCGGGGGCGTACCACCATTCAGCGCACTGCAATCGATTACCACCGATTTGATTGCGTGCTTAAATATACCGTATTGTGACATAGACCAACCTTGTTCAGATGAGCCTAACGTTGGCACTTTGATATAGTAGTTACTAACTAGTAGCATCCAGTTTGCAGTGGACGGGCAGCAAGTAAATTTTTGTCATTATGTGATTCGCCAATACCTACAACTTTCGTAGCTCATTGTGTAATTTTTTGTGTTAGTAACATAAACAACATTGTTTAACTAAATGTCTTTATCCGTAATAGTAAGTGATTATTTTATTTAATAATTATAAGTATAGATTAGCACTACTGTCGCCTGAAACACAGGATTACCTAGTTCAGGCTAAATTGTCATACTTAGCTATACATATTTATTCGTTTAGTGCACTTATGTATTGTCTACATATTTATTTTAATACGTCTTTTTGTTTTATGCAGCCTTTAATGTTGTGTGTTTATTATTATAACTTTCCCGCAGTTTTTTTATGTGTAAATAAATAAATTCTTATTATATTCTATTACATTTACGAGTTTCCTTGAATAAATTTCATATATTTATTTTTATAGCGCCAGCTAAAGAGGAGTGCCCGCACGGGCGTTGTGCCAGCTGAGAAGAACATATAGCCTGGAAGTCAGTAGGTAGATATTGCCCTGTCTACTGTTACCTGATCTTTGCCCTCTCAGTAGGCAAGCTAGGGCGCGCCGCACGCGATTGGAGGTGCTATGAAGATTGCTCCTCCATCAGACCCGTTCTAACTAATGCATAATTTTACATGTTAGCTAAGTACCTATTAAACAATCTAGAGCCCATTTTATCTAGCTTCTTTCTGCAGTTTTGTATACGGGAATAGATTATGTTACCAGTTTGTGTTATGGATTTACATAACCCATAACACAAACTCGGCTAGTTTGGGGCTAAGCATTAGTTTATTTATTTTCTATTTTGCAATGTAGATCCAGATTTGGATAAACGGTTTAATTGTGAAACTAGGCCTAGATCTCAGTACCTACTCACGGGATCCTCGTCATAAGAAACTTGAATTATATAAAATTCTACATTTTTTCTTTGGTTCCTTGAAAGTGAAAACACCATTAGGAAAAAATACGATAAACAAAATCATTAAAGTGTACTGTTTCGCACATTATTTGGTCGAGATCTCAGGAATCCTGCGGTCTATTGACATGACTTATGTTTTGATTCGTAGGTTATTGCTAAATATTTGGTTCCTTGAGCCAGTTTTTTCATAAATTGTGTAGTTTTCTGGTAAATATGCAAAAAGTAGATTTTCCACTTACGCCGTTCAAAAAACGCATGCTCTGTTCTGCTCCTATGAACGCGTAATCCTATGCCCATCCTTTTCACAAAACGGCGCGCATTGCGTCCTCTTAAAGCCTTATTTTTATCTGGGAAAACGCGTGCGCAGCTGCGTGCACGAGCTAGTAATAATAAAATCATCAAGCATCGTATATCATGGTCACCTCATGTGAAAATGAGCTGCGCTCATAAATAAATTCACTGACAGCCAGTCATTTACAATTTCCGAAATATTTCATTAAAAACTCCCAAACCACTATCTAAAGTCTTAAATATCTCTTCAATTTACATTTTTTCACCCTTAAAATAACGTTAAAATCCGCGCTCTTGAATAACCTACCCTCATTTGTGGTCGAACGATTTACAGAATCCATCGCGATGAAAGATGGACTTTATTACGGGGGTGAAAAGTTGGAATTAAAAATTGCAGGTTTCAGGTCTAACATCAAAAATTCTGCAAATAGTAAAGTGATGCCACTGACGCGAAGCAACGGTTAGAAGCTTTGCTGCTCATAAATCTAAAAGTTAATACCTTCACTTCCCAGCCTCGCAACCCGAAGAGGCGCTAGGCGTGTCGCAGGAGGAGTACGAGCGTACGAGCATGGAGAGTTCGAGCATGTGTCATGGTGCTAAAACACTTTTGTTTTCGATAGAGTTTACGTTGACGGTTATAAAAATATCTTCTGTCTGTATATTTAGGTGCCCAAATAATAACTAACCTCTAATTTTATCGCGTAGAAGACCGGAAAGTAAGACTCAATGGCGAGAGAATAACGATTGCTCTGATTTTGTATAGTCTTACGGACTCGTTAATATTTAGTGCATGCCAATATCACAAATGAGTATAAACAAGATCCGTCAAGTGCAAGTATGACTCGCGCGCCGAGGGTTTCGAACATTTGTCAGGTATATTAATAATATAGTACATATTTGTACAAATTGGTACTGGTTAGAGACTTTGCTATACATATAATGAAAACCTAAAAATTTTCTGGACATTTCAGATGGATCGGTTTGAAAACTTCGTAGTATAGGGGTAATGGTAAATTTTTCGACTTTTTCATAATATTTTCAAAAGTATGTAACCTACAGACATTTTAAAAACTATTTCGAGATGTACAAACTGATACCTTTCATTTAACACTCTATTTGACCTTTTATCTTTTTTAATTTCGACATTAAAATGAGCACTGAAAATTTTATTTTTATAATTTTATATTTCCAAAAGCGCAAAAAACGTATTATTATTTACAATTTCAAGTTAATAGCTGCTGTAGCCGCGGGTTTCGTAAGAGGCGACTAAGGGATATCCACCGGGGGGCAGCAGCGCCCCCTGCAGAACAAACGCTTATCAGGAGGCCTGGGTCCAGCAGAGTACCAGGAGGTCAGTGGAGGTAGAGGTGGAGCTGCTCTGGTTGCTAATATATTAAATACGGAAAACACGACAAAAAAAGCGAGACCATGGGTTTCGAAACCAATCTCGAAAACCCAAAAATTGTGTACGTTTGGGAGTTATTATCAGCCTATTTACTAGTCCACTGTTAGGCATATGGCACCGCTAATAAGGATCTTCACTTTAGAGAGAAATGCCATAATCCCCACACTGAGCGCGCGGGCTGGGGATCGGGGATTCAGTCAGTGGCAGCACGTTACCGCGAGCACGCCAATGTGACCGCAAATGGACGGTGGTTGAGGCGACTGTAAATTGAGTCCCGAGGGTTCATTATTTAGGGTTCCGTGTTAAAAAGCCGCGCTGAATGAACCAGTACGTAGCAAGGGGACATTAAATGAAATCTGATTGAGCTATATGTTGTTTCTATAGTTAGTAACGGTAGAGCTCAACTTTTCGTGGTCGCATTCTAAAAGTGATTTAATCTCTTTCTAAATCGTTAGTATATAATAATTTATATTCGTCTATGGTTTAACCGACAAGGTAAATCCGGCACGGATCAATTAATCAGGCTCGAATCACCGTGCCCCACTGCCAAAAAACGTAACTCAGAAACTCAAACTGCTTTATTTTCTTTAGACCTCACAGCTTTCACACTTCTTTTAGGCCGGCTATTTAAGAGGTACTGGTCTGATATATATGTATGTATGTATGAAGACAAATTTAAAAATTATTTGACACCAGTTTGACACAGAAGGTGCTGGCTGCCATCCCGGGCATGTGAACAGAACCTTAATCCGGGTTTCCACCGCGAGCGGAGCGGACCCATTTTAATTCGCAATGGTAAACTGCACATATACCTACTTCTATTTCCAGCTACAAACAGTCGAGCGGAAGAGATGAATGATTCTCTAAAGCCAATTTACACATTACCACCTAGATAAACATCAATAAATTCTAAATTCTTCTAATCTTAACAAACTTAGATAATAAAAAAAAAAAATTCCTGCTCATTACCATTTCGCGGTGAAAACCCGGTTTTATGTTGGTATTCTTTGCAAGACATTCGGATTGTAGGACTCGGGCTGTGGAGGAACAAACGACAAAGCCACTAAATAGTTTCGCCGTTTATTCCTCCACATCAACTCACTAAGTGTACGTCCTCCTCAAGAGGGGTTTTGCCATAATCCCCACGGTTGCCAGGCGGATCGGTTATTGCAGTAAAGGTGTTAAAAGTACACAGAAGGAAGCTGCTGCCCTTTCTCTGATGGCGCTCTTGATTACATATTGACGCAATACGCTATGTCACGTCACAACGTCGAGTTCACCGCGCTTGCCCCTCACCGCTGACGCAGACTTTGACGGAACAAAATACCACTCTAGACGTTTTTCATACGATTATGTGTCCGGCCGCCGCATACCACAGCGTACTGCGTAGTGATTATGAGACCAAGGCTTAAATCAACTCGCACGACATCTACACGGGCTGAGTTGGAGGAGTCATATTCTTACGCCGCGACCCCCACGGAAACTATCGTTTCAACTTCAACTTCTTGTCAGATGGCTTCTGCGATTGGATTGTCGCAATTCTGCCAATGTCCGTCTCATGATAGCATCACAAGATTTATAATTTATATTTTTATCAATTGAAATGTCCGAATCTGGTTAGGCTATGGTAGTCAATGGGAGTCATCGATCAGGGAGTCTAATTGATACGCTATAAGACCTTTTTTGAATAACCTCATACACGTCTATAAGTTGAGCTTGAACAACATTTTTCATCGATGTCGTGGTCATTTTGTAAGCCAATAAATAAAATGTTGCATAATCAACGCACAAAATTCAAAGTCAAAGCCAAAATCTCTTTATTTCCATAAATACAATAAATGTAAACTTAAAAAAGGTTTATTATATAAGGTAAATTCCTAATAATTAAACACTGACACGGAAATAAAGTGATATTTTTTATTATAGAAGATACCTCTTTAAAATACTTATTATAGGTACTAGCTGAATTTAGGCAGCTGTACCCAAATGGTCGATATAATAGTAAATTCTTACGAAAAATTAAAATTTTCAAACCAAAATCAAATTATAATGATAATTATTTGAAGTGTCACAAGAAAATTGAAGGTTGAAGCTGTGATTCTCAGATTAGTTTTGTTTCTCGATGATGGGAGTCTAGCAGAGCTAGCATGCGCACCAGGAGAAGCGTGTTTCGTCTCGATAACTTTGAGAAAAATGGCGGCATCTCTTTTTATTGATCTATGTCCAGCTCCGATCGTCCGATGCTAGCATGCAGCACCAATAGTCATCACGTCTCATCACGTGAAAGATTTTATTGAAAATGACCGCAAAATTTTCTCAACTTTTAACAGTTTACCGCGGGAATAACTATTGTCTTTCAATTTGGGCACGAGAATTCATAAGAAATTTTTCTTGAATTTTTTCTTCGAATTTTGTTGGTCATGGCGGTCCCGTATCAAAATTATTTATTGGCGGTGTATAATAATTAATAACATGAGACGTGAAATATTTTTGTAGAAGTACCTAATTACCAGTAGGTACCTACCAAGTACTTAAAATGTAAGTGTACCTGCTTATTGTAGGTTGTTCAAGGTGAAGCGTGGTTACGTATTACTGTAAAATATCTCCAAGAGCTATGTTTGCGTCGTACTATGAGCGCTAAGGGTGAAGCACATCGTGTACTTGATGGGTTATGAACGAAATTAAATAGTTTATTAGCTGAAATCGGATAAAGTTTATTGTAAACGTTGTACACCGAACAGCAAGAGAGAGAGGCTATCTTAAACGAGACAACAATAGATTAAGCTAATGTCACTGACATGTGACATTTCTCAAACTTGACATTGACATATGGTTAATGTTTACCATTCCAACACACATTTTTGCTCACATTTTTCTTGATCTTGTTATAAGATAGGTCATGGGTCAGGCAAGTGCATAACAGATAACATACAATACTTATTGTAACTATTATACTGAACGCCATCTTACAATAGGTACTAAAACAGAAGTTGAGGCGGAGATTTTCGCGAGCAAATGTTGAAGAAGCTTCTCCTACTACAACTTTCATTTTATTTCGTAACTTTTTTGACTGTTTAGTATCTACCACCATTCTACCAGTGAAAATGTTCAAACTACCAATAAGGAAGATGAAAACTAAGAAGGTTAGTTTATTTATTCCGTGCAGTTCACAAAAACCATAGACAATTGAATTAACTAAACGGGTGTTTATCTGGGTGGCTGTCTCTACGCGAGAAGGACTACTCGACAACGATTATAATATCTTTCGTGGTGCGCATGTCAGAGTAAATGAGAAAACAACTGACGACGACAGAAATAGTCGACAACTTTCGTGGCGCTGCTGGCGCGCATCTTAGCCCTGCAGAGTAAGTAGGTGACTTTCCTTACGTGCAATACGTGACCAGCGAAGTAATGGTTAATAAGCGATGATTACCATACATTTAGTAAAGCATTAGCTTGTTTTGTTTACAATGGTCGGTTATCATTTTATTATATTTGCAAGTCAAACAATGCCAATAATTAATTAGGTATCAATGCATGATAACTATTTATAAAACTTGTCAACATTAATGGTCACCAACCGTCGCTTGATAAACTTGGTATTGTTAGATAGTGGCGTGCTACATACAATAATCGACCTTTAGAGAGACTTCATTTGAAACTTTTCTTAAAAAGGGTCTGCCCTGAATTCAGAAGGCGCAATGTGCGCCATTTTGTAAAAGGATAGGCATATGATTTCGCGTTCATAGGAGCGGGACAAAGCGTACGTTTTTGGAACGGCGGCGGCGTAAGCGCAAAAATTAAGTTATTGTTTATTTACAAGAAACTACGCAACTTATGAAGAAACTGGTTCAAGGAACCAAATAATTAGTAATAACCTACGAATCAAATCATAAGTTATTTCAATAGACCAATAAATGAATAGATGAATAGAAGAGAAGTTCCTGAGATCTCTACCAAATTATGTACAAAACAGTGCACATTCATGATTTTTATATAATTTTTTTTTCTCTATCGTTTTTCACATTCAAGGAACCAAAGAACGCATGTTTAATTTTATTTAATTCAAGTTTTTAGCCACGGGGATCCCATGAGTACTGAGATCTAGGCCTAGTTTGACAAGCAAACGCGTTAGGTTCGCTTATATACAGTGGGTGTGGTGGTGGGAGATCGGTCTTTAGTAATTCATTCAGTTCCGGAGAAGCGTGTTTTTTAATTTAGCATCAAACATGATATACAAAAAAAAAAGATATGACTCCAGGCGTCTTCACGAACGTGTTCGTGTTGATGGACAGAAAAAGCAGTTTACGCAGTGTCAGTGAATTACCAATAACCCTGTATATTGGAAATTCAATCGATGCCAATAATTAGGTAGGTATCATACAGTATAATAATATCATCCTGTATTCATACCCACCTATTATAGGCATCGATTGAATTTCCATAAATGAATGCAGCCAGCGTCTTGGGTACGCCTCCGACTGGTATTGATGTGGATCAGTTGAGCTACCAGTAGATTGTTTGCAACAGTCTGCAGTTAGCTTAATTGTTTCAATTGTAAATACTAGTTCCAATTTGTTTTTATTATTGAATTGTAATTTTTTTGTCAATAAAGATTATAAGGGAAGTAATATATAAATAAAAAATATATATATATATAAAGAAACGTAAATAGACGATACATTAGTGCACTAAACGAATATGTATAGCTAAGTATATCAATTTAGCCTGAACTAGGTAATCCTGTGTTTCAGGCGACAATAGTGCTAGTCTATACTTATAATTATTAAATAAAATAATCACTTACTATTACGATAAAGGTATTTAGTTTAACAATTTTGTTAAACTAAATACCAAATTGAGTCATAGATAAAATCAATTTATCCTCCAAGAAATTGGCTTGCTGACGTTTCGGACACAATAATTTCGGACACTTTGTCCGTGATGACACTTTTAATTTTAATCAATTTATTTACTGACGTTTCGGACACCATCAAAATATTGAAGCTGTTTTGTACAATCAGTTATGTAAGGATATTACATGTTGAAAAAAATAACAGAAATAATAACCTTGTATTGATAATTTTTTCTAATATTTTGTATATAGAAGATAGTAAAGAAATTGGTCTCTAATTTCTGACTTGGTCCTTACTACCAGATTTATACACGGGGACAACTATGGCTTTTTTCAAACATGCAGGGAAAACACCCGAAGACAAGCATTTGTTGAAAATGTGTGTCAATTAAAATGTGCCTTAATTGTTTTAGTTTTTTAGTTGTGATATTGTCCCATCCGGCAGCACAATCGTCTTTTAAACTCTTAATTATCCTTTCTACCTCGGCTTCATCAGTCTCTAGTAATACAAAGGATGTTAGAACATTGTGGTCCGAGAAAGCTGTGCTTAATTGTGTTTATAAGTGGCCATGTATTAAACTAGCCAATATGAATTGCCACCTATCGCCACTGCTTACATTAATGAGGTATGAGAAAACTTTAGAATACAATATAACGTACACAATTATGAAAATTAGGTATACATATGAATAAGCGGGTTAACTACAAACCTAGTTTGAAATGAACACCAACGTTTCATCCCTTAACGAGGGACTTCATCAGGGTGAGTAATCATAGTCACTCATAAATCAAATAATATCCCAAAAATATTTTATTCATAATGAATTCGCCAAATTACGAAAGTTTTTATAGTAAATCTAACTGCTGCCCGCGGCTTCGCATGCGCTATTTAAGTAGCCTATGTCCGTCCCCGGGATACTATTTAACTCTCTGCCTTTAATTTAGATCCCTTTAGCCGTTTAGGCGTGAAAAGGCAGACAGACAGACAGAGTTACTATCGAATATATAATATTAGTATGGATCAGGTACCTAATTAAACTTTAATGGTGCTTGGCATCCTCGTTTTGATATCGGCGAAGGCATCAACTGGACTTGGCTCAGTATTCGTGCTTAATAGATTATTTATGTTTACATTTTATGTTTTTAACCCCCGGCCCAAAAAGAACAGTGTTTTCAGTTTGACGTCTATACTCTGATATACGATCCTCAATATTTTTTTTAAACAATGGATTTTTGTTACAAAACCAAAAAAATGTTAGTGATAATTATTTTATGACACTAGTGTCGTGCGTGTCGTGTCGTGATACTGACATCGTCGGAATACATATTCAGTTTTTTTTAAATCATTGCAAAATATCAGTTTACTTCCCGATAGCAGCATACGACGGACAGCTTCCAAATCTCATTACATGTAAATTGGTGTTTGTTGACGCTATTTCACGAGAGATTGATGACTCGATGTAATACGTAGAACGCGACAAATTGTTGTGATTGATGTTTGCGGAAATTGCAAAAAAAAATGGGTCGATGCAAACAGGCCACGGTTTCGTGGGTGAGAGGAAGAGAAAAACTTTATTTGAACATTACTAAACATTTAAATCGCAGTGGAGAAGTGTGGCTATGACGGACAGATTGCGGATTCGATTCCGCAAGACAAAGATTTTGTATCTATGTATTTTCTGATCCGCAGGTTTCGGTTTAATCAAATCTTTATTGTTCTTTCACTTCCAGCCCATCCAAAGCTGCATGAAAGAGATAGCTCATAGCGATATGGCCGCCCTTTATACTTCTTCTATCCTAAGCATTTATGTCTGTAATGTTTTCTTTCTTTCTTTTTTCTATCTATCTATTTAACTTTCGTCTCTTTCTTGGCGCAATTTACTTTACTTTTACTTACTAACCTATCACTGCATTTTAAGGTCCCGGCTTAAAATGTTTTTGCCGTGGCAATTCAGGCTTTTTTGAACGCTCAAACACTTTGCCAATTTGTTTTCATTTACTAATAAAGATGGTGAGATAAGCCGCCACCGCTTCAATAAAACATTTTAAGCTAAAGTACAGCTGTACGTTATAAAATTTCTTGGTACCGGTGTGAACATTAAATTCTTGTAAGGACTTGTCTATAGGTTTTAAACTTATGCGACCACGGCAGCGTATCATCATCATTATCATCATCAACATATCTTAGTCCACTGATGGGCGTAGGCCTCCCCTAATGAGCGCACTAGCGCCCTGTCTTCAGCTGGCTGCATCCAGCATCTGCTTGCAGATCGTCATCCCACCTGGCCGGAGGGCGTCCTTTACTATGTTTGCCAAGCCGCGGTCTCCACTCGAGAACACGTTTACCCTAGCGGTTGTCGGTTCTTCGCGAGATATGGCAAGCCCACTTGGCAGTGGCGAACCTGAAGTAGCCTTCAGCTTCGAGCTTCTTTGAGCTATGTCGATAACTTTGGTTCTCTGTCGGATGTATTCGTTACTAATCCTATCCTTCGGAGAAACTCCGAGCATAGCTCTTTTCATAGCTCGCTGAGTGACTTTAAACTGGTAGACCAACTCTACCGTGAGTGTCCACGTCTCAGCTCCGTAGGTCTTGACGGGTAGGACGGGGGTGGTTAAAAACTTTAGTTTTCAAGCATTGCGGTGTAGATGACGGTGTGTAGACATGCTGTAACTTCGGAACGAATAGTAGTTAATACCCGTGAATCGTTAATAATCAAATCTTGTCTATAGTACTTACTACTTATTTCTCCTAATATCCATTTATTTGGATGATTCAATTGTTATGTCCAGGGCCCTAATTCCGCTAAATTAATCGCTTCAACATAACAATGGTATCGTTTAAAAATTACACATTTTGGGATTTTACCTTTGATGAAAGAAACTAAAGATGGAGGGACGCGTGTCAAAAGTGTCAAGGTTAAAACCATTCAATCAATCTCTCCGTGCAAATAGCACCGCAAGCACTTCCAAGATTTTCTTTCATCTATGGACGATTCTGCAACGATACCATTGTCATAGTAAAGTGATTGGTTACCAGAATTCGGGCTCTGTTTAATGACTTCTACCTAAATAGGTGTTATACTAAGAAAAAAGTGACAAAAAGTATTACGAACTGGATTACAAATTCACAGCAAAAGTGTGGTCAACTTAAAGGACAGAAAGGGATAAACAAATCGTTAAATAGTTTTAGGAACTTCAGAAAAAATAGACACTAGTTTGTTAGCTCAGTGTAAATGCCCCTTAACGGTTTGTATCGCAATGACACCACTTATCGCCTTAATGTTCTAATAGTCGTTTTAGTCTCGCTGAAAATGTTCCAAATATGGGATAATTTCCGCTGAAAATGTTCCGAATATGGGACAATTTCCGTAGCACGAGGCTCAAAATATAGCATAATTATAATAATAATAATAATTTTAATGGTGCTTTTACTAAATGGTTATGGTTGAACTAAAATTGAGTTCAGATTTGATAAGGATATGATATGAGTTGTAAATATTAGTACATACGTCATTAACATACTAATAATTGTCACAATTTTGTAATTTTTATTTTATTTGTTATTTGTTTCGTAAAGTGTGCAATAAAGAATTTTCTATCTATCTACTTATCTATCTAATATTATAAATTCGAAAGTAACTTTGTCTGTCTGTCTGTTACCTTTTCACGCCTAAACGGCTGAAAGGATCTTAATGAAATTTGGCACGGAGTTAATTGGTATCCCGGGGACGGACATACATAGGCTACTTTCTATCTGGAATAAAAGCATGCGAAGCCGCGGCCAGTAGCTAGTTACTTATAAATTAAAAAGCCTAGCAGTTGTCGGTGTAATGAAGCAATTTTCTCCACTTTTCTCTTTGGAATGCAATGTTTTTTACTTCTTTATACGAAATGACAGCGACTTTCTCCTTGATCTGACTCATATACCTAGCTAATTCTTGGTCTTCCTCTTCATTTTCTTCCTTATACTTTTCTTCTGTGATGTTATTTATGAAGTTGTCATGTCGTACAAGATGTCCAGTAACGTTTTATTATTATTTATCTATCTTTATTGACAAAGAAAATTACAATTCCAAAATAAAAACAAATTAGAACTAGTATTTACAATTGAAACAATTAAGCTAACTGCAGACTGTTGCAAACAATCTACAGGTAGCTCAACTGATCCATATCAATACCAGTCGGAAGCGTATTTATTGTTAGCTGTTTTGTTAAAGGTTGAGGCTAGCTTCGCGGCCGGTGATTTACCGTTTTGATATTTTTTTACTGTACAATAGTTGTATAATATTTAATTATTAAAAAAAATATTATAACGAGATTTTATATAATTGAAGTAAGTATAAAATAATATACAGTAAAAAAGATATAACAGAGCATGAGCAGAGCGAAAGCAGAGAGATATAATAATCATAAGTAAGTCAAATAAATAAATAATAAATAAATAATGCTAGACAATCCACACAGCATCATCTAGCCCCAAGCTAAGCAGAGCTTGTGTTATGGGTACTTGATGACTGATAAACTTAATACATTACATAGACACATAGATAGATAAACTAAGGAAAACTTAAGCTTTTCTGAAATAACCTCCTCCGTGGGTAAAAATCCTTATATAATTTTGAAGAACCTACTAGCAAAAAATAGTATAGGTATACTATTTTTTTTTTACAAGCTACATTGTTGCGTTTCCGTTTCAGTCAATGTAGGTACATTACCATAAATACAAGTCGAACTTACCTTGAAAAAAAATCCTAGTATAGTAATAAAAAAAAACACTTATTGCACTATCACTCAAGCTCACTAAAAATCTGTATCACTAACACTTTTTTAATAAAACATTCCTTTCAACTTATTATTATTCACTTTATTTTTATAATGAATTAAATAATTAACTTAATAAAATTATAAAATTTTCGTAACTTAAAATTTATCTGCTTTTATACAACACTTATTTCCTTCGTCACTTCAAAACTCCTTTTTCAAATCCACATATTAAAATTTCGAACTGATTTTGAATATCGAACGTACGAAAGTTTTCGCAAGCCGTTCCGAGCGCGCGTTCGGTTCGGAATCTTTGCCGCCACTGGCTGTTGGACTAAAGTGGCCGAAACGCATGCGCCATGTATTTTTAGTGACGAGTGTACCTGTGCTCTTAGATGCAAGCTAAAACTTGCATCTAAGACCACAGATACACTCAGGTTAAGGACTCATCATCGTCATTGTAGTGTACGCGGGTACCTACCTACTAGGCACCAAAGCGTGCTACGCCATCTCGTGTGTCAAACTATTGCCAAGCTGTCACTGTCAGACATCATCACTCAGACGAGCCGGCAAGGCGGGATATGATAATGACAAGTTTAAATAAAGATTCTTTTATTTGCCAAAACATGTGTGCAAGGTAACAGGTAAATATATTTTGTGAATCTACATGCTGAACCGCAGTCGGTATGCAAAAATATTTCAGAGAGAATGACGTGCAATAACTTTGAATTAATAACATTTTCAGTTTAGATAGATAGATAAAATAAATACTGAATAAATAAATAATGCTGGACAATACAGACAGCATCATCTAGCCCCAAAGTACGCAGAGCTTGTGTTATGGGCACTAGATGACAAATAAACTTAATACAATACATAACATATATAGATATTTTTTATTATACAGTGGTTTTTTGAGAAGGGCGGTGATGGCCAACTCTGAAACCACGAGAGTTAGGGAAAAGTCGTGAAAGGAGTCATGCCCTCGATTTATAAGAAAACAATAACTGAATGTTTATTTTTTTTCAAAAATCTTTTACTTTTGACGGAAATGGACCCGAGTGATTTTTGAAAAAAAATTACACCCTATTATATACCTCTATATTAAAGTAGTATTATTAAACTAATCGATTCTGATGCTGATAAGGATCAATCTTTGCAAATAAATGTGGTACTAAAAATTAATGGAAATAGCAAATTTTTTACATTTGTGGATTCAGAGTTGGCCATCACCGCCCTTCTCAAAAAAAACACCCTGTATATAGAAAATATCCAGAACACCCGGAACAAATATTTGCAGATCGTACAAACATCTGTCCCAAGGCGGGAATCGAACCCGCAACCTTCTGCGTCGCAGGCGGACTTTCGCCCGCCGCGCCACATCGGTCGTCAAGAATATATCGGTCGATAAGAATTTTTATTGAGTTCACACACAAACAGCACAGCAAAACATAACAAATCAACAAAAACAGTATTTAGGTAGGTATACATAAGGAGGCAGGTACACTATTATAAATAACAAACTAATAGAAAGAAAAAAATAATAATTTAAGCAAAAGCAAAACTACCAAAATTATACACAATACCTAAATAGACACCTACCTACCACCAGTACACATTGTGCACAAGCCCTAATAACGAGTAGGCAGTCACCGCCCACCCTACTCGCGGCGGGGGCTACTCAACCGATCCTGCGCCCGTAGTGAACCCCAAAGGGTCAGTCTCAGCTTTATGCTGTTCTGCACCAGGATAGGTACAGAACAGCGCTGGTTTTCAGACTACTAGCAGTTTCTGTCTAAAGAGTTGGATATTTAGTTCTTTCAACAGATTAGGTATTTTTGATAAACTTTAGGAGTCATATCTACAAACAACACTATTCATTAGGTGGACGGAGGAGTACTGACAGGTGCTTGGAGTTTTGCTGGTGTTACATTGGACATTGCAGAGCTGGTGTATCTCTAACTGTGCATAATAAACATATATATCAAATTCAAATTAAAAGTGCTTTATTTCCTTTAGACCTTACAGGACTCTTGGACACGTAACAAAATTTAAATAACATAAAGTAAAACTAGGAAATAACGTGATCACTTTGATTTTTTTGTTCACTTTACCTTGAAAACCTTTACCTTGTTAGTTTTCGAGTTGGAGCAAAACTTGTCTTTTATCCTCTAGATAATCTGATAATTTGTAGTAAGCCTTTTTACAAAGGATATGTTTGACAATTTGTTTGAATTTATTTATTGATAATTTTTTCAAGTCATTGGTATTTTGTTGTAGAAGCTTATACATATGGAACTCCTACAGTCATCATTAGGCTATACTAGTCCACTGCTGGACATCCTCGTCAGCGAAAACATACTTACGTCCACAGCTGAATATGCCTTCACTAAACATGTGGTTTTGCCATAATCACCACTCTTCGCAGGCGGATTGGTGATCGCAGTGGATGAGTTAAAATACCCAGAAGGAAGCTATACTTTCTCTGGTAGCTTTCCTCAGTTCGGCTCTTTACGACATCCACGGTCTGAGTAAGGTCTGAGTGAGGGCGGTCGATTCTTACATCGCGACCGCCCTAGCCACTGCGAGGTGCCTAATGAGCGCCATAGCGCCCAGTCTTCAGCTTGCCGCATCCAACATCTGCCAGCATCAGCATTCAGCATCTGTAATCATGTATTTCACAGGCCGTGATCTTAAGTCCTCCTCAAACGAGTTCTTGAGTGGAGACCGCGACTCGGAAAACGTAGTGAAGGACGCCCTCCGGTCAGGTGAGATCACATCGGATACATCAGTCCATAAGGACTGATGTATATTAATTAGCATTTGAAAGTTAAGTTTTGCGGTGTAAGTGGAGGCAAAAATTTGTGGAAGAACTTTATGCTTCAAATAAGCTTGCAATGGTAGGTATCTACACATTTGTCGGTCTATTAAAAAACATACAGACGACGAATTGAGTTTCCTCCTATTTTAAAGCCGGTTAAATGTTTTTAACAATTTTTAAAACATAAGTAAATCTACTAATCGTCTACTGCCTGATAAACTCCATAAAATGCTTAGGTACGTACAGGTACATTTTTAAAAGCTGGCGCGATCCCCGTTTGTTTTTCTTATACTGGAGCTGAATTTGTGACGTCAGCGTGGAAAATTTTATGAAAAAATTAAAGACAATTCTGTAAGTAATGAATACGATGATAAAGACGATGGAACGAAAATCGCGCCAGCTTATAAAAAAATAACTTTTTTTATACTGACCCTAATTATACATAAGTTTACTGCTGTACCTACCTACAAGATTATATCTGTATAACTCCGTAAGACCAGAAATAAAAACTTTGATTAGATACTTTGGTACCTACAGAATTTAATTTTCTTATTAATGACCGGAAATATTAATAATTATTTTAGGATGCAAAATACCAGTCTCTGTTAGTATAAATATATTATGAAATTCCCAAAGCCAAATGCCCAGAAGCAATTAATAATTCACCGTTATACCAACAATGATGAATTTCATGGAAAAACAATTAGGCAATTTCTTGGAAGTTTTACTCACCTGAAGAAATTCTCGAAGATAATAAAATATATTTTTGATTAAATAAACAATTTAGTCTTAGAAATGGATGATTCAGTTTTAGTAATAGGTAACAAGTGAGTAAAACGGATGAAATATGACGATGGTTCTTTGACTTTGGCCGAATTCTACTAAATTAATCGATTCACCATAAAAATGGTATCGTCCTGAATTACACCTTTTGACATTTTACCTTTGATGAAAGAAACTACAGATAGAGGGACGACTGTCAAAAGTGTCAAGGCTGAAACCATACTATCAATCTCTCCGTGCAAATAGCACCTCTCTCGCTCTTTCTTTATCACAATCTTTATCTTTATCGATCTTTATTCACAAAAAAAATTACAATGAAATAATATAAACAAATAAGAGGTTAGCCGACGAATCCAACTCGTATGGGCAGCGTTTGGGAAACTTCGCAATATCTTTTCGTCGTAGATACCACAGAGCCTCAAAACGAAAGTAACCAATGTGTGTTACCAGTGATGACTTACGGATCCGAGACGTGGTCACTGACTAATAGCCTCGTGCATAGACTCAGAGTCGCTCAGCGAGCTATGGAGAGAGCTATGCTCAGAGTTTCTCTACGCGATAGGGTCCGGAATACGGAAATTCGTAGAAGAACCAAAGCAACCGACATATCTCTCAGAGTTAGCCGGCTGAAGTGACGATGGGCGGCCATATAGCTCGCAGAACCTATAGCCGTTTGGGAGTAAAGGTTCTCGAGTGGCGCCCGCGATGCAATGCGAAACGGAGTGATACCTTCCACTCGATGGACCGACGACATTGTAGCGGTTGCAGGGAGTCGATGGATGGAGGCGGCTCAGGACCGCTATTTGTGGCGTCGTCGTTTGGGGGAGGCCTATGTTCAGCAGTGGATGTATACGGGCTGATGATGATGATGAATCTGTCAGACTCTTAAAAAAATGACACAACATATTTTTTTGATGACGCTTATTTCGGATGTTTATCGATTTTCATATAGTTGACACTGAGACTTTTATTTCTTTCTATCATCAAATAACATCGAAATAAATAAGTACATACCGACTTCAAACAGATCTGAAGCCAACGGACGTGGTCAACGAAGCGGAAGAGACAAAAACTATTTTTACCATAGTTTTGTACGAATTTCAGTTTTCTAGCCTAATTTTGTCTTTCAATTTGGCCATTGGATATTTTGGCACCAGCTGGTCAATAAGACGTTTTTTTAATCTATTGTATAAAAGAAAGTCGTGTTAGTTACACTATTTATAACTCAAGAACGGCTGAACGGATCTCGGTGAAATTTCGCAGCGAGGTAGATGGTATCCCGGGGCTGGACATAGGTTACCTTTTATTCCGGAAAAAAGCGTGCGAAGCCGCGGGCTGCAGCTAGCGTTAAATAAATTGATTGTTTAAACAATCTAAAAACCGACCCCTAATCCTTTAGTTTTAAACTGCTTTTAAGTTTTGCTAGATATATGTATACTTATCCTTCGGGAATAAAATTTTTATGGAATCACTTCGGGACAATTTTCTAAACAACTGCAAAAAAATATCATCAAACTTCGGAAATGGGAGCGAAAATGGGGAGGAGGATATTCGGCTGTCTGTAGATATGTTATTTTTATGTAAAAGAACATACCTACCTACATACATACAGCCGAACGTAGAACCTCCTTCATTTTTCGAAGTCGGTTAAAAATAGTTCTAACGAACTAAAAAAAGTAAAAATGCAGCAGTTCAATTTTCTAGTAAACTGTTTCACACAAAGTCATGCATCTCGAACCTGAATCAGTCGACAGGTTAGGCCGTGCCCCATAACAGTATATTAATGTAACAACAATAATGTTAATTAATAAGTGCTGTGACGTCACTCCGTAAGGGCCCTAACTGAAAACCAGCGCAGTATTGGGCAAATGCCTAATACTGCAAAATGTTGAGTTAGGGACTCATTTTTACCCTTTCTTTTAATGTAGGTACCTATACACTATTTTTTGTTATGTTATTGTGTTTTTTGGGTAAATAAAATGTATTTTATCTTTTATCTTCTTTAATCCTTCTGTGATATTTTCTTTATATTTTTATTTAGAATCTTATTATTGACAATGATTTTTTACAGCAACTCTAAATAATTAATCAATAAAATTAATCATATCATTATTCTGTATAGCTTGATAGTTGACGATGCCCATTTACAGCAGATATAGGTATAATAATTAGTTTGTTTTGTGTTCCTTTGATTTTTACTCTTTGTCTTATGTAATAGATACCCATCTTTATTTATAAGTGAAATGTAAACCGACGTAACCAAGAGTGTCTTGCGCTCCTACGGCGAATAAATGTAGGAGTAATGAGAGCGCAGCAAGTTCGAGTTGGTATATATTTCCTAAAAATATTATGTAGTATTATGTACTTAGGCGTTTTACCCCGAATTAACGATGTAATATTACCTGATCTAATCTTTTAAATCCATCTTGGTTATTAACACCTAAGAAATTTACAACGGGATTTTTATCATGATTTGAGTAATGAGGTTTCCAATATTTCATACCAAGATTGGTACAGGAGGCCATTGAGATTACACAGGAACTTCCACCGAGAAGAAGGTTTCCAATTATCCGGAACCTGGAACCTTGTGGTGAGAATGTGCAAAATTCGAAGAAGTGATGTATCGATTGGGCCGCGTTCTGATACCGTCAGTGTTGTGTATCGTGATCGAGTTGCGTTCTATAATTAAACCGGTGGTAGTGGTAACGTTCGTAGCAAAAGACAAAAAATTAAGGTAGGTCGGTATGTCTGCCAATAAACTCACTCGCAGTGCCTTCAGTTATTCCGTGATCATGGCGCATGACTGTGCCGAAATATTGGAAAGCTCAATACTCAAATCATGATAAATATCCCGTTGCAAATGACTTTAGCATTACCTGATCTGTGATTTTTGTACTATACTCGGTTCTAGAAAATTTTAGATTTTTTGTAAACAAAAGGGTTATAAAACCAAAGAAAACCTTTCGGTGGAATATATTTACGACACTGATAATATCAGTGTTGATGATAATTATCATCGGCGCAAACTGCATAAGTTCGTTTTTAAATTTGAAACTTTTTGCTGCGCGTGTGCACTGGTTTAATAATAGATAATGCTGGACAGTCCACACCACACAGCAATAATGCGTTGTTGAAGTTCGTGTCGATTCGTTTGAGTGATTACCTTTATACTCTCTCCTATAGTCTTCGTCTCCTATACTCTTTTCTGTTATTGTTTTCATTCATAAATGTTTATGTTGACATAAAATATCTTTATTTCTAGAACCGAGTATTATAAATAAATAAATAATGCTAGACAATCCACACATCATCATCCAGCCCCAAGCTAAGCAGGGCTTGTGTTATAGGTACTAGATGACTGATATATTTAATACAATACATTACTTAATTAGATATACATTTTTTATCATAAACAGAAAGTACCCAGAACACCCGAAACAAATATTTGCAGAACGTACAAACATTTATCCCAAGGCGGGAATCGAAACTGCAACCTCCTGCGTTGCCGGCGGACCATCGCCTGCCGCGCCGCATAGGTCGTCAATAAGTATGTTTTCACATATCATTTTCACTACCTATCTACTTATCTGTTGTTTTATTTTCGTAAAACTGCCAAGCAAAGCTATGAGAACCAGATAACATAAGTTATTCGCCCACTTATTTAGATAACTATTTTCGCACACTCTACCAAGGACAACCAATATAGGTATGTACTTATTTATCTACCGGATATTTAAATTTAAGCTTTACTAAGTATATTTGTGTTTATCGAGGAAAACCACGGGCCTAAGCAATACCAAAAATAGATCTAAGAACGAAATTTTCAGCCTCCTCTGCCTGCCATTATCTCAATTTGATTTAAACACCTCGCGAAATAAGGGTGTAGGCAGGACTGTATCAAGGGGGTTAACGGGGCATGACTTGTTGGTAAATTGTTCTAGCCCCTTACACATATGGCATGGAAATGTTAAGAAAAATAGACAAATTAATGGTATTCTTAAGTAGGTAAATACCACTTTAACTGTAATAATTCGTTTGAAATTATTATTGCGGTCAATAGGAATTGGTTAATTCAAAAAAAAAATATAAATAAAACTCTGTTAGACCGATAAAGTGACAGCAATAAAAATAAAAAATTTCTTAGTCCGTATGATGACGATCAGTAGCTGGATTCGAGAGCCCAGCTTACCTGGGGAATTTAGTATACGGCCGTCTTATTGTTTCACCAAAGTAAACATTTATTTTGCTAGAACCTGTGTCAATCAAAAAAGTTTAAAATATTATTTAAAAAAATGCGTATAACTAAATTGCGCTATAGCTTGCGTGATAGTGTTATGGGTATATTATTCTAAAGGTACTAAAAAGGTAAAACTTAGATTTTGGTATTCAATAATACAGCTTGTGGATAAGTTAATTTGATCCCTCACTATTACAACTTTAAGCAGATGCTTAACAGAGTTTTTTTCTCGCTCTGGCTTAAATATCAACTGGAGAAATCCAACTATTCTTTGCAATATGTCAAAGTGATAGGAGGTTTAGAAGTAAGACCGCCCATCTAGCCCATTCCCCCAGTCTAAGTACGTCCCCAGCCAAAACAAGGCACTCCCGTGATTAAACCTAGAATTAATCCACTCCTGTTTTGCGATCGAAAACAAACTGTTTACTTATGTAAATTGGAAGCTCTGTGTACCTGTAAAGCTCTGTACACATTAATCCAACGCCGCCGTTTATGTGCTGCGTCCACAATGTGCATTTGATTATGGGCTTTATGTCGTTAGCTTTAGATACATTTTATGGTGATACAATGTCTTCCCACATGCTTAAAACGTGGCGAGTTGTCTGTCATTTGTTGCCGTCAATATGAAATGCATCTAAATGTTACGGAGCTAAAGCCCATATTTAAATGCACATTTAGTGCTGCGTGGTAGCTGTGTGCCTCTGATCTGCGTCAACCTTCGATCAGCAATACAACTAGATAACGGGTCACATACACATAGATACAAAATCAAAACTGCATGAATTATATACTTATACCTACATTTGTTTACTAACGAACTGAGACAAACGTTTTAAAACAGTTAAATTTCAACCTAATTCCAACCATGGCACCTGTTGACAGTCATGAAGTCACAAATCTTCAAAAAATGATCGCATACTTACGATCATTCTTCACAAAAAGCGAGCAAAGCAAGAAATTACTAATTTATTTATTTTTGTTATTCATTACAAAAGCAATCACAATAAACAATAAATTTTGTACCATAAAAACCTTGTGAGGTGTCACTTAGAAATGAAAAGACGTAAGTTAAATAACATTTAGTGTGAAATCAACCTTAAAATGCAACCAATAAAGTATTTTTTTCCGCGAGCTTCATCGTTTTGTTTCTTTTCTGTTTGTTTCTGAGAATCTGTTCAGTTACACAAAAGAAACATATCCTTTGTAAAAAGGCTTACTACAAAATATGAGATTATCTAGACGTCTAGAGGATAAAAAAGCGTGGGACAAGGTTGCTCCAACTCGAAAACTAACAACCTAACAAGGTAAAGGTTTCTTGTTCGCTTCTTTACTTTACCTTAAAAATATTGAAGTAAGCAAAAATCAAAGTGATCACTTTATTTTCTAGTTTTACTTATGTAATTTGAATTTCGTGACGTGTCCAAGAGTCCTGGAAGAACTAAAGGAAATAAAGCACTTTGAATTTTGAAAGTTTGCTCGTGTATTGGCCAACCTTTGTAGCAGTGGTGCGGTGGTTTAAAATCGGTAGTTTTATTCAACATTATTTGATTAACTTATTCTACATGTACTACCGGAAGTAAAATACTCCAGTCGTTGAATTGTTTTTTCGGTTATTATTTTTGCAACTTTTGAGTAGCTACACATTGCGCGTTGGCTGTGTTTCAATCGAACTAAACAAAATAAGAGCTCACGTCTCAAGTACGCTCTTATCTGAGACCAATTTTTTGCGCCGACCCGATATCTAGTTGTATTGCTGATCGAAGGCGACCACCATAAGCGCTTGTTTTGTGATTTTGGTTGCGATGCGTTGCGGCTTTTTTCACACGATGTAATTTCTGACTTATGATTGTTATGATCCATGCTCGATCAGAATGGTAGGAGACCATTTTGAACTAAAACAAAAGTGGTTGGATTTTTGCTTTAAAAGGTTCCATCTTATTTGACAACGCGCGGATTGTATGAATAATGGGACGTAAAGTAGGTACCGTAAAACTGTTTGGTACATTCAGCCAGTTTTAAAGCAGACAATAGTTGACGTTTAAGCTTAATTACCTAAGGAGTAGGTACATAATGTCTAGCTATTGTATGTGCCGCGTAGAGATGCACCAATGTTATGTTCATTAATGTAACCTTCTTTATATTAATACATAGTCGTTACAACTGTTAATTTAATATATTCAATTAATTTCAGGCAGCCCCCGATGGATTTTTAGGGTTTCGTACCCGAAGGCAGAAAATGGAACCCTATTACTAAGCCTTCGCTGTCCGTCCGTCCGTCCGTCTGTCACAGGGCTCTATATCACTACCTCATGAACCGTAAGAGGTAGACAGTTGAAATTTTCAGAGAATATATATTTCTCTTGCCGCTACATCAACAAATAAAAATAAAATAAATATCAAAATTAAAGGGAGCCCCCTTTAATTTTGATATTTATATTATTATACAACAAACGTGATTTTTGGCTATTTTTGCTCTTAATTTGTAAAGGCTGTATCTCTTGAACTACAATAGGTAGGCACATGAAACTTTCTATAACACTTCATCTGTAATAACAACAAATACTTAAATAAAATAAAGTTGAAACTATGAAGAGGTCTCCGAACAAGTGCAAATTTGATGTTCTTTGAAAAAGTTGCCTGATTTTTACAGCCCCTTTCGTGTGTGAGCTGACTCGCTGTTGGTGATTTATTTTGTCTATGTAATAATAGGTAGGTGAAAAAAATTGTTATTTTTCTGATTATACATAAATTAATAATAATAAATCGTTTATTTCGTTTAGGTCTTACGTTTTACATATTAGTATACCTACTAATAATATGGTGACTAATTCACCAATTATCATTGCTGTTTTATCCATTCCTCTTAGTCGGGGATTTTTATTTTGTTGTTATCAATTTTGTTCTAGTGTTGTCTTAGTCCTGTTAAATCAATTAAATCATGAAATCATACAACATCACTTTCATATGGTTTCTTTTACAAAGTACCATCGAAGATATTCTTCGATGTAAGCTTGTTGATTGTAACGATGTGTAAATTATAACAAATAATTAATAATTAATCTAGATGTTTATATTATTATAGTGCGTAAGCCCTCACACTCGGGGAAATTTATAAGAAATCAAATAATATCCCAAAAAAATTTCTACTTTGGCGGGACTTTATTGATTATTTGGAATATTATTTGGGTTCTATTTTCAGCTGGATGAATGTTATTTTTTATTTATGTTCGTCGATCTCTTAAACCGATTTGGAAAATTATTTGACGTTTGTATGGACATTATTTGTATTTTTATTTTATATTATTTTTATATTTTCAAAGATAATTCTCGAGAGATTAATATTTGTTCCGAAAACTGAAAACACAGTGTAAATACTAAGGAATTTGAAGTCGGTTTTAAATTTTTTCAAACAAGAGTCAGGCCCTCCGTGTGTAAAATCGTAAAAGTAAAGAGTCTTAAGGGAATTGTCTTATGTGAACATTAATAGTAAACATGGAACAATTGGTATTGTTGTAGATCGAGCGAGCGAATCGAGAGAAGATCTCTGTTGGCCGAGAATCGAGAATCAAGACTCTTTATTTCCTTAAATACAATAAATGAACACTTAGAAAAGCTCTAATTCTTAAAATTAAACATTGACACAGATAAACGGTTATATTTGATTTCCTTAGATACGGCTTTGTAAAAATTAAGCTAGTTTTTAGCTAAGCTAAGCAAAGCTTAATAGGGCGCAATGCGCGGCATTTTGTGAAAAGGATAGGCTTATATATGCCTATTCTACAGAGCATATCTTTTTGGAATGGCGTTAGCGCAAAAATCAAGTTTTAGCTTATTTACATGAAAACTACACAACTTATGAAGAACCTGGTTCAAGGAACCAAATAATTAGTTATAATCTACGAATCAAAACATAAGTCATTTCAATAGAACGCAGGGTTCCAGAGATCTTGACCAAATTATGTTATCAGTGCACGTTCAAGTTTTTTTTATCGTATTTTTTTTCTTAATCGTGTTTTCACATTCAACGAACCAAAGAAAAAAAAAAATTTATGCAATTCGAGTTTTTTACCTCGTGGATCCCATGGGTACTGAGATCTAGGCCTAGTTTAACAACTAAACCCGTTAAGTTCGCCTCTTAAGAGCAAGGGCAGCAGTTTCCTTCTGTGTATTTTCGTTTAAATAAAGTTTTAATCTCTCTGTAGTGAGTCGCGAGATCAACGTTCAGAACAAACAAACAGGTTCAAAGAGAGCACCTACCTCATTATATCAACACTGTTTACAGTTAAATGAAATAACATCGAAGATCTAATATCAGTTCACACCCTCTGAATCAGTAAGCAGACGCATCGCTCAGTTGCAACTTGATACACGTATCTAAGATTAAACCTGCATATAAGTTAAGATAAATCTTTTAAAACATGTAACAAAAATGATTAATAATTCAATTTCATAGATTGCATAACGGTTGCATCAATGTTCAGTGTTTACAAACAATGGTTTACAAAACTTCAGTGATTGTGATTTGGTTAACACATTTGCTCATGTCTCGGATAGGAACTCAGTTCCAATGCGCAGTTTTTCTGAATCTCCTGATATTGACCCAATTTTACTGTGTAGAGGAAAGTGAATTTGATAATGTATCCGACGGCATTTATATATCCGATGGAATTGATCCTGAACTATTTGTGGAAATGAAACCGCTTCCAGAACGGATACAAGCAACTTCACAAGAAACATCTGTGATTAAGGAATATCGAAAGAAAAAGTTAATGCTCGAGTATTCAACACCAACTTACTCAGCCCCTTGGCAAATGTTCTCACAGACAACGTATTCAGGACAGAAGTACTCAAAGCCAACTTACACAGAACTAATAAACTTAGAGCCCACGTACTCCCAGCCTAAAACAAAGTCAAAGAGTTTAAAACCAAATTATCCAATTTTATTCGCACTTTTGAAAAAACACTTACTGCGAACCCAAAATGCGTTATCCACAAAGTCTTCTAATTTAAAAGAACTAGTTGTTAAACTTGATGCAAGGTTGAGCAATACTTCATCACACCTCAGTATGCAAAGCAAAGTTGTTAATAAACAGACATCTCCAATGTATCCCAATAGAAATGATAAGGAAGAAAAACATGAGCAAAAAGATACAACGGCAAAGATTTTACAAAAAATTATAAAAGCCTTATTGGCAAAATTGAATCGTCAATCCACAGAAAAGTATCTCAAGATGGAAGATCCTTTCGATTATGTTACACCAGATCTAATAGCAACAGCAAAGAGAGATCTACCATTTTCATCAGAACCAGTGAAATATGACCTTGAGACAAAGTTTAATAATCTTACAAAGCATCCAAAGACACATAAAAACATTAAGAATGAACAGTCATCATCAATGTATTCTAATCAAAAATATTGGGAAGGTGAACGCAAGGTGGAAACTGAATTGAACAAGACAGATAAACTTTCGAATGAAAATATTATAAATTATTTGTCCACTGAAAAGTATTCGAACACGGTAAAGGCTTTACAGTTTGTCAAAAAGGAACTTATAACTACAGCAAATAGAACTCTACCGTTGTCGGCAAAAGAAGTAGATGGTCTCGAGATATTTAAAAAAAATATGACAAAAGAAATAATAAATCAACATTCATCACGAAAAAAGCCCAATCATAATTATAGGGAAGATGAACGCAAAATAGAACAGTCAACAAAATCACCATATAATATATTTTGGCAAGAAAACATAGTAATGGATTCATCCACGCCAAAACAGATGAAAGAATCTTGGGAATTTATAACACAGGATCTGATAACAACAGGAAATAAAGACCTACAGTGTTGGTCAGAAGAAGTTGACGAACTCGAAGATGAAAAAAATTTAGGAAAACTTTCAGCGGATGCCAAGGACAAAACAAAGGTTAACAATGAGCAGACATTGAATTTAAAGAACGGAAAAGAACAGTCAGAGATCAATTGCAAAAAACAGTCGTCAAAATCTCATAATAACGAAGTTACGAAAGAAAACATTGATAAAGTGATATTAAAGGATCCGTCAACAACAAAGTTTCCTAAGACAACAGAATCTTTGAAATATGTAACAGAGAAACTAGTTACGACAGCAGAAGAAGTAAATGAACTCAAAACAAAAAGCAGTTCGACAAATGCTTCAACGCAAGTTAATGCGAAAAAAGAAAATAAAATGGAACAGACACCACGAACAGAGCCTAATCAAAAGTTTTGGAAAGCTAAAACGAAAAAAGAAAAAGAATTTAATAAGGAACGTTCAATAGAATCTCTAAATTACACCATTTCTAATGAAAACTTAGTGAAGAAATCATTGATAGTGAAACCTAAGACAGATCCTTTGGAAAGTGGTACACAAGAAATAGCACAAGTAAAGCGTCGTGTACCGCTAATGTTGAATTTGAAGAATCTGAAAGAATCTGATGCGGTTAACAATACCATAGTTGAACACCCAAAAACCTTAAAATCGATAAAACAATCCTCGTGGAAAGAGTTTTTGAAAGACCTAGAAAAAGAGCAACAGTAAGTATGTACCTACCACAGAAATATAAATTATATCGATCGAATGAGTCTGACTACCTTCGTAACTGTGCCAAACAGCATCTTCTTCCACTGTATCTAAGACGTGATTTCGCGGATATAGTCTATTTAGCACAAATATTATCCTCTTCTATAGATTGTCCCCAGCTGCTGGGCAAGGTTAGTTTCAATATTCCGAACAGATGTTTTCGAAAACCCAATCTTTTTTATCTTCTTCTAGTATCAACTAATTACCGACAAAATAGTTTTTTGTACAGAGCCAGGAAAAAATTTTACCATTTGGATAGTGAAATAGACCTTGACCTCTTCAACGACAGCATTCCTCGTCTGAAAAACAAACTTAATAATTCCTTCTTCAATAAATTTCTATAAGATAAGAAATGAGCGAACGTTATCAGATATTATTACTATAGTCTGTATCTATTATGGTAAACGCGAGTATTAGCCTGTTATTGTTATTTTTGTGTTTTTGGAAATTTGTATTCTGTTTCTATAAGTGGGAACTTGTTAATAGCCACCTGTTTCTTCACACATCGCAATTATGTATATTGTGCTGAAAGATCCCCTAATATAAATAAATAAATAAATAAATAAATATCCTTGTAACTATTTATTACTATTTTAACGTTGCACTTGTTTGCAGATTTTTTTCCGAAGAACCTTTTGAATTAAATGAATACTCAAACACGGAAACGAAAAATTTTACAGATATGAAAGTAAATAAACAAGACCAAAATAAAGGAATATATAAAAATTTTCCTCGGAAAGCACCTACGGGTATTTTGGGCCAAATAATGAAAATTTAGAGACCTCCTTGTACCCAACTACATACTTAGCTTGCAAAACTTTGATGAAAATGATAAAATAAATAAGTTAATAAAATTAAATAATAATTAGCATTTTCACAAAGCAGCACAATAAAGCCATACTCAGCAGAGCTTGTGTTAAATTATCTAAAAATTAAATAGTTTAATATGAATGTGATTTCGACCAATGGATTTTTAACTCATCACATTATTTGACTTGATTTTAGGTATTTCTTTATAAAAAATATATTTTAGAGAATAATTTTTATTACTACATAACCCAAAGTAAATTTTTACAAGCGGTGTAGTCCGTGGTGCGAGCGTTTGAGGTAGGTCAAAAGTACCTCGTTACTTTGATGACTGATGTGGCACGGCCAGCAAAGGTCTGCCTACAACGCAGAAGGTTGCGGGTTCGATACCCGCCTTGAGACAAATGTTTGTACGATCTGCAAATATTTGTTCCGGCTGTTCTGAGTATTTTCTATATATAATAAAAAAATATCTATCTCTTCAATGTATTGTAATAAATAGGTATATCAGTCATATAGTACCCATAACACAAGGTCTGCTTAGCTTTTGGTTAAATGCTGTGTGATTTGTTTCCAGCATTATTTATTTACTTTAAAAATTGCTGGTTTTTTTAGGATATTGTAGAGATTATAATAAATTTGATGTAAATTCTATCAAAATGTGTCAAATTGATAGAGTTTAACTCAGAAGTGGATTCTATTTTTGATAATACATTCTTTCAATCTAGTGTTTATCAAAATTCGGCTACGAGGAAGATCACTTGATAACTATGCCCCAATTACCTTACACAAGATGTTTGAATTTTCTACAATCTTCTTGGAAAGAGTTTCTACACGACCTGAAAAAAGATTATCAGTAAGTGTACTCATACTTCAAGGCAAGAGCCAAGATCAACTCAAGAGAGTGGCGCCCACATACCGAAAGGCGCAGTGTGGGTAGGCCTCCACGCGATGGACCGCCGATCTAGTGAAGGTTGCGGGAAGTCTGTCATTGTGGAGATCTTTAGGGCAGGCCTATGCCCTGACGTCGCGTCGATTGGCTGATTATGATGATGGTGATGAATTATACCTACTACACATTAATAACTAAAAATGCGAAAGTTTGTATGTATGGATTAATCTATGTTTGTTACTTCTTCACGTCAAAACTACTGAATAGGTCGTTCTGAATTTTTGCGTATTTATAGGCGGTTTCACATATTTATGCGACTTATGTATACCAGAAAAATAAGTTTCAAAGGGATAGAAATATTCTAATAATTACTTTTCCATAGAACAATTCATTCAATCAATCATTACATAATTTTTTACTTGGATTAGCATAATCTACCCTACTTTTTGCTTTTAACAATGCGTTTAAAGCCGCTGGCAGAAACTAATCTAATTTATCGTAATAAGTCTTATCGAAATAATCCTCTAACATTTAAATAAACTGATTAATAATTTGTTACAGATTTTTTTACGAAGACACATTTTAATTTTGAAGGCGACTTGCAAAAAGAAAGAAAAAACAAGATAATTCTATAATTTTCCGGGAAAAGCCGAAAGGAAAGGAAAGGATTGTGCATCTTATTTTACTTTATAACAATTTACTAAGCTGACGAAACTTTGGGGTTATAATAAAAATTACGAATTTCTAAAGTTGTTTATGTTCGCATGACACCCTCTGTACATGAAAGATGTGTCTCCATTTTTTAAATTTTCAGCACTCTTGCTCTGCATTGAGCCAAATTGCAACCAAAATGTTTTTTCAGCTAAAATGTGATTTAAATAAAAGTATAAAGCCATAGTGACGTATTTAAAACAAAAATAAGATCCATCTCCGACTGCGGCGGCGGTATGTATGCTGAATAAATTTTAATTTTTTTAACGTAACGTATTTTGTTTGTGTTAAGCCCACTCAATTTTTTTAATTTTTATAACGCTCGCTGTTATTGATAGGTACAATGTTACAATGATAGATAGGTACTTGATATTAATATGCGCCTATTATTAAAATTATCATAAATTTGGGAAACAGGTACCTAAATAATATTATGGTATCTTAATAAAGAGACGCAAATATGCAGGTCTCGACAGAGCCTACACATTTGCTCCCTTTGGGGTCGAGACCCTGGGTCCGTGGGGTACCGAGGCTCTCGGGTTTTCAAAAAGTTATCTGAGCGTCTGGTCGACGCGACGCGTGAGCCAAGAGCGGGTATCTGACACAGCGCATCAGCATTGCCATACAGCGGGGCAATGCAGCCAGCGTCGTCGTTGGGGACGCTTCTGACTGGTATAGATCAGCTGAGCTACCTGTAGATTGTTTGCAACAGTCTGTAGTTATTAATTGTTTCAATTGTAAATACTAGTTCTAATTTGTTTTATTTTTGAATTGTAATTTTCTTTGTCAAAAAAAAAAAGTGTCTTAGACCTTTATTACAACAGTGTATTCAGCTTTTAAAACAATAAAAAATACAGCGCAATTTATTCTAATACCACAACTACAACCATCTCAAAATTATAATCAAAGTTTCACTCCGCGCATTTTTAGGTCTCCTGCATAAATTTAGAAAAGTTTCATAAAGTTTTATACCTCTGAGGTACAGAAATGGTTTGTTCCAATAGTAGAGTTAGATGCTCCGTTCTTATTATTAAGGGAGCGTGCACAATGTAGAGTGAAATGTTCGATACATACATAAATAACATTGAAAATTGTATAAAAGATAACCCACGCGCGTTTTGGTGTTACGTGAAGAGTAAAAACCAGACTTATGCCTATCCGGCCTAATGGCCGATCATCTGATCAAGGAATCGTGAATGGGGAGGTCATGACTCCTTTCACGATTTTTTCTAACTATCGTGGTTTCTGATTTGGCTATCCACTCCCCTCTCAAAAGACCAACCTGTATAGGTTTACCTTGTCTTCGTTATTCCCTTTCGCTGACCAAGAAGCTCTTGGTCAAGTAGATAAGAGCCGTGGATTTTAACCCATACAATATTATACATTCGAAAGTATTTCTGCGTTTTCACGCCTAAACGTCTGAAGGGATCTTAATGAAATTTGGCATGGGGTAACGCGGAGATGGACATGGGCTACTTTCTATCTCGGAAAAGAGCGCGCGAATCCGCGGGCAGCAGCTAATAGTAAATAAAACTTTAATTATTATTTACTAGCTGATGCCCGCGGTTTCGCACGTGCTTTTTAGTAGCCTATGCCCGTCCCCAGGATACCATTTACCTCCCTGCCAAATTTCATTGAGATCCGTTCTAGCTTGAAAATGTAACAGACAATTAAATAGACAGACAGTTAATTCCCATTAATTTAATTAATTTAACAATTAATTTCACAACACAGCAGCCAGCGTCTTGGGCTTCCGACTGGTATTGATATGGATCAGTTGAGCTACCTGTAGATTGTTTGCAACAGTTTGCAGTTAGCTTAATTGTTTCAATTGTAAACACTAGTTCTAATTTGTTTTTATTTTGGAATTGTAATTTTCTTTGTCAACTTTCACTCAAATTTGTAAAAAAAATATAAAAAAAAAGTTAATTTCGAATTAATAATAATTAGTATAGATGAGGAAAGCAATCCCTGAACCTTTGTCTTGCGAAAAACCCAAGTTTACGTTCGTGCGGAAGTTATTATGCAGATTTAATAAGCGATGCCCGCTATAGATAAGAAAACAATGCTTATAAAGATCGCATAATTGCTTGTTATTAATGGTTGGGTTGGTAGGTTAGTTAAAGATATATATTTTGTGCAAACCTCTTTCAGTTAGCTGGTGCCTTAGTGCAAGTACATAACCACCACCTTCACAGCCAATATTGGTCCACTGCTAATAACCACCGTATAAAGACCACTATTACACGTCCCTTGGTCGCCTCTTACGACACCCGCGGGAAGAATTGAGGAGGTGCAAATTCTAAGCCGGCACCGCACAGCAAATACATAAACTTAGGTCCAATTTCACTGTTACAGTTAAACGCGATCAATATAAGATAAACTACGTTAGCGCTTTAAGAGTTCAGCGTATTTAACCGACATAAAGTTCATCCGGATTAAGCTGAACGTAGTTTAACTTCTAAACGCCTGATTTTTTGCGCCTAGCCTATAAGCCGAGTTTAAGAGCTGTTATGTACCACAATGTCAAACACGACGAAAAACAGCGGACAGACTGACGAAGTATGACATTGTGTGACATGGGGTGGGTGGGGTCATAACTAAAGTGACGTCACATGTCAAAATCTGTAAAATCTAGGTATTAAAACTCGAACAATTATAAGGTAACGAAAAACTTTTGTAATTTTTTTTAAATGTTTGATGTTGATTATATTTTTTAAATGGCTACAAATTAATTCTCGAACTGCTGTTAATAATGCGTAATTTATGGATAGTACCATTCATCCATCCATAAACGTTACACGAATTTCATGATTTTTGGACCCGCCCCCCCGTTCTTGTCACAACCGGTCACATTTGTGATACCTACTCCCACTGGTGTGACGTCACATATTTTGCAATTTTACACCAATAAATTATCAAAAAAAAACAGCAGTTCCAGAATTAGTTTTATTCCCATTTAAAAAAAATTATCTGCATCAACCTAGTTTGTGCCGTTGTGAAGATGTTTGGCCGAAGACAACGCCTGAACGAATGAATCCAGCTGAAATTTTGCACATAAAGATCTGGACCTGGAATAACATATAATAGGCTACTTTTTATTTCAAAATACGCGTGCGAAGCCGCGGGCAGACGCAAGTTACATAATTACTATACATATGGTATTTTTAATTACTATCTGTTGCCTGCAATAAAAAATACTTAGAATCATTTTATTGTTTTGAAAAACCTTAAAGCGATTTCGAATCCCTTAATTTTACACTGTTTATATGTTTTGCGGGACAAATGCTAATCCCTCGGAAATAAAAACGGGTATTTTATGGGACTACCTCGGGATCATTCTATATAAACCTAATAGGTAGCGAAATAATTTTTAAAATCGGTTCAAAATGGGCGGTGAAATCGATGAGTTTTACATAAAAAACAAGATCCGTCAAGTGTGCGTGTGACTCGCGCGCCGAGGGTTTCGAACGTTTGTCAAGTATACCATTATGCAGGTACTAGGTACTGGTTAGAGACTTTGCTATTTAACGAATACCTAAACATTTCAGATGTATCGATTTGTAAACTTCGGAGTATAGAGCGTATAATTTTTGACTATTTTCAGTATATTTCGAGACTGAACTTAATTTAAATAGATTAGATTTGGGAACATTTATTAACATTTTAGCAGAACCAAATTCAGTAGCGGCCATTTCATTGCGTAAAATCTTTATGCATCAGTGACTTCCTTTATAAATAGCTACCTACAAATTGACTATTATGTTTGATTTTGTTGTTTGAATTTCCTTTGTTTGTTATTGTTAAGTTTAGGTTATGATAGGACTGACATACTTTACATAGTAAAAGTCCTTAACAATAAATTAGATTAAAAAAAAAGTATTTTTCGAAATGTATGTGACCTACAGGAACTTCAATAATGTACAAACTGATAGCTTTTACTTATAATAGTAATAATAATAATGCCGGACAATCCACACGGCATCATCTAGCCCCAAAGTAAGCAGAGCTTGTGTTATGGGTACTAGATGACTGATAAACTTAATACAATACATATCATAGATACATAGATATTTTTTATTATATATAGAAAATACCCAGAACACTTGATGTGCCACTCGGTGTTTTTCAAAAAGTAATCAACTTACAGACTTCTCTATATTTTTACTGTAAAATATCGATCCATATCTACAAACGCTACGTACATGTCAGATGGATCGCTCTGCAAACCCTTCATTAGATTTTCACTTTACCTTGTAGGTCTCTTAAAATTTCGATATCACCATTTGTAGGTAGGTACTCAAAATTTTAATTTCATTTTAATTTTTCTTTTAAGTAAGTTAGTAGGTACCTACGTAGCAGGTGGTGTGATGGATTGTTTTCAATATTTGTACTCACATTCCTCCTCCTTGATTTGTTAATCACTGTACCTATCTAGAATAATTTCTATGTTAGATAAGTAGGCATGTTAATTTCAAAGGTCTGCCTACGCTTTAATTTATCTGTTTTAGATGTTTTCGTCTTCTTCTCTTGCTTTACCTAGATCATTTCTTACACCTGCTACTTCTGTCATCTATTTAATATTAATTAAATGTGTATCGTGTGTAACTCTACCTTTCACCTATTCAATTATACTTGTACTTCCTTTTGTTTATCTGATTATACTAATGTATGTCTGTGCTGTTCCTGTGAAGTCAAATAAATGTATCTTCATCTCTTCCTTTTTTTTTTTTAGTTGGACAAGCGCACGAAATGTTTCATTATTTAAAATGTCAAATTATTTGCTGCTGTAGTCGCCGAGATATTAAAGACGGGATAAAGATAGAAAAAGCGATCCATCTAAAGTGTTTCGAAACTGATCTCCGATCTTCGAAACCCTAAAAACATACATATATACAGCCGAACATAGAATCCTTTTTTTGAAGTCGGTTATAAAGAACGTATCTTACAAAATAACGTTGAAAACTTTTTTAACTCAAAGGAAGCCCAGCCTGTCTTTATGTGATATTCTCCATACATTACTTACATTATAACTTCTCCAAAAATCGTATCTTATCTCAATCGAAAAGCCGTAAAAAAGCATAAGCTACAAAGTTTCAAAGGAACCGTTATCCTTCCCTTGGCGGCCAGATTGTAAATCATACCACCATATTTAACTTCCAAATCACTCCAACTGAAAATATACCTTAAATCTTACTTGCAAAGCTCGTTTTCACTCCGATTACTATCCAGAAAGCCGAAGCAGGATTCGAGTAAGTAAAAATAAACCGTGCAACATAGATTTGAGAACGTAAAGTTGCTTTTTCCTTGAGGGTAGAGACAAATCGAGCCATGATTTTGAGCTCTAGCTTAGCATTCGATGTAGTATTGGAAGGGTTCAACTGATTTATGCTGGTTCTTGGATTCGCGCGGATTTTGTTAGTAAAATAAGCGTGAAATGGTTACAGCTTTTGAATTGAGCTTCGAAATTATCGATACTGTCTTTGGAAAGCTGGTAAAGTGCTTATATGGAAATCAAAAATTCCTTTTTGAGTTTGATATTTAATCGCCTTTTCCGTCATTATCTTAACAGTTTAGGAATAAAAGCAATAAAGACGCCCATGCCTATGGGGAGGAGGCCTTTACCAGGACAAAACCCTGGAAAAAACAAGCCTGGAGCTTCGTTTGCTGCAGGCAGTGGGTGAAACTCCAGGCTCATATATGTACAAATTATAATGCCCAGCAGTGGGTGAAGAAGACCTGCGATGTCGACGATTATCATCATCATCATCATCGGACTATAAATAGTTCACTGCTGGACATAGGCCTCCCCTATTGAGCGCCATAGCGCCCTGTCTTCAGCTTGCCGCATCCAGCATCTGCCTGCAGTCTTTCCCAGAACGTCATCCCACCTGGACGGAGGACATTCTACACTACGTTTGCCGAGTCGCGGTCTCCACTTAAGAAACGTTTACCCAGTGGTTGTCGGTTCTTTGCTAATTCTTTCTGCTACGATGGACGATTATAGTGTTAAGGAAACTGCGAGATATTCCGAACAAATGTGGCTCAACATCGCTCAGTAGTTCAACGTGGGTTTAACCTTCAAAAGCCCTATTTCCTTCAAACATAAGTCACCAAAACATCACATTCTACTCCTTAGCGATATTTCTACCAGAAAACTTAGCGGACCGAATTCAAATCACTGCTGAAAAGGGTAAGAACTTGACAGTTCATCATTTATCCTGAGGAATCGTCACGTCTGACCCCTATGGGGTGACGAAACCCCTTTTTACACCCTACGGGGTGCAATAACAACGTTTCGTTCCCTCGTGTACACGCTGGCATGATTTGTCGCCGGAACCTTTTATAACTTAAGTATCTACATACCTACTACATTAGGGGTGCAGACGGGCAACTGAAGCTGGACACATTATTCTTAATGTGTATAATCATTAAATCCTACTGATAGAACTCAACGCACACCTGTCCGAGATTTCGAGTCAAATGCGCCTAAATAGCCTGAAGAGATCGAATTAAAACAAACAAATTCATTATAATGAATAAGCAGCACTTTGTGCGAAAAGTTATATAATTATGTATTTAATTTTATGTAATTGATTTGATTTAATTTATCTTGTATATTTAATTTAATTACCGTTGTAGGTACGTACACTAAGAATAATAACATTTAATTTAAGTTATTTCAGCCACTAATAAATTAAAGATCGTGTTATCTGGAATAAAATAAGTTTGGTTTATTTTATTTATTAGTCCACTGCTGGGCATAGGTCTCCCCTAATGAGCGCCATAACGCCCTGTCTCCAGCTTGCCGCATCCAGCATCTGCCTGCAGTCTTTTGCACCTGGCCGGAGGACGTCCTTCACTAATCTGATACACCCTGGTATTTACCAAAAGATAATCTTTCGTGCGATAAAATTTTAATTGAGGTTTTAGACAGAAGTTTTAATACAATAAAAGTCAATATTAACCGACGAAGCTGCTAACTGTCCGATTATCTTTTAGAGCACACCAGCCTTAACCGATTAGCCACTTCACTAAATACCCTTACGTCCTGATCTGAAAGACTCAAATGTGGTTCCACTAAAATCGCTTCTAAATCGCCCGTCCACGAATTCCGTTATCAACCCACTGACAGCAAGTCCAATTCTTCCGCAAGATTTAACCTGCCCTCGGATTTACTGCGGAGATCCCAGAGTGCTGCGTAATGGACAAGTGGGTCTTAGGCCTTTTTAACCGACTTCATAAAAGGAGGAGGTTCTCTGTATGTTTTTTTTATGTATGTTTGTTACTTGATATCCCCCCTAATGGTTAACCGATTTTGCTGATTCTTTCACTATTGTATAGAGAATGATCCCGAGGTGGTCCCATAATTTTGTTCTCGAGGGGGGGAGGGGGGCCAAAATCTTCGGGTCTTTCTACGGAAGGCGGCAAGTGCCTATTTGTAAACAAAAAACGTTACGCCAAGGCGACAAGGTGTTAGTCTACATACCGAAGCGACTGAAATCAAAAATATCACTTTATTTCCGTGTCAGTGTTTAATTACAAAAAATTTGACCTTTTCTAAGTGTACATTTATTGTATTTATGGAAATAAACAGCTTTTGACTTTTGGCGGGCGCAACAGCGTCGCGATATTGCGCCCGCGCCTCGATGCCGCGCGCTGCCGGGCCGCCTCAACTCTTTGGTCCAGTGAGCTTCTGGATGAATATAAAACAAAATATTATACAAATAATAACAAATTACTTGCTGACGATTTGCTTCCTGGCCTTTGCAGCGTGAAGTCAGGAGTAAGTACCTCATAGGACATTTAGCACTGAGAACCTATTCCGTAATTCAAGAGAACCTTCATCTTTTGAACTTCTAAAAAGTGAAACTAGTTTAAAAGTACCTCCTTCTTTTTTGAAATTGTAAAAAGTCAAACTAATTTGAGTGTATGTAATAGGTAAATATGTTAAAGTAAATTAGGTAAATTGTGTAATTTCGGGCAACAACCTCAATTATTGCACCCACACGATACTACAAAATTTATGTGTTTTTGTCCTTTCTTGCTGACCTTAAAAGCCGCTTCGGTTAATTGTATATGGAAAACAATAGGTTTCGCACACTTAGGACGTAGGTGCTTGAGTTTTACAAATATGGCGCACACATTTTGGTTTGGTAGTTGATTGTTTAGATAGAGATAGAGATAGAGATGGATAGAGAAACATTTATTAACGAACACAACCCTGATACAGCACAGAACGGAAATAGTACATAACTTACAAACAATAAATTAAACATAAAATACAAAAATAGGTACCTAAATGAGAAAAAAAAACAAATTAAGAAGAGAGTAGGCATGTACTTACCCACCCACCTACACAAGTTTGTTGTTTTTTTATTATCATTCGATGACTATTCAAAGAAAGTTACTAAACGTTTTCACTGGCGACATCTAGTTATAAAAGTCTAATTTAGTATGATGACACATGGACGAAACTGTTGACACCCGTTGATATGGAAACCATGAGGTGATAGATATATGTACATAATTATATGATCATATTGTGATGAATTTTTAAACTACGTTTTATATCGCACACAGCAATTCCTAGCGCACATAGCAGTTTTCGTTTTGTTTCGTTTCGTTCGTTTCGTTGTCGGTTCTTCGCGAGATATGGCCGGCCCACTGCCACTTCAGCTTGCTAATTCCCTGCCTAATAATAACTTACCCGCGAAATGTACTACGGACGTATGAGGCGGGCGCCATCGCCGCGTCGCCCCGCCGTATGGTAGCGATGACGTCACGCGCTACTCGCGAACACTGACGAGGTCTATAAAACCTACGTAAATTTCCCACGCTTCTAACGTCGGTAATATTGCACCGGTCGATGTGAAGTAAAAAATAGAATAATTTGTACGGTCTAGACTTTGATTCTATGTACTTAAAAGTGTAATAATGTAACCTTTTTATTTTCTTCATTAAATGCACAAAATTTCATAAAATTACATAAACAATTACTAGGCTAAATATTAATGCGTATTTGGAAATATGCCGATTTTACTGAATCGGCATATTTACGCCCGTAATAACAAGTGCGACAATAACCACGACACGTAAAAACACATAATACAAAGTAAATGTTCCTTCATACGTTTTTATCGCGCCGCGATCAGTGTTCTACACTGATCGCTGACTGAATCTGCATTCAGTAAAATTTGATACATAGGTACCTAGTACGTCTTCGTACACTAATATTATAAGCACATTCGAAAGTAACTCCGTCTGTCTATCTGTTACCTTTCACCCTGAACGGCTGAACGGATCTTAATGAAATTTAGCAGGGATATAAATTATGGTATCTCGGGGACGGACATAGGCTACTTGAAAAGTGCGTGCGAAGCTGCGAGCACAGCTCGCTGTGCGAGCAGCAGCTAGTAATATCATATTTGAGTTGTACTATAAAAATTTTCGTAGTTAGACGAACTCATTAATTATGAATGTAAGCGGGTTAACTGCGAACCTAGTTTGTGTTGGAAGAACACAAACGTTTCATCCCTTATCAGGGATTCGAAGATCGGAAATCGGTTTCGAAACCCTTGTGGTCTCGCTTTTTCTGTCCTTTTTTTCGTCTTTAATATCTCCTCAGTAACTACAGCAGCAAATAATGTGAAATTTAAAATAATAATACATTTTGAGCGCCTGTACAAAGCAAAAGAAAAATATAAAAATACTGAAAAATTAAAATTTTCAGTACCAATTGTGATGTCAAAATTTTAAAAGAGACCTACAATGCCAAAACAGTTTATGATATAGGTTACATACTGAAAACTAAAAATTTATTATTATTACTCTCTGTACTGCGAAGTTTGCAAACCGATACATCTGAAATGATTTAATTTTTTGCTATTTATCAAATAGCAAAGTCTCTAACCAGTACCTATAGTACGTATTGGTACACTTAACAACCGTTCGACACCCTCGGCGCGCGAGTCACACTCGCACTTGACGGATCTTGTTTTTATGCTATGTTGAGCATTTACTACCGTTTCCAATATTGAAATATACAAATGATGATGATGATGTTAGAAAGGTTGCGTAGTGCTCGCAGAGATGCAGAACGCGCGCGACTCTTAACCACTCACCCTGAAGAAGTCCCTCGTTAAGGTTTGACGACCGATGTGGCAAGGTGGGCGAAGGTTCGCCTGCGACGAAAGAGGTTGCGGGTTCAATTCCCGCCTTGGGTCAATTGTTTGTACGATCTGCAAATATTTGTTACGGGTGTTCTGGGTATTCTATGTATAATAAATATATATATATATATATATATATGCAATGTATTGTATTAAGTACTAGGTATATCAGTCATCTAGTACCCATAACACAAGCTCTGCCTAGCTTGGGGCTAGATGATGCTGTGTGGATTGTCCAGCATTATTTATTTAATTTATTTTCGAAGTAGGTTAAGTACATGAGCGTCAAAAATATTATGAGTGATACACATGTGTATCACTCATACTGTTTTTGACGCGCATGTGAGTATTCACGATACATCTGAATAGATCAGCTGTTGATACAAGTACTTTGGGGCAGCTTCTTACTTTTACTTGAGAAAATCCAAGTAATAAAAACCAAGTAGGACATTAGACACATGTGGTGCAAATGATCGTTTCGGATCTAAGGCGATGAGATTAGATGAGCTACTTTAGATCTTATGGTAAGGGGCATAAGGTGTATAATGTGTTTAGTGTGGAGCGTCTTTGCATATTATGTTGTTGAGTGGGGGTATTCGTATTGATGACTCGAGGTTTAAGTACTAAAAAACCTCCACCATCTTGGAATTTAAAGAGACCAAACTATTTTAATGGGATTTTGTCTGAATTTTGAATGACGCTATTAAATTATCCAAGAAAGCTCACCTTTTTGTTATACAACGGTTTTAATGCTCTGAGATAGATCATTTTTCAAACCCCATGGCACGAGTCAGTGCTGAAAAATGTTAGACAATTCCGATGACGCCTAAAAGAAACTAATATGGCAGGACAAAAAATTACCACATCTCTTTTAATTCGATCGATATGACAGGGACGGCACCATTTTTAGTCCTGTCAAATGAGTTTAGTTTATTTTAAGATAATAACTTTCGTAGATTGAATTAATTATGAATGTAAGCGGGTTAGTTTAGTTTAGTTTTGGCGTCGTCAGAAATTACACCTGTCAATTAAAAAAAAACTCCTTCACGCCCCATACCAAAAACAAAATTTATTTAGCTGTGCAAAACGAAACATATTTTCTAAAGATCCTTCCTTCGTAGATAAATTTGTCTTTTCCGAGGTTGACCCTATTCAATGACCTTTGCCTTTACTCCTATAACAAACAGTCTACAGAATTCAGATCGTCTTAAACGCATCGTCATCAACGTAATTACCCCAGAGTAATGTAAGTAGTTGCCTACGCGGTCTGAATACGTCGCCTTAAGACGCAGCTTTGAGCTCTAATGTGAGACTCGCTGTAAAATTTACTAGGTTAGTGCTAATGCGTGGTTAGGCCTAGGTACAACCTGGTTTAGGACCTAGGTATTGCCTTTTTAAATACTTATGACTTTGAGCCGCTGTCTATTTAGCTAAGAGGTGGTTTACGGGTTATTGGTAATTCACTGACACTGCGTGAAGTGCAGGTTCTGACTATCATCACGAATACGTTTGTAAAGACGCCAGCCATTATTGGCTTCCAATAAAGATTTTTGGAAGCTTCCTATGATCTGGCGCAAGTAAACCCTGGTATTCACTAGCTTTAGAATCTCCTAGTGATGGTTTATCTCCATCACTAGAGGTTTCTGAACAGCAGGTTTCATCCTATTCGATCATTCACATACTTTTTTCATTTTCATTCGCATGAAAAAAGATTAAATACATACCTATATATATATATATATACATATAATAAGATATATATGTATGTAATAAGATCACTAGTACTATTTCCACTAAAACCAATTCAAGCCTTCACCAAAATTCCGTGTGCCAAATGCTGGTAGCATTGCCACGTTATCAATGCTAATTTATTGACCGAAATAGAGTAGAGTACAAAGTTGAGTCGTATTTTAATCAAAACACTGGCTTAGCTAGACTAAACTGTTGGTTGGTATTCACTTTACAGCAGGCAATTAATGTTATGAGCTGATTCTAGTTAAAAATACTTGTCCTTTTGTCATCTGCCGTGCATTGTGTGGGAAGCCGCGGGCGTGGGACAGTCACGCAGACTGGTGTTTAGCTGAGACCTGACCGCGAGAAGTATTTTACGATGGTGTTATATACACACAATTGTTGAATAATTGTTTATGGATAAATGCATACAACAAGTTATATTTTACAATCGTTTAGTTTAGGATCGATGGTTCGATAGAACATCAGTCATTGTTTTGAAACGCGTCAAAGAGAATTAAATTTTCCCAAAAATATTATCAAAGCGCATCGTGATGGGTTGGGTTAGCCGTGTCATGGTTTGGGTAGCCTTGATTCGCTTGATTCAAGGCTGTCCAATCCATGCGTCGCTTTGCAGGCTATTGACAGCCTAGCAAACGATGTTTGTGGTGACTCTACCAACGTGGACGGAAAAATGGTAGCAAAGTAACTGAACATCCAAAAAAAAATTGGCTCATACTACTCACTAAAATTGTAGGTACCTACCGTTCGATGCAGCGATGATCAGATTTGACAGCCTGTACAAACCTGAGCGAGTCAAGGCTTGCCATGACTCGGCCAACAAATAACTGAAACGATCAAAATGTGTGTCAAGATTTAAAGCTATTCCTAAAAATAGCAATGGAAATGAGAACCAGAATAATCCTCATAAGCTTCCAACACTTGTGGCCGCGTCTGCTAGCGGCCACAAAGCTAAACCAACCCGCCTTGAGACTAGGGTTACCAGGGCTTTAAATTGAAAAGTCGGTTCCAAGTGTTAGAAAATCCTGATTTCTGTAAAAAAATCCGGTCTTTTATCACTATCCATTTTTCTTCTTATCTGTAGAAATTAAAAATGATGTGTGTCTGAATTGGACTTAACAAAATGGGCATCGAGTCGTTTTTTCCCGTGGTTCGAAACGACCCATTTCAAAAGAATCTTGGGCGATTCGCACCGCCGTAACCACTGCGGTGCGAATGGCCCTATTCAGAAACAGTGCTTGGGGTTTTCGCACCGCGGTTCGAACCGCTCGCGGTGCGAAACGACTAAAGACCCAAAATAAAACTTTGTAGATTATAACTACGTTTTATTAACATTGGTTATCGTAATTATTTGTACTTATGTTTCAGTCCACTAGCAACAGCTTTCAAAAAATCTTTTTTAGTAGAAATTTCACTGTAAAATTCTTCACGTCATGTCAGATGTTTGAAGTTATATTGTGTGAGTAATATTGCTCTTATTGAGTCAACAGACAATCTGTTCGCACTGTGAAGTCATGAGTGAGAAAACCCTTTCGTCGTTTGCGATGTGGCATGATACTAAAAAAATACTGACAAATCTTCAGCAATAAGGCAAATCGAGTTCTGCCGTTGCACGCTCCAAAGAAAATTACCCATTTCTCTTCAGCTTGTTCCTCATAAAATTCAGATGGTTTCGAGGTGAGCTAAAATTATAAACTGACAATTTTCTTTAAATAACTTCACATCAATAGTGATTCTTTTGTTTTTAAAAATATAATCGATTATGTGTTATTGTAATATTGCAACTCCTGATTTTGCTTCAATATTCAATATTCATTCAAAGCACTTAAAAGAGTCCAAAGGTTTTATGCAAATATGTATGTAGTTCTTAATACATGGCTTTTCTTTCGGTATTAATCTTGTTATTAGCTTGTTATTTTATTAGCATGACGTAAAATCCGGTCTCGAAAGAAATCCGGGCTAAGTCCAGTCTATACTCTTACAATCCGGTCTGAACCGGATTTACCCAGTCAGATGGTAACCCTACTTGAGTCTTCAATTCGCGAGCACACGCGGGTCTGTCCGGTTAATGCATAGGCATGGCTACATGATAAAATGGTTGTTCTCGATCTATACATCGAGATATAATAATGATAATAATAAAAAAAAATATAACGTTTAAGTATGATTCAACGTTATTTTTTTTATTATTGTCTAGCATACACATTTAAATGCACTAGATTATCATTACAATCTAGCCATAAATTTGGCTTATGAGTAACTTTGGTTTGACTTAATTTTATTAAAACATTTCACTAAGAATGTGTGCATCGGCACTTTTTTTATTGTCTCTACTTATGGGGAAGGCACTTGGTTCAGTTATTAGCGTTTATGCGCTAACACTATAACTACACTAACTCAAAAGGTTAGTTTTTTGAGCTTTCTCACTATGTCCATGTTGTCGAAGGGCTAGATAGCCTCGACATTCACATGATGATAAAGCCTTGTTCATGAGCCTTTGCGTATTTTTGTATTAATATATCAACGAATTCAATCTTCAGGTCCCGATGAAAATCTTCCTTTCTTACATACCAAGGAGCATTTACGATTGCCCTGAGTACTTTATTCTGGAATATTTATATGATAGCTACATTTGTCTTTTTAGTACAGCCCCATAGGTCCAAATTTGACATAAGGACTGCTGAAGTAGAATTTGTTTCAATTAGCCAGTACCTATCTTTCTGTTGCGAATCTCTAGCTTTTTTTTTTGACGTGATTTTTCCAGCGTAGCTTGGCGTCCAGGCATGCACAGCAAAATATTCAGGCATGATTCCTTAATATTTTGCTGTGTTAACATATGGTACTACGTTATACTCCGTTGATGAATACGGGATAATAGACTTCTAGTCTAATCGCTTCACTATGACAGTGGAACCACATCACGGAATGACACGTTTTGGTATTCTACCTTAGATGAAAGAAATTATGATGAATACAGATGGAGGGACGCGCGTCAGTGTCAAGTTTGAAACTATTAATTTATCTCTCCGTGCAAATAGCACCGCACGCACTATCTGGAGTTTCATAATTCTAAGGATTTTACGTGACGATTCTGCGACGATACCATTGTCATAGTTAAGCAATTGTATAGCAGAATTGGACCCCTGGTCCAGTTGACTGGACCACCGCAATTGTTTTTTCGGTAGTAGATAGGGACGGTTGATTGTAAATCAAAGTAAAAAAAAATCTTAATTAAAACATTTCGGTGGTAGGTTCAGTTAACGGGAAAAAGAAATTTGCTAGGAACTGTAGGATTTTCTTCGGCGTGATGTCTTAAGCTCGTCTTGTTTCTGATAGCCGTTTATCCGTCCGAAGGCTTTTATCAATGACTGAGTGACTGATGCCCGAGGAATTCTTCCAGAGCATCGACGATTCCTCGTAGCGAATCTCGTCCGATAGACAGATAGCGAAAACTGAAAAAAAAATACAGTTTTGTTTTCAGCATAAATATGAAAGTGCCCTCCAAAAAAAAATTCAAAATATCTTCAACGTACAGAATTGGACCTGTTACGGTTTTGTTTTAAGTATAGATAATATAATGTAGGTATCTATAACATATTATCAAAACTAAATTATTTAGAACCTAATAAAACACATTTTAAAAAATCTAATAATACAAGAAATGTTACGAATGGAAAAGTGAAAATCAGTTTACCATCAGGATGCAAAAGCGAGGCAGCTGCATCAGCAACCTGAAAATGTTATTATATTGGACTCGCAGAGACCTGACAGTCCGATGGGTGTGTTTTACCCATAGGCTGCTAGCAGTACAAGGACACTCAGTAAGCCTTGAAAAGAGAGACCTTCCTTTTGTCTGCCCCGGACTGCCAGCGCTCTGCGTTCCCTTTCTATATCCGTGTCATATTTCAGATCATGTGTCACAATATGCCGCAGGTATTTAAAACAGAGCAAACTGAGCCCATCGACGGCCCTAGCAACAGCATGTCATCCACGTAACTGAAGTAGTTGACGCAAACTCCATCTACAAAACAACCCGGGTACCGTTAAGGTTGTTGATACTTGATAACATAGATTACAAAACATGGAGAGTACGTGCGGTAGATGAACACCCGCATATTTCGTACGTTCAATGCTGAGACTGTCATGACCAAGAGATTGGCTCTTTGCATAGTTTGAATAATTATTCGCATTTCTTTGGCTTTAAAGTTTATAGGTCTCTTGGGTATGACAGTCTCGACCTCGACCATATTGCTTATTTCTACTTTGATAATGTCACTTTATGTACATATGTATATGTACATACTTACATTCTTAATTAGAAATGTTACTTATCTAGTTTTATAGATTACTTATACCCTAGAGTGGTATGTAAGGAGAATATTGTTTGATAGCCCTAAAAGTGTCTAATACGATAACAAAATTACTAGATAACTGCTCAAAAGTTTTACAAATCCTATGGCTTATAAAACGCTGCAGTAAATGTATATATGTCGTACTGTTTCAAGGTCGTTAAGCTCGCACTGAAATTTGACTCTTAGATATTTTTATTTATTAAAGAACTTTTAAAATTTAAAAATTGAATTCTTAGTTCGTCAATTGTATTAAATCATGTTTTCCTCCTTACGTCAAAAAGTGACTCAACAGGACAAGCCCATCGTTTCTTCCCGCTTTGAGCTATCTTACAAAGTGGATGTGTCTCGAGCGGAAACAAAGATTCTTATGAACCCCACAGCAAACCCCCGGGAAACTTGGATCACACTTTTGCAACGAGTAAACGTAGAACTGGTATAGTTCGCGCGCAATAAAAATGGGACGAAACCTTGTCAATTTAAATATTTTACATCACATTTCTGCGTTTTGTTTTCAAATGGGATCGATCCTGTCAAAGTGAATGTCCGACCGTTTTTGTTTCAGTTTGATATGGTTCCATCCCATTCAGATCACGCGCGGAATACACAAACGGAGTAAGAGCGTTCAGATGCATTCTTGAATGAGTCTCATCGCTCTCATATTCATGGATCATATCTACGGGCGCTATTCTACTTTTGTCCAGCCACGCAGAAAACAGGGAAATAGAAACGACAATGTTTCAATGATTTCTGTGATTTACATTCATCTACCAACTAACATAAATAATAACATACTAAAAACTAATTCACAAACCAAAGTCATTATCAAATTATAGTCTCTTTTGCCGGAAGCTTGTATTTGCTAAGTACGACCTATCTACGAAATACATAAATGAGTGATTCGTGGTCCTACGCGTTCAGAGTTAGTAGGTACTATATGTAGCATTTATGTGGGCGTACCAAAGTTAAAGTGGACCGGCCATATCTCGCGAAGAACCGACAACCGCTGGGGTAAACGTGTTCTTGAGTGGAGACCGCGACTTCGCAAAGGTAGTGCAGGCCGCCCTCCAGCCAGGTAGGACGACGACCTGCTGGATGCGGCAAGCTGGAGACAGGACGCTATGGCGCTCATTATGAGAGGCCTATATCTATTACTAATATAGGTTGATGATGATGATGATGGCCTAATGTTTATGTACAAAGGTACAACGGAATGAAGTAAAGCCAAAGGGCTTTACTTCATTCATCACGTTCACATACATAAATTAATTTATTTTTATTGTTTTTGCTTTGTGTTGTGTTTTTTCTTTTTATTTTCTCTTTAAGTCGTCTACTTTCACTATGCGTCATTTATTATCCTATAACTACTTATCTGCGGAAACTTTTAATTGGCCCTCAGCACACATGCTGGTCCGTACCGGCATGTATTATGTAAATTACTAATCTTAAGACCTAGCTGTAAGTTTTCCTAAAACTTCGTAAATAAATAAATAATATACTGCCACTAAAGAGTAACCAGTCGTTAGTGTGGGTTGTGCTTAGTTAACGAAAACGTATCTGTATCGTTTCGTTCCCATTCATTTATCGCCTTGTAGCGCCCCTACAAGGCGATAAATGCTACTAGACCGGAAAAATATAAATATAGATTTATTTTGAAATTTACACGTCGCGTTGGACAGCGCAATCGAAAATCATGCGGTCAACTCACCCGCACGTTGTCAAAATGGGATGGACCCTTGTCAATGTAAATTTCCGACCACTCATGCGTAGATGTCGAAACTAATCCATAGGTGATCTACCTATGGATTAGAGTGGAACTTGAAGTCGAAGCTAATCCCTCGGTGGATCCGAGTGGACAAAAAAGTGGAAACTGATTCATTAGTGGATCTGCAAAGTGGATCAAAGTGGATTAGGCCATCCCATCCCATTCTGATCGCGATCGATTATACTTCATTTTATCACGTTCACAAACCGCCACTATGAAGTACCTAGGTAGCTTTAACAATTTTATTCCGTCACTATTTGTTGTCACTCGGCAACGTAAACAAACACAACTAAAACGAGCTACGCCAAATTACGGCAACTAAACACCGAGGTAGCGGGTTATTTCCCACGTTAGGGCGGGAGATGGCGTTTTTAATTCTTCCACGAGAAGGAACTTGGACAGAAAATCTATTAACACTTTATTTCTTACTAGGTGCTGTCCGGGGCTTCGCATGCTTTTTTCCGTGATAAAAATTTGCCTATGTCCGTCCGCGGGATACATCGACCTGATACCCAATAGACGCCTAATATAGGGCGAACGCTTTTAGGTAACACATTAGGCAAATAGATCTTATATAAATCCACGCCCTCTAACGTTCGGCCAGTGACGACCAGATCAGTGACCCGTGCATATCTCTGCGCTCGCTTACTACATATTATGTCCTTGGTGCAATGGCTCCTTGTAGCATAAAATGGTGTGGAAAAGAGAGCAAGACCTTAAAATTTAAAACAGATGGAATAACATTTCACAAGTACTCTAAAATAAAATTTGCCAATTCATTTTAGTTATGACGGAGTTCAACTTAATTTGATTGGCCGGTCGACGTCACCAACTGTGCATCCCTTTCTTTGATAACCAATTTTATATTTGCTTTCCTTTTTTCTCTGATAAGGCGCGTGCAAGTAGTGATGTGCCGTTCCGGGCCGGATCGTGATCAGAATATCGATATGGGTTAATTATATTACCTATACTAAGTGAATTTCTAATCAAGTCTGCAGATTGTAAACCTACAGTCAGACGATTTTTTACAAAGCTGATTCATTTAAAAATTATTGATTGAATAAACACATTATTGGTATGTAAAATTATATGTGATTAATTTAATTGCACTCATACTGATAACAGATTGAATTATTTAGTTACGAAATCTAAGATTAGGTTTAAACAAGGTGCCATGTTATTGGGGTACAAGCCGGAAACGGGTTGATGTGCACCCTATACCCATCTGATCCGCATGGTTGATTTTCAGAAATACGTTCTTTTAAGTTTTCATAGGAAAAAAAATAATTCAAACGCTTACCAAAAGGACAACCCTATCACTAACGCAAACACACTATTTTGCCGACAACATTTTAGGGTTCCTTTAACTAGGCCGCTTTTTTGTCTATTTTTGGCTATTTTTGCTCTTTATTTGTCAAGGCTGTATTTCTTGAACCACAATAGGTAGATACAAGAAACTTTCTTAAAATAAGTAACTCTTTAATTTTTATAACAACAAATAACTAAAAATAAAAAAAGTTAGAAATTTAAAGGGGTCGGAGATGTCAAGTAACATAAATATGTTGCTTGATATCTCCGCCTATGGTTAACTGATTTTACTGATTCTTTCACTATTGTATAGAGAATAATCCCGAGATGGTCCCATAAAAAAATTATTCCCGAGGATGTTGTATTTATCCCGTTAAACTTAAAAAGCAAAATAATATTTTTGGAGAATAACGACTAGCTACAACAGATTTGGTGATACGCCAATTGTTAATAGATTTTGATGATTCTTTCGTTGTTGTATCAAAAGTTATTTTTAGGTGGTCCCTTATGTTTGGTTCTCGAGGAATTGCTATGTGCGCTATAAAACGTAGGTTTGTCAAAATTTATCGCAATATGATAATTTTACTATCATCTAATGGTTTCCATAGCAACGGGCGTCAATTCATGTGTCATCAAACTAAATTAGACTTGAAATATAACTAGATGTCGCCAGTGTAAACTCAATTTTTTGTATGTGAACATAGACCGGTCAGGGAAAGTAAGGGAGGGCTGATTTCGTTCGTAAGAGACATAGATGATATGTTATCTACCGGAATTTGAAGTCAGTTTATCGTTTTTTAAAATACGTCAAATTATTAGGTTTAAATAATCTAGTCTTTATGTCGTCGATCAGGTATTTCGCGCGGCCCCCCGTAGATTCACAATGCGGACCGTGAAACCGTCTACCATTTGACATGTTACTCGTAGCATACGATTTCAACTAGTGTCTGTTAGCCTGTTCGAGCGGACAGGAAGCAGGCCTAGCAAAAGGACGGAATTTCTTATTTTATGTAAAGTTTTAATGCATTTTCTACCACTATAATTATCCTCAAGAAATCGGCATTGAAAATTATTTTTTGATTTTTCTATTTTACGATTTTGACTTTGTTCTAAACTCGTGAAAAGAGAGGCTATTGTTTTATATTTATTTATATTTTATGGTTTTTGTGCGTTGAGTTTTTTATTATTACATTTATAAAATAATAGCAATAGTTATTTTGATTTTCAACATTTTTCTGTTCTTGTTGCATTTTGTTTAATATTGAATACACAAAAACAGTTCTGTGACTACACTAACTACCTACATACCTAACTATTTGTCCGTAATAAAAGGTTTTTATTACTTTTTTATTAATGAGATGTAACCAAATGAATTTAAATATGATAAATACTGTACAACGGTATGATTTTCAGATTGTTCCTATAAAAAAACAGGTACCTACTTAAATATAAATAAAATAAATTCGACTCCACTGATCTCTTCTTCCGTACACACAGAACTTGTCACGCCTCTGCGCAAACTGTCTACGTCAAACAATTTTGACACAATTTCTAGTGTCATTTTCGTAAGGTGCTAGTTATCTACCCCCCCGTAGAAAGCGGAAACATCCTTGATCGTTGCCTTATGTACCTACATATTTTATGTACAAATGTATTTTTGTGTGTGTAATTAATAATAATTTATTAAAATAAAATAAAATTATAATTTCATTTACATTATAATTATTCAAAATTAGCACAGGTAGTAATTACTAATTAACTAATTATGCTAATTTTAATAATTATGTACATTATATTCTATTCTATTAGGCGCTTATCAGGGAAGGCTTGGACCAACTGGTCCAGGTCCAGGCTGAAAATGTTAATTATTTATTTATAGTTTGAGGTAGAGCAATATACCCTGAGCTCCTGAACCACGTTTCCCGGGTGATGTCAGATGAGGAAAGGGCTGTATCGTCGTTTATTGAATAAGCAATGACGACGCGTTCGAGTTGCGTAATCGAGACTTGTAGGAACAAGTCTCAATTACGCGACTTACAGTAGGAACTGTTGCTGATTTACAAACAAACTAGCTTGTGCCGGCAGCTTTGCGTAAAACAATCTACCACACGCACCACAACAGCCTATATTGATCCACTGCTGGACGTAGGCCTCCCCCTGACAAGCGCCTTATTGGCTATTACCTCATGGGGGTGCCCATAATCCCCACGCTGGGCATGCGGGTTGGGGATCGCAGTTCGGTGGTAAAATCGTTTCGCAGGGGGCGCTGCTGCCCGCCCCCCGGTTGATATCCCTTAGTCGCCTATTACAACATCCCCGGGAAGAGTTGGGGTGGAGCAAATTTTAAGCCGGCACCACACGTTGCTAAAGCAATCTACAGAGTGTTACTAACAAAAGAACGTAACGTTTGCCAAATTTCATTAAGATCCGTTCAGCGGTTTAGGCGTGAAAAGGTAACAGACAGACAGACAGATAGACAGAATTACTTTCGAATTTATAAAATTAGTATAGATATCATCATAGTCGTTCATCAGCCTCGCCCACAATCGTAGAAGCTCCTTGAAACTTTTCGCATACCTGAAAACTAAAAGGCCCTTTCCCTCATTAACAGGGTGCGTTTATCCTGGCCCCTTAGTTTATCTATAAGACGACAAACAAACATGGGGTTTAATATAAATTGTAGTAAGCTCCCAATGATTGCCATTCTAGACTTGTAAAACATAATTTGGCGTGTTGTAAAAAACTATTAACCGACTTCAAATTACTGAATAATGAAGGGTTAAGAAGTAGTTTTAAACCTGGAACATTTCGATAGTTCTAGTGGCGACATCTACTTAGTCAAAAAACCGAGTCTAATCGTAGACCGAGAATCTAGGCTTATCATAATCTATAGATGAAATGACGCCTACTTCAAATCATGAAATACGAAGTTACCGTTGATGGATCGCAATCGCCGCGAAACGAACAATCTTATTGCTGAACGTGCAATCGTGTGTGTTGTTTTAATGACATCTTTGGTTTCGGATCTCTAAGAAATAAATGTCAAAATCATTTTCATAGCAGGTTAATCGAAAGAACGGATCGGTCGTCCTTCGATTTATGCGGTCGGCCATCCGTCAATTTTGTATTGTTTTTCAAAGAAGACCACTTGTTTACGTTGTTACCATGGAAACCATTATTAATGATTGTGAAAATTATCATGTGATGATGTTTTAGATACGATTAATGGCACACATATCAATTACTTGAGAATTAAACTAATATGGGACCACCTCAAAATAAACTTTTAAACAACAACGATAGAATCATCAAAATCTATCAAGAATTGGCGAAGGTATCACCAAAATTACGAATACTCATTTTTGCTTTCGACAGTTTGTATAAATCATTTAATTTATTTCTCAGACTCGTATTTGCATATTATTGCCAAGTTTGTACAATTTGAATGTGTGAAAAAAAAAGAAAGTTAAAGTGAATTTTTTTTCGCGACCTTGCTATTTTCTGTTATTGCTATCAGATCATGTAGGTATTGCTTACAAAAAAAAAACAAGATATTTTTCTTGAACTGAGTAAAGCTCTGCGCACATTAAATAACACCTCTACTGCACACCACAAAAATGTGCATTCTACTTAAACTCTTTATACAATACATTTTACAATACATTTTACAGTGACAAAATGGCTTCTCGCAAGCTTCAAACGACATGGCTCGCGGTCCGCGGGCCGTTCTGATCTGATGCCGTCAATATTAATCGCATCTAAATGCCCAAATTTTTATTTATGAGTTAAAGCCCATATTTTAATGCACATTTTTGTGCTGTGTGGCAGCGGTGCTGTACACGTGTGCGACAAGCTTAAAACTCTATAATCTGAATACGAAAAGCTCGGGTTCTACACGTTTTAGTCGTCTGAAATTGGCTTGCTATAAATTAATTGTTTTGGGGTAATCTTGATATATTAATTGTAATATTTAATAATAATCGATATAACAATTAAAGAATAGAACTTTTATTTATAATTGAAATATTTGAGCTAACTGCAGACTGTTGCAAACAATCTGGAGGTAGCTCAACTGATCTATAATCAATACCAATCGGAAGCGTCCCCAATACGCTGGCGGCATTATATTGTTTCGATTACTTATTTAGTACTAATAATAAAATAAATGAATAATAAGTTATTTATTCCATGACCGTAATTACAATAACCAGCTTAAAAATAGTTGATTGAGTCTAATATAATTAAAATGTACGTATGTCTAAATAATTTAATAATAAAAATTATAGTTTTATAAAAATAATTACCTAGTGCATTCTGCATTGCGTTTAGTTGTAACAGAACACAGGCCATTTGTTGAGTTAGCGCTAGTTAGGAGAAAGAACCATATCTCCCGAATTTTATTTAGATCTATAATCGTACGTGTTGAATTTCGCATATATTGCTATTTATTTGAAGCTCGTTATTCAAAATGTTCCAGTATTAGGTTTTCTAAGCATAAGTAGGTTTCGTATTGCTCTTGCTCTTGTCTTGAGGATAAGGAACTTGGTGATTTTTGGTACACCAAAAATCACTAAGTTCCTTATCCTCAATGTACAATAAAAGAGTTTTGAACACCTTTCTACTTTTTACGTTTATTGATGAATTTTACAGGTCTGGGTTTACAAATTATATACGCTCATATGTATTTCGCGAATCATTGTGCGCCATTTTTTCTCTATTGAACCGAGGAGTAGATCTCTGTGCGCGCGCACGTCTGCTCGCCTCGAGGCTAGATTCACCAGATCATTAGATAGAGGATAGAGTCTTGTGCCTCCAAGAGAATATAATATGTACCTTGTTGTGCCTGACTTCAGCTTTTATTCTAGCTGGCGGTTTGTTCGTTTCACGAACACTCACCTATTTATAGAGATGATCAAGGTGTTTCTGTTGATTTAATTTTGATTCTTTGGTTGGAGAATACTTTTTTTTTTCATCATTTAATTACCTATCCATTTTTGCGGAAGCTTTTGCGTTTGTTTCTTGAATTTGTAATTCAACGGCAGGAATGGCCTTCGTAAGCTCTTCCATTTTGTTTTATTACTATACAAACAAAAAATAATAGTGCTAAAAGTTGATGAAAATCGGGGTTTGAACTAGCAGCGGTCTCTTTGATATACGTTCCCCACTCAGTGTCCACCCGCGCTGGTGTAAATAGCTAACTAAACTACACCAGCGCGGGCAGATGTGAAATCAGACGAAGTATGGGGTTGCAAGGAAGTTGGGGAGGCCCATTGGGGTGGACGCTACATTACTATTGGGGTGCGTTGACACACTTGCGCCTTCCCATCTTCCAAGGACATCCGTGAGGGCTGGTACGTCGGCAGATTTGGCCAAAGACCTCAAGAGGCACAAATATGCAGGTCTTGACAGAGCATTTGCACCCCTTGAAACCGAAACCTAGGTACGTGGATACCGAGGCTATCTAAGTTTAAAAAAAATATGTGAGCGTCTGGTCGAAGCGACGCGAGCTGGTGAGTATCTGGCGCAGCGCCTTAGAATTGCCATACAGCGGGACAATGCAGCCAGCGTCTTGGGGACGCTTCCGACTGGTATTGATATGGATCAGTTGAGCTACCTGTAGATTGGATTGCAACAGTCTGCAGTTAGCTCAATTATTTCAATTGTAAATACTAGTTCTAATTATTTCTATTATTTAGGGGTTGCTTGGAATTTTCCAACGTTTTGTTAAATGTTTGCGACAGATAACCGTCAAAATAAGTAATTTTGAAGGAGCCCTTTTTGGACTTCTTCACTGTTAGTATTTGTGTACAATTGTGGTATTTATAAGTTTATTTTACCTTGATATGCAGTTTGATACACAGTTTGTTGTTGTTCATAATATCGTTTTTGACGTTTTTTGTCGTCAATGTTTTATTGCTTTAATTATTTTTATTGCATTTATTTATTCTGGATAATATAGAATAGAATAGCATTTATTTAGACACACACATAGGTAACAACATAGAAAGCATACAAAACTAAATAAAGAACATGGAGGTTTAAAGTAAATTACACAAATGGTGGGCGTCAGATCGAGTTTTGCCCCATGACCCTGAGCCGGAATAGGTGTTGGCTCAGCATGTGCCAACACCTATTCCGGCACAGGGTCCAGCACAGGGTTGCCGCTCAGCGCTGTTTTTCAGCCAAAAACCTTTGCGTTTGCGTCACGAACGTCTAGTCGGTGACAAGCTAACTCTCTTACTTGTTGGTTCCTGGTACTTTCTTACAGACTTTTACTGATTTGTTCACTTTCGCGCGAATTTCGTTTTTTTTGTTCGTTGAGCTAGTGTTGCTTGTGCGAGTGCAGCACCCTCTCAGAGTCCTAGTTAACACATAATTAATAATGTCGAGTGAGTATTCGAGTAGGTACATATTTGGTTGTTTTGACGTTAATTTGCGATGATTTATTAAATTGAAAACTTAATCTTATTCAATTCAATTATTAATTAATACCTGTATGCATAAAGTTACAATAAATTATATGAATGAATATTCTATGAATTATTATTTATTATTGGTATTAATCTATGAATACAACTTATAAAAAAAAATATGTTTAAAAATTTAAGACACCATCTTTTTTAGCACGGAGTGTCTACAACGAGTTGTAGAGTTTAATATAACTCTGCATAATTTCAAACCTTCTTGCAAATTACTACACAACACAAATTGCAACCACAGCCCGTACTTTGTGGCAACACGCGCTCACCAGTTTTATTATTAAACACAATTTCAAATTTTAAGAAAAAAAATCTAGTAACAAATGCTTCTAAATCAAAATTAATATTTCTCACAGTTTTTAACTCAAGTTAAATTATACAGCGTACGAGCCCACTTAACAATTGAAGGCGTCCCGAGATTTTTCGAAGTGACCGCGCCTAATAAATTATTGATGGCCCTCAATGCCCACGCCAAAGAATTAAATGGCTTCTTAGGTTCTGGCTTCACGTGGCCTTCCTTAGGTATGATATAAAATGTCAACGTTGTATGTCTGGTTCTATTTAATTTTGGGGCTACAGTAAAAATTTTGCATGGAGGTTCTAGGTCTGCATTAATACTACTACATTAATACTACTTCTGCATTGATTGGCTACTTTTTTATATATACCGATCCCGTGCGAATCCGCGAGCAGATGATATAACAACATTAATTGAGAGAAAAACATTATGTAACAAAGACCAGCGGTCATGTAACAATGTGTTTATGCATAAAAAATCATCTTTACCTTTATCTCTGTTTCGTCCTGGGCCAAATAGGTATCCAGCTCTGTTTCTTTTTGGCTTTGGTGCCAAAAACTCTATGCTTTCACAAGATAGCCCACAAAACCAGAAGCCACAGGAAACACCAAATTAAAATGTATAAAACGCTGAATAGTCTCGCAAATGCGTTTTAGTAGCAAGATTGATGTACGCTATTAAAGTTTAATTTTTGTGTAATAGATTTTAATACACCGGGGGCGGGTAGCAGCGCCTCATGCAGAACAATTTTACCACCGAACTGCCATCCCCAACCCGCATGCTCAACGTAGGCATTACCCCATAAACTGAAGTAGTTTTCCACAGTTTTCTGCGTAGATGTCGCTCGTGTAGCACGACCCTAGCCCCGGATTGTGGATCGGGTGAGGGAAATTGGTTTTTAGAGTTTCATGTTCAACTTGCACAATTTTTTTAATTTCAAACTTGTCTTTTGCGTCTCTACTCATCATTGTTCTCTGCTTGATTTGATACTTTTTGAACTCAAAAATTAAACATACCGGATTGGTTAAGAAAGGGCTAACACAAATCAGTTTAAGGAGATTGTTATTTACACATACCTTTGCCTATTAATAAATGTAGTTTTTTTTTAAACATTTCTGGAATCCTTTCCTATAAGAAAGGATGAACAACTTAATGCCATGAACCTATCAGGAAATTAGAAATGTATAACGTTTATTTACAAATAATCTCATATGCAAGTGAAATATCAAAGAAAATATCGAGAAAAATATCACCTATGTAGCTGACGCTGGGCAGTGAATGGGTTAAAAACTGTTAAAATCGCTACCAATCCAACCGCGCTGCCGCGCCGTTTGAAAACAAATTCAAATTGATTAAATTACCGGCCGAAACCTTCAACACGAAAACCTGTAAAAAATAATAATTTAAAATCTCGTATTAAGATGCTAAAGAGATCATAACATTTTGAATCTTTTGAAGTCAAATAATATTTCATCAGGACCGTAACAATAGCTAATAAAAGCCAGCTGGTGAGTTAGTTGCCGAAATAAATGGAAATTAGCCGCGCCGCACAAAAGGGACAATTAACCACCCGTTTCGTTACGTTTTCTCCGACAAAGGAGGTTTGGGAACGTTTGCTAGCTTCGAGCCAATCATGAAACGTTTTTATTCTATAGGTTTTCTTATACAATCCCCTGCCTATGTAGAATTGAACGGAACCTCGTCAAAGTAAATGCTTGTTGAAAGACTTCCATTTCAATTTATGTAACGTCTAGTACCTACTACTCAGAAGGCTATGAGAACTAAATTTTCGAAGACTGAAGGAGTCTGTAAAATACTAAAAATGAAAAAGTTTTCGAGAACGTGACCTTTTACTTGGCAAAACTGGCACTCGTGACAGAATGTGTCAAATCACTCAAAATCAGTCCATAACTTTAACCAACTTTATATTAAACTATGGCAACGCTGCGCCGTCATACTAAGATTTTTTTTTAAAATCAATTGACCTTCGTTTGACCACCATCTCACCTGATGGAAAATGACGATGTGGCTGACGATGTCCCACGAACCTATTCACTCTTGTTTTGAAGAGATTGTAGCCATGGCCAGAAAACAGCAGCAGGCTGCATGTTTCAAAACTTAACGGTGCAATTGATGAAGTTATTTGAAAACCAGGATGGTATATCAACAAGTAGTTTCTCAGTAATCGGTAGGGGCGCTGCAAAGAGCTAAATGCTATACATTTAGGTCAAAGGAAACGTATACTTTTATAGTTTTCGTACACTATGCAAAAGTAATGTGGTGTCTGAACGCGTGCAGATTAAAAAATGCTCTGCCTCAGCATTATGTCACTTCAACGAACAGTCGGAGCAACGCCTTTCTGCAAAAGCCAAAGGATTTGGCTTTAGGTGCGGCAAACCTAATCAAAATAAAATAAACCAAATAGCCTAGGCCAAATAGCCAAGTAGTATGTTACTCACATATTCTATATATGTTTATGCCAGGTTCATAGCTAAAGACAAGAGCTTTCAATTTTAAAAAAGATTACGAGGCTCTACGTGACTTTACGTTTTTTTGATAGGTAACGGAAGCGTTGAGCGTGGACTTGCTGATGGACTGTTGGATTTTTGAGAATGTATGCATCCCAAAAATTTATATATCGTTATATTTCAGACAGAACTTGAACCAGAAACCTTTCGAGTCTGTACGGGAACAGATAGATAGATAAATTACGTTCATGAATGTGTTGCAAATTTTACCAATGAGTCAATAACTGAAAATCTTTGAGACTTTCGCTGCTCTTCTGCTGTAAGCTCCACCTCCATGTCCTGATAGTGTCGTAATTTTTTGGGATACCTATATGATTTTCTTCTAACATTTTCCTAACTGTGAGTAAAAAATACTAGAAATATATTGAAATATTTTTGGATATCAAAAAAGATTGTTGTTGAGTTGTCACATTAAATAATCCTCTAACACTTCCACTGTCCACAAACCTGTATAATTGCCTTCATAACTTATCGTACGTAGCATCCATTACACAATCCGTTTGTGGTTGGCTGAGCTGAACAGTACAATCCCTTCTAATTCACTACCTTTAATAGTTAATTCCGGCTTGAACCAGAATCGCGATCTATTTCGGTCACAAACAATGTACTACTTTGTTGGCACTAAGCAAATTACTAGTGAGCGTACAGACGCATGATTTAAATGTTTAGTTAACCTTGGGTAGGTTAACTTTAATTACAATACCTAAATTACTGCTAATTTCCAAAAAAGAGTCGACGACGGCGAGCTGCGATCCAGAGCACGTGCCTGTAAGTTTGTAAGTATTTTGAGTTTCTGGGTGTTTTGATTTTAATACTCTAAAAATAGTGCATGACGGTGGTCCAATTAATGTTTGATGCAAACAACAGTATTATATTCAGTAAGCGAATGATTGGCTGACAGAGCCCAAACCTTGTGACTTTGCGACGAAAATATAACATTTTGTTGAAGATTTCAGTTTTACCATAATGTTAAGTATGTATCATGTATTTATGAAACCATACAATCGGTTCCCTAAAAATAGCGATGTACATAATTTGAATACAAGAAATAAACATAAACTCGCTGTGCCCACAACAAGACTACACAAAATTAATGTATCTTTTAAAGGGCAATGTATACGCTTCTACAACAAAACTCCTAGTGAGTTGCAAAAATTATCAGTAAATAAATTCAAACAAATTGTCAAAACCTTCTTGTGTAAAAAGGCCTACTATAAAATATGAGATTATCTAGAGGATAAACAAGCTTGGGACGGGATTTGCTCCAACTTGAAAAATAACAACTAACAAACAGGCTAAAGGTTTCTTCGTCGCTTCTTTACTTTAGTCTACATAACGAAGCGACTAAAATCAAAAATATCACTTTATTTCCGAGTCAGTGTTTAATTATAAAGAATTTGACCAATTTTTTTTTTGTAAGTGTACATTTATTGTATTTATGGAAATAAAGGGATTTTGACTTTGACTTGACATGGTATGTTTAAATAATCATCATCTACATCATCATAGTAGCAGTCAGTAGGTAGTAGGTACAAGCAGGCGATCAGAATGGGATATAATTATTTCGTACAACAACCGCGAACTTTGACAAGTTTACCATCATATTTTGTTAAAGCTGTACCAGAAATGTGACGTAAAATACAAATTTACTTTGACAAGGTTTCGTCCCATTCTCAAAGCACGTGTATTACTTATACTTAAACAAAAGCTATTTTAAGGTGAACATTATTCACCACGCACCGAAAACCATCACTATTGTATTGTGTAGTTAAATAAGATCAGTAATTTATGTATGGTCTGAAATAAATGAAATATTATTAATAATATTATTGTGAATTTTTTCACAAGCTTTTTTGTCTGTCTGTCAGTCTTGCTTACCGCCAATTTTATTTGTTAATTATCAGACGCCTGATGTGTGACGTCACCACCCGCTGTCAATGTCAGCCATTATTAAGTGACGCTGAGCCTTGAAATTGGAATACAATGTAAAAGCGTGGTTGTTTTTGAAGGAAAAATGTGATTTAATTATTTATTTGATCATTTACTTTTTGCTCATAGATTTTTAAATTCTTTTGCATTATTATCTTTCGGGTCTGGGTGTTTGGTATTGTATGTGTCATCTAGAATCCACAATACATGACCTGTTTACATTAGGCTAGATGATGTCGTGTTAAATAGCCATAATTTATTTATTCTTAGCTAGCTATGGCACACGGATTTGCATTCGTTTTTCATTAAAAAAGTTTCCTATAAGTTAATCCACGTCCAGGTGGAATGAAATTAAGAATTACCTACATTGTAGAACGAAATTTAATTCCATTCTGTAGTTTTGGCATGAAGATGTAGCATCCATCTAAACTTTCGCATACATACATAATACGTAATTGTGCTCATTATATTAATAATAAAGTTATTTTATTATTCGATTATTTTAATAGATTACTTTAATAATATTTTTAATTCAATTCAATTCAATACGTTTATTTCAGACAACAAATTTTTTTCAAATACAAAATAAATTAAGGAGTCCATAATTGGGATAAAACATAAAATAAAATAAACTAATAATAAAAATAATCAAAAATAGCTACGTAAAACACTGGTCAAGAGAGTATAATATACGCGCTTGTCCAGTGTTCCTTAAAGAGAGAGTCTGTATCCAGTCTCTCAGAAATGAGCTGTATGTAGCTGTTGGAGCTGTCGCGCACCCAGCGCATCAGGGACGCAGATCTTTTGCGCATTATCGCCGCGAACCCGTCTACTCGTGCATTAGCAAACATTCCTGATGCGCTGCAGAAGCGCGGCAGCCCCATCAGCACCCTGAACGAGTTGTTGTATTGGATCCGCAGGGCATTCCAAGACTTCTTGGTGTGCTTGGCTGCACGTATAAAACGACTGGCAATAAGCCCTGAAAAGCGTCGTTTTCACCTGCTTAGTGCAACTAATAACCTAATGAATATTATTTTATTATTTTTATTTTTTAATTTTAACCTTTTTTGTTTGTTTTAAGTCAAACATCAGTCACATGATTCTAGGGCACCCTGTATAATTAATAACTTCAAAATGCTTTCGCTACAGCCGATCTTACAGGCATATCATTGCTATAACTAAGAGTTGGGCGGCCTTGACCGGAAGGCGGCCCGCCCGCCCTATGACGTCAGCATTAAGTGCCTACTAACAATAGATATGATAAAGCTGCCCGTGTTTTATTCTAGCTTTAATTTAAGGCTTCATAAAAACCTATAGGACTCTTCAATAGACTAGAGCTACTAGTTTCTGTCCGCAGCTTCACTCGTGTTGTTTCTGTGGAAACATTTAAAGGTTATAATTTGTATCCCATGGGAATTGATTTATGGGATAAAAAGTAGCCTAAGTGCTATTCCCGGTCTAGACCTACATCTATGCAACATTTTAACCCAATCCGTTCAGTAGTTTTGGCGTGAAGAAGTAACAAACATTTATAATTAGGCATTTATTATTCACTAGTTTCTACCTGCGGCTTCTTACGTGGTGTTTCTATGGAAACGTTTTATGGTCATTTATATCCCGTGGGAACTGCTTTATGGGATGAAAAGTAGCTTATGTTTTATTCCACGCCTAGAACTGCATGTATAAAAAATTTCAGAGCGATCCGTTTAGTACTTTTGACGTGAAGAGGTAACAAACTAGTGTCATATCGACTTAGATGAAGGTAACATGACTTTGGACCGGAAGACATTCCGGTCCAAAGTCATTTACCTTCATCATTTTTGCGCATTGAGTTCTGAGAAGCACCAATAGATGAAGCGCAAAAATACCTACATTTTTATAATTGTAACGTGCTAACGAACCAGGTGAGTTTAAAATACGTGTGGTAGTGCTCGATCAAACACACAAATATATATAAAAAGCTAGCATGTATAGGGCCTGTACTAAGGGCAGTAGGAACTGGCTCTCCCAGAAACTGAGATCTCTGCAAGACTCTACTCTGGAATCACCAATTTTGGGCATGACAACTGATGTCAGGCTCCCACGACATGTGTTTGAAAAACACTACACAGTGGAACTTCCTTGCAGAGAAGACTGGCAAAACAGCCAGGTACTTTGCAAGAACGGGTGCCTAAATTGGTACACGGATGGTTCCAAAATGGGACTGGATGTAGGCTGTGGAGTGTATGGAGTGCGACCTAGGTTTGGCAAAAGTACAAACCTAGGTAATTACGCCTCTATCTTCCAAGCAGAAGTATTCGCCATCTTAGAATGTGCCGATATAAATCTGGAAAAGCGCTACTCCAACCAAACGATCTTTATCAACTCTGACAGCCAGGCGGCTCTCCTAGCACTGGACTCGAAGGTCATTACATCTAGATTAGTCGAGGACTGTATGTCACGCCTAAACGCGCTCGGCTTGAATAACAGAGTCGTCCTAAGATGGGTACCCGGACACGCAGGAATCAACGGCAATGAGTGTGCCGACGAACTTGCTCGTTCCGGGGCCAAGGGGACTCAGCTGGGCCCCGAGCCGTTCTGTGGCATACCCAAAAGCCTGGCTAACAGAACCCTCTTGGATTCCTGCTACGAGGAAGCTTCCAGGCTTTGGAAGAATTCCTTGGGCATGAGTCACTCTAAGTCATTAATAAAAGCCTTCGATAAACGGTTCACCAACCGAATCCTAGCGCTAAGCAGAAGCAACCTTCGCATCATGACAAGAGCCCTAACTGGACACTGTCGCCTTAACAAGCACATGTTCAATCTGGGTCTAAGCGACACACAATCCTGCAGATTCTGCGAAGAGGCGGAGGAAACGCCTCTCCACCTGCTAGGAGAGTTCGGAGCACTGATGCAAAAACGTAGCATCAATCTGGGCAAGCACCTGCACAGCCCAGACGAGCTACGAGCCATCACCCCGAAGAAAATCCTGCAGTTCTTAGCAGCTGCAAGGGTTAGTGGCGAACTATGAACGTCGCAGCTTCAGGGCTGAACACTCGAGTGGCGATCACAATATAGGCCTATCATGGCCCCAGTGACACGAAAGCCACCTAAAGCAAATAAAAATTTATATATGTATATACATAAAAAGCTCTACCTTCTACAAACTTAAAATACTTATTAGCAAAAATTTATAAGACGAACGATAAAAGACACGTGTTTGAAAAAATTTACTTTTTCGAGGGACTATGTTCAAAAGTAAACGCAACAAGAAAACATGGCTCTCGAAAAGCGGTGACCGTAATTTTACGTGCAGTGATTACAGCCAAGTTTGCAAAGGTTTAGGTAAATTACCTTGGTATTCGATAGCTATCCTGATAATGACTTACTACATCGCCTATATAAACTTAATAATCTTATACGGAGTCACTTAGGGCCAAATTCATAATAAAAATTGCCATTTTGGTCATCACGGATTATCGTGTACTAGGGCCGCCGGTCGCATATCTCGTCATGCCAGCCTTAACGACGTCATCCGGCGGGCCTTTGTTACCGCTAACGTACCAGCTATTCTCGAACCGAATGGTCTGTTGCGTGACGATGGTAAGAGGCCTGACGGCATGACACTAGTCCCATGGGAGTTGGGGAGGCCCATTGTGTGGGACGCTACATGTGTCGACACACTTGCGCCTTCCCATCTTCCGAGGACATCCGTAAGGGCTGGTGCGGCGGCAGATTTGGCCGAGGATCTCAAGAGACGCAAATATGCTGGTCTCGACAGAGCCTACATATTTGCTCCCTTTGGGGTCGAGACCCTAGGTCCGTGGGGTACCGAGGCTCTCCGGGTTTTTAAAAAGTTATCTGAGCGTCTGGTCGACGCGACGCGTGACCCGAGAGCTGGCGGATATCTGGCGCAGCGCATCAGCATTGCCATACAGCGGGGCAATGCAGCCAGCGTCTTGGGGACGCTTCCGACTGGTATAATATGGATCAGTTGAGCTACCTGTAGATTGTTTGCAACAGTCTGCAGTTAGCTTAATTGTTTCAATTGTAAATACTAGTTATAATTTGATTGTAATTTTCTTTGTTAATAAAGGCCATTGCCGCATTAAAAAAAAATAAAAAATATAATCAAATGTATTCAAAATCAGGCTGGCTGCTAGAGTCTGTGCCAGTGGCTTCGACCAAGTAGAATTGTTTTTTTTTTTTGCGCGGTACCCTAATTGTTTGATAGTTATTCTGCTATTCGGGACGTACAAAAATCAAACCAATCAAGCCTTATTAAAATCGGTCCAGCGGTTCTTGGTTTTTAAATTGACTAACCCGAATTGGTTTTATATGTTTAGCTCTTGTTTTATTTATTTATTACTTCTGAAGTTATGGGGATGAATCTTTGTCTAGCTCGATGAAGTCATAAACTACCCATAACACAAACTCTGCTTAGCTTGGGGAAGATAATGAAAAAAAAAGAAAGAAGAAAGAAAATCAATTTATTGGCTCACACATCAGAAAGGTACACATTGCTGCTGAACTATGTATTTCTCATTTCCATGATCTTGGGCCATAACTATAGTGACCCAGTCCTTTGCGAGGCAATAATTATTATTATTATTTATCCCGAAAAACAAGTGCGAAAGCGCAGGAAGACAATAAATGGTTTATAAACTTGACGCCGAACGTTTTTAACAAAACCTAAGCTATACAACTTCCTCAACCATTCGTCTATCGTTCCTAAAAGTATTGTTTCGAGCTCCCGTTTGCGACTTGCCCTAGTTACTTAACGGCAGTTACTGGCTTTACGGCAGTTTGTTATTGTAGCCATGGATAATGTCTTACAGGTGTGGAGCGTTTAGACGCGGCCAATGGACCCAGTGCTTGCTAGGTTTTAGTGGAAAAACGGTAGACCATATCAACACCTTTCTAGCTAAACCTTAATATCGAACATCGGCTGCGTAGTTCCTCTACTAAAACAAAAGAGGTCGCGGTTGTTTTTTTTTGTAATGATTTGCAAGCTTAGAGCATTAAACCAGAACGGAGTCGACACTCATAGGCGTACCCCCTCTGCCAAAGGTACGAGAGCGGCGGTCATACCCGTTATATAAAACTAGTTGCCGCGCGTCGGCCGCCAGTTGCCGGTTGCAGTGTTTTTTGGTGCAAAAATAGGTCAGAAACTTCAAACCTACAAAAGGATAATATTACATTTCATCTGTAAGTATTATTTTGTCCAAATACAATTAAATAATGCACTTAATTAGCAAAAATAGAAAAATATTCGTCTGTACTATGGTGTTGCCAGTAAGTTATACAGTGTAATATTCTAGAGCAAGTTTCGTAGTTGAGTTAACACTAAAACTGAATATTTTATTTTACAATCATTAATAAAATTGTCCTATTGTAATGAACCAATAATGATTATTATAGATTCGTGTGATTTTTAGGGAAATACTGCAATATCACCGCATTTATATGGGTACATTTCAAAATTGCAAAGATTTTTAGAAAATACTTTTATTAGTTAATTTATTATGCATGTTTTAGATTATTATTACACTTTCTAGTTGAATTATATTTTCAGTCGACATTTTACCAAAAAATATCAGTTTCGACTTAAAGAATCTGGCAGCACCTCAACAAATTTTGTGATGGGACTACACAATCAGATATATCGATATTCTTTTTGTTTTAATTTATAATTTTTAATGATAGCACAATCGCGAATATCGATATCATTTTCTTATACAGGGTGATTTTTATTAGTGGATGATAATTTGAGAAATGAATCTACCCATGAAATTGAAACTTCCCCCAAGAAATTTAGGTTGAAATAAGACAAATATTTTATGAAATATGAGAAATATTTTTGGACATACCATGATAAATTACTTTTGTAAGGGTAGAAGAGATCTAAACACTATCACCTATATTATCATATTATGACCTGTCTTTTAGACAAAGTAGTTCAGTTTCGTACAATCATCCCACAAAATATCAATCACTTATAAAATTTCGTTATTCGTTTTCTTACAGATTTCCAAAGGATATTGGGATTCGATCTGTGTGGGTTAAAGCATGTGGGAACCATGAACCATGGACTCCTAAACGAACGAGCACCATTTGCTCCGCACATTTCATAACTTCCTTTTTCATCACACAGTCAAATAACAAGAGAAGATTGAAACAGGACTCCATCCCAACTAAACCATATATCTTGTTTCTGTTTGCTTTGCAATCCTAACAATCTTCTAATAGCTAATATATTACTTTTAATATTAATTAATTTTAATAGCTAATGAGAGGTTATCTTAGAATAGCTTAGCAAGCTTTATAAAACGAGGAGAACAATTAAATAGCTATTAAGGTAAACTTTATTCGACCACAAAATACCAAATAAAAGCATGTTGTCCTTTATGTGTATAACGCTGCTGCATCCAGTAGTGTCTGATTGTCTGACACTGGATTTTTACAGGATTTCTCAATATTCAGGTTTTTTTCTAAAATAGGCATCAAGTAGTAGATTGCTTAAAAAATGTCAAGCAGTAATTTTGTATACGTAGTTAATTAGCCCCTGTCAAATAACAATGTACGTTAGGAAACCGAAAACCTAACTGTAGAATTTTACTTTCCAATTTGTCTTTTTAAAATTACGTTTAAACATACATGTAGTGTATTTGTTATTAAAACCCTTTATTCTGACACCCTACTTGATGGGTTGTTTATGACGAAATAAAATTCTACTACACATATATTAGTAAAATATTATGGCTTTCGAGACTCTACAGATAAAGAGAAATCCAATGATTCCTTATATTTAAAGTCTGTCCAGCCGTTAAGACTACAGGTGAAACCAATGAATGATACATAAACACATTCAAAAATTATTACCCCCCGCTCTTTTGGCAATTGGGTAAAAATAATCAAGTGTTCCTGGTAAACTTTAGAATTCATCGATAGTCGAATATCGATAATTTCAAGCACTAGCATATTTCATTATTGCTGCAATTGTGTTGTATACTGACAGACATCATTACGAGTGCGACTGTGTGAGTATGCGATTGTGTGCGTGTAATTTAAGAATGTGTGCGATAATAATGTTGTGTGCGTTTATAGCGACGTGATTGAAAAGTCTATGTGTGTTACCTCACCCCCCGCTGAAAGCGGCAGAATTTTTTGGGTATGTATTGTTGCGCGTGACTTCTCCGTTCTGGTTGAATGCTCTAAGTTTGCAAGGTAGTGACAAGTGAGCGGTTATACATTAGACCGAGTCCAAATTAGAAACAAGATCATAGACGGTTGTTTAAAAGCTTATACGGTAAACCAAGGGATGTAACTATAACGGTTAAGGTACCTGCCCTTACTGTCCCGTTTCAAAAATCCACTCTGTACCTCTATATAAAGCTGATTTTAAATTTTTCTTGTCTAAGTGCTTATTTTATAAGACTAAAGTTATTGAAATCTGAATTTGAAATCTACTGTCTATGTAGATCAATTACTTCAATACCATCAGTTTCAAAACAAGAGCTAGAAGATTTAAATACTCATTTGTTTGTCCATTACATTATTAAATCACGTACACACCAGATACAATAATTTAAAACATATCTATCCTCACTAGCAGTTCTGCTTGACATACAAACAGCACCTGACAAACTACCAAACTGACAGAATTCTGTCTAAATAATGAGGTTGACGAACGATTCAAATTATTCGCAAGATAATAATAGCATCTAACTATTTCGTTCACTAAACCGGCTTATGGACGGTATCCAGACGTGAACAAAACATAAATATTGTTATAACAGACTTTGGACCTAGGCCAAATCAGAAACAAGATCAAAGGCAATTGACCATAAGGTTATAAGGTTAACCTAGGGTAGAAACATGTGTACATTTTCGGAATTTCGGGTGAATAACACAAGTGGCGGTCAAAATAATAGTATGGGTGCCGTTAATAAAAACGAAAACTAAAAAAGATAACATGCCATCACGAGACTGAAACGGCAAGGGACCGGGACAAGCATTTCTGGCGTCGGGCTCATGATCCTTCATGGGCCCGACGCCACAGGTGATTTTGCCATAATCACCACGCTTAACACGTGGATTGGTGATCGCAATGGAGGTGTAAAAATGCACAGAAGGACGCTTCCTTCCTCTGGTAGGTACCCTTAGTCGGCACTTACAACATCCACGGGTCGATTCGTCCGCCGCGACCGCCCAACCACGCCAGTAAGTAAGTTTTACCTAATGAGGTGACTGGCCAGGCGAGTGATGTAAACGCAGCACTAAGCTACAATTTTACGGCACACCTCTGGGAGCCTCTTTGCTTAATATTTTCGTTTCATTGCTTGTATTGTTTGTTTCGTTGTGTAATCATCTTTCGCTGCTCCGCGGGGAAATATTTATTTGCTGCCATAGAGGGTAGTTTTGTTTTATGTGGGTGGGAGATGTGTTTTGTACAACAGGACACAGTAATGTTGTGACCTATTCCCTATTATTCCCGTTTTGCCGTTATTTTGCACACAGGATCTATATGATTCACCCTAGACATCGATTTTCCTAGGGAAGAATGGACCAAAAAGGACAATGCTAAGAAAAAATAATCGCTGTTTATGGTAAAGCCTGCTGATTTTTATACTTACTTCGTACTAACCTGTAGCAGCCCGGAGTCAGGAAGTTGGCGGTGTTACACCCCCGTGCCTCGGGTAGCACTTTGAGCTATTGGTCCTGCGCCCGACCTCTCCCCGGTCGAGTCGTTCTGACATCATCTAATTTGAATGAAAATTGTTAGTGCCATACACGCATGATTGGATTGAAGCACTGGTGTCAATTAATAAAAATTAAATAGTAAAGAGCTCTAATCAATATGATTTTTTCACAAAATAATATGAATTAGAGTACTTTTTTCAGATAGTTGTTTGGGATTCCTTAGAATAATTTTGATGAGCTAATTAGTCCAAGTGGTAATTTTCTATACCAGTATTTCAACAAAACGTTTACTTACAGCACGTCCTAGAAACCAAACAGTTCTGCCTAAAAGTCGGGAGTTTTCCCAAATTATCATTAAGCTCCCGCACGTCAACGTGAACCATTAAAAACAGCTTAGTAACCATTTTCCAGAATTAGAGGGTTAAATAAGCGTTGAGTGGACATTCTATTTTTTTGATATTTATGAATGAAATTTGTTAGTTCCTCACACGCATGACCAAAATAATGAAAATTTATTATTTGTATAAAATATGATACATGCTAAACAGTTGTTTGGACATCATTATAAGTACCTATGTAAATATTTTTGTGATTGGATGTCGTGCCCTTCCATACAAATACATGGATTTAACTAATAAACTTTAAAATTATTAATGGTTATCTAAATGCAAATACAAAAATATCTCTTGAGCTGTTCCTCTAAAGCTGAACGCGCACCTGTCCGCGTCGCAGGAGCGTCATCGAATTTCCTCATGGCCTATGACATGTATGTATGTATTGTGTGTGTCTGACGGCTGCTCTTGAGGACACCGACCCGATTGAGGCACTGATGTCAAGTTTGTGCGATCTGAATTGACATCGTCACTACCCTCCTTCTTGAGCAGTCGGGTAAAAATAGAGCTGTCAACATTCACTCAACTTCCTTTAGGTACTATTCTTGAACCCTTGCGTTGTATTGTATTAGGGCACACTTAGAAGGAATAAAACTATTAAAATTATGTATTCAGTTTCCATAAAATACATATTAAATCTCTACGTAACCCTCATTTTTCTAAAAATCCAAGTTTGATTGTAACTTTAATTAAACTACCTAAGCACCTACCGTTCATTTTTTTAAATTACGGTACTGTACTGGCTAATTCTGTGATGCAGCGACCACTTAAAATTTCTCCCAGGAATTATCTAGCTTGCTCGAATACCAATTATACATCACATCAAATGCTTATTTTTCTGCTTTAGCTGCAGCATTATTTATAAATATGCAGCCACTCCAGCCATTATGAAAATTGACTGATAAAATTCATGGAGTTATTAATAACTAACCTAATTGTAAAATATAAGTGCGTAACTACTCATCAACAGGGAACATTTTATTGTGCTTGGTTAATAAAGTACATACATTGTAACGTAAAAATCACTCAATAAATACAACATCGAATGGTAGTACATAATGTGGGGCCGTAGCCAATCTTATTAGACATACCTATTAATTATTTAATTAGCTTTAAGTTTCGTTTTAATAATAGTTGTGTAATAGGCTGGAATAGGCTGTAATAGGCGGGCTGTCCAGCAATGGAACGCATTGCCGGTCTCAGTAGCGTGCTAAGTCACTGACTATATTCAAAATAAAGGAACAATTTGTCCTGTTGTCATTGAATTGCCTTGTTTCCCTCTATAAAAGATAAATAGTAGTTATGTATGTATATAAATAATAAAATAGTATGTAAGATTTATAATAAGTAGTATGTACGTATTATTAATCATCATCATATGTATAGTATATATTTGCTAATATTCTAAGTAGTAAATACCTAAATTAATATTATGCACACAGATGTACAATGCCACAGATGTGCAAACCCATGTACAATCCAACGATCCTATTCATTCAAGGTTGTCTGGGAGAGATCGTTCTTGAGCGATAAGACCGCCAATTTTCGCTTAATCCATAATTATTCTTTTGTAAGTTATTTCTAAGTTAAGTGTGCAATAAAGTATTATCTATCTATCTAATATTCAAGTGTGCCTAAATGTAATGTGTTTTTCAGTAAGTAAATTATTGTATATATAAAAAGCAGGACATAATTTTCAACATCAACAAGATAGTTCATAAGTTATTTTGTGTTTGGAAAAAACTTATTTAAGTAGATATAAATATTACATTTGTTTTTATTTTAGTATACCTAAGCATAGAAAATACTAGACCCGGAATAAATTCTTGCAGAATACCCAAACACTTTTTGTCCTGCAGCGGAAATAAAACCCGCTACTCAGTCTCAGGCGGATTTCAATGGGCTAAAGAGGTCGTCGTTGCAATATAGATATTTTTGATAATAACCATTTTAGATTTAAGCGGTGCATAAAAAAACATATCTTTTTATATTATTAATCCAGTAACAATGATTGTAAATGTTTTTCCTTCTTTTTTTCGTCTTAGAGTAATTTAAATCTAATGCATGCAACATCATTTTCTCTATGTTCACATATTTGATTTCAATCTAGATCAAACTTGTAAAAGTACTATAAGTTTATATATAATTCGATTATTATCTGATTTGTGAATGAATAAACAAATAAATGAAAGAAAGAATGGTGTAAGTTGCACTCCTATTCACAGTATTTATAAGACAATCCGCAATCAGAATGGTATTTGGCCATAGTAAATGTTCGTCCGCTTTTGTTTCAGTTCGAAATGGACTCATCCATAGCCATAGTAAACGTTCCATCCCATTCTTATCGCGCGCGGATTAGGGACATAGCATACACATCCAACCCGCTGCCGCACAGCACAAAAATGGCCGTTCAAATTTGGGCTTTTTTTTGTAACAGAAAATCTTTTTTGACAATGAAAATTACAATCAAACTATAAAACAAATTAGAACTAGTATTTACAATTGAAACAATTAAGCTAACTGCAGACTGTTGCAAACAATCTACAGGTAGCTCAACTGATACATATCAATACCAGTCGGAAGCGTCCCCAAGACAATGGCTGCGTTGCCAATTTGGGCTTAACATTATTTATATACATACATATCCATTCATACGTCCAGCCGGTTCGCCTGCACTAGCCTCAAACGTCCGAGCTTCGCGCTGAAAAATCACGGCGCTTGAAGCAAGTTGTACGATCATTCTGGTTTTTTCCGGGCGCGCGAGGACAGCGACCTTGCTGTCGCCGCGTGGACAGCGTGTTGTCTACACGATTTTGAGGCGGAGGCGTGTTGGTGCTGTGCTGGAGCGGTGCTGGAGCGGTGCGGCCTATGTATGCGACAACCTTTAACACATTATTTTCCATATCATTATCTTCCTTACAAACTTTTACAAAAACCCACGACATTCAATAAAACTTTCCAAAATCGCCCAATAAACTTTTCCAAAACCATTCAATAACTTTGCCTCCAATTTGCCTGAATCCAAGATGGCGGCTCGTATCGTGTCGCTCTATTATTAAAAACATGGAGGTTATAAAATGTATGTGTCCTTCATCCTACTTTAGCACCACAAACCATTTTTTTCCGTCGTAAACTATACTCGCGAGCTTTAAACTGGAATCGGTTCATTGCGATTTGATCAAGACAATTTTTTTCAATTTTCATATGATGAACTAAGGATTGTGGTAGGTATATCATTTGAAAGGTAATTTTGTTAGCTATCAAACTCTTCTGATATATGTAAATACCAATAAATTATTCACCTTGCGTCATGGAACGTAATCACAAAAAACATCAATTTTTCAAACTAAACACCATATTGTTTGGAAGTCCTGAAATCCTATAAAAAGTAGATTTTTATGAAAATTGGTCGTCAGTCCAATGTTTTACTTTACTGGGTACAGTTGAACTTAAGAAAAATGGAAACCGCAGCCACTGAAGCCACTCAAACTGGTCTCAGCGTAGTATCGCTCGACAGCTTCACCTAACCCAGTCTTGCTTCTCCAAGGTGTTCAAGAGGTTACTGGGAACTTAGTTAGAGACCAGAATGTGGACGACTGCGATGCACTACGTCAAGAGATGATAGATTTATTGTTACCACTTCTCTCCGAAATTCACACCTGACTGGCGAAGACGTCCAGCAGCAGCTCAGAGATGTTCGAGGGAGGGCTGTGAGCGGGCAAACAGTCAAACAGACAACAAAAAAGAAGCGAACTTGACCCAAAAAAGGAAAGCCACGGAACCCAAATTGTCTCCAGCCCACCGACAAGCACGGCTTCAGTTTGCTCACGGTTACTCAGATTGGGATATGGCAATGATAGATAGATAGATAGATAGATAATTTATTCTTTATAAAATTAGTTACATACATTGGTTAGCAATGCCTTAAAAGCCTACGTTAGGTTAGTCTAAGCATTGGGTTCTCTTCTTTTTTAAGTCGAATTTATTATTATCTTCTGTAGTAAACATACTTAGAATTAAATTGTCTAAATATTGTAAGTAAGTCGCTTATAAATAATCCTAAATCTTATACAAACCATCACAGATTGGAGTCGAGTGCTGCTCTCTGGCGAAACCAGAACGCGCCTACGTAGCGACCGTCGACGTAGAGTCTATAGGAGCTTGGGAGAGCAATTCACACAATGCTGTTTTGTGGAAACATTGGCGTACGGGGGTGGGTCTGGTATGATGTGAGAGGGGATTTATATTGAAGCAAAAACCGAGCTAAATTATATACCTAGTGACGGCCGGGGAGGCGGACTAACCGCTATATTGAGGGGGGTTAATAAAAACATTGTAAGAAAAAATATTTTTTTGAAATTACTGCCTATTCATTTAGACGTCCACAACTTCGACCTATTGCAGTAATTCCCTAAATTTAGGAAGGAAATTTAATTAATTTTAAATCTTATTGATATCACTTCAAAGGTACCAAATTACTTTTCAAATGATATACCACAATTCATAGTTCACTGCATATAAATTGTAAAAACTAGTCTTGAACATCCCGCCATGAAGCGATTCCAGTTTAAAGCTCGCAAATGTATTTTCATGTCAGATAACGGCCTACCTTCTTAGTTGCACGAAACGACAAAGTTGCTGAACAGGGTCAAATTTTGCAAAAGCGTTTATTGTATACCAGTTTTAGAAAATTGTTAATGCTCAGCTATTATTATTTTTATCGTTGACTCTACGGTGTGCGTCGTCCTAATTGGCTAAGGATCGCGCGATGCCCATCGCGCGGTTGCCAGATCTCAGACAGTGATCGCGCGTTGACGCGTGACCAATTAAGACACTCTAGATAAAATTATGTTTATGATTAATCTCGTCGTGCGACGAGATCGCATCGTATGGTCGTACGATCGTTACCCAATTAGGACAACACCTACGATCCACTTGTTTATGGCCGTAAACACATCAATTAAATTTTTATTTACACTTACGACACTAGTAGTCAAATCTCTTGTAAAATACATCTTTTTTTTTCCGAATTGATGCTGAAAAGAAATTTTATCATAAATTAGTAACATATAGAAATGATCAGATTAGCCGAACAGCCGATTGTTTGGTACGGTGATTAAGTAATCTACGATCAAAATATTGTAATAATGTACAAGTCAATGGAAATTGATATCTACAATCCCGAATTTATATTGACAAAAGATTCGATTATTGATTTGTTCATATTTAATCACCGTACAAAAAACCGGCGGTTACTCTACTGCCCACCGAAAACACACCCTAAATAAAATATTCCATACCAATACAGGTTAGTATATTATTATAATATTCTCAGCCTACCTACAAAGTAAAGGTAAAGCAATAGGAATATTCTATCAAAATGTTAGAACGGTACAGTAGTAGCTTTGTACGATTGTTGTCTCTTACCTTAACTTTTAGGGTTCTGTATCCGAAGGGTGAAAACGGAACCCTAATACTAAGCCTCCGCTGTCCATCCGTCAGTCCGTCTGTCACACGGCTGTATCTCATGAACCGTAAGAGGTAGACAGTTGAAATTTTCAGAGAAAGTGTATTTCTTTTGTCGCTATAACAACATAGAATAAAATTAAATAAATATCCAAATTAAAGGGATCCATACAGAAAACGTGATTTTTTTGGCTTTTTCGCTCTTCGTTTGTCAAGGCTGTATCTCTTGAACCACAATAGGTAGGCATGTGTTTCTAAGACCATCATCATCATCATGAGATAGAAAGTAAGTTAAGAATTTAGTGCCATAGCGCTCTGTATTAAGCTTACCGCATCTAAACTGCGACTAAACACTTAATACAATTTTTGTTAACATGGCCTTAACCTAAAAATCACTGTTATGTCGTTGATTTTTTGACACTTGATGCTGATTTGAGCTCTTTCTAACGTTTCATATCGCTGACAATTATTTTACGCTAAACGCCAAAAAAGAATTTTGTATTTTTGTGTTGTGAGTTGCTCACAGACATTGGATAATGGTACGTACTCGTAGTTACTAGGGTGAAATTTAAGTCGTTGGCATCCAATTCGTTAGGTTTCGTTAGTGGTGTCATGGTTTAGAGGGATGCATCGAAATAAAATTCACCCTGTATAGTTAATATGTGATAATCTCTCGATAATATCTGCCAGCACTCTGTCAATACTCGAGTGTCTACGTTTCTTTTTACGAAACATGTAAGGATAAAATAAGCAGCATTGGCTACTGTCCTGGACACGACGAGCCTTCATAGTTTGTAGGAACGATGACTTTGTGCGGACTGAATAAGGCTCAAAATTATGCGACAAACACTACATAGCTACAGAATAGATAATAGTGTTTATAGGGCATAGATTGTGTAATAGTTGTGGGCGCCCGACTCGCAGGTACTTGCCTATTTATAGATTGATTTCTCGAATGAATGGAAACAAAAGACAAGGACAATAAAAATGTTCTAGAATAAAGAAAGAGATAGGTAGGTCTGGATGTTAGGCGAATTTTCTCGTAGGTTTTGAAGGACAAAATTGGGTATAAAAGCCGAGCCTTTTCGAAGTTTAGTTAAGTTCAGATCTAAGCGAACACACGGTGGTAATAAGAGTGCAAAGTGGGAAATAAAGGCAAAATACAGAAAAAGGAGTTTTATTTGGAAGAAAGTAAATACAGTCCACCACAGCTACCTTAGCATCGATTGGGCCTTATGAATAAGTAAGTAGGTAACTGTACCCCTGCTTAATATTTCAATTACAAAGGTTCGAGTCATTTATTAAGGCTTTCGGGGTAAAATTTGGATAAGACGGTAGGGACTAACCTTGGGACATATATGTTTGGCTGAAAAATGGTGAATACTTCTCTGTTTACTTCTTTTGTCTGATCTGTCTGGTGTAGGTTAAAAAGGCCTACTATAAAATATCAGATTATCTAGAGGATAGAGGAGGTTTTGCGTTGTGTTTTATTGTAAATAAAGTTTCATCTTGATTGATGTATACTTAGCTATTACTGTTAATTTTGAGAATACTGTATACTGTTTGTGCCTCAATAAAAGAAAAATAAAAATTAAATTAAATTAAGGCCGACCGACGACGTGGACGAATATTGAAATGGTGAGTCATCCACAAACATTAAATAATAAATAAATAAATTTATTATGAATTAAATAATATTTATTTATGGAAATTAAAACTTATTTGTACCTATCTACCTTTTAAGATGTAAGTAATAACAATAGCTAAGCTACCCACGTTTTTTCGCCCTAATCAATTTGATGTAACAAAATACTTACTTCCTGCTAAAAATATCTTCTGTAATAAGAAAGTACGTTACGAATTTTCAAAGTTAATTGCTAAAGATTTATTTGACAAAAAGCTTGGGACGGGATTTGCTCCAACTCGAAAAATAACAACTACCAGGCTAAAGGTTTCTTCGTCGCTACATATAAAAAGCTCATCTTATTTTGGTAACGCACGTATTGAACTAGAAATGTGACTTATAACAATTTATTGTGCCTTGGGACAAATGTTTGTACGATCCGCAAATATTTGTTTCGGGTGTTCTGGGTATTTTCTATGTGTAATAATAAAATACCTATCGATGTAGTGTATTGTATTAAGTATAACAGTCATCAAGTACCCATAACACAAGCTCTGCTTAGCTTGGGGCTAGATGATGATGTGTGCTGGACAACCCGTCCAGTATTATTTGTTTTATTTTATTTATTTATATATTATTTGTTTATATACTATATTTTATCTATTTACATATATATTTACGTTTCTTCGTCGCTTCTTTACTTTAATCTACATACCGAAGCGACTGAAATCAAAAATATCACTTTATTTCCGTGTCAGTGTTTAATTATTAAGAGTTTGACCTTTTCTTAGTACATTTATCGTATTTATGGAAATAAAGAGTTTTTTACTTTGACTTTGACTTTGAAATAAGGTGTTTTGCTGGCGTTTTTGCTTATATTCGGAGGTAAAGCTGAAATCATTTATAATATTACTATAGCCTCCATAAAAGGTTCACATTTTGTACTTTGGTTTGTTAAAACGAAACTGAGCCTTCATGCTTGCTCCGTTACGCTGAATAGGGGATACTCTGATCCAGTTGGCAACTGTAACAAATTTAATTTATAACACTTACGAATAACTCAATCTCTTGATCAAAAGTTTCTTGCTGTACTTATCTCATCAGTACTTATAAGTCCACAGCTGAACGTGCACCCCCAATGGGGGTTTTCATAATCACCACGCGTGACAAGTGGATTGGTGATCGCTGTAAAGGTGTTAAAATACACAGAAGAAAGCTTCAGCCCACTCTTATGACATCCATCGGCTGACTAAAGGTCGATTCCTACGGAGCAATCGCACCGACAACTTAGCTCTTGTTAAATAACCTTCATATCCATTCCCATTGCTAAACCACAGAACTCTGAACAACTACACAAAAATTCAATTAGAAAATGGAAAAATTCAGAAATTCGTATTTCCCAGAAATGTCTCCCCTAGGATTAAAGGAAAAGAAAACAATTGGATTTTTTACCGGCGCCGTAAATAGAGATTTTTTTCGTTAAATAAGTTATGGGCGTCCTAATAGAGAGGATACCAAAGGTAAGGACTTACGATTATTACACAAACCATATATAACTGAAAATTAAAGTAAACAATCATACACGTACAGATAACGGCAAAAATAACTACACAAGGTCGATTTTACAACATCATATTTGGATTCTCCATGCCAAAATTCATACAATTACTTTTTGTATTAAGTGATTACAAAAATAACATTAAGGGTACAGGTAAAGATTATACAGCAACTATTATCTTTACCTGTACCCATAATAAGATTCATGGATAAAGAAAAAGCTCTACAAAGTACTATCAACCTTGAGGCGAGTGGAAGCCCTATAAAACACCTTTAACATTGAGAATTTGAGACAAAGAGAGAGAGCCAATTTAAAAACAACAATTGTAAAATTCAAACTATAACTCTCCGCCAGCAGAAACAGGTACGGCATTAAATAAACTTTGACAGATGTATTTAAATCAGCTCAATTATTCTACGTTTTATTCTAAGAAACTCATGACAAATTGAATTAAACCCATTTTAGTAAGTATTAAGTAAATAAAACATAGTCTCAATTACCTGACGTGTTTCATTTGGTAATTACTTGTAAACCAGCAAACTGAGGTGTAAACAAGGATTAAGTATTTAGAGGTTGATTAAGTACTGAAACTTGGCCTGAAAGCTGAAAGCTGTAAGCTTCGTGCGGTACGGAGTTCACTGAGCTTGTATCCACACTTTCAAAATGGAACTAAACCTTGTCAAAGCTAATATTTTACACATAACTGGTACAACCTGTACGTTGTCAAAGTAGGGTGGATGGAACTATAGCACATAACAACCTATCTGGTATCTCTTTTGCAAACTTTCTTTGAAAAGAATATGCTTGGTTTTTGTCTAATCGTAGGTATACCTCAAAAAAATCGTATTGTAAGAAGGCCTCGTGTTTTATTCCATACCTCTTTCTTAGAATGCAATACATTTCTTTCGTTACTTTTTCGCAGAAGGACGGGCGGCATGACGTGATCTAGGTTAGGGCGTAGGTGCGTAGAGGTGCTACGACGTAGCCTCGTAGAGTCTCTACGGTGTAGGTGCGTAGAGGCACTACGTCGTAGGCGCGTAGAGGTGCTACGTAGCCTGTCTAGGACAAGAATCTTACAAAGATCTTATTTTTTTTAGTCTCTTTAATCTCATTTAAAGTTGGGTGGCCATTGTAACCTTATAGATAAGGTGTAGGCGCATAAATTAACTACGGCGAAGGCATACGGTTTTACATAATTTTGTCTATAAGTAGCAACTGTAGGTTAAGTAGGTGTTTAACTTTTATATTTGTACAAATATTAGAAATGTGAATCCGTCTGTCTGTTACCTTTTTGGGCCTAAACGGGTGAACGAATCTTAATGAACGTATCTCAATCATGTATCTCAATGTAGATCAATTGATGACAATCAGGGACGTGGGGGCTATTTTTTATCTGAAAATTGCGCGTGAAGTGGCGGGCAGAAGCTGTTAAGACTATGTTTCAACAATAAACTGCTACGTAGGGAAGAAAACAAAGGTATAATCCATGTGCGATCAGAGTAGGACAGGAGGTAGGGTATAAGGTATATAAGGTATATACCTATATATATATATATATATACCTATATATATATATATAGGTACCTGTTTAAGTTTATTTCGTTTAATTTTTCTATGGACATGGCAAGTACGTACAAATATTACCTAAAGTTATTTACATTTCTCATACAATTTGCACGTTGTCAAGCTTTAAACTGGAATCGCTCTATGGCGGGTTTTTGGAAAAATAAATTAATACAATATGCATTCTAACCGCGCGCGGATTTTACCAAGTAGTTAAAACATTACTGAAAAATAATCATTAATATGTTTACTGTACGTATTACATGTTTTATGTGGAGGGAGGAAAATTCAGCATTGGACATAGAAACGTCTAATGGTGATTTTGTGATGATTAAAAAGTTTAAAAACAATACAGAAATGTACTGATATAAAATGACTTCTCTACTTCATACCGGTTTTACAGCTCTGTACTCGTTATCGAACACTGGGTGGCTTTGACCGTGTTGTTCGGATGATTATGCTTATTATAAGACAACTATTGTTTTTGTCTACCAAGGGGTCGTGGATTCATTTATCTAAGGGGTAACTGTCAGGGTAGACATTATCAAGAAACAGTTTAGTGTTTTGTAATGGCAAGCTTTGAAGTCTCAATTTAGTTTTAAATCTTTTGTTTTGGTTTTTACAACAGTGAACGGCAGAACCAGTTTCTCGAACCGAACGTTAGTTTGAACCACTTAGTCAAATTAACGTTTGAGAAACTGGCTATGCCGTATAGAAAATGCAAAATAAAGGTCCAGGAAACCTTAAATAACGATTAACAAGATGTTTCGATCAATGATTTGCAAGCAAGGTCTATTAATATTTGTTTATAATCAACCCAACTAGCACATTAGTCCGCAATATCTCAAGGGCAAAGAGTGAGTACAAGCGATGCGATTTTTATGTTTTTTGAACTGGCAATGCCATTCTATCATTGTATAGTATTAATGGTTGAATGAAACTCCAAAACACACTTTGCAGTAGCACGCACTGTCCCGACGCAATTGTCATTCAAAAATAATGATACAATACAACAAAAAGCAAGGTCACTTCATACAGAAGAAAAATGAGCATTGTCCATCGATATATATGTATGTAACTGTCCATGGTTGCCCGTTTGACGCTTGTTTATTTGTATTATTTTTTGAAGTAATTTTGTTTTTGATCTTTGTGTGGCGCGGCGTGTATTTATTTTATTTTAGTACGCAAATTTTGTATTTGATAAAACTTCTGTAAGGATTGCTAAACATAGAAATACAACGAATGTTCTAATGCTAATCTAATGGCGCGCGCATTACACCATACTATGGCATAGCGAGTACCTTAATATCACAGACGTTTCCTTAATCCGCAAGATGGCAGCAGCGGCATATCTTCTATCCGTCCTATCTCCTTAGAATAACAAATGTAATGACTTGAGTGTCAAGTCGTAAAGTATGAGTTGTTGTAGATGATGCCACAAGGGTTGCGGCGTGCTGGGGAGTCGCGCTTGGTAATTCTAATAAGCTTCGCACATTTAATTTCCAACGTGGAAACACAGCTGCTTTGTAGATACATACCACAGGAGACCGAGTTCTAAAAGCCTTTCCACTATCGCGCGGAGCATGCGTGAAATCGCAAATCATTAGTTTGGATCCAATTCGCATATCCTTTGTGGCTTCGCGTCACGTTCGCACCTCGTTCCCGTATTTTATCGGTCTTCATATCAGTTTGCAAGGCGCGCGTGATCCGCGCGCGAGTGTGGAAGTCCTTAGCAGTTTTGTCAGCAAGCCTGTGTCGAGGAATAGAGTAATGTAAGCCTAGAGATATAAGAAGATATAATCCGCGTACTTAGGTAAAGAATGGAATTGAGAATAACGCCATCAGTCATGCTATGATTGAATTCAAACTGAGATGACAAGTGACGTCATGCTGAAGCCCAACCTTTAACTACGCAAGATATACCGTACGTACCAAAAAAAAGTATGGAGGCAACCACAACTAGAAACTGTTTAAGAGTAATCTACGTCAAATTATAGTTTCTAATAATAAATTGGTTATTTCACAGCATGCCACAGTCGTGTACAAGAACACAAGCGCAGAGCAGTAGATGAAATACGATATTATGAGGAAAAATGTATGAGATGTATGAAAGAGGGCTGTGGTCCGGGGGCGGAGACAAATGGAGCTGCTTCCCGGGACATGATGAAAACTTTATTTCACTTCTTTTTGCAATCTTACCTGTGGTTGGTTTTGATCACGTTGGCAGATGGCTGGTTTTATCTTTTGCCGACTTCAGAAAACGTGAAGGTTCTTAATTCAGCTGTATATTTGCTAACATATAATTTAAATATAATCATACTAGTTTTTACTCGCGGTTTCGCACGCGCTGCTCTATGAAAACGATTAAAAGTTATTTATATCCAATAAAAACTTATTTATGGGATAAAAAGTAGGCTATGTTGTAAACCAGGTCTAGAACTACCTTATGTCAAATTTCATTCCCATCCAATCCGTAGTAGTATTGGCGTGAAGTGATAACAAACTTCCAAACTTGCGCATTTATAATATTAGTGTGATTCTCTTATAAACTTGGGCATTTATAATATTAGTGTGATTCTCTTAAAAATCAAATCAAAAAATCAAAATCAAAATATTTTATTTCTTTAACTTAATCTATATACATCTTTAATTGCTTTGGAAACCTCCTTTTAAGTATAGAGATACCTGTGTTAGGAGGTTTCGCTCCTGCCTTATGGAAAATCACTGCAACAGATTAAGTTAATTTAATGTAGGTATTATACATAACTTATGCTCTATAAAAACTAAAAACTAAAATCCAATTACCTAATGTTGCCGTTTATTTTATTGTCTTGTGTACGTGGGTGTAGTGTGTGGAGGTGGGTCAATTTGTGTGCACTATCACAAAACTATCTCCAGTAGGTTTTCCGTGTCCTGGTATGTAAGGGTCAGTAGCAGTAGTATAAACTTTCGCATTTATAATATTAGTGTGATTCTCTTATAAACTTTCGCATTTAAAATATTAGTGTGATTCTCTTATAAACTTTCGCATTTAAAATATTAGTGTGATTCTCTTATAAACTTTCGCATTTAAAATATTAGTGTGATTCTCTTATAAACTTTCGCATTTACAATATTAGTGTGATTCTCTTATAAACTTTCGCATTTATAATATTAGTGTGATTCTCTTATAAACTTGCGCATTTATAATATTAGTGTGATTCTCTTATAAACTGGCGCATTTATAATATTAGTGTGATTCTCTTATAAACTTGCGCATTTATAATATTAATGTGATTCTCTTATAAACTTGCATATTTACAATATTAGTATGATTCTGTTATAAACTTGTGCATTTATTATATTAGTGTAATTCTCCTATAAACTTGCACATTTATAATATCAGTGTGATTCTCTTATAAACTTTCGCATAACGCAACGGATGCGTGTTACTTCTTCACGCCAAAACAACTGAACAGATCAGGATGAAATATTTCATAAATAGAGTTTCATAAATAACACAAGGTTTTTGTCCCATAAATCAGTTCCCATGGGATAGAAATACAGTTTGAACGTTTCCATAGAAACAACGCGTGCAAAGTCACGGGCCGAAACTAGGTGATCATAAAAACTTTTTTCTTTTTAATATAACGAAAGGATACTTTTGTCTGTGTCTTTACTAACTTTAGTTTAGACAGACTCACAGAACACACAATCGTTTTGGAGTAGCAACACAGTACGTTTTGGAGTAGCAACACAGTACGTTTTGGAGTAGCAAAATAGTACGTTTTGGAGTAGCAACACAGTACGTTTTGGAGTAGCAACACAGTACGTTTTGGAGAAGCAACATAGTACGTTTTGGAGTAGCAACACAGTACGTTTTGGAGTAGCAACACAGTACGTTTTGGAGTAGCAAAATAGTACGTTTTGCAGTAGCAACACAGTACGTTTTGGAGTAGCAACATAGTACGTTATGGAAGAGCAACATAGTACGTTTTAGAGTAGCAACATAGTACGTTTTAGAGTAGCAACGTAGTACGTTTTGGAGTAGCAACATAGTACATCCAAACTTCCCAATTTGCAGATTAATCTGATGCCCTTCTTAGCCCCTAAGTTTCGCCGAAACAACCTTTATTTATGTAAGGTTACTTAAAAACTGTAGATAAAATACCACGTTTATCTTGAGAATACGAAAGAGCCTGTCAAAAGGCAGGAACATTGAAATTGATGCCCAATAAAGAAGGGTAACGCGCTAACACATATATTTAAAGCCAAAACATACAGGATGGTCAAAATTGTGGCAGGGAATAAACAATCTAATTTTACAATAAATCTGAAAACCCGACGAAAATGTAGGAACATTTTCCTAGTACTTAAATAAATAAATAATGCTGGACAGCATCATCTAGCCCCAAAGTAAGCAGAGCTTGTGTTATGGGTACTAGATGACTGATATACTTAATACAATAATACTTTGATAGATATTTTTTATTATATATAGAATACCCTTCTGGGTACCCGGAACAAATATTTGCAGATCGTACAAACATTTGTCCCAAGGCGGGAATCGAAACTGCAACCTTTTGCGTCGCAGGCGGACCTTCGCCCGCCGCGCCACATCGGTCATTACGTGGTTTGTTATTTAGTGAGTTTTTTAAATATGCAATACCTAACCTTACATAAATTACCTATTGTCCTGGCCCAGGACTAGCCTCTTGAACTTTTCCAACCAGGACTCTTATGGAAAAGTTCAACATGACTCACCTACAGTAATGCAAAAATAATAGCAAACTCTAGTACACCCTGTATATTTAAGACTGAAACAGATATGTTAAGGCATCTGCAAACAGAGGCAGATACAAGTGAAATATTTTCTTGTTTGTCTTCAGCCCAACGGGAAGGCCTAAAGTGGCACGGAGGCAGGGATCGGGAATGGATGTGGTTGTTTGTGGATATGATACCTCTACCTAGCCTCTACCAGGTGGGAAAGATAAAGTGATCTCAAAGTAATATAATAGAAACAAATTAGAACTGATATTTATACTTGAAACAATTCAGCTAACTGGAGGTCGTGCAAACAATCTGGCGCAGCGCAACAGCATTGCCATACAGCAAATTAATAAACAAATAGATAACTTTATCAAAAAAAAAGATGTGAGAAAGAAATGGGTTGAAATTTTGCCACGTTGAAGAAATAAGAAAATATTTTATTGCCATCCAAAACACGACACATCCATACTAATGTTATAATATACTATATATTATAGGCTGAACGTATCTCAATGAAATTTGGCAGGGAGGGAAATGGTATCCCGAAGACGGACATAATCTACTCAAAAAGCGCGTGCAAAGCCGCGGGCAGCAGCTAGTTGCAAATAATAGAGCGTTGTGAGTTTATTATAACTAAACTCTATCCTTTGATTTCTCTCTCTCTTTGGCATTTGCGTTCACGAATTAGTAGATGTTTAGTTTTAGTTACATGAGTAGTAATATGAGCAACTATGGACCTAAATTCCACTGTCCACCGAAAATGCTTTGTAGATAAAACGCGATTTATACCTATAACACCCACTGCTGGGTTATTCTAGACAGCCTCACCGGTCAAACAAATTGCTTTTTGGCAGAGTCGTTTAGACTATTTTTATCGCACATTGGCTACATTCTGAACGTCCAAAAAATAACCAATGAACGTTAGTTACGTGTCTTGAAGAAATCGCCAAAGGTTGCCTAGAAGGAATCGCTCTTAGCGATAAGGCTTGTAAAACTGTTTCTATGTTTATTTCTATGTGTGTTTTTCTGTAATATTTTTCTTTATATTAGTGTAATAAATAAAGAGTATTTGTATTGTAATGAACGGTGAAAATAGTCTGTCAGTAACTTAGTGGATGCCATATTGACAGCTTGCTGTGCTTTCCGCATTTCTACAATACCGCATCCAAAAATAAATTTCCTCTTTCCACCATCCATCTCATGATGTATACCTTACTACGCCAACCAGCGGGAGACAAACATATTCGCGTACCTACCACACGTGACGTCATAAGGGGAGGGGGGGGGGTAATTTATAACCTCTCATAATGAGCTTGTGGTCCTAGGGAGGTCACATTCAATCCGAAGGTTGTTGATTCATATCGGTATGAATGAAAACTGTAAGGGTGGCAGTAAGGTGGTGTTGGGTGGTAAAAATTAAGTTACTTTAATGAAACATTAATTTTTACAACTTTTTGAACCCATTTTCACACAAAAAGGTTTGCGAGGGCTAAACAGCTATAGCCTGTTTACATAATGTTGATCATTCAAAGAAAAAAATCTTTATCTTTACATCTGGCCAAGTGATGATTTGGCAAACGGCAATCAATATTTGTGATGAGAAACAACTGAGACAACAGTTGACTACAGCACAGGACATATGGGAGTAAGTGGAGAACAAAGTCGAGTACGAGCGAAGTCAAGGTTTGCCATGACTCCGGCAACAAGTACCTTACTGTACCAATAAAATAATGAATGGAAATAAGTTGTACGTCGTATTTTTATTAAAGCTGCTACACAACTATTTTCATGCGGCACATAATTTAAGGCCTCGTGGAATGCCCAGACGCAAACGAAAGGTAGAGCTGACGTAGACACGTACTTATCTCAAATCTTTTCCAGAATTGGCAAACGATAAAGATAAATAGTGAGAGGAAAGTGGTGAATGGTAATTATGGCCAAAACCCTCTTGATTGAGGAGCTACGTTCAGCAGTAGTCGTAATTGTGCCGAGGAGAAAGTGAGTGTTGTTAACACATAAATACAAAATTATCTTTTTAGGATTTCGAAGATCGGAGCTCGGTTTCGAACCCCTTTATGGTCTCGCTTTTTTTGTCCATTTTTTCGTCTTTAATATCTCAAGAAAGAAAAAAAGCAGCAAATAACTTTACATTTTAAATAATAATAAATGAAAATTTAGTACTTGACTTGAAGACTTTCAGTACAAATTGTGATTTAGAAATTTTAAAAGAGTCCTAAATTTTAATCTATATTTTACAGGAAAATTACAGAAAAGTCTGTAAATAGAACACTTATTTATACATTGACGAAATGGAGGGGATTAACTTTTAAAAGGGGGGCTACCTCACCAAGTAGGGTATCAAATGAAAGGTTTCAGTTTGTTCATTTCAAAACAGTTTTTGAAATTTCTGTAAACTTTCTGGTGAAACTTATTGAAATGTTTTGAAAAAAGAAAAAATTACCCGCACGCCCTTGACGGATCTTGTTTAAATATTTATCAGCATTATGCATTTAAGAAAGAGGTCATATCGACAAGTACTCGTACTTCATCAAAAAATCAACAACATGAAAGTGACTTTTAATTTAAGAGGGCTATTACAATAAAACGAGAAATTGCACGGTTTCGTCTTCCAAATTGTATGGTTTTCGTTAGTTATAATTAATCTCCCGATGCACGTGTAGGAAAAAACTCTCGAAGACCTGTTTTGGATGCTTTAATTTGTAGATTCTATTGAATAAAGACCGCCAAAAAAAGATTTTTCTTGATACGAATATCCTATACTTCATTAATAACAGAATACATTTTCGTTACATGCCTTTATGTAAAGAAAGAAAAAACTGAACCGAACTCAATTATCGACCGAGAAGGCTTCGAAACAAACCCCAATATCTCCGAAGTTCTACATCATTTGACAGAATATTTATACCAAAATAAATAACATTTTCTTGAACTACAATATTATGAAGTATATTCTTTAAACCACTGGTATTTTTTTTTATGAATTATATAAATCAATAAATAATTTCAAGCAACAAACGAAATCATACAATTTCGACGATAAACCGTGCAATTTCCCGTTTTTTTGTAATAAAATCTTGTTGATAAAAAATATACTTGAGTTTGGCCGGAATATAGTATTTTCGTTGTCGATGCCATAAAACAAATATATCACAAAATGCCTCAGTACACCGTTTGACGTTAAATTACCCTTTAGACTTGCTATTTCAAACAGCTCAGAAACAGGAAGGCATTTGTAAATTAGAAGATTACACAGAAATCGAAAGCCAAGCTACCAATTACCTCAATAACAACGTAATGAAGCCTACACACCAAAGTCACTCGCCGACATAGCCCGGCAGGTTGTTGTCGGCAACATTATTTAAAGGATCATGTCGGCATGACTCTGTCGTTGTTTTGTTTTTTGGTACTCTCAGTGTCAAAGTCGAGTATTGTGGAGTCCTCGTGATGTCTCGTGGAGACACACGTACGCAAGTCGTCTCGTGTACGTCGGGAAAAATAGGTAAATAAACGCGATAAATACCCATTAAATAATACTAATAATAATGTGTTCAGATCGCGTAAGTTTATAAATATTTATTCTCTAGGCAAAAATTAACTAAACTACAAAGCAAATGAAACTAACTAGCTACTTACCTATGCTTGGCGCTTCAAAGAAGTTCCGCTAGAGGTCGTTAAGACAAATTATGGAGTTCAAAAAGAGACCAAAACCTAGATCGCGCAAACGTATGATTCAGTTACAACTGACCAAACGACTACCCAACATCAAGACCAAAGAAAGGAGAAAAACAGGGAACTGAAAGACAGGGACCTTTTTAGAATTTGTAATTAATTGTAATGCTTGTTAGTTTCTGTTTTTGTATAAAATTAGTAACTAGTTATTTTTATGTACTTTATCTGTTTTTTTTGTTCCTATCTATTTTATTTTCAAATAAATTTATATTATTTTTTTCTTTGTTTACATTCAACCCGCCGGTGGTCTGTGTCGGTGGCGACTTTGTTGTGTAGACTCTTCCTTCTCTATGCGGGCAAGCGACCGAAATTGTGACGATCGCCATGGTCCGAATAAAAATCGAAATGTCTACAAAACTGCAATCGGTCTTTCATTAATTCCAACCAAGTCAAGCCAATAATCCGACCAAATTCAGAATAAATTTTATTAGGCAATAAAATTCAAAGTCGGACCGCGTTAGTATCGGAGCGGTTTCGGTTCCGTGCGAGGCTCTGATAAAAAAAAAGAATTTCTTATTGTTCTTGGATGACAAGTATATTGTTTTGTGTATGTGGCCTATAGCAAATGTTACGTACTATTTTAAAATAAAAAGATTTAGTCGAACAACTACATACTTTTCGTTGTAGAAGCCAAATAGTGAAAAGCACCGCGGCACACGCGCCGGTTCAAATAGTTTGTTTTACGTTCGCTCTATTTGGTCCGTTCCGTACTCTAAAATGAATAAGGTAACACAACCTTTGTTTTTATTACAACCTAGTCCACGACCAAACCTAAATATAAACAAAAAAACCAAGTCACTTGAGCCAGGCATTCGTCATCACAGCCACTTGACACCGCTATGGTTTTTTGCGGGTGTCAGAATTCTCGAAAAGTTTGTAAGAACTCTTAGTGCAAAAAAATGTTTGGAAACGTGTTGTTTTTTTGTTACTAATGTAACAAAATACGATCTGAGTTTAAAATAATTCACAAACTTTACATCAAAATGGTTTTATTTTACAATATACCTCCTTTTACAAACCTTCACCACAATTTTACCAATATTCTTACCTCATTGACCTCATTTAAATATTTTTATACAACTGCAGAATATTTAGATAGATAGATAAGGTTTTTTATTAAGTTCACACACACAACACAGGAAAACATAACAAATCATTTACATGCTCATTTGTGAAAATAAATATGGGGAATCCAGATATATAAAGATGTTACTAGTAACCTCTAGTAGTAGTATGACATGTAGTTGTAGGTATTCCTACAAAATAATCAAGAAATTTGCGAATACACACATCTCCCACTTACGCGTGGGGCGCGGGGCAGATCGAGTCAGACGTGGCGGGGCGTACCCCGCGCGGGCCCTGCCAGCTATAGAGAGGATACTTGAATTGGCATAATGCTGTGACAGGGACCTTTTTGGACCCTGTAACATTACATTATGCTTAATAGTTTATGTTTTGTATATAATTAGAAGGCATTTTTTATGTAGGTAGCTTTTACTGTTTTTTTTTTGTACTATCTATTTTTGTAATGTATCCGCTTATTGTGTTTCTGTGTTCAAATAGATTTCTTTTATTTCTCTCCTTCTTTACATCCAACCCGCCGGGCTGTGTCGGTGGCGAATTTGGTGTGTAGACTCCGTAAATACGTAGTTATACGTATTAATACCTACGTATTTGGACGTAATAGCTTAGTTCTGAATTCGATACTGGGTGGGACTCGGGCTCTAAGTAATTACTTACATGCCATGACCATTATTGAGGATCGAAAGGATTTAAACTTTCAGGAACTAGTTTAGTTTGGAATGTAAAAATGTTTAGGTCATGTAGTAATACCTAACCAGTTTTTTTTTGTTGGCAGAGGGCATAACTTGCAGTATAACTTTCTCATAGCGGTCGCAGGGAGTTGATTGATGGAGGCGGCTGAGGACTGCCATTTGTGGCGTCGCGTCGCGTCGTATGAAGGTGGCTCAGCAGTGGACGTTTGTGGGCTGATATGATGATGGTGAGGATTAACCTCTCTCTCGTAAACAACATAACTTTCATAAACGTAAAAAAACAATATGACAACTTCTATAATGTAAAATGGTCCTACAAAACGTCTTTGAAGTAGAAATCAATGTTACTATTCCTAAAATTAATTCCATGGTGAACGGCCAGTTCTTTCAATAACAATATCGCTGGAAGGTCGAGTGGCCCATTACAATGTTCTATGGTGCCCTTGGGCTGTGGCACTATTCCAAAACGGGCCGCCAGATCAACTGTACATGGGTTCTTGAGATTTTGAGACTAAGTAGACTTTGGACTTGGATACAAATAAAAAATACAAAGAAGTATAATTCTATTTGCGTTCTTCTAGAAATGATGAGCCCCTAGAACAGACTACCTACTTACATTTTCTGTTCTTGGCCTGTGGGAGCGGAGGATAAAGGATTGTCGAAGAATAATTAATGTCTTCTACTCCGTCACAATCCATTTATCAGATAACCTTTCTCTATGTCTCAATCACGCTTTATCTCGCTAAGTGACCAAATTAGGTACGTACCTACCAGTGATTGTGATTAATGCTTAGCTATAATAAGTCGTGAGGGCTCTCGCATCCAGTTTTATACCATGGTGCTACCTAATACTTATACTTTTCCATGGACATGTTTGTAGGCTAACAGGATAAAAAGGCCATTTTGTTCCAAGTCACGAGCAAGGGCATTTTTATTGGCCGCCACCTCAGACTCGGCGGCGCGCCACCAGTCGGCGCCGCGTCCATCATTGACAGACAAACAGCATGACCTACCTACCTATATAATACCTATATATTTTTATTGTATAACGATCGCGATGTTTTAGGGATGGAGCGAAACTTTTTATGTAAGATTTTCTTTGTAAAAGTGGGCGTAATTTATTATTTCGAAACAGTTTTGGATGAATTCGATGCTACTAGCTGCCGAGAGAGAGCTCAGAAAGGGTGGAGAATTCCAGTTGAGCCACAGAAGTTAGTAGGATCTCTCTGAAGGATAGGATTCGTAACAAATGCATCCGACAGAGAACCACGTTATCGACATAGCTCTAAGAATTAGCAAGCTGAAGTGGCAGTGGGCCGGCCTTATATCGCGAAGAACCGACATCCGCTGGGGTAAACGTGTTCTTGATTGGAGACCGCGACTCGGCAAACGTAGTGAAGGACGACCTCCAGCCAGGATGACGACCTGCGAAAGACTGCAGGCAGATGCTGGATGCGGCAAGCTGAAAACAGGGCGCTATGGCGCTCGTTAAGGGAGGCCTGTGTCCAACAGTGGACCAATAGGTTCATGATGATGATGACGAAGGGACATCTTCCTAGATTAAGGAAAACTTTTTTTGCGTAACGACGTCTGCCTTGCCGAATTTCGAGTTATTCCGGATTCCAGCTTTAGCCCAAAGTAGTCTAAGCATGGAAAACCAAAATCAATGCTGATTTCACGGCGGTCAGTCTCAACGGAGTCTAGCCAGGGTGCGCAGGTAGTGCGTGCCCTCACGTTTGCGTACTGGCGTACCTAGTGTGTAATATTCAGGTAAAAAAGGAGTATTCAAGAACAGCTTTTTAAGGTTGGTGTATGGACCAACGGCCTTGAGAACACCAAATAATTATCTGTAGCCATGTATATAATTTGTTTTATTCGTGAAATGTTCAATTTGTGTAAGATACTTTGTAAATGTTTTAGTGCAAGAAAAATACTTAAACGTGTTTAGAAGAAATATCCAAATATCGAATTAAATTGCTATTTATTCTAAACGCTGTTGATTTTGAGTATTTTTCTTGCACTAAATTTGCCAAAGTATTTACACAAATTAAACATTTCACGAATAAAACTAATTATTTATACGGCTACAGATAAAAAAAAAAGACCATTCTTTTGTGTTCTCAAGGCCGTTAGGCCATACAGAAATTATAAAAATGGCAAATAAAAAACCCATTAATGTCATTATATTACCAGTTCAATGAGTCACTTTCTAAGTATAAAAGAAATCAAATAATATTCCAAAAAAAAAACCAATTCAACGGGACTTGAACCCGCATCCTTCCCTCAGTACGGGAATATGTTAACCATGAGGGCGAGAATGAGGGCTTACTACTCTAACATGACTTTAATAATAAAAAATTTCATAGTTTTTTCTTAAAAATATGAGTGGAAGCTGCATACACCAGCCTTAACCCGGCCAGGCAATGCAAGTAAAGCTTGCATCTGTTGTCTGTAATCTGCTTCATGTGCGATCTGTTTATCTCACAGATATTAGAAGTAAACTAAACGATGCTGCTATCTGCATAATGTTTGCGATTTAATGCGATTAATTTAATTTATTATTAATTTTATGTTTATAAAGCAACTATATTAGAATAGAATTTTGACCTAGTTTTTACCTAGTTCAGGCACACACATTATTTAATACCATAAGAATTTTAGATGAACTTTGTTATCCTTTAGTCGTAAGTTATTTTGAATAAAATATTATTATTATTATTAGAATATAATAGCATTTATGACGATCGATTTGCGCGGCGAAGGTCCGCCTGAGACGCCAGAGACGGTTGTGGGCTCGATTTCCACCTTGGGACAAATGTTTGTATGATCTGCAAATATTGGTTCCGGGTGTTCTAGGTATTTTCTATGTATAATAAAAAATATCTTTATAAGTATGTATTGTATTAAGTATATCAGTCATCTAGTACCCACAACACAAGCTCTGCTTAGCTTGGGGCTAGATGATGCTGTGTGGATTGTCCAGCATTATTTATTTATTTATTTCGACACACACAGGTAGTATTCGAATAGAAAGCATACAAAACTAAATAAAGAATTAGGTATGGCCATATGGGCCATACATGATTGGATATCAAAACGTGCAGTCAAATGTTTATCGGGCAAAAGTCCAAACAATCAAATTAAAAAATATTTTTTTTGAGAATCTGATCGCGGCCAAATGATGAAATGATTTTTGGAGTCGTGTACGGCACTCCTAAACTCTACATCGTCATTCCAAAATCTATAATCCAAAAACCTCTGATCTTACCTAAACACTAGCCAAACTCGATGTAGAATTTTTGTGAACTAAGCACGCATACTTAACCTAAAATTCACTGTGTTGCTGCGTCTTTTTATACGCAATATACATTACTTGCCAATATGAGATCCTTCCTCAATAAATATTGCCTAAAATTATATCAGAAACTCGCCAAGCGAGTTTTAGTTATTTGTGTTGTGTAATTTTCTTTGTTAATAAATTACTTATTTACAAATATTCTACATCGAGTTTGGCTCGTATATAGATCATTTAATTCCATTCGAAAGACAATAAATAACAAATTGAAATTTACACAAGTTCTTTTTAATTAAAGCTTTTTTTTAAGTCGGTCGATACAACCTTTTCAGGTGAAGCCAAAGTCATCAAACCAATTTATTGTATCGTTTCCTTGTCGAATTACCATAAAACCCGGTTTGATAAACTCTTGTTTTATAAATAACGGTAGCCTTGGAGTATAAACACATACCTACGGTAGACTAATCATATTTAGCAGATAGAAGTCCACTGCTGGACATCCCTCCTCTTAGTGCCATTCTTGAATAGGTTACAGTCTCCCTATACACAGCGTGGACAAGAAATCCATACAAAATTGTTCTCCATTGTGCTACTTTTTATGGTTCCGTACACGAAAGGTGAAAACGGAACCCTATTACTAAGCCTCCGCTGTCCGTCAGTCCGTCCGTCCGTCTGTCACGTGGCTACATCTCATGAACCGTAATAGATCGATAGTTAAATTTTTAGAGAATATGTATTTCTCTTGCTGCTATAACAACAAATAATAAAAATTAAATAAATATCCAAATTACAGGAGGCTCCGATACAACAAACGTGATTTTTTTGGCTATTTTTGCTCCTAATTTGTCAAGGCTGTATCTCTTGAACTACAATTGGTAGACTCATGAAACTTTCTGTAATTTAGTAACACTTCAATTGTATTAATAACAAATACTAAAAATAAAATAATGGTCAAAATTGAAAGGGGTCTCCATACAAGTGAAAATTTGATGTTCTTTGAAAAAGTTGCCTGATTTTAGGAACCTTTCGTGTGCGAGTCAAGTCTGAAGTCGCACTTGGCAGTTTATTATTTATGACACTTTTTAGTTCCACACTTTGAGTTTTGATTTGCCATCGTCAAATAAAATATTATTTTTCAAGTGGTGATTTGTGATGGCGAAAGATTGTTTACACAAGGGCGCGAACAAAGTCAAACTTCTTCACTTTCACATTTCAACTAATTGGACCCGCTATTTAATGTTCTTGAAAACAGTTCCTTAAGCGATCCTATAAAACCGACTTACAACACCCCGCCGCCGCAGACCGTGTCGCAACAACATGGGTGATTTTAGGGTAATTTTAGCAATAATTCCCTACTGACCTAAATACCTTAATATTGTGGCCGCTTGTGGAGGTAAATCAGTAAAGTATTGAAGGAATTGGCTTAAATAAGCGGAAGTATGAGCGTCACACACGAAGTGCTCCGTATATCAGTGATTTACGCCACTCTTCTTCTACCTACAATATTTGCTTAAAAGTTTAGTGACAAATATAATAAACAAATAAATGATACTGACATTGTCACACAGCCAGAAATACGAGGAGTGGGTGGGTCCCTGTAGTTATTATTTATATTATGTATTTATTGTTATTTATGTCATGAAAACTTCAAATATACCTATAAAACCGGGTAGATACTGGCCGGTGTTACGGGGCGTAATCTACCATTCGCAGCGAACTAAGTACAGCGGGCGCAACGCATCGTACGTTACGCCGTGTGCTAAAATCCGCCTTAGTTGCTCGTTGCGAGCGCCTTCCTTCCCCGTACTGACTGCACGAACGCTCGTTGTGTAACATGTTACATTAAGTTCCGTAACGTCAATGAACTTTACGGTTCAATTATACAGGCATGAAACAAAAGGAAAAACAGACACTGAGCATAGTATCAGTTATTTTACCTACTCAGTGAGCTACTACAGCGCTCACTACGCCCGCTAAAGCAGTTTATATCCAGCTCGAAGGACCATGAAAAGGGTATTGTTTGGGGGTTGTGGTAGATGGCGCTGGTTGACCCCAAACTGCCCTTTGAGATTGGTAATTGCTAAGGTGCTTGGTTGTGGTCAAGGAAAGTCACTGGTGTGGTATGGTACGGACTATATTCACAAGACACGTTATGGTAAATTAAGTTCCTGCCGCCAACTTATGGTATAAATGGTAAATGGTATGAAACGGTAATAAGTGTTGGTTTGAACTCGTGTCGATGGCGGTCGATCGCGAACTGAGAAAATTTAAGTAACCGCGAGCGAATACGCATTCAACTGCAAGCGCAGCTAAACGCATATCTGCTGCGTGGTCGGTTTACCCAAACACAGTTACGTTAGGTACGGGACTCGAAAGTAGCCGAAACAATAAAATTTTAGAATTCGTCGTTGTATTATTCGAAGAGGGTTTAATTCCTATAAAATGAGTTAGGTGATGAATAATGCCGATTGGCAATTTACCTACCGCTTGATAATTGGACAGTATAAATATCTGTATATTTTAAAGCGAATATTCTCTTAATATCGGAAAATAAACATCCTCACGAACCCCTTTTCAATAGCACTACTTTTTATATGTGAGATGTAGCTCTCACATATAAAAAGTAGTGCTATTGAGCCGAGAACTGGCGGTAAACTGTCATTTTAACAATGGAGAAGGTACAGAGAGGAGATGATGTAATTAGATTTCCATAAGAAACAACGCGTGACAATTTGGTGTTAGATCCCGCCCACTTTTTTATTTTTTATTTTCCATTTACCGGTCAATAGCAAAACTGCTCGATTCATTCTGTGTCGATGGTACTACGTCGTTTAACTACCTCACACTAGATGTCACTAAGTGTAGGGTGTAACAGGGACGTACTCAGAATTTTCGTACAAGGGAGTAAACAAGTAATACCCGCCTAAATCAAAAATCGCATGTCGCCTTTTTTTGTCACTAGGAAGCCTTCATCAATAAAATGGCAAGAACATTATTAACAAGTATTATCTTTGTATATTTTGTCGGAGTCTAGTCTTGTCTATTAATTTATGTGATCCATTGTTGTTTAAGATTATCTTCGGATGGAAATCCAGAAAATAGATAATTTAAAAATTAATTAATGGGTGGGCTTCACGTACTTTAAATTAACTAAACAACTACTATTATAAATGTTATAATAGTTGTCTCTCTGAGGGAAAGTACATTCAATAATGTAGATAGAATATTTAATTTAAAGGACGCTTTATTTTATTTCCTGCGTATTTCATATTTTATTACGGTACTTTCCATTGATGAAGCATAGCCGTGGGACAATCGGTAAAATAATTGAATTCTAATGACGGCCCTGTCTTTTTGTTATATTCATGTTGTTGCCCCGACGACGTCCTGTGACAAAGCTGTACACAGGACGAACGCCGACAGTATACTGAATAAGGCCACGCCTACTGTGATGACGTCAGGACCTAGTTGAGAAACACAGTGCACAGTTGCTTAGGCAGCCTCCTCTCTGTACCTGTTCCACGTTTTAAACGGTCCTGTGCAAACAAAAATGGCGACTTCACTTATCGGAAGCTAAGAAACACTTCGCATCACTAAGCCATAGAAGTTGGAGCTGATATTTTATAACCTAACACTAACCTTCATTGGTTTGTGTTAGGCTAAAAAATATAAGCCCTGAGCACTCAGTACAAAAACCTCCGCAATACATTTGATATTTTCCCCAAAAATCTGTGCAAATATTTATGCCAGCCTATCAAATTATACTTATTGTTGGTAAAAACAAAGAAGCCAGAAAAACTGAGGGCAACAGACACTTGGAGTATGGAATATCAAATTACAGGCCCGTTTTTTCGTGAGACCACTAATGTTTTGCTAAGGTTACCTAGCAGTTTTTGCCTGGCAACTCAAAATGTGGTAATTCAAAACCATATTCAAAAAATGTGTGGTGAGCCCTGCCTAACTAATTCACCAATAATGATTCTGTCATATTGTTACCTACCTACCTATCTCCTTATTTGGTCTCTGTCAATGACCAACAGATGATTTACTGTCCAAAAATCACATACAAAAAAGCAGTTCAGTTTATCCTGAGTTTTTGATTTCATCGGGTAGCTTTTCCAAATGTTTCTCTTAGAATTTTAGGCACTAGGATTGATATTTTTTTCTAGGATGTGTGTTCGTAATAAGGAACACTATGTAAAAAAATCAAATCTGTTCCCTTATTTTTAGATAATAAGTGGATTGGAATTGAATTGCTTGTGAGCTTTAGAAGGTAGGAGGAGCTCCTGAAATACAGGACGATATAACCTCTTCAACACCGTCCTTCACAGTGGAAAAACTTCAAAGGCACGAAGCGTGAGTTTCGTGGTGCTCTTTTTTAAGAAGGGAGATAAAACCCTCCTTAAAAACAACAAGCTGACACCATCCCACTCCTTAGTCACGTCTATAAGCTGTTCTCAGGAGTGATCAAAAATCGTCTCGCTAGGATACCCGACGAGTTCCAGCCACCGGAACAGGCCGGGTTCCGCGGAGAATATGGCACTATAAACCACATTCACACAGTGAGGCAAATTATACAGACGTCCAAAGAGTATAATCTACTCCTGAGTTTGGCCTATGTGGACTATGAGAAGGCCTTTGACTCCATCAAAACCTGGACTGTTATGGAATCCTTAAAGCGACGCCAAGTTACTATCGTTATATCGAGGTGCTGAGACGTCTCAGCGAAGCCACCACCTTGAGTATCCAAGTACAGGGCCAGCAGTCTATCCCACTCCTGCGATTCGTTGATGACAAAGTCTTAATGACGGAGTCGCTAGAGGAGCTGAACCAAATACTGTATGGCCTAGCATCAGTCTCGTGACGGATCGGTCTTGGTATGAGTTTGGATAAAACCAAAGTCATGATCAATGGCCACATTGATCACGAACCGGTCGTCGTACATACCTACCTTCTCTACCTTCTCGTAATTGTTTCTGAGTACACTTGCCTTGGTCTGCAGTAAGGTAAAAACAATCATATTTTGAGAAGGATCGTCTTCTTCTCAATACGGAGCTAAGACGTGGACACTCACGGTAGAGTTGGACCACCAGTTCAAAGTCGCTCAGCGAGCTATGCTCTGAGTTTCTCTGAAGGATAGAATTAGTAACGAAACATCCGACAGAGAACCAAAGTTATAAACATAGCTCAAAGAATTAGCAACCGCTGGGGTAAACGTTTTCTTTAGTGGCTACCGCGACTCGGTAAACGTAGTATAGGACGCCCTCCAACCAGGTGCGATGATGATCTGCGAAAGACTGCAGGCAGATGCTGGATGCAGCAAGCTGGAAACAGGGCGCTATGGCGCTTGTTACAGGAGGCCTATGTCCAGTGCTGGACAAATATACGCTGACGATAATGATGATGATTTTTAGATAAAGCGCTTAACAACTAATAGAATTTCGTTACAAAAAAATCTATGTTGTCCAACTACTGAGCAAAAACTTGAAAAAATTCTGATCATGAAAGCTTTTCTATCATTTTAGGTATACGTTTATCTATTCTGTAAATCTACGCTTATTGATAAATGTGATCAGAGTAGGTAACAACAGAAGTACAGAACAGGCTAGTCTCAACGGAGACTAGCCTTATGGCTAGTCTCCGTTGTACTATATTGTGTCCTGGGCTTATGCCCAGGACACAATATAGTGCACAAATGTGTGCTCAAACACCGGTGCGCTCTCTACTTTCTCACTCATAATCCGATGGGACAGCAGGCTGACACAACCGGGGAGAGGTCAGGCGCAGGACCAACGGCATAACATGCTTACCGCAAGGCACGGAACAGAAGTTTACCTTACCGGTAGGTATATATAATATAAACAACTAAGCTAAACCATAATTACCTCAGTAAATAATTATGTCATCTCATAAACTGCAGCCGTAAACAAGCATTACGGCGAAGATTTCAATAAATAAGGGTACCGCTGCTAATTACTGGAACGCTTTATGAAAAGCGTCGTTACCATAATGATAATATACAATACTGATAAGGGCGCACACGCACGGGCAGTGTAAATATAATACAGTAGCATAAAGCACATTAATATAACAATAGAGCCCTTGGAAGAATGAAAATTTTGATACCTACTCAGCAAAATGGTCGCCTGGTTGTTATAGGAATTTGAATGACAAAGAAAATTACAATTCAATAATAAAAACAAATTAGAACTAGTATTTACAAATTGAAACAATAAAGCTAACTGCAGAATGTTGCAAACAATCTACAGGTAGCTCAACTGATCCATATCAATAACAGCCGGAAGCGTCCCCAAGACGCTGGCTGCTTTGCCCCGCTGATGCGCTGCGCCAGATACCGGAATTTAGATGAATTTGGCATTTGAAATACATCTTTGTAAAAGAGCATGCTTTATTCTTTAACCAGTTTAAGGATAAAAATAACTTTTTTTTTTAAAAATAGAGATTCCACTAGGCTTAGCTCCCACACAAAACTGTACTGAGTGGGAGAGATTACTGTAAAAGTATAGTATAACAAAACTCCTAGAGACATTAAAGAACTGCCTACTAGTAAATTTAAGACAAAACTCCACCAAACGATCTTTATCAACTCTGATTGCAAGGCGGCTCTCCTAGCACTGGACTCAAAGGTCATCACATCTAAGTTAGTCGACGGCTGTCTGTCACGCCTGAACGCGCTCGGCTCGAATAACACAGTCGTCCTAACGGGACACGCTGGTATCAACGGCAATGAATGTGCCGACGAACTTGCGCGTTCCTGGGCCAAGGGGACTCAGCTGGGCCCGGAGCCGTTCTGTGGCATACCTAAAAGCCTGGATTCGTGCTTCGAAGAAGCTTCCAAGCTCTGAAAGAATTCCTTGGGCATAAGGTACTCAAAATCTATATATATAAAAGAAAGTCGTGTTAGTTACACTATTTACAATTCAAAAACGGCTGAACGGATCCTGGTGAAATTTGGCAGCGAGGTAGACATAGGCTGCCTTTTATTCCGGAAAAAAGCGTGCGAAGCCACGGGCTGCAGCTAGTTATTAATAAAAGCCCTTAAATTGATAAACGGTACACCAACCGAATCCTAGCAAAGCTAAGCAGAAGCAATATTCACATCATGACAAGAGCCCTAACTGGACACTGTCGCCTTAACAAGCACATGTTCAAACTGGGTCGAAGCGACACACAATCCTGCAGATTCTGTGAAGAGGCGGAGGTAACGCCTCTCCACCTGCTAGGAGAGTGTGGAGCACATCAGTGCTCCACACTCACGTTTTTGCATCAGTAAAAACGTAGCATCCATCTGGGCAAGCACCTGCACAGCTCAGACGAGCTAAGAGCCATCACCCCGAAGAAAATCCTACAGTTCCTTGCAGCTGCAAGGGTTAGTGGCGAACTATGAACGCCGCCGCAGCCCTGAAGGCTGAACATTCGAGTAGCGATCACAATAGGCTTCTCATTGCCGTAGTGACACAAAAGCCACCTAAAGGAAACAAAAAAAAAAGAATCCCCTTAAAAATATGTTTTTATCATTAAATATTTTTTTAATCAATAAATTACCTAGTTATATAAGTTAAATATTGTACGTCCATAATTATTGGATAAACTGTTGTTCCACCTAACTTTTGAAATCTTTTTTGTAAAGAGTTTCTACATACATTAATTTTCATTTCATTTCATCGTCAATTATGTTGTGACAGTGGCCTAGTCATATAGCTCGCGCAGAACTGATAACTGCTGGGGAGTTAAGATTATTGAATGACAACCGCGATGCAACGCGAAACGGAGTGTTGGGAGACTATCCGCTCGATCGATTGACGTCAAAATAGCTATTGCAGGAAGTCGATGGATGGAGGGCGGCGGCTCAGTATATGTATGTGAAGCATTGGACTGATATGATGATGATGTGTTACTGAACGATCTACAGCCCATGCAATAACATCAAATCTACAAGTTTATTGTATTTTCATTACGGATGTAAGCGGGTTAACTACGAACGGGTTATTTGTGCAATTGTATTTTATTTTTCAGGATCATTAGAAGATGACTTACTGTCTCCTCGTGTACATCGCGCTCTCGACTTACTGAAATCGTGCTAGAATCGTTGTCTTGGAGTTGATTACAGTAATTTTCATAGAACATTACACAAAAAACGAGCGTGGCTGAAAACAATGCTTTACAATATATCTTTACATTACGTCGATATTCATGGTACGACGTTTAATGCGTCGAGTAATAAAAATGAAGGATTATGAGGTGTTTGAGGGCACGGAAAATGTAATAAAAAACGGGCATGCCGATTATTAATAAATAATGCTGGACAATCTACACAGCAACATCTAGCCCGGAAGTGGGCAACGCTTGTGTTAAAGGTGGTGATGAAAAAATAAATAAATAATGCTACCCACACAGCATCATCTCAGCCCCAAGCTAAGCAGAGCTTGTGTTATGGGTACTAGATGACTGATATGCTTAATCGATGACATATGATTATGACTGATCGACTTGAATTGATTACAACCGGACATTTATGAAGGAAGCGCTTTTTATGCTGTCAAATTATAAACCTTGCATAGACCGTGCTTATTTTGACATGACATACAATAACAACCTCCTCTTCGTGAAAAATCCCCGCCGTATAATGACTTCTTAGATAGGTAATTTTTTTAAGTCCCAATACATAACCAATATCAATAAAACGATATAAACAACGTTTGTTAAAAGTTCGAGCATTTTATTTCGGTGCGGGTATCAAACCAAACTAATTGTCTCCGGTCATTCACCATTTCATACATGTCAACAGAAAACGCTGTGTGAATAGCCAGCTTTATAAACATTTGAAGTATGCTTGATCGACGATCGTCATTAAAAATACATTCAATCGCATGGATCGGTCTCACCAATCGGAATAATTACACGACTCAGCTATTTTATGGAGTCTACAAAACAAAGTCATACACTGAAATGGCGCAATAACCCGCCGGGCTGTGTTGACGGGTTCAGTGTGTAGATTCCATTAGTTGAAACCAAATATGGCCAGAGACCGAATAATTTAATACTAACCAATGGCCGCCCTCGGCCGGCTTTCAGTCCATACTAATATTATAAATTTAAAAGTAAATCTGTCTGTCTGTCTGTCTGTTATCTTTTTACGCCTAAACGGCTGAATGGATCATAAATAAATTTGGTAAGGAGATAAATGGTATCCTGGGGACGGACATAGGCTACGTTTCATCCCCGAAAAGAGCATGCGAAGCCGCGGGAAGCGTGTAGTTTTCAATAGATCTCTGATTTTGCTTTGATATTTAATGATTTGACAGCATGTTATAGCATAGGCTTGTTATAAGGATTAGAGGACATCTCGCCAGCCCAAAATCTGAGTGGTGAGTTTGCACAATCCCAAAACGGAAAAAGGTCTGTTGTATACTACGGCTGATTTGTCAAAGTTGTACTGCTAATATAGTCTTGTGTAGTTCAGGAACGATGTAGTAAAATTTACGAGTTCCTACAATTGAACAAGAAAAACTGTTCAGCTTAACTCGTTCCTAGTACTAGTTCACCAGTTCACTTGCCCATCTGTCACGAAATCTCTGAACCACTTAAGAAGTTCATGTCTGAATAATTATTTTCTATGACATAAAGTTTAAAAACTGAATAAAAAGAACTATTTGAAAATCCATTTCGTTCACTAGTTCAGAAAATCAAATATAATACTTTATTGACAAAGAAAATAACATTTCAGTAATAAAAACAAATTACCTCTAGAACTAGAATTCAGAATTGAAACAATTAAGCTAACTGCAGACTATTGCAAACAATCTACAGGTAGTTCAACTGAGCCATATCAATACCAGTCGAAAGCGTCCCCAAGACGCTAGCTGCATTACCCCGCTGCTGTATGGCAATGCTGGTGTGCTGCGCCAGATACCCGCTAGCTCTCGGGTCAGTAGTACAATGTGTCAGACGGAATAGCAAGACAAAGGAATGAATAAGGAAGAACAGAGATAGACAGCGCATAATCGGCGGTAGTAAAAAAGACATGTGCATTTTGTTATCTAGTTCAGTAGTGCTAATGTTTCCCTAGAAAATTTTGCCGAGCGAGGTAGGTACTAGACTACTATTAGAACTACTACTAGAAGACCGAACTAGTACTTCAGTACGATTGTTCTAGTACGGAGCCCCCGGATCCTTTACTGACTGAGCAAGAACATGCCATATTGTACTTACAGGCACACCTAATGCGATAGCGTACTACTCATCTATAGAATCACAATCATAATAATATCTAAACAAATTGTCAACATTGGTCATAATTTAACACAATTAAATACCTAATTTTAACATAATTATTATAAAAATGAATTCTAACCCTAAACAAAAATTTTAACAAATATTATGGAAATAAAATTAATCCCATCCAATCCAAATAGTTCATCCAACAATAAAATAACATAGAATAAATATCACACAACACACAACATCACACCCAAAACGTATATCGTCTCCGTTCCATCGCGAGTCAAAATGAAACAAATCACTCAAAATCTTTCATAAACCACAATCGAGTTCGTATGAAACTACTAGATCGCTGTAATATTGTGAAAATTAGTTTTCTCAGTATCCGGTAGGGCCGCTGCAAGATGATAAATGTATGAAAGAAAACGAAAACGTGTACCTATAGTTTTTGTAAAGTATGCAAAATTTATCCTAAACACTTGGTCTCTTGATCACTACACAGGCACTACATTGAGCTACTGCTCGTAAAAAAATAACCTTTTCATGTTAAACAATCATAAAACTGATTATGCAGGCAATTCTTTTATTCCTAGAGTAAGTAGGTTGCACAATGAACAATTTTCTAAATGTGACATATTTTTGCTGTCTAAGAATAACTTTAAAAAACAAGCTTCTTTCTTAGGTTAATAATTTTTTTGTGTATTCATGCTTAACTTGTATTATTATTATTATTTTTGGTTTGTTTGTTTATCGTAATTCACCAAATTAGCGTCTGTAACGTTTTGCGTTGTGTTTTATTATAAATAAAGTATCTATTAGTGGCATCTTGATTGGTGTATACTTAGCTATTACTGTTAATTTTGAGAATATTGTATACTGTTTGTGCCTCAATAAAAGAAAAATAAAAATTAAATTAAATTAAGGCCGACCGACAACGTGGACGAGTGGACGAGTATTGAAATGGTGAGTCATCCACAAACATTAGAATAGAATAGAATAGAATAGCTAAGCTACCCACGTTTTTTCGCCCTAATCAATTTGATGTAACAAAATACTTACTTCCTGCTAAAAATATCTTCTGTAATAAGAAAGTACGTTACGAATTTTCAACGTTAATTGCTAACGATTTATTTGACAATAATTTGACAAGCTCTAAGAAGGAAAAATCCGAAAATTATTTAAAATTCGGCAGCAAGTAAATAAAAATATAATATGCTGATTAATTTTACGTCCACCTACGCGCTTTCTTTTGTGGAGTTCCCGGCTGAAATTAGAAAACGGAACCTTAATTAGGTAGGTACTTAGTTATTAATAAATAAATAAATAAATCACATAATATAAATAATAAATCACATAATTAAGCTGAGTAATATATCTATATTTCTATGCAAGCTCGCGATATATCATGTGAAAATTTGAGTCTATGGCTTCAACCATAACGCGCGCCTAACGCGGTTGTGACAGCGGGCGCGAAATATCAATCATATAAAACCGCTTTTTGCGTTCATACGAGTAGTAAAGTGACTAAGGCGGGCGTCAAGCGCGATGGGCTCGCGATGGGCGAGTAACGCGGTGTCCTGCGTGGGCGATCTGGATGCGAACGCGAAGCGGCGTGACGCGAAAATAATAAACTATTGAAGTGTCCTACGTGACCAAATGCACGCAGGATGCGCTGCAGCGCGGCGCGAATTGTAGCGAACGCAATCAGTTGGTTTGATATTTTAGCGCGAGCTGGACGCGACGCCCATGACAAAAGGAACATTTGTCATCTGAACGGCGGCGGCGCGGCGAAGGGCGCTCGTGATTTGTGCGCACGCAAAACAGAGTCGCCGCATCGCATTGAATTCGCGTGCCACCGCGTCGTCGGATCGCTTCGCAATCGCGTTCGCTTTGTATCGCCCACGCAGGACACCGCGTTAGCACGTGTAGTTTTCAAACGTTCCTATCCGCGCGTCATGGCCACAAAACGGGCCTAGTCAACAAGCGACCTAATGAGCGGTCGGTGGAGGTATCAAACCTTTTGGGTCATGTCACGCGCGTCTCCAAAACAACGTTGCCAATTTAGCATATTATAAGATTAGGCAAATGTATATTTTATTCTCGAGTACTTATAGTCTATAAGATAAGTTATGTAGATTCAGGTCAAGAACTCTCAAGTTTCAGCCCGATCCGTTTACTAGTTTTGGCGTGTTTAGAAACATCTAAACATTCATGCAACCTTTTGCATTATACAAATAAATAAGAATGTAAATATGTGATTTGATTTGATTCCAAAGACGGAGTGCCCGGAATGCTGGCAGCATTGCCACGTTGAATGGTTATGCAATCTTTGACCGAAATAATCACTAGTATCCCGTGAAATAGCTTACTATATTAGTTTAAGAAAACATTATTAATATCAAAAAAATACCAGCGTACGTATTGTTTTGCGCTGAAAAAGATATCTTTCGTTTGTCATAATACTTTTCGACACAAAAGCTACGCAAAACGTACGAAAAATATCAAATATTACTATGTACTTATTAGCATTGTGTCGCACAGACTTTCAAACTCCTAAGTATAGGCAAAGGTAATCTATTTCCATCCCCTCTAGAGACAAAAACAGTGTTGTATGTGGAAATAATACTGTACTCTCTATGATGAGATGTTTGGTGTGAATAATAAACGGAGCTGGTTTTTATTCAAAGAACATTGACACAAAAGCTGTTGGACGGCTCAGACCTATTCATGAGTACGAGTACGGATTGTTTTGTTTTGTTTTATTAGGGAAATATACCCAAATAAAACAAAACAAACGAAAAACAAACGTAGAAACGTAAGATTAACATAAATCAAAGGAATTTTCGCCATTAAATAACACAATTACAGCTATATAGAGCAAGGAAAAAAAATTGTACGTAATACACCATAATTATGATTTATGGGATAAAAAGTAGCCATATTTTATTACATGCCTAAAACTATACAAAATCTATACCTTTATACAAAATGTTAGCCCGATCCGTTCAGTAATTTTAACGTGAAGAGGTAACCATCACCACACTCAAGTGTGATGTTACATAACCAATATTAGTGGGCCCGTAACTGAGGACCTACTCAGAAAACAAAAATCGATGTTTCTGATTCGTTTTTGTGCTAAACTAACGCTTAAGTCACTTGCGTAAGATAGCGTTTACACGAAAACAAATCAGAAACTTTGATCGATTTGAGGTCTTACGAGTAGTCTCTGGGCATGCCTCTATGTTTGTGCTATCGGTACTGTGCTAGTCTGGGCCGAATGCCATGGTTTAGTTAATATTGTCGAAACATCACCGTGGCGATGGATGATGGCGAAGTGAGTAAAGTTAAGGAGTTAAGTAAATAAAAGAATTGGCTTACTTCCTCCTTATTATAGGCGGCCCCTTTCTATTCCTATATAATTTGACAGGAGAAGAAATGTTGTCGTCCCATTTTTTAACATTCCAATCGAATTAAAAAGGATGGCAACATTCTTAGTGCTGTCAAATAAGTTTAGTTTAGTTTTGGCGACATCTGAATTGACACCAATGTATTTTTATCTTTGTTTAGCTTTGGTGACATCTGAATTGACACCAATGTCTCTTTGTCTTTGTTTAGTTTTGGCGACATCTGAATTGACACCAATGTATTTTTATCTTTGTTTAGCTTTGGTGACATCTGAATTGACACCAATGTCTCTTAGTCTTCGTTTAGTTTTGTCGACATCTGAATTGACACCAATCTCTTTGTCTTTAATTAGTTTTGGCAACATGTGAATTGACACCAATGTATCTTTGTCTTTGTTTAGCTTTGGTGACATCTGAATTGACACCAATGTCTCTTAGTCTTCGTTTAGTTTTGTCGACATCTGAATTGACACCAATCTCTTTGTCTTTGATTAGTTTTGGCAACATGTGAATTGACACCAATGTATCTATGTCTTTGTTTAGTTTTGGTGATATCTGAATTGACACCAATGTCTCTTTGTCACTACTAGGTCCATGATTCGGTCCACATCATTACTCCATCTGGTCAAGTATCTTACGCAGACTGATTATTGTGTGTAAGTAATTATACAACGAGCCTCGAAAGATGTACCTACCATACCAGTAGATCTTACAAATGTTAAATCAAATAAAAAGTGGGAATCAAACTAGCACCCCCCGGAACTTCGCTAGCTGCTCGTGTCTTGAGTCCGTGTTGAAACGTTTTTCTATTCTATGTACGCTACGCTATACTACGCTACGGAGGTCGTCTAAAGTTTAGACCTAATGACCTACCTACTCTTGTTGCCTGATCTTAATTCAAGTCGTGTAGAGTTCCCCAATGCGGAACTTGATCCAGTGACTGGCTGCTGGTACTAGTTGGAAGATGAGTTGAACTAGTATTATAGACTCCTTACAGTTAAACTGTCTTTGGGACTTTTCAAAAGGTTCATGAACCAAAAAGCCTTTTGTAAACAAAATTTTACAAAGTTATAAATAATCTCGCTCGAAATAAAAATAAATACGTGTTTTGTAATCTATGGCTCAGGTATAACTAGGTAAGTAAATAATTTTAGTGATTTTTAAATACTGTTGTCATCCCTATTGACTATTATTTTAAACCTAGTGCGTCCCACAGCTCCTGAATCATCTGGACCCAAGCTTTATCATAGGTGTCCAGTTCTTCACGCCATGGCTTCCTCACACTGCCACGTCTCTAAAACCAGGTATATTTAATATAAAAAAAATGGTTAGAAGTTTAGAAGTGGCTGTGGTGTTGGTTTCGTAATCCAGAACCAAATAACTTCATGATCAATCGTTTTGGTTTCAGTGAAACGACATTTTAATTTTTATCACATCTCTATTCAAAAATTTTGTTTCGGTAATATTGACGCTGCCCGTAGATTTTAAAGTTTACTTTGCAACTTCCCTGTAGCTTTAAAACAAATAGGAACTTATACGGCTTAAAAACTTAAGTCCCGGGAATCTTGATACGACTTTCCTTTTGAACTTGGAAATCCGTACTAATATTATTAAATCGTAAGTAATTCTATCTCTCTGTCTGTCTGTAATTCTTTACGCCCAAACGGCCGAATGGATCATAAGGTAACAGTAACCCGGGGACGAACATAGAATATTTATTATCTCGGCAGAAACGCGTACGAAGCCGCGGGAGGTAACTAGTGGGGATATATTTCCCACTGGGATAAATACAACCAACTTGTTTGACATGTTGTTTTCTAAGTTCTGAATTCACTTCTTCATTCTCTCTCGAATTCATTTGTAAAATTTACAATAGAGGAAATAAGGAAATGGTGTTTCATTCTAGGATACCCTATTTGCATAATGTTCCGCATGTTAAAAATATCCTTCTCAAATATGTCATCGTCGAAATAACGTAGTTTTGCATCGCAACTGGATGGAATAAACGATCTCGATACCATAGGCATTGTATTGCAGGATTTGCTGTCATCGCCTCATCATGCAAAGTGAACCGTCACCGGGTCATATATTGCTGTTTTTTCTCTTCTGGCAGTAGGGTAGGAAACACAGAATAAGTATAATGATTGCCTAGCATCAGCTAGGCAAAACCAATGATACTGTCAACGGAGGCATTCTTCCCTTGGAAATGAAGCCTTTCAAAGTTCAATAGGTTACAATTTGGCCGAGGTTGGCAGCGTCATTGAAAACTTTGACTCGCTTACTCCTGACACCCAACACTAAACAGATTTAGGAACGTCTCAAGTCGCGATTTTACCAGCTATCCGTGTAAGCCATGCGGGCAATCACGTTTACCCGCGCGACGCCCGGTAAAGCGATGAAGGTAACCGCTGAAGCCCGCAGCTGAGTTACCGGTTTAGCAACACTATTCTTTTAAAGCAAAATATCAATGGACGTAGAGAAACAAAAATTTGTGGCGGTAATTTGTAGTTGCATGGATGCACTAAAAATAAAGTTATGATACCTACCACAGATATGATAACTGCATCAAAATTCACAAAAATCATAATCAACTTCGCCATTATATGACAACGAATGTTTAATTTTTAAGTATTTGATATTTGCTAAGTGGACATTTTTTATATATGGAAATAAAGAGTTTTTGATTGATTGATTGATTGAAAGCTGAAAATGATAATGCCGCAATACCCAATAGACCATTTTGAATATACCGGCCTTTCCGAACCTTGAATAAACTTTAGAAAAGTATGTTAATCAATGTTACTTTAACAGCCGTTTCTCGAGGGAAATCAACGTTACCTAGTACAACCATCAATCGTAAGCCGAGTTCTCGATCACAGATTTTCGAAAGTTTTAACTCGAAGTCGATAAGTGAGTAGCTATTAACTTGTTCGAATTTCTAAAAAGCCTATTTATATCATACTATAATATTATAAATGCGAAAGTTCGTTTGAATGTTTGTTACCACGTATCTCCTTAAGGACTTAATCTATTTACATGAAATTTAGTATGTAGATAGTTTTAGTTCTAGAATATATTATGTAGTTCTAGAATAGGCTAATCTAATTTTTAAAAATTAACTTCTTAGGAGTTAAAAATGATAGTGAAGGTAGTTTCCATGGAAAATTTTAATTCCTTGGTTCGCAATTTACTCAAAACTCGTTATAAATAAACTAAAGTAAATAATGATACATAGGTAGATAGATAGATAATACTTTATTGTACCACACAAAGACAGAAAACAATACAGAAATAGATGCTAAGAGTAGATGAAGTACAAAGGCGGCCTTATCGCTATGAGCGACCTCTTCCAGGCAACCTTGTACAGGATACATGTTGTTGTGCAGGATACATGTATTTTATGTTTTTACAAAATTGCCTCTAGGGGGTGTGTAATCAATTTCCACGCGGGCGATGCCGCGGGGTGCAGCTAGTATAAATATATTTTCAAGACAACCTCATCAGCACACATTTTCGTCTTCTGCTGAACATTGTGACAAGCCTCCCCCAATCAAAAATGGTTTTACCATTAGATAGATAGATAATAAAAATATTTAGTACTACAGACACACATACAATTTACATAAATATACAATTTTAAACATAAGCACAATTAAAGATTTAAGTAATCAAATGAACATTTTCAAAAAAGTATGTAAGCACTAAGAAATAACTTAATGTAGACAAATAGGTCGTGGCTTAGTGAAATATTTTGCTTAAAAGCAAAAATATAAAAAAAAATAATTAAAGAAAAAGAAATTCACCGATTTTCAGCCAAAACCTGATCGAGAATGAGCAAAACGCCTACAAACGGGCAATGTGTAGATGAGCTATCCTATCTATAAGTTATTGTGGTTGTGTGTGTATCAAGTAGTATTCATGATTTAATAAGATTTAGGTTGAACTTATGTTCAAATAATAAACCAATAAATACAACCACAGTGTGATGAAAAGTGTACATAAAAATTAACAAATACCGTCCGTCGGCAGTTTATTTTTGGCGTACCAAAAGGAGTTGGATTTGGTTCTCAATGCAAAAAGTATTTGGAGATATATTCTCCTCTAACTACGAGTATAACGTCCATATGACGAAATCAACAAGGTAGATAGGCCAGGAAGCCGTTAGTCAATACTAACGGAATAGTTTTCCAAATCTTTCCTGTCGACCAAATTTTTTAACCAAATGTTAAGATTGTCTTGCGCGATTTATCCCAACTCTAGCAATGCTGTTGAGAGCAGTAAATCAATATCTTAACAAACTTTTTTCGTAGGCGTCGACTCAAGTTGGAGTAATATTGATCAAATACTTAGTAGAATATTATTGAAAGATTTCACTTTGTAATCCCGATATACCGAAATCTTAAACGCTTATAAACTCTGAGTTAAACTGACAGTAAACTGTCAGTTTAACTCAGAGTTTAGTTGAGTTTACGACGCCTAAAGGCGTCGTAAGCTCAACACCAAACCAAATATTTTTATGAAATATCGAATGAGAGATTGCGTTCACAATGTTTCAGGCTAAACTTAATTTAATGTTTGCCTCTTCCACTTTTGAGGGGCATACCTCATTTCCCCTTTTTTAACCGACTTCAAAAATGAGGAGGTTCTCAGTTCTTCTGTATGTTATTTTTATTTTTTTATTTTTATGTATGCATGTTACTTGATATCTCCGCCTATGGTTAACCGCTTTTACTGATTCTTTCAGTATTGAATAGAAAATGATCCCGAGGTGGTCCCATAAATAAAATATTCCCGAGGGATTAGTATTTATCCCGTTAATCTTAAAAAGCAACATAATAATTTTGGAGAATCACGACTAGCTACAACAGTTTATGTGATATCTGAGTCAATTGTTAATAGATTTTGATGATTCTTTCGTTGTTGTATTATATTGATTTTGAGGTGGTCTCCTATAAGTTTGATTCTCGAGGAATTGTGCCGTAAAACGTAGGTTGTTAAAATTCTTTAGAATTGATAATTTCATCATCATCACTGAGTTACATGATTCCTAGGTAGTTACCCTAGATATCTAAAATATTCATACGCAATTCATGATAAAACACTGTATTATTTTTATTGCAGAGTCAAGAAAATCCTCAAGTTTGAGTAAATGCTCAAACTTAAGAAACGTCCAAAATTCTAGCGATACAAAACATTGTTCGGGACTCGGAAAATCTTTTCAATAGTTTGTGAGGCACGCACACGACGTGCTCAGAGTTAGGGCGAATTCACACCGGCGTACGGTAGATTAGTTATATATAAATCTAAAGCGTACTGATCAGCATTAGTACGTCCACTGCTGAATAAACCCAAGCCCCAAACGCGGGGGCTTTTGCAATTTGTATTTATTTATTTAGTACCTAACTAATACAATTATTTACAACCAATTACATTAGTTACATAAGATTAAAAACCTTACTTCAACAAATACAAATAAATATTTTTTAAAAAATCGTGCGAAAATGCTTAAAAAATAAATGAATAATAAATAACTTCCGAAATTGAGGCAAAATAAATTGATTAGGTAAATAATAAATTAGATTTTCACAGTAATAAGATAAGAAATACTTAAACAAAATAATATAAACAAAACATGCATGCATCCTTTCCAAAGCAGTGTAGGCGAAGTGGAGGTGTTGAACACAGAGGAAGCTGCCCTTTCTCTGGTAGTTTTCCTTAGTCTGTTACGACATCCAAGTCCCCTCCATGTCAGTCATGGAGGGGTCGATTCTTACGGCGCGACCGCCATGGCCCGCCACTTAAAACGTAAGCGTGATTTACTTCCCTATTACATTTTTTGCTAACGTTTAACGTGGTTTACACTTTACACCTTCACAGTTTAATCTCCCACGAAAATTATACTTTGAACAATTTAGTAACATATTTTTTACATGATTAACTATGCCCAATTTACAGCTGATTATTTATTAATTTACCTATTTTTTTACTTATATCCCTAAGTTCCTTGATTATTATTTTTATTTTACTATCTTGTAGCTTTGAATTATAATTTAAGAACTATTTATTGTGAACCTAAACTATTGTAAATTGACGTATCCAAGTGTGCTTTGTGCTTCTACGGCGAATAAATGAGTATAAGTTCGTCTTATCTATACAAGGTGCCACGTTATAGCTGTACTAAGCGAGAAGGGGGTGGTCAACCCCCTCAAACGAACTTTTTTGTTCTAGCACTTTCTGGATTTCAAGATTTATATACTGAAAAAAAGACCTCGAAACTTTCATCCACAATATGTAAGTGACCGACCCCAGCATCAGCTGTTAATCAGTAAGGTTCTTGACCTCAAGTTGTCACCGCCCATACTTAGGTATACACACTAGATGTGTGGAGTCTAACGCCAGGCCTAGCGCCCATGGGCGCGGTAGACGAAATAGGGGCCTTACGTGAGCCAATGAGACGACCACGCGGCATTATTTCTTTTTGGCCATCTTGTTTTTAGCCAAACCCACAATTTTTATTATTACCTTTATCGATATTTAATAAAAATTATTATGGGTTTTTTCTTCTTTTTTCTTCTTATTGTTTAATGTTTATCTGTAGGCAGGTATGTTTGTTTCGTGGTAGGTACGTCTACGTAGGTGCCTAAAAAGATTATTTATCGATATTTTCATAAAAGTTTACGGTGGTTCCGTACATTTTTCTTCTAAGCTATTATTGTTTAATTTTTATCTGTGGGAGGTGTGTTTGTTTCGTGGTAGGTACGTCTACGTACATGCCTAATAACGATTATTTATTGATATTTTAATAAAAGTTACGCGATAAGTACCCGATAAATAATCTACAGTAATATTAAAAAATCGCAAAATTGTAAAAAGTGCTACGTACATGCCTAATTTTATTTTTAGCATGAAGGTTTCTTTATTTGCACATGAAAAAATAATAAATAATTCTTATAAATTAGGGTAAATCTAGTCCAAAAAGGCAGCTTAGTTAAAGGAACCCCAAAGATTTATCGGCAAAATGTTGTGATTGCGTTAGTTGTAGGGTTGTCGATTTGGTTAGAGTTTTTTTTTCTATGAAAATCTAAAAGAACTTATTTCTGAAAATCAACCATGCGGATCAGTTGGGTATAGGGTGCAGAACAACCCGTTTCCGGCTTGATACACCTATAACGTAGGTCCCACGTTATAGGTGTATCAAGCCGGAAACGGGCTGTTTAATCTATACAAAAATGAATCCCTATTTCCCTTGGTCACTGCATCACGCGTGAATGGCTGGACCGATTTCGCTTATTCTTGTTTTTATGTGTTTGTTATTGTCAAGAGAAGGAATTTATTAAGAAAACATTAAGAAAATTGCGCGGAAATTTAGAAGATTTTAATATGCATAGTTAGGACAGGACAACGTCTGTCGGGTCAGCTGGTCGTAATATAAAACTTCGATTGACTTTGAACCAACATATCACTTGAATGGCAAAAACAAACGCCATCAAGTAATTTTATAACCAATTCCTTTGATCCGATCAAGGTTTGGAAAGCCGCAAGCAAAAACAAACACACGTCAAACTTATATAATTAACAAATTGTCAAACCTTGTATGTACATACCTATATGTACATAAGCCGGCAATGTATCCTCAACACCGATATTACTGTTGGATAAAAAGGCTCAAAAGTCCGGTTCAATTAGGCAACCGAACTACTGAGTCGTCGAGGAACTCAGAAGTCCGGTCCACTTAAGGGGCGGACCTTACGGGTTTGGTTGTCAAACTAGGCCTACATCTAGTACTAACGGGATCCCCGTGGTAAACAACTCTAAAAACATAAAATTAAAAAAAAGACTTTGTTACCTTGAATGTGAAACAAAGATGATAAAAAAAAAATATAACGATAAAAACAATCATGAAAGTGCGCTGTTTAGCACATAATTAGGTCGAGATCTCAGGAACCCTGCGGTCTATTGAAATAACTTATATTTTGATTCGAAGGTTATTACTAAATATTTGATTGCTTGAACCACTTTTTGTAAATAAGCGATAACTTGATTTTTGCACTTATACCGTTCGAACGTATGCTCTGTCCCACTCCTATGAACGCGAAATCCTATGCCTATCCTTCTCACAAAATGGCGCTCATTGCGCCCTCATATTTGTAACCGAACTACTGAGACTACACCTTCGTCAGGGGTTTGTTGCTTTTCTCTATTGTTTTTTAAACAATTATAGAAAAGTAGACGGCCTTCTTTTAGAATGTGATTCTGAAACCTCCAGTGTGGTAGCAGTCCCCCGCTCGGTATGCTGTCAGCGCACACGGTACGAAAGTTTACCTCCAGAGAATGGTTAATTTCTTGGAACTTGCCATTCCCGCCACGGATTCACACCCAAGGAGGATTTGATACTGGATTACTAACTCAGCAATGCTGGTTTTCAGCAACACTGAAAACAGGATGTGATTCCAATGTTTCCTACTCTTTAAGCCAGTTCTAAAAATTGCCAATTCCAATTTTAAACTTAAAAATTTTAATACTTTTATTACTTTTTGTTCGATCGTATACCGGGCGTATTTCGACTACCTCTGGGACGCAAGAGCTTGCGGGTTAGATTCCCGCCTCGGGACAAATGTTTGTACGATCCGAAGATATTTGTTCCGGTGCTTTCACAATAAATTGCAATTATTGCACCCCGGTGCAATTGTTCTGCGTGCTTTCTACTAAAAATATCTATCTATGAAATGTATTGCATTAAGTATAACACTTATTTAGTACACATAATATAAGCTCTGTTTCGCTTGGGGCTAGATGATGCCGTGTGAATTGTACAGCATTATTTATTAATTTATTTCAATTGAAATTAACATAAAAACTTGTTGTCCGTTGACAATAACTCATTGGATAGGAAATAAAATTACATTATGCTTTCCCAGCCACTCGGAGTAAAAAAGACGGGACAAGAACAAAGCCATAAATAATTCGCGCCACTATAGTTTCAGAGTTTCCGAGAATCTTTTGAGAAAATAATGTATTTTTCCAACATGATCGATTGATTCCAGAAAGCTTTTGCTAGCATTCGACGATTTTCCAGTCTCAAAGTTTACTTATACCTACTCGGTTCTAGAATACAAAATATTTTATGTCAATAAAGACATTAATGTATGAAATCTTAAGAAAAACTGATAATAATAATAATAATAATAATAATCATTCTTGGGATCATGTATGAGGCAGTGGACCACTGTTCTTCGTCATCCAGGGAGCCGATTGGATCCAACAACCACCAATGATCTGATAAGAATAAAGAGGGGTATATTCCAGGGCGACAGTCTGAGTCCCTTGTGGTTTTGCCTAGCTCTGAATCCACTCAGTACTCTACTGAAAGATTCAGGAATAGGCTATCACCTTCGGAGAGATGGTGAGGTCATTTCTCACTTGTTGTATATGGATGACCTCAAACTATTTGCGTCGAATAAAACACAGTTAATGGCGCTTCTGAATATCACACAGATATTCAGTAGTGCTATTAACATGGAGTTCGGCGTTGATAAATGTGCGGTCATACAAATACAGCGAGGGAAAGTTGTGAATTCTAATAATTTACAACTTTCAGAGAGAATGTCCCTCAAATATCTCTTAGAGGGTGAAACCTACAAATATCTTGGTATGCCAGAAGCGTTGGGTATAGTAGACGGGGACATAAAGCAGTCGGTGAAAGAGCGCTTCTTTTGTCGCCTCACAAAAGTGCTAAATAGCCTTTTGTCAGGTGGCAACAAGGTGCGTGCCTTCAACGGCTGGGTAATGCCATTACTCATTTATACCTTTGGCATACTAAGATGGACTCAGACTGAACTAGACGCCTTGGACTGTAAGGTTCGTCAATTTTTAACCACTCATCGCATCCGACACCCCCGAGCTTCGGTAATGAGATTGTATATCCCGCGGAAATGTGGTGGTCGAGGCTTTTTAAACGCCAAAACCCTACACAACCGTGAGGTATGCAATCTCAGAAATCATTTTCATCAAGCCGAATACCAGATACATCGTGATGTGGTTGCAGTTGATAAGAACCTTACTCCTCTCTCCTTAGCTAACGAGAACTGGCGCAAACTTAAGGTGATGAGCATTCAGGAAGGCTATATGGGAGAGCAAAGAGCTGCATGGGAGATTCTACAAGGTCCTCACAGGACCTGATGTAGATCTCCTAAGCTCCGTAAACTGGCTACGCTTCGGTGACCTCTTTGGGGAAACCGAAGGTTTTGTCTGTGCAATTATGGATGAGGTGGTAAAGACGAACAATTACCGAAAGTATATAATGAAAGATGGCACGATCGATATTTGTCGAGCGTGTCATCTTCCTGGGGAGACCCTTCGTCATATACTTTCGGGTTGTTCGCACCTTGCTAACTCTCAGTACTTGCACAGACACAATCAAGTAGCCAAAATTATACACCAGCAACTTGCTCTCCGATATGGCCTTACTGGCCCTGAAGTTCCGTACTATAAGTACACACCGGCGCCAGTTCTCGAAAATGGCCGTGCCACGCTCTATTGGGACCGATCTATCATTACAGACAGGACTATTCTTGCGAATAAGCCTGATATTGTACTGATAGATCGGTTAGAACGGAGGGCGGTGCTCGCTGATGTCACCATACCACATGATGTTAACCTCGTTAAAGCTGAGAAAGATAAACTTAGCAAATATCTTGACTTGGCCAACGAGGTTGTCAGCATGTGGGATGTTGATTCAGCGACCGTCGTCCCGATAGTCGTTTCAGTTAACGGCGTAATAGCGAAGAGCCTCGATCAACATCTCAAGAGACTCTCGCTAGGAAGTTGGATCAAGGGTCAGATTCAAAAGGCGGTACTCCTGGACCCGGCGCGCATCGTCAGGAAGTTCCTCTCTCTGCAGCCCTAGTCACCGGCCGCTTAAGGCTAGCTTCGTTGCCGGTGATTCACCGTTTTGATATATTTTTTACTGTAGAATAGTTTTATAATATTTTATTTTCTATAGTAAAAAATGTATTTTATAACGAGATTAAAAATAAATGAAGTGAATAATAATAATATAATGACAAGTGAAAGTTGGACTCGCGCACAGGGTTCCGTAGAATTATAAGACAGTTTCTTGCCTATATCCTATCATTAGTCTAGTCTAGATCAACGGGAAGTTGGTTCCCTATAAGTTTTAGTACCTTGCGAGTATTTTTTTTTGGACAATAAAGTGATCCTATAAGGGTTCCTTTTTTTCTTTTCAGGTACGGAACCCTAAAAAAACAGCAAGGTTATCACTAAAACCAAAACAAGCTTCAACAACGCATTGCACACGCGCGGCGAAAAAGGCTAACAACTGAGTTCGGAAACGGACCAGAAATTAAAATTTTCAAAACCAGAAATAGTTTCGACCTGCGATTGTCTCCGATGATACCTGTGTCGTAAAAAAATTACCTACATTTATAAGGTTTTGTATCCCCTTTGTTTACAAAAAATATCTAGGATTCTAGAACCGAGTCTAGGAGCGATTACACTAAATTCCTAACGCTTTAAATTGCTTGTGAAAACGTTCATTGGCAATTTCTTATAATGATTATCAGCTGCATGCGGGAATGGAAACTTTAAACTAGTTTAAGCTGAACTTCAGTTTTATGTTTGGCTCAAATTGGGATTTGACGTAACAGTACTTTATTTTTATAAAATCTGTAAAATTGTAATAATTACTTGCACATCCTATCTTTTTCCTGTTGAACTATATATACGAAAGCTCTCTCTTCTTTTTCTAAGTGTATCTACCTCTACTTCACTTTACTACTTTCCTTTTTGGTTATATAAAAATTTTGAAATGCTCTAAATGTTGACGTCGTGTATACAGCGAAGTGGAAGAAATCAATTAGGAAAGCTGATCCCACCACCACATGGGATAACCAGTTGAAGAGAGAAAGAGAGAGAGAGAGAGAAACTTGAAAAGAAGATAATATCTTCTTTTCAACTTTCTCTCTCTCTCATCTAATGATGATTTTATTATCATTAGATTGCTTATGGATTGATAATATTGTTAATGCGAAACGAGTGTGGGAAGACCTTCCACTCGATGGACCGACAGCACCGGTCGCAGGGACGATGGATGGAGACGGCTCAGGACCGCTATTTGTGGCGTCGTCGTTTGGGGGTGCCATATGTTCAGCAGTGGACGTATACGGGCTGATGATAATGATGATAATATTATCTAGTCGCTACTACTTTGTAGAGCTCTCTCCTAAGGTCTCCTAAGCCCTACTCAGGTTATTAATATGTAACAGAGACATTCCTTATTTTAGGTTCCGTAGCAAAAAGGTGAAAACGGGACCATATTACTAAGGCTCCGCTGTCTGTCCGTCCGTCCGTCCGTCTGCCCGACTGTCGCGCGCAAAATAAATTAATCTATCGGAAGAAACCTGTCCGTCAGCGAGTTGTTTCTCATGAACCGTAAAAGGTAAGCGGTTGAAATTTTCACAGATTATGTATTTGTCTTACCGATATAAAACAAATAATAAAAATAAAATAAATATTGTAAGGGGCTTCCATACAAAAAACGTGATTTATTGGCATTTTATATTGACGGCATCAGATAACAGACAGCTCGTGGGACACTCGTTTCAAGGTTGTGGTAAGTCGTTTTGTCGTTTTAAAATGTATCTAAAGAATAGGAGTTTAAGCCCATTTTTGATTGCTGATTTTTGTGTTGTTCTGTAGCGGTGTTGGATACGCGCTCACAGCACCAACCTTTCTCGCATTACGCATAACGGCATAAGTGACCTGCTGGTCGATTCACTAGGTATGTGTTCGAGCCGCGACGCCCGCAGTGACCCGCGCGTCAAAGGAGTTTTAGATCAGACCTAGCAGGCCGAAGCATATTACCAGCGTACTTTATATGAAAGGTGATCCGCCTGGCCCTCTAATATCTCTATGCATTAAGGTTCTTACTCGTGCTTTCTGGAAAATAAGTTCCTCGCTATCCGGGAGAGGTGGAATGGATGTCAAAGAGGCGAAAACTCTCAGCGTCAACGTAAAACGAATGCAGAATCTGTAAGTACTAAGTCCTAAGGCATTAACTTTTGGGTCTATGACATTCATTTTCTTTTGTTTTGTATTCATAATCAAAATGTAGCCAATGAGCGGCGAATATAGTATGAGTGGTAGGTACACTCACAAATTTATCTTAATTAACCTGCTGATAATCAAGCCCTAATCAAGACCTGGCTATTCCCGTAATCCACCACCGAGATATCCCCCACTGGGGGACACAGTTTTCTTTTTCAATTAAAAACGTGCCGTTGTCTGTCGTTGACTGGGGTGCAACGGGAACAAAATTATATTATCACTGAAACTTTTAAGACCTTGCTCTTATACTTGTACTACAGTGGGTCCTCACCTTAAGGGAAAGGGGTACCGCCTCGGGCGGCATGCTAATCAGATAACATACGAATACGTGCGAGGAACCTTAGATCCGTACCTTCTTCAGGACTTAGCTTTGGGAATAAACTAATCATGGTATCAAAGGCTATATCTGAGTTTCTGCGTAGGGTATGTGACGTGGTGAGAATTTTATAATCCGTTTTTAGGATCCAAAGACTATGTACAGTTTATTACATATGTAACTGAGTATCGTAATTTTTTCGTCTTAAGTAAAGTATCTTTATTAACAAAGACAATTACAATCAATGAATAGAAATAAATTAGAACTAGTATTTACTTTTGAAACCACTATGTATGTATTGTATTAATATATATCATGTACCTAGTACCTATAACACAAGCGCTTACTTTGTGGCTAGATGATGATGTGTGGCAATCCACATAGCATCATCCTCGCACATCACATCAGAGCATCAGTTGTCTAGCATTGTTGACGTTAAATTTCTGTGTTTATTTTATTTTCATAAATAAGAATACGCCAGTGTGAGTGCACACATTCGTATTCCAGTTCATGAAAATAGATGATATGAGTATATTCTGAAAAAAAAATATCGGTAGCTGTTTTATGAATAACAAATAAAACAGTCCTCCAAACATTAAATAAACTTTATTCTAATTAATAAATACAAAATACCCTAAAACTAATTAGCCTTTATTGAGCACTAACTCTTTCCAATCTTACAGCTATTTAAGAGTTCATCAAACATTAGGTACATCTTAGACCACTTTATACTATCTACATACATACCTACCAAGGTATAACTTTTCTTTTGCGCTAAAAACTGATTCATTCATTCGCATATCATTCAATCTTCAAACACAAAACCATTCTAAGCTTATTATGCATCCACATGTTATTCAAATAATAGCGAATGGCTTTTGATATAAAATATTTGTACAGTTTGTAGAAACTGCTTTGCTATGACTCGGCCAACATGCGGACAGACCATACAATTTTGTATATACGCTTTAAGACATAGAATTTGGGATAGACGCTTTACGTCTATCACGCCTCCGACAAACTTTCCACTTCAATAACATGCCGATGCTTCTTCTTCTTATGGATCCCATCAAATTCGTCGTGAATCTCCGCCAATGTCCGCCCTTTAGTCTCAGGAACGAAGAAATAGACGAAAATAAACCCTATGATGCAGACAACAGCGAAATGCCACAACGCCCAACCAGGTTTTACCAACACTACCAAGTTTTGGTATAGTTTAGTCACACCAAAGGCCAGTAGCCAGTGGAATCCAGCTGTGATTGCGGTGGCTCTCCTAGTGACATTTCGGGGGAATATTTCCCTCAGCATTAACCATGGGATGGGTCCTGCACCAGCAGCGTAAAAGCAGACAAAGACGCAAAGAGCAAAGAGGGGAATCCAGGCACTTTCCACCTCCATTGTCTGCAACAAATGGTAGTAGATCCCCAAACAGCCTAAGCATAAAGCCATCGTCGAAAATGATATTAACAGCAACAATCTTCGCCGTACGATCTTCAACAGCATAGTCGAGAAGTAAGTAGAAGATACGAAGCAGAAGCCGAGAATTATGGACGATCCAGGGTTGAGAGTAGTGGAGAACTTCTCGAAGATAGTCTTCGCGTAGAAAAGGATAGGGTATATGCCAGTCAACTGCTGGAAGATCATAAGCCCGAAAGAGACAACTAAAGCTTTGATCGTTCCTCTTGTTCTGAAGAGTTCTGCGAAGGTGACTTTGTTCTTGGCTGCGTTTCTGATGTGTTCTTTCAGGGATTTTATTTCTAAGTCGATGTCGTTGTCGATTCCTCGGAAGTAACGAAGAGCATCCTTGGCTTCGTGGAACTTCCCCTGGGACATGAGATAGGCAGGGGATTCGGGAAGAAAGATGAACGCGACGAAGAATGCTATGGGAATGCTGGCGCAGAGCACTGAAAACCATGTCGGGTTTTCTATCATACCTGGAAATATACAAAGCTAATGTGACAAAAGTTGCGTTGTAGCTCCAGAACGTTTAATCATCGATTACATTTGCATAAGGATTTTACCCACTGCTCAGTAAGCATGTAGGAAATAATGTTCCTTTTCAATTTAATCGTCATTTTACTCGTCTATATTACAACTAGTACCCAATAGGCTGGTTTCTAGTTCGTGCGATCTTAGAAGGCTTATGGCGAATCCAAACCACTAACGAACCAACCAAAAAATTAAACCAAATGAGCGATCAAAACTCGTGGATGCCACATCATGTTTGTTCAACTCACCAATAATATACCCGAAGAGAACCCCACAGCTGAGATGCACGTGGTAGAAGTTAGCCAACGTTTGAAGAGTGTGAGGTTCTGCAATGTCTTCTACGTAGGGAGGAATGGCGACGCTGAAGGCTCCTAGCGCAATGCCACCCACGAAACGTCCGACAAAGAGACCGTATACGTTGGGGCTGAGGACAGAACAGGTATTTAAAATTAGATTAAATCTAGAATTATCAAAGGCATTTTCTCTCTTCCTACATTAATTGCGAACTAAGGCGCTAGTTCACAAGTCCGGGAAATTTGTGTCTATAGTTCGTACCACTATTGTTGGGATGGCTTGGGATGGCTGTGTGGTTTGTCGAGTGAGTGAGTACCGGGTGAGTGAATTGTAAAACGTTTTTAATCATCCTCTTCTCATAATAATTATCATTAGCCGTTTTTCCACCCACTGTTTAGCCTCAGCTTTTATTCGTGTATACCATTTGCTTTAGTTCTGAGCCAGTCTGTGTCAAATCCAGTAGGTAACCAGGATATCAATAAACTTCTGTCTAAGAAGACATCAACGTTTTTCTAAAAGCTAAAAAAACTTTATCGACTTTGCTAATCCCACGTCGTCGGTAAAATGTGATAATTTCTCACCTAGAAGCGACCAGGATCCAAGACACAAGAAGCGGCAGAGCCAAGTATAGAAGCGTCTTTTTCCGTCCAAAGTTTTCGGAGATGAGACCGGCTGGTACGGAGCCGAAGAGAGCGCCGAGACAGAGCAGGGACGCCACCCAGGACGCTTCGGAACCCGTCAAGTGCTGGAAGAAATACACTGGTCATCGTCATGGTTCAAAACTCAACGTGGTCTCAGGTGACTTATGTGTTGAATCCACGATATTTGCTAATTATATTTTACGGTCACGGAAAGCTTTTTAAATTTTGCTATACACGCACAAGAAATCTGCGAGTGCTTTTTGCTGTATGACGTTGAGATTTTCTTAAAAGCCCTAAAACTCATAAATCTGAACGTTACTAAATTTTAATGAATAAATAATCAAGACTCACGAGCTGCGTATATATTAATTTCGTCTCTGAGTACCTAAGTACCGGTTTGAGGTTGAGTTGTGCGAATCGGTTGTCAAATTTTAAAATTCTGAATTATGAGCAATAATTTTATTATTAATATTTTATTTTGCTATGTGAAAACAATTGTGTTGACGTATAATTTGACAAATTATAAATAAAATGTTTTTCTACAAGTAACAAAATTACTGCAAATGAAATCGGCATCACTAACTCTAGTAGGCATGCAAACTCACCACTTGTTTCTGGTTAGAAAGAAAGGCAGCGGTCGCGTTCTCTTCTGCTATCAGCCCACTCGACATCTGAATAAAAGCAGTAAAAGTGTTAAAGTAAATAGTAGTGGAAAAATGGGGAGCTAAAGAGAGAATCGACAGAATTATAAGAAATAAGAAGGTTAAATAGAAATGTCGTAAAAAGGTTAAACCATGGAGTCTTAGTAGTAAGTGTCTTAGTTAGTGTAAGCATGGACGGATCGTTTGTTCTTGAACTCCATTTTAAATTGCGAATTGCGACCCAAATAATAGCAACTAGTAATGATACGGATTTTAAAAGACAGACAGCAGTATTAACAGTGGCGCTGGGGAGTCTGGTCTTGATTCAATATAATCGTTTTACAGTATGCTGACCAAGCAACTTCCATATGTAAATACCCGAATGGTGGTCATTAACCCGCAAAATTGCTGTACGTATATACTTTAGAGGAAGCACCCATAATTATGTCCATACGCCAGCAGATAAATAACAACCTAAAATTATGGGTTAAAAAATTCAGTTTAAAAATCTTTAAAAAAATTGTCCCTCAAAGTTCAATTTAAGCTTAAAATAAGAGATCCGAAATTAACATGTGTCACATAAACCCCCGTATCGCTTGGAGCCGTAAATTTGAACTTGAGCTCCTTTTGGGAAGTTTCGAGGATAAAATGAGGCTAGTTCACTGTAAAATCATAACGAACGGTATAAAAACGAAATGGATCACAAACAGCTGAAGCCGAACCGTTTGGTGTTCCTTTTCTTGTTAAAAACTTCCTATTACCTACACTACACACACCATAGGTATACGAATACAAAAAAGTCACGCACTCTTTTCAGCATTATGTTATTTTTTTCTAATAAAGTATTATTAGTTATCCACTGAAGGTTTTCTTACTTAGCCTTAACGGCGATGCGATGCGGTTCTCGGTAAACCGATCTCCATCATTTTGATATTATAGCAACAAGCAGGTGAAATTAGCTTGTAGTGAACCAGCTGGCTTTAAACACTGAAATTCAAATAAATTTGAATCCGGCACCGCTAAACCGAAGTTTGGAGCGCGATAAAAACCTTTGTAAGTAATAGACGCAGTAGGTTTCGTTTGAGGTTTAGTTTAAATTCTCTGCGGTCTCGGGCCACTGGCTTTAGGCCCTTTGTAATAAAGTTTTGACAGAAAGGTAGAAATGTTCAAACCTTTTTTTGGGGAACTAATTTCATTTTAACCCTTACTAAAGGCAAAGGCTATGTTCGTCCTTCACTCGCCTAGGCTTGTGACACACACAATGGTCAAATCAAATCAGAGTGAGAATATATTCAAGCAGTGGAAACTAATAAATAAATAAATAAATAATGCTGGACAATCCATACAGCATCATCTAGCCCCAAAGTAAGCAGAGCTTGTGTTATGGTACTAGATGACTAATAAACTTAATACAATATAATCCACCCGGGCTATGGGATCAGAGTGGAATGGAGCATAAAACCAACGTCATTTGGTCGAGTCATCAAAAATGACGTTGCCGAGCGACGACGACGGTTTACTATAATATAAGATAATATACGAGTCAAGTTCAAAAATCACTGTTGCATGGCCGGACTTTGAACTTGATGTCACTGAAGTCAATACACCTTCCACTAAGCCACATGATTTTCTAATATAACGTAGAGTATATTTACCTATGAATAGAGAAAGATCAAAAACCTTTTGACTCCTCTACCATTTGACTGAAATTACTCGTAGAACAAAAACGGTCAAAGCACTAAAATTTTCAATATGTTCATAAAACAAACTTAAAACTTCAACAGCCAAAATGCTAATAAAATGTTCCCAGAAACACTGAATCATACAACTTTCTCCATAAACCGAGAAAATGAAAAACAGTGCATAGTTTATTCTTTGCTCGGTATAGCCCAAACAAAACTGCACTGCGCATTACAGCTACAAAGTTAATACCACTTTATCGTTCACACAATAAAGTAGATTTTGAAGAACTGCACAGTATGTGGAAAGTTCCAGTATCATAAGTCAGGTTTTCGCCGCATGCAACCGGCTGACACGCGGAACTTTGGGAAACTTCGGCGTAATTCGCGACACGATAGTGGAACCAGTAGAACTAGCAGGTAGGCAAACTAAGTTATTTTTGAACTAAACGTGACTAAACTAAGTTTGAATAAGCGTTCATTGGGAGTGAAGCAGACTTTATAAGGAATTGTTCTTGAAACGAATTAGACATCCACTTTCTAATTACTCATTAGTCATCCTATATAAAGGGGCTACACTCTCCATAGCTATTGCGCTAAGATCTGTTCTTGCATAATATCTCAAAGATTCTAAATACCATAAAAATTACTATAAAGTAGTATTTTTCAAACTAGGGGTAATAAAATTATCTAAACTTTATCCAGGAAACCAGAATCTTTGTATAAAAACACAAGCTCTCTTATCTATTCTAGTCACATACCCGTTTTTTTTTTGGAATAATAGGAGTCTAATGTTATTCCAGGTCAAAATATTTATATGTGCTAAATTTAGCAATTATGTATCTTCGGCCGAACATTTTTACAACGGCACAAACATTCGCCTTTATAATATTAATAGAGTATGTAATTATTATCTTAATCAAACTCACTTTACCTACTGAATTCACAACCTGTCGAGATTGTGACATGCACTAAATTTCTTACAAAGAGGGTAGTTACAATTGGTTTTGTTTCTTTAAACAACATAGTTAAAACTTGTAAGTAGAGTTTGTAGGCTCTTGTGGTAAACTTTTTCAATATTCATAATTCAATTATGCAGGCGTGTGTAGTTTAAAAGTAGGCACTTGCTTTGTATAGTTTTAATAACATGGGTCCTAATAAACTACCCTGCTTTATTCTTTTGTGAATGTTATTACAGGTGTTTGTACAACAGTAAAAGTTTTATTTAGAATAACCGTTTGTTGCCCATGTCCAGTGTTATTTTCTAATGAAATTTAAACTTTAAAATAAGTATTAATAGGCTTATAATTTTTTTTTACAATGTAACTAATATGATGACTGTGATAAGTTATTTTCTTTTAATACAAATCCAGCAAATCTTTCCAAACTGGGTCAAAACCTTCATGCAATACCAAAACGGGAATTTGATCTATGATTGATTTTTCTTTAATTAAAAATTTATTTTTTTATAATCTTTATAATTTAATAGATATTTAAAATGATTTTAAATCCCAAAATAAAAGGTAATGCATGAAAATAACCCGTTTTTTTTTCATGCGTTAAGATCGCAGATAAAAGATGTTTTGCGCACGTCAATGTGCACCCGCGTATGTTGCGTAAGTTTTCAAAGTAAAACTTCGAATCATTTGTAGTTTTGGAATCTATCGACATAATGTTGTGCTCATAGTGATACAAAGACTATTAATTCGTAGTTATAGCGTGGGTTCATAGCAAATGGCTTATAATGTACGCAAAACTACAAAACTGCTAGCTTAGAAATCACTAAGACCAGTGTTTTTATAAGTAACATAAGTTTATGTAGGATTATTTGATAAGTATTTGACGTTCGTAGGTAGGTCAATTAATTTTATCTTCAAAAATATTGTCAAAATAAATACCTTAGAACTGTCAACTTAGACAATATTATTATGCTTGGTTCGTTTCAAAAACCACATTTCATTCTTACCCATTTTTGGTCCTAAACAATATCCCCGCCCAGACTTAATATTTCATTCAACAAATGAGTGTAATCAATCATTCCCTTCTGTCATGTAGCAATAAGTTTATCTGGAGTTATTTATTTGTCTTTATCTAGGCAGACGTGTCTGCGCCCTATCTGAGAAGTCGACCCACTTAATGGGCCCATTTCATTGTAGGTAGCTTTGGAGACGGTGGCGTGTTTATTACGTCATACACTAGCTTCATGCCGCGGCGGCTTCATCGCACTTGATTTTTTCTATGTAAACAATGGGTTAGAGGCGAACCAAACTGGTTTGGTTGTCAAACTAGGCCTAGATCTGAGTATTAACGTTGTCCCCATGGAAAAAAACTCGAATTACATAATATTCTAAATTTTTACTCTGGCTCTTTGAATGTGAAAACACGAGTGAGGAATAAAAATACGATTAAACAAAAACATGAAATATGTTTCGCACATAATTTGGTCGAGATCTCAGGAACCCTGCGGTCTATTGAAATGGTTATTACTAATTATTTGGTTCCTTGAACCAGTTTCTTCGTAAGTTGTGTAGTTTTCTTGTTAATAAGCAAGAATTTACATAATTGAATTTTGCGCATTCACTGTTCCAATGTGTATGCTCTGACACGTATGCTCTGACCCGCTTCTATGATCGCAAAATCCTAAGCTTATATCCTTTTAACAAAATGGCGCGCATGCCCTTTTAAGCCCTTTCTCAGGATAGGTACCTTATAACTATTTACTCAATACTCAATATGTTTATTGTTGTCATCACATTGGCTTAATTGGTAGGTATAATTATGTATATGCATGTAATTATTTATTTATATATTTATTTAATTTTAAGGAAGGCCTACAGCTTATATAAACACTAAATAAGTAACAAGAACCTGGCAACAATAAAGCTAATAAATGGCCTTCGCGGCTAAATGACAGTCCAACAGGGTTCACATTATCACAATGTGAACCCTGTTGGACTAGTCAAATTGTATTATTAGTTCCGCGCGAGTTAAATTCCGTTCAGCTGTAATCCATTCAGCTGTATATACGTGCAGAGAGACAAACAGACAAGAGACAGAAGGCAGAAGGTAAAAGACAGACAGACAGAGATAAACATTTATTCAATTTAGATTAATTCATTATAAACCTTGACCGCCTCAAATTTTGCTGTCAAATCAATTATAACAAACAAGGTTGTGTTGACTTCACCGACACGGACGCACCATTTTGTAAATTTAACGAAAAAAGTGTGCCATTTTTGTATCATCGAATAGATAAGAGAAATTGATAGTTATTATAAAATCCGTTTTAAAGTGTTAAGACTAAGTAGCTATGATTAGGCCGTAATTATCCGGGTCGTTGTTATGCATGATAGATTGACGAGATCATCAAGTAGGGTGGTTACTTTAATACTTGAAGCACAAGATATAGTCATATTTGACAACCTCTGTGGGTAGTGGGCGAAGGTCCACCAGCAACGCAAGAATTTGGAGTCATTCGTCAACGCGCACCATCCAACTTGTCCCAACTTGTGGGAGTTGGCGAATCGTAAAAAAGTTATACTCTTCGTTCTGCAACTCACGCCACTTTTACTTTGGGTGAATTTTAGTACAGTCAAAAAGTGTTACTTTGTACGATCTAATATTTGTTCAGGGTGTTCAGGATGTTTTCTATGTATGATAAAATAATAAATATGTATCTATGTAGTATAAATCAGTGATCTAGTACCCATAACACAAGGTCTGCCTTAGCTTGGTGCTAGATAATGCTGTGTGAATTGTGCAGCATAAATTATTTATTTATATGACAAAATTACCATATCCAGCAGTGATATTGGGCTAGAATTAAGAATCTGAGATGTAACAAACCTGTGATAAATTTTAAAAAGACACGAAACAGGGAAATTTCAAAAAAAAAAAAAAATTTATTATTGAGATTCGTTAGGTTTGGAATGACGTAAAATTATAATCTTCTTTCCTTGTTATATAAGGGCCTGACTCCATTCGGTACCATTACGTAGCGTTGCCCTTATGATTAGAATAATATGATAGGGTATTAATACGACGTTCTTACGTAATCTTATTGTATTGTAGGTCTGCCTGTCTGTATGGAAAAGATCTTTGGGTTTGATTGGATTTTATTTTGCGATATAAAGCCTTTTATGAATTCTGTCCAGGATTATGTTGAAATTATTCTTTCATCAGAGTTAGATTCTAATTTCGGCAACCGATAAGCCGACGTATTACCAAAACTTGAAACCACGAGTTACTAAGTTCCGCCTAGGAAATGTGCTCCGTCTTAGGCTATTCTTGACGCAATAAATAATATGGATAATAAGTAATGCTAGACAATGAGGATAATATAAATAAACCGGCCAAGTGCGAGTCGACTCGCACTTGAAGGGTTCCGTTCCATACTTGATATACTTTCGCAAAAGACACAAGAGAAACCCTAAAATCATATTTTTGTGATGGAAATGACGCGGTCACCCGCCTTAGTACTTACTGACCGCGCCCAACGCTGTTTAACTTCGGGTATCGTTGTTCTATTTGGTGTGGACGTTGCCCTCTTAATTATAAAATTTATTTAATTTTTAATATTTGTTGTTATAGTGGCAATAGTAATGCACACTCTTTAAAAAATGAAAAAATCTACTGTCTACCTTTCACGGTTCAAGAGGCCTTGACAAACGAAAAGCAAAAATAGCCAAAAAAAATTACGTTTTTGTATGGAAGCCCCCTTTAATTTAGATATGTATTTTATTTTTATTATTTGCTGTTATAGCGGCAAGAGAAATACACATTCTCTGAACTTTGAACAGTCTATCTCTTACGGTTTATGATATAGAGCCCTGTGACAGACGGACGGACGGACGGACACGGACAGCGGAGGCTTAGTAATAGGGCTCCGTTTTCACTCTTCGCAATCTTGAAGTCGACATCTGGCAAGACACCATCAGTATTTTTATAGAGTTTCTATATGGGAAAAGCCACGGTCAATGGCTAGTGTTCTCATAAAACCCAAACAATATTTCCAACTCATTCACAGCTTGTTTACGTATAAAAACTAAAATATTAATGTTAAACAAACATTTACTACCTACTAAAATTATATTTTATTTACTTTTTATGACGCTTTGTTCGAAACAGATATTTGTAAAGCTGTAAAATTATTGCAAACAATAAAAATATTAATAGAAAATCCTAGCACCCGATTCATAACTGCGTAGGATTTTATTAATTTGATCAATAACATGATCATCAAAACTGTTTTCACTTTTGGTAGCTAGGTCGAATCATCTTCATCATCATTTACAACCTGACATCACCTACTTATGGGCCTCCGGGTCCATGGCTAGTCTCCTTTAGGTTCGTCTTTTGACGCAAACAATATCCTATATTCAACTTCAACTTGTTTTTATTTTGGCGCCGCTTGCTTTTCGCCACGACTCTGCCAGTGTCTGTGTCGGAGTGTCATAAACTTCGAAGAATATGATCAGTATACTTGAATTTAAAAATTTTGCATCAAGATGATTTTTCTACGACAATATTCTGTTCTGTCGCTTTTGAAACTTTCTGTCATTTTTGACATTTTCAGTCATACGGCCCATAGTCGCTTTCAACCACAAGACTTACCCACCTACTTATGTACTAGGTAATAGGTACATATAGTTATTCTGTGGTACTAGGGTAGCATAACGTAAAGGAAGTGGGTACGTCATAATCGAGCTACGCTCATTGAGGCTTGGCTTTGACATTGTCCTTGATTTAACCGATGAACGATGGCACCAAATGTGTATCCTTCAAGTTGATAATTTTACACAAACAGCTGCGTTATCACTTGCACTTCCTGTGATAACGCATCACACCATTCATTCTGCGCTTCAGGGCGGTGAAAGGGACTACCAACTTCCTCACTATCATTATCCACAACTTCCACAGTATCAATATATCCTTTACAATGACTTATATATATATATTATATACCTACTCAATGATACTGAGTAAAATGAAAAATAAAACTGAACATAGCGGCTGCCACATACCTACCACCATCGACCGTGACGCACGTTTGTCTACGGCCGTATCTATCGTTCCACTTCACCTACATTTGTGACACGTTAAGCCATAGAAATGAATAACTCAATTAATTCTCTAATTTTATCTATTCTAATCTTTATTTGTATCTATTGTTGCTATTTTGATTATTGATATTTTTATTGAATTATTTTGCTTATTGTGTTATGATTAATTAATTATTTTGCCTGTTAATATAATATAATGTGGACTACACTATTGTATTAGGTCATATCCTGTATTAAAATGTAAGTGTTTTCAATAAATAAATACAATACAATACAAACTCATCTAACGGGTTTGGTAGTCAAACTAGGCCTAGATCTCTTAGTACTCACGTGATCCCCGTGGTTAAAAACTCGAATAACAAAAAGTTCAAAATATTTTCTTTGATTCCTTGAATGTAGAACTACGATGGAGAAAAAAAAATTACAAAAAAGTCGTGAAAGTGCACTGTTTCGCGCATAATTTGGTCGAGATCTCAGGAACCCTGCTGTCTATTGAAATTACTTATGTTTTGATTCGTAGGTTATTACTAATTATTTGGTTCCTTAAACCATTTTCTTCATAAGTTGTGTAGTTTTCTTTTAAATATGGAAAAAACTTGATATTTGCGCTTACGTCGTTCCAAAAACGTATGTTACGTCCAGGTCCTATGAACGTGAAATGCTTATCCTATCCTTCCTAAAATAGCGCGCATCGCGCCCTCCTAAAAACATCTCTCCTCATCCTAAGCATCGGCCGAGGTAGTTGTTGACTAGTCACGTGAAAACACACTGCTAACCCAGTTTAGATTATTTATGCCGTTATAAAAATCCTATCATAAATGATGCGCTCGATAATGTGTCAGGCCAGATTTTTTATATCATTGAAATAAATAATATCAAAAATAACCAAAGAAACAAAGGATTATTACAAACTATTCCTTTTGCTCCGTCGCGTTTGGCTCGGAAAGTTTAGCGTTCAGCTCAATGCAATCAGGGAACTAGGACTACATACCTGGACTGCCGCCTTTGCCATCATGGGTGGTAGAGCTGATGAGGACCAGGCTATGCATACTCCGGATGCAAAAGCTCCAAGATTTACTGAAATAAAAACAATAACAATGTAATATTCATACCTTACAGAAAAATAGCTACGAAGTAATTTTAAACTTAAGAAACTTAAAGAGTTTTTTGGGGTCATTATTTCCATGTGTGTTATTAAATATTTGCATTCGTCGTTGAGAAATTAAGGGAAGGAGACATTTTTGTAAGATACATAAAAAGCGCAATGATTTGTAACAGATGGACTGACAAACGATTATTATAATCGAATAACTTTCGTTTTGCTTGTTTACAAGCAGCGAGTTCGCAAGTAGTTGATTCGCCGTTAACATAATAGGATAAAGGGGTTTGTTTTGGCATTTTTATAGGTAAACCTGAAGTTCTTACCAATCCCAGTAGCAATATACTGCGTGGTGATACCAGACGTATCTCTCTTAATGTCCGGCACAGTGTCTAATCTTCGCAGCATTTTGTTAGGTGCATAGCCGTTGTTGAAGTTGCCTTCATGGTTGCTGTAGGCGCTGTCTTCAGCAGCGGGGGTGCTGCCGTTGGACGCTCCGGCAGAGAGCGTCGAAGTGCTTTGTTCGTCCACTGGAAAGGGTTAATTTGAATTATACATTTCTATAGTGTATTCAACAGAAACAGAAGGCGTATTCAAGTAGACAAGTCGGCCGCCACAGATATCGCAGGATTAACGAAGAAGCTGATTTCCGCGAACTGGACCCTACTGGCGCGCCAGTAGCGGGGCGACGACAGCTCAATAGGCTTATTTTAATTGTCCAAAATACGCAAATGCGTGTTTCGTTTCGTTTTTTAGTGCAGATTAGTACTCTAATACGGTGTATCGGAGTACCAATATTAGCAGAAACGAAACACTCAATTGCGTATTAGAGAATTGAAATAGGCCTCCAGAACCGAGATGCCTAGAGAAGTATTTTGTTCGAGGCCAAGAAAGAACATAAAATTCTGACCAATGATGTAGGTACGTACTAAACTAATTAGAACTGTAAATTTTTTTTTGTATGTGTGTAAATTGCAGTCAGGTCTGTAAATAGATCTCTCGGTAAAATAAAATAGTTTTTTTTTCCGCGGGAAAGATGTTGTGGGTGCAGAGAGGCGAGAAATAAACACAAAGAACTGGCGAGAAACTAAGCTGAGCCATACGAATAAGCAAGTTTTAATATTAAATTCGAGAGAGCCCATACTCACAGCTAAATGTTATACCTACCTACTATACCTAAGAATACCTCGCCCCCTCCTCCCTCCTACCTCGAGGTCTTAGACAGAGACGAGTTTTTTTCACGATGAATAAAAACTTGTCTCTGGGCAAGCCGCGGCAAAATTAAAGAACCAGTAAGTACATAGAGGGGCAGAGAAGCTGCAAGTATTTGCTACAAAGACGCCGCAGATTGCTCGGTGTACGTGGCTCCACTCTGCCGCGCCGCTGCAGAGCTAGAAAAATACTAGAAAATATTTTTTGTAAGGACGCTTAATGACAGTCCCATTAAATATGATTTACTGTAAAAAGTCACAGAGATTGGAGGATTTACATTGTACGGTGATGAATATTTCACGTCATATGGAATAAGATGTAAAATGTAGGTTTGTATTAATAATTAATCAGATTTGAAATTCTAAAACGAGCACCAAGTATATCAAGTATATTAAGTATATCAAGTATATCACGTATATCAAGTATATTAAGTATATCAAGCTAAAAGTGTTTCGTCGTTAAAAAACGGCATCACGTTTGTCGACATGGTATTGAACATACCTACCACTTTGGTAAATACCCGGTCATAAGTTATATTAAAATTAAACAGAATTCTGAAGACCAATCAACGCACACAACGTAAATAATAACATAACAACTATAGATAATGATTCAAGTAGGTATTAGACAATATAAAATAAAATTGTTTAAAGACAGACGAGCCCCAGAGATAAGACTTTTTACAGTTTTGTTTATATTTTTGGTATCATAATGTATGTTAATAACAAAACATATAACAACGATACGGGGGTGGCAACTGCACTTAATCCCAAACAGATAACGACTTTTAAAAATAAACTGCAAAAACGATAAGATATCGTGGCAAATTCAGATTTTTGAGCTTGCTGATGACAGTCACCATGTTTCGCAAAATATATGAATTTGAAAGTATGATCATAAAAAGTTTTTACAATTCTTTAATTACTAAAGTTGTCTTTCCGCTTAAGCCCTGATTAGCCCACTTAATCACGCATACCGTTAAGCCGCATACGCCCTGATTGATAATTTTCTTGATATTCATCATCATCATCATCCGCAGCCCGACTTCACCCGCTGCTAGGTATATGGATATTTATAACGAATTATTATTTAAAGAAAGATTCGCTTCTTGTTTATGTAATTTCTACTAGTTAGAACTAGATAAGTAACTTCTAACACATTTGTAATCCTATGTTGGTGGTGCATGTAGCATTTTCGCCAACTAGGCAAGTCCGGTGTAAAACTATTTTCAGCTCCCTGTTTATTTCTTAAAATTGATTTTCAAGCAAAATTAGATCGAATTTAGAGCCATTTTTCCAAAGTCTGCAATAGAACTACAAACGGCTAGAATTGACTCATCTATCAAGTTTCTCCTTTAACACCAATCTACATACTTTAACAAAAACTAAAAGTGCCTCGATTTTTGGATATCCACGGGCTGAGTAGGAAGTTTCTTATTATTAGCTGACCTTCGCATTGGTTAGCTTCGATCATGTGTGCCTTGTATGCATTAGAAATGTAGAAGTGCAAAATACTGATAAGCCACCTCTAACCTCAAGTAATCTTTGTACTATACATATCAGATAGTACCTAACTATTAAAATCATGGGCTCCACCTCTAACCTCAAAGTAATCTTTATATACCTATTTATATATCAGATAGTAGTAAAATCATGGACGATAAACAGCGACTCATACATTTAATGAATGTAAAAAAAAGCTTGCTAGCTGAGTATAATATATAATGGCGTGACCTGTAATCTTGAGACGGTTTCTAATTCCTCAATCAGCAATATATAATATATTTAGCAATACTGATTAATCAATCCGGTACATGTTTTTTTTATGTTTCGTGTATATTTGACAAACCGAAGTGTTCCAAATGTTTTCCACAGACTTAATAAATTTATTGCGACAATTCTATGTCTAACTTTTTGACATACATAGTCTATTATCATTTATCAACCCTATTTTAGACACACCTACTATTTATTCTACTTACGTCATATTACGCCACTAGATGATAAGATTCGAATTGGTTTAAGTAGGTAGGTACTTATTTATTTTAGTTTAATTTAAGCGTGCGTCGACGCGTGACCTGAGAGCTGGTGCGTGAGTATTTGGCGCAGCTCATCAGCATTTCCATACTGAGCGGGACAATGCAGCCAGAAGGGTATTTTAATTCTCCAAAATACGCATTCGATTGTTTCGTTTTTTTTTTGTGCAAATTGGTACTCTATTTCGGTGTGATATTACACCCATTGGCCGAAACGAAACACGAAAATTCGTGTTGGAGAATTAAAATAAGCCCCCAGGGTTTTGGGCCGACTGTAAGTAAATCATTGACTTATCGCATAAAACACTAATTTTATTAGGATCAGCTTAGCTCTGTATTGTTTGCAACAAATTGCAGATAGCTCAACTATATTAGAGGTATATTTATGTTGTACTCACGTTTAGTTGGTACATTTTGTCTGTTTATGTACTATTTGATAAATCATAGATCCAAGTTTTATTAAATTTATTGCCTTTACAGACCTACGCGGTATTCGCTACCCGAGCGGTAGCGAAAGCCAAGGAATGCGATAGGTACCTACATACAAAATGCCTGACGGAATAACACGCGAAACCGTGTGAAATGTTTTGCTTCCGGTCTGGGTAGAAAATACCGCGCAGGTCAGGCCTGCGCTGTGTTTTTCCTGCAACGTTTGCACTAAATAAAGGCCACAGGTCTTTATTTAGTGCAAACGTTGCAGGTATGACGTGTGATGTGAAATATGTGACAAACTAAGCATGTTTTTTTTTCTGGCTTTGAGTTTCATATACTCTTGACACAAGTTTTGAACTTCCACTTGAGGACTTTTAATTGGCTTCGTTTAGGTACTTACCTAAGTACTATTAGTAGGTACCAAGTTATAATAAAATTATGTATTAATTATGTAAACAAATTTTGTTCAACTTTTATAGGCGACACGAGCGGAAAATACGATAGATTACAAATTCAGAAGGTTTTAAATTTCAGAAGGTTATTTAACTTTTTCTAATTTTGGTAAGTAGCAATTTTTTATTTATATTTTTTTAATGCTTCAGTAGAGTTTTGTTGCTTCTATTGACTTTTTATAGGAAAATACTAACGAAATTAAGAGTACAGAAAAGTTGTCCTCGTAGTCATCGCTTATTGACCTGAATCCGGACATTTTACAAATTAAAATTAATAATTATATCCTACACACACAAGTTTCAGGTGCAAAATACCCACGAACTACTTGATGCTCAAGGAGAGGTCCATGCCTTGTCCCATTGCTAAAATTTTTTAATAATGCTACTATAACGGACTTAACCTACCCTGCACGTAACAACACAAAAATGCACAAAAATGTCCCAAACGCATAACGTCCTTTCGCAAAAGGTCTTACAAGAAATTTATGGTGTTTAGGACAATGTAAGGACCTACAAATTTCTTAAAAGCAGCTTTTTTTTAACCAACTTCGAAAAAAGGAGTAGGTTCTATGTTCGGCTGTATGTATGTTGCTTTGCGTAATCATCTCTATAGTACAACTGCAAGTTCGTAAATTTTTCCGTCATTTATCGACCGATATGGATGATTCTTTTGCAGTTGTATAGAGATGATTCCTAGGTGGTCCCATTAAGTATACACACACACAATGTATTTTGTTAATAAGGAATAAAAAAATATCAAAAGATTATATTCTCGAGGGATTAATATTTATCCCGCAAAACACCAAAAGCAGTGTAAATTAAAAGATTAGAAGTAGGTTTTAAGTTTTTCAAAACATTCAAATTATGACGGTTGAATTTCAGCAACACGGTGTTTAGGGTTCCTTACCCAAAGGGTGAAAACGGAACCCTATTACTAAGCCTCCACTGTCCGTCCGTCCGTCCGTCAGCCTGTCACTGGGCTCTATCTCATGAACCGTAAGAGGTAGACAAATTAATTTTTCAGAGAATGTGCACTTCTCTTGCCGCTTTAACAGCAAATAATAAAAATAAAATAAATACCCAAATTAAAGAGGGCTTCAATACAAAAAGAACTTAATTTTTTTGGGTATTTTTGATATTCGTTTGTCAAGGCCTCTTGAACCACAATAGGTAGAAACATAAAACATTATATATATAAATAACACTTCAACTGTAATAACAATACATATTAATAATAAAATAAAGTTGAAAATTTAAAAGTGTCTCTGAACAAGTGAAAATTTTATAAAGTTGCCTGAGTTTTACGGTACGGAACCCTTCGTGTACGAGTCCACTCGCACTTGGCGGTTTATTTAAAAGATCTATACATCCGCCGCATTTAAAGTTTACAACTGTATCGGGCCGCAGACAAGTGGTGAGGCCTACAATAGCCGCGGGCCGAGAGTTTGACATGCCTGCTCTAGACAAGGTCGATTGGAATATTTGGAACTGATACCGATACCCGTATTGATTGTACTACCGCTAGGTATTGACCCAGCGGGTCCAACAGATGGTACAATCCGCGCGCGATCTGAATGGGATGGAACCTTGTCAATGTAAATATCTTACATCACTTAAGGTGGTATTGTCCGCGTTCGATCACATTGGGAAGGAATCTTGTCAAAGTTAATGTCCAATCGCGCTTGTTTCAGTTCCAAATGGTTCCATCCCATTCTGAGAGCGCACGCATTTGTCTGGTGGGTTGGCGTGGAACCTCTGTAGGATTTATTAAAATAAAAAACTTAGGGTCAATTCGAGCAATCTGCAAATATTTGTTCCGGGTGTTCTGGGTTCTATGTATAATAAAAAAATATCTATGTAATGTATTAAGAATATCAGTCATCTAGTACCCATAACACAAGATCTGCTTGGGACTTGGGGCTAGCTGATGCCGTATGGATTGTCCAGCATTATTTATTTAATTCATACGCACTACTAAGGCGACTATTCCTTCTTTACCCTAAATTCTATGCCTAGTCAACCAACAAAAATATAAAGTAGGTACACTTACTTGAAGTAACCAGTGACTGTTCCACTTGTAACACAACACACCGAGTATGCCGGTCAGACGCACTGAATCTCGACATCTCTTATCAGCTGGCGGCTAAAATACAAATAACAGGGGTCCATAACATTTTAATGAGGCGTTTTCTTAATGACAAAAAATAGGACTAGATAGTCTTAACTTTAGATAGTCTAGACCTGTCAAATTATGGCAGTGACCCTGCGTACACCGTGCATAGTTTGACGTGACATCCCAATGACAATCTTTATTCTTCCGCGAAAGACACGCGCCATCTGTTGAGCTCTAAGGTTAGGCTTTTGCTCTAAGGTTAGGCTTTTTATTTTTTTGGAAACCACCTCATTATTTATCAAACCTACCAACATGTACCAGAGGAATGACATCACCTTCCTACTGTGTATAGGTATTACGGAGTCTACACTCCAAAGTCGGCGATACAGCCCAGCGGGTTAGGGCAACGTCATTTCAGTGTATAAACTATTTTATTGTACTAGGCAGCCGACAATGTTAGTCAGAGTTTCGTTTTTCTGGCCTGCTGACTTTGGTGTATAAGTACTCAATAATTCGTGATCAAAAAAAGCGTTATGATTATGGCAAAACCAGCTTGTCACTACTGCACGTGTCTCCCTTGGGGCAGGGACGTGAACGTGCCTTTGGAGGCGTATTCAGTGGTCGACGTCTGTATGTAGGAATTAGAAGGTTAGTCTTGATTCATTATTCCCTACACTTTGTTATTCCTCATCAGAGTCTTGTCATGACAAGACTCAAGAAATTTAAATAAAAACATAAGAAAATACACAAAAATTTTAAATAATTTTAACGTTTTCAACATCAAAGCTGTTTCATTAGTCAATGTTAAACTATAAGTTAAAACAATTTAGTCGCATCGTCAACGATAATCAAATTGCCTTTGTTCTTTAGTCGTAGACGTAATTATGTTTACTCGGATCCTCTTGAATCCAATCTCTGCGATAAATTCGTCTGGAAAAGCCTCCAATCCATAAAGTACTTGCAACCCAAGACAGTAAACTGGTAAATAACTACATAATAGTAACTGGTAAATGTACATAATAACTGGTAAACGTACCTAATAGTTGAAACTCAAAATCTAAATGATTTATAAATTTATTGCTTTGAATATAATTCTGAAAAGACCTAAACGAAAATAAAAAACCGAGCGTAATCGAGCAGAAGCATAAACATTTTTCATCAAACATTTTGTTTCATAAAAAAATTCAGGAACTACATTCAAACCTATAGCGCTAGTAGCATAGAGTATTCACTTGTGCCTTTTTTCTACAGGGCTTTTTTTTTTGCCCAAGAGAAAGCACCCAGAGCCCACCATAGTCATTGTCAACATTAAAAAGCTTCAGTACCTACCTATCTGGTATTGATATGGATCAGTTGAGCTATCTGTAGATTGTTTGCAACAGTCTGCAGTTAGCTTAATTGTAAATACTAGTTCTAATTTGTTTTTATTATTATATTGCAATTTTCTTTGTCAATAAAGATTATTAATTCCTACCTATTTTATGGATTATATATTATGTCACCCTATTGTTCTTCATGATTCTCTGACTCTGGTTTTACGATTCCTCTGACGGCCAACTACGGTTTTTACGCCATAGGACGTGCTTTGGGCCTCTCTAAGATCCTACTCTCTTGATCACTACTTTTACGCTGCGGTATGTGTTATGCGGTACCGGACACAAAATCGTATGAAAAACGTCTAGAGTGGTATTTTGTTCCTTCGAAGTCTGCGTCAGCGGTAAGGGGCAAGCGCGCTACGTCACGGTACGCAGCGTACTGCGTAGTGATCAGGAGACCAAGGCTTCAGAGCTCAAAAACTTTAAAAACAATTTTATTGATTATTGTAGAGATTTGGATTGTAGTCAACCCATGACTATCAAAGGTACTTACCTACTTTTTAGCAACGTCTGAAGCAGGCTTTTGCTGTCATAATATTTATTCGTCTCACGGCCACTGATTAATATATTGGCGAGAACTAGAATAATCCATAGATTTAATTACGTTTAAAGTTGAAGTGGCCATCTTGTTTCGCTTTGGAGCAGAAACTGAATGGGTCCTTTGTCAGGATAAATATATTAGATATTTTTTTGGATTTCGAGTTAGGGTCAGACAGGCTTGATAGATGTTGGTGTTTTTGGGTAATCTTGAACATAATACGTTCAATTATTTAACAAATGTAACGAGTCGGAAATTTGCGTAATAGAAGACGTGGAAGAGCGAAAACACCTAACACAGGTATGGCAAAACTATTTGTATCTTTTATTACAGAATAAACATTTGTATTTGTAATACGTAACTTATGCAACACTTTTATAAACTTACTGTTTAAATTTGCCGCGCTCTCACGCCTAATGACACTGACAGCGTCACCTGACAGTTCTGAGTGAAGCGAACGACCATTGACCACCAAGAACAAGGAATCAGCTTTTCGATTGTCACTGGCTGGACTGAACGCCGACTTGCTGATCGCAAATGTTTTAATATATTATAATTATAATATATACTTAAACACTTCTCGCTTAGTTTTGTGCTACCGGAACTTGTGAAACCCCAAATTGGGTAAGAGTTGTGATTTTTAACATAAGTTAAATGTAAGACGGTGCAACGGCTCACGATTTTCATTTCACATTTTTCTTGTATTTATTCTTGTAGTCGTAAGTAATCATTTCTATATTCACTCATTGTCATACGTAGCCGCCTTGCACACTCGCAAACATTGCTTTGTTCCATGCTACGTCTTCAAAAAAAGTGCATATTCATTCTGTCAGCCTTGTTCAAAATTGCACCATCATTCTATGTCATAATTTCTCACTGCACTTCCACTGCTTATTTTAACCTTATAATTTACTTGTTTGACTGTCTCATCACTGATTACTATTATATTCTGGTTGCCATTGCATTCACCATGAGCAAGGGATGTCGCAGTCAAACTTGGGAAGTGGAACATTCCTTAATGATCTGGAAATGAATTCCAGGTTCCACCTTACGGGCAGTTGCACTTACTGAAGACTTGACGCACGTCATCATCATCTGCCGAGCTCCAAACTCGAGTCGGCGCCCATAGTGCGCGAGTCAGAGCCCATCTTGTTTGCTGTTCCGAGCCGACTCCCGCTCTTGCTAAGGCCAGTGGTATACCTTATAGTTTCGCAACGTGATTCGGATACGACTCTAGACTTAATTCACGACCTTGTACTTAAATTCTTCTTCTAGTTAAATTAATAAAATACTGTAAATAGTTATTTTTGTTTACTTCAAACCTATCTTCAGAAAAACAAGTAGAACTGTTTCATTTACATAACAGTCGTAAAATAATTTTATATTTTTTTTCTTTTCCCTTGTTATTACAAAATTGGTGCCGTCTCGTCGATTAGGCTGAACAGAGGGGTGAGTCTATTTGACGTTAGTAACGAGACGTGATTGTGACGTCTCCTTTCAGTATGGGATTTTCCTGTCCGCACGATAGAGGCGCTTTACCAAATTGTATGGAAAAAGGAGACGTAACGATCACGTCTCGTTACTAACGTCAAATAGACTCACCCCTCTGTTCAGCCTAATCGACGTGACGGCACCAGACCCCTCAGAACAGACAAGGGACCGGGACAGCTGGCAATCTCTGGTGCCGGAGGCAAAGATAATCTTTGCAGTAAGACTCGATAAATTTATGGAAGCATGTTAGGTACTGATTTTATTTAAATTAAAGAATTACCTACCTTAAAACGCAATAGTTAGATTCTATTAAAATTATTTGTACCATTTTGTAATTTCATATAAATAAATAATGCTGGACAATCCACACAACAGCATTCCGCACAGAGCTTATGTTATGGGGACTACATGACTGATATACATAATAGAATACATTACATAGATAGACATTTTTATCATACATAGAAAACATCCAGAACACCCGGAACAAAACCTGCAGATGGTACAAACATTTGTCCAAAGGCGGGAATCGAACCCGCAAGTTCTCCTGCGTCCTGCGTCCCAGGCGGGTGTTCGCCCGCCGCACAACATCGGTCGTCAAGTCAAAATCATGCTTGAATGTCCATAAACATAAAAAATATACAAACTAAACATCTGGGAAGAGAACCGAACAAGCAGCTTCAACAGAACTTTAGCTAAACCTACATATACATAGGTACATATGTACCTAAATGTAAATCGCTGTGGTTCCCAATACCGACCTCCGGTATTTGCGCGCAAGTCAACCCGCGGCGTGCATTCCTCCGCGATCGTGTTTGCCAGCCGCTTCATGTCAACATCAGGGTAGCCCGAACTCTAGTCGATAAGGTTTTACCTCATAGATCCAAAAAGTTGTATTCGTTATTGACGTGTTTAGGTTTGGAATGTTTTTGCTTTAGCTATGTACTGCACCAGCCGGCGGTGCTGGCGCGCTGCGGCTGCGCGCGCCCAACGACTACTTGGGCGCACGCCGCCGTCCTGCCATGCTTGAGGTGCCCAACTGTAGGCCCAGCCTACTTAAGTTTGCCCCCATGTTAGTCGCTATATATTTGCTTAATATACTGTCCGGAAACAGCGTGGAGATATTTTATCAAGACCGGCCGAAACTCCTAGAAATGGCGCAGGTCGTCATTTAAACTAAATGTTATAACGTATAAATGTGTAGTTGTGTGAATTATCTGAACTGCATAGATGTGCAGTTCCTATAGTATTTTTAAAATTAGATTAATTAACATAAGTTACCTAGATTTAGTATCGCCTTAGGGCTAAAAAAAAACCTGTAATGATGTTGTTTCTCAATAAATAATAAATAAATGTATATAAAATTTAAATCATTAAAATATTTGCATGCTAAATAAAAGTAAAAGTATGAGAATTTAATTAGTTTTAATATCTACACTGACATACTTTCACAAATAAACGATTTTAATTTGTAGTATCAATGAAACTCCTTGCTTGTTCCATTCAGCCCTCCTCAAATTTTGCGGCACTGCGATAAAATTTAACGTCATTGAGGGACTTTTCCGACCTCCTTTTGTAGATAGGTTTTGTTCTTCTTTTCTGAAGAAATAACTAAACGCATTTTCGTGGGTCTTTTGAAATATTGTACCTACACTCCGCCTAGGTAATGAGATTTGTAAAAAAAACGAAAGGTTTCAATCAACTCTTCCTAAATCAAATTGTAAAATCTTCTGCCGCTTGGGTTCGAAAAATCTGAAATAAATCCGTAAAGCTAAATTTCAGCATTCGCAACCCCTACAAACAACAACATATGAATATTATTACGGTTCCACGCTCCATTTCTATTCGTTGCGACGCGCGCGGATTTTCATTATGATCTAAGAGAAATATAGGTTTGTATGTATGAGTGTAGCTATTCATTCTTGCTGTGGCATACAAATACAGCTTTTAAAACGTTTCTCTATTTTTATGAAGCATCTTACTTTTAAGAACCGGGTTTTTTGAACGTCTTCCTTGTATGTCAATTTATGGTACGTACTGATTAAGTGAAAATATGTAAAAGTAAAAAACATATTTCTTTTGTCACATAAAATACATAGGTAGGTACTTACAACATTTAAAAATAATTTATAGAAGACGTGACAAAAATGTTTACCACTTACATATGTGTGCTACGACAGAGCGAATCATGACAACCATGTATTAGATGGCATCAGAGGAATCTTTAAAATAATTTGAAGAAACACCAATTTTGAGACTCTTAGTAACCTTCAGTATGAAATTTTCATACTGAAGGTTACTAAGAGTCTCAAAATTAGGAAAAAGTCAACTCTCAACTTAGGTCTTCGAAAAGTCCACGTCACGAATACGTCTTCTTCTGCAGTGCTGGTAGAAATAGCCTATAATAATCTATGGACCGGCTATAGCGTCAACAAATACAAAAGAGTAGCAGCCGAAAGTGTCAGATCCAAATGTTGTGCACCCCTGCTCGATGGCCGGCCGGGTGACCTCGACCTCTGCCCGATAGTAGGTACTGCAAGTATGTGTCGGATGGGCTGATGTCTCTATCACCCTTCTGCTTGCTATTCATTAGGCCTCAATTAGCTTCAGATAACCTCAAATATCCATCAGACCGTCTTAGATTCGAATTTTGTGTACACCTATTCGATGGCCCACCAGGTGACCCCATCATCGGCCCGATAGTAATGCAAGTAGGTGTTGGAAGGGTAATTCATAGGCAAGGGTCCTTAGCACCGTAAATGAAACCACAGCCCACAATACCATGTTTTGCATTGCTAAATGTCGGGCGTGCTCGCTTTGAAAAGCGTTTGATGTGAAATTTACAAGCCACATCCACGCCGTTTTTATTTTCAGCTTCTTGCTAGGTTCAGTTGGTAACTTCAGTTCCTTCTTATTGGGATAGTGATGAACGAGCCCATGGCGATATGCCATGGGATCATTCAGAAAGGTGAGTTACGTGCCTACCAAATTGACAGCTATGTCATACTAAAAAGCGCTTATTGGCAGACTGATAAGCGATCGTCGAGTAGAACTTAAAGTTGGCAGTAAAGTGTACTCCCAACTAACAAAGCAGTCCAATAATCTAAGCTTATATCATTAAAAAGATGTGTAAACGAGTTATTAAGGTATTAGCGGTGACATCGTGTTGTATAAAAGTGTTCGACAACACACTTTTGCTCTTTAAGCTTAAGGAGCAAAAATTACCTATAAATAAATGATTACACATTTGCTCCCTTTGGGGTCGAGATCTTAGGTCCGTGGGGTGCCGAGGCTCTCCGGGTTTTTAATAAGTTATCCGAGCGTCTGGTCGACGCGACGCGTGACCCGAGAGCTGGTGGATATCTGACGCAGCGCATCAGCATTGCCATACAGCGGGGCAATGCAGCCAGCGTCTTGGGGACGCTTCCGACTGGTATTGACATGGATCAGTTGAGCTACCTGCAGATTGTTAGCAACAGTCTGCAGTTAGCTTAATTGTTTCAATTGTAAATACTAGTTCATATCTGTTTTTATTATTGAATTGTAATTCGGTGTTATATCCTGAAATAGATTTCTTATCTAACTTTTACAACAATATTCAGACATTTTCTATCCCGCGTGATTTCGGCGTGTGTCTTAATTTTCGATAAAAATTCACTTGCACTTAGAATTTACTGTAAACCCAATCATATTTTATCAGTAAAATTGCGTTCGCACGCTATTTCCACACTCCAGAGACAAAATTATATATTATAATAACAAAATAAACTTTTAGTTAGCTAAAATTGCTTGAATGCTTTTGAATTTTTTTATTTCTTATTTTTACACTCTGCACAGTCACTAATTATAAAATAATGAATGGTGAATGAATACTGTGAGGTAAAGGAAACATAAACTCTAGTATACTATAAAAAAGTCCTTTAAGAGATCCTTTATTATACTACTAACAGGGCTATACTAATTAGGTTTTAATATTATATATAGTTTAATTAACTAGGTACATAGTGCTAGAAATAGTACATACCTACCTATGTCAAATAATAAACAATGAACAATGAAATTTAGGAATTAAATATATGTCTAAATAGGGCAAAATTTAAAAATGTACCTTCTTAGGTGTTTTAAACACAATACCAGTGATTTACAAAACGTTGTATGGACTTTTATACGACTAGTTTTTGCTACTTGGGCTAGTAGTACAAACATCTTAGTGTATCCAACTGTACCTACACTTTTTAATACTAACACGTTTATACAAAACAAAAAGAAACAAAAACCATTTAAAAAATGCAAATTAAAAAGTGACAGAGACGAATGGAAACGTAAGTCGTGCAAAAAAGAGAATCACTTTTAACTTTACAAAACACAGATAAAGTTTTAAAAAGCAAAAGTGCCTTGAATTTATCTGCCTTATCTTCGCATAATAAACCCTATTGCGTTGAGATAAGCAATGTTTTTTTCGTTGAGATAAACGGTACAAAACAGACACGACACATAACATTCAAACAGAAGGAAAACTAAAAAAGTTTATAAATTGGCAAAAAAATAAGTAAAATCTGTAATAAAATTCACGTCTGGTGAAATATGAAATAAAATATATTAAAATTTCTAGAAAACACACATTAGTAGGAGTATCAATTATCCTAGTACAAATATAAAAATTACTTCGATATTATTTATACGTAAGATTGATCAGTGTGACGTCATAAGACGTTCTTTCGAAAAAAAATGAAGATACCCAATTTATTTATTAGTTTAGCGAAGCTTAAAAAATAACAATATTTACTTACAAATTTATTATAACTACTTTTGTTTCTTGTAAAGTATTCACCGTAAAATAATATATAATAAATATTTTTATCTACGTACCTACCATACTTTCTGAAGACCAAAACACTGAACGCACCCGATAAAGTGACAATATGGCTTCAGGGAGACATTTTAAAAATATCCACTAGAAAATGTTACTGAAAACCAACGGTGAAATGGCAACAAAATCTCGGAAGCATTTTGTTATCTCGACTTATTGAAAACTTGAGATCTCTAAAGACGAAAAGGTATTAGACCGCGCGCTATTAGAATGGGGCGGAACCTTTTCCAAGTAGCTAAACAAGTATTTTCATAACATTGAATTATTAAAATATATAATAAGTATATGTATGTATGTCCGAAATAGATAAAAAAAATTACCTATACATATTTACATATATATTTAATTTGATTTAAGACCTTTGCCGTATATTTTTTTTATGATAGATATGATATTATGTATGGATACAATTTTTGATGAGTTCACTAGAAACATAGGTTTCCACAGACGATAGCTTGTGGAAACCTACTCCTACGTTTCTAGTGAGGAAGCTCAGTCGGGCGTTAATGAAATGTAATGAAATATTTAATAATACATAAGTATTCATTATATTCTGTGCCTCTGTCACAGTAAACGTCGTATAGCGCTTGTGTCATTTCGAAATGGTTCCATCCCATATTGATCGCTCGTGGATTTTATGCTATTTTTATTGCCTCATTAAAACTTATTATTTCAATAACTCATTCTTATCCATTCATAAACATGCACTCGCCAATATTAATTGCTTTTACTGCCTGGTTATCATAAAAAAACTTGTTTTTATTTTTTATTTTAATCAGACTTAACACCTTCATTTGCCATTAAAATTTCAATTGTTTTTCAATAAGATCTAGACCTTTTATGAACTTTTACGATAACTTTTCCAATAAATCTTAATTTTAGCAGGCTAGACGCACTCCGCGCTTGCAGTGCATATTCTCCTAGGTAGGTAGCCCGCCCGCCCTGGTAAAAATTAAAAGCACAGTACAACTTGCATGGCGTTAATGGATGTGGCTACCGCAAGACCGACGCCTTAGGGTGGATGGCTCAAACGCAAAGGACCTATGTGTGACGGTTCATTGTTTGTCAAGTGACATGCATGAGTGACAACGCCAAAACTGCTCAACGGATCTAGCAAAAATTGTGCACTCATGAACTTCAGGCCTGTTTCAATTCTCCAAATACGCGATTGCGTGTCTAGTTTTGGCTAATTGATACTTTAATACACCGAATTAGATTACCAATACGCACAAAAATACATAACGAAACACGCAATTGCTTATTTTTAAAACACCTAGGAATATAAATATTTATTTATTTATATGATATGAAATACTCGTAACATGAGCTACTTTTATTCCAGAAAATACGTTCAAAGACGTAGGCAGAAGCTTTATCATAGTCATCAATAACCGGAAATAGGCGCCGGTGAGCTATTAAACTTCTATGATAGTACCTACCTAAGAGACATAGTACAAGTATCACTCATGTTGTTTTTATATGGCCCGTAATCAGTTTGTTTTGTCTCTTGCACTGACCTCAGATAGCAACGCAACATACCACGGTGTCTTTGGAATATTATCTACTGTATCTATACGTATCTGACTGAGGGCCGACTTAAATAATCAATATTATTTTGAAGCAATCAAGTCAATGCCTACTATAAAATATCAGATTATCTAGAGGATAAAAAAGCTTGGGACGGGATTTGCTCCAACTCGAAAAATAACAACTAACAGGCTAAAGGTTTCTTCGTCGCTTCTTTACTTTAGTCAACATACCGAAGCGACTGAAATCAAAAATATCACGCTATTTCCGTGTCAGTGTTTAATTATTAAGAATTTGACCTTTTCTAAGTGTACATTTATTGTATTTATGGAAATAAAGAGTTTTTGACTTTGACTTTGACTTTGACAATAAAGATATTTTTACCACTAGCTGCTGCCCACGGCTACGCACGTGCTTTTCAAGTTGCCAATGTCCGTCCCCCGGGTTACCATTTACCTCCTTGCCAAATTTCATTGAGATCCGTTCAGCCGTTTAGGCTTGATAGCATAAAAGACAGACAGACAGATTGACAGCAGACAAAGTTACTTGAATTTATAATATAAGTATGGATGATTTAGAGCTTGCAAATCTTTCGGCACAGTTTCAACAGCAGTTTCATGCACCATGATCAAGAAACAACACATCATCTAAATTAGTCCACTGCTGGACATAGGACTCCCCTAATGAGTGCCATACCGCCCTGTCTCCAGCTTGCCGCATCCAGCATCTGCCTGCAGTCTTTCGCAGGTCGTCATCCTACCTGGCTGGAGGGCGTCCTACACTACGTTTGCCAAGTCGCGTCGCGAGTTTGACCACATCATTGAGCGCTTCTTAGTGTAATGGGATCCATAGCATTTATTGTTAGTTTGACATACCATGTGACAAATGAAAAAACATTTATTAACAAAGAAAATTAAAATAAATAAATAAAATAATATTAACATGCTGGACAATAATACACACAGCATCATCTAGCCCCAACGCAGCAGAGCCTATGCAGAGAGAGAAAACGATAAAAGTATAGAAACAATTTAGAACTAGTAGATATTTACAATTGAAACAGTTGCGATAACTGCAGACTGTTGCAAACAATCTAGAGATAGCTCAAGTGATCCATATCCATATATTTACTGACTGTAAGCGTCTCCAAGCCGCTGCTGGCTGCATTGCCATGCTGGCATATATTGGCAATGCTTATGGGCTGCAGGTAACTGATATTCGTCATCCATCATTAACTGCCTATACTCGACGACCTCTGTGCGCGCGGCGGGCCAAGGCCCGCCTGCGAAGCAGCAGGTTCGATTTCCGCCTTGGGACAAATTTTTGGACGTTTTGCAAATATTAGTTGCGGGTGTTCTGGGTATTCTAGCTGAGTGGTTTAGAGTAAACGGACCCGCTCTTAACTTGAAAGAGACCTATTTTATTCACTTCCGGTTCTCTGGTGCACCCATCAGGGCGCTGGCTGTGACCATAGGCAGCAAGGCTATTGGTCAGGTTGAGTGCACAGGGTTCTTAGGATTCCAGATCGATAGGGGACTGATGTGGGCGAAACACATCGATGTGCTGTGCGGACGGCTGGGCAGTGCGTGCTACGCGCTGAGCCGGGTGAGCCGGGTGGTGTCTGCGGACGTGGCCCGAGCATGCTACTTTGCCACAGTACACTCGCAGCTCCAGTATGGCGCTGAGCTGTGGTCACGCGCTGCAGACTGGGAGCGCGCGTTCCGCATGCAAAAAAGGGCCATACGAGCGTTGGTACTGATACGCAGCGATGTCTCGGCCAGGCCTCACTTTAAGAGCCTAGGCATCTTGACACTGCCCTGCATAGCCATCTCGCAGGTAGCGCTGTATGTGAGGAGCAACCTCGGCTCTTATGCGACGCACGGCGACTTCGTATACCGCCCTCGTAACCAGCACAGATTCGTGTCACTAGCGCGATCCCTGACTAAGTCGTCAAAGCTAACTCATGTTAAGGGTCCGCAAGTGTACAACAGGTTACCAGACTCTATTAAGGGGGTTACAAGCAATGCTATTTTTAAACGTCGTCGCCTAAAAAGTTGGCTTAACGAATAAACATTTTATAGTTATGATGAGTTCATAAGCTCAAAATGATAGTTTTATTATTAATTCTAATGAATGTTGTTATTTATTTATCTTTTTCGGTTTTCTTTGGGAAATTAAGTATCTTTTATTTTAATGTAGTTTTAGAATTGTATATCTATCATGCTTAGATAATTGGCATGTAACATTTTTTTGTTATGAATAAAAAACTATGATCTATGTATAATAAAAATATCTATCTATGTAATGTATTGTGTATTGTGTATTGTATTTAAGTACCTATATCAGTCGTCTAGTATCCATAACACAAGCTCTGCTTAGCTTGGGGCTAGATGATGCCGTGTGGATTGTCCAGCATTATTTATTTATTTATACTTGTCCACGGCTGAACATGTCTTCCCTAAACAAGCGGGGTTTAACCTCAATAACCGCGTTTGGCAGGCAGATTGGTGATAGCAGTGGAGGTGTTAAAACAACACAGGGAAGTTTCTGCCCTTTGGTAGGTTCCCTAAGTCACCTCTTATGATATCTACGATCGGAAGGGTCGATTCTTACGCCGCGACCGCAATGTCTTAGGCTTATTGACTGACATTCATCCATGTCCAAATAACTTTTTATTGTGCGCTGCGTTTTTGACAAAAAACAAAATGGTGACCGAGCCATGCTCCATACAAAAATCTTCAAACACCTAAATACATATTAGTTGATAGATTTTGTATATTCAGGATGCCAACCTAGTTAGTTTTGGACATTTGGCACAGCATTATCTGGCCTAGCCCAAAAACTTCTTGAAAGTCTTGATTTTTTTATAAATAGCCTACATATTTAAAACAAGTCATACCTGGGTACATAACATACATATCTACATAGCTACAAAAAATTAACCTGATCAATATTTGGTCGCCGGTCGATAGAGAGAATAGAAAACACAAGAAAATGGCTATAAAGGAAATTACATTTGTGTACGTACCAAATAACAAGGCTGGCCTTGTTATTCATAAAAGATGGCTGACTCGCTCTAAAAGAAACTGTTAAAAAAAACTACTAAGTACCTAATTAAAGTAAGTTAAATGTTAGATAAGACTAAGTTCGTAATGAAAATGGTCAATCCTAATTTAACTATCTAACTATAGTGGTTTATTAATAATATCTACAAAAAGAATTTGTGAATCATTTTTGAAGTGTTCTATGTCAGAATTTTAAAAATTTATTCTCAGCGATAATTATGTAAAACGATATTTTGATTTCATTTAAAATGATGACTGGTATGATGGTGATCCTTAAGAGCGTATACAGTGACCGGTGGCTCCCTTCCTCGTTAAAAATCCATAACTCGGAAAATATAGAAATTTCCATTTTTTTTTTCTCATAACTCCTTAGATTTAGACCCAAGGTTTATTTGGAAGTAATGAGTTGATAAGCAAATCGGACCGGACGGTTACTATCGAAATTATTGCTAATAACGGCCACTGTTGCCGGAAATTTCGATAGTTACTCCAGGGTACTATTTGCTCCTCAACTCATCACTTTAAAAAAATCCTTAGGTCTAAATCTAAGGAGTTTTCAGAGAAAAAATTGGGAATTGTCTATGTTTTCCGAGTTATGGATTTTAACGAAGGATGGCGCCACCGCTCATAATCTCCACATGATGATGTTGGTTGATAATAATAATAATAATAAAAATCTTTATTTGTGCGATTGTTTTGACGTTTCTTTTAACAAAATTTAAAAAAAATTATTCCCAGCTATAATTACGTTAAAAATGTTTTTTGGTTTTTAAAATTATGACTGGTATGATGGTGATTCTTAAGCTACTTTTTAAATTTATCTCCATATGTTGATGTTGGTTGATGTGATTGATTTGAAGTTTCATTTATCAAAATTTTAAAAATGTATTCCTAGAATATTCCTGCTGAAATAGAACCAATCCATCGAGAAAAGCACTTGGAACTTGGGATTGGCTGGAGATCGAGGAGACAGAGGGGACTTAAATTACAAATAGGAGTGTCGTGGGTACTGCGGGATTAGTTACGACAAGCACAAAATGAGACGAGTCGGGAGACAGTCAGTGTTAGCCTATGGAATATTGAGAGGACAGGAAGATGAACATTAGGGACCAAAAGACACACAAGGAAGTATAAGAGACAGAGGGAATGGTTGCACAAAAGTAAAAAGGACGCGAAAGACACGACGGATGTGAGAAACGCGACAAACAAGAGATACGCAAAGAGTAACGAGACCTTGAGGGATGAGCGAGACGTGAGGACGGAATATATTCGCTAGGTACTTAGGGAATTTCAAATTCAGCCTGTAGATATAATTGGAACAGGGTACTGAAGTTGGTATGTAGAATCTTAAACTTGGCGCGAGCGAAGCCGCGGGTTTAAGCTAGTGCGATATATAAACAGTACTGGCCAGTTCGATATTCAAAATAAAATGTTCATAAATTCCAACACAATAAAAAAGCCGTTTTGAAATTCGATTTCTTTTCGAGTAAATACGCAATTCCGAGAATAGAAGAAGAATGAAATACAAATTTTGACTTCTAGTAAAATAACAGTTCTTTTAACAAATAATTTAATATTTTCAATGGTTTCTAACAACAACAACAACGCTTTTAGGAAAGCAATGACCACTTACAGTAAAATAGAATTGTATACTTATTCCAGGCCAAATTTTTATTCATCGCAGGCAAATGTTACCAATAAATATAATCGTTGTTTTTTAGGAATTGTACACTTCCCGCTAAATGAATGTAAGACCCTAAACGAATATTGATATCGATAAATTCAATTGACTGATAATGGAGCAACACTAGTGTTGTACCAAAATTGTTTTGCGTTAAAACCTAAAACTATATATATATAATATTTATATATTTTTTATATATAAAATTTATTAAATTCCTATTTTCACAAAAGTCTTGTAAAAGCAAATTTGTATATCAGTTTGAAATAATTGCATGGCTTATTCTCTTTCGCGGTATTCGCTACCCAGAGCGGTACCTTGATTATTTTTTGCTTGGTTTTCCCACGCGAATTTAATAAACATTAATTGTATTTAATTGACTATATTCGTCGACGATACTACGAATCATTTACAAAGTAATGAAAAGGATGAATAAGAATGAAACAGAAATTAATATACCTAACTATAATAGCATTATTGACTGGCCTTCTTTAAGCAAAGTCGACCTTTCGGGCCTACCCGAACAGGCGCACAGTAATAATTATTACTGTACGCTCTATGCGGTCCGTAATGTATTTCGAATTTCGAATTCTATTTTGTTTTGATAATAGTTAGTTTATTTATATACCTATAAAATATTTATATTATAATATGTATTTATAGCTATCAGTATTTGTTAACGTAATTATGTTTTATCTAAATATCATTATGTATAACACGCCACCGTCTACACTTGTTCTATCACTTCCTGAGCATCCAACCAAAGTTTGCCTGTAAGCGATTGCTCATAGCCGCGATTGTGCAACGTATTCTGTATTTGTCTTTTCTTGTTCTGTGTTTCTGTTTTATTTGGTGTGCAATAAAGAGTATTTGTATTGTATTGTTAGGTGCATATAGGTTTATTGCATACTAAGCAGTACGAGCTTCACTGGCTGGTTAGAATGAAAAAATAAAACGCGGGAAACTGACAAAAGAGCATCGCGGTGAAAATTTAAGCATGATACGTTCTAATCAATTTTCGTGAATAAATTGTGAAACCAACTCTTCAAGCGATGAATCCTCCAATTCAATGACTTTTAAATTACTCGCATTGTTTAAGTAAAGCACTATACAAGCCTTGGTCTGCAATTACTGCGTGGCCAGAACGTCAGGGTTCTGGCCACGATAAGCTGGCCTCAAGCTAAGCTTTTTATCGTCTCGGCCTTCAAGCTTGGTCATCATAGCAGCCCGTGCTGTCCGCGCTTTAAAGGCCTCGACCTTCGGTCTTTAGCTTGGCCATCAAGGGCTGTAATGCTGACCGCGCTGTGATGGCCTGGGCCTGCGCTACGCTTCGCTTTTAGCCATCTTCAGCCGTGGCCAGCAACCTACCTATTACAGACCTTGGACGAAATAACGTTATTTCGAATTAGATATTTATAAAAAGGACGTTGATGGGTCAACATTTTATTCGCGGTTTTTTTGGTAAATATTTACAAAATCATGGTCTGATTGTATCCCCCCCATTTTTCGGTAGTAGTCTTGACACACCCTGTATATAGAATAAAATAGTAGTTAGTAAGGCGCTCAGCAGGCGCGGTGTACATACAGAATAAAATAGTAGTTAGATAGATAGATAGATAGATAAGGTTTTTATTTCAGACTTCAGACACACACATACATATCAGACAATAACAATTAAACAGGATGGTAGTAAAAAAGAAACAATAATAAAAATACAGTTGACTAAATAATAAAAACAAATAATAACATAATAACAATCTAAGTAAAATGTCTGTGTGTGCTGCAGTACATCAAAAAGGCAATGGCTCAGCGGAATATTTTGCTCAAGAAGCAAAAACACTGATTTTCAGCCATAACCCATAGAGAGCAAGCAGAACGAGTTTCAAGTGTAATGTGTACTAAAATGTTTGTGTAGTAATAATGTAGTCCAATAGGGTGTAGCAATATCGGCGTTTCTTTGTAATGTACCAACATGGCAACAGGGCGAAGCGATAACAGAAGTAGGTGTTATTTTTGGCAAACGAAACGCTTAGGAATACCCTCAACTTGTTTTTGTAACAAAAACTTTTTAAAATGTAATTTAAATGTAAATTTAGTTTTAACATTACGAATTGGGGGAGGAATATTGTTCCAGCACTTCGTTGCCGAGTATCTAAAACTTCCTCTGAAGGCTGCAGTTTTGTGATCGTGATAGAACAATGCAGATCTAACTGAGCGTAACGACCTTTTATCAGAATGGAAATTAAGTTTTGAGTGCAGATATTCAGGCTTTCCAAACTTTATAACATCAAAGACCAGTCCTCCCAGGTGCAAAAGGCGACGTGACTCCATGTTTAACAGGGACATGTTGTTCAAGAACGGTGTTATGTGGCTACGAGGCGAAATATTGAAGCAAAAACGACAACAAGCATTCTGCACTCTTTGTACAGTTCGCCGCGTTCTTTCAAGTAACCGAGGACCAAAAACTATGTCCCCATAATTTAATTTTGAGATAATCAGCGACTCACAAAGGACGACACGAGATGCCTCGGACAATTGACTTCTTATTTTGTACAGTACCTTTAGACGATAGAAACAAGTTTTTACTAAATTAAGAACATGATTCTCAAATCTAAGATGGCTGTCGATGATGATTCCAAGATTCCTTGCTTCTTCCACCCTAATCACTTTAGAATTTTGGATCGTTACAACAGGGTCACCATTAAGTTTGTCAATTTGGGATTTGGTACCCAAGACCATATACTGTGACTTTGTTGGGTTTAACATGAGAGCATTGCGTGACGACCAGTCTGCAATGGCGTTCAGATCTGTGTTTAGCCGTTGGACTGCATGTGCTAATTGATCAGGTGTCTCTGATATATATATCTGTACATCATCTGCATAGCAGTGATGATTACAATGAGTGATAACCTTAGATAAATCCGCACAATAAATTATAAAAAGTAGAGGTCCGAGTATAGAACCTTGCGGGACACCACGAACAATAGGCATCGGTTTCGACAGTAAAGTTGATCCATTGCCCTTTACCAATTTCACGGCTTGTGATCGATTATTCAGATAACTATCGAACCACGCAATAGACAAAGTACTTATACCATAATAAGAAAGCTTGGCAAGAAGAAGTGGTATGTTGAGGCAGTCAAATGCACGCGAGTAATCAAGCAGAGTCAGCAATGTACAACGTCCTCTATCCTGCTCTGCTAGCACATTATCTGTGACATCCAGAAGGGCAGTCACAGTTCCGCGACCCTTACGGAATCCAGACTGAAGCGAAGGCAAAATGTTATTGGCTTCCACATACCTAGTAAGTTGGTCACTGATAACTCTCTCAAGGAGCTTCGACAGAAAAGGCAAAATACTTATTGGCCGAAGATCCTTAAGCTCAACTGGAGTATTAATTTTAGGTATAGGTGTTACAATCGAGGTCTTCCATTGACTTGGAACCGTACCCGTTGTAATAGATTTATTTACGATTGCTGTAATTGCGTCCAAGGTACAAGGAAGCGAGAACATGATAACTTCCCTACTGATGCCATCATTGCCTAGGGCGTTGGACTTTATTGACATTATAATTTTAGATAGTTCAGTAGACGTGATGGGTTCTAGTTGCAATGTCTCGGCTGTAAACTTATTATTTCTAAAGAAATTAAGATCTGAAGGTAATATAGTGTTATCTCCAGGTATATTTAAAAAATGTGCATTAATTTTATTAGGGTCATCAAAACAGGCGGGTAACGATTTTTCTTCAGTAGAATCAATCAAAATTTTATTCTTAATGTTTTTCCAAAAAGTTTTACTATTTTTTATTTGCGAATTTACAAAATCATTGTAGTATGCACGTTTTTCAGCAGCTATACTGGTTACAACAAATTTCTTTAATTCCCTATAATAAGTTCCGTCTTGGTCTGTTCCTGACTTACGGTACGCCTCGTGAGCTTTGTTGCGTTCATTAATCATAATCTTACAGACATCAGTCACCCAGGGTAGTGAATGATTATTTCTGATAGTTATAATTTTAACAGGAACGTGTTTATCAAAAAGGGAAATAATCAAGGAATTAAATTTATCAACCATCATATCTACAGTAGGCAACAAAGAGATCGAATCCCAGTCAATAGCGTATAACTCTTCATTAAACGCGTCAAGATTAATATTATTAAAAGGACGAAAAGATATTGATCTGGGTACAGGTTTAGGCTTACTTATGGATAACGTAACATTTACCATCGCATGTCCATATTCACCAGTTATATTGTCAATTGAAAGGTCATAGACAGGTGCATTTGTACAAAAAACATCTATAAGTTTTTCACTATGCGAGGTCAAATGTGTGGGCTGATTAACATGTTGAGACAAGTTCATATAAGTGAGAAACTGATTAAATTTAATAGTGCTGCTGTCCGTTTTAACGAGCATATTTATATTGATATCTCCCAAGAATGCAACATAATCAAAAGTAGAAAAATAATTTAAGGAATCAGTAAGCGCATCAATAAATGTATCAACATTGACCCAAACGGGTCTATAAGCGGTTCCTATAACAATTCGGTAACCACCTATTCGCGTCGATAACCAAAACTGTTCGATCAGGTCATTAGGTCTCGTCAAATATCGTACACTTATTCCACATTTAATATAAAAACCTAAACCACCCCCCGCCCCCCCTCGCATATGCAGCGGACGGGGCGCAAGACGCAGTCTGTACCCCGGCACGGCCGGCGCGCGCGCCTCCTGGCCCTTCCGTATCCAGGTTTCATTTATCGCTACAATGTCCGCACAGTAACGCAGCATAGCAATTATAAAACTGTCATGTCCTGTGTTTAACGATCCTGCATTGTAAAGCACCAAACTTAGTAACTTTTTCTTAGGACCCATAATGATGGGTAAACTCATCAGAACAATAGGTAGTTGTAGACATGAGTATATGGATCTGTGTATAGTGTAAAGTTGTAAATAGTGCTGTGTAACTTGTGTATTGAGACAGGGATACGAGTGCGATGTGTGTATAAACGTGTAAGTGTGTATTGTAATGTAATTGTAACCCGCAATGCTCGCATAGTACTGCAGCACTCACAACATTCGCCCAAAATGACATTAAACTCATAAAAAACAAAACACAAGTGATACCAAGAAGATTACATAGTTTGTGCAGAAATATAAAAAAGTAGCTTATAAAAGTTATGATAGTTTCTACATTATCTAACAGTGCAACAAAATTAATACACAAAAAAATTATCAACATTCTTTTGATTGCTTGTTCATAAGTGATTGGAAAACACCGATGTTGTAATACAAGATTAAGGGAACACAGTTCTATAAAACACAATCTAAATTCTATTAAAACGATCAAGATACTTAAATTAAAATAATAGCTAAGATCGAAACTAATTATCGAGGCTGCTAGTAGCGCCAACTGCATCTGGACCAACAACACGACGTAGGTCAGCTTCCGAGCGGATTTGGTAACGCGGCGAATCCGGGCCCGCATGCTTACGCGCGAAGAGTTTGCCGTCTCGGGTCCAGACAAACCTCCAGCCCAAGCGTTTCCCAGCATCCCGCGCTAGTCGGAACAACTGACGATTCAGTTTGGTCAATCTCTCGTTGACATAGAAGCGCCGGTATGGGAGCGGGAGGCCTGTGCCCTCGGTGGTGATGTCACGGCGGACGCGCGCCGCCTTGATCAGCTGGTCGCGGGTCGCCCGCCTTGCCAGACGCACTACGATAGGGCGCGGGCGAGGTGGGATTGTTGACTCCAGGCTCCTACCAACTCGTGAGGCGCTCACCAACTCATGCTCTGTAAGTGACACTCCTAGTTTGATGCCTAAGGTTCGGACCAGCTGTTCTGTGTTCTCTCCACGCTCCTCGGGTAAACCTGTTATTTCAAGGTCATTGCTAAGTAGATCCTGATCACGGTCGTGTATTTCTGCCTTCAGCTGCTCAATGGTATCCATCAGCGACGTAGTGGGACCATCAACCAGGCGCGCCTCAACGCTGCGTACGCGCGTATCTAACTGATTAATTTTACCATCGCAATCGTCGATCCTGAGGGAGAGACACGAAATAGTTTTATTAAGTGTCTCCATTTGCAGACGTGTCGCACGCAGCTCCTCCCTAAATAGCCTTAATTCCGTAAGTATCATCTGCGTATCGGTGGGCTCTTCGATCTTATTGTGTGCTGTGGACACAATTTGTACCAGTAATTCCTCAGGGCTCCTCACTGCTGCCCCACGGTTACGGTTTACATTATCTGAATGTATGCGTACCGGGGTGTTTGTGTTGTTGCCCCTAGGGCGCTTAATTGTACACTCCACACAACTCCAAGCCTTCCTATCAGTCTTAAGTTGAGTGAAGTAATCTTCAGATACATTAGCGCAAGCGAGATCATATGCTAGTCCACATTCTTGACATTTCAGGACACTGCCATGTATTGGATTTCTACATCCAGCGCATTCTTTCTTTTCCGACATCTTTATTTATTGCCGTTATAAACCATACAAGATACAAAAAGCAAAAAATATTTTCTTCAAGGGAGGTTCGAACCAGGTGCCTATAAATCACTGGTCGGTACGCTATGCCTCAGCACCAAATGGACTATGACGTCGGTAACGAAATTAAGAATTCATTTAGTATAGTACGTCCAGCTGATAGGGAACAATGACCGGGTGACATACAAGGTCAAACGCCACGATTACATGCACAAAAATCAGCTGTTAGATTTATGATTCGCACGATTACGGCACTATTATTGATCGCACAGGGATATCACATACACCAAATTTCAGGATTTCTTACAAGGAAACTTTTGATATATAGTCGGAGCGGAATTATTCACTTTTACTACGAATCACGAATATTTTTGTAGGGAGACGTGGACGATCGTGTGTGTTTGGTAGCTCGTTCGGCTCGGCACTCGTTAGTAAGGTGCTCGGCAGGCACGGTGTATATACAGAATAAAATAGTAGTTAATAAGGCGCTCGGCAGGCACGGTGTATATACAGAATAAAATAGTTGTTAGTAAGGCGCTCAGCAGGCGCGGTGTACATACAGAACAAATCAGTAGTTAGTAAGGCGCTCGGCTGGCACGGTGTATATACAGAATAAAATAGTAGTTAGTAAGGCGCTAAGCAGGCGCGGTGTACATACAGAACAAATCAGTAGTTAGTAAGGCGCTCGGCAGGCACGGTGTATATACAGAATAAAATAGTAGTTAGTAAGGCGCTCAGCAGGCGCGGTGTACATACAGAACAAATCAGTAGTTAGTAAGGCGCTCGGCAGGCACGGTGTATATACAGAATAAAATAGTAGTTAGTAAGGCGCTCGGCAGGCACGGTGTATATACAGAATAAAATAGTAGTTAGTAAGGCGCTCAGCAGGCGCGGTGTACATACAGAACAAATCAGTAGTTAGTAAGGCGCTCGGCAGGCACGGTGTATATACAGAATAAAATAGTAGTTAGTAAGGCGCTCAGCAGGCGCGGTGTACATACAGAACAAATCAGTAGTTAGTAAGGCGCTCGGCAGGTACGGTGTACATACAGAACAAATCAGTAGTTAGTAAGGCGCTCGGCAGGCACGGTGTATATACAGAATAAAATAGTACTTAGTAAGGCGCTCGGCAGGCACGGTGTATATACAGAATAAAATAGTAGTTAGTAAGGCGCTCAGCAGGCGCGGTGTACATACAGAACAAATCAGTAGTTAGTAAGGCGTTCGGCAGGCACGGTGTATATACAGAATAAAATAGTAGTTAGTAAGGCGCTCGGCAGGCACGGTGTTTAAACAGAATAAAATAGTAGTTAGTAAGGCGCTCGGCAGGCACGGTGTATATACAGAATAAAACAGTAGTTAGTAAGGCGCTCGGCAGGCACGGTGTATATACAGAATAAAATAGTAGTTAGTAAGGCGTGGCAATCGAGGTGCTTATACGCGGCGTTGGTGTTGATTGAAGGCTTCAAAGAGGTAAAAATACCTAAAGCATTATCAGCTGAATATATAGGCACAGCTTTCTGCGACTTCAACAACTCCTTTATCCTTGTAGCTTCTTCAGGATGCTTTGTGACCAAATTAATGATATCTGCTACATTCTTATTATCAGCTCTTAGACCAGCTGCATAAGCAAGGCTTTCCGTATTATGGTTCTTCCACTCTGCTTCTTTTTTGTAGCGGACTAAGTTCGGAGAACGGTTTTCTATGACTCGCACTTAATGATGTAGATGCTTCAACACTGGTCGTTTCCGGTTCATTACATGTTGATGCAATCACATTTCACAGGCCATTTAATATCTTCTTGAATCCATGTCTCATACTTCTTCACGAATGTATGTCTCGTTCGATTATAAGAAATCCGTTTTTTGCTCAACGAACACACACAAGTTAGACAGTTAGGCTTCAATTCTTTCTTTTCACTATCGGATAAATCAACGGCATTCATAAAAACTTCAAATAACACGCTGGGCTGTGAGAAACAACTGTTGTTTGCCACAAAAATGAATATGTCCAATTTGGTACCAATACCTTCCATCATAAGTTCTTAACACGAAAACAAATAAATGCAATATGTATAGTCAACGCACAAGTGCTTAGCTACTGAGGGAATTTAGCTCAATGGTCCTATTAATATGTATCTACCCTTATTATTACTCGTTGTCTCATTAAAGCTAATATTACTTGTAACTAATTAAAATTCTACCATAATCACGGTGATTAACAAATGCCTTAGCTATTTAAACGTAATTTTATGAAAAACTATATATAATATAATTTTTAATGATGTATCATTACGAATATCATAAGGAGACTATTAACTAACGATAACGTAAGTAAAACGAATGGTAACATAATTTAATTAATACTTGAATCATATATCAAGAATTCGAAATTTCGCAAAGTGGCCATAAAGGTACATAAATTGTATGTCATCATAATCGCCAGTTCCATTCAGTTTAAAAAAAATGTACTTTACGTGTTTTCTCCCATACAAAAAAAAAACAAAAACTTTTTTCCTCCCATATGGAGCTTCTCACACACTTCATGCTTAAATATTGAATAAAGGGAGATATACCAGAGACGTTCCGATGATTTTTTTTTAAATATCTGGCTAAAAAGTTCTATAAGTATGAAGGTCGATTTTCCAACCACTGTGCGCCGCGCCGCCGCCGCGCCGCTGCCCGTCCCGTGGAGAATAAAATCGTTCGTTCTTACTAGGTATCTGTCTAGTTTCGTTAAAAAAAACGTGTTATAGCTGTGTGGGTATCAACTTCAAATAAAAAACAGGTAGGTATGTATATATACAAAATTTATTTAGATAAGTATCATCCATCATACATAATTTAGCTTTCTGAATTTTCGATCTATAAAATGATGTGTACAAAAACTCAAGTGCGTGTAGGTAACGCAAAATTTAGGGTTCCATCAGTAGGTAGGTACCTACATAATTAAGCCTTCCGAATGTTCAATCCAACAATTTTTGTGTAAACAAAGTCAAGTGTGTGTAGGAACGCGAAATGTAGGGTGCCGTTAGTTACATTTGATCAGGGTTCTAGAAATAAACAAGCACGAATCGGATATTCATAATTTGCCTTCTGAATTTTCTATCTACCATTTTTGTGTACAAAATGTCAAGTGCATGAAGAAAGTTCATAATGTAGGATTCCATTCCATCATTACATTTACATCCAATCAGCTTTCTAGGATACAACACGGCAGTATCGGATTTTCAATCTAACCATTTTTGAGTGTCAACGCTCAAAATGAAAGATTCCATTTTTTCATAATCAATAGCGAACAACTTTTTGCGTAGTTGGTGTTTATCTTTTCTATTCAACGGAGCAACTAGTTTTTTTTCGCGCTCTCGAAATTGTTGGTAAATACAATTACTTGCTACACCTTTCAGTTATTTACTTTAAAAATTCATATTAATTTAATTTTTAGGGACCAAACAATGAGCAGTATCCTGGTGAATAGGTATATATTTCTGGACAATATCACATATGTAGATGTTTTTAAATGATTTTTCAGCTGCGTGGAATATAATTATATCTAACAAAACCATTAGTATTTTTTTTAATATATAATGATTTTATCGATATAATCATAATTATGATTGTTGTCGAACCTAAACCGTGCAGTCACATCCCTAACTTACGACCACCACCTGCGGCCGTACCGTGTAAGATTTGCGAATACGGTACGGACGGTATCGTAAGATTCAGATTACATTGCTGCGTGCGCTTGTATCGCTCTGGATAATGAAGAACTAATACAGCAATAGTATGCAAAATGAGGAAATATCTTTTTTTTATTGTCAAATAAAATTACAATTCAATAATAAAAACAAATTAGAACTAAAAAACTATAATTCTCATAGTGAATAATTTGTCTCCATTTATTTTATTATAAAACAGCAATAATATAAAATAAAAATACTCGATGAAATGTAATCCTCTTATTGGTATAATTACAAGTTGTGGAAAGGTTTCTGCAATTGGATATGCTGCTACACACCATTTTTATAGGTACTTTCACGTCCGCTGCCGTCTCGAACAAAACTAAAAATTTACTCGTGCGCTGGTGACTCATTAGTCACCTGTGCGGCGACAAGGTCACGCGGGCACGCCCTTTCTAGTGTCGTATTATTCAGATTTCTGTGGACAAAACAGTGAACAAGTCTAAAGGAAATTTACAAAAGTGAATTGTAAAGTGCAGTGCAGTGACTATTGTATTAAAGACGTAGTTGTGTGTATACGGTTTAATAAACCGATTTATGTGTTCTGAAGTGTTTCTACGAAGTGTAAGACTTCAACTAGGGCTGGTCGGGAAGGATGTCACCTTCCCGACCAGCCCTAGTTGAAGTCTTACACCTTCGACGAGCCCCTACAATAATTTTTCAGACCAAACACAGTAAAAAAAATAAGTCCATGTTTACAAACAACCCGCCAGAAGAGGGTCAAACTAGTCGAACAGTAGTTTGAGCAATGGCCAACTCTTCCGAACAGGTCATTATTGCCAATTCCGACTTTGCACGACTTCTGCGGCACTTTACTGGTTACTTCCTTACACTGTTTAATATTTTACTACAAAATATATCGTAGTTCGACGAATTTGTTATTGTATGTAAGCACCCTGAAGAAGTCACATTACTGTCATAATGAATTGTCCGATATTTTGGGCCCGAGATGAGGCTGAAATGAATTTTTTTTTTACCGAATCGGAATTGCAAAAAAATAATAAATATTGCTAGACGTCTTCACACAATCAACTGGCTCAGTTTAACATAATAGGTGCATATCCAGACCCGGATCAAATGCCTGCAGACCACACAATCATTTGTCCCGCGGCGGCAACCGAACCCTTAACCACCTGCGTCGTAGGTGGACTTTCACTAGCTGCGCCACTGAGGCCGGTATACTACTAAGGAACATGAATAATTTGTTGTTTAAACTGTGTTGGCACACAGATTCAGATCCAGATTCAGATTATTTATTGGCAACATAGTTACCGGTCTTGTTATGGTACATACAGTCTTACATAATAATTAAAATAAATGTATTATATAACACTATAAATTCACAATTGCATTTTAATGCAATTGTGAATTTATAGTGTTATATATGTTTTAACATAATAATTACTCGTATAATAATTATAAATATTACACAATACAAAAAATCTATCCATTTTCATTTCAATTAATTCATTCACATCATAATAACACGTGTCAATAAGCCACTTTTTAAGCTTGTGCTTAAATGATTACATCGAAGATGCGCTGGTGATTTCGGATGGCAGTTGGTTGTCACAGTGGGGCCAATCACGTGCACTAGCTTTCTGGATTTCGCCAACTTATGGTCAATAGACTTTAGCCTCTTTGCGTGCCTGAAATCATATCTCTGACCATCGCCGCATCTAGAGTCTAGGTGTCTAGGTCCTCTAGGTGGATTTGGACATAGAGTGCTTCCTGGTAGATATAACGAGGGCAGGAACGGTCATTATATCCAGGGCCTTGAAGTATGATCTAGCTGATGTATTCTGGGAAACTCACACAGCAGCACGTACTGCCCTCTTCTGCACTCTGAGGGCGCGCTCCCAGTCCGCAGCGCAGCCCCAAAGGTCTACTCCGTACTGCAAGTTACTATGGACAGAGGCAAAGTACAGACTTCTCACCATCTTTTTATGTTGATGAGAGGCGCCATAGAGCAAAGCAGGCTCTACTTACTTTCAAGCTCAAGTTATCAATATGCTGTTCCCAAATTAGCGTCTTGTTCAGGGCCACTTGCCTAGGAACACCGTCTCATTGACCTAGCCTAGATGCGTACTGTCAATAGCCACATTCAACGGCCTATACACACGCAGGTTTAAGTGGATAAAGTTGGTTTTTGTTACATTTAAGACCAGGGCATTATAACTAAACCACTGGTGCAATCGACTCGCTACAGTATTGAATCTTGCCTCTAGTGCGTCTATTGTTGGAGCCTCTACTACTGCCGCCACTTTGTCTGCGTACATGAAGATGTGCGCATCCTTGATTTACATAAAAGAGGATGGTCGTAAGGGACGATCCTTGCGGGACTCCAATACTGGTACGTAGAGCCCGGGACCTGATCCTACCTCCACCCCAGTTACGACCTGATTTCTATTAGTTAAAAAGCTAGCTAGCAAATAAAGAGCTGGTCCACAAACTCCATAGTGCGCGAGCTCTTTGACGAGCAGAGCGTTATCTACGACGTCAAACGCTTTTGACAAGTCGCAAAACAAGACCGCTACTTGGTTCTGACACTCGCGCGCTTCAAGAATACGCCGGACCACTTCCCTAGCAGCATCAGTCGTCGACCTCCCAGCCCGGTAAGCATAGGTCATATAACTATCTACTTATAAAATGATTCAACAGTTTGCTAAATTGCTTATTTGAATACAAAATCTTTCAATTAGCTTTGTAAACTTAGCTTCAAGCTTGAAGCTGAACTAAAAAATTAAGCTTAGCTCAGTCCGTCTGAATATCAATTTAACTTATCTCTTTGAAGAACTTCTCTGCCGTAATAAGAATGTTGTTGAACCCGCCTTCAGAGTAAAGTAGTTCGTTTTAAACTTCGCTTACAGTGGCCTCGGCGGATATTGATGCTTATGCTTAAAGAAAATTATTCAACAGTCTGAACAAACACGACAAGGGGCCCAATCCTGATAAACCAATCGATTTACTGTGACAATGGTAGCATCGCAGAAAGGCCACCATAGACACGAGTCTATAATAATAAATGATTGATATGAAGTCAAAAGTCAATCATATAGTAATGTGTTCTATAATGTTACAGAGGTCTTTATACTCTACCTAATTTAAGATCGGACCCTGCTGAGCACACAATATGTATGGAGAGAAAGAAGGACGTCATCTTCTTCCTCCTTTACTCCTTTTAGTATTCAACCTAGGGATTCTACACGACGCCATTGTCATTGTAAAGAAGTTGGTTATGCAAAATTTTGATTTTATGACCTTTTGCGCGCCTTGGGTCGCGGAGCTCGTGCGTCTGAAGAAGTCCCTCGTTAAGGGATGAAACGTTGGTGTTATTCCAACACTAGGATCATAGTTTATCCGCTTACAATCATCATGTCATAGGAAATTTTGTTATACTACACAATGAAAGCTGATAAAATTCTTTACAACTTTTGTACCATCACTCTTTACGTATTCCCAACATCGATCAAGGTATCCGCAGATGATCGATGATTCCAAGTCGTTGTCTAGAAATGAGCTCCAAAAACAATCAATTTAAACAAATGTGTTTATGACTGTCGCTACCAGCGTTTCCTCCAGTCGGTATCAAACGTCAAACCAGACATTTCCTCCCTTTCACCTGAAGTAGCAGCGATGGAGCACTATATCCGTACTTATCACCAGGTCCAGGTTTGGCTTGGACATGATCATAGAACCAAAGTTGAAAGAGAATTTTGTCAGCTTTCAATATGTGTTGTAACAAAATTTCAAATGACACATTGTTTACGAGATGTAAGCCAAAACCTAAAAAAAAAAAAAAAATGGGAATCTTTGTGCAGTCGAAAGCAGAAATTTTGACTTCGGCGCAAACACCTCTGGGTATTTGGCTCCTAACTAGTCCAAACAAAGACCAGACTCACAGTTGAGCACTCATTCACTGGACTATGTCTCGAGTAGCGATTTCAAGAAGAACTGCTTCCTTTTCATTAAGCCAGCGGTACCTGAAGCGTCTGGTTGGTCTTCGAGAATCTTCGTGGATTTAAATATAGCATCTCCTCGCAGCTTCGCATGCGTTTTTTTTTTTGATAAGATATAATGCCTATTTATGTTTTGCCAAAAGTAGAACTTTTTTTAAATTTTATGTCTAACGGAACGGCCTTTATTTATACAATAGGCAAGTCAAACAGTGATACTGTAATCTTTAGATCTTTAGACTGTAATCGTAACTATTTAGGAAAATAAATACTATTATTTATTTTTTCCTGACAAATTCCCCTACTAGATTCTAGATTGATATTCATTATGCATTATCTATTTCTCAAAAAGATTGAATATGAAAGGATCTGCTTCCGTATCCCAATTCCGAATATTCCATCGACGGTCATAAAACACGAGTGCGTGCTGACTTACAATTGGATCACTAGGGATGGGCTAAAACAAGTCCGTAGATGCAAGACCGAAGCTGTAAGATTTAGGCCCTAGTATGAAAGCTCACTCAGTCATCGATCTATGCTTGAGTAACGCCTTTCTGTGGCATAAACGTCACTCAAGTATAGATTTATGACTATGACTGAGCAAGATTTCATAATACGGGCATTACATTTCATCTTGAAATTACTACGGAGGTTTTGTATTGACCATAAGAACTGAAACCAGCATATAACTACGAGTATGTACATAGAAGGACGAAAATATTCTTGACATGTTTGCAGATTTCATGATTTGATGCTCACTTATCAATTTAATCTTATTGTCAATCAAATTAAATAAATAAATTTTGTAGAATTTTACACTCTTAAATGCTGATCGAGCTTAAATTAACCACAAATTAAGCTTTGAGTGTGTTTGAGATTGGATTGAATGATTTTTGTAAAATAACCGGTTATAATCTGCGTTACAGTCATTATATTAGTCCCATTGTCACAGCAGTTCAACAGTTTTAGGATGTAAGCAGGCACCCCCGTATCCCCGTAACTTGATTCTTGCTCCGATTTGCCTCGTTGATTCTTGATCTGTCTTAAAACAGTCAGCACCATGCTCTTATTCTCCCGCTCAGTCTCAGTCTTAAAGCAGTCCCCTTGTCATAGTCCTAGCCCCTAGCAGTATATCGGCAGTAAACCAGGCGCACCCGTATACCGTATTGGGCGTTTTGTATTAGCACTTGATTCTCGCTGCAAATGACCTGGCTAGTTCTTGTCCAGTCCTGAAACAGTCCCCTAGTCCCTTTCCTAGCAGTAAAGTGGCAGTAAAGCAGGCGCACCCGTATCTCGTATTGTATTGCACTTGATTTGCACCAGGGTTTTATTCTCCCGCCTAGTATCAGTCTTGAAACACTTCCTTAATCCCGTCCCTAGCAGTAAAAGGGCAGTAAAGCAGGCGCACCCGTATCCCGTATTGTATTAGCACTTGATTCTCGCAGCGAATGGCTTTGCTAATTCGTTTACCGGTGAATGCGAACGTAGGTGAAGAGAGGGTGAACAATGATTATCATCTTCTCATATTAATTGATATTCAGAGTAGCATTAAATTCAAATTCAAACATTTATTTGCTTCAAACATGGTATACAGGTGGTACAATTACAAATACTGGTTGCATGCTAAGACCATAGCGAGACATGAGCACAATGTATATCATGTTATGCAACAAAATTATAATCTAAGATTTTACAATTCAATTCAATTCAATTACAATATAAGATTTTGAATTTAATTAATGTCATAAAATATCCTATCATTCAGCTATTTAAACAATTTCATTTTAAATAAATAGTTATTAAATAATTTAAGTTCCTTTGGTACCTTATTATATATATTTATAGACATTGTCAAGCAGCTTTTACTGTACTTCTGATTCTGGCATCAAAGTGAGATTTCATTAAAAGACTTCAAAAAACGGAGGAGGTTCTATGTTTGGGCTGTATATAGAGGTATGCATGTTCGTCGATTTCTCCGTCAATGAACCGATTTTGAAAATTATTTCGCTATTGTGGGAATGATCTCGAGGTGGTCCCATAAAATGTTATTCCCAAGGGATTAGTTTTTATCCCGCAAAACTTAAAAACAATGTAAAATTATAGATTCGAGGTCAGTTTTAAGTTTTTTCAAAACAATCAAATTATTTTTTTATGTCTCGTCATTCAACAAGGTTCTTACTCTTTAGACTCCTAAGAGTGGAACTGTGTTGTTTAAACTGCTTAACATACCTACTCGTATTTTTTAGTTTCAGTAACTGTTTACTTTTTGTGTAGTTAATGGATGTCTGTAAAGAAACTTATTTTTATTCTTCTTACTTACAGACATGAACCAGACAAAGCCATCGAGCATATACCCATATAAAGGTTTATTGCATACTAAGCAGTACAAGCTTCACTGGCTGGTTAGAATAAAAAAATAAAACGCGGGAAACTGACAAAAGAGCATCGCGGTGAAAATTTAAGCATGATACGTTCTAATCAATTTTCGTAAATAAATTGTGAAAATGAACTCTTCAAGCGACGAATCCTCCAATTCATTGACTTTTAAAGTTTTAAATTACTCGTATTGTTTGAGTAAAGCACTATACAAGCCTCGGTCTGCAATGGCTGCCCCCGACGTTCTGGCCACGATAAGCTGGCCTCAAGCTAAGCTTTCTATGGTCTCTGCTTTCAAGTTTGGTCATCATAGCAGCCCTTGCTGTCCGCGCTTTAAAGGCCTCGACCTTCGGTCTCCAGCTTGGCCATCAAGGGCTGTAATGCTGACAGCGCTGTGATGGCCTGGGCCTGCGCTACGCTTCGCTTTCAGCCATCTTCAGCCGCGGTCAGCAACCTACCCATTACAGACCTTGGACGAAATAACGTTATTTCGAATTAGATATTTATAAAAAGGACGTTGATTGGTCAACATTTTATTCGCGGTTTTTTTTACGCTGAACAGACCTGCGCTACGCTTCGCGTAGCGCAGGTCCGTTCAGCCATCTTCAGCCGCGGCCAGCAAAAATTTATTTTGAGATTGAAATTTATTTTTTTACTTTAATTTTAATAAATTTATGTTGTTTTGTCTTCTGCTATGTATTTAAAATTTCAACCAATTAAATATTTGCATGCTAAACTTGTGAAGGTATGAGAACTTCATTAATTTTATGATCTATATTGTACTACCATACTTTCACAAATCATTAACCTTACCTAACTATTTTTAACAATAATTTTAACTACTATAATAATTCATAATTCATTTATGTTGTTTGTGAACCAGGTAATTTTACAGTCGGTACATAAGACTTATTTTAGATCGCTGAATTCTGCCGCTTAGGCGTACAATCATTTCATTATACATGTGAAAACTGACAAACAATCAGAACGTTTTTATTTGACTTAAAAGACTGTTATTATTAAATGGCCGTCGTGTCGTAGAGCATAAATGCCCAGCAGTATGGGTGAAAATAGCTGTAAAATAAACCTCCAATACTCAGACTCAGATACTCAGATTTCTGCTAACAAAAATACTTACAGGTACTTGCAAAAATAGAGTCACGATGTCACAGATTGAGTTATTCCCAACGTCTCACGAAAATTAGGTAACGTTACTTCGTAAACGATGTCGAGTAGAATCCTCTTTGGTGCAGTGGCGGAAGGTCCGTCAGAGACGCAAAGCGGTCACGGGTTTGTTTAACTATATTTATAAAAATCCAATTAATTTGGAGTGTTTTTTTTTAAATCTTATACGTTACATAGACTACAGTATTAATGAAATACATAAACCTACGAATAAGATATAAACAAACCTATTACGAACGCAAAAATCTCAATTCCTAATGTAACCGATAATAAGAAATCTTGAACTACGGACACAGTATCTGAACATTTCGAATCAAAACCCATCACACCTCCACTAAGCCGTAACGGCCCCGTCGAGTCGCTAAGTACAAATTACAGCCACATTAGCTACTATCGCACAACGCATATAGCAATAAACACGAAGATTCCAATCTATGGCCACGAACGGTGGCCGCCACTAAAATCTCGAGACTCGCAAGGGAATTTCGACCTTATTCTCATTGGTATAGAGCTATATCTCTCCTTACTGAAGAACTGAAGGTTGTAGCTCATTTATATCGCACCGCTCCCGACCGGCACAAAAAGAAAGTTATTTCAATGATCAATGCAAGATTGACCTCATTAGGGCTCAAACTCTTTTGATACTTTTTACAGTGGCAGCTTAAAAGTGTGGCAACGCGCGGTAATCGATCTTGCCGTAATCTAGCCTGCTGGCTTATCTCATGCTTAGCGCTAGCTTCAAGCGAGCGGCCTTTGCGTCGTCGCGTGGAACTCTCGCCAGGGCGACCGTACAACCGTACCTACCTACGCCTCTTTGCACCGTGTGTAGGCAGCCAGCTTTCTGCTAGCCGTGTCGTCGCTGTTGCGAGTTGCCTGCTAGATGTCCACACGTTGGCAGCGTGCGTTCAGTGCCATTTGAGCCGGAGCCGTGCGGCAGCAATGTGGTATAAATGTATGTACCCTTTATCTGTGCGGTTTAGGTCCAATCGGCTAGCTAGATACATTATTATGTTAGTAAGTTTTAGTCTGACTCTAAACTAGAGCGCGGTTTTAGGCACTAAAATCGTACTTAGCCAAAACTAGGAACGCTCAATTTATTCCTAGAAAATTACAAGTCGCTTTTTAATAATTTTGAAGAAGAAAACAAGCAAAGCTTGCAGCTTTGCTTTTGTATAGCAAGCATACAAAAGCAGAGCGGGAAAACTGTACCTTCTTATGCACCATTTAATAATTTCGACTCTACTTAATATCATTTCTGTGACTGGCATAAATAGCTGCATTTTTCTATCAGAGTTTGAGAAAATAAGCAGGCTATTAATTTTAGGTAAGTGTTTCGTAGTTTAGTTTCAGTTTAGTTCCATGTAAAATCTATAGGAATAAAATGTCAACACCTAAAGGTCAGTGCAGTTCAACACACGTTTTTTGTAAATGAGAAATAAAGATCTAAAGTGTGTGATAGACGTACGAACTTGAAGTACGCGGTTTTTAAGAACGCGAACTTACTCCGCTCGACGCCGGTGACACACGTGAAGCTTACTCACTCTTTATTGCGATGTCGACAGAAGAAGCTTTGTGTTTTATATGTTGAGGTAGGTTACGAGCAAAATTTCAAACTTGTCGGATCGCCAACGATACCTTACTCGGCGGTTTTAAAGTACGCGTACTTAGGGTGACACACCAGCGAAAAAGGTCGTCGAGCCACAAGTTTGCGAATTTACTCGCACGTCTATCACCCACTTTACATGAGAAACTTAAGCTAAGTATTCATATTATATTATTTTTCGTCTTTCTAAGTTTAGTCTAGTAGTGTTACATCCTCGGATATATATCTTTGTAATTTGCTTTTAAACACGCCAAACGTTCCAGCACCTTTAATGTCTTCCGGTAGCCTGTTATAGAACTGGGCCCCTTTAACAGTAATCGTGTTTTTACCCTGCTGAGTTCTAATCGTAGGCAAAACAAGGTGGGCACCTCTTCGTCTACTGTACTCGTATTTACTGTGTAGTTGGCTCTTTTTCATGAATGTGATATTTGTATGAATGGATTTGTTTAGGATTCTACGTATAAGTAAACAGGTAGTATAATATATCATCATCATCATCATCAACCATCTTAGAAATAGGTCTATCCCAATGAGCGCCATAGCTCCCTGTCTTCAGCTTGCCGCATCCAGCATCTCCCTGCAGTCTTTCGCAGATCGTCATCCCACCTGCCCGAAGGGCGTCCTACATTACGTTTGCCGAGTCGCGGTCTCCACTCGAGAACACGTTTACCCCAGCGGTTGTCAGTTCTTCGCGAGATATGGCCAGCCCACTGCCACTTCAGCTTGTTAATTCTCTGAGCTAATTCTCTAACTTTGGTTCTCTGTCGGATGTATTCGTTACGAATCCCATCCTTCAGAGAAACTCCGAGCATAGCTCTTTCCATAGATCGCTGAGCGACTTTGAACTGGTGGACCAGCCCTACCGTGAGTGTCCCCTCTGTGTAAACAGGTAGTATTATACAGTATGTTTAATGTTCATTAGTTTAGTTTCTCTATAGATTTTAAGTGTAGGTGTTAGATAAGGATAGTGGAATAGAACTTTAGTAATTTTGTTCTGTGGTCTTTGTAACTCATTTAGTTTAAAGTTTGGTGCGTTTCCCCATATTTCTATAAGGTACGTAAGTGTGATTTTACCAAGGAGTTGTAAATGTTTAAGCGGACCCGCCTCGGAAAACATCTAACACTCTTTCGAAGTGATCCAGCAAGCAAAGGTACTACTACATCTGTGAGTAATTTATACAGGATATCCCACGACCATGGAACATGGAGTGCAAGTACCAGAAATATAGAAGTTAAGGCGAAGGTAAGTGAAATTGCATTCACCGACTTTTGTAAAATTACTTGCCGGCAATAGAACCCACAAAAAAAATTGTGTGTTATTTTTTCGTGGGTTCTATTACCGGATTAGGCAAGTCATTTATATGGCACTTGTCGGTAGAGTCTATGGTAAGAATCAAATTTGTCTAATAAACATAATATTATGTTCATCTTCGGTCATGTTTCCGTTTGGTAAAACTTCATATCTTCAATATTTCTGGTGCTTGCCCTCCATGTCCCGTGGGACACCCTGTATACGTCAACGTCGTTCTATGATAATCTTAAATTGTATAATAAGTCGAAGCCCCTCGTTCGTTACGGGAAGAAAGGTTTGTGTTCTTCCAACACATAAATAAATAAATAAACACCAACTAGGTTCGTATAACTCGCTTATATTCATAATTAAATCGTATAATGTGAAATTTGTAGTTCCCTAGAGTACTAAGATCAGATTAAAAATCAATTTTACTATTTAATGTCTTTCTTAAATTAACTACAGTTCATTTATTAAAACTCAAGGTTCGTAAACTCCTTATCGCCCAAGTTAGATTGAGTTTTTCCCGCCAAAATTACTAAGAAGTTCACGAAGATGAATAATGCAATAATAGTTAATTAGAACCTGAGGGGTGAGTTCATTTTTACGTTAGTAACGAGACGTAATCGTGAAGTCACCTATTCCCATACAATTTGATACGATTTTGGTCATACGACCGGAAACAACTAGCGTAGCTTTCGTACTGTATTCGATTTGTTGTTTGTAAATTGCCGTGGTAATATTGATTTTAAGTTGTGCAAAGGCAAATTGTCGTTTTATTGCCTTTCAGCAATAGTTTCTTTGTTTCGTTTCGTAAAAACTATTGTTGGGGGTACAAAATCTTTATTTCAACGGTCAAACCACGGTCAAACTCTAGGATGCCATTTTTGTTTGTTAACAATAAGTTCCTAGAGTCTAGAAACAGAAAAGACATCTAATTTTAAAAATAATGTTGATAGACGTGACGTATGACGATAACTTACTAATTTTATAGGTTCTATGTCAAGTTGTCTAATCATAAGAAAAAGTAAATAAAGGGAGCTTTAATTAATATAATATCGTTTAATAATGTCAAATAAAGTATAATTAGCAAAAAAAAAGGGCCAGTCAATAATTGATTTTGAAAAATCTTCCATTGAAAACCCCGGTGCGTGGGACCGGGGTCGCCGAAGATGAAAGTCTAATCGACGTCACCATTGCGGGTTAAACAAAAAAAAAACTGATTAGAATATTAGTTAATACAGATAAAGCAAAGACAAAGCTGTAGGCCGCACTTTAAAACTCTAAAAATATTAACCTTGCCCTGTATATACTACCTAATGCAAATGACCTTATTCGTTGAAAAATATCGCCATTTTTTTTAATCTAAATCTTAACATTTACTAACTACAATAGACGAAATACACTACCCTTACACAAATTAGCAGAGGTCCTCACGATTAGTAAATATTTATAATAAATTAGCAGAGGTCTTCACGATTAGTAAATATTTATAATAAATTAGCAGAGGTCCTCACGATTAGTAAATATTTATAATTAAATACCTAGCTCCATAAAAGATCTTAAAGTAGATTTGGGTTTTCGTAGTAAACTCAAAGAATACCTTATTTCTAAATGTTACTAATCCGTTGACGAATTTTTAAATGATAAGTCTAAACTATAACTATTTGGCTGCCTGAGTAAAAAATTTACTTACTTATGTACCGAGTTATTATTACAATTGTTTTGTAGCTGACTTTGCCTATATTTTCCGACTACTATGTTTCAAGCTATATATAGATTATGTACCTACCTATTTTAAATAAATTACTGCTCCCTTACAGGGCACATGTACTTACCCCTAAGCTAATTACCACCTAAGCTAAAACAATGTATTAATCTGAATCGAATGTTAGGAAGCGGAACATTGCCACTACTTATTATGAGAAATTGCTGAAGCGATTAGGAACAAAAGTGGTTCTGAATTGGAGCGAATTCATCGCACCTTCAATGAGAAGTTGGCAATATTGGCTAGGTATGAGCTCCCAAACCAAGATTTTAATGCTTTTTGAGATGGTGTGGTCCAAACTTGACTATGTAACTCGTGAATCTTTTGAATTGCAACTTGGATCCAATGTTGATATACCACTATTAGATGACATAATGGACTTCCTAGAAAATATCTCTCGTGCTCATATCCAACGAGCAATGTAGCATGAAGTGGAAGTTGGGGTCTGGGACTAACAATGTTTGCCGTGTGGTTACCCTGAAGACTCAGTCTGGAATGCAAAAGGCCTGTCGTCAAACTGTGTATACTTCCGGTACCCCAGGATGTCGATTGTAGCCCTCCATCGAACTAACTCCAACGGATGGCTTCACCGTAAATAAATTTTTATTTGTTATGTCGCTATTCTTTTGTATAATGTTGTTACATAAATGACAAAATAATTGTAAACATATTTGTAAAAATCGTTTCGTATCTCGTAATAATAATTTTAAATTTTCTTGTATTTTGTTGAAAATCCGCAACCTGTTGAAATTAGCGTAAATTGGTGGTCCAAATGTTCAGAATTGGCTACGCGAGCTACCTTTGACATATTCTACATTCGTGCCAGCGACAGCTGACATCGCGTATTTGTATGACCGATAGGGTTTTTCCCGCCATTCGTCGATATACTGTCATTCGTTTTTTGAATCTTGAAGAGAGCAGAGATTTTTTCGTGCGTACGTTATAATAAAAATATCATCCCTTTTCTTATTGATTGTGCAACCAACTCTGTTAGGAGAGATTGATGGTGCTTGTGATCAAGGCTACAGGACTCCACACTCTGTCACACCCGGGAAAACTGGCCGATATCTTACTAACCAGGGAGTATACGACTAGCTAGGTATTATGTTAGAGGTGTGAGTGGATCCTAGGTGCCAAACATAGACCGAATCGTCGCATCGACTCAGACTGAAGTTTAGTGGAATCCTATTTCGCCCGAAATCACTCATGTCATCAACACACAGTTTTTATTATGTTATTTTTTAAGTGCAATAAAGTGTTCATTCATTCACACTAGTCAATTTTGTTTGCCGTCCATAATCGATCAAATCTTCGCTATAATATCGCATTAAACCCACATCAAATAAATTCATTGTTTGGTCTAATACAGTCCACTCTTTCGTATAAATCGTATTTGTCGACCTGATTAATCGAACATTTTGAATGTAGGATCAAAATCCACAGATTGTGTATTATACTTGCCGCTCTATCAACCAATAAAACAAATAAAATACATTAAAACATTAAGGAGGCTAACGTCCTTACCACTTTGAGTACTTTGAGCACACGGGGTGAGTCTATTTAATGTAGTAACGAGACGTGAATGTGACGTCGCCTTTTTCCATACTATTTAGTACAGTGCGCCTCTATCGTGCTCACAGGGAACTACGCAAATCTCATACAAAAAGGAGACGTCACGATCACGTCTCGTTACTAACGTCAAATAGACTCAGCCCCCAGATGTCTTAAGTAGGTTTTTATCCGTCGAGGGTACAAGGCGGGTTAATTATGTTTTTCGAACAAATAATTTGAGAAAGGTTTTGACAATTTCAAATGACGATTTCAAATAAAAATTAAGGGGCGAACCTAAATGGTTACGGGTTTGGTTGTCAAACTAGACCTGACTGGATCTTAGTACTCACAGGATCCCCGTTGTAAAAAACTCTAATCACATCAAATTCAAAACTTTTTCTTTGGTTCCTTATATTATTATGTAAAACACGATAGAGGATTACGATAAAAAAAATATGAAAGATCACGGTTCGCACATAATTTCGTCGAAATCTGGAATCTGGATCACCCACCGGTCTATTGAAATTAATTATGTTTTAATTTGTAGGTGTAGGTATTACTAATTATTTGGTTCCTTGAACCAGTTTCGTCATAAGTTGTTCTTCTTCGTCGTAAGCGCATAAATCAAGTTATTCTAAGTTATTCAAAAATCAATCAAGAGCCAGAGCATACGTTTATGAAACGGCGCGCCGCTCCAAAAACGTATGCTCTGTCCGGCTCATATAAACGCGAAACCTTATGCCTGTCCTTTTCAAAAATTGGCGAGCATTGCGCCCTCTTAAATTATTCACTTTTGATACATTCCCTCCTCCTCCTTGTCAGCGCAAAAACGTCCACTGCTGAACATGCCTCCCCCAAACAAGACCGGGCTGATTTTTAGAATAGAATAGAAATCTTTATTTGTGTAACATTACATAACATGACATGATGACTAAAATTAGAATTAATATTAGACTTAATGCTACACAAAAAGGCCACCAGCTCAGCTTAATGCTGCTATGGCACAAGGGCCATAGCAGCGCTGGTTTACAGCGGTGCCAGGGTGAAGTGCAGTGCTACCCGCTACACTAATCTTACACACGTAAATAAATACAAAATTATAATCTAATAAAATTTGAGTTAAAGTTAAACATAAATGTTGTTCTGTAAATGTGTCAAAATTACACATTTACAGAACACACACATTTTTAGGGGTCGATCCTTACACCGCCACGGCACATTATCACGAATTAAAAAATTTTTTTTTTGTTTCTGAAATCTAACCGCTCTGGGCAAGAAAAGCCACATCTATTTAAATAATCTTCTTTAATTGTTTTCGTTGAATTTGAAAAGGTATAGAATACCTCCATTTTGGACGAAATGGCACAGAATACAAAGCAGCTTTATCACAAATATTCACTGTGAAATTGTGTGATTGTATTATCAAAGACCTGAAAAACAAAATAGGTATTCCCGCGGGATAATCAAATAATTAAAAAAAATCAACGCGTGTAAGATCACTGGGCGCAGCTAATCTTTAAGGCTTAAAAGTCCTAGTCCTCATCATCCTCATCCTCAACAGTCTATATTGGTCCACTGCTGGACCTCCCCCGGTAAGTGCCATAATGGCTTTTATCTCATGGGGGGTAATGCCTATAATTCCAAGTAATGCAATAAAAAAAACGGTAAAACACAGTGCCCGCGCGGTATATCCAGAGCGGCGCAAAAATATAAAGCTGTGGCACAATAATGTGCCTTGGTAAGTTTTAGTGACTAAGCTTTTTAATGTTGCTTGGAAGAGATCGCTCATATCTTATAAAGTAGTGTGGTGCCGGCTAAGAATTTGCACCACCCCAACTCTTCCCGTGGTTGCCGTAAGAGGCGACTAACGGATATCCAGCAGGGGCGGGCAGCATCGCCTCCTGCAAAACAATTCTAACACCGAACTGCGATCCTCAGCCCGCATGCTCAGCGTGGGGATAATAGGCATTACCCCTATGAGCTAAAAGCCATTAAGGAACTTATCAGGGGGCCTGCGTCCAGCAGTGGACCATTATAGACTGTTGAGGTATAAGGCTGACCTTTGTAGTATCGGAGTTTCTCGTATTTGCTCTAAATTGTAGTTTTTTTCCATTATCTTAATTGTTATTTTGTACCTATTTTATTTATGCAATACTAGCTGCTGCCCGCGGTTTCGCACGTGCTTTTTAAGTAGCCTATGTCCGTCCCCGGGATACCATTTACCTCCCTGCTACCTTTCATTACAATCCGTTCAGCCGTTTAGACGTGAAAAGGTTGTTACCTTCTGAAGTAGCAGTTCTTCTAAAGTAACTCTGTCTGTTGACAGAGTTACTTTTGAATTTTTAATATTAATAAGGATTATGGAGTTATCAAGCTGAAGACAGGAAGCTATGACGGTCAATAAAGGAAGCCTATGTCCAGCCGTGGACGAGTATAGGCTGATGATGATGATGATTAAGGATTAGCAAGAAAATATTTTTCTTGCATCAAAATTCCGTTTCGACACCTCAAATCCGCAACACTGCCATAACACTTTGAATCTTATCACAATTCACTAAGGATCCAAATTCTTCGTGATATACACTCAGTGATCCAGGGCCGCAACCAGGGCGGATTCCAATGTCTTCAATTACAAATTAGGAACGTCTTTGTTCGCGACAGGGACGAATTGAACAATCAAGTTATTTAAACTCTTGATTGGATCCTGAAATAAGACGAAATGTAGGTGTTTGTTAATGTACGGCAAAGTTTTATAAGGAAAATAAACTTTGGATTTTATTAGAAGTTATGTGACACGCAAGATTTTGATTACGTAGGTGTTTGAATTCACGCTTCGTGTCATTAAATTCCATACGTGTCTAATTAACTAAGTAGTTATAAGATTAGAAATTTTTAGAGAATCTTTTAGATTCGCCCTCTCCAGCTCAGCTTGTGGAGGTCGTAACTAAGGGAACTTCTCAGGGGCATGGAAGTATCTTCCTTCTGTACGTATCATATTTTTAACACCTCTATAGCGATCACTTCTCCGCGACTATAGCGTTGTACCTAAGTTTTATGGTTCCGTACCCGAAGGGTGAAAACGTAACTCTTTCTAAGCTCCCACTGTCCATCCGTCCGTCTGTCACGCGGCTATTTGTCGTGAACCGTAAGAGGTAGACAGTTGAAATTTTCAGATAGTGTGTATTTCTCTAGCCGCTATAACAACAAATATTATAAATAAAATAAATATCAAAATTTAAGGGGGCTCCCTCACAACAAACGTGATTTTGCTGGGTATTTTTGCACTTAATTTGTCAAGGCTGTATCTCTTGAACTAAAATAGGCAGACACATTAAACTTTCTATAAATAAGTAACACTTCAACTATAAAAATACCAAATACTAAAAGTAAAATAAAGATGAAAATTTAATGGGGGTAATTTAAGCAAGTGAAGATTTGATGTTCTTTGTAAAAGTTGCCTGTTTTTTACGGTACGAAACCCTTCGTGTACGAGTCGACTCACACTTGGCGGTTTATTAAATGATTGTAAACCACTACATATTTTTTGTTGTTGTTGTTGTAGGTACCGACTAAATGTAACCTACCTACCATCGCAACATGTCTCCGGTGTCCAATTGGGTGCAATGTGTTGTGCGCCTCATCAATGCCAGTGCGGTACTGCTGTCGAACAGCTTGGTCATCACGGATTATCGTGTACTAGGGCCGCCGGTCGGATATATCGCCATGTCAGCCTTAACTACATCACCCGGCGGGCCTTTGTCACCGCTAACGTACCAGCTATTCTCGAACCGAATGGTCTGTTGCGTGACGATGGTAAGAGGCCCGACGGCATGACACTAGTCCCATGGGAGTTGAGGAGGCCCATTGTGTGGGATGCTATATGCTACTTGCGCCTTCCCATGTTCCGAAGACATCCGTGAGGGCTGGTCTGGCGGCGATTTTGCCAAGGATCTCAAGAGGCGCAAATATGCAGGTCCCGACAGAGCCTCCACATTTGCTCCCTTTGGGGTCGAGACCCTACTTCCCTAGGTCCGTGGGGCTCTCCGGGCTTTTAAAAAGTTTTCTGAGAGTCTGGTCGAAGACGCGTGACCCGAGTCTGATGCAACGCAGCAGCATACAGCGGGGCAATGCAGCCAGCGTCATGGGGACGCTTGTAACTGGTAATGATATGAATCAGTTGAGACTTAATTGGTTCAATTGTACACTAGTACAACTAGTACTAATTTGTGTATATTATTTGATGATAATTTCCTACTATGTATTTTACTTGACATCAGCGCCAACGAATAGTTTTCGATTCACGATGACAAAGTGCTTTAGGTGGCACTGAGTTTATAAAATTTCGTACTTCATTCCTTTTGTTATTTTTATTTTATGCAAATGAGAAAGCTCGATCCTTCTATATACGGAACCGTAATAATTCCGATCCTAAGTCCGTCCTTACACAGCAGACCGCCATGCGCCAGGGGGAAATGAGGCGGAAAAGCTAATCAGAGCGGAATAGGGATCAATGCCTTCGCGTTTAATCATCGCATTATTTCGCCAAAACAAAGACAATAAATACAACGTTTCATGACACAGTTGGGTTGGCAACCCCATGAGAAATGAGACATTATGGCAACAAAACAGAAAAATAATTAAGTATGGCAAATTGATAACCGCAAGATTTATAAGACTCTTGCAAAATAAAAATATATCGCTTCATAGGTACGAAGAGTAAGAAAAATTTAATTATATTCAAAACATTTAATTTCGGAAATGGCAATGCAGCCTGCGTCTTGGAGTCGCTTCCGACTGGTATTGATAGAATCTGTTGAGCTACCTGTAGATTGTTTGCAACAGTCTGCAGTTAGCTCAATTGTTTCAATTGTAAACACAAGTTCTAATTCGTGGGTTAAGAACCAGAGTAGCGTAAGGGCAAAATTTAAAAAAATATATGTTTTCCCTATTCGTTTTTACAACCCCCATAAATTATGTGCCAAAAAACTAGAACGATATTGTGTGTAGATTGCTTAGTACAAAAATAATATGCCTAAAAATATTACATCTGTTTACTGTTAAAATTAAGTATTACAATAATTTTGACTTCATTTTGTCAAAAAAAGCTACGAGCACCAAGATCGGATCTCGATATACAGTACGATTAGGACACCTAATGCCGAAGATGCCTGAATGTAATCGCTCAAATAAAGTATCACATCGTACGTTTTAATTTTGATCATGTAGCCGAAGTTTGTTTCGTGCCAAATAAACTTAACGTACCATTCCTTCATGGGACCTTGTGTCGCGCGCTTTCCTGATTTTTCTCTCTGCCAAAAGAACGTAAGTGTATGATACATTACTTTGGCACTTATAGTAAAAGAAATGCAAACAATTTTTATTTCAATAATAGTGTAATTATGCGATATACGTTCTTTAGCACGTAATAAATATCTATTAGTCTAATTCACTATACGTTAATTTGACATCAACAAGTTGAGGTAGCCTCAGCCGGCAGCCTAGGAAAACATGATGCGGCGGCCACCCCCACGGCCCTCACGATTATTTAATCTCTAGACTCCCCAGTGGTTCCGAATTGAAAAACAAGCGGACATATATAAATAAATATATAACAAAATCATGCTGGACAATCCACACAGCATCATCTAGCCCCAAGCTAAGCAGAGCTTGTGTTATGGGTACTGAAGTGTAAGGACTGACGACGGAGGCGAGTGGAACCACTGAAATCTAGATGATGACTACTCTTTTTTAAGATCCGTTATTACACTCATACCACAGATTAGGTACTTACTTAATACAATGATAACATACATTATTAGTTAGTACTACTTCTCATTTCGACCGCAATAAGGAAATAAAATTAATGATAGTTTATTTTATTTTAAACCTAATTATGTACATTTGATTACATGAATTAATTAATACATAAATACAAATTTTAGAAATTCATTTGATTTGATTAAATATCGTAGGTATAGTATTATGTTCGTTATTATTATTAAATATTTTACTGACTAAAATACATTGTTTTATAAAATAAATAAAATCAAGAATCAGGCGGTATATAACGCTTAGTCCTGTTCTTGTGTACTAAGTACATTTTGTTGTCTTTAATTATTTCAACATTTGGCGAACGATCTTTAATAACAGAATATGGATCTGAATAAATGCTTTTGAATTTATTTTCTGTCTCATTTCTTATTAAAATTAAATCATTTGGCATATATGTAATTGGATTAATATTCTGATCATATCTTATTTTCCTCTTGATTTTACTTGAAATAAGATTATCTCTTGCCTCTTTCCGTGAAGTCTGGATTCTGTAACGCAATTCCAAGGGATAATTATCATAATTGTAAAGGGCCTATCTTTTTTGAATTTAAATTCGATGGTAAATTACTCTTTTATCCGAAAACTAGCTCAAACGGTCTCAGTGTGTACCGATGAACACCAATAAGGATGCTATGTGCTCCATGCATCAGAATGATTTTCAGTTTGTATTCGTAAATAATTACCTAAATGCTTGTGTGAATTCTAAAATGCGGCAATACTCTGATGATGATACACCCGGAACAAATAATTGCAGATCGTACAATCATTTGTCCCAAGACGGGAATCGAACCTGCAACCTCCAGTGTCGCAGGCGGACCTTCGCCCGCCGCGCCACATCGGTCGACATAAGGTCGAAAGTCGGAATTTCGACTGAATTTTTTTTATTAACCAGGTCTCAGCTATCCTTACAACTTTTTTTATATGAAGAAAATCTGTAAGATACATACGTAATTAATAAGATAAAAAACAATCAATCATTTTTTGTATGGAGGAACATATTTTTATTTTTTTCTCGAATCGGATCAATTTGGCGCGTGTTTTATTCGGATTTTTTTTTGTCCTATTGATAAAGAACCCAAAAGAAAAACTTTGGACCCACTTTTGGCGAAGATAGAAAATTGACGGCTTTTTTTGTGAAGGTTTCTTAATCTTCGTATAAATTAGTGCATTTTCATGACCTGCAGTATATTTTAATCGACTTAGATAAGGTGAAAGTAACAAATTAACTGACATTTTTAAGGTTTTTGCCAAGGTAAAAACGCTTGTATATATTTATTTTCAAGTGAAGATTTGACATTGTAAAATAATAGAGCAATTTCAGTTGTTGACAAGACTAAGGGACCCAAGTAAGACGACTTACCTAGTTCGCGCAGGTAGTTTGATATTTGCAGATAGCTAAGTGATTAGTGGTAAAAGGATTTCCTTATCTTCGTTCGTTCAGGTATAAACAATGTGTTTATGGAATTAGCGAAAGGGATTATCCTATCTACTGTCCAGCTTTAAATTAGATAAAACGACAACAGAGGAAGTCTCTAGCCCTAAACAGTCAAATAATATTGGTCACATAAAGAATCTAAGAAACCAAACCTATAAAATAAATGCAAAGTTTACTAACTTGGTGCATCAAAATATTCAAGGATTAAAAAGTAAATTACTAGAGTTGGAATTGTACATGAACTCTTTTAATATTGACATCATCTGCTTAACAGAACATTGGCTGAAAAGCTATGAGCTCATGTTTAATTTCAGTAACTACCAGGTTGGTAGCTCTTTTTGCAGATCACATGCTATTCGTGGAGGCTCATGAATATTACTTAACAAATTCATGAAATTTAAAGACCGTAAGGACATAATATGCTTAACCGTTGAAAGCCACATCGAAGTAGCATGTGTAGAGTTGGAACAAATTATTGTAGTAAGCGTATACAGCCCACCATCAGCTTCTTTTGAAATATTTGAAAGTGTTATGGAGGATATTTTATTTAAACTCTCAAAATCAAATAAAACTATCATGGTTTGTGGAGACTTTAATATTGACCTTTTAGAAGTTTACTCCCTTAGTACTAGATTGACTAATTTATTTAATTCTTATAATATAAGGCCATTATTTATGGAACCTACAAGAATAACTGAAACCTCAGAAAAATGTATAGATAATGTATTTGTTTGCCAAAATGAAAAAATTGTTAGTAAAAATATAATAAGCAATTTAAAATCAGACCACTTAGGTCAACTAATACAATTAGAAATTCAAGTAAAAAATAATAATTGTAAAAAGAAAATAAAATACATACCTGTGACCACAAGTCGATTTGAACGGTTTAAATTGGTTTGGGAGTCTACACCATCACCTTATCACTCACATAACAACCCAAATGAGTCGTATTGCAGTTTTTTTAACAAATTCACCAGTGTGTTCAATTCAATATTCACACCCAAGTCGATCATGGTCTCAGAAAAACTTAACTTTAGTGAGTGGGCAACAGTGGGTATACATAAGAGTAGACAAAAGTTGTATGAACTGTATAGTGAAAAACAATACAATTTTAGCCAGGAGTTCAAAGTAAAAGTAAAAAATTACTCAAAAATGTTTAGAAAAGTTTGTCATATAGCAAAATCAAATTATATTAGCTCAAAAATAAGAAATAGTGAAAATGTAATAAAGTCAACTTGGAAAATAATAAATAGTGAGACTGGAAAAGTCAGCACCTACATTAATGATTACAATTCAAAGATTAATGATTGCTCAATCAAAAATGATGTTAAAGTAGCCCAAGCATTTGAAAACTTTTTTACTGACATTCCAATCTCTACTACAAAGTGTCTAAACTCTTCTCAAGTAATCGCCGAGTCATTACTTACTATAGGAAATGTACCTAAATGCAAAAATACATTTAATTTTAATCATGTTGATGAAAGAGATATTAAAAAAACCTTTAAACTATTAAATATAAAGAAAACTGCAGATCTCTGGGGAATTTCCGTTAGAATTATTAAACCATTGATTGATATCATTGCACCAGATCTAGCTTTTATATTTAATGAGTCTATTGATTGTGGCGTATTTCCTGATCTAATGAAATGTAGTAAAATAATCCCACTGTTTAAATCGGGTAGTAGGTCTGACCCCACTAACTTTAGACCAATATCAGTACTGCCTACATTCAGCAAAGTTTTTGAAAAACTTATTTTACATCAATTGCTTAGGCAATTCATTGGAAATGACCTGCTACATAGTAAGCAATTCGGGTTTACTCGCGGCAGGTCAACTACTGACGCCGGTGTAGAGTTAGTAACGCATATTTTTGATGCTTGGGAGAAGTCGCAAGATGCATTAGGCATTTTTTGCGACTTGTCAAAAGCATTCGATTGCGTACACCATGAAACATTAATCAGGAAACTAAATCACTATGGAATAAGGAACAGCTCTTTGGGTCTTCTTACATCTTATTTGAGTAATAGGATACAAAGAGTTGACATTAATGGGAAACGGTCTTCGGGGTCTGTAGTTACAATGGGTGTACCGCAGGGATCTATCCTCGGCCCTTTCCTATTTTTAATTTATATTAACGACCTCATCTTGTTAAGAATAATCACGAGATTGTATTGTTTGCTGATGACACTTCATTAATTTTTAAAATGAAACGACAAGACACGAATTTCGATGATGTGAATAATGCAATCTCAAAAGTAGTCCATTGGTTTAATGTCAATAATCTTTTGCTTAACGAAACCAAAACGAAATGTATTAGATTTATTCTACCTAATGTTAAACAAGTTGAGGCTGATGTAAATGTAAAAGGAGAAACGTTAAAAATTGTAGAAAGTACCGTTTTCTTAGGAATCACCTTAGATAATAAACTTCAATGGGGCGCACACATAGATAAGCTATCGAAAAGACTTAGTTCTGCAGCATATGCTGTCAAAAAAATCCGTCATCTTACAGACGTGGATACATCTAGACTTGTTTATTTCAGCTACTTCCATAGTATTATGTCTTATGGTATTCTACTGTGGGGGAACGCTGCAGATATTAACACCGTATTTGTGTTGCAGAAGAGGGCTGTTCGTGCTATCTATAGTATGGGTCCCAGAGAATCCCTGCGTGATAAATTCAAAGAAATAAACATAATGACAGTACCATGTCAATATATTTATGAAAACCTATTGTACACTCATAGAAATATCAATCGGTTCCCTAAAAATAGCGATGTACATAATTTGAATACAAGGAATAAACATAAACTCGCTGTGCCCACAACTAGACTACGCAAAATTAATGTATCTTTTAAAGGGCAATGTATACGCTTCTACAACAAAACTCCTAGTGAGTTGCAAAAATTATCAGTAAATAAATTCAAACAAATTGTCAAAACCTTCCTGTGTAAAAAGGCCTACTATAAAATATCAGATTATCTAGAGGATAAAAAAGCGTGGGACGGAATTTGCTCCAACTCGAAAAATAACTCGAAAAATAACAACTAACAGGCTAAAGGTTTCTTCGTCGCTTCTTTACTTTAGTCTACGTACCGAAGCGACTGAAATCAAAAATAACACTTTATTTCCGTGTCAGTGTTTAATTATTAAGAATTTGACCTTTTCTAAGTATACATTTATTGTATTTATGGAAATAAAGAGTTTTTGAATTTGACTTTGACTTTGCTTCTACACTATTATAAGAAATACAGCAAGAAGAAATGCTTACAAAGTATAAGATCAGGAAGATATTTTTTATTTGAAAAAACTGCAATCCGTAATGATTAAGAACTGTAAAACCGATACTGATAGGGAAACCGTGAACTGGTTAAAAATCAAATGGTTGCAATATAGCAAGAACGACAGCCTTGAACATATTTATTTTAAATAGGACTCTTGGACAGCGACAATTTCAATAAAATTAAGGTATTCAGAAGGGAAGTGGGCAACCTCATAGAGGGTAATTTTGCAAAAAGCGTATAGTGATCTAATAGCTATATCAGCAGAAAAATATAACGACCTGCAAAAGCTGTGTCGATCTGGAGTAGTTCCGTCAACATTTCATGATTTTTACAACCATTTGCAGGTCGATCAGATTTTTTTTTTAATTACACTTTTAAGGTGGCCATGAGAGGGCTTTTTTATGTTTTTATTTTTATTATGAAGTTTTTTATTTTTATAATAAAGGTAATTTTATCGGAATTTCCGTTGAATTCCAATCATTAATAAGTATATATTACTGCGACGTAAGTCAAACATTTTTTGAAAACTAAACATCATTACAATGAAATCGTTTTTTGATAACCCAAAAACTTATATTATTCTGTAGCAGATAAGCAATTCTATAATATTAGTAAAAATCAGATGTCTAACTATTACAGTTTTTGCCAAAGAGGAGCTATAAGCTAACGGTACCTAAATTCGAATTGCTTTTCGGGTCTCCTGAAAATTTGTAATTTTGCTCCTACGCTGCAGCGCTGCTCTGGTTCTAAAACCACGAAATTGATTGTAATTTTCTTTGTAGTTAATACAGAGTTAAGCTTGATACATATTTCAGCCTTCAACGCAAGGTGCCATGTTATTGGTGTACTAAGCGGATAGGGGGTGGTCCACCTGGTGGGATTCTCATTGGATGTCACGCCCCGGCGGGCGGGCGGCGTAAGATTCTTGACCATTCTCATGTACAGAACATTTTTCTTCTCAGCTTTTATTTTAACTTACAATGTTAATGTTTATATGTAGGTAGATATGTTTATTTCGTTACGAAACCGTGCAAAGTTACGCGATAAATACCCGATAAAAAATAAAATATCTTCATTAGTTGCTACGTACGAGCCTAGTTTTATTTTGAGCATTAATGAATGAAATGAAATGAAATGAAAATGAAAATTAAAAGAAATGAAATGAAAATGAATACTCTTTATTTGCATATGAAAAAGAATAAAAATTCTTATAAACTAAGGTAAATCTAATACAAATACGCGTAGGCCGCCATTTGTAAAGGAACCCTTAAATTTTGTCGGCAAAATGGCCGGCCTTACGTGTGTTTGCGATAGTGATAGGGTTGTTATTTTGCGTATATGTAAAGTGTTTGTGTGTGTGTCTCAAAAGTCTCATAAAATCGCGTGTCTGTATTGTAAGTTATTCAAGGTCAGAGGTCACAAAAATCAGTTGTTCGGGTTATCTTGGTGTCTGTAGCTCCAATGATGAGAATTAGCTGTTTGCTTAAGTGACTGCACTATTAAAGGTAGGTATGTGTCCAGTATTTATGAAAGCGCATTCCGTGTCCAGCTTATCAGCTATAAGTTTCAGATAGCTTCTGGTATGTGGTGCCGGCTTGGAATTTAAACCACACCAACTCTACCCGCGTGTTCTGAGAGGCGACTAAGGGACACCGGGGGCGGGCATCAGCGCCCCCTGCAGAATAATTCTACCACTGAACTGCGATCCCCAACTCGCATTCCCAGCGTGGGGATTACGAGCATTACCCCTCGTGATATAAAAGCCAATAAGGCGCTTATCAGGGTGGCCTGGGTCCAGTAGTGGACCAATGTAGACTGTGGAAGGGGAGGTGGAGCTACTGGTATCGCCCTTACCCAGAGCGTCAGGGAAGCTGTTCTGTTGCGGATGATTGCTTAAAAATCATCAACGCGTGAGTCTACAATAATCTCTGACACGCTACAGAAGCTGGTTAGTCTTAGTAGTGCTCTGAATCCGTTATTGTCCTGGACGCGCAGCCTCTAAAAAGCGTCAGATAACGAGACAAAAAATAAGTTTAGCTTTTCAATTACTCCTTACGAGAAACGTGCTGCAACAAGTACTTGTTGCTAGCAGTTTTTATTCGGCGTTATTTATAATATAATAACTGCTGCCCGCGGCTTCGCACGTGATATTTAAGTACCCTATGTCTGTCCCCGGGATACCATTTAGCTCCCTGACAAAATTTCATTAAGATCCGTTCAGACAGACTTTCGAATTTATAATATTAGTATGAATTATTCTAATCTATTTATAATTTATATACCTTCATCATTGCAACACTAAGACATTAAATTAGGCAGGGTCAGCGACAAAAATGGTGATAAAGGACAATCTTCAATAAAATCAGCCTGTTGCAAGTCGAATCGCATACGGAGGTTTACCATCATCGTCCGAACCTATTTCGCAAAAGAATCAAAAGAAACCCTAAACAACGATGGATTGAAAGAAAACATGACGCGGTCACCCATCCAAGTACAAACCGCGCCCAACATTGCTTAAATTCGATGATCAGTAGTAGGGTCAGTGACCCAAGTGATCGTGACGTCTCCTTTTAGTGGGATTTCCATAGTTCACTGTCCACACGATAGAGGCGCTGAACTAAATCGTATGGAAAATGGAGACGTCACGATCACGTCTCGTTACTAACGTCAAATAGACTCACCCCTTAGTACTCTACTATTACTATTTTCACTCTAAAATAATAATAAATAAATAATGCTGGACAACCCACACAGCAGCATCTAGTCCCAAACTAACCAGAGCTGTTTTAATGGTGGAAAGTTTGCCGGTTCAAGTGTTAGTTATATAATTTTTTTGTAGTTTTTAATTAACTGTACCTATGTTTAAAAAAAAAGCATGAGACATATATGTATAATATTGCGTGCAAATAGCCTCCGTCAAATATCTCATGAACATTTCAAAACTAAAATCGAAACAAAGAACCTACGAGCATGAAACTATTCAACTGCTGTCAAACTACAAAAATGTGTTCCTCTCTAGTACAGTGTGTCTACCATGAGTTGTGACAGTTAGATCGCCTGACGTTACTACAGTAGTTACGTAAATATTAGTACCGCGCATTTTAGTACCCAACTATCCGCTAGAGGCGCTATTCAAGTTTTCATACATTTTTTTAACTACAGTCGCTAGCGAGTATAGATTGTTAAAACTCATGGTAGACACACAGGCCCTGCAAGGCGTCAAATATATAATAAATAAATAATGCTGGACAATCCACACAGCATCATCTAGCCCCAAGCTAAGCAGAGCTTGTGTTATGGGTACTAGATGACTGATATACGAGTACTTAATACAATACATTACATAGATAGATATTTTTTAAAAAGCATGAGCAATTAGTTTTAGGTGCCAATTAAGAGGCAAACGACAACGATTTTATCTTATTGCCACGTTACACACATACATTTTTGTCGATAGGTGTGTAAATGTGTATACATACTTCTTAACTTTATTCTACCTATCGAAGCGACAGAAATCAAAAGTAATTATCACTTTATTTCAATGTGGTATTAAAATTTTGAGAATTTGACTTTTTTGGAGTGACGCCTATTGTATCTACGGAAATCGTAGACTGAGAAAGCGTAGATTCTCGATCTACAACGGAAATATCTCTATATTTCCATTGTAGACCGAGAATCTAGAATCTTTCTTAGTTTTAAACATAATAGTCAGAAAAGAGTTTCTGACTATTATGTTTAAAACTAAGAAGGCCAACGAATCTTATACCGAAATGTACTGAGAAAGTAGTACTGAGAAAGCGTAGATTCTCGGTCTACAACGTTTCTGACTATTATGTTTAAAACTAAGAAGGCCAACGAATCTTATACCGAAATGTTAAAAAGGACTAGCTAACTGAATTCACTAAGCTCACAGATCCAACAAAAATTGTTTAAAAATTCTCATAAAACTGAAACGAGCTTGTTCCATATTTTGCAAAAGGCCAGCGTTCTACAAACTTTAAAGTTTTTGTGCTTCAAAAGCTCTGAAATTGAATATTCCTGTAATATTTCTGTTTAACCTAATGCATGCAGTGAACAAAGGTTGCCTAAATAAATAAAAAATTGTACACGAAGTTGCGGTAGCAAAACGCGCCGTTGTGAAATTGAAAGTTATGAAAGTTCATATTTAGCTCTACTTAGAAATCCAGCATTATTTATTTATTTATCTTTTCAAACGACTTCGAAAAAAAGAGGAGATTCTATGCTCGGCTGTAGTATGAAACTGATCCATTTATGGATTAGTTAAGTGGATCAGAGTGGAATGGAGCTGTTTTTTTATGTATATTCGCCGATTTTTCCGTCAATTGTGGGCCAATTAAGATGATTATTTTGGTCTCGTAAAATTTAAACAACAGTGAAAATATAGCGGAATCGACTTCGAAATCGTTTTTGTAAAACGCGACTTCGCACGCGCCTATTCGAGATAAAAAGTATCTAGGTATGACTCTCCGCTACCAACCTAGTAATATTTCGTTATTTTCCTTTTAGTCCTATAAGCGTGATGATAAGTAATAATGACTTAAAAAGCCCGAATTACTATCGGATTTAATAGATTAGTAGGTAGATATGGAAAGTAGGTTTGGGTAGAGTAAGTGAAAACATTTAATTATTCGATCTGCCTCTATAAGTAAAAAAATAAAAAAACTGATATATACTTAGTGTAAATAAATGTTGTAATTAGTCTCTTAAAAAACTGTAATACATTCAGACGGCTTATATTTTTGCAATAAGTCCTAGATATACAGATATAAAAAATCTACGTATGCAATTACGTCTGGTAACTTCGTTTACGACTAGGCCGGAGCAATAAAGGTAGATTTTATACGTAAAATTAAACACTTTGTAATTAAGTTTTCACTTTCTGGCTTAAGTTACAGAGAAATTACAGGCTCATATACGCCTGAAGCTTTTCATGCCCGTAATTTCACGATGGTAAGTTTGACGCTCTTAGAAGTTCGAAACTCCAGGTTCAGTAGGCAGGGCACATAGCTCGTAGAACCGACGGCCAATGGTACCGTCAGGCTTTTGAGTGGCGATTACGTACCGGAAGGTGAAGTGTGGGTAGGCCCCGCACGCGGTGGGCCAACGACCTGGGAAACCGCTGGGTGCTAGCAACGCAGGATCGGTCCGTTCATTGTGACGATCTTTGCCTATGCCCAGCAATCGATGTAGTTTCGCTGATAATGATGATAAAGTTTAACGAACGCGGGAAGATAAGAGTGTCCCAGCGTGTGTGCTACGATGTATCGCTCATTTGTAATGGTTGATAGTATATTATATCGCATTCACTGCCCAGCCCGACCCGCAGGGGCACGAGGGGCTGCGGGGGATGTGTGCGTCTTGGGCAATTAAAGTGTCAATATCAGTTGGGCTATCTGCTTGTTTAGTAAATAAAAAGTACCTTGGCAATAAAAGTAGTGACAATTTATTAAGAACTTTTATTTTTGAACATCATCATTGGTGTCATATAGATTGATGGTAACTAACAAACGAAATTTATAAGTAGCACTAAAATAGTATCTTTTTACAAAAATATCGAAAGGTTGTACAACCTATTAAAAAAATAATCCAGGATATGTCAGTGCAGGCTGCACAGTGTCTGGTTGGTAATATAGAGAGGGCTCTCGTTGAATGTGGTAGCTCCTAGCACTCCTGCGTGTGGGCCACCCTGTCGGTGGCCCACACGCAGTTTAGCCTCCGATGTTTGTGGAGGCGCAGGAGGGAAGACCTCTCCCAATGCGTAGAGTAGACAAGCATTTCATAATAACTGTTCTCTATTGCATAACTTAACACTTTCTTAAAGCTCATTTGTTTTTCGTCAGTTCTCTGTAAGGCGCTCCCTTTACCAATTTTTCTCTGAGGAGGGTCGTGCGGGTACTAGGTATAATCTAGGGTATATCAGTGCAGACTGCGAGGAGTTTGGTAGTAGTGAGCGCTCTCATTGAGCGTAGTGGCACCTAGGACGCCTGTGCGACCCACCAGCAGGAGCCTCCGGCGTTTGTGGTGGCGCAGCAATGAAGGCACGTCGGGGAAGCTTCGTTCACCTGGTGGAATAACTGGTATGAGACACATTCTCGTTGAGATCAAACATTGCTTGCTTGTGTATGCATTGCACTTACTTTCGTATCTATGACGATATTTTTGGCGAAGTGGGCGTAAGTCCACGTAAGACGCTTTAGTTTGTGGGTTTGTTAGATATTTATTTCGGTTCTGTGTTTATACAGATTGTAAGAGACAATAAGGATAAATCAACCAGCTTTAGACTGCGGCTACACTTTTCTAGGGACCTTCAAAAAAGCCTAAATCTATATATATAAAAGAAAGTCGTGTTAGTTACACTATTTATAACTCAAGAACGGCTGCACGGATCTCGGTGAAATTTGGCAGCGAGGTATATGGTATCTCGGGGCCGGACATAGGCTACCTTTTATTCCGGAAAAAGCGTGCAAAGCCGCTGGCTGCAGCTAGTAATGAAATAATTTTCAAAACTATACCAGCAGTTCCGGTGGTGTGGTTTTACAAACAAATTTACAAGCATTGCGCAGGAGTTGGTCCAGCAGGGCCCTTACGAAAATTCAGAAAACCCTATAGAGATATAAGAGTTTATTAAAGCAATTAAATTTTTTAGAAAATTTTATATAGTACATAGGTAGTTCCTGCATCCGCTCACAAGCATTATGTGGCGTGACCTTCACAACTATTTAAGCTTGCATCGAGTGTGCAGTTAGGGCACAGATTAGGTAAGTTACGTCACTGTCCGTCAGGATAAAGCCTTGTGTCACGAAATAGCGGCCTATGCCTCGCCGGTAAGCTAGCTAAAGCGAAGCTAATCTTTTGTTTTAGTTCCTTACATTTTCATTGCGTTTATAACTCGCTTGCTTCTAGCCTACTACAGTTTAGGTCCTACAAAGATTTTGCATTGCATTTGTGCATTACGTTTTTATGAAAATTTCAGATATCTCAACTCTTTCCCGCTACCTTTTAGAAAAGCGCCATACTAAGTAGGTAGATGCAGTTAAATGTTGGCTAATAAAATAAACGAAGATTTTAGATGAAAGATTCGACTGCCATGGCACAGCCGTTTGAGAGCACATGTTGAAAGAGAAGGCTCGTGTCAAAACCAGCGCTGTTTTGTATCTATCCTGGTGCAGAACAGCATAAAGCTGAGACTGACCCTTTTGGGTTCACTACGGCGCAGCGCAGGAACGGGTGAGTAGCCCCCGCCCAGGGTGGGCCGTGACTGCCTACTCGTGCACTGGTGGTAGGTAGGTGTCTATTTAGGTATTTTATATAATTTTGGTTGTTTTGCTTTTACTTTAATTTTTTTTTATTAGTATGTTATTTATAATAGTGCACCTGCCTCCTTTATGTATACCTACCTAAATACTGATTTTGCTCACTTGTTATGTTTTCCCGTGCTGTTTGTGTGTGAACATAATAAAATTCTTATCTATCATGTCGTTCATGTCCCACAGCAGGTTAGGTAGTTAAACTAAAGACTATGGGTGCGTTTTCATTAGTAGGAGTAAAAGCGGTTTTTTTTTGACAGCTTTCAATTGATCGTTTCCCCGCCGCGCGCGACATTTCCATTGAAAACTGGGTGCCTACTCCGAAAACAAAAATCGAAGTTTCTGTTTCTTTTTCGTGCAAAACCTAATCATATGTCACCTACATAAGATAGCATTTGCACGAAAACGAATCTGAAACTTCGACTTACGTTTTTACGAGTAAAGTCCCGTCTCAAATTTATTGTCACTTCTGTTGTTTACCGAAAATGCAGCCGTAAAGACTTCATCTTTCAATCACAGCCTCAGCAGGAGAGATGTCTTCATTCTCCATCCCATTCTTAAAGTCCCAGGTAACTAATCTAATCTACCGATATCGGTTACCTTTCCTCGCAAAGCCGAGTGCCAGTCGTCCATCCGGTCGCCGGCGCACGCCGACATTGTGCACCGAGCATGCGCACGAGACGCTCAGCGTGGTCGCATGGTTTGCCTGCAAACCAAATGTTTCATGTTGAGATTTATTAACCTAGGTGATTAGGAAATGATAAGAATACGTAAATTACTAATACGTTATTAACAAGCCTCTTCCTTAACTTAAGTTTAATCATGTTAAATGTGTTTCCATCAAGTTGTTTTAGTTCTACTGGTAAATTATTGAATACTTTGATAGCTGTTACATATGTGCTTTTGTGGAACATTGAATTGTTGATTTGAGGTATACATAGGTTAAACTTATATATATTATTATATATTTTATATATATATTTCGCAAGCTATCAGATCTATTAGATTTTATGTTGAAGAATGTGGAGTTATTTTTTACGAATAAGCAAATCTCTAAAATGAATATCCTAGTTAATGTGATAGTATTGAAACAATGAATTCATAGAAACAAATGAAGACCGAATCACGGAGTTGGACTTTTTGTGCACGTGGTTTCAGACGATTTCGTTAAACAAGTTCCGATATTTGTCTAATATTTTTAAAGCAAAGTGAGCGTCTAGATTTTTCTATTCAATTTATCAAGACAGAAATACCAACTTACTTGGCAAAGGAAGTATGTAACTTAAACTAGTTCTCATTTGTTTTTATTATTTGATTGGGTTGAGACAGATTTATGTGGACCAATTTTTATCCCCACAGAATCTTATTCATCTAGCCCCAAGCTAAGCAGCTTATGTTATAGGTACTAACTGGGCAAGTTATTTAATTAATTTACATAGGTAGATATTTTTTATTATACATACATACATACATAGAAAACACCCAGAACACCCGAATCAAATATCTGCAGGTCGTACAAACATTTGTCACGAGGCAAGAATCGAACTTGAAACCTCCTGCGTCGCAGGCGGACCTTCACCTGCTGCGACACAGAGGTCGTCAATAGTATGGCATTTGCCAATATGCTCATAAGTTTGTCAACTCAACTTATGAGCATATTGCCCAAAACGCTCTTGAAAGGCCTATTAATCAAAACAAAACACCATTAAAGCCCGCGCCCTTATTAAAAGCAGACAATATTTTAACAAACCTGCAGCCATCAAAAAGCTACGCCCTAAAAACATTTCCAAGACTGACATAACCGCGGTACCTACCCTAAGGGCTCTATTAAAAACTAATCTACCGTAAAATTATGCGGAACCATTAACCTTTCATAGCCCTTTATAAGGTAGCTGTGGATATATTCCCTCGCTATATTGGAAATATTCATTGCGCGAAAAATTGGGAGAATACATGTGATTATCCCATGTGACGAGAGAAAATACGCGGCTTGAGTATTTTGTTAGAAAATACAGAGATTGGTAGAGCTATCTGATGATTATTTCCGCCACGTATACCAACCCACTTGGTATTATCTGAGTCCTTAGTACCAGTTGTGCATTAGTTTACGATGACGAAAAAAGATTTTTTTTTTTCATACATTTGTATTGTATTAAGTATATCAGTCATCTAGTACCCATAACACAAGCTCTGCTTAGCTTGGGGCTAAATGATGCTGTGTGGATTGTCCAGCATTATTTATTTATTATATATTTGGCGCCTTGCAGGGCCTGTACCAGAGAGGAACACTTCGTAGTTTGACAGCAGTTGAATAATTTCATGCTCATAGGTTCTTTTTTTCATACGGACTCGATTTTAGTTTTCAAATGTTCATGAGATATTTGACTGAGGCTATTTTCACGCAATATTAATACGTCTCATTCTTTTTTTTATTTTTTAAAAAAACATATGCACGGTTAATTGTAAACTAAACAAAAAAATTATATAACTAACACTTGAACCGGCAAACTTTCAACCATTAAAAGCGTGTAAAATCGTGTACAAATTTTGTACGTGTAAGCGAGATAAAACTTTAAGTCTATCGAGCTCTCTAAAACTTTTATAGTAATCAAACTATGGTACTAACACATCGTACTAAGCATACTGATAAGCTTTCGAAGCATTTGTCTTCAAAGACAAATGCTTCGAACTCGAAAATGCTTTTAACTCGAGTCAGTAAAATCAAAGACTTAGGAGTAACCTTTGATGACAAACTTCTTTTTGAGGATCATATTCATAGTATTGTCAACAAGGCATCCAGAGCGTTGGGTTTTGTACTGCGAATGTCAAGCGAATTCTCTAACATCATGATCCCAAAGCTACTTTTCTGTGCGTACGTTCGTAGTAGTCATCTGGAGTATTCATCTCAGGTTTGGAACCCGTGCCATGACGTTTATATTAGTCGCCTTGAACGTGTTCAGAAACAATTTTTGCGACACTTACAGTTTCGAGCTAAAATGTTTCTACCTGACTACTTGGCAAGATGTCGGAAATTTAATTTTCTTCCTCTTCAGGAACGTAGAAAAATAGCGGACTTATGTTATCTGTTTAACATAGCTAATGGGAAGGTTGACTGATCGGAGCTTCTTGAACAGGTAGGACTGCGAACTAATATTGGAACACTCAGTAATCCTAACTTGCTAAATATTCCTTTTGCAAAAACAAATTATAGGCAAAATTCGTTCACCATTAGTGTTAGCAGATATTTTAAAATGTTAGTAAAAGATCACGATTTTGATATATTTTTCAATACTTCTGTTCAGCTTAAGCGCCTACTAACTAGGTAATGATTTCTTCACGAATTGAAGTAATTTTTCATGTTTTTCATGTATTTTCATAATAAATGTTTTTTTTTTGTGTATAACCTTTTCTTTTAACTTAATAATATAAATCGTCTACTTTCTGTAAATCTTTTCTAAATTGCTGCTTTTTTCGAATTACTTGTGGAAACTTACTAATTGGCCTTAAGTTAAATATTCTTGTATTTTATTTTAATCTAGCTGTAAGTTTTCCTAAGATTGTAAAAAGAAAACAAAATAAACCTGTTAGCCAATTGCACCCATGCTCGGTCTTTCTTTTACCATATAGCTAGAGGTTTCTTTCCATTAACACTGAAGTATAGAAAATCAATACATGATTTTCTTAAAATATGGCTGTTCTATTCAAATGAGAGAGAGAGAGAAACGAACGGACCAGTTCACACAACGGGAACTTAAAATAATAGTAGACAACATAAATCTAGCTAAGAGTGAAGGACAAAGATAATTCATTTAGTAGGTAGGTATATGTCCGAGTGGGTATAAAAATAAACGATATTGGTTCTGATTCTGAATCTAAGGATTAATCCTCTACCTACATAAGACTCTTAATAAGAAAATCCATGTGGGTTTCCCGGTAATTTCATTCACTCATGTCGGAGTTCTAATAACCTATTGTCGTATAATAACAGACTCGTTTCATTTTCTCTTTCGCTAATCCCAATTCGGTACATAAAAGCAATAACTCTTGTTTTGCGTTGCCTTGCTTTCTTTCCTTATCGTGATGCTTATATTATAATGTATTTTCATCCCATCTATTCGAAAAGGACGACTTGGTGCACCCAAAGGTGGTGTTTTCTATAAGAAACTTTAATGGGCAGTAATGAGTTTTTAAACCTTTTTATAAGTATGCCGCAATTATTTTTGCCGCCCAGTTTTTGAATTTGGAACATCTTAGTGTTCAGCGCTAGAGAAATCGAACGTAAATAGGTACCTATTGTTTGAATAAAGACTGGCTGGTAAGGAAAATGTGACGTTGAATCTCGTTGTTTGGATGTATCCAAACAACGAGATTCAACGTCACATTTTCCTCAAACTTAGCCAGATTTGGACATTATTTCAAACACGCGGAATATAAAATCTACAACAATCTCTATTCCTAATAAAACTGTAACAATAAATTTTCATAATTGCGAAAATGTCTTAACACGATAACTGTCCCAGAACAAAAGTAAAAAGTATACGCCTTACGTCCAACTGAAATTTCGTTATAAGTTAAACAAAAATTATCAAAGCGTTTGCAATCATGCTAGTTTGGCCTGAAAATAAATAGTTTTCCAGGAAAATCCCAAAAAAAAATATGACTCCGGACGGAGTCTTGGACGTCCGAACATGAACCGTGTGACTTTGTTTGGAGTCATGGACGTATAAACTGAATAAGGTAGGACTCTTTATCGAGTCATGGACTTATAGATGTAAATACGAAGATTATTATCGACTTTTTTCTTTATCTGTGGAAAGAAATGTCAGCTGTCAAAATTGATTGAACATGTAAATTATAAGTTTTTAGTAGTTTTATTATTAGATACTATTTAATTTCAATTTAGTTGTTACTCTATGTTTTATTAAATAATAATATTACAATAAAATATGAGGCGCCTTTTATTCTCTCATAGAGGGTGATGAAAAGTAGTGTGCATCACTCGGGCGCAAAATATATTTTTGGCTCGGGCGACGTACTTTGAATCCCTCGCTAGGTTCAGGATTCTACAAAAGAATCTATTCTAGAATCCCTCATTTCGCTGTGGATTCAAAAAAGCGCCCTAGCCGTATAAATATTATTTTGCTCTCTTATGATACAATCTACTATTACCGTCGACTATCATCCATATTGCAATTTTTGAATGAAGGTTCATCAAATAGCTAATAAATCTAAAGCTTCGGCCAAACCAGCGTGTAAAAAACGCGCACGCCGCCAGTCCCGCTCAGCTGCGCAGAGGACGCTGCAATGGCGCCTTGCACACCAATGCGAACACGACGCACTGCGAAGCACGAGTTTGTTTTGCGGGCTCGATTCCCGTCACGGGGCAAATATAAGTTTGATCTGCAGGTTTCTTTCCAGGCCTGGGTATATATATTATGTTTAACTGTACCTACTCTGGTACCCATAACACAAGCTCTGCTTAGCTTGGGACCAGAAGATGTGAAAATTTTCACTATTTTATTTATTTTAATCTAGTTTATGCCCGCGGCTTTGCACTTGTAGTTTCTATGGAAAGGTTAAAATGTTATTGTTATCGCATGAGAACTGATTTATGGTTAAAACGTAACATATGCGTATTCTAGGTCTAGAACTACATCTATGCAAAATTTCAGCCCGATCCATTCAGTAGTTTTGGCGTGAAGAAGTAACAAACATCCATCCAAAATTTTAATGTGATCACCTGACTAGAAGGCCTCAGTACAAAGGTCCCATCAGGCTGTCCCTTCAGCAAGTTCTCTGCTTCAAGCCTGTCTATGTCCATGTAGTAAGATTCATTCTCCACTGGCACAGGCAGTGGACGATCTGCCATGTGGTGGGGGGTTTCTACCCATTTGGTGTCTGATGGTTCCGGTTCGGAGTCCTCGGTTTGAACGTCGTTTGTTTCTGAAATAACATTTTCTTGAATTTGGATTGGAAACAATGATCTTACCTATTAAAGGTCCGAATCTATTTATTTTCTTTCTTACCTACAGTATAAATGCCTACATTAAAAAATAAACCACCAAGTGCGAGATGACTCGCACACGAAGGGTTCCGTAACGAAAAAATCAGGAACTTTTTCAAAGAACATTTATCTCTTGAACCACAATAGGTAGACACATACAACTATCTATAAATAAATAACACTTAAACTGTAATAACAACAAATACTTAAAATAAAATAAATTTAAAATTTACAGGGTTCTCCGAACAAGTGAAAATTTGATGTTGTGTCTTTGAATCGTTGCCTGATTTGTACGGTACGGAACCCTTCGTGTGCGAGTCGACTCGCACTTGGCGGTTTTTTAAATTTCGTTCTCGTGATTTAAAGACAAAGCAGGAGATGTGCACTCTCGTCCAATCTTTCACAAAACCACAATGGCGGGCTAAATGGCATGGTGGTGGAAGAGCCCTCTCACAGCGCTCTTACCTGTGACTACGTCCGTGAGACGATGCGCCGTCCGGTACACTACGTCCGCTACATAGTCCCCGACTCGGCGTCCCAGGTTGTACATGAGTGACACACTCACTTCTACCCACCAACACATTTCTACTGATTACCTACTTTACATTTTCAGATGACTTGGATGATTTCTCAATTTGTTTTATTCACTCGTTCATTTTTCGTTTGATCATCATGGCTTGCACTCAAAAACTGATTTAATAAAACTTTTGGAACTATCACAGTCAAAATTTCTCAAACAATAATAGTTAATTTTAACTATTTAATTCATTCCTTCAAAAATAATTACAAGATGTAGAATTATTTGCCATGATTTGTGTTGTTAGAAAAATTCCAGCGTTATTTATTTATTAAAATGATTTAACGAAACTTACTCAGATAATGTAGCATGCTAAGTAACGGCACTTTTATAAAAATATAACTGTCTCAAAATGTAAATAATATAATCAATTTAGAAAGTTTTCATGTAAGTGTAAAAGACCGCTCAGGCATCAGATATTTATAAACCGTTGATTCTATTTATATTTGTAAGACTATATTCGAAATATCTAACGTAAATGAACATTTTGAAACTCCAGGCCATACAATTAAAAGTCAAGACTAATTACCACTAGACCATTTGACCAGTTGTGTCATCGTCTCTTAAGTTCAATTGATATTAATTCCCCTTGACTCACTGGGACACTCACCATTTTATTGTTATTTGTGATTTTTAAATATAAAACAAGTGATGGTTAATGTATTCAAGTTCACTTATTTTATCGATGTTTTTTCGCGCAACTCTAAACTGTCTCAACTGAGGTAATTTTTTATTTCATTTTAATCTATCTATTCGGTTCGGTTGTTCGTTATAATAATATATCCACTGTTTTGTTAAATACCTACATATATTTTACAAAAACCAAAATTGCAAACGAGACTAAAAACTACAAAGTAAGTAGTACTTAGATTATGTTAACTATATTTTCTTCACGCTTAAATTCTTCTGCAGCAAAGTTACAACGCTCGAGATTTCACGTGAAGCTTAAAAGCTTTGAATCCAGTAAAATTTAACACTTTCGTAAAAAATTCTCTAAATTCGCATAAATTCTCGCTTAAAACTCTTTTCACAGCATTAAAATTGTAAAACGACGCGGGCAACACTATGTGACTAGTATGGAAAGTGAAGAGTCCCACACGAAACTGCTTTTTACTCCTTTTTTCTACGTGACAATAATAAAATGCAGGGTAAATTAGTGTTGGGTCATAGTCGATGTTAAATATCGATAAACATAGATGTGTGTGTACTCGCAAGACTGCTGTCTTGCGAGTACACACTCGCAAGACAGTTGGATATCCCTTAGTCGCCTCTTACGACACTCGCGAGAAGATTTAGGGTGGTGAAAATTTTAAGCCAAAAGCTTTTGGAGCACTCTAATAAAAAATTTAATAGGTACTATTATGGGTATTAATACCCATAATAGTACCTATTACCGTTATTACCTATTCCGGTATTTACCGTTATTTGTGTTGTTTTTATTTTTCCAATATCTCGACACTGTTGCATACGCCATGAACACAGAATAGCTATTTAAAGTACCACCTACCTACAAATAATATCGGAAAAGTTAAAACAACACAAATCATGTTAACTACTCTGAGTAAACTTCCCGTTGGTCCCCACTGGGGACGAAACGTGGGGACGAGCGGGAATAACCCGTTATTAATGACTTTAGCTTATTATTTTCACGTAGGAATCTCTTTGAAAATAAAAATATCGATACAAAACCGTCACAACTCTACCGTCTACATGTCTATACGTTTACCACATGTTTGAAAAATAAACTACACACAAAAGTTTTATGAGAAAGTACAGGAATTTTACAATGTGCCACACATTATGATAAGACTAACTTGTGCCCGTGACTTATATTACCTAACCGTACAGTTAGTGCCCAAATAGAATAGTTGTAGCAGTATGAACTAGAAAAGAAAGATCTGCTGAGCGATTCAGATGTATTCGTGAGTGTATCACTCATACATAAGTACTATTTTCGTCGATCATTGGATCATTTTTAATTGTACCTTTTTAACTGTTATTGATATTATTGACTAAGTATTAGATTGTTAATTTAATTCTTTGGCATGTCCAAATTCTAGACTTTACAATTGGCTTGCTATTATGATATGTCTGTGACTAAGTATTTGTTTTACAGATAATTACAGATTATTTAATTTTAAATTTTAACTAATGTTTTTATATTATGTGTAATTAATAATATTCTATCTTAGATTTAATAATAATGTTTGACGTTTTAGAATATATTGTAATTCAGTAAGTCATGCTTAAATAAATAAACAAATAATTTTTTTTTTATTTTTTTTACCTAATTGCGCAAGAAGGAGGTTTATGCATTACCTTTATCAAAATTCAGCCGATGAACGGTGAAAATAGATAGATAGGTAGAGTAATAGGTTAACGAATCCACTGAATCGGCCAGCAAATGTTTAAAACGTCCACAAACAATACCATGTCATGAGCATCAACCTGTCGAACACATGATCATTTTAATTCGTCAATCCATCGCGATCCATCCAAACTTATTGGCTTTGCTGATTCCATTTTGGAGCCACTGGAATTGCAGCTGTCTCTCACACCAATAGAGCCTAATTTTGTAATTCGACTTCACTTTCGTATTAGCTCTGATGGTTATTATGATGATACTTTGAGATCTTCTATGATAAGAAGACGCTTCCTTCCAGTAAGTACGTAAAGGTCGTAGTTTAAACCTAATTAAAGTACCTAAACTGTGTATGTTATTCATAAAAATGTTTAGGCTTGGATTGGCTTGGCGTTGGCTGGCTGGCCGGCATGGCACCTTACATTCCACGTCAAAATTTTCTAGATTTGGATTGTCTCTTCTTTTGTAACAAGCCCGCTGGTTTTTTATCCAAATGCGTTATTTTTTTTTCATAATTATTTGTGAAACCCTGTGCATATGCCATCGTAGAATAGGAAGTCCCGTAAAAATTATAAAAATCCTGGTAACTTTATAATTTTACGAAAAATAATCAATGAGGCCGTAGCACTTGCAACCTAAATTTATGAGTTTACAAAAGCTATCCGTAAAATAATGAAATATAGTAAGTGAAGGAACGCAAGACACCCGCTGATTGGCTGATTGGCACGAGCCCCGCGCCGCCGCCATGTTTGGCTGTCATGCATTAGTCGTTCAAACAACAACAACAAGTTTTTAATTGCGTGTTTTTCAATAATTGTTGTGTTTTTAAGTAGTTTGTTCAATAATACAAATAGTAGGTAAACTAAGTTAACTAAGTTATAAAATGAGTAGAACGGTGGCGAATAGTGTCCAAACTGTCTGATAGCTCTATGAACACAGACATGAGCACCAACCACATCGACCAATCAGAGGGCAGTTTATTATTTTATAAATGAATGTGATCGCCAGAGAATTCGTAAAATAGTAAAACAAGGTGGTGATTGGTTCACAGGTTTGTTTGTTTATTATCTTACAGAAAAGCTAAGTGAAATTATAAATTGACGTGTTTTAATGCGTTAAATTGTAAATGTCCTGTTGATTATTTTCCGGAAAATTATAAAGACTAAGATTTTTATAATTTTAAGGGTTTCACTATCTGACGGTGACATAAACAAGAAATAGTCATTTCAAATCTAGCTTTTTGTAAGCACTAACATATGAGTCAAAACTATAGTATGCCTAGCACGATCATACCTCTACATTAATAGGCACGTAGGTACTTGTTGTGATGCCTGCGTGACGCATCACGGCGTTTGTAATTTTTTTTCCATGTCGTGACGTTTTAAAGATAAGTTAAAGATAAATCGCGGCTTAAACTCCTTCATTAATAACAGTTAAATCGGATCCAGCGAACGTTCAATTCAGTGAAACGACATCCGACATTAAATCTCTACCGGAAATGACACCAGACTCCTCATAACTATGATGACTGTGACGTGTCTGACGTGACGTCATTTCCAACGAGACGACATCGGCCCGGTGATGTAACATGATTGCAGAAGAAGGTAAAGATATCTTGTGAATCGGATATCTTGACGAGTTGACTAAATTAACGAGACCATTTTGGATGTAAAGAAATATTTTATTATTATATCGCTAAACTCGGAAAATAAACTACAGAACTAGTTTCTATGAGTCTTTTCAAATGATATATAAGTCTAGGCAAGAGCATAGGCAAAATCCGCGCGCGATCATAATGTGATGGAACTATTTCGAACAGAAACATAATCGGTTAGGCATTTATTTTGACGTGCCATCCCATTTGACAACGCGCGGATTGAATGAGAAATGTAACGTAAAATATTACCTTTGGCAAGGTTCCGTCCCGTTCTGATCACGGACAGAACCAGCCGGGTAGGGACTTATTTATTTATGAAACAAAATCCACAGCCCTAAGGAACTAAAAATTTACAAGATTATTCGCAAAACATACGGCCAATAAAGGATATTCTTTTTGAAAATTTAAAACGAATTGACTAGGTATAACTATAAATCACAACAAGAAACGCTAAAACAATTTAGAATAAAATTTACTGAAAATTAGAAAACAAAGACTAAAAATATTTCTCCTATGTTAAAATGTCCAAACTCATGGAAACCATTTTAAACTTAAGATTCTAAGCAATTTAGTATAAGCTGAAGATAAGATGAAATCAAAAACTATAACACTAAAAATAAAACTCATCAATTTATACTCTCCTGACCTATGTAAACTTTTATAACCTTAACACTGATTGTAAACCATAAACATACTGCAATTATAAACTCATAGTGTACTTTCCTAGAAGTAGTTAATTGTGATATAAAATAAGATATATATATATAGGGTATAAAATAATTATAAAGTGAACTGTGCACCTAATATGAGTGTGTATACATAGTTATAGTTATATATGCAATAAAAATATAGAAATATGAAAATGATCCACACCGTTAATCTACTTAATACGTGGGTTTGACTCTTCCTCTTTTACCCGCTCGTATTTACGCTGCTCTAGACATTTAAGACTAGTAGAAAATCACGTTTGAACGCCGGCTTACCAATGTTGAAGATGTATATTTTGTACTGAACTGGTGTTACAGGGGGCGTAATGTATTCGCAGCGAGCATAGAACGTCAATGAAACGTCAAAACCCACCTTGTGGCTCGTTCCGAGCGCCTTCTTCCCCGTACTGACTGCGAGTACGCTCGCTGTGTGACACTTTACATTACTTACGCCCCGTAACACTGGTCAGTACCCACTTTTTCAATGTATAATTAATTATATTACTTATTCTGTTATTTAGATATAGGTAGGTATTAGTTAGTGTTTCCCTGGGACGGGGCCACGGGGTTGTAAGTATTAATGTCCTGCGTCCAATTATAAGAAACCGTGGCCGAAAATCGGCTAGGAAGACATCATGATTAAATCAGTTATTTAGCACCCATAACACAAGCTCTGCTTACGAAGGGTGATGATGATGTGAGGATTGTTCAGCAATATTATATGAAATTTATTTATTGCATAGAAAACAAATCCAAAAACAATAATTTTTCTAAATGTTACTGATATTAATTATTTTAAATCTATGTACATGCGTTAATTGAATTGGTTAGCCTTAGATATCTACGCTAGGCTTGTAAAACCTGTGCTATCCTCAGCGACATCTACGCCATTCCTCATTACGGTGTGACACTAATTTTATAGAAAATATTTAATTATTTATTTATTCTAGGTGCAGAGCTAGTTGGATACTACACCCACAAGACAGAGGAGCCTGTCATAAGCTAAATGAGTGAGAGTGAGCTGACATCGGGTCTGATGATGAATACTTTATTGAATAATCGTTTAAAAACCTTACCCCGTCTAATTCCGAAACGAGTCTCGAATATGCTCATGATGTACCCTAGCAGAGAGTCATCTTTTTGTTTATACGTGACGTCACAGTAGTCCTTTGATAGTTGTACTGGTTCCAAGTAGTCTTCCACCGGGAGCTTCGTCTGTAACGGAAGAGGTTATTACTACTAGGTTCCACCTGCTTTCGTACGCACTTTACCGGGATAAAAAGTAGCCTACGTCCGTCCCTGGGATACTATCTACCTCCCTGCCAAATTTTATTAAGTTCCGCTCAGCCATTTAGGCGTGAAAAGGTAACAGACATACAGAGTTACTTTCGAATGTATAATTTTAGTATGAGTGCTACTAGTCCATTAATTTAAGCAAACAATAGGGCTGCGAGCGATGCTGCGACGTAGGAGGTTGTGGGTTCGATTCTCGCCTTCGGACAAATGTTTGTACGATCTGCAGATATTTGTTCCGGGTGTTCTGGGTTTTTTCTATGTATAATAAATATATGTATGTATGTAATGTATTGTATTAAGTTGTCATCTAGTGCCCATAACACAAGCTGCTTAGCTTGGGGCTAGATGATGCTGAATGGATTGTCCAGCATTATCTATTATTATTTATTTATTGAAACAAAATAAGGGACTGGTGGAAGGCCGGTGGGGCGGCCGGCTCACTAGCGCCAAACAGATCGTGCAGTCTCTATTTTCATGAATACGATGTACTATTTCACATGCTAAATTATAAGATATGATGCTTTCTTGTTGAAGCTTGAACTTATATTTTTAGAGGAACATAAATGTTGAAGCAGTAAAACGTAAAATGTTGGTTAATTGTAAAATCCGTGGCTGAGTTAGTAAATTAGGTGATAATGTAATAGCAGTGATACAAGTAAAAATAATTGTTGTTCTTTATTTGGCGCTTACTTTGGATTATTCAGGTGGCATATAGAGGTAATACAAGGCGAAATAGTTTATTAGAAGCCTACTTGTATTCCCGTGGCTTAGATATAAAATCATAGGTTGGTTTCCGTGACCATAAAAATATCTGCGGCCTGACTTATAATTCCCCTTTTCTATGTACCTATAATAAAAAATATCTATGTCACGCATGTATTGTATAAGTTTATCAGTTATCTAGTACTCATAGCTCGGCTTAGCTTCAGCATCCAGCATTATTAATTATTGTATTTTGCATTCGTTGATTGAGGTTTTCGTAATCGCTGCTAGTTTAGAAGACGTTCGTCATAATTATTCTAGCCCGAGGTTGCAAGGTTAGGGCCCTTCCCCTCTTGTCCTCTTCTTTTTCTTTTCCTCTTACCTTACTTTCTTCTTGTACAAGTTCGTCTTGATTACGAACGTGCACAGAATCGTACATATTCGCTGCACAGTCGCCATTCTCGTACATCGGCTCTTTTTCTGATTTCTCTTCTACTACTATTCTTTTTTCCTCCATTTCCTCTTTCTTTACTTCTCCGACGACTACTTCAGGCTTTTTTAAGAATGGCATTTTAAAGGACTGAAATAATTCTTGGATCTTCAACTTGTATGGTTTGGATTGTGCACTTGATACAGAACTTCTTTCATTGTCATTATTGGTATAACAAAGATCTTCGTAAAAATGATCTTCAGGGTATTTTATTTCTTCAGTTGTTGATATAGAGTTGTATTTTGGTCTTGAATCATGTGTTTTAGTTTTCTGTATAAAGAATCGGCTGTTTCTTTTCATTGGATAGTAGCCTCTATCACCTTCGGGCTTAGAGTATCTTTTAAGATCGAAGATTGGATAGTCATAGTTACTTATTCTGAAAAGTTTTCTTTTCTTTGCAGGGCCTGCGTCCATTGGCAGGTAAGAAGTGACTTCAGTCTTTTTAACTTGATTTCTGTATAAAAAACTCTTCGCGGGCACTATTTTCGTAAAAAGCTCTTCTATATTACTGAAACTGTTATCTTCTTTGGTCTTCTTGGCTATTTGATACTCCTCTACTTTGTTTTCGCCTACCAAAGCCTGATCTTTAGTTTTCTTTACAGTTTGGTATTGACTTTCAATATCGATTATTTCTTGTGTTATTATTATGGTTTCTGTTTCTTCGTCTATCATTTCACTTATCGTTTCATTAATAGTAGAAGCTTTAGGATTATTGCCATCGGGTTCTTTACCAACATCTTGGTTCAATTTGAGAAAATATTTCTGGGGTTCGTTTTTCAGATCTTGAATGAATAATATCAATTTATTTGCATAAAGTTTTGGCTTCCACATTTTAACTATGCCCTCTGTGACATTCTGAAAGTTCAAGAGAAGTGTGAGTTATGCAATATGGACTTTGTGTAAATTCTTGAAGAGTTTAGTTAGCTTTGAGCTGACTGCTTAAAAAGTTTGGTTGTTAAGCAGTTTTATCGCGTCGCTTGAGCGTTTACGTTCACATCCAATTACGCAGTGAGAGGAAAACTATGTTTTGTCATAGTTTTTGTAAAGGGAAAATGGCATTTATGATAATTATGTGAAAATAAGTCTTAATATAAGATTATTAAAGGGGCTAGTTGGAAGCAACCGTGGAGTACAAATGTGTACCTGAATAATATAACTATTTAACGCTTTCCCATTTCATCATTCAAAAGAGAACGACCGTGACTAGCACGAAATAAAAAAAATGCAGGTTAGTTAGTATGTATATTTTCTGGATTTTATTCGTAAAAAGCTGGCCGATAAGTGGTTTTGTGACCATTACAAACTATTTGCTATAAACACATACCAAATAACCTAAATTAGATTATCGTCATGTAAAAAACTCTTACTCAAACGAACATACGCGCGGTGACTCACTTTCTAGCACAAGCTTCTTGTAGAACCAAGAAAACACCAAATAACCACCTAAATTCATTTCGCGCTGTTGTTGTCACGATCCACCTTAGCGTGTCTTATTCTAAAGTGGTTATGACTGCAAAGCACATTTCGTGCGTTACTTAAAGCAGCCAAGACAGAAGTAATCAGAAAATATAAGAATTAAGAATTAATGTCTTTTATTTAGCACAGAAAATAACAATAACAGAATAAAACAATTACAAACATTATTTACAGTATTTACACTTATATTTACACTATTTGTTAAAAATCTAAGCTGTCACCAGAAGGCAGAGCGCCAGAATGCTGGCAGCATTGCCTTGTTGAATGGCAATGCTAATTCGTTGACCGAAATAGAAGCCAGCATTCCGATCACCTGTAGACTCTATGAGAAGTTCGGTAAGATCCCCCCCGGACATTCCCGCTTTTGAGATTGTCGTCACGAACCGGATGTCGTCACGAAAGAGGGGTTCTGATTGCGGGATCGTATAGAGGGTTTCTTCTCGAATTGAAAGAAAAAAAATGAAAAGGAAAAACCACTTTGAATTGTGCCGGGTGGAGCATTGCGGCGAGCGATACGTGCCGCAATGAGCCATGCTGTGACCTCCACGCCTCCAGCCCCTCTGAACCCTATCCCCGATCAAAGAATCCCCCATCAAATCTGATATGATTTGATGGAGGATTGCGGTGAGCGAAGCGAACCGCAATTCGACACCCGTCACACAGCAAGGCGAGCGGAGTCGTATTGCGGTGAGCGAAGCGAACTGCGATGCGACCACCGTGCTGTGTGACAGCACACCCAACAATTTGGGTATCGTTTTCGACAAACTCGAACTCGTAGATTACGAAAAAGACGTCCATTGAAAAATCCAAGATGGCTGACATTTTTTAATCGCAAAGTTCACTCTTGGTTATCGGTTTCGACAAAAACGAAGACGTAGGTTATGATAAGGGCAACATAATAAAAAAAATCAATAAACACAGCTGCCGCGAGCTGCATGCAGCTCGCGCACATATAAAAACTATTTGTATTATATAATATTTATAGATAAATGGTGTGTGCCCCAAGACCCCCAGGACCAAGGGTTTCAAACCCAACCGGCTCAAATAGGTAAAGGGACTCCGCTGATGTTGCTGCGGAGCTTAAGAGTTAATTAATTAAATTGACCACTAGGTCTCTAAGTAGTGTATTTGCTCGGACTGTAAAATCAAGACCATAGTATCCCATAGCGCCGCCGTCACGTCGCGAACTTGGAGAAGATGTGAAGCTTAGTACTTGTTTTCTTAAAAGGCGTATACCTCAGGAAAATATCCAGTTAACTCCGACGGTGAGAAACTGATTATTTAGTAAAGTTGGTATTATAAGAATAACTTCTAGCAGTAGGTCAGTTTAGTTTGGTTGGGCTTTGATGATCTAAAGAATTCCTTAAGAAAAATGTATTTAGAGCAGTCAGCGGCATGGAGAGAGTTTGATAAACCGCAGCGTTTGGTTTGTTTTCATGAATACAGATTTTCAAAAAGACAGAATAGGTCACCTACACTCACCATTGATTTCAGAAATAAAGTTCTGCGCACATTAATGCAACGCTGCTGCCGGATGGCACAAAAATGTGCATTCAAATATGGGCGTAATATATCTTTAGATACATTTTCTACTAAAAAAATGGCTTCCCACAAGCTTCCAACAAGTGGCCCGTGCGTTGTCTGTCATCTGATGCCGTCAATATGAAATGCATCTAAACGTTACGAGTTAAAGCCCATATTTGATTGCATATATTTGTGCTGTGCGGTAGCGGTGCGTCCCTGATCTGCGACTACCTTAAATCTCACGTGGACCCTTCACAGTTTCTTTTATGAGACTGGTAAGACTTTTATGACTAACTACACTGGTTTGCAAAACTAAGTAATGCACTTTAAATTTTTTTTTTCTGTAATGTAGAAGTTAGAGATTTAAAATTAAAAAAAAAACGTTTTATAGCAAATTTTATCAGCTTTTTACATTAGTAACATTTTGAACAAAGATAAAACAATAAAATAGCCATTTTTAGCTTAGTGTCCAAAAACTCAATTATCATTTTGTATGTTTTACATGTTATTTAATTTTTAATAACAGGTATTGCCTCCTCGGGCTCTGATTACAGCTTCGAGCCAGTTTGGCGCATGACTGAACACGAGGTTTCAGAGCCGATTTTAGAGAATATTCTCCCATTCTTCTATAAACAATATAATAATAAATAAATTGTATATACGAAATTAAACTCTTTTTCGAGTCCTTTTTTTTCTAAAGTATGTGTTATACTTAGTTTTGCAGGCCAGTGTAGGTATGCAAAGCCATAAAAAAAACAAATTTATAGTGACATTTTTTAGAACAAATCCCAGAGTTAAACTTTTTACTGAAAATGCTATTTTCATGGTAATGTAAGTTAACCAAAAAATACAGTAAACCCGCTCCTGATTCTGAATGCCTACCAAAATTGCAGCAACCGTTTTCAAATATTTCATAACCCATTCCAAAACTCTAAGAAAAATTACGCAGAACTTTCTCCGCACCACACCAGCCATTTCCCACAAGCTATGCGAATAGTTGGCACCAACTTTTAATGATGGGTCCTCAAGGGAAGCCTCTGAAGTTGGAAATACTAACTCCACGTCACTCTGCCCTTCCGCGCTGGACAGTTGGACGGAACTTGAGAATGGAGTGACGAAATAACTTACGGAGTTAGAAAGTGACAAATGAACTGATGAATTACACCCTTATTTATAAGGCTATAAACAGTTACAGGGCGTCTATGGATGGAGGTGGGTCAGGACCGCTATTCGTGACGTCGTTTGGGGGACGCCTATGTTCAGAAGTAGAATTATAGGTACGCTGATGATGATGATAATAAATAGTTTTATGATGACGACTGATAGAAGTGAATGAGCGTTTTTCACAAGCCCGAAGACAAAGGTGCCGACACCGGCACCGGCAAACATGTATAAAGCCATGCGCTTGCCTTCTGGTCAACGGAACGAGGGCCAATAGAAGCTGAAAACTAGATAAACTAGTTATGATGTACAATCCAGGGGCTTAACCCAGGCGAATCGATACTCCCCGAAAGAATTAAAATTCTGTGCAACATAATTGCTGTTGTTGTCGCCATTATGGGTCGATTTATAAATATAATATAATGGTGAGCAATCCACACAGCATCATCAATAGACAGAATGAGTTTATATTTTTGAGCCTGACATTTCTGTACTTTTGTTTAGAAAATAAATAAGTCAATCTGCCTGTCATAGCTATGATACTTTTAAACCTACGGAACGTAGGCTTCTAAATCTTAGCATATAACATTGAGTCTATTATTATTGATAACATTTTATTTATTTATTAGTAAAACCAAATTAGAACTAGTATTTACAGTTGAAACAATTAAGCTAACTGCAGACTATTGCAAACAATCTACAGGTAGCTCAACTGATCCATATCAATACCAGTCGGAAGCATCCCCAAGACGCTGGCTGCATTGCCCCGCTGTATGGCAATGCTGATGCGCTGCGCGAGATACCCGCCAGCTCTCGGGTCACGCGTCGCGTGTAAATACGATTAATTGTAAATGCTAGTTCTAATTTGTTTTTATTAATAAATAAATTAAATGTTAACAAAGTTTTATTTTTTACAGGTTTTATCACTTTGTGCGAAGTTCCTGATAGCAGTTTTCTTGCGCTCACCATCAGTTTCCGTCCATCCAGCTCCTTGTCCCTGGCAAACTCCTGGAACTCCTCCAAGCCGTTCCTACGCAGCAGGTCCTGAACGCTGTTACTGTCCAACTCTTCTATCTTCTTCCACATTCTCCTGTCTGCGCTGTTCATTTTATATAGCTAATCTTTAAGTTAATACGGCTGCTTTTCCTACAAATTAAATAAATTTATTTTATCAACACTTCTCACTAATAATAAAAATGAGAACGGGGATGGGTTTTTGTTAAATCAAAGCGTTTAAATTATTCTACTAACTGGTACTGGATCGATTTCTTTTGCATGGTTGCATGTAGTCCGAAACCAAGGGCATATGGGGCTCTTATCAATCCCGGTAAAAGCAAATATGAACCTAAAAGTAGCCGGAGGTTTGAGCCCTCGTGTCTAAATACAAGTATAATGTAAACTTAGTTAGAGCGAGGTGTCACTATCTTCGACACGTATAGGTTCACTACAAGTATGTGTGTACTAAAAATCTGTACCTAATCGTTAGGATTCATTAATTAAATAGTCTATAAGTACCCATAGTACTTTGTATATTCTACCTGTACCATTTTGTAAATAAATATCTTTATTATTATTATTATTTGTACAAAAATGTTTTTTTCGCCGTGATAATCAACGGTTAATTCACAGTGCTTTTGCACAGCTGCGTCAACAAGCTTCCATAACGATCCATACAACACTGCCAAACACTGGGCGAATTACCCGTAGATTTTCAAGGCAAAAAAAACGTGTGTGGACAAAGGCTCTAAGGCTACTTTTATCTCGCTACGAGCGAACCCATCGGCAAAAGCTAGTTAATAGTAATTGGTTGAATATAACCCGATGTTTTTGCTTTCTATGTTTATTGTTAACTATTAAAATAATAGTTAGGTAACTAAATAGATTAGATAGCCCTTTTTTTTCTCGGCCGAGGAAATTCGTTTACGAATAGACTGGTCTGGGGGGGCCCAGAATTATGTGGGACTCGACGTCCTGATAAGGACTTAATACCTACTAAAACCTCTCCGATGACCCCTCTCTCGCCATTTTCGCCGAACCACGGGAACATTTAAACCTACCGCAGCCCGACTGGCGTCCCCTCTTCCTCCCATACATAGCCGGCGAGCCCACCATTCCACACACTCGCCGACCCCATTCATCCGTCACGTTTCCAGATTAGATAGCCCTACCATTGCCTAGGCGCTTTTCGAAAGTTTTGCGAACGAGGGGCATAGAATCGTAATTCTTCCAAAAAACATAAGGTACCTACCTATGCAATACTTACCTAAATAACGTTTTTGGCTTCTAATACAAAGACGTTATGTTTGCACGTCACAAAAACACGTAGAATTAAACCGCCCCATCTGTTGACCCGGACCGTAATAAGGCCTTATTTACACGACTAACAAGCGACCCGAACGACAGACCAAAATTAATAATGCACGTAGTTCATTTTGACAGTTCGTTAGATACGTTATTTTGGGCCTAATGCGAAATTTGATAAAAACATCAGGTAAATTGGTGAGTACCTACATTGTAAAGTTAGAGATTAATTAAGTTGGATGGATTCTTTAGAACGATTTATTCTTATGATTGCAATTGAAAATAAAGTAAGGACAGCCTTGACTGCCATGCTGGCTATAAGGCTTCATCATCATCATCATATTTATTTGGAAGAGACTCAAAATTTAAGATCTTTTGAGTCTCTTCCAAAAACATATTCAGATTTTCGGAAACCCATAACTGCGTCCATTTGAACGCATATTGTTAATCTATGCTTATAAAGAAAATCTCGTCCCTTCTAAATCTGAATTTCCGGTTCCTAAGTAAATTAGAATAAATTAATTTATACCAAGCGTGCTACGCTTGGTATAAATTAAATTTTATACAGCCAGTTAAATGTTTACCTGTCCACGTGTCCAAATGTTCACCATAACCAACAACCACACTTTCACTCATCAGCTGAATTGACCAAAAAACTGCGTAAATTAACAATTATCACGATAACCGTCAGCAAAACGTAGAAAACGCTTTATTTTTTTCTCTTTTTAACTTGCTTTTTTTTGTATTTCTGTCTCGTTAACTTTGCAGAAATAAACGTTGTGAATCGCTGGAGAGCTGCGTCCATCTGATGAGTCGACAAAGCTTAATTGAGATTATTAAATGGTGGCGAATCAGACAGCTGGTAATTATATGAAAATTGGTCCGGTCATATTCAGGGGTTCAGCGAATTTTGAAATTACCTTTTTGTCTGGACGGGCTTGAAAATTGCATTGCTTAAATTATTCACCAGTTTTTGAATAAATACACTGTATTGTAAAAAAACCTAAAAAAATGCTCTTTTGCTTTTATTACATAATATTAAAGTTTATGTAATAAAATCGACATTCCAGTAACCTTACACTAAATTATGAATCAGAAAAATAAGTATAAATGCTATAGAAATTTCACTAGGGTACTCGACATATTTGGGTAGCAAAAAAGGACATTTCTTTTTGTATGAAATTATTTGTTGTTGTTAATTTGTCTTGAAATTTTTATAAACAAAATAAACGTATACGTTTGAAATTGATATTTACATAACTAGTAAATACATCAATGTTACAATCGGAAACAAAAACTCGTCATATTACTCAATATATTTCTTTATTTTATCATTAGACGCAAATAAAAATCTAAAAGTGTAATAAAATTTTGGCTTTACCCCTACTGGTTTTAGGTAGAGCTCAAGAGCAAAATGGTGAACACTGAATCTGTCTGTTTGTCAGTCGGTTAAAGCTGCTTATCATAGTTGCTAGCTTGAATATTTAAGCTAGCTTAGTTAGAGACGTTTAGAAACTTACTGTCTATTTTGTCTGTAGCTTAGCCAGTTAGGTAAGTAGGTACCTAACATCTGGCTAAGTTAGCCAGTAGAATTGAAAGATCCACTAGTAAAACCTGCCTAAATCAATTAGACTGAAAGAATTGCAATCTGTAAAAATCTGGAACCCTCTATGTCCTTGTTCCAATTTAATATAATTTGGTTAGAATGTCGATCTGACAATAATTGGTGCCAATTATAGGGCTGCCAGAAATCTGATTCAGATTTGCAATAACTCGACTGGAAATCGACAATCTATTGGGTTTTGATTTTTCGTTTAATCTTTGGTTATTAATCTGGCATAGGTACCTACCGATAATACAAGCTGTGCTTATTTTGGGCTGGATAAAACTGTGTGAGTTGTTCAGAATTATTTATTTATTTCGTAGGTATCTAACCTTTTACGCGTAAACTATTGAACAGAGCTAAATAAATTAAGGCAAAGATATAGGTACTTGTATACCTATCAGGAAAGGACATAAGTACCTTAACTAGAAGGGGATAGAGCCTAGTTAATTTATCTTTAGTGGCCAAGCAAGATCCATTTTAGGTCACTGAGCCATAGGAGTTAGTAAGGTCAAATCTGTATTGGGGTTTTGAGTGGTGCATAGTTTTGATTTCTTCGGCAATAATAATGAAATTTCGTAATAATGAAGTGAAAGGTGGTTTGACTGAAAGCGTTTATTATACGTTTTTATGGAATACACGAATAATGTCCAATATTCACAATGACAATATCTGGCAATAAACCTGGTAGGCAGGTACCTAAACTCTGGCCAAACTCAAGATACAATGTCTTTAAAACATTACCACCATACTTAACCTAAAAATCACTTTTGTATTCTTCAATACGCTAAGTATTGTTCTCAAGAAACAATTGTTTGTAAACAACTCACTATACAAAAATCCAAAGAAAATTACATATAAATAATATAAAACAAATTAGAACTAGTATTTACAATTGAAACAATTAAGCTAACTGCAGACTGTTGCAAACAATCTACAGGTAGCTCAGCTGATTCATATCAATGGCTAGACGTACCTACATACCTGTTCATGGAAATACTTAAGTAACAGCTCCTTTATCCGCATTCGGACTACAATTTTGACAACTTTGCGTGGGAATTTAATAAACCTTTATTAACAAAGAAAATTACAATCAAGTAATAGAAGCGAATTAGAGCCAGTACTTACAATTGATACAATTGAGCTAACTGCAGACAATCAACAGGTAGCTCAACTGATTAATATCAATACCCAGTCGGAAGCGTCCTCATGACGCTGGCTACATTGTCCCGCTGTATGGCAATGCTGATGCGCTGCGCCAGATACTCACCAGCTCTCTATTTTATAAGTACGTAAGTGCAATTAGTTCGTCAATTGCACTTAGTCGCAATTTCTTAATTCAACTGGTTGCAGTTTTCTACGTTGTTTTGTAATTGTTTAATCGTTGGTCTGGATTCTGGATGCGTCTTTTGCGTTAAATTGAAAATTCATATAAAGCGTTTATTTTTAGGTACCTACTTATGTGGTCTATGCGCCCCGACCCACACCACACTAGCGCCGCCACCTATTTTATCTTATTATTACGTTGAATAAAGAAATTATCAAAAATCCATTGGCAGTTTGCCTATCATAAGCTTTTTTTTAATGCGTCTGTAATAGTTTTACTTTGTATAGGTAGTTTATGCAGAGATGCGAAGTTGCTCCTGGTTGCCACCAAACTCGGTTTTTGCATCATTATCTAATCTAAACTATTCAAAATAAAACTATAGCATTAAATAAAAGCTTATGATAGGTATCACAAGCTTTTATTGCACTGCTGTGTGGTGCCGGTTTAGAATTTAAACAACGCCAACTCTTCCCGCGGGTGTCGTAAGAAGCGACTAAGGGCTATCTACCGGGGGTGGGCAGCAGCGCCCCTGCAGAACAATTCTACCACCGAATTGCGATCCCCAACCCGCATGCCCAGCGTGGGGATTATGGAAATTACCCACCGTGAGATAAAAACCAATATGGTTCTTATCAGGGGGAGGCCTGGGTCCAGCAGTGAACCAACATAGGCTGTGGAGGGAGGCACCACAAACTACACTATGATTTTTTGAAAATTTCTTTGTTTATCGTATTAATAATATAAAATAGGTGGTAGAGCTAGTGTGGGTAGGGGTAGCCATTTGTGTGAAAGGGATAGGAATAGCATTTCGGACAGAGCATACTTTTTGAAAAGTAGAAAGGTATTATTACTGTCTATGATTTCCATACAATTTCATACAACATAATACAAAACTCGATTCCGACGGCTCTCTTAGCGCGTTTCGCTCGAAAAGATGCACAAAACACATTCAGTTCCCGCTGTAAGCAAGACCAAACCCGCTTCAAAGTTTCAAACCCGATTAATGTTATGAACTATGTAAAGTTATTTAGCGTATTAGTAAGGTGATACCCATAGATCTAAGTAAAATCTGTAGGTACGTACAACACACACTCTTCAACTGAAACTCTCCGCCCCTTCCATTCATATTATAGCTCAAGCTTTACCGTACATGCCATAAAGCTGTGGAATGCCCTACCCATTTCTATTCGACAAGCTAAGTCTCTCCCTATATTCAAACATTATGGTACATGAACACTTCCTTACCTTATCATCAAACTGTTAAAGAATATTATTTATTTAAACCATATTTATATTATATAGTATTTATATTTATTGCTTTCAGTATTTTGCTAACATATGTTTTATCCAAATATTATTATGTATAACACGCCACCGTCTACACTTGTTCTATCACTTCCTGCCCATCCAAAGGTTGCCTGGAAGAGATATATGGGCGGCCTTATCGCACATAGCGATAAGGCCGCCCATTGTGCAACGTAATCTGTATTTGTCTTTTGCTGTTTGTTTCTATTTATTTGGTGTGCAATATAGAGTATTTGTACTGTATTGTATGTTTCTCTCAGTGCGCTGAATCAATAACTGGTCTGTGTTACAACTACACGCAAATAAATTCAAACAAATTGTCAAAACCTTCTTGTGTAAAAAGGCCTACTATAAAATATCAGATTATCTAGAGGATAAAAAAGCTTGGGACGGGATTTGCTCCAACTCGAAAAATAACAACTAACAGGCTAAAGGTTTCTTCGTCGCTTCTTTACTTTAGTCAACATACCGAAGCGACTGAAATAAAAAATATCACTTTATTTCCGTGTCAGTGTTTAATTATTAAGAATTTGACCTTTTCTAAGTGTACATTTATTGTATTTATGGAAATAAAGAGTTTTTGACTTTGACTTTGACTTTGACTTTGAAACACTCGCTCACAGTTACATTTACAATCTCTTGCAATATTTATAATGAACAAACACGAGGGCATTGCTGTGTGTCTTTTAGTCAATAAACACTAAAGTACGTCGTAGCAAGCACGCGTAAAACGAACGCCGCCGCCGCCGCGCCGGTCCGACTATGACTAAGGTGGGTGGACCTAACTGCACCTAATTTGAGCCTTCCACTTTCGAGAGGTTATTACCTCATCTCCCCTTTTTTACTTATATCGATGGTGACACCCTAAATAGTTGGAGTTTGCTTAGGACAGGCTAAATTGCCCTCAAGTTAGGATTAGATGGCGTGTTACATACCCTGCATTATTAACTTGGAGTGGGTATCGTTATGGTTTGAATTATAATTTATATACTAGCCAAATTCTACATAGAATGTTTGTAAACAAACCTCCCATACTTAACCTAAAATTCACTGTTGCCGCGTCCTTTTATAAGCTATTTACATTACTGTCGATTTTAGATCCTTCCTTCAATACCTATATATTACTTATAGTTATATCTGAAACTCGACGCCAAGCAAGTGAGTTTTAGTTATTTGTGTCGTGGTTTGTTTACAAATATTCTACATCAAGTTTGGCTGGTCTATAGGTGTGAGCTGTGAGCGTCACCTGTAACACTAAAGGGCTTAGCACATACATCCAGCCAGCACAACTGCCGCACGGCGGCACAACAATAAGCATTCAAATATTGGCATAAACTCGTCATGCTTAGACACATTTTACAGTGTCATAAATGCTGTCTCCTATCTGATGCCGTCAATATGAAATGCAACTAAAAAATCAATCCACGTTTTTGTGCTATGCAACAGCGATGCTTTCCAGGTGTGCGACACGCTTTAAAAAGTAAAAGAAAATTAACCAATGAGCGTCGAAAATAGTATGAGTGATACACTCACGAATACATTTGAAATGACCTGAAACTCTCAAGCCATACCCTAGGGTTATAGGATAGCCTTACCCACGTTCGTTATCAATACCTTAGCCAGCCAGCCCAATCACACGCGCCTCACTACCCGCCAGATTGCTGCACTGCAAGCCCTATTCCACTCTGAACCACTTTGCAGATCCACTGGTGGATCAGTTGCCACTTTTTTGTCTATTCTGATCCACCGATAGATTAGGCAAATTATCCTCTTGCAGCCGTTATTGCTTCTAACTAATATTAAATTAAATGGTCAGCTTTAATGGTCTGCTATGGCACTTGTGCCATTGCAGCGCTGGTTTTCAGCGGTGCCAGGGTGCTAAGTGGAGCGTTACTCACTACACCAATCACACAGTTAGGTCTAAAAAAATAATCAACAATCGATCTATGGAAAGAGCTGTGCTCGGAGTTTCTCTGAAATAGTATTCGTAACGAATACATCCGACAGAGAACCAAAGTTATCGACATTGCTCAGAGAATAAGCAAGCTGAAGTGGCAGTGGGCTGGCCATATCTCGCGAAGAACCGACAACCGCTGGGGTAAACGTGTTCTCGAGTGGAGACCGCGACTCGGCAAACGTAGTGTAGGACGCCCTTCGGCCAGGTGGGATGACGATCTGCAAAAGACTGCAGGCAGATGCTGGATGCGGCAAGCCGAAGACAGGGCGCTATGGCGCTCATTGGGGGAGGCCTATGTCCAGCAGTGGACTAAGATAGGTTGATGTTGATGATGATGAGTAGTCCAATGGCCATGGCGCCCTGTCTTGTCCAGAAAATTATATAAAAGAAATAAAGATACCTAGGTTATCTTTATTTATTTTTTTCACAAAGTGCCTTCAATTTTAATTTATGTAAATTAAAATTGTAGGCACTTTGTGTAGTAGTATTTTTTTATAATTTATGAACATCATTATATTAATGGATAAAAGCAATTTTATCAAAACTCAAATTAAAAAAAAAATTGCGCAGCTCTATCTAGTAAAATAGTAATTAGTCGCCCCGCTCATGCGCCCGCTTTAACTCGCACCCGCCCACCAGGACCGCATTGACGAGGTTAAATACACGTTATTAGCAATCTTACGTTACTACCTGTTGCTACTGCGTCCCCACTTTCAACCCTATGACACAGGCTTAAGACTCAAAGTTTAATGAGTTAATTTTCTCATTGTGGTGTTCTGGCTGTTATTGATGTGATATTGAGTTTTGTGTTGTAGCGTGAAGGTTGGTTTTTGATTAGCTGTTGTGAAGGTGTCAATTGGTTAGGTCTTTTCGTTTGGTTCTGGGACTGCATTAGATAATTGGCATTGGCTTGTGAGAACCTATATCTACCTCATCGTCGTCAGCCCACCATCATTATTATCAGCCCATATCTATCAACCTTAGTGGGTCTAATTAGTACTAGAGGCCTTCAAGCAAAGCTGTAGCCAAGCATCTTGCACTTAGTGGCCAATATGGATTGAGAAATTCTCTGGATATTTATTACTAGCTGCTGCCCGCGGCTTCAAACGTTTTTTTCCGAGACAGAAAGACCCTATGGTCGTCCTGGGATACCATCTCTATCTCCTGCTCCATGCCAAATTTCATTAGGATCCGTTCAGCCGTTTAAGTGTAAAAAGGTAGAGAAACAGACAGATAGACAGACAAACAGTTAGACAGACGTACAGAGTTTATTTCGAATTTTTGATAGTAGTTTGGATATATGGATTTATCTACATTTCAAAGATAAGAATACCTACCTATATCAAAATACCTACCTAGCCTCGTTCTTTGAGTAGGTATGGATATAGTACAGTTTGACTGATAGCGTAGGTATCAATCAGGGCATCTACGTCATCAAATTATAAGTAAAACACAAAGGTACGAAGTATAGTGTATATTTGAGTATATTTATATCTATTCCTATGTCCAGACTTTTAAAATTATAGGTAATAATGGTAGGTACAGTATATATAGTATATACGAATACATTTCGTGGCATCAAGATGTGCCCAGTACGTTAGTAAGGTACCGATATGGTTTCAGTAATTATGAAAAGGCTTACGTAAAAAGCATCACATCATATTTTTCCACCATACATCTCTGCCCTGTCACGATCAATTCTAAGTTTGTCATCAAATCATAATCCATATCCACAGCCAAGTCCTGACTCCCCCTAACTGATCCTGCACAAAACATCGTACATCTTATGCGCCACCTCCTGCCCTCCAAATCCAATATAACAAGAGTTGTGACTCGGATGCACCTTCCCAGGAGTAATAGACAGCTGGTACCTCGCCCTTCCGACATACAGCGTCTCTCCTGAAGTAGTCCTACCACCAGGGATCGCTCCAGGCGGCACGTTGCCATTCGAAGCTGGCACCCAGCGTAAACTTTCCGGAGAAGAGCACAGAACCTCAATATTCTGTTTCGAGATCTCCTTTCCGTCGTACATGATCGATGCTGCACTGTGTCTGACAGATAGCTTCCCAGGGATCAAGTCACCGTTGTGCCAAGCCCTGATGACCCAAAGAGGACTGCCATCCCAACCTTCATGGCCGCCCACGACCGCTCTGCCGGATAAAGTGTTCGCTGTGGTAGCAGTGATGGGAAGCCAATCGAACTCTCCAGAAGATTCGACAACGGATACAGTGTTGTTTTCAGAAACGTTTTGTCCATGGTAGATGTAGTTAGTAACGTAAGTGGCGTTGGTTTCCGGCTGCACGGGTGCAGATGGTGGTGGTGCCATCGGAGCCATATGAACTGGTACCATCATAGGTGGTAAATAGTATCCTGGGTATGCATGGGGCTGCGCGGTGACTTGTCCTCCGTCTAGTGGGGGGTAAGTTGCCTGGCCGCCGTCTGGTGGAGGTGGGTACATGTGAGGTGGTGGTGGGAAATGGTGTGGTGGGTGGTGACCCCACGGTGGTGGGGGGCCGTAGGGGGGCGGACCGCCGGGGTATCCTGGATAGTAACCACTCATGTTTAACCACTTAACACCCACACTCTGAAGTTAAGGAAAGACAACAAAGATTTGAACGAAACGGTTGAATTATCAAGACTGATTCTAAATGATAAAAGTGCAGTAATAAAAAGGGACAATGATACCTTATAAATGATAGGCGCTATCTTATCTGATAAGATAATGTTTGAGTCATAGCTTACTCATAAAAACAACGAATCATCGATAAAAGTTTATTGGAATTACAAAATAATTTAGTGTTAAATCTAAGAATGGAATGTTTGTACAGACTTAAATGTAATATAGGCTAAAATTAATATAATACGATATAGAATTACGATAAATTAGTTTTATAGATATTCACAAGTTAGTAGGTAGGAATTAGACGAAACAAAAAGTTAACTGCAAGTATTGTTTCTAAACTGCATATGCAAAATAATGAGCGAAAGATGAACTAAACAAAAGAGTTATGTATTGCAAGCGACGTTATCTATTCCATTGTCTATTAACTTTTGAAGAGAATTTATTTCTGAATATAAGCAATATTATTATGCATATTAGTGACAACTTGATCACATTAAACGCATATTTTTTATTTGTTCCATGTTCGCCTCGTAGAGTTTTGCCCCACATGTAAAATTCCACGTTTGCCCCACATTATATTCCTCGTTTATTGTGTGCTCTGAAAATATTGTTTTTAGTGGAATCGGGTAGGGGGTATAGAAGAGTTGCATCTTTTCTTCAGAACATTCCACTGTCCAGTCCACCGGACAAAAACTTCTTCTGCTAATAAGCAAAATTTTACGTAGTGGACAGTGTCCTTTACGTAAGGACGACAGCCCTGAAGACGCATCGGTTGCCTTCCATGAGTGCTGGCCAGACGAAGGACTTGATGAGGTCGGAACGGCGGTCACGACCCGAGGACGAGAAGCGGACGTGCTTGTCGGGGTTCATTAGCACTGGAAAAGAAGACGAAAATTAACATTTATTACATCAGCAACCTTGTGAAAGGTTGCTTGAAAGAAATCGCATCTAAGCTATAAGGCCGCTAATTGAACTTTCGTGTTTCATGTTAATGTCTATGATGTATTTAATTTAATTTTGTGATGTACAATAAAGAGTTGTGTATGTTGTGTTGTGCCCATCGATATTATGTAAAAAAGGGGAGATGGAGACATTTTTAAATCGGTATGTAATTGACGGAGAAATCTACGAACATCAAACCCATACCATACAGCCGAACTTCCTCCTTATGAAGTCGCTTAAAAAAACATTAAAATTCTCACCTGGAGTAAAGTCGGTGTCAATCCTTAGCGGGGGCGAGTGTAGGCTGATGGTCCAGGCGGCGCGGCAGGCGGAGGCCACCAGCGCGTGCAGTGCTGCGCAGCCGCCTAGACATGGATACTCGCGGAGTGTGCTCAGCACCTGGAAATTAATCACACTAATAATAATAGATTCAGGCGACTTTGCGGATATCCATTGCAAAATATAATATTAAGATAAAAACAAAATGGATGCGCGTGTACCGCCAATTGTCAATTTGTGCGGTGCACGCTGGGTGCACGCGAATGCATTTTGTTGAATCTTTTCAGAGAAGATTTTGCGCGGAGTTGTTACAAAATACTTTTTATCCTAAAATTTCACACTAATAATATAAATGCGAAAGTTTGGACGTTTGTTACCTCTTCACGCCGAAACTACTGTATGGATCGGGCTGAAATTTTGCATTGATTTAGATTTTTTTTAGATTTTTCAGCTACCTTTCATCCCGGAAAAACGCAGACTAAGCCGCGGGCCGAAGCTCGTCAACAAGCCGACACCTAATGCCACATCCCTCTTAGCATTATATTCATACTCTATTTTTACCTCGAACGTCTCCCTACCTCTCGACCGGCTGATAGCGGAATAATGCTGGCTATAACAAGCACAGCTAAATTCCTTGGTCAGACTGGCAGCGCAGTGGCAGTCTTTCGCACCACGAAGGTGCGAAAAAAAAGTTGTACCCTGTGACCACCTGACTGGCAGGGTAACCTGCATGCCCAGTGAGGGGACTAGGCATTACCCCCTAATGTTAATAGTCAATAGGTACGACGCTTATAAAAGGGGTGTTTATGTTGTCATAAACACCACTTCCAACTCCAATCATCAGCCTATTTAGCCCGCTGCTTGTGCAGCGGGCTAAATAGGCTGATGATTGGAAGTAGACAAAACAAGAAAATGTGTCACCTGATGACAAATAGAAACATTGCCTGTAAATATAGTCGTCTATAATTCCAGGAGACGCGCGACAGCCGGCTCACTGCTGTTTGAGACGCCGCCGACGCTCAGCAATGCTTTCATCTCCCTGATACCTGTAAGCCTCCATACCTGGTTGACGACCGTGCGCTCAGCTTCTCCCAGTGGGAAGCTGAGCGCAGTCTCCGTCAGCAGGCGCGTGGCGGCGGCCAGCAGTCTCGCGACGGCCGGCTCGCTGCTGGTCGAGTCTCCGGCGCCCAGCAGGGCTTTGGTCTCGCTGAGGCGTCGGTCACGCAGGCTGATGGCCGCACGGAATGAGAGCTGGAAAGAAGAGAAAATCATCAGGTTTTATTAATGCATCAACTGATAAATAAACAGAACATCACCGAAGGATCAACCTCAAAGCTACGCTCAGCAGGTGGATTGTCCTGCAATACTTCTTACTCGTTAAAACCTTTAAATAGCCTTCTATTTCTATTTTCCTTATTTTATAATTGCTGCTGGATTTCTTACAAACAACCGTCGTCCTGCAATGACAGCAAATCAATTACAATTCATTTTTAATTCGTAAGCTACGAATTAAAATGAATTGTAATTGGCTACGGTTCGCTAGAGCCGTCCGACTTTAGGAAAAGGCTGATCCTGACTGTTCCTTCCATATATACCTACATAAATATATTATTTCAATTAAAAAAAACATCATGATGGCGAGTCAGTTGGACACACGCTCTCTCAAATGTCTGTTTGTTACACCGCCATTACAGCAGTATCGGTAGCAGGTACTGTACTTGGATTTAGAATTCAAGATATTATATGTCAAAAAAGACTTTTATGAATAAAAACTTAACAAAAACTAATAACAATAGCAGATAACAACAAGGTAAGAGGAACGTAATCACTAAAAACCAAAACACAAACTTCCCCAACACATAATTGCACGCGCCCAGCGAAAAATGTACAAATTCGAGCTAGAAAAGGAACGAGCTACTAATGAAATGCTCAATGAAAGGTTTCATAACCAAAAACTGTCTCGAACTTCTGCTATTGCCTCCGATGATACCAGTGTTATAAAATATTTATCACCAATATTTCTTTGGTTTTGTAACGCCTTTTTTTTTTACATAGATAGATATTTTTTATTATATACATAGAAAATATCCAGAACACCCGAAACAAATATTTGCAGATCGTACAAACATTTGTCCCAAGGCGGGAATCGAACCAAACTTCTCGTAGAGTCTACAGGTGATCGGAATGCTGGCTTCTATTTCGGTCAATGAATTTAGTATTAGTACCTAGTATTTCATTCAGTCCGTCTTCCCGAGTACTCACCACAACGACCGAAAAGACGATCTTGTACTTGAGATGCGGCGTCTGCCTCAAAGGCTCTAGCGCCGCCAATGCTGGTAGAGCCTCATCGGCAGCGCGCGACCACACTGCTGCGTACTGCGACACCAGCTTACTCCTGGAATGAAGAGGTAACTGGTTAAGGTGGTAGGGCACGCGTGAAGAAAAATCGAGTTTTACTATTTTCTAGGTTCTACTAGTACCTAATTTAGATAGCAGATATGAAGTTTTCCGCACATTGTAAGCCATTTGCTATGAATCTTTGCTAAAAGAAACTTTGTATCAATTGGAGTCTTTCGACATACTATTGGTTTTAATAAATCTATAATTATAATAAATCTATTTATGTCAATAGACTCCCTGTGGATATCTTTTAGTCGCTTCTTACAACACCGGCGGGAAGAGTTGGGGTGGTGCAAATTAGCCAAAAGGCCGTATCTACCCACACACCTGTTACACTAGGACGACCGCTTAATAGCCTTGCAAGCCTGTTACTACCTTGGAACATAGCATCTACTACCCACCTGTCAGGATGCTGGGAGTCGTCACTATCCGAGTGATACCCATCGCTAGCGGAGTCTGTGGGGGAGCGGGGGAGGGGAGCTCCTCCCTCTTCCCCCTCCGTCATCTGCGTTAGCACGGCTGCGCAGCCGCGTGAGTAGCTCATCAGCACGCCCGCTACAGGCCTGGAAATAAAACCGAGCCAGTGAGAATTCAGTTAAATAAACAAGCAAATTTAATAAAAATATTTATTTAATAATAATAATAAATGTATTTCAGACAAGGTCCATAGCTTAAATACATAAAATAAAATAGAATTGGTACATAAACATTCAAAGAGTCACATTAGTCTACAGAAAACGTTAATAATATAAATAATAATAATCTCAAGAGACTCTCGCTAGAAAGTTGGATCAAGGGTCAGATTCAAAAGGCGGTGCTCCTGGACTCGGCGCGCATCGTCAGGAAGTTCCTCTCTCTGCAGCCCTAGTCACCGGCCGCTTAAGGCTAGCTTCGCGGCCGGTGATTCACCGTTTTGATATATTTTTTACTGTAGAATAGTTTTATAGTATTTTATTTTCTATAGTAAAAAATGTATTTTATAACGAGATTTAAAATAAATGAAGTGAATAATAATAATAATGTTTGTTTTTTATTCAGATTACACAGATCCATAAGTTAATAAATTCTTAGCCTATGTTAGTTTTAACTATTTAATTTATATGGTGATGGAGTGTCTGTACATCACTCCATCTAATTTATCAGCTATTGCAGACAGGATGATGTTGGTACTCCCGCGTATTCTACTTTGCAGTGAGGCTGCCTTCTTCCTCATACAGGCGGCGAAACCATCATTATAACAATAATCAAATTGAACACAACAACACAATAATCAAAACAAAGAAAAAGAATATTTAAAATAATTATTTGGCAATGTTGTGTTTTATATTATTATTATTAGTATATTGTATATTTATTTAGGCAAAAATTTTAATTTTCTTCGTTACTAAACTTATCAAAAAAAAATATTTTTTAGCGTGTCTTGTGACACATACCTAAGCCTCTTCCAGCCGTTTCCATTGTGCACTGCTAATAAAAAATACGGATCATTAGAAGATTTTGGCGGAACAGGACTACAATTTAAAAATGACCTTGTTGTATTAATGATTTAATGATTTGTTTAGTTAAAATGACCACTAAGTACACAAAATAACCACTTCTGGAAATGTTCACTTCTGATTTTTGTTGCCCCATGTTGGCCGAGTCTTGCTGAGGCATGCGAGCCTTCACTCACACTGTCGACTTATTCCAAACAAACGTAATTTGCGACAACCCGGGAGGGTGATTCATTATGACCATAGGAGATGGGGCCGAATTCCACTAAATTAATCGATTAACCATAACAATAGTATCGTCTCAGAATGACACGCATTTTACCATTGATGAAAGAAACTACAGATGGAGGGCTTGTGTCAAGTGTCAATGTTGAAAACAATCTATCAATCTCTCCGTGCAAATAGCACCGCACGCATTACCTAGAGTTTCTTTCATCTATGGACGATTCGGCGACGACATTGCAAATTCGACCCCCGATGACTACCTATACCTACATACAAATTATAACATGAGACGGCAGCACAAATTGTTATCAAATAAAGCGCATGGCTAAATGATAGGTATCTAGAAAGTATCAAAAGGCCATAACGTTCATGTAAGACGCACTGCACGGTAAATTCATAGCCGAAATTGAGAATCACCATGAGAATCAGTGAAAACCCGAGAATCGAACCCGCAATCAAAGCCCCATCAATTCGACACGACTTGTAAATCAAATGAAATCGAAAGTTCAGTTCAAAATCAAGTAATTCTTGTACGGCAACGTAAGGAACCATAAATTCGTCACAATCGTAAAAACTTTTCCCACGAACAGTAAAATTTCGATTCCAAATACAATAATGGGATATCATAACTTCAGTGCGATAACTGCGAAGTCTAGGCATCATCATCGTTATGAAATTATGGTTGTCTGGTAGTCTGCATAAAGACAAGGACAATCACGTCTGCACTCGATTTAGATATACTTATTCGTAAGTGTTTTACTCATACTATTTTAGCCGCTCATTGGTTAATTAATTGACTTTTGTTTTTTTAATAAGTAATCTATGAACGGCGAAAAGTGCGTGACCCACACACGAAAACATCAGAATCGACCAGCTGAGTTGAACTTGAACGTTGAACTAGTACCTACCTTACTGTTCTAGGTACTAGTATATTTATTCAAATCTTTATCATATTAAGTAATTATTTATGTAAAAACACTAAAGCATATTTTTTTTGACAAATCTTTATCGAAAACTGTTATTTACAATTAAACTAACCGAAAGTGGCATGACAATGAAGCGAGCTTTTCCTTAGAGTTTAGGTAAAGTTAATAAGTACCTACCTCCATAATCATTAATTTACTGACAAGACTATTAAAATGCAATACCTTCCTCCTGTAAGACATTGGTTTCCTAAACATTTATACTTCACATTAAAGATTACGACTTTGCTTCACACACACATTTTACACTCCATACTATAAAGTTTGTATTGGTAAGCTTGGTAAGTAATTAAATTACATCAGTAAACAAGTGCGTTTGCAAAGAAAGACACTTCCCGCACATAATTTTTACGACTTTGGAACACAGGTACGAGGTATCGTTATATTTTAAGTGTGGTTACATAACTGCTTTCGAGAAATGTGGGAACGTTACTGAGCTTTGTTCAGTAACGAGTATTCTGATGTAATGGGGGAAATTTGAGGTATTTCCTATTGTTTTAGAATTTCAATGCGCAATAAGTGACAGGTTTAGTGAGAAGATTTTTAATCGGTTTTTTGGTGGAAATAGTTTTCATTTACGTCTTAAAATATGGCTATAAATAACGTAACAGTATGAAGTAATAGACGAATACAGTAGGGAGTCCCGAATGCAGGGTAGAGGATATGAACCCGCAAGCTTGGATTGAAAGTCGGCATAAACTCCCACTAGACCAACAGAACTGCAATCAAAAGTCTAACGAACGAATCAATCATTAAGTTCACACATAAATCAAACAAATTAAATCTTTATGCAAATTGTCAAATAAAGTTACATAATTAAGTTGACGAACAAAATTCTTGATTTCTCTACACGTCCATCTACTAATATTACATAATATTTGTCAGTTTGCTTTCACTCAAATTGCGTCATATACAATAAATTGTCAGTCGATGACTTTGATGTTGTCAAGTTGTCAACATCGATTCATTGACTCAAAATCTAAATCTAAGAATCTAAAAAAAACTGATTCTCTGGCTTGACCCGAAGATGTATTCGAAATTCATAAATTCCAAAACATTTCGTGTGCACAACATTAATAATTATCAAGCCAAGTCGTGTACGAATAAAGTTCTACTAACAGGTAGGTAGGTAAGTATTTAATTGGTAAATATACAGGTGTTACGTAAAATTTATACTAAGCCGAAAGGGTCACCCCCTTTCGGCTTAGTACTGTACCCTAGTTCTGGACCCTAAGTGGACCAACTTGTGAATAACGATTTAATGAATTTTAAATACATAATTTTTTTATAAAAAAAAACGTTTAGGCTTCCTTCTCGTACTCTTTGACAAGCTCTCTTGCATTATTTAACGTGGTAAAATAATTGAAAAATGTTGTGTATTAAAAAAATATGCAAATCCTTTGAAATTTTAAAACAATAATAATGTAAGCATACATGTAGAAGAACATGAGTATAAAGAAAAAGTTTTCTTTTTTAAAAGTAATAATGTTCGTAATTCAAAAAATCGTAGAACAAAAATTTATCACCTCTGGGTTTCGTGGCACCCTGTATACCATGAATCACACTTTGTTTACAAACTCATTCACAGCTACAAGCTGAAGCATTTTATTATAATTGAGGGTCTAAAGATAATTTTACATCATTTTGTTACATGCAACTTGTTAATTACAATAACCGTTATTAATAGCCACTAATAGCGGTTTTGTTACGTTCATCTCAATTTTGAAATTACGTTCGTTTAGGTAATTGTTCTTTTACTTATGATTCAAATAAATTAGCCAACAAATTGTTTTAAGAGGAATTTGGATGCGCATTTAATTTAAGGTAGGTACGCACGTCACTAGTCACGTACTAGGTAGGCACGTCATGACTTTCTTCAGAAGTCCGTTAATAGCTTGCGGTAGGTATGCATGCCTGTAATTTATAAAGCTTTCTTGATCGCTTACTCCTTAATTTTTTTTTAATTTTCGTTGAAGGTTTTGTTTAGGACCTTCGTTTCTCAAAGTAGGTTGCATTGCACGTCGGGAAAAATACTGGTACTTTGAGGGACAAAGGTTACTGTTTAAAATGCCGGCATTATTATTATTATTAGTATCATTATCACCTACCAACCTATTTACACATTTTGTTAAGAATGAGAAGGTTAGATTATTCAAATTATAATTCATCGCGTGTTTCGATCGTGAGTCGGAAGTGCGCCTTTTAGAATAATGCGAGAAATTTCCCTTTCCTGCACGTGCGATGCTATCGGCTGTTTCGGGAAATATTCCGCGTTTAATTATAACAAAGCGTCAAGGGCAAACTAAAATCATAAAATCCTAATAAAACGTAGGTACTTAATCAGTAATCATGGCCTGCAGATAGGTATTATGAACGTCCATGTGAGTGACTCACTACTCTGTGGTGACACCCTCAGGAAAATTAGGAGATACTTCTCAAACATAGATATATTGTCATTGTCGATGACAATACCTACAAGGCTTTTCTAAAAGGTGCGTTTATTAATTGAATGATTATTTTGGTTATGTGTGCCTTACCTATCATTCTCAACTTTTACTTCAACTATCAACATTACCTCGTGTCACTGACTGAGGTCCTGAGTAGCATTAGATAGATAGATATATATTTATATATCGTTTAGAGATCACATATTTTTGGTTAATAGTGCAAAGTTTTTACGTAGACACTTAAGTTCTCTAAAAATAGAAAGGTAAGCACGGTAGGCAGTTACGCACTCAAACACAGCTGTGTAACCGTCTCCGCGTGTTCGTTACTCCGCTTGGTTTGTCCCACACACTAGAGCACCGCCTTATCGCTTTCCACCCTAGCAGAAGAGAAATACCTACAAGGTGAGATCCAGCGATCTGGGTGGCCATACGATGACACAAAATGGACTAATCAGTTTTGTGGTTGGTGGTGGGTTTTGTGTTCACGGGGAGGTTCTCACCGAATATCATGCGGAACCACGTGTACGAAGTGTTTGATTAATCCTTTCTGAACCTCGGCAAAAAATATTTTCTTTTAATGACGTTTATAGGACGACGACGTTAATAATATTTATCGATATTTATGTTTTTTGCATTATAATTTCGTAAAAAAAAGGTCAGGTCAGATTATTTCAATCATTTTAGAGCGGCCCCAACGTTGACTGTGGGTTTTGTTTTGGGTCATAATTGTTTATTCCACGTTTAATTGTGGAGCAACAACAGCAGTCATGTCAACCTTACCTCGTGTCACTAAGGTCCAAAGTTGGGTCGCTCCTCTTGATCTGGCCCACACATGCTAGCACCGCCTTATCACTCTCCACTCTAGCAGCAAGTGAAGATACCAGCGTTGGCAACTGCCGCAGCGCTGGCTTGTCGACGATAGTGAGAAGACTCTTGTTGTCGATGAGCCGTCGTTCCACGTCGGCGTGGGATAGGGCCAAGAGCCGCTGGTGGGAAGATGATGCAGGGTCCTGGTTTATCGTTACTGGAGACTGGAACATAGAAGACTTGCTGTAATTATCGTTTCAGAATTGAGAAAGATCGGGTGTTTGAGAAGGCGTAGCTACGGAGTAGGGGCCATTGGGTTGTGCGCAACCCAATGGCCCCTAATCCGTAGAGAAAGTTGATTCCAGGCATCGCTGGATTGACGAAGCGAGTGACATACACAACTACAGTCCATGCAAAATGTACCCTTCTAGGCTTTCATGGCCCGAGTATAATAAATAAATAATAATAATAACTTCTACGATTTTCTTCGGTAAGTAACACTTACTTTCGACCACTTTCGATGGCCAAGACTAAATGCGCCAGGCAGGATAGTGAGTGTTCGTCTTCTGTGTGTGTCTGTGTCCGTGTATGGATGGTTAAGAGACAATGTTAACCTCCTAATGAGAAGAATGCTGCATGACACTTACCAGCTCCTCAAGTTTATGCAACGCCTGCTTGTAGACCTCCACATGCCTCTGCAGCTCATTTTTCAAGGCCACGTGCAGAGAGATCAGGGTCCCCGTTGTGTCTGCAGTCAGCCCGTGGGTGCCTAGACCTGGACAAAGATACACTTTTAATACATACGTCTCGCATTACCCTATTAGAATTTATACATGGCAGAGCATGACAGGTACTCGCATCTTGACATAATTTGAGGCTGATGTTATGATGATTTAAAATCAGCCTATCTCCGCTGCTTCACGTTTTCCTAAATGTGAAATCTCTTAACAATAAGATCTTTTGTGCTGTAACAACAAACAGAAGAGTTACTATCGGATTAATATAATTAGTATGGAATGGATGGATTCACACTATAACATTATGTGAGTGTAAAAGACTGAGGGGTAGATCTTCTATGAGATGGACCGACCGGATAAGAACTGTCAATAGGTGTCCCCCTGCATTAATGCTCCAGAATGACCACCGACAGGGAGAGATGGTGATATATGTGAAGTGATGCGAGCAATATCAGCCCATGTGGTATACAAAAGACTCGGCATGACAACCACGACCGTTCTACCAAGATCGCTACGAATGAGAAGAAGAAGAATATTGTGTACTTATCTATTATTGTGTTGGACCTGTCATATCGTAGACTTTTCCACAACGATGCCATGTACTTAGAACAATAGCGTTGTCGATGAAGATTAGCGCCACTCCATCATTACCATTAGATAAGCCAGAGTTGATCCACGCCGTTGCCTTTATTCGGTCAACTCGAAACAGCGTCTTTATTGGCCTTTATTCCGTCGTTTTAAAGTCTAAACTGAACCCGTGAATTGAGGTTTTCATGGCTTATTAGCGCATAAACTTTCATTGTCATTGCCAACGAGTTTAGCGTAATCAGCGCACTAAACACGAACGATGTATTTTAGGCGTTATTTTAACTAGTTAAGAGTACGTAGAGGGAGTTAAGTAGATTTTATGAATTCAACTTACTGAATCCGCCGACACAGCCCGCCGCCCCGCCCGGGCTGACGCACCAACGTGATTTCAGTGTATGAATATTGGTAGGCAGCCGACAGTGTTCTGTCAACTTGTCGGCGAGCCGGCCATTTTGGTGTGTAGACAATTTTAAACGGATTTGGTAAAAAAAAATTCATTTTACCAACGATTAACTAAATTTAAAATTGGACAAGAAAATAGTGATAGTATCCTAATGAAGGACATAATTAACCTTATAAAAGCGGACAAAGTAAGACTTAGGTGGATAGCACAAACGGATTCTACAACTCATCTATGAATATAATATATGATGACCACAGCACAAAATCAAGGCTTAAAACCAACATCTCCAACAACCATGACCGTGACAAATATTACACATTTCCATCATAAGCACATCCTCAGATGGGATGATATTGATAAACATAAACAAAATTATGGAACTACACATTAACAAAGTTTCCTCCGGATACGTTGATCAGATCTGAAGGCGGAAGGACACAGACATAGCAGGAGTATGTTGTAATTGCTACAACTTCCGCTCGAGAAAGCAGATAAGTAATATAATCTAATTATTCCAAGCTCTTGATCGGTCGGGTTATGAAATGTCGTGGGCTCGCAATCAATAAAAATAATCTGTGTAGACGTACGACAATCTCTATGGCGCGTTAAACGACTGCGTAGCTGAAATGCAAGTGCGGGTTCGATTTTCCTTGATCAAGATTTAACGGTCATAACTTGATTGACCACTACACTCAGTCAGTCGATTGGTGATCTCGATCCATGAACTAAAGTGCAATGACTACACAAACACAAACATTTTAGTACATATTACACTTGAAACTCGTTCTGCTTGCTCTCAATGGGTTATGGCTGAAAATCAGTGATTTTGCTTCTTGAGCAAAATATTCCGCCTAGCCATTGCCTTTTTGACGTACTGCAGCACACACAGACATTTTACTTAGATTGTAATTATGTTATTATTTGTTTTTATTACTTAGTCAACTGTATTTTTATTATTGTTTCTTTTTTACTACCATCCTGTTTAATTGCTATTGTCAGATATGTATGTGTGTGTCTGAAGTCTTAAATAAAAACCTTTATTTATCTATCTATCTATCAATGAAAGATACCCCTAAGTTCAAAGCATTCACTGCAGAGCCTCGGCGGTGCGACCTGGAGTGGAGGAGCCGCAGATGAATCATGTGCATCTTAGGCCATGAAAATGTTAGTCCTTTCGTAAACAGGAAACAACTATAGCTATAAGAAATCAAATTATTATATTATATTATATAATAATAGACCTATGTCCATCATGGTCATCATTTTTTTTTTCATGGTGCGTTCTCACTCCCACTGACTTAGGTCGGAATGGAGCCGAGTAGAGATCGACCAATCTCATTGATGCAGCATTGATTTTTCTCTGCTTTTCGCCAGTGTGTGATTTGCCCTTCTTAACTCCTATCATGGTATCTCTGTAGTTGAGATAGTTCTGGCGCGGAGGCCAGTGTCTTTCTCTACTTCGAGAAGACCCATTAAACGCCATGCTTTTGTCTCGCAGGGGACTTAGTGAACAAGATTATTTCTACTTTAATGTTTAAAAATGGAAGAGCAAGTCCTTACCTTGAACAGCAGCATCCAGCTGCCGTCTCCTGCCATCAATAGTATCTCTGGAGTCAGGAGTATACTGCACCAGCGCGCTGGCCAGACGAGCGGTCCGAGCGCGGAGGCCCGTGCCTTGTTCTACTCCGAGGAGACCGACTAGCCTCCATGCTACTGTGTCGCAAGGGATTTCTGGACGGGGAGAGATTTCTAGGGATACCAGCCTGTGGAGAAAATAATGTAGATTAATAGTGCTGGAAAATTCACACAGCTTTACTTACATGCTTACTTGGGTACAGTACCTATTTCAGGGCTCAACAGTTGTCAGATCTTTTGCGATCATCATTGGTGATTTGGGATATGTAAAAGATGTTTCAGGTAGTTTACAAAATAGGTTCCTATCTTATTTATTCTATTTATCTTATGTTATCCTACCTTGGTATATTTATTTGATTTCGCGCATTCGCTTAGATTCCACAAAATAAGTACATCTGAAACTTTTAAATTTAGTGCTTATCAGATTATAGAGGTAGAAATATCACATCTCTTATTAAATTGTTGGTCTCCTATCGAACTCAACACCCGAATCATATTTAGCGATAATGATGGGTCTTTTTTGTAAAGGTCTATCCACCACTCCAAAATCGATTAAGAACGTCTTCAGTAAATCCAGAATGCCACAGGCATTCTAATGTCGATGACCGAATAGTCACTACAAGCAGGTGACTCATCACCTTCCGCAACCTAATTACAAAGAATCATCAGCGTGACCAACAGACCTTGCACAAGAACTACGAAATACTACGAATAACGACGAAAATTTAAATATTTTGTAATTAACGATGCAATAGCTTGACCCAGTCTATCATTATAAGTAAAGTATGATACGTACAGCCGGGTACTGACCGGGGTGTTACGGGGCGTAATGTAAGTACCATTCGCAGCGAGCATGAAACGTCAAAATATAGCCGTATCGTTGCTCGTTGCGAGCGCCTTCTTTCCCCATACTGACTACACGAACGCGCGCTGTGTAACATGTTATAGTACATTATGGTACAAGTGTGTAATGTGGGTGATTACCGCTGAGGCGCCATTGAGACCCGAGCCATAGGCGAGGGTCTTAAGAGAGCCTACCTACGGTTCTCATCAATACACATGTGTATCATACGACGTTTTTCAACACACTTGTGAATAAACTAACAATAAAAACTCATTTTATTTAGTAGATAATAGATATTTTTTCTTTGAGGTTCAGGTAGTAAACTTTCCATAACGTTAAGGGCTTCACATCTTTTATCGGGCGGTGTACAACATAAATCATTTTCTTCGTAACTAGTACTTGTAGACATTTTAATTAATAAATAACTATAATTTCAACAGTAAAAACGAGTTGTGAAAAATGTTTCGCTATGGCGGGAAAAATTAATCAGTTTTGCGATCAGTCACAGACTAAAGGGATGAGGTTTTTTTTTTATTTTCCGCGCATAGGGTTTGCGCCTATTCTACCACGTACAAAATGGGGAATTTAGTTTTCTTTTATTACAGAGAAACAAAAGTTATATCTGAGTTGAAGTTTTTTATTTATTAAACACGTACGAGTTAAAATTATCTATTTAAATAAGAAGTTGCATGAAATAAGCAAGCAATAGGAACATTAATTTATTTTTTCTATTGAACATGATCTTTTTTTTGAATAAAAATTTATTGAAGAACAAAGTACCTCAACCAATAAAATTTAAAAAACAACATGCAATCTATAACTCACTAGTGAGTTATAGCAATGAAAAAGTCACTGTTTGATTATGGGTCTCATTCTGCGCCTAATTGCGGTGACCATAGAGCCACTTTATGAGCATGTGTGTTGAAAAGTACATTACGCCCCGTAACGTCGTCGCTCAGTACCCGGCTTTAGAAAACATTAGAGCTAAAACATTAAAACACCTTTCTGAACCGTGCGCGGTAGTTAGAATTTGTTGTATAAAATCATAATGAAACGAAATCCAAGTGAAGACCAAGTCGAACAAATTATCGGAATTCATTTGTTTCAATTTGATTCCTTCGGTTCCCTTGTTATGTGACCCAGACGCTTTCGACACAAAAAGAAATAAAAAACAAATAACGTCAAATGGAACACAAGATTGTAGTACGGCTAACGTTAGGCTAGAATATGAGTCAGTTAGATCTTACGGTACCTACTTTAGACAGACACAGACAGACAGATTTGTGACCCATCCTAAATTGACATCACGTCATTATAACGTCAAAATTATCGTTTGTTCCGGCCAGACAACCAAACTAGATAACTGGTTGTATGTGTAAACCAAGGGAATAAGATTTCGGTATTCGGTAGAGAAAGAACTGGATGATGCTGCACAAGACCGAGATAAATTAGCAAACTGGAGAGGCTATTGCCCAAAATGGGGTCACTGAAGTGAACCGAGTAAACAAAAGAAGAATAACATAAAACAAAGACATTAAACATATGAAAGTAGTAAGGAAACAAAAGGGGCTTATTATAATTCGGTAGTTCCGACAGAAATATAATGTCGAGGTGCGTCGGTAGCATCATCATCTCAGATTTTATAAATGTATGTACATACAGAGTGGATTTTTGAGACGGGACAGTAAGGGTACCTTAACCGTTAAGTTACAGGAAAACGTTCCTAGGAGATCATCCATAACTTTTTAAGAAATTCTGCTTTCACAGAGAAAAAATTTACTGTCAGCAAGAAAACCACTGTACATTTTCTCCAAAATCTGTGAATCCAGTTCAGAATGTTATCTTAAAAAGTAATGTATGGTCTCCTAGGAACGTTTTCCTGTAACTATAACGGTTAAGGTACCTGCCCTTACTATCCCGTCTTAAAATCCACCCTGTATATAAATAATAATTAAACCTATCACATTGATCTCCATTCACATTTTTAGAGCCCATATTTAGCGCCGACTTACGAAAGCTACAAACTTCACGAGTGATACCGCATGTTACATAACTTCCAATCGCTTCAGCATGTTCAGATCAACCGCTTTTCGTTACGATCGTAATCTTTTAAACCGATGTTTGGGTGCTAATTATTGCTACAATTTCGGTTATGCGCCTCATTACTAATTATGACTTGCGTGTAGTCAAGTGGTCGTATTTATGGTACATTTTAATAGCTGGCGCGATCTCCTTTTGTTTTTCGTATACTGGAGGCTTGGATTCGTGACGTGTCGTCGTCGTCGTCAGCGTATATAATTGTATGAAAACACAAAAAACCAGTCGCGCCAGCTTTTAAAAATGTATCTTATCGGGCAGTAGGTTTGGGGTTCGATTTTTAACAGTTTTCCACATGAAAGCTTTGTATTATATGCTTAGTGTGGATTCATTGACCGAGCGAGCGGGCGTTATTTCTATGGTGTTATACACACACCGTCTCTGTAATCTGTATGTCTGTGTATCTCTAGAACGCCGCAGGTGCATCATTGATAAACACATAACTTTTTTAAATAAATATTCTATCTATCTACCTATCTGTAAGTAAATTTAAATGTTGTGTAATAGTTATTTGTTCAACAAGTGAGCAAAACGTTTTTTTGTTGCACGTGCCGGTATTAAATCCCGAGCTAGCGAAGCAGTCTAGACAGTCACGAGCGTAGCGAGTGGCTCTAAAGTAGACTGCTGAGCTAGGTATTTAAAAGGCACGAAACAAAAAACAACAGTCCAACGTACAACTTTTCACCTCGACTAGCGAGAAAATATTATGTAAGTTATAAAAGAGGTCGAATGTAAGGAACTCATTTTGGTCAAAAAGCAATGGAAGGTACGAATGCTATAAACCTCTTTCAAACCATGAACGAACGAAATTATGCATTTCTGTGGAGATTGAACGGTGTCTAACCTCATTCCCTACGATTAGCTAAAATGTGTGCAGCTCACAGAGGTGCAAGTGCCGTATAAAATCCGAACATGTTGTTTGGTAGATTATTTAAAGATGGCGCTGTCCGCTTAGAAGAATGGTCTTCACAAGCCAAGTCGTCAAGGTACACATAAAAATGGGGATGCCTTCAGTGAGAAAGTTTACCTCCCTTGGTGCAGATCGCGTAGTTTATTATTTTTTTCGTCGTCGACCATAGAGTATCAATCAATATAACACATTACACCATCGAAATTTAGTAAAGTATTCTGAATTCAAATTACTTTTTTCAACAAGTTGAATAATATCCTTTATTCCACATGTGATCAAAACCCGATTCTGCTCACTGTTTTTGAGCAGCAACGTCGTCGTTTTCAAGCGAGAGTGGTAATAAATTATTCTAGCTTCTCATCAGCACACTTTTGTTCACTGCCAAACTTGTTACCCCCAAACGAGAGGGGTTCGTCATAAAATTCAGCCAAGTTTGTTAATTTTAATTGTATCATTTTGTATTCCAAGTTTTTGTGATAAATCATTAGCATCAGATAGCATTTACTGTCTTTTTGATGTCTATGTTCTTCACACGCATCTACTGGTTCTATGAATCCGCGGGGTCCCGTAGAGTTCATTTGTCGAGATGAGAAGACTTCTTGTAGACAAAGAATAACAGTACCTACGGACTAAATACAGACAGTACAGTTGGATGCCTGAATTAGATGTGGTCATCATCATTATCATCTAATTAGCTATGCACTGGTGGGAGTAGGCCTCGCATTGGTGCCACTTATTACGTTGGCTGATTTCATGCAGTTCATCGTGGCACTCTTTGCTGTATCGATGATAGCTAAAGTAATAAAATCCTCTGTTTTCTTTAAAAAAGTTCACCGACTTGCATCTCAGTATTCTCATTATACACAAGTACCCTAAAGGGATGTATTTTAATAAATTCATAAACCATTTTTTATCTGTGTATTAATTCGATCAATTTTGGAATTCGTCTTTTAAAGCTGCCTTCTACACTATTAAATGTAATCTATATTTATCTTTACGTGGTCTAGATTACGCAATTAATTTTTATTGTTATCTGTAAGTGGTAAAGCAATTACACAGCTGACTGTACATGCCCAGATGCCATGTTATTCGCTTCTGTTCCCACAGAAACCGTGATGTGGGAAGCTTACAGTGTTTAATGAATTAATTCAGTGTAGATACCTATACCTACTGAGACACTGCCAATTGTAGACTACCTACTCTTACACTCTTCCAGGACTTGCCATCTGGTCTGGACTTTCTTTATTCTGCCATTTCTTGTTATTACCAAAAGAGTTAACAGGGCCATTGTCTAACGTTTCGAGCTTATTGCAATTGTATATCTAGGACTTACCAAAAGTTCTAAAATTTTATAAATTTAAAAACTGGAAGTTAAAGCATGTACGTGCACACCGTCTTTACATCATTCCTAAACCCAAATCTGGAGTAGTTGCAGAATTTTGAAAACTACCCACAGCAAGCCAGCCATATTGAAATGTAAACCGCTCTAAAACTATTAACCCATACACTTGTAACCTGCACTTAAATGCAGACAACAAGTGCAATTTCTCTATCATCAATGTTCATAAACCTTACAACAATGCCAGATGGTTTATCAACGACATAACACGCGTGTGTTAATTTGGTGAAAGTGGCCCCACCGGTTGGGACTCCGCTCTCCCTGAAATGCCATTTAAGGTTGTGATTTTGGAACTTGATTTTTGGAACTCTGTCTGTAGGTCGAAAGTTGTTCCATTCTTTCAGCATGAAAAATGATCAGGAGTGGTCCGAGTGTACCCTTGATTGATTTGACTTTTGTTGATTACTGAAGCGATTACAATTTACATAAGTTTATGGTTACTTATGGTTATACGGTATGCGATATATATCGATGATATGAGTGATAAATAAAAAGTGGCTCAAATGAAAATGATCAAGGGGAAGCAAAACCTGATTAGTTGTAACACATTAAAACCTAATACTATTTCTGTCTATTACCTAACATTAAACATTCATAGAATCCTATTTGAAATGCAATCTCGTGGTCATTAGATACACGAAATCGAAATCATGCGTTGATACACCCACCGCACCGTGAGTTTCTCATGCACGCGACGTGAGGTCAAGAATGATGTTGTAAAGACGAGTAACAGTAACAACATTATAATAAAGTTTATGACATAAGATAATTTAACAGGTGTGAACAATAAGTTATGTCAGGCAATAACATTAACCGTCATAAAACTGGCGTCTACTCCTTACTGCCCTTACATTTTGATGATGGATTAGATATGGTTGTTTGCATACAAGCCACCGACGTTTTTCCAAGAAATCACAAAAAGTTATGAGTAACCAAGCTTCTGACTTGAGTAAGTGTAGTGCCTAAGGATCTAATGTGAGAAATGTTAAGATAGATCTCTATAATGATAGGTCTGTCTGACGATTGGCAGTTTTCTATGCTCAGTAAAAGTCAGCGCATTCCATGCATCCACAGTTTTTGCTCGTTACAAAGCGCGAACCATAACAAACTACATACTCATGTTAAATTATTACCTCACATTCCTCGATCGTCCTGTATTCATCTAATAACATATCGGATGCGGAAGTAGATATTTATTCATCAACCACTCAAGCAGAAATGTGCGATCAAGCTGAACTGACATATACTTATACAGCGCATTTCAAGCGAATTTAAACTCTGTTTCAACTGTAACAGCGTAGGTTGAATCCTGATAAAGAAATTAGTGAAATTCAACAGCTGTCAAAATTGAAGGAATGCAAGCGTACACGTCGGGGTCAATGAACGGATATTAATCAAGGCGACGGATTTTATGATTAATCGGAAATCAGCCGACCGTGGAAATGTAATTAATCGTATGATTACTAAGCTTTCTACATTGTTGCCGTCGTTTCACGGCGAACTAATTTTTCACATGGTGTTATTGTATTTATGCAATTCTGGTATAATAAAGTACGATACGTAATCGAGCATAACAAATAATAGAGTAGGGTTGAATTAGCTACAACCTTTAACTTGTAGACCTCGGTAAAAATATTTTTAATTTATATTTTTATATTCAAAAATTATAATTAATTCCTCATGATGACATTGTTTCTCTCATATTGATCACATTAACATTAATAACATTAAAATACGATTAGACTGGTGACCAACGCGTTGAAAGAATGACATAAAGAATCTTATAAATATAAAACAAATTACGTCCTAACAAATATCAAAGCATTTTGATGAGTTAACGGTATTACATAAGCATGTGTTAAAAAGCCATAATGCTTGTACAATAAGAGGTTTGAACCCGCCCGACACTGCTCACACAAAACTGCACGTAATGTGCTAGTTAGGTAACAATCAGTACTCAATTTCTAATAACAAATTGTGGGATGAACTTATAAGTCGTTTTGTAAAAGGATAATATAAAGCATTATCATGATTAAACGATATATCGGGTGTTGGCGTAACTAAACATTTGATTCTTATTTCTGTTGAGTACCCACTCTTAAAACTTTACAATACATTAGCAATACAAGAAGCAAAATCTTTTTTGACTACCTCTGTGGCGCAAAGGGCAAAAGTCCGACAGAAGTGTAACAGGTGTGAACTGTCTTATGTTTTTTCTATGTACCTATTTAAAAATATTTTAATAGTCTATCTAGTAGTGTGTCTAGTACCCATGCATGACACAAGCTTTGTTTACTTTGGACACATTCCTTGGGTCTAAATATTGCTATGCGGGTCCAAAACCTACAGCACAAAGACCCGAGAGAGCTAATCTACAGGCGAGGGCTACATAATCCCGGATATCATCTATTATATTATTTTATCTATTTTGTATATTTTATCTATTATATAAAGTAATAAACTTTAAAGTAGGTAAAGCTGGATATATCTACAGCGAGGACTACGGCGGATATTATCATCTGTTATCTTAAGTTATCTATATATTACATTAAAGTAGGAAAAGTTGTAGGTCCACTGAATTCTAGAAAGCAACACACTACAACCAGATGTAATTAAGTCCATGGTGGGATAATGTAATACCCGATATTGTCCTTAGCTATAAATCATGTGAAAGCTCAACCGGCTCTTGGCCACTTTCTTATTCCTTACAACTTTTATGTGAATTAACCTTGACATAACGAGAAAATGAATATCAAGTTGTAACCAGTTCTTAGACGACTGGTCAGTGTCCCATGTTCCATCGCATACTACCTTATAATGGAGATAGTTTATTTAATCGACACCAAGTTTTGTGTGTAGTCTTTTGTGTATAGGTTTCAAATGGTTCAATAAATCGTGATCATTTTGGAGTCTATGTGACAACTGGGTGGATTTTAATGTTGGTATGATATTTATTATTTAACATATGTAACGCCACCGAAATTTTCTTAATAGAAGACGTGGAAGAGCAAAAACACTTAATACAAGTATATTATTATACTTAAAGGGTGTTTTCAACTATGGTAAAACTATTTGTATCTTTTATTACAGAATAAACATTTGTATTGTATTGTATTGGTATGTAATATAATATGTAGGTAAATTTTAAATCATAATTTAGTATACCGTTGCGTCCGTGCGTGACGTTGGGGAATGGGCGTTAGGACAGAATACGTATAAAGTGTTTTGATTAATTATTCAACGCATTCATTCACTGCCCAGCCTCGGCGGCGGTGCGCGGAGGGGCACGCCGTCCTGCCGCCACATCAAAGACCTGCAGATGGACCATGTGCGTCTTGCGTGGGCCTTGAAAGTTTAGTGCTAGTTTGATTAAACGGAGATACAAACAAAACAGTGTAAACAAAAGTTGGCTAGTTTAGTTATTGCTTACAATGACTACTCCAGATTACTTACGGCCCCAATTCTAAGTCAAAATGCTAGGTTAGGATAGTTACAAGTTTTTTTTTGAGGGATGATAAAATGCTATGTGTGTTATAGATGTATTAACTAAATGATTATTTTTATTTTTTCTTTCATGTAATTATTATTATTATTTTAATGGTATTTTATTTTTGTAATGTTTGTGAGGTAATCTATTGCATTGGGTGCCTGCGCCTGTAAAGATAGATTTGATGATGAATAAATAAATAAATAAATATTAATTTTCCTCAGCTACATTTGTTATAATGAGCTTTATTTTCTGTGTTAGTTATAAGTTTTAGTATCACTTAGAAGCATTTATTATAAGTATTCAATAGTAAGAGTTGCACAATGAAAACTTAATATTAATCTTACTTGCGGTAACAATCCCGGTAAAAGCAAATATGAACCTAAAAGTAGCCGGAGGTTAGAGCCCTCGTGTCTAAATACTGTTAAGTTTAATGTAAACTTAGTTAGAGCGAGGTGTCACTATCTTTGACACGTATAGGTTCACTACAAGTATGTGTGTACTAAAAATCTGTACCTAATCGTTAGGATTCATTAATTAAAAAGTCTTTGAGTATAAAAAACATAAAAAAATAGGGTTGTTTGGAATTGGAAAGCTCATAATGATTCCTTTCGTAGAAATCCGTGCATATGCATGCGGATGTCTAATTCAAGTTCACCAAATCTTTATTTCCGTAATAGTTACATTTAAATAATTATAAGAATTTGACTTAGAATAATACAAATTAAATTAATATAAATAATAAATTGACATTTACTGTTGGTAGCTATTTTTGACAATTTTGGTACTAGCACAAGTGCTAAGGCTTTGGGACTTAAGAGCAAGGGATTTCAAAGTAAAAAGTCCATTATGGCATTTAGTCCTACAACCAAAATTACCTTAAAAAGGCCAGCAAGCAAATCGTCCACTCTCTCTTTCTAGCCACTCTCATACCTTTTACAGGACCTCCTGCGGTCACCTGACTTATAGCTAGATCTGAATTTAAACAACTCACCGATTCAACAGCGTCTCAATAAGATGCGCCGAGTGTGGCAGCGCCTCCACCAGCAGGTCAATGGGCAGTTCTGAGACCACGCTCTGCAGCACGCCAGGTCCTAGCCTCGCCAAGATGGCGGCAGCTTCCCTGAACTGTCGGCCCTCAGCCAATAGCAGCACGCGACGTAGAGCGAGACGAGGAGAGGTGTACGTGTTCTTCTCTCTCTCTCGCTCCCGTCGGATGCGCTCGCGACTCTCGTTCATGGTAGAGGTTATCCCATACTGGGGTTCTGTGGAAGAAGAAGGAAGTTTTAAGTGGAAACATCTAGGACATTATTTGATGTTTGTGATGACTACAAAGGACTTTTCAACGCAAAATATTTTACCTATTCCACAAATCCACTGTGACTATCCTGTGGAGGTACATATATAATCGAACATATTTTTAGGGTTTCGAAGATCGGAGACCGGTTTCGAAACCCTGATGATATGGCTTTTTCCTTTTTTCCATCGTTAATGTCTCAACAACTACAACAGCAAATAACTTGAAATTTAAAATAATAAGAAATACATTTCGTGGTCCTGTACATATTAAAACATAAAAAAAATAAAGTGTAATTGGGGTTTCAAATTAAAGGTATCGGTTTGTAAATCTCACAACAGTTTTTAAAATTTTTTATACTTTTTGAGATCCCCCCCCCCCCCCATCCCCGAAGTTTGCAGAGTAATCCATCTATAATGTATGTAGCGTTTGTAGATATGAATCTATATTTTACAGGAAAAATATAGAAAAGACTGTGAGTAGAACACTTTTTAAATAATTGCCAAAAAGTGGGGGGATAATTTTCAAAAGGGTAGCCTATTAAATGAAAGGTATCAGTTAGTACATTTTAAACCAGTTTTAGAAATTTCCTCCCCCCTCCGAAAAAACTCGAAAGTTTTACTATTACCCTCTATCTCCGAAGTTTGCAAACCAAGACATCTGAAATGTACATTTTAGGTAATCAATAAATACCAGTCAATAAATAGAAGTCTCTAACCGGTACTCTTAGTACATATCAGAACCTGGGAGAGTCGTAGCAAAAGCTTTCGGCGCTATAAAACAAGGAGTTGAAATTAAGTCTAGATTATTAATGTTGTTTAAACCAACATGCAAAATAAAATATGAACTTCCTCTAAACAAGAAAGCTTCTCCAAGAAATAATTTTGCAATTGAGATTTAGAGGACATTTAGAGGACGACAAACAGAACTTTAATTTCAACATTAATGCTTCAAACCCAGAAGTCATTGCACTCCTTTCATAATGGATGCCCACCGTTACAGATTAGACAAAATCTGACAAAGAATGATTCCACATCGAGAGGTGACCAGGCGACAGGTGGTCTGATTTAGATTTGGTGCAAGTAACAGAAGTTTAGTGGCCAAGACCACTAAACTTCTGTTACTTGTTGGTTGCTGAATTGTACGGAAGATGGTTTAGCATTCTATGTACTATAGGTTCTCCTAATTACGAATGCGACAGCAATTGAAAGTGATAGTAAGCCTTACAAAATCAAGCGGTTGGTTATAAAAATAAGTCGACGATATAATTTTAATTTAGGGCTGAATTAATTAAGCAGCAACTCTAAAAATGTGTCAGGGATCACCAAACTATACACTCAAATGAAACTACTGACAAATATTTCCAAATAGGTTTATAAATAGAACAAATATCAGAACTTATATTAAACTACGAACACACCACGCCTCCTCTTGCACCTCTTACCACTCAACCAGTGATTATAACTGTTCGCATTATTACTGACGACAAAGCACGCCGCGACCACCAACCGCTGCCGTCAGAGCCGTCCAACGAATTTAGCAAGTTACCTTAACTGCAGATATTGTGGATGTGGTTTGCAATTTTTAGTAGAATCACTTGAAGAATATTTGCAGATGATTCAAATGAACCTGGATAGTTAACCGTTCAACAGTAAATACCTTAGTTTCTAATATCTGTGGTAAATACAGTTGAATGCTTAACCCATTCACTGCCCAGCTTCTGGTGCGACCTGACGAAACGCGCCGCGTTGCTTTGATAGAACGTGTCGAATACGGGCATGTGCGTCTTGGTCAATGAAAGTGTTAACTATCCAGATAACAGACGCCATGTTAGCTGAAGGGATCGAATTGAGAACAAACTAATTCGGTGACAAGTGCATGCGGTATAGGCTACCCTGCCCACGGGAAGGGTTCTAATAATCATACAAAACAATTCAGTGCAGCTAGAATACGACGTTAATTTTTTTTATTTTTTTTTTACTTTTATTGTTAACAAAATGAATTGATAGACTTTATTTTGTATTATCTAGTTTAGTAATACGGAAACTCTTGATAAATATGGCCGCCGCGCCGCCTTTCGGCTAAATAAAGCAAATTTAAAGAAAAAAGGTATTTGTTACTATAGTGCAAACCCTCACACTCAGGGTACCACTAACGGCGCAGCGGCGCTAGAGTCCGAAGAAAGTCCCAAAGTTCCTACGTCACTTGACATCGTGGTGTAATTGGTTCCCGTACTGAGGGAAGAATGCGGGTTCAAGTCTCGTCGAAGTCGATTATTTTTGGTATATATTTGATTTCTTAGAAGCACATATAAGTTACAACCGAGACATCAAAAAAGTTCGTCGCTCAGCGTGATGCACAGTAACGATGAAGCTACTGTGTGCTGGTTTTATGCGACACCTAGAGGGCGCAACGTAAAATAAGAACAAAGAATGTAGGTACACAAAAAACTCAATATTTACAAGGGGAAACGAAAATAAAGGTAAACTATATGTAACCTAGCTAAATCAAAACGCTTTTGTAGAGATTCGATGCTATGACATTAAATCTAGGCAAGGTAGGCCTCGATTTACCTCTTACTAGGCCAACTAAACTACAAGTTCATAACCGAGGCTATTAACCCAAAAATACCGCATTATTTCTAAAACCGGTCCGCCTGCCTATCATCTAAGCCCAAAGATCATAGAATGAGTTAAATCTGGTGGAATCCAGTTTTTGTCACACTTCCGATGTTGATTTTTAAGTTGTTTTTAGTTAGATTTAGGGTTGTCTCATTCTAGCTAGTAGAAAAAAAAATTAGTAACGCACGATATTTTTATTCTTAATCGCTCTCTCTAGTATAACTATACTTAAACATAGTTAAAGTATAGTAAATAAGTATTTTATTATAGTAATTCTAAAAGAAAATCTGTGCCGTGCATTATTTACTAAGCAATAATTATTCCATTAAAATAGCGATAAAAGAAATCACATCCATTACAATGTCCTTTTGGGTCTTTGGAGAATGTTAGAACGATTTTTTTTAATTCATATTATCTATCTTCGTTCTCATAAATTATATCTTCTACCAGTCATGATTTACGGTGCCAACCCTACAAAATTAAACTCATTTCACACCCATTGTTCATACAACTATGTCTGTCCGTCCGTTATAACGGCTCATCTGGATTCAACACTTCAACCGCCCAAAGTGATCAATTCGCCCAGGGCAGTGGGGCAAGTGGCGAGATGTTAATACTTAATCTGTCATTATTCATTAAAGATGATAATAGTCATTGCAGTGATATGTAGGAATGTACGAATCGTAAATGGCCACAGGTGGGCATCATTAGAAAGAAAGAAAATCATTTTCAAAGGTTGACGACAATCCGGAAGGCCGTCACCGAAAAAAAAAGTTTTTTTTCGCTTTCTACAAAGAATGTTTCTAGCTAGTAAATTTTTTCTAGTAGTAATTTTGCGACCATTGTAAACCATTTGATATAAACCCATGCTTAAACTAATTTCGATTCAATCGTCGTTTTGGAGTTAAATCATTATTTTGATTTTATGAACAAATCTTTTACATGTCAGTAAACTCCAAAACGACAATAAAATTATGATTCGTTTTTTTGCATGAGTTCATAGCGAAAGGCCTAAAAATGTCGCAAAACGGCCTACTAGCTGGATAGATAACTTGTAGAACAAAAAAAAAACAGTTTTTAGGGTTCCGTAGAAAAAACAGTTTTTAAGATTCGTCTGTCTACCTATTGTGGTGTATGAGATACAGCCTAGAGAAACGAAGAGAAAAAAATTGCCACAAATTCACATTTTTTTCATGGAAGCCTCCATTAATTTGGATATTTATTTTATTTATATTATTTGTTGTTATTGTGGCAAAAGAAATAAACATTCTCTGAAAATTTACGTGATATTCTTTTGTATGTATTTTTATTTTTATTTACTTACGGTTCATGAGATTGTGACAGACGGTCGGACGGACGGACGGACAGCGAAGGATACGTTTTGACCCTTTGGGGGTCAAAAATTTACAATTTTACAAAAATGTGATTTTTTGGCTAATTTTGCTCTTTGTTTCTCTAGGCTGTATCTCTTAAACCACAATAGGTAGATACACGAAACTTTCTCTATATAAGTAACACTTCAATTGTAATAATAACAAATACTAAAAATATAATAAAGTACAAAATATTAAGTTCTTTTATAAAGGTGCCTGATTTTTACGGTATGGAACCCTTCGTGTGCGAGTCGACTCAACTTGGCCGTTTTTTTATTTTTCTTTTTAAGACCGGTGACCACACTAACGATCTCTGTAGTGCAGTGGGCGTGTGGTCGACATAGATGAATGAGATTTCAGTTTCCACTGGTACTAGTGATAACAACATTTGCCCCGATGAAATTACACAAACGAAGTTGGAAATAAACGATTTTAAATTGTTTTAATAATTATCAACCCATCCATGTTGAAGGATCGAGTGCATATTTTTTTCCGTTAAATTATTTTTTGTTTAATTCTTTTGGTATTTGCCTATTCATCTAGGTACCTATTATGCATTATCAATTATCATGCCTACATGCAGCGGGACAATACAGCCAGCGTCTTCGCTATGCTTCCGATTGATATTGATATGGATCAGTTGAGCTAGAGCTACCTCTAATTGTTTGCAACAGTCTGCAGTTATCTCAACTGTTTCATTTGTAAAATACTAGTCCCAATTTTGTTTTTATTATTTATCTGTGTATATCTTTGTTAGTAAAGAACCTACTTATGTCATATTTTACCATAGATCTAAGTAAAATCTGTAGATATGGTACGTTCTCCCGACGCTTACTCAACAACTGGCTTGTGTTACAACTATCACAAACACGCGCTCACAGTTACATTTCCAATCGTGCAATAATTATTTAACTATAATATCTATATACAATATAAAAGAAAGTCGTGTTAGTTACACTATTTATAACTCAAGAACGGCTGAACGGATCTCGGTGAACTTTGGCAGCGAGGTAGATGGTATCCCGGGGCCGGACATAGGCTACCTTTTATTCCGGAATAAAGCGTGCGAAGCCGCGGGCAGCAGCTAGTTATATTATAATTACCGACTATGACTGAGGTGGGTAGACCTAATTGCACCTAATTTGAACCTTCACTTTCGAGAAGCTAGTAATCTCTTCTCCCGTTCTTTACTTAGATCGATGTATTTTACCCTTCTTTTCGTCAATATATCAATATAGCTTGTCTGCTTAAAATTCATGTTCGTGTATCGGCCTACTGTTCTGACACTGTGGTGTCTGAATCAATTAACTTAAGTAGGCGAGTATGTGCTTTATTTACTTAACGCCCGTTATGGACATTAACCTCAAGTACCGTCATATGCTTATACGACTAAAGGTTGTCACAGATCTGGATCGCACCAAGGCCACACAGCACACAAATGTCCATTTAAAATTGAGATGTAGACAGCTCGCGTGCCACTCGCATAAAGCTTGCGGTAAGTCATTATTTTTGTCGCTGTAAAATGTATTTTAAGATTACGAGTTAAAGCCCATAATGGAATGCTTATTTTTGTGATGTGCGGTAGTGGTGCTGTATGTATGCTATGTACTTAAAATGTTTTTCTAAACATCATTATTATGCCGTTGTAATGCGGTTGTACCATGTTAGTATTTCGTTGGTTATGATTGCAGGTAAAGTTTAACAGCTCGTTCGTGCAGCATCGCACACGTTTTTCTGGTTAAGCTTATAATACTCCAGGTTTCGAACTACATCTATGCAAGATTTCAGTCTATTTTGTTCAATAGTTAGCGTTAAAACGAATCAAACATCAAACCTCTAGACAAACATCCAAACTTTCGCATTTATAAATTAATGCTCCACACTCACGTGGGCTAAATCTGCGATCTCCCAGAAACCCATCGTCTCCAAGATGCAGTCTACAGCAGGACTTAGGAAGGGGCACAATCAGGTAGATTTGAAATCTCCATGCTTCTTGATACGCAGGTTGGTGGCGGGTAAACACGAACGAACCTACTTTATGTTTGAAGAACACTAAACTTTTTCAGGGTCATGGTCCAAGAAAACAACGTCTGGCACTCCGAGAGTGACGCATGCTACGTCACTATCCAGTTGCCACTTAATTCAACAAAACACAGAAGTAGAGAAACAATGCACAATTTAAATAAATACATAAAATACCTAATTAAATTGTCAATTATTAACAATCTTTATTGACAAAGAAAATTACAATTGAATAATAAAAACAAATTAGAAGTAGTATTTACAATTAAAACAATTAAGCTAACTGCAGACTGTTGCAAACAATCTACCTACAGGTAGATTGTTTTAGGTAGCTCAACTGATCCATATCAATACCAGTCGAAAGCGTCAATTTTGTTTGTTAGATCAGTCAAAACCGTTTTAGTTAAACACGAGTAATTGTTATAGATTATTGTAATTGCTCCACAAAACCACACAATTTTATTAGATTCGTACAGGTAATTTATGGAGCTCGGGGAGTTACGATCTTACGCTACTGGCAACACCAGAAAACAGATTCGTCTTCTCATTCACCGATGGCGTCGATGACGTACTGCTTGTGTTAGTATGTATACCATATTCCGCGTCATTGATACTAAGGACAGTAATAACGGTGTTGTTTTGATTATTCAACATCAACATTTCGGCACAGTTGCATGCGCCATGATCACGAAATAACTGAAATCACTGCGAGTGTTATTGTTATTAGTATACCGATCTACCCTCATTTTTTCTCTTTTGCTACGAATATTACAACTACCGGTTTCTTTTTATTTAACCCGACACCTTCAACCGTCATTAAGTTTTAAGTAATTCGACTCTAGCTGTCACTGCGATGTAAACTAGTATTTTAATGCTCGAAATATTCCCACGTCGTCGCGTCGGTTGCTTTCTAGTGACGCAAAGTGGAGATCGGACCGATAAGATTCTATGAATTTAGTAAAAAGTTTAAATTTATTGACCTTACAGACAATTAGACCTACTTCTGCATTAAGGAACCAATTCACACGATGTTAGTTTTGAGATAATGCAGATTTTGTGTAAAAGTGGTGTAGACTAATCTGTGAGTCAAATTTTTACTAGGTAAACAATATTTTTCAAAATGCAAAATTTTTCAAAATGATGTTTGTCTTTCAATTGCAATTTAATTTCGAAGGAAAATATTAATATTTTAGTTTTTTGTTGCCAACTGACCGGTTCCTTAATGTACAATAACGTAAATATGTTCGTTGGTTTTGCATAATACTATAGACAAAAAAAAAAGATTTTTCAACTAAACTCAAAACTCACATAACCCTATTATAGGTTATTTATTGAAAAAATCACCAAGAAATACAAACATCACAGATAGTATAAGGTTTTAAAGTGGCTTTTAAGATTGAACTCAAATTTTATTTTAAATTTCATATCATCCTTCATTTTTAAATTAGTACACCTAATGAGATGATAGGGAATCATCTTCGATGCTTTCACCAACAACTAGGTTCACGTAAAAACTATATTATGTATGTAACGAAATCAGATGGGCTACACTTATAAAATCAGTTTTTAAAACCCATGTTTATTTCTAATAACAAAAAGGAACCAAGACGTTTGCGTGCCGTCGTTCAACTGGTGTTTGTGGGTTGGTATCTTTGTCGATTTATTACTTTGTTAAGTTAAAATTGCCCAATCGTTATGAAATTTACAAGGCTGATAAAAGGCCCGATTTTAAAATTTTCTGAGTACTTAACTCAATGACTGATAAGCTCATGCATGACTGTATGTACCTTATTGCAAAAATAGGTCCAAAATGACGATATTAAGGTATTTTTGTTTTTCGAAAATTGGCTTATTTTATTTCCCCCCTTTAACCCTCACCTTCAGGGTTAAAGGGGGGAAATGAATTCACCCTCCAGGGGGAAAACCGGAAACTTTATTTAAATAAATTCAGAATTCTCCCTCGTTTTTTCCTTTTCCACTTTTCCCCTACGAATTTTATTTGTATCCAAAAAAGCGCGCTCCCATGCTGAGTGGAAGGTTGCGGGTTCAAGTCCCGTCGAGGACGTACATGACTGGGATATCATTAAAAAAATCGCTGTGAAAAAAATCAAACTTGGATACGATGATCAATTTCTAACTAAAAAAATATTAAATTAAAAAATCTACAACATTTCATACGTATTTACGTATGAAAATGTTGACGATTTTTTAATTTGCATGCTAGAAATATTTTTTGAGTTAGAAATTGATCATCTTATCCAAGTTAGACTTTATCACAGCTCTTTTAACATTTTCGTTGTAGCTGAGTTCATAGAATAACTTCTAAAATTAACAAGATAGACGCGACATTTGACGACCTTTGACATTTCCTTAGAAAGAACGGTGTATTCCCGTAGTCCCCATTGTCACTGTCCCATCGACGCGTGCAAAGTCACCGTCAGAAACTAGTCGCATTCATTCATTGATCACTTCAATGAATGAAGTGATTGGCACTTCCGTATCTTTTGACACACTAAATAGGTTTTAGTCTTCTACATAGGTCAATGCACTCAAAGCATGATAACTTAACACTGACGTTTCTAAATTAAATTTGCAATAAAATTTCTCAAGCTGGACAAGATACACTATAAGCGGCTGGTAGGACTAGTTTGCACGCATTGATTTCACTCCAGCCGGTAGGTTGTTTTAGTATCGGGCCATAGATATAAAATTATAAAATTATAATTAAATATTGCAATCATTTCATCAGTATAAGATTGGCACACCTACGAACCATCTAAATCTAAGTTCAAGTTTGCATCAATTCGTAATACACAATCTTTGCAAACAACGACACAAAAATATTTTTGAATGGTTATGTTTTTTTTTTAGCTTGGTAAGTTTTTTAGGTTTACCTGAGTTAATGGCACGTCATCTTGTAATAGTTGTCTTTTTTTTTTAATGTAAAATTATTATCCTTCTATTAACAAAAAGGTGAAAGTTTGCTAATTTGTGAGATGTTTCGGCGAAGACAAACCCAAATCTATTGAACTTTTAATCTCGGAAAAATGCATGCAAAACCGCAGGCAGAAGCTTCTGCCGAAATACCGAATTCGAACAAGTTTCCTTTTAACTACATTTTATTGTATTTCCAAGTTTTAATAATCAGAAATGAAAATATTATTAAAATAGTAAAAAAGGAAATTCGTTTCCCTTCCTTGTCCTCGTAGAAAGTCATAATGATGAAACCTCTTCATTTTCTCTACACAACTCACAAAACAAGCATCCGTGGCTTCCACAAGAGACGATCGTAAACTCTGCATTTCTCAGAGAGTGATGTCGTTTTCACCTCTAACTTTACAGCCACTTCAATTTACGCAAGCTGTTTTATTACACCTTATAGTTGGGACGTAAACAATAAACATAAAGGTTTAGTCCGCACTTGATCAGAATAAGATGAGACCATTTCGAACTGGTACACGCTCAGTCGGACATTTATTTTGCTTTCTGAGCCGGCAGGGGAATGCTGGACAATAAGTCCAGAAATCCCTTTCGCAGGTGATTATTGGAATAAGCCTTATTTCACAATGTTCCATTCATATCCCATTTTAAAAAATAGTTATACGTTCAAAGAAGGCCTACGCGGTATTCGCTACCCAGAGCGGTAGTGAAATTCAAGTGAGTATGCGGTAATACTACTGTCACTAAAATACTTATACTCGACGGAATACCGCAAACCGCGCTAAACCGAGCGCACAATCCAAGCAAAACTTACCGCCACCGCTCTGGGTAGCGAATACCCGGATTACCGCATTAAGCTGACTCGGAAACAGTCGTGCGATTACGCTACAATCTCCCATTCCCAATGAGTGGGGCATTCGGGGAGACTGCGTATCCTACCAGAAACGTGACGTAAAATAATTAGGTATTTGACAAAGTTCCGACGGCGCGGAGTATAGAAATATCTGAAGAAAGTGCATTTTCTAGAAATGCAAGAATGTTTTAATGCTTGCAAAGCATTTCTTAGTTTGCAGGGAAGTAATTATGGTTATTATTGTTATAACAGCTGATTAAGCTGCAGTTAGTTGACTATGAGGAAGGAAGGGATGCGTTGACATGCGAACTAACATGGGAAATGAAATGAGGTTCATTAAGCATTGAAAGATAATACAACTTCAAATGAATGGCATGTTCCACACATTTTATAAGCTTACGAGTAGCTGTAAGTTTTCCCAAAATTCTTTAACACTTTCATGGCCCTCGGCACGCATGTCCATCTCCGGGTGCTGCAGACGGCGGCGGCGCGCCCTGCGTGTCGCACCGCTGGGGCTGGGCAGTGACTGCGTTAAATAAATAAATGAATAAGGAGGAAGTTCTTAATTCCGCTGTTTGTATTAATTTTGTTGAGATTATCTTCGCCAATGGTTAATCAATTTCGACGATGATTTCGCGTTTGTACAGAGAATGGTCCCGAAGTGATCTCTTTTATTCCCAAGGGAATATTACTATATTTTGTCGCGTTAATCTTTATATATTTAAAATATAAATATTAAGAAATTTGAAGTCAGTTTTTAGTATTGTAAAAAAAAAAAAAGCTGAATACGGCAACGAGACTCGGGACAAATATAGTAAACATCCTATCAAAAATATCCATTAAACCCAAGCTACAGAAGCTAGGAAACCAATAATGTTTACCACACCATCTCCAATGGAGCATGGCGGGCATGCTTCATAGGACATGGCGGTCAAGTCCCCGGCTGCAGTGAGAGCATCCGTGTTGTGGTTACAGGAAGACAAAATTCCGATCTAACTATAGCATAAGAAATTTACCTTTAAGGGACTCTAGAAAACGCCTTATAATAGGATAGGGCATTTATGGTCTTACAACAGACCCTTATTGGCTCAGAGAAAAAAAGCAGAGCTTCCACCACCGAACTGACATGATTGAAAATTCGGTCCTAAATAAAGGAGATGAAAATACTTCTCTCACGTAATGCTATCAGATCGAGTTGAAAATGTACTAGGCGAGCAGAAGTTTATTGGAGTTGAAAAAACTCGAGTAGGTTTAGAATGAAAAAGCAATTATCGTTGTTTTAATGAAGCAAGGAACGTGGAGGATAAGCCTACCAGCTAAGACATCACCTAGGAGAATGGACCCCCATATAACATCTTGTTACTCTGGTAATATAAACGTGGAAGAAGTATTGCGTTGTGTTTTCTTTTCAATATTACTTCTCATACCTCTAATGAACTTATGCATGCCTAGTACTTTTTCAACTATGGTACCTAACATTTTGTACTAGCAATGTTGTTACTGATTGTAATTAGGCGTCGGACGAGTAGGGAAAGAGACGAAATAAACCACGAGACGAGATAAGGAGCCTAACTAAAGTGACGTGTTAAAGATTAAGAGATATATTATAATAGGGATGTTTTTATCTCTGACTGTACCTTTTCACCTTTCAGTTCACTTAGGTTCTTTTATAAATTTGTGAGTTGAAACGAAAATCTTAAAAACAGCCGGTGAGAAACGAAACAATTATTATTACTTTTAGCTTGTGGTGCGAACAATTTGGTGCGAAACAGCGCTAGGTACACCCTTAAAGAACGTTGCAAAAATTACAAACAATAGAGCATCAAATTTAATGTTCTTTTAGCATTTGAGTGATAAATGGTGCGTTCCTTGTCGACAGTGGGAGCGAACGGAACGAAATTGAAATTTAATGGAATAACGTTCTATTGGTTTTTTTCCTTGAAACTGTCAAAAATCTGATCCAGCTGGAGCCATCCACCAGAGATGCACCCAGAGATCAGTTACATTAGGTACCTGAATGACGCTGTGAAGCAATCGCCAAATTTTCTGCCATGGATGCAGATTTAGGTTTACCTTCTTCTTCACTTCTCTAAACGACTTCGAATTTTGTTGAAAATACTAAGTACCTAATGAATATGGGATATTGGATGGAAGTAAAGTAAACTCACCATTTACAAAGCAATCCAATCAAAACACAAACACAAAAATCCAAACACAACACTGAAACTCCAGAATAAGTTCGCCAAAGTCAAACCGTCTTTATTGCCAACAACACACAGTTCAAAATTACTTCTAACTATTTTCAGTTGTAGGTAAATTCTCGGAGGTTCATAGAATAATCGTCTTTATTTTGTAAAAGATAAGGTAGGTTTTGTATAACATGCGCAAATACGTGCGCCGCCGGCCGAATGCGCGGGAAATGTGAAGCTTCTGGAGAATACGCGCTCTGTGAAAGCTTGGATGGTGCTGTGCGAGATGGAGCTATTCTTAGAAAATTAATTATAAAAGTTGTTTTTACATAAAGAACTCGACTCGTAGATAAAGAGAGCGAGACAGAGAGAGAGAGAGATAATTGTTTTACCCGAAGCAATAAAAAAAAGGTAAATAATTTTAAGTAGGTTAGAGTATAAGAAATCAAATAAAAACGTTAGGGTAGAGTAAATCACATTAAGACTTAGAAGAGTTTCGTTTGATAACCGGGTTATCAAACGAAACATAACTCTGTGTGTGTTTTTGCTTCTTCCTCTGTGTGTGCTATGTTTTAATCAGAATATAAAAGTTTATAACATCGTAGGTATGCGGAAACAAAATAACCTCCAGGATTATAAATAAACACGTTCGTTTGTTTACCGTATAGGTACCACACACACGTGCTGCCATTTAACAAAATCTATGTGTGGTATTTATAGGCATTATATAAACTAATTAATCCGCATATAATTTTCTGACGTAACCATATCGTATTTTTTTTAAATCTACTGAGAGAACTAGGTACTTATTTCTGTGACTAGAAGTAGTTCTCTTGATAATTTCATATAAAACGCTAAAACTATTTTACTGAAATGTGTACCTTTCTATATATAAAAAAATAATTATTATAACCTCGGAATGAGCCTGTTAAAGTTATGTGTTCCTAGTTTTTGAAACAAACTTAGTTAGTCACTTTAATTAAAGAAAAACTTGCGTTGGCGTATGCAGTTATGCGGATATAAGCAGTTTTTGCAAAACAACACAAATCAAAATACATAAAAATGTTTCGATACGAGTAAGTTTAGTGTGAATTAAACAAGCTAATAAAGTCTACTTTATCTTCATCATACCTATGCCTATACTAATCTTCTGCTGGACATAGGCATTCCCTAAAGAGGGCCGTAGCGCCCTGTATTCATCATAACGCATCCACCATCTGCTATCATTTCGCAGGTCATCTCACTTGGCCGGAGGGCGTGTTACACTACGTTCTAATCTACTTACCTACCATTAAAGCCTGACTGACTGCATCTCGCATCCTGTCGTCCAGCGACAGGTGGCGAGGCGAGCTTCCGCACAGATTTCCCTGATTGATTCACGCTGCGTGCACGCACAGATTGATCTACGTACCTCTGCGGGTTCGATTCTCATCTGTGACTGGCGTTGTTGACTTCTTTTGGTTTTATACGGCTTTACTTTGCCTTTTCGTTAAATAAGCATGGTGATTTGTTAACACAGAAGTGTCAGTAAGTTTCTGCTCGCCGATAAATGAATAAAAATATATTTTTATTCACTTCAAAATCTATTGCCAATTTATTTATTTAAATACTTTATTGCACACATTTAACAAAAGTATACAAAAGGTGGGCTTAATGCCGATGGCATTTTCTACCTGCCAACCACATATGGTAGAAATAAAACAAAAAGGCGTGCTATAATTAAACTAAGCTAGATAAACTACAGCAATTAATAATAAAACTTGCACTATATAATAATACATATACTTTATATCCATATATTACATACATATAAGTAAGTATTATAATATATATTTATATATATATATATATAAATATATATTATAATACTTACTTACTTACTAGGTACTTAGGATTATGTAAAATCCTACAAAAAACCAGCAACAAAAAGTTCCTGTAATAGGAAACCGGGTAACAAACAAATCTAATGATTTCAGGAAACGATTCACCTATAAGATTACCACACATCAACCCTATTAACGCACATCATAATTTAGCTGTAATCCTCATCCGACATAGCCTCGTAACGAGGTTATGTATACTTAAACCTACCTACATAACGTACTTTACCTACTATAATGCTTTATTTATGTTATGTAATAATGTCACGCTTCGTGGGCATAAGCAGGGTTAACACTTCCTTACGCGTTCTTCGGAAATTACTTAGATATTAAACTTAATAAGTATAGATTTGCAAATTCTTTAGCTTGCCACTCCATCGTCACATCTTGACTTCATCCACTGCTGGATTTCTATCAAACATTTGTGGGTCGATACAACTATTTGTAAAATTAGTTTCTATCGCCGCCGCTGAATGGCGTGCGTTCAGTTTCGCCTGATGCAAGTTTTAAACGACGCGACATAAGCATTGTGCTTAAAAGTGCATTACTCACATGGGAAGCTACTTATGAGCGGAGTGAGATATGGTATGGTGATAAGAGCAGGTCAATAATTTCCGTTTTTACAAGCTTTTATCAAACATGCTCTGTTACTATGTGGTGTGGGACAAATTTTGCAACTGAATTTTAGGCCATATTGAAATTTGGCATAATTATGTAAGTTCGTTGACAATGTGTTTCGAGCTGGTTTATAAGGCCATAGGAACTCTTAAGTTTGGGTTTGTTAGATATGTCTTCCCAAGCACTTTGGTCCTAGATGATATAAATAATAATGTTCGCTTCTTTACTTTATTCTAGATATCGCAGCGACAGAAATCAAAAATATCACTATAATTCCAGTCTATTTTAGTTTTAAGTAGGTATTTGACTTTTTCTAAGTGTACCTACATCTATTTTAGGTGATTACGGATATAAACAATTTTGTCTTTTGACTTTTTTGACTTACCCATCCAGGCAGCCAGACAAAAGGTCTAGTTTAAAAGCTCTGTCACAGGGAAATCACAGGAAATGCAGCAAAATACCGATATGTTTAGAAAATTATATAATTTATTCATGGTAGAGTCCATTAGGTAGACACTGGTACTCGCTCTAAGCAACCGATGCGATGGTCGAACCGAGGTGCTAATTCCACTGCTAAACAACTTTCTCAATACAATACATTGTGAAGACGGCAGAGGCTCTAAGTATGAGCTGTCTGTCTGTCTGTCTGTCTGTCATAAAGTGTAAAGTGTAGTGACCTAGGAAAAGCTATGAAAGTGAATTAAGTAAGTGTTTACCCTTGCCGTTTGAAATAAGTGTAGGTGTTTGACTGGCTAGTTGGTCTAGCAGTTGCGTATTCAACCACTGATAGTGAGGTCCTAGGTTCTAATCCCGAGTCGATCTAAAATTGCTATATTTAGTTTCCCCTTGGCTTAAGTCAGGAATTTGGCGGTGTTCCACCCCCATGCCTCGGACAGCACGTCAAGCCGTTGGTCCTGCGCCTGACCTCTCCCCGGTTGTGTCGGTCTGTCGTCCCATCGGATTATGAGAGTGAGGGAATAGAGAGTGCACATGTGCTTGCGCACACAGTTGTATCCTGCGCACATTGCCTAATAAATTAATGTAGGTAGCGAGTATGAATTGAGAAAGCAAACGAAATCGAATTAATTCTGACGATTGAATTCTTCAATATTAATTTTTTTCTATGCACTGTTTCGCTAATAAATTTGTCAATATCTCAGGGATTTTGCGGTCTATTCAAATTACTTATGTTTTAAATCGTAGGTTATTACTAATTACTTGGTTCCTTGAACTAGTTTCTTCATAAGCTGTGTAGTTTTCTTGTAAATAAGCAAAAATGTGATTTTTGCACTTACGCCGCCGTTCCAAAATCCTGCTCCTATGAACGTGAAATCCTTTTCCTATCGTTTTCATAAAAGTTCCTGCGGTGCGAATCGAAACCGCAATTTTCTGCAAAAAGCCTTCGAAGCAATTTTTTTAACTGTTATGTTATTGGGTACCTAAGATTTAATGCAAAATTTAAGTCACAAAATCAATTTTGTCAACTCACTACTTACATAATTTCAACATAATCTCACGATCGTAACCGTCCTTCAGTCAACAGTCGGGTAAACCACTCTAGGTGTTTATACAAATAATTGAAGTTCCATTACTCAATAACTTTCGTTTAAAACTTCGGGTTACTATTACGAAAGAGCCAAGTGCGAGTCGAGGATTCCTGATGGGTTCCGTGGGCAAAGAAGGCCAATTGTAAGTTAAGTAAATAATGGTTTTAACCAAAATAACTAAACTCATTTGGACTAGGTAACTCTTGATGGTTTGCAAAAGTCTGCAGTTTGCTCAACTGATTTAATAGTAAAAAATCGAAGCTTCCGTTGATTGGGACCACTAGCTAATATTTAAGATTATTGTAAATACTAGTTATAATAATTTGTAGATAATCTAGGTAATTCCTTTATTAATAAAACTAATTTGCCAGCACTAAAAATGTCGGCGTCCTTTTTAATTCGATCCTAAAGAAACTGACAGAAACCTTTTAGTTCTGTCAAATTAGTTTAGTTTAGTAAGTATCTAATAATATACTAACCGACTCGACACGATTGTCAATATGTTCCTGAATTGTAGTCGACTGAGATCAGAGTTTTATTTCCTCATCGGATCTGAAAGGGTTTTCAATATTTTGATAAGATTTTCAACACGGAATGTAAAATGTTTCTAATCAATCGCTTTCTGGTAGTGAAGATTTTAATAACGCGCACGGAACCCTCTCGAGATCGGATGCTGCGCTCACGTCTTGCGGCGACCTCTACTTTCTACCTCCGATGCACCTCCCGATGGACTGGACACGATGGAATGTGCCATGAACGCGGTAATTAGTGCTCTTAAGGCCTATTTTAATTCTCCAATATGCAATTGCGTGTTCCGTTTCGGCCAATGTTGAGTATGTTGAGTATTGAGTCTGTTTTTTCTTTTTGCGTACCTGCGGAATAAAACAAATTATGTAATACGGCTACAGATAATTATTTTGAGTTCTCAAGGCCGTTGGGGCATACAACAGCCTTTATTATTAAATTTGGTATTGGTAGGAGGTACACCCCTCCGTTTTTTAATAGTTTTTTGGAAAGCATTATTTAAAACTAAATTTAAAAACGGGTCTGCCCTGAATTAACAGTGGTTGTGGGAATATGAGATTCGTATTTAGTCATTCATTGGGTTCCGGACATAGGTACCTACGTATTCTTTTATTTTGTATCAGAGAATACAAAATAAATGTAGAATTATGACCTGGCGTCTTCACAATCGTGTTCGTGATAATGGACAGAACCAGCAGCTCACGTAGTGTCAGTGAAATAATTACCAATAAACCTTTATATAATGTATAGACACGCAGGTATGTATGTAATGTATGTAGATAAGCACCTACCTACATTCTCGACATTTCCCAGCCGCGCGTTATCTGAAGTCAATCGACTTTCACTACAGATTTATTGTAATTACTAATTCCACGTCCAAACCTGTCCTCGGCCACTCCACGTCCAACCTGACCCGGCCTGTCGATATGTAGATATAGGTACCACGACGTCGCCATTCAACCTTTCGACTGGACACTGGTGAATGAACACATCATCTTCTCATCAACGACCTCTGTGGGTGGCGGGCGAAGGTCCGGCTGCGTCGCAGGGTGTGGGGTTTAAAAAAAATGTGTTTATATCTGCAGATATTTGTTCCGGGTCTATCTACGTAGTATTGGCAAAATCAGTTTAAACACCAGTCTCAAGAATTATAATGTTTTAATGATATGCGTTTACCGTACGACATTGCCTTCTTTCCTTTTGTTTTACATTATACATAATTGAATTATTTTCAATAAATACTAAAATAAAATTCCCAATCCTGTTTTCCATCGTATGGCTGGGGTGGCTCGGTCTAAATCCGCGCTTTGCGACGTATTACCTAAAGCTATTATGCAGGAAATTATTTACATTTACCCGATTGTACAAAAAGGAGGGTTATGTTTTTAATGATGCTAACAGTAATGTATATCATATGGCGACCGATGTGGCGCGGTGAGCGAAGGTCCCCCTGTGACGCAGGAGGTTGCGGGTTCGTTTCCCGCCTTGGGACAAATGTTTGTACGATCTGCAAATATTTGTTCCGGGTGTTCTGGGTATTTTCTATGCATGATAAAAAATATCTATCTATGTAATGTATAGTCATCTAGTACCCATAACACAAGCTCTGCTTAGCTTGGGGCTTGATGATGCTGTGTGGATTGTCCAGCATTATTATTATTATTATATCAGTACCCATAAAATAGGCTCTGCTAAGTTTGGGTCTAGTTTTGGTCAAGAACCCACGAACTGTTAAAGGTGTTGCTGAGTTTTTGATATGAAAGGGGTTTGAAGATTTTTGTATGTAGGGTGGCCCAAACATCGGCTACCTACCAACCTGTTTTTTTTTTCGAAATCGCTGTGCACAATGAAAGCTAGATATCTATTTGGATAGGGAACACTTAGGTATACAAATAAAAAATGTCCTATACCATAATGTACTAAAGCGTCTGGTTTCTGAGACAGATGAAAATAACTAATTGCTCTCATTATTTTTTTTCATATGTGAAAATCTCTGAAACCTGACGCTTTAGGACATTATCATTTTTATCATTGTCTTTTTATTTGTTTTAGTGTCCTCTATCCAAATATAGAATTATCACTAAAAGCCGTGATTAAAAAAAAAACATTTAGTACATAGCTGATGGCCAAAATCCTCAAACCCCTTCAGCAAATCAATAAAATACGAGTATATAGAAGAGACAAGGCGCTTTACTTATGTATTATGGAATTTGACAGCACTAAAAATTGTGTCCTTTTTATTTCGATCGTTAAGAAAGGGATAGCAATATTTTGAGTCATTTCAAATTATTTTAGTTTAGCTGAATTGACATATTAAGTAACTGATTTTTTTTTTTTAAATTCTGTCTTAGCTTATTTTTATTACCTACATAGGTTATTAATTTTTTCATGGCTTGCCTCTGTCCACTTTGTTTTTGTTTTATTTTGTGTTTAGGTATGTGTATGACGTAGCCACCTCAGGCACCACGGTCACCACGGAAGACAAGCGCTACGACATGATTCGCTCTGTCATGCCACACGCTGAGTGGTAACCATTTTTGTCACGTGTCTCTATATTTAATTTTTAAACGTTTGACCGTGTATTTTATATGTACAAATAAATATTTTTTTACTGTTTCAGTTCAGTTAAAAGATCTTTATTTCTCATTTACAACAAACATGTTACTTACATGAGAAACTTATGCTAGTAATATTATTATGTTATTTTCGTCTCTTATGCTTATGGTTTAGTTTAGTAGTGTTACATCTTCGGATATATATATTTGCAATTTAGTTTTATACACGCCAAACGTTCCAGCTCCTTTAATATCTTCAGGTAGCCTGTTATAGAATTGGGCACCTTCGAAAGTTCTTTACTTACTCCATTATCTCAAACATCTAAACAGGCTGTAGGTGCGTAAGTTATCAAGGTTCATCAATTCATCAGCTCATTGTACTGGTGTTAATAACTGCTGGTTTCATCGCAAGAAACTCCTGCACTACCGATGATTGTGTGATTGTATGTATGATTGTGTGTATGATAAAACTGTACGCGTGTTCTCATTGTGCCATTGTTAGCTACCTGATAGAGATGTTATTGATTGGGTACAGTCGAGCGGAGAATGTGCTTTCTTACTGTGAACTTTTATTTTACACGTATTTATTATATGGATTTTGCGAAACTGGAAGTTTCGGGTCTTAATTACTTGGGTTAGGTATTTGTTTATGGACCTAAAAATTTAGTTACAAATATAGCGACGTGTGATCCGAGTGGGCCGAGAGCTGTGGTGAGTATCTATCTGACGCAGCACATAAGCATTGCCATAAAGCAGCGGGGCAAAGCCTAGCAAGCGTCTTGGGGACGCATCCGATTGGTATTGATATGGATCAGTTGAGCTACCTCTAGATTGTTTGCAACAGTCTGCAGTTAGCTCAAGTGTTTCAGTTGTAAATACTAGTTCTTATTTGTTTCTATTTGTTAATTTTAATGTTGTCATGTTCTGAACTTGTCTGGTAAACCGATTGGTTCACCAGACAAGTTCAGAACATGATGATGATGAACGGGTGAGACTGGCGTGATTTTATACGGCTTGTGAGGCACCTCTAGAGGTCGTAAACTACTTTATTCTAGGACTTTATCCGGTAATTGATTTTTCCGGTCGATAATTTATTTGTAAGGTTTCTGTACACGCCTGTACTAAACTCAGCAATAAGCAATAACAATATCAGCTTTCTTTTCCATCGGCTATTAGATGCCGTTCGTTGTGGTGACCCGCTTTTGTACCCGACTGTCCCTATTGATATCGCGTAATTATACCTTTGCAAATTCGCCACGTTCATCTTTGTCGTTTGTCTAAGAAAGTAGTTAATTATATGCTAACGTTTTATTTTGTGGTTCTCACACTATATCATCTTTAATAATTAGATGCCTACTTATTAAGTATTTTATTTATTTTATTCTGCGGCTTTTCTTTTTATGGGGATATTTGGAAATAAAACAAACCGCCAAGTACGACTTGACTTGCACACGAAGGGTTCCGCACCGTAAAAATCAGGCAACTTGTTCAAAGAACATCAAATTTCCACTTGTTCGGAGACCCCTTTTCATTTTCAACTTTATTATATTTCTAGTATTTTTTATTATTACAGTTGAAGTGTTACTTATTTATAGAAAGTTTCATGTGTCTACTACTCTATTATGGTTCATGAAATACATTGCCTTGACAAACGAAGAGCAAAAAAAGTCCGTCTGTCACAGGGCTGTATCTCATGAACCGTTAGAGGTAGACATTTGAATTTTTCAGATAATATGTATTTCTCTTGCGACTATAACAACAATTAATAAAAATAAATTAAATATTAAAATTAAAGGGGGCGTCCACACAAAAAACGTGTTTTTTGGCTATTTTTGCTCTTTTTTTTGTGGCTGGTGTGTATCTCTTGAACCACTATAATGTGGACACATGAAACTTTCTATAAATAAGTAACACTTCAATTGTTATAAAATTTAAAGGGGTCGTCATACAAGTGAAAATTTGGTACTATAGTCATTTACAACGGGATATTTACCATGATTTTATTATTAAGCTTTCCAATATTCCGTTGTAAATGTCATGAAGTGTTAAAAACCATGATGGATTTAAAATATTTATTGAATATTTTAATGTTTGAAAAGTTATGCCTGATTTTTACGGTACGGAACCCTTCGTGTGCGAGTCGACTCGCGGTTTATTATAAATTAGCACTGTTCGATGCACTTTTGTTTGGCAGTTCTTAATTTTAAAGCTCGCTTTCCAATATTTCCTCTGAATTCTATGCAGTTCTTCCAACAAAGTTTCTGTCCACAACCACTTTTCATAATAACTACCGTGTCATTGAAACCACAGCAATGTTAAGTCACCTCAAGCTCATACCTCTAGTTTTACGAGCGAACCCGTAAAACACCGCTATGCTTACGGTAAGCACCAATTTTACTTGCACATTCCACGGATACAGGTCTTCTGTTATGTGAATTTTGAGTTGTCATTGTTGATTCAACAACTAGAATCTGCCCGAGACTATGCTCAACTTAGTCCAACAATTAGTATCACTACGGCCATTATACCTACTTAGGCCTATTGTGATCGCTACTCGAATGTTCAGCCCTGAAGCTGCGACGTTCATAGTTCACCACTAACCCTTGCAGCTGCTAGGAACTGTAGGATTTTCTTCGGGGTGATGGCTCGTAGCTCGTCTGGGCTGTGCAGGTGCTTGCCCAGATGGATGCTACGTTTTTGCATCAGTGCTCCGCACTCTCCTAGCAGGTGGGGAGGCGTTTCCTCCGCCTCGTCGCGGCGTCGTAGAAATAGTCCAACCATACCTACCATGATTCAACCTTGTAAGATTTGCGTCTGACCCTGGTCGTGTCGGTTTGCCGTCCCATCTGATTATAAGAATAAGGGAATAGGGTGCACCAGTGTTTGCGGACACACTCGCGCATTATAATATTATGTCCCGCACTCCTGGCTATTGGCTAGTCACCTTTGAGACTGGCCACCGTAGTGGATACTTACCTAGGTAACGACCTAGGAATAATGACAAATGTGAATGTAACTCGTGTATCTCTGTCTATTACCTCTTCACACCTAAACGGCTGAACGGTTCTTAATGTTTGGCAAAAAGATAGATAGATAGACGGTATCCTTGGGAAGACACTTTTTAGCCGGGAAAAACGAAAGCTAAGCCCCGGGCGAAAGCTAGTAGTCGATACAAGATATATACAGGGTTACTGGTAATTCATTGACACTGCGTGAACTGCAGGTTCGACCCATCATCACGAACATGTTCGTTAAGACGCCAAGTCTGATACAAAATGAAATAAAACGTCAAGTGCGAGTCGACTCGCACACGAAGGTACCGTAAAAATCAGGCAACTTTTTCAAAGAACACGAAATTTTCACTTGATCGGAGACCCCTGATGTTCGATTATATTTTTGGTATTTATTATAATTACAGTTGAAGTTTTACTTAATTATAGAAAGTTTCATGTGTCTACCTGTTGCAGTTCAACATATACAAGCCATGACAAATTAAAAGCAAAAATAGCCAAAAAAATCACGTTTGTTGTATGGGAGCCCCTTTAATTTTGATTTTTTTTTGTGTTTATTATTTGTGTTTATAGCGGCTATAATAATACACATTCTCTGGAAACTTCAACTGTCTATCTTATACGGTTCATAAGATAGAGCCCTGTGACAGACGGACGGACGGACAGCGGAGGCTTAGTAATAATAGGGTTCCGTTTTGACCCTTCGGGTACACGTTTATTTGGAACCCACTAAATTACTTTAAAACGCTAAAAAAAACCCTTAAAAAACGTTTATTTGGAACCCACTAAATTACTAAAGACCGATCTCCCACTCCCACACCCACTGTTAGTTCAGGGCATTACCATTTTTAAGTTTAGCTTCAAATAAAGCTTCTAGAACGATTATTGACTAGAGGGGGGTACCTACTACCAGTACTAAATTTAATAATTAAGACCTACCGTCTTTGCAAACGTGTTCGTGATGATGGGCAGAACCTGCAGTGCATTGTCAGTGATTTACCAATAACCCTGTATAGTAAGTTATAAGTAGTAATTATTTGGTACTAGCTGATGCCCGCGGCTTCGCACGCGTTTTTCAAGTAGCCTATGTCCGTCCCCTGGATACCATTTACTTCCCTGCCCAATTTCATTAAGATTTGTTCAGCCGTTTAGGCGTGAAAAGGTAACAGACAGACAGACAGAGTTATTTTCGAATTTATAATTTATTTTTGGATGTGTACCCACCAGCCAGCTAGAGTGAAAGTCAATCACTAAGGTTGAGATTAGGTTTCACTAGAATACAAGTGTTTTTTTTGCGGTCTGACTGTGTGTTCAATTTCAATTGTATGTTAGTCGATTATTAAGACAATTAAAACTTAACGCATTAACTGCCCTGCTCCTGCGGTGGGACCGGCTGTGATGCGTGTGCTTACGCAAGAACCACCCATCCTATAATTGACATTTGAAAGCCATTTCAATGGCCTTGAAAGCCATTTTAATGATCATATCCATACAACTGCGACGCAGAAGGTTGCGGGTTCGATTCCTGCCTTGGGACAAATGTTCTATGTATTGTATTAAGTTTATCAGTCATCTAGTACCCATATCACAAGCTCTGCTTACTTTGGGGCTAGATGATGCTGTGTGCACTTTGAACTTGAATTTGAATATCAATCGGAAGCGTCCCCAAGACGCTGGCTGCGTTGCCCCGCTCCTGTACGGCAATACTGATGCGCTGCGCCAGATACACTGTGTTTTAGAATCACTAAAATAAAACATAAAAAAAGGTTTATATTCATTTTTGAGGCTCAATACAATATTCAACATAAAACATTACTGCCCTGAAGAATTATGTATGAGTTAGTGGAGTTGCCCGCTCTAGCAACATATTCTGCTAGTCCTATTACCAAATATTGCCAACTGTTTTAAATAAATTTTTCTGCAAGCTTACACTACTCACCAGTCCTCGGAACTGTCAAAGACAGCCATATTGTAGATAGCCTGGTAATCAACAAAGCATTTGGTGTAGAGATATAAGGGTAAAAATATGCAATCGAGCTTGCCGACGTGACAGGAGATAACATTGTGAAATGTGCAATTTATAAAAATAATGCTGAACTAGCATTAGGAACATTACAATCAAATAATAAATACAAATTAAAACTAGTATTTACAATTGGTACAATTAAGTTAGCTGCAGACTGTTACAAACAATCTACAGGTAGCTCAAGTGATCCATATCAATACCAGTCGGAAGCGTCCCCAAGACGACACTGGCTGCATTGCCCAGTGTATGGCAATTCTGATGCGCTAGCTAGTCAGAAACTAAGCAGAGATTATGTTATGGGTACTAGATAACTGATATACTTAGGTAATACATTACATAGATATAATATATTTTAATATACATAAAAAAACCTAGAAAACCTAGAATACATTTCTGCAGATCCAACAAATAGGATGTCCAGAGGTGGGAATCGAACCAACAACCTCTACCCGGAGGACCTTTACCCGCTACGCCACAGGGGTCGTCAATTTGGACATACCTAGGTACTCACAAAGGGTCCATAACTTTCTCTCCCAGTCTTAGTGCATCGCGTGTTCATCGTGCTTGCATCTCAGCACGTTCGGAGTCTGTCGTGTCGAGGTGAATGCAGTTCATTAGAGAAATGTGAACATTAACCTTAACAACTTAATTTATTTACGTGGATTTGCATGTGCCTGTTACTCGATATAACATTAGGTAAAAAAATACAGCTTTGAACGTTATTCTATTTATATTTAATTATTTTTGTGCCAAATAGGCATAGAGTCTACTGTGAGTTTAGACTGCAGTTTAAAGATCTCCGATTACAAAATACTCTAATCCAGCCATACTCGAAGTGTGCTCTGCGGAGCCCTGGGCACTGGCATCTGTAGGGACTTCGCGACAATTCTGGTCATAATTAAAATAAATATTATTTTTTTGTTATTTATTTTTATTGATAACGAACTATAAAGCGTTTGAACACCATCACATTTAAGAAAGTGAAGAGGTGGCCTAAGTCCTCCCATCCTAGGCCATCTCTTAGGCCTTAGGCCTTAGGCCACGCTTTCCCAAAAGGAACTTATGACTACTTACTCAGGTTTAGAGGTGCCTTAACAAGGTTGCAGAGAATACTATACCGTTTACGATATATTACGTTATACGGCAAGTACACTAGCTTTGCTATTCGAACTGCGTGACATGGAGTGGTCCACGGAACATACCTAATTCTCTACTACCTTTTAATTTTCTGGGGAGTTTCTTAAGTAGGTCAAACGTACCTTTACAAGATTTTGATAAACTAAACTTGTAAAGTCGTAAGAAATGACTCAAAAATGTTGTTATTTTTGCTTTGGCTTCCTTCACTTCCTCAAATTTTTCCCACCGCCGCTAAAGTCCCGATAATAGTCACGGCTTGCACCGCTTGTCGTTAGCCGCTGCGCTGTTATATCTTCTTTTCTTTCACAAATTTCTCAATCGTCGCTTAAAAGTTTTATATTTTCGGGACTCCCTCCGCTTGCCTTTTATAAATAGTCTTTTATTTCGTATGTATCAATCGTCGCTAAAGTCTTTATGCATTTCGAAGCGCGCTCAGCTCGCCGTTTTTATATACCTAGTCTTTTCTTACGCCAATTCGCAAATCATCGCTCAAACATAATAATTATGTAGATGTCAACTATAACCAGATACGAGTAGGAACATACAAGACCTGACGACAACTTCCAATGAGTATTAAAGCGTGATCTCCTATTCAATGACTTTACAAGTTTAGTTTATCAAAATCTTAATTAATTTATTTTTTAGGGTTCCGTACCCTAAGGTTCATAAGTAATTTTTTTAGGGACCGTGAAAACGGAACCTAAGCCTCCGCTGTCCTTTCGTCCGTCCGTCAGTCACAGGGCTCTATCTCATGACCCGTAAAAGGTAGACAGTTGAAGTTTTCAGAGAATGTGTATGTTTTTTTTGCCGCTATAGAAACAAATAATAGAAATAAAATTAATAAAATAAATATCCAAATGAAAGGGTACAATAAACGTGATTGTTTTGGCTATTTTTGCTCTTCTTTTGTCACTCTTGAATCACAATAGGTAGACACAAAACTTTCTACAAATAAGTAACACTTCAACTGTAAAAACAACAAAAACTAAAATATAATAAAGATAAACATTTAAAGGGCTCTCGGAACAAGTGAAAATTTGATGTTCTTTGAAAACGTTGTCTGATTTTTGCGGTACGGAGCCCTTCGTGTGCGTGTCTACTCGCACTTGGCGGTTTATTTTTTCATAACTAGAGCAGATTTCCTATTTTCTTATGTAGATAATATAGGTGCTCTCGAGAGAAGATTATTTTCCTATACACTAGCGAAACTCGATGATCTATTTTCGTATCTAGTGTGCGCCCCAGACTTCGTCGCTGAGTCGTGTTTCAGCGCTATTTCGAACACAAAGCGATATTTGAGTCCCTGCCAATTGCCAACTGACACACTATGCACTAGCGTTGATTTTCCACTGTTAGATTTGTTGACTATTCAATAGGTAATAGGCTTTACTACTATTTGCCTGCGGGTCGCACGCGCCTTTAGTCTGTAGGATATAATCTATCTCTTTCTCAAACATTAAGATCTGTTTAGCCGGACAGCTCGGATAGCTCAAAGCTCAAAGCTGATTAATGTAAATTATAATACCAATAACATTACCAACAAATCAGAAGTCATATTATGTTTATCTAATTGAATGTAATTAAAAACAATATTTATAAGTAAAAAAAGATCGAAATAAAAGATTTAGGTTGTTTTAAGTGAAGATTTAATAAATGTATTAATAATTATTTATATAAAACTGTTTGTGTATAATTTATAATGTTTGGCGCCTTATATTATTAACATTCAATTTATATCACAATTTTAATAATAAATAACTGCTTAACTATCAGTCGTTTTGCTTCTAAATCCGTTCACTTTTGATTTCTATTATTCTAATATGGATTTTCATTGATACTTGATCTCAATTTATTCCATTAGTGATAACTTTTACTTTTGATAAAATAAATTTAACAGCTACCATAGCAAGGATATTTTATTTTTAATAAACTAGCTACTGCCCGTGGCTTCACGCTGTTCCCATTTTTGAGCCTTATCTATTAGTCGGATTATGTTTTACGTGTAATTTTATCTTCGTCTATTCTGTAGTTTTGGAAATCATAAATTAGTACCTAACAGATGTGTTCACATCTTCAAAGTAGGTAAGGCACAGAATAACTACATATATGGTAAGGTTAAAAATACAAAAACATCACCAGTCAGTAAACAATGGGATTGAGAATGACGTCATCTCTCATGCTGTCGCGCTCTAATCGGATTCAAACTGAGCAGGACAGCTTGAGAGATAACGTCATCGTCACTCCCATCCTATAAGTAGCTGTAGGTACGCAGTTTATACCATGATTTTAATCGAAAGATTCCTTTGTCATTGAGTATTAAAAATTGAACTTTTTCTAATTCACGTGCCAAATATCTATGTATTAGTATCATAAATATTCGCGAAAGTAAAAGCGGCCCAGACTAGTTCAAAAATTCTTATAAAAATTACCCGTTGTTTTGTAGAGTTACTTTATGAGGAACCTGTTTTTCTATAATGTTATTATTGTATAGAAAGTTTAATTGACCTCGGCCTACTCTAATACTTACTTGAACATTTTACATTATGGGTTTATTAACCGACTTCAAAAAGGAGGTTCTCAGTTCGTCTGTTTATTTTTTTATGTATGTATGTTACTTGATATCTCCGCCTATGGTTAACTGATTTTACTGATTCTTTCACTATTGTACCTCTATAGAGAACGATCCCGAGGTGATCCCATAAAAAAATATTCCCGAGGGATTAGTATTCATCCCGTTAAAATTAAAAAGCAACACAATATTTTTGGAGAATCACGACTAGCTACAACAGTTTTGGTGATATCTGCGCCAATTGTTAATAGATTTTGATGATTATTTCGTTGTTGTATAAAAATTGATTTTGAGGTGGTCTCCTATAAGTTTGATTCTCGAGGAATTGCGCCGTAAAAGGTTAGTTTGTAAAAATTCTGCAGAATATGATAATTTCATTAACACTTTATTAATGGTTTCCATGGCGACGGGCGTCAACGGCTTCATCCTTGTATCATCAAACTAAATTAGACTTGAATTATAACTAGATGTCGCCAGTGTAAACTATATTTTTTGCACGTGAACAATAGAGCTTCGGTCAGGCAAAGTAAGGGAGGTGTGATTCCGTTCGTCCGAGACAGATGAATATTATTTGAAGCCGGTTTATCTTTTTTTAAAACATGCCAAATTATTATTATAAATTAAGGAGTAGGTGTAATGATGCAATTTCTTCCACTTTTATCTCTCCAATGCTTTTCTTTTACAACTTTATACGACATGGCAGCGACTTTCTCCTTGAACTGACTCTTATAGCTAATTCTTGGTCTTCCTCTTCATCGAAGCTTCTACTTTTCTTTCCATGATGTTACTTAATGAAGTTGTCATGTTGTATATGATGTTCAATCATACTCGCTCTGCTGTTTTGAATGGTGCTATACAAAAACCTTTTCTCCTCAACTGTTTTCAACACCTTCTCCGTCCACTTAATCCTTTCCACCTTCCTCCAGCACCAGATTTCAAAAGCCTCAATCCTCTTTCTCTCCCGCGGTGTCATGGTCCATGTTTCGCATCCATAGGGGGCTAGGATATGTTTTATAAACTTTTTAATATACCGTAAGATAAGGCTATTTGGATTCCGTGGGGTTATTTGGAAAAACATAAGTATATCTTATATATACGGGATATCTTTTGCTGTGGCAATTGTAGGAATTAAAATTATTCAGCTAGCAACAGTATAATTTATTTCAAGTTCACGAGTTTACTTTTTGAAGTTTTGGCACCAGGAGTTTCTTTGTGAGAATTAATTCGAAAAAAAGTGCAAAACTCACCGCAAAAAAGTTAGTCGTTTTTTGATATTTTCGACGTTATGGGTATTAGAATGAAATGTGGAGGAGGTTATGTATAATAGCAACATAACACATCACCCTCAATTTTTTCATTCAAATTCGTCTCTATCTGACTTAATTTCTAGATATCGATCGACAAGTCGTTTCCCACATTTATCAGAAATGAAATTCAAGAAAGTTTTAGATATGTCTTTATTTATTCAGAATTTATAACATTTCTAGTTATAATAAAATAACGAGCTAAAAATACATTGTTACAACATTGATATTAAAACACTGATATTTAACTTGTATGTACGTACTTACTAAGTCTTTGAGTTGTCATTCTTATTATTGCGAACGATATGTCGTTTGGGAATCGAACCTGCTACTCAAAACTACGAATATAGAAACTCTATAAAACTTTTTATTAGCTACGACAATATGGTATGTACTAACTGATTATTGTACCTATTTAGTGATTGATTAATGGTTTTCTCTTCCTACTTTATCTATATCATTTAATATTAAATTTATTCAGGGGTAAATAAGTGTCTTCGTAGACAACCTCAGATATTTTGGTTATCTACAAGAAATATGATTTTTATCGAATATTACGAAGATTTCCTGTTAAGTTCCTCTAAATAACATTTTCCCAAATTACTCAAAACTTCAATATTTTTTTTTAACATAAAGCTTGAAGTACCAGGAGCATAGAACACTGCAAGAGATTTTATTCACTAACAGTGATAGTCAGCTGTTTGCTGCGATTGGTCTCGAAGCGGTCCATGGTCCTTATGTCCATGATCATAGTGATAGAAATCGCTAAGCCGATCAGCATTATGAACGATACCATCAGGCCAGACCTGGAAAAATGAAACACAAATATTAGTATCAGTGTAAAATGTTTATTAAAATTGAGATTCGCCGGGATCCCGCAACCTTGTATGTAATCGAGAAGTGCCCTTCCCTACATGGATTCGTCAAACTTCTGCTCTAGAATTAGGTCTAATAGGTCATAAAGAGGTTTTAATATGTATAAGTCTAATTTTATCTTGATTTTTATTATGGTAATAAATTATTTTCTATTCTATTTATATTCTATTATAACCACTGGTATGAATGCTACGTGATACAAAAGACATAAACGCGCATCTTTACTGTATACATTTCTAGTAAGTATCTTCAGTCTGTTGCAAATAATCTATACCTAGATCAGCTGATCCAAATTCACTTTCTCACCTCGGTGAACAATGTACTATTATCACAAAGTCAAAGTCAAAGTCAAAAACTCTTTATTTCCATAAATACAATAAATGTATACTTAGAAAAGGTCAAATTCTTAAAACACTTAAAACACTTTGAAACACTTTATGCTCCTAAATAAAACATTGTTCACCGAGGTGGGAAAGTGTCAGATTCCTATCGAGTGTGTCATTTGAGGCCGAGGCTGGACAGTGAATGGGTTAAAAAATTTAAAATCTTACGGGAAGCAGCAAACAAATGAATGTCTATGTTTACGTACGGCAATGCTGATACGCTACGCCAGATGCTCACCAGCCCTCGGGTCGATAGTAAAATAAAACCCCACATAAGTGGTACTCACCAGATGGGCACTGAGGTGAAGGTGATGCAGTCGAAGGCATCTGAGAACTTCTCTGTGCTGCTCATGAATATCTGCATCTGGAACCGAAGGGACCCATCTCAGACTCGAAAATTTTCGTCCCATTCTTAATATTACGTTTATCAGTCATCTGGTACCCATAATACAAGCTGCTTTCTTTGGGGCCAGGACCAATTCCCCTTATAGGTACTTTTGACAGATATTATAATAATTTTTGGACCGCCGAATTTTGAGCAATTTCATACAGGTACTCCAAAAATATCAATGACCATTTGAACACCCCTTTATATCTTAGTAAGAACCCATATATGTACTTATGATTTCACTTTTGTGCAAAAGACAAAAGTGGATTCAGTTTTACGTACTACAATGAATGACATGACACTTTGCTCTGAGAACCACATTCCATGGATCATTTAATGAATAAATGCAATTTTATCCAAACTCCATGAAGGAACCAGTTAACCTGAATGTCACTGAAACAATAATAAATATTATAATGCTGGACAATCCACACAGCATCATCTAGTCCCAAGCTAAGCAAGGCTTGTTTTAAGGGTACAGTACTAGACATCGAGCACATACACAATAGAGAGGATAATGTCATTTATTTTGTTTAGACGACATTTCCGCCAAATCACTGCGGCGACCACTGCACTCCGATTGGCCGACTCAAAGTCACGCATCACACTCGAGTTCAGCAAGCAAATATTTTTAACGATGTCGATAGTCAATGTTTATAAACTATGAGCGTCGCGAAAATTATTTAAGTCAATAATAGTGAGTTTATGTTTTTTAAAAAGCAAACAAATCAAATACGAGTATAACCACATGTGTGCGATTGTTATTTTAGATAGAAAGAACGAATTATAAAGGAAGTTACCATTAACAATCGCGGGAGTACATTTTTATTAACGCTATGACCAATCTCTTTCGATAATTGAAAATAATGAGTATTTTAAAAAACAAATACACACATTTTTTACTTTAACGATAAAATAATATTATGCATAATCCCGGAGTTTTATAAAAGTACACTGATCAAATAACTTAATCAAATAGATAAATTTTAATTACTTCTTGTTATAACGGGAGTATCAATACATTATTTTATAATGTCAGCACAACTCTACTATTATATAGCGAGCGAGAGTTGACATTTATTAGTGAATAAATACTGATCTGTTTCGGAATTCGAATGACCATATTTCCTCTCTATTGGGTATGTGCTCGATGTTACAAGATTATTGATATACATAAAAGATTTAACATATATAGATATTTTTTATTATACATAGAAAACACCCAGGACACCCGGAACAAATATTTGCAGATTGTACAAACATTTGTCCCAAGGCGCTATCGAATCCGCAACCTCAAGAGTCGCAGGCGGACCTTCGCCCGCCGCGCCACCTCATCGACCGTCAAAAATCCAGTATGCCAAATAAAAGGTTCGCCGTCAACAGATGCGTCGTGGAAACCATCATCTCATCATTACCTGAACATCGGGCAGCGTGAGCGTAGCCTCATCCGACGAGTAGACGAGTCGCAGCGGACAGTGGTAGGACTTGCCCAAGACCGCAGCGGGGGCGTCCGGGGGCGCGGGGGCTTGCAGATTCAATCCTGGAAAGACATTATTTTTATGATTTCTCAGTTCATACTTAATAGGAGAAATTATGGGTACAGGCGCGTCTTGCATGTGAGGAACGGTCGGCAAAATAATTTGGCGTGTTTTAAAAAACGATAAACCGACTTCATATTACGGTACCTATATAATATACATCTATGTCTCGGACGAACGAAATCACCCCTCACTTACTTTCCCTGACCAAAGGTCAAAGGTTCACGTGCAAAAAATTTCGTTTACACTGGCGACATCTAGTTATAATTCAAGTCTAATTTAACTTGCTGACACATGGATGTAACTGTTGACGCCCGATGCCATGGAAACCATTAATTAGGTGATAATGAAATTATCATTATTCTGAAGAACTTTTGCAAACCTACGTTTTACGGCGCACATAGCAATCTTTTCGCAATCAAACTAATATGGGACCTCCTGAAAATCATTTTTTATACAACAACGAAAGAAACATCAAAACTAGTCGTGTACTACAAAAATATTATGTTGCTTTTAAGTTTAACGGGATAAATACTAATCCCTCGGAAATAAAATGTTTATGGGACCACCTCGGGGTCATACTTTATACAACAGTGAAAGAATCAGTAAAATTGGTTAACCGTAGGCGGAGATACCAAGTAACATACATACATAAAAATAAAACATACATACGAACTGAGAACCTCCTCCTTTTTGAAGTTGGTTAAAAAGAGCATCAAACAATGTGAAATGAGGAAAAATGGCGCTTTTCGCTATCTATGGTTGGTCCTCACCAGTATTTGCGAGTCCGAACTTGACCTCCACGCCGACAGCCGTCCACCAGCCCGAAGACAGCTTAAAGCTGAACTCCAGGGTTATCTGCAAGGAGAGCATTTATCAAAGTCATCAAAGTATCAAACGGGATATTTACTATGATTTGAGTTTTGAGCTTTATAATATTTCGGCAGTTTCATGCGCCATGACATCACCGAATAACTCAAGTCATGAACCACTATGGCCCGTATTATGAAAGCTTGCTCAGTCATAGATCTATGCTTGAGTGACGTTTATTCCATAGAAAAGGTAGTCATAATACGGGCCTACGACTTCTATGAACTGAAGTTAGTGTGTAAATTTTTTTTTATTTTGATTAACATCTATCGAATCATCGTTGTTAAGGAACGACAGGTGCGGCCGCAGTATTGACAGACGTGCAACCCGGTAGGTGGTATACGTGCTGGGTCTACGTATAGGCCTTACAAGTCATTTACGTAAATGCCGCCAAACGAACCCGACATAAACCATCCTTCGTGGATGTAGAGACCAATGATGTTAGAGATAGATAGATAGATAGATATAGAGAAACTTTTATTAACGAACACAACACTGGTACAGCACAGAACAGAAATACTACATAACTTACAAATAATAAATTAAACATACAATACAAAAATACATAAATGAGAAAAAAAGAAATTAAGAAGAAAGTAGGCAAGTACCTACCCATCCACCCATGTTGAATGTCAAAGGATTATAGTAGTCTGATAACACTTTAATTTTAAAATGCTCTGTTCGATAATGGCTCCCTGGATGATGAATCGCGTTCGATAGCCATAGTCTAGTCACTTCCTGCATTCTACGAGCGGCAAGAGGCAGGTACGTTAAAACAATACCAGCAGCTTTCATAAATTTCAATGTAGCTATTCGGCCATGCATGTATCTATCCCCCTTGGCCTTACTAGAGAATATATGTAAAATAATACTAACGTAGACTTACCTTGTCTCTAGCGTCGAGACCCGCGAACCAAACCACCAGTGTAGTGTACAAGCAAGTGGGCTTACTCACCGGCCGGAGTGCTAAGGTAGGCTAACCAGACGGTCGGTGGTTGGATTTGATAGGTTCTGACTTACCTTCAACCTGGCGTCGGGCCCCGCGATTCTAATCACCAGTATAGTGTGTTTAAGTGCAGTATAGGCCAACCCACTCGCTTGTACGCGAGTGGGCTCGCCGACCACGAATCGCTGGCCCTGCGAACCAACTATTCGTCTATGACGGCCATTATCCGCCATTTCGCGCATTATGTTAACAATTTTCGCGAATGCGCCTTCGCCTGTAGGGTACAGGTGGGCGGGTTTGATGGGCTCTGTCCTGTCTTACCTTGTCCCTAGCGTCGGGCCCCGCGAACCTAACCACCAGTATAGTGTACAGGCGAGTTGGCTTGATGGTGGGCTCGCCGACCGGAGTGCTGAGGACGATGGTGGATCCATTCTCGAAGCGGAGTTCTGGCCAGCCGGAGGAGTAGAGGAGAGCGCCTTTCCCCGGGGGTCCTGGAGCGAAAACGTGTTCTTTAGTAGGTATATTAATAGGTAAGTAATTTGAGAAGGTATTTATTGTGTATATACACGAGTTTTGGCAAATTAATTAATACTTTTAAGCGGATTAGGAACCGTATTTGTGTTGGGAGAATACCGTCGTCGCTTCATCCCTTTTAGCTTTTAGGCGGTAGATATGGAGCGTAGGTAGTACTTCTATCTATTAAGATTACAATAAGGTAAGGTACGTTTGTTTCCTCTTGGCATTTCGCTCGCTACCCGCGTAGCTCTACCCTACTCGCCACTTTAGGCGCTTGAAGCCGTGGTAGTAGTGATTTGATCGAATCACTGGTTTTACAATTTCCTGCGACATACACATTCCGTGCCAGAGCTGCCTGAAACCCTGACTATCTGGAACTCTGCAACCGTACATGGCCAAAATCCTTACCATAAGCGATAAAGAGCGCAAACTTCGGTAACGCATTAGTCGGCTTCTCGTCCTTAGGGGTGGGTGCGTTCTGGCAAAACGTGGAATAAACTTAATTGCAAACAATAAGAACCCTTACCTGTAGCGTTATAGAGCGCAAATTTCGGTAACGCCTTGACCGGCTTTTCGTCTTCCGGAGCGGATGTCGTGGTGCTGTCTTCGACCTGCCGCCGCACTCGGTTCCACTCGTTTTCCGTGTACTCACTCTGGCTTTGGGAGTTACCTAGAACAGTTATTACACTAATGCGATGGATGATTAAATGTTTAGTACCTATTCACGCCAAAACGACGGATCGGATCGGGCTGAAATGTTTGTCTACAGGTGGTTTCAGGCCTGGATTAAAACATATTTTATATCCCATAAATCAGTTCCCTTGGGGATAGAAATAACCTTTATAAGTTTTCATAGAAACAACGCGTGCGAAGCCGAGGGGGAGACTAGTAAATCATATTGTATATGATAGCATCATCATCTGTCCCCAAAGTAAACAGAGCTTGTGTTATGGGTACTAGATAACTGATATGCATAAAAAATATCTTATACCCAGAACTAATTCACACCTGCAGACATCGAGCACATCCTGCAGATCATGCAAACATCGCCTATGTGCATGCGGGCCTTCGCCCGCTGCTCCACTGAGGTCGTCAAAACAAAGATTTTAGGAAAATAAGAAACTATGAGATTGTACTCATTCATTACTTACTACAGCTGCGAAAACTGCTAGTATTTTTTTCACTTCCTACGAGCTCTCGCCGCTCGCATACTTCTACACTATCCATACTAATAATTAATACAAATTCGAAAGTAACTTTGTATGTCTGTCACCTTTTCATGCCTCAACGGCTGATCAGATCTCAATGAATTTCGACAGGGAGGTATATGGTATCCCGGGTATAGACATAGACTACTTAAAAAGCGCGTGCGAAGCCGGGGGCAGTAGCTAGTACTTACTATCCTAATATTATAAGAGCGAAAATTAATCTGTCTCTGTCCGTTTCCTTTTCACGCCTACGCTAGGGCTGAACGGATCTTAATGAAATTAGGCAGGTTGGTAAACGATATCCCGGGGACGGACATTGGTTACATGAAAAGCGCGTGTGAAGCCGCGGGCTAAAGCTATTTGGTCCATAAGTGACTAGCCCTTGCACTGTTAAGTAGGTACGTACACTTAACTTTTACGTCGTGTAAGTAGGTATGCATGATACGCCTGATACAAAACAAATAGCAAATCTCTCAGTTACATGTCATCAGAGGTGAGTAATTTGTTGCTCTACGTAATATTATAGGCAACTATTTTAATAAGTTCCTTTGTATTCATTTCGTTCATAACAACGCATTTGTTTGACTTTATTCCGTTATTTGGAATCATTGGAACTTCAACCAAAGTACCTACCTAAAGTTTGGAACGGATTATTGAAGTCCATTTCTTACAGATGACATCTGATATGATGAAGTCTGTCACGTGTGTTTCTTACCTAGGATTCCTAGAACTCTTCCAGCTCCGTAGATATCCTGGAGTCTTGCGAAAGTCTCTGTCATCTGTGCGTCGCGCTCCGACCACGGACCCTGGAGGGTTAACACCTAAAACGAACCATCAGACGCTCGTTGATATAAATGTCAACAAATAGCAACTTGCTTTAAAGATAGAGATAGAGAAACATTTATTAAACAAGTCAGTTACAGCTGTGCTGTAACTGACTGGTTGACCAGAAATAGCACTACCGATAAGCAAGAGACAACCGAATAAATGATTTTATATGGCATAATGCATTTAATTTTAAGCATAGTGATGACCTCGGTACCCCAATGCATAGCATCGACAATTTGTATTCGCTCTTAAAAAGCAGCTAGAGCGGCGTCAAAAGAAACAGTCTGGCGAGGACTGTTTCTTTTGACGCCGCGCGCCGCTCTAGCTGCTTACCATGGTCATGTGTCTTCGGTCCTGGGGTATGGGTTGTTACTGTGGGGTAACTCAGTAGATGTCGATAGGGTATTTATAATTCAAAACAGATGCCTCAGAGTGATAAATTGGTCTTGGTTTCTTGATAGTTGCAGGCCTCTCTTCAAGAATTGTAAGATCCTACCTCGCGCCTGCATGTATGAATGTTAGAGAAATTTGTCTATTTGTGAAGTCACACCCAACCTATTTTATAAATCTAAAAATCTAGCGTAGCGATGTGATTACTCGGCAAAACCGGAACAAATTTAACAATTTAGTCTACAAACCCTAATGTCATAAAGATTGCACACCTGCGTGCAGGCTGAATACAGTTACTAAAATAGTTATAAGACCCGACATTTTATAATAATTATGTATAAATGATTGATTGATTGACAAGCCATACAAACATTGTCCTCCATTCAATAATTTAACTCTATTTTGATGCTCGTTTTCGATTTCTAAAAAAGGAGGAGGTTCCGTGTTCGGCTGAAGGTATCTATGTAGGTTTATATATATGGTCGTCGATTTCTCCGTTAATTAGAAGCCGATTTTGATGATTCTTTTGGTTTTGTATAGAAAATCATCCCCGGGTGCTCCCATATAAATTTAATTCCCGAGGGATCACCTCCTCGCAAAATAAATGAAAAACAGATAACATTATAGGAATTCGAAGACGGTTTTTCGTTATTGTAAAAACATCAAATTATGCTTGTTGACGTTTCTCCATTTGTAAAGTACCTTTGAAAGGGGGAAAATACGGTGTTTTCGAAGGTATTAGTTAGTTTTGGTATTTTCATAATAATCAATTATAAAATCGAACTTCCAAACTACAATAGTTTCTACCCGTGTATCTCTAACATTTAAATCTGACCAATATTTTTGGCGAAACAAACATGACCAATAAAAAAACTAAACATCAGCAACACGTACCTGAGTCTCATTGCTGATATAATCAGGATGCACATCCAAGAAGTCCTGCGGAAGAACCAGCGTAGGCTGACCTTCCACCATCTTCCTCAGCCTTGGAAAGTATCCACTAGACAGGGGCACTGAGTCCTGGTTATTGAACACCACAATCGCTGCCTGCTCCTCATAGATCTTCATCAAATCATCTTGCTCCAAGTACTTCAGCGCTGGTCTTCTATATTTCTCTAGAGTTTTCGGTCCGAAGAATAGAAATGGGCCTTCTAAGTTAGCTTGGGTTAGATAAACGATGCAGAATAGCAATAAAATATTTGGTAAAAGTCCCATTTTGATAAGTTTTTGTGAAACGTGTTTGGTAATGGCAATGAGGGTGGGTATTGATTTCGCGGACGCATGCGCGGTGTTACGTAAGTTTGATGCGACTGACAGGGAAAATGGCGGGAATAATACAAATGTAGGTAGGCACAAGGTAAAATCATCACATTTTAGCACGTATTAGGTATGAATGCTTGCTCAGTCATCGATCTATGGTACTTGAGTGAAGTTTATGCCATAGAAAACCCTTACTCAAACATAGATCGATGCTTAAGCAAGCATTCATAATAGGGGGGTAAATATCACACCAATAATAATAATAATACTAATAATGATATCCTTCGATCAATTATAATGATCGAAGATGATATCACACTAATATTACAAATGCGAAAATTTGGGTGGATGTTGGATGTTTGTTACCTCTTCACGCCAAAACTACTGAACTAAGCCTGGAATCAAACATACTTTTTATCCCAATTAACTATCCCCGGGTAGTTTAATAATTCTAAGAAGTAAATAATTATATTGAAAGAATGGGATAGCTACATTTTCAGCGTTGCGAAAGGGTAATGACCGGGAAATGGTAGGCGAGACGAACTTTTAAATGAAATAGGTTTACATTTCGACCTACACAGAGTTTTATCCGTTAATTTCCACCGCAAAAATGAGAGAGATGAGGTCGGAGCGTCATTTCAACCCTTTCTGTTCGCTCAGTCAGTCCTTTCCGCTTGACTATTTGTTGGTGGAAATACAAGTAGGTACTTATGCAATTTTTTATATTTTAGTTATGTTAAAATTTTGCCTTATAATTAATTTTGTAAGTAATGACGTAAACCAATTGTATGTGTGTGCTTTATGTGACAAATAAATGATTTACTTACTTACTTACTGTTTCTCTTGCGAGTTGAACAGAGTCCATAATGAATGACTAATGAGTCCGCTCCGCTCGCGGTGGCTTTAGTTTTGCAAAAACGGAATCGACGCTACGTTTTGTTAAATTTACCTCTTAGATAGGTATTTAAAAATCACGCTCCATTTTCCTGTTCCATATTATTTCATGCGATGAATTTATTAGGTTATTGGTTTTGCAAAGGTCTTTTTACGACGTAACTTAATATTATTATTTCTTGTCAGCCAATTTCATACCATAGCTGGGCAAGGGCGTCCCTAAATCATGCCAATATCATCGACTTGCTTGTATGCTCTAATACCTAAGTGTACTTAAGTAGTATTCGTTATTATTACTTGGTAATGTCTATTTGACTAGTGGAGACCGCGACTCGGCAAACGTAGTGTAGGACCCCCTCCGCCCAGGTGGGATGACGACCTGCGAAAGACTGCAGGCAGAACCTGGGTGCAGCAAGCTGAACCTATCTTAGTCCAGCAGTGGACTAAGATAGGTTGATGATGATGAATGCCTATTTTATATAATTTGATGGTTTCGAAAACACTAAAAATCTACTTCAATCCCTTAATTGTACACTTTTTTAATTTTACGACACAAAAACTAATCCCTCGGCAATAAAATCTTTATGGGATCACCTCGGGATCATTCTCTATTACAATACGAAAAAAAATTCAATATCGATCCATAATTGACGGAACATAGGACCTCCTCCTTTTTTCGAAGTCGGTTAAATAGCCACCTCATTTAAAAACTACCTACCTACAGTACATTCATAAAATTTTGATACTCGTAGGTTGAACCTATAGGTAGGGAATTGCAGGAAAATATGCTCAATAAATAAAAAAGGATTAGTAATTCGTAACAACAGTTTATTCATGTAAAAATATAAATCTAACTAGGAATAGGAATGTGAGGAACGCACAAAGCGATGGTCGGGTTGAAGCCGATTGTGACGGTGATGATGAGAAGAAACTGCTCTCTGAAACAGCAACAAGAAAATTATTTTACATCCATCATTTTACAAAAATTCAAAAGCCCTAGACGAGATTTTTTTACTGTAACATTTGAACGGCTTCACCGATTTTCCGACTCAGATTCTCTGACAATTCGTCTTTCAAACAGAAAATCGAAACCTAAATCGATTAATCATTCATTCAAACTACGTATTTTAAACCTTTATTTTAGTGAGTGTCATTATTTCACACAAAGAACGGTATAGTTATCACCGATATTCCTTATCACAATATAAAATTATATCTTTGAATAATATAACTTGATCTTTGATAAATCTATGCGTAACTAATTCTAGACAGGTCATCTACATTCATGGGATTCTTACATAGCAATCTCGATAAAATTAAGGTGCAAATGGAAGATTAAGCGTCGTGAAAATCTAAAGCAACAGTCTCTACAGTAGAGTATCACAAGGAGCAATGCTAGGACCCTCTCTGTTCCTGTCTCATAAGTGCGCCTTATAGCGTACTCACTCTTTTTGTCGTTATGATCGGTGACGCCACAGGGCCGGTAGGAGATGGTGGATCACCTCTTTGCGTTCAAATAGCCAGGGATGAAGATACTGGGCGAGTCTAGTCTACCGAATGCTAGTAATGATACTTACTCTTCTTCTCATTGTGGTCGGTGACGCCACAGGGCCGGTAGGAGATGGTGGATCGCCTCTTCGCGTTCAAATAGCCGGGGATGAAGATACTGGGCGAGTCTAGCCTACCGGAAGCTAACAATCTGAGAAAGTGAAGGTAAATAAGCAAGGCAAGTGAAGGTAAATCAATATTCCCTCCTAAAGACAAGAAAACTGGAAACACGATAGCATCACAAGTCACTGGCCACTGGAAAGTGCGTCTGTACAAGTGGCTCCAGTCTTGGTTCGTTAGGCTAAGAGGTAGATAAACGATGCTTTAAAATACAAGAAAGCTACAACAGATCTTATGATCTACGTTATTACATAGCCGATGTTGAAAGAGTTATGCTTTTTAGGGTTCCATGCCCAAAAACTGCCAACGGGATCAAACTACTAAGCCTCCGCTGTCTGTCTGTCTGTCCATCTGTCAGACTGTCAGCGGGCTGTATCTCATTTGTTAGCGCAAGTCAAAATGTCACGTCAACAAAAGAAAACTGACGACTATTACTAATAACTTGACAAAAAAATTATTCCCATTATTATCATGTTATTTTAATATATTTTTTTCATATTTAGTATTATCTTAAATATATTCATCTAAGATTAGTACTTGGTAAAGTCCAACTCGAGTCTGTTGGCGTGCGGGCCCGTGAAGTGCAATAGGATTTGCACGCAGGCGGAGTGATGCAGCGCGCGCGTGCGTCGGGCGTCTACAGAAACCATCCACTCGGGCACGCCCATCACGTGCCGGATCTCTGACAGGAATTGGCCGCTGGAAACAAATATAGATAAAGGGGTGTTAATGTTTTGGCCCAAACTTCGTCCACCCTTGGTTTTTTTTTCAAAAGCGCGACCCAAATATTTGGATAGAGGGCACCTATACAAATAAGAAATGTCATGTTGTGTACAAAACGTCCTAAAGCGTTAGGTTTCTGAGATATTAACAGATGAAAATAACTATTACTCTAGTGAACTTCGGTACGGTGTAATTTATTTTATACATACCTAGTGCATAAGAATACTCACAGCACAAATCTCGGAGGCTTCATAATATTAACAAATTTGATGATATCCTTATCAGGCTCGATGTTCGCACAAGCGAACCGCTCAGAGCTTCTCTCAGGCCCGAAGATGACTAGCGACCGCCCCACGGCCGACACGGTGCCTTCTAATGGGAAGTTACTGTCCATGAAAACTTGGCGAGAGCCGCCTATACCTGGAAAGATGAATTAGGAATTAGGGAATAACAAGAAAATATTAAATGTTTTCTATAATAAATTTCCTATGAATGCCATCTTACAACTTCTGATGATAATGTACCAGTACGTGAAATATTATCCACAATATTTCTGGTGCACCCAAGAATAGCTAGTACAATATGCGTACATTTTATAGATTTATAGCTGCTGCCCGCGGCTACGGTCGCTCTTTTCCGGGACAAAAAGTAGCCTATGTACGTCCCCGGGATACCGTCTACCTCCCTGCCGAATTTCATTGAGATCCCTTCAGCCGTTTAGGCGTCAAAAGGTCAACAGTACAGACATACAGAGTTACTTTCGAATTTATAATTAGTATGGATTATAGAATGGGATTGAAAATGACGTCATATTATGTCAAACTCAATTGTAATGTTTTATTTTTATAAATTTTTTGTTACTTGACTTTAAACGTGTTACTCACACTAGACATTGTTTTGCTCGATTACGTTTCATAACTGCAATGTATTTACGGTTTCTAACTTTGAATCAGAATTGCTGCAATCGACCAATAAAAGTTCTAAATGTGAGTAATATAAAATTTACTTTGACTTTGGTGATATCTTGACGTTGACTTTAAAATATCCGTCGTCGATCAGCTCCATCCAGTCAGAAAGTTGTATGTATTTTTTTGTTCCATGTTGGAAACCGAAATCGTTTATGCCCAGCCTCCCCGGATGGCAATCCAATGGGAAATTTTAATGTAATCGCACAGTGACGAGAAAAAAAGAGAATAATAGTGAAAGTGGTGTAATCGCATAGCTGAGCCGGACAGCATGACGGATGACGTCATTATCAATCCCATTCTTAAGTACGCTGGTTAAACTCGTTTATTTATATAAAAACGACTTACTAATAGGTCCAATTCTCGCCGTTACGTCGCCTACGTCGCATCGGAGTGGATTGTCGGCACCGCATTCTTGCTCGTACAGATCTCTCTGAAAACCGAACACAACATTATTTTATTATATTTATTATTTACTTATTTGATAATAAACGAGCAGTCTGTGGCTGATGTGTCTGTATCAGTGTTGCATTTATGATCATTGCAGCACTTTTTTGAGGTCATTTATTATTGTCTCTTAACCAGTTGTCGAGTTTATTCTTAAAGGCGTTTTATCAATGTGACTACTTTAATGTCTTCTGCTAACCAGTTCCTATTTTGAATCACTCTATTGCTAATGAAATAATAAATATATAAAATAAAATGTATTTATTTCAAGCAATTTAAGAGCTCATAACATTAGGATTACAAAGGAAAACTAAAAACTAACAGGATTGCTGGGAAGGTGGCGTTCACAGCAGTGCCTGGTGTACGGGCAGTCCAGCCTTCCAGCTATCATTGCCAGCACGGTGTTGGAGCTGGCCCGCAACCGGCGTACCAGAGAGGCGGCGCGCTTGCGCATGGTGGTATGGAAACAGTCAACCCGCGCCGCCGCAAACATTCCTGATGCGCTACAGTAGCGGGGCAGCTCCAACACCGCCCTGAGCGCATTGTTGTACTGGACGCGGATGGAGCTGTACGTCGCGAGCGTATACTTCGCCCACAGACTGCACGTATACAAAGAAGTGCAGTACGCTCTAAAGAGCGTTAACCTTAAAGTTCTCTGAGCCACGCGCAAACCTCCTGGCAACCATATTCGCTATTAAATGGGGCACGGCAAGGGATTACGTGGTACAGAGAGTTATGCACCAAAAAAATACAAAATTTCGGGACGGTTGTAGTGCAAGATCCAACCCCTCCCCCCCAACCCCCCCTTCAACTCAACCCCCTCAACTCGGTCCCTTTCAACTCTCACAGCGCGTTGATGTCGTAAGAGCCGACTAAAGGAACCGCCCAGAGGCAGCAGTAATTGCAGCAGCAATGAAACATAGTGACATTTTTAGCAAAAGTTAACTTAAATTTAGAAAAGACATTGAAACGACTTTCATTATGGAGAGTGGTCATTATCTTTTTTTTTAATAGGTAATAAAAAAATATATTTTATTTTAAATTAATTAAGTTATTAGTTTGTTTAAAATTATTTATTGATATTTTTTTCAACTCATTTAGTATTTTGTTGTACAAGCGCATACATTGCCCTTCAAAAGAAACATTAAACTTGTGTAGCCTAGTTGTGGGCACAGTGAGTTTATTCTTATTTCTAGTATTTAAATTATGTCGCTACCGCTATACGCAAGAACCGACCCTCCCAACTCTCGTAGGTGTCGTAAGAGCCGACTTAGAGAACCGCCCAGAGTAAGTGCCGCAGCAATCTTAATTATGCGTAATTTTAAGAACTCCACTGCAATTACATATCCGCCTCCCAACCGTGGCAGTGAATGGCAGTGACCTGAACCGTTGTGACCCCCCACGGTGTTCAAAAACATGCTGTTTCGTTGTCATGCAGTAATTACAAGAGGCCGTGTGGTGCCGGTTTAGAATTTGCACCAACCTAACTCTTCCCGCGGGTGTCGTTAGCGGCAACTAAGGGATATCCTCCCAGGGGCAGGCAGCAGCGCCTTTTGCAGAACTGATCCACCACTGAACTGATCGCAGTTCAGTGGTGGATCTGCAAAAACGCTGGGGTCACCCCAGCGTGGGGATTATGGCATTTCTCCCTAATGATAAGAGCCAGTTATCAGGAGAGGCCTATGTCCAGTAGTAGTACACTGCTGGACAGGCCTCTCCTGATAACTGCATAAAACATACGCTTTAGATGTAGATGACTTACATTGAGCGGGTCTGCGAGCTGCGTGAAGTAGGGGTTCCAACGGTACCCGCCGGCCACGCAGCGCGTCCCGGTGACTTGTACCGCTGCGTCAACCCCCACGGGGTTCACAAAGATGTTCCAGTTGTGGTTGTGTGTCTGGAACAAGCATGATTCCATTACATGTGATTTAGATTTAAAAGCCCCTTGGAAGTGCAACTAGGATGGGCAACGATCGCCGTTTACTCGTTGAAAATTCTTTTGGGTATCATCTTTATGTATCCAGGAATCGTTGCTTTTCTAAACACCTAATACCGATTGCAATAATCGACCAGTAGAATATACAGTTCTTAATATCACTCTAGCACTCAGTGGATACTCACCAGATTGCGATCCTTGATCCCCGGATGCCGTAACTTCACCTCGATGACCGTATCGCTAGCGGAGCCATCGTTGTGGATCAGCTGCGTTAGTCGCACGTACCCCCAGGCGAACCCCCCGGGGTGGTGGAATGACGCGATGCCTCGGATCTCGCGCGCTTCGGAAGGACTGTAGCCACGCTCGATAGATGAGCAGGACCAGCGTCCTTCGCGACTCTGGCGCATAGATAAAATGGATAAATCAATAATGCTGGACAACCCATCCAACATCGTCTGGCTCCAAAGAACGCAGAGCTCGTGTTCGTAAATAGAAAGTGAATAACTTAAGGCGTTATTTATTATTACGAAAAATTGACAATTATTATCGGCGCAGATGCAGTCTTTTTAATTTTTTAACAGTGTTCATCTCTGAACCTGAATTTCAAGGAATAAGTCATAAGTGAGGATTTAAATCAAGTGTACATATTAAAAATAAATATTAGGTCCTTACATATGAAATTGGCGTTTTGTATGGGAGGAACAAAAAGTCGAATATTTTTTAATATAATATATTTAATTAATCAAAGTATGAACCATTATTTTCTATGCACTTTTGCCATCTTATAGGTAGTTCATTGATCCCTTTACTAAAAAAACCAGTCGGACGGGAATCAATAAAATCTTTGAAGGCGATTTGGACTGCCCCATCGGAGTTGAATTTTTTCCCTTGCAAGAAGTTATCCAAATTTCGAAAAAAATGGTAATCTGTTGGAGCAAGGTCCGGGGAGTACGGAGGATGTCTTAGACTTTCCAATTGAAGCTCTTCTAATTTAGTAGCCGTCTGTTGCGCAGTGTGTGGTCTAGCGTTGTCGTGAAGCAGCAGTGGCGTGGAGCGATTGACCAGCCTAGGTTGTTTAGCCGCTAGCTTTTCCATCATGGTTTGCAATTGCTGACAATAGACATCAGCCGTAATAGTCTGGCCAGATTTGAGAAAACTGTAATGAACAATACCGGCACTAGTCCACCAAACGCTTACAAGTAACTTTTTTGGGGTTAATTTTCGCTTGGGGCAGGATTTGGCTGGCTGGCCAGGATCCAACCATTGCGCTGAGCGCTTCCGATTATCGTAAAGAACCCATTTTTCATCACAGGTAATGATTCGGTTTAAAATACCTTCATTATTGTGCCGGTTTAGTAATGTAACGCAGCAGTCGACGCGCGTTTGCCGGTTTGCTTCAGTCAATTCGTGAGGTACCCACCTTTCAAGCTTTTTAATCTTCCCAATTTGCTTCAAGTGAATTAAAACAGTTTTATCACTAACATCGCAGCCTGCAGCTAACTCGGACGTGGTTTGCGATGGATCCGCTTCCACAATAGCCTTCAACTCTTCATTATCAACTTGAGTCTCAGGCCGTCCACGGGGCTTGTTCTGCAGGTCAAAATTTCCAGAACGAAAACGTTGGAACCAAAAACGAACTGTGTTTTCTTTTGCAACACGACCGCCATACACATCATTCACCCTTCGAGTTGTTTCCGCAGCACTAGTGCCACGGCGGAACTCGTACTCGTAAATAATGCGATATTTTAAGTTTTCCATTTTGTAAAATGAGTGACGCAAACAGAAAAAAACAGAAGAAAAAAAAACAAATGAATGACGATCATCGAAGCACAAATACATGAGTCTATAGCTGTACAAATTTGAATTTGGAATTCCTTACCAAAGAGGAGAAATTTGTGATTAAAGTGGCCAGTACGAAAAACGCCAATTTCATATGTAAGGACCTAATATCTACCCTCCGAGCTCGTAGCACCATTGAGGAAAAACATGTCACGTCCGTAGAAAGCATTTTATGCTACAATTTCTGACGAAACGTAACTAAGGATATTAAGAGCATAACTGTACATGGCAGTTTTTTATTTACTTGATTAATCTGAGATTTATAATTCTCAGAAAATTTATTTCGCTGTCTTCTTCTTTTGTCTCCCTGTCCGTTTTGTTTGATATATTTCGATCTATTGTAAGTGTTTTATATTTTTTTAATATTAGAAATTTTGTTTTACCGATTTTCACTTTTAGATTTAATAACAATAATAGTAATAGGCACAATAATAGGTAATGTATTATATCCTCGAGGGTTTTATTGATTTAATTTTCAAAATCCTGTATATTATTTATTTGGGCTATAAAATAGAACTTCTAACGCTGTGGTTTACCTCTATAAATTAAAACACGAATATAAAAATCCATCCTGTGCAAAACGACCGACCGTCCCAAGATGCTGAACTGTCCGAACAGAGAAACCTGCGTTTCGTTGTAGCTCGTGGTGAGCTCCTGGATTCCACTAGACCGTACTTCTCGTCTAGATCTCACACGTCTACATAAATATAACTCACCTTCCTGTGCAAAACAACAGACCGTCCCAGGATGCTGAAAGGTCCGAACAGAGAGACCTGCGTTTCGTTGTAGCTAGTGGAGAAGCTCCTGGATTCCACCAGACCATACTTCTCGCCTAGATCTCCTAGCTGGTACTGGTCTGCCGTTCCTGTAAGGAAAATATAAGATATACTTTATTTGTAGATTAACAATAAAGGTATCATAAAAAATAAATAAACTGGACAATCCACACAACATTATCTAGCCCTAAGCTAAGCAGAGCTCGTTAAAAATATAAAAAAAAAATTATTAAGCGGGTTAATGAAACTTGGCATGGAGCCGTTCAGCCGTTTAGGCGTGAAGAGGTAACAGACAGACAGGCAGAGTTACTTTCGGATTTATAATATTAGTATGGATTCGAAAGTAACTCTGTCAGTCAGTCATTCAGGACAAAGCATTTTATATGTATAGATAACTTTCTACCCCTTTTTAACCCCGTTATGGGATGAATTTCAATAAAATACGAAACACGTCTTAAATCAATTCTGTTAAAAAATTTGATTATTATATTGGACCAAGGACAAACTTTGTCCCCCTTTTTTACCCCCTTAGAGGTAGAATTGCGGAAAATCCTTTTTTATCGGATGCCTACGTCATACAAAGAACACACTCTCCAAGTTTCAGGTCTCTATGACCAGCGGTTTAGGCTATGCGTTGATCCGTCAGTCAGTCATTCAGGACAAAGCATTTTATATGTATAGATTATTGGACAATATGTTATTATTATTATTGTATAACTTTTCTTAATACTTAGTTTATGAAAAGGCTTATAAAAACATATGTTTGGAGCATAACCCTAGAGGGCTTTACTCCAAACAAATGTTATTATAAATAATATTATTAATAATGATTATTTTTATTCATAGATGAATGCAAAACTAAACTATCACACCGCGAGAGAGAAAGAGCATTGAGGCATCTGAAATGTGGTGCTGGAGGCAGGTGGAAAGGATTAGCTGGACGAAGAAGGTTACTGATGAGGAGGTGCTGAAAATAGTTGAGGAGAAAAGGTTTTCGATGAACACAATTCAAAACAAAAGAGGGAGAATGATTAGATATCATATAAGACATGACAATTTTATAAGTAACATCATAGAAGGAAAAGTAAAAAGAGGACGAGGAAGAGGAAGACCAAGAATTAGCTATATAAGTCAGATCAAGGAGAAAGTCGTTGTCAACTCGTGTGGCGGCCATTTGCGTCGCAGTCGACAGGGGACTCCTGGAGTCCTCTCAACAGATGGGGTATTGAAAAGAGGTCTCCTGGAGTCCTCTCAACAGTCAATGGGGAGAAGTAAAAGAGAGAGCATTGGAGAGAGAAAACTCGAGGAAATTGCATTATTACACCGACAAGAGCTAGTAGGCTCTTTAATTTATAATAATAATTTAATACTGTTTGACGCTTTTTAAACTATCGTAGTTTGACGAATTCTTTACGGATGGAAGCGGGTTAACTACGAACCTTATGTTAAACCTGTTTGATGCTGTTTTGTTTGCCGACGGTTCTCAAGTTCAAGGGAACTAGCAGTAGGTAAACTGGTTATACCTACACAAAGCTGATTTCTGATCTTGATAACAGAGACCAATAAAGGAGGAAGTTTTCTTTATAAGCCACTTTCCAAAATTTTAATAACTCATAACATAACACAACCCTTTTCAATAAAACAATATATCTTATACTTTACCTTTGAGAGTAGGAGGGTGCTTCTTGCTGACGTTAAATGGATTGTACGTATCGTAGAGCGTTGTCGCCTCGCAAGGGAACTCCAGGTTCTTTTCCACGGGAGCCTGAAATAGAGGAAACCTATTACCTAGCTCAGCCACCTAGGCTGCGAACTAGGCTGCATAAGTGAAGGTAGAGCTGTTAACAGCCCTACCTTTTCTTATGCAGTTATTGCAAGACAAAGACCAACTTGTTGGTACAAGTTGAGACTGCTGTCTAGCGGTATTTATGAACAGAACAACTTTCAGCTCGTAGCTTCTTTCCGGGATAAATGTAGCCTGTAAATTATTCTAGGCTAGGTTGTTCTAGACAACATGCGTACAAAATTTAAGGCATTTCTATCTCTTTCTGTTTCATACCGTTAGCGTTATTTATTTATTTAAAATACTTTACAGCACTCCTTTTTTGTTTATTTCTACCATGTGTGGATGGCAGGTAGAAAATGCCATCGGCATTAAGCCCACTTTTCGTATACTTTTGTTAAATTTTAACAAAAGTATACGAAAAGTGGGCTTAATGTAGAAATAAAACAAAAAGGCGTTGTCTTTTGACAACGCATTTTCTAACTGTCGCCTTATATAACATAAGTAGGAAGTAGAATACTCACAACATGTATCTTATAGTTCCCGACATCATCCAACCCGTCGAGCGTCACGTCCACATTGGTGATGTCATACTCAGATTGCTGCGTCATCTCTAGCCGTCCCTTCATGGCGACCACCTGCCCGTTGCCGGACCAGTCGCGTACCACCGCCTTGCGCGGGGGGTAGCCACTCACACTACAACACATAAACATTCATTAACACTGCTGCATCATCTCGAGCCGTCCCTTCATGGCGACCACCTGCCCGTTGCCGAACCAGTCGCGTACCACCGCCTGGCCCGGGGGTAGCCACTCACACTACAGCAGATCAACATTCATTAACATTGCTGCGTCATCTCGAGCTGTCCCTTCATGGCGACCGCCTGCCCGTTGCCGGACCAGTCGCATACCACCGCCTTGCGCGGGGGGGTAGCCACACACACTACAATACATCGTCATTTCAGACCATAATACGTCCTTTGCAAACGTAGACTCCTCAATGTGGGTTTGCCATAATCAATACGCTTGGCATGTATATTGGAGATCGATCTTTAGACATAGGTACACAGAAGGAAGCTAATACCCATCTTCTGGTATTTGCTTTTTGCGACATCCGTAAACAGACCGAATAGGGCGGTCTAAAGGAGGACACATATGGAACCATCCGCTTCACTCTAGCGACATGCCCAGACGTTAATTATTCCCGTCAAAAGGACTTACAAGGAACCTAAGGAAGGAGGATTTGCGCCCTAGTTAGCTAGCCACAAATTTCGACGTCGCGCAGTAAAATTGAGTGTGGTTCGATATTTGATGCCCGGTGAAATTCAGAGATTCATTAATAGAGAAGGACTCACATAGAACAGGCCATCCGCTCTCCCCTAGCGACAGGTCCATGATCGTCGTAGATAAGCAAAGTTCGTCTGAGAATGGAGTGTCTCCCACCCAGTGCAATCGCGGAGTCGGTGAATAGTCGTCGCGTGAGGCGGTCGCTGTCCCGCTTCCTACCAGCTACGGAGAGCGTGCCGTGTCTGGAATGAAAAAACATATTACTCACTGGCTTCTGTCCACGGCTTTCCACGCGTTTTTCCGACATGAAAGTGGCTTAAATGTTATTCCAGGTCCAGATCTTTTAAGTGTGCAAAATTTCAGCAAAATCCGTGCAGTATTTTTGGCGTTGTCTAGGATCAAACTTACACATTCGCAAACTTTCGCAAAAAGAAGGATAAATCAATCATACGAACAGGTGGCATGACGATCCGCCAAAGACTGGCAGATGCTGGATACAGCACATTGAAAACTTCGCTGTGGCGTTCATGATGAGAATCATGAACGCTCAGTGTATTTGCAAAGGTTGATGTTGAAGATAGCTGAAGGGAACGATTTTATGCGTCATTCGCGGTTTCTGTCTATAGTTTGTCGTTGCATCGTCGCGTTGTTTGTATACCTCTAAACGGCGTAGTTTGTTCGGCCTGACTGACCCAGCCACAGCCTCCCGACCGACCGGCAACAATGGTATTGCAATATTATTTTATAATTTTTAAATTGTATAATACTCTAATATTTGGGTGCTTTCATAGGTTTGTTTGTATTTGTTTTTCTATTTTAATATTTTTCTTTTTTTTTTTGTTATCATGTCTACAACACGTACCTGGCGATCGTAACGTGACCCGATCCCTCTGGTCTTCACTGAAAACCAGCGCTGGGTGGACACACCAGTGTGCACCCAGCATAATGCTGAGTGAAGACCATATTTCCTTAAACACTGCTACGCACAAGGTAAATTTATTTTGTAACTTAGGTCGTATAAATTGGCATAGAATTAAGGCTAATTGTGTATAGTAGCTTTAAGGTAAATAAAATATTTTTCATTCATTCATTTCATTATGAGTTTGTAGAGATATTTTTCTTTTTATCACTTCGGCTGGGCTATTACATTCTAGCGATATTTAATTGTATTTACTAGAGTGGGCGACATTATAGCGGTCGGTGGGAGATGGATGAAGACGGCTCAGGACCGTTACTTGTGGCATCAAATGGCCTATGTCAAGCAGAGGACGTTTGTGGGCTGATATGATGATCAGAACGGACTCACCTAGTAGTAAGGTCCCCTAACCGACACAGCCCCTCGATTCCAGGCCGGCAGTACTGCTCCGGGTGACGCAGGTCCACATCCAGCTTGTAGGGCTCCAGAACCGCGCCCGCGCTGAGGCAGCGCCCCGTCCAGTTGTAGTAGTCGGAGCCCGGGGGATGCTCGTGAAGCGCCCAGCGGTGACCGTGGGTTGTGTTAACGTTGGCTCCGTCGGAGTGGATCTACGGACATATTAAGAATATTAATGGCCGTTACCGATTTGCATTCGCTCACCTGTGAGTTAGCCTTATATGGCCCGATGTCAAATATGCTCATACAGTGTGGCATACTTACCATAATCTCAATCATTATGTCAGTGTCCACCTACGGTCGGTACTGTGGCTGACGGAACACGACCGGCGCTGATGATATGCGCACCTGATAGATTACCCTATTGATACTCTGTACTCTTGTACTACTACTTTACTTAAAAGGGAATCTCAAACACTTTTATACTATGTGTACATTAAGTTAAAGAAATCAATATTTATGTATTTGTATTTTGTATTAATCACCATGCTTTCAATAACGATGGTGGTATCTTTTCCACGGCCGGCCCGTACTGAGCAGATGTCACGCTTGTAACCTAGTGATACTTTGTACCGTACTCACCATGCTCTCAATAATGATGGTAGTGTCCTCCCAGGGTCGGTCCTGTGGCTGACGGAATATGACACGACCGACGACGGGGTATCTAAAGACGACCTGTGCAGACGTCATGCGCACCTGATACTCTGTACCATACTCGTAGGGCAGGATGGTGCCGCAGAGGTTGGGTTTTGGATGTCGTCTGAAAAGACGAAGAGAGAATTCGGTATGTAAAGACAAGTTGATTAAGGATAGAAGATAATGAAATATAAATAAAATGATTATGTTTAACATTTTCATGGTCCACGACGCACACATCCATCTGCGAGCCCTTCGGGTCGCATCGCCGAGGCTGGGCAGTGAATGCGTTAAGCTTATAATAGAACAGGATTCACAAGATTTATGGTAAGTTCAAGCAAAAGCGACGTCTTTTCGTCAGCCCCAATCTAAAGGGTTTAAAGATTTTGGCTCTAACATCTTTTACCACACTGTTTTGTACGCTAAATTGCAGCGCATTATGGCGAAAAAGAGGCAAGTCCAGCAGTGGACGTCGTTGAATTTGAATTTGTAGCCCTTGCAGCGGCAGGTACACGTCCCAATAGGCCCTCTGAGCTCGTTCGACAGCCCCGGCAGTAGGTACTTGTGGTGTGTTAGATAGATAGATCATTTATTCAATAAAAAAAATTCGTTACATAAATTGGTTAGCAATGCCTTAAAGCCAAAATTAATGCTTTAATATTTTTTTTTGTTTTCATTTGAAGGAGACATGTTCAGCAGTGGACGTATGTGTGCTGATGAAGAACTCACCTCTCCACAAGCAGCGTGCGGTACAAGACACTGTGTACCCCTTGCAGTGGCAGGTACACGTCCCAATAGGCCCCGCTGAGCTCGTTCGCCAGCCCGGGCAGTAGGTACTTGTGATTCAGGTATTCTGTACGCTCCTTGTACTTTCCGAATAGGTCCCCCACAGGGTATTGGTCTTGGGTGCTTAGGCCTAGAAAGGGAATAACAAGTCATGGTGAGAAACAGTCGGGTTCAGCGGGGAAAAGGTACAGAGCGCGCCTTACAAATGGATAAACAGCTTAACACTGAGTACATTTACAATGGAGAATAATGTTTGCACGGTTTGCTTGTCAACGCTATTCATATTTTTATTTATTTCAGAGATGCATTCATAAAACATTATAAAAATCATAAAAACTTAAAACTAAACACACAATATTGGTCAAAATGAACCGAAGTCAAAGTCAAAAACTCTTTATTTCCATAAATACAATAAATGTATACTTAGAAAAGGTCAAATTCTTAATAATTAAACACCGACACGGAAATAAAGTGATATTTTTGATTTCAGTCGCTTCGGTATGTATAGACTAAAGTAAAGAGGCGACGAAGAAACCTTTAGCCTGTTAGTTAGTTGTTATTTTTCGAGTTGGAGCAAATCCCGTCCCACGCTTTTTTATCCTCTAGATAATCTGATATTCTGATAATCAAACTTAGATGTCAAAGAAAATTTAAAGATTAATATCAAATTACATAAATAGAAATGACAAAATTAAAATTAGCTCTGACTATCAGCTATCCGCAACCAACTGTTTTGAATGGGGCAGTCTGCCCGTACAACAATCATCTGCAGGATGCTATCGTGCTTCGTGCAGGCTGGAGTAGGGAAGCGACTTTCTTGCGAATGATCGCGTGAAAGCCGTCCGTGCGCGCCTCCGTGAACATCCAAGGCGCGCTGCAAAAGCAATGCGGCTGCTTCGCTTTAAATATCCAGAAGATATTGTTATAATGGACGCGCAGAGAGCTGGCAGCTCGTAGAGTGTGGTTTACCCATATGCTGCTCGAGTAGGACTGGCATTAAGCCTTGAAAAGAGCGATTTTTACTTCCCTATGTATTGGGAGACTGGAGTCATAGAATTGCTCTATGGTAGATACGTCCCTATTTAAACCCAACCCAACGAATTTGTTCCGAGGTGGTTCGACTTTATGGTAGTTACATGGGAAAGAACCACTCCCCAAACTGTACCGCCTGTAAGTATTTTTACGGTAAACAATTAAATATTGTTAAGCAAAACGTACTTAATATAATTACTAATGATCATAATAATTACTGATGATCTCAAAGATAACTGTGATATTGAAAGGGAACATAAGGCGTTGGCGGTAAGAGACAATATGGTAGCCCGTAGGTTAGCTCGTTTTTCCATAGCCGTTTAAAACCTTCTACCAGTGCTTTTATAGGAGCAGCCTATAAGTCCTACTAGATCGAACAAAGGTAAAAACTTGTCACAGTGACATGAGACTGCGTTGCGTCGTCATATTTTAAGCCAGTTATTACGACGTGATTTGCCTCTGTCAAAACGCATCAATCATTGGTATGCTTGACCACACGTTATACCGTAGCGAGGTGCATTGCATAACAATCACTCAAGAGCATTGGATAACGGACTCTACTAAAACAGTAGGAGTATGGTTTGCCTGAAAGAGATCTCTTCCTAGCGATAAAGGTGCCCATTGTAACTGCACTATGTTTAGTTATTCTTTTTTTATGAATAGGTGAGTACTTAAGTACCACAGAGTTAATATAATTTCTGCGACCAGTAGTTAGTTACAAGTTAATATAGTTAATTACAAGCGAATAAGCCACTTCACAATTCAATGATTGAGATTTCGAGCTTACTGAGTTTGCCGTGTTTATTTCTCGCTCACCATAATAATTGGGGTTTTACGGTAACATGAATCAAAATAATTATAATCATAATATCAATGTTTGTGCCATTTATTTTGGAGATCATATTCAGAACAGAATGTATTCTTGTATCAACATTCGACGTTTCTTGGTAAAACGCCAAGACTTGTTTACGCTATTGAACAATACTTAGATTCTTGCAGGCATTTCGATCTACTGCTATTTGTAGCTGTTTGCTTGACAATGGGGGTATCAATGTAGAACTAGGGAATGAGGTTATTCTTACGAAAGGTCATTATCTGAAACGAAGGAACGAAATGAAACAAATGAATTATGACGATTCAGCTAACTCGGCGCGTAGCGTACAAGTGTGCAAAGTTCCATACCTACGAAATTTTTCATACAACAGCATTACAACTCGACTCTAAAATTCGGTTTCCTCGGCGATTTCGGTTCGGAAAAATGTGTAGTCCCTACACACATTTTACGCACTTACAAAAAAAGTTAAATTTGCAGTTCAAATTAAGCTTTTTGCATAGGTAATATAAAACCGAATCAAGCAATTATTTTAAATTTTGAATTAATTGCTTGATCCGATCCTAATTATTATAATTATTAACTCATTTAATTCAGATAATACATCCATAAAATATACAAAAATGTCACAATAAAATTAAAATAAAATCTTAGCTGAAATAATGTGATGAATTAAATTAGACAGGTTTTTGATTGAATTAGAATAAGCTAAGCTTAGATTTTGTGAAATGGCTCAATTCCAAAATGCAATATTGACGAACATCAATTATGACATTTTTCTAAACGAATTTATGACAACTAGCTGGCTTTTGATTATTTATTCAGCTTTGCAGCCATTTAGAAATACCTAAACCTCGTCACAGAAATTACCTGACCGACATATTGAACGGGTAGGTAATTCATCGTAAACATTTGTCATCAAAATAGCTTTCTGATTCACCTCACAAAAATTTCGCTTACATTACTCAAACGCGAAGTGAAATGCTCTAATCATCATCATTATATCAGCCCACACACGCCCACTGTTGGACTTACGCCTCCCTCATACGACGCCACAAATAGCGGTCAATTCTCTACATAATATTGAAAACTAATAATATAATAATAATCTTACCAGGCGGTGGAACGCTCTTTAGATCAACCATCATAGGATTGAACAGCTCTCCCGTAGAATTGCAATACTTCCTAAGATCCCCTACATCCGCGCTCTTTGCAGGCAGGTCCCTGATGGTATAGCGGAGCACCGAGCTGACGAAGCGCAGGTTTGATTCATAGTCCTGATCTGCGGTGCCGAGTTGAAAGCTCGTCCAAGTGGGGTCGAAGGGGGACCGCTGGGAAAACTCCACTAGGCCACGGATGCCGTCCATGTTTATGAGGACTCTGAAAGAGAGAGAGAGAGACTATGCAACACAAGCTAAAATAATAATACTTTTCATCGCACTCGCTAAAAAACGGCGCCTCTGTTGCTTAAAAACAGTGAGTATAATGTTTTTTTGAAACATGTGTAATATGTGATTCTAAAAAGGATGGTAAAAAGGAGTAGACTAGATTTCTATCTATGGGCTGGAATAAAGTTACATACTACATGCTCGTTGCTGAAAGTTCATTTAGACTAATAATACATATAGGGAAATTTTAAATTTGATCGAAGTGACCGGGGCATCATCGGTGGAGAGCCAAAGCGAAATTCTGCATGAAATATCGTGACAAGAGAACATTTTAATACTGTAAAAATATGCCACTACCGCAGTTCATCAGAAACGAGACTTGTATCTTACTTTGTGCTTTTAGGCTGCTGCAGCCGCAACTTGGCACACGCGAGGAAGCTATCCGAGTGCTTATTGTCATAGATCACCACGTACAGACTCCTTTTTGTCACTTCCATATCAGTCCTCAACATATTGATCACTTCATTCTTGTACAGCGTCTTCACTTTCCTCATGTTCGCGTCTGTCGCTACTCTAACTTTGCCCAGTCTACTGTCCAGATCTCCAACACTCATACCGTCTCCACTACTCTCAGGATCGAAGACTAATTGAAGCACGTTGCAGTTGTCCTCATAATTCCCTTTATCGGAATCGAAGATGTCTGTCACGAAGAGTTTCCAGTTGTGCTGCGTGTACTCTGCCTTATCTGTCACTGCTTTTGCGTGGTACAAATCTGCGTGTATGTATGAGTCTGTCTCATCGAACTCTCTAGCAGAAAGCCATCGGAAGTGTAGAGTTCCAGCTACTGGAGCGGTGAACTTTGCAACCGCGTGTTTCTCGTACATTTGTTCTGTTGATAGAATGGACGCGCATATGACTCTGTCGCGCTCTGCTGTTTCGAATACTATGCTCTTCCCCCAGAATCCATTCGGTCCTGTTAAGGTGTTGCTGCTCTCGAACTCCGCGTGGTCTTTCCCTGGGATTATGAGGAAGCCTAGTTCCTCTGTCAAGTCAATAACTTCTTTTCCAAGGTTGTGTTCTGAACAGCGGTCGGAGGATAGGTCCCGATGGTCAACCGGGAACTCGTGGATGGTCCAGCGGAAGACTCCATCGGGGTATTGCAGCGTGGTCTTCAAGTTGGTTCGTATGCTGATGAGGGACTCGTTTTTGTGAGAGAACTCGATCTCTCCGTGGAGGCCATGCTGGGAGACGTATGCTCGGAGGACGAGAGGGTTTGAACTTTCTGCAAAGTAGACAGTTTATTTACTCAATAATATTGTCTACAAATTTAGTACGTACAAAAATTAATTATTAGTGGTTTATCTAGATAAATTTACAAAAGCTTGCGCCTTTTGGTTTTCTTATACTGGAGGCCTGTGATTTGTTTGATCGAGCGTGCAAAATTGTAAGAAAAAACAAAAGACACTTGCACCAGTTTAAAAAAAATCATCTTATACCTAATAATAACTGTTGTTCTTACGAAATTCATAAACCGTCGGTGGTTTTCAGATTCGAGCAATCGTTACTGATACCGATCCATTTTTACCAAATAGATCTGATTAAAGAGCAGGTATTAATTACTTGCTTCTGCCCGCGGCTTCTCACGCGTTTTTCCGGGATAAAAATAAACCGGGATACCTACCATCTTTTCTCTTGCTAAATTCCACTAAGCCGTTTAGGCGTGAAAGGATGACAGACGGAGACACTGAATTACTATTGCATTTGGATCTAGAAGGTATCAATAGGGACCAAAATAAAGATACGAGGTACGGTGCATGTTGCAGAACGGTGCGTTACGAATCAAAACAGAAAGTTGACAGTTTGTTACGCACTATTGTGCCGTAGTAACTTTCTATTCAATCACTTTTGTTCACTGTACCTGATGCAGACAATTTGCAGTAGTATTTATGAACATCAAAGGTAACTAAATCATAAATGTATTATGTTTAAGTTATGTTAAGTTAATCATAAAGTTATTATGTACGTTTGTACCATAAGTAAATCTTTATTTGTTTAAATTTAAGCTTTTTGTTTCCCAATAAAGCAAAATTTATTCAAAGTTCTACCTGGGTATTCTGATTTGTCTTACATACACTACGTAAGTTTATATTAAAAGTTACCCACGTCCCAAAGGTAAACAAACAGACAGTTTGCACAACAAATTAATTAATTGTCTACAATTTTATGTGGACTTAATTCGACTCACCAATAAATACTAACAATAAGTAAACTAAGCACAATAACTTTGGTATAATTTGACTATTCAAACACATTGTAACTTTACTTCACATTTTTTCGTACAATTGCCTCAAGCGGACACATATCGCTGGTTTCACTTCAACTTAGTAAGTGAAAGGCAGTCGAGGTTGTGGGGGAAAGGGACGGACGACTGTGACGTCATGAAGGCCGGTTCTTGATACTCACTGGTTCCGGTATTGTAGGATGTAATCATTGTAAACAATACGTTCAGAACAGACAAACATGCTGTGTGATTTATTAGGAAACGGGAAGAATGTACCGTCGTTTTTTTAGTGCCCGCTAACTGCTTGGATTTTTTGAATTATTTGCAAAATTCTTAGCGTTCAAACACAGCACTTCTCCTGATGATGTCCCGCATTGAGGAATGAAACGTTGGTGATCTTCCAACACAAACGAGTATCATAGTTAACCCGCACACATTCATAATGAATTCTTAACAAAAGTCAAGAAAATCGAATCTATACCCTACCGATACCATTGTTTCGATAAAATTATCGACCAACTTTTCTTCGGACTGTCGGTTGCTTAAGGTAATTATTACCTATCTTCACAACTCTGGAGTAATGGACCAATGTCCTTTGTGTGGATTTATTTCAAATTCAAAGTGCTTTATTACCTTTAGACCTTACAGGGCTCTTGGACACGTCACAAAATTCAAATTACATAAGTAAAACTAGGAAATAAAGAGATCACTTTGATTTTTGTTCACTTCGATCTTTGTAAGGTAAAATAAAGAAGCGAACAAGAAACCTTTACCTTGTTAGATTGTTAGTTTTCGAATTGGAGCAAAACTTGTCCCAACCTTTTTTATCCTCTAAATAATCTGATATTTTGTAGTAAGCCTTTTTACGAAGGATATTTTTGACAATTTGTTTGAATTTATTTATTGATAATTTTTCAACTCTTTTGGTATTTTGTTGTAGAAGCGTATACATAGCCCTTTAAAATATACATTAATCTGGTGTAGCCTTGTTTTGGGCATAGCGAGTTTATTCTTATTTCTAGTTTTTAAATTATGTATGTCGCTATTTTTAGAGAACCGATTGATATTCCTATGGGTGTACAAAAAGTTTTCATAAACATATTGATGTTGGATTTTTTTGATTGCATACGCTGCAGAACTAAGACTCTTCGATAGCTTGCCTATGTGTGGGCCCCATTGAAGTTTAGTATTTAAGATTATTCCTAATAATACGGTACTTTTAACAATTTCTAACGTTTCTCCTTCGACGTTTACATCAGCCTTAACTTGTTTTACATTAGGTATAATCCAATACAATACATTTCGTTTTGGTTTTATTAAGCAAAAGGTCACTAAACCAATGGACTACTTTTGAGATTGCATTATTCACATCGTCGAAATTTGTGTTTTGTCGTTTCATTTTAAAAATTAATTAAGTATCATCAGCAAACAATACGATCTCGTGATTATCCTTTACAAGATGAGGCAGGTCGTTAATATAAACTAAAAATAGGAAAGGACCGAGGATAGAACCCTGTGGTACACCCATTGTAACTACAGACCCCGAAGACCGTTTCCCATTAATGTCAACTCTTTGTATCCTATCACTCAAGTAAGATGTAAGAAGATCTAAAGAGGTGTCTCTTATACCATAGTGATGTAGGTCACACCTACAGCATCTTGCGACTTCTCCCAAGCATCAAAAATATGCGATACTAACTCAACACCGGCATCAGTAGTTGACCTGCCGCGAGTAAACCCGAATTGCTTACCATGTAAGCACGTACCTACCATGTAGCAGGTCATTGCCATCGAAATGTCTAAGCAATTGATGTAAAATAAGTTTTTCAAAAACTTTACTGAATGTAGGCAGTACTGATATTGGTCTAAAGTTAGTGGGGTCAGAGCTACTACCCGATTTATGCAGTGGGATTATTTTACTACATTTTATTATATCAGGAAATACACCACAATCAATAGATTCATTGAATATATAAGCTAGATCTGTTGCAATGGTGTAAATTAATGGTTTAATAACTCTAACGGAAATGCCCCAGAGATCTGCAGTTCTCTTTATATTTAAAAGTTTAAAGGCTTTTTTAATATCATTTTCATCGACATGGTTGAATTTAAGTTTATTTTCGCATTTAGGTACATTTTCTATAAGTTATGACTCAGCGATTACTTGAGAAGAGTTAAGACACTTTGTAGTAGAGATTGGAATGTCAGTAAAAAAGTTTTCAAATGATTGGGCTACTTCAACGTCATTTTTGATTGAGCAATCATTAATCTTTAAATTGTAATCATTATCGTAGGTTCTGACCCTTCCAGTCTCAATATTTCCAATGATAGAGCTAATGGGTACAATCTCTAGTTTCATTATAGGTAATAGCCCGGCAACTAGGTAGTGCACACCTCAATTTCAAGCATCATCGCTGAAAATCTGGAACATGCAACGTTCAGATTCATAAAGAATATTTAAACTAGTTTATTAGAATAGGCTTACAAAATCGCTGACTATTTTTCTAATAAAATATAAAAATCTTAGGTGACTTGTGCGGACATACTTCGATTCCAGGCCTCTTTCTGCCATGCAATAATGATACCTTTGTATCTCAACAAAGTTCTGTTAAGACAATAAACCTCGTCCCAGGAATCGAACCCAGACCGGGCGGGTGTGGATTACAATGACCTTATTTCTGTCTTTATGAGTCAGTGCGCTATATTTAGCGGCGTTCATGCGCGGGAGTCGAACTCATGTAGCTCTGTTTAAAACGGCGGCCTTGCGATCAGGTGGGCAAGGAATGCCATGTGATCGTTTCTACAAAGGCATATGATCGTTCCTACAATGGCATATGATCGATCCTATAATGGCTTAGGTATGTAAGTGTCATATAGAAACAACCTAATTCGGCGGTGACAATTTAATCCAACGGCTACATCGATTTTCTTAGAAATGGGAACACCGAGAGTGTTACCATCAAGCCACCTTTGAAACAAAACCAGCTAAATCCGGATCAGTTCATTCGTTTTAACATTTTATAATGCCAAAGCTGCTAGACCCTAATCAGCCCTTGTTCGAATTTGGGTTAAAAAAATAAAATTGTTATGGTACTATTACTATTTCTAGACAATCAAATGACAGTTCCCTATTTAGAAACAGGGGGCCCTTTTCTGATAAACTAAACCAATCGCTTCACTATGTCAATGGTATCGTCATGTAGAACACCAAAACGTGTCTCCGATAGACACGTCCGCATGGGCGATTCTGCGACCATACCATTGTCGTAGTGTAGCGATTGACAAAGGGATTAGTCACGCGCGAAAAAAAAACGGGTGACCAACCACCCACTGCTTGGCCACTCGTAAGTACTTTTGCTGTTTGAATCTTTGTAGAAACTGCTTTTGTAGGTAGGTAGGTAGTATCAAATGCAAAACTCGTAGGTATATTTTTGTCAAATCCATGTTGCCTATGTTTGTTTGTATGGAAAACGGCCGTAATAAACAATCGTGCTTACAAATTCTTACTCTACTATACCTAGATACTTACTTATCTGAACAAAGCAATAGACATACCCCTGCATTTTCCAAAGAACGATGTATGTACTAATAACATCGAAATAAGGCTAGTTTTGACGTCATCTGAATGTATTGTTTGACTCATCTGGCTACAGTAGCGGGGTGATGTCGGAGCCAAGAATTTGATCCGAGATCGTGCATACCAATGACGAACACACGACAAACCTGGCGACTGACGAAACAAATCAACTGCGTACAGATTGTGATAGACTTGCAAGATATATTACAAAAGAGAAAACCGAGAGACTAGAGAAAATAAAAATCTCCATTACGAAGTTTCAACAAATGAAAAGGAAACAGATGATGCACGATGTTAGGAATTATAGATATAATCATTAAAGACACTTGACCATAGAAAGTTTTCAAGGTCCCAGGTCATTACCAATACACGATGAATTACTGCGCACCTAAGACTGCAGGCAGATGCATATGCGGCAAGCTGAAGAGAGGGTGCCATGGCGCTCATTAGGGGAGGTCTTTGTCCAGCAGTGGACTTAGATAGGCTGATGATGATGAATAACTATTAAATAAAAATACCAGTTTTGAAACATGTACTTAGTCAGAGCAACGATGAATCACTTAACATCAAGATGTTCTCAAGATGAGCTTTGAAGCGAATTTGAATTTTCAACCTTTATTATCAAAAAATAATAAATTTTACATCACATTTTAAAACCTGATAACGTGTCGCTAGAATCAATATAAACCAATTTAAAACTAACTACAAACAGTAAAACACGTAGTAATAAGCTGGAAGACTCGCGTGGAGGTAAACTAGAATCATGAAGTGGAAGTAAGAACACATCACTAACATCAAACTGTAAAACATATCTGAAAAAGCCAGTTGTATTATATTGGTTGACCTTGGCCTACATAGTTTGTATGCTGTAAGTAAACTAATTGATGAAAGGGAAAAAGATGAAGAGCCTATGCAAGTGGATATGATTATAAAAACCAAGATAATAAAATGATAACAGATCCTTCAGGGGACTAAAACGGAACGCGAGTCAGTGCTGGCGAGGCCAACCCACATTATGTGACTTCAGCGAAGCGCGACGCTGCAGCAGTAAATCCAAAATACATCGACAGCATTCCGGCCGGCATGGAAACCCAGAAAACTAAAACCGGTGCAGGTGAGCCGAATACTATAAAAATAAAACAATCGGAGCGAGCAGCTCCACGGGAGGACGGAACGATTGTGAAGACGTATCGGCTTCTGCCCGCATTTGTCGAACTAAATATGGAATCAGCAGTCAGCCGGGAGAGGGGAGTGGGGGGAAAGTCTGGACCTAGGAGAGGGAACGAAAACTCGGAGTCAGGGTGGGACTGCCAAGCGAAACAGTCACTCCTTCGTCGATCCAACACTAGCAAAAAATGGTAAGTTCGTGGAGTGACAGTGAACTGTGAAAGTGAAAAAAACTTAAACGTGACGAAAAACCTAAAAATTTTACGGACTTGATACAGGACATTGCATCGGAAGTGCATACGTTGAAGTGAAAACAAACGTAGTAGGTAAAGTGTTATCGTAACACAGATACTCGTACACATGAAAATTGCAGAGGAATTGAACACGGTTAATTAGCTGTGCTAATAAAAAAAGATAAACTATTAATCACCCATTATAATTAACGATCAAATCCAATTGAAATTTTAACTAAACTTTGTACTCTATCAAAAATAAAAACAAATTTATTGAGATAAAATCTTAGGTCCAATAGTTAACTTTTAAAGTTCAAACGAAAATATTATTGAATTTTTTAATCCTCAATAATAAATCAAAACCTAAAGACCAGAGTCTGAAATCGAGCAAACCTGAAGAAATTGGAACGAGAGGTAGTAATCTATAAATAAGTTTTAGTACGCAACAAAATTGTTGGTCTGTAAGCAGACGCCGGGACTAAATATAGAGGCGTGCGCGCCACGCCTAAATGGGCCACAAGCGCTGAAATCTGAACGACCCCAAATTACGATATAAATAAACATCTTTTACTTTTTATAATAAAGGAAACGAGAGCAAAAAGAAATCTGCAAAACCGGGTATGTTGTTGAACGTTAAAATAGTAGTTTACGGAAACTCTGAGTCAGAGTTGGGAATTGTCCTTAATTTGGCGTAGGTATTTTCAAATAATAAAACCAAGTAAGATAGTGATAGTAAAGACTTTAAATTCGAAACCCTTCGAAAAAGCAAAAGCAATGAAATTAAATCAAGCTGAATGTTCGACCACAACAGAACATCAATGGTCTGTCCACTGTTTTGTTTTCTATCTATATAAGATAGAATCTTTAAGAAAAAAATACTTGAGAACTACAGGACAATCTTAATTCGCAGGCGGATAAGGAAAAGAAGATCAAGAAGAAGAAGAGCACCAAGGAGGAAGGTGCCCCCGCGGCTGAAGAAGCCCCCGCCCCCGCCCCTGCAGCGGCCCCCGCTCCTGAGCGCACTTCCTCCCGTGGCAGCCGCAAGGCCGCCAAGCGCTCTGGATCCAATGTCTTCTCTATGTTCTCACAGAAGCAGATCGCTGAGTTCAAAGAGGTAATTATCGCACTAAAGTTATTTTAAAAACGCACAAATTAAACACCTTGTTTTGAAACAATCGTGAACATCAAATCTTGCTTCTGATGCAAAAAACGAGAGCAAGGAAACTAGAGGTGTCTAACTGAATAATTGGTATCAACAAAGACATTCGATGAGGTTGTAAGATAAACTTTTTCAAAGTAATGACGAATTTTCTACTTTATTTTTCTAAAACTAGCAGAGTCTACAAATAATGACAAATTATTGTATTATCATTGTAATGATTTAAAACTCTAGTTCAGTAATGTTATGTAACTTTTGAAACAAACTAAGTGTCGCACAGGGATCGCACTGTTGACCTCAAGAGTCGATTATTGAGAACGTTCTTTGAAAACATCAAAGAACGTCTCAATAATCGACTCTTCGACCATTGTTTCATCGGTTATTATGGTTCATGTAATGGCGTCATTTCGAGCGAAATCTACACTATGTCAAGCTTTGTTTAGCTTTAGCTCGTGCTCAATCATATTTTGTAAACATTCATCGCAATGCTGTTTTCAATTTAAAATTATGCTACTAAATATGACATCATTACATTGAGATTATCTAAACAAACTTGACTAGTAGATTCGATAGACCCCTTGGTGTACCAATACGTTGGTATTACTACATACCAATTTATTTTGATTATGTATAATAATCCGCTTTTTAACATTTATGTAACGGTTTGGCTCCACAATTTACTGTGGTAAAATAATGCTTATTTAATAACAGTTTTTATGATGCGTTCCCGAGGATATTTCAGTAAAGTACCTAGTTCAACGATTAACAAGAACTAAACAAACAAGGCACTGACGGAGAAATTAATGCTTCAATTAACATAGCAACGCAGGATTGCCTCAACGAACTCATTGATAACAACTTGGAGGTGACAAAACATCAATAATGACTAGTGAGATTAATAAAACAACTAATAAACATGCTTTCAGACTAAGGTAAGCGTAGTTACCCCTCTTTATCCTAACCCAAGAAAACCCAAAATAATTAATTGAATCAAACAATTAACATACTTAGGGTACGTAGCGTACGTTCCGTAGCAGCATAGATGGCATGACATAGAAAACCTCGCATCTGCCCCTTCCCCACTATCCTCTCAATGACCCTGTTTGATCATTCGTTCTCCCTCCAGGCCTTCCAGCTAATAGACAACGACAAGGATGGCATCATCGGCAAGAACGACCTCCGCGCCACCTTTGACTCCATCGGCCGCCTGACCGTTGAAAAGGAGCTCGACGAGATGATCGGAGAGGCCTCCGGTCCCATCAACTTCACCCAACTCCTGACCCTCTTCGCCAACCGCATGTCTGGCGGATCTGACGATGACGACGTCGTCATCAACGCCTTCAAGTCATTCGATGCTGAAGGCAAGATCGACTCTGAGAGGCTGAGGCACGCGCTCATGACCTGGGGCGATAAGTTCTCCGCCGATGAGGTTGATGAGGCGTACGACCAGATGGACATCGACGACAGGGGTTTCATCGACACGCAGAAGCTCATCACCATGCTGACCGCCAGCGCTGAGGAAGAGGACGGTGGAGAGGCTGCGTAAGCATCGTCAGCACCGTCAATCCACATCGCAGGCAGTCACCGCACCACCCGGCCGGACGGTTCATTAAAACCTACGTGAACCGAACTACTTTTTTATTTATTATATAATTTATTTCCATTTTTTTAATTATAAATATAGTACTATTTATAAAAACATGTAGTACTGTTGTTAGATCGAATAGCTGATCGTGAATATATTTTGTAAAGAATACTATGTATTCATATTATTTCTGTTACAAAAAATAAATGATGAAGAAGTCTGAATGAAATGACACGGGCCCATTGGGTCGCAGTTTTATACAAAATGTGACTTTGTCATTACATTACACCAACACGCACACAACCCTACAAGATACAATACAGGTACACATGATACAAAAGGTAGGTAATAACAGGAGCCTAAAAAAAGCATATTTTCTTAACTAGTTTTTATAAACTTACGATCACTATGAAGTTAACCAAAGCTGGCTTAGACTACTGAGGCTCTCCCGAAATTCTCGGGTTATTTTAGACTCCCCACGACTATAGAGACGGTCGCGTACCGTAACATACGTATTTAGTAGGAAAAAAACACATAAGAGATATACTATGTACTTACACAAAACTTGAAAGGTAAGATTACCTACACGAAGTGGTATACCTAACCTACCTACACAATCCACAGAAATACTGAAAGATTCAGCCTAAAATAATCTCAGTCAGGGATTCTTATATTTAGATTTGTCGCAAGCTACATTACATACACTCATACCAAGCTTTAAAATAACCCACAAGCAATCAGCGGCATGATAAGAGGGAGCAATGCGCGCCATTTTGTGAAAAGGATAGGCATAGGATTTCGCGTAGTTTAAAGCGGGACAGAGCATACGTTTTTCGGAACGGCGTAAACGCAAAAATCAAGTATTTGCTTATTTACAAGAAAACTACACAACTTATGAAGAAACTAGTTCAAGAAACCAAATAATTGGTAAAAACCTACGGATCAAAACATAATTTATTTCAATAGGGTTCCGAGATCTCGACCAATTAATTATGTGCGAAACAGTACACTTTCATATTTTTTTTCTCAATCGTGTTTGCACATTCAAGTAACCAAAGATTTTTATGAATTTTATTTGTATTTTGTCCCGTGAGTACTGAGATCTAGGCCTAGTTTGACAACCAAACCTTTGTTAAATTTGCTCTTTAAGTTGTTATGGTTAAAACTATGTAGATGACGCTAGTAAGCTTTCGACGCATATCCGCTTGCCCGCTTCTCTATTATCTTTGTATCTACAAGTAGTAGCTATAGCTATTAAAAAAATTATTTGACTCAAAGTTCCTACACAGAGTTCAATATATAGGGACCTATATGTATTCCGATACTGAAGGAATCTTACTGACTTACTTTTTAGGGTTCCGTACTCGAAGGGTGAAAACAGAACCCTATTACTAAACCTCCGCTGTCCGTTCGACCGTCCGTCTGTCCCAAGGCTCTATCTCATGAACTGTAAGAGGCAGACATTTGAAATTTTCTCTTGATTTAAATTTGAGAATTTCTCTTGCCGCTAACATATATAATGGTATATAACATAACAGCAAACAATAAAAATTAAATAAACATCCAAATTAAAGGGGGCTTCGATACCAAACACGTATTTAATTTTTTGGCTATTTTTGTTTGTCAAGGCTGTATCTCTTGAACCACAATAGGTAGGCACACGAAACTTTCTATAAAAATGTACCTAACACTTCAACTGTAATAACAAAAAATACTTAAAATATAATAAAGTTGAAAATTTAAGAGGTCTCGGAACAAGTGAAAATTTGGTGTTCTTTGAAAAAGTTGCCTGATTTTTAGCGTACGGAACCCTTCGTGTGCGAGCCGACTCGCACTTGGCGGTTTATTATACTTACACATACTTATAACAAAAGAGGTATTTTAAACTTGATGGTTTATAATAGGTACTCTCTTAAACTACTTGGTACAACTATTATTGTCAATCTACCACACAAGGTATCTATAGCCACCACAAAATGATAGCTGGATTATCCCTGAGTGCTAATAATTGTACCACGTGAGCAAAGCTGCAGACTGGAGATAGTCTATGTTAAAATTTTATTTACAGTTTAAATTCTTGCCTTAAGTAGGCCATTTCGTGGAAAACCCCGAAAATATGCAAAAACGTAAGTTCGCCTGTTATTCACAACATAACGAGTTTGTCGCAACAATGCTATTAACGGTAGTTAACTTAAACTAGTTTAGCTAATGCTCATTTAACCAAACACAAAAGTTAGAAACAATCGCGATCTAATCTTAACAACTTTAATCTAATCTGCTTATGTAGAACGTTTGGCGAATAATGCATATAATACACTTGTAGAAGTTAAAACCACATTACAAATATGTATTGTTTGTATTTTGCTGCAATAAAACTAAATTAATGAATAACCTAAAATTTTAAGTACCTACCTACCAAGTAAAAACCCTTGCAAAATTTTAATAGATTTCTAATTTTTATCAAATGATCACACGGCATAGATGTTAAAGATGTGGACATGCAACGTCGTGATTGTAGATCCGCTACGCTAAGTATGCACGCTACACCGTTTAAAACGACAGGTCATGCTACGCTGCGTAGATATTCTACACTGTGTAGACTGCTGCGCCGCATATGCATGCTACACCGCGTAGACAGCTACATTGTGTAGACTGCTGCACCGCGTAGACAGCTACATTTTGTAGACTGCTACGCCGCGTAGACTGAGCACACCGCGTAGACTGCTACATTTTGTAGACTGCTACGCCGCGTAGACTGAGCACACCGCGTAGACTGAACACACCGCGTAGACTGCTGCGCCGCATAGGTATGCTACACCGCGTAGACAGCTACATAGTGTAGACTGCTGCACCGCGTAGACAGCTACATTTTGTAGACTGCTACGCCGCGTAGACTGAGCACACCGCGTAGACTGCTACATTTTGTAGACTGCTACGCCGCGTAGACTGAGCACACCGCGTAGACTGAACACACCGCGTAGACTGCTGCGCCGCATAGGTATGCTACACCGCGTAGACAGCTACATAGTGTAGACTGCTGCACCGCGTAGACAGCTACATTTTGTAGACTGCTACGCCGCGTAGACTGAGCACACCGCGTAGACAGCTACATAGTGTAGACTGCTACGCCGCGTAGACTGAGCACACCGCGTAGACTGAACACACCGCGTAGACTGCTGCGCCGCATAGGTATGCTACACCGCGTAGACAGCTACATAGTGTAGACTGCTGCACCGCGTAGACAGCTACATTTTGTAGACTGCTACGCCGCGTAGACTGAACACACCGCGTAGACTGCTACGCCGCATAGGTATGCTACACCGCGGAGACAGCTAAATTTTGTAGACTGCTACGCCGCGTAGACTGAACACACCGCGTAGACTGCTACACCGCATAGGTATGCTACACCGCGGAGACAGCTACATTTTGTAGACTGCTACGCCGCGTAGACTGAACACACCGCGTAGACTGCTACGCCGCATAGGTATGCTACACCGCGGAGACAGCTACATTTTGTAGACTGCTACGCCGCGTAGACTGAACACACCGCGTAGACTGCTACACCGCATAGGTATGCTACACCGCGTAGACAGCTACATAGTGTAGACTGCTGCACCGCGTAGACAGCTACATTTTGTAGACTGCTACGCCGCGTAGACTGAACACACCGCGTAGACTGCTACGCCGCATAGGTATGCTACACCGCGGAGACAGCTACATTTTGTAGACTGCTACGCCGCGTAGACTGAACACACCGCGTAGACTGCTACGCCGCATAGGTATGCTACACCGCGGAGACAGCTACATTTTGTAGACTGCTACGCCGCGTAGACTGAACACACCGCGTAGACTGCTACACCGCATAGGTATGCTACACCGCGGAGACAGCTACATTTTGTAGACTGCTACGCCGCGTAGACTGAACACACCGCGTAGACTGCTACACCGCATAGGTATGCTACACCGCGGAGACAGCTACATTTTGTAGACTGCTACGCCGCGTAGACTGAACACACCGCGTAGACTGCTACGCCGCATAGGTATGCTACACCGCGGAGACAGCTACATTTTGTAGACTGCTACGCCGCGTAGACTGAACACACCGCGTAGACTGCTACACCGCATAGGTATGCTACACCGCGGAGACAGCTACATTTTGTAGACTGCTACGCCGCGTAGACTGAACACACCGCGTAGACTGCTACGCCGCACAGGTATGCTACACTGCGTAGACAGCTACATTGTGTAGACTGCTACGCCGCGTAGACAGCGACGCCACGTAGATTGATACGTTGCGTAAACATTCTACATCTTTGCAATCGCTATAAAGCGATTTCGCGGGCGCGAAATAGAACCAAGTTAGCTCAACTGGTATCTTATTGGCGAAAATAGAATTATAGCACATTTAAATAATCTGCATTAATGCTTACCGCTTAACTAATTGACCCGATGGTAGTGATCCTGTTGGCAAAAAACCTTAATTAGCCTAATAATATGGCCGTCTTTTTTTTTACGATCGAAAAAAAGGATGCCTACATTTTAGGCTACTTAGTTTAGGTTTAGTGTCAATAGAATCGACACCGATATTTCGTGAACAGTATCTAACTTTTCCTCTCCTACAGGCTTTCCAACTGATGGACCACGACAAAGACGGCATCCTGGGCAAGAACGATCTCCGAGCCACATGGGATTCCCTCGGCAGACTGGTTCAAGAGAAAGAACTCGATGAAATGGTCAACGAAGCATCCGGACCAATCAACTTCACCCAACTCCTAACTCTCTTCGCGAAACGCATGTCAGGCGAGGCTGACGAAGACGACGTCGTAATCGCAGCTTTTAGAACCTTCGATGAAGATGGAGTTATCGACTCTGAGAAGTTGAAACACGCGCTGATGACGTGGGGGGATAGGTTTACCGAAAAGGAGGTGGAAGAGATATATGACTCCATGGAATTTATGGATGATGCTGGCATGATTGACACGGCGAAACTGATTAGTATGCTGACGGCCAGCGGTGAGGAGGAAGACACTGGTGAAGCTGCGTAAGACTACGGCGAAGTTGCGTACAACTACGTCAAAACTCCGCAGAATTTCGCCTACGGCAGTCCACCCGCGCCGCTATTCTGTAAGGGTTGCTGTCAGAAACCAATTGATAAAGAGAAATGTTCTAGTAAGTGACAACAATTACGACAAGCAATCCCTACAGAAAACACCTGTCGGCTGACCCGGTTTTAGCCATAGACAGAGAAACTAAGATACGTACTCATGTTTTCTCTGTTTACGGTTAAAATCTATGAACCAAACAACTTTTTTATTTACTGTATAATTTTTATTTCCATTTTTTTATTAAATATATTAGCAAATCTGTCCCCTTAATGTAAGGATCGAACAACTGATCGTTTCAATAAAATATATTTTCTATGTAAGGAATTATGTATTCGTTTATTTTATGACCAATAGCTTCTGCCCGCGGCTTCGCTCTAGCGGTACCTGGATAAAACATGGTACTCCCTCAGGAATTATATTTAAGAGAATTTCAAAATCGGACCTGTATAGTTCCAAATAGCCCCTACGTTTTGCTTGTTTGATATTTGATTATAATAAAAATTGAGATGAGTAGGTATCAACAACATCTTTAATAAAGAACCAAACCAAGGTCATTTGCGTCACGGCAGAATCGGTATATTATTTAATTATAAAATCACTGACTCCGATTAAATACAAAAGTTCAAAGATAAAATTCCTGATATTTATTCCAAATATACCAAATAAATCTCGCTGCCGGGAAGGTCAGCGTTCTTAAACGATATACATATATACAGTCCTTTAGTCATCATCATTATTATTGTCCTTAGGTGAATCACATCCATTTAATATAGTCTTATATCTAAGAAGAAATACTATGTAATGACTAACGCAAAAAATTATTTAAACGAAATTCACTTAAAGATACCTTACACATATTTATTACGAACAATATTCCCACCATATAAAACCTTCGCAGTCCTTCCCATTAATCCTTCTGAATCACGATCAAATGTATGTCCATAACGTTTGTATGAGTATGTCCCGTTTTGATATGATATTCCCCATTCTTGTATTGTTTGTAGAAAGTGTAGGTATCATTATTTTTCAAGTATTCGTTGATGTCTAGTCCTGCTTTTTCACTCTCAGAGACTAAGTTAGTGTGGGCCATCGCTCCAGCCGCGTCGGTTGGCCCATCGATGCCATCAGTGCCTGCACTAAGCATAAAGATTAGCTGTTCATCTGAGTCTGCTTTATGTTCATGTAATAGTGCAGAAAATTCCAGTGCAAGCTGTTGATTTCTACCACCTATACCAGAACCTTTGACCTCCACTGTCGTTTCGCCAGCTAAAATCAAGCATAAAGCTCTCGATTTATTTGTTTCTAGTTTTTTCGGAATATCTTCCAGATTGATTCCTTGTATGTTAAGCATATCGATTTGCGTGATTAAATCTTCGTACTTCAGCTTTCCTCTTAAATAAGTTTCAAATAATTTGGTTAATGCATAGTATTCCTGAGCAACATATTTTACATCGCCGGTTACACTTCGTGAAATTACTATGGGGATATAAAAATTATCATTGAACTTTCCGTTTAGCATCAAGAAATGTTCTTTCGCGCTATCTACGCTCATACGATTTGAAGCTAGTATAAAGTTTAGCACTTGAGCGTTTAAAATTCCTTCATTGCCCAACGTTTCCGATTCATTTTTGTTATTGCTCACTTTTGGGTCAGCTACTATGTTTTGATAGTTAATTGATGATGTTATATCTATTTCATCGCAATTCTTTTCTAAAATTCCTTTTATGGATTTTGGTACAATTTCATAGAGTTCATACTTTTTCAGGACATCCAGAGCCATTTGTGGGTGATCATTGTTCTTTACCGTTGGACCACTAGCTATTAAATCAAATGGGTCGTTTACAATATCAGAAATTATTAGAGTGATAATTTTTGCGGCAGTACATTCTGCTAATTTTCCGCCTTTTATATCTGATAATCTTTTTCTGACGACATTAAGCTCTGTAATATCAGCACCGGCATTAGCCAGCTGCTTAATCAAATTAGTTTTCTGGTCTAATGTTATGGGTTCCTTCGGTAAAGGCAGGAGTGCTGATCCACCACCAGTTATCAAGACCATCAGGATATCATTCGAGGTCAGGCTCTTTGCCAGTTCCATAATTAATTTCGCTGTTGATAGTGCTTTCTTGTCAGGCAAATTATTCGTTGCTCCCTCAAAGTATTCAATCTTATTACTTCTTGTGTTTGGATCCAAACTGCCTTCTGGAATACTAACGATGCCTTTTTCGATTCTCGGTCCCAACATTGAATATATTTCCCTTGCCAGAAATTGAACTCCTTTGCCTGCACCGACCAAATATAACTTTCGGTTATTGAGCGGAATGTTGTTCTTAGAAATTCGTAACGTATCAATATCTTTGTCGTATTTGACATGTTGATTTACAATATTTTGAGGCATGACAACTGCATAGCTTGCTTTGAATGCATGCAACAAATCCCTGTAGATAACTGGGCGAGTAAGCGCCATCTCACACTTGCAATAAGGTGTCCTGACTTTCACTATTATAGTTTGTACGCGCACCTTTTACACAAAACAATAAAAATTTAGTCACAGTTAGAAACAAACAGCACTTATGTTGACTATTGTTGACTGTCTCGGCGCGGCGACAGCGGTCGGCGATATACTTTGTTTTGTTAAAAATGATAAAAGTTGCGTGACCTTGGCACTTGGCAGTGTTTTTATTTCGTTTCTTTTCGACAAATCAAGTACTGTATCGAGATTTGTACAAGTAAAGTAATATGATAACTAAACCTACCTACCTTCTATCTCTAATCATGAGACTTTGCTTTTGTTTATATTATTTATGTGTGACGTCGTATGACGTAACGCACGTTGAAGCATAGAGATGGCATAAAAGTAGGTAACCTATCTAATTTAGTCGCGTAGCCACACAAAGTGGCGCGAAATTCAAATATTATTTATACAACAAAATATTTATTTAGCGACAATCGTAAAGAAACTTCGATTCTGGATCACATATTAGGTACCTACCTATTTTTGTAATAAAGTATATATAACGTTAAAGACCGGAAAATATTTGAATATCGCACCATGTTACACGAACCACCTATATCTCCGTGGCAGCTAAAATAAAATAAGATCAGCGTGCACATACCCCATGTCCTTTGCGCTGTGATGTTGCCGGACTGACCGCGTTGACCACCGAAGTCCATTATTGTTTACTTTACTCTTCCAAGACGATTTGCGCGAGTGGTGCTCCGTCGGAAATCAAGTAAATTAGCAGTTACTGAAAGACTGGCTTGGAAAGTATCTTCAGGGCTAAAATAGTAAGAACAAGTCAAAGTGGTCGAGTGGAACGCAACATTTCAAATGGCAGTCCGTCCCCGGTTCTGACAATTTCCATCAGGTGAGACTGTGGTCAAATGAAGGTCAATAAAATTGACTGTAAATAAAAATAAACCGCCAAGTGCGAGTCGACTCGCACACGAAACGTTCCGTACCGTAAAAATCAGGCAACTTTTTCAAAAGTTATCATATTTTCACTTGTTCGGAGACCCATTTAAATTTTCAACTTTATTATATTTTAGTAGTTTGTTTTGTAATGACAGTTACAAAACAAACTACTAAAAATAGTAGTCTAGGTACCTATTGTGGTTCAAGAGCCATGCCAAGCAAATATATCACGTTTTTTGTATGGAAGCTCATTTAATTTGGTTGTTTATTTTATTTGTTGTTATAGCGGCAAGAGAAATACACACTCTGAAAACTGTCTACCTCTTACGGTTCATAAGATAGAGCCCTGTGACAGACGGACGGACAGCTAAGGCTTAGTTCCGGTTTCACCCTTCGGGTACGGAACCCTAAAAATGAAGTATTCGAGTAACTGAAATGGGTTCTGCACTCAAATATATACATTTTCATTACGGGTGTAAGCGGGTTAACTACGAACCTTTTTTGTGCTGGAAGAACACCAACGTGTGCGCATTGACGCAGAACGGCCGCGATGTGAAGCGCACTCATCCTGATGAAGTCCCTCGTTAAGGGATGAAACGTTAGTATTCTTCCAACACAAATAAGGTTCGTATTTAACCCGCTTACATCCGTAATGAATTCGTTAAACCACGAGTTTTTATATACATTTTGTTTATAGTTTCAACTATTGTAGGGTTTGCAGATTACAGGGGTAAACCCTTTTTATTAAGACCTGTACAAAAATTCTGTAGGCGTTGCTTTTCAAATGAATCTTCCAATTATCCATAAATTTACAAAAACTATTCTTCAAAGTGGTTTAAATATCATCGATTAAAACACGGGGATATTTAAAAAGTGATTTATTGTACAAAATATTAAAGCTTACATAATTGGACGGATAAATTAGGTACCTACTAGGTACAGAAAGGCACACCACATAAAATTTCATTGTTATGTAGCAAAACAAATAGATTATAGATTAGACGTCAGGAGCATGCCTACTTATCAAAGGAAGAACTTACTTAGTTACTACTGTAGTGTGTAGAACTTACTTACTAGGCGCTATAGGCCGAAGGAAGTCCCAAAGTTTTCGACATCACATCACTTGACCTCGTGGCGCAATTGGTTAGCGCATTCCCGTACTAAGGGAAGGATGCGGGTTCAAGTCCCGTTAAAGTCGACATTTTTCGGGATATTATTTGTGTTCTTAGAAATTACCGAGTGCGAGGGTTTACGCACTATATTAACAAAACCTTACTTAAAGAAGAAGTCAGAATGAGAAATAACTGTTTAATATGAAAATGCTTTGTACGCCTGATCGTTCTGCTTTAATATTAAACTAACTAGCTGCAACCCGCGACTTCGCACGCTTTTTTCCTGAATAAATGGAAGCCTATGTCCGGCCCCGGGATACCATCTACCTCGCTGCCAAATTTCACCGAGATCCGTTCAGCCGTTCTTGAGTTATAAATAGTGTAACTAACGCGACTTTCTTTTATATATATATATATATATATACAGAAGATAAGGTTGGTGTTTTTCTAGAATAGTCGGACGGTTACATTTATTTGACCTTTTCTATGTGTACGGTGATTGTATTTACAAAAATAAAGCATATTTGATTTTTATAAGTATTTTAACAGGTTTTCTAACTTTTGTAACTAACCATTTTTAAAGTTACATAACCGAAGAAATATAAATAGATAGGTACGTTTATTAGTAACTTAAATGCGCAAAATAAAATGACAAATAAAATGAAAAATAAAAATGACAAGTAAGTTATAGAGAAGATTGCTTGTCTGATTATCAGAAAACACCACCCAACGGTTATTTTAGGATCATCAACAAAATGCCCGTCTGATACAAATCTAATACATTTAAGTGGATACAAATAATAATAAATTGGCTACCAAATATTAACATTATAAAAACATTATTCTATCAGGGACACAGCTGCATTTTGTAAAACATGATCGAGTTTAGCTACCTTAATATCACTTAACAACTACATAGAATACTTAAGTTTAAAAAATGTTGCAAACTTTGTCATAAATATACTTAATACATAATACACACAAAAATAAAAATTATAATTGGAATGAAACTTAACCAATAGATACAGAAGTAGCTAATTGCCATACAATTAGTATTTACATAATTATAAGTTTTAGATTTTTTTAAACATGGGTAAAATCGGACACAATATTAGCATAGATTATTTCACTAGAGATTCCGTTTTTACACAACCTTTTGACACAAAATCAGCTTAGATAAGTCGCGTAAATAAAGATTATGATTGAAATGACAGCCTCTCTCATGCTGTCCCGCTTAAATCATATTTGATCAAAACTGTCGAACTGATCAAATATGTCGCATTCAGAGCAAACGTTGTCGTATAAACGAAAACTTGCATATTCTGAAGTTTTCGATGAATTTTGAAACCGCGGTTTTAGGTAGAAAGCGGCGTCTTTGTAATCTCGTGCAAATTGTGTTCTACTTCTTTCTACATCGGTATTGGTTTGTTGATTCTAACGAGTCCGTTTTGTGTGTTATTTTCTAGAGCATACAGCACCACTGATGCTGGGCAGTGAATTTATTTATTTATTCATTTAATATGAATTCGACACTTTCAGAGCAAATTATCGTTCATGCGTCAACATTTGACGCAGTTTTAGGTCGAAAGCGGCGTCTTTAAAATCTAGTGCAAACCTTAGAACCAAAGAACGGCAAGTAGCATCAGAGCTACACCAGTAAGCCCCGCTACTTCCCTATTCGCACTAGACAAGAAGTTAGGGTCCGACGCCAGGTAGGACGCAGCTTGGGGCGCGTCGCACGACACTATCCGCGCCGCGCGGATCAAGGCGGGGCCCGCGACAATCTCCGCGGACCGCTGCTTGTGCGGGATGACTTGCAGGCGGACAGCTACGTCGCTGAAGATTAAATCCGAGTATGGAGAGGGAGAATAGAACATGCTGAAACTGGAGAAAAATATATGTTAGTACTGTTTTCATTCAATTTAGTCATTTCAAATAAAATATGAGCCCTACACCCAGCACTGGCTGATCATGATGAAAATAGAATACAATTTATCGTGACAGTTGATGATTCTTACCGTTACAAACCGGTACCGTACGAATTGTTTTTGTTTCTGACAATAAGCAACGAAACTACAGAGTTACTGTTAAACAAGGTGCCACAAAAATGCACACTAGACCGATAGTTGATTTAGTACCACCACCCCGGGGAAACTTTATCAATATTCGTTCTATCATTAACCTATGCCATTTTTCTGCATTTGACGTGAAGTTAACACGCCAGATCCATCAGTCCTGTGACTGTGTGTGATTTAAATAAGTTCTATTTGAATAATCTTATAAAAAACAAGGTATTTTAGCTATCTAAACTATATTCTGACTTGTGTGACTAACCGTTGTTCCAGGAGTCAGTCCTGGCTGCAGCAGAAACACACATTGCACGTTAAATGAATCTTGTAAATATGACTAATACCTAAAGTCATCAGAAGTGACAGCTCCGTAGAACTGCTGCGCGTACAGTAGAAGATTGGCGTACGTGTCGAGCTCGGTGTGGTTCGCGCGGCCCATCAGTACCGATCCGGGCACTTTGCCGAGGTTGCAGCGCTCGTATTCGTGCGGGTAGGCGCGAGTGCCTGGAAGAGAAGATTTTATTGGACTCAATAATAAGGCTTATTCCAATAATCGATTTCTGGACTTTTTGTCCAATAATCCCCTGCGTACTCACTAAGGTGACGCGCAGGGGATAATTGGACAAGAGTTCCAGAAATCCCCTGATCCACTTATTTACACCGTAAGTAAGTGGATCGTTTATTTTTTTTAAACCAGAAGCAAACAACTAGTTATGTAGGTGCCTACCTAACCTTAAAAGCAGCACATAGAACACACTAAAGTGTTAATATTGCAACAAAACCTAAGAAAATTATTACAAAAAATTCTATTTATTTTAATATGATTTAGTTATTATAATTAAAAAGTCTATGACAAAGCTAATCAATAATATACAACACCCTAAAATGACAGTCAATGACTAATGATGAATGATGTGAATGAGATTGGAATAAGCCAATAATAAAAGTTCTTTTAAATATATAATAGTGAACAGTAGAATTACCAGTGTGAGTTAAACAACTCAAAAACAATACAACATAAAACATTTACAGCGTTTTTTCAGCCATGGGTTTTTTATAATTTTTGAGCAATTACCTAGTAATGTAATTATTGTATTTAACATTTTTTGTGTTATCTAACAAGATTATACTTGCATACTACACTATTATATAGGTTTATGTAATCATGAAACTTGATTACATATTCAAGTATTAGGTTTATAGTACTAGGGTCAAGGCAAGCTGAAATGCCAGTGGTTAGTAGCATTTCATTCATTCATTCAGTTCATTCATTCATTCAGTTCATTCATTCATTTATTTCTCATAAGCACATTACATTGCACTTAAGAAAGTCTTACAAATAAATTAAAATATTAGGTATAGGTACATAGTAAGAGAGAAAAATAAAAAAATAATTTAACAAATATTGCTGACTCATGCAATGTCGTTCCAAAATTATGATCAGAGAGATAATCCTTTATGTAATAGTAGGCTCTCTCGGTTAGGTGCTTTTTGATGGTGGTTTAGCTGGAATGATGCGTTGTGTTTTAAATTATTTCTCAGCACAGCAGTGCATTTATCGATTCGAGCGAGTGGTCGCGTTCTGCAGACGTCACGTTTATCTACTCCAGCGTTTGCTTGCCGTGCTGTGTATCGCCACACCATCGCATAGCGGCGAACGCAGCGAGCCGCAAACCGAGAGCCGGGTGCTGACCGTTGTTACGGTGCGTAACGTAAATTCGCAGCAAGCATGAAACGTTACGCCACTAAAATCCGTCTCGTTGCTCGTTGCGAGCGCCTTCCCTGTACTGTACGAAACCCTACTGTACATACCGTGGCGAGCGCAGTGAGCTGCGCTTTTTAAGGACACGCCATCCCAGTGCGGCGAGCGAAGCGTGCCGCAAACCCTCTGCGGCTGTGTCCCTGGTACAGCAACCCCGATATGATTGTTTTTTTAGGTTTTGCCCACGTGGCCCAGTCTTACCATCTGGACAGAGTAGCTGCAGGTCTATAGCGAGCAGGTCACGCGCCCACCACTCGCTGCGCCGGCCGGAGGAGACCTCGGAGGGCGCAGTGTGACGCACGAAGGCGGTCTCTCCGCCACCTTCCACCATGCATCGGACGGCGCCCACGTGTCCGTAGTAAGGCTCGCTGGCGTCGCGGCGGCAGCGCCTGTAATCCAATTTCAAAACATTTAGTACCACTAAAAGACTCGCTAGACTATTCAGAAACTTAAGTAGAGCGATGCCCTTCACCATCATCAGCCTAAGCAAGTTGCACAAAGTACAAAGTGTCAGGTCAGGCCGAAGATCTAGTTAACCTAAAGTCCTCCATTATAATATTATTAGATGAGAACCAAGCCGCGTGAATCACAAGAGACCGGTCGGATATATATAACGCGCGCTGGCAACGGCGCGCCCTCACTTTGCTTGCGTATTTTGCCCTGTGCGGACGTTACTTTGTGCTCTACCTACCTAGTTATTCATTTGTTCATGCTTATAATTAAAAATCGTTAAGGTTGCTTTGTGATTGTTTTTTTTTAAATAAATTCGCTTTTGATTCCTAAAAATATCTACTTGCAATACGTGGTATTTGTTGTTCCGAATTGAACCTTATTGTAACTTAAATCTAATAAATAGATCAGTTGCGAATCATCATCGTTGGAGTTATCATTTCCCGGCACCTCTAGCACAAGTCTTATTTGGACGGCAGCCGTTCTTAATGAACGTCATTGCGTCGTATCTGTAGCTTGCCGCATCCAGCACCTGCTAGCAATCTTTCGCAGATCGTCAACTCACCTGGTGCCGACCGTTGGCCGAGTCGTGGTCTCCGCTCAAGATGAGGATGACGTAGGATTTCCCTTCAATCTGCCTTCAATTCACAGGGTATCACAGCCCTAAGGCAGTTCGTTAATAACTGTTCGTGCAGGATACCTGTAAGAGTTCCCGTGGCAGAGATGGCAGAGGTTATCGTGGGGAACAGTGCCCGCGTCCACGTACTCGGAGCTGAGAGCCCCGGGGGCACAGGATTTCGTGAAGTACTCTGAGGCTGCGTGCGCGCCGTCACAGCCGTATGATCTGTAATTAAACAGGTATATTACAATCTATTTCAAAGTAAGTGACCGAACGTTGTGTTGCCAATATCTTAAAAACTTTTTTTAGAGTTTTTCACGACTTTTTATTTTGTTGTTTTTAAAGCCACCATTTTTTAAGTGACCCTTTGTGCGCATTTTTTGACGATACTAAACCGTCACGCTCGGGTCGGTTACGCTGAATCGCATTTATTCGGCTCCATTCGTAATCGGCGCGCTGTATTGTTATTAGCGTATCTATATACTAAACTTATATCGTGTGACACACCTTAAATATTTTTCAGTCAAAGTCAAAAACTCTTTATTTCCATAAATACAATAAATGTACACTTAGAAAAGGTCAAATTCTTAATAATTAAACACTGACACGGAAATAAAGTGATATTTTTGATTTCAGTCGCTTCGGTATGTTGACTAAAGTAAAGAAGCGACGAAGAAACCTTTAGCCTGTTAGTTGTTATTTTTTGAGCTGGAGCAAATCCCGTCCCAAGTTTTTTTATCCTCTAGATAATCTGATATTTTATAGTAGGCCTTTTTACACAAGAAGGTTTTGACAATTTGTTTGAATTTATTTACTGATAATTTTTGCAACTCACTAGGAGTTTTGTTGTAGAAGCGTATACATTGCCCTTTAAAAGATACATTAATTTTGTGTAGTCTAGTTGTGGGCACAGCGAGTTTATGTTTATTTCTTGTATTCAAATCATGTACATCGCTATTTTTAGGGAAGCGATTGATATTTCTTCATTTACCTGATCCAACCGTTAGAGATGAGATAAGCGAGCGGGTAGATCCACCCGGCAGCCATGCCGATACCAGTGTGGCAAGTGTTCTTTCCGCGTAGATACGTCAGATCCGTATCTGCATCCTGTTCCTTGGCCACCGCAACTGCGTAGTACCAGTTGTCGCCACTAGAGTACACCTGAGGATACAGAATATGTATTTTAAAAGTTCTAGAACCTTTCACTTGCTACATGGGTCTATGATAGAGCGAGAAAACCTAACTAGAACAGCATGTATATACGACTCATTGGTTGCTTTCTGAATACGAAAACGAATCAACATAACCGGCGAAAACAGAATGAAATATACTCACGAATGCACGTTGATAAGCCTATTGGATGCGATAAACCTAAGGCCGTTGTGAGTGGCACATATTGGCGTCCAGCTGACTAGCGGCTAGATTACAGTACCTCCTGCATGAAGGGCACGAGGCGGTGCGCCTGCGCGGCGTGCAGCATGTCCCCGGCGTCCAGCAGCAGGAAGTCCGCGCCGCCGACCGCCACGGCGCGCGCGCAGTGCCGCGTGCTGTGTCCGCGCCAGCAGACTAGCGGCGGTTGGAGGAATGCCGCTGCTAGCGCCACCTGGAGACAACCATTCGTACTACAGTTACTACGTTCTACAGGCCATGCAATGTGCCTGCCTCAGTGCATCATCATCATTAGTCTATACCAGTCCACTGCATTGGACATAGGCCTTCCCTAATGAGCGCCATCTATATACACATCTAGAATTAAATGAGGCAAGCGAAAAATTAGCGCAGGCTACGCAATCGCCAGCGCCATCTAGACGCAACCATTCATACTACAGTGGGCCTGCCTTAGTCCACATACACCTCTATACACTAGCTAAACTCGATGTAGAATGTTTGTAAACAAACCGCCCATACTTAACCTAAAATTCACTCTGTTGCCGCGTCTTTTTATACGCAACCAGTTACTGCCCGCGGCTTCGCACGCTTTGTTTCTATGAAAACGTTTAAAGGTGATTTTTATCCCATTGGAACTGATATACCGATATACTGACAGCGCTGAGCGGCAACCGCTCAGCACATGCTGAGCCAACACCTATTCCGGCTCAGGGTCATGGGGCAAAACTCGATCTGACGCCCACCATTTGTGTAATTTACTTTAAACCTCCATGTTCTTTATTTAGTTTTGTATGTTTTGTCATCTATGTGTGTGTCGAAATGATTGATATTCTATTTTTTTTATGGGATAAGTAGTATTTTGAAACACTTGTGGTTTTCTAGTGACCTGCCTACGCTGGAGAGTGGCTTGGCCCAAAGAAAACACGAAGAAAATGCTTACAATATATATTAAAGGAATTTAGCAGTGGGTCTGCGTTCGTTGTCTCCGAAATACGTTAGGTTCTTGGAATGAATGCCACTGGCCTTAGCTGGAGAGAGGTCCGACGCGGTAGGGCGACTAGTGGATCCAGATGAGAAGGCCGGCGGCAAGAGAAGTGCAGCGGTTAATGTTCCGTGGTACCGTTAAGGTTCTTCCCGGTGGTACCGTTACGGTTCTTCCCGGTGGTACCGTTGAGCAATCGCCGGAGAATGGCGGCTTCGGTTGTGTAGGGATAACCCCCAGGATGGAACCCCGATATGGGGTTCACTATTTATAACAATTTAACTTTGAATTCTTTAATATTTAAGCAATTAACAATTAAAGGTGTTGAAAATTTGTAGTCCGCAAGTCAAGGAAAGGTCACCTCTGACTCAGTCAAAGACAAGCCCGCAGCGCATAGACGCACTGTTGCCAACTTATCGCGGAGGACGCGGTGCGCGGCGCGAAAGTTCAATTTAAAGCAGCGCGAACGGAATCGTTACATACCCCCCTTTTTAGGTTAGGATTTTTCCTGAGTAAAATCCAAAGCTAAGAACACTAGGTCAGTTTAAAATCCTTGACATGCCATGACCCTAAATTGTGTCCGGACATATCCTCAAGTTCATACACCAGTTTGGACTTCTTTGCTTTAATGCGACACTTAATGAATTTTGGGGCTAATTTCTTTGAGAACCTTTTATCCCTGTCGCTGAGATAGAATGTTCGCTTCCATACTATGTCACCTACCTCAAATTCAACTTTCTTACGTCGAAGGTTATAATGAGTACTGTTCCGGGAGTGAGACTTTATGAGGGATAGTTGTACTTTATCAAATATTTTCTGGAGAGTCCCCAAGTTTTCAGCGTAAGAGTCGCGTGGTGAAAATACTATATCGTTACCTAAGTCAGAATCAAGGTAGTGAGATCCACAACTAACTAATTCACGCCCGAAAACAAGAAATGCGGGAGTAAAGCCTGTGACTTCGTTAACAGCGCTGTTTAAAGCGAATTGAATTTTTGGAACGTTGATATCCCAAGATCGATGGTCGTTCTCAATAAAAGTAGAGATAGAAGTCACAATAGTTTTGTTGTAACGTTCGACGGTGTTCACCTGCGGGGTGTATAGTGGTGTATAGTGAATGTTAGGTATTTTGTAGTTAGCTAGTAAATTCCGCATAGTATTGCTAGTAAATTGCCTACCATTGTCCATAAGTAGTGTGCTCGGAATACCGTGCACCAAGAATATTTGTTCTTCTAGAATTCGAGCAATGATCTCCGCAGTTGCTCGCCGTATAGGAAAAAGCATACAGTATTTGGAGAAACAACAAGTAACTACTAACAAGAACGTATTTTGCTTCCTAGAGACAGGCAAGGGCCCTACCAAATCCATACTTAACATCTGGAATGGGCGATCACATTCTTTAGGCCGACCCATTGTTCCAAGCGTGGGCTGTGTTGAGTGTTTATGAGACAGGCAACTATCGCAATTAGATACAAAATTTACCACATCTTTATGCATGTTTGGCCAAAAGTATCTTAAACTTACACGTTTATGAGTCTTAAAGATGCCAAAATGGCCTGATGTTGGTTCCGAATGATTTTTATAAATGACATCTTGACGTGCTTCCATTGGTATTACCTCTTTCCATTCGAATTCCCTAGTTAGAGGATTCAAGGACTTCATGTACCTAAATAACCTACCGTTTTCCAAACGATAGTTCAAAAATGACGTGGGAGATTTTCGACAACCATCAAGTATATTTAAATACCAAGGGTCGTTGGTTGTTATAGAAGAAGGTGTAGTGGAGTCAATGGCAGCAACAGGAACCGCACGAGACAGACTATCGGGAACAACATTTTCGGAACCTTTTCTATGTTTGATGTCGAAGTTATAGGCTGATAGGCGTACGCCCCATCTAGCTAACCTTCCAGTCGGGTTATTTAGATTGAGGAACCACTTCAGAGAAGAATGGTCTGTGAATACAGTAAATGACTGACCATTTTCGAGATAGCAACGCCAATGCTCAATAGCGGAAAGGACGGCGAGTGCTTCACGTTCCGTTGCGCTGTAATTACGCTCCTGCTGTGACAGTGACTTACTCATATAAGCGATGACTCTTTCCGTTCCATCCAACGTTTGAGTGAGTACGGCTCCAATGCCATAGTCACTCGCATCGGTGTGTACTTCAAAGGGCTTGGAGTAATCTGGACATGATAAAATGGGAGCAGATACGAGATGAAATTTTAGTTTTTTGAAAGCGTCATCTGCTTCAGGGGACCAATCAAATGGAGGTGAATCTTTCTTTTGAGAAGTGAGTTTATTCAAAGGGGAAGCCAAAGAACTAAAGTTTGGGATAAACCTACGATACCAAGAGGCTGTTCCCAGAAATCTTCTGACCTCTTTACGATTCGTTGGAGCTGGGTAGTTCAGAATTGATTCAACCTTTTCAGGGTCTGGTTGCAGCCCACTAGAGTCAACAATATACCCCAAATACTTTAATTGCTTTCTAAAAAATTGACTTTTCTTAGAGTTGATCGTTAGATTAGCCATCTTCAGTTTTTGCAAGACATGTTTAAGCAAGGACATGTGTTGTTCGAAACTGTTTGAAACAACGATGACATCATCGACAAAGACAAATACTCTATGCTCGAATTCAGGCCCGTAAAATAAGGCATCTACTAGCCTCTGTTGAGTAGCGGGAGCATTAGTTAGGCCAAACGGCATAGATTTGAATTGGAAGGTTCCCCGAGAAGGAATATAAAAAGCAGTTTTTTTCCTATCATTTTCTTGAATTAAGATCTGCCAAAAACTTTTAGACAAATCTATGCTAGAAAGATATTTAGCATCACGCAGATTGTCCAGTATCTCTGATATGTAAGGGAGACTATACGCGTCTTTTTTAGTGATAGAGTTGAGTTTACGGCTATCTAAACAAAACCGTAACTCGCCGTTCTTTTTCGGTGTAAGAATGACCGGAGACGACCAAGGGCTTTCGCATGGCTCGACGACGTCTTCTTTAAGCATCTCATCCAGCTGCTCGACTAAGATACGCTGTTTTTCTGGTGACATTCTGTAGTAACGTTGTCGAATAGGAGGGGTGTCACCTGTGTCGATGACGTGCGTGATTAAATGAGTGCGACCTAGGCCTTGTTTCTCATAAGAGATGTCATGGAAGTGAGACATCATCTGATCGGCTACAGCCTTTTCTTCAACCGATAGATGCTCGTACGAACAGAGATTATGGATTTCACTAGGAACTACATCAGTGACAGCAAGGACAGTATCAGAGTCTTTATAATATGCGATACGATCTAGGTACTTAGGGAAAAGACCGAAAGTCCTCCAAAAGTCCATACCTAATATAAGTGAGTGCTTGATACCAGGTACCACAAAAAACTTTAGAATGTGAGTTTGGTCTTGAAAACCAACAGAAAGATTTAGAACTCCAATAGACTTAAGTTTATTGCCACCTGCAGCAATGAAGTTAATATTTTCTACCGGTTCTAGTTTGAACCCGGAGTCTAACAGATACTCGTGACTTCCGTTACCTAAGATAGTGGTAGAAGAGCCGGAGTCGAGGAGACCAATCAATTGCTTGTTGTTCAGATTAACTGCAACGTAAGGTCGAGATCTATCAACTACAGAGTTAGCCCGGATTGAAGAGACAGCATTGTAAGTAGAGAAAGAAGAGATGAATTTTAGCCAATTCTTCCATTCGGAAGGATCAACATTTTTATGCTGTACCCTACAATCCTGCCCAATTAGTTTTTTTGATCCTCTTTATCAGGTTCAGTGGAACTTTTTTTGTTGCAATCGGGGCAATCTGCAATACGAAAACCTTTCTTTCCGCATCTAAAACAAATTAGAAAGCGTTCCTTTTTGCAATACCTTAATGAGTGATCAGTAGTTCTGCACCTTGGACAGTATTTAGATACGCCTGATTTGGACGCTAAAGCTGCTACTGTTTCCTCTTTCTGTATGGAGGAGACACCTGAGTTTTTAGTGTTTGTAATTGATTCGCTTTTACCCATATATGCGAACTCCGGAGCGATAGTGCTTGCAGACGCCTTTGGTGGTTCGTGAAAATGGGCAAACCGCGCTTGTACGTTTTCGAAACTGCGACATACTGATTTGAGAGTCTCGATAGTCCTAATATCCGGAAAGGCGGACAGTGTACTGGCATAACATGGCCTGATGTTGTGGAGCAAAATCTCTAATTTTTCATCCTCGGATAGAGGTTTACTCAACCGGGAGAACATGCCATGCATTATGGAAAGATAAATGGTTATGTTTTCCGTCTCACCTTGAGTTCGAGTTCGAATTTCAGCAGCAAGCCTGTAGTCATAGTCACTGCTGCTGAAGTCTTCAATTAAAAGCTTACACAATTCTTCCCACGTCTGGGCCCTACTTCTATTGCAGCGATACCAATGTAAAGCATCATTAGTGAAAATCTCGTAGCCCAAGGATAAAATTTTCTCATAAGAAATACCCCTAGATAGAACAAATTCTTCTACCCTTAAGATGAAAGAGCGCACACAAGTTTTACCCGTAAATTTTAGTTTACTAATGTCCGCAGCAGTATTTCGCTCACATGTCACGGAAAGAACAGGTGCGATTTGTTCAGAGGTCGCACTCAGGTTTGTAGGTCTAGGTTGGGGATTAAGTGGCTTTAGTGCAGATAATTCCTTGTAGAGGGTTTCAAAAGTGGAACGGCATGACTGATACCCACCGGCAATCGACTCGATGCTACTTAATCTATTAATCCTATGGTAAAGGTGGTGGAGTAACGTTTCCGTTCGTGAAAAAAGATTTTTATCAAATTTTTGCTTAAGTGTAGTTAAGTTGCCTTGCGCTTTTACTTGGACGTCATGGATTCCCATTAAATCCTTATCAGGTTCGAGGTAGGACTCAAGAATGTCCTCTGATGGCGAATCTTGTGCAAGTTGGATAATCTGTTTACGTAATTCCTGGACAGATCCACTATTGCCTCCGCGCAGCTCAACTTCATACTCTAATTCAGGCTTTTGTAGGGATAAAAACTTAATGGAAAACGCCATATTGAGTGTGTGTTGCAGTAAAGTTTAAAAACTACAATGATTGTAAGCAAGAACTTAATATTTAAATAGTCGGACCTAAATGTGATATTCAACTAAAACAAAACACTTATTATTATTAAAAATTAAAACAGCTTGACTAATAAAACTACCACATATAGGTAAGACATATGTAGCATAAATCAAACTTAGGACTAAGATTTTTATAGCCAACACCAAAGAAACCAAAAAAATGCAGAAAGTAACGTAATTCGGAGACAAAGTTACCTGTATTGGGCGCCAGTGAAACACTTGTGGTTTTCTAGTGACCTGCCTACGCTGGAGAGTGGCTTGGCCCAAAGAAAACACGAAGAAAATGCTTACAATATATATTAAAGGAATTTAGCAGTGGGTCTGCGTTCGTTGTCTCCGAAATACGTTAGGTTCTTGGAATGAATGCCACTGGCCTTAGCTGGAGAGAGGTCCGACGCGGTAGGGCGACTAGTGGATCCAGATGAGAAGGCCGGCGGCAAGAGAAGTGCAGCGGTTAATGTTCCGTGGTACCGTTAAGGTTCTTCCCGGTGGTACCGTTACGGTTCTTCCCGGTGGTACCGTTGAGCAATCGCCGGAGAATGGCGGCTTCGGTTGTGTAGGGATAACCCCCAGGATGGAACCCCGATATGGGGTTCACTATTTATAACAATTTAACTTTGAATTCTTTAATATTTAAGCAATTAACAATTAAAGGTGTTGAAAATTTGTAGTCCGCAAGTCAAGGAAAGGTCACCTCTGACTCAGTCAAAGACAAGCCCGCAGCGCATAGACGCACTGTTGCCAACTTATCGCGGAGGACGCGGTGCGCGGCGCGAAAGTTCAATTTAAAGCAGCGCGAACGGAATCGTTACAATTTATTTATTTATTTATTTATTCAAAAATATTGTTAGTACACTATCCTTACAGGTACACCTAATGCGATAGTGTACTATCTATAGTCACAATAATCCCTAAAATCTAAGTCACCTTTGGTCATCAATATTTTAACACAATTATTAATTACAATTATTAATATCATTCTCAATTTTAACATGTTACCATTACACCAAATTATTCTAACACAAAACAAAAATTTAAATTTAATAATAACAAAATAAAATAAAATTAATCCAATAATAAATCATTCATCAAACCATTAAAATCACATACAATAAATAATAACGCCCTTGCCAACTCGTTCAGGGAGCAGTAAAACACGTCCATCCGCTCTGCCAGTGCATTGAGTGTGCGGATGCATCGCGTCAAGGGAGCCTTGTGCAGAAGGTTAGTTCTCGCTCGAGGTAAAGCAAATAGGGTGGGCCGCCTCCTCCGGTGCACGAATTCCTCCGGCACATTCAGCTTCAGCTCCTCCAAAATGCTCGGATTATAAATAACCCCCGAAGAACCTTCACCACATAAACAGCCAGTGCTGCGTCCCGCCTTACTTCCAGCTTGTTGTATCCAACCATGCCTAAAACAAACAGGGTTGGATACAACAGCGGGTAGAACGGGTAGACGCCGTAGAGCTTTAGGTACAGGTAACGGGTGAACTTATTCTGAATGCGCTCTACCATTCCGCTATATTTGGCCTCGTGTGGAGCCCATATCACGGCGTTGAACTCTAGATGGCTTCTAACCAAAGCGTCATATAGAACTCTTATTGCTCTCAAATTGGTGAAGGTGTTTGTTTGCCGAAGAACAAACCCAAGAGTTTTGAACGCCTTTTTGCAAACGTTGGTAATGTGTACTCGGAAGTTCAGGTCTACATCTAGGTGAACCCCTAGATCCCTTACCGAGTTCACTCTCTCCAAGTTGGAACCGTTCAGTTGGTAAGTGTAGTGGAGTGGCGTCTTTGCTCTACTGAACGTGATTACTGAGCATGTTTGATTCCAGGCCTAGAATTATATGTGTGCAAAATTTCAGCCCAATCCGTTCAGTAGTTTTTGCGTGAAGAGGTAACAAACATCCATCCATACATCCAAACTTTCACATTTATAATATTAGTGTGATTTACTTTACTTGTCGATTTGCGAGCGAGAGGTTGTGAACATGAAAGCCGATGTTAATGCGGTAGGCCTAAATTAACTATTTTTTTTAAGTAAAGACAAAACGAATGTGAGTACCGAGACAAACCTCACAAGGTTTTATGGTACATAACTTATTGTATACTGTGATTGTTTTTGTAATGAATAATTAAAAAAAATATATTGCCTTCAATACATATTTCTTACAATTAAATCTGAAACTCGACGCCAAACAAGCGAGTTTCAGTTATTTGTATCGTGATTTGTTTACAAACATTCTACATCGAGTTTGGGTGTGGTACATAATTACGTAGGTTAGTGCCGAAAGATTAACGCCTACAGACATGTTAACGATTTGTTCCGTGCCAGACTGAGATAGAAAGCTTGCTCAGTCGTCGATCTATGCTTGATTGAAGTTTATGCCTCAAGCATAGAACTGTAAAAACCCTGTAAACCTGTAAAAACCTGTAAACCCTGTAAAAACCATATGGTTTTGGTTGGCAGGTAGAAAATGCCTCGGCATTAAGCCCACCCTTTGTACCTTAAAGTGCAATAAAGTGTTAAAATAAATAAATAAATAGATTGATGACTGAGCAAGCTTTCATAATACGGGCCTAAAACTTACCCTCATCTTAGTACACTTGTCCATCTCCGGATCGCTGGTAACACACAACACCGCCCGTTTCACAGGACAATCCCTCAGCCCTAGCACCGCCTTTTCTGCCTGATCGCCCACAAACTCGTTGTTTAAGATATGGCTGGCAAGTTGCTGCTCCTCTCTGAGCATTCGGAAGTTGATGGTGGCGTCCTAGAAAAAGTTTGATAATATTAACTGCTTGCTCGCTGTATTGACACGATTTTCTGACTGAATAAATTTAAAAAAAAGTATTAGTTCTGTCACAAAATTACAAACTTGGTAGGAAAAATATAAAAAATCCCCACAGGCAGGTATCGAACCCGCAACCTACTGTTTCGCAGGCGGACCTTCGCCCTCTGCGCCAAGGAGACCGTCAAAGGCCGCTAAACGACTGGATAAAAAGCTGAAGCAGTTGAGCAGCATCCTTACCCAGGATGCCTAATAAAATTAAAATAAATTGTTCGTTCTAAATCCATAATATTTCTTTTTTATACAATTACATAATAAGGTATTTTCGTAATGTTAAAACGTAGAAATCAGGCGCTTTTTCGCCTCGGTGAGCATTATACTATTTTGCAAAACGCCTCCGAAAAACGCAAAGCACACACGCTAAGAATGCGTTACGATGCGCTACCCCGCGCCTGTAAATCTGAGGCATAGGTGTTACGCTTCGTGTTCTTGTTTCGCGGTGTATCACTTACTTGTAGCAACAAATCAGTTGTCTCATTGGACACAAACAGCTGAAACGGCAGTTCTATCGGCCTGCCCGAGTTGTCATTTCTTGGCTGGAATGGTGATAGGGTGCTGACTCTGTAAAAAATAACAATATGAAAACAAGAATAACAATATTATATGGTCTTCTTCCAACACAAATAAGGTTCGTAGTTAACCCGCTTACATCCGTAATGAAGAGCAATATTCTTAATTATTTATTGGTCAAATGCAAAGTGGGCAAAGGTCTAATTTAGACGCAGAATGTTGCAGGTCTTATCGGGCCGGGTGTTTTTATGGTCTGCTTATTTGTTCCGGGTCTGTATAAGTATTGTGTGTGTCAGTCATCTGGTACCCTTAACACAACTGAGCTGTAAACTTTGGCCTCTCATTACAAGGGACCAGCAGCTCGTGTTTAAAATCCCCGTTATGACTTCATCTACGCTTTCGCCAGAAGCCACAATTTGACACAAGTAACTGAAAACACGAAAATCAGTAGCAATCGAGCCTAATTGAGTGCTTGAATATACCCCGTCCAGGAATTTATTTTCTGTTTGGTGATATGCACGACTAGGAAGTTCCGTTATTGTTTACGTGAGTAAATGAAGACTAAATGACAAAATGAAGTATTTCATAGACACAGTTACTATTGACAAATAGAGAGATGCGAATCTGTCGACTCGAAAAATATAGGGACTTACGACAGCTTCGATATTTATCGAGCCGACATAGTATGTAACAATGTTCATTCTATATGATTTTTTTCCATTAGAAAGTATTAAAAATAGTATAAAATTATAATAACACAGTAACTTAATCCGTCTTATTTTTTATCGCGCAAAAACGCGTGTACTGCCGCGGGCAGAAGCAAGTTGCAAATAAAACAGCAAAAATAATACAATTCTGTGCCTCCTGCGATGGGTGATATAAATCGATTTATACCCTTTTTGTGATTTTTACACAAAACTTAAAAAACGAAAAACGTGAGTTAGTCCCAAAAAATTACGATTTTTGGGACTAACTTTTATATGCTATAACTTTTTTTATGCTATAGTTTAGGACAAGCAAGGCGTTATGCAGACATATCAACTATTGCGGCAACAGGCATCTCGCAACTAGCTGTTTACATATAAACAATACGAAAAATATTAAGTTTTTTTTTTTTTATTCAGGTTTTTACAACCTTTTAACAATGTTAATGTCGGTTGACTATATGAAAGTAACAATAAAAACACCTTAAAAGTAAACAAAAATAACACTTCTGGAATGAACAAAACAAAATTAACATAAAAGAAAATTAACTTATAAACTACACTACTTAACTACCTACCTACACGTGTTGTACTTATGAAGCTAAGTTGCCACTTGAGCCAGCACAGTTCGCTAAATCACTTAGCAACCTAGCCTCACTGGTGTTGGGATAAGCTAGTATTTGATGGAAGGCGCCTACATCAAGAACATTGATGTTAAGTTCTATTAAAAAGTTGACAGTGTCTGTCTGCAACTAAACTTGCTCTGTCTGCATAGCGCCTAATAGTATACTCATGGTATAATAATACAAGGTACGGCATTCCGAGACATCACGGTCACGTGGGTGACACAAGCCCTACGTCATCGACGCCATCGGCGACTGAGAAGACGAATCTGTCTCCTGCTGTTACCAGTAAGCGTAAGCGTAAGATCGTTACTCCCCGAGCTCCATAAATTACCTGTACGAATTTGATAAAACTATGTGGTTTTGTACTAACCAATTATTAATCACAATTACTCGTGTTTAACTAAAACTGTTTTGACTGATCAACAGTCAAAATTGACGTTTGGCATTTTTTATTTATTTTTTTATTGACTTCTGGTTTCCCAACTTCCATGTTTTGTTCAAATCAGTGGCTGCTCGGTCGTAGAGCAGTAGCAGTTACTATACACGCGGCAGTCAGATGCGCGGTTAATGCATTTTGTACTTTAATACCACATTATTAAGACACACATACCTGTTATCACCGTCAGTGCTCTGTCCATAGAACCGGTCCCGGTAAGGGAAACGCGGCTGCTCGGTCGTAGAGCTGTAGAAGTTGTAATCGTGGTAGTCAGACGTGCGGTTAGACAACTTGTTGTAGGGATTTGGCTCTCCGTACAGTTGAACCAGTTTTCCTAGGTAGTTTTGAAACCTGTGAGAAACATAGAGATTAGTGTTGTTGTTCTTTTATTTTTATTTTTTTTTATCTTTATGAGTCGATCCAGAGGAGGGCGATACTGAACGCGACACAGTTTTATACTTTTAGCGTCAGTATCGTTGCATTTGTTTTTGTTTTAAATATGTACATGGTTCCAATAAACGATTTGATTTGATTTGATTTTATTTTGATTTGATTTGTACTATGTGACCAGCATATACAAATTATATTTATGGAGGTTGCGGGTTCGATTCCCGCCTTGGGACAAATGTTTGTACGATCTGCAAATATTTGTTCCGGGTGTTCTAGGTATTTTCTATGTATAATAAAAAATATCTATATAATGTATTGTATTAAGTTTTTCAGTCATCTAGTACCCATAACACAAGCTCTGCTTCGCTTGGGGCTAGATGATGTTCTGTGGATTTTTCAGCTTTATTATTATTATTTTTTTTAAATCTCCAGTGTTGCCACCTTGTCTTCTTTTTTTATTTTCATATCTACTTTGTGTCTTGTGTGCGCTGGATCTGATATCGGTCTGTCACTTACTCTACGGTTCTGACTGAAAACCAGCGCTCTTTCACAAATTACCCCAGGCTTTTGTGTTAGAGCAACAAGCTGAGTCAGGACCTGTTAGACCTTCACACACGCACTCGTCTGCTTGCTCAGTGGATTACTTAGTACCAACCTAATGCTTGTGTTAGTATACTACTTAGTTCACCTGTGTTTTTGTTTGTCTGTTTGTTATCTAGTACTAAGTAGTTTTTTCTTTTATTGGGTACTGTACCTAAGTTTGTTTGTGTGTAGTGTGTAATAAACAATTTTCTTTCTTTCATTCAAATAAATGCATGGTTATGTCTATCTCTATGTCAGGTGTTGTTGACCTCAGTTGCGCAGCGGGGAAGGTCCGCCTGCGACGCAGGAGGTGGGTTCGATTCCCGTGCAATGTTTGTATAATCTGAAGGGGTTTGTTCTGGTTCTGGTTGTATCATGAAGATCATTATTAAGTGCGCAATTGTCGACGAAATAATTTTTTTTTTAGTGTTCACACTTTGGTAGTTTATTATGATTCTATTAGCGAATGCCTATTTTTAGCTCTCTGTGTCTATATTATTTTTTAATTGTAATTAGTTAAGCAGATGGCAATCCGAATTAAATAAATAAATAAAAATAAATTAAATAAATCACTTATCTAGTACCCATACCACAAGTACTTAATGCTTACTTTTGGACAAGATGACATTATCTTGTCCAAAAGTAAGCATTATGTGCGTGTGAAAAATTTAATGTATGATTTATTAATTTATTACGTCGGACGACGCGCTGCTCCAGTTGTACTTAACAATATGATTAGTGAAGATATGTGTTCAGAGTTCAGTGACATATGGCGTTGCTTGGCTGAGTACGCGCTGCTGGTGACCACTGCGTCGGCCGGCGAGCGACCCCAGTTGTAGGTACTTAATAATATGATTAGTGAAGATGTGTTCAGAGTTCAGTGACATAATGGCGTTGCTCGGCTAAGTACGCGCTGCTGGTGTCCACTGCGCCGGCCGGCGAGCGACCCCAGTTGTAGGTACTTAATAATATGATTAGTGAAGATGTGTTCAAAGTTCAGTGACATATAGCGTTGCCCGGCTGAGTACGCACTGCTGGTGACCACTGCGTCGGCCGGCGCGCGACCCCAGTTGTACTTAATAATATGATTAGTGAGGATATCTGTTCAAAGTTCAGTGACATATGGCGTTGCCCGGCTGAGTACGCGCTGCTGGTGACCACTGCAACGGCCGGAGCGCGACCCCAGTTGAACTTAATTATATTATTATTATTATAGATATGTGTTCAGAGTTCAGTAACCTGCGGCGTTGCTCGGCTGAGTACGCGCTGCTGGTGACCACTGCAACGGCCGGCGCGCGACCTTAGTTGAACTTAATTATATGATTATTATAGATATGTGTTCAGAGTTCAGTAACCTGCGGCGTTGCTCGGCTGAGTACGCGCTGCTGGTGACCACTGCAACGGCCGGCGCGCGACCCCAGTTGAACTTAATCATAGGATTATTATAGATATGTGTTCAGAGTTCAGTAACCTGCGGCGCGGCTCGGCTGAGTACGCGCTGCTGGAGACCACTGCAACGACCGGCGCGCGACCCCAGTTGAACTTAATTATATTATTATTATAGATATGTGTTTAGAGTTCAGTAACCTGCGGCGTTGCTCGGCAGAGTACGCGCTGCTGGTGACCACCGCGTCGGCCGGCGCGCGGCCCCAGTTGCAACTCTCCCACGCCGTCACGGCAGCCCGTGAACCGTCGCGGCATATTAACTCGAACTGATCTTCGGTTACGCCACCTGAAATTAAATGTGTATCGTAAACCAACAGAGTTCGCCATTTTGAGGACAATTTTGTAGTATATTGTGGAATAAACGGAATGTACAAGGTATCTATCCGATAACTTAACTTGCCCGTTTCGCCAGATCCCTCTTACTTATCCCAGTGGCGTAGTATACACAATCCCCACTTTACAAAGGCATTAAAAAAAAACGATGTATGTTGATGATGATGACGATGATGCCCTCCTAGCTCCAGCGTTGGCGGCCAGTCTCAACGAAGACCAGCCAGGTGCGCTGGACATGTTTGTATGATACAAACACTTGTGCACTCGTGCAAACACAGGCGCTCTCAATCATAATCCGTCACTCTGAGAATCCAATGGGAAGGACGAAACGTATTTAGTAGTTCACTTGGCGCGCGGAGCTCGGAGTGACAACATCTCTGGTGGGACTCTTTCGGTGAGACTCTTCCGGTGTTGGTTGGTGCTCTCAATGTCAAGGTCGAGTATTGTGGTGTCCTGATGATGTCTCGTGGAGAGACGAAACTAGTTGACGACTTGCTTTGATAGATGTTCTTACATTTAAAAAAAAAAAAAAGTTTAAAATTTTTATCTTTATGAGTCGGTCCAGAGGAGGGCGATACTGAACGCGACACAGTTTTATACTTTTAGCGTCAGTATCGTTGCATTTGTTTTTGTTTTAAATATGTACATGGTTCCAATATACGATTTGATTTTGATTTGACGATTTGATTTTGTGGTTGGTGTGGTCTTCTACACGGACTACTTTTTGTTAGATCTTATTGGAGGTTTTTTTTTTTTTTGCGGGGTTTTTAACTAAATATTTTTCGTCCTTATATTTATAGTGACCAAATGTCAAAAAAATCCTTTAAATTGTAGCTAACGTTATTATCAAGCCATTTCCGTATTTTAAGTTTAAACATATTTCCATCAAGTTGTTTTATTTCTACTGGTAAATTATTGAATACTTTGATAGCTGTTATAATTATGTGCTTTTGTGGAACATAGTATTGTTGATTTGAGTATCTTGGTTAGTTAGCATAAGTACTGCAGGCAGGGTTGATGTGATTTAAATCTTATAAATAAATCATATAAAAAATAAATACCTAACATTTTCTAAATAAATCATGTGATTTAAATCAATAGAAATTATCACTGCAATGAAAACAGAAAGCAGTCAAAAATATGTGAGTGTCCATTTCCAAGTTAAGCTTCGGTGCACACACGCAATATGTACCTATACTTGCTCCCCTGGTTGAGGATTCAGGGAATCCCCTGAAATTTATAATTTTCACGAATTTTCGAATTTTCCTTCATACGTTCATTTCATAGAGTTTAAATACTGCAAGATGTCAAAAACCACATGCTAAACCTATGTTTGCGGCACGTCATAGCTGTTTTATAATTTAATTAATGAATAAATGGACATACTTAACAAGAATGAAAAATAAAATTGAACAGTAATGTACGTAAGACAAAAACGAAAATGATTCAATCTTGGTGTCTTCTGTTTCTGCTGTACTAGCAGACAGTTTGATTAAACCTTTGAACCTATCTTTCATTCCTAAAACCTTAAAACTGGATAGGTCAAAGCGATTATCATAAAAATCAAATGAATCTTATTTTTTTTTTAAATCATGATTTTTATTAGCCCTGACAGCAGGATTGTTTATCATTTTGGCAGATTATTTAAAAAGCGAGTACTCATAACACAAGCTCTGCTTAGCTTAAGGCTGTGTGGATTGTCCAGCATTATTTACGAATTTTATTTTTAACTCACCCAATATCTTGTGTGACAGCAAAGCGTGCTGTATTGTGGTGTCCCTCACAAAAGCGATCTCGCCAGAGTTATTGCCGAGTAGGCATCTCAGCGCGCCTTCGTATCCGGCAAACGGATCCGCAAGCGTGCAGCGGACGCCTGCCCCTCCCGTGCATAGCTTGCATAAACTAGAAAACAACATTAAAGTATACAGGTTGGTACCAACGAACGTTACCTGGAGGGCCTCATACTTCAAGAAAAATAATTTCAAAACAGAAATAACGAAATTGGTACAGCCGTTCTCGAGTTTTGCGCTAACCAACACATTTAGCGATCCATTTTTATTTATGCAGGGTGGTACAAACGAACGTACCTGGACGTCAAGTACCCGAAATTGTAGATAGGCAGTTTTACTGAAAGAAAAAATCCTTTATTTTTAAAAATAAATAAAACCGCTTGCTCGGAATTTTCAAAAAATTAGTTGCTTTATCCGGTAGTCAAACACAAAATCAAAAAAATTATTTTACTTAGTATCTTGTATTTGTATGACAGTCGGTATCTACAGTCGGTAGAGTCAATCATAAGAATCAAAATGACACATAAACCTTGTAAAATTTTCTGTAATTATATGAATCAGAATCATAAGAATCAAATATATCACATAAACGGATTGCTAAAACCAGATATAGATTTAATATTGATAAAAATACAGATATTTTTTTTTTTAATTTTTGCGTGGGTTCGACTACGGAATAAGCAATTAATTTCTCAAAATTCTGAGAAAGCAGTTTTACTTATTTTTAAAAATAAAGGAATGTTTTCTTTCAGTAATACTTCCTATCTACAATTTCGGGTACTTGACCTCCAAGTAACATTCGTTTGTACCACCCTGTATAAAAAAAATTAATCGCTAAATGTGTTGGTTAGCGCAAAACTCGAGAACGGCTGTACCAATTTCGTTATTTCTGTTTTAATATTTTTTTTCTTGAAGTATGAGGAACGTTCTTATGCCTAGAAAAATTTGAATAATTGCTTGGAAAAACGTTAAAACCACCCAATCAAATACACCGCGGGTACCGCCGCGGGGCGCAGCTGGTTATAAATTAATTCTGTATTTACAATACAGTATGATTTTTAACTGGGACAGTATGTGGGCACACAATCAACTCCACTGCAGAAACACCACCTCGGTTTTTCTATCACCACGCTTGGCAAGCGGAACGGTGATCACAGTTGATGTGTTAAACACACAGAAGCTGCTGCCCTTCCTCTGCTAGGGTCCCTAAGTCGACTCTTACGGCTTCCACGGGTTGAGTTGGAGGGATCAATTCTTACGCCGCGATCTTCAACTTATTGTCTGATAGCTCTGCGTCTGGTTTGTCGCAATTCTGCCAATGTCCTTCTCATGATAGCATCGCAAGCTTATGGAGTGCGTATTAGTAAACTTATGTATATCAATCAGTATTTACGATAAAGAAAAACACTCATTATGCATCAACTCTATTAACCACTTACCTACATAAATACTTGTTATCTACTTACTTGTCAGAATTGTCTCCGATCGGATTGTACATATCTTTGAGAGAGTTGGGTGCGCAAGAGTCTCCGAAGAACTCAATAGCTGATTTCACGTGGTTGTTGCAGTCTTTTATCTTAAGCCCGCCTTCTTGCATCAGCTTTGAAAAAAAAATGTTGTATTTGTAATATTGTTGACATCATCGTCACAATCACATCTACAGCCTACGGCGAAGGTACGCCTACGATTTTGCGTTGCGGTTTCGATTCCCGCCGCGGGGCAGATGTTTGTTGAAGTCATGTAGATAAAAATTGGGACTGAAAGTGACACAGCATGCTGTCTAAGCGGGTCAATATGCTGCTGTCATTTTCAGTCCCGTTCTTTATCTACATGACTTATACGCTGCACCACTGAGGTCGACAGTATGATGTGGTGCAGTTACGGATTTCATTGAAGTTATTGAGCTATATAGAAATTTTATGACTCACCACATGTATAGGCATCACCCAGCCCGCTAGGGCCCCGACTCCGGGGAAACAGGCCCGCGCGCCGCGCAACGCTTGGAGTCCCAACCCCGGCAACAGCGAAGGCAGACCACCCTTACGGACCACTGCTACTGCGTACTGATACGTTTCACTCCGACCGTACAGCTGAAAGAGAAAGTTCAAACGTAATTTGTCAAATAAACTAGTGTTTTCCGCGGTTTTATTTTTAATCACACAAAGACAGAAAGAAAATGCTATGAATAGTGGAAGTTAAAAGGGCTATATTGCTATGAGCGATCTCTTCCAGGCATCCTTTGGATGTAAATAATTTTAAACTTACGCGATCTGAACACATTATTATTAGTATTATTTAACAGGTACTTATCGCGTTTAATTACCTATTTTTCCCGACGTTTCAACAGGTTTACACTCTGTCGTGGTCACGGGATGACTGAACCCCACGGGATGGTGAACGCGATAAATACCCGTTAAATAATACTAATAATAATAAGCCTTTGGATGGACAATGACAGACTGGATGGACAGTGATGCACTAGCTTTAAAAAAAGCTTTTTTGTCTACATAGAAAAAAGGAAAACAAAATACTTACACTACGTAAGTATTTACCTAACTAACCAACATAAATAATAGTCCGATGTACAAGGGGAACGCATCCAGACTGGTAGCTTGTGCAGTGAAAGATTTGAGATTATAATCCAGAACGAGAACTGCAAATAGTTCTCGACTAAGTTAACCTACATGAGGAAGGCAAGCTATAAGTTAGTTTGTTATTATTTTGTTTGTTTCCTTGTGTAAGTTATTTTTTAGAGTTTCGAAGATCGGAGATCGGTTTCGAAACCCTTATGGTCTCGCTTTTTCTGTCCTTTTTGCCGTCTTTAATATCTCAGCATTTACAGCAGCAATTAACTATTACAAACAACTATTACATTTCGCGCGCCTGTACAGATTAAAAGAAAAATAAATAAAAATAAATGAAAATGTAAATTTTCAGTACAAATTGTGATGTCGAAATTTTAAAAGAGACCTACAATGTCAAGTGGGGTATCAAATGAAAGGTATCAGTTTGTATATTACAAAACAGTTTTTGAAATCTTACAGAGGTTTCATACTTTTTGAAATATTTTGAAAAAGGCCAAAAAATACCCATTCCTGTTTCCATTTTAGTTTAGTTTTGTTTATTGATAACGTTTATATGTTACGTAACGTTTGTATGTATAGGTTTCCTTCCGTGAACACTCAGGTTGAGGAATGATCTGCCTGCGCCGGGTTGCGCGCAACGTAATTAACGCCTGAATCTATTATTTACCTTGGTGGTAGAATTACCTCTTGAGCTGTACCACGGAATGGAACCTTTCAGCAATATACACTTTTCCAGCATTCAGGGCCCCCTTCATAAACATCACCACATCTTTTTTGCAGCATAGGAAGTATAAGATAGAAGAGCCGGGACAGCATGGTATCCCACTTAGATCAAATGTGATCGAAGCAGGAGAACATGCTTCCTCCCTGGTCATTTTAATTCCATTCTCTATCTACAGAACTTATAAACATAGGTAGAATTACCTCTTGAGCTATAGGTACCAGGGAATGGAACCTTCCTGCCACGTACACCTCGCCTGCATCCAAGGCCAAGAGAGAGGCCTCTCCTCTGTCCACCCATGTCATGCACTCCTCTACATCAAATGCCTGGAATAAAAACATACTTACTGAACAATTTTTATATTTTAAAGTATTTCTTTAAGCCAATTTTTTACAGTTTCATAAAAAGAGGAGCTTTTATGCTTTTATAGAATATTCATTTAACTTAAATAATTTACGCAAAAAAAACTCAAAAAGGTGAAAATCATTCTCAAAAGGGGGGCTATCTCATTGAATGGGGTAGCAAATGAAAGAACTCGGTTTGAGCATTTCAAAAGCGTGATAGGCATGTTGCGTACGGACCGCAAATTATTTTTTAATTAATTGTATTTTAAATAAATGTGCATAAATGAGCTATTTAGTACATCGAGTAAAACAATTGTGCATAGTGTAATTTTGGAGTAATATTAAATTTAAGTTTGTCTGTATGAATTGTGTCATTCTGTATGGACCATGGTTAATTTTACATATACATATTTTGAAGTTAATAAGTATATATGAAGTGTTTGCGGATATGAATCTATATTTTACAGGACAAATATAGAGAAGTCTGTAAGTAGAACACTTTTTGCTCAAAAAGGGGGGAAAAATTTTCAAAAGGGAGGGCTACTACATTAAGTGGGATATCAAATGAAAGGTATTGGTCCATGTTATATTATATTTTGTATTTGTATATTGAATATGTACAACCAATACACCATAAGTTTATGAAAATTTTCTAGGTTTCATCAGAACAATCCATCTGTATGTGTATGTAAGTACAGACAGCACCACCTTCTAGGGGTATAAGTGTACATGTTAAAGCGGTTACCAAATGATGCTAGCAAACAATGTTAAATGAATACATAATATAAAAACAGTAGGTATACTCTCCCTCCCCTAACTGTTTTTAGATATTCATTAAATAGTGATGTTTCTAACTGGTACCTACGGTATTTGTTTAAGCAACAAAATAACACACAAAGTTTGACGCACTCCCACTTCACGCATCTTGTTTGTTCAAAAAGTTGTCTTTATTTAAGTACTCATAGATACTCATTGTAGTAACTCATGTCATAAACCTGTAAAGGTTTGTTTTGTAATAATAAGCATAAAAAAACCTTTGTTGATAGTGTATGAATTGAACATTAATTGCACTGAAATGTTACGAGTGTATTGTGCATTATTTATGCGCCCCACATTCTTAAAATAGCGGAGCAAGACTGTGTGCTTGACAACAGAGGAAGGGCAGCATTTCAGTATCTCAAAAGGTGTAGATTTAGTTGTTGCCTTAAAAATTTAGGAACAAATGACGCACAAGTGCAGCTATGGAGTGCTAGGCCCAGGCAGTAGGGGAATTGGATACTGCAGTGAAATCTCGCATGGGCGTGCATTAGTATTGGGCCAGGGCAGTAAATACGTTAATGTTTAATTACCCAGGCCCAGGATTGTCTTACCCTCTTGCAATGTAGCTCAATGTAATCATTTTGAAAGAGACCCAGATCCAGCATAGTAGTATTAGCTAGTTTTTCACATTTTTCTTGCTCCAACAGTGATGTTGTACACCATATAGCGCTGTTCTGGTCATCTATTCTCTGTGTAAAGCTAGGAATAGCCACTGAAACAAAAAATATGGGATTTATAAGGTGTCAATGGTAAAAATGCAGGATATCTTGTTTATTTGTATTCCCTTATTTCTATATTATGTAGGCTTAATTGGGAGGTACTTGATTTTTAACACTTCAAAAAAAGGAGGTACTAATTATGTTTGGTTGTATGTATGCCCATCAATTGTAGACTGACTTATGATTCTTTTGCTATTGTTTATAGAATGATCGGGAGATGGTCCCATAAAATTTAACTTATGTACCTAAACCTATCTCCAATAAGTGAACCAAAAAGGTCCAAAAGGTTCAAGGTGACAAGGTATTTATTGCAATCTATGTATTGATAGAAATGGTTTATCATTAACTTACCATTCAATACAAATAGAAAAAACGCCTTGAGGTAAAATCCCATTTTCGGCCTCCTTTGAATTGAGAGGCCAACAAAGAGCCAGAGGCCTTAGCCTCGGAGTCTTAACTTATCCCCGCAGTTGGAATGTAATCGAAAACAGTACTACTTTATTAGGTCTTCTGCAAAGAAGAACGAAATAAGGTCGAAGAATTTTAGTGTTAGGTGAGCCAGGAGCAAACCTCGGAAGTCAGAAACAACGTAAAATCCTGGAATAATCCTGAATTCTGTAAACCTAACAAACACAAAGTACTTTTGTAATAACGACGGATATCAAACGAAACGAGACAGTTTGCTTTGCGGCGTTTGCGGTTTGCTTGCGGTGCTGCGAGCGATGCAGCAATCGGGCGGCGACGGCAGGTGGGCGGGGCACTGGTTCTGTCTGTCAGTGTCACACACCAAAGTACTTTTATTTGGTGTCAATAATAATAATAATGTTTATTTCAGCTTAGATAGGTACATATTTCGATACATATTTCAGCCATATAATGGGTAATAAAAAGAAAAGTAAAACAAAAACATCTTAAATTAATGGAACGCACAATCTGGGACAAACAATGTTCATGAGCGCATGGCTCAATGTCGAAGTCATTCGTTCTATGTCGGGGCCTCGGGGGCCGCCGCGCCGGGGGACATACTTTGGACGAAGAAAATCACTCTCTCTAGACCTTGATCGAAGGGAGCATACTTTTCACGCCTAAACTGCTGAACGGATCTCAATGAACTTAAGCAAGAAGTTAGATGGTATCCCAGGGACGGATAAAGGCTAGTTTTTATCCCATAAAAGCGCTTGCGAAGCAGCGGGCAGAAGCTGGTGTTCTTTAATGACGCCGCGCGCCGCCTCTATCCCAGACGAAGGAAATCCCCTAGGCCTTTAAGTAACCAACAATTTGACGCAAATTTTTAACGTAACAAAATGCCCTTGACCAAAACGATCAAAACAAACGATAATTTTCGTAAAATTATGATTTTTTCTATAACTCTGCTTAGTTTCCTTATAATAATGTTAAATCCAGTTGAAATCATTCGGGCACATATTAAATGTCAAGGTGCTCAATTGTTCAGTGTGGAGCTATAAAAGGAATTGTCGCTCCATCTGTCTAAGTTTCACGAAAAATCTAGCTTAAAAGTGTGTAGCTACTCCTCTTGTGTTAGTTTTTTAATTATAGTATTTGCTCTGTTCTCAGTAAGTATGTTTTTAATTCCTTAAATGAACATCTAAATAATGCGATTTACTTAAAAATAAAAACTCATACAAAAATACATTAGGTATGAACTAGACATGTAGGTACTAGGTACATGTCATATTGTACTCGTTATTTTTATCGATAATACCTACCTATTTAAATAATTTTTCATTAATATTTCCAACAAATGAGTTGATGTGACGAAATTAAATGGAAGTAATTGGGGTCGAAAACATACGACCCATCTGCTATCATCGTCCTCTTATAATTATGTTCATTGCATTTTGAAGAAACAGATGATTTAAAGGTCTCTTCTCAGGCCCCTTTGCACCATCCCTGTAATCTTACTCACAACCAAGATCTTTAACGACAGTTGTGAGTATTATTATTGAACGGGTTCAATAAATTTAGGTACCTAGTGGAAGTGTTTTGTATTACGATCAGGGCTGTTTAACATGTTTTATAGGTAGATACGATAATAATGCGTGTATGATTTACGTCTCGTCTCCAGCTGTATTGGCTCCTTCGCACCATCCTCACGGGTCTCACTTACACGGAGTTGAGCTAAGTCTAGATTGTCTGCAACCGTCAGCAGATAGCTAAACGGTTTTAATTGTATTTCGTGAATAAATAAATAAATTATGCTGGACAATCCTCACAACATCGTATTATCAATCAACACAAATACCTACATGTAAGTACCAAAACCCTCATTCTTGAGCTTTTTGATGTCGGTTGAAATTGAGAATAAAAACTAACAAGGCCCGTCGCACAGTGGATCGAAAAAGCCCTTCCTATAGACATAGAACTTTTATTTTCTAAACATGCTTTTTCTTATTGGAAACCAAGACAGAATCTTATTAGAAGCCCAAACTATATCATATTTTATGAACCTAGGTGATAATGACGCAGAAAAGATTTTTTGAACTTTAATTTGTATGGAGAAAAACATGAAAATCGATATTTTTCGGCTCTCGTGCGAGTGCCCGTTATTTCCTCCGGCATAAATAATGTTCCTATTTTTTACTATCTTTTGACATATAGCACATATGGGGCACTCGATGGACTTCAGGTGAAAAAAAATAAAATATATTTTTAAATTTTCTTTTTGCATTTTATTCATTATACAAGGTACATTACGACCTATAAATAATATTTCAACTCACCTAATTATTGTTACAATTTTAATGTAATATTTCACCTATCATAATAATGAAAATAAATAAAATTTTTATATTTAGTTAAAGTAAAAGCATAATTATCAAATACAGTCATTATTTTTAAAAAGAAAAGAATAATAATTACAAACTACAAAGGCGATTAAACAATTCACACGAAATAAATATTACTATTTTTTTAGACACAAGGCAAATTTTTCTATATTACAAGTTATCATACACAATAATTATTTAAAAAACACGTATTATGTACCTACATATAAGTTACAAAGTTTCTGTAAAACAATTAGAACATATTAAAAGACCATATCCATATCAGCATCTGTGTCAGAATCTGTGTCTTCTGGATCAATGTTACTTACATCTACAAATTCTGTCTCAAGATGTTCTGTGTTAATAGATATAAGACCTAAAGCTTCGGAACTTAACTCTTTCCTCCGTGCTGCATTGAGTACAGGTCTTGTGGAAGAAATGTAAGGGTCTGATGAAAGAAGCAGCATATTTAAAATATCCTGATTAGTATTAACCCTGCTAGTCTTTCGAGCATGAGACTCCCTGTACTTGCGAAAGTCTTTATTTCTAGCCTCTGAGGCTTCTTCAGATAGTTTACCAATGGGTACAATCGCTACATTGGCTATGTCGGCACCATGTATAAGAACTTTATGCACGGTTGCTGACATATAGTACCAATTATACAGTTCTGTGTACTTTTCTGCAGTCTTTCGGGTATATTCCTTAAATTTTTCTATTTTTATAGTTTCAACTGATGAAATGACTTGCAGTATTACTGCAAATCTGCGTATGAGCTCTTCATCAAGCCCAGTTATAGCTGCCGTTTTTTCAGGGAACTCGAAAAACTTTCTCGCCGTATTCCCACCATTGGTTGTTCCCGATCCTTGCTTAACTACATCAATTAATAAACCTGTTTCTTTTCTGAACTTAGTTTGAATTTCTTTTTTCTTTTCTTCCAATATTCGTTTATTTTCTTCTCCTCTTACGGGCCAAGTCTTTAAATCTTGCCTGTATGCTATGTGCAATAGACATTCCATGCAGTTTATGCGAGCGTGCAGTGAAGATATTCCAAATTTATATAGATCGGTTGAAACTTCTTTTTTCGTAACTGCTTCCAAATTATTCATTTCAGAAGGTTTTGCCAAGCACAAATAGTACGTTGCAGGTGAGGTTGCTTCTGAAAGATAGGTGCATACCTTCCCATCTATCATAGTCATTATAAGATTGTGTGTAATTCGGTTTGTATCGCATTCGGTGCTACTCAGTGATCGTATTTCTTCTTCCATTGCGGACAGCTGTTCTTTTACGACTAATTTCGACTCTTTTATGAAGATAAACTGCACAGGACGACAATATAACGCTGAACAAGGTTTTTTGTTTTCCCATATGACCTCATTTCCAGTGGTGAGTTTTAGCGGGACCAAAGTGGTCATGAAAATTGATTCATCACTTTTTCCATCTCCATCAAAACCTTGTTTGTATGTGCTCTGACTTGAGGCACCATCAAATCCCCATTTCGATATTAATATCATTGATTGGTTTGTAATCTCGTCAGGTAAACTTTTTATTATTCTTTTACAGTTATGTCAAGGAGTGCTTGAAGAGCTACTTTGGCCATTGTATCTGTAACAGTGATTGCGTCTTTCGGAGGAAAGCAATCCATCTTGGCTTGCTGCACTTTGTAATATGATGGATATAAATTTGTAATGCCTTCTTGAATGGCAGATTCTCTCAACGTTATATACTGCCACTTTGATAGTTTAAGTGACAGTAATAAGCCGAGCGCTTTGGTAGGGGTGAAAACACATTTTTTTCATTTGCTTGTTCCACGATTTTTTCCGCCTCTTTTGGATTCTTTAGAATATGATCTATGGCTGCTGCCAAAATATCTTTACCCTCATTTTTTATATTAGCAATTAAAGCAAAGGCCAATTCTGAACTTTCTCGTCCTTTATAATTATAATTTTCAATCCTTCGTACCTTTTGTTTTGTTCCAAGTTCTGTGAAAGGTTTGCGCGGACTTGGAGCCGTTTTCGTTGATGTTCCAACAGTTGATGTACTCGGAGAGGGTAAAAACAATTCGCCAGCTTCACTTGTTTCTTGAATTGCAGTATTTAGCTGTTGTGGTCGTATATTTTCACGTACACAAGTTGGCCACTCGATATTCTGCTCCAACCAATCTGTATAGTGTTTTTTGAAAGTTTCTGTGTTACATTTTGCAGATTTCCATCTTTTTATCACAGACTGACTAAACCTTCGACAGAATTCTTGGAGAGTGTCTGTATCTTCTTCAGATAAACTCAAATTCAACTGAAATTTAACACTTTCTAACAGTTTTAAATAGTTTCCAAGCTTGCCAGACTGTTTTAGAATCTCAAATAGATCCAGATTGGTCACCACACTATGCTTTTCCATTTTTAACTCGAAATTTCACAGATGTTTTACGTAGTAAGTTTTAATATAACTAAAAAAATATTCAGAACCCTTCTTATTTATACTTACTTCATACCGGCTAACGACTACTAGAAAAAACTAGACAATGACAAATTGTTAATTAGGTAAGTACCTACTTAAATAACATCCATTTTTAATAACAAAGCAAAGGGGCTTAAGGAATTCTTAGAATAATAATACAATCATAAGTGACGGGTTAGCAGGTAGTTCAAGATAAGTAGGTAAACCTCTGCAGTAAATTTTGTAACAATGATAAGGTCGAGTACCTAACTTAATGGCCCCTTGTACATTTAACAAAAAAATATACAATAGGTATCGTCTTTAACGGCTAAATATCATAAAACCACCATATAATATGGAATTATCAGGTAAAATTATAAAGTATGGCTGGTGAAATATTGCATTTAAACTGTAACAATAATTAGGTGAGTTGAAATATTATTTTTAGGTCGTAATGTACCTTGTATAATGAATAAAATGCAAAATGAAAATTTAAAAATATATTTAATTTTTTTTCACCTGAAGTCCATCGAGTGCCCCATATGTGCTATATGTCAAAAGTTAGTAAAAAATAGGAACATTATTTATGCCGGAGGAAATAACGGGCACTCGCACGAGAGCCGAAAAATATCGATTTTCATGTTTTTCTCCATACAAATTAAAGTTCAAAAAATCTTTTCTGCGTCATTATCACCTAGGTTCATAAAATATGATATAATTTGGGTTTCTACTAAGATTCTGTCTTGGTTTCCAATAAGAAAAAGCATGTTTAGAAAAAAAAGTTCTATGTCTATAGGAAGGGCTTTTTCGATCCACTGTGCGTCGTATCGAAGAGGAAACCACATGAGAGAGGGTGCATCGTGCCGTGGGTAGCAGTTTTTATACCCTTTGGAATTTTTCCGAACATGTACCTATGTGGCTGTTACTTTCCTTTAAAATGTAGCTAAAGAAACTGGGTTCATTTCAGATATTCATTAGTATCAAAAATGTATTTGTTGTAAAGTAATCATAAGATAATTATATTTAAAAAAGATAGGTACATTAACATCAGAAAAGTTTTCTAACCTCAATGGTGGTCCATTGAGGTTAGAAAACTTCCTACTACATAGACTACTACCTACTACTTGACAATGTAAGTAACTAGGTACTCGTGTTTTGATGATAAATACCTACATACCTAATTGTTAGGCTTGTTGCTTTTTATTAGTTTAACTATACTGACTAGGTAGAAACATTTCTAAGCTTAATGTAAATCGATTGACATTGCGCACATAAAAATAGTAATTTAATTCAAATTCAAATTCAATGGTACTTTTGTAGCATTTGGGAATAATAATTAAGTTGATTTTTAGGTCACTGACTGACTTTGTCTTATGGTTATGAATGAGCGCATGACACAAATTATCTACCTACCACTCTGAGTAGAGCAGAGACCTACCATGTCATAAATAGGGATAATGTCCGAGCGGAAAGTGCTGGATACTTTTTAATTCACCGTCACCGTCTTGCAAAAAAGCGTGTGTCAATGTCATACATAACAAGACGCAGAAGCCATCTGACGAAGAAGCTGAAGTCAAAACAAAATATTTTTTCGTAAGCAAAGCAAGCCAAGAGCAAGCGAGCATTTTCATACCGTTCAAGCACGTGTTTTTCATCCAATCTATTCTTAGATTTATTGAAGTCTAAAGCTAACGTACATTGTAAAATTATGGTCGTATTTACTTGCGGTTATTGCGGCGAGTCCTTGCAGAAGCCTAAAGTGGAGAAGCATTATACGGCGACTAAGTGTAGGAACCGTTCCCCAAACCTATCATGCATGGACTGTTTCAAAGATTTCTTGTGAGTATATTGAACCTACTGTAAGAATATGAAGGGCAACCTATTCATTATTATGCAACTATTAACAAAATACGGCTCATGGGCCTTTTTTGTTTTGAAATAGTCATAGCCAATTGCACTAACTTTGGCGAAGGTCTTAGGTATGGTTCACGGCCCTCAAATTTACCTACTCTATAACAATCTGAGGGTTTCTTTGTAAAAGACTGAATAATCTAAAAGTAAATACCTACCAAATTCTAAATATTTCTAATAATTCTAAATTAAAATTAGCAGAAACATGCTGTTATTGAAAATGTGTACTTACTTACTAATTTATAAAATATTGTTTATTACTTACAGAGGGTCTGAATACAACGAACACACTAAATGCATAACTGAGGCAGAACGCTATTCTGCTAAGGGTTTTGTAGCCAAGGAGAAGAAAGGCGAAAAAAAACAAAACTCTTGGATTGACTTGGTACAGTCTGTACTTGATGAACAGAAAGCTGCCCCTAGAAATGTACTAAGAATTATTGAAAACATCAGCAAGCATCAAAATACTCCACGTAAAAAGCCAAAGTTTGTCAACTTTGTCAAAAATGTTTGCGGTCATAAAACCAATCCCACTGATATTGATCAGGCTTGGGATTTGATATCTGTTAAACTGTCAGCACTTTCAAACGCTGATAACAGGAACCAGAATCTAAGTACACCAAAAGAAACTGACAATAATGATGGCACTGATAAGAGAAATGACAATAACAACACACTTGAAAAAGAAAATGGACATAATGATGATGCAGCAGAAGAAAATCAAGTGCCAACTAATGATAAAAATGTAGAAGAGGAAAAGCCTCTATCTAAAAAACAGCAGAAAGAAAAAAAGAAGCGTGAAAAGTATGAAGCAGAAATACAAAGAGCTGAAGAACCTGTTCCAGAGGAAGAAGAACAAATTGAAGGAAAAAAAGGAAAGAAAAAGAACAGGACAAAATCTACCAACGAGGGTGACGATAAAGAAAGCAAAAAGAACAAGCGTAAGCGACAAGACACTGTTAACAGCAACAATGGAGTAGTAGATATGGGTGAAAATGGAGTAGAAAATGTGCAAAATGGTGAAAAACCACAGAAGAAAAAAGGTAAGGTAGATGAAAAAGAAATGGCAGAGGAAAGCATGTGCCTTCATGAGCAGAATGTTGCTAAAATTGGAGAACTAGCAATGAGCGACAGCTTTAACTGGCACGCTGTCATTTTATCTGTTTTGGAGAAGAAAGGCAATGAGCTGCCTTTCAAAAGATTGCAGAAGAAAGTCCTAGGAGAATACTCAGAGACTACCGGCAGAGAAGTAGATGATAGGATTGCCGAAAAGTTTATAAAAAAGTTGAAAAGTCTTCCAAATGTGAGAGTTGATAAAAACAGAGTTCTTATCATTGATTAGGTTTAAGACAAGGATTCATGGTTTTAATTATAGTAAGTTGTAACTTTATAAGTCTATGTTTCTTCATGTAAATATACAATTCCATGTAGAGTTCAAATATACAAGTCCATAGGCTTACCCGTGTTATACTAAATACAAATAAGCCCCATTGTATAAAATAATCGATACTAACTTCTCCCTGCAGATTTACACATATTTTTCTGGGATAAAAAGTAGCTTAAATGTACCCTTTGTGCAACCTAGGCTACCATCAATCTGCTTGCCTTAACAGACAGTGAATCTATTACTTTTTCAGTAAACAATGTGCCACAAATTACACATCTAACACAAACAAAGAATTTGTAACAGTTGAATTATAGTTTAGGGTCATTCTATTGTGACAGGTGGGACATTCTAACTGCTTTTTGCTCAAACTTTAAGTAGGTACCTAATTTCTCTAAAACTACTAATGCTATCAGTTTCAAAATAATGACATTATGAAACCAAATAATAGTTTTAACACGTAGAAAACTGACATTCGTCACATAGAAAATTGACATTTTCTAAGTGTGACAGGTGGGACACTCATGCACCCACCTATCTGAGTGGATGGCTTTGCTTCCCAAATCAAAACAAACCATCACCATTTTGTTATACAACTTCGTCATTATGTTGTTACTAGAATGTTAGGTCCCATTTTACATTAAATAACAATTCTTCTTTCTTTAATTACAAATCTTAGTTTCGCGAATTACACCGAAACCTTGATAGGTACTAATTTTATTTTTGGTGCACATTTACGTAGGGCTCTAATTTTCCTATAATTTTCATCTAGATCCAAGTCGACATGCCACTGGGGTAACGCACACTTACTTCTCAACAAAATTATTCCCATGTAATAATTTGACGCTATTTTAAACGCCTTTAATTGTAGGTAGGTCCTATTTTTCTTATGTCGAATCGCCATTTACAAAATTGTACATGAGAAGGCGAAGAAAAGTATTACAAACTTGAAGAGAAAATACGGTAGGTATCATAGGCAATCGCACTACAGCGGTGTTCAAGATCAATACAAATGTCGAATATCGTAAAAATATTTAAAAAAAATGGTTGATTACTGTTGAAAAAATTCATTAGCTTTGCTGTAATCACAGATTCAAGTACAAAATATGTAAATGTATTTATTTGACCATTTTGATCTGTAGGGCAAGCACGGGCATAGTTTTTTTTTTTTGGACTCGCTAGTTTTGGCATTTGCCATATTTAATTTTTTATATATTTAGTATATTTTTTTTTTTAGTTCATAAATTTGGGAAACATTTATAACTTATTTATCAACCTACTACGAAACGATAGGTATCTACAGGATAAGGATCAGACGAGTTAGGATAGGAAAATTAAACTAAGGGAATTATCAATAATATACCTACTATATACACTATATATTTATATTATTTGTACAAATAATAAATAAATAAATAATGCTGGACAATCCACACAGCATCATCTAGGCCCAAAGTAAGCAGAGCTTGTGTTATGGGTACTAGATGACTGATAAACTTACAATACATAACATAGATAGATATTTTTTATTATATATAGAAAATACCCAGAACACCCGGAACAAATATTTGCAGATCGTACAAACATTTGTCCCAAGGCGGGAATCGAACCCGCAACCTTCTGCGTCGCAGGCGGACCTTCGCCCGCCGCGCCACATCGTCGTCACAACACAAATAAAGGATGCTAAGCAATGATATTTAAAGGGGTCTAAGGAGAAAAGGAGGGAGGCGCAATATTACGGGGATTGTTGTCTAGGGTAGAATAGAGATAAAATTTCTACCGTCACTTTGTCATCGAATGCGCAAAATAACTACAAATGAAATTCATTCTTTCAAATTCATTAATGTGCGCAATGTAGGTATGACGATGCGATGTCAATGTTGTCTATTCTACCCTAGAGCACCTATCCTACCCGAGAGCAATCCCCGTGCTTGGCCTAAACAGGGGTGTCATCTTCGCTGGAATGGCCCTTTACTAGAGGTATAATTCAACTGTTATACACAATGATATTAAAGTAAAACCTCATTGGTTACACATTCTTTGCTGTCACTTTCGGCAAGAGACTTCATGTCAAACTTATCTACACATATGTACCTAATGCCCTACACTTAATGAAATGGCCTTTTTGCCCATATTTTTGACACTCTTGTAGTTCTTAAATCTACCTACACGTATCCGAGTTCCTACAGAGTGGTTCTTCATCCGAGGATCTCAAGAGGCGCAAACATGCTGGTCAAGCGCGACAGAATCTACGCATTTGCTCCCCTTCGATTCGAAATCTTAGTTCCGTGGGGAAGGTTACGAGACTCCGGGCTTTCAAAATTTTATCAGAGCCGAAGCGACGACGTTGGATCAGTTGGTTTACCACTAGTGATGCAACGGAACTGTCATAGCCACACAGAGCTTATTTTCTGATATATGTACTAAGTGCCAAATAAGGTGGCAATACAGGTCGTTCACCTCCTCCACAGTAGAAGTAAAATTATCGCTATTCTGTCGCTTTCCATACAAACTTGATGCGCTACCGGTGTCGCTAGAGTATCGTAGTACAAGCGTACTAGAAAGCAATAAACAAACAACACAACCCAAAAAAGTTCGAATTCGGATATTATCTACTGACTTTTTCAGTTTTTAATGAATTCACGTATTTTAATGTTCTAAAATACCAGATAAAATTTAAACTGGTGATATTTTAATAAATTAATGAATAATACTGTGGTGGACTGTATTTACTTTCTTCCAAATAAAACTCCTTTTTTTGTATTTTTCCTTTATTTCCCACTTTGCACTCTTATTACCACCGTGTGTTCGCTTAGATCTGAACTTAACTAAACTTCGAAAAGGCTCGGCTTTTATACCCAATTTTGTCCTTCAAAACCCACGAGAAAATTCGCCTAACATCCTGACCTACCTATCTCTTTCTTTATTCTAGAACATTTTTATTGTCCTTGTCTTTTGTTTCCATTCATTCGAGAAATCAATCTATAAATAGGCAGGTACCTGCGAGTCGGGTGCCGACAACTATTAGGTACACAATCTATTCTATGCCCTATAAACACTATTATCTATTCTGTAGCTATGTAGAGTTTGTCGCATAATTTCGAGCCTTATTCAGTCCGCACAAAGTCATCGTTCCTACAAACTATGAAGGCTCGTCGTGTCCAGGACAAATACCTATTCTTGTTAAGAGTACCTACCGTACCAAATTACCTACATAAACATAACTAAAAAATATATGAATTGTGTGTAACTTATGAATTTAATTATAAAAACGTTTATAAATTCAAAATAACATAGGTCTATAATTGTATGCGTATTAATAATAAGTTTCTAAAGACTTGCATTAACCCTAAAAAATTCAAAATTTTAAGTTGTGCCCTTTTATGATTTCGTGATGGAGATAGGTGAATGTCCTCTATTGCCACGTTATTTCGCACCGAGTATAAATGTTGTCATAGCGGAAGCAGAAACGGAAGCAGATGTCAAATGTAAAACTTAGTAGAAAGTAAATCCTATGAAAAAAAACCTTTTTTTTACAAATATTTTTTTTAGGGTTCCGTACCCGAAGGGTGAAAACGGAACCCTATTACTAAGCCTCCGCTGTCCGTCCGTCCGTTTGTCACGTGGATATATCTCATGAACCGTAAGGGATAGACAGTGAAATTTTCAGATAATGTGTATTTCTCTTGCCGCTATAATAATAAAAATAAAAATCAAAATGAAAGGGGGCTCCCATACTACAAACGTGAATTTTATGGCTGTTTTTGCTCTTAATTTGTCAAGGCTCTTGAACTACAATAGGTAAACATATGAAACTTTCTATAATTAATTAACACTCCAACTGTAATAATAAAAAATACTAAAAATAAAATAAAGTTGTAAATTTAAAGGGGTCTCCGAACAAGTGAAAATTTGATGTTTTTTGAAAATGTTGCCTGTTTTTTACGGTACGGAACCCTTCGTGTGCGAGTCGACTCGCACTTGGCGGTTTATTTATTAACGGCGTGAACTCGTGCGTTGCTACAAGTGACGAAAGCCTGCGCGGGCGCTGCTAACTTGCTGGAACACCCCTCGCGTGCACTTTACCGCTAAACGCGCGCCTCACCGCCCTCGCCGCAAATGCGCCCGTTGTAAACTTCTGATCATATTTATTTCCGTTATAAAAGTTGCGGAAGCTTAATTTTTTTATAGAAATGTATCAATCACGGAATGACAGAAGCCCTAGCCATAACAACTAAACAATAATTTGATCGAAAAATGAATACATAATCAACAACAGTTCTTCATCACGAGTGAGGTCCGGACTCCACCAAAGCGGAGATGTGCGGAGATGTCCGAAGCGGAGACGAGAAGATACTTTTTCAGCTAGGGTATATCCACCGAAGCTGTGCGGAGATGCGTATACCTACCTAGACCGGAGCGGAGATTGTGTGCGCTAGAGCGGAACTGAGCTGCGTGCGGCGAGCGTTGGATGCTGGCGGGTTGTGTGTTGTGCGACGCGGGGGGAACTAGCGGCGCCGCTCACATCGCTCCTCGTCTGATCGTCTCCACTGCGTGCTGTCACCAACTGATGCTACCTACTCTAACCTAGAATATTTTCAACTTTTTTACTATTCACGCGGGTCTCTCAATCTGGATATGTTACTTCTGTCATCTGTGACTAATAATTAATAAATCTCAATAAAAAAAAGAAAATGCACATAAGTTATTGAAAAGTTTTCTTAGTTTAATTTTAAATGAATTAGTTTTAGATTCACCGGGTAACTTAAAATCTTATTGCCTGATGATACGCATTATTATTCGCTAGTTCTACTCTGCATTTTGGGACATAAGAGCCTGTTTTTATTTTCTCGTGTCTTTCCATCACATCCACGATATCTCCAGTTACCACATGGCACACGGTCTGCCGAACACTATAATATTACCTAGCAACATTTATATTTTTCCCTTCTCTAAGTTCTAACCTGTACGATGTTGTTGAATTAATGTTGTAAGCACCGCCTCCTCTATTTTTCTCGCCATCGTTTTGGTTACCTGGAAGAAATCGCTTTAAGCGATAAGGCCGCCAGTTCCATTGCTGTTCCCTACATTATGTTTAATGAGTGCTATTTGTTTTATAAGGTGATGAATAAAGCATTATCTATCTATCTATCTATGTTCGTCTTGGTCAAATTGTTTTTCAAATTATTTTTATTCAGTCATTCAATTGTATAGATAATGTTAGGGAAATTAATATAATTTCACTTTCATTTGTCATATAATTTTCTCCCCTATAATAATTGTGGTATCGTCAGCAAATAAAATTGTATTAAGTCGAGTTATATGTATTAAGAATGTGATTAATGTACCTCTATGAGAAATAAAAACGGTTCTTTAATACTACGCTGCGTTATTCAAAACCTATTGTATTTGAAGGTAGACGCAAATTTGTTTTGTTTCCTTTGTGAACTGAGTAGGTGAATAGGTTTGGAGTAACGCAGGGTAGTAGGTATTATAGAAATACTACCCTGCGTTACTCCAAACCTATTGTATTTGAAGGTAGACGCAAATTTGTTTTGCTTCCTTTGTGAACTTTCGCTACTTCGACACAACTGACGATCGTTTAGGTAGCATAACCTTGCTGGCCTTGCATTCTTATTTTTAGCTCATCATCTGATACGAAAGTGTCAGTATGAAAATCGTAAATTTTCTTTTCTCCTGAAACGTTCCAAAAACAATATCCTTGTGCAATCACACGCCATACTCCTGAAAGAGATAAAAACATTTTTAACAATTTATGTCATCTAGTCACCGTCGGTCGTTGTCTGGCTTCGGTTTTCTTCAGCGGTAAGACCGACAAGTTAGGAAGGTAGGTAACAAAACCGTTTCGGATTTTTTCCTTTACTTGTGTTTAAAGACCTAGCCAAATTTCTTGATTATATGTCAACGGGAAGTAGGTACCCTATAGGTTTTGGTGAAGAAATGAAGATGAAGAGAAATATAGTTATTTTCACCTGCGAATATCTCAGAAACCTGACGCATTAGGACATTATTTTATATGACGTATTTTATTTGTTTTAGTGTCTTCTATCCAAATATAAAACTTTTAATGTGCGCGGCGTTTTTGACAATACAACAAATTTTAGGGCCACTCTCCATACAAAAAACTTTAAACCTCCTCTTCATTTCGTGGTTCTAAGTCAATGGAGAATTTCAATTCTAATTCTAAGTAATTGTATTCTGTCCTTTTTTATGTCTAGTAGTTAGTGTTTTGGTGTTAGACTGTAAGCTAACTGCTGTATTTTTTATAAATAAATAAATAAATGGGATGTACCTAGGTAGGTTTTGTGTATGAATGTGATTCCCTTTGTTATTCAAAATATGCGGGCATAAACGGCTGTAAATTTAACATTAGGTAGGTAGTTACCTACTTTAAACATAATTATGTTTATTATAAGATATTTTATAAATTAGGTAGGTACCCCGAGTGAGTGAGGGCTTGAGGACTTACGCACTATAACAACAAAAACCTTAGGTTTAATATAGTTGTAAGCTTAGGTAGGTACTGGTTGTAGGTAACTGGTACATACCTTAAAGCCGAAGCTGGAATCTCTCGCATCTTCATACAAGATTATCTTAGTAAGAGCGAGAATTCGAGAACTTACTTTAGGTATAACAATATACATAATAACTATGTATAAATATACTCATAAGAAATTTAATGTACTTAAGTTTTTCTTTTGGTGTCTATTTCGAAAATAAAATCTTTTGTTTGTTTTGTTTTAAATCTCCGAGAAGAACGTAAAAAAACTTATCAAAAACCATCCAAATGTACCTACCGCCCTCGAGCCACAAGCTCGGTTTACGGTAGGTTAGGTATACTTACGGTATCCTCGTCTACAATTATCAAAATACATGTCGCAGTATGAAACGAAGGTAAATGTTGATTTGGTTTCGGCAATATCGTTCGTCACACAGACTGGAGTTCGCGTCGAACTGAAACAAAAACAAGATCTAAGAATCTTTTGAATCATGGTTAACACTAAAATCATTTAGGTACAACTAATTGAACAATTGACACTATTTTGGACATTGAAAACTCAAATCATGGTTAATATCCCGTTGTAAATTACTTTATACAAAACTTAAGACAATTTCGTAGATCTAATCTAAGAAATTTATTAATATCTCAAAAATAAAACGAAACCCGCAACCTTCCCTCAGTACGAAATGCGATGCCAATTGCGCTACGAGAGGTCATGTAACGAGTCGAAAAAGTTTAGGGCACGTATTATGAAAGCTTGCTCAGTCACCAATCTATGCTTAAGTAAAGCTTTTCTACCTATGGCATAAACGTCACGTCAGCAAGCTTTCATAATACGGGCCTAGGATTTCCTTTGGACTCTAGGTACTTACGCACTAGGTATAATATCAAAAACCTTAAAAACAAGATCCAAGTACACCGAGGGCTTAAAACTTTTATCAATTACCTACCTACACTAAAACTTTAAGTAGGTACTATACTTGGATTTAGAATTCAAGATATTTTATGTCAACAAAGACTTTTATGAATAAAAACTTACAAAAACTAATAACAATAGCAGATAACAACAAGGTAACAGGAACGTAATCACTAAACCAAAACACAAACTTCAACAACACATAATTGCACACGCCCAGCGAAAAATGTACAAACTCGAGATAGAAAAGGAACGAGCTACTAATGAAATGATCAATGAAAGCTTTCATAACCAAAAACTGTTTCGAGCTACTGCTATTGCCTCCGATGATACCAGTGTTATAAAATATTTACCACCAATATTTCTTCGGTTTTGTAACGCCTTTGTTTACAAAAAAATATCTAGGTTTCTAGAACCGAGTATAGGTACCTACTTGGGTAGGTACCAGTAAGAGACTGCTATCTGATGAATATCGGAACAAACTGTGCATAAATATTTTGAAACTTACGTGATCTGAACACATTATCATTAGGTATACCGAGTAACTAGCTGACCCTGAAGCCTTCGATAAACGGTTCACCAACCGAATCCTAGCGCTAAGCAGAAGCAACCTTCGCATCATGACAAGAGCCCTAACTGGACACTGTCGCCTTAACAAGCACATGTTCAAACTGGGTCTAAGCGACACACAATCCTGCAGATTCTGCGAAGAGGCGGAGAAAATGCCTCTCCACCTGCTAGGAGAGTGTGGAGCACTGATGCAAAAACGTAGCATCCATCTGGGCAAGCACCTGCACAGCCCAGACGAGCTACGAGCCATCACCCCGAAGAAAATCCTGCAGTTCCTAGCAGCTGCAAGGGTTAGTGGCGAACTATGAACGTCGCAGCTTCAGGGCTGAAAACTCGAGTGGCGATCACAATAAGCCTATCATGGCCGCAGTGACACGAAAGCCACCTAAAGCAAATAAAAAAAAAAAAAAACTAGCTGCCCCGACAGACGTTCTCCTGTCTTAACTATGAATAATTAGAATTGGTATCATGGTCGTAAAGTTTTCTTAAATTTTATAATTTTCCTCGCAACTTTCTTAATTGTTTTCTTTCAGAAGAACCTTTTCCTGACAATAACAAGCAATACAAAAAAACAATTTGCGAAATCGGTCCAGCCGTTCACGCGTGATGCCGTGACCATGGGAAATAGGGAGTCATTTTTATTTATACAAGGTGCCACGTAATTGGTATACTAAGCGGGGAGGGGGGTCTACCCTAAAATTTTGTCGGGTTTGCGTTAGTGATAGGGTTGTAATTTTTCTAAGCGTATGCGTAAAGTTTTTTTTTACTATGAAAATTTAAACAACGCATTTAAAAATCATCCATGCGTATCAGTTGGGTATAGGGTGCACAACAACCCAGTTTCGGGTTGGTACATGAATAACCTGGCACCTCGTATAGATTGATAATAGTATTGGTAAATAAACGCGATAAATACCCGTGAAATAATACTAATAATAAACAGTACTTACCTACATAGGAGTATACATTTCAGATGCAGAGCAATACTGCAAACTTCGCAGTTAACGGAATAGAATGGTACTTAACCTAGAATATTTTCCAAGATTGTTTAGTAATGTACAAACCTTTCCTGCTTAACCTACCATTCATTTGATATCCCACTCGGACTCGACGTACTAGACTCCCTTTTAAAAAAACCCTCGTGGACCATTTTTCAAAAACTATTCTAATGACAGTAGGTAGGTTAGGTAGGTACTTACCTAGTTATAAGACATACGATGTAACTATCGATGCACGTATCATTCGTCTCTTTAACATAATTAACAGTCGGGTAAGTATTCTGTTGCTGATAGTAATTGAATAACATTGTGGTGTACCGACCAGAGTCTATATTCAAAATGACATCAAGATCGGTCGGATTAGTTTTGTCCTCGGCATCGTACGGGTCATCTGCAAAATAATTGATAATTTCATTATTAACTTCCTCGCGGCTTCGCCCGCATTTTCTTGAATTTATTCAAGAAAATCTGTGCGTGTCGGACCACGCGCAGTGTTGGGTTCAGTTGCATTTTTATAAAATCGGTAAGCGTAAACTTACGTAAGTAAATCTCTGGCTTAAGAGTATACACAGCAGAGGCATAAAGTAATACTAAGGTGATAGTAGGTTTGTTCAACGATCTGCCTAGGCATTTCAACTAGACATTATTTAAATAAGAAATAAAGTGTTAATAACAGATTTTCTCTTCAGTTGAATTTTTGGTTTACTAGTGAGAGAAGTGAAAAAGGAGGCCCATACCCAGCTGTGAGTGCTTTTACTCATAAATCATAAATCATTTATTTCCAGGAATGTCGGTACAATAGGTCTTAATAATAAAGTAATGGCTCCAGGACATTCTGCCTCGTCAAGGCGTGCAAAATTAGTATAAATTATTATTATGTCAGGTTTAAAGGTAATGTCAGTAATTTATTATTACAAAAAACAAAATAGGTAGATAAAATAAAATCAAAAATATCAAAAAATGACAAAAATTTGTTACATAATTAAAACGTCTTGTAATTAAAATATTCCTTCATGTCATAAAAACATTTATCCAATAACCACATTTTAAGTTTAATTTTAAATAAATTGGATGACATTTCTTTAAGTTCACAGGGTAACTTATTATAGATTCGAATTGCCTGATGATATGCATTCCTTTTGGCAAATTCTGTTCTGCATTTCGGGACATGGAGCCTATCTTTATGTCTCGTGTGTCTCTCCATCACATCTGCATGAGTCTTATAGTAGTGAGGATATTGTTTCAAAAGCAAGCAAATATCTCTTATGTTAATACTCATTACACTCATTCATTTATTCGCTGAAGGAGCACAAGGCACACTGATTACGTCGGTTTACATTTCACTTATAAGTAAAGATATTAATAAGACAAAGAGTAATAATCAAGGTACCTACACAAAACAAATAAATTATATCTTTGTATATCTGCTGTAAATGGGCATCGTCTATAATTTCTTGTCTTTGGTTCTGGTATGGGTATCACACGCACAGGAAGAGTAGCTTAGGTAGGTACCTACATTGATCGAGGTTCTATGCTCCACTTAACTGTTTTGTAAACGGCCATTCTACAAACGGGCTGATTCTAAAATCCGGAGGTGTCAGACGTATAATACCCATAATCCCTGCGCTAGGGATGCGGGTTGGAGATTGCATTTTGGTGTTAGATGTGTTCTCAGGGAGCGCTGCTGCCTGCCCCCGGGTGAATATCACTTAGTCAACATAATATCAATAAACTGTGCGGCTTAGAACCAAAAAAATTTACAATTTTTTCTGGCTTGCTTTGCTCAGCTTTATTTAGGTTGTCGTAATTTTGTTACCAACCATCGCAAAGACAGTCATAAAATTTCGCAGCTAGCTTCGCCCGCTGTAATTTTTCTAATGTTTATAAGAAAAGTGACGGCATTTTCAATATACGTATTTGGCGTTTTTTTTTGCTAATACAAATATATATGTGAAATGTCGATTTATAATGCGATATGTAGAGTGATCATGATAATACATAAATTTACATAGTACCTACATTTTGTGTAAATTATTCCCTGCGCGTCACCTTAGTGAGCACGCAGGGGATTATGGCAGGAGATTATTGGAATAAGCCTAAAAGTTAGGGTATATGCCAACGATTCCGTCTTCGATTTAGTTAGATTAGACTTCTACTGACGTAACTAGAAAACATACGGTAAAGGTAAGTGTATATTATGTAGTACGTACATTTACTGACGTCAGTAGTCAGTCTAAATAAAGGTCGGTTAACTATAGCTGGTCTGTTCACAATACTCACTCTAAATACACTTTTAGTAAACAATAAGCATAAAAAATTAAAACTTTATACACTAAATAGTTTAAATAACGAAAAATAATCTAAACACCTTAATAATATTCTTAAAATAACCAAGATGTCCCTAAAAAGGTAAAAAAAACTCGCCAAGTTTTTGCACTTTTTTTTTGATTTGTGTTTGTTTTTGGTTCTACCTACCCCCAGTCACCATTTGGCACACGGTCTGCCGAAAATTCTGTATTATGACCCCCCCGACTCGAAAGTTCGATAAAGCCCGTTGACAGACAAACAGACAGACAGCGGAAGCTTAGTAATAGGGCCCCGTTGGCACTCTTCGGGTACGGAATCTTAAACAACAACAGACGGTGGGCCTTGTTTCGTTTAGAACACGCAAGTTGTACTTTACCTGTCACTAAGTGCCCCACACTAAGCGGGCCATTAATATCCGCCAAAAACTTCTTTTTGTCTCTACTACTCAATGAAATTTCTTGACAAATAACATTTATCCATAATAGAAACATTGAAAGCTGGATGAAAAACTTTATGAAATACATTTTTAGCCATACAATTTTTTAAAGTCAAGAAAGAACGGATGCAAAAGCCACAATGGGTTTGATACGTTGCTTGAAAGCTTGTATTGTGTAGCAATTTATAAAGACTTTGAAACAAGCATTCACTAAAAACTCATTAGCACATGATAAGCCAGATAATAATTAGAAATAGATTGGAAATTAACACGTTGCCTGTCTAGTGCAACGAATAAAATCAATAAAAAAAAACTAATTTGATATCTAGAAGTGTGCCGTTATTTCACTAGATAGATAGTTACAAAAACGGTTATTGGAATTCCGTAATAAAACGTTTAGCCGCAATTCAATAACTAACCATTTTTCTTAACGATCGCAATAACGCAATAACGTTGTCATAATGATCGCGACTGTCAGTGAATGTGATCGTGAATGCGTTAGGTAAGTTCATCTGTGTGGGAATAGTGATTAGCTACGTGAGTTGCGTTATATCACATTTTATTTGTAGTTGATTATTTTAGTGACCTAAGCCAGTATAATAACGCTTTTCTATGGCATAAACGTCACTCAAGCATATATCTATGACTGAGCAAGTTTCATAATTCGAGCCTTGGACTGTTAAAAGTAGTTATTGTTGAATGAAAAGTTTTTTTTTTTTTTATCAAATTAATATTAAGGGCTTTGTCAATGAAAAGTTCATTCTTAAATTCATCGAAATAACCACATGGTATATCTTTCTTCCCTAGAAACGGAAATAGGGTGTAATAACTTCTTTACATAGATGGGGGGAGAGGGGGCAAGTTTATTGCTCCATGTGGTAGAGCTCATTCTTCTGACGTCTTAGAAACCCAACAAAGTGGGTCTGTCTCGAGTGGTTCCGGAGTTATGACGGTTTGAAATTCCCTCGGAGCCAAGTTGTAGAGCTGTTGAGTAGTTTTGCTGATCACGTTCAGCTCACACGATGGGCCGATCTTCCCTGGATACGGAGATGTGGCGTGAAGGGTTTATTTTCTAGCTTATCATTTAGCTTTTTTCAAGCTATGGTGTCCTAAACCCGCATCGCAGTTGATCGTGCATTCGTATCGGCTGTCAAATCAGTTGAGCTGCTATGCATCGAGTTTTTAAGCCAGTAGCGTTTAACATTAATTATAACATTTACCTGCTCAGACAATTTCACACAGCATCACCTTGCCCCAATCTAAGAGCGCTTGTGTTATGGGTACTTGGGTACCTACTATACTTCGTACTACATATATTTCCTGCATAATATTATACAAAATTAACTATTAATGTGTATAGGTTGATATTTTTATTATATTAAGTTCATAGAAAATACCCGGAACAGTCGGAACAAATATCTGAAGACCGCACAAACATTTGGCCCTGCCACTGCCAGTGGTTGTTCTTTCGCTTCCCCCCTCGCATACCTTTTTGCTCTCTTGCAAAGACTCACTCTTACCTAGAGGTAGATACCTTAATGGTATTCCAGATAACAGAATCCAATTATTGCCACCTACACTAGAAAGTAATTAGCCAAACTTTAATTAGGTACCTACCTACCTACCTGTAAATATGTAGATATTTTATCAGGCAGAGGCAATCACACAAAATGTCGCAATGTGGGCAATTACTGCTTCGTTATCGGGTTACCTATCAAATCTTATATCAACCTATTTCATTTTAACCCATTCACTGCCCAAGTTCCACCTCCTCTCTCCTCGTCTGCGGTGGTCGCATCGCATAGGAGAGTGTTGCACATTTTCATACCTATACAGGGTGGATATTTTGGACGGCAGTAAGGTTCTGGTAAAAAAATATGAGCTGCCTTAAAATTATATAATACATACCTACCTGTTTGCAGAAGTTTTTTAGTGAAGTTTTATTCTGTTTTGACTATAATTATCTTTTCTATCTAAACGCAATTTTATATATAAATATACGTACAAAACGAGTGCGAGCACCAATACAAACCAGCGCTGGTTTAATGGTGCAATATCAGCTAAAATATGTATACTCTTATAAATAAATAAATAATAAAAAAAAGGGCCTCAACCGGCTACAGGAACATGAAAAGATTTTTGCGATTTCTGCGTTTTTAGTACTCCGACCTTAGTTGGTCCTATATAAGTTTTTGTAGTTTATGAAACAGGTTTGATAGCATCAAAAAAGACTTTTGTTTGTGAACATTTCTTTAAAAAATATGGGGTCTCCCAAGATCGTTTTTTTGTAGCCACACCGGTTAAGGTACTGCCCCGTCCATAAAATCCACCTTATTTATTATCATCATCAGGTCTCAAAGTTGGCACAGCTTGAGTATAAGTAAGAATAATATAAGAATAAGTAATTCATAAGTAAGAGCAGGTAGGTGGCTAAGCAATTCCTTAAAATTATTCCCTAGCAATCATCGCAAGCGTTGGCAAGATTATGCTTCTTTACCACCTCTTTTCAATCACTGAGTCACATTGAATGAATGAATTGGAATCCATTTACTGGGATTACTCTACAACGAGTAGGATTTTCTGCGCCTGTGGAATTCCATTGTGCAATACAGTGGCATGGAGGGTGATAAGGAGGCCTACTCTGAAAACAATATACCGTCAAGTGCGAGTCGACTCGCACACGAAGGGTTCTGTACCGTACCATCATCGTTCACATATTTAACATAGCTTTTTCATCCCATCTATTCGAAAAGGACGACTTGGTTCGCCTGTAAGTGCACCCAAAGGTGGTGTATTCTATAAGAAACTTTTAGTGGGCAGTAATGAGTTTTTAATCCTCTTTATAAGTGCGCAGCAATAATCTTTGCCGCTTTTTTGAATTTGGAACATCGCCAAAGAAATCGAACGCAAATTATTGTTTGAATAAAGACTGTCTGGTACTACATGCAAACAACGAGATTCACCGACACATTTTCCCCACAATGAGCCAGATTCGGACATTATTTCAAACACGCAGAATATAAAATCTACAACAATCTCTAATCCTAATAAAACTGTAACAATAAATTTTCATAATTGCGAAAATATCTCAAATGTAAATATAAGTTTTAGCTGTTTTATTATTAGACACTATTTAATTTCAATTTAGTTGTTACTCTATGTTTTATTAAATAATAATATTATTACAATAAAATATGAGGCGCCTTTTACCTATACTTCTAACTTGAGACGTAGTAAGTAGGTCCTACCTATCTCAATTCAGGTCAAATATCTACCATAAATAATCGTGAATGATATAAACCGAGAATTCGAAAAGTTTTTGCGAGAACCAAATCAGTCAGTAATGAAAGACGCGACGCAAAGAACCGATCTCGCACGGGTAATCAATCACAAAATGCATGATCGAAATGAAACGAAAAATCGAAGTGAGGCGATGATAGGCCGCTGCGCAAAAACAATCATTCAAATGATCGGGTCATATGATCCGGGTCATTATTGATATCGATCTTTGTGAATGATCGAACGACACATCGCTAGTTCCCATCAAATATGACTGTATTCATGGCATGGCATGAGGCATCTATAAAATCGTTCTAGTTACATTGAGGCAGTTGACATGGCATAGAGGCAGTTGGGGACCTATAAATAATTCCAATAATCCGAACCGAACTCCTTTTAAGTCCAGTCCACCATAAAGACCTTTAAAATTTAAAGGTCTACATCATAGGTATTACATTCTCTTGGGTCTATATGGTGGTCATTTAAAGTTTAAAATTTAAATATAATACCACTATTACCACTTACTACTTGCGCTTATATAAGACTGGTAGTCTTAAATTAAAACACAAGCCGAACGAAGCACTAGAGTAGACAAATTAATTATTATTATCAATCCAAGTACTAACAAGGACCTAATGATAATGACTACTGAAAAGCAAGCCAAAAAGGTCTTTCAGTACCGTGCGTTCTCGTCAGCGCGATCTAGGGCTGGTTCACTTAGCTAGTTCTAAAGCTAGTTTTGACTCGTGCATGAGCCCAAACAAGGAGGATTGGGCGCTGAACGTGTTAATATTATATACAATACAATGTACCAATGGATATAATGTAAGATCCCAGCTAGGGTATGAATTCCATAAATAGTGTATGTAGGTAGAAGACCCAAATCACCCTAAGCAAAAGCATTCAATCGTGAGACGTAAAAAAATAAGCATGAAGCAAACGCCACGCGCACGTCAAGAACATCATAGCGGTGCGCTCGACGCCAGAGGTCCGGCGAGGTCAAAAGGTTAAGCTTCAATCTATGGGGGATCGGAGAAGCCATATCGGTTTTATGGGCGAAGGCCAATATTCCCGCATTGCAGACAAATGCACCAGCATCTAGTTAGAAAATCAGGCAACTTTTTCAAAGAACATCAAATGCTTACTCTTATTGGAGACTCCTTTAAATTTTCAACTTTTTTTTTTTTTGTAGTATTTGTTATTATTACAGTTGAAGTGTTAGGTACTTAATTATAGAAAGTTTCATGTATCTACCTATTGTAGTTCAAGAGATACAGCCTTGACAAATAAAGAGCACAAATTAATAGCCAAAAAAATCACATTTGTTGTATGGAAGCCTCCCTTAATTTGGATTTTTATTTTGTGTTTATTATTTGTTGTTATAGCGGCAAAAGGCATACACATTCTCTGAAAATTTCAACTGTCTACCTCTTACGGTTCATGAGATAGAGCCCTGTGGCAGACAAATGGACGGACGGACGGACGGACGGACAGATGGACGGACAGCAGAGACTTAGTAATAGGGTTACGTTTTGACCCTTCGGGTACGGAACCCTAAAAATCGATGTTTCTGATTCGTTTTCTAGCAAAACCTACTTTTATGTCACATAAATAAGTTAGCGTTTGCGCAAAAACTAATCAGAAACATTGATTTTCATTTATACGAGTATGTGACTCAGGATTCTATCCTTGAAAATATATAAAAAATGGGTTCCGCCCATGGCTTCACAGGAGCTTTTTATGATACTTATACCATAACACCATACATACCATGATAACAAGTTATTAATTGAAAACTAATGTCCAATCCATGGATTTTCAGCCGAAACCGAATCTTCGGTCGGACACCATTGAAAACTATAAAAAATCCGAATCGGTCTCCGCTTTTTCACTTTTAGCAGGCAATGTAAGGGTTAAATAGTGTTGTAGCAGTATCGCCACCCGCGGCCGCGCGCCCCCGCGCGCTGATATGTGTAGCAGCGCGCTTGTTTTGACTCATGAGCCCAAACTAGGAGGATTGGGCGCTGAACGTGTTATTATTAAATACAATACAATGTACCAATGGATATAATGTAGGATCCCAACTAGGGTATGAATTCCATAAATAGTGTATGTAGGTAGAAGACCCAAATCACCCTAAGTAAAAGCATTCAATCGTGAGACGTAAAATAATAAGCATGAAGTAGGATTCTATCTCGATGGCATGAAGCAAACACCACGCGCGCGTCAAGTACGCGTTCGATCTCATCGGTGCGCTCGAGGCCAGAGGTCCGGCGAGGTCAAAAGGTTAAGTTTGCATCTATGGGGGATCAGAGAAACCACATCGGTTTTATGGGCGAAGGCCAATATTCCCGCATTGCAGACAAATGCGCCAGCATACGGGTTTGACCTAAGTAATAAACAGGTCTTAGTTTGGCCTAAGTAAAATAAACCACCAAGTGCGAGTAGACTCGCACATGAAGGGTTCCGTACCGTAAAAATCAGGCTACTTTTTCAAAGAACATCAAATTTGCGTTTATGACAACTGCATTTTTCATTTATTTTCAACTTTATTATATTTTTAGTATTTCTTGTTATTTCAGTTGAAGTGTTACATAATTATAGAAAGTTTCACGTGCCTACCTGGTGGTTCAAGAAATACAGTCTTCACAAACGAAGAGCTTAAATAACCAAAAATATCACGATTTGTATGGAAGCTCCCTTTAATTGGATATTTTTTTGTGTTTATTATTTGTTGTTATAATGGCAGAAGAAATACATATTATCTGAAAATTTCAACTGTCTACCTCTAACGGTTCATGAGATAGAGCCCTGTGACAGACGGACGGACTGACGGTCGGACGGACGGACAGGGTTGTCTTAGTAATAGGGTTCCGTTTTCACCCTTAGGGTACGGAACCCCAAAAAGGAAGTTAAATCGTTAAGTACGTATACGTTTAATTAACACTTGTATTTTCAAAAATCCATTAAATATACCTAGGTTCAGTTTCTGATCGGTACTTTTACCTTTTTGAATCTCTCTGATATAGTTGTTTTTTGGCTTCATTCCACTCTGATCCACTGTGCAGATCCACGAATGGATCAGTTCAACTTTTTTGTCCACTCTGATCCATAGCCCGGTTGGATCAGTTTCCACTGCTTAAATCTATTCCACTCTGATCCCTGGGCCGGGTGGATCAGTTTCCACTGCATTTTTTTCTCTTGTATAATTTAGAGAGAGCAACTTCGCATCACTGCCTAGCTAGATTAAACAAAAGGAACAATTTCAGAGGCATTAAAAAAAGGCCTATGATAGGTAGCACAATAAACCTTATAATATTGCATAACACTTGAATTGCCTGTTTTGAAAAAACTTTAAACCGACTTCAAATTATTATAGTAAAATCTCTACACAAAAGCATCATCCAAATCGAAAACATACAGCAGAAAATAGAAAGAACCTCCTCCTTTTTTCAAAGTCGGTTAAAAATTGGTGGTGGCGCTAGTTTGAGGCATACCATAAGCTTTTGACTTGCCCCATTGTAGGTTAGGTACCCATAGATTGGCATTGCTTGTTGGTTTGATTACCTACCGCTTTCCATGAACTCGATAATGGTCGTAGGTAGGTAATTTGCTATCATAAAGCAAACGCGTTTACCTATTGGCTAAGGGATATTTGGTAGGGGATGCCTAAGTCCAGGAAGCCAATTCTCGCCAATTTATCACTCGATAATTATCAAAATAACCGTCAAATTTGACAGTTTTTATATGAAAGATCAGCCAAATCGACAGTTCTTTTGATATTTATCGAGTGATATATTGGCGAGAATTTGCCCCCTGGTGTGGACTTTTTGTAGGATGGTTTTGTATGTTATTCCGCTAAAAGTTTTTCTGCTTAGCGCGCGCCTTTCCCGGTAAATTGTAGGTACCTGCCACATAACAGAGAGATGAGTCTATTTGACGTTAGTAACGAGACGTGATCGTGACGTCTTTTTTTTTTCCTTACAATTTCTTCTGCTTCTTCTTGTCAGATGGCTTCTGCGACAGGGTTGTGGTACAGCGCTTCTGTCGTGCGGACAGTGGCGGACAAATTAACAAGGCGTGATCGTGACTTTGGGTGAAAAAACTTTAAAGTGTAACATACTGTGAACACAGTAGGTATGTTACACTATAAAGTTTTTTAAACGTCCTCATCCTCATTCTCAACAGCTTATTATTTGGTCCACTGCTGGACGCAGGTCCCCCCTGATAAGCTCCTTATTGGCTTTATCTCATGGGGGGTAATGCCCATAATCCCCGCGCTGAGCAAGCGAGTTGGGGATCGCAGTTTGGTGGTAGAATTGTTCTTTCTGGGGCGCTGCTGCCCACTCCCAGTGGATATCCCTTAATCGCCTCTTACGACAACCGCGGGAAGAGTTGGGGTGGTGCAAGTTCTAAGCCGGCACCACACAGCATCTGATCGCGTAAGTTTTTAAACTTACGCGATCAGAACCCATTATAATACTCGTAACTACTACATTAATAATCACGTTGATTTACCAATTATTCACGACGACGTTTTAACAGGTCGTGATCACGGGATGACTGTGACTGGGAAAAATAGGTAAACAGACGCGATAAATACCCGTGATTGTGAACCTAGTTATCATAATGTTGTACTATGTTCTACATCTACACCAAATTTGACCTTGATTGATCTGTTTAGTAGTTTTGGAGATAGTTCACATCTTCAATTAAGTATTCAATCAAAAACTTGCGTCTATAAAATAAGAAAAGTATAAATCTTATTGAAATGATGCCGTCCATGCCGAATTTCTCAACGGAGACTTGCCAAGGGCGCAGGGCTGTTATATTGCACAAGCTTGTGCGCAAACACAGGTGCACTCTCAGTCCCCTGACTCTCATAGTCCGATGGGACGGCAGATCGACACGACCGGGGAGAGATCAGATTCATGGCCAGTCTGGCGGTGTTAGCTACACCGCTAACTTTATTACTCTGAGCTGCTACTAATAAAAAGCAATAGAAATGGTATAAAGCATACACTAATAATTTGGCGTGTTTTAAAAAACGATAAACCGACTTCAAATTCCGGATTATAGATAATATCAGAGACTAGTAAAGTAAATAATATTAATCTACGTCTCGGACGAATGAAATCACCCCTCCCTTACTTTCCCAGACCGAAGGTCTATGTTAACGTGCAAAAAATTTAGTTTACACTGGCGACGTCTAGTTATTTTAATTTAAGTCTAATTTATTACTTTTGAAGTTTATAACACTCCTTACCGACCCTGGCAAAGTCGTAGCGAAAAGCAAGCGGCGCCAAAAATAAAGAAGTTGAAGTCTAATTTAGTTTGTTGACACATGCATGAAGCTGTTGACGCCCGTTGCCATGGAAACCATTAATTAGGTGATAATGAAATTATCATATTCTGAAGAACTTTTACAAACCTACGTTTTACAGCGCACATAGCAATTCCTCGAGAATTAAACTTATAGGATACCACTTCAAAAATTATTTTTGATACAACAACGAAAGAATCATCAAAATCTATTAACAATTGGCGCAGATATCACCAAAACTGTTGTAGCTAGTCGTGATTCTCCAAAAATATTAAATTGGTTTTAAGTTTAACTGGATAAATACTAATCCCTCGGGAATAAAATATTTATGGGACCACCTCGGGATCATCCTCTATCTATACAATCGTGGAAGAATCAGTAAAATCGGTTACCCTTATGCAGAGATATCAAGTAAAACACATACATAAAAAAAAACATACGGACGAACAGAGAACCTCCTCCTTTTTGAAGTCGGTTAAAAATAATTATCATTGATAAACACATGTACATACTTTCTAAATAATTGCATATTCTATTCTACTCTAGTTTCACTGCCAGATTTTATGACCTACTAGCTGATGTCCGCGGCTCGCAAACCTTTTTTAAGTAGCCTATGTCCGTCCCCGGGAAACCATTTACCTGCCTGCCAAATTTATTGAGATCCGTTCAGCCGTTTAGGCGTGGAAAGGTAACAGACATAGTTACTTTCGTATTTATAATATTGGTATGGATTTCAATAAGTTCCCACGTTAGCTTGCTACTTTTTTCTTTTTTCTAATCCATTTTTCGTAGCTTGGCTTGCAATAATCTATTCGTATTGTATTGTAAGCTCAGACTAGTCTAGTACCATACAAGTTTCATGAGTCTACCTTTTGTATATAGTTATCATTCCCCATTTAATTCACGCTTTATTTTGATATTTATTTTATTTTTATTATTGGTTGGTATAGCGGCAAGAGAAATACACATCTCTGAAAATGTCAACTGTCTCTTACGGTTCATGAGATATAGCCACGTGACAGACGGACGGACGGACGGACAGCGGAGGCTTAGTAATAGGGTTCCGTTTTCACCCTTCGGGTACGGAACCCTAAAGAGGACTGTAGAACGATTCTCTTTCCTCTTTGAATAAAACCTCAGTTACCAGACTTCATACAGCGTAGGAGGTAAATTAGCTCTCAACATGACTGCCTTGACAGAAGTGCACTTCGCGTTGTTCGCAATTGTTTCCGTGTTGTTCACCCCTTTGTGGATTAATCTCGAGTTTTTGGCATGCATTTAATGGACGACTCAATTAGTCAGGGGTTGTAGGGACTTTTAACCACTTAAAACGTTAAAACGTTGACGGTAAAGGCCGGCTTCCACCAAACACGAAACAGTTCAGCTTACGAAGCTGTTACCCAAGATTTGCTAGTTTCCTATAAGGTTATAGGAAACTAGCTGCTGCCCGCGGCTTCGCACGCTTTTTTCTGGAATAAAAAGTAGCCTATGTCCGTCCCTGAAATACCGTCGACCTCCTTGCCAAATTTCAGTAAGATCCGTTTAGCCGTTTAGGCGTGAAAGGGTAACAGACCTACAGACAGGCAGACATATTTACTTTCGAATTTATAATATTAGTATGGATAAATTAAATAAATAAAATAAAACTAATAATAAATAACGCTGGACAATCCACACACCATCATCTAGCCCCAAAGTAAGCAGAGCTTGTGTTATGGGTACTAGATGACTGATAAACTTAATACAATACATAACATAGATAGATATTTTTTATTATATATAGAAAATACCCAGAACACCCGGAACAAATATTTGCAGATCGTACAAACATTTGTTCCAAGGCGGGAATCGAACCCGCAACCTTCTGCGTCGCAGGCGGACCTTCGCCCGCCGCGCCACATCGGTCGTAAATAGGTAGTAATACCTATTTACTGTTATTAGGTACAATCAAGAACGTTAAAAGTTACCTACTTCGGAGCTAGACCGGTGGCTGGTCCGCAACGCACATCGAGTGCTCGATGGCAACGCAAGGCCAACCCCCGTATAAAACGTGGATTTTGTTTTGCCGCGATGAAAAAAACTCACAAGGTGATGAGATGTGATGTGGTACTATACATATAAATCTGTGATGTGATTTGAAAGAAGGTCGGACAAGGCGAGAGCTTCCAACATCGGGCATTCAGGAGATCTCCGTGGGGTGGGATGGAACGGACCGTCAAGCCTGGATCTCATAGGAGGTTCGATACTCTATCATAAATCTAAAAGCCAAGTCCCGAAATACCCTGTCCATCACAGTGGGATCATTTTACATGACGGCAAAAACGGGTAACAAACCACACAACGTTGAGATAAGGGTCTGCAAACACATTTACTTTGTACACAGAACTATTTTGCTTCTGGACTCGGCGATTGCTTTAATAAACAAACAAGATTTTTTCATTTTTTAATGGGACGTTGGTAAATTTTTTGATGGCCATAATATTTTTTCTTATAAAAGGTAAGTCTTTAATAGCACTTTCAGTGCCCATGGCGAAACATACTGTAGTTAGGTACCTTCAAGTGCACGGTGCAGCGGCGCACTGCCGCCACCGCTCCCCCTTTTTTTTTTTTTTTTTTCTCGGCCGAGGAAATTCGTTTACGAATAGACTGGTCTGGGGAGGACCAGAATTATGTGGGACTCGACGTCCTGATAAGAACGTAATACCCACTAAAACCTCTCCGGTGACCCTTCTCTCGCTATTTTCGCCGAACCACGGGAACATATAAACCTACCGCGGCTCGACTGGCGTCCCCTCTTCGTCCCATACATAGCCGGCGAGCCCACCATTCCACACACTCGCCGACCCCATTCATCCGTCACCTTTCCTCCCCCCGATTGGGGCACAGACAGGACAGACACAGTTGAAGCCGCGAATGTCGAACTCTGTGCCCAGATGGGCATTTCTGCCCCATACTACCAGGTATGGGTCTCGCATACACACGCACAAATACTCCCACTCTCACTCAAACTTGTCTAACATGCCACCGCTCCCCCTGGTGTTTCGCACTTCTAGACTGGGTAGTGAATACCTTATTTATTTATTCGCATACGTACCCAAATCTCCATGTAGAATGTTTGTAAACAAACTGCCCATATTTAACCTAAAATTCACTCTGTTTCCGCGTCTTTTTAAACAACAATCAATTTACACTACTTGTCGATTTGAGATCCTTCCTTCAATCAATATTGCTTACAATTATGTGTGAAACTCGACGTCATGGCAAGTGAGTTTTACTTATTTGTGACGTGGTTTGTTAACAAACATTCTACATAGAGTTTGGCTAGAGTCTTATGCAAACCGCAAGACGCGTGAAAAAAATACGGGCAGCTTTCATCTCACGAAAATAAATACACGCTTGAAGACGTAAATATTATTTTTTATATGCTGCATGCTGGCAGGTATTAAAATGATGTTCCTTGAGTTGCCGTTGAACAAAATTGTGATTTTCTTTATTTTTAACTAACTTCGAAAATAGGAGGTTTTATTTGTTCGGCTGTAGGTATGTATGTATATTTTTTATTACGTTCGTCGATTCGCCATTGTATAGAAAATGAGCCCGAGATGATCCCACATTTTTCCCCGAAGGATTAAAACCTATTTATCCCGCAAAACTTAAAAAAAATAGTGCCAATGTTAAGGTGAACTCCTTAATATTGTCACTGTTTTTTAAGATCAGCTTTAATTTTTTTAAAAAATACTTTTGTATGGATGATTTCTATGGATCCAAAATACTTTATTTATATAACCTATAAACGTGACTTTTGTTCTATACCTTGGCTATGAATTGAATCCAGATACGTGCTGAATGGTCCTAGAGCGGGCTCGTATCCACTAGATGGCAAATGGAACGGTTTCGGATGATCTCAAGTTACTAATTCACCAATCACTGAGGTTGCTTCAAGTGATCCTGTTGTTTTTGGCTACTATTGTTTTTGGCTGGGTTCTGCTGGATAAAATAATATAATAGGTGCTTATTAGGTAGATTATAAGTAGTATATATCCATACCACCAAGGCCATACATCAATTACGTATTTAAAATCTACTTATAGATATGTAGGTCCACTGCTGTACATTGTTTTGTCGTGAATAGACCTTAGTTTGAGCACAATCTCACCTAAGTAACGACATCGACCTGATACCCAATAGACGCTTAATACAGGGCGAACGCTTTTAGGTAACACATTAGGCAAATAGATCTTATTTAAATCCACGCCCTCTAAAGTTCGGCCAGTAACGACCAGATCAGTGACTCGTGAATATCTCTGCGCTCGCTTTCTACATAATACATAATATCGTTGTTGTAATTGCTCTTTATAGCATAAAATGGTGTGGAAAAGAGACCAAGACCTCAAATTTTAAAACAGATGTAATAACATTTCACAGGTGTGCTGATTTCTTTCTTAATAGAATAAAATTTGCTAATTCATTTTAGTTTTGACGGAGTTCAACTTAATTTGGTTGGCCGGTCGACGTCACCAACTGTGCATCCCTTTCTTTGATAACCAATTTTATATTTAATTTCCATTTTTCTCTGATAAGGCGCTTGCAAGTAGTGATGTGCCATGATAGATATCATGGTATGGTATCTAAATGTTAACCCTAATATTTATCACCTGATAATTATAAAGCTAGATTACCACTGACTCACTGATTGACATAAGAAAATTGTTCTCCTTGATGGTATGTTTTTTGATAAAATAAGGTAAAAAACATCCATATAGGTATCCATCCATCCATCCATCTAAACATGCAAACTTTCGCATTTATAATATTATTAGTAAATATACCTTGTCACAAATATCGATTATTGTTTTCATAGAAACTAAGTACCTTATAATGTTAACCCCATCCCTAATAATGTTTATGATTTGTCGTAACCTTGAACGGACCAATTAGCACTCATTTCCCCGCGCCCGCACACCTCAGTTGGTTGACAGACTTGTTTGCATAGCAAATAACTAGGTATTGGTCGTCTATTGGGTATCAGGTCGATGAGTAAAGATGACGATGTATCACGAATGCCTACAAACTTGTGGCTCTGTTGTGAACAACAGAGCCACAAGTTTGTAGGCATTCGCTTTAAATTTTTCACTTTCAAAATAATACTACACCCTTTGATAACTCGCGCTACGCATTATTCTTTGGTGTAATAATATTAGAAATAGTGATTATTTACCATTGCGTCTAGTGTCTACGAAATATGCTCAAAGAAAAAGTTAGTAAGCGCTGGTGGGATTTAGAGGCCAACAGTTGAAATAATTTTTTTTCTACTTTTTTACGGCGTCGGCAGTCTAGACATGTATAAATAATCAAAGACACACCTAACCTACCTTTATTTTTAAAGTGGTATTTATTTTTTACAACTAGTTTTTATTGTATTTACACTTATAACTATTTCTTAAAAATCTCAATTGTCGCCAGAAGGCAGAGTGCCCAGAATGCTGACAGCATTGCCACGTTAAATGGCAATGCTAATTCGTTGACCGAAATGGAAGCCAGCATTCCGATCACCTTGGACTCTATGAGAAGTTTGGTAAGATCTTTATAAATCGTGTGTGCCCTGGATGATGTCAATAATTGAACTATGACGGGGCACACGTCCTGAACAAGAGACACATGTAACCAAACTTAACTACGGCTTTTTTTATTGACCTGTAATTGGGGGTTCACTCACGGTACGACTTGTTATGCCTTATGCGTTCTTTGTTATGCTTGTAATTGTGTATCCTCTGTTGGTAACTACCAAAAGAGGATACACTTAAGGCACTTTACACTTTTTCCAATTTTTCCACTTTTAGAACTCTAAATAAATAAATAGAGACAATGGCACAACACACATACTTTTGTAGATAGACCAGAATGTTCTGTCTGGATAAGTCATTAGCACACAAACTAACTTGCTACTTCCAACTTTGTTCGCTAATAGAAAACCACAGCTCCGAACTTGTTCAAAGATACGACCGATTTTCTTAGGGTTGGTGCAAACGGTAAATTTTCTGACTACATTCTGTATAAAATTACAAAAAAACCAGTACCCTATCAATGGCGATTGTATCAAGCAATGTTTAATATCCAAGTAAAATTATTAAAGTTTTAAATACATCTTTAATAACAATGAAAAGTTGAGCTAGCTGCAGACTGTTGCAAACAGTCTAGAGGTAGCTCAACTGATCCATATCAATACCAATTGGGAGCGTCCGCAAAACGCTGGCTTCATTGCCCCGCTTTATAGCAATGCTGATGTGCTGCGTGCGCCAATACTCACCAGCTCACGGACACGCGATGCTTAACCAGGCGCTTTGATAAATTAAAAGAATGAGGAGAGCCAAGTAAGTAGGTACCACTGCAATAATATGCGAGAAAAAAGTGGTTGTTGGTACCGAGTGGATCGTTTGAGCATAAAGGATTTTCTCCCCTGTTGGGTCTGTTCTGCTTCGTAGACTCAAACGGGAAATTAAGTTCTAGCTGAAAATGTTCTGAATAAAATAATTATTTCAACTAGAATGAAGGAGGCTTTCAGGCGTGAAGGATTTCGAGTTGCTTCAGAGTTTGGCGTTGGTTATTTTAGTGTCAGTTGGTGATTGACAAACTAGGGAATAAGAGATAAAATCAAAATCATTCATTAGAAAATAGTATGTAAATAACCAGCCAAGTGTGTGTCGCGGAGGACACGCCGTGACACGTGCTTGTTCCATGATTGCATTTGCACGGATGCTTGAACCTTTTTACACAACCAACAACGTTATTTTATGTAATTTTTAATGGAATTTAGATAAATAGATAATACTTTATTCACAGAAACTTATATATATATAAAACAGTATGGTACAGAAGGTAACAGAATTGGCGGCCTTATCGCTTAAAGCGATTTCTTCCAGGCAACCACAGCTTAAAAGAATTTGTACGATATTTTAATTTTTAGCTTACAATGGTCGCAAAACTAAGTATCTACTGGTTTACTATTCTAGCTAAGTTACTTGTACAGCGCAAAAATTACAAAAAACATTTTTTTTTTGAATATGCGCCACGTTCTATTTACTTTTATTCACTTAAGTATAAGGTTTCGCAGTTCTTTGCAAACAAATTAATTATAATTATATTCTTAGTCCTAACTTTTCTGTCACTTTTAATTAATTGATGACTCCATTAGCAAAAAATACTTTGTCCCTTCAGTTGTTTCCGAGTTTCTTAATTAATATAATTATGTCTTTGATGCTAATTGTGTTAAGAGAATTTGTAGGAGCAAATACACGAGCTACGTGTTAAATCAGATAAATGTAGGAATATCCAAAAATATGTAATTGATGAAGTCGTCCAAGCGGGACTTTGTAACTGGACAGACATTTTAAGTCAGAGATAATTATTATTATCTCTGACCTTATTAATTTTGACTTGTAACTTGGCGTTATTAATAAAGAATTGTATCGTATTGTATTGTAATGTGGTATACACGAGATATACATGAGATATACTCAGCCAGTCATAAAATACGTAGCCATTTTTGAAAATATCAAATAAGTCAAAATATATATTATATTTATTATGGTATTTATTTAAGTGAAATTAAGATAATAGCTATTAAATAATAATTTTGCTGTAAGTTTAGTTTGCTATGTATGGTCCCCAGCAAGGAGAGGAGTGTAATAAATTTGACGTGTGTATTTGTGTCTAAATGACGATAAAATGACAATTTTTTTTTAAAAGGAAGTTTTTCTTTATATTATATTATTAGACATTATTCGTTGATATGCTCGAAGTAAATAGTTCCAGGAGTTATATATTACGATGGCTCATAGTAACATTTTCATTGGCATTTTTCTTCTAAATAAGTAGGTCGTGATTAAAAAAAAATCACTTTTGCCGTTGGCCGCGCTTTAGATTGAACTTGAAAATATCAACAAACAACTCTTCTCAGAAAACCTGTGAAAACCTCTTTTGATACATTTCTCAGAAGTCTCTCTAAGGTTCTCTTCTTCCTAGAACTGTCGAATCAGAAATGGAACGGCAGCTTAACAACATAGCATTTTAACATCGATTTTCTACGTTAACGGAATACAAACCTGGGGTCCTATTCTGTTAAACTAATCGCTTTACTAATTATGAAAATAGTGTAATCGATTTACTATATGAACGGCATGTCACAGAATTACACATTTTGGCATTCTACCTTAGATGAAAGAAAATATGGAGGGATGCACGTCAAAAGTGTCAAGGTTGAAACCATTTTATTCTCTCCGTGCAAATAGCACCGCACGCACCGTCTGGAGTTTCTTGCATCTAAGGATCCTACGTGACGATTCCGCGACTAAACTAAAGCGATCATTGTCATATTAAAGCGATCGGTTAGTAGAATTGGACCCTGGTAGGTAGATCTCAATAAAGTTTTTAGGGTAGCGACTTGTTTATTTTGAGCGACAAAACGAGGTTATACAAACGATGAAATACCATCCATTATTTTCGACTACCAACTTATCGACAAGAATACTCCCTAGGTAAATTGACAATTTGATTTAATTATAACTACAAATATAACTGTTATTACAGCTAATAGTTATTAACAAAATAAGTACACATTAAAGGTACATATATTACAGGACGTCAATGCAACTTTTTTAAAGGCCAAAATAATGTTTCATATGTTTCATCATTATTAGTCCACTGATGGACATAGACCTCCCTTAACGAGCGTCATAGCACACTGTCTTCAGCTTGCCGCATCCAAAATCGGCCTGCAGTCTTTCACAGGTCGTCATCCCACATGGCCGGAGGGCGTCCTACACTATGTTTGCGTATTCGCGGTCTCCACTCGAGAACACGTTTACCCCAGCGGTTGTCGGTTCTTCGCGAGATATGGCCGGTCCACTGCCACACTTCATCTTGCTAAATCTTTGAGTAGGTTCTCTGTCGGATGTATTCGTTACGAATCATGTGTCCGTTCAGAATCCGAATGTCTTTGTCTACTTACGTTTAAATTTACCTAGCCTAAATGAATTACCTCTCATTTAACAAAATCATCAGTATTAAAAAAGATATATCCAATTAAATTATATACAGCTATACCACCGATAATAGCAATTCTGTCAACCCTCTTTCACGAAAGTTATTTCAGGATGAAAAACTCATTTATTTCTATCTAAAGGGAAATTAACTGGCCATGAAAATGCCGTTTATTTATTTACAAGAACAATGGACCTGATAAACTTTTTCAATTTATAAATATTAAATTTCGTTGAAGGATGAAAAGTGGTGTTATTCACTATTGAACATCGAAACGCGTTACACAGATACGTCAAGACAACGCGGCGTGGAATCTGACAAAATCGTATTCTCTATGCCATATTTGTCATTCTCAACCCAGACACTGTGCGATTAGGGCACGATTTGAACTGTCAAATAAACGCGCTCGCTCCTAGCGTGTTAAGGCACAGATTAGTGTGTTCCTGCAATAGTTACTACGGCTCGTTTCTTTTGAGCATCTTTTGAGGTTATGTTACAGTACCTACCTAGGTACTGTAACATAACCTCAAAAGATGCTTCTTTGGATAAGATTGTGTTTAATAAGGTTTAAAAAACATTAACGGAAGGTAAGTAATTCAATATTTCATCACTATAAACTCGCTTATCGAGGCATTGATTATTCAATGCCTCTTTTGGTTAATTTAGAGTGTTTGTGTGTGCGTGATGGATATTGTTTATTTGAGTGATAGATTTTTGATTATGCTATTTAAAACAAACTGTAAACTATTCGTTCCGAAACTAGTCGTGCGTGATTTGAGTGAGAAATTCAAATGATTATTTCTGGGCTCAAAATTTTCATATTACACTAAGTTATTGTAAATTATGGTTGAGCAAGCTTATAATTCAAGATATTTATCCTCTCAACAGTGAGGCCAAATTTTGCGAAATAACAGTGTGGCCGATATGGGCTGCCCGCACTGTTGGGGCTTGCAAAATGTGCAAAAAAACGAAAACTGCGTTATGAGTTGAAAAATGGAATACAAAAAATTTTTTTTATAAAACCGATAATTTTCCGAGTGGACCGGATTTAAGATTTTGAACGAATCATGTGAAATAATCGAAAAACCAAACACGAGTAGTCTTGTGGTATGCCAGAATACAATTTTTCGATTCCACACCAAGGCGCGTTTAGGAATCGCGTTTGCGTTTAAAACACGTTGCGACATCATACGTTTTAGGCAAGGAATCTCCCATGTCATAGAGTATAATGCTTAACAGTTACAATAAAATTAAATGAGTTTTAATTATATATGCTTTTGATTTTGAAACGAGTGATTTTCATTAAATTACCAGATTTAGAGAGTTATCAAAAATACAATTACGCTTTTATTTGATACGTGATAATTATGTGTACTTAACTAAACGGGTTTTGTAAACGCCAAGGGGATAAACTTGTGTTCTACGTTTTTTGTATCACGTCACACTTATAATTATTATCAGTGCTAGCCCTGCGCGAGCGAGAGGGTGTGAACATGAAAGCCGATGTTAGTGCGGGAGGCGTAAATTAGATATTTTTTACAAAGTAAAGACAAAACGAATGTTACCTACCGAGACAACCTCACAAGGTTTTTATAGTACAAAACTTTTTGTATACTGTACTTAATTGCTTTTGTAATGAATAAATTCAAATATATATTATATATATATTTATAATTGTGAAAGTTTGGATGGGTGGATGTTTGTAACTTCTTCGCCAAAACTACTGAACGGGGCCGGGCTGAAATTTTGAATAGATGTAGGACTAGAACCTACATCCTAGATCTGGAATAAAACAAAGGCTTGTTATCCTATAAGTCAGTTCCCATGGAATCAAAATAGCCTTTGAACGTTTTCATAAAAAACACCGGTCACAAGCCGCGGGCAAAATCTAGTTGTTAAATAATTTAATTTACATAAAATCTCAGGCTTCTGTTATCTTGCGTGTTTAGTAATTTTGTAAAAGCGCAAGTTCATCTTTGCTGTTTTGTGTGTCCAGTTGTGGATGCTTGTACTCGTTCATTGCTTTTTGGCGTTGACTGTACTTGTGGTCTAAATTGATAAAAAATCATAAAATTTTTTGCCCTTTAGCAGCTTAAATGGTTTCACAACGTGCGCTACTAGGTAATACAATACAGAATTCTTTATTGTACACCACAAAATGAAATAAAAAGCATAGATATTAACATAAAATAGAAAGATACAATGGGCGTAAACTCATTATTGAGCTGCGTAGGGCACAGCCATCCACAGCCTGATGTATCCCTGCTTGTAGGTATACCTACCATCTTTTTTTTTTATAAATCCTATCGTTATGATTTGTAAGGCACTTTTAAGGTTTTTGAAATTTTTGCGAAGATTATGTACTAGATTCTAGGTACTACGTTCTGTGTGGCTTGTTGACTGTCACATTCGACACGGGCTAATTCTTACATCCTCACCGCACCTCAACACCCTATATTGGTTCACTGCTAAACGCAAACCTGACCCTGATAAGCGCCCATAATCCCCACGTTGGGCATGCGGGTTGGAGATTGCAGTTCGGTGGTAGAATTGTTCTGCAGGGGGTTGCTGGTGCCCGCTCCCTTTGGATATCCCTTAATCGCCTCTTACGACACCCGCGGGAAGAGTTGGGAGTCGTGCAAATTCTAAGCCGGCACAACACAGCGAGACAAAAGGTTCGTTTTAAATTATTACGTAATGTCGTAATTTTGCAAAGGTTTTTAGGTTGGCTGAAACTAAAACAAAAAATGTATTGTCAAATTTGAAAACCTAAATTGGCCTCATAAGTCGAACTAGTAGTTAGTATTACTACCGTCACTACCCTTAGCTATGTTGCTAGCTGCGGCGTAGCAATGTAGCAAGCTACGGCGTAACAATGTAGCAAGCTACGGCGTAGCAATGTAGCAAGCTACGGCGTAGCAATGTAGCAAGCTATGGCGTAGCAATTAAAGGATAATAATTATGTTATTTAATATTTCGATTGTAATTCAATAAAGATTTAGGATGATGCATATGAGTAAAATTATCATCCTTCCTCGTAAAATAAAAATGTGAGAAAAATACTACCAACCATAGAAAAATTAGTCGCTGCAACTACGAACTTTTAAATTTACAAAGAATTCATATTATTCTTGCAACAATGCAGAGGTTCTTATTTTTCAAAGGGAGTTAAAGCTTGCATTTTTGCGGGGAAACGCGGATTGCATTTAAATAACTTTTGCTTATTCAGTAACTTCGGTGATTGTATTATGAAGAGAATTGTGGTTTTTAATTTGAACACTGTACTCGTATCTACATACTTTTGTAGTAAATGAAAGAGAGTTAAAAAAATTGTCTCATTCCAATTAGTTACTAAATCCTAGTAACTAATTGGAATGAGTAAGTAATCACTTACTAGCGCCCACGTTCATTAGTTTTGGCGTGATGAGGTAACACACATTCAAACATCCAATCAACTAAACATCCCAACATACATCCAAAGTTACGCATTACCGATAAAAGAAACAGGTTTCATGTAGGTGTTTATGTGAGTTATTTTATTGATCCATAACTTTTAAATGCCTCAACAGATTTGGATGCATGGAGTGTCACTAGAGTCTTTATCCTTCATCCTCAGTGATACCAACTTGAAACAAAATCCTACAAGTACCAGTGTGGCTCGCGCGCCGAAGGTTTCGAACGGTTGTCAAGTATACCAATATGTACTAGGTACAGGTTAGAGACTTTGCTATTTGATAAATACCAAAAAATAAAAGGTTCCTTTAATTTTCAAAGCCCAGCAAATCGATACATTTCAGATGTATCGGTTTGCAAACTTCGGAGTAGGTATAGAGGGTAATAGTTAAATTTTCGTTTTTTTTTCAAAATATATAAAAAAAATAAATAAAATAAATAAAAAATATGAAACCTACATAAATTTCAAAAACTGTTTGAAATGTACAAATTGATACATTTCATTTGATACCCCACTTGACCTTGTAGGTCTCTTAAAATTTCGACATCACAATTTGTACAGAAAATCTGTACAGGCGCGCGAAATGTATTATTATTTCAAATTTCACGTTAATTGCTGCTGTAGTTGCTGAGATTTTAAAGACGGTTAAAAGGACAGATAAAGCGAGACCATAAGGGTTTCGAAACCGATATCCGATCTTCGAAACCCTAAAAAAAGATGTGTTTTCTTGTTTTTTTAATTTTATAAAATTTATTTGAAGACTTTAGTGTCAATTCCGATGTCGAAAAAACTAAACAAATTAAATTTGACAGAACTTAAAATGTTGCTGTCTCCTCAAATAAAAAGGATAGTATGTTTTTTAGTGCTGATTTATTTTTAGCGATATCTGAATTAACACCACTGTTTGTGTATTTACTTATAACACAGTATTATAAAAGTATCTCTAAAAAAAAACACCAAGTAAATACATCTCGGCCTTTAAGTCATTCCGTGACGTTGAGTCAAAGCAGCCGGCTGGCAATAATCTCATCATATGACTTGATAGCCCTAAATCATTTCACGAGAAAACGAACCTTTTGTCTCACCACGTAAAGTTTCATTTAGATTGGTTGTTTTGATCAAATAACGAAGAAAATAACAGGAAATTTGAATTAATTCTTGGCTGCGATATATTTGCCATTAGTTCTCGTAGAGTCGTAGAGATAACTTTTGAAAGGGGTCCAGCGAATAAAAACGCAACACAGCATAAACAAAACACTGTTTGATCCATCCTCAGCCCCTAGCGTAGCAAGTTTTTGTCTCGGCTAGAAAGCTAGAATGGAGAATATTGCGTGCCCACATTGCGTAAATTATTGTAGTGTAGGGAGTGAAATTTAAATATTTTACGCGATTATGTAATGACGATACGATATAATTTTTGTCTATTCTACCCTATAGAATAATCACAACACACAGAGAACCAAAGTTATCGACATAGATCAGAGAATTAGCAAGCTGATGTGGCAGTGGGCTGGCCATATCTCGCGAAGAACCGACAACCGCTGGGGAAAACGTGTTCTCGAGTGGAGACCGTGGCTCGGCAAACGTAGTGTAGGTCGCCCTCCGGTGACCGGGATGACGAACTGCGAAAGACTGCAGGCAGATGCTGGAAGCGGCAAGCTGAAGACAGGGCGCTATGGCGCTCATTGGGGGAGGCCTATGTCCAGCAGTGGACTAAGATAGGTTGATGATGATGATGATGATGATAAAATAATCGTTGTGCTTGGCCTACATAATAAATCTTAGAAATATGACTGTTACCCATGATAGTTTTAAGGGAAATATGGTCAATCGATGCTATCCTCCCCATGCGGCTCTATTATTTTATTGTTATATTATTATCCTATATTATTTATTTATATTTATTATACCTATTGTAAACACTTGGACTGCATTCAGCACCAACTAGTCCGTTCTACAAGATCTCAAGGTCAAAACCAAGTTCTCTACCATCTGCCTGCGCCGAATACTAGAGTTTTTCGGTCACATAGCCAGAAAGGACGGACATAACATCGAACAACTGATGCTTACTGGTAAAATCGAGGGCGACGTCCGAGTAGTCGTAGTCCTCTCAGATGGTAGGGCCAAATCCTCTCTAAGCTGAACAGAAAACTTCACGATGCGCTCCACGATGCGAAAGATAGGAACAGGTGGCGCAACATAACCAGAAAAAGATTAATAGATAGATAGATAACTCTTTATTGTACCACACAAACACAAAATATAATACAGAAGAAAATGCTGAGAAACAAGGATTAATCTATGTTCAGAAGATTATCTTCAGCAATGAGGACAACGATGCAAGGAGGTCTGTAAACATACGGCAAGGCAGAATCTTCTACGTAAAACGAAGTTCTATAATGTTATCTTGATTATCGTACATACACGTAGGTAACTAATATTTATTTGTTCTAAAATACAATTTCATATTTATTTACTTGAGGTACGTGTAGATTTTTTGCAACAGTCTGCAGTTAGCTTAATTGTTTCAATTGTAAAAACTAGTTCTAATTTGTTTTTATTATTTAATTGTAATGATGAAAGTTTCTAAAAGAGGAAAAAATGGTTTACCTCTTCACGCCAAAAATATTGAACGGATCGGGCTATAATTTTGGAAAATGAAAGGCTAATTTTCACTCATAAAAACGCAAGCGAAGCCTCGGATAGGTTGAAAAAGAAACTTAAAATATGCCTAACGTAAAACACATGCTACTATACCATGCATGGTTTTTAATTTAACACACTAAAATGATAACAAGAATATAATTTTATATGTAAAATTTTTTTATTAAGTTTTATGAAAATATGGACTTTTTTATTATTGGAATATTATTATGGATTTTTTAAGCTTGTGACATGACTTATTATATGCTCTACTACTTTTAATTATGTATAGTTTGATTTTAATTTTATTATTATATATTGATATATGTAATAATATTCGTTGTCGTTCGTCTGCATGCTATAACTCAACTCCAAACACATGTAATATTTTAGTACGCTCGAAAGAAAAGATTGTGCTGACCTAAATCTAAATTTAAGAAATGAAAATCATTTATTTGTAGGTATTGTATTTTATTTGTATTTTACCACAATCACAAATCAATAAATGGTTTCAAATGTTTTATACAATAATATGTATGCCTTGCTTTCGTTGTTCACAAAAGGGTATTCTGTTGTTATTTAATTAAGGCACCTACTCACTGGGGCCTGGCCTTTATCCAGGTTCTACATCGTAATTGGTTTGTGCCCCTGGCTTTGCCCGAATTAGTAGCCTAGCCGATATTTTACATGTAGGAAAGGTTACTGTCTAAAATTACCTATTGTTTTATAACTGTGGCCGGAAAAATACAGAACCAGCAAATGTTTCTTTCGAAAAAGAAACTATGGATATCAATATATTTTACTTTAAAAACTTTCGTAGTTTTACGAATTCATTATGAATGTAAGTAGCAATTTGCAGTTTTGAGAAATAGTAAAAAATAAACATAAATCTGCTGCCATAGTATTTTATCATGAAAATTTTATAAAATTATAATCATTGGGACCTTTACTTAGATAATTTACTAATTAAACATTTAGAAAGTTAACAGTTATCAATTTAATCAACATTTTATATCTTATTTAGCAGAACAATGCTGTATAGAACATGACATACAGCGTTGTTCAACTAAGCTGTAACAACATAGAAACCATAAAACCAGCTGTGCTGATAAAAATAAAAAAATTAAACATTATACCATCAACTACATAGCTTACAATATTTTAGTGTGATTTGAAAATTATGAGCCCAAAAATAATCATTCAAGTCACGCATGACTAGTTTCGGAACGAATAGTTTTCATGTTTTAATTTCTCTCTATATTAAATAGAAACAATCACCGTACAAAAACAAACATTCAAGAAGGTTGACATAACCTCAAAAGAAACGAACCAACCTTACTAACTATTGCAGGAACACGCTAATCTATGCCGCAACCCGCTCTGTCCAAGCGCGTTTATTTGACAGTTCAAATCGTGCCCTAATCGTACCGTGTCGCGGTTGGGGATTAAAAGTAAGGCATAGAGAATATGGTTTTGTCTGATTCCACGCCAATATCTTGTCATATCTGTGTAAGACGTCTGAATTGGTCATAGTGAATAGCCCCCGGTGTTTATGCTAAAATTAGCGAGTCAAAAAAATAAACACCCCCATGTGCACACATTTTTCCCTTAATCTATGTATGAAGTCAGGTGTTGACATGAAAAAATCAGAAGATAGTTTTTTTTAGTTGTATTCCACATCCGTCATAATTTTTGATGGTTATTGTATTTCAAACAATATCCGTCAAGTGCGAGTGTCTCTCGCGAGTGACTCGCGCGCCGAGGTTTACGAACGGTTGTCAAGTAGGTATACCAATATGTACAATAGGTACTGGTTAGAAACTTTGCTATTTAATGAATATTGTGTAGGTCTCTTTTAAAATTTCGACATCACAACTGAAAATGTTAATTTTTTTTTCTGGTTATCCGTTCAAGCGCACAAAATGTATTATTATTTTAAATTCCACGTTATTTGCTGCTGCAGTTGCTGAGATATTAAAGACGGAAAAAAGGACACAAAAAGCGATGCCACAAGGGTTTCGAAACCGATCTCCGATCTTCGAAACCCTTAATTGCCAACTAAACAGCAGGTAAGGCCAAACAGCGCAGCGTCTTGGTTGGGGACGCTTCCGATTGGTATTGACTTTAACTAGTTCAGCTATCTCTAGACTATTTGCAACAGTCTGCAGATAGCTCAACTGGTTCATGGTATTCTGTAGGTACGTTTTGTTAATACATTATCCAGAAAGGCTAGTATAAGTTTGCAAAATATACCAAAACAGAAAAAGTATTCGAGAACGTGCTTATTTACTACCGATTACTTGTCAAAGTAGTAAAAGTAATGTTGCGAAAATGCATCAACTCACTCAAAATCATTTGACAACTGTAATCGACTTCGAAGAAATTATTGTATCGGCGAATATTTAATACTTCTATAATCCAAAATGTAGGTAAGACATAGTACCCGATACTCCAATATTTACTAATAATTTACCTAGGTATATGCCAATTCAGTTCGAATATTAAAGCAACATTTCGACACGTGAAATGAAAACAGTTGCAGGATAACAAGCAATATTTAGACAGACACAGTTCGGATGGATTGAAGTATTACACGCGGGGAATTCATAATATTAACTTTCGTAGAGCATCAAACGCTCTCATAGAGCTGCATGTTCAAATTCAGAGGACCCACTTTATAGAAAGGAGAAGATGAAAGAAAATGAATTTGTTTTAACACATAACACTATACATGACCAGTAATAGGTAGGTACAGGAAACACATACTTATAGGTACAAACAGAAGCAGACAATGTGTTAGGGGACAAAAAGGTCACTCAAGGTCACGCTATAAGCCAAGCTAGTAGCGGTGCTGATTTACAGACCTGGCACCACAAAGATTGTATTATGTACATTTCCATAATTCGATGAAAGACAAGAGTAGGTAGGTACAAAATTAACAAGACAAATGATAGGAAACAGAAGAAGAAAAAAAAATTAGGCAATTAAGTGTACCTATATAATGTGTACAGATCACAGTGCTTAGTATAATTCTAAGCACAGTTTTACATTCTACTTATTTTACCAGGTACTTATACATAATAAAAACAGGATCCGTCATGTGCGAGTGTAACTCGCGCGCCGAGGGTTTCGAACGGTTGTCCAGTATACCAAATGTTCTATATGTACTAATTATTAGAGACTACTATTATTTGATGAATACCAAAAATGTAAGGTACCTACATTTAATTTTCAGGTGGATCGGTTTGCAAACTTCGGAGTAGGTACGAGTATAGTGGGTAAAATTTTCTAGTTTTTTCATAATATTTCAAAAAGTATTAAACCCACAGAAATTTTAAAATAATTTTACCAGGTAATAAAAAAAACATAAAATATCTTTTCTAAAATCACAGGTAGGTAGGTGTGATTTTAGAATCAATATTTTATGGTCACATGGCCCAGTCATCGCAAATACAAACTAGAGGTCTTCTATTCTATACCTTCGTGATACATAGTCGGCCACGTCGTCACTTTACATTAGGTGAGATTGTGGTCAACTAAAGGTCTATTGATTATTTATATAAAGTCACCTGTGGTGACATATTTGACAGCCATGGCTCAATGACACGCATAAAGTAACTTTACCTACTACAGCCTATACAAAAATGAACACCTAAATCCTTTGGCCGGCGCCGGGTAGCAGCGTCGGCGGCGGCGCGGTGCGAAAAAGCTGTGCCCCGTGATCCCAAATCCGCATGCCCAGCGTGGGGAGTAAAAACAACCTCGGTCTGCCTTTCATTTGTTGCTACGCCCAACAGGGTTCACATTGTGATACTTACATAATATATAATTACCTAATAATTAAGCCAATGTGATGACAACAATAAATATATTGAGTATTGAGTAGGGCATTACTCCCTAATAAGAGCCAGGCACTTATGAGGGAGGTTAGGCCTCCGTCATAAGTGCCTGGCTCTTATTAGTCCAGCAATGGACTGGCATAGGCTGGTGTTGTTGTTTGTGACTATTGGTGACACAAAAAGGTCTTCGTGTGGGCGCCTCTAGCATGGTGCTGCTACAAAGCTTTACCTACCTTATGGTCAAGAAAGATTAATTGTCTTTACCTAGAGAGTATTGACTGCAAGTTTATTAATGAATGCTAATTGCTATAGTTTGCAATACGTTTGTCTCATGCTTAGGTATTAATTAAAGAATTATAATTTATATCGTACAGAGATATTTTAAGAGGGCGATTTTGTGAAAAGGATAGTCATAGTATTTTGTGTTCAAAAGAAGGACAGAGGAGGAAAGAGGGACAGAGCATACGTTTTAGGAACGTAAGCAAAAAACCAAAAATCAAGTTTTCGCTTATTTACAAGAAAACTACATAACATAAAAATAAATTGGTTAAAGGAACCATATAATTAGTAATAACCTACTAGTAATTTCAATAGACCGCATAATCTATGATCTCGACCAAATTAAGTGCGGAACAGTGCACTTTCATGATTTAAAGAAAGAAGATTTAAAGGAAGAAGATTTTATTAAATTTTATTTTATTTGAGCTTTTTACCACGTGGATCCCGTGAGTACTGAGATCTAGGCCTAGTTTGACAATCAAACCCGTGGCCTATGTTGGACGGACAGGCAGACGGCGTAGGCTTAGCCAAAGCGTTCCGTTGCTATTCATATGAGGGAGGGTTGTAATATAACTTTATATTAATTAGCTATGTGCTATCCATCGAAGGTTAGTAAAGGTACCTTTGTATTTAACATTAATAGTTAGGTATTTTTTTTACTTAGCAGAGTTATTTCAATTTATTGAGTTAAGCAATGGGGAACAAAATGAGTTGCGCAAAGGGGAAGCCCATTGCTCAACTATTTGCAGTTGAGCTGAGCAATAGGGAACTCGCGTGCTCAACTGCGATTGCTCAACTGCGAATAGTTGAACTATTCGCAGTTGAGCAATCGCAGTTGAGCGAAAGGGAACTCGCGTAAAAAACCTATTCCAAATCCAAACAACAACTAATTAAAAGTAACTAGTTCTAATTTGTTTCTATTATTTGATTGTAATTTTCTTTGTTATTATAGATATATTAACAACTAAAGACTAAAACTAAACTAAGCAACTAAAAGATCTCAATTGGCAATAAATTATTGAATTAAGCAATGGAGAACAATATGAGTTGCTTAAATGGAAAGTCCAATTGCTCAACTATTTGCAGTTGAGTAATCGAAGTTGAGCAAACGTTAACTCGCTATTATTTCAATTAGCAGTCCTATTTTAATGCAGCTCTTTACATCCTGAATTGGTAAATTAATTATTTTAAACTGGGTCGTATAAATATTTCATTTTGTTAAATTTCCATCGGTATTTCATATTTCAGCAGAGATCGGCATTTTCATTTAAATTATTTAGTTATAGCGACTGTTACGAATATACGAAACCGATAAATTGGATTTAACTTTTGGTTTTTATTTCAAAAGGTACATCTCCCGAAATTCACTTCACATCATTTTTATTAGTCAAAGTCAAAGTCAAAAACTCTTTATTTCCATAAATACAATAAATGTATACTTAGAAAAGGTCAAATTCTTAATAATTAAACACTGACACGGAAAAAAAGTGATATTTTTGATTTCAGTCGCTTCGGTACGTAGACTAAAGTAAAGAAGCGACGAAGAAACCTTTAGCCTGTTAGTTGTTATTTTTCGAGTTGGAGCAAATTCCGTCCCACGCTTTTTTATCCTCTAGATAATCTGATATTTTATAGTAGGCCTTTTTACACAGGTTTTGACAATTTGTTTGAATTTATTTACTGATAATTTTTACAACTCACTAGGAGTTTTGTTGTAGAAGCGTTGCCCATTGCCATTTAAAAGATAAATTAATTTTGTGTAGTCTAGTTGTGGGCACAGCGAGTTTATGTTTATTCCTTGTATTCAAATTATGTACATCGCTATTTTTAGGGAACCGATTGATATTTCTATGAGTGTACAATAGGTTTTCATAAATATATTGACATGGTACTGTCATTATGTTTATTTCTTTGAATTTATCACGCAGGGATTCTCTGGGACCCATACTACCTCTATAGATAGCACGAACAGCCCTCTTCTGCAACACAAATACGGTGTTAATATCTGCAGCGTTCCCCCACAGTAGAATACCATAATACATAATACTATGGAAGTAGCTGAAATAAACAAGTCTAGATGTATCCACGTCTGTAAGATGACGGATTTTTTTGACAGCATATGCTGCAGAACTAAGTCTCTTCGATAGCTTATCTATGTGTGCGCCCCATTGAAGTTTACTATCTAAGGTGATTCCTAAGAAAACGGTACTTTCTACAATTTTTAACGTTTCTCCTTTTACATTTACATCAGCCTGAACTTGTTTAACATTAGGTAGAATAAATCTAATACATTTCGTTTTGGTTTCGTTAAGCAAAAGATTATTGACATTAAACCAATGGACTACTTTTGAGATTGCATTATTCACATCATCGAATTTCGTGTCTAGTCGTTTCATTTTAAAAATTAATGAAGTGTCATCAGCAAACAATACAATCTCGTGATTATTCTTAACAAGATGAGGCAGGTCGTTAATATAAATTAAAAAAAGGAAAGGGCCGAGGATAGATCCCTGCGGTACACCCATTGTAACTACAGACCCCGAAGACCGTTTCCCATTAATGTCAACTCTTTGTATCCTATTACTCAAATAAGATGTAAGAAGACCCAAAGAGCTGTTCCTTATTCCATAGTGATTTAGTTTCTTGATTAATGTTTCATGGTGTACGCAATCGAATGCTTTTGACAAGTCGCAAAAAATGCCTAATGCATCTTGCGACTTCTCCCAAGCATCAAAAATATGCGTTACTAACTCTACACCGGCGTCAGTAGTTGACCTGCCGCGAGTAAACCCGAATTGCTTACTATGTAGCAGGTCATTTCCATTGAAATGCCTAAGCAATTGATGTAAAATAAGTTTTTCAAAAACTTTGCTGAATGTAGGCAGTACTGATATTGGTCTAAAGTTAGTGGGGTCAGACCTACTACCCGATTTAAACAGTGGGATTATTTTACTACATTTCATTAGATCAGGAAAAACGCCACAATCAATAGACTTATTAAATATAAAAGCTAGATCTGGTGCAATGATATCAATCAATGGTTTAATAAATTCTAACGGAAATTCCCCAGAGATCTGCAGTTTTCTTTATATTTAATAGTTTAAAGGTTTTTTTAATATCTCTTTCATCAACATGATTAAAATTAAATGTATTTTTGCATTTAGGTACATTTCCTATAAGTAATGACTCGGCGATTACTTGAGAAGAGTTTAGACACTTTGTAGTAGAGATTGGAATGTCAGTAAAAAAGTTTTCAAATGCTTGGGCTACTTTAACATCATTTTTGATTGAGCAATCATTAATCTTTAAATTGTAATCATTAATGTAGGTGCTGACTTTTCCAGTCTCACTATTTATTATTTTCCAAGTTGACTTTATTACATTTTCACTATTTCTTATTTTTGAGCTAATATAATTTGATTTTGGTACATGACAAACTTTTCTAAACATTTTTCAGTAATTTTTTACTTTTACTTTGAACTCCTGGCTAAAATTGTATTGTTTTTCACTATACAGTTCATACAAATTTTGTCTACTCTTATGTATACCCACTGTTGCCCACTTATTGAATTGTAATTTTCTTTGTCAATAAAGATTCTTATACTTCACATCATACATATCATATTACTTAGACATCTTCGAGTACTTAGCCTTTTACTTAATTTTTAGGGTTCCGCACCCAAAGGGTGTCCATGGTGGTAGTTCCCATCTGATCACGCTGGAACCGATCACGTTGTATCCAATCACGGCAAACTGCGCCAAATAGTTGCATCCGATCACGCCATACAAATAGTGCCTTACTATTTTATTTACGTTTTTAAGCATAATAAATAGATTTTCACTATTAGATACTTACGAATATTATTCCTAGTGTATGTTTATTATGATTTTTGAAAAATCAAAGTTTGAAAAAGAAAAGGTGCGAAAAAATAAACATTATGGTATATGATCAGGCATTTAATAGGTATCTCTGTTTTCAAAATGTCTTTCAAAATGGCTGTCATTAGCCCATTAATATCTATTATATCACCCATTTATGTATCCCAAAACAGTACATCATTTATGTACATCAAACCATCAGCACGCTGCTGATGGTTTACCTAAAATAAATAAATAAATAAAAATACGTCGTTGTCGAAGAAGCAAAAAACGCTAAGGCGCAAAATTAGGGTAAGCCTAAGTCCAGCAGTGCACTAGTGTTAGCCTAAAAGTGTTCGTACCTATAACTCAACAATTTGACGTGTTTTAAAAAACGATAAACCGACTTCAAATTCCGGTACCTATACTCTCTTCGCCGAAACAAGCTAATAGGGAAATCATAGACTGCACGTTATTGGTCGCAGATAACGAACATAGGGCACGTGCACACTGTGCACGCTGTGTGGCCAAAAGTTAGTCTTAGCTTGGAGTATGATTCAGATTCATGTGAATCAGAAAGTGAATAAATTTGTAAGAAAATTTCTGATGTTTTATTTTTTTTAATTAAACAAAATATATATTTTTAGGTTCACAGTATCATAATAAGTAGGTCAATTATTAATAACCCACTCATCTACAAAACCCCGGGCGTAAAGCTAGTGAATAATGTAATTAATAGTTTGATGTGAGCAATCTAAACATAGCTTTACATTTTAAAATAATGGTCACTCCCACTGACCAATTTTAGTCTCTCACGCTAGTAGTCCCGACCTTTTTACTTTCGTACAATTGTGCAAGAGAGCGCGCGCTATATTAGCTTGTCTCCGTGAACAGAGTATAGATAATATTCATCTATGTCTCGGACGAACGAAATCACTCCTCCCTGACTTTCCTTCTTTCTTTTCATTTTTTTTTTGACCGAAGGTCTATGTTCACGTGCAACAAATTTAGTTTACTTTGGTGACATCTAGTTATTAAGCATACAGACGAACTGAAAACCTCCTCCTGTTTGAAGTCGGTTACAAAACTATCACCATCTCTCATACATTAACTTTTATGTATAAGCTCGCCCAAGCAGATAATAAGCTTCTAATCCGATTACTGTGAAGTAAAATCCTGACGAAGGGAGCTAACTCATACTTACCCAGAGGGTATAAATGTTACTTAGATAGTTCCTTAGGTATGTGCCACAGTAAAAGCTACAAGGTAATTATTGTTATTACCCTGAGTGTAAGGGCTTACGCACTACAATAATAAAAAAAACCTTAGAATTGAGCAACGCGACACCCTCGTTAAACGAACTAAATGTAACTATAGTCATTAAACAGGATTTGATAAACTTCAATGTTTTCTCTGTAGGTGGAGCTAACGGTGCTAGAGTCCGAAGTAGGTCCCAGAGTTTTTCGACTCTTACGTTACTTGACCTCGTGGTGTAGTTGGTTAGCACATTCCCATAGGGAAGGATGCGGGTTCAAGTCCCGTCGAAGTCGAAAAATTATTGGGATATTATTTGATTTCTTATAAGCTATAAAGTAATTGTAATTTGGAAAAACCTCGATGAACATTTTACTTCGAATTATGACAAATGAATGGGTTCGCCGATTTTCTAAATAAGAACTCTTTCGACGAAGCCAGCTTTCAAACATATGCATAAACTGATAAAACACGTAAATTTTTATAATAAAGAGAGGGTGTTAATAATAAATCTGTGTCGTCGGGGGTTAACCAGCAACAGCTGGTGAGGCCACGTATTGAGAAGGATAGTTCCCATCTGATCACGTTGCATCCGATCACGGCAAACGGCTTTCCTTGCAATTTTGTTAACGTTTGTGTATTTTTTTTGGACAAATGCAATATTTTATTAGAGACCATTAACTACCAACGCACCTTAAAATTTTTATTCGGTTTTTTTCTATAATTAAGTGTTATATGTAAAAAGATTTAATGGAGCCGGTTAGTTTTCCTCGAATACTTTCCTCGAATACTTTCCGAGGTATATTTTTCTTAGTTTTTTTTTATTTCTTGCATACTTACTTTTTGGCTTAGAATTATAGGAGTAGCACTTTTTTGTACCAGTAGTTCACATCGTATCTAACCCCATAGAAACAGAAAGCTCTAGTTTGTAACAACCAATAATGAGGCGCGCGCTAGAGCGCCCAGCCAATTTCGGAAAGGAAAGGGCGACGCAATAGCAGTTTAAGTTTACAGGCTGTCCCATCAACTCGTGGACGGATCGCCAACTCAAGCCGTGTTGTTTGTATGAAACTCTTTTACCATGCATGATACTATAACACCACGATTGCTGCAACGCGATGGAAACGTAGGGGAAAATAAAACGAAAGGTACGCGATAAATACGGGTGGTTCCAACCTGATCACGCTAGAACCGATCACGGTGCATCCGACCACGGCAAACGGCGCCAGAAAATTTCATCCGATCACGCCATAATAGTGCCTTACTTTTTTATTTACATTAGTAAGCATAATAAATAGGTTTTCATTATAAATAATCTCAAATTAGTTAACAGATCGCGAAAGTTTGAAAAGTTTTAATATACTTCTTATGTATATGTCTGTCCTTCTGGGCCACGTAAGCAATAAAACGAGGCAATGCAACACAACACACAACAATACAACAAATACACACAGCAACACTCTTTCTAGCTGATTGCTTAAAATTTAACAGGACTTTAAACATAGGTTTAATATAGGTTTAACATAGGTTTAACATTAAATACGTTAACTGGCTGTAACTGGTAAACTGGTGTACCTTAAAGCCGAAGCTGGAATCCCTCGCATCTTCATACAATATTATTTTAGTACCTAAAAGCGAGGATTCGAGAACTTACTTTATAACAAGATCCCTAATAACTCTGTTTATCTATATAAGACTATTCTTATAAGGATTTTAATGTAAGTTTTTCTTTTGGTGTCTAGAGACACCAAAAGAAAAACTTAAAGAAAAACTTAAATTTTTCTGAAAAAAAAAAACCTTTGTTTGTGTGTTTCTTTGAATGCTGATCCGTTGTCGAGTTGATATGTATGCGACAACCAAAATTAGAATAGTAAACCAACATAATTAATCAATCGCTGCCGGCTCGCGGATTACGGTAATAATTTAGGCAGTATTGACAGTCAACTGTTTGATCAGCCTGTATAATCCAATCATGTGCCTATGCAAAGGTTAACAAGGACCATTCACACCGCAGTTAGTTTTTCAGCTTATTATTCATACTAATAATAAATAAATTTCTGCTCAGTTAAATTCTTATGTTGCATGAGTTTAACTGAGCAGAAATTTATTTATTATATGTATATTTATTAATTCATCAAACGTACATGTACCTACTTTATTTTTACAGGCGTAGGTACCCAGTAAACGTTTATTATTAAACACCAACGTCTTCAAATAGTTAGTTCAAACATGGAAAAAAAAACTACAGTCGAATTGAAAAACTCTTTTGGATTTGAGGTCCTCTTTAAATAACTTGCCACAGACTCTTGATTAGGCCGTGGGACGAATCAAGAGTAACTCAAACATTAACGTTCTCCTTTGAGAGCAGATTGTCAAGTCTCATAAATTTTATCGCACATCTCTCTTTACGCCACCGCCCTTTCCCGCCGTCTTCCACGTTAAGTTACCATATATATAAGTTAACATACATATAAGCCAAGCGTTACCATACATATAAGTTAAGAACCTTTCTAAGTAGGTAGTCAACGGTCACATTAGCGTTCACCGGAAATCCGCTTAGTTTGGGGCACTGACTTAGAAGGAACCGTTTACTTGATCGAATTTCTTTAATTTCACTTTGGGACCATTCTGGGTTTCTTCTGTCACTTTGGTTCTATAGTATTTTGAAGAGTTTTATCAACATAGGTTAGGTTAATAAAAACCAAAACGACACTTGATTCAAAGTTTATTTTAGCATGGGTGTACAAAGGTCGCAAACTGAATATGCTAGCTTAATTATTTGGGGAACCCAAAAATTACGAAAAATCAATTTTTTTTTGGTATCTTGCGCCCAGAGTCACGTTTCACCTGAAGAAAAAAAATTGCGGGTAGTTCGGCCAGACTGAAAAGAGACGCTGTAGCGAGGCGGCGATTTATCGTCTATGCAATTTATGACTATTAAATTTATGGCTAATAAATTTCTAGACCGTGCATAGACGATAGAGTGTCACCGCACAACAGTGCCCTTTATTGAGCTCCAAGTTAAAAAGTTGTTTTTCTTTTTGGAAAACGCCTCACATGGATAATGCATGAGTCATCGACGTCAGTGCCAACACGTAAACCCGAGGGAAGTCTCGTACGGCATAGGTAGTTCGGTAGTGGGCAGTCCACATGGGTAGACTGGGCACAAATATTGACTTTGTCAGTGTCTGCTAGCACGCTGGGTATCGCCCGGACGCACTCATATTGTCAACTTAATCAGAAAACATACGGGCTCGATTTATAACCGTGTTTACTTCGTGGATACGTACCTTAAGTACCTTACGTAGGTAAGTACCTTTATCTGAAAATACGTGTTGTGTTGTAGCGAAGAACCGACTACCGCTGGGGTATACGTGTTCTTGAGTGGAGACTGCGACTCGGCAGACGTATTGTAGTACGCCCTCCAGTCAGGTGGGATGACGATCTGCGAAAGACTGCAGGCAGATGCTGGATGCGGCAAGCTGAAGACAGGGCGCTATGGCGCTCATTAGGGGAGGCCTATGTCCAGCAGTGGACTAAGATAGGTTGATGATAATGATGATAGAAGTCATAACCAAAAGAAGGAGGAAAATAAAACATATATCATATTTATTAATAGATAGGTTGGTATAATCTGAGTGTGATCAGATGGAACCTTGTCGAAAAAAATATTTTGCGCCACATTTTTCATATCCACGCTTTGTCGTAGTTTAACACACTAAAACACAATATCAATAAATAATATTTCATAATTCTTGCCTCTACTTTTGATAAGAACACAGATCATTTGTTGACATTCTTGTTTTTCATCATTTTTCCACAGCGTTGTCGGTGACACCGATGACGCTAGGGGAAAAACAAGAATGAAATAGAGTTTTTGAGAGTTAAGGTGTATACCTTAACTCTCAAAAACTCCTTATATTGGTAGCATTGCCAACTCTAATCTAAAAATGTTATTATAACATATTGGTTAGCTTCCAGTAAATTGGAAAGGAACCTTGTCCGACCGTTTTTGTTTCACTTCGAAACAGTCACTCTGATCTCGCGCGATACCTATACAACTTTTTTTTAAAATTAATAATGTCTCTCAAAATTAGGTACAATTAAACAATATAGTTTATAGTATTGATCAATAATACCTCTAGTATCTAATATTGGTATTAATAAAATTCATATATAGTGTTTTAAAACCTAATGGGTCAAACCAGGCCTAGATCTCATTACCAACTCACGGGATCCCCGTGGTGAAAATTGGAGTTGCATAAAATATATTTTCTTTAATTTGGTTCCTTGAACGTAAAAACACAATTGAGAAAAAAAGCGGATTAAAAAAATACATGAAAGTGTACTGTTTTGCACATAATCTGTTCGAGATCTCGGAACCCTACGGTCTATTGTATTACTTATGTTTTGATTCGTAGGTTACTTATTACTAATTATTTAACTTTCCTTATAAATTATGTAGTTTCATGCGTAAAAACTTAATTTTTGCGCATATGCCGATCCAAACACGTATGCTTCTATGAACGCGAAATCCTATGCCTATCCTCTTCATAAAATGGCGCGCATTACGCCCTCCTTAATAATTGGCATAGCGTAGAACTCGTCTACAGAGTTAAAAAAACTTTCAATAGGTAGATTAATACCTGTTGTTGCTTTTAATGTAAAGTAATGAGTAAAAAATCGAACATTAAGTGCCTTTGCGTATTAAATGTACATTTTACGATCGATATTTTTATATGATAATCTCAATAAGTATAAAAGTTAAATATCGCATATTTAATTGAATAAAACCCTTATCAAATTAATTTCTACAGAGTTTTAGTAATATAAAGCTACCATCATCAGCCGGTGTGTTTACGCCCATGATGGGCATCGAACCGACACCGTGACAGCCTGTGACAACATTCTTGTCAGACTTGTCAACTAGATACAATGATAAGCAATTTCCGAAATGAAAATATGTAATGTTTTCAAGCGCTCTGTGGTTTACGGATGGATTAATATAATAATTATTATTAAATCGCGTTTGAAACATTTTTACCAAATTACAATGATGTTGGTAATGTAATAGTTAGGTACCTTCTAAATTACTGTAGTGTAGTTATTAAAGTAATTCTTTGCCAAATAGACGAAGAAAAAATTTAACAAAAGTATGTGAAATATTCTCCTCAATAAAAACATGTTTTTTTGTATTGTCCACGAAAAAAACTGGCTAGTACTCAATAGATGGATCTTTCACGGAAAAATATTGGTTTTCATAGGCATGCCATACTTTCTAATCTATGCCATATAAATTTGACAGGTCCAAACTCAAAGCGCCAAATTTCAGTCTGGTCGAATGATTATTTAACAAAAATATTTTAACAGTAAACGCCATATTATAAATAAATATTGCAGGACAATCCACACAGCATCATCCAGCCCCAAAGTAAGCACACCTACTAAGTAGCTGATAAAATACATTCAAAATATGATAAACGTAGATTGTTTGCAACAGTCTGCAGTTAGCTCAATTGTTTCAATTGTAAATACTAGATCTAATTTGTTTCTATTCGTTTAAACAATACCATTAAAGGCTTACGGACAAACCAAATTACGGTTTAAGTTAGCTATAAATGAATTATGTAATTATAGTAAAATAAAAGTAATTAAAAAAAAACCTAGACGTTGATTAAAGTTCAGAGAAATTTACAAGTCAGAGTATTCCTAAATACGATGTTAAATACACAATCACGCAAAATAAACAGACATTGCTCAAAATTAGCTCCCTTCGCACAGAACTTCAAAAGAAAAGACAACCAATAACAAAGGGTGCTTTACGCATTTAAAATTGAAAAAGCCGAAAAGTCATGACTAAGTAAAGTTGTTTAAGCACAGACAACACAATAAGGCGAGCTCTCAGTGGAATTTGTATAAACATCGTTGGAAACTACGCAGCCGTTCTTTTCTTATTTTAGGGTTCTGTATGTATACATTTGAATTGACCGGCTAGTCAATTCAAATGTATTCGTGAGTGATTCCCCAGATGGCTGATTCAGATATTTTCGTGAGTGAACTGTATCTATCACCATTACTGTTCTCGCTGCTTATTGGCTGCATTTTGATTATAAATAAAATAATATATCTGACTGAATAAATCAGTCAGAACAAAAACTTTTTTTTTGTATGGAATGTAGAGAAATCGTAGCTTACAGAGTCAAGATAATTAGGACAATTTAACTTTTATTATTTTAGCTTTATGTATTGTTTCCCCAGACTGTAGGGTCTTTTCTCGGTCTCTTGCAGTTTTTCTGCTTATACAAAATGACAAAAAGCTAAGTAAAATGTTTATTTTAGGGCTTATTTTTGTTGTGCAGCAAGATACCTTACTTTTTTCTTTTTCTTTTCTCTCTCGTGTTGCCTATCTTGTATGTACCAAATCTTGTTTCTTCTTGTACATAATGGAAATGTAATCCAGCTTTGTGCCACCACACCAGGACCTGTCTGAAAATCAACGCCGCTACTAGCTTCAGCTTGTAGCGGCATAATGGTGAGACAGAGACCTTTTAGGCCCCTTAAGTAACTTACTGTATAGTTCTAAAGTCATTTACAACGGGATATTTTCCGTGATTTGATTTTTGACGTTTCCAATATTTTGGCACAGTTTTAAACTCAAAACTCAAATCATGGTAAATATCCCGTTGTAAATGACTTTTTTGTTCATAACCATGATGGATTTAAAAGATTTACTGTATAATTGTATCAGTTATTTTTTTTTTGTTTTGTATCTTTATTTATGTGATTCTGGTTATGGGTTCAAATATTTTTTTTTCTTTTTAACTTTAGTTAAGGAGCGAACCTAACGAGTTTGGCTGTCAAACTAGGCCTAGATCTCAGTACTGACGGAATCTCCGTGGTAAAAAACTAGAATTACATAAATTAAAAATTTCTTCTTTGATTCTTCGAATGTGAAAACACGAATAAGAAAAAAAGTACGATACTAAAATCATGAAAGTGCACTGTTTCGCACGTAATTTGGTCGAGATCTCAGGAACCCTGCGGTCTATTGAAATAACTTATGTTTTGATTTGTAGTTTATTACTAATTATTTGGATGCTTGAACCAGTTTCTTCATACGTTGTGTAGTTTTCTTGTAAATAAGCAATAACTTGATTTTTGCGCTTACGCCGCCGTTCCAAAAACGTATGCTCGGTCACGCATGCGAAATCCTTTGTCTATCGTTTTCAAAATAACGCGCATTGAACCCTATTAATACAATTCGGTGCCTCCTGTGATATATGATTCAAATGAAAAGTTAACACTTTACAGGAGAGCAAAAACCAGATTTAAATAATTCTAGTTCGTAAACTAAGTGCGCTAGGTTACGCTTAAGTACCTTCTTTTGTAGATAAAAACATTCAATTTCACTGTGCATTTTAATTTTTATGTTAAATATTATAGTTTTAAAGTAACTCACTAAAAACCTATAACTTGTACCTTTTTTATTTCTAAAATGTGTTAAAATTACGTGATCAATGATACAAGTACAGTTAAATTATGTTGCACCTATAAGTTGTCTTTGTGTAAACTGATATACAAGAACTACAAAAATCTAATAACTAATAGGATAATGTTCCTAACGCGATATAGCTAAAAACACACACACACATCACAAATGATAAAAATACTGTCCCAAAGATAAGATTATTTTCTATTGAATTGTACCCTAATCAATCAGTATTGAGAGAGCTTGGTTCAAAGTGATATAACTCTAAATTATATCAATAATCACGATAAATACACTGAAAAATAAAACGTGAAAAGTAATATAATCGCTCTTATACCACGAAGCACGAAAACCAGTGTGTGGAGCAATTACATAAAGGGGTTACAACTTGACATGTATCTATCGATTTTCTTGCTAATATCCGGGTTGTTACTATATCACTTTGCACCAAATTATCTCCGAAACTATAGCAGATAGAAGAACGTGAGTTAGACCCAAAAAATCGTAATATTTTTCTGGTAATTTCTATGTTAAAATCACAAAAAGGGTACCACTCGATTCCTATCACCCATCACAGGAGGCACAGAATTAAGAATCGTATTGCAAGCTGTCTTCAAAGTAAACACCAAAATCAAGTTTAGGTACTTTCGCTTATCCTTACTTTCCTTTATTTTCACGAAGTAGGTTCCCTCTGTAAATATTAAAGGAGATTCGGATAGGTAAGCCTTTAATTTCTTATCGCAGTTTACACAAAGATTTTACGGTTGCAAAGTTTACAAGCGTTCTTTGAATAATACATCTTACTTCTTTATTTTGTGGTTACTTGGTACTTTAGGAGGTTGTATTTCTATCAGAAACTCCACGTCGTCCTGATTGGATAAATGCTTCCCCTACCGATCAACATTAATACGTCCACTGGTGAACGTGCCTCCCCCTAAAACAAAGGGCTTTTGTCATAATCACCACGCTTGGCAGACAGATTGGTGATCGCAGTAGAGGTGTTAAAATACACAGAAGAAAGCTTTCTTTGGTAGTTTCCCTTAGTCGGCTCTTACGACTCGGCCGAGTTGAGAGGTCGATTCTTACGCCGCGACCGCCGCGACCATGCTTTGTATATGCTTACTATTTCATTTGATTGTTACTTCTTCTTCTTCTCTCTTCATCTCTTTACGCTAACTAGCAAAATCTCTCTCGAATTTGGGATGTAATGTGGTTACGTCAAATAAAATAATAATTGCTTTTTATTATTTTTTGGTTCAAAACTTCCAATGTACAATAATTTATGTACATGAAAAATACATTACATTTAGACTTACACTCACTTAAACATTACACAAAAAAAAATTACATGTTAGACCGTACATGTAATTTTTTTTTCAGCCAGCAAATAAAACTCACTTTTTATTATAAATGAATTTATTGATGTATATTTAAATCTCAAGTAGTTACGAAACTAGTAAGGTTTTTTAAATTGTAAGTTAACATGCCATGCATCGCAACTATGACCGAACCAAAATAGTAAATAAAAATCGCATTCCATTCGGATTGAGCAAGCTTCGAAAAACTGCATCTGTTAACAGACTTTCGTGTCTGATTGCACCTACCCATAACTTGTTATTTTCTGTTATCTCTAGCTAACAGGCTTGCAAAAAAATTGCAACGTAACGTTTTAATACGTTTTTAGTAACCTGCCTGAGCAGTCTATTGTGAACACAGAAATTCAATTGAGCGAATGTCTATACCCTGCAAATGGCGATTGACCATTTAATCTGTACCATTATGTAGGGCTTTCACCTTCTGATTGTTACGAAAAATATTTGAAATAAAGTAAGTTAAGTCTGTCTGTCTATCTGTCTGTTACCTTTTCACGCCTAAACGGCTGAATGGACCTCAATGAAATTTGGCAGGGAGGTAAATGGCACCCCGGGGTAGACACAGGTTACTTAAAAAGCACGTGCAAAGCCGCGGGCAGCAGCTACATTCAATATAATTTTCATCGGACGTCAGTGATAGTGTATTATTTTAATGGGGACGAACGCTACTGAAAAATTTCCCGCTGGTCCCTATGGGGACCAACGGGAAGTACTTCCCGTTGGTCCCCACTGGGGACGAAACGTGGGGACGAGCGGGAATAACCCGATAATATTACATCTACGGAGCGCAGGGCAAAATGCAAGTTTTGGTTGTTTTGTCTAAATTTTATTCAGAATCGAGATAACTTATTTAAATTATTAGACTATTAAAGGCGCTTATCACGGGGAGGCCTGCGTCCAGCAGTGGAGCAATATAGGCTGTTAAGGTGAGGTGAGGTGAGATTTTAATAAATTAACTACCTACCAGCCTGCAACGCTGTTGTCATTGGCAACCCTATAGAAACCAGTTGAAGGGACGTTTTCTCCAATTTGCGGATTTCTCTAATAGAAAATGGGGGCTCTGCCAATTTTTGTTGGTGGAATTAATAACTAGAGGATTTCTTCACGAAAGAAGTCCTTCTTTATTCGTGTTAATATCCAACACTATAATAACTTAAAAAACTAAAGTCGTTAGATTTAAGCGAGCGATAGAACGTCAGCCGAGCTTGGAAACAAATGTTCAGGTTTCTGTTATTTGCACTTGGTACATTTTTCATCAATTATAAATTTAGGTAAGGTAAAAATAAATAAATAATGCTGGACAATCCACACAGCATCATCTTGCTCCAAGCTAAGCAGAGCTTTTGTTACGGGTACTAGATTACTGATATACCTACTTAAAGTAATATACTTAAGGTAAAGGTAAGTATTTAATTAAGGTTGTTGTTCAGAAGCCGAGTAAATTCATAGGAATCGTGGTTCTTGTAAAATGCCCGTTCGTAAAAAGTGGGTTGCGGTCTTGTGTAATGCTCCATTGCTACTAATAAACTGAACTCGGCAAGCGACTGACATACTTAGCTTGGGGCTAGATGATGCTGTGTGGATTGTCCAGCATTATTTATTTATATAATTATTATTTAGTTAATTTATTTCTGAGACACCCTTTATAAGTAGGTACTATCTTAAACGTTGTACGAAGGTGACTTCGACGAAATGTCGCCACGAATCGCAGCCTCATAACCGTGTTGGTAGTTGGGTAAAAAGTTAATTTATTTCTGAGACACCATTTATAAGTAGGTACGCCCATATACGTTGTACCAAGGTGAATACGATGAAATGTCGTCAAAAATCGCAGCCTCATAACCGTGTTGGTAGTCTGGTAAAAAGTTAATTTATTTCTGAGACACTCTTTATAAGTAGTTACACCCCTATAAGTTGTACCAAGGTGAATACGACGACATGTTGGCACAAATCGCAGCCTCATAAACGTGATGGTAGTCGGGTAAAAAATTAATTTATTTCTGAGACACCCTTTATAAGTAGGTACGCTCCTATACATTGTACCAAGGTGACTACGACGAAATGGTCGCCACAAATCCGGGCTCCGTAAGTGGTCAGTTTTCTGACCCATTTCACGTGGCAACGTGACGTCATGTCAACGAAATTACGCTTGTGGGGGCTGGCTTTTGAGCCTAGATTTCACGTATGAGCTTTGTAGACTTAACTACCTTTACATAAAGTTCAATTTAGATTGTATTTATGAATTGGAGGCTTTGATGCGTTAAAATCTGTGTGGTTTGCGAAGTGATTTATAGGTATTTCACATAGGTATACCTTCTATAAGCCTAAGGTTATCGAACCCCCGAATAATTTTTAAAACAGTTTTTGAAATTAATTTTTTCCTATTTATTAGGGTTCCTTACCCGAAGAAAACAGGACTCTATTACTTAGCCTCCGCTGTCTGTCTGCCAGACAGGCGTCCGTCTATCAGCGGGCTGTGTCTCATGAACCGTATGAGATAGACAGTTGTAATTTTCACAGAGTCTGTATTTCTCTTGCCGCTGTAACGACTAATAATAAAAATAAAATAAATAATTATAATTAAAGAAGGGCAACTTTAAAAGGCGAACCTAACAGGTTTAGTTTATCAAACTAGGCCTAGATCTGAATACTCACGGGATCACCGTGGTAAAAAACTTGAATTATATAAAACTCAACATTATTTCGTTGGTTCCTTTAATGAGAAAAATGGTAGAGAAAAAAATAACGATGAAAAAAAAAAAAGAAAGTGTACTCTGTTTCGCACATAATTAGGTCGAGATCTCAGGCAGGAGCACTGCGGCTTATTGAAATGACTTATGTTTAGGTTAGGGTTATTAACTAATTATTTGGTCTCTCTAAGCGAGTTTCTTAATTGGTTGTGTAGTGTTCTTGTGATACACAATAATTATGATTTATGCGCTTACGCCTTTTCAAAAATGTATACCTACTCTATCCCCCGCTCCTATGAAAGCAAACTCCTATTCCACATTCGCGGCTGTAACTTGCCCTTTTAACGTGAGTCTCTCTCATACTAACGCATCCTAAATCTTCCTCGAAGTAAACAGAGCCATTTGATTATAATTTTCTTTGTAAAAATTCTTCGCCGGTATTATTTCTGTCTCTGATATCAAAGCAATTTTTCTCATTCTCATCACGTTTTTGCGAAATTATTTGTCGAGCTTCCGTCATTACTCCATTTTCGTTTTAATCCATTGTCACGCTCTCACCGGATGTCATTACAAATCCTCTTGTATTTCGGACCTTTTAGGGTACCTGAAAATAATAAGTAAGAGAATAAGGCGTTCAACCGTTGTATTTAACGCCAGTTTGACACTTGCATCGACGAAGACTTAGAATGGCAACCACGAGCAGGCGCTTTTGACCGTAAAAAGTAACATTTTTGAAAAATTTTCAAAAATGGGGGATTTTTTTTCAAAAGGGTGGGCTACCTCACCCTTTGGGATATCAAATGAAAGGTTTTGGTTTGTACATCTCAAAACATTTTTTATTCTGTAGGTTTCATATTTAATGATATTTTGAAAAATCTCGAAAATTTTACAATTGCCTTCTATACTTCGAAGTTTGCAAACCGAAACATCTGAAATGTAGGTACTTTTAATTTTTAGGTCTTCAATAAATAGTAAAGTCTCGAACCGATACATATAGTACATATTGGTATACTTGACAAACGTTCGAAACCCTCGGCGCGCGAGTCACACTCGCACTTAACGGATCTTGTTTATTCCGAACACACGTTTGCGGAAGGTTCTGTACGAGATTTCGAGGCGGGCGGAAATCCGTCTGCGACGCAGGAGGTTGCAGGTTCCATTCCCGCCTTGGGACAAATGTTTGTACAATCTGTCAATATTTGGTCCGGGTATTCTGGGTATTTACTATGTAGAGGTATATTAAAAAAAATATCTATCCATGTAATGTATTATATTAAGTATATTATCAGTCATCTAGTACCCATAACACAAGCTCTGCTTAGCTTGGGGCTAGATGATGCTATCAAATGCTATGCTAGCTATGACGTTATCAAAGAGGCACAAAAATAATCTCGTGATACCTGCATCAAAATAAAAATACATCAATCTAGTGCACACTCAATGGCAGTAAAAATAATAATAAAATTCCAGACAAGATTAAAAGCCAAGAAAATAATAATATTTTGAAATCAGATTGAAAGAGATGCTCTTGTAAAATGGTACTACGAACTAAATTATTTTTTAAGTGATAGGTACCTTCGTTGACTTGTAATTTAAATATTGAATTAATTTTATTTGACATACTTACCTTTCATAACATTTATTTAGGCTGGTGTATGCCCCAACGGCCTTGAGATCACAAAATAATTATCTGCAGTCGTATAAATAATTTGTTTTGTTTGGAAACGTACCATTTTTGTACAATACTTTGACAAATAATATTCAAACTCAATAGCGATTAGAAGATATATCCAAATTCACAATTAAAAAAAAAATACTCGAAATTCGGATATATCTTCTAAACGCTGTTAATTTTGAGTATTTTTCTTTCACTCAAATATTTGTTAAAGTATTGTACACAAATGGTACGTTTCACGAATAAAACAAATTATTTATACGACTACAGATAATTATTTTGTGTTCTCAAGGCCGTTGTAGTTGCAGTGGGTATACATAAGAGAAGACAAAAGTTGTATGAACTGTATAGTGAAAAACAATACAATTTTAGCCAGAAAAGTAAAAGTAAAAAATTACTCAAAAATGTTTAGAAAAGTTTGTCATATAGCAAAATCAAATTATATTAGCTCAAAAATAAGAAATAGTGAAAATGTAATAAAGTCAACTTGGAAAATAATAAATAGTGAGACTGGAAAAGTCAGCACCTACATTAATGATTACAATTTAAAGATTAATGATTGCTCAATCAAAAATGATGTTAAAGTAGCCCAAGCATTTGAAAACTTTTTTACTGACATTCCAATCTCTACTACAAAGTGTCTAAACTCTTCTCAAGTAATCGCCGAGTCATTACTTATAGGAAATGTACCTAAATGCAAAAATACATTTAATTTTAATCATGTTGATGAAAGAGATATTAAAAAAAACCTTTAAACTATTAAATATAAAGAAAACTGCAGATCTCTGGGGAATTTCCGTTAGAATTATTAAACCATTGATTGATATCATTGCACCAGATCTAGCTTTTATATTTAATGAGTCTATTGATTGTGGCGTTTTCCCTGATCTAATGAAATGTAGTAAAATAATCCCACTGTTTAAATCGGGTAGTAGGTCTGACCCACTAAATTTAGACCAATATCAGTACTGCCTACATTCAGCAAAGTTTTTGAAAAACTTATTTTACATCAATTGCTTAGGCATTTCAATGGAAATGACCTGCTAAATAGTAAGCAATTCGGGTTTACTCGCGGCAGGTCAACTACTGACGCCGGTGTAGAGTTAGTAACGCATATTTTTGATGCTTGGGAGAAGTCGCAAGATGCATTAGGCATTTTTTGCGACTTGTCAAAAGCATTCGATTGCGTACACCATGAAACATTAATCAGGAAACTAAATCACTATGGAATAAGGAACAGCTCTTTGGGTCTTCTTACATCTTATTTGAGTAATAGGATACAAAGAGTTGACATTAATGGGAAACGGTCTTCAGGGTCTGTAGTTACAATGGGTGTACCGCAGGGATCTATCATCGGCCCTTTCCTATTTTTAATTTATATTAACGACCTGCCTCATCTTGTTAAGAATAATCACGAGATTGTATTGTTTGCTGATGACACTTCATTAATTTTTAAAATGAAACGACAAGACACGAATTTCGATGATGTGAATAATGCAATCTCAAAAGTAGTCCATTGGTTTAATGTCAATAATCTTTTGCTTAACGAAACCAAAACGAAATGTATTAGATTTATTCTACCTAATGTTAAACAAGTTCAGGCTGATGTAAATGTAAAAGGAGAAACGTTAAAAATTGTAGAAAGTACCGTTTTCTTAGGAATCACCTTAGATAGTAAACTTCAATGGGGCGCACACATAGATAAGTTATCGAAGAGACTTAGTTCTGCAGCATATGCTGTCAAAAAAATCCGTCATCTTACAGACGTGGATACATCTAGACTTGTTTATTTCAGCTACTTCCATAGTATTATATCTTATGGTATTCTACTGTGGGGGAACGCTGCAGATATTAACACCGTATTTGTGTTGCAGAAGAGGGCTGTTCGTGCTATCTATAGTATGGGTCCCAGAGAATCCCTGCGTGATAAATTCAAAGAAATAAACATAATGACAGTACCATGTCAATATATTTATGAAAACCTATTGTACACTCATAGAAATATCAATCAGTTCCCTAAAAATAGCGATGTACATAATTTGAATACAAGGAATAAACATAAACTCGCTGTGCCCACAACTAGACTACACAAAATTAATGTATCTTTTAAAGGGCAATGTATACGCTTCTACAACAAAACTCCTAGTGAGTTGCAAAAATTATCAGTAAATAAATTCAAACAAATTGTCAAAACCTTCCTGTGTAAAAAGGCCTACTATAAAATATCAGATTATCTAGAGGATAAAAAAGCGTGGGACGGAATTTGCTCCAACTCGAAAAATAATAACTAACAGGCTAAAGGTTTCTTCGTCGCTTCTTTACTTTAGTCTACGTACCGAAGCGACTGAAATCAAAAATATCACTTTATTTCCGTGTCAGTGTTTAATTATTAAGAATTTGACCTTTTCTAAGTATTCATTTATTGTATTTATGGAAATAAAGAGTTTTTGACTTTGACTTTGACTTTGCTGGGGCATAGGGCAGCCTTAAATTAGTATTATAAATATAAAGTATCTTGCCGTCTTCCATTGCAACACTCTAAATACAGGTTCATATTGTGTGTATTCCTTAATATAGTCAATAAGTCCAGACAAATGTAATGTACCATAATATGATGCAATAAATAAATGAAAATAAAAATGCTGTGTGCATTACCTAGCATTATTTAATATTTATGTCTTTCTTTCTTACAAGTCAGAGACGGAACTGGAAAATGGTACTCAAAAATTGTTTTAGTAAGAACAATCCAAACCCAACAATACGCGTTAATTTAATAATTTCCACGTTTTATGCAATTGGGACGTATCACGGAACTTTGTCATAGTCAATTTATTACGTGACATCCCACTTCATCCTACTAACATTATAAAGGTGAAAGTTTTTGCCGTAATGATGTTTGTGCGAAAACAACGCCAAACCTACTGAACTCATCGAGCGGAAATTTTGCCCCCTAAAGCACTGGACCGGGAACAACATAAAGGCAATTTTTTATGGTAAAAATACGCATGCGATGCCGTGTGTGGAAGCTTCTCATACACACTACGCATTGTCAAACCTTGACAGTACCTTGTCAAAATAGGTGAATGTCGAGGCTTTTGTTTCAGTTCGATGTGATTCCATTCCATTAAGTTTGGATTATACAATAATAATTATTTATAATAATTATTTATAATGACTATCTATCTATGTAGGTATTATTTTGTATTTTCCTATAATTTTTATCAAAGCAATCATTCATGTAGCTCCCTCGTAGCTTGCTACGGCGCGCCGTAGCCAAAGCGCGCCTACCCCGTAGCAAGCTACGAAACCATGCTCTAACAAACTGGACATCGGAGCTTTGTCTACTTAGCCTTCATACCTCTAGATTGTTTGCAGAACATTCTTGTAGCTCCCTGCCTTAGTAAGTCGGGGCTTTGTCTACAAAGCCGAATTGTGAATGACATCGGTGACCACTAGGTATCTGGCTGTACCAAGATGAAGGACCATGCTCTTGGATAAAGCACCTCATGCGCTGCATCCAATGTCAATCTAGCGGAGAGAGTCGACCTGTTTTATTGATCCCTGTGCGAATTTCATAGGACTCTGTTATTTATTCTTTGCTATTCTAATAAATAATTTATTGACATTGTGTTATTTGAATCATGGATTGACGGAATTTGTATATTATTATGTTAATTTAATTACTAGGTCTGACGAATAATGGTTTTTTTTTTATTTCTTGATTATTATGTTATGTATTAGTGTTCGAAATATCAGATTATCTAGAGGATAAAAAAGCTTGGGACTAGTTTTGCTCCAACTCGAAAACTAACAACCTAACAAGGTAAAGGTTTCTTGTTCGCTTCTTTGCTTTACCTTAAAAATACTGAAGTGAGCAAAAATCAAAGTGATCACTTTATTTTCTAGTTTTACTTAGGTACCTAATTTGAATTTTGTGACGTGTCCAAGAGTCCTTTAAGGTCTAAAGGAAATAAATCACTTTGAATTATTAGTTTTTTTGAATTTCGTATTATTAAGACTTGTCAATCCATTATTTTAAATACATAACGTCTGTCCGTCCGTGACAGACGTTATGTATTTAAAATATTGGATTGACAAGAAGGTAAATTATATTTTATTAGATTATGATAATAAACTGCATTAGGTGCCCCTGTAAAAATAGTTGTACGTTTTAAAAACAAATGAATAAATTTTATCTAGATTGTTTGCAACAGTCTGAGAATAGCTTCATTATTTAATTTGAAAACATTTGTATGTATATGTTGTAACTAAAGTCTGCCCGCGGCTTCACACGTGCTTTTCAAGTAGCTTATGTTTGTCCCCAGGATACCGTCTACCTCCCTGCCAAATTGCATTAAGATCCGTTCAGCCGCTTAGGCGTACAAAGGTAACAGACATATATTACCAAACAGAAGTACAATCATGTCATTATCATATCATATATTTGACGACCGATGTGCCGCGGCGGGCGAAGGTCCGCCTGCGACGCAGAAGGTTGCGGGTTCGATTCCCGCCTTGGGACAAATGTTTGTACGATCTGCAAATATTTGTTCGGGTGTTCTGGGTGTTTTCTATATATAGGTAATAAAAAATATCTGTATATGTTATGTATTGTATTAAGTTTATCAGTCATAACACAAAACACAACCCATAACAACCCATAACACAAGCTCTGCTTACTTTGGGGCTAGATGATGCTGTGTGGATTGTCCAGCATTATTATTTATTTATATTAAAGACTATTTATCGGGTAATTATCACGTCCAGAACAACAACAAAAAAAAAAAGAAATAAAAATATTTTCCACGATCGCTGCCTTGCGATGGAAACGCCCTACGTTTCGACGCCCTACGTGATCGAAAATAAAACAAAAGGTGATAAATACCCGACAAATAATCTTTAATATGTTAACAGATCGCGAAAGTTTGAAAAGTACCATTACCGCAAAAGTGCCAAAGTAAAATCAGTGATATTTTCCTGCCACTGACTTTAATAGATAAAGTATCTGTTCTGACCTTGGTACACATTATTAAGGGTTCCTTTCTCGGTTTCAGTAGTCGGATATTGTTGTAAAACTTTATTATTAGTTCTCATGGTTCCAAAGGTTATTGTGGGTTCTTGCAAGAACTTTAGCCGTAACTATAAAGATGCACTTGCGTTATGAAAAGCATTTAGAAAACACGCTTAGCAGGTCTTCTGAAGGAGGACACATAACTATGTCATTTATATATTACAAATACAGGATGTTTAGTGCAAGGACTTATAGAATTTTTGGGAGGGTTGGAGGGTCTTGTTCATGTTTTCCTTGGTAGAACCTAGAATTTAGAAGTTATCTTAACTTGAACTTTTCGTAACATTAACTTACACAGATTTTACTGACCTTTTATGTTAAAACCTATGAATTTTGGGATATTATTAAATTTCTCAAAGCAATTGTTATGGTGTCAAGTAATTATTTACTATAAAATATAATACAAAACTAGCGCACAACCCCCCGAAATTAGTTAGATAATTAATTTTTTTTAAGTATTTGCCCACCATTTTGTTTTTAATATAGTCAATTGTTATAATTTATTTATTTATTTTATTTTATTTTATTTAATTATTAACTAGCACGATTACATTACAACCAATTACACTAGTTAATTACAATACCTATATATTAGAACAACAGAAACATAAAAATTTATACATAAAATTACACAATAAGCAAAAATAATAATGATTGATCATTTATAAATATAAAGACTCCAGACAATAAAATTCTATAAAAACTCAAAATATTACTCTATCATTCATCACTCTCGCAAAACCTCAGGCACACCAACATAATATCCATCCATGCGTCCGCAAATATATCACAGTCCGGGTTCTGTTCAAGAAGTCTGTTGAGGGCGGCGAGTGTGCGAGGCAGTGGAGAGTAGGCGCGAGCCACGGTTCTGCAGAAAGGCTCTGAAAAAAGCCTAATGTTTCTGTGGCGAAGGTAGTTATCAGGTAGGTTAAGACGAAAGAGAAGGTTGTGCAGATCTGGGGCGTCGATCAAACCGCGGAGTATCTTGCACATAGTTGCCGCCTGATCATACGCTCTCCTGGTTTGTAGGGAGTTGTACCCAAGACATCCCTGGAGAAACTTGGTTGGGTACATAAATGGGTAGTACCCAAAAAGTCGCTTGTACAAAAACCTAAGAAACGCCTTCTGAACCTTCTCCAGTGACAGAGCATACGTACTTTCATGGGGGTTCCATACGCAACAGCTTGACTCCAGCTTGCTCCGTACAAGAGCCCCGAACAACAGCCGCACCACACTGTCACTGCGAAAGTCCCGGGCATTTCTCAGGACAAAGCCAAGTTTCTGATAAGACTGCTTGGCGACTGTGGTGATGTGGTCGTGAAAAGTGAGCTTACGGTCAAAAGTTACTCCCAAATCCTTAATTAGCAAATGTAATGTTCTTAATCTTATGTAACTATAACTAATGTAATTGGGATTATATGGATCAGTTGAGCTAACTGTAGATTGTTTGCAACAGTCTGCAGTTAGCTTAATTGTTTCAATTGTAAATAATAGTTTTTATTATTGAATTGTAATTTTCTTTGTCAATAAAGAATTTATTTTGAAAAAAAAATATTGAATTAGTTGTAAATAATCGTTTTAGTTACTAAATAAATATACAAATACAAATAAATTAAGTGTCACCGCAGCCCCTTGGCTAAAAATGTAGAAGGAAATAAAAAAGAAACAATATAATAATGTTTACTATTTCGTCACGAAAACTTTTATTAAAAAAAACAATTACTCTCATTACAGATACATAAGTATTCAAAATTACAAAAAAAACTACTGCAGTGGTAATTACTTATAACTTACTTAAAACTGCAATTATAACAATATTCAATAACAGTATTCAAATTAAATAATATTAAGGGAACTATTTGTTGGAACAGTATATACTAGAGTGGCATTGCGAATTATAGATAATATGGTTTATTTGGCAACGGCATTTGCGTGTACAACATTTTATAGAAATTTTCAAATAAAAGTCCACGGTCACGTTTTTCGTACAAAGTAGTCATCATACTTGTCAGAATGCGGTAAGTATATAAATTATCACAAATACTATAGACTTACTATTTAGTCAAATTGAAAACTTTGGAAGTGTATGTATATTTTCGCAGCTGACTGTACCTATTCGTAAGTGTACCACTCATTATTATTGCCGCTCATTTGCTACATTACAAATAAAAACGAAAGAAAATTAACCAATGAGCGGTGTAAATAGTACGAGTGGTACTCACGAATAGGTACTATATATCTGAATATATCCGACTATCGACCTACACTAGCTACACTAGCTGTCGTTACACATCATCATATCAGCCCACACATATCCACAGCTGGACATAGGCCATACGATACGACGACGCCACAAATAGCGGTCCTTAGCCGCCTCGATCCATCGACTGTCAGTATTCAAACCTTACCAATTTTACGTTAGCTATTTGTCTGAAAGTAGCTATCGAAAGAGGTACCTACGGAACTCATGTTATTTTTATCAAGACTCTTTCAGATGATACACAATATTTAAAAAATAAACTTACACTTCTCAGAATAGAAACTGATTTCTTATACTCACAGAACCTAATTACATAAATTGAACCAAATACTAAATTAATACAAAAACATGTAATTATGTGTTTAACTTAACACTAGCATCCTCCTCCATCACTCTAAATGAAAAATATCTGCTATGTTGAACTTTTTTTTTATAATTTCCCTGTAACCTATTGACTATAGATGATGTGCGACAGCAAATAATTTAGCATCAGTGTGCCTAGTGCGAAAACTTGGGGTAGAAAAACACAATACTACAATAATTACATATTCAGACGGCCGTAATAGAGATAAATTATAGTAATATACGCACCGTAAAGTTAAATGGCGGCCTCACAACATCAATATTCCAGTTTGTTGACGCTAACTTTGGTATCACGCCATCTAATGGAGTTTTACTTAAGTATCTTTATTGACAAAGAAAATTACAATTCAAAAATATAAACAAATTAGAACCTGCATTCACAATTGAAACAATTAAGCTAACTGCAGACTGTTGCAAACAATCTACAGGTACTTGTTATGATTAGGGTTTCGTAGTCAAACGGAAGTCAAGTCAATGATTATTTAGATTTTTGGATGGATATGTTTTTGTTAGCATATTATTTATACCTGTAAGCACTTTTTATGTCAACAGTACAAGTTGAAAATAATAGAAAAAATAACAAAAGAAAATCTCATGAAATTTAACGAAATCGGGTCTCTGCAGGACGGGTCCCTCCGGGATCGGGGCTCTCAGGGAGTAACCCGACTAATTGTTCTATATGATTAACTTTACTCATTAAATAAGATAGATGTCATATAATTTTTAACCCCCACGAAAACTGAGGGGTGTTTTAGGTACAGCATAAATTATTGTACATGTGTGTCTGATTCGTATCGTACGTTTTTTGAGTGCTCTTCTTTTTCTTAGCTATGTTTGTGGAATAACAGTGCAGCCATTCTTACCTTATTTATGAAAGATCCAAGGCCATTTAATTAAAAATAAATAGTTTGTATAAATTGACGACACCATGTCGACAATTTTGTATGATAGTAGATAAAAAGCCTTCCATTGTTTAGCAGGATTCATTTGTCAATGACAAGGGGAACCTTCGAGCCACACAATGGTTCAAGGGCATGAAGCTAGGCACAATACAACACTGCAAATTAGGCAGATGCTTTACTCGTTACTTGCGAGAAACTCAACATTATTTTAAAAAGTGGGTATAAGCGCCTCAGTGGGGACGACAAATCTGCCAACACACCAAACTTCTGAAATTCACAAGCAAGTCATGATAAGTAGGCATCTATCTTATTTTAAAACTAAATTGTCATTTCAGAACTTGGCTCTTTTTGCAGTAGGCCACTTATCCCTCCTAGAGAGACAAATTACAAGTAGAAATTATTCAATTCAGGTTGACATTATAATATTCGGGCTGACATTTTAATATTCAAGTTGACATTGTATCCAAATAATAATATCATATGCATTACGCTTTCATTGATTATCTAATTTATTTTTCATAAGAGCTTTTATTAAGCTATTATTTTGTGTTTCCTATTTGAATTGTTTTTAAAATTCACTTGGTTGTCGAATCAGTTTATTGTGTACCTACTCAGTAATTTTAGATTTAAGTTTTCCAAACACAATGTATTTTGTTTATGGAAATTAATGAATTGAACGTCAGTTCGGACTTTACCTTCCTTCTTAACTATTCAGGGTCAGAGGAAGGCCTACTCAGTGGATAACATTTATAGATTTATTATCTGTAGACAAAGAAATAAAATGGGAGGTAATTTAATGACATGTCTTACACCCGTATTCAAGAACAATACTAATATTATGTAAGCAAGCAATACTGTGCTAAGTAAGGCATTTCTCTCTGCGTTCGTTATGGTAGGCCATTTCATTCACAAACAACACTCAAGCGACACTTTACTATGCAAACGCACTGCGTCGATTACAGATCTGTAATCGGTTCTTTTCTGTTGCTAAGTTCTCTTGAATGTTTGGCAGATTTGCGGATGACATTAATATAACCTATAAACACCTGCACAAACATAATAAAACAATTTTGTTTCCATAGAAACTGAATATGAATACAATCAAAATCTCAAAGCAAAGCAAAACTGACAGAACGTAACCAAACATTTGTGACATACTCGTCAAAGGTGTGGTATTGTTTACGAATCTGATTGACCGGCCCTATGCACAATAAATGAATACAATCAAAATCTCAAAGCAAAGCAAAACTGACAGAACGTAACCAAACATTTGTGACATACTCGTCAAAGGTGTGGTATTGTTTACGAATCTGATTGACCGGCCCTATGCACAATAATGTGCACAAGAACGCATAGGGCCGGTCAATCAGATTCGTAAACAATACCACACCTTTGACTAGTATGTCACAAATGTTTGGTTACGTTCTGTCAGTTTGATTTTGATTGTATGCACAGTGCACAAGAACGCATAGGGCCGGTCAATCAGATTCGTAAACAATACCACACCTTTGACTAGTATGTCACAAATGTTTGGTTACGTTCTGTCAGTTTGATTTTGATTGTATGCACAGTGCACAAGAACGCATAGGGCCGGTCAATCAGATTCGTAAACAATACCACACCTTTGACTAGTATGTCACAAATGTTTGGTTACGTTCTGTCAGTTTGATTTTGATTGTATGCACAGTGCACAAGAACGCATAGGGCCGGTCAATCAGATTCGTAAACAATACCACACCTTTGACTAGTATGTCACAAATGTTTGGTTACGTTCTGTCAGTTTGATTTTGATTGTATGCACAGTGCACAAGAACGCATAGGGCCGGTCAATCAGATTCGTAAACAATACCACACCTTTGACTAGTATGTCACAAATGTTTGGTTACGTTCTGTCAGTTTGATTTTGATTGTATGCACAGTGCACAAGAACGCATAGGGCCGGTCAATCAGATTCGTAAACAATACCACACCTTTGACTAGTATGTCACAAATGTTTGGTTACGTTCTGTCAGTTTGATTTTGATTGTATGCATATTCAGGTTCTATGGAAACAAAATTGTTTTATTATGTTTGGACAGTTTTTATAGATTTACGTCATCCGCAAATCCGCCAAACATTAAAGCAAACGGACCAATCACAGATCTGTAATCGACACAGTGCGTTCGCATAGTAAAGTGTCGCTTGAGTGTTGTTTCTGAGTGGAACGCACCAAGGAATGCACAGGTTTATAAGTATAGTACTAATGAAATGGCCTACCATGACGAGCGCAGTGAGAAATGCCTTACTTAGCACAGTATTGCTTGCTATCTTACTTAAGTATTGTTTTTGAATACGGGTGTAAGTTGCGTCGAGACGTTGGGGTAGAAAACGTGTGTTGACACACTTCATACCTGAGCACATTTTTAACGTTTTTAGTAGATAGACTACTATAATTAAAATAAAGTTATTATATAGATATAATGCTTTATTCAAGAAAAAAAAAGTTTTGGTTAGAATAGGTTTAGCTAGAGTTCTAAAGTTCGAGTTAAATATCAAGTATCAAAGTGCTTTATTTCCTTTAGACCTTACAGGACTCTTGGACACGTCACAAAATTTAAATGACATTTATGTAAAACTAGGAAATAGTGTGACCACTTTGTTTCTTTTGTTCACTTTAATCTTTTTATAAGCGTGTATACTGTTTATCCACACACTGTGATAGAGCTATTCACGTCAATGTATTGTGTAAGAGACGATGAGAGTTGAACTTTCAGAATTCGCTTGGCAACGGAATGAATAGTATACATCCAAACTCACATTCGAGAACAATGGACTCGATATTAATTATGGCATCAGCAGATCAAAATCTCGTAATCATTGTTAGACATTATTAATTTTGATAAATGGAACAAACACAAAACAAGCAGAACAAAGCTAATTTTACAAATAAATAAGAACATCCGATGTTTACCTATGTATATATACATTAGAACGCAACGATTCTCCGATTTTTCTTTTGAAATACGTAAAAATTGCTTAGTAGAGTTTAACAATAAAAAGCGCAGAGACAGTGCTTATAGCATTATTTTTATTATTTTACATTACTACGGCTGCCATCACTGGTTTTTAGGTTAATCATCTAAAGATAAATGTAATGGGTACTTTTCCAAGGTATTCTACTAGCATAGCTTAATAGCAAGTAATTTTCACTTAGGAGATAATTATCTTTACAATAGAAGATACCATTAAGGCTTTTAATCTTAAATTTCTGCAATTTCAACACGATTATATGAATAGTGTTGGGCTTAATCTAGGTATAACTTCGGCTTCTTGGCGTTAATCATTTTGTCTATAGATAGTGTAGAGTGGAACAAAACTAAAATTAATATTGTGTGAGTCAAGTGTTTTGTACTACGTTTCATTTAGGTCTCATTTCGTGTCAGATCGACTCGACCAAGATCATGAGAGTGTGGGAATAGAGAGAGCACCAGTGTTTGCGTACACACTTGTGCTCTATAATAATGTCCAGTATACGTGAAGTTAGGCTAGGAAGACATCGTAATACTATTTTATTGCGGCATTACCACAAATTAGGCAGACCCCACAGAACTATTCTACCACCGAACTGCGATCCCCGACCCGCATGCCCAGCGTGGGGACTATGGGCATTACCCCCCGTGAGATAAAAGCCAATAAGGCGCTTGTCAGGGGCAGGCCTGGGTCCAGCAGTCAGCAGGGCAGGTGGCAGGGTGGGTGTCAAGTGCGAGTGTGACTCGCGCGCCGAGGGTTTCGATCGGTTGTCAAGAATACCAATATGTACCTATAGGTACTGGTTAGAGACTTTGCTATTTGATGAACAATAATTATAATTTTTAATTTTTACCCTCTATATTGTTCATCAAATAGCAAAGAAATTAAAATTTTACTAATAATAATTAATTAGTAAAATTTTCGAGTTTTTCAAATTATTTAAAAATGTATGTAACCTACAGGAATTTCAAAAATTGTTTTGAGATTTACAAACCGATACCTTATATTTGATACTCACCTTTTAAAAATTATCTCAGACTTCTCTATATTTTTCCTGTAAAATTTAGAACCATATCTACCTCTACAAACATTACATACATTTCAGATGGATCGCTCTGCAAACTTCGGAGATAGGGGGGGAATGAGTAATTTTTCGAGTTTTTCACAATATTTAAAAAAGTATAAAACCTACAGAAATTTCAAAACCTGTAGTCAGATGTACAAACCGATCCTTTCATTTGATACCCCATTTGTCATTGTAGCACTCTTTAAAATTTCGATATCACAATTTGTACTAACTGAAATTTTTTATTTTAATTTCTCATTTTTTTTTCTCCGAGCTTCGAAAACCTAAAAATAAACTATAAAATAACACATAAAAAACAATTTTTAAATAAATTAGGTAATATAATCAAAAATTTACAACATAACATTAACTATATCCAAATAAGAAAAAATTCAAATAAGAAATTGAAAAATTAAAATGTCATAAATTATAATAGTTGCATAATTGAATCATCATCAGCCCTTGTCGACCTACTGCTGGGCATAGGCTCTATGTTTATGCTATAGCCCTCGGTCCTGCGCTAATTTTTTTCGTAATTGAATAAGAAAATAAAATTCTTTAGGTACTCTGCAGTATATCACCATAATCATGATCAGCAACGTAACTGTTCTATTTTCTCATCGGCTTTCTTCTTTAAAACCGAAACCGACGCCGGAGCCGAATTTATCCAACACTTCGTGCCGTGGTGACGATAGTGATGAAGCCATATTTGTTTCCAGCCATTGCATCCAAAAACTTGCCGAATAAGATAGAAATTATCTTGTTTTTACTACATAAACTACCACTTGTCGATAGATAATGTAGATAGATCAAGGTTAATGATGATTTTGATTCAATTATTCATGCCTCTATTCGCTTTTTTGGCTTGCATTGGTGTCGCAAAATTCCAGGAGTCCAATAGGTAAGTACAGACAGATTTGACTCCTGAAAGATCTCAAGGATGATCCATAGTCTAGGTCCATTCAAACGAAGATTGTCCATCTTCGTTTGTTGATTCGCTGGCGATTTGTCTCTCTCTTTTTCGTGCGAATATGAAACAAATGCACGACAAAATGGACGCCAAAGAGATTTGAAGATTTTAGCCCTAACACCGGCTACTAATTTGTTTTACTTTTTTCAAAATCAAATGTCATTTAACATCATCCGCGTCAGGATTCTGAGATAGCCACAACACAACAACAACATTCATTGTATGCAGCGATTTCGACAAAAAAACAACAAACTCCTAGGAGTTTGACCAGAGGCCAAAAGGGGTTAGATGATTTTTGTATGACGGTTAGGCTAGCATCATACAAAAATCATTTAACCCCTTTTGTCGCGGCGCGCATCTTAGCCTCGTGTGCGGCTCTCTTAAAACACGATTTTTTGTCGAGGACACGATTCGCTTTTGCTGCTAGTGCGTACAAACGCTCATATCTGTGGCCTCTCCTAGGCCTGTAATAACATTATGCATTACAAAAGCTTTCTGCAAGGGTCGTTAAATGTGATTAATTCAGTTGGCAGATGAAGGGTGTAAAGGATGCTACACACCACAGGAGCTCTAAGTGGTCACGAGTAACAAAGGTAAATTAAATGAAATAAATTCTGCTGCAACGCGGGTAATTTAGAAATATAATGGATGTGCTCCACTATAGTAGCTGTAGCCTGCGGGTTTGCATGCATTTTCTCTGATTATAAAGGATTCTCTATGTTGTTAATTCCTCAGCATTCATACGAGACATCCACTGCTGAATCTTTCCCCAGAAAGAGAGGTCATAATCACCACGCCTTGCAGGTTTGGTTATTGCATTTGCGGTGTTAAAAATACATAGAAGGACCTGGTGCCCTGCTTCTGCTGGGTTCACTTTCATCTCTTACGATATCCAAGGGTTGAGTTGAAGGGGTCGATTCTAATGCAGCAACCGCCACCATACCAGGGTACTTACTTTCTACGGTCTTTTCTGTTTGTATACATAGATAGTTAGATTGTTAGATAATACTTTATTGTACCACACAAAGACAGAAAACAATACAGAAATAGATGCTAAGAGTAGACGAAGTACAAAGGTGGCCTTATCGCTATACGCGATCTCTTCCTGGAAACCTTGGGATGGACTGGACATGTAAGAACAAAATAGACGGTAGCACTCGAAAAAAAATGATAACAATAATACTTACACTACATACTATAATACCTTCATAACCTACAAACATAAGTAATAATAAACCACAGATTACAGAATATCCAGATGGCGCGTGCGCTGCTACTTGCACGGAGTGGTACGTGTCAAAAACACGGCATCCTCACCCCGCACCCCTCCCTGCGTAATGTTGCTCGTTCGAAAACATATAAAATTTATGGGGTGATTTTTATGTTGAGTTGATCATCAACAACATTTCAGCTCTTAAGTTTCCCACTGCTCAGGCAGGCTTGCTCAGGCAAGCCTTGGCCCAACAATGGGATGATACAGGCTAATGTATATTTAAAGAAATACAGGTCCATCCCTAACACACGTTACTGCATCCGTTGTTTGCACTCCATTGAATGGGGCTCCTCGTGAGCGCGGAATCTAGAACTGTATGTTAGAGTCACGGCCGAGGTAAGTATTCCTAAATCATCTTATACCAGCCAGGGATAAGATGAGATAAAACAGCGAGTTACTATAATTAGAAGCAGAATCAAATCACTGTTATCATAACACTACCAGAAACAGACAGACAATCAGGGTTTATTCCTAACACAAGTTACTGCGTTGTTTACTGTGTTGAACTTTGTTTTTTTTTTTGTGAAATTAGCGTAAATACAGTGTTCTTGTGGGTCTCACTTCACATAACTTTGTCGTTTGTAACTTACCATTGTAAGCTATCGCCACCAACTTTTTGTTTGGCTACCGGCTGCGTGAAATGATGGATTTAAGGCTAAATTAAGTATGAGTTAAGGTGTAGTTTTGGATCTTAGCCTCTTGTTCTATGCCTAAGTTATTAAGCTGTGTTTTTAATAGCATCTCTCATAGGCGGACTTTATGTGAAACTGTGCATTCCGGTAAGACTAATAATAAAAAAGGTATTAGATGAGGTGTAGTTTTGTACCGAGGTATCTTGCTCTATGCATGAGTGCTTGATGTGTGTGTTCTTAATGGGAGCGTTCAGAGACGGCACACATTATGTGAAACGATGCATTGTGGTTGTGTCTAAGTAAAATGAGACTGAATAAAAATGTTTATAATGGGTAGAGAAAAGCTGCGGTAGGAAATTACGGTTAAATTCCCTCTCGACGTTAGTGGCAGAATATATTCATCAAAGAGCTCATACGCTTTAGACAAGATTATAGCATAATTATTTTCTGCTCGCGGTTTCGCAGCCGTTGCTTCTGTGGAACGTTAAGACGTTTAACCTTTAGAGGTTATTGCTATCCCATGGGAACTGATTTATGGAATAAGAAAATATCCTATGTGTTCTTTCAGGTTAAGATCATGTAGCGAATCCGATGTATTTGATAGTGAATCATTTGTACAATTTTCGCAGCCCATTGGTTTATTTTCTTTTATTCTTTAATCGTAATCAAAATGAAACCAATGAACGGCGAAAATAATATGCGTGATGCAGTCACGAATAAGATCTGAACGAAGCAGCTGGATTCACGACGAACGAGTCTTCTAATTTATGTTCAAAGAAAATCGGTGAAGCTGTTCTAATGTTTTAGTGGTTCAAAGTAAAATTTAGGTCGAGGGTTATAATTTCAATAGAAAAATATAAGCTTGTTTATTGTGAGGTGTCGTGTGATTATTGAAGTTGAAGGACTTATTGAAGGGTGGCATGATTGAAGAAAACTGGCATAAATAAATGATTTTAAAAAGACTTAGGTACTTCCATAGATATAAGGAAAATTTGTAGGTAAATATGTTACGTTCTCCCAGCGCCTACTCAGCAATTGGCCTGTGTTACAACTACACGCAAACACTTGTTTACAGTTAAATTTCCAATTTTGTATAATGAACAAACACGAGGGCATTGCTACAGCAATGCCCTCGTTTTAAAAACATAATTAAAACAGTTGCTAAGCAGCGTTATTTCTCATTCTGACATATGTCAATAGAAGACAGAGTGAGAGATAGCAATGCTTTCAGTTAGCAGACTATTATGAATAAGGGGGTTAGTCAATGAATCACACTAAAGTACGTCGTAACAAGCACGCGAATCGCAAACGCCGCGCCGAAATTGCTTTTGCCTCGGTGTCAGGTCGTTCGATCAAGTTTGTTGGACCGGCGCGCCGGTCCGACTATGACTGGGGTGGGGGAACCTAATTGGACCTAATTTGAGCCTGCCACTTTCGAGAAGCTAGTGCCTCATCTCCCCTTTTTTACTTTTATCGAAGGGTACTTCGGATGTTTTCCGCATACTTAACTACCTATATGCTAGCCCCACCGGTACGTAATTGGTCCTTACCTCAATTAGAACTTTCTGCGTCACAAACTTGATCGAACGACCTGACCTCGAGGCAAAAGCAATTTCCACGTAATAAACTAACTCTGGACAAGATGACAAGTGGTTTGTCGCCTATTTATCAGTGTCGAGGTAGCCCGAGCAGTGACGCGACGGGTCCGTGATATAGAGGCATTTCAAACCGATTTACACCCTCCATGTTGGGTATATATCTTCCTTGAGAGGGCGCATTGCGCGCTATTTTATGAAAAGTATAGGCATAGAATTTCGCGTTCATAGAAGCGGGACAGAGTATACGTTTTTGGAACGACGTAAGCGCAAAAATCAAGTTTTAGCATATTTACATTAAAACTACACTATCTATGTATGTAGAAACTGGTTCAAGGAACCAAATAATTAATAATAAATAACCTACAAACCAAAACATAAATCATTACAATAGACTGCAGGGTTCCTGAGACCTCGACGAAATTATGTGCGAAACAGTGCACTTTCATTATTTTTTCTCTCAATCGTGTTTTCACTTTCAAGGAACCATAAAAATATATTGGATTTTATGTAATTCTTGTTTATTGCCACGAAGATCCCGTGTGCACTGAGATCAAGGCCTATTTTGACAACCAAGCCCGTTAGGTGCGACGTTCTTTCCGGTTAGCTCCTGCCCTTAATCAATAATCAATAATCATTTATTTCGTACATTGCTAGGATTTCACGTCACATTCGTCCCTATAAAAAATGAGTAGCCAGCCTTTAGCCAGTTGGTAGTTTCTCTTAGTCTACTCTTGTGACATCTACGGAATGAGTTGGATTGGTAGATTCTTACGTTGGGAACGCCACGGTTAAGTATAACCATAATTAAAGAAAAAACAATTTCTTTTCACTTTCTACATTATTTGTATCATAACCACAAAGCTCAGAGGCATATAAGAGCATAAATAAGGTTTTTAAGATTACCTAGAATTTTACTTCGGAACCTCGTGTCAAGGGAGACATTTTAAATATTTATAGCTCTAATAAAACATTATCTGGAGGAAAATATGCGAATTTTATGCAAACCAGCTTCTGCCTGCGGCTTCACACAGTGTTGAGAAGGATTTTAGGTAAACTTGAACCGCTGAGGTTTAGTTTGGAACTAGACCTTCGTTGATATCTACACGTCACTGGCTACGTTGTCACTTATCGACAGGTCAAACAAAGGTCTGTCCGTGATTTTAAAAAACAAACTCTTTGAAATGTACCTAAGTCCTTTTCGGTTGGTATACATACATCAGTGGCCCTGAAGAATTAAATAATACACACACATTCACTCTGCATGGCTAGTATATGGGATTGCATAATAGCTAAACGAAAAAAGCTTTCGTTAACCACAAAGTTGCACTGCTAAAATGCAACGAAACGCGGCAAAATCATCTAAAAACTACAATCGAACTGGCAGTATTGTGGCAAATTGTCGCAAAACTACGAAACCAAGAAGAAGAGTTCGTATGAAACTATTGGATCGGCTACGAAAAAAAGTTCCTCTCTATCTGGTAGGGCCGCTGCAAGGCGCTAATTGGAAGGATACGAAAACGAAAATAGTTAACGTAAACTATCCACAACCCATACTAAGGAGTCTGATCAAATGTCATCCGGTAAGTGTTTTGTACTTCCATGACGTCATCTTTAAGAAAATGAGGAACGTCATCGGTCCAAAAGTCAGACTATAAAAGAGTTAACTAGCAGTTAGAGATGGGCGTAAAAGGAAGTAACAACTACTAGTTACTTCGAGTTTAAAAAAAAAATACGGAATTTTTGCTTCACAGTTTGTTAATGCTATGATTAGAAAGTACTTTGTTTAACAATAGGACTGACATGTTTATTCGTGTAACAAAAGTCCTAACAAACAAAATAAGAATAATAAACCGCCATGAAAATAAACCGCCAAGTGCGAGTAAACTCGCACAAAACTCGCGTAAAAATCAGCTAACTTATTCAAAGACGCCAAACTTTCACTTGTTGCGAGACCCCCTTATATTTTCAACTCTATAATATTTTTAGTATTTGTTGTTATTACTTATTTATAGAAAGTTTCATGTATCTACCTATTGTGGTTCAGCTTTGACAAACAAAAAGCAAAAATAGCTAGCAATACACGTTTTTTGTATGGAAGGCCCCGTTAATCTGGAGATTAATTTTATTTTTATATTTGTTGTTATAGCGGCAAGAAAAATACACATTCTCTGAAAATTTCAACTGTCTACCTCTTACGGTTCATGAGATAGAGCCCTATTTGTGACAGACGGAGGGACGGACGGACAGCGGAGGCTTAGTAATAGGGTTCCATTTTGACCCTTTGAGTACGGAACCATAAAAAACAATCTTTATGAACATGTTTTTAAGTGCGTTAATTATTTACATCGACAAAGATTTAATCTCCCTTGCCCTGGATCGGAATGTATGGAAGGAGGGAAGGGAGGACTTTGTCCAACAGTGGGTTCCAGTGGACTGATAAAATCAGTTAAGAAGGCTCTAATAACCTAAAGCTTATTACTAATTTTTGGTAAAATTTTGCTTATGAAGTTTTTCCTTTCCACCGTCGATATGAAAAACACGTCGACATAAACTCTTCATAAAAATATAATGTTGGGAAAGTACCAACCTGCTTGTGAAGTAGAACTTTGCCTTATTACACCCAAACTTGAGAATATGAAAGTAGCAATTTAACCCTTATTACGGTAAGGTAGAGTTGAGAAGTACTCAGGTAACTTCATAATGTACTTATTTACTTCTTCTTATTTAAACGGATTTACGTGTACGTAAACGTAGATTTCTAAATCTATATTGAAGTGAAACATAATGAAAATTTGTGTAACTTTCATAAATGATAATTTGATGTGATAAGTCCGAGATAAACTTAATTATACATATATTTTTTTCCAAAAAAGGTTGATGGTTTACGGAGTACTTAAATCTAGGTTTGAATAAAATTACCAGTAAGTACATAAAATTAGATAATTCTCTAACCATAAACCTAGTGCTGATAATGCATCTGCACTGACATGCAAGTAGTAGTAAAATATCTAAGGTGACTTCTGCCTTTCTTCTTCAAGATAAAGATTTGAGTCGTAGTTTATGGAATTAACCTATTATGAAAATAAATCAAGAAGTTTTTCTTCTATTGTCTCAAAAGTCACAAAGAAAACATTGTTAGGTCTCAGTCAGGTTGAATTAAAATATAGAAATGCAAAAAACAGCAATGTACCTACGTCTAGAGTAGCCATCCTCACAGCTATAGATATAGTTAAAGCTGTGTATCTATATTATACAGGTACTAGTATGTTTTTTCTATTATTTGTTTAAGTTGTTCTCATTTTCTTTGTTTATAAATGGCACGCACGACACTATCAGTCAACACTAAAATATATTTTTTGTGGCTGTCTCCTGACAAAAAACGCTTCACGTCGAGAGGGGATAACTTGAAACAAGCGTCGGTCGTATCAACAACCATCTACGCGAAATAAATGTACGCTTAATTTTAAAGATGTGGGCTCGAACATTTTGTGTTTGTGAGCGGCCTGTATTTTTTTGATCGGAGTGAGCGAAGCGAACGAAGATCTCAGCAACAGCTCGAGTGATTTGGCTATACGGTTAAAAAGTTACTTCGAGCATAATTGTCCAACTGTTGATCCGTTTTGTGTGAAATTTTATAGGTGTACAGATAAGACTTGTGAACTTAGTAAGGGTCCGAAGAGGGTTAAAATCAACCAAGTGTGGGACATAATAAAGGTATACATGAGTAGGTACATTTTAAAATGGTTATTACTTTTATTCTAGCGTTTATTGTTTTATAAATTTACAAATCAGGAGCGACAAGATCTCTCGTTTGGTAGAGATTCTATGTCATCTTCTTCTTAGTCAGTCACTCTTGGCAGAGTGGTCGTAGTTATGATGGGGTCCTGATGACTGGCTGCTTTAGCAATGCGCCGCCATCGTGTGGGAGCGATCGGTCATGGTGGACTGTGTCAGAGAGGTGATGAGGTCCGACCATCTGGTTGGAGAGCGACCACGAGACCTCTTGCCTTCCATTCTGCCCTGGACCAAGAGACGCTCCATCGAGCCTTCGTTCCGTGCCACGTGTCCAAAGAACTTCAGTATTCTTATCTGGACAGTCGACGATAAACTCTCCTTGACACGAATTTCTTTGATGATGGAAACGTTAGTCCGATGCGCTGTCCTCGGAATCCTCAGGTGACTATCACCCGTGTTCAAGAACAATACTATGAGGTCTCACAGTGTACATGAACGCATAGTGCCGGTCAATCCGATTCATAAACAATACTTGATTGATTTGTAAAGCTATGCGTTCATATGGGACGACTCTTACGTAAAGTAGGTAATATACAGTTATTTTAACCGACGCATAGTGTTGCTATGTCACCTTTGACTAGTAGTCACAAATGTTTGATTACGTCTTGACAGCTTTGCTTTGAGATTTTGTTTGTATTTTCTGTTTCTATGGAAACAAAAATGTTTTTGTTTGTGCGGGTTTTAAAAGGTTATATTTATGTCATCCGCAAATTTTCCACAAATTAAAAAGAACTTAGCAACAGAACCGGACCAATCACAGATATTTATTACCCGCAGGTACCTTACTAGTTGTTAACTAGTCACTTTCGCAACTGGCTTAACTCAAGAAAGAGGTGACCTCTTGTGCGTGGACAATAGTAGACTTTGCGTAAACACTCAAAATAAGCAATTTTTCGATCAATTTCTAGTTAAAATATGCGTTCCGTGACGTGTCAATCTTATCAGCTCTCCACAGTAGCTACTATCAAACATTTCCACATCATTAGAGTCTATCAATCAAGTTCATTACGGACGCAATGAACGTAAGGCTCGGCGCACACAGGCCACCATGGCGAACTTTGGTGACCACCGTCTGGCTTCTTCTCAAGAGTAATATAGTTGCCAATCTTGCTATAACGGTGTAGAAGTGAGATGTTTGTTCTAAAGACACCTACAGCTAATTCTTTAGAATTGCGGAACCCAGGGGGATTTTTGGTGGACCAGATAAGTATCTTTTAAAGGACGCTTCTACTACAAAATACTAAATGAGTTGAAAAAATTATCAATAAATATATTCAAACAAATTGTCAAACAAACCTATCCTTTGTAAAAACGCTTACTACAGAATATCAGATTATCTAGAGAGGATAAAAAAGCTTGGGACAAGTTTTGCTCCAACTCGAAAACTAACAACCTAACAAGGTAAAGGTTTCTTGTTCGCGTCTTTACTTTACCTTAAAAAGATGAAAGTGAACAAAAAACCAAAGAGATCACATTATTTCCTAGTTTTACTTATATAATTTGAATTTACTGACGTGTCCAAGAGTCCTTCAACTTCAACTTCTTTTTATTTTGGCGCCGCTTGCTTTTCGCTACGACTCTGCCAGTGTCCAAATTGGTTTTTCATTTTGTACCAAAGACGATTAAAAAAAAATTTAAATAAGACCTGGAAGCCAATTTTCGCCATTTATCACTCCATAAATATGGCAAGAAATGTCAATTTGACAGTTCTTGCCATATTTATGGAGTTATCACTCGAGTTATCACTATTGCGAGAATTGCCTTCCTGGTCGCCGTGCCCTGTAACGTAGAAATGTATGAGTTAAATAGACAGCTTTGATAGCTTTCACGTGACCGTATGCATGTGAAAAGTACTGTGTTTTATGTACGTAACCTATCTTTTTATTTGTGCAAAACTCTAGGTAATCTCTACAGAACGAACGACAGCTTTTCTTTATTTTACTTATACAGGGTTGTTGGTAATTCAAGTACACTGCGTAAACTGCAGGTTTTACCCATCATCACGAACACGTTCGTGAAGACGCCACGTCTTATTATTTATTTTTTTGTAAATCACCTTTGGTACAAAGTGAAAAACCATGTTTGTCCGGAACCCAATTAATTACTAATGACCGATCTTTCACACCCAAACCCACTGGTATTTCAAGCAGAGCCGTTTTCAAGTTTAGTTTCAAATAAAGACTCAATTGAACGATTATAGAGAGGCGTCTTCACAATCGTGTTCGTGATAATGGGCAGAACAGGTTCTGCCAGTAATGCGTGAACTGCAGGCAGTTCACGCAGTTTCACTGAATTTACCAATAACCCTGTATACACTAAGATTAACAACGATTCTCATGTATGTGACTGTCTTTTTTGAGAACCCTAAAAAGCCTCAAACGAAACGAAGAAGTTCTTTAAACCTAAAAAGCTGTCAAAATCAGCTCCTGCTTTTGCTCCCACTGAATATTTAATGAAAATCTCGGCCAGTCCTACTTCCAATAATAAAATCACTTAAAAATTCCTGCTAGGCATAAAATGGCTGCCTAATGTCGCCCTATTCCACGAACGTTATCAGTTTCAGTAAATCTCGTAGCCATATATTCGACCCCCATAACATTCAAATTAGCCTTCGGACATAACTACCGGAACGAATGGTGTTTGGGCTACTGTTAAATACACATTTTAGGGGTTTATATCGCTGAAATTGGAGCATTGTTTTATTTAGAGACAGTTTTTGATGTCACATAAATTAATTAAAATAGTTAATGTACGGTAGGTACTTTGTAAGCCTTTGGAAAGTAAACTTTTTATTGTTATTAATAATTTTGCGATCGTCGCGTCACACCATCAACATCATTTTAGGGACACTCTATCTCTAGTCCTAGATTCACACACAGCCAACTGTGGATGGCCGATACCCAGGTACTATTATTCACCTCATTTATTTTAAATCTCGTTATAAAATACATTTTTTACTATAGAAAATAAAATATAATAAAACTATTCTACAGTAAAAAATAATCACCGGCCGCGAAGCTAGCCTCAAGCGGCCGGTGACTAGGGCTGCAGAGAGAGGAACTTACTGACGATGCGCGCCGAGTCCAGGAGTACCGCCTTTTGGATCTGACCCTTGATCCAACTTCCAAATTATTAATACAAATTATCAAATTATTAAAACGGTTATTAATACCAATTACTTTAATGAAAAGAAAACAATAAGTATAGGCCCTCTTTCGCCGGTCGGCTTCTGTTATTGTGCTTCTTGCCCCAAGATCGCCCGGCAACTAGATATTCTTGGCAGTTATGCCAGTCATTCATCCATGAAAGTTGTGCCTATTCATGGATGAACTGCTGTTGCGATTCTTATCTTATCAGCCTGCTGGACCCCACTGTGGGGCAAACGCTTCTCTTTTCCAGAAATCCCAGCGTGACGCTCAGTTCCAGGGCGCCATCAATAAATCAATTTGTGATATGAAATAAAACTGACAGCAATTACAATCGCAATCACGACAAGCAATCTTATATGAATCTGGCTCCGGATTTCGTCGGCCCAATTTACCCACCGCTGGGTCAAACAACAACACATAAAATGCTAAAACATGCAAATTGATTCTAGCTTCAAGCCTATATTAACCTCGTGTAGACTAAAAATCTGGAATCGTAGCGTACTACCGACAGTGTTGCAACAAATCAATAGGTAGTACTTACGTTACGTTCAAACACGGCATTGTGTTAGTTCATAGAAACTAGAGCTTAGTTCTGGTCTATAGTATATATATCGAGCTATGCAGGGTTAATTTTTCTATACTAGAGCGGAATCATTTCTTACTTATTAATTATAATATATTTAATGGGAGGATTTATTTCGGTGATTCAAGGGTCTCTGGTCCGGAGATGAATGAAATACATTGTAAACGTTAATTATTTATATAGATATAGATTGATTTTCAAAAATCATACATAGGCATACCTACATTATGTATTTGATAAGATGGACAATAGTAGATTTTAATGGAATAGATTTATATTTTATTTGTACAAAAATGGTGGCATATGTCCATCATCGGCTGAAAACATGGAGATTTTTTTCCACCATGTTTAAGTGTATAAAAGTAACACTGCATAAAAGTGATAACCCCGTATACCTACCTAATCATAATTCGCAAATAATATTCATTAATTCACATTAATGTAATCACTCCTCTAATTACTTCTCTTCTCCTCTTCTAATTAATACTGCTTAGATTTATTAACAATTTCCTGTTTGTTGGCGATTGACCTTATTTCAACGAACTGCCTACGATTGCAAAGGTATGATTTCATAAGACAAAAAGTATCCCCTCTAACGCCATAGTGCTCGAATTTAGCGAGTAGTAACTCATGATATATCATGTCGAAGGCAGATAAAAGATTCAAAACTAGACCTGCTAGTTATAGTGATCTTCTTATTTAGATTTGTCACCAAATAAAAAAAGGTTTTTTACAACATCAACAGCGTCCCAGTGCCTATATTTACTTGGTATCCAAACTGACGTGCATTAAATATCTTATTGAAACACAGATGACGTACTAACCTAACCCGGAACAGTGTTTCATACATTTTGGATATCACTGGCTTACGAGATATGGCCTGTAGTTTTTGGGTTCATTTTTATTCTCCTTTTTGTATACTGGAATTACGCGGGCTATTTTTAGTTGGTCGGGGAAAAGGTTAAGAACTAGGCAATTAATAATGAATATTGACAATGGCTCAGCTAATAGATCAATATATTATATTAGGCTTTGTTATAGATATTGGTATACCATCGTAGCCTTAGGATTGTATGTTCCTTATTCTTTGCACGGTAATTCTAATTTCTTTACAATTAGTTAAATTGCATTCCATGTCATTACTTACCCATCAGTATAATTATTTAAGTGCGTCAGAGCTATGTTATTTTTATCAAATAATAATTCTTTATTGACAAAAAAAATTACAATTCCATAATAAAAACAAATTAGAAGTAGTATTTACAATTGAAACAATTGAGCTAACTGCAGACTGTTGCAATCAAATTTTTTTATCATAATCATCGGTGTCGTCAAGTTTGATTTTATATGGATCAGAGAAAATGTCAGAAATCTTTCAAGTGTCAGAAACTTCGAACGAAAATCGAAACGAAATTATTTATTAATAGATTGAAAGTATTTAAACTACAACAGCTGTGAAGTCTGTCAATATTTTTATTGTCTTGTAAAATTTATTAGTGTAGTTATAACGTATTATTAGGTACTGTAATACTTCTCAGTTTCTCTTGGAACATAGTAGTAGTTTTTTTTTCTTTTTTTAGCGGTAGTTCTACACGGACTATCATTTATGCACACTAGCATAGTCTGCTCGCGACGCGTCTTTTCACGCCTTTTCCGGGATTAAGTACCTACAATAGCTTCGGTCCATCTCCAGGATACAATCTACCTTATTAAATTCCAATCGTTATTCACTTAGCCCTGGTTTCGTCCCGACTCTGAAACTAATTCATTGGATAAAAAACAAAAAGCAGCAATCTACTTGCAGCGGAAATTTTGTACAGTGTAATCTTACGCTTACGCTCTTTCAGTTTTTTTGGATTGATGTAGATAGATCAGAAAAAAATGGTCAAACAGTATTAAATCATACTAACAATGGAGAATATATTTATGTATGGATTGCTGTGTACATTGGGAGATAAGGACCGTAGGCAAAATTTAACTCAAAGGTTGGTAGGTAGCGTTATTAACTTGAATCTGTATAAGGGACTGTGTAGGTATGTTACGAAGAGACATAATTTTGTTCTACCAATAAAGACATAGCATGACGAAAACAACATTCAACGTTGATAAAAATTCAAACAAGGATACATTTTAAGGCAAGTAATGCCATGGACGTAGGATATTTGCATAACGCCTTTTACGACGTAGTACGTACCCATAGATCTAATTAAATATTATTATTATCTGTAGATATGGTAGGTTCCCAGCGCTTACTCAACGACCGGCGTGTATTACAACTACACGCAAACACTCGCTCACAGTTACGTTTTCCAATTTTGTGCAATAATTATAATGGACAAACACGAGGGCATTGCTGTAGTCTTTTAGTCAATAAATCACACTAAAGTACGTCGTAGCAAACACGTGTAACACGAACGCCGCCGCGCCTCGCCGGTCCGATTATGAGGTGGGTGGACCTAATTGCACCTTATTTGAGATATCCATATATGAGAGATTTCCACCTTCGAAAAAGCTCATCTCCCCATTTTTACTTAGATCGATGTATGTACCTACCACTTTTATTTATTCGCTTTAACACAGTAGATATTAGACCTCTTAGCTTTAATGTGAAATTTACCATCCTTATAAGGCGTCCTACGCGTTTTATTATTAACATAGGACATAAGGGGTGGGAAGTACAAAGTAGTAAATAAATGATTTATAAGTAAGACACCAAATATAGGGTGATTTATGTATAATGACGGGGGTGGGCAGCAGCGCCCCCTGCAGAACAATTCTACTACCGAACTGCGATCCCCAAACCGCATGCCCAGCGTGGGGATTATGGGCATTACCCCCGTGAGATAAAAGCCAACAAGGCGCTTATCAGGGGGAGGCCTGGGTCCAGCCGTGGACCAATATAGGCTATCGAGGTCGAGGTGGACGTATGCATATACATCAGGGTTAGCCTACTTATGTAACCAAGTGTGGATAATATTATTGTTATCAGTGTTGGAAGCAAATAATTATATTAGCAGCTACCTAGGCATGTACCTACTAAGATTATCTATCAATTCAGATTTAGGTACTTACGCGTGAGTGTATCACTCATACAATTTTGTTCGTCTCTCGTCGGCTCCAAATTATCTCATAAAATAATCATTACCTTGGGCTTGAAGTTTCAATTTTACCTTTCAAAATATAACGAAGCGAATTGAAAATTTGATCACCCTCTTCCGTTAAAGGTTTAAGGTTAAAGATTTATTTTTCGTCGCTCGTTTACGACAACCCATTTTTGGTCATAAAGTTGATTGTTGGTTGAGTTTAATATTAATCTATGTTACCTCAATGTTCGCCCAGTCAAAGGGAAAAAGCCCTTTGGCTTTCCTACCGAGAAAAGGAAGTCTGCAATCATAATTTAGTATTCGAGCACATTAACAAGCCCACCTATAGTAGGTACGTACTTACTATACGTACCTAAGCACAATTCTAGAGCAGCTAAACATGATCACTTGAAACCACACCAACGAAATAGAATGTTTGTGAAAATTGGATTATGATTTGTAAATCATAATCCAATTTTTCAGATTTATTATAATTCGGTAACCTAATCATGTATATATTATAATAATTCTGTATTCGGAACATTACATTTTTGACAGCAGTGAACAACAACATTTGCTACATAGGTACCATTGTACGTTTCCCTGTTAATAGGACATCATACGTTGTTATTGGATATTATTATGTTATTTTAATTTCGTATCTATTGCGTGAAATAATTTATTCAGTCTGTGATTGAATTAAAAGAAACCCCCGCACACTTTGCCCGCACATTTGTCTACGCCGCCGATTCTGATGTAAATCATTCTTCCCTGTTCATTCAAACATTAATCTGTGTAAGTATATAAATAGTGTTATTTTCACAAGTTTTTATTTGCCTTGCATTCTTGCATTCTTTCGATCGAATTTCTTCGAGACAGGCTTAGCCTATTGAAGAAAACAACAGATAAATACAATACTAGGCCATGCCTGTCTGCAAATTACATAATTAGTTGCTCTTCTCTTGTTTTATACACACCACCTACCTATGTATTTTGCTGTAATAAATACTATTTACTTTTTTTAGTTTTACTTATTTACGTGTATGTCTCTGGTTATTAAACTGATAGTAAGACGCGACACGGATCTGAGTGATCTAAAATGGCAGTCCCAACAAGGCGTGACACGCACGTCACAACCAGCATATTAATGAACATAATTCAGTTTGCTAATGAGTACGTACAACGTGTCCCGCTATTTTTGACTTGACACGAACTAAGGTCATTATCGCTTGACAGAAATCGCTGAACGCTTGGGAATCGTTAGTAGATGTTGGCACGGATGACCGACTGAAATGTGGTAGGAAGATGAGCGATTTTTTTGTTTTCATTATATCTTACTAAACTAGTTACCTTTTTGCTTTATTTAAATTTTTATTTACGGCTTAACGGTTCTAATGAAATTTGGCAAGGAGATAGATTTCCGAGAAGAGACCGTAGCTACTTTTATCCCGGAAAATGCATGCGGAGCCGCGGGTGGCCACTAGTTACATATTATTTTATTAAAAATAAGTTTATAGATTTACAAAATTCTGTACGGTTATAGAAATAAACGGTCTTGAATTTAAAAACGAATAAAATTTTAAATGTTTACATCAGACAATCAGACAAAGGTATTTTAATATTTAGGGAAAGAGCGATTTTTTTAATCCAGAGCGAAACAAAGGATTCTAGTAGCGAGGGATTCAAAGTACGTCGTACGATGTATAAAAATTATGTAATTGATAAGAAATACATAAATATGTGTATTTCGTGATAAACAATTATATGAAAGTGTTTAATGCTAAGATGTATGGTGAATATTGTAGGTTCTCTACAAATGAAATGGTGTAATCCTTTACATCCTGCATTTTAAAGATTTTTTTCAAAATATTGCCTAAATAATTTCCTACTATCATAAATATTATCTATCTATAGTATATTATTATAAAAGGTATGTATTAGGTTTATTTAGTTATTATTATTTTAATTTAAGCATGTTTATTATATGTATTGTAAATAGCTACCTACTATTTCTTTAATTGTCAGTTTATCTTGTTCAATTAATTGTTTTTGTACACTTCCTCTACCTGTTCCATCGCCTCTCCTATAACTCTAAGGTTTGCTGGAAGAAAACTCTTTTAAGGGTTAAGCTCGCCTATGTACATATCCTATTAAATTAAATCATGCTTATGTATTATTGTGTACAATAAAGAATTACAAGAATTACAAGAATAATTTTGAATACTAGGGAACCTAAAAAAATAGAAGCCCGAATTATTATCGTTCCAAAAAAAGGATTTTACGATAGCCACTATTGTTTAGATATGGTCAAAATCAGGTCTAACTTCACAAAAAGTTGAAGAACCTTTTATGATTATTCAAATTTTAAGTTTACGGTATACCTTATATTAACGCCTATCATTTGGGGGAGAGCAAGACTTCCTACCGTAACACAGTTTTAACTAGTACGGAGGACAGTCACTCGACCACGGGTAACAACACATACAAAAACGTATATAACATAAAATTAATTAATTGTAACCCTTAACTTTAAATAGTGCCATTTTATTATTGAAATAAACGTTTACTTTACTTTACTTTAATGCAAATAACATCCGAACGCACTTTGATCCAATAGAAATGGAACATCCTGAAGTTATCAACATATTATAATCAAGTAGGTAGGTAGAATGGTAAAGTTGCGTTAGGCGGATGATAGACTGTTTTGACTGTTTTGTTTGTTTTATTGTTTACCTCGCTGCCAAATATCATTAAGATCCGTTCAGCCCTAAGGCTTGAAAGGTAACAGACAGACAGAGTTACTTACGCTTTTATGATATAGTATGGATGGATCTCTCGCTCCGCCTACCACAGAGTCGTCGCTGACACGTAAAAGAATATTCAAGAATACGTAATGTGTCACTGAATTACCGATAAATGTTGAAGCTAAATACTCTCTAGCCACATATTCTTCGATATGACCTCAGCTGTGTAAGGCCACACTGTAACTAACTCGTACTTGCTACTGCCCGTGGTTTCGCACACGCGGTATCTAGATAATGGATAAAAAAGCTTGGGACGGGATTTGCTCCAACTTTCTATGTCAGTGTTTAATTATTAAGAATTTGACCTTTTATAAGTGTATGTACATTTATTGTATTTATGGAAATAAAGAGTGTTTGACTTTGACTTGACTTATGAATGATTTCATGTATTTGTACAAGAACTAAAAACTGACTACAAATTTCTCAATATTTATTCAGGAACACTGTTCTACGGGGCTTCGTCTTTGAGTTGCGGAAATACGATCACGTATCAGTCTTCCGCACCCATCTGAAGAGGCTAAACATTAGAAAATGTCTGTATCTCCTCAATTGCTCATAGATTTGGGTACTTACCTCAATGTTCTCGTGACTGACTTGTTCCACAGCGTAATCAGGCTGGGAAACCTCCTTGATCGATGGGTAATAGTAGACAGTTTTAAAAACTTTCGCCTTTTATGGGTTTTTACCCCGTCCCATGACGTAAGCAAATATATCTATCTATATAATATACTGTATTAAGTATATCAGTCATCTAGCTTGGGGCTAGATGATGCTGTGTGGATTGTCCAGCATTATTTATTTATTTATTTAAGCAAGCACCCTTATTAGGTATTACACTTATCTACTTCTCTCTGTCTGCACTCAGTTCAAAATAACTGTTGTAATTACTTAGAATGGTCTACAAAATATCCAATCCACTTAGGAGAGTAAATAAAAGTCCAAATTTCTGAAATCTAATTTTATTTCGTCTCTCTTTAGAACCTACATGAAAAATAGATTAATGCCAAGATAGGAAATGATTTGCTAGTAGTATAAAGATTAAGTTAGATTTATGTACTAAGTATATTAAAATTATAATTATGAAAAGCTCCTTTGCAAAGAGGTTATTACGTTTTATAAAATAATATAAACCTTAATTAATAATGCAGTACATATTTATTAATTCAAGCAAAAACATCACAGTCATTTACAGAAAAACATTATGAAGAGCTTGTGAATGTAAAGAAAAATTAAATTATTTGTTTCATTTCATATAGAAACGTTATACACGTCGTTTCATTTGTTTTTTAAATCGTTTGCTAAACTTATCTCAAAGTGAAACGTAAATACATATTATCCAACATTTTATGGATATATAATAATCATGTTTAAAATCAAACATTTTCCATATCTTTCATTTTAAACTTTCATATATTTAATTGTAAAAGCCGTAAAGTACAAATGTAGGGCAAGACAACTAAAATGGTTATTAATACACAGTACATTTCTTTTAAATACTAAAGTACTTACACACAAACAACCACGTTATACTTACAATAATGGATAGAAACTACATCAAAGAAATTATTACTTCACAATAATTATTTCAAAACATCAAATCGAAATGTCAAATTATTTTTTCCAAGCGTAGTTTCCCCACACGGTTATCTGCAATTTGTTATCATATAATTGTATTTACAATATTATAATTTATTTCCTATCTTATTTACTCAATAATATGAACGATATTTACAACGATTTAATTTTAATTAGGTAATCAAGCTAGTAACAAATATTTTATAAATACGTTACAATTTTATTATATAACCAAATAACCGAATTGAAATACATAAATATTACATAAACTTTATCAAATAAAGTGAAAACACCACCATCTATTAACTAATATTAAATCATCTACCTATATTATATTAAAATCATGAAACGTAGGCCTTATGAAGCTTAATGTACGTATAATTACTATGTCAATATAATTTTTGATAGTATTTATATTCCAATTTAAGACAATTATTACCTTATGTGGCAGTGCCTATTTTGTAGTTCTAATAAATATTATAACTTGAGAAGATTTTTGTACAACAGATACAATATAGGTTTTGTTTAAAAAATAAAACACATGATAAAAATATTGCACAAGAAAAATAACGAGGTTAGTAAACACTTTGTAACAGACAGTGAATGAAGTCTATACCTACTATCACATGGATTAATACTTCTGACTACAACATTAATGTCAATTCATGATACAATATAACAATACCTAATGTTAATTATTAAACTTTTAAATTCACAACAGCTTACCGGTACCTACTTAGCTTAAAAATTTATTTACCTCTTTGGTCATTCTAAAACACCCTTAACTCACCATTTAAATTTACGCCATTTTAGTACCTTATAAATTGAAATACAATTAATAAATAATATTAAAATAAAAACCATTTAATTACAATTATTCTGGGAACCATCGTAACGCCGACAAATAAGTTATTTACACATAAACGACTAGTTGGTTTGAAACAGCCTTTTATAATACACGAGTTATGTTGCGAGCTACACTGTATAGACCTTTTTATTATATTAAAAGTCTTATTTAGATCACAGCATCCAGGTCTTCGTGGACCTCGGTGATTGACGATCATAGAAAACTTTCTGAGGCGCGCGTCTCCTCTCTATCGACGGCGGATACTATCTCAACACCCTCCTCGTAATTGTGCAGTTTTGTCTGGTGGTTGACACAGAAGTGCTGGTCGGGGTCACCGTACTGGCTGTGGTAGAACTCTTCACGCATCATATGGTTCAGGTTCCCACACCTAAAGAACAGAATCTCTTGGAAGGGTTTCCGAAAGTCCCTATTCGTCGTCGCGTATATTACAGGGTTCAGGAGACTGTTGAAGTAACCTAGCCAAAGAAAAAGGGCACTTATGGCATCGGGGATGGCGTCTTCCGCGACAAATGGCCGGAGTAAAGCTAGCACGAAGAAAGGAAGCCAGCATATAACGAAGGCTGACATGATGATTCCGAGGGTGGTGGAAGCTTTACGTTCTTTTGCTAGTTGAAATCTGAGCTTTTTCTGATGCGGTGAATTGCTGTGAAGTAAATCTTTGGCGATGTGACTTTTTTGGGCAAAGTTTGAAAGGGACGAGCGAATTCTACTCGTCGTTAGTTTCTGACTGCTTTCGGATGAGAGTCTCCTTCGCTCTTTGCCTTGCGGTTGGCTGGGGACTAGTTGTGTGGGTGATTTATTGATGGTGTGGATGGGCTTGGTCGGAGTTTTGTTCTGATTGTTTTGGAGCATGGGACATTGTGACTCATTGGATTTCCGTTGACTGGAGAAACACCGGCCAATGGTGCTTTCTGTTTTGTCGACGCTGATCTGTAACAACGAGAATGAGATTCAAACAGAACTTTGATATACATAGGAGTCAGCCAGGATGTAATGGCATACACCCGATCCACATGATAAAGCTTATGGCCCAGCTGGATGACTCTGCCAACATGTGGAAAGAGTTTCGATGAATCATAGGCAGAAACATATTAATTCCTGGCAAAGTTTAATAGCCTGCCAAAAGTAAGGCAAATATTATCTCCGGTTATTACGGTTTTGTAATCCTCAGCTCTTTAGCATTTATATTAGTGAAATAAGCTATAAAATAGTTTTGTGCAATTATTGGTAGAACTAGCAAAGATCTGTGATAACTAGTGACACTTACCGTTGTATTGGTACTGGCAGTCGACCCCCTCGGCGGAGGTTGTGCTGACGGCTGGTTTCCCAACAGCTTGGCCTCAGCCGCTCCTCCATTCTTCACATTGATCTCCAAGTAGCAATGCGTCTCCAAGTGCGACTGGGCTCTTCTCTCATCCTTCACAATCTTCCGAGCAGCAATGAAGATCTTATAATACACCACAATCATCACCGTCAATGGTATATAGAACGACCCAAAAGTTGCATATATCTGGTACACCTGGTTCTGCGATACCGAGCAGGATGTCTCAGTCTTTTCGTTGCCAAGTATCAAAACGGGTGGGAGTGAGATGAACGCTGCACTAATCCAGACAAGGAACACACAAAACAACATTCTTCGAGGAGTTCGCTTTACGCCGTACTCTAGAGGCTTAGTGATCGCATAGTACCGATCTACAGAAATCATACAGAGGTTTAGGATGCTCGCCGTGCAAGATAAGACGTCACTGGACACCCAAAAATCACATATAACAGGGCCAAATGGCCACGTTCCCATTATATAGTATACAGTAGCGATCGGCATCACAATAATAGCAACACAGAGATCACTCACCGCCAGTGATACAATCAAATAGTTACTAGGTCTTCTCAGTTTTCTCACTAATCTTACAGCGACACAGATCAATACGTTGCCAACTGTCGTTCCGACTATGACAATCAGAAAAATCGTGACGAGAAATATTGTAGCAGGCAAAGAGTGTTTGGAATTTTTTATATGCGAAGGCTTGGTCGTATTGCTTTCAAATATCGTCCAGTTTTCTGAAGAGTTTGAATTAGTAAAGTTGAATTCGGGTATGGATTCGTTTATGTCGACCGCTGCTAGTGTCGCCTCGGAGAGCAACAGAAGAGACACCAATGTGAGAAGACACGAAGGTAAAGTAACAAAGCTAGGCGGTGAACGGTGACAGATCTGACCCGGGGTCGCCATACGAGTCCCTGGCTTGGGCGATCAATTGTCTCGGCTTCCCAACGTAACCATACATCGATCGTGTCTATTTAAACAGAAAACAAAGACCAGTGAATGTCGAGTCAAGTTTGAAACACGGCTTCGTCGTGAAGCTTTTTGGTCTTAGAATGGCGAGCTTGATTACAACCGAGTGTGGAGTTTAATTGACATATTGCTTGGATCGACTTTCCGATTCGAAGCAGAGCCATTGGATTGTGGGGCTGCTGGTGGGAATTTCGTTCTTGCGTCTTGTGTTATACAGTTTATTATCGGGTGGCGGTGTCTTTGGTATGAATCGACGGGTTGTTTTATTGCGCTCGGAAGGCGGCTCGAGCGTCTACTCCAATATCCCGACTGTGGATTGCTTCATTAGAGCCGATGATTGGTGAAGCACATTTCCTGAAAAAAAAAGAAACAGTAATTGAGTCGAGTTAAGTAAAACGGAATCAAAGACAGGACTTATGGGATAATCTGGGATTTACTCCCGAAAATGCTTGGTAAGTATTCAATATATTATTGTTGAGTTGAATCAGTTGTAAGCGGATGAATAATCACAATTAACTTTCATGAAAAAGGCTCAATTTACTACAATTATTTAATTATTTTATAATATTTATTAAAATATAATAATTGCATGGACCTAATCACTTTTAACACCGAATAATAGGTTTCATTCTACCTTTGAAAGTTCATTTATTTTCCTTATTACAAATTGCATCATACAAATCATACTGATAATATAAAAGCGAAAGTTTGAAAGGATGAATGTTGGTTGTGTTCACGCTTATATTACTGAAATTAGCGAATTGGGAGATGTAGGTACGTGTAGACCTGGAATAGAACAATCGAGTACCTACGCATTGTAGACTTGGAATCATCTTTAATCTTCTTTCATTTTATCACGGAAACAATAATCAAAGCGCTTTATTTCCTTTGGACCTTACAAGACTTTGTACACGTCACAAATTTCAACAAACAACGCGTGCAAAGCAGCGTGCTGAAACTAGTATTCTCTAAAGTAATTTTTCATGTCTATTTTAGTAGCTTAGTGACGGTAGAATATTTAAAGCATCCCAGCGAAAATGAAATTGTTTAAATAAGATATAAAATATCTTGTACCTTACGCCTCTAAATATTAAACAAGGTGATGAGATATTGCCCCGAGATCGTTAGCAGTTAAACAGATATTTTGAACAGTTTAATAACATAACTCAATGTTTCTTTTAAATATTTAATATGCTATTAATCACAATAATAGGTACATTATAGGAATAATAAAGACTGGGTGAATGGATGTTTTTTAGGTATTTATTCACGCTAAAACTACAGACTGATTGGCTAATTCACAACCGATTGCTGTCTTTATTGTAATTGCTGTCACTGAAGTTTCTTGCCAAAAGTTAAGTATAGTATTTTTTATTATACAGGGTGTAACAATAACTAAGGACTAAACTTTCAGGGGTGGTTCAGACTCGGTCATAAAACCAAGGAAAAATATTTTAAAATATACCCGAATTTTCTTTCGAAAAAATCTATAAAAACGAAATGACCACTAAACAAGACAATCACCTACTTATGCATGTGCTTATTGTCGACCCGCGACTTCATCGGAGCGGGCAACGTGCCTCAGATGCGGTAGGTATAGGTACCACAAGTTAAGCGCATGCATCAGCCATTGCTTAGTCTAGTGATAATTTGGTTTTTAATATTTTTTTAAAAAACCCAATTCGGTACCTATTTTTTAAAATATTTTTCCTTGATCTGTGATCGAAGTTGATCCCCCTCTTAAAGTTTGGTGCTTACTTTACACCCTGTATATTCTTTGGTTAGTAATCAAATCACTAAAGAAGTTATAGGTACGGCCTACGGCCGTAAAACTAGAAAGCGCACGCAAAAAACGGTCCGAGCTAAATAGCAAGTACGCAGGTACCTATGCATTGCTCTCTACTAGGGTGGCCAAAGGTTTGAATGAACGAATATACTTTAGGGTTTATGGTTATATGAAAAATATGAATCTTTACTCGACTGCCCAACAATAAGTGCAATGTTTTCAGCATTCATGTGAGTTTCTTAATTCCACCATAACGTTTAAATGCCTGAACCGATTTAAATGTAACGTAATAAGGTACGAGTATCGTTAGATCTTCCTCCCGAGTGTAATTGACTTTTACCTTTTTGATAAGAGTAAATACGTCATGTTCTTAATGCGAAATTAGTTATCAAGTAGTCTGGGGTAGAATACACAAAAATATAACCGCATCATCATACATTGATTGCGTAAATTTTTGAAGTGCAAGGAATTAATTTCTAATATTTTACACATTCGATGACGATGTGACCAAATTTTTATCTATTTACCCCAGACAACAATCCTTGTGCTTGACTTATACTAGAATTGAAGTTTGGCATGACATCAATACTCTAAAACCTCTCTTACTAATTTTTTTAGGAAAACTGTTTAATATGTACCTACGTACGACAATCGGATGGTAGATGGCGATCTAGACCTTAGAATAATATAGATAGATAGATAGACAATGCTTTATGCATCACCATATAAAACAGATAGTACTCATTAATAATATAGGCTTTCTAGTCTAGTTCTGTAGGAAAAGCACGTGCCTAGCCGCGGGCAGAAATGAGTTCTAAAAAACCATGTGTTTTTAGTAGCTGGCTCAATTTATTTCACCGTTCCTGGTTTATATCCTGCTTAGGCAATATGCGTAGCTATTCGATGCTTCATAATTTTGTTTATTTTATCTTCGACTACGATAAATCTTTTATTCTTTATTAAAAAAACGGATAAGACATTTGTATTTTACAATGCACTCATTGAATTTTTGTCAGTGATCACGTTTAGAACTTTCGAAATTAGATGAAATATTTTTATTGTTGAAACTTTGTACTTACAAAAGGTCTTATTAATTAAATAACACTATAATGAACTAGAAATGAACATAAATAAAAACTTATATAAATAGGTACTTATTAAACTAGCTAGAAACAACAGTTTGTCCACAGTAACTCAGACATACCTATTTATTTTAACATTCGTACAATTCAATAAAGGGTTGGTACAAACAAATCTAGTTAATTAGACAATAGGAACTTCTTGCAATTGTTTGTTCAAGTGCATGAGTAGACCAAGGTGGGTTGATGTCCTGTTTATTTCCGTGGAAATGATGATTAATTATCAAAACACAAATGAATCATTTAGGCTGGTGTATAGACCAACAGCCTTAAGAACACAAAATAATTATCTGTAGCCGTATATATAATTTGTTTTATCCGTGAAATGTTCAAGCATTTCAGTACAAGAAAATACTCAAACTCAACAGCGTTTAGAAATAACCAAATTTCGAATATTAATTTTTATTCGATATTTGGATATTTATCAAAGTATATTACACCAATTAAACATTTCATGAATAAAACAAATTATATCTACGGCTCAGATAATTATTTTGTGTTCTCAGGGCCGTTGTTCATACACCAGTCTTAAGTATTCTCACGAATGGAAGTAAATAACCATAAAGCAGCGTCTTACGGTTGAAACGATGATGAAGTATATCAATTACACAGATTTAATATCAACCTACACGAGGCACTCGAGCTGTTCTTCAATATAAATTTAAACAATGAATTTTAATAAATCATTAGGTAGCATTGCTGTTCAACTTAGCAATACTGCCAGCATTCTGAACTAATTTATGAGATAAAAAGTAATAAGCCTATGTTTTATTCCAGGCTTAGAACTTACTGTATGAAAAATTTCAACACGTTCCGTTCAGTAGTTTTGACGTGAAAGGGTAAAAAACATACATACCTACATCTAAACATCCAAACTTCCGCATTTATAATATATAATTTAATTTAATTTATTCGTTGCTAATATGTACATAGCATAAGATCTAATTATATAGCTAAAGTTAGTACATTCAGGGTGTATGTACTAACTTAGTTGTTTGTTGTTGGTGTTTGTTGGGCTGCAATTTTAATTGTAATTGTTAGTCATTTACTTTAGTTTAGGTACTTTTCATTCTAATTATTAATAATTTACATACAATATCTTAAAAATCGGGCAAATAATCAGTTTAATTAAAAATATACAATTAGTTTGGTTATGTTAGGTACAATTTATGTCAAATACAGAGATTATTAATAAATCAATTCTAACAGGTGTAGTGCCCAGCCAATGGAAGAAAGCTCTCGTCACCCCCATACCTAAAATCAATAGCCCCACTGAATATAAAGATCTGCGACCTATAAACATTTTACCGTTTCTCTCGAAGCTGCTTGAAAAAGTAGTCTGCAGCCAGCTAACTAGATTTCTCGAGACTCATAGTATCTTGCCTTCTTTTCAATCAGGATTTCGGAAAGGTCGTGGTACCGCAACGGCTCTCCTGGACGTCACTGACAAGGTGTTGGCGGAGCAGGATACAGGTCACAGTACAGTCCTGACTTTGTTAGACTATTAACGTGCTTTCGACTGTCTTAACATCTCTCTTCTCCTTGCCAAGCTGTCCTACTATGGTTTAAGTGAGCGGTCAGTCAGGTGGTTCAAAAGTTACCTTGGTGGTCGTACACAGTCTGTGAAACTGGTCAAAGATGACGGTTCCGTTTTATGCTCACGTCCTACGTTTGTCGATCGGGGTGTCCCGCAGGGTTCCATACTGGGACCTCTTCTTTTTATTATCTACAGCGCGGATCTTTCTAAAGACATAAAAAATTGTAAGTTCCACTGTTACGCGGATGATGTCCAGGTATATGTATCTGATTCACCAGATCGGCTACCGCTAGCCGTTTCTTTGTTGAATGAGGACTTGGATGCAATAGCAGACTGGTCCATGCGCAACGCTCTCGTACTAAACCCCGTGAAGTCAAAGTATATGGTTTTAGGCACTATAAAGCAAATTTCTAAAATACGTTGTAACACCGATGTAAAGATCCAAGGAGTCTCGGTAGATCGGGTAGATGTAAAGATCCAAGGAGACTCGGTAGATCGGGTAGATGAGGCGCGGAACTTAGGTGTTATCTTCGATAGCCAGCTTAGGTTCGAGAATCATGTATTAAGCTTAGTGAAGAATTGTTTTTATCGTCTCAAAGTGCTTTATAACATTCGCAATCAGCTCTCAGAGGCGTCTCGCATAGCGCTCTGCGATGCATTGATTCTGTCGAGGTTGAATTATGGTGACGTGGTGTATGGTCCACGATTGCTAGTCCGGACTCAGCAAGTGGTACAGCATGTACAGAACGGATGTTGCCGATTTTGTTTTACAATCTCGCCTCGGTGTCACATCACTCCTTACTTAAACAAATTGTCTATGCTCAATATGGAATCGCGCAGAGAGTTGCACCTTGGCGGTTTGATTTTTGATGTTATTAAATTCAATAAACCAGAGTATTTGCGATCTAAGCTGAAATTTGCAGATACCACTAGAAGCCTGCGCCCAATTAGAGAAGCGGCACTCCTGTATCATAACCATAAAACTGCAGCATTCAAAGGTAGTTTTCGATATCTGGCAACGAAGTGTTGGAACAATATACCTCCACCCTTACGTAATCTCAACACTAAATTCACTTTCAAAACTCGTCTTAAACCTTTACTGTTACACAAACAGATAGAGGGAATTCCTAAACACTTCGTTTGCCAGAAGTAGGAAACACTGGAGTTGCTACTTCTACCTATTTGTGGGTTCCTAATTCGTGCTTAAGTACGAAACAATATTCGCGACACCTACGACAAAATTATAACGACTAATGAAATGAAACAAAAACCATACCTTTTTTCATGTGCTCTTACACTGCATAACTCAAATATTGTTGTGATTTAATACTAAGAAATGACACGCAAACACATGCCATTTTCATTTGTTTTGTTGGTATTTCGTTTTTCTGGTCACCTCAGAGGGTAATACTGAAAATCAGTGTTTGCTCTTCGAGCAAAGCTATGCGCTGAGTTATTACCTTTTTGTCAGGCTGCAGCACACACGTACTCACATCACTGAGAATCTGTACTTTTTTATGTAGGTATATGTACCGACTATTTTTTTAAGTCTTTTTTATGTTCTGATGTACCTACCTTTTTGTTGTGTTTAATATACCTTTGTATTGTGTGTTGCAGTTGCAAATAAATGTTCTATCTATCTATCTTATGGGTACTTGATGACTGATGTGAATAATACAATAAATTAAATAAATAGATATTTTTTATTTTATATGAAAATACGCAGAACACCTGGAACTAACATTTGTCCAGAATCGGGAAACGACTCCGCAACCTTCTGCGTCGCAGGCGGACCTTCGCCCGCAAAATTGCATTTTAAAAAGTAATGCAAATTGCATTTTAAAAGACGCGGCAATAAAACGATTTTCGAGAATATAAAATCAAAATACCTTACGTAATTAGTATTACCTACTAATTCCATCAAACCATTATTCCTGACGGTTTTTATTGAAAAGCTATCCGCTCGCTATTTCATAATACTCATTGGATATTCTTAATGTGTTGCACAAAGAGTTAGAGGAAATGTAACCTAGATAGAAGTGGGTTAAGCGGAGCAAGGTATAGTTATCGGCGCGGAAGTCGAACCCTGTAGGCCAAGCACAGCTATTGGTGAAGGATGGTTGTTGCTAGGTTAAAATAGAGAAAAATATTTGAAATTCATTCCTTCAAAGATTTTAGTTATTATAGTGCGAAATGTTGTTAAATAGTAAGCTGTGTTATTTGATTTCATTCCTTCAACTTTGTTCAACTAAAATAATTTACACCTTCGATGACGATATTACGTAACTTCTCTATAATCTACCTTAGACAAAAATCTCTGTGCTTGGCCTACTGGTTGAGCCTGAGCAGCGGGCTAAGCACAGCGATTTTTGTCTATGGTAGAATAGAAAATAAATGCCTAAGACATCGAATCCTATCGTATGCGTAAAATATTTGGCATTCATTCCTTCAAGGCATCAACTTTAATAATTTACGCAATGTATAAAACCAAGTACCGACCGGTGTTACGCGTCGTAATGCTCCGTAACATCACATACGTGTGTAATTCGCAGCTAGCATGAAACGTCAAAACTCCGTCTCGTTGCTCGTTGCGAGCGCCTTCTTTCGCCGTACTGACTGCACGAACGCTTGCTGTGTGGCACGTTACATTAAGCCCCTTAACCGGTCAGTAACCGGCTTAAAATTATCTGTATTCTATCTAGTCTAGACAAAAATCAGACTACTAAATACTAGCTAGATCGATTTGACTCAAAGCTATTGGGATGTGTGTATGATTCGTACTACAGTTAAGAACTTGTCCGACAGTTGCTGTGACATTGCCTCTAGATCCTGTTCCTCGAAGTTTAGGTGTTTAAGCCCTACCTATTCCTATCACTGGTAATATAATAAGGCATAGTTTGACGACCGATGTGGCGCGGCGGGCGAAGGTCCGCCTGCGACGCAGAAGGTTGTGGGTTCGATTCCCGCCTTGGGACAAATGTTTGTACGATCTGCAAATATTTGTTCCGGGTGTTCTGGGTATTTTCTATATATAATAAAAAATATCTATCTATGTTATATGTATATTGTATTAAGTTTATCAGTCATCTAGTACCCATAACACAAGCTCTGCTTACTTTGGGGCTAGATGATGCTGTGTGTATTGTCCAGCATTATTTATTTATTTATTTATTTAAAGTTTATAAATCCTAAATGTAAACAACAATATGCGGGCTTATTTTATTTTATTTAATTTTTAAGAACTTGTCAATCTTTGTTGGAGTGCGATCAACAGTCGTCAACTGTTCGTCAACATAATTATTTCTATACTAATTCTGGCTTGCATGGGCAAGATACTTTTACTGAGGTAGATACCTAGGTAGGTTAGGCTCATAATCAGTAAGAGGGGATGTTTAGGCCACCGCCACCGCCGCGCCAGCGCGGGAATTGCTATACAAAAAAGTTATCATATATAAGATCTGTAACTTTTTTAAGGTCTGAAATGAATGAATTATTATTTATTATTACAATACCCCCCCTGTTGTTGGGGGCACGTTCAGCGGTGGATGTAAGTACGCTATGGAGGTATGTTTAGATTAAATCATCGTCATTTTGGCAGCAGGGGCTAAAAACTGAGAAGGGCAGTCATTCCACAATATAACTCGCATTATTCAGACGATGAATGCGTAGGCAGTCGGGCACTTTGTTCTCGTAATTTTTTGTTCAGTTAAAAATGAAATATTCGCCGTGGCACGAGCCTTGGCATTGATGAATTGGCAGGGAGAGTAATTCTATTTAAAACATTTTGCTGTGATGAAATCTGTAGGTAAACAAACGTCATAACTACCTATACTCTGGCCAAACTGAAGATACAATGTTCGAAACATTGCCCCCATAGTACTTATCCTAAAAATCACTTTTCACCTCGTTGTTAGTTTTTGGACAAAATTGGCACTGCTTGTCGATTTGAGCTCTCTTTCCTAGAATGCTTAGGGCTTAATTATATTTAATACGCCTAAATTATTTTGGATTTTTGTGTTGAAAGAAAGAAAGAAAAATTATTAATTAGTTTAATGTGTTTGTTAGTTTATTAGTTTGTTAGCAGTGGTGTTGCGAGTTGTTCACAAAAAATATTTCTTGAGTATGGCTTGAGTACAAGTGTACCTGTTATATGTTTACATTGGTGTGGCTAGGGCATATCTAACTACTTGTCAGCATTCATACTGCTGAACGTGAGTCTCACACAAGAACCTGCCAAGCGTGGTGCTTGGCAGGCGGATTGGTGATCGCAGTGGAGGTGTTAAAGATACACAGAAGGAAGCTCCTGCCCTTCCTCTGGCTAGGGAATTGAGACAATATAACTTCGGTTTTTATGATAAGAAAACTACATTGCATATTCGGTTGACAGCGATAGCGGAAAAAGCAGCTGATTTTACATAGAAAAATCACGCGCTACACGTTTCATAAATCTCTCCCTATATTTAAACATGGTCTATGAGAACACTTTCTGACTTCGATTTCCAATAGTTGATATGAATATGTATATATTGTCTATACTTAGTATTTATTTACATTTATAAATTAGTATTTGTTTTATGTATGTTCCATCTACCTCTATAATACGCCACTGTCTATATATGTGCAATAGTTACGTGTCCATCCAAAGGTTGCCTGACAGAAATCGCTCTCAGCGATAAGGCCGCCCATTGTGCAACTTTCTCTGTGTTTGTGTTTTCAGTTCTGTTTTTCTCTATCTTGGTGTGCAATAAAGAGTATTCGTATTGTATTGTAATGTCATTGAAAATTGAAAATTTTAAACAAAGCTTACACATGTTCGAAAATTTCATAAAAAAGGTACCACTAGATCTGTCTGTCTGAACTTATAAGACGTTAGAATAAACCTCCAACGAATCTCTTTCTAATAACAAGAGTAAATGGATGGATGGATGGATGGATGGCAGCTATTAGAAGTGAATTGGCATGCCGCCCAACAGAGGTCGCTTTCAGGGAAAACATCGTGTTAGGAACAATTACACACGTTCTGCCTTATCTGTTAATAATATGGGACCACCCCGTGATCATTATCTATACAAAACCGAAATAATCATCAAAATCGTTCTACAAATGACGAAGAAATAGACGAATGTAGGTACATTAATAAAAAAAATATATAAACAGACAAACATAGACACCCAAGTCCTAGATATATGTAATTCATTGTTATTATATAAGGTGCTTTTTATAAGCTTTTTAGAAATAAACATTTTTGTTTTTTTTTTATTTGTATAGTACCTTCTCGTTTTTTGACGTCAGTTTGGATGGACTTTGGCTGGACACGTAACTATTGTACAGATATAGATGGTGGCGTATTATAGATAGAACATACATAAACAAATACTAATATATAAATGTAAATAAATACTAAGTACAGACAATATATATACATATATAAATTTATATCAACTATTGGAAATCGAAGTAAGAAAGTGTTCATAGACATGTTTAAATATAGGGAGAGATTTAGCTTGTCATATTGGCTTGTCTTACAACTTCTTTGCAAACATCATTTTCACAAAAGAGATAATTGTCTCTTGTCTTAGTCTTACAATTTGAGAGACATTAGAATGAACCTCCCAAACGAATCTATCTATCTAATAACAAAAGTAAACAGATGGATGGATGGATGAATGGCAGCTATTAGAAGTGAATAATGGCGTAACGCCCTCCAGAGGTCGCTTTCAGGTAAAACATCGTGTTGGGGACATTAATACACGTTCAGTCTTATCTAACATCTGCTGGGAAATAATGTTAGATCCATTATAGAGTTCCAGTTATTTTCTGGTTTGTTTTATCTTTTGCTAGCTTGTGTAGGCGGCTTGGCACGCGTTTTATTTTAAGGTAAAACGTAGCATAACAGTTCCTATGATAAATCTAGAACTGTGCATAATTTTGCTAGCCTAGTATTGGCGTTAGTAGGTATTATAAATTGTAGGTATACTCTGGTGTTTGGTGGTTGTCGGCAGTCCGTACATTTTTTTATTATGCAAAAAACAAAAATTTTGGGGCATTTTGTATACTGGGTACCTGGACAGTCAAAGTAAAAAGTGTTTTCTATACGAAAGAAACTAGTATTGATAAAAAATTACAGGATATTTACAGCCCGCGGGCCGAAAGTTGCCCGGTAACTAAGCACCGCCGCGCCGTTTCGCCATGCATGAGGTGCCCTACTGTAGGACCAACCTGCTTAAGTTGGCCCCCATGTTATATAGATATTATATAGTTATACTTAATCTATAGACACTTCCGACTGGCATTGATATGGATCAGTTGAGCTACCTGTAGATTGTTTGCAATAGTCTGCAGTTAGCTTAATTGTTTCAATTTTAAATTACTACTTCTTTTTTGTTTTTATTATTGAATTGTAATTTTCTTTGTAATAAAGGCTTATAGCCACATGCTATGCATGCTATGGGCTTATGGCTTATTAGGCTATTTGCTTAATATCTTGTCCGAAGACAGCGTGGACATATTTTATGTAAACCTGCCGAAAGTCTTAAACATGGCACAGGTCGTCATAGAAACCAAATGGATAATGTATAAATGATAAGTACCTACATAAATATTTGTACCCTAAATTAATTAACATAAGCTACCTAGATATAGCATCGCCTTAGGGCTAAAAAAGAACCTGTTATATTATGTTTCAAAGTATATAAACGAAACCTACATTGCCACATACTTTTCGATTTATTGGTGACAGAAATTGATCTTTCGAGTCGGTTTGGTTTCTTTTCCTACCGGAAGTATTAAGTGGTAAACGACGAAGCCTCGTGTTTAGCTGTGGCTGGTGGCACCAAAAGATAATCGACCAATAAGCAGCATCGTCGGTATTTTGACGTAAAATATTATGAAAACGTCTGTCAAAAAAATTGCCCGATAATTTTTTTTTTTGAAGAACACATGTCAATTGCCTTTTTACATGAGTACGGTCACGGCACGGTGTAGGCGTGCCGTGTAAAGTAGTAATGTATGAGCAGAATAGACAGCTTTCACATGGCACGGCAACCGTGTCGTGTCCGTGTGTCGCCCGTCTCATAGGTGCATTTCTACTTTACACGGCACGGCGATCGTGTCGTGCCACTAAGGCCCTTTTTACATATACATATACCGTATATGTATATGTAAAAAGGGCCTGAGTGGCACGCAATTGTCTGGATGGCGTCACATACACTTTATTACAGTTAGACCTATTCATATTTTTTTGAATATTTAAAATCAGCAATTTTGGCATAGAGCGTTTTTACGCGTACTGGCAATAATTGTAAGTACGCATAAAAACGTTAAACAAAGATAATTATTATCTTTCTACATCAGCGAATTTGATAGGACAAAATTAACGCTACCAATTACAAGTTGGCCATTCATTTAATTCGAGAGTATAATTTATTTGCTTTATTTATTGGCAGCCGCCACTGTTTTGTATTCTGTTTACTAATTGTGCTATTTGTAATGTTGATACTAAATGGATATGGAGCCAAAAACGTCTGCAACTATCTGGTGGAAAATTAGTCGCATTCTAGAACGGGGCTAAGATTTTACCGTCTTTGGTTGAAAGATCGTATTTTGTTTATATACCGTCTTTTGTGTATAGGTTTCAAACTTAGAGAGTGATTATTTTGAATTCCGAATTACAACATAAAGTATAAAAATATTTTGATCATAAAAGAAGTTCTGAAGTTTCGTTTGAGGTTCCATACAATGGTAAACATCGTACTACTCTAAAATTCGAATATATCGGATTTTTTTCTGAACAGTACATTTTCATGAAATGCAGAACAGTTGTTTAGAATACTTACACAATAATCACCCTATTATTTAAAAATGCAAAAGTTTGTTACCTTTCATGCTATTGAACAGATCGGCCTGTATTGTATAGATGTGGGCTTACACCTAAAATAACATGTCAATAACTTGGCCGATATCAGTAGCTTAGCCATGTCAATATCTTAGCCATGTCAATAACATAGCCATGTCAATAACTTAGCCATGTCCATAACTTAGCCATGTCAATAACTTAGCTGATATCAATAACTTAGCCATGTCAATAACTTAGCCGATATTAATAACTTAGCCTTGTCAATAACTTAGCCATGTCAATAACTTAGCCATGTCCATAACTTAGCCATGTCAATAACTTAGCTGATATCAATAACTTAGCCATGTCAATAACTTAGCCGATATTAATAACTTAGCCTTGTCAATAACTTAGCCATGTTAATAACTTAGCTGATATCAATAACTTAGCGTTGTCAATAACTCAGCCATGTCAATAACTTTGCCATGTCAATAACAGCCGATATAAATAACTTAGCCATGTCAATAATTTAGCTGATATCAATAACTTAGCCATGCCAAAAACTTAGTCGACTTTTCATGCAAGAAAATAGAAGCTAGTCATGCCATATATTAAAAAGAAACAGACAGACCAAAAACCGCATAACTTCGTAAAATTTCCCAACGTAGGCATTAATAAACGCACTCGAAACAAGAACATGATAACGATACTCCAAATCTAATTTAATAATCGTTGCGATAGCTCTTCCACTGATAAGAGATAACGCCCACGGGCTAGTTGATTAACAATTTGGGAGTTGGGGATTCACCGTAAAGTCATCATTATCAGTTGGAAGAAGTTACTAACTAGTGATAGGGGATGAATTATAGACGTTCCTGACATTCAATTTAACTCTAGTTCGGCTTAAGGTCATTGCCGATCTATAAAACACTGCTCCCAGGTTCCCGCACAACTCGTGGATACCACATGCTGACCACGTGGCGAGAGGGGCAGAAAGTTCGCTGTCCACGCGCAGTCGGCAATAAGCTGTATGACCGTGCTACTTGTCAAGTGACGCTGTTCACGCTGCTGTAGTGCGAGGGCTTGTGGTGAGCAAGGAGTAATTCAATGAGTAGCTTGCCAAAAGCTTCAGAAAATTTTACGAATGTAGTTTTTAGATTTCCGTACCCGAAGTGTGAAAACGGAACCCTATTACTAAGCCTCTGCTGTCCGTCCGTCCGTCTGTCACAAGGTTCCGTCTCATGAACCGTAAGAGGTAGACAGTTGAAATTTTCAGAGAATGTGTATTTTTCTTGCCGCAACAACAAATATTAATAAAATATAATATATCGAAATTAAAGGCGACAAAAAACGTGATATTTTTTGCATTTTTTGCTCTTAATCTGTCAAGGCTGTATCTCTTGAACTACAATAGGTAGGCACATGAAAATTTCTATATATAAGTAACACTTCAATTGTAATAACAACAAATACTGTTGACAAAGAAAATTACAATTCAATAATAAAAACATATACAAATACTTAAAATAAAATAAAATAAAAAATTTAAAGTGGCCTCCAAACAAGTGAAAATTTGATGTTCTATAAAGAAGTTGCCTGATTTTTACGATACGGAACCCTTTGTGTGCGAGTGGACTTGCACTTGGTGGTTTACTTTGATGTCATTACAATTGTTGCCCTTGAAAACTTTAGATAGGTCAGGAAAACGGCTTCCCTAGTCCATATACCTACGTGCTATGAAGCTCTATGGGTCACTCCACCTATCAAAGTGATAGGTGAAATTCGGTTCGCTAAAAGGGTTTTATGCACAATACACAAAAGCAGGTCAAAGATTTCATTGTTTACAAATTTAATGCCCTAGCGTGTAGTGACCTCAACAGAAGCTTCAATATTGAAGCGCCTGCCATCCAAACCTTCGACATAGGTATGACCTGCATACCCTTCTCCAGCGAAATCCAACCTTATTAATATGAGATAGAGATTAAAGTTGATCAGGAAAATGCTGAGTAACATCTAATATATTATTCATGAAGGAAAGCCTAATTTTCTATTCAGGTTTCGAAGTTTTTGCCAAAGAACTTTGTTTACCCACGGCTAGTGGAAAGTGGAAATGTGAAAGCTTGATTGTACTGAAGTACAGTTTTTAGTCAGGAATATTTTTAATTTATCAAAAACTTACTATACACTAGCCAAACTCGATGTAGAATGTTTGTAAACTACCCATACTTAACTATCATTCACTCCGGCGGCAACAGTGACTTTTAAGTTCGCGTCTTGAAAACGCAATTTACATTACTTGTCGATTTGAGATCCTTCCTTTAATAAATATTGCTTATATCTGAAACCGTCGAGTTTCAGATAGCAATTGAACTTTAGTTATTAGTGTCGTGGTTTGTTTACAAACATTCTACATCGAGTTTGGCTAGTGTATAGACACGTGTAAACCATGGAAGGTTTGTCTTAGTGCTCGTGATCACAGCGCGGAAGAAAAAAATCTGCATTAGTTACCTACTTGCTTATGGCATCCATGTGTATGAAACCCATTTTTATAGTAGGTACCTAAATAATGCGGGACATTTATCACATTCCGTTGGTTTTAAATAAGTTCTTATGAAAAAAAATCAAAAAATCACAAAAAAATCTCAATTCAACTAAGCTTTTGCTGTAAGAGAAAGATAAAATTTGAGTAAAATTGAATTCAGAGCTTAGAGATTTATGTTAACTATTTTTCACAAGAAAAAGAATGAAGCTAAACCAATTTAGCGTCTGCCCTCTCTTTTATTATTTATATGCAAGACTGCGTAGTAAAAACTTTAACGAAACGTTCAAAAACTGTCGCAGTCCTTGAGATAAGTACTCAGACCGGTGTTAGTGACTGACAGGTGTCATATTTCAGGAAACAAAACTCTGAATAAGGACCCTTCAGTTCACAAAATAATGACATAGTATTACTAACTCCACCAAGGCTTCTCCGTCGCTACTGATAAATTTTGAATTTATTTTTTATCTTGTAAAGACCTTCGTTTGACCACAATCTCACCAGTTAACTGACGAAGTAAAAGTGTAGGTGGTTTACACGGAGTCAAATGTAGTTTTCGACCATTTACAGGTCTTGCTAAGACTCTAGCAACTATTTTCCTACGCCGACTTTTAGTGCTATCCACTCTAGCAGCTGTTTTGGTACACCTGCTTACGTCAACTATTAGCAGTGGAGTAGCCTTGCATATCATTATGCCATAACAAATCAATGCAAGGCGACTCCACTGCCTCGACTGAACTAAAAAATACCTTATACCCGCATGCCTCACTGCTAAAGTGTTTGTTAAGAATTAACAGTTTGACACAAGATTTTTTTTTCTAACTATAAATTAAAATGTTTTTTAAATTTCTGTAGGTAATAACGAGTCGATGTTTTCCTATATAAAATTATGCATCAGCAAAAGACAGAAAAAACTGAAAGATTTTGGCAAGCAGCTTTTGCCCTGCAGTGGAGTAATCCAAGCATCGATCAAGGTATCCGCCGCCCCCCCGGATACCTTGATCGATGAATTCAAGCTGAAAATAACGGTTTATCTACTACATCTAAACAGTGGGTATGGTGGGTATCTAGCACAGCGCATCAGCATTGTCGTACAAGACCAAGACTCTGGCTGCGGGGCAACGCAGCCAGAGTCTTGGGGGGCGCTTCCGACTGGCATTGTTATGGATCAGTTGAACTACCTGTAAATTGTTTGCAACAGTCTGCAGTTAGCTTAATTCAATTATAAATACTAGTTCTAATTTGTTTGTATTATTTTGCCTGTCATTTTCTTTGTTAATAAAGGCCATTGCCATTCTAAACAGATGTTATAATGTATTTATGACAGGTTGCCAAACAACTGAAAAAGGCGTTGGTTAAACGTCTGCAAAACGCAGTGTTGTGTGTTATCTATCAACATAAAGTTCAAAAGGCTGGTGGCTGAAGGGCTGTAGGGCTGCTATGATTTATTGTGCCACACGTCAGAGGGACATCTACCCTCGTCATACCGAATTTTGTTTCCTTTCTTTATTGCGGACGTTTTGTGCTGTGTGATAAGTGTGTATAATGTAGACGGACAGTTAAGGGGCAAACGTAACGGGTTTGGTTGGAAAACTAGGCCTAGATCTCAGTACTCACGAGATCTCCGTGGTAAAAACTCGAATTACATAAAATTCTATATCTTTTTGTTGGTTCTCTGAATGTGGAAAATTATTGCGAAAAAAAATTACAATGAAAAAAAATCATGAAAGTGCACTATTTCGCACATTATTTGGTGGAGATCTCAAGAATTCTGCGGTATATTGAAATGACTTATGACTGATGACTTATGATTCGTAGGTTATTACTAATTATTTGGTTCCTTGAACCAGTTTTTTCATAAGTTGTGTAGTTTTCTTGTAAATAAGGAATAAATTGATTTTCGCGCTTACGGCACACAGATGACAAAGCATACGTTTTTGGAACGGCGGCGGTCCAAAAACGTATTCTCTGTCCCGCTCCTATGAACGCAAAATCCTATGCCTCTTAACTCGTGGAAGGAAACTGTATACGTCTGAAGGGTGCATTTTCGGAAGGAGGGTTATTGACAGATCCTAAAAGAAAAATCACATACCTACGATGGGAAAAACTGCCACAAGTAAACTCTTTTAGGATTAAGCTCACCTTTGCCATTACCTACCTCTTTAGTTTTGTGATTTATGTGCAAGTTTTATTTTGTGTAATCAAAAATTCAAATTTAAGTAGATATGACGGCTGATAGGGAATACCTAGGACGACTAATGGTCGAATAAATTCAGGTGTCGACCGCACATAGAGTGGGAAGGTAAAACGGAAGGTAGATACTGAAATAATGGTGATAATCATGATGGGCAAAATTACATGAAATCTAATCCACTGCAGCTTCTCGCTGCTGCTGTTTTCTATAAATTAAGCTTCCGCTTTCAAAACACTTCAGCTCAAGACTTTGCTGGCGGAGCAACTCCTAAGACAAGCTGGAGGACTTTACCAGCTTCTGAGTTTATCTACTACTACTGGCTGCCCATGGTATAGCACGCATTTTTCCGGGATAAAAAGTAGCCTTGGTCCTTTTCTGGGACTCTACTATTCCTACCAAATTTAATTCAGCTGGTTCGTCGTGAAAAGGTAACAGACAAACGGATCGACATAATTGCTTTCGAATTTATTATTTAGATACTACTTTTTCTGGTTAGGTATGTTCCTTATTCCTTTTCTTTTACTATTTTCATCTTTAGTCTAATATACCTAGGTACGATAAAAATGAAAACCTATTTTTCTCGGCATCACGCATAAAAGTACTTTATTGTTGCGTTTGTTATTGTAAGGAGAAGCATCTTTTAAAAGAAAAAAAATAAAAAAGTTGCGCGGAAAATTAGAAAGTTTTAGAAAACTTAACGACCATAATACCAATTCAAATTCAATACCTATTCATATTTAAGACAGGACAAAGTATGTCGGGTCAGTAAGTATAAAATAAAAGATACTAGAGTTTTGTACGTACAAGAACTCACTTTATTTGAATAGAAACAGGAATTACAAAGTCAGTGTCAGAAACAAAGGAGATGGTTTCAACTGGTCTGTTATTTCGCTGTCGCTTCAGGGTACAGTCAGCAGCAAGGTTTCACTTACTTACTCCTAACCGCCGCCGCCGTGCGCGCCGCCCCGCGCCGCGCAAAAAAACGTTATAGAAATAGAAATACTTTATTAAGACATCTTACAAAAGAACCATACTTAAAATACTATAATAAACTATTAATAAGGTACTTAAACATTAGAAAACAATACTTCTACAAAAAGGTTCAACAATTTGTTGTACCTACCTATAATTTTACGGTAGTTTAGATTTTTCAAGCAAGCAAGTTAAAGAGTCATTACCACCCGCGCTAGTGTAACACTGTGTTACGGCGTGGTAGCGATTCTCAACACAATCAAAGAAACTCGTAAATATACAATACATATATGCACTAAACGAATAAATATAGCTAAGTATGTTTAATAATTTAGCCCGAATTAAATAATCCTGTGTTTCGGGCGACAGTAGTGCTAATCTATTCTTACAATTTTATAATTATATAATAAAAAAACACTATTATTTTTATTTACAAAGAAAATTACATACAAATAAAAAAACAAATTAGAACTAGTACCTATTTACAATTGAAATAATTAAGGTAACTGCAGACTGTTGCACACAATCTACAGGTAGCTCAACTGATCCATATTTTATTATTATATACGGTAGATGTGATAGACTGTTCACTATAAACTATAAAAAATAAAAATAAATAGTTTATTATACTGACTGCAATCTATAAAAAATAAAAATAAATAGTTTATTATGCTGACTGTACAAACTTAAGAAAATAAAAGAAATATCTGGCGGAACGCATCAGCATTACCATACGGGGCGGCGGGCCAATACAGCCAGCGTCATGGGGACGCTTCCGACTGGTATTAATATGGATCAGTTGAGCTACCTGTAGATTGTTTGCAAGAGTCTGCAGTTAGCTTAATTGTTTCAATTGTAAATACTAGTTCTAATTTGTTTTTATTATTGAATTGTAATTTTCTTTGTCAATAAAGGCTTCGTTTATTAGCTATTGGCATTAGATTTTCGGAAACAAGAGTGGGTAGGAAGATTTAGCAATCATTTTATAGTATGTATTTCTTCTCAAGCTTAGATTTATTGTGCTTGAACTTTTTATCTAGATCAGCTTTAGGCATTGAGAAGAATAAAATAATTTAAACATGAAAGAGAAATAATATCATAAGATTCGCATTCAAATGTTGTTTGAAGGCTACATCAGATTAATTTTATCACGAGACTAATCTGATTTAATTTTAAGTTTATATAAAAATAATTTTGAAAATACAATTGTGCCCTGGATTTATTAACAAAATGGTTATAAAAATGTTACTTCTAAATAAACCCTTTCAAAATATGAACCTGAAAAATAACACCGACTCATGAGATAAAACAGATTTAAACAAAACCTGACCTGAACTCATTTATAATTCATTTCATAACGAAATAGCTATTGTTATAAATACGTTAATATTCAGGCGATTAACGAATTACCATATTCTGCCCACTTTTGGTCTAAAAACTCAAAGCATTCGCGAGAATGAATTATAAAACAATTTCGATAACAGTGAAAAAGTCAACACAGAGCAAATCGAAATGTTTGGTTCGTTGCCTAATTAAATTGAGGGAGATTGCGGGTTCGATTCCCGCCTTGGGACAAATGTTTGTACGATCTGCAAATATTTGTTCCGGGTGTTCTGGGTATTATATGTATAATAAAAAATATCTATCTATATACTTTATTGTGTTAAGTATATCAGTTATCTAGTACCCATAACACAAGCTCTGCTTAGCTTGGGGCTAGATGATGCTGTGTGGATTGTCCAGCATTTTTTATTTATTAATCAGTTCCGATGGAATAGAAATAATCATAAAACGTTTCAACATAGAAACAACGCGTGCGAAACCGCGGGCAGAAACTATGTATAATAAAAAATATCTATCTATATAGTTTATTGTGTTAAGTATAACAAGCGTCTAGTTCCCATAACACAAGCTCTGCTTAGCTTGGGGCTAGATGATGCTGTGTGGATTGTCCAGCATTTTTTATTTATTAATCAGTTCCGATGGAATAGAAATAATCATAAAACGTTTCAACATAGAAACAACGCGTGCGAAACCGCGGGCAGAAACTATGTATAATAAAAAATATCTATCTATATAGTTTATTGTGTTAAGTATAACAAGCGTCTAGTTCCCATAACACAAGCTCTGCTTAGCTTGGGGCTAGATGATGCTGTGTGGATTGTCCAGCATTTTTTATTTATTAATCAGTTCCGATGGAATATAAATAATCATGAAACGTTTTAACATAGAAACAACGCGTGCGAAACCGCGGGCAGAAACTGGTTTACAGTATTAGTATTTCAAGCTTACAGGATTTTGAAGCTTAACCTGGGATGCTACAGCTGGGCAAGGGTGAGCTTTGATAATGATTGAATGAATAAACGAAATTCATATTGTCGTTTTATTAAATATCGAAAAGTACAAAAGAATTAGGTATTCCGATTAGTTAAATGTTATCAGATGGCTATCCAAATTTAATTATTTTTTGATTGGAAAAAACGTGGGTAGTGTTTCGTTTTTGCATTTTATATCATTTAAATTTTCATTTTGTATATCTTTATGTTCAGATTTAAAATTAATCTGGGTAGGTATTTTTTTATAATACCAACTGTTCTACGATTTTTCCTGCGGTAATGAGAATCCTTCACAAACAACATTTTTGATTTCTAAGTACGTATAGAAGCGGATGCGCTGTAACAGTCTGAGCATTTAGTTTTCTAAAATGATTTAAATCCATCAAATAATGACGAATTTATTAAAGTTTTCTTTTCGTGCGACGACGTTTCAAAACGCGCGTTAGAACGATTGCGAAGCTTCACTTGGGATTATGTCGTCACGAGGCATCTCGTGTCGTCGAGTTTGGGGGGTTTTAGTTCACGCAAAATTCCCCTTTTTTGGGTGGTCACTTTCAGTGTAGTGATGTTTGAGTGCTGCTAGGTAAACCTAACAGCGATAATAGTATGAACTGGAGAGAAACTTTATATTTCAGCACCAACTAAGTATGGATCAGTTGAGCTACCTGTAGATAGTCTACGGCTTAGCTCAATTGTCTCAATTTGTAAATACTAGTTCTAATTTGTTTCTATTATTTGATTGTAATTTTCATAACTAAATTAGGTACATACTAAGTATTTCGTATTTAAATATTTGATAACACAAAACTTATATAATACATTCAGGCGTTACTTTGCGGAAATCCATTGTAAATATAAGGAAAAAAGACATCTAGTAAAAACCCGGGAAAAAAAATTTTTACGTATTTGTTACTAAATATCTTTTGTCCTTATATTACAAAACTTTCTATACGGCCTTATGAAGATATTCAGATAATTTTTAACGAAAAAAATACTATCTCTGAATATGACAGTCAACCAGACAAAAATGTAATAACAACCAAGTTGCTAGTTAAATGATAACGACGCTCGTATAAAGCTAAGCTAGGCGTAGCGACGTTGATGGAATAAATGAATAATGCATGTGTGAAGCGGATTACGTACTGTCGACACAAAATTCATATACGCGTTCAAAATACCTACGTAAATTCATTTGCGGACATGAAATTGTTAGGGAGTGAAAACTCATATAATTCTAACTTTTGGTATCGTCCGCGTGCGACTGGACCTTCACATAGTAAATATTTTTCGTCATATTTCTAGTATTATCCGCGCGATGTCAAAATGGGATGGAACTTTGTCAAAATATATTTTTTTACTTGTTGCTGTAGGTACTGGGTAATTGAAGAGTTACCTCCGTCTGGAGCAATTGAAGTCACAGATCATAATAAATGTAGGAAGTGATAATCTTATCATTCAGCTCGTTCATTCGATTGGAATAAAGTTTACTAAAATGTATTAAATCAACTAGTTATTCGATTGGAACAAAATGCAGTTCGAGCTCTATTCTGTTCAACTAAGGGTGATGTTCTTAAAAGATGATGGAAATTAGCTGCTTTGTCTGTTCACTTTGACACATATTGTTTAAAAACTTCTTGACAGAAGGTTTTTCGTACTGTTCTATACGGGCAGCCTTTGGGCTAGCTAAAAGACCGCTCAGGACTCTGCGTGTAGGTACAATATAATGAAGACTTCTGGATGTTGTTGGGGCTGCCCCGCTTCTGCAGCGCATCCCCCAGGCTTTCACGCCATCATCCGCAAGAAAACCGCCTGGCTGCTGCGCAGAACATGGAGCAGTACCAACACAATCCTACAGGTTGTAGGCAGTAAGTTTGCTTCGCCCATCATGCAGTGTTTCAACGGGATCCTAACTCTTTAGACTTCTTAGGTTGGGATTCTGTTGAATTGCTGCTCAACTCTAAACTCTAAATTGTAACTTTGTATTTTTATTTTATGTTTTGGTTTAGATTTTATGTAAAATTTTTTGTACTGTGTTGTTTATGAACTAATGTCTAAATAAACAAACTTATTATATCTATTTATTTATTTATAAACGTAAACTATTATTAAATGTAATCGTACGATATTTTCGAAGAACACGTGCATAAATCAGAGTGGAATAAGTACCTACCACCTGTTAATAAAGTGGAACAGTAAGAAAAAGAAAGAAATAAATAATGTTGGACAATTTATACAAAATTATCTAGCCCTAATGGAAATGGATATTATCATTTGTTTTCATCTGTTTTAACCTAAAACAACTTTAACCCCTCAAACCCATTACGATATTCTAACGACTACGTTTATTAACCTCAATTTCAAGACCCGCGGCATGATGTCGGTTAGAAACAATGACTTGATAAAATCTTTATTTAACATGAAATATTTTATGATTATGCGAAAATTATGGTGTGTGTTGCGCTTCGTTTAAATTATTCCACCAAGCTAACCAAAACGTTTCCGTTTCGTAGGTACCCAAATAAACGTGATTAATTATTGTGAAATGTTTAACTAAATGTGTTCTGATCGCGTTATTTTTAACAGCCTTAATTATCCCATAGCTGGGCAAAGGGCCCATTCGTTCTGATTGCTTAAATAAAAAAAAACGGTTATGTGCATGAAGACGAAAACAAGCCCATAGTATACAATATTATCTTATCACCCGGTCAAAATATCTGTGCACCTCGTGCCAAATATTTTGTATGGCGTGAGGTGCACAGATATTGTAAGTATCTAGAGAGCTAATCGTATCCCAATAGCTGGGCAAAGTTTCTCACCATCCACCAAGTACCCAATATGGTATAGAAAGACCTTTAATCAAAATAATAAAGGAGAAATAGTATATAATATAATAAAATAAATAAAATTGTAAAATAAATAAATAAATCTCGTACACATAACAGAAGCTCTTTGGGGCCTGATGATGCTGTGTGAAAATGACCATCATTGATTATTTATTTTAAAGCTTTTGATGGTTTTAGTTCGAATTTGCCCGTGAACGTTTAGATTGAATGAACACATTTTTTGTTTAGGGACCACGTGAACGAGCGAGTGCTTCGAAATCGAAATGGTCATTCCTTGTATGGCCCTTGTATGGTTAGCTATTGTAAAAAATAGTAAACAATTTTCACAGCCACAGCAATTTTCTGGTTTCTACTAGTATAGTATCTATACCATATAGGTACCTGATTTAACCTGTAATGACGGACTAAAAGCTACCACGACGACGCGACGACGTCGAGAAAATGCATTCTACAGCGAACCAAGTGACTTCAGTCTGAGTTTAGTTCAAGTTTATAAAGTTGACCTAGCAGATCAAGTTACCCTTTCTGTTCAAGTTCACTCTTAAAGGGAATGGAAGACAGGAAGTTGGCGCAAGGTCAGGAGCAGGACCAACGGCATAACGTGTTTTCCGAGGCATGGGGGTGTACATAGCCTCGGAAAGCATGTCTACCATCCCATCGAATTATGAGAGCGAGGGAATAGACAGTGTTACTGTGTTTGCGCACCCACTTGTGCACTATAAAAATGTCCTGCGCACATTATTGTCTGGTCTTTGTCACCGCTGGCCACGTGGCCAAAATTCAGCTAGAAGGACTTCATCATCTCTATCGAGAAATCAAACTGAGGGCTCAGGAAACACCACGTTAAAAATCTACGACGATACCGGTTTGAATAGACTGCGAAGTTCGTAATATTTCTATTGATGCAGAATCAATCTTCCCTGTTCACGGTTGAATTTCAATTGCTAATAGCTCGTGCTTGGATATGTAGCTTCGGTTTCAGTTTCAATGGATCTATTTGAATTTCCATTATGAATGTTCTTCATAAATTCTCTTTGTCTTCATTCACTTTCAAGGGTTAACTCGGTTTTTAGGGTCCAAATAGCCATGCCCTTTTAAAAAAAACTGTATTATTTCAGACAGTACAAAATATATATATAATAATTAATAATAAATCAAAAAATATTGAAAACGTCTTATAGTACACATAAATACATAGACTACATAAATTTCATAAAAAGATAAAAAACGGTAAATTAACAATTAGCGGCTTCTTATGAAAACTACCCTCAAAACGTCAATTATATAATACCTAGTATCTCCCTGCGGCTTCGCATGCGTTGTTTCTATGAAAACGCTTATAAGTTATTTATATCCCTTGCGAACAGCTTTATGGAATTAAAAATTCTAGAGCCAGGCTTAGAGCTCCTCCACCTCCACAGCATATTATTGGTCCATTGCTAGACCCAGGCCTCCCCCTAATGAGCGCCTTGTTGGCTTTTATCTCACGGAGGGATAGTGCCCATAATCCCCACGCTGGGCATGCGCGTTGGGGATCGCAGCTCGGTGGTAGAATTGTTCTGCAGGGGGCGCTGCTGCCCGCCCCCGGTGGATATCCCTTAGTCGCCTCTTACGACACCCGCGGGAAGAGTTGGGATGGTGCAAATTCTAAGCCGGCACCACACAGCAAAGCTTAGGGCTACATCTATGCAAAACTTCATCCCGATCCTTTCAGTAGTGGTGGCGTGAAGTGGTAACAGAGATCCATACATTCATACAAACTTTCGCATTTATGATATTAATGTGATATGATTGTCTGATTATCATTTAGAAGTAAGTAAAAAAATTGTAAGTATTTGGTAGCTAGTAGTAAGTTTTTGTTAGAATTAGGTAAACTCTTTCAAAAACTTTTGTTTGCTAACTGAAGTGGACCTAAAAGCCTTAACATAATGTTACTCTACAAAAAATTTAAGTTGGTAGCTACATTAAGCTATTACAGACTTACGAACATTAAATTCGTCGCTTATGTAATCACATTTATAAACCAAACGTAATTCCGTGTTAACCGAATTAATCGAATTGGTAACATCCTCTTTACGAATAACCCGTAAAGGTGAACACACACCTTTCCGAGAACAAAGGAACCCACCGAGAGAACCGAAGGATTCGAATTTTGGAATTCGTTGTATGAAGTCGTGTGAAACCGCCTACACTTTTTCGCGTAGAGTTTGACGAATAAATAAATAATAAAGCTGGACGAGGACCTTTTTTATAGAACTTTATTCAGCTTAAAAAAAGGTGAACTGCAAAATACAAATACAGATAAAGTTGTGCAATGGACGGCCTTATCGCTGGAACCTTTTGGTTTTAGGGCCTTCGCGCTACCGAGGTCGTCCGTCAGTTATTGAATTGTCAGAATTGAATTGTTGAGAATTGAACTCAGAATTGAGTTTCAATGCGATTCGTTGAACTCCTTCAGCTTATTCAGTTTGGATAGATGTACGTTCACCTTAAACACTGCTCAAGAAGTAATGAAACTGTCGCAGAGAGTTATAAAAGTTGTGCGTTAATGTCTGTTTTGATAAAAAACTTTTCTTTGTCTAACTTTCCAAACTAAAAAGATATTTAGGGACAATCTTATAAAGATTTACAAAAGGAATTTTGTCAAGAATCCATAGCCAGTAAATTAAGGAGTCAGCATCATCATTATCAACGTCAGTGGAAGGTTTTTTGTTTTGATCGGACTGCACCTAGTCGAACGCGGAAGTGTAGTGTGTCGTAACGTGCACTCTAAAGGGCTCCATACACTATTGGAACGCCACGCGACCCTATAAAACGCCATGCGTGTCGAAATGAATCAAATCGTATAATTATCTATGACCAGAATCACATTACGATGCGACGAAACGTCGTCGGTTGTTAACAATGTAATTATGGTCATAGAAAATTCATAAGATTTGATTCACTTCAACACACATCGCGTTTTGTTGGGCCGCGTGGCGTTTTAATAGTGTGTGGAGCCCTTTAGAATTGCTAAGGAGGATCATGCAAAGATACAATAAGATTTCATTGTTATTGCTGTCAGTAACACAACTCTGCGGACTCTACACAACAAACCCACCAACGCCGCCGACATAGCCCGGCGACTTGTAGCAATATTTCGGAGTACCAACATTTCAGGCCGTCGACAGAGTATTGTCAAATTGGACGCCGCCGCCGACCAAACGGCCGGGCTGAGTTGGCAGGCTGTGTCGGCGGGCCGGTGACTTTGGTGTGTAGGTGTGTGTGACTTTGGTGTGTGTGACCTTTAGACCTCATGTATTATTACTGTATATCAAAGGCGAAGGCTCCGTTTGCAAAATCCATACTTCGATACTACAACATAAATTCGAAAGAATTGTCTGGTTGTCTGTTTGTTACCTTTTCAAGCCTAAACGGCTGAACGGATCTCAATGCTATTGTGCATGGAGGAAAACAGAATCCCGAGAACGGACATTAGGCAAATAAAAAGCGCATGCAAAGTCGTGAATACATCGCGAGACCACGACTCGGCAAACGTAGTGTAGGAAGCCCTCCGGCCAGGTGGGATTCCTGCGAAAGACTGGAGGCAGATGCAGGATGCGGCAAGCTGAAGACCGGGCGCTATGGCGCTCATTAGAGGTGGCTTATGCCAGTTGACTAAGATAGGTTGATGATGATGATGATGCGAAGCTGCGGCAGCTACTAAGAAATATATATCCCTAACTGGTTGTGAAGCTTAGTAACGTACCGCACCGAAAGCCTATAAAACCTAAGCTGTAACCCTTCAACCAAAAGATTCATCTAATTTAACGTTCTCAGTGTAGTAAAACTTTCACAAACAACTTCTAGCTATTGCTCCAGTGCTAACGAAGAAACAAGTAGGTTCCCATCTTAAATGTTGAGACTTGCTCCGTGTTTTGTATAGTTATGACGAGGAATTATGTGTTTCAAGGACTTACCTTCGTTAGGGTGCTATCTAGAGAGAAAGTGGTGCCCCCGTAGATAAAGATACAGATTCATTTATTTAATTACCTAATTTATAAGCTTTCTTAGGATTAGGTAGTAAGTCAGAGAGTTTCCACTGAAGACAGTACCTAGTTCCCTTTTCGAATAAACTAAAGTAAAGGTAAACATTTTGTTGTTGAGCTAGCTACCAGCAGATTGTTTGCAACAGTCTGCAGTTAGCTTAATTGTTTCAATTGTAAATACTAGTTCTAATTTTTTTTTATTCATCATCATCATTATCATTAACCTATCTTAGTCCACTGCTGGACATAGGCCTCCCCCAATGAGCTGATGTGATGTGATGTGATGTTGTTTTTATTATTGAATTGTAATTTTTTTTTTGTTTTTATTTATTAATAAGTTTAGGTTGCCACAGAACAGACGTACTCGTACTTTGCAAAATAAGGCCCGTTTTATGAAAGCGTGCTCAGACACCGATCAATGCTTGAGTAAACATCAACAAACATACACATGCAATACACAAACACACACTACTCACACGCTAAGATGTTGGTGAAGTTAGCAGAGCATCTTCCAGCAGAGCATAAATAAATTAGAGTTCTGTTCGCATGCAGGTGAGTTCTATAGTTCCTGATACTTTTCAGGAATAGTTCTGGCGTTTTTACATAAAAAAATTGTAGAGAAATTATGCTCTGCTAACTTCGCGTAGCAGAGCATTTTCCAGGAATCGATAAAAAAAATACCTATTTATAAGCCTTCACTTATTATAAACAGTTCCTGGTGGTTTTCAAAAATAGTTCCGGTGTTTATACAACATTATACTTAATTTAAAGATATGATCAAGTACATTTCTGTTCGAGTCGGAGTCGTGACACAATATTCCTTAGACCTACGCAAACCACGGTCCATACAGATTGCATCGAGTTTAAGATGAAAATAGGTTCGTTCTTATGTTTTTGATACATTTTGATAACCCAACTCCTGAAAATTTTATTCAAAAAGGTCATGAACAAGTTTAAAAATCAGAGTGATTTTTCGTCGAAATTGTAAAGTTTCAAATACCTGTAGAGTAGGTTTTATCAGAGTTCTATTGGCGTGCATCGAGTTACAGACAAACAAACGTCCGTTCTTATAATTTTGTAACATTTTAGTAGCAGATCTTCTAAAATTTTCATGAAAACGATATATAAAAAATTTTGAAATATGTGATATGTGCGTCGAATATGTATAGCTTCAAACAACAGTAGATCCAGTTTTATCAGAGTTTTAATCGCATGGTTCGCGTATCAGATATCAAAATGTTCGTTATTATGATTTTTTTATAAATAAGAAGCATGAAACATGAAATTTTCATGATAACCGTCTTCGAAAAGTGACAAAATCTGTGATATATGTAAATTTGTATAGATCCAAACACCTGTAAAACAGTTTTGATAAGAGGTTTCGTGCAATAAAAAGAAGACAAAACAAAGGTTTGTTCTTATGATTTTATAACTTTTCAGAAGGGGAACTTCTCAAATTTTCATGAAAAAAGTCTCAGTAAAATGTCAAAATCTGCGATGCGTGCGTTGAATTTGTATTGATCCAAAAACATTTAAAGCTATTTTTATTAGAGTTCTATTAGCGTGCATTGCGTTGCAAACGGAGAAAAAACCATTCTTATGATTTAGGTACATTTCAGAAGTAGAACGACTGCAACTTTCATGCAATCGTACATAGAAAAATGACAGAATCTATGATATTTTCGTCGAAAGTGTACAAATTCAAACACCAGTAGAGCTAGTTTGATAAGAGTTCTAATCGCATGCATCTAAATTAAGAAGAACACAGGTCTAAACTTATGATTTTACAACATTTTATTAGTAGTACACATAAAACTTTCATGAAAACGGTCTTTGAAAAATGTCAAAATATGATATTTTGTCGAAAGTGTAAAGATTCAAACATCAGCAGAGACAGTTTCATCGAAGTTCTGATCGCATGCATCTAGATTTAGAAGGACATAGGTCTGTTCTAATGATATTATAACATTTTAGAAGCAGAACACTTAGAACTTTCATGAAAACGGCCTCTGAAAAACGTCAAAAACTAGGAAATGTTTGTCGAATATGTATAGATTCAAACACCCGTAGACCCAGATTTATAAGAGTTCTAATCGTATGCATCACGTTTCAGGCTAACAAGGATTAGTTTGTATAAATTTGATACATAAAAGAAGTAGAACTCCTGAAACTTTCATGCAAAAGCACTTAAAAAAATTCAAAAATTTATGATATTTTCGTCAAAGTGAAAAGATTCAAACTCCAGTAGAGCCAATTTTGGTGGAGTTCTAATCGCATGCATCTAGAATTAGAAGAAAACTGGTCAATTCTTATGATTTTATACTTAATAAGAAGCAGAACACTTAGAACTTTAATGAAAACGGCCTCTGAAAATCGTCAAAACCTAGGAAATGTTTGTCGAATATGTATAGATTCAAACACCCGTAGACCCAGATTTATAAGAGTTCTAATCGCATGCATCACGTTTCAGGCTAATAAGGATTATTTTTTATGTATTTGATACATTCAAGAAGTAGAACTCCTGAAACTTTCATGCAAAAGCACTTAGAAAAATACAAAAATTTCTGATATTTTCGTCAAACTTAAAAGATTCAAACTCCAGTAGAGCCAGTTTTGGTAGAGTTCTAATCGCATGCATCTAAAATTAGAAGAACACAGGTCTAAACTTATGATTTTATAACATTTTAGAAGCAGAACGCTTGAAACTTTCATGAAAACGTACCTAGAAAAATTACAAATCTATGATATTTTAATCGAAAGTGTAGAGATTCAAACTCCAGTGGAGCCAGTTTTGGTAGAGTTCTAATCGCATGCATCTAAAATTAGAAGAACACAGGTCTAAACTTATGATTTTATACTTAATAAGAAGCAGAACACTTAGAACTTTCATGAAAACGGCCTCTGAAAATCGTCAAAAACTAGGAAATGTTTGTCGAATATGTATAGATTCAAACAACCGTAGACCCAGATTTATAAGAGTTCTAATCGCATGCATCTGGTTTCAGACGTACAATGGTATGTTCTTATAATTTTGATGCATTTGAGAAGCAGTACTCATGAAATTTTTATGAAAACGTACTCAGAATAATTAGGACAGAATCTAAGATATTTTCCTCGTAAGTTTAAAGTTTCAAACACCGGAGTTCTATCGCCTGCATCGGGTTAAAGACAAACATAGGTCCGTATAAATGATTTTGTAGCATTCTAAAAGCATAATTCTTGAAGTTTTTATGAATACGGTTTTCGAAACCTGAGATTTGTTTGGAAAATCTGTGATATTATAATAAATCTCAATCTTTGCATTACCCAAGACCAATGTTATAAAATCATAAGTTTAGACCTGTGTTCTTCTAATTTTAGATGCATGCGATTAGAAATCTACCAAAACTGGCTCTACTGGAGTTTGAATCTTTTCAGTTTGACGAATATATCAGAAATTTTTAAATGTTTCTAAGTGCTTTTGCATGAAAGTTTCAGGAGTTCTACTTCTTAAATGTATCAAATACATACAAACTAATCCTTGTTAGCCTGAAACGTGATGCATGCGATTAGAACTCTTATAAATCTGGGTCTACGGGTGTTTGAATCTATACATATTCGACAAACATTTCCTAGGTTTTGACGTTTTTCAGAGGCCGTTTTCATGAAAGTTCTAAGTATTCTGCTTCTTAATAAGTATAAAGTCATAAGTTTATACCTGTGTTCTTCATATTCTAGATGCATGCGATTAGAACTCTACCGAAATTGGCTCTACTGGAGTTTGAATCCTTTCACTTTGACGAAAATATCATAAATTTTTGTATTTTTCTAAGTGCTTTTGCATGAAAGTTTCAGGAGTTCTACGTCTTTTATGTATTTAATACATTAAAACTACTCTTTATTAGCCTGAAACATGATGCATGCGATTAGAACTCTGATGAATCTGGGTCTACGGTTGTTTGAACCAATACATATTCGACAAACATTTTCTCGTTTTTGATGTTTTTCAGAGGCCGTTTTCATGAAAGTTCTAAGTGTTCTGCTTCTTAATAAGTATAAAGTCATAAGTTTATACCTGTGTTCTTCTAATTCTAGATGCATGCGATTAGTACTCTTCCATAATTGGCTCTACTGGAGTTTGAATCCTTTCACTTTGACGAAAATATCATAAATTTGTGAATTTTTCTAAGTGCTTTTACATGAAAGTTTCAGGAGTTCTACATCTTAAATGTATCAAATACATACAAACTAGTTCTTGTTAGCCTGAAACGTGATGCATGCGATTAGAACTCTTATAAATCTGGGTCTACGGGTGTTTGAATCTATACATATTCGACAAACATTTCCTAGGTTTTGACGATTTTCAGAGGCCGTTTTCATTAAAGTTCTAAGTGTTCTGCTTCTTAAATGTTATAATAACATTAGAACAAACTTATGTTCTTCTAACTCTAGATGCATGCGATTAGAACTCTACCAAAATTGGCTCTACTGGAGTTTGAATCTTTTCACTTTGACGAAAATATCATAGATTTTTGAATTTTTCTAAGTGCTTTTACATAAAAGTTTCAGGAGTTCTACTTCCTTAATGTATCAAATACATACCAACTAATCCTTGTAAGGCTGAAACGTGATGCATGCGATTAGAACTCTTATAAATCTGGCTCTACGGGTGTTTGAATCTATACATATTCGACAAACATTTCCTAGGTTTTGACGATTTTCAGAGGCCGTTTTCATGAAAGTTCTAAGTGTTCTGCTTCTTAAATGTTATAATATCATTAGAACAGACCTATGTCCTTCTAAATCTAGATGCATGCGATCAGAACTTCGATGAAACTGTCTCTGCTGATGTTTGAATCTTTACACTTTCGACAAAATATCATATTTTGACATTTTTCAAAGACCGTTTTCATGAAAGTTTTATGTGTACTACTAATAAAATGTTGTAAAATCATAAGTTTAGACCTGTGTTCTTCTTAATTTAGATGCATGCGATTAGAACTCTTATCAAACTAGCTCTACTGGTGTTTGAATTTGTACACTTTCGACGAAAATATCATAGATTCTGTCATTTTTCTATGTACGATTGCATGAAAGTTGCAGTCGTTCTACTTCTGAAATGTACCTAAATCATAAGAATGGTTTTTTCTCCGTTTGCAACGCAATGCACGCTAATAGAACTCTAATAAAAATAGCTTTAAATGTTTTTGGATCAATACAAATTCAACGCACGCATCGCAGATTTTGACATTTTACTGAGACTTTTTTCATGAAAATTTGAGAAGTTCCCCTTCTGAAAAGTTATAAAATCATAAGAACAAACCTTTGTTTTGTCTTCTTTTTATTGCACGAAACCTCTTATCAAAACTGTTTTACAGGTGTTTGGATCTATACAAATTTACATATATCACAGATTTTGTCACTTTTCGAAGACGGTTATCATGAAAATTTCATGTTTCATGCTTCTTATTTATAAAAAAATCATAATAACGAACATTTTGATATCTGATACGCGAACCATGCGATTAAAACTCTGATAAAACTGGATCTACTGTTGTTTGAAGCTATACATATTCGACGCACATATCACATATTTCAAAATTTTTTATATATCGTTTTCATGAAAATTTTAGAAGATCTGCTACTAAAATGTTACAAAATTATAAGAACGGACGTTTGTTTGTCTGTAACTCGATGCACGCCAATAGAACTCTGATAAAACCTACTCTACAGGTATTTGAAACTTTACAATTTCGACGAAAAATCACTCTGATTTTTAAACTTGTTCATGACCTTTTTGAATAAAATTTTCAGGAGTTGGGTTATCAAAATGTATCAAAAACATAAGAACGAACCTATTTTCATCTTAAACTCGATGCAATCTGTATGGACCGTGGTTTGCGTAGGTCTAAGGAATATTGTGTCACGACTCCGACTCGAACAGAAATGTACTTGATCATATCTTTAAATTAAGTATAATGTTGTATAAACACCGGAACTATTTTTGAAAACCACCAGGAACTGTTTATAATAAGTGAAGGCTTATAAATAGGTATTTTTTTTATCGATTCCTGGAAAATGCTCTGCTACGCGAAGTTAGCAGAGCATAATTTCTCTACAATTTTTTTATGTAAAAACGCCAGAACTATTCCTGAAAAGTATCAGGAACTATAGAACTCACCTGCATGCGAACAGAACTCTAATTTATTTATGCTCTGCTGGAAGATGCTCTGCTAACTTCACAGACACCACGCTAAGTAGGTAGATTTGTTGCCCGGACTCTTATGAGACCGCTGCCCTCAGAAACACCTAACAAAACACACACACTCACTACACAAGCATTCACTGCACCCACTACTCAACCCGCACTAACTTGCACATGTACCACACAACATTCTTGAACTTACAATAGAATAAAGTTTACAGAAACCTACCCTCAACAAATTATGTAAAATTGTTGTTCATGTTTCTAATAGGATTATTATTGTGAAATGTTTTGTAATAACCTATTGTTTTAACTCATACTGTATATTAAGGAAGAGCGTTACCTCCTAATACAGGTACTATTTATATACTTAAAAGGAGGTCTCGAACACTGAACTATGTACAAAGTAACTTAAGAGAATGATTAGTAAACATTTTGTATTTGTATTTGTATTTTGTAACGATTATCCATAGAACGTTACTCAAGCATAGATCGATGACTGAGCAAGCTTTCATTATACCGAGCATAAAAGTCCTTAACAATAAGTATAATTTTAAAAAATAGGTAATAGTTTTATTTATTTATTTTATTTATTTATTCAAGTATGACTTACAGAATTACATATGTTTAGTTTAGTTGGTTTTCGTGATCCGTAGGTATTCAAAGAGACGGTCTCTTTATAAAGCCTACGCCACGCCGTCACATCGTCTTATATCTTTAGTTAGCCGTTCGTTGTTTTTTTTTGTAGAACACGTGTTTGGCCTCTACTCTCTACCACAAATAATTTGAAATAAATATTTAAAAAACGTTTAACTTGGCCGGTTTTTGTGTAATGTTTGCAATTTTAATAAAAGAGACGTGAGCCACTTTTACACAATGTAGCCCCATAAGAAGAACAACGTTGCTTACATTTTACTTCACCAGAAAAGCTAAATCTTGTAGATAGAATTTACGAAGCAAGATTGTAAAGCTCGCGAAACGTAGTAATACCAGTATTAAGCGAAATAATAACTTTTCTTACATCTGCCGGGTTTGAAGATTACTCGGCTTTTTGAACGAAATGCTCGACGCGGTTCAAGCATAATTGTACAAGATTGTTTTTCAACAATGATGAGGTAGAGTTTGCGTTGTCATGTTTCAAACAAAGGCGTTTTAATATTATTTTGCGCGATATCAAGACTTCCAAATCAAACCAAATATAAAAGTTGATAAAGTCAGTAAAAGAGCTAATTTATAAGTCAGTATAAAGAAACAAACTTTTGCTTAGCTCTCGAAAGTTAAGCCGTGATAAAACTAAATCGCCTCCAAATATCTTTTATTCGCATAAATATCTGCGAAAACGGTCCGAACGTATAATGAGACGAGGGTCTACACATCCTGAATACACGGTAAATAGTCGATCCAACTAATCCGTCTTTTAAATATTGAGCAATTTTATTTATGTTAGTCTTATAAATCTTCACGATCCCTCTAGAATTATTAAGTTTTAGTAAATAGTATTATACAATTAATACTGTGTGTAGTGGAAGGTAAATTGTAGAACTAATGATAGCGTTGAAAAATACTAAGTTTATTACGATTCTCTCTAGCCACCTTCCAGCTCGCTAGAATTTAATATTTAAGGGTCATCCCAACCGCATCAGTTTTGGTTTACTGCCATTAACATTAGGTTTTATAAATTAGTTACCTCGGTACGCGCATAAAAGATACATGCACAATTCCCTTAGACTACGAGAACGATGCCACGAGCAACCGAAGTGTACTACTTATTGAAACATAATAACAACATTATAAATAAATTGTAAATACATATTAAGTACTAAAGAAAATAACTAAGAAAGTCATGGCTAATTTTATGTTCTGTTAATATTTTGACCAGTGTCCCACTTGAAGTCACGTAAGTCACACGCATTTCATTTCCGTGTCGGTTTGAATCTCCAACCATGTACCAATACTTTTATCGGTCTTCAACAGAAATAGCTGTAATCTATGTATTATATATTTCTATTGAATGAATGCCTTTCAACTCCCATTTATTCTGAATTAGTGTACTTATCTGGTATAGGCACGATGATGGAACTTTTTTCCGTTTACTGGCTTAAGTATGTCTTTTGTTGAGAATCAGTAAATACAGCGGGAATTAATTTAAGCCAATGGACGTAAATAATAAATTCTGTAGGCCAAGTACGGGGATTGTGGTCTAGGATAGAATAGACAATAATGACATCGCATCGTCTTACATTGCGTACATTATTGAAGTTGAAGGAATTAATTTCAAGTAATTTACGCATTCGATGACAAGGTGACGTAATTTTTCTTTTTCATCCTAGACAACAATCCCCGTGCTTGCCTTACAGGCGTTACTTTGCGGAAATCCACTTTTGCGCGAAAACGTTACTAAATATTTTGAATCCTAACATTTTCCAACGGACGCACGTAGTAGGTAAAACCTACTAAATAAAGGTAATGTACAGAATGCTTTAAACTATCTTTATTGAAACAGTTTAGTTATTTTTAACCGACTTAAAAAAAAGAAGAATGTTGTAAGTTCGGCTGTATGTATGTTTTTAGGACACACTTTGGACAAAGCGTCTTCTAAGTACGTACCTACACCAAGGGGATGATGTCTTGTCTAATTGCCAAAATGAACTACAGACAAAACCAGTGGTAGGTTTAATATTGGTGATTTCCACTCCATCAGTTGACATTCATTCAGTCAGACATCAGTCATTTAATATGCAATGTTTATGTGACAGATTTGATTCTTATGATTGTCTCTAGCGATCGGTGACATAAAAATACAGGATATTATTTTTTAAGGTGTAAGTGGGTTCGATTACCGGATAAGGCCTGTAGTTTTTCAAAATGCTTTGAATGCAGCCTTACTTCTTTTCAAAAATAAATGAATGTTTATTTGCAGATAAATTGGCTGTTTTGAATATTTTGGGTACCTGCCCTCCAGGGAACGTTCGTTTGTACGACCCTGTCTAAGAATTTACTTCAAACCATATAGGTATATAAGTAAAATCTGTAGATATGGTACCTTCTCCCAGCGCTTATTCAACAACTGGCCTATGTTACAACTACACGCAAACATTATCTCACTGTTACATTTCCAATCTTGTACAATAAAATTTTAATAAACAAACACCCACCTCAGTCATAGTCATGACTGAGGTCCTAATTACACCTAATTTGAGCCTTCCACTTTCAAGAGGCTAGTACCTCATCTCCCCTTCTTTACTTATATCGATGCTTCAAACGTAGCAACGACGGCTGTTTCAAAATGTTTATTTTCACAATTGAATAAAAAAATAAAATAAGCGGTGACATTAGCTCCGAAACAAAAAGTCATAAAATATGCCGTAAAATAAAAGCACCCACCTTCATTTACTAAAGGTTTTAGGACGCTATGAAATCGGCCATTAACGCAATGTTGTTTCAGCCGAGAATATATCCTCTCATTAATTTTTGCTTCATTAAGTATTCTTTCCATGAAGGCTTATGATGGCTGAATACTGTATGACGGGATGGACTCTCGCAAACTGAATAAATTCTGAATGGAATAGTCTATTTTTTATGAGAAACTCTTGGTAAGTAGCGATCAGCTTAATTAGAGCTGTATAAGACGAAATACAGAGGTATGTAGTTATAAATTCTATGCGAATTGTTGTCTATCTATGTAAAAGAGTCTCTTGATAAAAAAGTACGAACATTAATTTATTCATTATCCCCCTTATTCATTATAGTCTGCTAAATTAAAGCATTGCTAATTCTCACTCATCTTCTTTTATTGACATACATAAGTCAGAGTGAGAAATAACACTGCTTAGCAACTGTTTTATGTTAGCAAATCATTATGAACAAGGGGGTTAACCACCAACGAAAGATAGCTACCCTTTATATATATATAAAAAAAAAACAGGAACAAAGTACTTATACTTACATTAAACATATACATAATTATGTAAAAAGCTTTATTCATTGATTAATACTTATATACCGGGATTTAGATAAATAGATAATTCTTTATTGTACTACACAAAGACAGAAAACAATACAGAAATAGATGCTAAGAGTAGACGAAGTACAAAGGCGGCCTTATCGCTATGGGCGATCTCTTCCAGGCAACCTTGGGATGGACTGGACATGTAAGAACAAAATAGACGGAGGGATTTATAACTCCTTCTTCAGAATGAAAAAAACTAGGCTTTACCGGCATCGATAGATGCACCCGAAATGTCCATAGTGATTTTTTCGCTTCGGCCATGGCCGTACAAATCTACTAGCGTCATTTATACGCGATCTTAGTGTTTCACGTCATAGTTTCTGTACCTTGTAGAGTACCGCTTTTTAGAGCGAGAACGTGGGGAAGGTTTTATGGCATAGTTCTTTTTTTAAATAACTAGATACCTACTTATATTTTCGGAACAGTTTGTGAATCTTTGAACAAAGCAGCATTCAATATTTGAAGTCAAAGTATATTAAACTGCTAAAGACTCATGGAAAATCCCATGTGGAAAGATAACATTGGATTTGAAATAAACCGCCAAGTGCGAGTTGACTTGTACACGTAGTGTTCCGTACCGTAAAAATCAGGCAACTTTTTCAAAGGATATCAAATTTTACTGGTTCGGAGACCCCTTTAAATTTACAACGTTATTATATTTTAAGTAGTTGTTGCTTCTACAGTTGAAGTTATAGCTATTTATAGGAAGTTTCATATGTCTACCTATTGTGATTCAAGAGATACATCCTTGACAAACGAAGAGCAAAAACTGCCAAAAAATCAATGTATGTTTATTTTAATTTTATTATTTGCTGTTAAAGAGGCATGAGAAATACACATTCTCTGAAAATTTTAACTGTCTACCAATTAAGGTTTACGAGATAGAGCTCTGTGACAGACGGACGGACGGACGGACAGCGGAGGCTTAGTAATAAGGTTTCGTTTCCCCTTCGAGTACGGAACCCTAAAAAGAACATTTTCAATCCGGCCATGGTCTGGCTTTCTGCGTTCAAGCGCGCTGTCAACTGTTTTGCCAGAGTAAACATTTTTTTGCCGGAAAATGCATATTTGATTTTATTTTTAAAATTGACAACCGGTTAGAATGGAGTTTGAATTTATAAACGTGGATGTTGGACTATGAAGCTCCGATTTGGCAGTCGGATTACAAAGTGGATAATCTAATAGACTGGGTTGTCCAAAATAAATTTTATAGCTTTTTGTAGCTGCAGGAAATATTTTTAAAACCACGATGTGGACATTCGTTACGTGGCATACGACCACGACAAAAGAAAAGTAGCAGATTAAATTTTGTAGCCCGACAAAGCACTTATTTTTCGTAGTCAACCTAAAAAAAAAACTTTCAAAAAGTTAGTCCATCGTTACCCCGTTTACCGGGAAACTCGAAAAGCCGCAATTAAAAAGTTAGCCCATGCATACTTCATTCACAGGTTTCCAACAGGTGTGCCAACCTAGCGAAAACAATTCACCCCGTTAATAAACTAGACAAAGTAATTCCGAAACAAATTAATGTTCTGTCCGTCGTCAGTCCGATCACACTGACAGTAATCAGGGCTGGATAGGTTTTCGGGTATTTGGAGCGTAAGGCCGAATAATTTGGTCCAGATTTCAAAGATCGAATCAACGCAAAAATGTGTAAGTGACCGTAAAACAAATATTTCACGGCACTTTGCTATCTGAATTTTAAATGCCTCCTAACATAACTTTGTATTCAACTTGTGAGCAAGAAAATTATTAAACAAACTCACAAATGTAACATTAAGTATCATCAACATTCTGAATCGCATTTGCACGAAATGTATGGTACATAACCATGTTGCTATGACTAATTAAATAAGATCAAACTATATAGTTTCATTACATCTGAGGAGTTATTATAATATGAATTAAGGAACATATTAATTAGTAAGTACCATGGTTAGTAGTTCTTTTTTAATATTTTTCGGCTTCCTTTCGGCTAACACTTTCCCAACATAAATAGCAAACAAGCTGATCAACCAATAAAGTGAGCGGTTGGCAGGAAACAGGGTGAGGCTCGTATAGTAGTATGATACCTAGAGAATACCTACTGATAGGAGAAAAAATAAATTCATCGATGCAAATTGATACAAATCTATTGTAGATCAAATTTGTTGTAAATTTTTAAGGAAGCTCTTTTATCAACAAAAAACTTTTTCAACATCATGAATGCAAATAAAAATAATAAATCTTTAGTCGGGTACTGACCGGCGTTACGGGCCGTAATGTAACGTATCACACAACGAGCATTCGTGCAGTCAGTTCGGGGAAACAAGGCGCTTGCAACAAACAACGAGACGGATTTTTGATGTGTCGTGCTCGCTGCGAATGTTACACCCCGTAACTCCGGTCAGCGCCCGGCTGTAATAGTACATTACGTCCAAGGTCTGAAATTGGTGGATAGCTGGCCGACGCGGCTGAAGATGGATGAAAGCGAAGCGAAGCGCAGGTACAGCTGGCCATCACAGCGCGGTCAGAATTGCAGCCCTTGATGGCTTGAAGGTTGAGGCCTTTATAGCGCGGACAGCAAGGGCTGCAATGATGACCAAGCTTGAAGGCCAAGACCATAGCAAGCTTAGCTTGAGGCTAGCTTATCGTGGCCAGCAGGGCAGTCATTGCGGACCGAGGCTTGTATAGTGCTTTACTCAAACAATGCGAGTAATTTAAAAGTCATTGAATTGGAGGATTCGTCGCTTGAAGAGTTCTTTCACAATTTATTCACGAAAATTGATTAGAGCGTATCATGCGAAAACTTTCACCGCGATGCTCTTTTGTCAGTTTCCCGCGTTTTCTTTTTTTATTCTAACCAGCCAGTGAAGCTCGTACTGCTCCGTATGCATAACACCTTCATGCACTTAACTATTATGAAAACAAAATAGAATTCGAAATTCGATATACATTACGGACCACAGCTGTCAGTAATATTATCACTGTCCGCCTGTTCGGGTAGGCCCGAAAGGTCGACTTTCCTCAAAGAAGGTTGTCGAAATAATCAGCAGATTACATGCTATGTTTAAGTAAATTACATTTTATACTCAATTTAATTTTATAGGTACATGCATGTAATTTAAAGCCCGTTTTTGTGCCTGTCCCACCTGTCTGTCTGATACTGTCTCTCACTGACTGAGCGAGATTGCTCTTGAGCGATAAGACCGGCAATTGTCACTTATAATTGTTTCATAGTTAAGAGTGCAATAAAATATTTTCTATCTGTCTAAAAATCATAACTTCGGAAAAACGCAATCAAGTCCTACGCCCTACATAAATATAATTTTCTTATCTGATTTATCCCCTCATTACCTTCATCATCCCTTCAATTTAAATACCTAAATTGGTAACCATTGAATGTACTTAAAACTTTTTTAAAACCGTGTTTCAACCGAACGTGTTTCACGAGAGTTTTGTAATCAAAAATGTCTCGAGCCAAACTGTTCTTGAAAATAAGCTTAAAAATACTCAACAGGGGATGACCAGACCTTTGTGTTAGAAGTCGGAGCAAAAAATCCATAAAAGTCCTTTGGAAAGTGCTCGCAATTTTTTCAAAGCCCGCTTACTTTCCAACTTTCTTTTGTGGAAATATGGGGCGAATGATGTTTGGGTTAAAGACGTATTTCAGTTTTATCGGAATAGTAAGGATTTTTTTATAAAAAATTTCTACAAAAATACATGAATCCCATAAAAGATATCTGAGCTATGAGTTCGGTTTGACGATATCATTGAGTCGTCATCGTGACATTTCATTTGCGTAGTTCCATTCCATTTCCACACGTTAGCAGCGCTGTACCAAATACCTTAGAAAAATAGGACGTCACGATGACGTCCTGAAACTATCGTCAAACGGAACTCATGGCTCTGAAAATAATAAGATATCATTTGATAGGTACCCAAATGATTTCCGCCAATGGAGAAGAGTACTGGAAAAAAAAAATACAAGATTAATAAAAAAATCGCCTACAAGGTTGAGATGGTTAGATTGATTTGTTCAACAAGAAGCAAAGTTGTTAATAGTTTAACGTACCGATGTAGATCCCGAGTTAGTGAGGGATTTAAACTGCACAAAAAGAAACATGTGAGCAAAAATCGATTTTGTTCACTGTTTTTGAGCAGCGGTGTCAAGGTATTCGAGCGCGAGTGGTGAAAATGATTTTTTTGACACCCTTCTTTTTTTAAATTGTTTGCTATCCAGCGTTTCCTGATCGAACTAGTGTCATCAAACCTGTAGACCTTCAGAGTATCTTCAAGTACCAACCTTCAAGTAGCAACTGGCAATCATTATGATGGCGTGCTCTACTACCAATTTAGCTTGCTACCTTTATTGGGAGTAATCATGATAACCATAATTAGTGAGGACGTCGTTTAAATAATTGCTGTTGACTGTACTTACTATTTGAGATGGTTGTGATAAGAACAAGACGGTGAAGTGTAAGTGAGACTGACGTGATGAGAGTTCTGGATATTGCAACTTTTGTCTGCATGTTTTTTTTTGTTAGTAAGTTATGTTAAACTGCATTTTAATTCTGGAAACACACAGGCAGGTACGCATTTGCGTAAGCAAATTAAAGGCCTACAATGGGATTCCATGTGGATGATGATGAAGCGGCCTTTCAATATCTGACATTCAAATTATTTATCGGGTATTAATCGCGTACCTTGTGTTGTTTCTCCTGCGTTTCCATTGCGTTACAGCTATCGGGGTTATGCAAGGTTCTAACCGACAGACAGGGTATGAAACTGCAAGTAATATGGTAATTTTGAACCATTTTTAAGAGTTCTTACGGAACCCAAAACATGGTTAGTTTACTTGTTTATGCAATATAAGCTGTTGTCGTCTATAAATAGATCCCTCGGTGAGAGTGACGTAGAGTTAGGAATGTTTAGAATAGAGCATGTAAATCACCAGTCTATCAGCCAAAACTCTAATGTTTTTCAAACGACGAGAACCATTTGTTCACTACATCACTTGTCTGATAAAAATAATATTTTTCGTACAGCAGCTTGGACGGAAAAATACTCAAAACGCGAGGTAGTTCTTTACTGATGTTTTTTCATGGAAACAATTAAAAACAGATATTTTGTAATATTTTTCTTTATGAATTAGGTGTTTTTTTGCCCCGTGTGTTTATAAAGGGAGATTTTATATATTTTATCCATGTATTATATGAACTAGTTTCTGCCCGCAGCTTAGCATGCGTTTTTTCAGGATACAAGGTATTTTATTATGTTACCCCACGTCTAGAACGATGTGTAGGTATTTTTCAAAACTTTAAAAAATGTAAAGACAATTTATGATCTAGATTGTATGCGAAATTACAGCCCAATCCGATTTTGGTCTGAATGTAGAGGCAATAAAGATTCAAACTTTTGCATTTATAGGTTTTGTAAATTAACAGATGTAGAAAATAACAAAAGAAAACATACCCTTTTAATATGAGTAAACATAAAATATTGATTGGGTGCGCAAAATATAAGTACAAATGTAATATAATTTATAACAATAAAATAGAAATATAACCATGCAAAACCGATAAATAAAATCATTGATGCCTAGGCTTAATCATTTTCTATTCTATACTTTTCAACAACCAGCAATAAATCAGTCAAGTGCGAGACCGACTTGCACGCACACAATTCCGTACATATTACGGTTCAAGAGATACAGCGACCGATTGGTTAAAGTGGACCAAAAATTGCCAAAGTAATCAATCGCATTTCTTGGGTTCGGAACCCATAAGGTTTATATACTCGTAGTCTGTCAACTACTTTCGAAACTCTGAACCTAATAGGGCATGACGTGTTTATGTCGTGTCTACAACTTTATTAGTTGCATTGCTCACTACCACTATTATATTTTTATGAGCTCTATCCGCTGAAAAATAAAGTAGGATATTCTCTGAGTATACACTGTCCGTGAACTTTTTACACTTTGGTAACTTTTCCATGAACGGTGTCGAGTGACGCGCGTCGATTTATGGTGTTTGGTGTCATGAGGGGAAATTTGTATGTTTTTTTAGTCATGTTCCTTACTATTCGTTGTTTCATAACTTAATCGACAAACATATACTAATTCCTATACTATCTTCTGCTTGTCGTGAAAAGTATCGAGTTACTTTCTCATAAGTAAATATGGGTGACTAGTTTCTGCCCGTGGTTTTACTAGCGCTTTCTTGAATAAAGAAGGGGATGATCCTTCCCGGGATACAAACTATCTCTTTGACAAATTTCATTAGGGTTCATCAAGCCGTCAGTGGAGGAAAGGTAACAGACTGAACTACTTTCTTAATAGTTAAAATACATTATAGGTTATTCAGTTTATTGAAAGTAACCTGACCGGAGATTGGTATCAGGTAGGACCTGGAAGGCAATTCTCGCCAATTTATCACTCGATAATTATTAAAAGAACTGTAAAATTTGACAGTTTTTATATGAAAGATCTGTCAAATTTGTCAATTATTTCGATATTTATCGAGTGATAAATTGGCGAGAATTACCTTCCTGGAATTTACCACAGTTTTTATAAATCACGATATTTTTAAATCGTAGTATGGAGACCAAAATAATTGAATCATCCAAAAATAATCCTCTCCATTCAAGCCGAACTCCACGTCGTCGTCGCGTAAAAATAACTGTTCGATTTTCAAATTTAAAATTGGAACGGTTTCCTGAGCGACGACGCGGTAAATTATCATTTGTTTCGCGTCCATGAAGACTAATGTATCATTATTTAAACACTCTACGTATTCAAGGATCTTTTAAAATGAATGATTAATGATTAATTTAAAATGTAGGTACTCTTGACGGGCTTAGTTATTCACCTATATATTAGCTATCTGAAATTATCCTATGTATTATGTAAGTTGGTATAAATACTTACATAATACATTATAAGAACTTCAGATAGCTGAAGTGCCTCGAGAGAGATGCTTCGGGAAAAGGGTTTCCCTGTGGCGGCCGTCCACGGTGGCTCCTGATTTTATTTCCACATTTATTCTATACTCTTATAATAAAAGTTCATCAGAATTTTTAAGTAGGTGTGCGTAATTCGGCGACCGATGTGGCGCGGCGGGCGAAGGTCTGCCTGCGGCGCAGGAGGATGAGGGTTCGATTCCCGCCTTGGGACAAATGTTATACGATCTGCAAATATTTGTTTCAGGTGTTCTGGGTATTTTCTATGTATAATAAAAAATATCTATCTATGTTATGTATTTTATTAAGTTTATCAGTCATCTACTACCTATAACACAAGCTCTGCTTAGCTTGGGGCTAGATGATTTTGTGTGGATTGTCCAGCATTATTTATTTATTTTATTTATTTAGGATTCGATTCCCGCCTTGGGACAAATGCTTGTAGGATCTGATAAATATTTGTTTCGGGTGTTCTGGGTATTTTCTATGTATAATAAAAATATTTATCTATGTAATGTATTATACTTAATATTTAATAATATATCAGTAGTACCCATAACAAAAGCTTTACTTAGGTTGGGGCTAGATGATGCTGTGTGGATTGTCCAGCATTGTTTATTAATTTTTTATTGTTATTTAATTCCTTTAATTATAATTCCCTTATATGAAATTCCTTACGAATATTATAAAGCTATTGTACCTACTATAATTCTATACAGGGTGCCACTGAAAGAGTGTACTGTATAAAATTAAAATAACGATGATAAAAACAAATATTCTTTAATCCGACTATTTTGCGAAAATCACATCATCATCATATTTTGTAAATAATTATTCAGAGCTTCATACAAGAGCGTGGAGTTTTCAAATAATTCCTAGACGAATATAACAAAGTTTGCTTTTACGGTGAGACTGTACTTGATGCATAAATTCAGTGGAAACAGAGAGTGCGAGATTCAGAATCAAAAAAAATATTTTTTTTACGATTCGTCAACTTACATCAGTTGGGACAAGAATCATGGTGCGAGTTAGTGAATCACTCAGTCAGACAGTGGATTCAAAATTCAATGTGCTTTATTTGCTTTAGACCTTACAGGACTCTTGGACACGTCACAAAATTCAAATTACATAAGTAAAACTAGAAAATAAAATTATCACTTTGATTTTTGCTCACTTCAATTGTTCACTCGTCAAAACCAATAACGAATAGTATCGCGCCGCCGCCGCCGCCGGCTGGCTAAACATTTGATGAAACTAGATAATTGATATTAACCGCGATTGTTTATTCACTTCTAGGAACGACTTGCGTTCATTAAACCTATATTTTCTACTAGTTCAGCCCGCGACTTCGCATGCGTTGTTTCTATGGAAATGTTTAAAGGTTATTTTTGTCCCATGGGGACTGTTTAATGGGATAAAAAGTAGCCTATGTTTTATTTTAGGCCTGGAAATACGTCTGTAAAAATTTTTAGCCCGATCGGTTCATTAGTTTTGTCATGAAGAAAAAAACAAAGATCCCTATTGTTCTATGGGAATGTGTTAAGGTTATTTACATTCCCATGGGAACTGATTTATGGGATGAAAGTAGCCTATGTTTCATAAGGCTTTGAGCTACATCTATGCAAAATTTCAGCCTAATCCGTTCAGTCGTTATGGCGTGAAGAGGTAACAAACATCCATTAAAACATCTGTATAACCATACTTTCGCATTTATAATATTTTTTTATACTCGGTTCAAGAATTCTAGATATTTTTTGTAAACAAAGAAATTTATATTAAAGATATGACGCTTGCGACTGGTATTGATATGGATCAGTTGAGCTACCTGTAGATTGTTTGCAACAGTCTGCAGTTAGCTGAAATATTTCAATTGTAAATACTAGTTCTAATTTGTTTCTATTAAGTATTTAATTGTAATTTTGTTTGTTAATAAAGAATTAAAAAAAAGTTAATATAAGATATTTTATGTCTAATTATGACAATCGGAGCAAATCGCTGATTGCAAGACAATTTTAGAACTCTGGTCGAGGTTTTATTATTATGCTGTTTGTGAATACACCTAAAAAATATCCTATGTGGCCCCAGCTGCCTCCTGCAGAACAATTCTACCACTGAAATGCGGTCCCCAACCCGCATGCCCAGCGTGGGGATTATGGGCATTACGCCCATGAGATAAAAGCCAATAAGGCGGTTATCAGGGGGCCTGGGTCCAGCAGTGGACCAATATAGGCTGTTGAGGATGAGGTCTGAGGATGGTGCGCTTTGGTGCACAAAATTGGTTAGTGTGTAAGAAAAAAATGTTATTTGAAATTTAGTTATAGAATATCTAATCCGTTAAAGGCGTACAACCTATGAAATATAGTAGGCCGTAAAACCTACTTGGTCAAGAACACACATTCGATTTTCAATTTAAACGCTGTGTTCCCTATTTTTTTTTTTATGTTTAATATTTGTTTGTTCATCATTTGTTGTTTCTGTGTTATTTTTCTTTGTAGCCATATTTTATGTTATTTTGTATATAAAGTATACTAAGTATTTCCAGGTACATATTGTAACCCAAGTTTGTAATGAAACTGTACGTTACATATGAAAAATAAACTAATTTAGAAAAACATTATTTTGTTATTCTACTGTTATAAATAAATAAATTAACTAAACTATCATGTCTTATTAATTATTATACTACCTATTTTATAATATTATGAATGCGAAAGTTCATGTGAATGTTTGTTACCACGTTTCTCCGTAACTACTTAACTTAATTAGATGAAATTTAATATGTAGATAGTTTCAATTCTAGAATAACAGATAGGTTAATTTAATTTTCAATAAATAACCTCTCAGGGTGTTAAAAAGGGTAGTAAAATTTTTATGGAAAATTATTATTCCTTGGTTACATTCACTCAAAACTCGGTATAATTAAACTATAAAGTAATAATGCTACACATATTTTTTATTTTTAGAAAACTACCCCTAGGGGCGTGTGCAATCAATTTCCACGCGGGCGAAGCCGCGGGGCACAGCTGGTAAGATATAATTTAAAATGATGAAACTGGGAATTTTCCTATGACATAGCTAGGCCATACCCTCGAGTTTCATCGATCAGACGCCAGGCGTGGCCAACCCAATGGTATAACTTTATAAATTTCATAATAACTTCTTATAATAATTTTTCTCTAAATACTCATCTACTCATGCAGGATGGAATTTTTGATGGGGCATTAAGAGACCTCCCCTTACCTAGCATCTTAACCTTTGTAGCTGCAAGAAAATAGTATTCGGTTCTGGAAACCGATATAGTTTTTGTAAACAAAGGGGTTCGAAAAAGGTTAACTCTTGCCATAACTTCAAAATAAAGAGTCTGACGAATAGGCAAAGTCACAAAAAATTGTAAAGTCAGAGTCTAGGGCCGGTTTCGAGACAATTGAAGGGTCTAGTAGTAGTTTGATGGTTTTCTACTTTCAACGAAAAATTACACTAGCATAGGTACAACCAACCTGTAGAGGATAACCCTTTCAAAAAACTTTTACACAATACATCATTTTTATTAGTAACATTTTCATAAGTCACATTTTACTTTTAGTGTTCGAGAGCTCTTTTATATATTAGAATACCTGTATTAAGAGGTAACGCTCTTCCTTATGAATTAAAATATGTTCTTACAAAAACATTTCACAAAAATAATAATTACAGAGTTCACGGAAAAAGTTTTTGTAGATTCTTAGAAAGATTTAACACGAATTTTATGTGTAGTATTTCCTAAGACCTCGAGTAGATAGATTATAATGTTTATTGACACAGAGTTGTTATGTACAAGTTGGCACGTTGGTAGGTACCGAAATTCATAGCTGTTGCCATGAAAACTATGTAGTTTAAAACATCTACTTAATTGGTAAGTTACCTAGTTTCCACTTCAAACGGGTACCTAATCATTGATGGAAACGTAATAAGTGAGATATTGTTTGGATGATACATTGTTTAAATAAACTCGCTCACCAATTGGTGATCGAAGTTCAATTTAAGTCTCACGATTAGGTACCAAGTCATAAAAGTAGTATAAATAGATAGTCACAAAAAATGTGAGGTCAGAGACTAAAGGGCCGATTTAGGGTCGGGGTGAGGGGTTCGGGTGTAGAATATTTGTAAACAAACCAAGACACAATAAACTAAAACTCACTTGCTTGGCGTCGAGTTTCAGATATAAGTGTATGCAATATTTATTGATGGAAGAATCACAAATCGACAAGTAATGTAAAATATGTAAATTGCGTATTGCGTAAAAATTGCGTAGACGCGGCAACACAGTGAATTTCAGGTTAAGTATGGGCGGTTTGTTTACAAATATTCTACATCGAGTTTGGCTACTGTATGGTGTTGAAGAGTTTAGTTTGAGAAACGTGGCTATCTTCAACAGAGCTATTCCGGATTCGTCCCTGGCTTCAGCCCAAACTAGCCCGAATACGGAAATCCGTTTAAATTCTGATTTCATTACAGATTCGTCCCGTTTAAAAATTTATAACAGAAGAGTAGCCAAAGTACTCTGTCATCCACACACTTCTCGTGCAAGTAGACTTAATTTACCATAAAACGTAGTAAAAAAAATCCTACGGAATATTTCCGTAGGATTTTTTTTACTACGTTTATCTCACGCAATGTACCAGGAAAGTAGAAATGCATAGGATATTATGGTACTTATCGCTAGCATTCTGATGCAATAAATTGCACTATTTTTAATCTAAAAATGTGTACAATTGCATACTGAGTGCCTGTTTGTGGGCAATATCGCAGATCCCAAACGGATGAACCACAGATGTGGGATGAATCAATTGGAATAAGAATGGATATTGTTCTTCTTAGCCATGTTATTTGAAAATCGGTGCAGCGTCTCTGATGTTGGTAATGAATGGTGGTTCAAATAAGTTGTTGTCGCGTCGGGGGTTTACATAAAATTGTAAAATCTTTATTTTGATTGCTTTTTAAATGATGTCAGAATGTCTAAAAAACGCTCCTGGTTTATATTTAAGACGATAGCCTTTTCATAGAGATCCGGGGTCTTACGGAAAAAACAATAGTGATTCCAATTTTGAACATAATTTACGAACATATAAAGGTTAAATGGTTCGATAGTGTGTAGTGAGTGTGTGTGTACCTACTACGAGCCTAGTTTATATCTTAATAATTGATAACATCAAGATGTCTTGTTACCACAGATGACAGAAGTAACCAGACAATGCCGGACAAGACTATTAAGACTACTTGATGCCCTAAGCAATCCACGTCTCGAGCCCCCTATCCATAATTTAATTAGTAAAGGTCTTTAAAAAAAAATTGTATTTCATACAACGAAATAGATCATTACGCACGCGTACTTACCTTAGAGTATGTATGAAGGATAAAAGATATACATGGAGTAGGTATTACATAGAATAGAAACCAAAGTATTTTTATTCCTTTATTGAAATCTGACTTGCGACTTTTTTGGGCATTCAATTCGTGGAATATAGTTTTTAAGTCCAACGTTTCTTGTATATCTGAATCTCTAAATAATGTTGATAAAGCATCCAGCCTTTTCTGAAGCATCATCGTTCTTTTTGAATTTTTTTACTGTTTCAATTTCGAAAAAGACAGTTCCGTTGTGCAGTTTGATATCATCAGGCATTTAAAAGTACTCACAAAACATTTGACAGCGTTGGCGGGGCAGGCAGAGGTGGTTGTTTAGCTGATCGCAAATCGGGAGCATTCAAATTTCCAAATGCCATTTGCACGGAGCGCTGTGTGTCGAATATACGGCACTCACAATATTTTAATTTACATAAGAAATACACAATGAAAGCCATTTTGGCTTATCAAGGAGGTTACGAATGCTTTGATGAACCTCGTTTGAACCATGAACGAACGAAAGTATCCTTTTTCTATGGTCCAACGAAATTATTGAATGATTTTTTGGCGGCAGGTAAATATAAAATAGGTAATGATTTGCTGCAAATTACTTTTCCGCTAGTTTTGTTACTTGTAAAACACAGAAAAATTTAACCTCATTTTTTTATTCTGCTCCAACACGAAACTTTAGAGACCGTTATAGACTTTTGTTTCAAGCCTTGGCAGTTTGCTATTAGGGTAATAATACCCTACCTAATAGATACTTACTAGGGTAATTTATTTTGATAGTGTTGGCAACAATCACATTATGGACGCCGACATTTTATCCAATGAGTGCGTAGTAATTAAAATTCATTATTTGAATAAATAGAGCTTTAAATGCAGCATGTATGTACGTGTGAAATGTGATCTCTTTATGTTTCCATATAAGCCAAGCTGAATGTGCATGCGTTGGAATGACAAAAAATGGAGTAAGCACGTCACGTCGTTCGTTCTAATCTAGAATATTTTCAACCACTTCTTCTTCTTGTCAGATCACTTTTCAACCACTTCACTCTTGACGCGCGGAACTCAATCTAAATGCTTTTGTCATCTGTGCCTGTTACAAACCCTATCAATACACAAAAGACAGCTCATAATTACCTATCAAAGCTCACTGTTTCATCCCTTCAGAGAATAGAGAACTCAAAATTAAATTAAAGCTCTTATGGCCACTAGGTAAATAAAGGGATTCTAATTGAGTTTTCTGTTGCGTTAATGAAAGTTTTGTTTTCTATTATTCGTTGAATCCACGAACCTCGTTTAGCAGTTGACCTGTCAACTCGATACAGAAGGGTAGCAATTTATTTAAAAGGTTATTTACAGCTGGCGATGTCCCGGAGGGAGCTGCTGGAATTTTTGATGCAAAGGTTGAGGGCCTGGGGATTGTTGCTCTGATTTTATAACGAAATTCTGTTAAAATAATTGTACTCACCTATACTCAGTATATTCACGACTTTTATTTATAGAAACTTAGTGACACAACACACAACTAAACAATAACTAAATTAGTGATAACTTTAGGAAGAATTATTAACTACCTTCGGATTTTGGCTTGTGTAGGTTCATGTCCCGTCGGAAGCAAAAACGTTTTCTTTTGGTAACGAATCAAATGCGAATAAATAAAAAAAAACACCATAGAATGCATTAAACAATAATATAACATAATTGTTTTAAAAAAACTAAATAATACAGAAAATAAAAAAATAATACAGAAATAATACAGACTTCAAATCACTTTATTTTTCACTGTTTTTTTTTTTTTTATTTAAATTTTGCGGGACAAATAATCCTTTGGGAATAAAATTTTTATAAGATCATGAGGTATCTATACAAAAGCGAAGAAGAAAGAATTTTGAAATCCATAATTGACGGAGATATCTACAGACATATGTACATAATAAAAACGTACATACAGTCGAACAAAGAACTTCCTTCTTATTCCGAAGTCGGTTTAAAATAAAATAAACATCACATGAAAGTAATTTTTGCCACGTAAACAAAACATTTGTTTGATGACATGTACACTTGTACAGTGTACACAACTGAAACGTGCAAATAACCTCTTTTTTTTGACAGTGACATAAGGTTTTCTGTTGACGTTAACTTATGGGACTGGTTTATATTATGTTTTATCTTTTCTATTCTACCACATAATCGTGGTGTGTAAAAATCAAACTCAGAATGTGTAAAGATATTCGAAGTGTAGTATGTATATCAACAATGCGAGAAAAACCTCTCGTCTCGATTCCTGGTGTCACTAAAAGTGGGCCAGTCTGAAAACCAGCACTGTTTTGTACCATTCCTGTTCAGAACAGCATAAAGCTGAGACTGACTCTTTTGGGCATCTTTTTACTAAGTTCCTCTGAGATAAAAGGGTTTCTCGCGGGCATGTAAAGCTCGCTGATTGGTGAATTGATTAGCGGTAGTTTTTGTCAGCTAGTTGGTTGCTTGATTAGCAAACTATGATATGAGTTTGCGTCATCGTCATCCTTACTAATATTATAAATTCGAAAGTAACTCTATCTGTCTGTCTGTTACCTTTTCACGCCTAAACGTCTGAACGGAACTCAATTAAATTTGGCAGAGAGGTAAATGGTGTCCCGAGGACGAAGATAGGGTACTTCAAAAGCGCGTGTGAAGTCGCGCGCAGCAGCTAGTATTTTATAAAATCTGACTTCGCCTACTGCTGGATATAATAGGCATCTTAAGTTTTTGTGGTACTTCCTACGGCCGAATCCATAATAATATTCTAAAGTAAATCTGCCTGTCTGTTCACGCCTAAACGGCTGGACGGATCTTAATGAAAGAAAGAATGGTAGCGCAGATGTGCGTAGGTGTTTAGCACTATTGATAGGTAGGTCCATATTTAAATCATATTTGTTGTTACTTTATTTTATATGTTATTGTCTTGTGTAATAATTATGTACCTTCCTTTTAAGTTTACATATAATACTGCTTCTGTTAAATTTTTCTTCCTGTGCTGTTGTATGTGAGCTCAATAAAAAGTATATATATATATATCTACAACCACAGTAAGTTCCACATTGTCAAGTATTTTCCTAGAAAAAAGTTCCCAGGTTATTATCACCCCGTCAGCCCGTCAAGAGGAGGTTCCTTTTAGCGCAAATAGAATATGAATATTATATGAGAAATGTATGAGACACGCTACTTCTTGAAAGGGAAGGTTATTGGACATCTGCTTAATGTTATATAAGCCTAGAGGTGCGTTTACGGTGGGCAGCGGGAAAGGGAGCGGACGTAAGTGTCCAAAAGAAGACCAAACTGTAAATTTATAACATTAATTAAAAAGAAAAAAGTAAAAGACTATTTTAAAACAAAATCATCGTCTAAAGATCGGATGTTCTGTTTCTAGCTGTTGAAGGTAATTGCCTCCTCATTTTTCGTAAAAAGAATGTGAAATCGGAAGAAAATAGTTGAATATTTATAGTTTTTAATTAATATCTTATTGAATTTAACGTTTGTCCGCCAAATGCTGTCACAAAACATGATCCCCAAAAGGGTTTGGACAATAAAGCTTATAGGCAATTTCTGACGTCGGCTTCGGTGAAAAGGGGAACGGCAGCAAATATTTTGCTGGGAAATAGTTTGCATCTTTAATAAGTAGGTACCTAGCGTTGTAGCCGGGTTTGATAGTGGAGAGTAGGTAAACGCTATTGATTGTCGGAACCATGTCAAATAATTTTTTAACGTGCTTGTTTCAGTTCAGTTCGAAAGAGGCAATGGCCTTTATTAACAAAGAAAATATTATAACAATATTATCAAAAAAAAATATAGTATTTTATCGACCTTATAGCTCAAAGCGATAGGCCGCCTTTTGTACTTTTTTGTTTCTCAGTTTCTTCTCAGTTTGTTTCTTCTTTTCTCATTTTTATCTATCTAAAAATAAATTAGAACTAGTATTTACAATTGGACAATTAAGCTAACTGCAGACTGTTGCGAACAATCTACAAGTAGCTTAACTGATCCATATCAATACCAGTCGGAATCGTCTCCAAGATGCTGGCTGCATTGCCTCGCTGTATGGCAATGCTGATGTGCTGCACCAGATACCCACCCGCTCTCTGGTCACGCGTCGATTCGACCAGACGCTCAGTAACTAACTACAAACCCGCTGAGACTCGATACCCCACGGACCTAAATAATATAAGCGCAAATTTGTAGGCTCTGTCGAGACCTGCATATTTGGGCCTCTTGAGATCCTCAACCAAATCTGCCGCCGCACTAGCCCGCACGGATGTCCTCGTAAGATGGGAAGGCGCAAGTGTGTCGACGCATGTAGCGTCCCACACAATGGGCCTCTCTAACTCCCAAGGGACTAGTGTCATGCCGTCGGGCCTCTTACCATCGTCACGCAACAGACCATTCGGTTCGAGAATAGCTGGTATTCTAGCGGTGACAAAGACCCACCGGATGATGTCGTTAAGGGTGGCATGGCGAGATATCCGACCGGCGGCCCTAGAACACGATAATCCGTGATGAGCAAGCTGTTCGACAGCAGTATTGCACTGAGGCACGCAACACCTTGCACCCAACCGAAGTCATGTTGCGATACGGAAAGTTACGGAATACAATAAAGTGCCAGTGCTAAATAAAGGAAATGCTTGTAACCAATGTCCTGACTCCCATTTAGAAACGGCCAGGAGACGGGCACGATCTGCAGAACTGGAACACGTTTGTAACAAGCAATTCCGTGTCAACTCACACAGGGGCCCGTCCCACTGCCGTTGGGACAAAAGACATTTTGGGAGAGCAGCATTGGGACAAGCATTATTCCAAGCCTTTCGAGCTACGTCTAAAAATGTAATTTTGAATGAAATTCCAGATGGGACCAAACGAGATGGCTTGAAATTTTTTTTGAATTAAAGAACTAGTGCTGTAAACGGAAGACAGGAACGCTGGAAATTGAAATTTTGCGTATACCTAAGCCTCTTAATTTAACAGGCAGGGAGGCCTGCGACCATGCCTTGTCTTTTAAATCGATATTCAAAACCGATGATAGAGTATTGTTTATTATGTTGTCTGAGCCTTCCAAAGCTCGCTGTGTTTCCACAGTTGACTACTTCTCAAAGAATACGTATGTTTAGGTACAAAAAAACAAAACCGAATAATTGTAAAAGCCATTATGGATATTAGTTTTGAGCAGTCTGTCCGAAGTTTTGTTGAAATTTTGAATTTTCTTATCTACAAAGGACTGAAAAGACTCATCAAGAATTGGTGAACCAAGGAGGCGAAGTGAACATTTATCTACAACTGTTATGTTAGGGGCCAAACTAATGAATTTTCAAATGATATTGTTTTTGTCAACCCAACAGTTCGAAATAAAAAGCTCGCACCTAGAACATTTTTATTCCAATCCTATTTGTGAAATTCATCTGTGATGATTTTTAGATCATCGAAAACTGTTTACCTCAGCATCTAATGTTCCGTCATCCAAATACCAAACATTTAGCTTGGATTGGAGACCTTGAATTATCGGTTGGATGGCAAGGCTAAATATGGCCGGACCAAGAGGGTCGCTCTGACATCCAACAGCGGACAAAATGACTTTGTTCCTGTAAATTAATTTTGACGGTGAACCGTAACATTACCAGAAAAGGGTAAATTTGTAGAATTTTGTGTTTAATTTCTTTTAGCAAGGCGCCCCTGCCTTCGTTATTGAAGGCGACAGTATAGTAGTAGACAATAGAGTAGTAGTAGACAGAATGATCTTCCCATAACCATTCTGATCGCGCGCGAATAATAAATTGTTCACGGTTACTAAAACGAAAATTTAAAACCAAAGACTTCACGCTTCCGTACCCGAAGGGTGAAAAAGGAACCCTATAATTAAAGCCTCTGCTGTACGTCCGTCCGTCCGTCTGTCACAGGGCTCTATCTCATGAACTAAGTAGGAGGTAGAGAGTTAAAATTTTCAGAGAATGTGTATTTCTCTTGCCGCTATAGCAACAAATAATAAAAATAAAATAAATATCCAAATAAAAGGGCTTGCATACAAAATGAGTGATTTTTTGGCTATTTATGCTCGTTGTATGTCAAGGCTGTATCTCTTGAACCACAATATGTAGACACATGAAACTTTCTATTAATAAGTAACATTTCAACTGTAATATCAACACGTACTAAAAATATAATAACGTTTAAAATTTAAAGGGGTTCCCGAACAAGTGAAAACATTATGTTCTTTAAAAAACTTGCCTGATTTTGACGGTACGTAACCCTTCGTGTGCGAGTGTTGGCTTATTTATATCACGAAGGTATATTACATTCGAAGAATCCGATTTCTTTATGTTTATGTACATAAGACTAAAGTATACAGTTTGTATACGTGCATTGAAGAATTAATTTTTGACTAATATTATAATATTATAAAGGCGAAAGTTTTTGCCGTCGACGTCGTGAAGTTTTTTGGCCGACTAAACATCCAAAGCTCCAGCCAGCTTTTATTGCAAAAAACGCGTGCGAAGTCTCAGGCAGAAGCTTGTATTCCTATAAATCAAAAGTAAAATGAAATACAATTCAATATTGTTTTCTTCCAATAAATCGACTTCTATTTCCAGACGCGGCATTATATCCAGTATTTCCAGAGCAGTAGTACCTACTCGTAACATAATTCCAGACCGTGGTGATCCATTGTTCGAATAATCCCTCGTGATGGATGCTGATCTGTAGATAGATCGATCTTGGCAATAATAGAATGAACTAGAGGCTGCCCGCTTCTTTAAACCTATTTTTTGGTAGATGATGCTGTGTGGATTGCCCAGCATTCTTTATTTATTATTTATTTATGTCTGTATTCTGACGATCGTGAGTGTTGCCTCTGTAATAGTTTTATTTTGTATTAGCTGACCGACCAGACAACGTTGTCCTTCTTAACTATGAATTTTGAAATAATCTATTTTTCCGCGCAACTTTCTTAATTTTTTCATCCATGAAAAACTCGTGACATTAACAAATTATAACAACAAAAGAATTAGCGAAATCAGTCAAGCTGTTCACGCGTGATGCCGTGACCAAGGGAAATAGGTATTTTTTAAATATAAGGATAAGATAAAGATAAAGAATGTATTGCTGTAAAACTAGGTATTAACATTACAATAATATATAAAATTAGGTCTTATGTTAAAATTAAATATATCTCTATGTATCTCTAGTCTGCCGGTTAGGCTTACAGCATTGGTACCTATTACATGCAAAAATTATAAATTTATTTAATTAAAAGAATATAAAATTATACATTTAGATTTTACATTTATTATTATTATTATTATTTATTTATTATCATTTATTTATTTATTTATTTTTTTACATTTTACATTTACATCTACTTAATAGATAGTTTATGCAGAGATGCCTCTTGGTGGCCACCAAACTATGCTTATGCAGCTCTGTGTATACAAAATAAAACTATTACCTAAAGGGGCATTAAAAAAAAGCTGCCCAATGGATATTTGAAAAATCGTATTTATAAGATGAAATAGCTGGCGGCGGCGTTAGTGTGGGCCTGTGAAATAAAAGATTTATTACTGTTATTAGGTGTGTACTAATAGAATCATAATGAGTTTATTTATTTTCCCTCACAAGACGTTTATAACGTACACATTATTATCATTAGGTCTGTATGAAACCTGTATTGTATAATATAGTTATTTGACCGAGTCTTATTCGGTGTATGCTAGATATAATGTTAATTATAGGGCTCAAACGAAAATACTTATTGTAAGTATCTATGTATGTTTGCCAAAATAATATATAGTTGGTAATAAATCGTTACGAGCTTCGACAAGACATGTAATATACGACCAAGATTATGTTTTGGAACATCTTACATCCTTCCTCCTCGTGTATTTTATATTTCCATATGTTTCACGAGTTTATTTAATGTTCCACGCTTCGTTTGTTCAAATCCAAATTGAAATTTCATGTTGCGCTTTCCCCTGATGATATATGTGGTAACTAAAATATTGATGTACGTGCCAAAACCGCTAGGATTTGGTATGTATGATTCGTGTAAGCCCACGAAGCTAAGCTATTAGGCTCGTGGGTTTACACGAATTATACAAGAATATAAAGCACTATCTGCTGCCCGCGGCTTTATACGCTTCTTTCCGGGATGAAAAGTAGCCTATGTCCGTCCCTGGGGTACCATCTACCTCCCTGCCAAATTTCACTGAGATCCGTCCGGCCGTTTAGGTGTGAATAGGTATACAGAGTTACTTTCCAATTTATATTATTAGTATGGAAGAAGATTGCGTTCCTCTATAGATAAACTAGCAGGCGGTGTGCGTGTTTTCAAGGCAGATGATCTAGCTAGCTAGATCAAATAATGGGGTCAAATCAAGATGCCGTTCTTTGTTTTTTTTAACGGCCATTGCCTTTGTAAACGAAGAAAATTACAATTAAATAATAAAAACAAATTTGAACTGGTATTTACAATTGAAACAATTAAGCTAACTGCAGACTGTTGCAAACAACTTTCAACATACAACTTTATTGCTTAACTTGTTAAGGATTTTACTTTTTATAACCTACATCTATTGCATATACAGAATACATAATTTATTCGTAATACCATTCATTCATACATGTCGTTCACTTAATATAAAAAATATAAAATTATAATAACGGCAACATACAAAATTCATTGATGTCATGTAATATACTATACTAGAGGTATAATACCAGTTCAATGAGCCACTTACCCGGAATACGGAAATAACGAATTATTGATAATTGAAAAATAAATAAATGCTAGACAATCCACACAGCATCATCTGGCCCCAAAAGTAAGCATAGGTTGTATGATTGGGTAGTTTTTTTATCATACATACAAAACACCCAAAACACCCGGAACATACTCCTACATATCGTACAAAAATTACTTCCGATGCGGGATCGAACCCGCAACCTCCTGCGCCGCAGGCAGACCATCGCCCACTGCTCCACAGAGGTCCTTAATGATATTTGATCTAGATTACTTATTATTTCAAAGGACGAAACAATAATTAGACTAGAAAATAACCAACTAATAGGTTGGGTTAGATACTATTGTAGGTACCTAACTGTCGGTCGAGAGACCCCGGTCATGTTTCTAAGATACAGTCCCGGTCCTGAGTACAGAAGTTCTAAGTTCGAGTTTTCTTAATTGGAGGTATTACTGTTTCTACTCTAAAGTTTAAAGTTATGTTCTACAGGTCGGTCAGGCAGGTTCTAACAAAGTTTCATCCCGTTTACTTACACAATAGTGATTACGAAGCTAACTGGTTATATCCAACTTATCACTTAAGGCGCTACCCCGCCACCTAATTTATCTTATTATTACGTTAAACAGAGGAATTTTCTAATATCCATTGGGCAGTTTGTGTTATCTATTATAAGCCTTTTTTTAATGCCTCTGTAATAGTTTAATTTTGTATAGTTTATGCAAAGTTTATGCCGCCTTAGGACAAATGTTTGTACGATCTGCAAATATTTGTTCCGGGTGTTCTGGGTATTTTCTATATATAATAAAAAATATCTATCTATGTTATGTATTGTATTAAGTTTATCAGTCATCTAGTACCCATAACACAAGCTCTGCTTACTTTGGGGCTAGATGATGCTGTGTGGATTGTCCAGCATTATTTTTTTTTTTATTTATTTAAAGATGCGAAGTTGCTCTTTTTGGCCACCAAACTCTGTTTTCGCATCTCTGTCTAAACTATACAAAATAAAACTATCACAGAGACATTAAAAAAGCTTATGAAATGTATCACAAACTTTCAAATTTCTTTTGTTTAACGTAATAATGAGATAAACTGGCGGCGCTATTCTGCGTGGGGGTAGCGCCTTACCCTATGTAGTTATACTGAAGTATGTTAGTATCGCGGCTTCGCCTGCGGGGTAATTGATTGCATCCCCTGGTAGGGGTAGTTTTGTATAAATAAAAAAAACTATCTACATATTTTTTTATGGGACCGACGACGGTGCACAACAGTCTTCCTAAAGTTGTAACGAAGGCCTAAAATCATTTAAGAGCAAACTAAAGCACTGGCTCGCTGATAACATGTTTTACAGCTATGAGGAATTCCTGTGAAACTGACTAAATATTAGTAGATAAACATTAATATTTTTATATTTTTGAATTTATTTTAAACTTGTGTATTTTAAAATCAATATTATTTCTTACTTTAATTTTAATTTAAAATTATGTAGGTTAATAAAACAAATGCGACCTGTTGTTCTAGAAATTTACGAAATATATTATTATTGATTATTTACCAAACTTCATCCGAATAGGTTAAATAATTAGTAGTTACGGAGATACGTGGTTACAAACATTCACACGAACTTTCGCATTTATAATATTAGTATGATTATCTGACTGAAAGATATAAATTTATTTAAAAAGGTTGTTTACAGCTGGCGACGATGATGACACGCGAGACTACCCGATGGGATCCGCGATTTCAGAGCCAAAGGTCGAGGGCCAGGGAATTGTTGCTCTGAGTGGCTAGTAGGTAAAGGTTTGCACAATACTGAATCGAAAATAGTTTTTGTTTACTACCGCTGATCTGACAAAGTTGTCATAGTTGTACTTACTGTAATGCACAGAAACCCAAAATAAATACCATTCGAAACAATAAAAAAAAAGAAAAAAAAGAAGAAGAGTTCATAGAAACTAATGGATCGCTGTCATACTACGAAAAGTAGTTCCTCTCTATCAGCTACCTGATATAGCTACTTAGCTAATATACACAGAAAACCAAAATAAATACCATTCGAAACAACAAAAAAAAAGAAAAAAGAAGAAGAGTTCATAGAAACTAATGGATCGCTGTCATACTACGAAAAGTAGTTCCTCTCTATCAGCTACCTGATATAGCTACTTAGCTAATATACACAGAAAACCAAAATAAATACCATTCGAAACAACAAAAAAAAAGAAAAAAGAAGAAGAGTTCATAGAAACTAATGGATCGCTGTCATACTACGAAAAGTAGTTCCTCTCTATCAGCTACCTGATATAGCTACTTAGCTAATATACACAGAAAACCAAAATAAATACCATTCGAAACAACAAAAAAAAAGAAAAAAGAAGAAGAGTTCATAGAAACTAATGGATCGCTGTCATACTACGAAAAGTAGTTCCTCTCTATCAGCTACCTAATATAGCTACTTAGCTAATATACACAGAAAACCAAAATAAATACCATTCGAAACAACAAAAAAAAAGAAAAAAGAAGAAGAGTTCATAGAAACTAATGGATCGCTGTCATACTACGAAAAGTAGTTCCTCTCTATCAGCTACCTGATATAGCTACTTAGCTAATATACACAGAAAACCAAAATAAATACCATTCGAAACAACAAAAAAAAGAAAAAAGAAGATGAGTTCATAGAAACTAATGGATCGCTGTCATACTACGAAAAGTAGTTCCTCTCTATCAGGTAGGGGCGCTACCTAATTGTATGGGAGGAAACGAAAACTTTTATACGTATTTACGTACTTTACAGAACTCACAGCTCTACGGACTCTGGTTTCAAGTCATCGATCTAAGTAAAAATGGGGAGATGGAGCTTCTTGAAAGTGGAGGGCTCCAATTATGTGCAATTATGTCCACCCACCTCAGTCATAGTCGGACCGGGGCGGCGCGGCGGGGCGGCGCGGCGGGGCGACGCACGGCGTACGTGTTACGCGTGCTTGCTACGACGTACTTTAGTGTTATTTATTGACAAAAAGACTACAACAATGCCCTCGTGTTTGTTCATTATAATTATTGTACAAGATTGGAAATGTAACTGTGAGCGAGTGTTTGCGTGTAGTTGTAAAACAGGCAAGTTGTTGAGTAAGCGCTGGGAGAACGTCTATCTACAGATTTTACATAGATCTATGTTTCAGTTAGTAGTTTGAGACATAAGAGGCCAGCAAAATTTACGAAGCCATGATGGTAATAACGATTACGATTATACTTTCTTAAAGTTCGCTGAACGAATCACGGTACTTACAATATTCAAAAAAGAAAACTTCGGTTTGTTTACATAATTCTTAAGGTTAGGTTCTTAAGGTTTAATAGTAGGTATAAGGTTTTTGTTATTAAAGTGCGTAAGCCTAAACCCGTCACACTCGGGATAATTTCTAAGAAATCAAATAATATCACAAAAAAAATCGACTTCGACGGGAGTTGAAACCGCAACCTTCCCTCAGTACTATAGGAATGCGCAAACCAATTATTGCGCCACGAGACCAAATTATGATGTAGGAGTCGAAAAACTTTGGGACTTCCTTCAGATTCTAGTGCCGTTAGCTCAACCTAGGGGAAACGTTGAAGTTTATTCAATCCTAATAATACATAGAAATGGTCGTACCTAGGCAAAATAACAGAGAGCCTTGGAAATTCTGTTTCCATGGTATTGAAAACCGGTTAATAATAGACTCAGCCAACACTATTCGCTGTTGATATACCACCTCGTTTTCCTTCTAAACTTCTAGAAAGCTTTTAGATTCGAAGTCATTCCTTCGATCCAGATCCTCAACTATAAAAAGAGCTTTTCTAAAAAAAATGGAATACCAACAGTAGATCTCCTCATTATAATATACAGGGTGATTGGTAGCTGGCTGCAAAGCTGAATATTATATAAAGACAACCATGGCTCAAATAAATAATAATAATTATATTCTATTCCATTATATTCTAAGGCCCGTATTATGAAAGCTTGCTCATGTTAAAGATTATTTATCGGGTATTTAATAATCAATAATCATTTATTTCGTACATTGCAAGAATTACGTCACATTCGTCTCCATAAAAATAAGTAAATTATATTATAAGTAAGTATAGAAATTAATCAAAAATTATACAATTGTAACATTTAATTTAAATTTATAATTAGAATAATAAAAATAATAATACTTAATATATCTATAGGCAGATAACAATCTTTAGTCCCTTTTACAGGCTCAGGCTACAAACTCATCGAAGCTGTTGTCGATAAGCCAGTGCTTCAGCTTGTATCGCGTGCCTTTAATTTTATTTTCCCCTACGTTACCATCGCGTTGCAGCGATCGTGGTCACGGGGCGGTTAATAATCTTTAATATGATAACAGATCGAGAGTTCGAAAAGCAGAGAGTTTCAGAGTTTAAAAAGCTTGCTCAGTCATAGATCTATGCTTGAGTAACGCTTTTGCTAAATAAAATCGTTACTCAAATGTAGATCGATGACCGAGCAAGCTTTCATAATACGGGCCTTAATGTTTCTAAATGGTCTATTCTAAATTCTCCTTAAAGCTTTGCTCCCACTTACCAATCACCTGCAGAAACCGTTGTACAAAAGAAAAAATACCTACCTACTGCTTATTTTAAGCCAAGCTGTACCTACCTACATCTACGTAAGAAGCATGTATTCACGGTCAATGTAGCTGCGTCATGCTCATGTTAGTACATTCAATTTATGTCATATCATCCTTGTCTCAGATAGGTACCTACCTACGTAATCAAGTTAAAAAAGTTGTACTAACCTAAAAAGCAAAAAACTATACGTAGTTAAAAAAAACGCCAACGTTCTTGGAAACTGGTTGTCAAATTAGGCCTTCTCAGTACTCACGGGATCCCCGTGGTAAAATACTCGAATTACATATAATTCAACATTTTGTCTTTGGTTCCTTGAATGTGAAAACGACAGAGAAAAAAAATACTTACGATAAATAAAATCATGAAAGTGCACTGTTTCGCACATAATTTGGTCGAGATCTCAGGAACACTGAGATCTATTGAAATTACTAATATTTTGATTCGTAGGTTATTACTAATTATTTGGTTTCTTGAACCAGTTTCTTTATAAGTTGTGTAGTTTTCTTACATATAAGCAAAGACTTGATTTTTGGCTTGAGCCGTTCGAAAACCGTATGCTCTGTCCCGCTCCTATGAACGCGAAATCCTATGCCTATACTTTTCACAAAATGGCGCGCACTGCGCCCTCTTCGAGATTATTAACCTATCAACAAGCCTCTACTACCTTACTCGCAACAACAGCCAATACAAGTTCACTGGGGCATGAACGCCTTATTGGCTCTTATCAATACTTTATGCTTTATGGCCAACCTGCACAAACGTGGAACACCACTGACCTTGTCAACAATTGCAACGACTGTCAACAAAAGTCGTTCGTTTGAGCGGCCTTAGATAATCAGACTAATGTAAACAATTACCTACTGCTCAGTCCATTATCACCTAGCAATGCTTTTCACCTACGCTACAAAATAGTTGATTTATCACTCGTGAAGTTTGTGTTAGATTTTTTTTGGTTTCAAAAAAACACTATAAATTACAAAACGAAGTGTCCAACAAAAGTAAAGAACATTTTGTAAATTACTAACGACCCGCCTCGGCTTCGCACGTGTAGTAGAACAGTTTGTAAATTATTTTATTGTGGTAAGCATTCAGTTAATATTTGGCACAGAAAATACTGGATCATAGCGTGCGTCTTCTTCCAACCATTGTTATTTTTAGTAGCAGTAGATAGGTACGTCGTTTATAAATAGACCTGACGTTGAACAGGATACACAGGTTGAATAGGAAAAGATTAATCGTGCTTTTAAGGAAAACAAAGTTTAGATTGTGGTTTCGTTCGCATTCGTGAAGGGTACCTATCTGTCTCTACTTATAGAAGCTGTCTGGTAATGTGACGTTCGTCGAAAGGTAAACCCACTGGTAAGCTTAAAGTCAGTTAGTCATACAGAAATATTTTGAGTCTAGTATCTTTCGGTAGTATGAAGATAGCAAGCAGTTCTATAAAGCAACAGAAGGGGTGTGAAGATTTTGCCCATCGCCATAAAAGTCCCCTTTTATTTTTTTTTAAATAGCCTCGCACAACAAAGACTTGTTTGGATAAAGGACACTAAAATAAATAAATAATGTTCTATACCTAACATAATTTCCTAAAGCGTCAGGTTTCTGCTGAGATATTCTCATATGAACAAAAAAATAGTTATTTAAATTGTTATTATTTATACATACATATATAAATATAAACTTTAAAGTGCGCGGCGGCGGTTCTGAAAAAAAATACACAAATGTTAGGGTAACGCATGGAACTTTACAAAAATCTTCAAATTCTTTCAATTGCGAGACTTGGAACCCCTCAGGGGAGCACCGATGTATGAACGCCACTGTACCAATACAAAAAATAATAGAGTTAAGGGAGAACCGCCACAGTAATAATACGCGCCTCGATGAAATACCCATCGCTAAAAAGCGTTCTTCTGAAAATCGCAATCAAAAAGGTGCAGCTATAACTTGCGGGTACCTAAAATTTGTGTTGTTTACATTTTCGGTGAACAGCGTGAGAAGATTTTTCACAGCTATTTTCATAAAATAAATAAATTAAAATATAAATAAAGACATCATCATCTAGCCCCAAAGTAAGCAATGCTTGTGTTATAGGTACCTACTAGATAAATGAATATACTTTAAAGATTACCAATGGAATGTTTTCCGCGAAACTGTCAAATTCTGTCCGCACTCAACGTAGCCTATTCATCATCTAGCCCCAAGCTAAGCAGAGCTTGTGTTACTAGACGACTGTTATACTTAATACACACAACAACACATTATATAGATAGATATTATTATGTATAATAATAAAATAGATATTATTATGTTAGAACACTCGGAACAAATATTTGCAGACCGTACAAACATTTGTCCCGAGGCGGGAATCGAACCGTAATGTTATGATAATGAGCTCCTGAAGACATCCGTTACTTTGCGGAAAACCTTCTCTGATGAGATTCAACAAAATGCAATTCGCGTGCGGGCGGTGCAGCAGTGCACGCGAATTGCATTTTGATGAATCTCATCAGAGACGGTTTTCGCGGAATGGTTACTAAATATTCATAATCCTAACATTTTACATCAGAATCTCATTGATGTTTACTTTCGACGAAAACATCCAACAACTACCAACCACAATTTTGTTAACAGTATCACTATTTCGTAATTCACCAGCAAATCTTATTGTTTGGAGCAATAAACCAGAAAACATCAGCAGCAAATAGAAAAAGCAATTTTTTTGAGCGATCACAGTTTGAAACTTGCTGAGCAGAAGTTTCACTAAACGAATAGTTTAATTCCGTCGTGTCATGGTAAAGTTGCACAATGTACTGTCGTTAGTAAAACATAAACCCGAGTGAACAACAGGGGAGTTCCCACCTGATCACGCTGGAACCAATAGATGGTGTAAAATATAGATCTATATCTACAAACGCTACATACATTTCAGATGGATCACTCTGCAAACTTCGGAGATAGGGGGTTTTCTATGTATAGGGGGAGGGGAATGGGTATTTTTTCGATTTATTTTCAAAATATTTAAAAAATTATGACACCTACAGACATTTAAAAAAATGTTTTGAGATTTACAAATTAATACCTTTCATTTGATACCCCACTTGACAAAGTAGGTCTCTTTAAAATTTCGACATCATAATTTGTACTTACTGAAAATTTTCATGGTAATTTTTCATTTACTTTTTTTTTTCTTTTAATCTGTATAGGCGCACGAAATGTACTATTATTTTAATGTTCACGTTATTTGTTGCCGAGATATTAAAGACGGAAAAAGGGACAGAAAAAGCGATGCCGTATAGGTTTCGAAACCGATCTCCGATCTTCGAAACCCTAAAAACGTATTGCATTTGTCTTCAATTGTACTTTTTATATTATTCGGAAAATGCTTACAGCCAGCAATTTTAACCGACTACGAAAAAAGGAGGTTCTATGTTCTGCTACATGTATGGTTTTTTAAATTATATTTATGTCCTTCGATTTCTCCGTTATTTATGGACCGAATTGGATGATTCTTTTGCAGTTGTAGAGGATGATTCCAAGAGGAAGATTCCGAGGGAATCATCCTCTACAACTTCAAAATAATACCATAAAAAATATAGGATTGGTATTATTGTAGGAAGTTGAAATTTATGGGATTTGTATTATGGGATTTGTTTTGTATACCTACTATACGGTATTTATAAAGAAGGGATTAGTAATTATCCCGCAACTCTAAAAAAACTTATTCAAAGGGATTCGAATTCGGTTTTTAGTTTTTTCAAAACAATTAAATTATTTTAGTCACTTTCCCCGCCACTCACCGCTTGCATAGTACCATGGACGAACAGGATAAAACGCATAAAATATCACTAGTTTTTGGCTATCTCTGAAGATAGAAGCTTACTCGTGGGTACGAAAAAAATCAGAAGACTTCATAAAGTCGACAAGCTTTGCAAAACAATTCCACAAACCAAGTCAGTTGTTAACGAGATTTCCGCAAAAATCTCGTTATTTCGCTTCCGATTGTACCCGAGTCTAAAGAAAATTGAAAAATAGTCTGTTTACTGAATTGTTGGCAACTCTTCTTTCACGGAGTTCACAAAAAGTATTGAAGTAAAATTACAATTTGAAATTGCACGAACTCAAACAAAGATTTTGTTTGGAAACATTAAATTGCCTTGGAACCTAGTTTTACGTTTTTTCCATATCGATAGGTACTTTATTTATATTATCAAACAAATGGCTTTGACTTTGTTATTTTTATAAAAGAAGAGTCGTACCTATTTCACGTATTTTATACTATAATTGACGAAAAATAGTCTTTGTTTTGACTCGTAGGTAATTGAAGGTGAGCGATATTTCATTTTAAATAATGTGTTTGCTGTTTATTGGTTCTTGTTTTTGGTAAAAATTTTATTGTTTTTTGCAAACACCACCTACCTGACTATAACGGGCGACACGACCGACAATAAATCACGACATCAAGTATCTCCTGGATCCAACCGCATGGTTGGCTGTTTGGGAGTCACACTCGGGCACTAGGAGAATTTCACAGTTTGTTGATTGAACGTCTATCTTGACTTAAAGGGTAATGTATACGCTTCTACAACAAAATACCAAATGAGTTGAAAAAATTATCAATAAATAAATTCAAACAAATTGTCAAACATATCCTTTGTAAAAAGGCCTAATAAAAAATATCAGATTATCTAGAGGATAAAAAACCTTGGGACAAGTTTTGCTCCAACTCGAAAACTAACAACCTAACAAGGTAAAGGTTTCTTGTTCGCTTCTTTGCTTTACCTTAAAAATATTGAAGTGAGCAAAAATCAAAGCGATCACTTTATTTTCTAGTTTTACTTATGTAATTTGATTTTTGTGACGTGTCCAAGAGTCCCGTAAGGTTTAAAGGAAATAAAGCACTTTGAATTTTGTTTTTTTTTTTTTGAAATTTGACTATACTTAACACAACGACAGATAACAGCGTCTCCTCTTATCGGTGAGTAAAACGGTTGCCTAACGGATTGGTTTTATCATCTTTGAGCGATTGTTTTGAGCCATTCGTAGGTTATTGTAAATCTGCCCTCAAATTGTAGGCAGAATCGAACAGAACGTTAAAAAATTTGTTCTCTAAATCTTACGTCAAGTTAGCCGAGGACAGCTTTATTCTCGTAATCGTCCGATTAGGTATTCTATCAAAGATCAGCCCTTAAATAACCTGTCTATAGTCCTAGAAGTAGTAAATTCACGCATTGCAAAAATATCTTACTTCTGAAATTCGCTAGCAAGAAACTGACACGAAATGAAAAAAGGTAAATAATGCTGGAGGACTACTTTGAAAAACGAATAAAATTGATGGATGACGTCGGATCGCACAAAACAAAGGACGGCCGATTCGTTCTTTCGATGACCTGACTATAAAAATGATTATGACGCTTATTGAAAAAAAAAAGTTTATTGAAAATGACGATGATTTCTTAGAGCTCAGAAACGAAAGGTGTCAGTTGATGACGCGCCCGAAGCAACTTGGTGGTTGTTCGTTTCGTACAATTCGACGTCATCCGTGAACTTTGTTCGTTTTTCAAAGTAGAATTCCTGGACTCTAGTCCCACACTAAAGCAACATACTATAAGTAAATCCAACAGTAGAAAAATATTTTACTCATAAAGGTACGAGGTAGGAAAAACTTTTGTATACGTATTACGATTCATTGGTACTCAAGCATTCATAGAGATATTTTATCAGATAGCTAGAGAGCTCAGATCAAAGAAAATAGATACGGTAGAAATGGGGGATTCAAGGTGGGCGATAAAATAAGGCTAGGGATTTTCAAAGGTAATAAAAGAAATAACTATTGATGGCTTCGGAAATACTGATGTGAGGCCGCCTGTCGTTCGTACCTTACATTGTGTTTATGAAACTCGAACTAGAGTTATATTTTTTTATTTTGATGATATTAATTTATTAAGGCGCTACCCCGACCCAGAATAGCGCCGCCAGAGACAGAAATGAACAACATGAAAACAAAGTTTGGTGGCCAAAAAGAGCAACTTCGCATCTTTACATAATCTATAAAAAATAAAACTATTACAGAAGCATTAAAAAAAAGCTTATAATAGATATCACAAACTGCCCAATGGATATTAGAAAATTCCTTTATTAAACGTAATAATAAGATATAAACTAGGTGGCGGCGCTATTCTGGGTCGGGGTACCGCCATAATCTGTAAAAGTATGTTGTTTTGGAAAATTATTTGTTATTTACTATTAGAGGGCGCAATGCGCGCCATTTTGTAAAAAGGATAGGCATAGGATTTCGCGTTCATAGAAGTGGAACAGAGAATACGTTTTAAGAACGGGCGCGGCGGCGGCGTAAACGCAAAAATCAAGTTTATGTTTATAAGTTAAATTAAGTTATTAAAAGTTTCAAAAAAAAATTGAAAAAATTTTCAATAAATAAATTCAAACAAATTGTCAAACATATCCTTTGTAAAAAGGCTTACTACAAAATATCAGATTATTTAGAGGATAAAAAAGCTTGGGAGTTGTGCTCCAACTCGAAAACTAACAACCTAACAAGGTATAAGTTTCTTGTTCGCTTCTTTACTTTACCTTAAAAATAGTGAAGTGAACAAAAATCAAAGTGATCACTTTATTTTCTAGTTTTACTTATGTAATTTGAATTTTGTCACGTGTCCTAGAGTCCTGTAAGGTCTAAAGTAAATAAAGCACTTTGAATTTAAATTTGAATTACAAGAAAACGACAAAACTTATGGAGAAACTGGTTCAAGAAACCAACTATGTAATTAGTAATAAAACAACCTACGTATCAAAACATAAGTCATTTCAATAGACCGCAGGGTTCCTGAGATCACGACCAAATTATGTGCGAAACAGTACGCTTTCATGTTTTTTTTATCGTATTTTTTTTTCTTATTCGTGCTTTTTTTTCATTATTCAAGGGACCAAAGAAAAAAAAATTGTATTTTATGTAATTCGAGCTTTATACCACGGGGATCCCTAAGCCCTACCTAAGCCTATTTTGACAACCAAACGCGTTAGGTTCGCCCAATATTGTCGAAAAGGGGGGAATAATTTTCAAAAGGGGGCTACCTCATTAAGTGGGGTATCAAATGTAAGGTATCGGCTTGTACATCTCAAAACATTTTCCGAAATTTCATACATAGGTATCAAGCTTATTAAATATTTTGAAAAAACTCAAAAAAATACCCATTCCTAATCTTCGAAGGTATCTGTTTGTAAATCTCAACACAGTTTTAAATTTCTGTAGGTTTTATAGTTTTTTAAATATTTTGAAAAGTCGAAAAATTACTTATTCCCCCTATCTCCGAAGTTTGCAAACCGATGCATCTGCAAATGACGCGGTACCTCAAATTTTTAGGTATTCATTAAATAGCAAAGTGTCTAACCGGTATCTATAGTACGTATTGGTATACCTGACAAACGTTAGAAACCCTCGACGAGCGAGTCACACTCGCACTTGACGGATCTGGTTTTTATTTATTATTGTACGACCTTTTTTTGATACCATCTCACTTGCAGGTAGTAAGTACTTAACCGTGAAATCACAAAAGTCTACACGAATGTGTACACGACACGCAAGACAAGACACGCATTCAGTCTGTACGGACGTATTGTACGCATTGAAGTTAGTAAGTTATAGTTCATAGTTCATTTATTGATAACATATTGGTTACAGGTCAAATATTATATGTTTTATGTGAAAAACTACATACATACATAATCTTTCATCAAACAAATAGACATTATAAATTAACTACATTTTAAAATCATGAAGTCATTGAAATCGTATAGCGATTGGGATACCAGCCACTTCTTCAATTTTACGTTAAAAGATTGTATGGATTGTGCGCTGGTAATAGAATAGAATAGAATATTTATTTTATTTGTAACTCAAACATAAAATAAAAACAAAGCTTAGGTACTAGTTTTTGCATTGAGTCACAAAGCGGTCTCTGTCTCAGCATGAGCATGTTAATAGAAGTTGGAATGCGGTTGTAAACAGCCGTCTCCATTACGTGTTGCAGCTTGGACGTCTTCTCCAGTCGCCGTGGTAGCGCCCTTAGCCGGTGTGCGTGTTATTGAGTGCTAAATTTAAATCACTGATCACTTTGGTCTCTCAAAAATTATTGAAATAGTTACACGTACCTACGTACAAAGTGAACGAAAGCCGTTACGGCGCAAATATGCCGATTCAGTCAAATTAGTTATAGGTAGGAATACGTCTTTGTACACAGTCTTGAAAAAGAGAAAACAACGAAGTGAGAACTTTTAGTAGGTAATGTGATAGAAGCCCCGTTGGCTATAGAATTCCGACGTGACGTCCCTTGCTATGTTTTATAGCTCAATAAGTCATCGAACACTCAACTGAACTCAACTTCTTTCATAATGGCATTGATGGTAACAATATCACGCTGACATAAAGCAGTAAAGTTTTTTACGGTCCATTACGTCACGTCACGAGTCACGTCGTATAGAAAATGGGGTAACATAACGCATAGCCGGCATTGTAGCCTACAATGCCGGGTGGTAAAACAAACACTATATTAACCCCTACAATTTGTAGGGGTTAATATAGTGTTTGTCGACGCAAAAAGGGGTGGCTATACGAAAGTAGCTGAACACGAATTGTTTTTAACGTTGCCTGAATTAATATGTAACTGTTCACTATAAATAGGAAAAACATGAAATTAAAAAAAACTAATATAAATAAACAAAAAAAAATTGTGACAAAGTTAGTAAGCAATTCCATAAATTGCTGAACACTACGTCGTTGTTCGTGTAAAGTGATTAGCAATCCTTGATGAAGATCAAGAAAGTCAAATAAAATATAACTTTCTTAATTATTATTGGTCAAATTTTGTTAGTAGGTACCTCATTTATTTTATCTTTCCTCTTGTAATAGGCCACGAGTTTGATTGAGTAAGGCTGGCGTTGGTTTTTGTTGTTTTGATTTTTATATTACTTAGGTAATATTATAGGTGTAAGTTATAAGTAGTTTTAATAAACCGCTAAGTGCGAGTAGTCTCGCACACGAAGTGTTCCGTACCTTAAAACATAGGCCACATTTTCAAAGAACGTCAAATTTTCACTTTATTTGAAATTTTCAACTTTATTTTATTTTTAGTATTTATTGTTATTACAGTTGAAGTGTTACTTAACTATAAAAAGTTTTATGTGTCTAACTATTGTAGCTCAAGAGATACATGCCTTGACAAATTCAGAGCAAAAATAGCAAAAAAAATCACGTTTGTTGTATGGAAGCCTCTTTAATTTTTATGTTTATTTTATTTTTATTATTTGTTGTTATAGCGGCAAGATTGAAGATTTTGGTTGAAGAGAAACTTCAACGGTCTACCTCTCACGGTTCATGAGATATAGCCACGTGACAGACGGACGGACAGCGGAGGCTTAGTACCTAATAGGGTTCCGTTTTGACCGAAGGGTCAGGGTACGGAAGCCTAAAAATGAGATTTTTCAGCAAAAAAGTACATAAGTTGTAAAAAAATCTATATGACATAAAAAAATATATCATGTTTTGATACTTTTTACGTTGTATGGTGTTACAGGGGTTAACCCCTTCCTACGTACCTTAGTTTGCAAAAATAACCCTTAAAGTGATGTTAGACCTCATGTGAACACTTTACGAGATTGTTTAAACAAGTAGGTATCTATCTAGCTATCTACATTGATCGACAGCATCGATCAAAGTCGTCTAAAGATAGATAAGATGAGCAAAGCAAGAGTAATGACTTTGAAACTTATTTTATTTACCTATTTAGAAATACCTTGCACAAGTTCATGTATTTACCCATAGGTACCTTCACCTTTACGCCACCCGAATCCAATATGAAATGTTTGTAAACAGTACACAGGATAGGAAAAAAAATACATGCTTGGTGTTGAGTTTCAGACATATTTTCAGCATTATTAACTGGAGTATATAGAATGTAAACATCTCAAATCTATAAGGAATGTAAATTGCGCATAAAATTACACGACAACTGAATTTTAGGTTAATTATGGGTGGTTTGTTTATAAACCTTACACATCGAATTTGGCTACAGTGTATACAAAGCTATTTTTCCATAGATACTTACTTTAACAGTGAGATCCCAGTTGCCGATGTTAAGTTACCTTAAACAAAAAAAAAACTTATAAAAACGTGGAGTTTGAAAGGACAATTTAAGTTAGATAGATTTTTCATGTCATCATTAGATGACATAAAAAAACATTAAAATTATAATTTTCTTTCAAATATACTTCACAAAAACCTCAATTCAATTTAGAATAAATTTATCTAAGTATATTCAAAATTCAACAAATTCAAAATTCAAAGTAGTTTATTTTCTTAGACCTTACAGGACTCTTGGACACGTCACAAAATTCAAATTACATAAGTAAAACTAAAAAAGATAGTGATCACTTTGATTTTTGCTCACTTCAATATTGTTAAGGTTTCAAAGAAGCAAACAAGAAACCTTTACCTTGTTAGGTTGTTAGTTTTCGTGTTGGAGCAAAACTTGTCCCAAGTTTTTTTAACCTCTAGATAATTAAAAATAGATGATTTTATAATTTTATAATTATATATTTTTTTACAAAGGATAATTTGACATTTTGTTTGAATTTATTTATTGATAATTTTTTCTACTCATTTGTCATTTTGTTGTAGAAGCGTATACATTGCCCTTTAAAAGATACATTAATCTTGTGCAGGCTAGTTGTGGGCACAGCGAGTATTTAAATTATTTCTAGTATTTAAATTATGTATGTCGCTATTTTTAGGGAACTGATTCCTATGAGTTTACAACAAGTTTTCATAAATATATTGACATGGTACTGTCATTATTTTATATCAATGTCGCCGTCACGGCCGGGCTGATTGTACGATCCGGCAATGATAATATCTTCATTAGGTAATTGAGAACACACCTTTTGCGGATACCTGGATTGACCCACTAAAAGAATCGACGGAGATGCCACGAGCTGCCACGAGATGCTGAAACCCTGGAGTAGATGAAATGATAGAAGGTAGTATGAGGAGGAAGGTATAAGTCATCATCATCAACCTATGTATTATAGTCCACTGCAATGAGCGCCATAGCACTCTGTCTTTAGCTTGCTGCATTCAGCATCTGCCTGAAGTCTTTAGCAGATCGTCATTCCACTTGGCCCGAGGGCGTCCTGGACTACATTTGCCGAGTCGCGGTCTCCACTCAAGAACACGTTTACCCCAGCGGTAAAAGTGGTAAATTATAGTAAGGAATATAAAATCTATTGAGCTTTAGTCTTAGATTTCATATTTAGAGAGTATACCTACTCAACCAATAGTGGCTTAACAGTTGAGTGCTACAGTATCACATCATCTCACTCTCTCAAATTAAATTTGGCAAAGAGCTTTTGAACAGAAGAGGCGGCGGAGACGGTTTTCAAAGCCAAAGGTAAATACATGACAATGCTAAGGAGATCTGATACTTTATCTTGAACTCCATTATCGTAAGCGTTTCTGCCACAGAGACGGAGGTACAGCTGGTAAACTATTGTATCAGTGCGCCCTGATCAGCTGTGCGATTACGCAAAAACTACTCATCCTTTCATTCATCATTTCAAATATCAATATAGGATGGATGGTTTTAGCGTAATCGCACAGCAGGACTAAAGCCTTGGTGGTTTGTTCGCAACGTAGCGGTATGCAGCACAACGTAGCGTCACAACGAAACGTAAATGTCTGTGTGGAGAAACGATCATTTGATTTTGCCGCAGCGGTATGCGGCACAAACAAATCGACTGACGACCCCTGCCCGTGACGCACACCGCAGCGTGATACGCCGCGCTGTGTGTAGTACCCACTCCCCACTTCACAGCGCTTGTCCTTTACCCCTGACGTAGACTTCGACGGAACAAAATACCACTTCAGACGTTTTTCATACAATTATGAGTCCGGCGCCGCATACCGCAGCGTAGTGTGTTGTGATCAAGAAACCAAGGCTTAAGCGACTCAACAGTACCTATATTTATTCAACGATGTATAGTAATTTAGCGCCCTAATCAAGTCATATCCGTCTCAAAAAGTCTTTGATTCAATTTCAAGCAGGTTGTCTATATAGCATAGTACAACAACGAAACCAGCTTCACCCCAACGAAGGGGGTTTTCCCATAATAACCACACTTGGCAGGCAGAGTGGTGATCGTGAAAAAGGTGTTAAAAGTGCCTACACAGAAGAAAGCTGCAGCACTTCCTCTGTTAGGTTCCCTTAGTCAACTTTTAGGCACGATATCCACGGGCAGAGCTGAGCGGTCAATTCCTATGCAGCGGCCATGACAGCCTAGCTAGAGAATTTAATAGAATCTAACCGAACTTGCCGACGGAGCGGAGAAATCGAATTCAAGCAATTGGGGTTTCTTTTTTCGGTACTTGGATTCATCCCAAACGTCCACCGAGACATGGAAATTGTTTACAGGCTAATTAATCGCGGGATTTACTCACGTATCTACCAATAAGTAGGAGAGATTTTGAATAGAATATATTATTAACTTATGTTTAGGTATTTTGACACGAGAATATAAATACGAAAACTAAAACAATAACAAGAAGAAGACAAAGCACGCAGGAATTAAGGTACTAATTACGTCCAAAACTGGGGTATCATCTACCTTTCTGTACCTCAGGTATTTCAAACTAAAACCATCCCGTAATTGTTACTGATCAGTAATCAGATCAATTTAGGTAGATTATGCTTTTTGTTACCAGGGAATTATTGTGGAAGAAAACCTAAATTAATATTTTGTTTACATTATAGCAAGTGACAAAACAATTTGTAACCATCATAGGTTGTTTAACAAATCAGATTTAACAGAGAATTTTTCTGCCAGAGATTATTATAGCTTTACAGTTTTTATTGGGTGTTATATTTGATCTTCGAGCTATTTCTGAAAGAGTTTTGTGATAGTTTTGGATGAATCTTTTAACGAGCGTCATAAATATTCTTTATAAATACTTATTCATACATAATCGGAGTGTTTGTACATTGTGGCACTGCGCACCATTTTATCCAATAAATTAGAAGAAAAAATATAATTTTCACTTCAGTTGCACTGTTTTATTACGGTTATTAACTTTTTTACTAGCGTGTGACGTCACACGTGTCATATGACCAGCGCCATTATAGAATCAGCTAGGTTTTTTATCGAAAATACCGTAGACATTCCGGAAATATCAATGTACGTTTAAGTTTAAAAACATAAAATTAAAAAAATATAAAAAAAATATATAAAATTATTCTTCATTACATACTAAGCACACTATAATGTGCTTAAAGAATAATTTTAAACACATTTCCAAAACAATTTAAATAGCCTATTGCCTAGCTATTTCCAATTTACTATAGTTCTGTGGTGAGAGCCCGCATTGGGTCAACCTTTGAAAATAAAGAGGTCACCCTTTGAAGGGAACAGGTAGCCCCTGGCCGTGAAATTAAATTGTAGGACTTTTTTGGAAGGGCTTTTGTTTTTGTTTGTTGTGACAGGAAGGAAGAGGTTTTAATTAAGTCGGCCCTGAAGGGTTTATGCTACGTTTTATGTTTGAATTCGTTATAGAGGAGTTGTTTGTCTTCGTTTTATGGAGATAGGTTTATCGAAAGGAAAGGGTGTCTCATATTATTTTTCGTTTTTGATGCTTAAAAAGAAAACACCAGAATCAGTTCAAACTCGTTTTATTTACAGTTAAATTAAATAACAGGTTAGGAATTTTTTATGAAAAACAACCGTTTGTAAGTGCGCACCGTCTACTTCTTCACACTCATTTAGCCTGGCACTAAAATTTTCAATTACTCGCTGGAGCATCTCGCTCTTGGAACAGCGTTGATTTCATCTGTGATTTTTTGCTTTAAAACATTCAGGTTGAGTAGGTAGCAATGGGTTTTCAATCTTTACTTTTTAAGTAGCCCCATAGGTAAAAAATCACCAGGCGTTAAATCTGGACTCAATGGTGGCCAGTTGATGTCTTCTCGGCGAATACTCTTTAAAGAGCAGCTCAAGCTAAGAGCAGCTAGGGAGTCATTTGTAACATGGGAAGTGGCTCCATCTTGTTGAAAAAATAAGTTGCGATTGTAGCCAATCTTACTTTGCATTTCTGTAGCCAGAAAAGTCCTGATCATATTGCAATACCGATCGGAATTAGCGGTCTGAGTGCGGTACAGTAAGGGCCGATAATTCCTTGACTTAATAAGGCAGCCCAAACGACAACTTTTGGCGAGTGTAATGGTTTTTATGCAGTTCTAGCGGATTGTCGGATTGTGGAAGCACAGTATCTGCAATTTTGTTTATTAACGTGGCTGTTAATGTAAAACCCTTTAAATTAAATGTGTCCTATAGAGACGTCGAACAATAGTATTGTATTGTATTAATTTATTTCAGATAATAATCCATATAACACATACACATAGGTAATCAAATAAAATTCATAATTACAGTCAATAACATAAGATTAGATAAATTAGATAAGAAATAGTGTACGAATCGTTGTTTTTAAATAAAAAGCTCGCGAGCAAAATGCGTGCTGCGATCCCGTGAACGATCCATTATTACTAAACTAAACAAGCCCGCCAAGCGTTTAGTACCACTCCCCCGCCCCCTCTGCTATCTGTATTTGGCGCGTAACGGTCAAAAACGGAAAACAATATGAGACACACTTTGCGATACTTGAAATCATGGTAAATGTCCTGTTGTAAATGACTTTTGTAAATACTTATCTAATACCGATTGAGTTTTAAATAAATTGATAGTTGATTTAAAGCTCGCAATTGACTTCAATACTGATAAGTTTTTGACCAAAAATAGGATATTTAGGTGGTATGTAATGTTTTATTATATGGTAACGAGTCTAACCACTAGTGTGCTGTAATCGAAGATCTAGAAGCCAAGCCAAAATATCTAAAATGTATGAATTATTTGTTGGACATAATTTAAAAATTTTGTGTTAGATTTGGAAAAAAAAAGATTGTAAAATATTATTATCTATTATAATCTTTTTTTTACTTATTGATTAAGACGAGTCATACTTAATTAAAAAGTGGGTAGGTTTTTTCCCGAAACTACTATACATATTTATGTAAGTAGGAATAATAAGGCAGATTGGAAAAAAAAACTATAACTGCAAACGACTGAAATATTTGTGAAATTTTACCTTCTCCTGGTAGTACCTACCTAACTAAAGCAAACATATTCAAGCAAATTAAATAATAATAATAATAAACGAGCCTAAACGTAAATGTCTTATTTAAAAGAAGACTGCTAAAACTAATCCAAACGCAATGTTATACATGCATATATAAATATAAGTACAAAACGAGTGTGAGCACCAAACCAATACAAACCAACGCTGGTTTAATGGTGCAATATGAGCAAAAATATGTATACGTTTTATAAATAAATAAATATTATATTATATTATATTCTATTCTATTCTAAAAAAAACAGTCTGTAATCCGTACATAGTTGCAACAAAAACGACGACGTTTCGAAATGATACGAACGGCCAGCGAACGTGTTTGTGGTCGATTGGGTACAATTTCGTTGGTCGGTAACCCGGCAGACGATGTGCGACCAAATGCGTAGGATGCATTTGGAAAGAATTCGGGCACTGATAGGTAGGTGCTGTTGGCAGATAGGATTGTTATCATCTGTAATCATTTTATTAATGACTTTCTTTAGGGAAATATAGTACTTTATTGATAAAGAAAAATAAAATTCAATAATAAAAACAAATTGGAACTAGTATTTACAATTGAAACAATTAAGCTAACTAAGCAAACAATCTATAGGTACCTTAACTGGTCCATATCAATACCAGTCGGATGCGTCCCCAATGGTGATGCGCTGCGCCAGATACCCGCCAGCTCTCGGGTATTTGTATCTAAATATGTAAATGTATCTACATGTACTTATTAGTTCTTGCCAAACCTGTATGTACCTTTTTATGGCCAAATAAATGTATCTCTATCTTTATCTGTAGGTATGTTAATCTAATTCTATGACGTTCAATAAGTGTCAGTGTTCAGAAATTACCATAATTTAGGGGCAAGTTTAGGTATCGCTGACGATAGTCAGGGGCAGGGCACCCTCTCTTGAGGGAGTCATTAAATAAATAAATGATACTAAAAACTTCTTTATAAAAATCATCTGGCCCCAATGTAAGCAGAGCTTAGAGATAATTAATACTCTTAGAACTCATACCTACACCCAGAGCAGGAACGAATGCCATCAGAATTAAGTTTTCTGTGTAAATGTGACGAGTTTTGTTTAACTTCATAGCCGTTGGTGGCGATGGGATGTTCTGTTCATGCTGTTAATTATTTGTTGTTTTGTTTTTCTTATAGTTTGACTTACTTTAGGAACTCGCGATTATTGTATTCCGTTGTGGCATTTACATTATGTTTGTTGCGCAAAACTCTGGACTCTGAACAGAACGGGTGGACCAATTTAAGCATTTTTTAATACATTCCTTGAAGTCCGAGGAAGGTTCTTATGACGAGAAAAAATTAAAAATTGCCCGGAAAAACGGTAAAACAACTCAATCAAATTCACCGCAAGTAACGCAGGGTGCTAGTTCTGGTAAAAGTAAGTAGTTAGGTACTACTTCATGACCTGTGGAGCAAAGATCGGCCTGTTTCGCCGAAATGTTTGCATCATCTAAAAAGATATTATAATATTAATAATAGTAATAATACTTCAATGGTATCATCTGCAATTATTAAAATTTCGTCAGTTTTTTTATATTTAAGTATATTAAAATAAGGTACCTAAACGTTATTCAAATTTGCTCACTTTGGGGCCAGATACGCGATGCTGGGTGCAAAGTACACCCTGTTTATTATTTTTAACCAAATATTATTTAGCGACGAGTAAGTTAATACTACACGGAAATTCCAACCAGTGCTGCCATAATAGCAGTAGAACCAGGTCAAATCCATCAACGAACGGGCTATCACAGAATAGGTAAGTACCTAATCACCAGTATTATGATTAATGGTTTGCCATGACTTGCTTTTTTTGGCTGCAGGTCAATGGTGTACAAAATGGGGGACCTGGCTTCTAAAATGATTTAAGGGGCGAACCTTACGGGTTCGATTGTCAAACTAGGCCTAGATCTCAGTACTCATGGGATCCCCGTTGTACAAAAAATTAATTAAGTACATAATTAAGTACAAAAATAACCTTTTCATGTTATACAATCATAAAACTAATTATGCAGGCAATTCTTTTATTCCTAGAGTAAGTAGGTTGCACAATTAACAATTTTCTAAATGTGACATATTTTTGCTCTTTAAGAATAACTTTAAAAAACAATTTTCTCTTAGATTATTTTTTTTGTGTATTCATGCTTAACTTGTATTATTGTTATTATTATTTTTGGTTTATTTGTTTATCGTAATTCTCCAAATTAGCGTCTGTAACGTTGTAGTGTTTTATTGTACATTATGTTTCTATTAGTGGCATATTCGTTGGTGTATACGTAGCTTTATATACTGTTCATTTTAAGAATATTGTTATACTGTTTGTGCCTTAATAAACGAAAAATAAATAAAAATTATTTCTTTGGTTCATTGAATGTGAAAACAAGAATGAGAAAAAAAATACGATAAGATAAATCATAAAAGTGCACTGTTTCGCACATAATTTGGTTGAGATCTCAGGAACCCTGCGGTCTATTGAAATTACTTATGTTTCGGTTCGTAGGTTATTACTAATTATTTGGTTGCTTGAACCAGTTTCTTTATAAGTTGTGTAGTTTTCTTGTGAATAAGTAAAAACTTGATTTTTGCGCTTACGCCGCCGTTCCAAAAACGTAATATGCTCTGTCCCGCTTCTATAAACGCGAAATCCTATGCCTATCCTTTTCACGAAATGGCGCGCATGGGTTTTAGATAGTATACGGAATAAACATATGTTTTCCGTTCGAAAACATATGTTTATTCCGTTTATTGGTTTTCGATATGTTGTTAACACTTTTAATACTACGTGATACTTATTGTCATCATCGGCCCGTATATATTCACTGCTGGACATAGGCCTCCCCTAGTGAGCGCCACAGCGCCTCTTTTCAGCTTGCCGCAGCCTGCAGTCTTTCACAGGTTGCGGTCGGCTGTCATCGTCATCCCACCTGGCCAGTAGTGGTGTAAACTTAGCATTTTCATTCAAAAAATCATTTTGTGAATAATTTTTATTAGGTAGTTGAGTTTAAAGCAAAACCATTGGATAGTACTCACGTCATTCTATATTTTATTGTCAAAAAATCTGTCATACGAATAATAGTAATCAAATGGCAGCAATTTCAAAATTCTCGCCGCGTTTTTAGCGTTTTTCTCTAAGCTTTCTTTTGCGACTTAGCCGCTTTTTAGATAACGGACGGCAGAGAGGGCGTCCTACACTAAATTTATGCCGAGTCGCGGTCTCCACTCAAGAATACGTTTAATTTATCTTCCCTACCCTACTACCTAACCTCAGACAAAGAAAAAAAGATTCTCTTTTTTCGATTCTTTTTTTTGTCTGAGTACCTAACCTACTTAATAATAATAATACAATCATTTATGCCTATAACTTCTTAACCTAAACTAGAATTATACACAAAAATGAAGTTCCTAATCACAGGCGAAGGCAGTAGATTCAGCATTGTGCTGCATGCAAGAAACATGCAGCGCTGATTTTTAATCTACATACTTCCCTCGGGTAGGTGGTCACGGAGGGTTAGGATAGCGGGTTTAAAGTAGGTTCATTAACTTGCAAATCTTTTTCAAACGTACAATCAAAAACTCCATCTGCAGGGTGCATACGGTTACTTTCCTGTGTGTTCATACATTAACAATATATACTATTTAATAATACTTATGCAGCCGAATTATTTGTTACAAATTGTATTGATTTTCTTGAAAATTTTACGACCTCTGCGGCGCGGAGGGCGTTAGTCCGCCTGGGACAAGTGTTTGTACGATCTGCAGATATTGTTTCCAGGTGTTCAGCATGTTTTCTATATATAACAAAAAATATCAATAAATATACTGCATAGTAATAAGTATATCAGTTATCTAGTACCTACAACACAAGCTGCGCTTAGCTTGGGGCTAGATGATGCTGTGTGAATTGTCCAGCATTAATTATAATATATTTATTATATATAAAGGCATATAACGAAAATATATTGTATTATTATTCAAGTATAGGATATTCGAAACAAAAAATAAATTTTTGGTGGTCTTTATTCAATAGAATCTACAAATTAGAGCTCCCAAAACAGGTCTCCGAGAGTTTTTGCCTAAACATGATGACTATAACTACATAAAAAAATGAGTTTTCTAAAATTTGTTCTATTATTATTGTAGTAGGGAAATTTAACTATTATTAACAAGTAATTATTATATGAAGCAATAAACGAAAATCATACAATTTAGACGATGAAACCGTGCAATTTCTCGTTTTTTTGTAAAAGCCCCCTTAAGGAAATCGAGAGAGAAGCTATTGTTCATGTTTCCGCTTTACGGATAGCTTGAGGAAATTGGAAACTGAATAAAGCACAGTACCTACCTACCTATTGCATATTTTCTGTTTTGATTAAGTACATAATTAATTATGCTGGTTATTATTTTATTTTAGGTTAATCATTTGTAGGGCCATGAAAAAAAAAATATAAATAATGCATTGCGATCAAAAAATCCGTTTGATGCGGTCAGTGCGGATCATCCGATGCCGGCAGGTGAGCGCGGACCCCTAAACTTGACAATACAAAGATGGTAATAAATCTCTTTACCTTCCTGATACATGTCATTATCATCATTATCAGCCTGTTAGTCCACTGCTGGACTGCTGTGCTGCTGCAGGCCTCCTCTAATGAGCGTCATAGCGTCCTGTCTTCAGCTTGCCGCATCCAGTATCTGCCTGCAGTCTTTCGCAGGTCATCATCCAAACTGGCCGGAAGGCGTCCTACAATACATTTGCCGACACGTGGTAACCACTCAAGAACACGCCCCGGCCTTCGTCCTGATAAATTTATGTGTATTTATTTAGTCTAATATGGGTACAATAATGTGTGTCTGTAGCTAATTCCCGCTAAGCCGACAAGCTGGCGTTTTGCCTAAAGTAAGTACATGCGTTTGGATTTGAACCTAATTTAGCATGTCAAAGTCTCATTAATCCTTATAATATCTGCTATTCAGAGAGTCAGTGGTTGGCTCATATAAAATTGCTTAAACATATTTTTTTTACGTTTATGAAAATGCCTACTGCATAAGAGAAATTCAACTAAGAACTTACGTTTTTTGCTGCAAAGTTGATTGTTTTTTTTTTTCGTTAATGGAAGTGGAAGCGAAGTTTTCTGTTACAGTTGGTTCTGCTTAGATGATTATTTCTGGTATTTTAGTGTTGTGATGTGATAAAGATTCTTAGTGCAGATCTCACAGCGTGGTTTTTTTCCGCAGAATTCTGCAACATATGGAAATTGTTTGAAGCTCCACACTTTCGGAAAAAAATCCACGATAAAATAATTCGCGCGGTGAGATTCCGCTGTGCGGGGTAAGCCCTTGGAAATAAAGTCTTAAACCGTTTGTACAACACTCAATGCGTCACTAGATATATAATATAATCTGAAGGCTTGAATTACATTATAGTTAACCAGTAAATGCGTATTCCAGTCTAGCCAAGGAACATCGAAGTTAGACTATGTCTAAATTAAGAACGAATGATTTATGATGTTTTCTATTTTGATCATAAGATTAAGTATGACAGAAGGTCGAATATGAATAAACCGCCAAGTGCGAGTCGACTTGCATACGAAGGGTTACGTGCCGTAAAAACATTTTCAAAGAACATCAAACTTTCACTTGTTCGGAGACCCCTTTAAATTTTTACTTTATTATATTTCTAGTATTTGTTGTTATTACAATTGAAATGTTACTTAATTATAGAAAGTTTTATGTGTCTACCTATTGTGATTCAAGACTCCTTGACAAACGAAGAGCAAAATAACACGTTTTTTGTGTAAAAGCCCCCTTTAATTTAGATTTAGATTTTATTTTTATTATTTGCTGTTATAGCGGCAAAATAAATACACATTCTCTAAAAAATTCAACTCTCTACCTCTTACGGTTCATGAGATAGAGCTCTGTGACAGATAGACGGACGCACAAATCAATTTTCAAATCAAATAGTTTATTTGCAAGAATACAACATTAATATACAATGTCAGATCTTATAACTATTTTACGGACGGACTGCGGAGGCTTAGTAATAGGGTTCCGTTTTCACCCCTCGGGTACTAGCCCTAAAAACTATCAGTGGAACAAGAACGGAGTGGAATAAAAGAGCAAAGAACATTGAACTTGAGTGAAGATGACTTTATTTTGCACCGGGTTCGCCTGTTCAAATAAATTTATGTACATTTTATAAAAAGATTACCTAGATTTGTTTTGTACTGTGTGTTTCTACGACTTCGATGCAACAAAATTATTTTTTCATTAAAATAATTTTACATCATACCTAGCAGATAGATACCAAATTGTAAAGATAGGAAATAGTGAAAGTAGTCAACAGAAATTAGCCTGCGGGATTCCCCAAGGATTGTTTTCGGAATTTTTTTATATATATTAATAATATTAGCCAAATGGGATTAAAAAGACACATTACTTTATACGCCGATGTTACCTGCCTATTCTATTTCGGTCCAAACCTCGGCGAACTGTTTAAGGATGCGCAAGCTAACATAATCAAATTTAACATTTGGTGCCAGAGCAATTTAATGACAGTAAACGCAAAGAAGACATCTTTTATGATAATTGCAGCAAAAAATTAAAAAATCTCACTCTTACCGACACTTGCTATAGGTAATTCGATGATACACCGCTTGAGGCAGGAGAGATACCTAGCTCTAATACTCGACGACGGCCTAACCTGGCGATCTCATATTGAATACGTAAGAACTAAATTAGTCTCGCTAACGGGCGCGCTGCGGAGATCCGTATGATGCGTTCCACGTAAAGTTCTGATGACTATCTACAATTCCCTAGCTAAATCTCATTTAAAATACCTATTAGAGGTATGGGGAACTGCAGCAGTGACGAATCTAAAAACATTACAAATATGACTACCTAACTAGCACATGTATTATTTACAAACTAACTAACATTTTTAATATCAAACAACTATATACTTACCTAACCTGCATCCTTGTTAAGAAAATACTAATTAAGAAAATACATACGCAAATAACACTATATAAAAAAGTAGTATAAAAAACCTTCACTTACAATTTGAGAAATAAAAATAAGTTAACGCTAAAGAGTCCACGAACCAACTATGGAAAAAGAAATATTCTTTATGAAGGTGCGCCGTTGTACAACAACTTACCCGGTAACATTACACAATACAAAGGTTGCCTGGAAGAGAACGCTTCTTAGCGATAAGGCCGCCCATTAGTACAAGTACAGTGTCTTATGTAATGTCTTTTGTATTGTATTTTTGTTGGTGTACAATAAAGTATTTTTGTATTGTATTGTATTGTATTAAGAACTGTTTATCAATGCACATATTTAGGAAAATACTGAAGCAATATAATTTATGATAAGATCTTTTATGTTAGCGTGACGGCACCAACCAATAATGTAAAACTTGCTACAATAATTATTATCAAACTGTTATAATTTAGTATTAATTAGTTAAGATAGTACGTAAGATTATTGTATGTACTCATTTAAGTGAACATTGTTCTTTTGAGTAAATAAATTCGTTGAACTGATCCATTTATTCATAAAAAAAATTAGTTACCTGCATAAATTGGTTAGCAATGGTTAGCTTTCAACAAGTTCTATAAACATCATCATTATCATCAATAGAATGTTAAAAGGAACTTTACATTTGATTATCGTCAACCTGTGTGCGGTCTATAAAGCCACCACTGACCAGTATTACTGAGCGTATTGTACCATTCGCAGCGAGTGGATATCGCCGGCGGTACAGTCGGTTACAGAGGTGAACCCTTCGCTTATTCCCAGTAATTATGTGCTAAAGTTCTGTGCAAAAAAAACACTTTTATACATCGATGGGGTGCATTATGCTTTCATATTGCCTTTGCCCATATAGCCAGGTACTGACCGGTGTCACACAGCGAGCGTTCGTGCAGTCAGTTCGGGGAAAGAAGGCGCTCGCAACGAGCAACGAGACGGTTTTTTGATGTTTCATGCTCGCTGGGAATTGTACCTTTATCTCCGTGAAACAGCGGCCAGTACGCGGCTTAACGTCACGTGTTAGTACAGATAGAAAATAAGGTGTAAGTATTGCCAGCCAACAACACAATCGCTTACTGAGGTGATCCCTTACCTACAATACAACGCTGGTTCATTGGAATGACGTTCATCGAGTTCAATGAACCGCTAGTTCATCCGATGAACAACGAGATTTGTGCTCGTGAGGAACAATTTGTTTTATTACTTGTAACTAAGTGCATAGTTAGTAAGTGTCACAATATCGTAAATTGGTCCACTTTTGGGCGTAGGCTTCCCACTGATAATAAGCGCCTTATTGGCTTATTTCTCATGATGATGATGAGTTGGAGTGGTGCAAATGCTGAGCTGGCTCCACACAGAATAGTTTCTATGTAAAGATAGCGCCATATATTGCTTAAGAGGGCGCAATGCGCGTCATTTTGAGAAAAGGATTGGATTAGGATTTTGATTTCAAAGGATTTTGCTTGCAGAGGAGGGGCAAAGCATACGGTTATGGAACGGGGCGGGGCGTAAGCGAAAAATTAAGTTATTATTTATTTACAAAAAAACTACACAATTTATGAAGAAACTGGTTCAAGGAACCAAATAATTAGTAGGTAATTTCAATATACCGAAGCTTTCTGAGATCTCGACTAAATTAGGTGCGAAACAGTGCACTTTCATAATTATTTTTTACGTTTTTTTTTATCAATCGTATTTTACCATATAAGGAGTCAAACAAAATTAGAATTTTATGTTATTCCAGTTTTTAACACAGGGATCCCGTGAGTACTAAGATCTAGGCCTAGTTTGACCAACACCCCCGTTAGGTTCGCCCCATAACATTGACCTTAAATTTAAAAAACAAAAAGAAAATTCAAAGTGCGTTATTTCCTTTAGACCTTACTTGGACACGTCACAAGATTCAAATTACATATGTAAAACTAGGAAATAAAGTGATCACTTTGATTTTTGCATTGAAATTTTCAAAATATCAATAGCACGGCAATGCAGCCAGCGTCTTGGGGACGTTTCCGACTGGTATTATATGGATCAGTTGAGCTACCTGTAGATTGTTTGCAACAGACTGCAGTTAGCTTAATTGTTTCAATTGTAAACACTATTTCTAATTTGTTTTTATTATTAAATTGTAATTTTCTATGTCAATAAAGAGCACGGTCAATTGAATGATTATTTAACAAAACTCGTTCTAGAATGTGACCGCGACTTCGTGATACGGTATATCTATATAGGTATACCGTCATCATTCAAATTATCACTATATTTATGCTTAAAATTAGATAGTAATTACTTCATCTTCGAGCAGTATAATAAAATATGCACCAGAATAGCACTAGTCTCGCATCAGCACAGCAGTGGCTGTTACCGACAGCGATAACATTATCAGAAAATTAATTAGCCTGAGTTCAAGGTCGACTACTATCGGATTTTAAACAACTTTGGTTTTTAGGGTTCCGTATCCGAAGGGTGATAACGGAACTCTATTACTGAGCCGCCGCGCCGCTATCCGTCCGTCCGTCTGTTAATGTACGAGTATCTCATGTACCGTATGAGGTAGACAGTTGACATTTTCAGAGAATGTGTACAGTAGTTCTCTTGCTGCTATAACAGCAAATAATTAAAATAAAATAAATACCTAATATATTTTTTGGCTATTTTTGCTCTTGGTTTGTCAAGACTATCTCTCTTGAACCACAATACAAAGACACATGAAACTTTCTATAATTAAGTCACACTTTAATTTAAATAACAAAAGATGCTAATAATATAATAAAGGTGAAAGTTAAAGGGGTCTCCCAACAAGTGAAACTTTGATGTTCTTCGAAAAAGTTACATACTTTTTGCGGTACAGAACCCTTTGTGTGCAAGTCGACTTGCACTTGGCGGTTTGTTATCAAACATTATTTTTATATTATTTACATACATAGGTGTTTGAAACCTTATCTAGCTCTATAAATTAGGCACTTTATGACAGAGAAGTCGATGAAGAAGTACGGCATAGAAATGAAAACAAATGTTTCTGAGTTTCTTTTGGCAGTTTTCTATAGTATGTATAGCGTAATCGGGGTTCACACGAGGATAAAATACCTCATTTGGTAGCGTCTAGATTAAATATCAAAACATGCTATAGACAGTTATTTAAAAGAAAGAAAGAAAATATATTTATTTGGACCCATGTTACATAACACGACACGAAACATCATAATAATATACTACAGGTATAAGAAACATTGTAGTATATTTAACATCCATACTAATATTCTAAATTCAAAAGTAACTCTGTCTGTCTATCTGCCTGTCTGTCTGTTACCTTTTCAAGCCTAACAGGTTGAACAGATCTCGATAAAATTTAGCAGGGAGGTAAAGCGTATCACGGGGACATAGGCTGCTTAAAAAGCGTGTGGTAAGCCGCAGGCAGCAGCTAGTGTTATATAATGTGGTATTTTCTATATATAATAAAAAATATCTATTTATGTAATGTATTGTATTAAGTTTATCAGTCATCTAGTACCCATAACACAAGCTCAGCTTAGCTTGGGGCTAGATGATGCTGTGTGGATTGTTGTCCAGCATTATTTATTATTATTTATTTATTTATAATGTTATAATATTAAATTATTTAATACTAGCTGCGGCCCGCGGCTTCGCACGCTGTTTTCCGGGATAATAAGTAGCATATGTCCGTCTGCGGGATACCATCTACCTTCCTGCCGAATTTCATTAAGATCCGTTCAGTCGTTCAGGCGTTAAAAGGTGACAGCCAGAAAGGCAGATAGATAGACAGACAGAGTTACTTTCGAATTTAGAATATTAGTATGGAGTATGGATTTTAATACTGTAGATATAAATGTTACTTAATCTAAAGTCGAGACCCTAGGTCCGTGGGGTACCGAGGCTCTCCGGGTTTTTAAAAAGTTATCTGAGCGTCTGGTCGACGCGACGCGTGACCCGAGAGCTGGCGGATATCTGGCGCAGCGCATCAGCATTGCTATACAGCGGGGCAATGCAGCCAGCGTCTTGGGGACGCTTCCGACTGGTATTGATATGGATCAGTTGAGCTACTTGTAGATTGTTTGCAACGGTCTGCAGTTAGCTTAATTGTTTCAATTGTAAATACTAGTTCTAATTTGTTTTTATTATTGAATTGTAATTATCTTTGTCAATAACGAGACTTAATCTGGACGCACCCTTTAAAGTAATTTTGAGCAGATAGGCACTTAATCTCTTATTAAACACATTCACATTTTCTACACATATTCCTCGCATAATAATATATTTAATTTGCCTTCGATTTCCCCGAAGTTTCAGCAATATTATTACGCCGGTGCCGCGCCGCCCCGCGGCCATTGGATGACCTACGGGAAAATACCGGAGAAAAATTAAAATTGTGTAAAAAATTATTTGTATTAATTTTAAAACATGTGACTTTATTTTTACAGGATACCTATCCATAAACAATGTTATAAATTCAAGATTTACTCTGTCTGTCTGTCTGTTACCTTTTAACGGATCTCTATGAAATTTGGCGGGGAGGTAAATGGTATCCCGGGAACGGACATAAGCTACTTTTTATCCCGAAAAAAAAACATGCAAAGCCGCGGCCGCAGCTAGTAATGTATAGTTTAAGAAAATAGGTAAGTATGGAATTTAATTTTTATTGTACACTGTTCTTTAGAAAAATTCTAATTTGTAAGGATCCATATCAATACCAGTCGGAAGCGACCCAAGACGCTGGCTGCATTGCCCCGCTGTATGGCAAAGCTAATGCGCTGCGCCAGATACCTCTTGGGGACGCTTCCGACTGGTATTGATATGGTTCAGTTGAGCTACCTATAGATTGTTTACAACAGTCTGCAGTTAGCTTAATTGTTTCAATTGTAAATACTAGTTCTAATTTGTTTTCATTTTTTAATTGTAATTTTCTTTGTCAATAAAGATTTAATTTGTAAGGAATATGCACTCTATTATCTTTAGCTGCTGCCCGCAGCTTCTGACGTGATTACTTAATATATATATAGGCTACTTAATACTACTACTTACTTACTTTGATTGTAATTTTCTTTGTTAATAAAGGCCATTGCCGTTTATATATAACAAAAAAAAAGGCTACTTAATAGAATAGAGGTAAATGGTATCCCGGGGCCGTCCCCGGGATTACATGTACCTCCCTACCACATTTCATTGAGGTCCGTTCAGCCGTTTAGGCGTGAAAAGGTAACAGACAGACAGACAGACCGACAGAGTTACTTTCGAATTTATAACAATAAATAATGATAATAATGGATTTAAATAAAATCCTCTCATAAAACATAATGTAATCTCATAACTTATCAACCTACCTATACCTAACCAATTTGTCAGTCAAGTAGGACGTTTCGTCATATTTCGAGTACCTATCTTCTGAGTAGGTAGCAACCACGTGCCAGTGACGTCAGTGTTTGCACCGGGTAAACGCACATAAGTACTTACTTGCGTTAATAGTTTACTCAAGTGACGTATTTGTTTTACACTTAATGAGGCGGTTGGAGTACGGTTGGTATAAAATAAATAAATAATGCTAGACAATTCACACAGCGCCATTTAGCTCCAAACTAAGCAGAGCTTGTGTTATGGTTACTAGATAAAAGATTATAAGTTCTTATTACATACACTTTTTTATCATATATGAATCCTAGAGCACCTGGGAAAAATATGACTGCAGCTCGTACAAACATTTGTCACGAGGCGGTGATTGAACCTGCAACCTCCTGCATCGCAGGCAAACCTTCGCCGGCTGTGCCACAGAGCTCGTCTAGATCGAGATCTTGAATCTAACATGGATAACCTTGGAGAACCGATGTTGGTTTGGGCCAAAAGGCTCTCCTTTAGCGATCTTGTACTAGAAGACGCAATGTGCCCACGTTGCGTCTTTCAGACTTCCCACAAGGTAAACCAATGGCCTGGTGAAGGTCGAGAGGAATTGTTGGATGCTAGCGTAGGACCTATCATTGTGGAAATCTTTGGAGGAGGCCATGTCAGCAGTTTTAGTTTTAAACTTCGAAAAAAAGGAGATTTATTATATATGTATGTCCGCCGATTCCTCTGTCAATTGTGGACCGATTTTGATGATCATTGTAATTTTGTATATGATATGATGATAAGTTTTATTCCCGATGGAATACTATTTCTCCTAAATAGCAGTGTAAATCAAAAGGAATTCAAGTCTGTTCTTTGTGCGCAACGCAGTTGAGCAAATTGTGCAATGGAACCCATAATTATTGAACTTATTTTGTTCCCCATTGTTTAAAGTTGCTGAACTCAGAATATCAACAAGGTATAAATTAGAAAATTTAGAAAAATACCTATCGGATGTGACAGACAATGGCAGATTATGTCAGCGCAAGTCGGAGAGCTGTATAATGGGTCCCTCGTTCTACAACGGGCTGCTGGACACGATTAAAGATACAATTTTTACAATGGTTTTAAAAAATCGACTGAAGAAATGGTTTCTGGACACTATTTTTTATTCTGTAGCAGAGTTCTACGAATTACCAATTATTTAAATAAACTATAAATATCAAATACAAGATACATATTATTAGTAATATATATATATTATATATGTTATATATATAATATATTACTACTACTATACTGATTACGCTGCGAAAGACCGCAGGCAGATGCTGGATGCGGCAAGCTGAAGACAGGGCGCTGTGGCACTCATTAGGGTAGGCCTATGTCCAGCAGTGGACTAACATAGGTTGATGATGATGATACTAATTATACTTATTCTTACCGTTATTCCTACTAAGTCAATATATTAACTTTTATATTGCTTACCCTTTTCTGACCTGAACTTGGAGTGATTTGTATTTGTTAAATTTTTGACTGCCTGAATGATAAGGTAACAAAAGAACTAAGCTAAAAGTATTTCTCTTGTCATGTCTTGGCACGTTCACAGAATATATTGCCACATTCAGTGTTTGTTTACAAATAGATACCTACAATAATCATGATTTATAGTGACTTTGACTTTACTGTATGTCACTGCTCGTCAAGCGTAATCTAAAATGATCCTTATCACGATGTGGTTGAGTCGATTTGGCAATCGTCAAACTGTTCACATTGGTTGGGCTCAAAGTCAGGGTCGAGACCTTACATCATGGTTACCAACTAAATACAGTGGGAAGTTCTTAACACGAATTGATTTCCGAAACGACTTAGTGTGTTTAGGGATTTATGGAATACCAAAGTGGTTTGTGAGTTTTGTAACTTGCTCAGTTAGATAGGTACTTATGAAATGATAAACAGTTCAGCTAGTTTTGGTATGGCTGTACTTGCTTAGTAAAGTTACTTAATTCTTTATTGCACTAATAAAGCAAATACATGTAAAACTTAAAACTAGAGAGGTTATGGCAAAGGCGAGCTTAACCCTAAAAAGAGTTCTCTTCCAGTAAACCTTATTTAAGTTACGCGTCCACTAAATCGGTATCGGAGCGTACGCAGCGTACGGGGCGTCGTCATAGATATTTACAATATGCCGATGCAAAATCTGAAAGCAGTAAATGCACCATCGACCTGTGTGTCTACCATGAGTTGTCACAGTTAGATCGCCTGACGTTACTACAGTAGTTACGTAAATATTACTACCGCGCATTTTAGTACCCAACTATCCGCTAGGGGCGCTGTTCAAGTTTTCATACATTTTTTTTACTACCGTGTCGTCGCTAGCGAGTATAGATTGTTAAAACTCATGGTAGACACACTGATACCCAATATAATTTATTATTTATTTGACGACCGATGTGGCGCGGCGTCCGCCTGCGACGCAGGAGGTTGCGGGTTCGATTCCCGCCTTGGGGATAAATGTTTGTACGATCTGCAAATATTGGTTCCGGGTATTCTGGGTATACTATGTATAATAAAATAACATCTGTATATATGTAATGTATTGTATTAAGTACATCAGTCATCTAGTACCCATAACACAAGCTCTGCTTACTTTGGGACTAGATGATGCTGTGTGGATTGACCAGCATTATTTTTTTAAATTTTTATTTGTTTTATTTATTTTGTTGCTATTTGGGCATATTTATAAAGCAGAAATTATCTACCTAAGTCCTAGTCTTACTATTATTATAAAGACGAAAGATTGCGACGTTGTAAAAATATTTGGCTGAAGACAACGCCTAAACTACTTAATAAATGGGGCTGAAATTGTGCATAGATATAGATCTGGACCTGGAATAACATTAAGATACCTTTTATTTCAAAACACGTGTGCAAAGCCACAGTCAGAACCTAGAAGATATTAAACAATCAAATTGCGTCCCATTCTTTATTTAGTTTCGTCTAAATAAGAGTATATTTAATGCTGCGAAGTCGAGAAATGTAACTTTAGTTCCATTTTTGGGTTCGGTTATTATGGTAGACCAATAACATGAATAATAATTTATCGATTAAGGTTTTCGTGAATGGTTCGATGATAATTTGGTCATCAACATTATTACATAATGTCAATAGCGTATTCAATGTCAGTCAGGTGATTTTATAATACGTGTAGGTATTCTACTCTACATCCGGCAATTCTGCTGCGGGTTCGTTTCCTGCACAACTCAATAAAGCTGATCACAAACTGCTGCAAGAAAAGAATAAAACTGGCTTTACTTTTTGGCTATACATTTAAGGCTGGCGAAGAGTTGTCCAAATATTTTGTGCATTGTTCTCACTGATGGATCTGTTCCTACTTATCGATAAGTGGGAACAGATCCACACAGGCTCATGTCATCTTTCAAACATTTCAAAACTTTTTAGCATCAATCAAAAAATATTGCATAATGTCTTGCAATATTTTTTAAGCTATGATGATAAGTAAAATTATAAGGTTATGAGACAACATTTCTGGTTAACGTAATTGTTTTGAAATTAAACAATACCTAATAAAAAATGTTTTACTTGATCATAATATTTAAATAAATGATTTCACAAAATGTTCTCACATTATTACTCACAACCGTTTTCGACGTGTGAGTGTTACGTTAACTATTAATTTAAAAGCGAAGTTGTAGCGTTCGTGCGCAGTCAGTAGATCCGCGGCTTTACCGCGACTTTAGGCGATGCGGTGTATTATAGGATTATTTTCTGACCTATGCAATCACTTTAGGAAATTACTTAGGAAATACAGGAATAAAGTGCTGTTTGATTTGACCATTTGATATAAAGATATATTGAAATTTTATTAGTTTCACACACAAACAGCACAGGAAAAATAAGAGATGAACAAAAACAGTATTTAGGTAGGTACCCATAAGAAGGCAGGTATTATAATATAACTTATACCAAATAAAGAAAAATAAAGTAAAAGCAAAACCACCAAATAATATTATATAAATAGGCAGCTTGCATTTGCTTGTGGTTTCAGTTTGAAGTTATTCCTCTCAGCCTATTATATCTCCTAGCGCCCGCGGCTTCGTACGCGTTTTCCGGAATTAAAAATGGCCTATAAGTTAATTTAGATCTAGATCTATAAATGTGCAAAATTTCAACCTGATCCATTAATTACTTTTGGCGTTGTCTTGGGCCTTGTAGGATCCCAGAATTAAATGAAACTTAGACAAAGTAAATTATGTTATGTCACATTTCTGCAATCAGCACGTTGTCAAAAAAAGATAGTACCTTGTCAAAGCAAACGTCCTACTGCGCTTGCTTCAGCTCGAAATGGTATCATCCCATTCCGATTGCGCGCGGGATAAACCTACACGTCATGTTTTAAATTATCCTGCCTAGATCCGTACAATATTATTAACTACACTAGGACTCAAACAACTTGGCCGCATCCTGAAGTTGCGTCAGTGGCTGCGCAGTAGGTACTCATTTATGGACAAAATGGTGGTGCGCATGTAAAAACTATGCTTTTAGCTAACATCACTCCGGCCAAGTTGTTATAATCATTATTGTACCTGCTGCTCGCAACACTACCTTAGCTCGTATTTTCCGGGATAAAAAGCGGCCTAATCTTTTCTATACGCAATATTTATCTCCATGGCTCCGTTCAGCTGATTAGTCGTTAAAGACAACAGTAAGTCCTCACCTCGTATCTATAATCACCTACCTACAAGCATTAAACAAAGCAATACCATTAATTTTTTAAACTCAAATTAAAACAATTGTATATTGATAAAGCCTATTACAATGTTAATGAATATCTAATGGATAAATTCTAGAATAAGACAATTCATTGATTATTCATTAATTTAGTTAATGACATTGTATTTATTTATATACATTTATAGTGACTTTGCATGCTGTAAAGCTGATCATGGTTGTGCTTATTCTATTTTAACCTAACATCCCTGTAACCCATGTTTCGCAAATATATGAATTTGATTGATGACAGCATGCTGTCCCGCTGTCATGTTTAATCCTATCCTTCACATACACGACTTATACTAACTATAAGAATGTACCCTGTCTCTCTGCTGCCGTTTACGACTAAACGGGGTGAACGGAGCCATGGCTCCGTTGTTGTTGATGAGATATCTATCTCCGTGGAGATAGATGAACCTCTGGGCAGACACATTGTATGTTTATAAATAAGCTATATAAACATCAGTAATCTTCGTTCAATCCTTATGAACCTCAAATTAGCAAAATTCTGCATAAACTCAAAAACATTCACTCCATTGGTGGGTTCAATATAGAATACTCAACGAATTATCTTTGGATTAACTTTTGGATCAGTTGAGCTACCTGTAGATTGTTTGCAACAGTCTGCAATTAGCTTAATTGTTTCAATTGTAAATACTAGTCCTTATTTTTTTTTATTATTGAATTTTAATTTTCTTAGTCAATACAGACTGTTAAAAAAAAAACTTTTGGATAACCTACCTTAATATTATGCCTATTAAGTTCCAAGTATATTTTTAAATCAGTATACATTATTGTTATAGTCCTATCAGAACGAGATGGAACTATTCCGAACTAAAACATAAATACAACAAAAAAAAAAAAAAAAAAATAACAATAATAAATTATCTCACTTCTTTAATCTTACTCTTGAACTTTCGCGATTTGTTAACATAATTGATTATTTATCGGGTATTTATCGCGTACCTTTTGCTAATATTTCCCCTACGTTTCTATCGCGTTCTACAGCGATCGTGGTGACGACGCATGGGGCGACGAACGTAACGTAGGGGACATAATCTAAAGGTACGCGATAAATACCCGATAAATAATCATTAATTATGTAAAACAAACACTCCAGGTTTTTCTAGAACTAAGAGTCTATATTTGAAAATCCCGCTTAAACAGATTCATCCGAATCCTCTTGAGGAGATAAGGTAGTTGTAAAATATTCAGCTGGCATCATCCGAGTGGAGTATTCGCTCGCTTAATAAAATAGTCTGGCGGAAAGTAGAAACGTGGTGGAAACCCTGGGGAGAGCGGTGCTCGGTGTTGCCCTTAAACTCTCATGGCGACATTTAGCTAATGGAACGGTGATATTATGAGTTACTTCATAAAATTAAGTTATAACAAGACGAAGTTTATTGGAATAACTTAAAAAAACACACACAGACAGGTTAAGAAATTAGATAACTACCTACTTACTTTACAAACTATAGGTATAAACAAAAAGCTTATTCCCTGAGGTCCACGACTCTATCGGACTGGGTAAGTGAGTACCTACTTACTTAGTGTACCTAAATGTTTCGAAATAGGTCGTGATAATCTTAAATCATCACGAACTAACCTAATAACCGAATAAAATAAATAAGAACAATAAAATAAATAAGAATTTTCAATTTGGGAAAAACATTCTAGAAATTGAATTGAAGATAGTTGAATAGAATACACATTCTAAGAACACAAAATAACAATCACTCCAGCCAACACGCTCTAAATAACAATCACTCCAGCCAACACGCTCTAAATAATCTTATATGAGGATGGCTCGGAATTGACTTCGCAACAATATACTTACTTAGAAGTTATCTAAAACTGTAATCCCAAACGGGCGTTGATCTAACGCCTACAAGACAATGTCATTTAATATGGACCGCCTAATACGGGTGGGGATTACCCTGACAATGTTGTGTAGGACGCGACATGCCACCGAAATTAATACCTAGGCTGTCTGATATTTTCAGTATGAAGCGCTGTCGTAGTTATTGTAATTATCTAGTCCGGAGTGACGATGTTACCCCCCCGTTTTTCGAAAAGCATGTTTAACTGGTTGGTCTTGCGCCTGACTTTTCCCCGGTCGTGTTGGTGTGGCGTACGTTCCATCGGATTTTGCGAGTGAGGGAAAAGAGAGTGCACCTGTGATTGTCTCAAAAGCGACTTGAGAAAAAGGAATATAGACGTCGGTTTTCACCAAAACATAAAATATTATATAAGGTAAAAAATGTGTCGCATCGTTTTTAGTCGATAATTTTAAAACTCAATCTAAAAATTTACTGACTCATTTTCAAAATTATCCCTGACCCTTAAACTAAACCAACCAAATATAAAATGTTATTAAAGGATTCTCAATCTAGTGTGAAACAGGTACGAACATTTTTCCGTCTAAAATAAACGAAAAACGCGTCAAAAAGTCGCGTCTACAGCTCCTCCTGACAAGGGCCGTTTGGACCCAGAATTATAAATTTAGCTAATATATAACTTATGTAATCTAAGGTCGCTCTAATTATTACCATCCTTTATTCATCTATGAACCATCTTTGTATTAAACGGTAGAGAAACTTTGATTTGGTCATCTTCATCATCGGATATTATTGCGCCGCCATTTGGATGCAAAATAAATAAATAAAATACTAATAATGAGTAGGTAATGCACTCACGGCTGGATCTACCTATCCAGTATAAGACTTACTGACTCAGAGCTGCAGCAGCTGCTAAAAAAATCGCTAAGTTTCGCACTTTCGCGCATCGTACCATCCCACCGGGCTTTTTATATGTACCACATACCTGTTCGCCTTTCGCTGCACGGTGCCTATTTCGGTGTAATAAAACTACACTACGGAACAAAACAAGAATTTAAGAGGATTATTCTCCAAAATTCTTGTTTTGTTTCGTAATACACGGAATTAGAGTACCAAATTGCACTAAAAAACGAAACAAAACACGCAATTGCGTATTCTGGAGATTTAAAAATAGGCGTCGGTCCGGGCCAAATAAAGGATTACAGAAAGTAAATGTGTTTAGCAAAAAGGTGAGTGAAGCTGATAAGAGAAAAATAAAAATATTAATATAAAGAAAATAGGTAGAGAAATAAATAAGTACATATTAACCTGCGTAGGCACGTCTATCGATATTTGGAACGCTTACACCCCAATACCCTCTTCATTGAATTAACCTCTTATCAGGTGCCTACTCGTTTCTGCTGTAATCAGATAAGCAACGAGCTGCCTACAAGCACTCATTCATTAAAAAGATAGCGTTTAAGGCATAGATCTAAGTAAAATTTGTAGATATGGTACGTTTTCCCAGCACTTACTCAACAACTGCCCTGTTTTACAACCACACGCAAACAGTTACATTTCCAATCTTGTGTAATAATTTTATTAACAAACACCCCTCGTGTTTGTTAATAAAACCCCGCCGCCGCGCGCCGCCGCCGCGGTCGGATTAGTATTTTAGTCAATAAATCCCACTAAAGTACGTTGAATCTCGATCGTCGATCTGTGAAAGACTGCAGGCAGATGCTGAATGCTGCAAGCTGAAGAGAGGGCGCTATAGCACTCATTAGGGTCCAGCAGTGGACTAAGATAGGTTGATGATGATGATGATGAAAGTACGTCTTAGCAAGCACGCGTAGCACGAACGCCGATACAATTATGACTAAGGTGGATGGACCTAATTGCACCTAATTTGAACCTTCCACTTTTGAGAACCTAGTACCTCATCTTCCTTTATTTACATAAATCGATGGTTTAAGGTGGTATTTTTAATTTGGCGGGCTTGTAGTCGGTAGCACTTTCGTAGGTACATTGTCAAACTGAAGAGCGTTTATTGGCAGAATAAGCAATGTGGGTCAAGCGCCTTAAGGAATCTATACACCAGAGTAGCTGGATCGCCGACACAGCTCGTCGAGTTAAGGTTGGCGCAGGTCAGAGGTGAACTGCTACCACACAGTACAAAAAAGTGCATTCAATATGGGCATTTTATATTGACGGCATCAGATGACAGACAGCTCGCAGGACGACACTCAAACGAGTGCATTTGAAGCTTGTGGGAAGGCGTTTTGTCACTGTAAAATGTATCTAAATGTAACGAGTTTAAGCCCATATTTGAATGCACATTTTTGTGCTGCGCGGTAGCGGTGTCGGATTAATGTGCGCAGAGCTTTAGTCGGCGGCATGTCAGCGGCTTTCAAGCTAACGAAACACTGTCGGCAGCCTGCAATATTCATACACAGAAATTTAACCACAAGCCGCTGCGCTGTGTTGCCAATGTTGTCTACATGGTTTATGCTGCCGACCACATCAACCCGTCGTGCGTCGGGGTCCTAAGGCTTGATGTGTAGATTCCTTGTAACGAAAAATTTTAAAAATGTTTTTAAAACAAGATGTTTTTTTCTTTTTGTGATGTCATCGTCTCACACGTGTGCGTTGGTGTGTTCCTTCTTTCTAGATGTTCGCAGTGTTTCTTACCTCGTCGTTATCTTTTGAGATTAGATAGGTAGCTAGATAATAATGAATCGCTTTACTGATTACGCAGTTTTTCAATGGCATTACATCCAATCTTTACTGTTTTCGTAAAAACCCGAGATGGCAAAATCCAGATAGCCTATCTAAATATCCACTTAAGATAATTCTGTGAAATAATTCGGAAACTCAAATAAATATTCGAAGATGCATTTTAACAATTAAGATAAAGAAGAGAACTTTGGGAGTTGGAATAAGGTCCTATTCAGATGATTCTGTGAAACTGTAGGAAATTGTAGATAAGTAGGGAACTGTTGAATAGTTAGGACTTAGTTCAAGTCATCCCGTGGGGTTTACATATCCTTCAAGCCGAACTTACGTACGTACAATTCGCCTTTCATGGTGCATTATTTGTTATTTTACGTAACGTGACTACACACTACATATGACAGATTTCATCATTTTCGTGACATCATAAGTGGCGTAAAAAAATCAAGTTCTGGTAGTCAATGCAAATGAAAGCCCTATTTTAGCCTACAATACACACGGACCTGAAATGGGGGAGGCCTTCGCCTAGAAGCGGGACACAGGATGTGCGGAGGATATCGCTTAAGTCGCGGGGCGAACCTGGATGAGATTGGCGTGGGACCGTGTGGAGTAGCACAAGGGTTTGGAGTCCTTTAAATGCCCTGAGGTGGATGATGATAAGATAGTAGAGCCGACTAAAAAACACCCTTAAATTTTTCGTAGGAACCACCCTTTTAAACTTACTAAGCTCTAGAATAGAAAATGTATGAATGGTGTTCATTCATTCATTTATTTTTTTCTCATAGGCACATTACATTGCACTTAAGAAAGTCTTACAAATAAATTAAAATATTATTCATACTATGTAAGTAGAGAAAAAGAGAGAAAAATTAAAAAAATTTAATATAACAAGGTATTGCTGACTCATGCAATGTCGTTCCAAAAATTATGATCTGAGAGATAAACCGTTATGCCATAGTAGGCTCTCTCGGTGAGGCGCTTTTTGATGGTGATCCTAAAGGCCTTTTCGCCAAGATTGGTAATATTGGCTGGCAATACAATATAAAATCTAGCACTATTTACGACAAAAGATTTGCTAACTTTCGCTAGTCTCATCTGAGGTAACACCAACTTAAGCTTTCCTCGCGTCACAATTTTTGGAATAACGTTTCATATGTTTCCTCAAATATAAATAGGTTAAGATAAATGAATAGTGATGTTCACTATTCATTAGTACAGAGGCAAAAAGTTCGGAAAGAATATATTTCCTCGGTCAAGAAAAGCCTCAGAATAAAGGGGATAAATATATCAATAATAGCAGAAATTCCTGATGGTTATCAATGGAGAGCTTCTTGTCTCAATGGCTCATAACGTCATTGCCTCACGCAGTTTTATCAAGTCCAATTCTGTAGATTAGATTAGATGACGGCGCTGAATCGGTAAATGGGTTTGGAACTGTAGGTATTCCGAATCCTCCGAATATTCAGGAATATTCGGAGTATTCGTGTTCAGCATAGCAATATTTGGTCGGAATGGTACACAGAAATGTGTTAGATATAATACCTCTATAATATTAATTAATTCTTTATTGCACTAGATAAAACATACATAAAAAAAACATAAAACTAGAGAAGGAATGGCAAAGGCGAGCTTAACCCTAAAAAGAGTTCTCTTCCAGCAAACCTTATTGGGAGAGAGAGAGAAACGGTTATGTTGGTATTTACGAGTGCACAAAATTTTTACAGGAAAAGAAAGTGGTTTAATCCTTAACTACATGATTAATAGACTACTACATATTATTACTACAAATTATATGATACCTATTTCAATATATAAAATACAAGAACTACTCACGAAGGTAAGAAGGAGAAATATTAATATCGATAGATAGATAGATAGATAGATATTCTTTATTGCACAAAAGTTGTACATAGGCGAACATAATGCTAGATAGCATTCTCTACCTGCTAACCTTTGGGTAGTGTTGACAACAATTTAGTAGGTAGTGCTAGATATCGATCGAATACATTTCAATCAGTTGAACTACTAGCCTGTAGATTGTTTACAACGGTCTGCAGTTAGCTCAATTGTTTCAATTATAAATACTAGTTTAAATTTCGTTTACATTGGGCAGCGGAAGCGTTTTCCGTCTCGAATTCCAATAATGGCCGTTTGTGGGATGATGATGATGATTATTATTATTTTAGGATCCCGCATCTGGTGAGCATGTTCCATGGAAAATGCGATCTCTGTTTCAGTTACCAGCGGTTTACCACTGAATTTTTCATCTTGAAAATATTAATCTTTATGTTTGATAGCTAAAGAAACAATAACATTAATTTGATGAAAGCTTTAATAGAAATGTAAAGGTAAGTGACTTTATTATTATAAACATAAAAGTAGAACAAATTCAATTCAATTAAATTATAAAACTTTATAATTTGAGGTAGAAAATATAAAACATTACCTCGTCCTTTGTAAGTCGTAACAGGTAAAGTTGAGAGTTCTTTATTAAAAGCACAGTATTAATATTTTTTAAACAGTAAGTAAATACTAAGGTTTTGTAACTTAGATGAGTAAATTTTTTTATAACGCTGGACAATCCACACATCTTCATCAGCCTCAAAGTAAACAAAGCTTGTGTATATAGGTAGGTACGTTAATTGTTGATTGTTTTAGCAATAAAAATTACCAAGTACCTACCTATTTAAAAATAAATAGACAGCGACTTTAGGATGTACCGCTTTTGCAGAAGAAAAAGGATTAAGAGTTTAGATAGTAAGAGATCATAGTAAGAGCTTATTATGTAGTGGGCTTAATTTTCTTAATTTTATCTACTCTTCCTTCTTCTTCTTCTTCTTGTAATCCTTAAATCTTTGTATAACGACGGGGGAGATCCCATTCTTAATATTAAAGAGTACTCGTTCAAGGGGCTAGTTAAGTTATGTGTAAAATATATGCGAGATGAGAGTCAGAATTTTCTTCAATCCCGCTTCTCACTGGAAGCGGGATTGTAGAAAATACTGACAGCTTTTTAGATCTCTATCATCAAACTGTGCAGAACATTAAGCTGAGGTGGGTAGGCCCCACCTCAGCTTAATTTTCTGCACACTGGGCAGGAACTTATTATTTTAAAGTAGTGTTAAAGTTAATTTTAAATAAGTGTGTATTTAATTGTTTGCCTTTGTAAGTCAATAAATTAATTTTCTTTTTTTCTTTTAAAATAAAAACATGAAATTTAGTGAGTTTTCGGAATTTTAGTAACCATTATAATCAATCAAGTGCTGAATATCTGTCTTGCTCTAACATGAACACGTTAGAGCAAGACAGATGAAGACTAGGTTGTCGCGTTCTCGCTAAGTCTTATTTTCCGGCCAGCATAAGAAAAGCCCGAGTGTTTTTACTGTACAGCGCATGAATCTATACTGTGGTTGCCCAACTTATAAAAGCTGCGGTTGCCAATTTATTCGCCGACGTTTATCGATGAAACTCATCGACTAGTGCTTGCAATAATCCATTCTATCGATTTTAATTACTTTAATGAGATACTTTAAAGCTAAGTGTTCTTTGTTTAGTTTCACTTGAAAATAATGAAGTTGATGAAATGCCATTAGCATTTCATTTCTTTTTAAACTATTAGTTTTATGACAGATTTACTTGAAATTATATTTATAGTTATTGGTCTGATGAAAGTCTTAGCAATGAAAAGTCAACCTTGTCACAGTTCAAAATACCTACATCATTCTCTATATGAACGTAAAACAACACACAAAACAAAACTCATCAAAAGATTTGATTTCGATTTATAGTGGACTGGAGATCAACTCCTCTCAGGAGAAAATCTTTTTGATGAACATTTTAATCATTTTAAAAAGTTGGCGTTTACTTTTGTAATATTGAACTCCAATCTTCGGGTTAAAACGCGGTAACGCCGTTCGATGGGGTCATAAGGCTCTCATGTGGCGACCACATACTGGAAAACACAACGTTGGCAAATCCCCCACAAGGTGGCATTTATAAAAATAAAATTATTTTATTATTTTGCTTGCTAAGACGTCCCATTCTATAGAGATACATACATATACATAACACCCAAATAATTTTTATGTAAACTAGTTTTGTGATCTCATATTGGATGTCCTTTATAAATAAATAAAATAAATAAATGGCCTCGTTGCGGGAAACAGCTGAATGAGGATAGCGCAGGACTAGTCTTTGATGCGATCTCAAGGGGATCTCATATCCAGCTGCAGAGGTGGACGACCATCGGCTGAGATGTTGAAGATGTACTATTTCGATGGTCCCTATTAACAATGTCGGTTGTGCAAAATGACTACTTTTGAGTAGAGCGGATCAAAGTTAGTTTTTACGATAAAAAAAAAGTTAAGAAACCGGTGATGTTGAAATTTGTACTGATTATTTTTTGTATTGTTTACTAAGTAATGATATATAAAAATAATATAATTTCTTGATATTATAGGAAATAAGGTATTACCGACACTTTCACATGGACTGTTTTCAGGGTGAATTGTCGGTTGTGACACTTACGACATTTTTGTTTGGATATTTAAAAGTAATTTATGTAGGTTGTGGTATATTCGACATTTTCAACTGGAGATTTAAAAATAAATTTGTCGTATGTGTTTGGTAAACAAGCGAAAATAATAATTATACTCAATAAAAAACTTTTTCATGCATTTATTGAACATTAAACATTTGAACAGTTTACCATCAACACAAATTAAAATAAGAAAATCACACTTTGAGATCAATGTACTTAATACAGAAATAAAATTAGGAAAGTAAAAACAATCAACACACAATAAAAAAACATCAATTAAAACACCTTTAGAATGGCAGGTAAGTATCACAAAGTTTTATAAAATGTTTTTAACTTTAAAATTTTTAATCTTGGCACCTTTAGGAACATTTTGTGAATTCAACTTACATAATTATTACAACCAATGTACAGTCTTAGTTTGTACTTTAAAAGTCAGTCTAATCTTATATTCTAAGGTAACATACACATACTTAAAAATAACTGTACCTATCAGAACTGCAAAATCATACTAGTACCAAAAATATATTTTCAGAAAAAAAAAACGATTCAGTCAGAGTCACTTTCTCTTTCTTGTGCAACTGCATTACTAGCAACGTGTGGCAGGTCTCTATAAAAACTATGATATTTTTCCAGGATAACACCAGTTCTGCACATATCATTAAGATCTTTGTTCTTTCCATATGGAATAAGAACAGGACCAACATAAGCTTGGGATCACGGTATTGACGTTTGTTGGCTTGATTTGTGTATTTATTAGGATCGATCCATTCAACATACAGTTTGTACATCTGCGAGGTACTTTTTATGTTATTCAAGTACAATTTCTTAGAAACTTTGCGCGCATAGTGCGAATCGACCCGATCTAAGCAATTCACATGGTCTTTTACACTTTGTACCATTACTTCATCAATAACTCTAAATTTATGCTCATATTATATTATCCTCTCTTGTCCTCTTCTACAACCACTATGCCATCAAACTTCTTCCAAGCCGTTGTTATTATCCGCTCCCCAGAAGATATTGTACTCAAAAACATCTGCTTACAGACTCTTTTTATTTTTCTTTCTGCAGTTGGGAGATGGTAAACATAGTAGGTATACTCACGTTTGTGTTTAGTTACTTCGGTGGTTTTTCGTCCTTCATTATTTTTTTTGTGTATTTTATAACAAACTCCCATTGCTTATTACGATCGCCCAGTTTCCAAAACTTTGAAAATATGTCCTCTCTTTGTTTTACATCGTAGTTTTCAGTACATTTGTAGCGACATTTATTTCCGCACGGCTGCCCTAAAACCTTTTCTCCGATTTGTTTTACTTTTTTATTTGTATAGGCTTTTCCTTCATTTTTCATTTTCTTCCTTTGGACTACACTCCAATTCTCTTTGTGTACAAGTCTCTTCTTTCCTAAATCTGTTTTATAAGTTTTTTTCCTGGAACTTTTTTGTGTAGTCGGTGTTACATTAGTGGAAGTGTCTGTTATAGTTGTAGGTGTTGGAAGATTGAAATAGACTTCTTCGGGCCTAACGGCATACGCTTCCAAGCATATGGCACAGAATTCATTTCCACATCCGTCTTCGTGAATTGAAGCTGGTGACGGTATTGGCGTTGAATTATTAGTGGGTGTTGATGCGTCTTCTGAGATTGCCTGCGTTTCTTCTCTTACGGAATCAAGGATATCCCTCTCAGGTATTGCCTCTTCAAGAATTCTCTCTTCGGCTATAAAATTCTTTACAGGCTCGTCGCTATCACTGAATACATCATGCATCAAATCTTGAAGACACTGTGTCAATTCTTCATCAGAATGCGCACGTAGGTACTGGTGAAGACTCTCGATCTGCAAAAATAAATAATTTCTAGAATGAAAATGCTAGGTGACAGTGATAGGTAGGCACCAACTTACTGACTTGATAAGTCAGTAATTTTGATCATTGGTAAATTCTCTTCATTATACGAATTCTTCCCATTCGTATAATGAAGACAATTTACCAATGATCAAAAATAATAAACTCAACTAAAAATCCACACGGCCGAGATTCGAACTGCCGACCTTCGGACCAAAATTCAAGCACTATCCCACTCAGCCAACACGGCTCTTAGGTAAGAAAACTAGGAAATGACACATCCAACCGACCGACTATCTTTGGGTTACGTGTAATAATGTCGAATGTAACACATCCGACAAAACATCTACTTTTAGGTTACATGTAAAAATGTTGGAAGTGACATATGCGACAAAATCATTGTATTTGCCTCCATGTAATAGTGTAGGAAGTGGTACATCCGACAAAATGATCTACTATATGTTCGTGTAATAATGTAGGAAGTGGTATATCCGACTATATTGTCTACTTGAAGTCCAACGAAAATAGTCGTATCTACCGGAACCTACTTTATTGACTGGAATATACCTATATTAAGCAAAATACGAATGTTTCATAAAAAGTGGTAGGTATTCTTTTGTTTTGTTAATAAATGAAACAGCTGTAAAAACTACAATCACTCTATCGACTAATTATAGTAATATTAAGGATGCTTACCTGGTTCTGTAGGTACATATAGTAATTATCTTGACAATCACTTATTGCTTCTTTCGACTGATAAATAGGATCATGTTCATGAGAATTAACTAAATCTAGAATCCGCCTTCTAGGCGGATTCTAGATTTAGTTAGTTCTTTCGACATCTTTTTAAGACGCACAAAAAGAAACATTTATTTTAATTGCGGCCGCGCGTGCGCTCCCCCAGCAACAAAGACCGAAGTGGCAGATCCGCGCGCGCCTTCGCTCCCCCCGCCCCGCAAACAACGGCGGTTCCGTCACTACCGACACTGTTGCGTGGACAAAGTTATTACTACTGACAATATTAGTCTAGAAACTGACTAAATAACATGATTTTCAATCAAAAAAAATAGTGCATACCATGTAACTTTTTTTTGTGATTATATTTATATAAATAAGTGAAAATTGGTAAAAATGTATTTCCGACATTGTTAATAGGGACCATCGATTTAAGGCGTCGGTGTCGCACTACTCATTTAATTTTCAGCTCAATTTAAACCTTACCAAATAGGTTCAAAACATAGAACAGGGAAAAATTTGTCGTTTGAACCTAATTGGAATTCTGAAGTGCTCTTACGCTATTCAACGACAAAGTTATCGACCAAGTTACGAAGTTAGTGAGGGTCTATATACCATTCTTCTATATTTGTACGGGTATCAACTGCAATTCTGTTGATATCACTAATTAAGGCTGGTTTATGGCCTAACGGCCTTGAGAACACAAAATAATTATCTGTAGCCGTATTGTGTACTTTGTTTTATTCGTGAAATGTTCAATTTGTGTAAAAAACTTTGACAAATATTTGATTGAAAGAAAAATACTTGAACTCAATATGCGTTACGTTTAGAAGAAATATCCAAACGTCGCGTCGAATAAAAAAATACTCAAATATTTTACACAAATTGAACTTTTCACGAATAAAACAAATTTTAAATATAGCTACAGATAATTATTTTTTGTTCTCAAGGCAGTTGGTCCATACATCAGCCTTAAAGCACCCTGTCAATTAGCTTCTACCTGCGACAGTGATTTTGTAGTACCTAACCGAAACATAGGATTACAGCTCGGACATACCTACTGGACATTTTACTTACATAAAATACACTGGCCGTTACCAAAGCTTATTTTGGTTAGGGCCAGATGATAATGTGTATTGTGCCCTCTCTACAGGCAGAACCCGCGCGGGCCACCCCGTCCCTTCTGGCGCATGCTGCATGCGCCTGCGCAAGCTGCATGCGCCTGCGCAAGCTGCATTCTTTCCCAGATTTCTTGATTATTTTGAAGGAATACCTAGTAACATGACCATGTGTTATGGGGTCTACATAACTGATTTTATCAATGACGTCTATGGTCCAGCGAAGTTCAGTCAGAGACACTGAAAGTTGCGTGTTTGCTACCCGCGGCGGATATGTTGGTTTGCGTTAAGCTTTATTATTGTTTATATGTTTGTTTCTTTGTTTGCTTGGATTATATTTACATTCATTATAATCAAAGTTTGTCTGCAGATAATTAGTATTAGCAGAGACGTATTAAGTACTTTGCATAACAATTAAATGTCTTAAAAACTTACCAACGTCAAAGAAGAAACATTTTCCATATTATTTTATTTTGATTCTGATAATTGGAAAACCTTAGGTTGGTGGTAGCCTATCTAGATGGTAACCTGGCCAATATTATAGGTTTTCGTATTTGAATCCATATTAGTCCATTTGGCGTAACACTTATTTTCTCTGTTTTCCGTAATTCCAGTTATATTACCATTATCAAACAAAAGTTTGTAAAGCCCGTGTCTTGTCTAGGGAAAAAATCTTTGTTTCCCGCAAAATACTCGAGGCGATAGAGATTGGACGACGACGGCCCAACTTCAATAGATATACCTCTAGAGGTTAGAGGTAAGGTTACCCGCTTGGAAGCCGCGACTCCATGGGAAGTCAGATAGCAGTATAGAGCCGGGTGTAGATACTGTGATTTCCGCATGCGCACAGAGTATACCTACACTACCCGGCACGATGGGATCTTCGCGAGATGATGACTCTCCTACTCTCCAGAATCGACAAGCGGCGTGCCCCCCACCACCACCGCCCCTGGCGCCTACGACCCGCGCATTGCGTGCTTTAGCTCGTAGTGTGAATGTTTCTGTGAATGTTTCGTGTTTTCATATTATGTGTTATCTTCCGTGTCGTCACCAAACGGCTCTGTCGGAAGACCAGCGTTGGTTGTAATGTTTTTACAGCTAGCTCATGCTGAGACAGAGACCGCTTTGTGACTCAATGCAAAAACTAGTACCTAAGCTTTGTTTTTATTTTAATTTTTAATCATATTTTGTTTTTGCTCATTTGAGTTGCAAATAAAATGTTCTAAAAATGTAGTGTGCGCACCGAAGCAATACAGACCCGTCGCGACTGCACTCACCCTGATGAAGTCCCTCGTTAAGGGATGAAACGTTGGTGTCCTTCCAGCACAAATATGGTTAATGCGCTTACATACTCGTATGTAACGAGTTTTTAGAGATTTTTTTTTTTCAACAGTATTGAACGTCGATATCATCGGAATAACAAAAGTAATAAGCGGCCAAGTGCGAGTCGACATGCACACGGAGGGTTCCATACCATCGTACATAACTATTTCGCAAAAGGAACCCTAAAAACATTTTATTTACCGAAAAAAGCAAAAAGCTAACATGATGCGGTCGCCCATTCAAGTACTGACCGCGCCCGACGTTGCTTAACTTCGGTGATCGTTACTCAACTTGGTATGGACGTTGGGCCCTTAATTATAAAAGTATTTTATTTCAAAATTTCAACTGTCTACCTATTACGGTTCAAGATAGGTATACAGCCTGGAAAAAAATAGCCAAAAAAATCAAGATTTTCGTATGGAAGCCCCCTTTAATTTTAATATTTATTTTTTTATTATTATATGTTGCTGTAGCGGCAAGAGAAATTCAAACTGTGAAAATTTCAACTGTCTATTACACTCTGTGAAAATGTCATTTGTCTACCTTTTACGGTTCATGAGATACAGCCCGCTACCAGACGGACGGACGGACGGACGGACAGACAGACAGACAGACAACGGAGGCTTAGTAATAGGGTCCCGTTTTCACCCTTCGGGTACGAGCCCTAAAAAGGGATTAATAGGTGAAGTTTTGTATGATATTTGACACGAAATAAAATGAATTTATAAGAGTTAATCCACTCACCATAAATGCGAAAGTTTGGATGTATGTGAGTATGAATGTATGTTTGTTACTTCTTCATGTCAAAACTACTGAAAGGATCGGACTGAAATTATGCAAAGCTTTAGGTCGTTGATAATGATCAACGATTATTTATGTAGTGTTAGTTTTTTGGCAATTACGTAGTATGACGTTGAAGGCACAAAGGCCACTTTTTATCACATAAATTTAGTACCTACCTATAATTATTTAAAAATTTCAATCCCATGGGATAGCAATAACTTTTCAACGTTTCCATAAACTAAAGACAACGTAGCCAATCTTATAGACATACTTATTAGTTAGCTCTTTAGTACTTTTGCATTTTTCCCTTATGCCTAATTGTTAATTTTTGTTGAGAATAAATAATTTTGTATTTTATATTTTTTTATATTTTTAGATAATAGGCAGATAATGCCGTGTGGTGCCGGCTTAGAATTTGCACCATCCCAACTCTTCCCGTGGGTGTCGTAAGAGGCGACTAAGGGATATCCACCGGGGGCGGGCAGCAGCGCCTCTTGCAGAAAAATTCTACCACCAAACTGCGATCCCCAAAACATGCCCAGCGTGGGGTTTATGGCCATTACCCATGAGATAAAAGCCAATAAGGAGGTTATCAGGGCCTGCGTCCAGCAGTAGACTAATATAAGCTGTTAATATGAGGTGAGGGCAGATAATATTGATGATGGCTAAGAGCAGAGAAATGAAAATGAATATGTCTATCTGTAAAGTAGCCGTTACGGTCGCAGCGTAAGAATCGACCTCTCCTAAGGTCCTAAGGATCCTAAGGTCACCTGGAAGAAATTTCTTTAAGCAATAAGGCCACCTATTGTATGTTTTTTTGTTTATTATTTTAGATATAAGATATTTTATTTATTTTGTATGTATAATAAAGTGTTCATTCATTCATGTATTCATTCCCTCCAACTCAGCCCGTCGACCGTAAGATCATCGTAAGAGTATCGAGTGTCTCGTATCGTAAGAGTCGACTAACGGAACATAGCAGAGGAGCTGCAGCTTCCTTCTGTGTATTTAACACCTCCACTGCGATCACAAATCAGCCTGCCAAGCGTGTTGGCAAATCTCCCTAGTTTGGGGGAGACATGATCAGTAAACGTACCTATGTGTGCTGATGACCAGGGTAAATGACAATAAATACGGGTAACTATAAAAGTACAGGGTACACGTAACGATCTAGCTTGTAACCCAATCTGGGTCACCCGCTATCCACTTTTCGGTAAGGGCCAAAAGGCCGGGCCAGGTCAACGTTGTAATACTAGACAAAGCTTTCCGTTATTTTTATTTATTTGATACATTTCCTTTGAAGTCCCTTGGCTTGCGAAGGGAAGGTTTTGTATAGATTTATTGAATAAGGTTTAGCGATTTTACTTTGAATTCTGTTTTGTCTAATTTAAGGAGGGGATTGATTTGTTTTTAGGGTTCCGTACCCGAAAGGTGAAAACGGAATCATATTACTAAGCCTCTGCTGTCCGTCCGTCTGTCACAGGGCTCTATCTCATGAACCGTAAGAGGTAAACAGATGAAATTTTCAAAAAATGTGTATTTCTCTTGTCGCTATAACAGCAAATAATAAAAATAAAATATATACCAAAATTAAAGGGGACTCCCATACGACAAATGATTTTGACGAGTGATTTTTTGACTATTTTATCTCTTAATTATAATTAGTCATGACTGTATCTCTTGAACATGAAACTTTCTATTAATAAGTAACACTTCAATTGTAACAACAAATACTTAAAATAAAATAAAATTGAAAATTGAAAGTGTTCTCCAAACAAGTGAAAATTTGATGTTCTTTGAAAATGTGGCCTGATTTTTACGGTATGGAACTCTTCGTGGGCGAGTCGACTCGCAGTTGGCGGTTTATTTATTTATACCTAATAATTGATGAGATTGTTATTTATTTATCTTATTATTCAGATAATTATGTACCTTAGATAAATTCAATAAAGTTGGTAAGTAAGAGTGGAATTGCAGTGCATAGCAGGAGTGATTTTAAAAGCTTTTAAAATGTTATGGTAACTGGGTCTTGGTCAATTCAAATGTATTTGTGAGTGTGTATCACTCATACTATTGTCGTCGCTCATTGGCTGCACTTTGATTAAGCATTAAAACAAAAGAAAATTAACCAATGAGCCGCGACAATAGAATGCGTTACACACTCACGAATACATCGGATTTGACCAACTAAAAGCAACTAAAAACGCGGACTACCTCTGACAATTAAGTATGTACCTACCCATCTTATTATTTGGAAGGCAAAAGTGTGTAAAGTTCGTTTGACCGAGGCAGCGCCAAAACTACAGAAGGGTTTGGACTGGAATTATGACCTGGATTAACAAACGCTTTTTCCCCAGAAAAACACAGAAGAAGCCGCGGGCAGAACCTTGTAAAGAATTTAACAATAGACGTTGATGACAATGACTGTCTATTATTTTAGAATTTAGTTTAATTCTATTGTTATAGCTTCAAGGCTATTTTAATTCTCTCACACGAGCTATTTATTTCCTGAAACTATATTTTCTCACATCAACATATAGAATTGTCACTTAAATGAGTCATCCATTTAGTTAGGCCGTAATACCTAGTACCAATAGATCGGTTCCGATGTTAGTACCAACCTAAATTGGGTTTTAAATAGATTAAGCAATTGACAAAGTAAATAGGTATAGAAATAGTTTCTATTTCCAGATACTACCTCTAAAGCGGTTTGTTCACCGCCAGCTAAATAAGTTAGTTTGGTTTAGCTCGCATAGTTAAGCCAGTTTTTGATACGCGTCCACCACAAACTATGCCAGGTAAGCTAACTAAAATAAAATAAAACTGGTTCTATGCGAGCTAAACTAAACTAAGTTAGTTTAGCTTGCGGTGGACGATCGGCTTAAAGCTGTTTCATTTCCTACTGGGACACCCAGTAAAAATCAAAAGAAAGGGCATAATATTATATGTCCTTTCTTTATGTAAAAAATCTGTATATATTGATGGTGTTCTCAGTTTTTGATTATAGAAATAGAATACAACAGAATTTCGAATTTTAATTCGAAATTTGGATTTTTTTGTAAACGCCGCGCTGTTGGTTTTGAGTATTTTTCTATCACTCTAATATTTGTCAAAGTATTTTACACAAATTGAGGGCTTGCTAGAGCATGCAGCCAAGTTTGGAAAGAACCGGGCGTCGCAATAGCAGTGTATCTATATACGAACCATTGGGCACACTTTTGGTCCTACCTGTATCTCAGACATTATCAAACCTACAGGCTTGCAATTTTGCTTGTCTAGTAAGATCCATGAAAAAAGTAGGAATATTTAAAAAAAAATAAGGTTCTTGAGCTATTGAGATCAGAAAACTGGCATTTTTAAAAACTGACTCATCAAAAAGCTAAAGTACTTCTAGATAACCTAGGAAGTTGCAATTTAGTATGGAAGTAGATGATCAAACTTTATCGAAGGAAAAAAATCCAAAAACAAAAAAAAAATATTTTGAGGTATCAATATACGCATAATAATGACTCAAAACCAGAAAATATTCAAATATACGAAAATATTCAAAAACTAATTCATGAAAATCAAGATACCCTATCATACAACAAAATATGGGAAAAATAAAATAGGCACACAAAGTTAAATTTAAATTCAAATAAAAGAACTCAATGTTAGCATCAAAACTGCCAAATCATATTAATAAATAATAAATATTTTCGGAATCATCGTTAAAAATGTGAAAGCGATCGTGTAAACGAACTCCAGGTTTCAATAAAAGAGAGAGAATTTATTTTAATCAAAAACCTAGTCTCATTGGTCACGGGTTAAAATACAATGTAGCAAAAACCGAAATGATGGTATTTAGGTCGGGTCGAGGTCCGGATAGGGTGCCAGAGGTTCGCATGGGCGGCTCTACCATTAAGGTGGTAGAGCGGTTCAAGTACCTTGGGCACCTGCTGACGGGGACGCTGAGGGACGACGAGGACATTGAGCGGGAACGAAGGGCGCTCGCGGTGAGGAGTAACATGCTCGCACGCCGCTTCACGAACTGCACCATGGAAGTCAAGAATGCCCTGTTCCGTGCGTGTTGTTTGGGCATGTACACATGCCAGCTGTGGTCGAATTTCACCAGGAAGGAAATAAACACCATCAGAGTCCAATACAATGACGCGTACAGGGCACTCATGAGGTTACCGAGATGCTGCAGTGCGTCGAGCATGTTCTCTGAAGCGGGAGTGCCCGACTTCTTCGCCATCGTCCGTTCTCGCGTCGCATCGTTCTGGGGTAGGTTGGTCCGCTTCAAAAATAGCATTTTGAAGGCTGTCTCTGACCAGGTTTACAAAAATCCTATTTTTATGCACTGGATTTCCCTTCACATGTAGGGGAACAGGAAACGACGTGCGGTAATTTTATGCGCCGTGTTATTTATTTTTATTTTATTATTGTATATTTTTTCTATTGTGATATGGGTTTTTTGCCTGAAATAAACGATTATTATTATTATTATTATTAAAAACAAAACACTTAGAAATACCAAATACATAATCATAACATTCATAACATTACATCTGTTTACTTTGCTTGTTCACACTTTTTTTATGTATCTATGTACTCTTCTTCTTACTCGTGAAAACCTTTTATTAGCCCTCTGTTTTTATTTTCCTAATTCTAAACTTTTGTATGTGCTGCTGGTTTTCCTTTAAATAATAAATAAATAAATAAAAAAGGCTTATTATCTAGGTACCTGGCACGTAGGTATAATAACATATAAAAAAAAAAGGAAAAATTATAATGGGTTAAGAGTAAAATGGGTCCCTGCCTCAGCATGTTGCGGTATGAAAGCATTTGCCCAATACTGCGCTGTAATAGTTCCATAAATTTATAACTAGATGTCGCGAGTAAAAGTGCACGAGCTCTAGATCGCGCTGACGAAAACGCACAGGTAAATAAATAAATAAATAAAATAAATAAATAAATAAATAAATAAAATAAATAATGCTGGACAATCCACACAGCATCATCTAGCCCCAAAGTAAGCAGAGCTTGTGTTATGGGTACTAGATGACTGATAAACTTAATACAATACATAACATAGATAGATATTTTTTATTATATATAGAAAATACCCAGAACACCCTAATGACCTTTATCGGTCGTTTTGGAAGGGTTGGGAAATTCAAATTATAGCACATGTTATAGATACATAATGTTTTATACTGAAAAAGCCTGAATAAATAAAGCACGTCTCTTACTAATTGTATGACTTTGTAAGTTAACTTTGGTAGGTAAATACAGAAAATTTGCTCATGCATTTACTCATGGTCCTGGGTTGCGGATTAAAAATTAATTATTATAAAAACTTAAAAAAAAGTAAGGAAATCTAATAAAAAACATAAATGTGAAAACTAGCCAAGTTCGTTCTGATAGTGGCTTCACCGATAAAAGAGCTGAGATCATACCTCTATAGATAGACGCCAAGTTTCATGACAGTTCATAACCTTAATTTGTTACTTTCTTTCATTATTTAATTTGCGTCTTGGCAAGTTTATAACTTGGCTGTAGGAAATAACACTAAAATACGAAGTATTACGTCTGGTACGTAATACTTCGTATTAATAGCGATGAGAACCGACATATGCTTCTAATTGTTAATAATTGGAGCAAAACTGAACTATGTTGTTCGACTTATGTTACAAACTAGCTGCAGCCCGCGGCTTCGCACGCTTTTTTCCGGAATAAAAGGTAGCCATGTCCGGCCCCGGGATACCATCTACCTCGCTGGCAAATTTCACCGAGATCCGTTCAGCCGTTCTTGAGTTATAAACAGTGTAACTAACACGACTTTCTTTTATATATATAGATATATGATAAGATAGATATAGATTATTTCATCATATGACGACCTCTGTGGCGGTGTGGTCGAGAGTCCATCTTTGAAGATGTTGGAGGGTTCAATTCACGCCGCGTGACAAAATGTTTGTATGAACTAAAAATATTGGTTCCGGCCTTGTTTTCTATGTATAGTCAGTAGGTGTAAATATTTTATAACAAAGCTGCGTGCATGACGCTGTTTGAAAAATATATTTATAGAGGTACAATATTTTTTATCATGGATAGATCCGTACCTAACTCTTGCATAGACGACGGACGTGATGCGGCGGGGCTGTGGGTTCGATTCTCGCCTCGTAAAATATGTTTGTACGATCTGCAGATATTTGTTCTAGTTGTTCCGGGTTTTTTAAGAATAATAAAAAATATCTATCTAAGTATAGAAACCATCAGCAGTGGTGTGTTACCTAGCTTTCCTGTGAATTGAACTTTTCGCTGATCTGGCACAAAAGGGAGCTTAAGCCTTTGATTCATAGTACGGCATCAGCAACTTTGCTCATAGCTTAACAGCGTAGAGGTTCTTGAGTTCATGCTGAATTGAGATTGTGAGAAAATGGGAACCGTGCAACTAGGGAACAATACTATGCTCGTGGCCCGACACGCACTTTACCGGTTTATTTGTTTTAATTTGCAACTACAAATCAATCTACTACTAGAAACAAATTAGAACTAGTATTTACAATGGAAATAATTGAGCTAACTGCAGACTGTTGAAATTGTAAATACTAGTAACAATTTCTTTCTATTATTTGATTGTATTTTTTTTTTGAAAATAAACAATTTTGTTTAAAAAAAAAAACAATCTGCAATGTAAATGTATTACGGCTACATTAATATTATCGGATTATGAGAGTGAGGTTTTAGAGAGTGCACCCGTGTATGCGCACACATTTGTGCACTTTAATTGGTCCTGCGCACATGGCTCAGCTAGGAGGACATAATTTCTTTAAACTCTTAACCCGGCGAGTACGCTATGGGGTATATTTGTACCCAAACAAAATCCACCGGTTTTGTGTTTCGTAGTTAAATAACAGGGTAAAATTAAACCCCTCCACGTAGTCGACGTAAATAAACTACGAAGTTACAAATCACTCGTTCATACCCACCTAGTACCAACAAGTGCAGTATAAATAGAGGGAACCTCATGAACGCATTCACTGCCCAGCCTCGGCGGTGCGACCCGCAGGGGCGAGTGGCGGCATGGCATGGCAGCGCACCGCGTGGTAGCGCTGACCGACATGTGACTCTTGTTCTTGAAATTGTTGAAAAGTACCCACTAATTAAGGAAATAAACAGATCTATTTTAATATTACAACAAACTAGACAAAAACAGCTTTTTAAATTGTTTATCGTGGTAACTAATATAGGTACTTCTAAATACCGCGAGATTTCCTGCTACCTTAGATTAAAGCTCATTGTGTTCCTTCTAAGCGATTTCCGAGACAATAATAATTAGAATAATGGCCGTCGAGTCAAGGGAATAGAAGATTATTTATGTTTTAGTTGGATTTATAAGGCCGGTATTCCACGCGTTATTTATGATTCAGGACTTGACTGGATTAGAATTGATAGCCACGGATTTTGTCTCTGGTGTCGATAAAATTCAATAAGAACATTCTGAGAACGGTTTGATTTTGTCGAATGTTATCGACACCTGAGACAAAATCGGTGCTTACCGACGGAGCATATCGAAATAAGTGTTCGCGCTCCTAGTACCTACATCAATCTCCTGGTGCAAAACGACACCAATTCACTTTTTTCTTGAAGAGGTTGTAGTTGGCCGGAAAAATCGAAGCAAGCAGCGAGTTCCAAAAACGGAATATAATGTATTAGAATTATGCTATTATTATGTATAAAGACTCTTCATTTCGAAGCCTAATTACCACTGATTTAATTTACTGAAAGAATACTTATACTTTCAAGATCATTCTCTGTAGAAATGTTGGGATATATTTGAATTTGGCGCCCCTGATTTGACATGTGCACTCGCGCTCCGCGTCTTGCGAGGAGCAGCTGTGTTTGAGGTTATAAAGATTTGTAAAACGAAATTACAAATAAACCCTGGAATTGTTTACTGTGATACTGAGTCTTATTTTATTAACTGTTAATAAAAATGGAACCGTATAAATATGCTTGACCGCGTTTTTGTCAGTTCGTAACTAATATATTACCTATTCTGAGGTCGAATTGGTTACATCCCATTCTGATTGCGCACGGATTAATAGCCATTCTTCGTTCTTTTATGTTTTGTTGAAAAGGTGAATCGGAGGAAATCGATTCCTTTCTTTAGAAATTGTCTCAGTTCTAAGCGCGACTTTTCTTAGATAGGTATGAAATTTTTCTTCGCTATAAGACTTATTGGTAAGTAGTATTGGTGTTTTTTTTGTCTGAGGATGTTTCATAAGGGATAAAATGTTTTTCAGTATAAACACAAAGTGGCAATTAATAGTGGACATTCGGAGTCATAAATACTGCCTTTTCATCGTGTCGAACGCGAAACGCTTTCGAAACCCAGCCTGGATTTTTCTATAGTAAAGCCTTTTTAACCGACTTCAAAAAGGAGGAGGTTCCCAGTTCATCTATATGTTTTTTTATGTATTAAGGTACCTATGTTACTTGATAACCCATTTTAGTGATTCTTTCACTATTGTATAGAAAATGATACCGAGGTGATTGCATAAAAAAAATTTTCTCGAGGGATTAGTATTTATCCCGTTAAAATTAAAAAGCAACATAATATTTTTGGAGAATCACGACTTGTTTTGGTGATATCTGAGTCAATTGTTAATAGATTTTGATGTGGTTTCCTATAAGTTTGATTCTCGAGGAATCGCCATGTGCGCCATAAAACGTATGTAGGTTTGTACAAAATTCTTCAGAACATGATAATATCATTATCACCTAATTAATGGTTTCCATGGCAACGGATGTCAACAGCTATTTTCTCTTGGGTCAACAATTTCATCCACGTGTCATCGAACTAAATTAGACTTGAATTATAACTAGATGTCGCCAGTGTAAACTCAATTTTTTGCACGTGAGCCTTCGGTCAGGGAAGTAAGTGATTTCGTTCATCTGAGACATAGATGAATATTATCTATATAATGTACCGGAATTTGAAGTCAGTTTACTTTTTTTTTAAAACACGCCTAATTATCTATAGAATAATCATTGCCTGTCGATTTAAAATTTTCACATAGGTAATTATGTAGTGTCGTTTGCAATCACGCATGCCAATTATGTAACAGGTCCAACCAATCACTAAAGTTTGCTTGCTTGTATTAAGTTTCAAAAAGCTGGCGCGAAACTTTTTTAGTTTTTGTATACTGGAGGCCGGATTTGTAAAGTCGTAAGCGGTGATAATTGTATGAAAATATAAGAGACAATAGCTTTTACAAATCTATAATTAATGTAACTACTTACAAGAACCTACCGTGGTTCTTTAACAACATCTATTTATAAATTATTTTACTAACAATTACACGAGCAAAGTTGTGGGCAAAATCTAGTATTTCTTATCAATGATATAACTACAATCTATGTACATAGTAAATTGGCTCCAACCACATAGCTCCGTAGTGTCTACATTGTCGACACCAATTTCGTCGACTAGCACTAGACAAGATCGTATAAGCCACGTTTACGATTTATTTGTGCGGCATATTGTAGCCAATAACTTTATTACTGGGAGTCACACTGTGCGGTGCGGTGCGGCGCGGTGCGTTAAGCAAGTAAGTGAGCGAATAAGATAGCAATAGGATTTCGCGTTCATAGAAGCGGTTTGCAAGTGCAAATAAATCACATTATTGTTTATATTACAAGAAAACTACACCACTAATTAAGAATCTGGCATAGAGGAACCAAATAATTAGTAGTAATCTACGAATCAAAACATAAGTCATTTCAATTGACCGCAGGTTTCCTAAGATCTGGACCAAATTAAACAATGCACAGGAAACAGTGCACTTTCATGACATTTTTATCGTTATATTTTATCTCAATCGTGTTTTCACATTAGAGGAACCAAAGAAATAATATTGAATTTAATGTAAATCGATATTATTACCACGGGGATCCAGTGAGTACTGAGAGGACACTAGCCAAACTCGATGTAGAATGTTTGTAAACAAACCACGACACAAGGAACTAAAATTCAGTTGCTTGGCATCGAGTTTAAGATATAGGTAATTGTATGCAATTATTACTGAAGGAAGAATCTCAAATCGACAAGTAATGTAATTTGCGTATAAAAAGACGCGGCAACAGAGTGAATTTTAGGTTAACTTTGGGCGGTTTGTTTACAAACATTCTAGTTTCCAGTTTGAGGTTTTAGTTAGACAACCAAGCCTGTACTTAACTTACTAAAACGTGAAAAAAAAAACTTCAAAGATGAATTCTGTAACAATTGAAACTAAATTTGTTAAGTACCTACTGTTTGTTAAGTATTTCAGGAATTCCGTTGAAAATCTTTACTATGCGACGGAACAACGAGAAGCTAACCTTCTCGCTGCTCTGTCACGTGGTCGATAAAATAATAAAAAAAAACACCCGTGAGACAGATATTTTTACAGGATTCCAAAGAGAATTGTTATTAGCAAATGTGTGGCTTTCACACAAAAATCGCACCGCACCGCACCGTGTATCCCCACAACCTTTATTATTAACATCACGTCCCATACATTATTGTTTACGAGGGTATTGTTAGTGCGTCAATAAATTGAACAACTAATCTTTCATTATAGTCTGTCTAGAACTTGTTATAGCTTCTCCAGATCGAAGTTACTATTATTTTTATGGTGTAGTTACTGCGGGTGTTGAGAAACTCAAGAGTAATGGACTAGTTAACAGGTTGAATTAACACTTTAGCTGTACAATGCATCGTACAGTCGATATACGGCGACCTTGGAGTGCCAGTTTTGCAGCTGTGTATAAATATGTATGTAAATGCATTTCATCTATAAAGCGCCAAAACAAGTGAAGCTTGTTTTATGGGATAAGATGACTGATAATAATGTTTTTCATCTTCACAACATCTCATGACTTCAAGTCTTCATAGACTTTCCCCTTTATTTAACACTTACATTGCCAACGATTCACATGGGCGTGTTTAACCACCATTTAGCTGCGGCGGGCGGCGCACGCGGCGGCTCGATTCTAGGGGTTGCAGTCATGGCAGTGAATGCTATAAACTAAAATATACTGAACTAAAATAACGATAGATTATGATATGCCCTGCTAGTGAGGAGAGCAAAGCGATCCGCGCCGTGCCGCGCCGTGTTTCATTAAGCGAACTCTCTATTAAAACTTTAAGGGCTCTTTGCACCACCCTAAACCTAGGATAATACTATATGATATTAAAAGTACTTAATATAGATGCTTTGATACATAAAACACGTAACTCGTATCATAGAAAACTATTTCAAATATAAATCGCCAAAAGGCGGATCTCCAATAAGGTCACTATAACTTTTTTGATCCTTTTCCCCACATTGATTGACAGAAAAGTGACTTTTTATTGAACCCCGAAACTTATGCAGAACTTTTATTGGAAATATTATTCATTTTGGGGATAAAACTTTTTGTATTAAAGACTTAGGTGTACGGTTCGCGCATATTGATGAGAAACGAATGGAACACTGTTCATACTTTTCAGGCCGTTGATAATTTTTTATGCATGTTATTTTAGGTTTGAGTACTTGTTGTGCATTAATTTACGAAGACGAAAAAAATGTTGGTATCTTTCCATACATTTGGCGCCAAGCAGCGCCTCTACCTAGAGAGAAACACATTTTTGTAGTTTTAACAGCGGTTGTTTCATTTTTATGGCTATCAAACCCTTAAGGGGGGTACAAGTATACTTTAAAGTAAGAGGAACAAATTGTTCACCATTATTTTTATACTCATGCAAGCCATTCAAATGCAATGTTAGCGACAATGCGTACTTAGAAACTTTACTTTCGTAAATAACGAGATAAGTCTTTAGAATTGATACTATTTGCACATAAATTATATTTGATGGGTGGAGACTCTTAGATTACTTATTGACTCACTGACAATAAAAACACTAGCTCATTCAATAATCATTTATTTGAATTGTTAATAGATATTTACTTTGTTATCTGACTAGATTTGTAGCTATTAATGGTTCGTAATAGAAATGCATTTGTTTTAGTGGGTGTGATATAGATACATTTTTAATAACTGGCACGATCAATTTTTGCTTTCGTATAATGGAATAATGGAGTCCTGGATTTGTGACGTCAGCGTGGACGAAAAAAACAAAAACAATCGCGCCAGCTTTTAAAAATGTATCTTATACCTCTTAGCACGACCACGGAAGATTTTCCTGTTCTTTTCGGTACTCATATATTAAACATAAGCACCTAATGGAATACCGTTTCGTAATTTCCTTTAAAGGTAACGAACGATGTGCCGTGCCACTACGGCGAGAAAAGCGAAGCGCGTTGTAATACGTTACTCGGGCTCTTGATCACTACGCAGTACGCTACGGATACAAATTCGTATGAAAAAGGACTAGAGTAGTATTTTTTTCAGTCGGAGTCTGCGTCAGTGGTGAGGGGCAAGCGTGGTGAAGTCAACGTTGCAGCGTGATGCAGCTTATTGCATAAAGGAGACCAAAGCTTTACTAGGAGGTTTTATGGGAAAGTCCGACTTTTTGCAACACCAATTTATCAATTTATAATGTGAATTGATTTATTTATAATTTTGATTGACGTATTTATATTTTTTATTGATTTATTTACATTTTAAATTGATTTATTTTTTAATTGAATTGATTTTTTTTTTATTGAAATGTATAATTCATTGATTAATTGAAATATTATAATTGAATGTATCTAACATCGATATACTTAAGTATATTTTAAGGTGTTCTTTGTACTATTTGACGTGTAATGATATATTAGGTCCTTACATATGAAATTGGCGTTTTGTATGGGAGGAACAAAAAGTCGAATATTTTTTAATATAATATATTTAATTAATCAAAGTATGAACCATTATTTTCTATGCACTTTTGCCATCTTATAGGTAGTTCATTGATCCCTTTACTAAAAAAACCAGTCGGACGGGAATCAATAAAATCTTTGAAGGCGATTTGACTGCCTCATCGGAGTTGAATTTTTTCCCTTGCAAGAAGTTATCCAAATTTCGAAAAAAATGGTAATCTGTTGGAGCAAGGTCCGGGGAGTACGGAGGATGTCTTAGACTTTCCAATTGAAGCTCTTCTAATTTAGTAGCCGTCTGTTGCGCAGTGTGTGGTCTAGCGTTGTCGTGAAGCAGCAGTGGCGTGGAGCGATTGACCAGCCTAGGTTGTTTAGCCGCTAGCTTTTCCATCATGGTTTGCAATTGCTGACAATAGACATCAGCCGTAATAGTCTGGCCAGATTTGAGAAAACTGTAATGAACAATACCGGCACTAGTCCACCAAACGCTTACAAGTAACTTTTTTGGGGTTAATTTTCGCTTGGGGCAGGATTTGGCTGGCTGGCCAGGATCCAACCATTGCGCTGAGCGCTTCCGATTATCGTAAAGAACCCATTTTTCATCACAGGTAATGATTCGGTTTAAAATACCTTCATTATTGTGCCGGTTTAGTAATGTAACGCAGCAGTCGACGCGCGTTTGCCGGTTTGCTTCAGTCAATTCGTGAGGTACCCACCTTTCAAGCTTTTTAATCTTCCCAATTTGCTTCAAGTGAATTAAAACAGTTTTATCACTAACATCGCAGCCTGCAGCTGACTCGGACGTGGTTTGCGATGGATCCGCTTCCACAATAGCCTTCAACTCTTCATTATCAATTTGAGTCTCAGGCCGTCCACGGGGCTTGTTCTGCAGGTCAAAATTTCCAGAACGAAAACGTTGGAACCAAAAACGAACTGTGTTTTCTTTTGCAACACGACCGCCATACACATCATTCACCCTTCGAGTTGTTTCCGCAGCACTAGTGCCACGGCGGAACTCGTACTCGTAAATAATGCGATATTTTAAGTTTTCCATTTTGTAAAATGAGTGACGCAAACAGAAAAAAACAGAAGAAAAAAAACAAATGAATGACGATCATCGAAGCACAAATACATGAGTCTATAGCTGTACAAATTTGAATTTGGAATTCCTTACCAAAGAGGAGAAATTTGTGATTAAAGTGGCCAGTACGAAAAACGCCAATTTCATATGTAAGGACCTAATATTTTACCAATAAATGAACCATTGAACCACCCAAAATCCTAATCTTTGATTATTTTTGTGTCTAGAATCGCGTACACCTAAAACAAACAGGCCACGTTTGTCGTGACAGTTAGACACGCGCTTGGCCATTATTCTTTCGCATTATGATACCTCTTGTGAATTAACTTTCATTAGAAATGGTGATTTGATAACCATACTTAGTGTCGAGTGTCTACAAAAATATGATCAACGAAAAAAAAAAGCGAGCGTGTTTTTACCCGCGACGAAACGGAGATGGTTTATGCGTTTAGTGTGATGTTGTTTGTTTGTTTGTATGTGAGGGTGTGTGTGTGTGTGTGAGGGTGCGTTTGCACATGTTCCCAATTATCTACCTACATAACAACTCGACCGAGTTAAATACGGTTTTCTGTATTGGGTTTGGAATTTTTTGGCAATGGTTCATAGCCAGGTGGTATGGTGGTCACTCGCTAGGGGCGCTGTTGTGTGTGTATTTTGCGAAAACCAATGTTCCCATTTAACTCCAGACCGGTTTGATCAATTTAGACAGAGTTTTCTGTAAAAGTTATGGGGTTAAATGGCAATGGTTCTTAGCTAAGTAGTATGGTGTTTATTCACCAGGGGACGCTTCAATCAACGCTTTAGTGAAAACCAATGTTCCCATTTAAGCCCAGAACGGTTTGATCGGTTTAGACACAATTTTCTGTAAAAGGTATGAGGTTCATTGCCGATGGTTCTCAGCTAAGTTGTATAGTGTTTACTCACCAGGGAGCATAGTGCACAAATGTGTGCGCAAACACAGGTGCACTCTCTATTCCCTCACTCTCATAATCCGATAGGATGGCAGACTGAAATGACCTTTAAATTCAGTAGTGGGTTTTGCACAAATTATTTGTTGGTTTTGTATTAAGAGGCCTTGGACACTATTTTTTAATGACTTCGAAAAAAGGAGGAGGTTCTATGTTCGGCTGTATTTTAATGTGTTTTATAATGTATGTTTTTTAATGTATGTTTGTCGATTTCTCCGTCAGATAAAGACCGTTTTGGAAAATTGTTTCGCTATTGTATAGAGAATAATCCTGAATTAAACATACACATACTAATGTTATTCTCAATGGATTAGTATTTGTTCCGCAAATTTTAAAAACATAGTAAAATTAAGGGATTCGAAGTACGTTTTTTTTTTAAACAATCAAATTATTTTCATCACAGCTTTGACAGTAAGTATGTTCAAACTTATAAAAAATCAAAGATAAAACAATTCAAACGTGAAAAAATAAGTGAGCGTATCTGTAGAACCAACATTTTGTTCTTCAGACACGCTCGGCAGGCAAAATCTAAATTGGAAGTGTGAATTTGTATGCATGTAATAAAAATCCCATGAATATTTGCATGTAATATTTGAAATATGCATGTGCTGTACATATTAACGTTGCTGAGCAAAGGCTTTTAGCTTGATTTATGCACCTTTTTGTGAAAACGCCATGTTTTAAAAAAGTTACATGACCTTTCAATGTTTGAATTATTCATCTTGACGCTTTGCTTGAGCACCGTAACACGAAATTATTACTATGTAGGTTTTAATAAGAAAACTTCGACCTCAGGGTAATTTTTCTTACTTAATTAAAGTAAGTACCTAAATAATGCTTACCGGCTCCATAATTTAAATTTTTAAGTAGGAAAGCCGAATAAACCCGTAAACTTACGAAAATAAATCTAAGAAAGGGTTTTTTCTAATTCGTTTTTATGTTTGTTCGTAATTAATCTGCGATGACAGAACAAAGAGAACCGTATATGGGGGATTTTACTTCCAATAAAAACTGTGAACAATAGGTACGTGACGCAAATAAAAGTTACGTGTCATAAATACCAGCCTGTATCTATGAAATGCAGTGAAGGACTCGCTGATCTCAGTACTATTTTCGCCGCTCAATCGCTTGATATGGACAGAAAAAGAACCAATGAGGGTTGAAACTAGTGCCTACGTCTAAGAGAGAAATTGTCATTAAATGACATAAATTGACATACCTACGCTACTTATTATCAATTATGCAAGAAATCAAGTCAAGTCAGTTGGTTTATTGAACAAATGCATGAATCTTTGTGTGAAAGTAGCTTAATTTTAGATATCTTTAATCTATGGTATCTGCAGCTCGCTGCTCGATTTGGATATTTTATCTATGATCTTTTCAATGTTTAAATTATGACTTAAGTACCATCCTTTGATGTACCTATTTATTTATGTATATTTAAATACCTAATATAACGATAATAATGTACTGTACTGTGCCGTCACTCCGTAAGGGCCCTATCTGAAAACCAGCGCAGTAATGGGCAAATGCCTAATACTGCAAAATGCTGAGACAGGGATCCATTTTACCCTATGTATAATATAAATTGTTAGATATATGGATTAGTCTTACTTCATTATTATAAGATACTGTATGCACTTTTTTCTTGTATAAGTTCTGTTGTTTCTTTGGGTAAAATAAGTGTGTTCTATTATATTATTAACCCATGCCTATTATTAACATTTCCTTACAATTTTTTAAACTTTTCCTTTGTGTTTCCTTTGTTCACTATTATTAATATCACTTGTTCTTTTATTGTTAAATTATGTTAAATTTGTACGCCAAATGCCAGATCACAGTGCTCTAATTTTATAACTGAACATTCCTGTAATACCTGTGTATCAAAAATAAATAAATGAATTGAATTGAATGTTACTATAATAGGCTTAGGACGATTCTAGCATGTACGTGAAAAAAAATCTAAGTCTATTATTTTACATTTCCATGTGCGATCATAATGGGACGAAACCTTGTCAAAGTAAATATATTACATCTGATTTCTCAACAAACTGCGCGTTCTCAAAATGGGATGGAACCTTGTCATAAAAAAAATCCGAACGCTTTTGTTTCAGTTTGTAATGCTTCCATCCCATTCTGATGTGCGCGGATTATGGACGGGTTATAAGTAACTAGGTACTTGAAAATATTATGTATTACTTTTCAACATACAAAAATTTTATCTAGGTATTATTTTGAAAAAAAATTAAAATTTTTATCAAAATAGCTACCACCCGCGACTACTGATATAATTATATTAATAAAGAGGTACTTGATGACAATGATTACGAAACAACATTAACAAACAATTTCCATTCAAGTTCACAAAACACCAAGTTTAGAATATGAATGCTCAGTATCATCCTACATATCGAAAATAATGGCCATATCGCTTGACCTTATTTTTACGATCATAACTAGTTTACGGCCTACTAACCTTATTATGTACCTACATGAATTCGGTTTCGCTTCTGTGTTTAACTTTTTATACCTCTAGTTTCTTTATAGTTTCGTTAGTTATTTTTTAGATAACTCAAGATTCAGAGTGACTTAAGTGGCTATGGTTAATTATAAAATAATATTAAAATTAATAAGTATAACATTCAGTTCAAAGATGTTTATTTCTCATTTACAACAAACATGTTACTTACATGAGAAACTTAAGCTACCTAAGTAAATGTGTGTAGTATATTATGTTATTTTTCGTCTTTCTAAGTTTAGTCTCGGATATATCTTTGTAATTTGCGTTTAAACAGGCCAAACGTTCCAGCACATTTAATGTCTTCCGGTAGCCTGAAGACATTAAGGTAACATTTTTTTATTATTTTTATATATATTTTTATTTTTTATTTTTGTTCTGTTTTAGCATCACGTTATGAGTGCTTAATAACCTGATCCTAAATCAGCTCATTCTGCTCATGCTCTCAGATATGTTCGTGAATGTATCATTCACTATTTTCGCCACTCATTTGGTTGGATTTGATAAGGTACGAATAAAACAAAAGAAAAAAAAGCAATTAGCAATAGCATGAGTAATACACTCATGAAGACATCTGAATAGCATTCAGTGATACACTCATGAATACATCTGAATAGCATTGAGTGATACACTCATGAATACATCTGAATAGCATGAGTGATACACTCATGAATACATCTGAATAGCATGAGTGATACACTCATGAATACATCTGAATAGCATGAGTGATACACTCATGAATACATCTGAATAGCATGAGTGATACACTCATGAATACATCTGAATAGCATGAGTGATACACTCATGAATACATCTGAATAGCATTGAGTGATACACTCATGAATACATCTGAATAGCATGAGTGATACACTCATGAATACATCTGAATAGCATGAGTGATACACTCATGAATACATCTGAATAGCATTGAGTGATACACTCATGAATACATCTGAATAGCATGAGTGATACACTCATGAATACATCTGAATAGCATTGAGTGATACACTCATGAATACATCTGAATAGCATGAGTGATACACTCATGAATACATCAAAATAGCATGAGTGATACACTCATGAATACATCTGAATAGCATGAGTGATACACTCATGAATACATCTGAATAGCATGAGTGATACACTCATGAATACATCTGAATAGCATTGAGTGATACACTCATGAATACATCTGAATAGCATGAGTGATACACTCATGAATACATCTGAATAGCATGAGTGATACACTCATGAATACATCTGAATAGCATTGAGTGATACACTCATGAATACATCTGAATAGCATGAGTGATACACTCATGAATACATCTGAATAGCATGAGTGATACACTCATGAATACATCTGAATAGCATTGAGTGATACACTCATGAATACATCTGAATAGCATTGAGTGATACACTCATGAATACATCTGAATAGCATGAGTGATACACGCATGAATACATCTGAATAGCATTGAGTGATACACTCATGAATACATCTGAATAGCATGAGTGATACACTCATGAATACATCAAAATAGCATTAGTGATACACTCATGAATACATCAGAATAGGCCAGCAGTTGGTAAAACCTTTAGGTACTATGCTAAGGTAAGGTAGCGCCCTCAGATTATAAATCAGGAGCCTTAACACTACTCACTTTTCACTTAAATATTTGTCAAAGTATTTTATACAAATTGAACATTTCACGAATAAAACAAATTATTTATTCGGCTACAGATAATTATTATGTGTTCTCAAGGCCGTTGGGGCATACACCGGCCTTCAAATCCCGATTCGCATGCCGCGACCTTGCTGCGCGCCCGCGACGGCACGCGTCGTCGCGGCGTGCTCGCTGCGCATTCGCCTCGCTTTGAAATCGCTCACAAATCGCCAAGTGTGATATGATATGATAACTGATGATAAGGCTGTAAATTGATCCATACCTATCTACCCACCAAAAAATCCAAACATCAGGAAGCAATTTTCATTCTTAAAATAACCAGTGATAAACCCTATTTTCGATAACCAATATCCAAACTAAACTCTGATGGAAAACTTTAGAATGCCAATGAAAAGTTCCGGTTTCGAAGCGAAACTACATTAACTAGGTACCTACCTACTAGTTTTATAGTCCATAAAACACAATCAGTTCCTTCCGATTGTAAGTTCTATTCCATTGTATTACGAGCCATAGTTTCCTTAAACGCCCGTCAGCTCGTGCCATCGTAAATCTAGTAGATTCTCATTACATCGGAGTGGAGTTAGTTTATACCATTAGTGTCAGTGAAATATAAACCTTTTTATATGATTTATTAGGTTGATTTTTACGATATTTGAACAAAGCAGTACGTCTAGAATGAGTTTGTAAAATATCAAAACGGTTAAAGTTTTCGTGAATGTGTACAACCGATTACTCGTGCTGCCCAAATGCAACAAATCGCTCAAAATTATTCGAAAACTATTTTCGAGTAAAAAGTAATTTCTCTCTGTATCCGATAGAGTCTGCAAGGAGTTAAATTTATGGTAGAAATAGTAAATTTCTAAAGTTTTAGTAATGTATGAAAACTCTTAATAAGGCCTCAGAGTGTTAAAAGGTCAGTGTACATTCAAAGTTCAAACACGTTTGAAATCCAAAGTCAGATTTCGTCGATTATAAATGGTGTTCTTTTTTTCTAAAATATTGGACAAAAGCTTTGAAAAGCAAACGAAAGAAGGAAATGTATTTTATAAAATCTTGTACATCGTATTCTAAATGTGCCTTATGTATATATAGTACCAAGCATGGATATAATTATTTAATTTCATCTTCGAAGAAGTCATTTAAAAAGAAAAAAAAGGTACCTAAACGATTTACATTGCAGTAATTAAATTCTATAAAATAACATAAACCTATCGTAAAATATTTTAAATTGTTAGCGGCCTTCTGATAGGTAATCATTCTTATGGTTTAACTGCTCATTAAGTTTCAAAGCAGTGCCTAATCTTGATTTCTTACGTTATTTCATTAATTATTTTATGTTTTGGCAAGTCCATCAAAACAAATGCAATGGATATAAACTTGCCAAGACACAAATTAATAAACTAAAAAGATGAACAAAAAATCAAAATTCAAGATTAGGAACTGCCACGAAACTTGGCACCTATCATAATCATCTCAGCTCTTTTATGCTATTAGGTATCTGAACGAACTTGGCTAGTTTTTACATTTATGTTTTTGATTACATTTCATTACTTTTTGATAAGTTTAAATAGGTGACTATTCATTTTTTTTATTCCACATCGTTGGACCACGAGCAAATTTTCTGTATGTAGGATTATAATTTACAAATTCATACAGTCAGTAAGAGACGCGCTTTTCTTTATTCAGACTTTTCCAGTATTAAACATCACTCATTATCTATTATCTATTTAAATTGCCCATCCCTTCTAAAATACCGATGGAGGTTGTTCCAACCTGTGCATTCTTGACAGTGCCATCTAGAGCTCGTACACTTTTACTAGAGACAAGACATATAGTTATAAATTTATGGAACTAATGCTACGATTGAGCCCTTTCATTGAGACCTGGGGTTCGTTTACACGATCGTACACAGTTTTTTAACCATAATTCTGAAACTAGTAATTAAAAATAAAAATGATTTGGTTGTTTTTATGCCAAAGATATGTTCTTTTATTTGATATCAAACATGACTTTGTGGACCGATTTAATTTTTCCCGCCCTATCTTTTGTTGTAGGAGAGGATATTTTTTTTGTTATTTCTAATTTTGGGTCATTATTATTTGTCTATGTGTGAAATTTGAAGTTTACAATCCAATGAGATATTCACAAATAACCTTACGAAAATCAACATCGACACCGATAATTATACCTCAAAATTAAATACCTACTTTTTGTCTTTCGGATTTTTTCCTTCTATAAAGTTTGATGAATTACCATGCTAAATTTCCAAATTATTTTACAAATTAATACTTTTCGGACCTCAATAACTCAAGAATCTTAATCATTTATTTATGCAAAATTGCAAGCCTGGTATGTGATAATGTCTAAGATACAGATGGGACCAGTAGGCCCGGTAGCACGGGCATTGTTGTCTAGGGAAAATAGAGATAAATTACCTCACTTTGTCATCGAATGCGTAAATTATTTGAAATTTGTTCCTTCAACTTCAATAATGTACGCAATGTATGTCGGTGCGATGTCATTATTGCCTATTCTACCTTAGAGAACAATCCCCGTGCTTGGCCTACTGAAAGATACCCACTCTATTGCGTCACCCGCTTCTTTCCGAACTTGGCTGACGCTCTAGCGCGCGTCTCAATAGATGTACAATTAGAAAATATCAAATTCATAAAATTAAAATAGACATGGAAATGAAGCGCTATTTTTGATTTCTGTAAGTAAGTAAATCATTTCATATTGTCTTTTTTAGATACTAAAGCAAAGAAGCGACGAAGAAAACTTTAGCTTGATAGTTGTTAGAAGTCTTGCACCTTCCTTTTCATAATAAGACGCAAAACTATTCATATCTACGAGTGTTCACCATCTTAACAGATAATATAAGTAGGTAGTACGTAAGTAGGTAATAATCACCCGACATTAGCATAGGCTAATAATAGGAAGCACTTTTAAATGCTAAACCAATCGTGATGCGGTCATAATGAAACAGGTAACTGAATACTGAATAAATTGAAGGCTGTTTACATAATCTGATTGTTATGAATCGAAACTGGTCTGGAGTCTTGATTGAATGGATCAAAGGCGATCGTGGAGAGTGTTCAATTGTACATTAATAATGTTGTCTTGTTAAAAGCCTTAGTACGTAGGTATAATAAAGAAATGAAATTCTAGGTTGTAGTCGTCTATAAAGCCTAATGTTATAAAAAAATGAAATAGTTGATGAGATAATAAATGTTTAATATTTAAAAAGCTTTTAAAAAACAATATTTTCTATCGTCTAGGACCAAAGTGCTTGGGAAGACACATCCAACGAACCCAAACTCGTGATGACTCCAATCGATTAATACTTAAAATATAGATTACCTACCTCTATATACAAAAACTTGGATTGATTAAAAAAAAAAAACAGATGTTTAATTCCCTAATTTTACACTGTTTTTATTAAGTTTTGCGGGATAAATACTAATCCGTCGGGAAATAAACTTATGGGACCATCTTGAGATCGTTCTCCATCTATATGTACAATGACAAAAGATCATCAAAATCGTTCCGCTATCGGCGAACCTAAATAAAAAAAACATACATACAGCCGAACATAGAATTTCCTCCTTTTTTCGGAAGTTGGTTAAAAAGTGGCGGTCATCAACGGCTTCCAAAAGCAGGCACGGTTCTATAAAATGTAATAGGAATACAGAAAAGGGGCCGCCCGCGCCGCTACTTTTTGTAGGACTTCTCCAATTAGCGTCCACGAGAGGGGCAAAATAGCAACACACAAAAGCTAACCCAGTTGATATTTTGTTGACCAACTGTCAGACAAATGAAAAAACTTTAGGCCCGCTGTCTGTCATTTGGCATTTTGACAAAAGCTGACACAAGCAGTCGTTATCGAGTTCGCGAACCCTACAGAAAAACGTAGCTCTGAAAGTTTTAACGGAAAACTGATTTATATTAACGAACTCTACTGCAATATCACAAAATTAACATGAACACTACAAAAACAATCTGTATGGAATTACATTTTAAGTGGAATCAAAATATTAGCGTTGTTGCTCGGCTGAATTGAATTTTTTATTTTGTTTTGCATTTCAAGCACTACTAATCTGACACTATCGTGGTGTGAACTCGGTGGGAATAAGTTTCTAATTTGCTAGTGGAATATTATAAGTTTGCGTAAAAATACCGTTCAATAATTTATTTTCTTTCTGATACATTTTTTTTTGACTGGTGCTAGGATGGATAGTATATTTCTATTGCTTTCTCAAGGTAGAGTTTGCCCACAAAAATCCAAGAACTCACTGCTACTAAAACAAAATTAAAAAAATAAGTCATTTAATACAAGAATATCAACTACAATTAACTATAATAAACTTAAACAAGTCATTTTTATACAATAATTTTGTTTATTTTCTTCTTGAATACAATAAGACCAATATTTGATTATAAGCTAGAAATTTGGTTAGGTAACGAATCACGCGATTTTTCCGCACCTTATTGCAAGTCGTAAACTTTTACCTGCTACCAACCCCATATAGTTTACGTGGCCAATCAAAGCCGTGGTTTGTATCCAAGTCACGTCACATAGCCTCGGCGACCTATTGAAGGAATTAGGTGGATATAACTCACCCGGGTATACCCGGCAGGTGGGTCTCACCGGGCTTAACCCAATGTAATATAAAAATAACGCAGATATTATTCTGGAGCATGCTGAAATCATAGGGGTAAATAAAATGCCAAAAGGTATTCTTTTGCAGAATATAAGTATATTTTTTCTTTATATATAAACACATGTTCTACTTGTACATGCGACGACACATAAATAGTTATAAGTTATTATGTAAGGTTATTTACAAAATGTGTACAACTGTTTGTTCTCCGAATAAAAAAAAAAATATATAAAAAAAAATGGTAGTAGATCTGTTTTGTCTTCCTGGGTAATTGAAATCCTAAGAAAGAAAGATCCAAGTGGTATCTTTTATTTAAATTCTTTCATTATTAAAAAATAGCTACAATAATAAGAGTTGAGATTTCAAAGGTAAAAAGAATATGAGTATTGTTGTTTTAAAAGTAGTGTTGTAGATAAATAATAACGTAGTGGAAAATGTAATTAAAAATATAGTTAAGGCTTCTTATTTGAATACTGGATGCGGCAAGCTGAATACAGGGCGCTATGGCACTCATTAGGGTAGGCATATGTTTTGCAGTGGACTAACTATAGGCTGATGATGATTATTTAAAAAATATCTTTGTACCATGTCATTCAGTTTTGCAATGAGAATCCAAACAAAGTGGCTCTCTAAGCGCTATTGCGCCAGTAAAGACGTTGCAAGGTGCCTACCTTGCAAGTTCGTAGTACCTACCTATGGTGTGCTAGGTAAGTCGTGATTAAATTTATTTTCAATCCCAATCTTTATCTACGCAACTTATACTCGTTCACTAAGTTTATAATATTATATCACCCATTTAACCCTATGAACATCTTAACACTGGTAACTGGCACTGGTAACTTCTGGTATCAATGCCCAGCCCAAACCGCTGAAGCTAGAAAGCTGAAATTTTAAAAGTAGGTACCTGTTACTACACAACTTCCCGCTAAGAAGGATATTTGGAAATTCCATCCCTAAGGGGGTGAAAAGGGGTTTTGATGTTTTTTTTGGTGTTTTTGTAGCTCTTTAACCAGTAGTGGCCCAATTAGATTGAAACTTACAGAGAATATTAATAATACAAAACTATTGAACACGTATTTCAAGATTTTTCAAGTTTCCTGAAAATGGGGTAAATCGGGTTATTAAAGTTTGTGCTTCGTAATTTGGCTCCGTCCTGAAATGTTTTTAATGCATAATGCTTAAGGTTTTTAATGCATAATGCTAATGAGCTTACATTTTCTGTAAATATCAAAAATAATAATAAATCAAAACACATATATCAGGAATTTTCAAAAAACCTTTAAATAAGGATTAAATGGGGGTTGAAGTTAATGAAGTTACCCAATTAGCTTGAAACTTACAGAGAATACTAAAAATACAAAACTATTTAACTCGCATTTCAGGATTTGTCAAAATTTTCCTGAAAATGAGGTAAATCGGGTTATTAAAGTTTGTGATTCGTAATAAACTATAAAATAAATAATGACATTTTTAATTTTTACAAAACTCCCCATAAGCGGGCGAAGCCGCAAGGCGCAGCTAGTGTAATATAAATTGTAAGATATAAGTGTTAGTCTTACATCTAACAATTACTTTATGCACTTTTTTCTTGTATAAGTTGTTGTGTTTTTGGGTAAAATAAATGTATTTATCTTATCTTATCTTAAGTTTACCGTTCAGTATACTATAACTAAATAAAAAATATAAAAGATACTTCCGTAACATTTACCGCAATGGAAGACAAAGTGATCAAAGTTATCCGCCTGTCACTTTGACGTTGACAGCCCGATAGCTTTGATGTTGAATAGTCAGAACCGTGTCTTTTGTCCAGGTAATAGTTAGTATTATTTTTAACCAGCGCCGCTACTAGCTTCGGCTTGTGCGCCCCATGCTGAGACATTTTTGGCTCTTTATGTAACACACTGTATAATTTTATCTGTTTTGTTTCGTTTTTTTCTAACTATAATATATATTTCTTGTATTTGTATATTATTGTAATGTGTCGTGTCGTGTTATGTATCGTGGGTCTAAATAAATTTATTTACTTTCTTTCTTATTTTTTTTTAAGTACTATCTGAGGTTCAGGCAAAATAGAAGAAAGGTTCGGTTCATTTTGTTACATTAAACAGGGTATTAGTAATTCACTGACACTGCGCGAACTGCAGCTTCTGCCCATCATCACGAACACATTTGTAAAGAGGCCAGGTCTTAATTCTAAAAATTGGTATGGGTAGTAGGTCCATTTAAGAATCGTTCTTTAGAGAGACTTTATTAGAAACTAAAGTTAGAAACAGCTTTGCCCTAATTAATAGTAGGTGTCGGAGTGGGATATCAGTTTTTAGTAATTTATTGGGTTGCGGACCAACGTTTTTTTTAGGGTTCCGTACCCGAAGGGTGACAACGTAACCCTATTACTAAGCTTCCGCTGTCCGTCCGTCCGTCTGTCACAGGGCTGTATCTCATGAACCATAAGAGGTAGACAGTTGAAATTTTCATAGAAGATGTGTATTTCTCTTGCCACTAGAAAAACAAATAATAAAAATAAAATAAATATCAAACTTAAAGGGGGCTTCCATAAAAAAACGTGATTTTTTTGCCGTGTTTGCTCCTAATTTGTCAAGGCTATCTCTTGAACTACAATAGGTAGGCACATGAAACTTTGTATAAATAAGTAAGAATTCAACTGTAATAACAACAAATTCTAATAATAAAATAAAGTGGAAAATTCAAAGGGGTCTCCGAACAAGTGAAATTTAGTTTTTATTATAATAATGCGTAAGCCTCACACTCGGTTAATTTATAAGAAATCAAGACGAAAAACTTTGGGACATTCTTTGGACTATCGGACTATATATTACGGTTTATATATTATATATAACGGTACCGAACCCTTCGTGTGCGAGTCGACTCGCACTTGGCGGTTTTTTATTTAGTAACAGAGGTGATTTACAAAAAAAAAATAAGAATTAAGACCTCGCGTCTTCACGAAGGTGTTCGTGATGATGAGCAGAACCTGCAGTTCACGTAGCGTCAGTGAATAACCAATAACCCTGTATAGGTATAGTTTTGGTTTTGTGATTTTTTAACTTCTAGACTGCATTTTGTAGGCCTTTGTCTGTTCATTTTGCTAGAAACAGTGAAAAAGCGGAGACCACGACGGGTATTTTTAGTTAGCAATTGATTACTTGTATAGTACATAAAGGTGCCTTTTAACGCTCCATGCTCCAGTCAGACCGAAACATCAAAAAAAAATTTAAAAGAAATGAAAGGTGAAACCAAAATAAAAAAATTCATAGGTAAATCTAAGAATGTTTTTTTTTAATGTGTGCACAAAATTGCACATGCCTCGGGCCGGAGCTAGAAAATTAAATTGGATTCCACACAAAATTCTTAAATTGAACGTAGCTCTGCAACATTTTATTCTGGGGCTGAAGGTAATACAGGACACTCCACCAACAGGGTTTAGTGAGAGTCTACAAAGTTTTTATTAAATCCCGGAGGGCAGGTAGGTATTGGCTAAATCTCTTCTCTGCAGCGAGCGAAATTACAGCTTAGAAGAGAAAGAATGTTCAGTATTTAAAATATTGTCTCTAATGAAATATACCTTTCATTGGAGACAATAATTTCAATACTTACCTTGCATTTACAAAATTATAGAAATCGCTGAACGTTATACTTTATTATGTAATTCTGTAATTCTTTATTGTAGACAATAATACATAAGCATAAAGTTATTTCATAGGTTATGTACATAGGCTAGCTTAACCCTGAAAAGAGTTTTCTTCCAGCAAACCTTAGAGTTATAGGAGAGGTGATGGAACAGGTAGAGGAAGTGTACAAAAACAATGAATCAAATTTTATTTCGCTAAGATGTTTGTTCACGTCCCAAATGACTTCAAATCAGAATCTCATTTACTTAAACATATCTAAAGAACCAATCGATCATTCATTATTTTGAAACCCAAGACTTTTTTTGATAAATGTCATGTCGTTTTATCAGAATACGTTTCACGAACGTTTGAAAAAGGCGAGATGAATGATAGTCATTTGATATCTCGTATTCGTATATTTCTGATACGAATGATGTTAAAGAATCCAAGACTCATTATTTTTGAACTGTGAAGATAAAGTCTAGATGTAAATTGTTGAAGTAAATATGACGGAATATTCAAATAACCTCGATTATGCCATTATTGTGCCATTTTTGTGGTGATATCATTTTTGACACTGATTTATTAATAAAAGTGTGTTAACACAAAAATCATCAATACGAATTATTTTCAATACGAGTTAATAAACACTGCTTTCCTGTAAGAAATACAAAATTATACTTTAATTAGAATTTCTTTACACAAATACAATAAAATAATAGATAGATTATACTTTACTGCACACTTAATATAGAAATAATTTAAATAGAAACAAATTAGAACTTGCATTTACAATAGAAACAGTTGAGCCAACCGCAAACTGTTGCTAACAATCTACAGGTAGCTCAACTGATCCATACCAATACCAGTCGGAAGTGTCCCCAAGACGCTGGCTGCATTGCCCCGCCGTATGGCAATACTGATGCGCTGCGCCAGATACCCATCAGCTCTCGGGTCACGCGTCGCGTCAGACGCTCAGACTAGTTTTTATTATTTGATTGTTATTTTATTTGTTTACAAAGGCAGATAATGATAAGGCATGACGTCAGCAAATTTCAACTGTCTACCTCTTACGGTACATGAGATAGAGCCCTCAGACAGACGGACGGACGGACGGACGGACGGACAGCGGAGGCTTAGATAACTAGGAATATACTTATTTATTGTTAGTAACATTTATTTATTTAGCCCTGGTCATCCCACTACTGGGCAAGTGATTAGCCGGAGGTGGCTTGATGTTTATTACTAAATTAAAATGAAAAAATATTTATTTCGTTTATAATGACAATCTCATAGTTTTCCTGCGGTCTCCACACTAAGCAAAGCCTGTATCGTGGAGACCAGTAAACACATTTAATTATCGTGAGAATAATAATTATAATCATAATCATCTATACGTTGTGTTTGACACACTCTTGCCGTAATTAATTTTAATTACTTAATGAACAACATCTTATTTGCATGAAATGATATACAAACAAAATTTTAATTATGCTTGTTAAAATTTTGTTACGAAACGAATATTCCAGGAAGAAAATATTAATTCAGGCAGCTTTTTGTTCCTTTTGTCCCCATCGAATATAGTACTAACCGTTGAGATATATTTTTATATTTAATAATGCTTGTGACCCTGTTAATTCTAGATCTTATCAGTTATCATTACCTTATCACACATGTCCAAAATTACTGGTGGAAACGTACTGGTTTAATATCAAACAAAAACCAACAAAAATTGATTGTAGATAGCTAAAACGATGGATTGAAAATTGGGACCATACTCGTTTTGGGGATAAATTGTAGACTTTATGTCAAAAGTCTAGATTTACATCTATGAAACATTTCATAGCAGGACGTATTAATGAAATTTTGATAACGAATAAACACAATATAGCGTCAAATTTTGATATTATTGTGCGTAATTTATTTGATTTCTTAGAAATTTCTAAGCGTGTTTTAAAAAAACTATAAACCGACTCAAATTCCTGAATAATGAAAATGGATTTGGAAGTAGTTTAAACACTTCTATAGCACGATCTAATTAAAGTCTAATTTAGTTTGATGACACATATGAAACAACAAATGAAAGGAGGCCTAAGTACTTTGAAACATGTAATACGAAATTTCGGATGACGGATCGCATGAAACGAACAACCTTTCTGCTGAACGTGCAAACGTGCGTTGCTTTAGACGCGTCACTTAATGTCACGTTTTGTTTGGATCTTTATAAAGTAATGTCAAAATAATTTTCTTAGAACAAAAGAACGGAAGGGGTCATCAAACGTATCGATCAACCTTCGATTTATGCGATCCGCAATCCTGACGGATTGCGACTAAGTTAAGTTAAGTTAAGTTGACACTTAGTAATTTGTTTTTCAAAGTAGACCTCTTTTTTACGCCCGTCGCCATGGAAACCATTAGGTAGTAATTATGAAAATTACTATGATGTTTTAGACACGTTTTACGGCGCACATAAAAATTCCTCAGGAATATTTTTTTTATTTTATTTTAATTTTTACCACCTATAAATCCATCTTTATATAACAACGAAAGAATCATCAAAATCTATTAAGAATTTGGCGAAGATATCACCAAAATTGTTTTAGGTAGTCGTGACTTTTCTAAAGTAATAATCACAGATTAGGTAATTTTACGTATAATTTTGATTTTTAAGCTTAACAGCATAAATACTAAATACTTTTATGGGGCAACCTCAGGATCATTCTCTATACAATAATAGGTAGTGATAGAATCAGCAAAATCAGTAAACTATAGGCAAAGATATCAAGTATCATGTAATTAAAAACAACATACACCCGAATTAATAAACTCCTCCTTTTTTTGAAGTTGTTTAAAACGAAATGAACCAATGAGGGGCAAGAAATATTCATGAACACTACTGAATAGTGAAGACCAAACATCCATCAAAATTATTGCATTTATAATTTACTATCTTCTGCCCGCGGCTTCGCACGCACTTTACCGGGATAAAAAGTAGCCTATGTCCGTCCCTGGGATACCGTCTACCCCCCTGCCAAATTTTATTAAGATCCGTCCAGCCGTTAAGCGTGAAAAGGTAACAGGCAGACAGACAAATTGATAAACAGAGTTACTTTCGAATTTATAATATCAGTATGTTTTATAGCAGGTTTTGATATATAATCTGGATGCACCTTAATGTGGTATTAAATCTTCGTTTGGACCCGATTAAGCTCTACATTTTTTAATATCAGTACGGATTAGTGTGATGGGATAAGGACCTTTCCAAGTGATTCTACATTGTTGTAGATACAGACTCTAATTGTACCTTGTTGACAACTGAAGTACTAGATATTTCTGGATGGTGCATGATGGATGGAAACGCGTAGTAGCAGTCCAATTGTTGCTTCTTATCAGATCAATTGAGTCTTCCGCCATTTAGCGTAGGGACATGTGATCAGTTGAGCTATTTCTTGAAGCGTCTAGCTGTGTGAAAAAACTGCTATATAGGTACAGGGTGCCACGTATTTATTTTATTCATCATCTTGTTGACCCACTGCTGGGCTTAGACCTCTCGTATGTTTATGCCATTCGCATCGGCCTTGTGCTAATCAGAGCCTGGAATTATTATTTTAATTACATAATGAATTATTAAATGAAAGAAACGGATCCTAAAAGCTCTTTATTAACACGCTTTGTAAGTGAATTTTGTTAATAAACACAAAGAAAAATGCTTTAAAATATCAAAATGAAAGTAACTGTAGGTATACATTCACTGAGTAAATTATTTTAAAGCATAATCCGTACATTAAGTAAAACGTGGAATAAATTACCAAGCTTAAGTAGAAAATTGTAATAAGATATGCTCCTCAGAGGTTTACGCTTGAAAAGAGAGTTCAAGTTTAAGAAATACCATTTTACATTTCTTCATTTCCCTCGAGATTCTAAAATCAACTTACTATTGTTTTTAGAGTTTTGATCATCATTTGATTTCTTACATTTTACTATTTTCGCGCATATAAAGAGGAATGTTTTGAAATGTACATTCAAAACTTTCCTCTTTTCTTTCTTATAAATGGAGATTTTATCCTAGTTCTAACTTTAGTCACCGGCTTACCAGGAATTTTGTTTTTTAAAAAAGATCAAGTAGGTAGATAAATAGCTAACCTCCTGGGTTACGCTCTGTTTTCGATATTATAAATAATTGTAAAAGTTGCTGTTTTTAATAATGTTTTCATATAACCATGGTCATACTGTGATTTGGAGTAGTTTGAGGATACATGTAAGAATGGGATTCTTATCTTTTTAGAACAAAAAAATTTAGTACTTTGGGAATAACCCATTCAGTTTCAGTTTATTTTATTCGCAAACAAAAAGATTTAAGTCTGAATATTTATTTATGTACAAAGTTGCAGTTCAATACATTTTATGGTTATGGTGCGTGAAAGAAAACATTAATTCATCAAAACACCGTACTTTGATGTGATGGTGTTATAAATACTATGTGATTTAAATACTAAGAAATGACACGCAAACACATGCCATCTTCATTTGTTTTGTTGGTGTTTCGTTTTTCTGGTCACCTCAGAGGGTAATACTGAAAATCAGTGTTTGCTCTTCGAGCAAAGCTATGCGCTGAGTTATTACCTTTTTGTCAGGCTGCAGCACACACGTACTCACATCACTGAGAATCTGTACTTTTTTATGTAGGTATAAGTATATGTACCGACTATTTTTTTAAGTCTTTTTTATGTTCTGGTGTACCTACCTTTTTGTTGTGTTTTATATACCTTTGTATTGTGTGTTGCGGTTGCAAATAAATGTTCTATCTATCTATCTTATAAACAATATTTTTTCATAAAAATACAACAAAATGCATGAAACATAAAATATGAAGTCTCAAGAGAAAAAGTTACTTTTTTGTTAGCCTATTCCGCCCCACTGCTGGCCAAAGGCCTCCTCCAAACATTTCCACTCCGTGCGAACTTGTGCAATTTCCTACCAATCGTTTAGAAAAAGGTTACCAAAACACAAATTAGTTGCTTACCAAAGCTACTTGCTAGATGAGCAAAAAACTAAAAGGTCAAGAATGTCTACATGACATGGGCCTGTTTATGTATAATCAGCAATGTAGTGACTAGTTTTTTTTGTTTATAACTCAAGTACACAAGATGTTGCCAAACATCTTGTCCGGTGACGGACAGCGACTGTGGGAAGTTTGCGCAGGTACACTCACGCATTTATCTCATATGCCACCGACAAAGCAGCAGATGAAAGAGATAGGTCTAACTTCGTATAGCTATATCTCGCTCTTTCATTGTTTAAAACAAAAACTCCCAGTGAATAATCGACGCGACTGTCTAAAAGGTAATCGCCCACCAATTTGGCGTAAGAATTGCGTTCTGCGCATATTTGTCACGTGGTTCGCCAGAGGACTAGAAGTTTGGCGGCAACTATACTCGTAAATAATTGTGTATGAGTAAGCACCTCCAAGTTATAGTTAGGTTTTCGTTTTTATCAGAGTTTTTACAAATTATTTGGCTCTACGATTGGGTAGGTCCTACTTAAGTTTTTATCTGTTATAAAAAATATAGTATGAGTACGTACTCACACTTTTGGCTTTAATTTACTACAGTTAATTAGAGCCAAAAAAGGCAACGGCTATCATAATAAAAGTAATCCAAAACTTTTCTAATATACCGGAATGAACTATGTACCTATTAGTTCGAGAAATCAGCAATAGAAATAAATCCATACGTAGTTATATTTTTTTTCCTTTATGTGCCGATAAAGTTTAAGATAGGCAAGTTAATACTAAATAATTTCTAGAAAGCCAATATCACCCACTGGAGCAGGACAAAGGTGAATGGCGAAAACGATTTTGCTGACATCTTCAATACAATCATCGTAATTTTTCAGCCAATTTACACAAAACCATAATGATTTTCATCTAAACCTTCCTCACCATCGACCATTGTGAAATATGAAATTTCGTCCTGACAGACAGACAAACAGACGCCACTATTTTGTTTCATAATATTTAATGAAAAGTATTTTCTAGGCCAGTCTCAGTATAACGTTGCACCATAAAACAGAGTACCGCTGGTTTACAAATACAAACATACAAACAAACGAAGAAATGAATCCGTTGTTAGCACAGATCTACGTCATAGCAGATTTACTTAATTTCTTAGCAAATATATGCAAAACGAATCTTTGAGTGGTACTCATTAGTTTACTCACGATAGTATGTATGTTATGCTATGGAACACATACTGACACCAGTTTTTGTGTAGAAAGTAGTTTTGTATGGAACATTTATGTTTTTGTATGGGGCAGTTATCTACGTACTAGTTATTTGCAAAGAGGCACTTCTAATTGCAAAAACATGGTCGTTTGGTTCGACATTTTGTGATATTCAACAAAATGTAGTGGAACAAAAGGCGATATAATATTTTATTTTTTTGTGAATAATGAATAATTATAGGTTATGTAGAGGTTGTATCCAGAGGATAAAAAAGCTTCGAACAAGTTTTGCTCCGACTCGAACACTAACAACCTAACAAAGTAAAGGTTTCTTGCTCGCTTCTTTACTGCACCTTAAAAAGATATAAGTGAACTAAAAATCAAAGTGATCAATAATTTATTTTTTAGTTTTACATACTTAAGTCATTTGAATTTTGTGACGTGTCCAAGAGTCAAAGTCTAAAGGAAATAAAGCATTTTGAAATTGAATTGAATTTGAATTTGTACATTGAAGATCATTTAAAATCAATGTGATAACTAAATAAAAAAAAAAAAAAAAAAAAAAAAACTACATTAACGTTCAAGTATGTAAACAATATTTACAAGAAGCATAAAAAGGCGAGTTTTTACTTAACAGTAATAAATCGCGAAACTTTTAACATATAAATGTCATACACGATATAAAACTTTTTTAACTAGAAAACAATTTCTGAATAAATTGCAATTCAATACCGATTACCATCAATGTACACTTACATTATCAGTAATGTAAAGTAATTATACATACATATGTACATGTCAATAAATGCCTAGCAAAAATCAGATTAGCTATTCATGATGGTTCTACTAATCAGGTATAGAAGACTTAACATGTCATCAGTTAAGTAAACATACCCAGGTCTGAAGGGAATGTCACTTCAGACCTAGGTAGGGCAAGCTATGACATTTTCAGTAAGAACCTAGCATTTGGGAAATTGTAAATGGAAATTAAAATTTATAATAAATTAATGTTATACATAATTCCACACATTGAATTATGTATAAGAAGTCCATAATTATTTATTTTATTTATTCATTAATTTCGTCCCATTATTTTCTACCAATTCTGAGAGGAATCTTATAAAATTATGCGCCGTTGTGATAACCCAGAAACCCCAAAAAAGTATCAAGAATATCCCACTTACACAGGATGAAGAGCTCTTGATACAAGAAAATTCCTTAAAATACTTCGCAGTTTCTCCTGAAAAGGAAATGTTGAAAATCCTACCCATGGCTCAATATCACACTTATAACTAAAAAATAATAATTTTAGAATGAAACCATTGATCCTTTTACCAAAAATCTGATATTTAAGAAGGTAAATATAATTTTGATATCCTTCACTATGGTCTTCAGTTGACATAAAAAAAATTACTATTTAAAAAAAATTAAAACTAGCTAACAACTAGCAAAAACCGATAGTAATATCCTCTGTAGGATTACTTTAAAACAATATAATTTACCACAAACCCTACGTATGTTCTTTATTAAGAAAAAAATATATCCTCGATAATATATTCATATTACTAATTATTATATTTACTTTCCACCAACTCTGCAAATATCTACTTAAATATTAGAAGTAAACTTCACTTACATTTTAAATCCATCCAATCTTCCTCGAAGAAAACACAACCCTTGCAACAATATGGTAAAATCACTCACAATCATCCAGGCACAAGATTTCGGAACCGTTATTTCGAACAGTCACTTCACTTCACTGGAGTTTTCACTGACTACCGCGCGATACGTCCATCCTCTACGGAGGCCGAGAGTCGACTGCTGCGGCGAATAACTGCGCACCTGTGGCTCTGCACAATGTTCTACTATCATTATTTAATAAAAAAATAATCATTTAATCTCATTTTCTTTGACGATAAATGCGAGATAAGGTGGCGGGACGAACTTGCCAGTTGCCAAGCTAATGGACTTCATAAGGCGATCGAGACTAATGGAAGGGAAGAGCCTTTGAACAGTGTGATCCGAATTAGCTCTTAAGATTTAGGCTAGTAGGTACTTATTATTAGTGATTAATAGATAAAGTAGCGGACGGGTGCCGATTTTACTAATTATTTATGTACCCTATACCTATGATTACAGATGTTACGTAATAAATGCATTACATCAGTATCACGCTCTTTCAGGTGTTGATAAGAAATATAGGTAGGTATGTAATTTTCTACTTGCTTTCCAAGTTAGAATGCAATCTCTACAGTTCGAGAAAAATGTGCAACTTAAAGTTACAGAGTTTTCTAGATAGGCCCAAGACAATCAAAATTGGCCTAAAAATGTATTTTGAATTTTTTGTTACAATAACTTGACAGTAAAAAACAGTATGTTTTCCGGAAAACATTTCTCGACCTCAGATGCATAATGTCGGATGTCCATTTTGGCTACTTTTCAGGAGAGTCGAAATAAAAATTATATAGAAATCGGCTCATCATTTTTTACCCTACAGTTACAGAGTAACTAATGATAACATGAATTGTGAATGTAAGCGGGTTAACTACGAACCTTGTGTGTTGGAAGAACACCAACGTTTAATAAATTTTAAGGACAAATAGGTTCCTAGACAAGACATTCTTAACCTACCTACGACCAATTTTGAAATTATTATTATTTTTATTAATATTTATTAAATACATATTTATTTATTAATACCTATTTTTATTTATGTTGAAATAACTTATTTTTTGTGACGTATTATTTGACCAATTATTAACACAATGTTTAACTTTTAATAACTAACCCTAAATATGTCTCACCGCCATACATCTGCGGTGCGACCCGCAGGGACGCGCCGCCGCCGCCGCACCGCAGCTCCCGTAGGTGGAAGTCGTTCATCTGCATCGGTGGCAATGAAAGTGTTAGTGTATTATACGAATAAAACGTTGGTGTTCTCCAACAAAGTTCTTAGTTGACCCGCTCACAATTATTAATAATTTCTTGTGTAAATAATAATGTTGTTTTGTGTCTATTTTTATATGAATATTATTCTGCTGTGTTACTTTAATCGTGATTTTAAAGTGTTGTTCTAAAAGTATTGTCTAGAGTATAACGGTTTATGATAAGTGGAACCACTTATGTCATGTTATATGTCTCTCTATGGTCAAATAAATAAGTTGTTTACAATTTATTTGTAAATTGTAAATAATGAATTTGTCAAATTACGACAATTTTTATAGTATAAAATCATAGCATTCTCTGCAGCACATACAAATTACTAGGACATTGCCCCAGCATTAGCTTCGAAATGTGCCTAAAAAGCCATCAAAAAAGGTCGGATCATTAAAAAACGCTAAGATTCGACAAAAAAGGCCATTATCGTAACCGGAAAACACTTACACACTAACAAAAGATTCAAAAACATGCAACTCGTATATTAACCGTTATTTGGTCACATTATCACGTGAAATCAAACTGTACCGACAAAATGTCATACACTTATTCATGAATAATAACGTCAAAATGCTCTTTGGGTCACGCAATGAGGCGTTTTCAAAATAGATCGATCAGACTGAAAGGAGGGTAATGAGGGATTAAGAATCGACCCTTCTAACTCACCCCTAAATATCATAAGAGCCGAATAAGAGAACCTAACAGAGGAAGAGGAGCAGCTTCCTCCTTCTTTTTATTATTAACACATTCACTGCGATCACTATAAAAAGCCGCCCATTGTTTGGGGCAGGCATATTCGTTCAGAAGTGGACGTATGTGTGCTGATGAGAACAGGGTAATTTTTACCCGAATTCAAAAAAAGGAGGTGGTTCTGTGTTCGGCTGTATGTATGTTTTTTTAATGTACTATGTTCGTCGATTTCCCCGTCAATTATAGGCCACTTTAAAAAAAAAACACTTGTATAGACAATGATCCCGAGGTGGTCCCTTAAAATTTATTCCCGTGAGATTAGTTTTTGTACCGCAAAACTTAAAAAACAGTGAAAAAAGAAGAAATTTGACGGTTTTTAGTTTTTTAGAAACAATCAAATTATGTGTCAACTACATAATTTGATTGTTTCTAAAGAACTAAAAAACGTTTAAATTTATAATATTTAATTCTTTGGAGTACTTTGGGAATATCCTTTTCCTTGAGATTCTATGAGCAGATCCGTGGCACTGCGTAAGAATACTGAAAGTTTACTAAGAAACTATTTTTACGTTATTGAGTGGCCTTCAACCGTGCTCTCATAAATTAACAAATAATTTAAAAAAGTTATTACAAGGTTCTTAAAAGAAAGTTATCACTTTATATTAGGCGAAAGTTATTATGTACTTTAAACTACTGAACGGATTGGAACTAGTACAATCGAGATTTAGTGCAATCAACCTCTGGCTATATACCTAGAAGTCCAAAAGATCCGATATTTTCCCAAACGCCCTATTAACCTCCGTATCAATGGGGTGGCTGGGAAAAAAATCCCATCCACCCCATTACTCAAGTCAATGGGGCAGATGGGAATTTTCGCCCCATTGACTTAAGTAAACCACCCCCAAACCCATTTGTTGGTACACCAACAAGGTACTTGCAAAAGAATGTGGTACTGAATAATGAAAGACAGTTGTTTTTTGAGATCGCCGCGAACTCGGTGCTAACTCGCAGCGAACTCGCTGTTCATAGTTCATAGTTTTTTATTCATAACAACAAAATGTTACATTTCAATTATCTAACCATGATATACAATTCTAAAAGTGTACCTATTTTAACATAAAAAGTACATAATTTACCAAAGAAAACAGAATTAAATAAATACATAACAACATTCATTAGAATTAATAATAAAACTATCATTTTGAGCTTATGAACTCATCATAACTATAAAATGTTTTTTTTTCGATAAGCCAACTTTTTAGGCGACGTTTAAAAATAGCATTGCCTGTAACCCCCTTAATAGAGTCTGGTACCCTGTTGTACACTTGCGGACCTTTAACATGAGTTAGCTTCGACGACTTAGTCAGGGATCGCGCTAGTGACACCAATCTGTGCTGGCTGTATCTGGCTGTGAAATCGCCTCGCTTTAAACTCGCTCGTAAATCGCCAGTGTGATATGAATGACAAGGCCCTATGCGAACAAAAGACTTAAACACCTAAACCTCCACTCTCAAGCCATTTTATGATTTTGGGGTGAGTTCTCGGTGGATCAGCATTAGTGCCACCGTTTTCAGTAGAATGTTTTCACGATTCAAAGGAAATCCGTTCCCGGAGATCTAATAGTGACCACGCAGTCTGGGAAACAAACCTCTTTTTTGTTTTTTGTTTATTACGTGCCTGTTTTTTCTTTTGTATTTCCCTTATTTATTATATAACATGTGTGTGTGTGGCTATGAATAAATTCTTTATTCTTTATTCTTTTATTCTTTACTTGGTGAAAAAGCTGAATTCAGGAAAATCAACTCCTTGTTTTGACAGTAGGGATATTGGGTTTTTGAACAGTATTCATGAAATTTCAATCACAAAATTTCAGTTCAACTTGAAGATAAATAGATATTTAAGATAAATTCATTTATTTAACTCAAAAAAACACCTGAACTTAAAACAAGAAATAAGTGCAGACAATCGTAGGAAGAAGTAAAGCTAATCAATCAAAAAAAATATGTACATTGGGTAAAATGCGTTCCTATCTCAGTATTTTGCAGTTTGCCCAATACTGCGCTGGTTTTCAGTTTGGGCCCTTTCGGATTGACGGCTCAGTACCTAATTCATTACTCATATTCGTTAATAGATACAAATATTAAATTTTTAGTACTACAGTCATCCCGTGACCACAACAGTGTGTAAGCCTGTTGAAGCGTCGCCGCGTCGCCGCGTTGCAAAAAATTGGTAAATAAACGCGATAAATACCGTTAGATAATACAAATAATATTATTAGTTTAGTAATAATTAAAAACTAGGTATGAATATAACCTTTGAAAATTTTACACAGAATGCACAATGAAAATCATCCTATACATGAAATTCCTCAGTTATTATTAACTTCTTGCTTGAGAAACCATGTGCAATTGTTTGACAAAAGAATAAAATTGGTAAATTGCAATGAGAGCATCCAATCGAGAATATAATGAAAACCCGTAGTAAGTCTTAACGTTTTTCTTTCGCCGACTTAAACAAAATTTATCGTATTACCTTCGAGCATTTAAAAGAAAACTGGGCACTGATTCCGAAGCAAAGACTTCGATGTACTTTTATTGAACACGTTTTGAATAGATGAATTCTAAATTCTGACGATTTTAGGCCTTAGCCTTAGGCCTGTAGGATATGATTCAACTATCGCTAGGATATTATCTTATCGGATATGTATTTCAATTCGTTTTAAATCGTCGTCACTGACTCCGCAGTCAGTGCCATTGTGCAAAAGCTCTGACTACTATCATTCATACTTTTTGCTCTCTTTCTGACGACGAACTGTTTTAATATTCCAAAGTAACCTTAGAGCCATATTTTAAGGACATTAAAGTTTCAAATGCAAATGTAGTTTGTTTGGAGAAATGATACCTTGGAGCTAGACGGTTTATTACTTCTATTCAACTTAGCCTGGGTAAAAAATTAGAGTGTCTACATAAAAAAATTACAATTGTTTATTTATGCACTGACATCTTGTGTGAATAACTATTTATATTTACTATTTGTAGCCTAACTGATACTTGTATGTACACAGTACCTGTACTAAACACATTTATCTCTGTTGTGTTTTGTTAATGATCTAAGCGTTTAACCTAGCCAAAAATAGAAAATTCATAACATTTATATGTTTATGCTATTTATTTATTTATTTATTTTTTATGGAGTAACTAAGACGTTTAAAATAGTTAAACAATTACATTAGTTACATTATAAAAAAATTACAAATAGATAAAAAATTAAATTAAAATTAATGTAGAGGATACTTAGATACTTAATTAGTATATATTACATTTATATTAAAAAAAATAAAAAATTTTTAGGTAAAAATATTGAGTGTTATCAGAGTAGATTGTTTGCAACAGTCTCCATTTAGCTCAATTTAAAATACTAGTTCTAACAAATTATTTAAATCCATCATAGTTATTAACACTAAAGTCATTTACAAAGGGATTATGAAACCGGTAGTAGTGGTAACGTTCGTAGCAAACGACATAATACATAATATAAATGAGGGTAAATCGGTATGTCCGCCAATAAAAACTCACTCTCAGTGCCAATAGTAGCTCCGTGATCATGGCGCATGAAACTGTGCCGAAATATTGGAAAACTCAAAACTCAAATCATGGTAAATATCCCGTTGTAAATGACTTTAGTTCTACTAAAAATTCTTGATTCTTAATTCTTTATTGCACTAAATAAAACATACAAAAAACTAGAGAGGGAATGGCAAAGGCAACGGAAAATAAAAATAAAAAAACAATAATTGAAATTCAGTTTTTTGTTATTTTTGGAATTTTTTTACGGAAACGTATTATTAATACGTCAACCAGCTCATCAGAACGTGCTCATCTACTCGCCGTTTCCGAGTGGGAATCAGGACATTGGTTACATGTTCTGCCTTCCAAAAATCTAGGTACCCTTTTAGATAATAACTAATTTCGGGTGGCCACCTATTTGCGTTTAGGTTCTCCTTGCCTAGTTGCACACCGTTGTCAGTGTGGTGAAACCGTTGATATGTTTGGTCACCATCCACTGGCTTGTCTAGTGCAGAATGTGTGCCCCGTCATAGTTCGATTAATGACATCATCCGTCGGGCTTATACGAGCGTCAGTGTGGCAGCTACCCTCGAACCACGTGGCCTTATGGGAGATGATGGTAAAAGACCTGACGATACCGTCCATACGACCGTTCATATGACTCTGATTCCCTGGAAGTTGGGTCGGCCTTTAGTTTGGGATGCCACGTGTGTAGACACCCTAGCGCCTTCACATCTTGCAGGGACATCGGTAAAGGCCGGCTCTAACATCAGCGGAGTCGGTGAAAATACGCTAATCTTGACGGAGGTTACTTATTTGAGCCGTTTGGGGTTGAAACCATTGGTCCTTGGGGATCTGGAGCACACGCCATTTATAAAGATCTTACCAAACTTCTTATAGAGTCGACAGGTGATCGGAATGCTGGCTTCTATTTCGATCAACGAATTAGCATTGCCATTCAACGTGGCAATGCTGCCAGCATTCTGGGCACTCTGCCTTCAGGTGACGGCGTTAGATTTTTAAGAAATAGATATAAGTGTATATACTAGATGTATTTGTTTTATTCTGTTATTTTTATTAAAATCATAATTGTAATTTATCATAAGTTAAAGGATGTATCAACAATTTTATCCATTTTTGGAAATTTATTTATAATATTTCATTGTATTTTTTTGGTAATAAAAAATATTTTAACATGAATAAAAAAAAGAGTATTCATAATAATCTAAGCATTTAAGGTGGGTAGTACTGCGCGCCGTAATTTCGTAGTAAGTTGACAGTTACGGTGCCCACTATGGACAGCTTTAAATAGGTACCTACCTACAAATTATTATATTACTCTGATAGCGAAATTTTATACAATTTAACCCACAAGTTTTTTTATTTTTACCTAGGTATGAAAGCTCAGATCTATCTGACGCTGACTGTGGCAATTCCTTATCTAAAATTCAAATATAAAATTGACTTTTGCCAGCAGAACTGTTGAATGAGTATCACGAAGTATTTTCGCTCGCAGGGGCCCTCGATAGCTCATACGACCGAAGGCTAATTACAAATTGTATCGGATATTCATACTGACATGTTTTTTTAAGTCGAGTACTGAGTTTTATTGTTTTAATGACTTTTCGAGCTGTGTCTGTAATTTTATCGTCATTGTAAAAACAAGAAACAAAAGACAGCGGCAGGCTTAAGGTTTTATTCTTTTTTGGTTCGAGTACTTCCGCTTGTAGTTTCCGTTTGTGGTTTAGAAAATAAACAGACCCAGAGGAACCAGTACTTGCAGATCATACAATCATTTGTCCCGCGGCGGGAATCGAAACCGCAACCTAAACCCCAACTAAAGTTCTGGCTCGAACAATGTCACTTGCATTGGGCGGTTTTGACCCACTTTTTTTTTTTCGCGCACAGTGTTCAAATCACTTTTAAAGTAAAGTATTCAATTCCACTTTTCTAAATATGTAAATTTTTTTTATGTATCTGCTGGAGGAAAAATGTTATGTAACAGTATGTATGTGAGTCTAACTATAATTCTATTAGACTAAAAACTAAAGATTTTACTGTCAGCATTGTGAAAATGTATGTACAAGCATAAGAAAAATGTTTGTATCGCATAACAGATTGTATGTCTCTCTCGCTCGCACTTTCGACAGGTAGAAAATAACAGTAAGGTATCGAAGTGCGCGTGCGACGCGCCGCCTGCGCCCCACCCGCTCTGACCGCCCCGCAGTCGTACGTCATCCTTCGTTTCGATCTGTGCGTTTAAACTCGTGTTTCCGATTTTTGCATTTTATTGATTACTTGAGCGTGTTTTATGGACCCCTGATTTTGCTTGACGATTGGTTTACATTAACATGGAAAGACAAAATAGTTGCGTGTCGTGTAATCGATCTGTTTTACGTCGACGAAAACACATATTGACAGTTCTCTTTTTGGAAAGACAAAGGGATCTTGTAGATTTATTATTGCAAGAAATAATACCACGTGAGGTAAGTACACTACACTGTCATCGTATGTGTATGACTCGTCGCGTGCTCTTGATTGTACAAATGTTGCTTTGCTCAATGTAATGGCTCATTTTACTTCTTGATAAATGGAGGAATATATTTTTTTTTTTTTCAATTGTTTCAGATTACTTTTAATGGCTCACGGGCCATGTGCCATGCTTGTTGGTCAAGGTTAGATCGTCGTTTACGGAATCAACCCGTACAAAATGAACAAGTACAAAATATACCAGTACAAGATCAGCCAGTTGAAGAGCAACCAGTGCAAGATCAAGTACAATTGCAGCCTAGTTTTGTTACGCCTAGAGGATATAAGCGAGCATCGAATACAGCGAGACATTGTATTTTTACAAACTGTAGAAATGTAGTGGCCCATAATGTTCCACTATATGCTAAGTTCCAACTCTTACACAATCACAATTTTTATATACCAGAATTAGCTCGGGTTTGCAATGCTCATTTTATGAGGAATGATTGGGTAGACTTGCTCAACACTACATCCCACGAAAACTTTGACAGTACTCATGTTGTTGGTATGATGAATTTATATAAATGGGGTATCGAACAAAGAAGCAACCTTGATTTCGAAAATATTGAAGAAATAGAGGACAATGAATTTCACTTTTGGACGGGACTAACAAAATATCAATTTAATGTTATTTTGAACCAAACGCCTTCACTGGGTGATCGATCATTTCATCCTGCCACAGTTCTTGGAATTTTTTTAACAAAAATAAGAACCGGTGAACCAGATGAGCGATTAGCCACTAAATTCAATATGTCGAGGAGAACCCTAGAAAGGAAGTTGGCGATAGCAAGAGAATGCTTAAGTAATGATTTTGTTCCACAGCATTTGGGCTTAAATCATATTACTAGGGAAGATGTGGTGGCCAAGAATCTTGCAATTCCAAGCCATTTTTTTGGTGGTAACTATAATGAACCGGCGGCCATTCTCGTATGTGATGGAACATATATTTATCTACAAAAGAGTTCGAATTTCCTTTTCCAGCGCAAAACTTACAGTCTTCATAAGTTTCGGAACTTAGTAAAACCCTTCCTTATAGTATGTACCGACGGCTACATAGTAGATGTTACGGGGCCTTACACTGCGACTACTTCGGACGCAAGCATTATGCGTGACCTGATGCAAGAAGATTCTCCGATTCATGGGTTCTTGAGAGTTAATGATGTTTTTATATTGGATCGTGGATTTCGGGATTCGATTGATAAAATTGAGGAATGCGGGTATAATCCTCACATGCCGCCTACAAGAGTAAGAGGAGAACAACTGACGACACTAGATGCTAATAAATCTAGATTAATAACAATGATCCGGTGGGTAGTGGAAACCATTAACGGCAGATTCAAGAAAGATTTTAAAATCTTCCGCCATGTATATTTTAACGTTGCCATGAGAAACATGATGGTCGACTTCAAAATAACTGCGGCCATAATTAATGCTACTCGCCATCCATATGAGGACCATATGTATGCGGAACAATTCATAAGAATTATAAATGAACGAATGAATGAACCCAATGAGATGGCAGAATATGTGATTAACCATAATTTAAACAGGCAGAGAGTAGCGTTTGTGCGACTCGATGGCAATGATCCGGATTTTGATGACTTTCCTCGGCTTACATTTGACGAATTAATATTGTTTACGTTGGGATCATACCACTTGAGAATCGCAAGATCGTATTGCCACGAGCACATGCGTGAGGATGGTGTATACACTATCGAACTATACCGGCACCAAGAAATGATTGAAAATAAGATATTGATAAGAGGCAGAATACAGTCACGACACGTCCGTGCAAAGCAGTACTACACCTATATTTTAGTAGATCCTACCCATATTGGAAGAAATAGCATCCAACAGTATTACTGCTCGTGTATACACGGCCGTCGCACTGTCGGAAGCTGTGCACATGTTGTAAGCGTCGTATACTTTCTGTCATGGGCCAGGCATCAAGACGTGATAGACGCGCCTGCAGCCTTTTTAGATGAATTAACTATAGATTTTGATAATGCAGAATAAAAATATTATTACCGCAAAATGGATTTTATTTTCGTATTCCTGGAAATTGTTCAAAACAACTGTTTTACAAAGTATTTTTACAGTCAGGCCAATAGTTTTTACTTAGTTCATTATAAAAATGCTATAATAATAATTTAAAAATGCTATAATAATTATTTAAAAAATGCTATAATATTAATTAAAAAAATTTTTTTTGCGGTTCTCCCATATCCTGCAATAATGCGACCCATACCATTAAGTAACATATACATTTAACTACATACCTAGCCCTGTTTCGTTTTTGTGCGCCGTGGGTCATATGTCCGAACAAAATGCCCAATGACCGATTTAATTTTATTCATTATTTTTATTTTATTTTTATAAACGATATTTTAATAGACAATCAATTTATTTTTTGCATTACCTATTTATGAATGTATACAATGGAAATGTAAATTAAAGTTTACGAAATGGCCTGTAACCCAAACCGTTACGAATAAAGAAACTGAACTGAACAACCTTCTACGTCGCAGGCGGATTTTTACCCACTACGCCACTGAGGTCTTTCTATATGATATCGTATTTGACCTAATAGCGAAGACATATCAGAGGGATAGAACTGGAGACACCTTCATTGTTAAATACAACAAGCGTTATTCGATACCAATCAATCAATCCAGTTCGCATACCATTGCATAATAAACATAAGAAGCTGCAGTGAGGGTGGGCAGTGAATGTGTTATTTACGTTGTTGTTCCTACACAAGGAAGATACGTACTTAACCCACTTACATACTAATTTGTGTGTTAATACATTGAGTTCCTATGACGCACATGTTAGAGACCATGTTGAGCAGCAGCGGTGCGCTAATTTTACTTTGAGCCATCGTTTCCTAAATAAGATCCCATATCATACAAAAAAAATACAAATCGGTTCATCCGTTTGCGACATAGGATGACACACGACACACAGATTACCTTTATTTGGGTTGGAACCGTCGGGGGTTAAAAATAAAAAATTAATAGCTTCGTACTCGTATTTATTAATTTACAACCCCAATGTTCAATTACACGGTTGTTATGTACCTACAGCTGGAGATGCGTTTAATTTACTATCGTCATCCAATCATTCAATCGATCTCGCATACCGGAATAACGGTTAAGCGGTGGATCAACTGCATCACAAGAGCAGAGACGATCGCTAGATTAAGGTACGTAGAATGTGGCAACAACCACAAATGGATGTAGAGATCCATCTTTTTTATACATATAATAAATAGTTTTTATTTATCTACTCTAGCATTTAATCTATTAAATGCTAGAGTAAGTAGTATTTATGCAATAGGCTACCTACAAGATTTTCTGTACCTAGAAGCTCACACGAAATGCCAACGGGAGTAACGCCCGTACATTTAGATAAAGGCGATCAAAATGGCGCTGGTGCGCGCGATGCAATGGTTCCACGCCTTAATCGATGTCTATCAGGAATCAATCAATGTTCACGTGTTTTGGTATAGTATTTTATCTACATAGATGTTTTGTTTCAATCTAGTAGGCTTGTAAATGTTGAGTGATTAGAAAAATGCACTAGAACTAAAAACTGAAGCTTATATACATACACACAGTATGGTAAATAATAATCTATAGTTCTGCTTACTTTGGGGCTTGATGAAGTCTAGCATAATTTATTAGTAGGTACCTACTTATTTATTTACTTTTACGATCAGCAACAAGAAATCAATTTCAATACAATGCAATGTGAATGCCGTTGTAAGATTATCGCGAGAAGTCGTGGCCACACCAACGTTCAACGTCCAACATCGCGATAATTAACGGCATTTTCCGGTAGTGTGGCCCTGGCATGATAGATACTTTTGGTGGCTTTTAATTGTGTAATTGTTATAAAAGATTATTTTTTTGACATGCCTTTCACACCATTATTATTAAACAATATAAAAGTATCTAAGTAGTATGCAGTAAGTGTAAGGCGACGCACGACGCATATTGTGTGTCACTAATCTCTAATATGGTCAATAAGTTCTGTCAAATTGTATGTGCCACAATATGACACAATAAATAAATTAATGAACATCATTCATTCATTTATTCTACATCCCAAACCGCTCTTTTTTGTTTGAGGCTAGATGATGCTGTGTAAATTGTCCAGCATAATTTATTTATTGTTATTTATTGTGTAACTCTCATTCTGCTAAGGATAAAAAGCTACAAGGATAATTTTCACAGAAAACTGCGAGCCAATACAACCACGATTGTTTTATTTAAAGTTATTCCAACTCTGACCTCCCGAGAGATTTACTTGCACCGATACGATGGCATTTTTTTTTGTGTGAGTAGACTTTCTTTTGACTATAGTCTCACCATATTAGTGACGACGTATCACTAAGACACCTATTTACTTTAGTCTTAAAGACCCAGGTTATAGTTAGCCGGAAAGACAGAAGAAGGCAGCTATCTAAAAACCTATAAAATCCAATATTATTTTTCTAGCCATAGGGGGTGAGGTGTGATCGAATGCTGACGTTAAATACTTAAATTAATTATTATTTTGAATTTGTGACACATTGAACTCAAATCAAAGAAAATTGGCTTTAAACATAACCCGCAAGTATGAAGTCTGCAAGAAAAAAAGCGTACATCATAAACTGTTTTAGATGAGAAAGGATTAAGAACATACAATTTTGCCGTTTAAAGAAAAGCCAATCCTGCAACCATAGGTGCAACATGAGGTTGAATCCTAGATAAAGTAGAAGGGTTGGATTTAATCGTGTCGTACGATATAAAATCGTCCACTATACTTCCTTATTGTTACCGTTTCGTAGCCCGAAGCCAGCCAGCTTTGAACATTGCTCGGGTTAACACAGTATTTTAAAATTAGCTTTGTAGAAACTTCGATTTATATATTTCAAAACTTGCTTTCATTTGCGTAGTGAAAGAAAAACTGGATTACAAAGGAGGTTGACGACATTGACGTAGAAAAATTTATAATTTCCATAAAAATTGTTACTGCTAAGAAAAAAAAGGCGTTTCAGCTGAATTTATTAAATCAATGAATGTGTGAAATAAACGAATGAATGAATACTTTATTGTACTGTCATACGGTGTCTTTTAAATGGATCCTAAAGCTACTAATCGCGTTAATGATGATGATGATAGTGGCGAAGGTCAAAATGCGAATCTGTTTGATGTTAATGGAAATTATGGAGAACCGCCAATCCGCATTAAATTGCAATGTCATTGCTGGAATTGACTATTTTAGTCATTGCCAGGCAAAATGACGCCTGCAGCTGACACCTACAACATTCTAGATAGACTAGTTATTTAACAGGTTCAATCAGGAACAACTTCTTTTTTAGGTTGGCAATGGCGTTTTAACTTCAAAAGTAACAATGTATGTATGCCTGTCTGTAACCTTTTCCCGCGTTAACGGCTGAACGGATCTTAATGAAATTTGGTAACGATAGAGATTGTAACCCGGGGATGGACATATATCATAATAAGCAACTTTTATCTCGAAAAAAGCACGAGCAAAGCCGCGGGTGGAAGCTAGTAGTTTACATTATTATTCTTTCATTCATCTATAATATCTTTCTTTGTACTCTTGTTCTTTGTTCTTTTACAAAGAACTCCATCGACTAAATTTAGAAATAATTCAAAAGTTCCCTATGTTTTGACATACGCCAGTCTTAAACCGGTTAGCTGTTTTGACATGTGGCGGGTAAAAATCGGCTGACGAATTTCTCAAAACGAAAATACACTCGAACGCAGTTGTTTTAGGCACAGTAGAGAATAACAGATTAGATTGTGACTGCGATGTTTTATAGCTTTGATAAGATTATAAACCTGGCGCATTGTTTTTAGTTAGATTATAGAATTAATAATGGAGACAATAAATCTATTTACAATTTGTTATAGTAATGTAATGACGAACGATTTGAAAGTCAACTTCAGTAGGATCTTAAATGGTCTCAAATCAGTAGAAGCGGGGTTATTATTAAAAAATAACTGTAAAATTCAAATGGCCTAATTCATAACGTAGGTTCATATTATAGGCCTCATATGAAAGCCCAAGGTCACCCAAAGAGTGCAAAAATGGAGACAGCTATGCTCGGAGTCTCTAAGGTTATGAAAGCTTGCTCAGTCATATAAATATGCTTGAGTTGAGTATAGACCGTAATACAAAAACGTTACTCAAGTATATATTAATAGCTTTCATAATACGAGCCTTAGTGATAGAGTCAGAAATTAGAAGATCCGTAGACGAACCCAGGTAATTTTCTTTCTTTCTTACTTTCATAGAAGGAATCTCTCTTGCAAAACTCAAGTGGTCGTTAGGGCCGTAAGGCTCTCGAGTTACCACGTACTCCGGGTACGTGGTAGCTACTTTCCGAAGTGACACGTGGGCAGACAAGCTGGACCGATGAGATGACCTGGTAGAGGTCTCTGGAAACCGCTGGATGCGGGTAGCGCAAGATCAGTCATTGTGGCGATCCTTGACGGAAGCCTATGACCAGCAGTGAACGTATATCGGCTGAGATTTGCCTGATGCTTGAGACGACAGTTGTTGAGTTTCGTTTGATATGACATCTGTGCCTTCCGTGGACAACTTCTCCATCTATTTTTTTATATAAATAATAATAATTAATGCTGGACAATCCACACAGCATCATCTTGTCCTAAGCTAAGCAGGGCTTGTGTTATGGGTAGCTGATATACTTAATAAAATACATACATAGATAGATAGATAAAAGGGTTCTTTCTTCATTACGGATGTAAGCGACGACAAACGACGTGTTAAAGAGGAACATCATCGCACCCTGATGATGTCCCTCGTATAGACCGCAATATGAAAAATATTGTTATAGGGCATGTAGTGGAGTAGGTTATATATATATATACAATATAAAATATATATATTATATATTACTTACTCTACTACATGCTTACATTCAAATTCATTGTCGTAAAAATAAATAGCGAAGTTTTATTGAAATTTCGAGATAAAAGCCTTTATTTCTGTTATATGTGTGACCTTTCTCTTATATTTTGGTAGAATAAGCAAACCAAATAATTGTTATCTGTCGGCAGTCAGATCTCAAGTGTTACTAATTTATCACAAAACTTTGTATGCCCTTTGCCTCATAGATAAGACAAACAAGAATTTATATGGCAAAGTTTGGTTTTCGTTTTCAATTATTTTAACATTAATATCATCTTGATTATTATTGCTTTAGTTGAGATAACGTTGGTAATTGCAAATCGATAACAATTTAGAAGGAACTATTTTTAACTAACGATGTTTATAAAAAAATCCACAAATACATACGCGTTGGTCGGCTTGAAATCTTACACTCCTGCTGCGTTTATTTTTGGCAGAATCGTGTCCATTTATAATATATAAATTGTCATTTTACTACAGAATAATTTACCAACCTATGCACGGTTATTGGTAATTCACTGACACTGCGTGAACACCAGATTCTGCCCATCATCACAAACACTTTCGTGAAGACGCCAGATCTTAATTCCTATTTTAGTAAGAAGTATTATCGTATTTTAGTTAATAGTAGTAGTTAAGTAAGTTTACCACCCCAACTCTTCCCGTGGGTGTCGTACGAGCTACTAAAAGATATTCACCAGGGATGGGCAGCAGCGCCCTCTGCAGAACAATTCTACCACCGAACTGCGATCCCCAACCCGCATGCCCAGCGTGGGGATTGTGGGCATTACCCCCCGTGAGATAAAAACCAATAACGCGCTTATCAGTGGGAGGCCTGGGTCCAGCCGTGGACCAATATAGGCTGTGGAGGTGGAAGTATGTTTAGTAAATATATTTACTTTACAGACTGCAGCCATTTACCATCTCATTCGAAAAAAAGGCAAATGGCATAATTATACCTACGGAATGTATTTCTTGTCTCCGTTTCTATTTGTAAGGTGCCGCTTCTGGAGCGTGAGCAAACTTTAGAAAGGCGATCCCTTTTAAAGTTTGTAAGCACCGATCGATGTCCATGCGCCTTCTGTTTGTATGTTTAACCATATTCTTCTTATTTATTTAACATAACTAGGTATTTAAAGTTACTCTGTATCTGTGCAGTGATTTTTACCCGCAAAGATATTATGAATTTCGAGCGTATGTGGTTGGCTGGGGATCTTTATTTATGACTTCAAAGCAACATATTGGAGTATATGCGGAATCAATACATCCGTCTGAATTCCAGAAATGTTTACAAAAACATTTATTTTTCGGGCATTTGATTGTTCATTAGTGAAAAAAAAGTTAATAACCAGTTTCAGTTTTCAATTAATTACTTTTTGTCTCAATAATAGAAACAAATTAGAACTAGTATTTACAATTGAAACAATTAAGCTATATCAATACTTTTTGTCAAGTGTTGTTCCTTATACTTGAGTTTTATTCCTTTTTTGCAAAAAACCTTAGAAATTCTCATATTAAAGGCTATGTACTTATTCTACCACCATTATATTTATTTAGGACAATGTAAAGGCATTTTAGCCTGGAAATATGTTTTTCGATCCATCATTTTGACGAGCTGAGTGCCCAGTCGTAAAGTTACTACGTAAAGCTGCGTCACTTAAATTACAATAACGGAAGAGAAATTTTCTATATAAAAGAAAAATAATTATTCATTAGAAGTTTAGTTACTAGTTTCTGCTTGCGGCTTCGCACATGTTTTTGGGAACTGATTCATTGGATAAAAATTAGAATAGACTCTGAGTTTATAATGAAATAAAAGAAATAATATGTACAATTGAATCAATTGAGCTTACTGCAGACAGTTGCAAACTATCTACAGGTAGCTCAACTGATCCATATCAATACCAGTCGGAAGAGTGCCCGAGACGTTGGATGCAGTTGAGTTTATTGATACGGTGTGGCCAAGTCTGATGACGTTCAATCCAACCTTAGTCAGAGCCTGCAGGAATTTTAGTTTTAGATAGATGCAGTAAAAGTGTAAAACGAAACCTAAAAATAATTTTACCATTACAAATTGTTCTTATTTCGAAATTATCAACAATGTTCCGTATCAAACAAACTTCCCATTTGAATTCTGATAAAATCGTGTTCATTATAGAACCAGTAGAAGTCGTACCGGAACGTGTTAGATGACAAACTTCCTGGTAATTAATCATTTCAATTCAGCCCTTATGTAGTACAAAATAGAGCATATAAATTGTCTAACATCACCACTACTTTGTAATTTATGGCAGTGCTCCAAATGTGGGGCGATATTGGTAGCAGGCCAAAATTAACTTTTTCTGATTTTCTGTTAATGATGCCTCAACATCTACTAGCCTGTGAAGTGTTAATAAACTTATTAGATGATGATAAAAGAGATTGATGGTGCTAATTTTTTTTATTTAGTTTTAAATAATAACTATTAAATTAAGTGAGATTGACTAATTTAGCATACATTTCTCGAGGTTGTTTGGCTAATTTACAGTCTTGGCGATAATATGCAATAATTCGTGATTTTAAATTTTAGTAGTAGATCACTCCTAGTCGTTGGTTCACAAATTAGTAGAAGATTATGGGACCTCCTGTAAGAACTGTACTCAGAACAGCTAAAGATCAAGTACTTAGGCATATAATGAGCTACCGAGGGTTTCGAACGGTTGTCAAGTATACCAATTTGTACTATAGGTATCTGTCTCTGGTCTGGTTAGAGAATTTGCTATTTGATTAATACAGGAATTTCAAAAACTGTTTTAAGATGAACAAACAGACACTTTACATTTGATACACCACTCGGTGAGGTAGCTCCCCTTTTGAAAATTATCCCTCCCCCCCATATTTGACCAATTTCAAAAAGTGGTCTACTTACTTCTCTATATTTTTCCTGTAAAATATGAACCATATCTACAAACGCTACATACATTTCAGATGGATCGCTCTGCAGACTTCAAAATAAATCAAAAAGGATTAAACCTACAGATAATTAAAACACTGTTTTAGATGTAAAAACCGATACCTTTCATTAGATACCCCAATCGGTGAGGTGTCCCCCCTTTTTAAAAATTTTCTCCCCCTTTATGCCCATTTTTCAAAAAGTGTGTTCTAGATAGATAGATAGATAGATTATCACTTTATTGCACCATCAATACACTTATAAAACAAAAACTACTAATTATATATAATGTGGCACAATCGGCGGCCTTATCGCTAACAGCGATCTCTTCCAGGCAACCTTTGGATGGATAGGATCAGTACGTATTGAATCTGACGGTGCGGTTGTACGTGTTGTTCTACTGTCAGACTACTCTATATTTTTCCTGTAAAATATAGAAACGATCGCTCTGCAGACTTCGGAGATAGGGGGAGGGGAAGGTTTTTTTCGAGATTTTTCAAAATATTTCAAATAGTATTAAACCTACAGAAATTTCAAATACTGTTTTGAAATGTACAAATTGATACCTATCATTTCCCCTCTTCAAATTGTAGGTCTCTTTTAAAATTTCGACGTCACAATTTGTACTGAAAATGTAAATTTTCATTTATTTTCATTTTTTTCCGGATAGTCTGTACAAGCGCACAAAACGTATAATTATTTAAATTTCACGTTATTTGCTGCTGTAGTTGCTGAGATATTAAAGACGGAAAAAAGGACAGAAAAAGCGATGCCGTAAGGCTTTCGAAACCGATCTCCGATCTTCGAAACCTTAAAAACAAGCTCAACCGCAAAAGTCAAAGTCAAAGTCAAAGTCAAAAACTCTTTATTTCTATAAATACAATAAATGTGTACTTAGAAAAGGTCAAATTCTTAATAATTAAACACTGACACGGAAATAAAGTGATATTTTTGATTTCAGTCGCTTCGGTACGTAGACTAAAGTAAAGAAGCGACGAAGAAACCTTTAGCCTGTTAGTTGTTATTTTTCGAGTAGAAGCGTATACATTGCCCTTTAAAAGATACATTAATTTTGTGTAGTCTAGTTGTGGGCACAGCGAGTTTATGTTTATTCCTTGTATTCAAATTATGTACATCGCTATTTTTAGGGAACCGATTGATATTTCTATGAGTGTACAATAGGTTTTCATAAATATATTGACATGGTACTGTCATTATGTTTATTTCTTTAAATTTATCACGCAGGGATTCTCTGGGACCCATACTATAGATAGCACGAACAGCCCTCTTCTGCAACACAAATACGGTGTTAATATCTGCAGCTTTCCCCCACAATAGAATACCATAAGACATAATACTATGGAAGTAGCTGAAATAAACAAGTCTAGATGTATCCACGTCTGTAAGATGACGGATTTTTTTGACAGCATATGCTGCAGAACTAAGTCTCTTCGATAGCTTATCTATGTGTGCGCCCCATTGAAGTTTATTATCTAAGGTGATTCCTAAGAAAACGGTACTTTCTACAATTTTTAACGTTTCTCCTTTTACATTTACATCAGCCTGAACTTGTTTAACATTAGGTAGAATAAATCTAATACATTTCGTTTTGGTTTCGTTAAGCAAAAGATTATTGACATTAAACCAATGGACTACTTTTGAAATTGCATTATTCACATCATCGAAATTCGTGTCTTGTCGTTTCATTTTAAAAATTAATGAAGTGTCATCAGCAAACAATACAATCTCGTGATTATTCTTAACAAGATGAGGCAGGTCGTTAATATAAATTAAAAATAGGAAAGGGCCGAGGATAGATCCCTGCGGTACACCCATTGTAACTACAGACCCCGAAGACCGTTTCCCATTAATGTCAACTCTTTGTATCCTATTACTCAAATAAGATGTAAGAAGACCCAAAGAGCTGTTCCTTATTCCATAGTGATTTAGTTTCCTGATTAATGTTTCATGGTGTACGCAATCGAATGCTTTTGACAAGTCGCAAAAAATGCCTAATGCATCTTGCGACTTCTCCCAAGCATCAAAAATATGCGTTACTAACTCTACACCGGCGTCAGTAGTTGACCTGCCGCGAGTAAACCCGAATTGCTTACTATGTAGCAGGTCATTTCCATTGAAATACCAAAGCAATTGATGTAAAATAAGTTTTTCAAAAACTTTGCTGAATGTAGGCAGTACTGATATTGGTCTAAAGTTAGTGGGGTCAGACCTACTACCCGATTTAAACAGTGGGATTATTTTACTACATTTCATTAGATCAGGAAATACGCCACAATCAATAGACTCATTAAATATAAAAGCTAGATCTGTTGCAATGATATCAATCAAAGGTTTAATAATTCTAACGGAAATTCCCCAGAGATCTGCAGTTTTCTTTATATTTAATAATTTAAAGGTTTTTTTAATATCTCTTTCATCAACATGATTAAAATTAAATGTATTTTTGCATTTAGGTACATTTCCTATAAGTAATGGCTCGTCGATTACTTGAGAAGAGTTTAGACACTTTGTAGTAGAGATTGGAATGTCAGTAAAAAAGTTTTCAAATGCTTGGGCTACTTTAACATCATTTTTGATTGAGCAATCATTAATCTTTAAATTGTAATCATTAATGTAGGTGCTGACTTTTCCAGTCTCACTATTTATTATTTTCCAAGTTGACTTTATTACATTTTCACTATTTCTTATTTTTGAGCTAATATAATTTGATTTTGCTATATGACAAACTTTTCTAAACATTTTTGAGTAATTTTTTACTTTTACTTTGAAATCCTGGCTAAAATTGTATTGTTTTTCACTATACAGTTCATACAACTTTTGTCTACTCTTATGTATACCCACTGTTGCCCACTCACTAAAGTTAAGTTTTTCTGAGACCATGATCGACTTGGGTGTGAATATTGAATTGAACACACTGGTGAATTTGTTAAAAAAACTGCAATACGATGGGTTGTTATGTGAGTGATAAGGTGATGGTGTAGACTCTCAATCCAATTTTAACCGTTCAAATCGACTTGTGGTCACAGGTATGTATCTTATTTTCTTTTTACAATTACTATTTTTTACTTGAATTTCTAATTGTATTAGTTGACCTAAGTGGTCTGATTTCAAATTGCTTATTATATTTTTACTAACAATTTTTTCATTTTGGCAAACAAATACATTATCTATACATTTTGCTGAAGTTTCAGTTATTCTTGTAGGTTCCATAAATAATGGCCTTAGATTATAAGAATTAAATAAATTAGTCAATCTAGTACTAAGGGAGTAAACTTCTAAAAGGTCAATATTAAAGTCTCCACAAACCATGATAGTTTTATTTGATTTTGAGAGTTTAAATAAAATATCCTCCATAACACTTTCAAATATTTCAAAAGAAGCTGATGGTGGGCTGTATACGCTACAATAACTACTACAATAATTTGCTCCAACTCTACACATGCTACTTCGATGTGGCTTTCAACGGTTAAGCATATTATGTCCTTACGGTCTTTAAATTTCATGAATTTGTTAAGTAATATTAATGAGCCTCCACGAATAGCATGTGATCTGCAAAAAGAGCTACCAACCTGGTGGTTACTGAAATTAAACATGAGCTCATAGCTTTTCAGCCAATGTTCTGTTAAGCAGATGATGTCAATATTAAAAGAGTTCATGTACAATTCCAACTCTAGTAATTTACTTTTTAATCCTTGAATATTTTGATGCACCAAGTTACTAAACTTTGCATTTATTTTACAGGTTTGGTTTCTTAGATTGTTTATGTGACCAATATTATTTGACTGTTTAGGGCTAGAGACTTCCTCTGTTGTCGTTTTATCTAATTTAAAGGGTTTGGAAGAACTTCCAAGGTCCTGTTTGTAAGTTTATTACAATGCTCAAAAGAAGCATCTTGTATAGCCAAATTTTTGGCTGTAATATTAAAATAATAGGATAGCGAAACAGCTATCTGTCTTTTGCAATAATTTGAAAGGTAATAATTACCTTTTTCAGTCAGGTAATATTTCTTACTAACAATACTGTTAATATCAATCACATGTACATTGTTATGGCATGAAATAGTATGCAATGCCATGTTTAACTTATATCTAATGTTATTTTCTATTTTTGGCAAGCTGTCGCTGTAGGGGAATGTAAACATTACAATTTGATTTAATTTTAGTGAAGATAATTTGTCCATATACTTTATAAGGTCTGATTTGTTCACATTATCCCTATTTCCAAGTAATATTATTAAGTTGGAGTTATTTTGAAATATTTCATTATCAATTTTGTGCATAATGTCATGCAGATTGCAAAAAGGTAAGCAATTATTTACTGAATGCTCCATATTCAAATTCAAGAACTGGCTCATATTTTTTCCAATTTCATCGCAGTACATTATGGTTTTTTTGTTTGAGCATGAAGCGTTGAGATCCATGTGGGATGCGGCTGAGACAGTACCACTGCAGCCGCAGCCCTCCAGAATCCTGCCCTCAAGACTCACCTGGCTACTGAGAAGCGCATCCATGGCCAAAAAGGTCACATACAAGAAAAAAAATTAGAAAAGAGTCTTTTTAGCTCATTATATCAATCAGCAGTGTGTTTTCCGCTTTCCTTTGTAGCAAATCAACCATTTCAATACGAAGACAGAGTCTTGCATTGCCTTGCGTAGACCTAGCGTTCGGAAAAAATGTTCAGACTGTTAAATCAAAATATTAGATTTATACATTACTGTGCGGAAATCCATTTCAAGGCGCAAAGACTTTGCGCAAGGAGCTCGGAGGGGCAACATCACTGGCAGAACTCTGGCGTTGTTGCTTGGCACTCTCAGTGCCAAAGTCTAGTATTGTGGTGTCCTGATGATGTCTCGTAGAGAGACGAAACTAGTTGGTTTTTCTTCTACAATATTAGATTGTGTGTGCTCGAAGTTGTAGGATAAGTGACTTGGCAATTGTATATTGCGTTAGTCTGTTTTTATCTTCTCTGGTTGATTGCATAACATGTCAATTTGTGGGAGGGTGGGTGGTGCACGCGAATTGCATTTGTTGGATCTTATCAGAGTCTTGTGCAGAATTGTAACCAAATATTGATCATTCTCATATGAAATCAAACATCAAAGTGCTTTATTTCCTTTAGACCTTACAGGACTCTTGGACACGTCACAAAATTCAAATTACAAAAGTAAAACTAGGAAATAAAGTATTCAGTTTGATTTTTTGTTCACTTCTATCTTTTTTAGGTAAAGTAAAGAAGAGAACAAGTAACCTTTACCTTGTTAGTTTTTGAGTTGGAGCAAAACTCTTTCCAAAATATCAGGCTGTCCAATCAAATAAAACTAACGATATTTGTGATGATGACTCTGCCAAAATTGAGGACGGGCCATTACATAAAACAAGCTTGTAATCGGACCTGATAATTAGACGGAAGTTACAACGGCGTGCTCAGAAAGGCCCGAAGGCACAATGGCGAACAACACAATAAAAGATTCAGTAGAGAGAGTCACAATGTGTTCCATTCCAGGGTACATGATTAACTGCGAGTTCCTGGCGATCCCGAATTAAGAGTGATGAGTAAAACCCTTGCCGTTTTTTATTAGGATTGCTGATCGCGATTGATGTCGATAAAACAATTGTGCTACCACATTTCTGTTGGCTTAGTACCACTCAAGTAGGTAAAATAATTTGTATCTTCAGTCTCATTGTGTTAAAACCTTAAAACTATCATGCATGTGTTGGTAGCATGTGTTAGTTGTGTGCGTACTGCCTACAGTGTTTACAAATTTATCTATACCTACATACATTTTGCTATTTTTAGAGAACCCTAGTGTCTAGATAAACCTAACATAGGATTTAAGAGACTACCACCAACCAAAAACATGTAATCTCTTTGACAATAAACGATATGTATCTATCTATCTAGCACAAAATAAAATAATAGTTAAATTCAAAAACAATATACTTATTGGGCTACGCTCAAGCACTTTTAGTGCTGCTGAGCTGAAATTTTGCATACTTATGTTAGTTCGGCGACAATGTAATGTGACAGTAAGTACCATCAAGCTGATCTGATTATGGATACAAATGGTTGTTAATATGCGTGGGCCAAATCTTGCAACTAAATTTTAGACACGTTTTCCTCAGCCGTTTGAGGTGAAATTTGTCATACTTATAAATAAATAAATAATGCTGGACAATCCAGACAGCATCATCTAGCCCTAAAGTAAGCAGAGCTTGTGTTATGGGTACTAGATGACTGATAAACTTAATACAATACATACATAGATAGATATATATATAGAAAATACCCAGAACACCAGGAACAAATATTTGCAAATCGTACAAACATTTGTCCCAAGGCGGGAATCGAACCCGCAACCTTCTGCGTCGCAGGCGGACCTTCGCCCGCCGCGCCACATCAGTCGTCAAATGTTAGTTAGTAGTAGTTATGTTAGTAAGGTGACAATGCAATGAAATAGTACCATCAAGCTAGTCTGATGATGGAGATGGAAGGTGGCCACAAGAACTCCTAAACGAAACGACATAATCCCGTCGAGTTTGGGTTCGTTAGATTTGTCTTCCCAAGCACTTTGGTCCTAGATGATTTAAAAGCATGTTTTTAAAAAAGATTTATTTAAATATAAAAAAATAAGTTTATTGTGAAGCTACCTACCAAATTTATGGTACCACCTTGATATGATATCATTATCTACCTCTATGAAATGTAACAGGGAAAATGATGAAAATCGGTTAGCAATTAGCTAAGATATCGAGTAACAAACATCCTCACCTGCAGACATATTTCCACAGCTGAACGTGCCTCCCCTCAGGGCGGTTTTGCCATAATCACCACGCTCGGCTGGCGGATTTGTGATCCTAGTAATAAAAAGAGGTGTTAAAAATACATATAGAAGCTGCTCTTCCTTTGGCAGGTGTTGTCAGCTCTGTAGACATCTAAAATAGCCGGACTAACCAAAAGAAATCTAAACGAATTTTACATGGACCATAGTTTGTGATGTTTTAGGTTTTCCGATAATTTGGCACAGCTACGTGCATGGTCACGGAATAACAGAAGTCATAAGTCATTGTCATCATGACTTTGCGCTTTGTCATGATCACGGTAACAGTGCTGAAATCATTAGGCCGACAGAACAGGACGGAAAAAAATTGGACTAAATGCTATGATGACTAACAAGATTATGTTCAGTATCGCTTCTAGGGTTATTCTGAGTAAACGATAAAATTTTCTGTTTCGCTGAAAGATTAAGAACTCCTTTCCTTTTCTTCTCTATTTTATCAGTACCTACTAGTTTCTCCCGCGGCGTCGCTTCGTTGGTAACTGGTAAAAAGTTCTGATTATAGAAAATATAGCGATAAGGCCGCCCATTGTACTTGTCTTATGTAATGTCTTATTGTAATGTTCTTTTTCTGGTGTACAATAAAGTATTTTTTATTGATTTGTGTTGTATGTAGAAATTTATACCTAAACACTAAATTTTACCTTATATTGAACGAATCTTATGTAACTTTATGAAAATAATTTGATAACGGCAATAACCTTTATTAACAAAGAAAATTACAATCAAATAATAAAAACAAATTAGAACTAGTATTTACAATTTAAACAATTAAGCTAACCGCAGACTGTTGCAAACAATCTACAGGTAGCTAGACTGATCCATATCAGTCGGAAGCGTCCCCAAGACGCTGGCTGCATTGCCCCGCTGTATGGCAATGCGCTGCACCAGATACCCACCAGCTCCAGGTCTCGAGCCTCTGTCGAGACCTGCTTATTTGCGTCTCTTGAGATCCTCGGCTAATTCTGCCGCCACACCAGCCCTCACGGATGTCCTCGGAAGATGTGTCGACGCATGTAGCGTCCCACACAATGGGCCTCCCCAACTCTCATGGGACTAGTGTCATGCCGTAGGGCCTCTTACCATCTTCACGCAACAGACCATTCGGGTCGAGAATAGTTGGTACGCTAGCGGTGACAAAGGCCCGCCGGATGATGTCGTTAAGTCGAGATATCCGACCGGCGGTGGCCCTAGTATATGATAATCCGTGACGACCAAGCTGTTCGACAGCAGTACCGCACTGGCATTGATGAGGCGCGCAACACCATGCACCCAACCGAAGACATGTTGCGATATGGAAAGTAACGGGATAAAATAAAGTGCCAGTGTTAAATGAAGAAAATGCTTGTAACCAATGTCCTTACTCCCATTTAGAAACGGCCAGGAGACGGGTACGATCTGCAGGAGCTGGAGCACATTTGTAATAAACAATTTCGTGTCAACTCAAACAGAGGCCCGTCCCATTGCCCGTTGAGACAAAAGAGATTTTGGGGGAGCAGCATTGGGGCAAGCACTATGCCAAGTCGTTCGAGCTTCGTCTAAAAATAAAATGTTGAATTAAATTCCATGTAACACCAAGATGACTTTAAAAAAAATTCTACTACAGAACTTGTGCTGTAGACGGAAGACACGAATGCTGAAATGGCTACACTTGAAATTTTGCGTACACCTAAGCCTCTCAATTTTACAGTGATTGCGACCATGCCTTGCTACCTAAATCGATATTCAAAACCGATGATAGAGTATTCTTTATTATGTTGTCCTTCCAAGAGCTCGCTGTGTTTATACAGTTGACTACATCTCGAAGAATACGTAAATTTAGGTACAAAAAGAATTAATTTTGAGCAATCTGTCCGAAGTTTTGTTAGAATTTTGAATTTTCTCATCTACAAATGACTGAAAATTATCAAGAATTGTTGAACCAAGAAGGCGAAGCGAACTCGCCTGGCGAATGTACAACTGTAATGGTGGGGGCCAAACTATTGAATTTTCCAATGATATTGTTTTTGTCTACACAAGAGTCCGAATAGTCAGAAATAAAAAGCTCGCACTTTGAAAAATTTAAGTCCAAACCTATTTGTCGAAATTCATCTGTGTTGATTTTAAGATCATCTTAAACTGTGTTTACCTCTCCATATAATGTTTCGTCATCCTAATACCAAACATTGAGGTTGGATTAGAGACGTTGAATTATCGTTTGGATAGCAAGGCTAATAGGACCAGACCAAGAGGGCCCTGCTGATATCCAACAGCGGACAAAATGAATTTGTTCATGTAAATTAATTTTGCCGGTGAACCATAACATTGCCAGAGAAAAGGGTAAATTTCTGGAATTTTGTCTTTAATTTCTTTTAGCAAGGCGCCCCTGCGGAATTGAAAGCGTTTTTGACGTCTACCTTCAGAATTACCTCCATATAATTTTGATAATAAGTTGATTAAATTGGACAAGTTATTCTATGGATTGACTACCCATTTCAAACAATATACATTATTTTATCTTTTTATTTAGGTAGGTATAATAATTGTGGGTATAGTACAGATTTACTCTATACGAGACAATTTTCCACGAACCGATAATAAAATAAAAATCCAACCAAGAGTATGGAGAAACCCTAATTTTGCACTGTTGATTTACAAGAAAATTCACATCAAATATTATATAGAATCCTTTGGTATACAGAGAAGGTATACCGGTCTCTGGCATCGGTATTGACAGACATGCCCATCCAGTGGACGCTGTACCATAGAAATCAATACAAAGCAACAAATCCTTACGCTCCGTATGCTCCGATTCTGATGCAGTGGACGCACAACTTTCCGGAGAGTTTTATTTTGTTGACAAGGATCAGTTTATTCTTTGTTAACAGGAAAATACAGTCTCATGTGAGATATTTCTGCCGTGGTCCCGTTGACTGGACCAAGGAATGAAAATGCTACGGTGGTAAAGTGAAAAACTCTTCCGTGGTATTACCACCATATTATTGGTGTATTACCGAAAGAATATTTCGAGGTCCAGTCAACGGGACCAGCTGAACGGCACCGCTGAATGACTTGTCTACTCTACCTCAATCTATCTCTGTCTATCTCAAAATGATTTTGCAAAGAGCGTTGATTGATTTGATTATTTAACCGACTTCAAAAAGGTGGAGGTTCTTCGTTCGTCTGTATGTTTTTTATGTATGTAAGTTACTTGATATCTCCGCCTATGGTTAGCCGATTTTACTAATTCTTCCACTATTGTATAGAAAATGATCCCGAGGTGGTCCCATAAAAAATTTTTTACGAGGGATTAGTATTTATCCCGTTAAACTTAAAAAGCAACATAATATTTTTGGAGAACCACGACTAGCTACAACAGTTTTGGTGATATCTGCGCCAATTGTTAATAGATTTTGATGATTCTTTCGTTGTTGTATCAAAATTGATTTTAAGGTTATATAAGATTGATTCTCGAGGAATTGCTATGTGGGCTATAAAACGTAGGTTTGATCATTTTACTATCACCTAATGGTTTCCATAGCAACGGGCGTCAACAGTTTTATGTGTCATAAAACTAAATTAGACTTAAACAACAACTAGATTTCGTCAGTGTAAACTCAATTTTTTGCACGTGAACATAGACCATCGGTCAGGGAAAGTAAGGGAGGGGTGATTTCGTTCGTCCGAGACATAGATGAATATTATCTACCGGAATTTAAAGTCAGTTTATCGTTTTTTAAAACACGTTAAATTATTACAATGTCAATGGACCTACGACGGACCTAGCTACCTCTTTGGATTATTCTCATAATAAATATTCTCAAAAAGACAGAAGTTAAGTTGAGTGAATGGTATCTTTTATTTAGCACATAGATTACAATAACAGAATAAAAAAAAATTACAACTGGTATATACACTTAATATCTATTTCTTAAAAATCTAAGCCATCACCAGAAGGCAGAGTGCCCAGAATGCTGGCAGTATTGCCACGTTGAATGGCAATGCTAATTCGTTGACCGAAATAGAAGCCAGCATTCCGATCACCTGTCGACTCTATAAGATGTTTGGTAAGATCTTTATAAATGGCGTGTGCTCCAGGTCCCCAAGGACCAAGGGTTTCAACCCCAAACGGCTCAAATATGTAACCTCGGTCAAGATTAGCGTATTTCCGCCGTTTGAGGGAATCCGCTGATGTTGCTGCGGAGCCGGCCCTTACCGATGTCCCTGCAAGATGTGAAGGCGCTAGGGTATCTACACAGTTTAGTTCAACTTCAACATTGTTTTTTAGAGATTAGTCTCAATTGTCCCTCACAGTTTTTTGAAAGGTGGGTACCTGGGTACTGACCGGTGTTACGGCGCGTAATGTACCATTCGTAGCGAGTATGTAACGTTTCGCCTTGTGCTGCAATCTGTCTCGTTGCTCGCTGCGAGCGCGATGTCCGAAGCGGAGACGAGAAAAGACGTTTTTCAGTTAGGGTGGGTGTCTCCTCCGAATTTTTGCATGCGTACTGGTTAGACTGGAGCAAAGATGTGTGCTGGCTAAAGTAGAGATGTGTGCCGGCTAGAGCGGAACTGAGCTGCGTGCGACGCTCACATCTCCGCTTCGATCTTTCTTTGTTTCTTCGCATATAAATATGACAAATATCCGCTCGGTGGTCTCCACTCGCTCGTTTTGTCTCCTCTTTGTTGGAGTCTGGCCCAAAGTGTTTCCAGTTTATTTTCTCATCAACGTCTATTTTATCAGTAAATTTCTAAGGATTTAGCTGCAAGCCTCAAAGGCCTCTGAGGATAATGAATTTCTAATAATGTACCTAAAATTCAGGAATTCTGTTCGAATTTAATCAGAATAGAGGGCCTATTCAGCGAGGTGTTGGGGTTGTCAGCCACTTCAGCTTGCTAAAGGTGAAGTGTTGCTCAGATGTATTAAGTTGCTACCGCCACGCCCGCGGCTTTGCACGTGTTTTTTCCGGGATAAAAAGGAGCATATGTCCTTCCCTATACCATCTATCGCCTTGTCAAATTTCATTAAGTTCTTTTTAGTCGTTTAGGAATAAAAAAGGTAACAGATAGACAGAATAATTACTTTCGCGTGCTGCGAAACAGTTTGACTTGAAAATAATATAGTTGTTGCAAAAAAAATAAAAAAAATCGAAATTCAAATAATTTTTTTCACAAGTTGATCCCCTCAGGGTCCTGCATCACCCCGATTTGGCTTAGTACACCCTTTTCGTGGCAATTTGTATACGTTGTAATTTTCTTAGTTAGTTTACATAGAAAAAGGTGTCAAAAAAAAACCCGTAAAAGAGATCTTATTAAATCGTGTCCTAATCCTATCCTACTAATAAATATACTTAAAGCCGAACGTTTGTGAAATATTAATTTAATTTTGTAATCTATGACCTTTAAAACTACAGAACAAATAAAGATGAAATTTGGCGTACATTTAGAACATAGTCTAACTTAGATAATAGGTTACTTATTATACCGAAAATCCGCGTGCAAAGCCGCGGGCAAAAATTATCATAATTAAATGGTCAAAAGCTAGACTCTGAACCGTACGTTTGCTGTCAACAGTGAGCAAGTATAATCAACCATGTTAGTCCGAAAATACCTCGAAAATACAATGTTTGAAGTAAAACTTCGTCGAAAATAAAGGTCAACACACACTTGGCACTCCCCATTTAATAGAAGGAGAAGCAACTCATGCAAGTTTCCAATATAGGTTCATAAAGGGTCTATAATCATGAACAAAATTCACTCGAGAGCAGAACTAACTTCATTAATTTGATTGTTTTCAAATAGTTATTGACTTCGAATCCCTTAGTTTTAAACTGTTTTGTAAGTTTTGTGGGATAAATACTAAACCCACGGAAATAAAAAAATTATGGGGCCATCTTAAAATCATCTTCTATACAACTGCAAAAGAATCATCCAAATCAGTCCATAAATAACGGGGAAATCGACCGACATACATAAAAAAAAACATATGCATAGCCGACTCTAGAACCTCCTCTCTCTCTCTAATGCTGAGTACCTACGTACATAGTCATTCTGATACGATGCAGATTGGAACCCCTTACATCCGTCGTTTGATTGGAACACGTATTATATGTGCTCTTTTCAAAAATTAATGGTTGATTTAGCCCATTTTTAAGCTGTGTGTTTTAAACGCAGGATCAGAATTAGATGGTACCTTGGCACAGTAAATATTAACGTCACATTTCTCATGCAATCCGCGCGTTGTTTTATTAAGATGGAACCATGAAATAGCAAATGTCCAACCGCACTTTGTTCCCTTTGGTATGGTTCCATTCCATTATGATCGCAATATAATTACTTAAGTACATAAACTTTGAAACAGATATAACAGCGGTGGTGTACATAAGTTCTTTTAGAAGTCCCAAAGAGCATTTACAAAGAGCTTAACTAATACTTGAAATGAAGGAAAGCATTTCCTAGAATGATTCAAAGCGAATAAAGGTCTGAGTTGGAAATTGCCTGTGGAACCCATAATGTAGGTAATGGAGTTCTATTTGAATTCGCGTTCAATCTGATGGAAGTTCGAGCTAGGGGGTCTTATCAGAGATGCATGTGCATTGGGAAATAGGCGTACGGTTAAGGCTGTGTTAAGGCTGTAGACAGCGGAAGCGGTTTTAAAAAACTTTCTCCATCATAGAAAAAAAAGAAGATTTTGTAAATTTATCTAAAATTGCGTTAGATACATTTTTTGTCTTTATCCAGAAACATGTGAACATCTATTTAAGAGACGTAGTACCCAATTCAATAGCAACATTATTCGGAATTAGCAAGAAATGGCGCATTTACTAGGTATAGGTATTTCAAACCAACGTCCTTATATATATTATATTTATTTATCCATACTATATATTCATAGGGAAAACTTAGTCAAGTTAAACAGATTCAATACATTTCATAGAGATAAAATTAAATAACTCAACAAAGTTCGTGGCTACAATAGCATTGTCAAAATGTATGTAAAATAAAATATAATAAAAATTACCAATTTCACATGTCAATTTACAAATATCAATCGAATTGAATGTAAAAAAATTGTCAGCGAAAGAAAAAAATCGAAAAATCGAATCCAATCGATAAATTAATCTATTTTTGATTAATTATTTAAATTTGATATTAGACATTAAGTAGATATTTCTTTATTTGGTAACATATTATAATTTGATGCAATTGCAAAAAAAACTTTTTGAGATTTCAGCTAACCTTGTTTTTGAGACAACTATGTTATTTACATGTCTTGTATTGTAAACGTGTCTATAACAATCCTAAGGGAGGATCACAGAAATCTGAATAATAAGGCACTATTCAGATTTCTGTGGGGAAGATAGTCGTCTTAGTATCTAAAATCCTGAAATCCTAACATCTCAAAATCTTGTATTGATTGGCTCAAAATTAAGCTTATTTTCTAACGTAATTGCAATTTTCAGAAGATGGGTTTTATGGCAGTGGGGCAAGAACTCCTCCTGGGATATCAATCTGGACTTTATCCTCATATTATGCAAGGTAGGAGACCAAGAAAACTTTCCATTGAATCTCAAAAATCAGTTAGCTCAAATACACCCTCAGTTCACGTTAAGAGCACACAAAAGATAGTTATTAGGTACTGTGAGTCACTCACGACGCACTGTGAAAGCGGCGCAATTCGCGGCACACGAAAAAACTCTTAGAACGATGTCAAGGCGCTGTTTACACGCATCCTGGAAAAATCACAGTTCTCATCTCACAAAACAAAAGTTAGGTCCAGAGATTGTTTCTATAATATGATTTGCAGCAGGTAATATACAACTCAGTTACGAGACATCTCACGCGCCTACAATCTGGCCCACGGGCAAGTTCTTGACAATACGTACGTGGTCCACATGTGCGTGGGCGAACTTAAGGAAAGAGAGTTTTAAAATAGTTCAGTAGGTAGTTCCCAACTTGGAATTCTTACGCTTTTCTTAGAAGTAGTTGTTGGTCACGTTTCTTTCTTTCTAGACAAAGTTCAAGACGACTACGTACGTACTAACATCCTCTCTAGATGTTACATAGGTGTCCAAGGCCATTTGTGACAAGAATTGTACCTTCCTACGCAGTCTGAAACGAAAGTAGGGTCTGGAAAGTCACCGCAGTTGGGATAATAAAGTAAAGCGTTTTTGGCACTATTATGTGCCCCAGTTGCAAAAACTCAATACTTCAAGAAATAGTCAATCAACCTCTGGGTTTTTTTTTAATTTATCAAACCTCTGGGAGGTTTGATAAATACAACTACAAAATATAAAAATCTTTATTGGGAACATAACAATAAAATACTATACTAACTACTGATTATATTGTTTTATAAGTGGATATTATTATTAAATTGATTATAAGGGGTTGGTCATTTAATTACTTTTAGTACATATTATAGTTTTCAGCTACAAATAAAGTATATCTTTCTTTCTTTCTTTACTTGTTTTGACTTAAGATATTTTTTTAAAAGCTGGCGCGATTATCTTTTTGTTTTTCATACAATTATCCACGCTGAAGTCACAACTCCAGGTATACAAAAACAACAGGGGATCGCGCCAGTTTTTAAAAATTATCAATACCTCAAAAGTTAAAAACTGTGGAGCGGAGTCAGCCCCCTTATCAGTTAACAAATATTTGTGTTCCAAATACCAGAAACAAATGACAAGAGAGCAAAACAAAAACAAACGACATATATAGCAGGTAATGTAGTTAGGTATTTTCATTATCAGAAATGGAGGATAGGTATATACCAACCTGCTTATTCTCAACTGTTTATGACAAGACCAACAGGCACACAGAATCCACTCCTAAATTGCAAGATACTCAGCGAACAAGCGTTATGTTTCCCCAGATATTCCGGGGGTTTTCATAATGAACGGAGGGTAGCTGAACAATATTCGTACAGCGTCCCGGTCTCAATAGGCACTCATGTTACCGCATTGCTACTCCTAAAATACATTATGTTTCGCGTTTAACGGTCGTTGATTACTGAATATTTCTTGTTGCCAGATGGTCAATTCTGTTTCGCTTAATGGCTGTAGTTTGATGACGAATAAAAAACTTAAGTTAATTAACCAATAAGCTATTACTAGCTATTACTGGCTAGATGATGATAAAGTAGATTGTCCATTTCAGCATTATTTATTTATTATTTATTATTACTTTTACCTATTATTATGATTGATTGAAGCCATCATGGGAAGAAACTTGATCTGACGCCCACCATTTGGGTAATTTAGTGTCTATAACTTACAATCTCCAATATTTCTGGTCCTTGCCCTCCATGTCCAATAGCCGTGGGACAGCCTGTATATGTATAAGCGCTCTTGTCTGAAGTTTACAATATGCTCTGTCGCTCTACTTCTTCTATACATAAAAACTTCTTTAATACATTATATAATGCTCCGAGTATGCTTTGAATCTCATTGAGCTAGTTTCTGTATGCAGCAAACCATTATAAATACTTATTTTTATTGTTGTTATATTTGTCCTTATTAAAGTATTTAGAAATTAATGAGACCAAAATGGAAATTGGATTATGTTCTACTGTTATGAAGGTAAGAACTGTTTTGTACCAAATTTCATCTTGATCTATTCAGTAGGTTTAAAGAGCTTCAGTTCTTCGCATTATAATATGTTAATACTAAAACCGCTTTAAAGAATGTGGTGTAGACACCTAATTCTAATAATTCAATACAAAGCAAAGATTGTTATTTATCTTATAACCAAAGTACACTATTTCCGTTGTAGTTTTCTTTGTCAAAACTATTTCCGTTGTAATTTTCTTTGTCAAAAAGATATCCTCACTATTAAATTTATAGAATTTTTTGACAGTGAAACTACTTGCAAGACTTCCTTTTTTATATATATATTTATTATTAAACATTTTTCTACAGCTAACATAAACCGTTAATCGGTTTGTCCGTGAGCCTCAGTCTCTATGGTAAGTATAGTATCTAATGAAAACAACAACTTATCTCAAGCTAATAAGTAATATGCACCCACCGCAGCGCAGGTCAGAAACTGAATGTACCTAGTTATAAATAGTTGTGGGTGGCATCTGGAAGCCAAGAAACACAAGAGGGGTACAAAGATCGGCTGTCCGGTGTACGAGCCTGCCTACGAAAGTTCAGCTTAGAAGAACTTTATCTATGTACGAGTATAGATATATCACGATAGGGCTCTGTAAAGATCTCTCACGCCCCATTCTAGTTGATTCCAGTGAAAATGGGACGATTCATGCTGCTATTCAGCGCAAACTCCTTTCAGATATGCTATAATATCGGAAGCTTCGTATTATTGCTATAGATGGCAGCACTCAACGTAAATGTCTTTAAAAACCTTCGAAAGATTGTGAAATTCGTATAAAGGAGGTTATTTATAGAGGTATCTGAGCCTGTTCGCGTTGAAGAGCCTGAAACCTTACAACTGTGAGAGATTGGTAGGTGTTCGATTTTATTGGTGTGTACGAAATAAAATGCGTGGGAAACTGTTTAACTTGTATTGAGTTAATTAAAGATTTTACAGAAACATTATCGACCGTATTAACTACAGCCATTCAACAGGAAGTGGCCAAATTCTTGCCATTATCAATAAAATAGCGAAGAACTAAAATTATTGCCATAGATGGCATAAATAAAGCTAACTTAACACCTAAACCATTTAAGAACATAAAGCTAGTCATATACGCTAAATTGTATGTTGTGACATATAATTTACAATGTACGAAGTTAATTGTTATTTTACTGTGGAATTAATTTTATTTTATTTTTACATTAGGTACATTAACAATTAATTATTATTTTAGTATATAAAATTGTTATTTAATTTGTTAGAAGGTACCAATTTCAATTAGATTTGACTTGTAAACATGTTTTTACCAATAAAATTACTATCTGACTATCTAACTATCTGACACTTGGTCTGAACAGATGTTGCTTCGAATCATTACACACGGAAAGATAATAATTACTAAGAAAAATCTCACATCGTGTATCGTGCCTGGAAAATTACTCGAATTCGCGGAATGCACTGGTAAACCGGGTGCGTGACATTATGACACTAATGCGAAAGTTTAGATATTTTGTCCTCTTTACCTCTTTACGCCAAAACTACTGAATCGATCCGGCTGAAACATTGTTAGCAGTAGTAGTACGTAGATTGTAGTTAATAAAATATCATGAAGGTAGGCGTTTTTATTACACTAACTTGAGCGTAGGATTTTAGCTAATTATTACCAAAAAAGATTTCACTCAGTTTAAGCAAACGATATCAAACAGATTCCTTGAGAACCAGAACTAACCTTCGTCCACAAAAACGCTATAACGCGCACATCGTAAATCATAAAATCGTTTCAGATAGATAAGGTCGCATTCAAATATCCATCCTTTACGATAACCGTCGTCCCATAAGAATTTTACTCGCAGTAAAAATTATGAGGGTTAAAAATTCGTAACATAACTGGGATGGGTTTATTGGACAATAGGACATTAGGTTGTTATCGCTTTAATGGAGTCAAGTTAGTTGAGGTCTAGTTCTAGGAATATTATGGACATGATTCTTTTCGCGGCTTTGCTCACACGATACATGAGTCAGGAGTAATGTATCTTCTGTTAGTCAAATAATTTTCAAAATCGGACCAGTAGTATCAGACCAAAATCGCACCGGTAGACCATTACTTCCTAGTCTACTCATACATAAATAAATAATGCTGGACCATTCACAGAGCATCATTTAGCCCCAAATATCATCTAGCCACAAAAAGGGTGTTATAATTTATTACTATAGATTAATTTCTACTTCAGACTGTTTTAGTCAGTCTACATCTACAGAGTACTTAACATCAAAGATATAAAGCAGTTTTTTAGTTTTATATAATTAAGAGAATATTTTTCATTTTGCTCTTGACAGTCCTAATTATGTTATGCAAAAAAAGGTGTGTTAACGTTGATTGTTAACAAAGAAAATTACAATTAAAGAATAGAAACAGTATAGAACTAGAATTTACAATTGAAACAATTGAGCTAACTTCAGACTGTTGCAAACAATCGTCAGGTAGCTGAACATATCATTTTAACATTGTCCAATCAAAATATTTCTCAAGGACAACTTTCTGATTTGATTAGAACATGAATTCGTCAGTTTTCTTTTTTAAAATGTTTTTCGACTTATGATCTCCAACAAAATGTGAAATCACAACCAAACCTTCATCATTAAAACCCACCTTCAAAAATCACGAGATAAAATGTGGAGATATTGAATAAGCCATAACTCGTGTAATTTTCAGGAAATGAAAGCAATTTCCGCAAGATCCAGATAAAGTCTAGGCGTTGTCACAATAAACCCGATTTTTCAGTAGCAACAGCTCAAAGGAGGTTCTGGGGGGACGTTGGGGGGAGTGAGTTGGGGGTCTAAGCACGGATCGCTTCACTCGCCGTGCTTTTCCATCTGAAAAAAAGGGCAAAAATAGGGCAAAATATAAACAAAATGCAATAGTAAGAAGAAGGAAGTACCTACCGTACCGTAGTTTAAATACACCTTGTATTTAAAGTTTATATAGTAAGTACACCTGTTTGCGCACACACTTGTGCACTATATTATGTCCTACGCATATGGCTTGTCTCACAATGTACTACACCTTGGCTACTGGTGTAGCGTATTGTGCTCGCTGCCCGGTGTCGCCTTCACTCCCAGATGACTCGTTAAAGCACTTTCAAATTTGCAATTTCGTTGCAACGGACTTTATTGCTGTTTTAAACTGACATTTCATTGGCTTGGGATTCGCTTCTGATGGGCTAGGATATCATGAGCCTGTGAGATATTGTAACAGCTGTATTGTGATTTTTCCTCGCAAATGTCAAAATATATTAGATTCCGATTGCGCAAATGCCTTTTGTAAAAGGATCTTTCACGCATAATGTCTTCTCGCGCAAATATTTTTCGCACAATTGCCACACGCGAGGTTTTGCTTCGACACTGTTGTTTTGCTCTGTGTAAATTATTTTTGTAATCTGGCCTCTGGCGATGTAGGCGTGCCTTGTGCGGACTCCCCGCACAAGGCACGCCTACATCGCCAGCAATAATTTGAAGAAGTAGCTATGTTCGTTTTATCAAATAAAATATTACAATGTTGTGAAAGATCCATGTGAAACACAGAGAGAGGCCACTTGAATTTATCGATAAAAGTACAAAAGGTCCAGTTCCAGTAATCAACATTTAACATGCAAAATGGTATCAAACTAAGTTTGAAATGATATATTAAAATGATATACACCGTAATTTGCAGGTTGAATCATCGACATTTCAACTCCGCCTCCAATTATCTCGATTGCAATATCACTCACGTTACATTCTGTGGCCTACTGCGAAAAAAAAATTGCGAACTACATACCTTCGATTTTGATTTAAGAAGCTTAATTTAATTTATTTATTTATTTTGAACATTCATAAGCCTAGGTACCTATTCCACAACGACCGAGTAGTTAGTTATTGTAAAATGTTATGGCAAACCCCCCCTTGTTTGGGGAGGTATGTTCAGCGGTGGACATTATGTCTGATGAGGAGAGGAAACTTCTGTCTTTCATAATCATAATAATCAATCATTATTCGTATCGTTTCGAGAAAAGATTAGGTTATTTTTCATCCATTAATGTTTAAAATTATTTGAATCTTACCTAACAAAAGCAAATTGTAAAAATAGGAGAACATCATATGGGACCACCAAATATGTAGAGAATATTCCTGTAGAATTAGCCTAGCATTATAATAACAACTGCACTTTGAACATCAACCATAATAAATAAGTTTTAAAAGTATGTTAGATACTAAGAAAAAGATTAAATTTATATTTAAATAATTGTTTTTAAATAACTTTTCTTTTTTTTTAACAGAGAAATTTGCTCTGTTAGTGAATGTATAGGTATTATGTTCCTTGAGAAATAAATATCTATAAGCATAACGTTTTCTATAGTTTTCAATTACGGTAATAGTTCAACGCGGCTTAAGGAAATCGTTAATGGTTTTACACAGTGGAGCCTCTGTTCTATCTGCACGCATGTGTATGGAAATTAATATTACTTCTCCGTATCAGCATGAAAGCTTTCATCAATCACAATAAATATTAAAGGTAATTGATAATATTTTCTGTAAAAGGCAATCGTCATTTGAGAAGATTTGTAAATGCAACTTTCATCATGAAAATGTGATTTATTCAATACAAACTTTTGCCCGCGGAGTATTCACACTGGAGATTAGGTAAATCAAACAAACAGACCTAAAATTTGGAGTTTTTATATAAGTAGGCACCGTGTTTATAGGCATTTAAAATGATGCTGATTGAAATGATGTTTTTTTTTCAGATTACAAGCAGACGACATATAAATTTTATTAATTCGTATAGATTAGATCGGTATATCTTACTCGTAGATCTACATTTCATTCATTATGTTGATAACATCTAAAATGATTGATTTAGCAATTTGGTCTTCAGGGAAAAAGAAATGATTAATGACAAAATTGTGAGAAGTTTCAACCGTAGGATTTAATCCTAGTTGGTTTGCGATAATCCCACTGTCACTAAAACACTTGACGGAATACCGCGGACCGTTTTGACCGTTGACCGTTTATAAATAATTGAATAAATAAAAAATGCTGGGCAATCCACACAACATCATCTAGCCCCAAGCTAAGCAGAGCTTGTGTTATGGGTACTAGATGACTGATATTACAACACATTACATAGAAAGATATTTTTTATTATACATAGAAAATACTCAGAACACCCTGAACAAATATCTGCAGATCGTGCAAACATTTGTCCCGAGACGGGAATCGAACCCGCAACCTCCTGCGTCGCAGGCCCACCTTCTCGCCCGCCGCGCCACATCGGTCGTCGATGATTCATTCAAGTGTCATCAGCATAACTCATCACATCAGTCTGGCTGAGAGACAGACTGACTCATACAGTCTCGCTCACATTATTTATTTAATTATTTATTTTTTATGGAGTAACTAACACGATTAAAATAGCTAACCAATTACATTAGTTACATTTTTAAAAATATACAAATAGATTAAAAAATTAAATTAAATTAAAATTATTGTAGAGGATACTTAGATTACATTACATTTAGATTATTCAAAAAATTATTATGGTAAACAAAAAAGTCCTCGTCTTTATTTCGTACTAGCTGCTGCCCGCGACTTCGCACGTCGTATCGTTCGTCGTCGGTTTATCTAAGCGAAACTTACTACTACCGCTCTGGTTAGAGAACAGCGCGCAAATTTAAACAGGCCTTTATTTCAGCCAACATGTAATTTTGTTCGCGTTGCAACGTTTGTTTACGACACCACAACAAGTTAACATGTACGAACAGGTAGGAAATAAAACGAATAACATAATTGTTATTTACTTACTAGTAGTTTTTTAAGCAAAAAATTCTTTGTTGTATTTCGGTCAACGAATTAGCATTACCTTTCAACGTGGCAATAATGCCAGCATTCTGGGCACACTGCATTTTTTAGAAATAGATATTAGTGTAAATACTAGTAGAGTAAGTTAGTAATTGTTTTATTCTGTTATTGTAACATCATTTATTATAAAATAATACAAGCTTTGTTGTAAATAAATTCCATAAATATATGACTAAATATTTTTCTAAATTATTTAATTACCTTCCAAATAATTCAATAGGTGGAGTCACGAAAAAAGATCCATAAGAATAAAATAAAAATAAAACCTTCTGTTTACCAAGTCCCAGCTCATTTCGATTCAATACTGAATTGATTCTATATTCCGATGCTAGAGCATCCGGTGGGTAAAGCAGGAGAGTGCTGAAACGTTTATGTTGCCAGATGAAAGTTAATGTCAATCATTGAGTTACAAATACTACGTATAGAGAAGCTATACTTAACTAAAAACTAGTCGCAGCTATATGACAGCGGCTGGACTGCGCGGCGGCAAGCGTGCCGTGGACTGACTAGAAAATTTTACACCGTAGAAGAGACACTTCACAGTTTTTGTACATACAAAACTACATTTTAATTTTTAATGAAGTACCTACCTATGCCTATAGGTATTACTATTTCAAAACGTATTAGTGAAAAATGGTAAAATAGAATACCTAGTTAATTAAAAGAAATTGAATTGAATTGAATTGAATAACAATTTCTTTTAATTTACTATAAATTCGTATTGTGTACAGCAAGTACCTACATGCTTGCGGTTCTATCTGTACGGTTCACTTTGTAAAATCTATGATTTTTAAACAAAATGTCAGGTGCAATAGAAAAAAAATTATAAAAACGATTTTAGTTGGTTTAAGTTGATGTTCTGTTTACTTACCGATGCTAAGTCACCCCACTGTCTGTTTTCTTTGCAGTTGATTGATTTTTACACGATTTTAACACGCAAAACGGCATATTTTTTTTTTGTTAAGTCACATGCGGTCACGATGGGCGTATGCGAGTGACTAAATGAGTTGTTGCCGATCGGCAACAACTCATGGCGCAAACATTTGGTTAGGGATGTAGGTTCCCTTCGCTAGTAATAATAATTCAGTGATGTCAATCCATCATAAATGCGACCACAAAGATGTTTATAATAAATAAATAACAGTAGTTCTGCATGAGCCTCGCGCGCACCTAAATTAATGTTACGTAATTTCAAAGAGATTTCCAATGAATAATTTAAACAATGAATTTCCTATATTTTTTTCTTAGAATTCCGTTTATTTCAGATAATTAAATAATTCATATTACTCATAAACGAAATGAAAAAAAATTCAAAAAACAAATAAAATTCAAAAGTCAATAAAATAATAAATAAGATTAGTTAAATTAGGTTACAAATTTCAAATTAAAGGTAATGAAATTTTAGTCTGCCGGGAGCGATACAAGCGATGCATAACTTGCAAGCTTGTAGGCAAGCTTATCTTTTTAGGGTGAATCAAGAGCTGTAATTTTTTTTTTCCAAATCTACTCATACCCTTTCAGGGTCAATAATTCTCAATCAATCAACTATACGAGATATCTCACGCACGTTTTTTGCCTATAAGTAGCCAAAATTCCTTTTTTATGTACTTGCAAATTTTATTCGGAACGTTCCATCGAGTTCCTGCTAGGGGCTTCTTTATTGAGATTCCACCTACCGTTCAAGCGTCGAAAGAATCATCTGAATATTTGATACGAAACTCAAATTCGTGCTATGCCGATATGAATGGGTAAAAAGAGAAAGCTGTTTAGGTATTTTTATTTTTGTAGTATCCTAGTTGCTTTTGTTCATTGGTCGGTGCTCTACCGAAAGGACGAAATGAATGTAATTCACTGTGTCTGTATATATAGGGTTACTGGCAATTCACTAACACTGCGTGAACTGCAGGTCACTTTCGTGAAGAAAGTTTCGTGGCCTTAAATCTTAAAATTGGTTTTGTTAGTAGGTACCCATGCATTGGAGGTTTTTTGAACAAAACTTATAAACTGTTCTGCCCTGAATTAGCAGTGGGTGTGGGAGTAGGATATGCGTATTTAGTAATTAATTGGGTTCCTGACAAACGTATTTTACATTTTATATGGGGGCTACATAAAATTTTAGGAATTAAGACCAGGTCTTCACGATCGTATTCGTGATGATGTGTAGAGGTAGAATAACCCTGTATAGATATTGTTGCTTCGGCACCAAGCATCAGTCTTTTGAAAGTAAATGCAGGTTTTAAAAGAACCTAAACTAGATGTCCTACCGAGGTAGATGTCTATTTAACTTAGTCTATTTCAAACGCGAAGAGAAAAATGCTAAAGTGACTCTGTATAAAAAAAAAAGATGACATACATAGGTCTGTCATCTTTTCTTGGCAGAATGTGATGCAATTTGATCAGTACACCTTCGTGGGCGTATCTTGGAAGTATCTTTCGTCACAAAAATGTGTCACATATATACGAAGCCGCAAGCTAAAGCTCGCTCTCGGTCACCATAGTAGCAGCCGAACGGTGTCCACTGCTGGACCCAAAGCCACCCCGAAAGATCGCCGCAATGACCGGACTTGATCGATTCCGGTGGTCTCCCGGTGGTGTAGCTGGGGTGGTACCTCAGTTAAAAAAATTCAAAATTCAGTACAGAATTTTCTGTAGAAACGAAAACCTGCATTCAAAATTTAACTCTAAATCCAATACCATAAAGTGTCATGTTGATAAATGTGCGGCTTGCGGCGCGCCGCGGTGTTTCGCGCAGTAGGAATGAATGCTTGCTGCCTGCGGATGGAGCATCGGACAAATTGCAGAGCGAGTGAAAGTTTAGACATGGCAATTAACACAAATTTTATTTTATTGGGGATGGTAATATGTTTGACAGCCATGGCAGCCATGGCACAGGATGGGCAGGTGTTTATCTAGGCTAGAATAAATTAGTTTCAAATATTTTACGCAGTTAACTGCAACTGCAGTTACCTTCCAACTGATGGACGGGACACACTACGCGGCTCGAATAAATCGAACAAAATCTTAATAAACTGGGATCCGAGAGACAAAAAGAGGAAACGCGGGAGACAATACAAAAGATGGTGGGATAAAATAAAATTTGGCGTGTTTTAAAAAACGATAAACCGACTTCAAATTCCAGTAGTAATATTTATCGGAGTAATTTTAAGTTAGGACTCAGATTTTTTTTTGGCTACGAAAACCTGCCTTTGATTTTATGTCTAAGCCACGGGAAAATAAGAAGGCTTCTAATAAACTAATTCGCCTTGTTTTAAATGCCACCAGAATATTCCAAATAAGCGTCAAATAAAGAACAACAAATACTTTTACTTTTCTCACTGCTTTATACATTATCACCTAACTTACTAACTCAGACACGGATATTACAATTAACCAACATTGTACGTTTTACAGCTTCGACATACCGAAATGGAAATTCGATGGAAATTTCAATTGGCGTAAAGGACAAAACCCAACTGTTCAGGATAGCCAAGAAACATTTTTTTTTACAAAATATTTTTTAACTTTATTAATAATGTGCTTATAAAAAACATTTCTAAATAGACTATATTTTTTAACAAGCTCTTTCGTTGATATTACTAAAATTACTCTACATATTGTATTTAAAAAGTTTTGTCCATTACGACGTAACAATTTTAAGAGATTATTGTCAGAAAATGATATTTATTCAAAATAAATGACATTTCTTTGCAAAAACACTTTACAAGGGTAAGACTCGCTGCATTTACATTAGTAAATCAATATAATGCAAACATAATTAAACGAAATCAATTGAAAGCTCAGGTAAACGCAGGTTTTTCTATGATTTCAATTTAAGTTATATTAATTTAACGAAAATTCCTTGTATGTTTTTTATTTGAAATCGTAGGAAAATTGCAGTTTCCAAGATTGTTATCTTATTCGATGAATTAAGGAATGACACTCTAGGCTCTTTGCTTTCATTCTGTTACACATCTGAACCTTAACTATTTACCTAACTAAACTCTTTAAGGAACATTGTACCAGACTTTTCTTTTTACTTTAATTGAAATATACCCAATTATAATTATTTTAATCAGACATCTGGTTTTGCTTGCAATTTTACTAGTTTTTAATTATATTATTTAGGTACATTATTGTGACTGTAACAAGCGTTCCTTCGTTACAATCATACACAGTAACAACCAATATTTATTATGGAATAAATTTACCTTAACTTTTATTAAGAAAAACTCTTTAAAAAACATAAAACAGACTTCCATTTTTATAGTTTTAAGATTATACCTAATTATAATTGTTTTAATCAGACTTATGGTTTTACTTGCACTTTTATAAATATATGTGTTGTAAATGTACAAAAGTTAAAAAGATTCCCGATGAATCGTTATTGAGAAAAGTTTACTAAAATATTGCTTTTAAATAAAAAATTGCTTCAATTTATGACCATGTTCATAATCAATAACTTTGAATGAATTGGATGAAACTACCGAATATTTAGGTCGTTATATTGTAAATTTTCTAGTAAAACCTTTAAATGTGGTAACAAACAAACCATTTTTAATAGCTTGCAAAATGTTAGAAAAGGTGAATGGAGAGACAGTAGCTCAATTTGTGATTGGATGTTTAGAAAATATGTGGGGAGACTCCTATGAAGCCAAAGTAGGAGATGTTTTAGTATTATGTTCTGATAGCGTAGCATATATGTTAAAAGCAGAAAGAATTTTAAAAAACTATTTGCCGAATATGATGCGTGTAACCTGTTTAGCACACGCTCTTAATCTCGTTGCAGAACAGATAAGGTCAGAATATGTGGATGTTGATAGGTTAATTTCAAATGTAAAAAATATATTTTTAAAGGCTCCCAATAGAGTAAAAATATTAAAGGAAAGGTTTCCGAACATGCCATTACCACCAGAACGTGTCATAACAAGGTGGGGTACATGGCTAGAAGCAGTCTCGTATTATGCCAAATATTATGAACAAATTAAAACGATTGTAAGACTTCTTAGAAGCTCTGAAGCTTTATCCATCAGGCACGCTAAAGCTGTGCTAGAAAAAGAAACTTTAAAAACCGATTTAGATTATATTGACGAATATTTTAAAATCATTAAAATTTCATTAAAACGATTACAAAAGTCTAATTTATTGTTAACAGAATCTTTCCAGATATTTGACGAAACCAGAATAATTTTAAGCTGGTGTTCATCTGAATGAGTCAAAATAAAACTAGAAAACGTTATGGACAGAAATCTCGATCTAGATGCATTAAGAGATATTTGTGAGAATTTAGAAAAAGAATCGGAGAATGAAAATGAATCTTTGTCATACTATAAATATGTACCTATAACTTCAGTTGATGTTGAAAGGTCCTTTTCTACCTATAAATGGATCTTAAGTACAAAAAGAAATCGTTTAAAATTGAAAATATGGAAAAACTCATGATAATTAATTATTTTAATACTTCAGACGAAAATACATCTGATGATGACAAAGAAAACTCCATTCCTGATGGTGGTCCTGATGAAACATTTAGCTATTCAGACTAATTTCTACATCAACTGAAATAATATTCTCCTCTTAACATTTGGTTACTTTCATAATTTTTACGTTGATTCCAATGATTGTACAACATGAATAAATGGTGTGAAAACTATAAAATTGTTTTTTTTTAACCTTTACCTACTTTGTTAGTCACACTAATATTATAAATGTGAAAGTTTGGATGTTTGTTACTTCTGGGACGAAAAAATAAACTGACGAAAAATTGGGACAAAAAAATATTTAGTCCTAAGGCGTCTCCATTTGGTCTCTGTTATTTTTCGAACTTTAGGTATTTTAGCCCGCCTAATTCCGATCACTGCTAATTATGTGTAAAACCGGTCAAACAGGTACAGAGGTTGCCGATGTCTAATTTTAAGCTTATTGTAGAATTAGTTTAAGTGTCTGAATATAGGCTTTTGATGAAGATTCGGTATCAATTTTGTATAATCTATCCTAGACACGGCCTTGTCTAGGCTGTATATTCTAAGCCTTCCTACAGGTGAGATAATAATATGCGAAAAACCACAGCAATCCTGTCACTACAGCGGTGACCTACCATAAGCTGATGAACAATAACTAAACAAAAACGGTTTAAAAAAAAGTACACGTAGGTAGTTCTAAACTCTTTGTAGATCTATAAAAGTTCGCATGCGATGTGTATCATCAATCTTGTCCCATGTGATTAGAGCGGGGAGATGAATTGCCCGGCAGATACACGAGTATTACGACTTACAGGACAGTGATCGAAATCAACAAATTTTTGCTGAAGATGTCAGGGGGAACTGAGTAGGGCCAAATCTTATCTATGTGACATACTCAACAAAACTTTACACGGTATCGTTGACAACTATGAACATAGATAAGTTATATGTGTTTGCTCACTATTTGCTGAAGCTCAGGCACCGAATGTAAAATTACTCCTCTCATAATATTATGGTCTTGTTCATTTTTACGCTCCCTCTCAGATTCTAAATGGCATATACATAATAAAGCGTGCGAAGCCTTGGACAGAAATAAGTTAGTCATTCTAATCTCGCAAGTCTCTTAGAAGGAAGTTTGAAAAGGACAAGTGAGACTAATCTCCAACAACGGTGATTGCACTGTACCTTTTCTGTCTTTTTGAGGATCTGCCTATATGAGACCAAACCGGATAAAAATCGTTGCACATAGATCCAAAAGGGCTTTGTTATTTATATTGTTATATGATTATGTGGTGAGATTTATTATATAATTTTGTATCTTATTTGATTATTAAGGTTTGAAGAATTTTTATGTTTTAATATTATGAAATTGTAATCACTTTGACAGATTTTTTATTTTATTGTTTTACTGAATGATTATTATTATAATTTTTTTAATGGTATTTTATTTTTGTAAGAAATGTTTAAATGTTAAAGGATAGTCTAGAGGTAATCTATTGCTTTGGGTGCCTGCGCCTGTAAAGATAGAGTACATTTGATGAATAAATACATAAATAAATAATAAATAAAATTAACATTAATTCAAGGTAAGACAAGTCTAATTTTAGGAGGGGGAACTGGGATCTGCACTGAAATCTCGTATTGTGCGTCGTAAGTAGGTTAGGCAAACACAATGTTGGATCACTGTACTAACTCTAAACAACCTTGGAAAATATATTTCATAAGTTTTCCTCTTCCTTTTAGATATTTTCAGGGGTCCAGTTATGGAATTTCAATCGGTGCCTATAAGGCTATGTTCATCGACTCCCTCATATTCGGCTGCAAAAGGTGCGTTCGAAAACACTCACGATAAAGTTTAAGAAGGCGGAGCAAAGAAACCTTTCAATTTACCTTTGCCGCGGGCGTATGTTGATAAACAAGCAGGATTGAGCTACGTTATATTATATTTTTAGTAGATGAAGTCGACCCTCGGGCTACGTGTGAGCTGTACATGACGGGGGTTCACTAAACTGGTTTAAGTGGTAGGAGTAAGGCGAGTTTTAGTTACGAGAGTAACAGTATATGTTTGGAAGATTTGGACTGAGTTGAAAATTAGATAAATGGGCATTTCATATATTTACAAAGAAAATTACAACTTACAGAAAAAAAACAATTTACAAAATACACAACACTTCTTGATGTTAACAAACAAGAGGTAGCAATTCAAATCAAAATCTGATTTGATGATGATTGATGTTTGATTTTTAATGAGACGCTGGATACATTTGCCCTGCTGAATGGCAATGCTGATACGCTGCTGATGATTGTATGGTATGCTACTCTTTCACGATTCCCAAATCCTTTTACGCCACTAAAAGTGCTGTCGCGCCGCCGCGCCGCTTCCAACCATCGACTCACAACATAGATCTAAGTAAAATCTGTAGATATGGTACGTTCTTCCAGCGCTTACTCAACCACTGGCCTGTGTTACAACTACACGGTACGCTAACACTCGCTCACAGTTACATTTAACACGAGAGCATTGCTGTAGCCTTTTAGTCAATAATCACACTAAAATAAGTCGTCGCAGCAAGCACGCGTAACACGACTATGACTGAGGTGGGTGGCCCTAATTGCACCTAACTTTCGAGAAGCTAGTACCTCATCTCCCCTTTTTTACTTAGATCGATGACTCATAACGATCGCTACCATGTTGTCGGTCTATCGAATGGAAGGTATTTTAAGACTCTGTTTCGCATTGCATCGCAGTCGCCACTCTACGCGGTTTTTGGCCTGTCATGTCATGCTATGCCGTATGGTCGGATGACAATGTCAGGCTGGTAGGAAAACTTTGACTGACGGGAGGCTTTACTCAACCGTGGATCTCGACGTGTTGAGATGATATAAGTGATAAAGGTAAATTCTGGATTGACGCCCTAGGAAGGCTACGTGCTTCACTGCCAAAAAACCCAACTTCTGATAATCGCTATTAAGTTTGGAGTGGCATAAATACCCCCTGAAACTAAATAATTCAATGTATTAATACTTCATTGCAATTTTCAGAAGTTGGGTTTTTGGCGATTACCACTGAGGGGACTATTTTTACCCTACGTGCGTTAGCTGGTTAACCCTTTCACTGCCATACCTCTGCGGTGCTTCCCGTTCCCGCAGCAGGTGCACCGTACATGTACGCGCAGGGATACGTTAACACGTTTCTCTCCTCCAACTCGCACCACATCCTATAGCCGTCATAATTCACCTAACCCGATTACCCGGGACCAGATGCGAACTAGGACCATGTTTGAACTTAATTACTCAATCGCCATGTAAGTCCGCGTGTTTCGCGCGATCGACGTAGTTTTAAACAGCATTCGATTTCAATTTTGCCCCGGGGAGTTAAAATGGACGGCAACATGAAACTGGCACAGTGGGTTGGATTAATAGGAGTAAAGCTAAGGAGTAAATTAAGTATTTACCCGTGCTAAATTAGGAGCCTTGTCATAATACTTAAATATTTAGTTCCCATTTCTAGAACAATTCGGGCGTTGTCAAAATGGAATGGAACCATGACAAAGTAACCTGCGCATCACCTTAGTGAGCACGCAGTGGATTTCTATACAAAAAGTCCAGAAATCCCCTGCGCAGGGGATTATGACACGGAAATATTGGAATAAGCCAAATATTTTACTTCTAATTCCATGTGTATTTTGTACATTTTGTTAGAGAGTAGGAACTTGTAGTGAATTTGCCGTAGAGGTCGCGTCGTTAGAATCAACCTCTCCGACTCAACCCGTAAGAGACGACTAAGGGAACCTGAGGAAGGGCCGCAGCGTCCTCCTGTTTGTATTTAACACCTCGACTGCGATCACCAATCCACCTGCCAAGCATGGTGATTATGGCAAAACTAGTGGGGAGCTTTAATCAGTGGACGTATATATAGTGTGCTGAGTAAAAGATAGAAATTTGTAGGTTAGTTGTAGTTGTGGTGTATCTTTGTAAAAAAAAGATAACCATAATGTCAATAACTCTGTAAAATCCTTGAGACAATCCCATACATACGCAAATTCTTGCATTCCCCTCCGCCTCCCATCAAACATGCCGCTTGTTCGCTAAACTTGCTTTTATGAAAATTGTTTGAGTAGATTTTCAATTACGTAGGTAGGTAATAAGTAGGTTGATGTTGATAAATAAAGGCAGTTTTCACAAAAATAAGATCCGTCAAGTCAGACTCGCGCGTCTTCGAGGGTTTCGAACGTTTGTCAAGTATACCAATAATTGTGTATTATAGGTACCGGTTAGAGACTTTGCTATTTATTGAATACCTAAAAGTTAAAGGTACATTTCAGATGTACCGGTTTGCAAACTTCGGAGTATACTAATACTTTTCATTTGATACCCCATTTGACCTTGTAGGTCTCTTTCAAAACATCGGCATCACAATTTGTACTGAAAATTTTCATTTTCATTTCATTTTAATCTGCACAAGTGCACGAAATGTATTATTGTTTTAAATTTCAATTTTTTTGCTGCTGTAGTTGCAGAGATATTAAAGACGGAAAAAAGGACTGATAAAGTGAGACCATAAGGGTTTCCAAACCGATCTCCGATCTTCGAAACCCAAAAATAGATGTTTTTTATTGACGTTTCGTATCGTATGTGACCTTTTTTTAAGTGTTATTATATTTATGGATATAAGGATATTTTATTTTGATTTTATTTGATATTATAGACATAATACGATACGAAACATTGGGGTCCATGATTATCCAATTAATGTTTAGACTACCTATCATTTATTTTCTAAAAGTACAGTCAAATGGGCGCCTCAGGACCGCTATTCGTGGCGTCGTCTTTTGGGGGAAAGTGGAAATCCGTACATCAAAATTTATCATTTTGACATTATACTAAAGTTAGGTACCTCATACCAACTACTAGCACGAGATATCAGGCATTATACCCAATAAGCTGAACATGCAATATCCGATACAGCGGCCAGGACAGGCCATTTCGGAACATAAAGGGCTACCCGCAAGCTAACCGGGATCGATAGCTAATGCATTATCTATGGGACAAATAGCAGCTTAGCACATCCAGTAATGGCTGTTTGGGATCAGCTAAATCAGGAAAATTTGCGCTTTGTAGTGAGTTTGGACAAGTTATATTATTATTATTTAACTTCTTAGGGGGGCGGCACCTTCACAAGTGATGTATCGCCACTACTTTTGGCATAACCCAAGAACCACGCTCGCTTTTAGGTCCGATTTCTCGTTGTAATTGAACATGTTCAAGTTGCAATTAAACGCGTTCAATATAATAAAAACTCAGTGTAGCGTTTTATACAAGTTCAGCGCATTTTAGCAATATAAATTATATCCGTTGATCAAGCGCTAAACCAAGTTAAAGAGCTGTCATGTCACACAAAAGGTATTACGAATTTGAACTTGATCAAGCTGAACTTAGTTTTGCTCATCATTTATTAAAATTAATACAGGGGGACTGAAATATATTGCAATGTATAAGAATAGAAACATAACCCAGCTTATATCTTCCATATGCTATGGAAGATGTGTACCAAGATGTGTTCCAAGTAAAAAGCGGTCTAACTTCACCGTTGGAATTAAAACCGATCATTATAAGTTATACTAAGTTTAGCGCTTTAAACGAGCTCAGTGCATTTTACCGACATAAAGTTGATCCGGATCAAGCCTGTTTAACTTCTGAACGCCCGATTTTCGGCGTTTAGCCTATAAAACGATTTTAAGTCAAGTCAAAGTCAAAAACTCTTTATTTCCATAAATACAATAAATGTATACTTAGAAAAGGTCAAATTCTTAATAATTAAACACTGACACGGAAATAAAGTGATATTTTTTATTTCAGTCGCTTCGGTACGTAGACTAAAGTAAAGAAGCGACGAAGAAACCTTTAGCCTGTTAGTTGTTATTTTTCGAGTTGGAGCAAATTCCGTCCCACGCTTTTTTATCCTCTAGATAATCTGATATTTTATAGTAGGCCTTTTTACACAGGAAGGTTTTGACAATTTGTTTGAATTTATTCACTGATAATTTTTGCAACTCACTAGGAGTTTTGTTGTAGAAGCGTATACATTGCCCTTTAAAAGATACATTAATTTTGTGTAGTCTAGTTGTGGGCACAGCGAGTTTATGTTTATTCCTTGTATTCAAATTATGTACATCGCTATTTTTAGGGAACCGATTGATATTTCTATGAGTGTACAATAGGTTTTCATAAATATATTGACATGGTACTGTCATTATGTTTATTTCTTTGAATTTATCACGCAGGGATTCTCTGGGACCCATACTATAGATAGCACGAACAGCCCTCTTCTGCAACACAAATACGGTGTTAATATCTGCAGCGTTCCCCCACAGTAGAATACCATAAGACATAATACTATGGAAGTAGCTGAAATAAACAAGTCTAGATGTATCCACGTCTGTAAGATGACGGATTTTTTTGACAGCATATGCTGCAGAACTAAGTCTCTTCGATAGCTTATCTATGTGTGCGCCCCATTGAAGTTTATTATCTATGGTGATTCCTAAAAAAACGGTACTTTTTACAATTTTTAACGTTTCTCCTTTTACATTTACATCAGCCTGAACTTGTTTAACATTAGGTAGAATAAATCTAATACATTTCGTTTTGGTTTCGTTAAGCAAAAGATTATTGACATTAAACCAATGGACTACTTTTGAGATTGCATTATTCACATCATCGAAATTCGTGTCTTGTCGTTTCATTTTAAAAATTAATGAAGTGTCATCAGCAAACAATACAATCTCGTGATTATTCTTAACAAGATGAGGCAGGTCGTTAATATAAATTAAAAATAGGAAAGGGCCGAGGATAGATCCCTGCGGTACACCCATTGTAACTACAGACCCCGAAGACCGTTTCCCATTAATGTCAACTCTTTGTATCCTATTACTCAAATAAGATGTAAGAAGACCCAAAGAGCTGTTCCTTATTCCATAGTGGTTTAGTTTCCTGATTAATGTTTCATGGTGTACGCAATCGAACGCTTTTGACAAGTCACAAAAAATGCCTAATGCATCTTGCGACTTCTCCCAAGCAACAAAAATATGCGTTACTAACTCTACACCGGCGTCAGTAGTTGACCTGCCGCGAGTAAACCCGAATTGCTTACTATGTAGCAGGTCATTTCCATTGAATTAAGAGGAGTCATGTCACACAATATCAAACACAACAAAAAACAGCGGACAGACTGACATTTTATCCATCCAATGTCGGACGTAAACTTCGTTTTCGTATACGCGATCAAAATGTAGGGTGAAAGTGATTAAGCTGAACTTAGTTTTGTTAAACTAAGTTTTGGCAGCGAACGGTGAAATTGGACCTTAGAGATATGATTAGGTTAGTTAGGTAGGTAACTAAAAATTGTGTTAGGGTGCTTTATGAGTAAGTTAGTATCTGCCTGCGGTTTCGCATGCGTTGTTTCTATGGAAACGTTTATTAGTAGTATTTTAAAGTCCATTAGTACTGATTTATGGGATAAAAGTAGACTGTGTTATTCCTACTTCTACGCAAAATTTCAGCCCGATCCGTCCAGTAGTTTTAGTATGAAGAAGCAACAAACCTACATCCACCCAAACAAATTTTCAAATATTAGTTTCATCTAATACGCAGCAGTTAACAATCAAATCAATATTTCGGCCTCAAAAGGTAGTTTACCAAACTATTTGAACTAGAAAATAAAATTATTCCTCCTTCTGTTTTGATCCGCGCTCATAATTTGGGAATTAATAAGGTTCATGAATGATTAAGATCTGACTGTTTGGGTTACAAGCCACTGAGGCAATAAAGTTTGAAGCGATCGATTTATGATTCGAAAGAAATAAACGCCGGGTCCACTAGTTCAAGGTCGCTCATCGAGCGATGAAAAGACCTACGCTCGGAGTTTCTCTGAAGGATAGGATTCGTAACGAATATATCCGACAGAGAACCAATATTATCGACATAGCTCAAAGAATTAGCGAGCTGAAATGGCAATGGGCCGGCCATATGTCGCGAAGAACCGACAACCGCTGGGGTAAACGTGTTCTTGAGTGGAGACTCAATTTTTTGCACGTGAACATAGATCTTCTTGCTTCTTTTCTATCAAGGAAAGTAAGGGAGGGTTAATTTCGTTCGTCCGAGACATAGATGAATACTGTTTACCCATCGAGATATTATTAAAACACGCCAAATTATTTGCCTACTAGTGGAAGAAGATGACTTTTATTTGCATACAAAAGCGAGCCTCCGCAGGCTGTTTGCGAATCTGAGAGAAAGCCTAGGAGGTTTTGAATCCTCGAAAACCAGTCGGGACTATGAATCAGTTTTAAAACCTTTGTTTCCACTTGAGGATTCCGTAGTCCTTTTTTTAAAAGAAATATCACCTGCGCTGGGTTTAAAAATACTAAATAAATAATTTATCATTAAAAGGTTTAATAGCTTGTATCGATAAAATCAACATCCGACTTGACTACATCACTAATTGAGTAGCGAAGAACTTTCGAGAACGTAATAGTAAATAGAATCTCCAATGCATGAGGTTGATTTTGACTACCCGTTCTACGAAATTATGAATGAATTGAAATAAATTAAGATTTATTACAAAACAATGAAAATCGTACCATCGTACAATACACCTCAATTTTAAATAATTTTTCTCCTACTATCATTTTTACACTCTAAAATGCATAGCTTCGGAAAAATGAATTTGTCGCGAGACTAGCAACTCGACGCGATGTTAAAACACGACTGGGATCAGTTAAGCATAACAATGCTTAATTGTGGCACGCATGCCACGCCTTCTTGCCATTTCCACTGTTCTTTCTGTTCCGAGTCCGCCACAGCCCGGTAAAGGTTGTAGCTGATTAGAGGAGCACAGCACAAAAATGTGCTTTCAAATATGGGCTTTAACTCGTAACATTTAGATGCATTTCATATTGACGGCATCAGATGACCGACAGCTCGCGGGCTCCTCGTTTGAAGCTTGTGGAAAGCCATTTTGACACTGTAAAATGCATCTAAAGATAACGAGTTAAAGCCCTTATTTTAATGCACATTTTGTTGCTGTGGTAGTGTGTTGGATTAATGCGCTAAGTTTTACGCTGTCATGGCTTTCTGCGGTTAAAAGCAGTTTAGTTCTTTCGCAATAACCGTCCCATATGGTCGCGCGCTGATATCATCAAAAATCCGCATTCGGCCCTGCTTTCTACCAAAAATATAGCTGTAGTGGTAATTGCATAAGTTCAATGACCAAACGAAATTACAAGAGCTTAAAAGTTTCATCTAATAGAGCTTTGTGAACCTAAAACCATAATGTGCTGTCTAATGTAGCAAATAGCTAACATTAATAACAAAAGTGAAGTACAAGCATTTCTCAACTCATTAACCGGGCCATAACACTCTAACAAGAGAAATGAGCCGAAATAAAATAGTTACAGTGGTATGTGCAAGCATTATGCGCCATTTGCTTAGAGCAATAAACCAGAACGGAGAAGTCACGCGCAACAATACATACCCAAAAAATTCTACCGCTTTCAGCGGGGGGTGAGGTAACACACATAGACTTTTCAATCACGTCGCTATAAACGCACACAACATTATTATCGCACACAATCTTAAACTACACGCACACAATCGCATACTCACACAGTCGCACACGTAATGATGTCTGTCAGTATACAACACAATTGCAGCAATAATTAAATATGCTAGTGCTTGACATTATCGATATTCGACTATCGATGAATTCTAAAGTTTACCAGGAACACTTGATTATTTTTACCCAATTGCCAAAAGAGCGGGGGGTAATAATTTTTGAATGTGTTTATGTATCATTCATTGGTTTCACCTGTCCAGCCGTTAAGACTTAACGGCTGGACAGACTTTAAATATAAGGAATCATTGGATTTCTCTTTATCTGTAGTCTCGAAAGCCATAATATTTTACTAATACATGTGTAGTAGAATTTCATTTCGTCATAAACAAAACAACCCATCAAGTAGGGTGTCAGAATAAAGGGTTTTAATAACGAATACACTACATGTATGTTTAAACGTAATTTTAAAAAGACAAATTGGAAAGTAAAATTCTACAGTTAGGTTTTCGTTTTCCTAACGTACATTGTTATTTGACAGGGGCTAATTAACTACGTATACAAAATTACTGCTTGACATTTTTTAAGCAATCTACTACTTGATGCCTATTTTAGAAAAAAACCTGAATATTGAGAAATCCTGTAAAAATACAGTGTCAGACAATCAGACACTACTGGATGCAGCAGCGTTGTCCTTTATGTGTATAACACATAAAGGACAACATGCTTTTATTTGGTATTTTGTGGTCGAATAAAGTTTACCTTAATAGCTATTTATTTGTTCTCCTCGTTTTATAAAGCTTGCTAAGCTATTCTAAGATAACCTCTCATTAGCTATTAAAATTAAAATTAATTAATATTAAAAGTAATATATTAGCTATTAGATGATTGTTAGGAATGCAAAGCAAACATAAGATACATATATGGTTTAGTTGGGATGGAGTCCTGTTTCAATCTTCTCTTGTTATTTGACTGTGTGATGAAAAAGGAAGTTATGAAATGTGCGGAGCAAATGGTGCTCGTTCGTTTAGGAGTCCATGGTTCATGGTTCCCACATGATTTAACCCACACAGATCGAATCCCAATATCCTTTGGAAATCTGTAAGAAAAAGAATAACGAAATTTTATAAGTGATTGATATTTTGTGGGATGATTGTACGAAACTGAACTACTTTGTCTAAAAGACAGGTCATAATATGATAATGTAGGTGATAGTGTTTAGATCTCGCCTACCCTTACAAAAGTAATTTATCATGGTATGTCTAAAAATATTTCTTATATTTCATAAAATATTTGTCTTATTTCAACCTAAATTTCTTGCAGGAAGTTTCAATTTCATAGGTAGATTCATTTCTCAAATTATCATCCATTAATAAAAATCACACTGTGTAAGAAAATGATATCGATATTCGCGATTGTGCTATCATTAAAAATTATAAATTAAAACAAAAAGAATATCGATATTTCTGATTGTGCAGTCCCATCACAAAATTTGTTGAGGTGCTGCCAGATTCTTTAAGTTGAAACTGATATTTTTTGGTAAAATGTCGACTGAAAATATAATTCAACTAGAAAGTGTAATAATAATCTAAAACATGCATAATAAATGAACTAATAAAAGTATTTTCTAAAAATCTTTGCTATTTTGAAATGTACCCATATAAATGCGGTGATATTGCAGTATTTCCCTAAAAATCACACGAATCTATAATAATCATTATTGGTTCATTACAATAGGAAAATTTTATTAATGATTGTAAAATAAAATATTCAGTTTTAGTGTTAACTCAACTACGAAACTTGCTCTAGAATATTACACTGTATAACTTACTGGCAACACCTTAATACAGACGAATATTTTTCTATTATTGCTAAATAAGTGCATTATTTAATTGTATTTGGACAAAATAATACTTACAGATGAAATGTAATATTATCCTCTTGAAGGTTTGAAGTTTCTGACCTATTTTTGCACCAAAAAACACTGCAACTCGGCATTTTCACCGGAGCTTCTTCTGCGCGCATTGCAATCCGACAACTGGCGGCCGACGCGCGGCAACTAGTTTTATATAACGGGTATGACCGCCGCTCTCGTACCTTTGGCAGAGGGGGTACGCCTATGAGTGTCGCCTCCGTTCTGGTTTAATGCTCTAAGGCCATTTGTTATGAACTTTTGACCACGCTTTTGGATAATGCCGACTAAAAATACATGAGCATCTGCACTCAGTCTTAATAAACATACCATCACGCATAAACCTTCTTGTGTAAAAAGGCCTACTATAAAATATCAGATTATCTAGAAGATAAAAAAGCTTGGGACGGGATTTGCTCCAACTCGAAAAATAACAACTAACAGGCTAAAGGTTTCTTTGTCGCTTCTTTACTTTAGTCTACATACGGAAGCGACTGAAATCAAAAATATCACTTTATTTCCGTGTCAGTGTTTAATTATTAAGAATTTGACCTTTTCTAATTGTAGGTACATTTATTGTATTTATTGAAATAAAAAGATTTTGACTTTGACTTTGAATTTGACTTTGACCATAAACGCAAACGTAGACAAAGTGAAGTTGATTGGACAATTTGAATCAGTTGTTTCATGTTGTTAGATAGGTGTGAAATTATAGTATCAAACATGAACCCCATTGTGGCGCTACAACATATTTTAAACTAGGTAAATCTTATTCTAGGATAAGCTAAGAAAACTTAATTTTTTATTATATATAACTTAAGTAAAACATTTGCAATTAACCCTTTTATGATCAAAGTATTGCTTTATGTTATAATAATAGAAATGAAATGAAATAGTTTATTAGACAATACAAGGCACACACATACAAAGTTAGGCACGTACAATAACTATAACTAAATTTACAATAAAACATACAATACAATACAAATACTCTTTATTGCACACCAAGATAGAGAACAACAGAACAGAAAACACAAACACAGAGAAAGTTGCACAGTGGGCGGCCTTATCGTTGAGAGCGATTTCTTCCAGGCAACCGTAATATAATAGGTAGATAGCACAGAGAGACCTACGGTCTACTACATAAAAAACACAAAACACAGGTAAACAGTGGGTACTAAGCAGCTCATCTGTGGGCATAATAGCATTTTTCTCATATGTATTCCTTGAGTTTTTTTTATAAAATTTTGAACCTCATCGAATGTTTTTAGAGCATTTACGCCTACCGCGCGATGTGTGTGGGACTGACTTCAAATAATTTGCGCGCAGTGTTTTAAAGTAGTATTAAAATATTTACAGAAAAATAATATCAACAAAAAATTAAATTTTTTTTTTGTATGATTTTAAAGAAGATGCTCTACTTTATTGGTAATCTATTGTTATGTTAAATTAAATAAGGTATATCGGTGAAAAATCATTTAAAATTCGCATTCGTAAAAGTCTTGATAAGTCAAAGTAAAAGTTTGTAAAAAGTTTTTATAACCTATAAAACTATTGTCTTATATACGAGCATGTTGTAACCAGAACGAAATACTTTCACTGCCGAGGTAAAAGGTATATTGTAGCTTGAGGTGTTGTGGCCACGAATTGTTATTTTTAGGGTTACGTACCCGAAGGGTGAAATCGGAACCCTATTACTAAGCCTCCGCTGTCCGTCCGTCCGTCCGTCAGTCTGTCACAGGGATCTGTCTCATGGACCGTAAAAGGTAGACAGTTGAAATTTTCAGAGAATACCAACCAATAATAAAAATAAAATAAATATCCAAATTAATGGTGGCTTCCATACAACAAACGTGTTTTTTTTTGCCTATTTTTGTTTTTCATTTGTGTCTCTTGAACCACAATAGTGACACATGAAACTTTTTATAAATAAGTAACACTTCAATTGTAATAACAAAAAAAACTAAAAACTTAATAAAATTATAATTTAAAGAGGTCTCCGAACAAGTGAAAATTTGATGTTTATTGAAAATGTTGCCTGATTTTTACGGTACGGAACCCTTTGTGTGCGAATCGACTCGCACTTGGCGGTTTATTTATTGGAATTAAAACACCGAAAGTTTTCACAAATTCGACATATTTTTTTGTAAGCACACTGTTTTCATGAGTTTTTGTTGGAGATAAACACTTGTACAGTATTTCTGAGCATGTACTATTACTTTATTATGTATAACTAATTACTATTTACCACGTTAAATCTTATTTTATTTATCGTTTGAAAATAATCTATTTTGTTGGATTGAACTCTCAATTCAATCACTCTTGTAGAGACAGAGACAGATTCCTCCAAAATCAAGAACGTGCGATTACCACGTATATAGCAGATCGCATTTTGTTTATTTCTTTCTGTATCATCCTTAGGTCCTGCAAAAAAAATTTAATGTCTTAAATGTCGGGACAATCAAAATTAAACAAGAAAACTGCCCTTGCAAATGGTAACGTGTTATGATTGCATAATATTCAAAAAGTTTCCTGTAGATTTGTTCTAAGGAGGGCTTATACCAGTTTCCCCCTTGAAAATTTTCCCTAAGGGCGGAAAACTGCTTTCATCGAAATCCAAGGGATCAATAATTTCTTTGTCCTCGGGATGAAAACAAAGCTATGGAGCGACCGCCACAACCAAAATGATGCCCAAATTATTTTAATTAGATTAGATTTATTAAAAGTTTTGTTTAGATTTTAATTTACGCAAAACAAAAGTGTGTTTCGCTGTTGAAACCTAGGAAAATGTCATTGTTTTGAACTTTTGAGCTGGGTTGTTTACTTTTTAATTAAAATTTGTGGGTAGGGTAGAGCTATGTTCCATTACATTTACAATGTAAATGGCGAGGTCTAGTCTAATTTCTACTATAACAACAAATCATTTTGAAACCAACAAAGTGTTCGATACTACGACACAGACACGACACGAGATAGATTTTGATTGTGTAAGGCCCAAGGACTAAGGTGTAAAAGTGTTGTGACGTGTTGCTATGTGTAAAAAGAACTGTTACGCAATGGCCATACAGTTATATAACAAACTTCCACTTGACATGAGAGAATTGACAGATAATTAGTTTAATCGTAAATTATATAACTGGCTTTGTGATAACTGTTTTTATAATATAAGTGATTATTTGAAATTTAAATGCGCATAATTTTTATTTTGACATTATAGTACTTACTTAATGTTATTTAATCTAATATTATTTATTTATAGTTCATTTGCACGACTCAAAGGTCAAATATAGTGAAACTCTATTGTAAAACCACTATTGCAAACCTATATTTGTGCAAATAAATGCTATTTCATTTCATTTCAAGGCCGCACACTTGTATTACGACAATTGTAGCGCCACATTTGTAACACGACACATTTATCGCCCCCGTATATTCTGCGCGCAAGCACGCACACCAAGGACACATTTGTAGCGGGTGTAGTTTGTACTTTTTGTCGCTCGCTACATGTGGCGCGGTATATATGACAAGGTACTAATTGTAGGGTCGGGGTAAGCTAATGTGGTGCCGGAGTGCGGCCTAAATTTGAGAATTTAATCGCTGCTGAATGACGCTATTCTGTACAATTACGTTTAGACAAGTATTAATAAATTATAATATTAATAAAAATAAGCAATATTTATAAATTTAAGCAATGCGTAACAGGTTGCTATATGGTGTTCAACAAGGTTAAATAATGTTTATCTTATTTGTTTCGTTACTATTTGTTTTTTTTTTTCAAGTAATTTGTGTTATTTTTTCTTAGTTAATAATTTTATTTTAAATAATGTATTGTAAAAATCTCGAGTTTTTTTTGGTAAATTTTATATTTTAGATTGCAACATTTTTTCATCACTTTTTATGTTTGCATATTTGGGTAAAATCTAGTTCGTAACTACATAGTACCTACTGTATTTTTATAATGATTTTACTCTGTTTTCTGAACTAATAAATAAATAAAATAAAACAAGTAAAATTTTGCTTCACAGGTCTGATATTAGTTTCAAACAGTGAATTACTTTGATATAATTATTTTGAACCATTGAGGACCCGCCCAACGCCCTTGTGGTTTCGCTTTCTGTTGATTTCATCCTCGAGGGCGCTACAGGTCTCAAGGGTTTTTTACCTTAGAGTAATAACTAAATGTATCCGTACCCTTTGCTAAAATGGAAGTCATGATGTCCCAGAACTCTCCAAAGTAAAACTAGCGGATTTCATTGGAATTTTTAAATTTTATTTTATTGACTTGTTAATTAATTATTAAAATCGTACTATAAAACTTTACACACCTTGATAGATTTATTGTAATTGGACATAATTAATATTAATAACTTTTACTCATACATAGCATGTCCAAACCCCACCTTCAAAGCCCTCTATGGCCACCGCATCCAAATTAGCAATTAGGCGGAACAATCGTAAGGGCCATCAAAGGCTAACCACAAAAAATTCGTCAAATTCTGCGGCGGTTGAGAGTGACAACTACGGCAGGTATAGGGCTTTGTCGAGAAACTGTGGAGTAGATGGACGATGCTTAAAGTTTGATAATTTTATATAAGTTACATCTGCCGAGATGCTGATTATTTCGACAACCTTCTTTGAGCAAAGTCGACCTTTCGGGCCTACTCGACCAGGCAGACAGTAATATTATTACTGTCCGCTATATGCGGTCTGTAATGTATATCAAATTCTATTTTGATTTGATAAGAGTTAGGTGCAAAATGGTTATATGAATACTGAGCAGTACAAGCTTCACTGTGTAACACCCCCCCTCTCAGAACTCTCCCCTCCTTTTTATTTTTGTACCGTAATCTATCTAATGTAAGTATTAACCTAAAGAATGCAGACTAGTGATTTAATGTGGCCAATGATCGTCTAGTTAGTGGTAGGACTCTTGTGTTGTGTAGTAGTAACTCAGTTTCTTTTAGAAGCTTTAGACAAACGAACTAACTCTATAAACTAACTAGTCCCTTATATTACTATGTTAACTACATCCTAAAATTATTATATTATGTTTCTGAATGAAAATAATATTCTTAGAGATAAATTCTAATCCTATATTCTAATTCTATAATAAGTCTTAAATAGAAATAGTAATAGGAAGATATTCCTAAAACTTAAGTCACCCAATCATAATTTAATTCCCTAGATTATAGTTGTATTATAAAACATAAGTCTCCCATATAAGCAGTCAGGTAAATAAACATTCAATCTCTTTCGCTCTGAGTCTATTATGGCAAAGGTACTTCAGACTTCTTTGATCTATGTAGTATATTATCATACATCTCTCCTTTTTCACAGTCGGGTTAATTCAATCTCTATCACACTGAATCTAATACGGCATAGGTGTGAGCCCCAATCCTCGCTCAGCACAATGACTTGCAGACCATAATTAAGGGGCAGTCTCTTCCGTATAGTAGGGTATGCTGGCTTTCCATACCATCTACTTGATGATAAAACCTTGGGATATCACATACAGTCATGTAAGGTACACATGTCTAGTATGTTAGAAAATAAGAGGACATTATCTTTTATCAACCCTATGTTATGTCAGTATGTAGGTTTAAATCCTCTATAGCCAGCCTAAATTGTCTGTCATAATTTAATTACATTCAGAGAGAATTTACTTTTGAGATATTTAAATGAAATCAATACATTCACTCCATCATCTTTCTTACAAAATTAGTCAGTGGTCCTCTAGTTTCCTGCCTACCTATCTCTGTCAATCAGTGAGGCATCGAATGATCCAATTTTTATGCGGAGTCAAACTCTACCATCAGCTGATAACAGAGCCTGACCCCTATTCCTCCACATATGGGAGTTAAGTCCATGAAGACAACAGCTTCAAATAGTGATATATTTCCAAATTTCAGGATATTTCGATGATAAAATTTTCAGATATAAAATAATGGTAAATAATGATTTATCTGACTGGGATACTCGTCTCCCGTAGCTTAAGAGGTTCTCTCACTTATTGAAGGCATACCTCGATGTCTTATGCACCAAGCTACTGTCAGACTAATCAAAACAGAGGGATCTACCTCTTACAGTGATAAAATATGATTGGTATAATAATCCTGAAAACAGAATACACTACTCAGTAAATTATATTCAATATAAGTAATAATTTAGCTTATAAAGGACCTTTTTCAGGTATAAAATAATGGTAAATAATGATTTATCTGACTGGGATACTCGTCTCCCGTAGCTTAAGAGGTTCTCTCACTTATTGAAGGTATACCTCGATGTCTTATGCACCAAGCTACTGTCAGACTAATCAATACCTACATAGAGGGATCTACCTCTTACAGTGATGTTATTACTTATATGATAAAATATGATTGGTATAATAGTCCTGAAAACAGAATACCCTACTCAGTGTACCTATCCTAACCTATTTCTAGTTATGGTGTTGTATAGCAATACTGGAAGTCAGTACTTCCCATTTACATTTAAACGTGTGGTGTGTAATGTAGACAGGCGGGGTGCAATGCCTTGTCTCTAACTAACATTCACTGGGAATACGGGGTTGTAAGGCCCGATTTTGTCCTAAACTATAACAGTGTGCGTGCCCTCTGATACTGGCTCGCGAGCCTGGGGTGTTTCAGAGCGACCTAACAGAGAATAAAGGTGTGTATATTATAAATATATATATAAAAGACCGACACAACTGATGAAGCCCCTCTACGAGGCCTCGGGGTCAGTTCGTCGGAGAGCATCTCGAGCCCAATGCAAGGGAAAACTCGAGCTGAACCCGCTCCAAAGGTTATTCAGTCCTGCCTAGTCTACCTACAAGATGGATATGTATTAACGGCCACTTACTAAACCGCAACACACAACCAAAGTAAAACTTTGGATTTCCTAAGCACAGGGGGTTATCTAGCTAAATTTTGGTAAAGTTACAACCTACACAGATTTTTATAAACCCAAGATTTTAAACTAATTTTACAAGCCTACTTCCCACAAGAACATTGCACAAGTTGATCTCCAACAATTAAAGTCCTCACAATTCTAATGAACGAACAGCAAGAACCCAATTCATCAAAGATCTCATCATACAATGTTTGAAATTGAAACCCAGCAACATAACGAATTTACTTTAAGTATTGTCATCCGGACAAACAAACAAGTTTTATTATCAAATCTATGCAAAAACGGGTAACGCCGCAGTTCAACCTACTTATTTAAATCCTTTGAACGACTGATCCTGAGCCCTGTAACGCTCCTTTATTTATACAAATAACCCCTTCCAGTAGTATTTTGCCGGTCAGACATCTGAGAGACATTCCCACGGACAAATTGCGGACATCCAGATTAGTTAATAGTTTAGTTGGACAAATTGCAGACACTCAAGACAATTTATATACCTAAACTGATGTTTTTACACACGGGGATTCCCATATTTTGTTATTCAAGAGATTGCCCTGTTTCCCTGAGATTATTTATTTATCGATGATTTTATGACTTTTATCGACTTATAAAAGTAAAATTGTAAGTAACATCCTAACTGAAATTTAGTTAATCTCCTTCCTTCATCTCTTCTGACTGAGAAACTACAGAATTTTTAATGAAATACTTTCAGTACTAAATTTACATCTACCTTGACCATAATTTAAAACATTTGCATAAATGATAACACAAATAGTTAAGTACTAGAAAATAAAGTTTAAAAGCAATCCTTGTAAAATGATAACCATGACAACAGTCAGTTTTAATATGAAATCATCGATACCTACATCCCACTTAAATTAAATCTTCGGCATCACTATCGAAAACTTTCCATGGTGAGACTGTGAGACGTGCATAAAACCGGTTTTTTGTTTACCAACCTCAGTGTTGCCAAATGTATCAGATAATGGTTAATTGTTTTTATATTTGCGATCAACGAGGCAGGTTGGAGTCCTGGCTTGTTACATTCGACCCCAAATATTTATGCAGGTGATTATTTGATAACCGAAATAAAAATTTCCTAATAATTCAAAACTTTGCAAATATAAATTATTATTATCATTGTTTGAATGAACTTGATTATTAATCTTTTATAATTTAAATATCTTACAATATTGAATTTACTGAACTCTTAGTCTGTTGAATCTTGAAATCTCACACATTTTACTGTGTTGTGTATTTATACCAGATCTGAAATGTTTGCAAAATGGTTTTATACCAGGTTCTTAATTAGAATGACTATTAAATCAATATTATTTTACCAAGCCATTCGACAGAGTAAGAACAACTAACAGCGGAACCTTGTTTGTGAGACAAGATCATCCCTAATGGAACAACAGCCAGCTATTTCTTAGAGATCTATGCGTTCTCACATGAAACTCAAGCTGAAGCCTGATCAATTGTTCGTTACCTGCATATTAAATAGACTGATAACGCAACATTGATTTATTCCCAAACCCAGTCTAATTTGAATCCCTTTTCAGTTCTGGAGTGTGTATAGTGTGCTTAGTCATATCCTATCATGTATAGTGTGAGATTCTATGAAGTCAGACAATGCTGTAATTCAGAACTCAGATTCATTTCATAATCTGAAAAGTCCTTTTAACCTAACACCAGAATTATTCCTTCATAGAATCTATTTATGTATGCGCATGCGATTCAAGACTCAACAAACCGTCGCAGACTCTGAAATAAGATAATTCACTTGGGCCCTGCAATCAGGATCGGAAGGATCTGTAACACTCACTCAATCATCTTTCTTACAAACATCCACTTCAGTCATTCTCCCAGCAAATTAGCAAACCGCATTTGAACCTGTGACACAGAGTTTCTATCAATGATTTTGTAATATAACAAATACAAAATATTTTTTGTCATTTCCAAAACACGAAGTTTTGTTTACTCATTTTCACAATCTTGATCTTGACATTGACATTGACTATTAAATTTGTTGTCATTTTCCGATCTTGAATGTACGAAATCTACAATAATGAAATAAGAAGTTGAAGTTGAAATCGGTTGGATACTCTATGACCTAACCCTTGAATGAACGAAATGAAGCAATAAGTAGGTACATAATAATGTCTGTTATTTCCTTTTTGTTATTCCAGGAATTTTATTTTTTTATTTTTTTTCAAAGATTATTGGTCCACGCTGTCAAAGGACCCCACCTCACAAACCTCAATGACATAGACAGCCGAAACCCTCCCTAGCCAAGCAACAACTCAACCGCAATAAACAAATTTCAAACCATTAACAAAACTGTGACCTCAATGATGTATACAGTGTAAGTCCCCACAAAGCGCAAACACCAAAATGGGCGAAAATACACTCAACTTCATCGACGCAAAAAAAATTAGAAAACTTCCAAAAAACACATCTATCCCTCTATGGACCCTCCAATATTCCCTACAACCACCGTCCACCCAATGCAAACAAACTGCCACTACCTCCGAATCAAGAATCGCACCTCTACGAATCAAAACCAACTACGATCTCCAATGATAGGCCGCCCCTACAAACCAAAAATGCCTCAAAAAAACACACACCACAAATCAACAAAAAAATGATATCGGAAGAAAAACTGCCCACTGCCCTATCATTCCTACAACAATCAACAAACTTCCAAACAAAACATCCCACAAACCCCCCGCCATTGCCACCCCATGCCATTCCACCCCGCATCAGCCTCACAATAGTAAAATAACCAAGCCAACAACTCAAACACACCAGTTGAAAACGCCGTGTTCAAGCCATCGGCCCGGCCCTTCCACCACTACAAAGCCAACACGATGCAGAACAACGCGAAACAACAACAACACAGGGTTCGTAGGACGCCCCATCTAGAAATTCGTTACTTCCTATAAAAAAAGACCAAACAATAGTAAGTCTCTCCCCCAACATAACCCATTCACCAATCCACGGCGTGCACCCTTCGAAGCACCCCCGGCCCACAAGTACGGCCCACCACCAAAGACCACAACCAACCCCGATCCACAGAGACGACTCCCAGCTCAAAAGTCTCAACTGCCCGCCTAAACCGGGTAGACAGCGGCTACAAAAAACATCAAAAAGTCCACAAAAAAAACAATACATTTCTCAGAACCCCTCCAATTCCCCTCCCGCCGACAAAACCGAGCACATCCCCACCCACCCCAATATGCGCACCCTATAAAGACTCACACTGTATTATTATGGTCTATGAATGCAAAAGCCCGATACTCCTCAAAACAGTTGTCCGACTCTCCCGATACGAAACCCCTCCCGTGTCCTCCCCCCTGCGAGCTCACACTTGGCAGTTTGTAAATTTTTTAGGTCCTCTACAAGGTGCAGAGTTAATTACACTGGCTGTGCGCGTAAATGATTTCCTTCGTCCGAGGAAAAGTTTGACACTGACAGATTCACAACAAATAGCAAGCGCAGCCGTGTGCAAGAAGTTGAAGTGTTTTGATTTTATCGATTTATTGTAAAGCCGGTTTCTTTTCTGCATTCCTAACTAAAAAGACTGCGTTTGACTACGTACGAGTTCCGAGTATTGTTCTGTGTCCGTTAGTAACCTGCCTGAGTGAATTAAATTGACTATTCAAGCAAGACCCTCGCTACCTTCCTTTTCATAATGGATAAACTGACGGTTTTCCACAAAATGAAACCTAGCATAAACTATGTTATTACCATGTAAGTAGTACCTACATTATTTTTTTCTTTTAATCATGTTGTTTCCTACCACATAGATACAAACAAATCCGCATATCAATCTTACCCATAAACTAACCTCATTTTTGCTAAATAATTGATGCAACTCCACTAATGCTAAATTTAATTTTAATTCTCTATTTCAGATATCCAATGAATGCATTCTACAATCTCCTGTCCAGTCGTTTATGTAAATGCGGATTCTAGCCTATTTGAGAAACCCTAACGCAAATGTCGATCAGTGCCTCTGTGTAGAAGCGGTGCCACGTTGGCACGCCCCTGGGTCCACCACCAAGGCTGGGCAGTGAATGCGTTAACCTTACTTAATCAAACATCCTCCCTAAATAAGTAATTTTACATAGCCTACTCGTAGCTTCGCTCGCCTTTCTCTTAGATTTAATTAATTTTCTTCTTTCCCTAGACTACTTATTAGTTTCTACTATGACTAGGCTCCTTCAAGTCTATTTTTTTTCAATTGTGTTTCGAATGATGACCTAATTATATTCTCTTTTGTGAGATGCTGTTTACTGCCTGCCTCATCATCATCATCATCATCATCAACACTGCCATCATCAACACTGCCATCATCAATACTGCCATCTACGCTGAATACTCCCAGTAGTCCAAGAAGCACTCCAATTGATAGCCAGTACTAGCACTAGTTATTAAATTATTTAGTCCACGACCCCATGATAGAGAGCCTTGAAGACTAGTTGCATTATCAACCTAGAATCTTAATCTTAATTTCTCTACCTAACCCTTATAATATTTAAAAGAAGCGAGCAATGTTTTAGAGTACTGACTTACATCTAAGATTATATATATATTAAAGCGACCCCCAGACTTGTCGATTCTTGCCTACCCATCTTATTATAAATTTTCGTTTGTCTTTAGCTTCTTTCCATTTCACATGCAGCAAATTGTGCGGATCTAACCCGCACTAGAACTACCCTAACTTAATTAAACTAATAGTTTTTCTAGATTCTACTTAACTTTTAAATTCTATACGACCCCCATTCTCATAACATAAAACTAATTATCTAAATAGCTATATCCTGGGAACGGCCTCTGAATTGTAACACCCCCCCTCTCAGAACTCTCCCCTCCTTTTTATTTTTGTACCGTAATCTATCTAATGTAAGTATTAACCTAAAGAATGCAGACTAGTGATTTAATGTGGCCAATGATCGTCTAGTTAGTGGTAGGACTCTTGTGTTGTGTAGTAGTAACTCAGTTTCTTTTAGAAGCTTTAGACAAACGAACTAACTCTATAAACTAACTAGTCCCTTATATTACTATGTTAACTACATCCTAAAATTATTATATTATGTTTCTGAATGAAAATAATATTCTTAGAGATAAATTCTAATCCTATATTCTAATTCTATAATAAGTCTTAAATAGAAATAGTAATAGGAAGATATTCCTAAAACTTAAGTCACCCAATCATAATTTAATTCCCTAGATTATAGTTGTATTATAAAACATAAGTCTCCCATATAAGCAGTCAGGTAAATAAACATTCAATCTCTTTCGCTCTGAGTCTATTATGGCAAAGGTACTTCAGACTTCTTTGATCTATGTAGTATATTATCATACATCTCTCCTTTTTCACAGTCGGGTTAATTCAATCTCTATCACACTGAATCTAATACGGCATAGGTGTGAGCCCCAATCCTCGCTCAGCACAATGACTTGCAGACCATAATTAAGGGGCAGTCTCTTCCGTATAGTAGGGTATGCTGGCTTTCCATACCATCTACTTGATGATAAAACCTTGGGATATCACATACAGTCATGTAAGGTACACATGTCTAGTATGTTAGAAAATAAGAGGACATTATCTTTTATCAACCCTATGTTATGTCAGTATGTAGGTTTAAATCCTCTATAGCCAGCCTAAATTGTCTGTCATAATTTAATTACATTCAGAGAGAATTTACTTTTGAGATATTTAAATGAAATCAATACATTCACTCCATCATCTTTCTTACAAAATTAGTCAGTGGTCCTCTAGTTTCCTGCCTACCTATCTCTGTCAATCAGTGAGGCATCGAATGATCCAATTTTTATGCGGAGTCAAACTCTACCATCAGCTGATAACAGAGCCTGACCCCTATTCCTCCACATATGGGAGTTAAGTCCATGAAGACAACAGCTTCAAATAGTGATATATTTCCAAATTTCAGGATATTTCGATGATAAAATTTTCAGATATAAAATAATGGTAAATAATGATTTATCTGACTGGGATACTCGTCTCCCGTAGCTTAAGAGGTTCTCTCACTTATTGAAGGCATACCTCGATGTCTTATGCACCAAGCTACTGTCAGACTAATCAAAACAGAGGGATCTACCTCTTACAGTGATAAAATATGATTGGTATAATAATCCTGAAAACAGAATACACTACTCAGTAAATTATATTCAATATAAGTAATAATTTAGCTTATAAAGGACCTTTTTCAGGTATAAAATAATGGTAAATAATGATTTATCTGACTGGGATACTCGTCTCCCGTAGCTTAAGAGGTTCTCTCACTTATTGAAGGTATACCTCGATGTCTTATGCACCAAGCTACTGTCAGACTAATCAATACCTACATAGAGGGATCTACCTCTTACAGTGATGTTATTACTTATATGATAAAATATGATTGGTATAATAGTCCTGAAAACAGAATACCCTACTCAGTGTACCTATCCTAACCTATTTCTAGTTATGGTGTTGTATAGCAATACTGGAAGTCAGTACTTCCCATTTACATTTAAACGTGTGGTGTGTAATGTAGACAGGCGGGGTGCAATGCCTTGTCTCTAACTAACATTCACTGGGAATACGGGGTTGTAAGGCCCGATTTTGTCCTAAACTATAACAGTGTGCGTGCCCTCTGATACTGGCTCGCGAGCCTGGGGTGTTTCAGAGCGACCTAACAGAGAATAAAGGTGTGTATATTATAAATATATATATAAAAGACCGACACAACTGATGAAGCCCCTCTACGAGGCCTCGGGGTCAGTTCGTCGGAGAGCATCTCGAGCCCAATGCAAGGGAAAACTCGAGCTGAACCCGCTCCAAAGGTTATTCAGTCCTGCCTAGTCTACCTACAAGATGGATATGTATTAACGGCCACTTACTAAACCGCAACACACAACCAAAGTAAAACTTTGGATTTCCTAAGCACAGGGGGTTATCTAGCTAAATTTTGGTAAAGTTACAACCTACACAGATTTTTATAAACCCAAGATTTTAAACTAATTTTACAAGCCTACTTCCCACAAGAACATTGCACAAGTTGATCTCCAACAATTAAAGTCCTCACAATTCTAATGAACGAACAGCAAGAACCCAATTCATCAAAGATCTCATCATACAATGTTTGAAATTGAAACCCAGCAACATAACGAATTTACTTTAAGTATTGTCATCCGGACAAACAAACAAGTTTTATTATCAAATCTATGCAAAAACGGGTAACGCCGCAGTTCAACCTACTTATTTAAATCCTTTGAACGACTGATCCTGAGCCCTGTAACGCTCCTTTATTTATACAAATAACCCCTTCCAGTAGTATTTTGCCGGTCAGACATCTGAGAGACATTCCCACGGACAAATTGCGGACATCCAGATTAGTTAATAGTTTAGTTGGACAAATTGCAGACACTCAAGACAATTTATATACCTAAACTGATGTTTTTACACACGGGGATTCCCATATTTTGTTATTCAAGAGATTGCCCTGTTTCCCTGAGATTATTTATTTATCGATGATTTTTTGACTTTTATCGACTTATAAAAGTAAAATTGTAAGTAACATCCTAACTGAAATTTAGTTAATCTCCTTCCTTCATCTCTTCTGACTGAGAAACTACAGAATTTTTAATGAAATACTTTCAGTACTAAATTTACATCTACCTTGACCATAATTTAAAACATTTGCATAAATGATAACACAAATAGTTAAGTACTAGAAAATAAAGTTTAAAAGCAATCCTTGTAAAATGATAACCATGACAACAGTCAGTTTTAATATGAAATCATCGATACCTACATCCCACTTAAATTAAATCTTCGGCATCACTATCGAAAACTTTCCATGGTGAGACTGTGAGACGTGCATAAAACCGGTTTTTTGTTTACCAACCTCAGTGTTGCCAAATGTATCAGATAATGGTTAATTGTTTTTATATTTGCGATCAACGAGGCAGGTTGGAGTCCTGGCTTGTTACAACTGACTGGTTAGAATAAAATAAACGACCAAGTGCGAGTCGACTCGCACACAAAGGGCTTCGAACCGTCAAAATCAGGCAACTTTTTCAAAGAATATCATGTTTTCACTTGTTCGGAGACCCCTTTAAATTTTCAACTCTATTTTATTTTTAGGATTATTTTACTATTACAGTTGAAGTGTTACTTAATTATAGAAAGTTTCATGTGTCTACCTATTGTAAATCAAGAGATATAGCCTTGATAAATTTAGAGCAAAAATAGCCAAAAATATCACGTTTTGATGTATGGTCCCCTTTAATTTTTGATATTTATTTTATTTTAATTTTTATAGCGGCAAGAGACCCTTTAATTTTTGATATTTATTTTATTTTAATTTATAAAGCGACACATTATCTGAAAATTTCAACTGTCTACCTAGCCACGTGACAGATGGACGGACGGACGGACGGACAGCGGAGGCTTAGTAATAGGGTTCCGTTTTCACCCTTCGGGTACGGAACCCTAAAAAGAAAATGCGAGAAACTGACCAAAGAGCATCGCGGTGAAAATTTTCGTAAAAAATTGTGAAAATTAACTTTACTCTTCAAGCACGCTTCAACTTTTAAATTACTCGCATTGTTTTAGTAAAGCACTTTACAAGCCTCGGTCCGCAATGACTGCCCTGCTGGCCACGATAAGCTGGCCTTAAGCTAAGCTTGCTATGGTCTCGGCCTCCAAGCTTGGTCATCATTGCAGCCCTTGCTTGCCGCGCTATAAAGGCCTCGACCATCGGTCTCGGCCTTCATTTCAGCTTGGCCATCAAGGGCTGCAATGCTGACCGCGCTGTGATGGCCTGGACCTGCGCTACGCTTTGCTTTAAGCCATCTTCAGCCGCGGCCAGCAACCCCCCCTTTTTATATATTTCTAGCAACTTGAACTAACGTTGAAAAGGGTAAGATTTTACCATTGTGTAGATTTTCTTCTTCTCATATTTCAATGCAAATCATCGTTCCCTAAAATATCCTTATAGCACGGGTCTCATAGACATTTACCGCAAGTTTAGCCGTTTGGATAAGACATAATATCGAGAATTAGATTATTCTTTTTTGTGGTTTGATTTTTCATTAATTTTACTACTCCAAGAATGAAGGGTACTCGGCTGACCTACGTCACGAAACCGCTACAGTCAACAGTACAATAATGAGGCGGTTTCAAAAACCGAATTTTATATTAGTACAAAAGTCTCTTAAGTTTGTTAAATTTTAGGAAAAGGGAACATTGCAGAACAATCACACGTGTGCTATATATTCTTGGGTTACTAGGTTGATTAATTGTATCTTAAGTGCCATCTTCAACTGAATAAATCCCTTGAGGTAATTGATTCCACATTTAGTTACATTGTCATTAAAGAATATTATGATTTATTCCAATATAAGTTCATTATTATGGTCGACATTGACACAAAACTTAGCTTGGCCTGACTTGGGTCGTTCTAAGAGTGACTTAGTAAAAGAAACCTCTGCTCTCGCCCCGGTATAGGTAGGTAATATTTATTCTCTTTTGTTTCATGTTTCCCATATCATATGCGATTCTTGTGTTTATATGTATCTGATTTAACTTTTTTAACTGGCCTAACGTAAGATATTGGATGTTTAAATGATAGATAAGCATAACTTGCTATTGAAAAGGCGCTAGGCACAAGGGGCTTTTGAACGGCTTAAGCGTCAATGAATGTGTAGAGTAGAATCCACACGCTAACGAAGTAGCGGGTAAATAATAATAAGCTGGACAATCCACACAGTATCATTTAGCCCCAAGCTAAGCAGAGCTTGTGTTATGGGTACCAGATAACAGTAATAAGTACAGTTATACCACAGTACACTACATAGATAAATATTTTTTTATCATACACAGAAAACAACGAGAACACCCTGACAGTATCTCAATATCTGCAGATCGTACAAATCTGCGTTGCAGGTGACCCTTTGCCTGCTGCGCCTCTGAGGTCGTCAAAAGCGACTTGCATACTCAGAAAATAATGATTGCTTGTATCCACAGAAACCAATGTTTGCTTGCCAGTATCGCTAACAGGACTACTATACCCAGTCTGAGTCGATTCGCTAGAATTCAGCATTTCCATGGTAATTCCCTTGGCAGCCAGCGCACCATCTGGTCACATTTGGCAGCATATCAAAGTGCATCAATGCAATGCGTTCCGGGCTTTTAGCTTTTAAATAAATAGCTTATGTTTGTGCTTCTATTAGTTTATTTGTTGAATGCGTTCAGCGGTACCGTTTTAACGAAATAGGCGAACCTAGCAGCTAAAACCCGTGGTAAAAAGCTCAAATTACATAAATTTCAACATTTTTTCTTTGGTTCCTAGAATGTGAAAACACGATTGCAAAAAAAAATACGATAAAAAAGAATCATGAAAGTGACTCTGACTGTTTCGCACATAATTTGGACGAGATCTCAGGAACCCTGCGGTCTTTTGAAATAATTTATGTTTTGATTCGTAGGTTATAACTAATTATTAGTAGTTTTCTTGTTAATAAGCAAAAAATTTAGTGTCGCGCTTACGCCGCTCCAAAAACGTATGCTCTGTCCCGCTCCTATGAACGGAAATCCTATGCCTATCCTTTTCATAAAATGCCGCGGGTTGCGCCCTCTCAAAAAAGTTTAGGTTATCTTTTGGTTCTTCTCTTCCCGTTGCAGACAGTTCTTATTTGGCAATTAATTATTTCTTTGCTAGCTCGCTGATAAATGGATGTCGCAGCCGCGCGGCCGCGCCGAATCGTAGAATGAGCCCGTTTGTAGAATGACTAGGCAGATCGCAACACGGCGCAATTCAATTGTTGCCTTTGCGGTTTGTTGAACGATCAACGTTCAACAATATGTCAAATTGTCACTTAGCCATCTCGTCGAATGAAATTAATAAGGTAGGAATTCAGGAAGGAAGGTAGAAACAAAAAATCAGCGTTCGGTTTGCAATCGCTTAGCTATTCTTCAAACGGGCTTATTTTACGCTCCGACGGCGACATGGATACAATCGCAAAATTAAATCCTGACGCATTGCCGAGATGTCTACTTACTTTACCGGCAAACATACCTACCTTTTGAGTTTTGAACCGAGTTCATTATCACCAAACAGCAATGCTGAGTACATTGCTGTTGGGTGATGATTATTTGCCGTAAGCGTAAATCTCTCTGTCGAAAGAAAGATTTGACGCAGATGAGTCAAGGTAAAAAAGCTATCAACAACTTTCAAACAATCTTTCATACACGTGTGAATGATTGTGATGTTGCCGGTGATGTTAAAGTCACGTATTCCCATCTGTAAGACCGAAAAAGGCTTTCAACAGGCTCTTGTTTACGGCGTTTTCTGAGTGTCAGTACATACGAGCTATCAAGTGCTTCGGAGAACCGTTATAAATCACACACCACAGATGATGTTCACTTAGCTGGAGTAGAGGTTCACTGAAAAAACTTGTTGTCCAGCTCTAGACAGGAGACATATTCAAGAGCGTCTGTAGTCACGTCAGCGATACACACGGTATGCGAGTTTGCAGTAGAATGAAATTGACGAATATGCTGTAAAAAATTAAAAACTTCAAGGCTTGACGAGAACGCAGCCTTGACCAGTTATGTCGTGAGTCGCTGTGATCCTGGCTGCTGTAATCATGGTCCAGTCTGTGACCACTTAGGTCCGGACAGTACCTACCACATCAGCCGCATCCATTCTGGATCTCAGCACTTCATGCTCTGGTATAAAAACCATAATGTACTGCGATGAAATTGGAAAAATACTGGTTTGTTCTTAAATATGTACTATGAATAAGATTTTATTATGAAACTGTAAAATTTACATACCGCAAATATATCGAATACCGCGTAGCGTAGGTATAAATATCCTATCTTTATTAACAAAGAAAATTACAGTCAAATAAACGAAACAAATTAGAACTAGTTTTTACAATTGAAACAATTGAGCTAACTGCAGACTAATGCAAACAATCTTGGGGACGCTTCCGACTGGTATTGATATGGCTCAGATGAATATACATATATTGTACCTTAAAGATACGGCCAACCGAAAACTACTTCTGTTATTTGTTTGCAAAATCTATTCTTAATTTTTTCTTACTTACGTTAGCGTTATTTGTGACATAGCCCTCACAAAGACGCCGTGAAGAGGGCGCTGCTATAATTTACGAGGCTCTACTAATAGCGAAGGGCTTTACTACCTAACCCATCATAAAGTTGCAGGTGCTGTGTCTGTTATTGGCGAAGTTGGGGCGTGATTAACATAGATCTAAGTAAAATCTGTAGATATGATACGTTCTCTCAGCGTTTACTCAACAACTGGCTTGTGTTACAACTACACGCAAACACTCGCTCATGGTTATATTTCCAATCTCGTGCAATATTCATAATGAACAAACACGAGGTCATTGATGTAGTGTTTTAGTCAATAAATCATACTAAAGTACGTCGTAGCAAACACGTGATAGATTTTCTAAGCTCTACTTATTAAAAGAAGATATAAAATCATAGGAAAGTCAGATTGTAACTACCTAAGTATACATTTTCATTAGAATGTCTCTAAAAATCTTAAGAGGGTACATAGTTATTATGGAAAGTAATGAAAACAATCACAACTTTATAATATAATATTTTTATGTTCAACAAAATAACCAGGTAGAACACAAATTATAAACAGAAATAAACAGGTTTAGGAACTCAAAATTATTAGAAATATTTATAAATATGAACAATACTTAGCTTTTAGTTTTGTCTGGCTCGGCTGCTGATCGAAAAGTGGTATTGCCGCCTCTTTTGGACCTTATATAGGCATCGTAAAAATAAACCTGCCCTGAGCGACCGCTCGCACCACTCTGGTTGGCGCGGAGAGTCGTTACAACAATTTATTTGGTTACTTATAACGAAAAAATACTTTCAGAACAAATGATACCAAGAATTGTAAAAATAATATTCCAAGTATTTTAAATATCTTGTGACAATAAACAAATAATAAACTCAAAAGAATTATTGACGCTTATCAAAGCTATGTGCTAATGATTTTATTACATTAAAATACCTATGAAATAGGCAATCTAAAATCCGAAAACTATCTTAGATAACATTTTCACATTTTTTTACCATAATTTTCTATATTAGTCTGTTAAGCGCGTAACATGAATTCCGCGCCGGTTCGACTATGACTGAGGTGGGTGGATCTAATTGCATATGATATGAGAAGCTAGTACCGCATCTCCCCGTTTTTACTAAGATCGATGGTGATTAACATTCTAATATTATAGAGGTGACATGTTGAATATGAATGTGTTGAGTTATTATCAGGTACTTACTAGATTAGCGAAGACACTTACGCCATTTTGTTTTTTAATTTAACCAACATACCTATATTTTATTATGAGTACCTACGTTCTAAGGATAGAAATCTGTAGAACAGGTGGGTGAGTCTATTTGACGTTAGTAACGAGACGTGATCGTGACGTCTCCTTTTAGTATGGGATTTGCGTAGGTCCCTGCCCGCACGATAGAGGCACTATACCAAATTATATGGAAAAGGAAACGTCACGGTCACGTCTCACGTCAAATAGACTCACCCCTCAGCCACAGTGCGCGGTTGTATAAAGCTGTGCCCTAAAATAAAACGATGCTGATAATGAGCACGAGCTTGAAAAACAGATATTATTTTATTGATATTTATTTGGTTGCTACCTAAATACCTAACAAATATAATTTTGTAAGATATTTAACAATCTTTGACGATTTATTAACAAAGAAAATTACATGATACAACAAACAACAGAATTACATCAAGTATTTACACATTTCTATTTCCTAAAAATCTAAGCCGTCACCAAAAGGCCCCCAACCTAATAGGAAGAGTGGCCTGGTGCCGCACTCTCATCTAAAGTTATTATTAAATAATAATCTTTTAGATTCTTTGCAGGCCGAATTTCTTGTTTTCGTATTACTATAATACTCATAGCAAACTGTAGATGCCGTGTGGCCTGGTGCCACGCTCTCTTATCTAAAGGTATATTAAATAATAATCTTTTAGATTATTTGCAGGCCGAATTTCTTGTTTTCGTATTACTATAATACTCATTCAGCATGCTCATAGGAAACTGTAGATGCCGTGTGGCCTGGTGCCACGCTGTCTCATCTAAAGGTATATTAAATAATAATCTTTTAGATTATTTGCAGGCTGAATTTCTTGTTTTCGTATTACTATAATACTCATTCAGCATGCTCATAGCAAACTGTAAATGCCACCTACCTACTGACTTCATCAGCAAACATACAGTCCACTGCTGACTGATACACGGGCTGAGTTGGAGGGGTCTATTCTTACGCCACGTTGAGTACCTACTCCCTTAGGCATACTTAATAGCAAACTGTATTAGCCATTTACACTGTAAATTATACCTACGAGTACCTACATTGACTTAGATTGGTCTTCGCAATAAAAGCTCTTAATACCTCCGAGGTATTCCCTAACGACATCGTAAACTGAACTCGATACAATGTACCAAACGGAAGGTCATAAACTGTTATCGTACTGATAAATGTAGCTGTTGAAATGTTGTATTCATGAAATGTTTGAATGGTTTAATCTGTGAACTGTAAATGGTCGGTGTAAGTCGTAAATGTGTGGAAGCTTGTACCAATCAGTAATTAAATAGTACATTCAAAATTTTAAGTGGAGTTATGTGTGTAAATCAAGGTTTCGTGATGTTTTAAATTTTTTTTTTTATTTGTTTAAATTTATTTAATTTTATTTTAACCTGTCGGATATGATGACATCGTATTGTATACAATAGCGAGCCCACGCAAGCAGTACTCGAATGAAGTTGAACTAGAATATAAAAAAATAAAACAAAAATAATGCTGGACAATTTCCACAGCATTATCTAGCCCCAAGCTAAGCAGAGCTTGTGTTATGGGTACTAGATAACAGTAACTGATGTACATAAGAATTGTCTTATATCTTATCTTATAAAAAATATATATCTATAAAACGTCAATACGTTACATAGATAGATATTTTTTATTATCTACATAGAAAATACCCAGAACACCCGGAACAAATACCTGCAGATCGTACAAATAGTTGTTTCAAGGCGGGAATCGAACCCGCAACCTCCTGGGTTTCGCAATCATAGAAGCGGGACAGAGCATACGTTTTCGGAACGGCCGGCGTAAGCGCACAAATAAAGTTTTTACTTATTTACATGAAAACTAAAAAAGAAACTACCTACGAATCAAAACGTAAGTAATTTCAATAGACCGCAGGGTTCCTACATCTCGACCAAATTATAACAATGAAACAGTGCACTTTCATGGTTATTTTATCAAATGAAATTTCTCTATTCGAAAAATTACCCATCCCCCGCTATCCCCGAAGTTTGAAGAGCGATCCATTTGAAATGTATGTAGCGTTAGTAGATATGGGTCTATATTTTACAGGAAATAGGCGAATAAGTAATAATCCACAATGCATAGAGAAATCAGTAATTTTCTTCAGTAACACTGAACAGCATGAGAAATCGTGTTTTAGGTCCATTACTTACAGCACGATTTTCTATAATTAATGAATAATTCAAGCTCAACGCTGCAGAGAGAAGCAATTTATTTGAAAAATAACCCGCGCAGGTGAACGCGATGTATCTCTGGAGGTGTTGATTGTACAAGGGTGTGGAAAAGTGTTTACAAATAAATATTTGTAGTCAGCGCGATCATAGTGGGGCGGAATCTAGTACTAGTGTTATAAAAAAAAAGTCATTTACAACGGGATATTAACCATGATTTGAGTTTTGAGCTTTCCAATATTTCGGCACAGTTTCATGTGCCATAACTATTATTATGTATTATTCGTTGATCAAAATAACCATTTAAAAGATTTAGTATTGTTAAATCTGTGTCAGAGTATATATTTTACGTCATGTTTCAATTAAACAAAACTTCTTCTATTTTCGGCCAACACTGGAAGACTTCAAGGCAACATTAAATAGTTGTCTTCTAGACCTTCGCGATACTTCGTCGGTCACAACATCGTCACTTATTAGGTGAGATTCTGGTCAAACAAAGATCTACACACGATACAAAAAAACTTAGTTTTTAGTATTTTATAAATCTTCAAAGCCTTCTAAATAAGGCCTTATAAAGCCTTCAAAATGCGTTTGAGTAAACAAAAGCAAAATTATTATTTCACTTTAGTTTACGATTAAGTTAGTTTGGAATAAACTCAGATAAGACACCAGTAAAATATGACTGTGTGAGAAAGGACTAGAAGTGAATGACACGAAACATTGAAAAGAAAGTGTGTATGTTCCCGATGTAAAATTTACCTAATTGTACATCTGGAACATAATAAAGACAAACTTATAAATAAAACTTACCTATTGCTGAACTGTACAAAACCTTTGCCAAAAGGATAAAATAAAACGAAACAAAAATCTTAAATTTACACTTCTGCGTAACTTAAATAATTAGATTTTTAATTACCTACTAACTATGCTAAGTTCTCTTTTGTTCGCTTAAGACCTGAGTTTTCTTTCATAAAAGTTTTTCTTCTGGAAAGTACGCTACCGCAAGCGGTTTATGCTTTTAACATTTTTGTATTTTGTTTGCCATTGTACTCTTACCGCTGCTACCAAGTTGTTTTACTGCAGAAATCGCTGGGAAATTTTTCAAGTCGTCTGGTACAGAATTTTCGATGCTAGTATTGCTTGGCATGAAATAACGACAAAGGTGTAGGGAAATCATAAAATACCACTGTTATTTCCAACGGCAATATTTACAAGAAAACAGTATAGGTACAATAATGGTGTTCAATATCTACACTCGTAGGTAATTGGGGTTTTGAAGACATTTTTCCATGTTCAATATATCATCAGCTACAGCAGCCAATAACTTGAAATTTAAAACAGTTAAACATTTCGTGCGCCTGCTCAGAATAAAAGAAAAAAAAATTAAATGAAATTTTTTACTACAAATTGTGATGTCGAAATTTTAAAAGAGCCTTACTAGGTCAAGTGGGGTATGAAAGGTATAAGCAGTTTTTCGAAATTTCTGAGGTTTCATCCTTTTTGAAATATTAAAAAATCGAAAAATTACTTATTCCCCCCCCCCCCCCCCCCATCTCCGAAGTATGCAAAGCGATCTATCTGAAATGTAAATGTAACGATTGAAGATATGGATCTATATTTTACAGGAAAAATATAGAGAAGTCTGTAAGTAGGGAATAATTTTCAAAAGCGCGGGCTACCTCACATGAGTGGTCAAATGAAAGGTACTCGTATTGGTTTGTACATACGAAACGAACGTACGAAAAATCGTTTGCGGCTTGGTTTGTTCACTGAATATTAATCTGTGGTAGCAGGTGTGCCTTCAGTATTGTGCACTAGTTTGACTAACACCCTATACATCCCTATTATCTTGGATGTTGGTGGATAACAACCTTAGGTAGGTATATAGGTATATTTGGTACCCATTACGTAGTGTTTCGACGCCCGATCAAATGAGAACCATCACCATTTCAAACTACAACAAAAACGCTTAGACATTAACTTTTTCTAGGTCAGATTCAATTTTGACAAGGATGATGTGAAAAATGTGTTGTTATATGCCTATTTTCTTTAAAAGATTCCCTCCTTGTAGCAAGTATAACGTAGACTGCAACATCTTTGAATCCCTCCAAATCTGATTGCGGTCTACAAGAGTCAAATATGTTTTCTCTCTCGGCCATTTTAACAATATCTTGGAGAAATTTCAACTTCTCGCCATTAGGTTCCCCAAAACAAACAGATGGACTTAAGTTCTCACTAAAGTTCCTAAGTTCCATACAAAGCTGCCAAGTCAGCCGTTTGAACAGAGGCTTCCAATAATTCAGGCAGAAATTAAAACAAAGTTGGGACAGTTTTGAAGATGCTGGCAAACTCTTTGCTTACTTTAAATGGTACTTTAAACTTAGGTGTCGGATATTTGAAGTTTTTTTAAAGGGTAGTTAGCAATTGTTTGGAAAACAATAAGAAACCAACTTCAAACTTTTTATTTTTTTTCAAAACCTCTTTATTTTTTTGAAGCAGGGTAAAATATAATATATGAATAAAAAATAAACCGCCAAGTGCGAGTCGACTCGCACCAAAATGGTTCCGTACCGTAAAAACCAGGCAACTTTTTCAAAGAACATCAACTTTCACTTGCTCGGAGACCACTTTAAATTTTTTATTTTGTTTTATTTTTAGTATTTGTTATTATTACAGTTGAAACGTTACTTAATTATAGAAGTTTCATGTGTCTTCCTATTGTAGTTCAAGAGACAAAGCCTTGACAAATTAAGAGCAAAAATAGCCAAAACATCCACTTTTGTTAAAAAAATATTTTATGATTTCTTGCTATAGCGGCAAGAGAAATACACATTATCTGTTTGAACTGTCTACCTCTTACGGTTCATAAGATATAGCCACGTGACAGACGGACTGACAGACGGACAGCGGAGGTTTAGTAATAGGGTTCCGTTTTCACCCTTCGGGTACAGACCCTTGAAAACGTGAGGTAACATCATTATAAATACATAGTTTTCATGTTTCTTGGTCACCATATTTTCATTGGCTCTTCCGTTTTGCAGGTTTTATAGCTTTGTATTTTCGTAATTGCAAGATTATAATTATATTTCATTGATATTTATGAGGTCGTCAGGTATGCATATGATATATCATAATATACGTACCTTGTGTAGCACTACCTAGAATATAATATGGTGCTATATACAGGTTGGATTGTTTCGATGGTGCAGTAATGGCCCCTTAAATTAATGTATGGGAAACGTTTTTTGCGATTTTTTACTTTTTTAGTATTCCAACCTCAGTTAGGCCGATAGAAGTTTTTGATCAGTATAAGAAACAAGATCGATTTACATCAAAAAAGTTTTCGTGTAAAATGCCCATTTTCTTGCTAACTGTAAATTTTTTTGAAAATCTTGAATGGGTATGAATTTTATCTAAAAATGTTGGATAGTCTCCAAGACCATTTCCCTGTAGCTACACACACACACAGGTTAAGGTACCTGCCCTTACTGAAAAAATCCATCCTGTTTATAGATAACAAAGGCAGTTGGCGGAAGCAGGCGGCGGCGGAAGTGACGTCACCAAGCTTACGGCTCAACGTATCTACGTTGGGATCATTACATTATTGAGGAGTAAATTTAACGTTAATTAATTTTCATGTTAAAATTTTATTACACTCAAGCTGATATTTACGTAAAAGGTGTCGTGTTATAGAAACATTATTGAAAGCGTTGCTGTTTACTTACTCTTTTCCTGATAAATGTTTTTAAGTTTCAAAATGAACACCATGAATAAAGAAAAACCACATAGGTATTTATTTGTGTTTTATATCCCGTTGGAATTATATCTACAAAATCTTTCCCATTATCCAGGTCTAGACTTACATAAATGCAAAATTTCAGCCCGATCTGTTCAATGATTTTGGCGTGAAGCAGTAACAAACATCCGTCCATACATCCAAACTTTCGCATTTATAATGATTAGTTTGATTTTTATCAATAAATTTAAAAATACCTACTCTTTATGAAACCAAATACGGTTTTTGAATAATTCAAAAGCCTAACCTACCTGTAATTCTGCGAATCTAGTAACTAACCTAGCAAGTCTTTTTTTTAGGGCAAGTGGCCTTTAATAACAAAGAAAATTACAATTAAATAATAAAAACTATTTAGAAAGGCTAACTGCAGACTGTTGCAAACAATCTACAGGTAGCTTAACTGATCCATATCAATAGGTACCAATCGGAAGCGTCCCCAAGACGCTGGCTGCATTGCCACGCTGTATGGCAATGCTGATGCGCTGCGCCAGATAACCACCAGCTCTCGGGTCAGGATTATCACTAGCAAGATTAAACATAAAATCCAGTAGATAAATAAAGCCAGTTTTTCACTGGCTTAAGGCTGGGGTATGCCCCAACGGCCTTGATAACACAAAATATTGACCTGCAGCCGTATAAATAATTTGTTTTATTCGTGAAATGTTAAAGTGTAAAATACTTTGACAAATATTTGAGTGAAAGAAAAATACGTCTTAAGGCCGTTGGGGTATGCCCCATAGCCCCAGACCAGCTTTAGTAGGCACCCCGCAAAAAGAATGCTTAAAGTATTCTAACTGCCTCAGTTTGAATACTATATATATAGCAAAGTAATGTCTGAACGAAGCTTAACTAAACATTAGCGACAAAGAGCGAGTAGTGTTTTTGGTGTTCTGAGATAGACATGAAGCCAACGGTGTAGTCTCAGTAGTCGACAGGACTTTTGAGTCGCTCGATGACTCAGTAGTTCGGTGGCCTAATTGAACCGGACTTTTGTGTCATTTTTTGCAACAGTAATTATCCGTGCTGATGGTAAATTGCCGGCTTATTGTACTTATCGAAAGTTATAATAAATAATAAGTTAGACAAAGGGTAGTAAGTAGAGGCAGAAGGAAGTGACTAAATAAATGCTGGCACGTAAAGAAGATAAAGATAAATTTATTTGCTTCAACATAATGTAGGATACAGTCTTAAATAAATTAAATGTTTCAATTGTGTTCTACCTTAAAATTAGGCTTACATGCCTAATTTTAAGGTAGAACACTTAAGCTAGAACATATTTAAAATTATATTTGTACCTATTACTCAAATAATGCATAAAATTAAATAGTCACAGTTTCAGATCATCCATTAAAAAGTCATTAATATCGTAATAGCACTTACTAATAATTGTTTTAATTTAGCTTCATACATAATCTCACGTTGATGCTTGCACGGCGGGTTACCTTATGAAATCCAGTCCAGATCATGACTATGACATTATTATGATTTTATGATTTCAGGCAAATGTCGAGGTCGAGGAAATGTAGATTTACCGGAATATCTATACTCATTTTTGAATTTTCACAATTTTCATAATTGTTTGTGTAAAAATTTTAATTTTACCGCCTCCACTTAAATATTTCAAGTAAATTCCCGGGTAAAATGATGAATTAAAAAGTATATTTGATTATTTTCGGTTCATTCTTTTATGAAGATACTTATATTGAGCAAAGAAAATTGCAATTGAAACAGTTGAGCTCACTGCAGACTGTTGCAAACAGTCATTTAAAAAGTTATGTTTACCACCTCTACTCTACAATATCAAGCTCATACTCTGTGAGTAGACCCGGCTGAAATTATTAATTAGCCAGCGCCTGTGTGGGGTATCTTTTGCTTTGAGCATTACTTGTCGTCTTTTATTATTAAGATTGGACCAAACCAGCTCTGTGTCAACTCTGTAATTTACAAATAACGTGAATAAGATAAGTTAGAAAGGTTAATTTCACTTAACTTACATGAAAATTAGAATAAAAATATGTTAGATAGTAACTGCAATGTACCTGAGAAAAGATTAAACCAGATTATATTAGAAATTTGTCTATTTTGCCTCTTAGGCGAAAGGAAACATAATAATTATAATTTTGACTGAAAGCTTGACTTGCTGTGATATTGAGATGTGGAGAGAAATAAAAATGCATACTTATTTCCAATATGACGTGTAATGTCGTCTTATACAAACGTCGGATATTCAGGGACAATATAAAATTAAGCGCGAACAGTCTATTCAAACAAGAACATAACAAAATACAAGGTTTTGGGCAATGACCTTTATTAACAAAGAAAATTACAATTAAATAAAAACAAATTCCCCAAGACGCTGGCTGCACTGCCCCGCTGTATAAAAACTAAAAAAAAATATTTTTGGTAATTTACTGACACTACGTGAACTGGTGCAGCCCATCATCAAGAACTCATTAGATTTTAAAATTGTCAGAGTATTTTTAAAATTGGTAGTGAAGTAATGGCATTAGTAGATGCCCCCCTCCATTCAATAATTGTTATAAAGAAGGGCTTTACTTCAAATTAAACTTAATAAAAACGATGTCAATGTTTCCCCTGTAGGTAGAGCTAACAACGCAGCGTTCCCTTAGTCCTAGTGAAAATTTGCTGTTTCCTTTGATTTTTAGTAATACATTTCTTTGCAAAGATTGAGCCTTATCAGCAACAGAATCCACAGGTTCAATAATACAGCGTGTATTCTATTTTTAAATAATTTGGGTCGATTTCCGTCAAATGTTGTTTCTCGAGGTTTCGGACTTGGCCATCACCGCCCTTCTTAAAAAATGAAGAGTATAAAGAAAATGAAAATAAAACAGACAAGATGCAGGTGTCTGTCTGTACTTATAAAAAAGCTGATGGAGATAACTTAGATCCAGCTGAAAGCATGTTTGAGCATGACTCCTTTCTAAAACCACTCCCACCGCTAGGTGTGACAGAAATAGGTAAAGCTGCTAAGCTTTAAGTACCTATTTCTATCCAATCATCCTCTGAGAGCAAGACGCAAAATGTCAAAGCCATTAGCTATTACTACGAGTATCTCTATAATACTTGAGAATTTTGATCATATTAGTTGAGTCGGAGAACATTTTATTTACAGTTCTTGGTTTTCTCCCTGGGAATAAAAATGCTTGCTTAAGGATTTACTTTACAAAAGATTCAACTTACCAAAGACGGACGATACCGTACAACGGCGTTTTTTACTTAGGTACATAGGTAAAATTTTAAATGCTGGCGCTATTGCCTTTTGTTTTTCGTATACTGTAGGCCAAGCACGAGGATCGTACTCTAGGATAGAATAGACAATAATGGCATTGCATCGTCACGCATTGCGTACATTATTGAAGTTGAAGGAATGAATTTAAAATAGTTTACGCATTCGATGACAAAGTGACGTTATTTTTCTCTATCCTACCCAAGAGAACAATCCCCGTGCATGCCCTACTGGAGGCCTGAATTCGTGACGTCAGCTTGGATAATCCTCCACCTCCTCTCTCCTCTACAGCCTATATTAGGTCCACTGCTGGACCCAGGCCTCCCCCTGATAAGCGCCTCGTTGGCTTTTATCTCACGGGGGGTGATGCCAATAATCCCCACGCTGAGCATGCGGGTTGGGGATCGCAGTTCGGTGGTAGAATTATTCTTCAGGGGGCGCTGCTGCTCATCCCTGGTGGATATCCCTTAGTCCCTTAGTCACCTCTTACGAGACCCGCGGGAAGAGTTCGGGTGGTGCAAATTCTAAGCAGCTTGGATAGTATGAAAAAAACAAAAAAACATCGCACCAGATTTTAAGATTTTTTTTTTAAGAATTTGCGTTTTGTTTTACAATACCAGGCGAAAGTGGGATGTTTCATATTGATGACATGACATAGATATTTTACTAATTAGAACTATTGAATACTTAATCAAAGCACTACATAATATTTACATTTACTTGTCTACTGACTTGCTAATTTATTTCTGTAAAGCCGCGGCGCACGCTGTGCACGGCTACGCGGCGCATTTTAGGTGTGTAGCCGTGTGGGTTCGTTTGTTTGACAACGAGGGTTTACATTTCTACTGCAGCACACTACATGAAAATATACTATACATGAAAGTTAACCCACGACTATGTCCAACTGGTCGCGCAGCACAGTTTGGACGTCCCACTTCCCGCGTGTACCACATGTGTAGGGTTGACAGCGTTGAGCTGCGTGGGTTCCATATTCAAGCAAGCCACGCGTGTAGCAATGACTTCATTAATCTCATGTTCGTGCGTAACGCGTACCTGGGTTGCAGTGGACGTTATTACATAAATTTTCTTGCAAAGCGAAGCTAGACACACGTGCGTAGCCTCTCCGTGTGCAGCAGTGAGGCAGCGGCTTAAAGGTAAAGCGACCTGTTTTCTAACTCTGTCCTCTCTCATTATTTTTTAAAATTTGTTTTGTTCTTCATGTGAGCACATATCCGCCAATGTCACCTGTTTGTTAGGTAACTGCGCGAACGCAACATGCTATACCCATGAATCTTCATCTAACATATTTCATTCATCCAAACGTAGGTTACTAGAAAGAGATGCATTACTACTTTGGGACCTCTCACTTGGCTCGTTTTATTTTTAAAACACTGCACAGTCCAGTTTAGCTATAGGTTCATGGCTATACTACCACGCTCCTACAAGACGCGCGCTCAAACTCTTAAATGAGTTACTGCTCGAGTTCTAACATGTCGACCTATCTAATGATTTATGTATGTCTCTCCTAGAAGTTAGATTGTACATTAGTTTTAATTAGTTTGTACCCTAGGTAGTGAGTGTTTTGATGTAGACTATTAGCTTTTATTAATTTTCAATTAATTCAATATAAATATAATATACATTATGTCTAATGCGAGTACCTACTAAGGCTGGTGTTCATCGGAAGAAAATCAGGCAATCAGCAAATTCCTCAGTTAAACTTGATTCATAATGTATGATAACTTCTGTAAATTAAAATGTAATTGCCTAACTCTTGTTTCGAAGAACGCATTCATAAAATGTGTCCATGATTATAAGAAATCAAACAATATCCCAAAAAAATTCGACTTCGACGGGTATTTGCCTTGCCTTCCGCAAACTTGCCTCGATAGGTACGGGAATGCGCTAACCAATTACACCACGAGGTCAAGTGACGCAGGAGTCGAAAGATTTTGGGACTTCCTTCGGACTCTAGCGCCGTTAGCTCCACCCACAGGGAAAACATTTAGGCTTATCCAATCCCGTTCAAAAACTAAAGTTACATTAATAAGTTCATTTGACGAGAGGTGTCAGTTTCATGATTATTCCATGCAGAAAACCTTTCAAAGGACCCAATAAAAAACTAAATCAAAGTCAAAAACTCCTTATTTCCATAAATACAATAAAAATACACTTAGAAAAGGTCAAATTCTTAATAATTAAACACTGACACGGAAATAAAGTGATATTTTTGATTTCAGTCGCTTCGGTATATAGACTAAAATAAAGAAGCGACGAAGAAACCTTTAGCCTGTTAGCTAGTTGTTTATTTTCGAGTTGGGGCAAACCCCGTCTCAAGTTTTTTTATCCTCTAGATAATCTGATATTTTATAGTAGGACTTTTTACACAAGAAGGTTTTGACAATTTGTTTAAATTTATTTACTGATAATTTTTGCAACTCACTAGGAGTTTTGTTGTAGAAGCGTATATGTACATTGTCCTTTAATAGATACTTACATTAATTTTGTATAGTCTAGTTGTGGGCACAGCGAGTTTATGTTTATTTCTTAAATGAGATTTATATCGCAAGAAATAAAACCTCGCGCATTCTCTTTACTTATTTATAACGTTAACAGGAAAAGCCGTAGACAAAAGCTCGGATAAAATATTCTCCCCAAAAAGCACCTTGAAAAGATACATGGAATCTTAATAAATATTGAAACAAGATCTTAAACTCCTCTGCGAAATTTTGTATTTAATCTCAATAAACCTACCTAGACGATAATTTAAATTTTAAATGCAAAACCAGAGACTACAGTTCTTTGAACCTTTAAATGAATTTAAGATTATATACCGGAGTGGAGTCTGGATGTATGTAACGAAAATATGTATACACTGCCAAGTTTTCATTATTACTATAATAGTAATTGTGATAATTTATGTATACCGCATTTTGACAAGGACTATGACAGTTGACATTGTTCGAAAAATATGTGCGTGGACTTTTATTTAAAAAGATAATAATAATGTGCCAATTGAAGATAAAAATAAAGTCAAACGCCGCGCCGTTACGAGACAAAACTACTTAACAACGATTTTTTTGACCTACTAATTACAATTAATTACAAAGAACAATTTTCTGTACTTAAAAAATAAAATTTTCTACGTTATTTGGATTTCTTATTAAACCTTTGATGTCATGGAAACCCTACACTAATGATTTAGCCAAACGTTCATCGACATCATTAAACGTTGATGCTTAAACGATATAGTCAATTTTAGATGGCCATATCATGAAATACAACCATTTCATGAAATGGTCGGTTCGGTCGGTAAGATATGGCCACGACATATACATATCTGAGCAGCTTACTGGACGTATGTACATATGTTTTGTTAATATCACAAAGTCATCACATTATGTAGTAGCTTTTGCCCTGCAGTGAGACGACTGACACAGGCAAAATAATAATCATACTAAATATATATAATAATATTATACCTAAATGCGAAAGTTCATGTGAATGTTTGTAATCACGTACCTCCGTAACTACTTAACCTATTTAGATGAAATTTAGTATTTAGATTCACATAGGCTAATCTTATTTTCAAAGTTTAATCTCTGAAGGGGTTAAAAAGGGTGGTAAAGTTTATATGGTAAATTATTATTCCTTGGTTCGATTCACTCAAAACTCGGTATAAATAAACTATAAGGTAAATAATGATAAAAGTATTTTTATTTTTAAAAACTACCCCTAGTGGGTGTGCAAACAATTACCACGCGGGCGAAGCCACGAGTTGCAGCAAGTAATAATCTAAATAAAGGGGTGTATACGCGCCTTATGGGAGATGATGGTGAAAGACCTGACGGTATGACTCTGATTCCCTGGAAGATGGGTCGGCCTTTAGTTTGGGATGCCACGTGTGTAGATACCCTAGCGCCTTCACATCTTGCAGGGACATCGGCAAGGGCCGGCTCCGCAGCAACATCAGCGGAGTCTATCAAACGGCGAAAATACGCTAATCTTGACGGAGGTTACCTATTAGAGCCATTCGGGGTTGAAACCCTTGGTCCTTGGGGTACTGGGGCACACACCATATTTTGTAAAGATCTTACCAAACTTCTTATAGAGTCAACACGTGATCGGAATCCCGGTCAAGATTAGCGTATTTTCGTTATATTAATGTTTTACTAACAAATTAAACTAAAAAAATTTGGCGTGTTATAAAAAACGATAAACCGACTTCAAATTCCGGTACCTAGAATATTCATCTATATCTCGGCCAAACGAAATCACCCCTCCCTTACTTTCCCTGTCTTATGTTCAAGTACAAAAAAATTAAGCTTACACTGGCGACATCTAGTTAAAATTTAAGTCAAATTTAATTTAATGACACATAAATAAAACTGTTGACGCCCGTTACCCTTGGAAAACATTAATTAGATGATAGTGAAATTATCATATTCTGAAGAATTTGTACAAACCTATATTTTACGGCGCACATAACAATTCCTCGAGAATCAAACTTAAAGGAGACCACCTCAAAATAAATTTTTATACAACAATGAAAGAATCATCATAATCTAGTAACAATTGGCGCAGATATCACCCAAAAATATTATGTTGCTTTTTAAGTTTAAGGGGATATATACTAATCCCTCGGGAATATAATTTTTATGGGACCACCTCGGGATCATTCTCTATACAATAGTGAAAGAATCAGTAGAGTCATTTAACCATAGGCGGAGATATCAAGTATCATACAAACTAAAAAAAAACCTACGCCTCTGTGGCGCCGTAGTATGTATGTAAGTCCGACTAGTACGCAGAAGGTCAGGTACCCTATGCTGGTCAATGCATGCTCAAAAGCCTTTGGTCGTGGCAGTCGCCGCGTACGAATCAATTGAGGAGGGGTTGATTCGTACGCGGCCTCAGTCCATGGCTGTCGTAAGAACCGACTAACAGAACCTACCAGAGTGCAGCGGCTTCTGCCTATGTATTTTAATACCTCAACTGCAATCACCAATCCGCTTGCTAAGTGATTATGTCATAACCCTTCTGTTTGTGGGAGGCACGTTCAGCAGTGCAGCAGCTAATGTTGATGGGTAAGAGTTGATCTGCAAAAGCAAACTGTGTAGTGGGTATCTGGCGCAGCGCATCAGCATTGCCATACAGCGGGGCAATGCAGCCAGCGTCTTGGGGACGATTCCGACTGGTATTGATATGGATCAGTTGAGATAGCTGTAGATTGTTTGCAACAGTCTGCAGTTAGCTTATTTGTGTCAACTGTAAATAATAGTTGTAATTTGTTTTTATTATTGAATTGTAATTTTATTTGTCAATAAAGTTAATTCTACAGTTAAAAAAAAACTATGTAGTTGTGTGTAAATATTTCGAATTGTTCCTTGCACGCCGATGTTCTCTACTGTCGATTCCCGTAACGTCGACTCTTGTTTAGTCGTCCGCGCTTGAATTCCCCTAACGCAGATCTCGCTTCTTAGTGTACTGTCGGCAGGGTGTAGGGAAAATGAATAAAAACTTTATAAGGCTTATAAAAATCCATTACCTACCAATGTTTTTTTAAATATCAACCCAGCTCCGCATTTAGCACGGTAAATTTAACTTGATATAATAATTAGAGAGGCAAATCCTGTAACAAGTTGTGGGTAAGCCAACAAAACTTGTTTGTTAGATTTAATTGCTTTATTTGAATAGGTCCTGCAGGCTTTTGACCGCGGCCTGGTGTGTGTTTTCACACTTATCACACTTTTGTAATTTTTAGCAATATTTTGATGATTGTTAGGGGTCTCCCATACAACAAACGTGATTTTTCCGGCTATTTTTGCTCTTAATTTGTCAAGGCTGTATCCCTTGAACTACAATAGTTTTGAGCACATGAAACTTTCTATAATTAAGTAATACTCAACTGTAATAATATCAAATACTAAAAATAAAATAAAATTTAAAATTTATAGGGGTCTCCGAACAAGTAAAAATTGATATTCATTGAAAAAGTTGCCTGATTTTTACGGTACGGAACCCTTCGTGTGCAAGTCGACTCGCACTTGGCGGTTTATTAACAGTATTTCAGTGTATACCTGACGTGTTCTATGGAACTCGAGAATCGAGAACGAGAATATCAATACAGATTATTAGGTACCTACTTAAGTATATCATTATTACTGTAAAGTATTATGGAAGTTATGATTACTTATACTACTTATTACTCTGTCCAGCAGTGGAATAACATAGGCTGATGATGATGATGTAGCCGATATTGAAGGTTCTACAACTCTTCATATTGTTGCACTATTGCAATTCAATTCGAATTATTCATCGTTACGTGCAAAAACTTGCAAATCGCGAATCGATGATAGACGAATGAATACGGATGTAGTCATCCGTCCCGAACGCGCCGCACCTCCCGCACCAAACGCGCTGTAGTCAGCGCACGAGCCGAATTTTCTTAATGAAATCCGTATACCTACAGGATTTTACTAAGATGCGGCACGTTCGGCGGATAGGTGCGCGATGGTGCATACTATTTCATACAACGATTTGTAACATGCGATGACTTCGGTGCGTGCGTAACCACTGAGCAGATACAGAGAGGAGGCCGCCTAAGCAACCATGCACTGTGATTCTCGACTAGGTCCTGACGTCATCACAGTAGGCGTGGCCTTAGTCAGTGTACTATCGGCGTTCGTCCTGTGCACAACATGAATATAACAAAAAGACAGGGCCGTAATTAGAATCCAATTATTTTATATATAAAAAAATATGATATACGCAGGAAATAAAAAAGCCTCTCTTAAATTAAATATATAGAATATTTAATACTACATTATTGAAAGTAGGTACTTTCCCACCCTGAGAAAACAATAACATTTTATAACAGTTGTCAGTTAAATTAAAGTACGTGAAGCCCATCCATTAAATTTCAAATTATGTAAGTATGTTCTAGATTTCCATCCGAAGAGAATCTTAAACAGTAATGGATCACAAAAATTAATAGACAAGACTGGACACCGACAAAATATACAAAGATTTGTTCTTGCCATTTTAATGATGAAGGCTTCATAGTGACAAAAAAAGGCGACATGCTACTTTTGATTTAGGCGGGTATTACTTGTGTACTCCCTTGTACGAAAATTATGAGTACATTGCTGTGACACCCTACACTTAGTGACATATAGTGTGAGGTAGTTAAACCACGTTGTACCATCGACACAGAATGAATCGAGCAGTTTTGCTATTGACCGCTAGATGGAAAATAAAAAGTGGGCGGTATCTAACACCCCCTCACCCGCAAATTGTCACGCGTTGTTTCTTAAGGAAATTTAAATACAACACCTCCTCTCTGTATCTGCTCCATGGTGCGTATCCGACTTCGTGGTCAGGTGCGCGTACAGCATAGAGACCTACCAGAGGAAGAGCAGAAGATTCCTTCTGTGTATTTTAACAATTCAACTGCAAACACCAATCCTTCTGCCAGTGGATATTATTACTTTTTTTATTTTTAGCCATTGCTGTCCCACTGCTGGGCAAAGGTATCTATTTTGTTTTTCAATTTATCGCGATTCAACGCTGTAACATGCCACGGTGGGTAGAAAAAGTAGTACATTGCTTATTCTTTTGGTCTTGAACAAATATCACTTATATAGCTAAAAATACTTTATGTAATAAAAAAGGGGTGCTAATTAAACTGACTTCTATTTAATAGCATTATTCTCAGCTAAAAATCTACATTGTCCTCTGAATTACTAAGTCATCCACCATCAATGCGCGTCTAAAAATTACTATCTTAGCCACTATATTTATCTTCGATGTAAGCTACTGTAAATACAACTTAGCTTGGTAGTTATTTTTTGTCTAAAATATTTATATATGACACCAATAAAGTATTCGTATCGACATCTAGTTTTATAACTCAGTATGTTTAGAATGTTGTGAAACATGAATAATTTATAACTTGTCCATATTCTTTGAACAACAAAATGTATCTAAAGTTATCATCAAACATAGGTATGTTTGATGATAACTTTAATCCTGACGTACCTACCTACAATTATCACAATTATCATGTAATAGTAAATTATGGCAACTGAATGTTAGGAACCATTACGACCGATCTGGCGCAGCGGGCGAAGGTCGTTTGATGGAGGTTGCGGGTTCGATTCAGCCTTGGGACAAATATTTGTACGATCTGTAAATATTGGTTCCGAGTGTTCTGGGTATTTCTACGTATATTAAATATTACGTATCTATGTAGTGTATTGTATTAAGTATATCAGTTATCTAGTACCCATAACACAAGCTCTGCTTAGCTTGGGGCTAGATTATGCTCTATGGATTGTGAAACAAAATAAAAGATTAAACACACAACAAAATAAAGGTGCAAGGCCGGTGGCGCCCGTCTGACTCGCGCCAAACATCGTGCAGTCCCTATTTTCAGGATAAAAGAATACGATGTATTATTTCACATGCTAAATTATAAGATTATAATACTTTCTAGTTGAAGCTTGAACTTATATTGTTTAACCAACATGCATATGTTGAAGCTGTAAAACGTCAAATAGTTTATTAGAAGCCTTCTTATTTTCCCGTGGCTTAGATATAAAATGAGAGGTTGGTTTTCGTGGCCAAAAAAATAATCAGCAGCCTGACTTATAATTCCCCCATTAAAATTAAGGAAGAAATAAAATCTTTTTTTTTAATGATTTTAGTTTTATTTCTGTGCCTGTGAATTTTATGTCATTTTAATATTTTCTTTAGAATTGTATTAGTTACTATTGCACATTTTAAGACATTGCACGCCCAATAGGGCAGAATACATTGTGACATTTCATTAGTTCTAACAACTTTTATAACATGTTTAAATATGTGCAATAAACTTTATTGTTTGATTGAACGAATTTATACAACCTAAACAGTTGAGCTAACTGCAGACTATAGCAACTAATGTTGAGATAGGTAGCTCAAGTGATCCATATCAACACCAATCAGAAGCGTCCCCAAGACGGCTAAAGTATGGTGGTAGGTAGGTGTCTATTTTAGCTACTGTGTTTATTTTTAGTTGTTTCGCTTTTGCTTTAATTATTTTATTTTTTTTCCTTATGTATACTTACCTAAATACTGTTTTTGTTGATTTATTATGTTTTCCTGTGCTGTTTGTGTGTGAACTTAATAAAAAATCTTATCTATCTATCTAAAGATACCAAAAGATATCAAATAATTACCTTGCAAAGCTTTTGCATTTATGCAAGTTAAAAAAGTGGGTTATTGACAAATCGTTTTATACTGTATCTGAATTCCTTACCTAACCATCGAAATTGACATTATATAAATTCAATAACATTTTATATAGGTATTTTTAATTTAATTCACGCTTCCGACTGGTATTGATATGGATCAGTTGAGCTACCTGTAGATTGTTTGCAACAGTCTGCAGTTAGCTTAATTGTTTCAATTGTAATTACTAGTTATAATTTGATTGTAATTTTCTTTGTTAATAAAGGCCATTGCCGTATTAAAAAAAAAAAATTACACTTGTTTTATATTCTGCTCAATTTAAATTTATATTTTATGTCTATTTTGCGTGCTGAATTTACCGGTGAGTCATGTGAACTTATTTTAAGACCTTTATAATACTATTTTTCATGCAATAAAGTGAATAAGATTATGACGCTAGCTGCTTTGCTATACGCTGCGTCAGAAATCTTCTTTTCTCTGCTCATATATCTTACAATTTAGTATTCCCTATTTCGTAGTAAGATATTCTAGTCATTCCTTACCATTAGCCTAGACCTCGAATTCCCCGAGGCAGGCCGAGGCACGCTTATCCCTCCCAACGGATGGAGCCTAGATTTTCCCAGTATTTACTTCGTTCTTAAAACAAAGACTATAATTTTTACGAGTAGGCACCTAAATAATTCTCAAGTACTTAACATAAAAAACGGTAAATTACTATTTAAGAAAAGATACAAACAAGAATTAACAATTGAAACAGTTGAGCTAACTACCATCATATCCACATGCCACGTAATTCTTCGTCTAACTAGCAATCCACTCCGGCTTCGCACGTGTTGTTAGGAATAATTCCGTAATCATTGACGAGTTTATACAAAACTTAAAACCATCCTGACGACCGATGTGGCGCGGCGGGCGAAGGTCCGACTGCGACGCAGAAGGTTGCGGGTTTGATTCCCGCCTTGGGACAAATGTTTGTACGATCTGCAAATATTTGTTCCGGGTGTTCTGGGTATTTTCTATATATAATAAAAAAATATCTATCTATGTTATAGTATATTGTATTAAGTTTATCAGTCATCTAGTACCCATAACACAAGCTCTGCTTACTTTGGGGCTAGATGATGCTGTGTGGATTGTCCAGCATTATTTATTTATTTTTATTTTATTTTATCCTTATGAGCAGACCCCGTTATTAAGATTCCCTCTATTGATTGGTGTACACTTTATGAAAGTCCTTAGCGTGGTTTAGAAGTTAGCGGAAGTACCTACGTCGGACAGGCAGACAGACGCAGCGCGGTACTGTTTATATGTATGTAGTGATTATAGTTATGGTAATTATAAACATGAGCAGAGTAAATAAAGAAAAGTGTGAAAATATTGTAATAAATTATCAATATGCGATTATCCAAGTGCGTGTTGACTCGCACACGAAGGTTTCTGTACCGTAAAAATCAGGCAACTTTTTCAAAGAACATCAAATTTTCACTTGTTCGGACACCCCTTTAAATTTTCAAGTTTGTTATATTTTTAGTATGTGTTGTTATTACAATTGAAGTGTTGTATGTGTACAACATATAACGTATAAATATATAACGTTTTATACCTATTGTCGACAGCTTTGACAAACGAAGAGCAAAAATTGCAATGTATGAAAGCCCCCTTTAATTTGGATATTCACTTTATTTTATTACCTGCTGGTTCAGCAGCAAGAGAAATACAAATTCCCTAAAAATTTCAACTGTCTACCTCTTACGGTTCATGAGATAGAGCCCTGTGACAGACGGACGGACGGACAGACAGCGAAGGCTTGGTAATAGGGTCCCGTTTTCAACCTTTGGGTACGGAACCGTAAAAAGCAACATGGAATATTTCTACTTGTACTCGGCCAGGATGACTCATAAATTGCATAAATAATTTTTTTATCATAAACTCTATGCTGAATTGGAGTACCCTGTAGATGATGGTAATAAGCGGCGATAAGCGCTGAATGAATGAACTTTGCAACATTCCGGTCGTAGATAAGTAAATGCATAGAAAATAGTTACCAAGGTGTGTGTTTATTATGTCTGTTATCTTTGATTGTTTTGTTTAAGATGTAGGATTATTTATTTAACTAAGCGACGCGACGCGTTAAACCACTGTAGATAATAATAAATTCTAAAAATAAAGAGAACCTAGCGCTTAGACAAACCTATCATAGGCTTTAAGGCATTGCTAACCAATTTTTGTAACGAATCTTTATTGAATAAATTATCTATCTATCTATCTATCTATACAAAATTACCCGCGCGGGCAGTACGCGAATAAAATTATTCGCGTGTTGTGGTGGTTGTTAATAAAGATAATCTTATAGACACGAATCTAGATATACCTAAGCATTCAATTATCTAATGAAACCATAGAGAACCGGAATTAGACTCTCGAATGTTCCAAACCTAGGTTAGTGCTCCACTGCGACCAAAGTGCCTGCGCTCAAGTTATAAAATAAAGCCAGTAGGGGCACTCATTCTGAGTAGGTCCATGAAACCAACGCATTACCCTCACAGTAAGGGCCTGTTTTGATGAAACGTTCGCTGTTTTTTTGAGGACGTATAAAAAAGCGTTTGTACTTATAACCACACGAATAAAAAATTATATGCTGATTCTTACACTGCGGATCCGCCCTACCACCCCGGGCCTACCACTGGGGTAGGCTGGGACGAAACCAAAATAGTGTTGTCCTAGTGAAATTTTCCACCACGAGATTTACCTGACTAGTAGGGTGGCATAAACGTGAGGGAGTAGGTACATAGCGTTACCAACACGAACGTGACAGTGCGTTAGTTCACTGCTCAAAAATAAGCTCAAAGAGCACTTACAAAAGTATCCTTATACCGTAGCATGTAGCGTTGTTATGGCGTAGCGCCTAGCTACACCGTAGCAAAGTCTCGTAGCAATCTACAGTGTACAGTAACTTTACATAATATTTTATATTATTATTTTTAGTGTACAGTAACGATATCTTGGAATAAAAATTTTAATTAGAACTTGCTATTGTTTTTCCTCACAACGACAAGCTGGTTAAGAGAGTGTGATTAACCGCCAAATACTCAAACTCAACTTAGATTAAGCTCGTCTCATGTGACGAAATTTTGTCAGATTTCTATTGAAAAGTGTCAAAAATTTCGACTTGTCACGTGACCATAATATGATAATATAGTCATAAGATGACGTTATATCATAATAGTATTTATTTATAAACATGGACAGCTATTTTTATAGGTGAAGAGGACAGGATACATGTCAAAAGGAGATTACAAAGAGATGTTCAATATCCTTTTCACTTTGTTGTCGCTCAAATTGCGATTGCTCTACGACCTCTAAATTTCAGAAACCTCACCCTTACCATACTGGATTCCTCGTAAACTGCTGTGACTGTGAGGAACTCCATTTTTAATGTCGACCCGAAATTGGAAAGTCAGATTTTTATGGAAATTCATCAGATTGCGCGTAAGTACCAACCTTGTGAGCCATTTATGTTTGCCGTAAAGTTTATTTACTTCTCATATCAAATATTTGATTGGGTTGAGATTCATCGAATTACTCTCTTAGAAGCGATTTAATTTAAAACCATTTTTTCGTGGAAAATAAAATAAGTTTATTTAATATGAATGCAATAAACAAAATGCTATAAAGTTTTGAATTTGTACTTTAGGTTTTTCCAAAGACGATATTTTGGTGTCGCAGTGCAAATGATTGCTGTGTGGTGCCGGCTTAGAATTTGCACCACCCCAACTCTTCCCGCGGGTGTCGTAAGAGGCGACTAAGGAACATCCACCGTGGGCGGGCCGCAGTGCCCAAATACTGAACAATTCTACCACCGAACTGCGATCCCCAACTCGCATGCCCAGCGTGGGGATTATGAGCTTTACCCCCGTGAGATAAAAGCCAATAAGGCGCTTATCAGGGGGAGGCCTGGGTCCAGCAGTGGACCAATATAGGCTAGGTAGTGCAAATGATACGTGGCTAGCACTTTTACGATATACAAACTTTCACTATAACGACTAGCGTACAGCGCTTTTCCCAGACCTCAAGTGTGCTAAATTTTTTGTTTTTATATTCGCAGGAATAATAATAATTTATTCAAAATAACTTTGGGCTAAATGGATTACAATAGAGCCAATAATATCTTATATAGGTATAAGATAATACTAGGTTAACCTGTATCTCAGGCAGAAAGTGCTTACACGAAAAAATAAAATCACATCAATCAGTAGTCATAATAAAATAAAGCATCGGTGGAGAATATGTGCAGGTACAAAATCTCTTAATAACAATGGTAACTCTAAATATTCTGCCTCGTAGAGGCTTGCAAAATATAAATTTTAGGTTTTATAAAATAATATATTCATATAACTAAAGCTAAAATGAAATAATTCAAAATGTGACAACATTAATTTGCTTGGGAGCTCACCTTCTTCAAAATATATGTTTCTCAAGTAGCTAAACTTGTCACAGATATAGTAAGCACTTAGTTTTATAGTTTTAATACTTAGTCCATCTATACCTACAGAATTGGTATTCCGCAGACTTCCAATAACTTTAATCATCTCATCTGGGTCAGTTGGATGAAGAAAAACAGAGGATGAGTAAGACTCGTTCATAGAAATGTCAGATGATTTAAAATTTAAATTACTAATATTCGTCTAGTCTATGAAGTGGCACAATAATTAAGAGGCTTTTGTCCAACAGAGGACGTCTGTCTGCTGAGATGATAATGATAAAACTAAATCTAAACTGTGACCTTCGTTCTCTTACCTGAAGTTCAAATTGCAGTGAGACAGCCAGACAAATTAAATACAGACATACTCGTATTTCACCTGTCACAGCAGTTTTGTCTATCTCCTATTCAATTGTGTGCAAAACCTTTGGTTGACATTTTGAATGTTTCTGTAATATATAAGTTTAGATCGTTGAGCTAGTGAAGAGATATAGAGCTGGTTTACTGACTGAAATCACTTGAAACCATTAACCGACCTATCTAAGGTATAGGTACTTAAAGTAGTACCTATCAGCACTCATAGAATATTCAGAATAATTAATTTATTGGTAAAAAGTATTACAGGGCAGTCAGATCACGAATTATAACATAATAATATAATATATATTAATTAAATAAAATAAATTAAAATGTGTATAAACAATATTAAAATTAATATATCATTCTATTTTCCGCACAACTTCTTCAACATTGTAGAACGCATTCTCGTTCAGCAGATAATTAAGACCAGTAGGGCTGTCAAGTGCCAGTGTGCCGTCAAACGAATCGTCTGGTGACGAGTGGTTTGACGACGCTCTGGCACTAAGGTGAGAGAGGAAGTATCGATGGGTTTTTAGTTGGTATGTCACTAACTACTAACACTGTTAGTAGCTTAGTGGAGAGCCCAACATACCCCTCTAGCCCTCCTCAGGCTAGAGGTAATGCGTAAACAGCCTTTTCCCATCGAAAAAAAAAACAAAAAAAAAGAAAGGCTGCACGCCACGAGAAGCGTGTTTCGTATCGATAACTCAAGCAAAATGGCGAAATCTCGTTTTATCGACCGATACTAGCATGCAACACCAATAGTCGTCACATCTCATCACGTGAACGATTTTAGTGAATGTACATCTTGTCTGTGGCAACGTTTCTCGTCAAATGCTAAGATGCGCGCCAAATTTTCTCAACTTTTGATAGTTTAGCGCTGGAATAACTATCGCCTTTCAATTTGAGCACGAGAATTCACAAGAACTTTTTCTCAAGAATTTCTCTATTCTACACTCTCCTCAACTTAAAATATTATTTTGACAAGGTTACTTCCTATCCTGAGAGCGCGCGGATTGATGATCGCAGTAGACGCGTTAAAAATACACAGAAAAAAGCGGCTTACCGTCCTCTCGTAGATTCTCTTTATCGGCTCTTTCGACTTCCACGGGCAGATTCGGAAAGGTCGATTCCACGGCTAATGCGCATTATCAATAAGCAAAATATCTGTACATAAAAATAAGTTGTTGGCAAGCGCTTGCATATTTTTTCTACAGCTCCTACTCTACCTTTACGAGAGCGTCGTAACCTCGTAACTTCGCACAACATGTTTGAGTGACGTACTCAGGACAAAGGAGGGGGATATCACTTTTATGGCCTGCCTTTATGGGCAATAACTTCACTGTCTTCTGACAAATTGCGCAATTTTTTAAATAAACCCTTTTCAACTACAAAGTTACGTGCATTAACTGAGGGGAAGTTATTTACGTTTTATATGCGTTGGGGAACAAAAGTTTTGTGGGGACGTCTGTGGTATAGTGGGTGAGAGTTTGCTTATAACGCGAATGTTGCGGATTTAATTCATATTTTTGAACCAACCATTTTATTTGATCCGTAATATTTTTTTAGGTCGCATGGCCGTATAGTTCCCTGTGTATTTTGTTACAAAAACGAATTACTGACTTATAGGAAACAATGCGCACTTTCATAACCACCTGTGGATGCATTATCACACATTCATCTCTGTAGTATCAAAGTGAAGATTGCACCATTTTATTTATATCAGATTACGATATTGAAACTCCTATATAAAATATAAATTCAGCATTTTTGATGCAAAAGAGAGCGATTAGGACGATGATACGCATATCTCAAACAGAATCATGTGGGGAACATTTGATTACATTGCGCATACTTACTGTGCCTTGTCTATCTACTAATTCCACTCACATACCTAGTAAAACACTTAAATTCATTCGAAACCCCTGAGGCAAGGGCTATAAGGGAAAAACTAGAAGAAGGGACATAGTAAAGGAATTTTCGCCTAAGCTGAACATATCAGAGCACAGCGTATGGCACCAGGCTGTAAAACTATACAATTTATTGCCTATCCCCTATAAAAGTATATTTAATGCAGACAAATTTATGAATAAACTCAAGGAATTCTCGTTGAAGAAGTGCTACTATTCTTTGGAGGAGTTCTGCGCTGACAAACATAAGTCTGAGAATCTGTAATGATAATAATTTAACATTTAGGTAACATAGTTGACATAATTTTATGAATATTTTTGACATTATACATAATAACAATATTTTTTTTAATATGCTATTTTCAATTTATATCTGACATTCTTGATTATTAAGAAATTGTTTGGAAATTTGAGTAATATTAATAATGTAACTATACTCTAACTCTCCGTTTTGTATTATCTGTGTATCGATGTGTAATTTCCGACACAATGTAAATTGTTTGCGAATAAATGAAATAAATGAAATGAACTCCTGAATTGTGGAGGGAGATATGGCTTTGAGGACATTAATTCAGCATTCAGGTTGTGGGCATAAGGTTTTACGGCATCATAAAGATTCTCCAACTGCTTCTTTTATTGAGAACCTACTAAGAAAAATTGTTATTTGACTTTATTATTATATCTAACTTTTGCCCACGGCTTCGCAAGTATTTTCACAGGATAAGAGTAGCCTATAATTGTAATCCAGGTGTACAAGCTATCGCATTAGCACATGCAGTAGGTACATTTTAACTAAAGCAATTAATGTAAATTTAGCTTAGCTTGCATTGACCGCAATTATCAACTACTGTCAAATCAATAAACTCAGTGTTCAATCATCACTCAACGGGTTCGGTAATTTTAATCTCTTCGGAGTTTTTACCACCCTCAGCTAGCTAGCATCCATTAGCGTTTTACCCCAGCTTAGCATATTGATAGGAACCCTAGCACATTTGGTCCCTATCACCAGGTCTGGATATCTAAGCATGTAGTGCAATAATTTTCTGCCCGAGTCTTTTATAACTTTTGTCATGAAGGGATAACAAATATCCAACCATCCAATACACTTAATAGCTTTTGCAGCAATAAAATATGTCGACGGTATATAGATTTATATATTTGCAGTCTATACACTTCTTTTCATTAAATGAAATTCAACTCAAAGTTTGCCGGACTTTATGTTCCTTTGGGCTTGTATGGGTTATTTAAGATTATTTCGGGTTTACGGTTTGATTTGCATAATATTTATTAACTTAATCAGGTCTTGAACCGAAGCTAAATATAGCAAAGAGTATATATAATTCAATATTAATATCAAAGAGAAGGGGGAGGTGCCCCTAACCGTAATCCATCCCTGGTAGCAAATGTTCCGCTTAGATACCAGGATTAATTTAAAGGGGTTGCGGACACCTAAGTATTAGACTACATCTTGGTCCCGCATCTTAAGTGAAATGACGACGTAAGCGAATATCCACGCCCTCGAGTAGTTAGGTAAACCAGGCTTTGTAGTTATTTGGTACGATCTTGTTAGGGTTTTTTTTTATTTTACCATATGCATTGGTGATATTTTAATGATCTTACACCATCTAAACTCGGTTCTAGAATCGTAGATATTTTTTGTTAGTAAAATGGGTTACAACACCAAAGAAATAAATAAATAATGTTGGACAATCTACACAGTATCTTCTAGCCCCTAAGCTAAGCAGAGCTTGTGTTATGGGTACTAGATCACTGATAAAGTTAATACATTATATTACATATACATATACAGATATATATTTTATTATATATTATATTTTTTAATATATATATATAAAAATATTTGTGGAAAATATTTTACGACAATCTATGGTATCATCGGAGCAAATTGCAGAAGTTCTTATTTGTTTTTTGTTTTGACAGCTGATGAATATAATCACCATTTCATTCGTCTCACTACCAATTTTAAACACGAATTTGCACCTATTTCGCTGGGGGTGTGCAAATATATGCATTGTAGAAGTTTATGTATTTAGTACCTTGGTGTTATCTTTTGTTGTTTTCAGTTATTGTTATCCGTTTTTGTTAGTGTGTACCTAAATGTCTTTGCTTACAAAAATATATTGGATTCTAGAAATAGAATAGGTAGTAATGAAAAGTCTATGTATAAAATCGACGTGGAACAACGCAAATCTTATAAAAAGCAATATTCTACCTCCTTGTATCGACTGCTATGTGCCTAGGTGGGATGACGATCTGCGACAGACTGCTGGCAGATACTGGATGCGGCAAGTTGAAGCCAGGCCGCTATGGCGATTGCCGTAGTGCCCTGGACAATAGGCCTGCCTTAATGATTATTAAGGCAGGTCTATTGGAAAAGCATAGGCTGATGATGCTGTTAATGATACCTTCTTGTAGAAAACGTAATGTAGTATGTTTTCTCAAACAGAATCCAATTCCATCTCGACACCTTCAGTACAAACACATGGGTAGAACTAAAGTCATTGAAAACTGGGACCTACGTATCTTAGTCGAGTCTAAGGTGATACAAAGAGGCGAGAGGGTTCCGAGAACCCTCTTGCCTCTTTCTCTCGGAGATATCATAATACACTATCCTACGTTGAATATCTCTGAGTACAAAGGAGTTAGTTTGCTTGCATGCTCAGGTGTTTGTTTTTGTTCGGTTGGTACCTGTTCTAAAATCGTTGTTTCATAGGAGGTACATCTTCCTACAGCATAACAGCTTAGGTATACATTTTCGAGCAAATTTCGACTTTTTATATTATTTATTCAATATCAAATCCATACACAACTCTTACGATGTTCCTGGCTTACGTCTAAAGATAGTTTTTAGGGGTCCTTACATATGAAATTGGCGTTTTTCGTACTGGCCACTTTAATCACAAATTTATCCTCTTTGGTAAGGAATTCCAAATTCAAAAAAAATTTGTACAGCTATAGACTCATGTATTTGTGCTTCGATGATCGTCATTCATTTGTTTTTTTTCTTCTGTTTTTTTCTGTTTGCGTCACTCATTTTACAAAATGGAAAACTTAAAATATCGCATTATTTACGAGTACGAGTTCCGCCGTGGCACTAGTGCTGCGGAAACAACTCGAAGGGTGAATGATGTGTATGGCGGTCGTGTTGCAAAAGAAAACACAGTTCGTTTTTGGTTCCAACGTTTTCGTTCTGGAAATTTTGACCTGCAGAACAAGCCCCGTGGACGGCCTGAGACTCAAGTTGATAATGAAGAGTTGAAGGCTATTGTGGAAGCGGATCCATCGCAAACCACGTCCGAGTTAGCTGCAGGCTGCGATGTTAGTGATAAAACTGTTTTAATTCACTTGAAGCAAATTGGGAAGATTAAAAAGCTTGAAAGGTGGGTACCTCACGAATTGACTGAAGCAAACCGGCAAACGCGCGTCGACTGCTGCGTTACATTACTAAACCGGCACAATAATGAAGGTATTTTAAACCGAATCATTACCTGTGATGAAAAATGGGTTCTTTACGATAATCGGAAGCGCTCAGCGCAATGGTTGGATCCTGGCCAGCCAGCCAAATCCTGCCCCAAGCGAAAATTAACCCCAAAAAAGTTACTTGTAAGCGTTTGGTGGACTAGTGCCGGTATTGTTCATTACAGTTTTCTCAAATCTGGCCAGACTATTACGGCTGATGTCTATTGTCAGCAATTGCAAACCATGATGGAAAAGCTAGCGGCTAAACAACCTAGGCTGGTCAATCGCTCCACGCCACTGCTGCTTCACGACAACGCTAGACCACACACTGCGCAACAGACGGCTACTAAATTAGAAGAGCTTCAATTGGAAAGTCTAAGACATCCTCCGTACTCCCCGGACCTTGCTCCAACAGATTACCATTTTTTTCGAAATTTGGATAACTTCTTGCAAGGGAAAAAATTCAACTCCGATGGGGCAGTCCAAATCGCCTTCAAAGATTTTATTGATTCCCGTCCGACTGGTTTTTTTAGTAAAGGGATCAATGAACTACCTATAAGATGGCAAAAGTGCATAGAAAATAATGGTTCATACTTTGATTAATTAAATATATTATATTAAAAAATATTCGACTTTTTGTTCCTCCCATACAAAACGCCAATTTCATATGTAAGGACCTAATATTTGGTTTATCGCCTAACACAAGCTCTGCTTAGCTTGGGGCTAAATGAGGCTGTGTGGATGGTCCAGCATCATTATTATTATTAATTTGAACGGAAAAGCGCTCTGCAGAAACTAACAAGAAGGCACACTATCGCCGTGCCCCCATTCCCCCATACCCTTCACTTTGCTCATAATACGCACAATAGGCTTCCACTGACGGTATTAGAAACCTGTCACTCGGTATTAGAACGAGGTGCTGTTTGAAATTCATGAGAATTCATTAGGAATATTCAGGAATCTAACAAATAAATTTATTCAACCACATTCGGTAATCTAGTTCTAGAGGGACAAAGCAAATAGGAACGTGGATTTGTAAATAGGAACCTACATTCAGATAGTCAGATAGTCAGATAGTCATTTTATTGGTAAAATCATGTTTACAAATGTTTCAATCAATATTGAGATAGATTTAGACCGATCCATTGGGATTGGTGGAACTAACTCTAGATAGTTTGCAACAGTCTGCAGATAGCTCAACTGTTTCTTATGTATCTTGTAAATACTTGTATACGATGGTGATGAAAATGTGAATAATAACTTAGCCTGTGGTATGGTAGCCTGTGGTATGGCTCTAGGCTTCTACTGCCCATCTCGCCACAGCCGCAAGCACTAAGTGCTTTTAGGAGATAAGTAAACTCACGTTGCCGTTAAAAATAAATCAGTTAATCTAAATTTAACTTATGGGAACTATAAGGATCCTATGTAAATAAAAATTATTTGCGTAGCGCGATTCTTCGAGTTCTTGGAGCGTTCGGATTCGCTAAAATATGCATTCAATCAATCTTTACATTTTTCTCGTCAGCCGAACACTCCGTCCACTGCTGAACATGCCTCCCCTAAACAAGGGGAGTTTTTCTAGAATCACCGAGAATCACGCGAGACGGTTTGGTGATCGCAGTGGAGGTGTAAATAAAACAAAAGGAAGCGGCGGCCTTTTCTCTGGTAAGTTTCAAGTTCTTTATTGGTAACAAATTGGGTTACATGTCAAATAAACAATAATATTTATATTATAAATCAATATTTTACAAGTAAAATACAATTTAAAAATTACATTCGCCTCAAATAAATAAATAACATTGTAAAAATTCTAATTAAAATGTCAGTAATGAAAATAATTGTAAATTGATAGCAAATAACATCAACAAATAATTTGACATATAAAGTTACGTGCATTTACGTGCGAAGAATTCGTATTATGTGTAATAACTTTGTTTTACCAACCATTTCTTGATTCGAAACTTGAAGGATTGCGTCGATAAAGCGCTAAGGTAGATTCCCTTTTATCGACTTACGCGGAGACTGCCTTAACCATAGACGCGGAGCGAGGCAGCCGGAGCGGATATTATAAGCTATTCCATTGGTCCACTAAAACAGAGCGAAGATTTTATGCAGTTCCATTGGTTGCTGTTGCGTATATCTCCGCTCCGCTACCTCGCTCCGCGTCAATGGGCAGATTATACATTATTAATAACCACGAGACTGTCCAGGCTGTCTTGTTATTAATTCATCAACATTTTAAGATGTACCCTTCCGAGTAACCGACTACCCAACAGTCGACGTCGGTAGATCATTCGGTTACTCCAATTCGAGTTCCTAGTAAAGAAGGAACTTGAGTTATTTTTATCCGACTTCGAAAAAAGGAAGTTCTATGTTTGGCTGTATGTATGTTTTTATGTAAGTTCGTCGATTACTCCGTCAATTATGGACCGATTTTGGAAATTCTTTCGCCAATATTTTTTTTATAACATAACCCATTTTTTGGTTTCCGTACCCGAAGGGTGAAAACGGAACCCTATTACTAAGCCTCCGCTGTCCGTCCGTCCGTAGTCTGTCACAGGACTCTATCTCATGAACCGTAAAAGGTAGAGAGTTGAAATTTTCAGAAAATGTGTATTTCGCTTGCCGCTATAACAACAAATAATAAAAATAAAATAAATATATAATTATAGGGGACTTCCATACAAAAAACGTGATTGCTTTTTGTTTGTCAAGGCTTAGGTGTGCTTTTTGTTTGGCAAGTAACACTTTAACTGTAATAAGAACAAATACTAAATATATAATAAAATAAAAAAATTAAAGGGGATACCCCTTCCAACCCAAACAAGTGAAAATTTGATGTTCTTTGAAAAAGTTGCCTGATTTTTACGGTACGGAACCCTCCGTGTGCGAGTCGACTCGCACTTAGCGGTTTTATATATTCCCTAATGCCCTATAGGTATATCCACTACCTAGACTCAGTGGACTCCCTAGTCTAGGTAATACGCCCAAGCCTTAGTCTATGCTCTAATGTTTACCAATAATAGGGCTTCATATTAATAAAAGCCCGATGCCAAATAGAAAATAATAATGCAAGGTAAAATAATTCGAAAATTAATTTCATCAAGGTAGTTACAAAGTTTCCAATGTAAATACCTCTATTCATTCGTGTCGCAACTTTGCAAAAATCACTCGAGCGAAGTTAGCACAGCCAATTTTGTTATTATCATGCTGAAAAGTTTTGTTTCATTCGAATATTTTGCAATAATATTCCGAAACTCACATACGCGGTTTGAGAGCTTTGCATGCTCGTGGAATTTGTATCCACTATTCTGGCTGTTTTAATAAGTTTAAACGTTGAAATGATATAAATTAAAATCAGTTATTAAATCAGGCAACATATTAGGTTCATGTTAGGGTTGCGAAGATCGGAGATCGGTTTCGAAACGTGTACGTCTCACTTTTTCTGTCCTTTTTTCCGTCTTTAATATCTCTGCAATTACAGCAGCAAATAACTTGAAATTTCAAATAATAATACATTTCGTGCGCTTGTACAGAACAAAAGAAAAAAAATATAAATGTAAACAGCACAAATTGTGATGTCGAAATTTTAAGAGACCTACTAGGTCAAGTGGGGTATCAAACGAAAGGTATCAAGTTTTTACATTTCAGAACTGTTTTTGAAGTTTCTGTAGGTTTAATACTTTTTGAAATATTTGATAAAAGACTAAAAATAATGAATTTTGCAGAATATAGATCTATATTTTACAGAAAAAATATAGAGAAGTCTGTAAGTAGAACACTTTTTCACTTTTTCTTTTTAAAAGGGGGGGATATTTTTCAAAAGGAAGAAACCTCACCGTGTGGGGTGTCAAATAAAAGGCATTGATTTGAAGATCTCAAAACAATTTTTGAAATTTCCGTATGTTTTATACTTTTTAAAATATTTAGAAAAAATACGAAAAACTACGGGTACGCCCTACGGGTCCAATATAACAATATATTTCGGATGATGCTGCGACTGCCTCGATTCTGCAGTGCGTCTGGAATATTTGCGCAGCACCACACAGACGGTTTCCATGCGGTTATGCGCAAAAAAACAGTGTCCCAGATGCTTAGAGTGCAGGACAGTTGCAACAGCATGTTGAGTACTATGGCGGAGTGCCTTTCATCTCCACTCTGGAAGTGCTGTGTGCGGAGGGTGATCAATAAAGAAACCTATTTCCTTTATTGTTTAACCTCGGCGTTTTGAGCTTCTTTTTAGTGTCAATTATTGTTATATTTTCTATTTTATTTTATTTTATTCTAAAGTGTAAATCTGTAACTCGTAATATATGGACCCATGGTTGTCTGAAATAAAGCATTTTTGTTTTATTTTATTTATTTATTAGTTGGTCTAGACCACTGTTAGTGAGTCGGACAGCTGTGGTCGCTCACGATCCCCCGAACTAGTTGGTACTGTATCTCAGGGGCAGTAAACGCCCATCTGCGCCAGCCTCCTTGACAGTTAGCTTAGCTCAACTTTACATGATCGATACGGCTGATAAGCAAAACTAAAATTAAACAGCAAAAAATAAATAAAAAGAAGAAACTTAAATACAAGAATAGTCAAAGTAATGGACAATAAAAAGTAAGAAGTAAGGGAAGTTAATAGGGGAAGGGCAACAGCTTCCTTCAGTGCATCTTTACTGATGAAAAATCAGAAATCTTATGCCGCTACATCAAGCAGTTGGGCTGGTAGTTGGCTATAGTTTGGACCTGGCTTATCAGAGGGAGGTACACGAAGACAAAAGAGGTTGACTGTATTTTTTGGGTCCAATGCAATGACTGTACCGAAGTGGATCGGCAATATTTTTTTTTCATTGGCAATAACCGACAATAAAGAGAATTCACCGAAAAGCTGATAATCAGAGCTATTCTGAAAAGTTACCAAATGTGATAATATGTTTTATATAAGCCTTTTCGGTAAAAAAATAAAATGGATTTCGTACCCAAATAGTAGTGAGGATTATTAATTGTTTTTTGAGTTAGCGACGACTCGCTCAAATAATAGCTACTTTTTGCTAGTTTTTATGTTATTTTCCTTTAAATGTTATTTTTTTTGTTTTGTTCACCACCAGTTTCGGTTTATTTAACCAGAAGTTTTCTCTTGTTTCGTTTTAGGAATTTTCCTTTTTTATCTGTATTCCTAGTCAACTTGCATAAACATGCTGTTCAAAAGTATTAAAATAAGAATTAAAATAAAAATTGCTTCTAAATCAACATAAATTATAACACTGACATACTTAATTTTTTGTTGTGTAGGTCCACTGAAATATTCTCTCCTATTAATTTTCCAACGTCTACCCTAAAACCCACTAACCCTTAAATTCAGTTAACCCTGCAGGATCTAGTGTTACCAAAGACATCCGATGTCAGAGTTACCTCGTACGAATCGCTGCAATCCGACAGCTATTTGTTATGCACTCAAATTGGCGTCGGCTGACTGCTCGGGTAGGTGTGAACAACGAAACTTAATTAAAGATGCTTGACTAAAGCTAAATTGCATGGTCTGATTTCAGGCTCGATTCCATGGAGGTTCAGCTGGTTCATTTGGAAACCAAACTTAGATATATAATTTTTCTTTAACTCTTAAGAATAACTACAACTTTCTTGGTCTGACTGTCTTTTACACGTCACACAGTCGTAGAACCCTACATAAGGAGATCGATAATTGATCTGCTGGCTTACGTACAGAGTTCTCTTTCTACCATTGTAGAGCGCAATTCTAACATGCAGTTGTCAGTGCAACCTTCACTGACCCTTGCCTAACATAACTCCTCTATAACTCTTTTAAGAATTACGTGTCTGGAGCGTGAGCCTGGATCTTGATAAGAATCGATAAGCACCGATTTTGAATCTGGTGCCGATACAATTCTTCGTATTTTGTATTTATATATTGAGCAACTAATCAACTTATCGTGATCCGTGCTCGCGCTTCTGTGCCTCTTTGTTGATGTACCGATATTATTTTATTTTTGATGCAAAGTAGATGCCTGATTCTGGTTCTCTTATTATTTTACCAGCGTTCCTCCCACACCTATGCCGTGATCTTTGTTTCCAATTACCAAACTCCTCAAAGCTGCTGCAAATTGCTCAAATAGAGGCCTCTTAAACTAATTGTTTAGAACTAAATTCGGGATATTAGTCGTTGAAGCCGGGAATCGTGCCGGATTCATGTTTGGAGGTATTAAACAAGCAGACTTTTATTGAAAAGTTTAGCAACTGAAAAGCTTTTTTTTATTTGCGTTTGTTTTAGCAGTTTATTGGATATCAGTGGTTAGAAAATTAATTAAGTTGAGTTTATGTTATATGAATAAGGGGTGAGATTTATTATATAATTTTTTATCTTATTTGATTATTAAGGTTTGACGAATTTTATTTTTTAATATTATGAAATTGTAATCACTTTGACTCGCACTTTGACAGATTAATTTTATTTTTGTTATGAATGTTTAAATGTTAAAAAATGTGAAGACGAGGTACTCTATTGCGTTGGGTACCTGCGCCAGTAAAGATAGAGTACATTTGATGAATAAATAAATAAATAAGTAAAATACTCGTAACACACAAGGCTTTTAGAAAGTATTATACGTTTGTTTAAGTTATTAATTATTAGTAAATGGGTTTATTCTCTATTTGTTTCACCGGTGTCACTCTGATAGTGGAAAATAGACACAAAAAAAAACTTGTACTTAAAATTCCATAAGAGGCCGCAGGTATGAGCCCTCCATTCTAAACACAAGTGCAAACATAGTTAGAGCGAGGAATCACCTTGACTTTGAAAGGTTAAGTTCAAGTACCTACTACAACATTTTTAGAATATTTTAACTGTACACTAGTTTAAATACCTACTTGTGAACCTTTTTTTATGAATAAATACTTTTATTATTATTATTAGAAAGCCATTAGAAGCGTCCTCACACCACGTGTCACAACCACACCACAATAAGTGTAGTTCTACCTTTATTTGCAAGCATTGCATCGTATAAAGTCGTATCGTTCTGACTGAAAACCAGCGCTCTTATTTCACAAATTACCCCAGGTTTCTGTGTTAGAGCAACAAGCTGAGTCAGGACCTGTTAGACCTGCACACACGCGCTCGTCTGCTTGCTGAGTGGACTACTTGGTACCTATTAGTTAACCCAATGTTTGTATTAGTATACTACTTACTTAGTTTACATGTGTTTATCTGTGCTGTTTAATATCTAGTACTAAGTAAGTACTTAGTACTAGATATTAAACAGCACAGACTAAGACTAAGTAGTCTCTTTTTATTTTTATTCTCAAAGCTTTTTTTTGTGTGTAGTGTGTAATAAATAATTTTCTTTCTTTTCTTTCTTTCTTTCTTTATAGAGTGTAGGTATGTATCTACTGGAAGGATACTGGTAGATCAAAAACGTTAACTTAGTAACCTCGTTATAAAGATGTTAAGGTTTAAAATACGAAATACAGTAGGGCCCCAGCTGGGGTCCGAACCCCAGCTAATCCAAACACCTCTATAATCCGAACGACCCCCCCTCTATCTTTGCGCGACCGCAGATTCTCAGTCTCGTAGTAGTACCTACCGTGTATACGTTTTACATTGCTACACGTATTGTTTTGCAGATGAAGTCGATTCTATTCCAGAAAATTGCTGTTGCGAAAACTGAACAATAAAGCGTTTTCTATGTCGCTAAATAATACTCTTTATAAAAATAAAACCGACTTCTTAAAAGCAAAAAATAATATACAAATGTCTCTTCAACCGCAGCCGCCTTCGAAATGTTTATAGGTTCGAAATATGTCTGATGATGATCAGATCCTGACTTCAGGAGTAAAGTCATACAATTAAAAAAAGAATTTTGAGAATCGATGAACATACATTAAAAAAAATACGTACAGTGGAACATAGAACCTAATCCTTTTTTGTAGTCGGTTAAAAATTGGTACTATGCGTCGGAAGCCATTAGGTATTTTTAGTGGAATGGCACTAAGCGTTTTTGGTAATTTGAGAATCTGGTGCTTAGCGTATTATAAAGCATTATAATGAAATTCTATAAAAGAAGACGCTACAAGAAGTAGGAGTAAGTAGTTCTTCTTCTACGTACGCTTCTAAGAATTATACTTAACTTTTATAATGAAAAACATAAAAACAACAAAAAACCAAAAAAACAACTGTCATATTTACAAAAAATCCTTTACAAATATAATATACCTACCTACTATAATCCGAACGCTCCGTACATCGCACAGGGTAATCATTTTGTGTGTTCGGATTATCGAGTAGGTACCTGCTGTACAATCCACGGATCATACATCAACCAAAGAGAGTATCAGCTGTTAGCAACAAAGTAATACTTCACCACAAGACACGAACTAAACTAGTGCGGGCGATGTTCATGTAGTAGCTAGTACAAGTACTTATTGTTGGGAATGTGCCAACTTTGCCTGTATGTCGCGTAGTCTGACACACAGACGCAACTGTTCTCTAAATCCTTTTCATAGGTTGTAAATTGTAAGTAAGGTCTTGTTTATTGATGTTGTTGATCTCTTTATTTAGTTTTGTAAATGTAAGTATACTTTTTGTGCAAATAAAGAATTATTTTATCATTTGTAAGGTACAGTACAAGTCAAACCCCTCCTTACTTACAACCTAATATTAACATAATATTTTGGAAATTGCAACCTCCCTCCTGCGTTGCAGGTGGACTAGGCCCGCCGCCGCGCCACATCGGTCGTCAAAAAAGGTTATGCTTTGTGTTTTGTAATGTATAATTTTTCATACCAAATCAAACAAAAGTTTGTTTAAATGTATTTAGCCGCTAATCTTATTATTTGACGTACCTATACCTATTACTGTGGTTTGACAGAGACAACTCACTCAACGTATCGAGCCAGTTTAGGATTCTTGTGCAAGCCTCAAAGACATTTTGCAAGCCTCTAAGATAAAGAATCGGGAAAAATCATGAACTATTTATGTACACAATACAGTCACCGTTTTTTATTTAAAAACAGTACAGTAACTTTATTCTGGTAAATGAAAAAAAAGGCAACTGATTAAACTAGAGACTATGTATCTACCTCCAAGGATTAAACTGCAGGTATTCTGTGGAGTTTCCGAGTGAGGAATGGGAGTTTAGATACATACGTTTTAGGTATAGCGATACGATTTCCTCCGGGAAGCGACTGTAAAATTAAACCAACAAACTTATACCCTTTGCAAAGTAAACCAAGGAGTATACGTTAGAGCGTTACGGTGATGTGCCATCACATAGTTTACGTGGCGAAACACTAATGTTTGTTACATAACACCGTTACACAACCTTTCAAAAGGAGAAATACAATCTTATGCTGCAAAGAATACAGAGAAAATTCTCCCGCTACGCACACAAGAGGTTATACGGATATTATTCGTATTTATGCCCTTCTTTGTATCTTTATGGCATGGACGGACTCACAGAAATCTAAATAATAAGGCACTATTCAGATTTCTGTGGTCGGACTCGATACCCTGCTCTTGAGGCCGAGATTGCTAGTTATCACACACAACATTATGCTCCTGCGTGGTAAAGTTAGCAATCCAGCTGATCTCCAGCAGCTCGGGCTGGCAGTACCGCGGTGGAATATGGTGGGCACCACGGGTGCGGTGCGTCCGCGTCGCCGACCAGTGTTGTTCGAGCAGCTCCCTTAACCACTTCCTTCACCAATACAACGCAGCCGACATATTCGCTGATACCGATCACATTATTTTTGAACCGATCATATTATTTTTGAAGTTTATGACACATCTTACTGACAATGGCAGAGTCGTAGCGAAAAGCAAGCGGCGCCAAAAATAAAGAAGTTGAAGTTGACATATTCGCTGACAGTATAAATATGTTGTATAGGCTGACAGAGCATTAATGCTCTAAGAGGCTGACTTATCTGTTTTTAAATGCAGTGTGTCAACATCTTAATCTATTTATTTTTGCATTATTCAGATAGTATTATTAGTTTAAATTTTAGCATTGACTCGAGATTAACATTAATATACGTAATTATTTGTATTCATTGCTATGTATTGTATAAGATTTGACTAACTATGTTTCCATTTGTGTAAGAAGGTACCTGACTCTTGGACGTTTTCGTTGTAAAAACCTGTTTTTCAGGCTAAAAGAGTGCTAATAACAAATAAAATTATCAAATAAAACTTATTAATTATACAAGGCGATGGTGCATACATTAAAATAATTACTTATGATACCAATACTAAACTAGTTTTAATAATAAAGGTGCTTGCAAATTTTATTGGCCTATTTGAAAACAGTCAATAAATTTTCTGTGTCATCATAATTATGACATGCTTTGCAGTGTAGGTAGGTATCCTTAAGTTTTTTTCTTATAACTATTATAATGTTAGGGATAAATATTGGCTAACACATTTATTCTATTATAAAATAAAGGACCAAGGATATTGTAAAATTGATTTAAATAAGTTTGTCTCCGATCTAGTTGTTTAGGGCAAAGGTTATTTTTCCTCCTTTTGTTAGCGCTTTCAGTGACATATGGAAGGGCTGCGTGTTGTTTAAGTACTATGTACTATGATATCTTCGCCTATAATGGTGGACCCTTAGAAAAGGGCTGAAATGCCAACCGTCGTCGGCGCAAGATTTATCTGAAACTGTTTAATATTCAAGGCATCAATTTGGAGGAAACAGCGGGACAACTTAACCCCATTCAACGTGAGGGTTAAGTCGCAGATATTTACTTGCAACAGTAATCTTTGACATGCCGATTACTTTTGGTCCGACCATCGCTTAATAATTATTTTTCATAATAAGGTAGGTATACAAATCTTACTAATTTTATGATTTTTAGACCTCTCACGGAATATAAATTTATCACCAAACAACAGTTACAATTAACAAAGAAAATTACCATTCAATAATAAAAACAAATTAGAACTAGTATTTACAATTGAAACAAATAATCTAACTGCAGACTGTTCCAAACAATCTACATGTAGCTCAACTGATCCATATCAATACCAGTCGGAAGCGTCCCCAAGGCGCTGGCTGCATTGCCCCGCTGCATGGCAATGCTGATGCGCTGCGCCAGATACCCACCAGCACTCGGGTCACGCGTCGCGTCGACCAGACAATAATTAGTTATTAACAGTTACAATAATGTTACGATAAATACTTTCGTGGTTTGACAAATTTCGCATATGCCTTTTCATGGTTCCGGGACGGGATTATACTTTGGGGGGCCAGCGTAGACGCACAAGACCTGTTCATCAGCCAGAAAAAGCGCATTCGTATCCTATTAAATATAAGAGTACCAGACTCTTGTAAACCACACTTCCGCGAGCTTCGAATCTTGGCAATAACTTCTATTTACATCCTAGAAATAAGTAAATTTATAAAAAATTAACAATAATTCTTTCAAAAAATAAATGAGCAACCGCGTCGTTATCAAAGTAGGTATAAACATAATCACGTGATAGGCTTGCAGGTGCATCAATATTAAATACTCATCATCAATCTAGTCCACACTGGCCGTCTCCCATTGCAACACCCTAAATGGTTACATATTGTGTGTATTCCTTAATACAGTCAATAAGTCCTGATACATGTGTGTACCATAATAAGATGCAATAAATAAATTAATTTATTAATTATTTATGATTGTAAACCGACTATCAACGAACCTAGCTTGTGTTGGAAGAACACCAAGTTACAATAATACCTAATAATACTAATAATAATCAACCATTTATTGCCTATAACTTCTTAACCTAAACTAGAATTCTACACAAAAAATAAAAAAAGTTTCTAATGATAGGCAAAGGCAGTAGATTCAGCATTGTGCTACATGCGAGGAACATGCAGCGCTGATTTTAAATCTACCGGTGGTCACCGAGGGTTAAGACACCTAGCCACCACCACCAGGGCACCTAGGATATCGAGGGCTAAGTGCTCTACCCTACTAGAAGGCCTCAACAATGTAGAGCAAGATATGTCTTACGTAGGTACTACCATGGTACTAGGTACATACGTAGATACTACCTAGGTACTAGGTATGTGATAAAATAGTAGATAAAACTTACGACGATAATGCCGATAAGCTAAGCCTTCTAACTCAAACTTCATCGTTATTTGAAACAATAATCCAAATAGTCGCGATGATTCATACACTCGAGTCGAGTGAGAATAGTTCAACAAGAGATCTAACTTTGTCAAAACTTTAGTTTCCATGGATAGATCATAATATTGCTTCAGTACAACTTTAGTTGCCATGGATCTTAATCTTAATGGAATGAACATGACATAGTGATTTTGCCCAAAGACTTGGGATAAGGGTATATCCAAAGTAATGGCAAAATCACTCTCAGTCATATGTCAGACCACCCGGTAAGGGTTATAATTTATCGAATGGAACGTAGCACTCAAAACTTGCTAAATCTATGGATGTTTCCCCCGTTAATACAAATAATTTTCTTTGTGAGCGAGTCTTATGTTCACCTGGTACGTCATTACATTTAAAACATGTATAATTTGAGAAATATTCAGACATAAGCGGTATTCGCTACCGAAAAATTTAGCTTGGTTTCGCACGTCACCCTGCCGGGTATTTGTATATGTACCGCATGCCCTCTCGGCTTTTGCTTCTCTAGGTAGCGAACAAACAATAGTTTGGATATTCGATGGAACTGAGTATTTTCTTCTGTACTAATTTACACGAGGTCTAAACGGGCCTCTATTAGGTCAATAGGACCAAGGGACCACGGGGATTGTTCTCTAGGGTAGAATAGACAATAATGACATCGCATCGTCATACATTGCGTACATTATTGAAGTTGAAGAAATGAATTCGATGACAAAGTGACGTAATTTGTTTGTATTCTACCCTAGACAACAATACCCGTGCTTGGCCCATAGGGACGCGGAAATCCCGCGGCTCGAACCGCACTCATCCCGAAGAAGTCCCTCGTTTATTTTATTTTATTTTGGTTTATTCGGAACGAACCAATTTTTCACACTTTATAAATAAACATACACAATAACTCATAACCATTTAGTCCTCGTATGGAGAAGCTAAAAGACTGCTTGCTTGCGGAGGAGAAAAGGAGAAACAGTTCTGTCTTGTTAACAACTAGGTACAATAAAGTTAAATAATAATTAACAAAACTTATAAAATTACTAACAATAATTCACTAGAAATTTTACAAGACAGGAACTGTCGATACGGAAAAATAACTTAATACACAAAAAAAGAGATACAATTAATATTCATTGGTAACAATAGCGTTAAGATGCTAACGCATCAAACCAATGCTTTGCCAGGAGTATGTTAACATATGTAACACGTTGTGATTATGAGTCGAATAAATTGAGGTCGGGAATACCGACCAAACCGTTGAATTTAGCTACTGCTCTACTGAATAATTTGGCGTGTTTTAAAAAACGATAAACCGACTTCAAATTCCGGTAGTTAATATTCATTTATGTCTGGGACGCTCGAAATCACCCCTCCCTTACTTCCCTTACCGAAGGTCTAGGTTCACGTGCAAAAAATTGAGTTTGCACCTAGGTAAAATTCAAGTCTAAGTTAGTTTGATGCCACATGGATGAAACTGTTGACGCCCGTTGCTATGGAAACCAATAAGTAATAATAAAAATATCATTTGTGTACGTTTTATAACGCACATAGCAATTCCTCGAGAATCAAACTAATAAGGGACCACTTTAAATTCAATTTTGATATAACAACGAAAGAATCATCAAAATCTATTAACAATTAAATATCACCAAAACTATTGCTTTTTAAGTTTAACAGAATAAATACAAATCTCTCAAGAACAAAATTTTTATGGGACCACCTCGGAATCATTCTCTATTAAATAGTGAAATAACCAGTAAAATCGGTTGACCATAGGCGGAGATATCTAGTAACATACATACATAAAAAACATACAGACGAACTGAGAACCTCCAACCTCGGTTAAAAAGGAGTTTTGCCTATATTTCGTGAAACTGACGGAATGTCTAGATGAATAGAATGTTTAGTAAGTCTATTGGAGACTTTAGGGAAGAAACGTTGGTGTTCTTTCAACACAATCAAGGTTCGTAGTTAACCCGTTATTCATAATGAGTTAGTGAAAATGTGTAAAAAAATATGTTAAAAGGCCCATGACATGTGCTACACACATTATTAAAGGGGATTAATAGGTACCAATTTTAGATAGAGCACAGTAAGACTACAGAGTTGGTTCGAAGTAAAGCCGTATAAGTGCAGACAACATAATTCCTTTAGCGACTCAACTGGGCTCAGTTCAGTAGCAGCGCGATTCTTGACAAGTTTGTATAAAACATTGTGATACCACTCGTGTCGTTAAAAAAAGAAAATAAACGGAAAACTTGTAGTTCTACCAAAGAAAACAAAATTTTCCAAAAATACAACCTTCTAAAAACTAAGTCACAAGCAAAATAATACATTTAGTATTCTTAAAACCAAAACGTAGGCACGTATAACGTATATCTTTGCTTAAAACCTATTCGGTGTATAAAAAGGTCATCATCATCTTCACCCATGTATGTGACCTCCCGAAATGTGATAACCATGTTTGCCATCCATCCAGTTCTGCTGGCAGGTGGGTCAAAAGTATAATTTGCGTCGCCTGGCGTCAGTGGATGTAGTATTCATTATTATTATTCACCTTATTCACCACGATCATGGCACATGATCGTGGTGAATAAGGTTTAGAACTATGAATTTAGAAAGCGTAACGTTTGCAAAACGTAATAATACCTGTTTGATTAGAACCCAATACCAAAGATTTTATAATACTACATATAAATTATAATTAAATACTTCTTTGTTTGAACCATTTCAAAACTCACAACGTCGGAAAAAGAGGATTTTAGATGTATCCACCATAGACTATGATGGAGATCAGTGACCATAGGTTAATCGTCCAAGTCGTAGACTATTCTCAGTCTACGGTCCATGTATTACTAGATTTTTTTCTCAATGATGTTTTAAAATGTTTCGAATGCTTGACATGAATATTTAGCAAAAACCTTTACCCTCGTTTAGAATATCGCCGGGCGGATCGTGTCTTTTAGTGAACATAATAACCACAAAATTTCTTCAAGATGTACTGTGTTCTTCCTACAATAAAATCTATGAAGGCCAAATTCTTCTTTGGAATACTGTTACTGCTATCTGTGTACATATTTTTGTTTTATCTCATGGTCCAAATGTGGCTAGACAGAAAATCTGTTCCAGTGTCCATGTCTCCCATAGTTTTGCCTCATGTCGTAGTTCACATTGATCTGAAAGGGGCTCCACCGAAGCTGGCGTACTTGGAGTCCTTGCTGCCGATGCTGAGAGAACATGGAGCCACTGACCTTTTGATGGAGTACGAAGACATGTTTCCGTATGAGGGGACGCTGAAAAATATTAGTTCAAGGAACTGCTATGAGAGAGCTGAGGTACCTGTGTATTTTTTTACTAGACAGCAAGAAAATGCAAAAGTACATACTTGTAGAAATATAGGATTGATGTTTTTAATTCGGTCTTAGAGTGTTGGGTTTAGGTACCTTACGAATTATCAAGAAAGACCCCAACATTCGTTGGATCGTGGAATAAGTAATCAGGTATTTATACTTTGTGAGTAGCATTTTTATTTATAGCTATCGCACAAGATCACACGAATTGGAAAGATTTAGGAGAGGCCTTTGCCCAGCAGTGGGTGGGACGGAATAGGCTAAGGGAATAAAGTAGTTTTTGTTCGCGGAACTCACGTTCCCGGTACCTAGACAAAAATAAAAAGAGGGTAGGATATCGATGTTTTATATAAAATCTCGTAGAGAGGCTGATCCCCGAATATTCCAACACAAATCAGATTGTCATTTAAAACTGTATAAAATTTGTACTTAGTTGAGTATTCGGGCATAAAAAACTAAAACTATTTTTCAGCTCAGAAAATTTCTCCATTTAGCAGCAAAAGCCAACCTCCAGATAATTCCTCTCATCCAAACCTTCGGCCACATGGAACACGTCCTAAAACTCGAAGAATTCATGCACCTGAGAGAACAACCAGCGTTCCCTGACTCTCTCTGTCCTAGCAAGAACGAGAGCCGTGTGTTAGTCAAGAATATGTTAGACCAGGTGCTTTTTTTATTCAACATTCACTTCTGCCCGCGGCTTTGCACGCCTTAAACCTGGTTAAAAAGAGCAGATTATTTGAGTGTGATTGTATTTTATGCCACATCTTGATCTGTCCAGTAAAGATCTTAGGTAACAAACATTCACAAAAATCACCATGTTTTTCATATATTTTTTTCATTATCATATTAGAATAGAATAGAATAGAATATTTATTTTATTTGCAACTCAAATAAACAAAAACAAAATATGATTAAAAAATAAAATAAAAACAAAGCTTAGGTACTAGTTTTTGCATTGAGTCACAAAGCGGTCTCTGTCTCAGCATGAGCTAGCTGTAAAAACATTACAACCAACGCTGGTCTTCCGACAGAGCCGTTTGGTGAAGACACGGAAGATAACACAAAATATGAAATCACGAAACATTCACAGATATAACATTAAAGAAACATAATCTATGGCAACGGTTGACAAATACAAGACACAAAGAATGAAGTCATGAAATCGTGATATTTCTACAAAAATTATAAGAACACAGGATAAGATGCTGAACCACAACATAATTAATTTCCACTGACAGATCAATTTCAGTGTATCTAGAGGTACATACAAAATTAGGCAGAAAATTATGTACGCGGTTCGCTAAGACTAATAAAAATAATAAAAATAAAATATGCTGCAGGTAATAAATTATACAAAAATAACCATGTATTTCAATGAAAGTATGTACCATCATTAAATGATTACTACTATCGGTTTTATGACTCTCTTGCTTTTTCTGACCTTCAAAAATAAAGTAGCGTAGTTTCAGTTTAAATCCATAAAAACTTTGCAGGTTCCTTATTGGAGGGGGAATATATATTGATACTATCTCTGTCAGTCTGCCTGGTTGTCATAAGCCCATTAGGACTATGTCGATGGGCAACTATGGAACGAGTAAAGCCTTTTTACACAATCCCCTTACTCCTCGTTACAACCACAACAAACCTCAATATCTAAGTCGTTAAAAAATTCTTCCTTCATAATTTTTTGATGAGTTAGTACGGAAAAAACCCTTTGAGCACGAGTCCGACTCACATTTTTGTTTGTTATTTTTAAGATGTAATTCTGTTTTTAAAATGTTATCTGAGCGTCTGGTCGACGCGACGCGTGACCCGAGAGCTGGTGGGTATCTGGCGCAGCGCATCAGCATTGCCATACAGCGGGGCAATGCAGCCAGCGTCTTGGGGACGCTTCCGACTGGTATTTATATGGATCAGTTGAGCTGTAGATTGTTTGCAACAGTCTGCAGTTAGCTTAATTGCTTCAATTGTAAATACTAGTTCTAATTTGTTGTTATTATTGAATTGTAATTTTCTTTGTCTGTAATTCTATTGTTGTTTTAATTGCATTGTATGTTTGTATTTCAGGTGATGAGCTTCCACAACTCTATCGCGCCATTACAATACATCCACGTGGGCTGCGATGAGGTGTTTCACATTAATACGTGTATGGAGTGTTCCGCCAGGAAAATGGAAGTTGGGTTAGTTTATATTATTATAATACAACATTGTAGGTTCTGAGCCCCGAGTCACACCCTGGACACTAGACCATTTCTCCATACATAAGTCATAATCGTCAGGTGGCTCCTGCCAAGCTGCTGAGTGAATACTTTAGACCCTCGGTTTCGCTCTATCGCCTCTTCAATGAGGCGTGTATTGCAGCTCCGGAAGTCGCGCCGTACCATCTTCGCAATTCGCTTGTTCAAGTCTGACCTCTTTGACAAAGTCGCTTGGTTGGTTTCCGACTTTTTCTGTCATCAGCCCAAGAGTCTCATCCAATAGCTTAGACATCTTGCTAGTACGCTGTTTTTTGCTACATTTAACGCCCTCGTCGCTCAACGTTTCGACGAGATTGTGTAGGAACAACTCAAGCTTCAACCATGTCTCATTGATCAACAGGTATAGAACCTGTTGATCAATGAGACATCTCTGAATATGTGCTTGCTATCCGTCATGATGAAGTCGATCTCATTTTTTGTCACAGTGTCGGGGCTTTGCCATGTCCACTTCCTTTGGGGCCGTTTCTTATGAAGTAGACTAGCATTTGCCCCCCCTGATTTCTAACTCCATAACCATGCGGGCATATTCGGGATTCGTTGCCCGTCTGGATTCCCACCTTGTCGTAAAAGTCCCCCATAACAACGTAGAAGTGAGCCTTAGTGGTGTTGTGCAAGGCTTTTGATATAATTATCTTCGTACATATTCTCCATCATCCGAGTGTGCTGACGTCGGTGCGTAGACCTGAATGACCTGAAGGTCTCTGGGGAAGGACATATCATAATATTATTGGAACTTACTACCCGCTTATGGTTTACCCGTATTTTTTTTATTTTTTTTTTATTTGGTGCATGAGGGTTTTTCCGAACATGGCATGTCACCCCCGTAATTCTAAATACCAATAGTGCAACAAAAAATATATTATATGTATGTAACAGAACTAAATAAACTTAACAGAAACTTAATTTATGAGATTTTCCTCGACGTCTATCTTATTTACCAAAACCTAAATAATACAACCAACGAATTTAATAAAAAAAACTAATCTTACAAACTTATTACAATAATATTTTATAACATTATACAAGCAATTTTTTTATATAGAATAACTGAAAACTAATGTATGAGATATTTACCACCTAAACATTTCATACCCATTTAGGTACCTACCTATCTGAGTAGGGTACGTGTCTACATTTGCGCACTGATTATCTAGACTTCCTACCTATCAAAAAATTCTGTGTTTACCTAATTAACTGGTCTCCTCTAGGGAGGATATGTTTTTTCTAAGCAATTTCTTGGCTCTATCGGTAGTCGGTTCAGCCAGAAAACTGCACATACCTACATTACAATCATATATCATGCCACGCTGGACTGCGTCCCGGACACACTCCACCAACACGTGATATACGTCAACAACCTTATTGCAATCCGAGCAGTTCGGAGAGTCCGACAGTTTATTATTTTTGTTTATTGACATAGAAAATTACAATTCAATAATAAAAACAAATTAGAACTAGTATTTACTATTCAAACAATTAAGCTAACTGCAGACTGTTGCAAACAATCTATAGGTAGCTCAACTCATCCATATCAATACCAGTCGTAAGCGTCCCCAAGACGCTGGCTGCATTGCCCCGCTGTATGGCAATGCTGATGCGCTGCTCCAGATACCCGCCAGCTCTCGGGTCACGCGTCGCGTTGACCAGACGCTCAGATTCATTAGATACTTAAATTTATTTGATGGTATATGACCCGAGCGCAGTCTTAACAGATAAACGATATATTTCTTAATAGTCGGTAATTCTTCAAACCATGGGTAACGACTTAGAATATTTGCTGAATATTCTAAGGGTAACGAGGAAGTTCGCATTGAATGGTGTTTGTTATACTAGATCCCGTTTATTTTTGATCTCTCGTTAAAATGCTCCTTCCATTGACCCGTATTTTTCTGCAATTGTGTAACTAATTATAACATTAAATCTGTGCCTCATGTGATGGGTAATTTAAATCGTTTGTACCTATTTGTGATTTGTACATAGAAATTATAAGAAAAAAAATCGATTTTTTAAGTCTAACTCACGTTCTGCGTATCTGCGATAGTTTCGGAGATAATTTGGTGCATATCTTTGAACCAATCTTTCTCAATCCTGATTAGGGTACAATGAATAGAAAACCATCTTATCTTTGGGGTAGTACTTTTATCATTTTTGATTTGTGTTTGTGTTAGGAACATATTCTATTAGTTATTAGATTTGTTTAGTTCTTGTATAACATAATTTAACTGTACTCGTATCATTTATCACTCCATCTGGGCAAGCACCTGCACAGCCCAGACGAGCCATCACCCCGAAGAAAATCCTGCAGTTCCTAGCAGCTGCAAGGGTTAGTGGCGAACTATGAACGTCGCAGCTTCAGGGCTAAACACTTGAGTGGCGCTCACAATAGGCCTATCATGGCCGCATTGACACGAAAGCCACCTAAAGCAAATAAAAAAAATTAAAAAAAATCATTTATCATGTAATTTTAACACATGTTAGAAATAAAACAGGTAACAACTTGCAGGTTTTTAGTGAGTTATTTTAACATAAAAATTAAAATGCACAGTGAAAGTGAATGTTTTTATCTACAAAAGAAGGTCCTTAAGTGTAACTTAGCCCACTTAGTACACGAACTAGATTTTTTTTATCTTGTTTTTGGTATCCTGTAAACTTTTAAAGTGTTGATTTTTCACTTGTCATAAACATGTCCTTTAACTTCCATATGGATACTGATGCATACAATTTTGTTAGTGGTTATTAAGAATTAGACATTAGGCTATCTAAACCTGTCACAAAAATTTGATTTGGATGATTACTTTTTTATTAATTATTGTAGACGTAAAACGGGGTTTTCCTAAAAAATACGAATATGCGAATATCTCAAAAATGGTTCACTTTTGCATGATATAATATGGGGTTTAAATAGTTGCAAATGTGGAGGCCCTCACCCCCTAACAGGATCCGGTCTAATTTCCAATAACCTTGCAAGCAACTCATTCACTCAAGCATAGATCTATGACCGAGCAAGCATTCATAATACGAGCCTTAGTATGGTAATGTGTTATTAGATCGCGAAGTTTAAAAATATTTAGTGTTATGTGAGTTTAAAGTAGGTACCAAATCTACATTAGGCACTATAGCCAGTGCCTAATGTAGCCAAGGCTTGCTCAGTCATCGATCTATGCTTGAGTAACGATTTTCTAAGGCAAAAGCGTTACTAGCACAAGCACAGATTGATGACTGAGTGGTTGTTTCATAATACGGGCCTAACTGTTACACTTCTTTGTATCAATTGATGATCTTAACGACAATATCATAAAGGCAATCAAATTAACTAAGACTAAAATTTCCTATATTCAGTTCAAGTACCATACATGCAATAACAATAATTTTATATTGTTATACAAATTAACTTAAATGGCATGGGTTGACCATGTAGCTTTATTTCTGAAGCCAAAATAAAAAGCACAAGGGCCTCAAATAGAGCCTCAAGTATACTTAATGTTCAGCATTATTTATTTACTAGGGGAGGCCTTTGTCCAGCTGTAAGCTAATATAGGCTGATGATGGTGACGGTGATGATATATTTATTTGGTGACGGAAGACTAAGGCTAAGATTTGGTTTCTTACCAAGTATCTTTTCCAAGCAATCACATTTGGAAGTGTTTTCAGAGTGTGAAAATTCACCATCACACCAAATTAACGGATCCGTAAAGGAATTAGCAGGTAGTTTTGTACCAGACTAGCAACGAGGCAAAAACGTCTTGAGTGGTCTTTTGTTCCTTCGAAATCTGCGTCAGCGGTGAGGGGCAGTACGCAGTGCAGCGTACTGCGTGGTGATCAAGAGACCAAAGCTTAACGCGTGCAAACCTGCTGACAGTGCTAAGAGAATGCCTAGCAATATATCCAATCATAATATTATTTCAACGTAACTTATCTTTTCAGGAATTTATACGCAGAGCATGTCACATTATTGGCGGAGTATGTACAGGACAAAAGCCCCCAAACATTTGTCTTGATTTGGGATGATATGTTAAGGTCAATAACCCCACCAGGATGGGGCAACATCTCCCTCGCAAAGAATCTGCAACCAGTTTATTGGGACTACAACAAGGAACCTAAACTTTCCCACATTAGTCTTCTTCAGTACCATAAAGCTTTTGGAGGAATTTGGATTGCTTCAGCCTTCAAAGGCGCTGATGGCAGAGAGGCAACATTACCGGACCTAATCACTCGCTACCATAACCATTTCAATTGGATGATGATTCTTAGAGACTACAGATTTGGAGGAGAGAGAGGGACTTACAATTTCGAAGGAATCATTCTCACTGGATGGTCGAGGTACAGTCATTTCCAAGCGCCGTGTGAGCTCCTACCCGCTGCTATACCTAGTTTGATTCTGAACCTGCTTTTGATTGAAAAATTCAAGACAGAAGTGGCAGTTCTTCAAACAGGTAACGGAGCAGACTCATTCGGACAGTACCTTAATGATGATTTGTCTTATAGTTTAAAGTGTCGCGGCCAAAGTGGCCTTGGGATACAACATTTCAAAAACTGTGATTTCGAAAGCAGCAAGCTATATGAGATTTTTCAACAATATGAAATATTGAAGCAGGTGATTGTCGACATGTTGAGTGGCTCCCTGTCTTCTATTGATTACTATGCATCTAAGAGGTTTCTGGACCCAAAATCGGTGAAGGAACATATATATTTATGTGATTTTACGTTGAATAAGCTAAATAATATTCGATCAGAGATGATTCATTTTATGAAGCCTTACTATGAAAATGATGTCATTTGGGAATATGTGAATTTAAAAACATATAGCTACAAAAAAAGATTGAGGTCCTTATTAAAAAAATTCAAAAATTATTCGCATAAGCGTGTGTGGGAACGAAATCCATTCAATGCGACATTAACTTAGATACTTTTAAGTAAGGGACTTTCTAACGATTTCTGTGTAAAAAGCTGAATTAATTAAACATTTAGACTTTCCATTGGATTTTTATTTATTTCTTCGTTATCTAGAAGATTATTATCACCTATGCATTATTCAAATTCTAGGTCCATTAAAACTAAAAAATCAAGCGCAGCTTGTTGCTTTTTAGGGTTCCGTACTTAAGCCGCTGTCCCAGCTGGGCTTTATCACATATATGTAGGTACATTTTCTTGCAAAGCTTAGCTAAACCCACATGCGGAGAGGCTCCATGCACAGCAGTGGCTTTACTTTTGCCGCTATACCAACAAATAATAACAATAAAATAAAATATTAAAATTAAAATTAAAATTAAAAGGGGCTCCCATAGAAAAAAACTCGTTTTTTTTGCCTTTTCAACGTTTGCTTAGGAATTTTGCACCGTAAAATGTAGAAAGATAAAGTTTGAAGTAAGATTTCATAATTTATGAGCTTTATTATGTACCAAAAAATCTTAGTAGATAGATAGTTATAAACAAACCTTCTAAGGTCCTACCGTAATTAATAACTTATCTAAATTTGGTAAAGTTTCGTGAATTAGTTAATATAAAACGGGGTTTACTAAACGGTGATGTTTGATTACCGTCGTCAGTCAGGGTATGAGCAGGGAGAGAACGTGAAGAAATTTATTTAGATTTTATTTCTTTACATAAAGAAATAAAATCTAAATAAATTGTGATGTATTCGCAATTTCTTCACAAAATCAATAAAATAATTATAACTCAAAGGTCTCATAAGCTTAGGTGCTACTTGAAATTTGGTAACGTAAAAAGTAAGTCTTGATTGATATCCAGCATGAATCATGGAAATGTAAAGAACATAAACGAGAATGCTGTTTTGATTCCCAATCATACATCTTCTGATGTTTATTTTTGCGGCTTTTGCAGTCCTCTACACAAGTCATGATAAATTAGATTTAATAATCGAGAGCCGAGCGACAAAACGAGAGCTTATATACATAAGTATATACAGCACAAAAATAAAAAGGAAACTTTTAAATACAAATTTTCATTAGCCTATAAAATATGCTATACCTACCCTATGGAATGTGGCCGTAGGATCTTTGAGTCTAAGTACCAAGTAGAATCTCTACACTTAGAACTTTTTGGTCTTCATACTTCTTTAACGTTGGTTCAGGTTCATGCTATCAAACTTCAGAGTCGTGATTATGCTGTCGTAGACATTTTTATATGAAATAGAGTCTTAGCGAAAAGCAAGCGGCGTCATTAAGAAAGAAGTTGAACTTGAAATCAAAATCCTGTTTTTAAAATGTTGATGTACTCTCTGAAGTTGTGGCTTGGTGATTCTTTCGCTGGAAGTTGTATTTATAAATAAATAAATAAATGATAGTGAAACATAAAATATTGTGAAACGTTCTAAAATCTCGAATGAAATCTTTGTGCAGTACCTTAGTTTTTACAAACACACCTATTAAGCCGTACCGGGGGCATTATTTTGTTTGAGTAGGTGTTCTACTTGATTGTTTTTTTGTATAACGTAGGCACCAATCTGCTTACATGTGAAAGTAAGATTATTCAGATTGTCCTTTCGACAATCATAATGCCCAACAAGAGCCAAGTGTCATCCTGGATTACCCCTTCTGGTGTGTCATTTCTACTTCTTGTGTTCGTATTTCTCCTGGTCCAACTTTGGTTAGTTAGAGAGACGCCAGAGCAAACAGTTTCTACGGCATGGCTCACATTGACCAGAAAGGGGCTGACGTAATTGGCTTGCTGCAGATGTTATAAGAACAGGGTCTCGCGCCTTTTGATGAAGTGTGAAGACCAGTTTTCCAGTTAATGTCGTACTGCCGTGGTGCGTTCTAGAGGTCGGGCAGTCCAACGAGAATACACCTAAACAAAAATACGGAGATTTTTTTGTATATGAACAGATTTCTAATAATATGTTGGATGAAACCATGTGGTTTTATTCAACATACACTTTTGGGCGTGTGTGGATTATCCAGCATTATTTATTCAAAACCTCTTGTACAGTTACTTTCTGCACTATCATACTTTTATGTTATAAAATGTTCTTCCATCACCTGTAGATGTTCAAACAATAGGTATTTCTAGGTGGTAGGCTTCACAGTAGCATAGCCACAGTACAGTGTCACTAGCACTTGATACATCATCATCATCAACCTATCTTAGTCCACTGCTGGACATGGGCCTCCCCCAATGAACGCCATAGCGCCCTGTCTTCAGCTTGCCGCATCCAGCATCTGCCTGCAGTCTTTCGCAGATCGTCACCCCACCTGGCCGGAGGGCGTCCTAAACCACGTTTGCCGAGTCGGGGTCTCCACTCGAGAACACGTTTACCCCAGTGGTTCTCGGTTCTTCACGAGATATGGCTAGCCCACTGCCACTTCAGCTTGCTAATTCTCTGAGCTATGTCGCTAACTTTGGTTCTCTGTCGGATGTATTCGTTATGAATCCCTATCCTTCAGAGGAACTCCGAACTTTATCAAAGTGTAAATCACGCATTAGAGTGTGCTTTGTATATCAGTCAGTTGGGACCTTGCAAACTGGACCAACCAACCTTAAGTTTTTGTTTTGTGCTGAAGTTAAAAGAGTCACCTTTTGTCTTCAGCCTCCTGAAAATAGTGAGACCTTAACATTTACTTTTTCAAATCATCATCTACGTAGTTAAAATACTTTGAAATCTGGCTGAAACGTTAAGTAACTTTTTAGCAAACAAAATGTTGTCGAGCCTTTTGCTCAAAAAATTTCAAAAACCGAGGAATCAAATGTTTGTTTGTTTTGTAGAGGACATCTAAATTTTTGTAGATCTATTGCTAACGGTTGCTGAAATATATAGCATGTTCATTTAAACTTTTAACCATAGTCATAATCCTTTAGTGCCTGCAAGTTTCAAGTCCCTACGGTTTGAGCTGTGAGTTGTCTTTGAGTCAGGAAAAATTAGGAGAATACCTTTACTTTTTTACTTAATTTTGTAATAAGTAACTACTTCATCTCAATACAAACTCATCAGCTTACAGACATTTTGTTCGTTTTAAAAACATACTTTAACCATATATATTTTTAGCATTGAAAGAACCGAGTCTACACAAAAACTCAATTTCATCCATTTATTTTTTATCGTATTCTTGCTTTCACATTAGTGGAATGAAAGGTTACGATATAAAAAGCCCATTTCCTTAGATTGAATCAAATTTGCGTGACGACTGACTGATTTACTTTACGTAGGTACCTGATTTAAATAAGGTTTTAATATTGTAAAGGAATTTTCTACCAAAGCAGCTATGTAGCAGCCCGGAATCAGGAAGTCGGTGGTGTTTCACCCCTGTGCCTCGAAAAGCATGTTGATTCGTTGGTTCTGCGTGGGTCCTTTCCTTGGTCGTGTCTGTTTACTGTCCCATCGGATTAGAGAGCGAGGGAATAGAGAGTGCACCTACTGTGCTTGCACACACACTTGTGCACAATAATATCTCCTGCGTACAAGGCTCCGTTGAGACTGGCCGCTGTGGCCAAAATACGGATAAGTGGACATCATCATCAAAGCATTATCAGCAAAGGACATTATTTTCAAGTAGTGCAATATCAGGTGGTAGATATTAATAATAACCTGTTGACATTAATCCTTCTGGCCTTTATTTCTGAGCCGGGAAAAAATACATTTTAAATTCAATCTTCAACGCATACAAGTTCATTTCATCTAGGACTTCGCCGTCAGAGCGTATAATAGCCAGCAGCTGTCTGTGTGCCCTCTATTCAACGCAGAAGCGTTGAATAGAGGGCACCTCTTTCTACACTATGCAAACTGAGCGACACTTCAGATCCAATTAGTGCAATAACGCGCTAAAGGTGTATTCTGGCCTTAACTCAGCTCGAGACACATGGATGTGTTCTTTCCCAGGATACAAACTCTTTTTGAATATATTTTACTTATTTTCGCCTATTTTGACTTCTTGAGGCCTGCAATATTTTTTAAGTAAAGTATTTTACGAGAAGAGTTTTTTCTTGGCGATGGACGTTATTAAGGGCAGCGTGCCCTTAATAACAAAAAATAAACTGATACCACGTCAGCGAAGTCACAGGCAAAAGCAAGTCCAGCGTTCGCTGTAAATAAGGGTATCTGACTAAACAAAGCCTATTTGATGCTCACAGAAATTACAATCTGTTCAAACCACTGAGCCGCCCGCCGCCACAAATTCATAATAGATCCTTTCCACAAAAATATATCTAGTTAGATAGAAGCAAAGAGTTCGCCGATTTGTATTGAATAGGTACTTTGACGTCACGAGTGTATAATGTACAGTAAATTACCCCTAAAATAAAAAGATGTAAAACACCACTAGATTACACAATTTCATTTTTTAATGATGTTTGAACCGTTAATTATTTAACAAGGCATTTCGTTTTTATAACCTGACGTCTCACGTGGAAAGCGGTCGGACGCGGACTGAATTGCGCGGCGAGCAATAGAGGTTCTCCAGCCCCTCTTTTCGGCACGCGAGGTAAATAAACCTATTGCTTCTATCTAGATATAATGTGATCCTTTCATAACAGAACAATATAAAGTTGATAACAAAACACGATTACTATAACACGGTACCTTACCGGGAGCTTGCCGGAAGCTTTCGTGTGTACTGCCGTCAACTACAAATAGGTATTGGGTGTAATAGTCTACCATCGTAGTCTACACCAAAGTCAGCAGGGCTGCCGCCAAGTTGACAATACACTGCCGGGTGTCTACAATATAAAGCGCGTTATTGTACGCAATTGGTGAGTCATCGCGGCGAAGAGGCTCTATAAACTTAAACAAAAATCATTTATTTGACACAATTACAGAGTTTCAGTAAAATATTGAATCCGTAGGGTCCTAAACTAGCCGAGGCTGTATATCAGGATCCAGGGTTTTGTCTTACCAACCTGCCGTGTTGGTGGCTGGTGTGTAGAACAATACTTTTTCATAGCAATCTTTTAAACCGGAACGCAGCAATGCGCCCCTATTCTGCTAAATGAACAACACCATGACAAGGGTAGCGTCACAGAATTACACATATTGGTATTCTACCTAAGATGATCTGATACTATAAATAAATTTAAATAAATAAATAATGCTGGACAATCCACACAGCATCATCTAGCCCCAAAGTAAGCAGAGCTTGTGTTATGGGTACTAGATGACTGATAAACTTAATACAATACATAACATAGATAGATATTTTTTATTATATATAGAAAATACCCAGAACACCCGAAACAAATATGCAGATCGTACAAACATTTGCCCCAAGGCGGGAATCGAACTCGCAACCTTCTGCGTCGCAGGCGGACCTTCGCCCGCCGCGCCACATAAGTCGTCACTATAGATGGATGGACGTACGTCAAACAAAAGTATCCAGATCATTTGAGGATTCTACGTGACAATTCTGCGACAATACCAGAGTCATTGTTAGGCAATTGTTTAGCAGATTTGGCATTTTCCTTGCGAACTATTTCACAAAAAGCTCTACTTCGCACGCGGGAAGAAACCCGCGTTCCCTGTCGCTCAGTGCCTGTGCTCAGTCATCCCCGAAAGAATTTAATTACGTCCTTAATCCAAAGAGAGGGACAATAGATGTTTGCTGAGCGCTCTCTATATCGAACTACTCGTTGAGAATAGGTACCTAGTTTTATTGGTAATAGCTTAAAATTTTAATTAATTACTAGCTTGTGTCTGCAGCTTCGTTCGTGTGAAGGATATAATGTCACCTCACTGAGGACAACCATAATGGTTTAGGACTGTTGGTTTCCCAAGTGAGCTCCGATAGATCATTACAAGGATTGAAAAAAATCTCCACAGCTTAAAACGTGTGGAACCATTAGGATTTGTGAATCTTATTTACGGGTAACGATGCCATTGGCATAGTAGTTTTTTAAGGTTTCGAAGATCGGAGATCGGTTTCGAAACTCCAAGTAGTTTTGGAGTTGTCTTTGCCAAACTACCTCATAACGGCACAACGGAATCCACTTTCGCCTTTTATTAGTAGGACAGGATTTATAGTGAAGCGATGAGTTTGACAGAAAAGGGCTCCCATTCATCGTAAATATGCCATCTCCTTTCTGATTATTTTCACCCAGTTCGTAAACTACGATTATCGAAGAGCTCGTATAAGTTTTACTAGACGTTCGATGCGTTGACGGGCTTTAAAGTATAGGATCCTTAGAGGTCGTGCCCCGCGCCCTCCGCCAGGCATTAAGCTGTGATTGATTACGCCACTATTCAATATTGGAGCGTTTCCATCGTATTATCGTCTATAACAGGGATCGTCACTTTAAAACGTTTTAACGGGGTATTTTGATAGACGATGGCATAACGTTGTGACAGAGAGCGCGTTGTTATGCTGAAGGGGAAAGGAAATATGAACGTTATAATTTACTCAACATAATATACTACATGGTTATTATGTACTGGCTTCGTATGCGTGGGTTCGGGATAAAAGTAAGCAGTTTATTATTCCAGATCCTGAACTAATCTCTGCAATATTTCAGCCGGATCCGTTCGGTAGTTTCTGGGTTGTCATAAACAGACTTTTTTACATCTTATGAGGGCTATTACAAAAAAAACGAGAAATTGCGCGGTTTCATCGTCCAAATTGTATAATTTACATTTGTTGCTTGAAATAATAATCATAGTTCTTGTTAATAATAGTTCGTTTTCTCTACTACAATAATAATAAAACTAATTTTAGAAAACTTTTTATTTATTTAGTTATAATCATTCTTCCGATGCATGTTTAGGCAAAAACTCTCGGAGACCTGTTTTGGGAGCTCTAATTTGTAGATTCTATTAGCTGTTTAGGCGTGAAAAGGTAACAGACAGACAAGAGTTACTTTCGCATTTATAATATAACTAGCTTTTGCCCGCGGCTTCGCACGCGTATTTCGGTATAGAGGTATAGTAGCCATTTATCTAAGTTGCATAGCCTATGTTCTAAATATACGCCAAATTCCATCTTGATCTGTAAAGTAGTTTTGGAGATCTTCGGTAAGAAAATAAAATTCATAAAGCACAAACTTTCGGCTGTACAATATTAGTAGGTAGTATGGATAATTTTATTAATTTATTAAATTTTTAAGGCTATTATGGTTTTACACAGATGTATTCGGCATTTACAAACTAGTAATAAATAAACTGCAAATTCCGCATCGTAAAAAAAAAACAATTTATTTACACACATACAAGCACACATAAAGTAAACATAAAACCTAATAAATTAGTACCAATATCACCTATAACAAGCTTACGGCTATGTTATACAACACATAATTCTACTTAGTTTTAATATTAAATAAAGTCACTTAACTCATATCTACCGAGTGTCGTACAAACATAATTTGTTATTACCACATAGATCATGCCAAGCATTTTTGGCACTGGTCAAAAATGTGAAAGTTAGATTATAATCATTATCTCACACGACTCTTTGGCAAAGTAGGCTTAGTAAGAAGGTAGGTACCCTGAATTTACTGATGACTCATCATGACTAGAAAGTAAAGCATATTTTGACACGACTTGACTAGGTTCGGACACCCTTATTCTAGAACAACACTTTGAGGTCTCACAGTGCACACAAACGCATAGTGCCGGTAAATCCGATTCTTAAACAATACTTGAGTGATTTGTCGCTATGCGTTCATTTGGGACGACCCTTGCGTAAAGTAACTAATAGAAAGTACACATAGCTACACTAACCAGCGCATAGTGTAGCTATGTCACCTTTGACTAGTAGTTACAAATGTTTGGTTATTTTCTGTCAGTTTTGCTTTGCTTTGAGATTATGTTTTTATTCATGTTCAGTTTCTATGGAAACAAGATTTGTTGTGCCGGTTTTATAAGGAACATGTATATCATGCGTAATCTGCCAAACATTAAAAAGAACTTTGCAACAGAAACAGACCAATCACAGATCTGTAATCGACGCAGTGCGTTCGCATAGTAAAGTGTCGCTTAAGTGATGTTTGTGAATGAAATGGCCTACCATAACGAACGCAGTGAGAAATGCCTTACATAGCAGAGTATTCCTTGCTACCATACATAAGTATTGTTCTTCAATACGGGTGTAATTAACATTATTGTAAGTTAGCTTAAATTATCAGTTTTAGTTTCACTCTCGATTTCTTCTTTACTTTTGTCATTCTTTCCTTTATGCACTGGAACGATCTCTATCGGTGTCGGGGTCATTGGAACTAAGCTACCATCTTCCTCGGCTACCTTCAAACCTATCGTAGCACCTATTTTAGCGCTTGCCTGCTTAAACGTATCAGACAACTTGACTTGAACCACGTTAATACACATAGATGTCAACGCTAAACCGAATACTAGATACAAAATTGATGCCATCATGAACATTGGGTGATCTGGCACTAAGTCTCCAAGGCCGATGGTAGACATCGATATGAAAACGAAGTAGAATGATTCGAAGAAGTCCCAGGACTCCCAAATGTTGTACGCGACAGCTCCAACTATGATGTATATCAACAGGATGATAATGGCAACAGAGATTGGTAAGTTAAATTCATCGTCGATTTCGAACACTGAAGGGGCTGGGGTGTTCGGTTCTGTTACGCTCTCAGGATCCTTGACTTGATTTGGTTTTGGCGGAAGTGGTGGTGGTAGGAGACTGGGCTTTCTGTCAAGGCTCGGAGGCTGGTTTTCCTCCTCAGTGAAAACTTGTGAAGGTCGCCGAACAACTTCGTAAAAGTTGTTTAAACCTTTCATCATCTCCTGAAATAAAAAAGGTTTTTTAAAGTTACTTTTAAATTTGCTGAGAACTTTAAACAAGCTTTATAATAAAATAGAAAAAACTTTATACTAGATCAATCAAGTGCGAGTATGACCCGTGCGCCGAGGGTTTCGAACTTTATACAAACACCTACTATATTATGTACCAGTTAGAGTCATTGCTATATAATGATTATTTATTTATTTAAATACAGTTGGTAAGTATGTACATATACATTTCAGATGGATCACTCCAAACTTCAGAGATAAGGTAGTAATGTAAATTTCAATGTCAATCATAAGAATCAGCAGCACGGGGGTACAGGATTATGGTAAATTTTTCGACGTTTTTCCAAATATTTCAAGTATGAATTCTAGAAATTTTTCAAATTTTTTTGATAACCAATCCGATACCTTTCATTTAATATCCAATTTTATATAGTGGGTCTCTTAAAATTTTGACATCACAATTTGTACTGAACATTTCAAGTGAATAGCTTCGGCAGTTGCTGAGATATTCAAGAAGAAAAAAAGGGCGCACTGAGCGAGACTATTCGTTCTGGTACGTAATCATAAAAAATGGTAGTTACCCTGAAGTCATAAAATTTTGCTCCACTCAACAATAAGTGATATTAAAGTAATAGTAATTTTCTGAATCTTTGATCTTAAACATTTTATCCAAAGGCGCAAGACTCCGCATGGCTTGAAGCAATCATTTCTCGATTTTATGATTAAAAACCATTTCTTTGTTTGTGTAATTTGTACTTTACTCTTTCAAAGAAGAGCTGCTTTTGTAATACAAGTAGTACTTTTTTGAATATGCTTTCTCCTTTATTAGCTGAGTGGGATCCGTAATAGGATTGTACAAATACAAAATACAAAATAATTTATTTGCCATTTGGATAACAAACACATGACTTAATGTTACCTGTAAAGCTGTTACATTTGTATGATCTTGTGTGAGAGCATTGATTACCTATGATCCCTGCACTAGGCTAGGTCTGTGTATTTTTTTTTTCGACTTGTGAATAATACCACTAATGTACTCGTATTTTGTCTTCTATTAATAGGTATCGTTAGCACACCCATTCGTAAGCCGTATTTTGTATGCACATTTGTTTCTGGCAAATAAATATATTACTAACCAGCTTCTAACCGTGGCTTCGCTCGCGTATTTTCAGTATAATAAGTAGCTTAATATCTAAGTTAAGCTATATTCTAAATGTACTTCAAATTTCATCTTGATCTTTTCAGTAGTTTTGGAGATCTTACTAGGTAACAAAATAAAATTTACAAACATTCGGCTTTATAATATTAGTAGGATGATAATAATTTTACGATAATTTCATACTACTACTGTGGTTTTGGTCATAAGGTTCCCTTTTACCAGGCCAGACAATGTTGGCTTTGAAGTAAAGCCAACATTGTCTGGCCTGGTAAAAGGGAACCTTATGACCAAAACCACAGTAGTAGTATGAAATTATCGTAAAATTATTATATTGTGATAAGCCGAATTAGAAGTTGTAAACATTCCCGTTTGTAAGCCAACCAAACTTTAGTTGTGCATGCACTAAATTGATAAATAAATAAGATTGTACCTCACTCAAAAATGTCGTCGGTGTTGCTTACCTGAACAGTTTCATTCTTCGTCCGTCTGACTCTCTTGCAGCTCCTGGTGTAGTAGAACCTCCTGATGAAAGCCCAGAAGAACTTGATGATCCTAGTGAAGAGTTTGCCGAAATCAGCCAGCACGATCAGGAAGAGAGGGATGCCGATGATTGCGTATACGATCGTTGCAACTCGGCCAGAAGTGGTCTTCGGAGCTATGTGCCCGTAGCCTGGAAAATAAAGAAGCAAAGTTAATTGAGAATAAATATACTGGGTTAGTTATTGGTAGTTAAGAAAACCAGGATTCGGTGGAATATTTTATTTTGAAGGTTAAGAGGGGTTCGAAATAGGACAAAGGCAGAAACGTACGACCAAAGGGGATAAGACAACCATTCCTAGCTAACAATGGAAAAGTAACATTTCGGGGCAAACCGCATACGTCCTAAACCTTACCGATAGTAGTCACTAACGTCATGCAATAGACGAAAGAATTCATAAAATTCCAAGATTTCTGACCGCTGTAGGACGTCACGCCTGCTTCATGAGCATTGTGCAGCTGATCCTCGAATTCATACAATTTCTTCCTTGCCATGGATTTCCAGTCCTCTTCACGTAAGTAATGGCTTCCTCTCCACAAGCTTTCAATGAAATCTCGCTTCACGTTCCTAGTTCCGCATTTATATGCGTTTTCAAAAGACCCTTCCAAAGTTTTGAACATCATGCCGCCCAACCCGCACATTATGACCAATAACAACAAATCACAAACGCATCTGTTTCTGAGCAGTTTAATTCGTGTATACTCTAAATTTTGTTCTTGTTTGAATTGCTGCCAATTAGCTATGAATCTTATACGCGATCTTGTAACTGGTTTTTTGTTTTCAGCCTTTGCTTCGGATTTATCTTCAATTTCCTTTGTTTCTTCCTTTGCTTTGGTTTCTTTCTTCGCTGATTTTGCAGCCACTGACCTTTTTCGAAGTACCGACTTCTCGACTGACTCATTTTTAACCCCATTAGTTTTACTTGGTGTGAAAATAGTGTTATATGCCTCTCGCTGATCGACTTCTTGGCTTAAAATATTGAGTTTTCGAGTCAATTCTGCAGTTCGTTCGGATAAATCAAATTCGTATTCGTTTTCACTTGGCGATGAAGAGTAGCAACTGGAGGTAATTTCTGATTGGCTAGCATCCACATAACCTGAACTCTGTCGGCTATGTTGTTTGTTATCTTTTATCACTATTTCTGTTGCTACGCTGATCTTCTTGCTAGTGAGTCCAGATAGTATTTCCTTGTTAGAAATAATTTGAATTGTTTTAGGGCACGATATACCTCTGCCTTGTCTCATGTTCACAGGGGTCTTGTTCGGAGTTTTCAATTCTCTGCCATGTGTTTTATATTCTACAGGCAGCCGTGGGTCATCTTTCGGTATCGACAGACTCCTGGCTCTAGCCTTTGCCATTAGTTCTATGATCTCTTTACTTGTTTGGCTCATACCTGTTCCAGTTCTATCTATCACCTTGACTACCTCAGCTGGTGGTCGGTTTACCGATTGGGATCGATTAGCTCTAGGAGATCTGTTCCTTTGGAATCTTCGTGGTGTAGGTGCTACTTTACGCTTTGCTGCAGCATTGGCTGCTTGTTGGTATGCCTGGTCTTCACTCATCTCACTCTCACTAGTTTTATTCTGTAAATTTTATTATTACATATTAGTAATCTCTCTTCTACAACACAATTATCGTATGTAATAAAACTTTTATCTCATGTCTATGTGAGAAGTAAAAATATTGCTATTAACAAAGCCACTACCAGTAACAAAATAATTTTAATGTAGAAACTGACCCCAAGTCTGGTGGCTGATTTGCTTCTTGCCGGTTTCACTGGTGGAACTTTCTGTTGTTCCTCTTTTGGTTTTGCTGATTTAGGAATATTTGTTTGGGTGACCGACATTTTTCTACTAGGAGTCCTGACGATTCTCTCTCTTATTTCGACTGTTGGTTTTTTCTCCACAGAAATAAGTTTTCTGCTAGGGGTTCTTTCAACTTGTATCACTCTCGTAACTATTTCACCGGGTGTTGCTGGGGTAAAATCGGGTTGCTTTTGAGCTGCCTTTAGCGCTGGCTTTGTATCCTTATCATCAAATGTAAATACTTCTTCTTTTTTAGATGGCGTCCTAACTATCCTTGAGTTATCATCTTCCGATTTCTTCTCATCAGCATAAACCATAGGTTCCTGTTTTTTAGGCGCCGATGGCATCGGATATGGAAACACATTATCTTTTGGTGATGCAGTTCCCGAAGAAGACGGTGAAAGGGTGTTCTTGTTTTCTTTTATAGGTGGCGTTTCAAGCACCAATGAGCCTCGACGATTTGTATCTACATCTTTAGGACTCAGATTATAGTTTGTACTCAGGAGCTTGTTCGTGGGATCGATGAAGCTTCCTTTCCTTTCCAGCCTATTTATCTCCTCTTTGTCTAGCACAGCAAAGGGGGAAATACTCCTACGTCTCCTTTCGACCGCCGCAGTTACTCTTGCTTCAAGTATCTCTTGAGTGTCTATGTCGTAGACAGGGTCCTTAGTGCCTGTTTTTTCTTGCACCAATCTTCTCATTTCCTTATACATGTCATCAGCTTCAACTTCTCTTGAATTGCGTGGCGGGCTATCATCATCTTCTTCTTCTGATGTTGGTGTATCTTCGTGTGGTATTGGAGTTCTACTTGGCTCGGGTGTCTTTTCTCTCTGCCTCGCTGCTTGTCCTCTGTTCTTTGATAAATTCCTTCTCTTCCTCAAAGACATGTTTTGATCGGTTTCCATTGTATCATCAGGTGCTTTCTTAACTAACAGGCCCGAAGTCTGTGTTTCGGACTCGGTTCTAATAGAAGGGATTTTGAGGGTCAAGGAGCAAGTTTTCTCATCCTTTCCTTCTCCACTCATGCCCGATTATACAACCCGAGCAAGCTGAAAGAAAAACACGTTGTTTTAGTAAAAGAACCACGCAAAAACTAAGGGAATTGAACTTTGGGATAAAGTATATTTGGCAGCGGTTGATATATCGACTGCCAATCAAGACGTAAATAAATTGAGCCAGCATTGATGAGCGCTCTGATCGAATGTTAACTTACCTTCCGTTGCGCCGAAACTCCTTTTGTATCGGGGTCAAAGCGAAACGTCTAATAAAAGAATCTATTTTCGCCTTGTCCGTCGCAGCGTTTTCGTAAACAAAGCATCACCCCGTGATCCATATTGACGGTACAAGCACTTTTCTGGAACTATCCTTGGTTGTTTTAAAACAGCACTGAATTATAAGAATTTCCGAAATAAATATCTGAGTGTTTGCGACAGGAGTGAGGCGAGGGCCAAGCGTGCCGGGCGCTGAGCCAAATTTAGACTAACAGCTAAATTCATACCGGTCCACTGTTTGCTGTGTACACCGCGTATTAGTGAATACGACCAGTTTATTTTGACATCCACGGAATACGGATTATTGTTGCGTAAATTACACGCTTTGAATGAGCTGTCTTCAAGCATTCCCAAACTTTATTTTTTATACACATTATTTGGTGTTTTCGCAATGGCTATAGTTGCTTATCTAAGAACTAAGTACATATATTTTAAGTTATTTTGGTAAGTAGGTACACAAAGATAGATTTAACGTAGCTGGATGAAACTACTTATTACGGTGTTACTGTTCGACCTATTTACTCCTAGTATGATTTTATTACGACTTTATTTTGCAGCGATGTTGTTATTTTTATCCACAAAGAAAGATGCAAAACAAATCGTTTGCTCACTCAACAATAAACGGCTCTGAAACACTGATAACAAATAAGTACATGGTTCGCATCGAATGACGAAGTTTGTTTGTTTTGCATAAACAAACGCAAAACTTCAAAATTATTTTCCACGTTCAGTTTAACGAAAGTGAATATACATTTAGTAAGCGTGTTAGCGCCGACTGCAGAAACAAAGCAAAAGATTTAACATGTTGCTCGTAATAAAGTTAGTAAAACAGGAGCGCGACGTCAAGTTGTCATCGCCTGGTGTTGAAATTGCTGCAATGTGTATTGTTGCAAACGCCAGCTTGCTATTTTATATCCCACAGGCGCTGGGTTTGTTTGCTTTGAAACAGTTGTTTCAGAAAAATCCCTGATTGTTTTATTCGTTAGTCCGCTATATTTCGATTGGTTTGCTCGTGGCACTCGAGCGATGGATAGACAGTCCGTCTGTAATTTCTATTCGGTCAATGGATATGAAATTGGCTGCCAAACTTTACTTTTGCATCCACGTCGAGTTACAAAGCTTTTGTCCTTTTTAGGGTTTCGGACAATCGTTTTCAAAACCCTTATGGTCTCGCTTTTTCTGTTTTTTCCATCCTTAATATCTCAGCAATTACAGCAGCACATAACTTGAAATTTAAAAAATAACACATTTCGTGCGCCTGTACACAATAAAAGAAAAAAAAAACATTTTCAGTAGGTACAAATTGTGATGTCGAAATCTTAAAAGATACCTATTAGGTCAAGTGGGGTATCAAATGAAAGGTATCAGTATGTACATTTGAAAACAGTTTTTAAAATTTCTGTAGGGTTCATACTTTTCTAAATATTTTGAAAATGTCGAAAAATTACCCTTTCCCTCCCCCAACTCCGAAGTTTGCAGAGCGATCTATCTGTGTTGCACTTGTAGATATGGATCTATATTTTGCACGAAAAATATAGAGAAGTCTGTAAGTGTCAAATAGGGAGGGTTTTTTTTCAAAAGGGGGGCTACCTCATCTAGTTGGGTATCAAACGAAAGGTATCAATTTATACATATCAAAACAGTTTTTGAAATTCCTGTACGTTACATACTTTTTGAAATATAAAAAAAACTCAAAAATTTTACTATTAACCTAACTCCGAAGTTTGCAAACTGATACATCTGAAATGTTTTCCTTTTTGATCCCTTTAATTCAGAGTTTTATGATATTAGGTCCTTACATATGAAATTGGCGTTTTGTATGGGAGGAACAAAAAGTCGAATATTTTTTAATATAATATATTTAATTAATCAAAGTATGAACCATTATTTTCTATGCACTTTTGCCATCTTATAGGTAGTTCATTGATCCCTTTACTAAAAAAACCAGTCGGACGGGAATCAATAAAATCTTTGAAGGCGATTTGGACTGCCCCATCGAAGTTGAATTTTTTCCCTTGCAAGAAGTTATCCAAATTTCGAAAAAAATGGTAATCTGTTGGAGCAAGGTCCGGGGAGTACGGAGGATGTCTTAGACTTTCCAATTGAAGCTCTTCTAATTTAGTAGCCGTCTGTTGCGCAGTGTGTGGTCTAGCGTTGTCGTGAAGCAGCAGTGGCGTGGAGCGATTGACCAGCCTAGGTTGTTTAGCCGCTAGCTTTTCCATCATGGTTTGCAATTGCTGACAATAGACATCAGCCGTAATAGTCTGGCCAGATTTGAGAAAACTGTAATGAACAATACCGGCACTAGTCCACCAAACGCTTACAAGTAACTTTTTTGGGGTTAATTTTCGCTTGGGGCAGGATTTGGCTGGCTGGCCAGGATCCAACCATTGCGCTGAGCGCTTCCGATTATCGTAAAGAACCCATTTTTCATCACAGGTAATGATTCGGTTTAAAATACCTTCATTATTGTGCCGGTTTAGTAATGTAACGCAGCAGTCGACGCGCGTTTGCCGGTTTGCTTCAGTCAATTCGTGAGGTACCCACCTTTCAAGCTTTTTAATCTTCCCAATTTGCTTCAAGTGAATTAAAACAGTTTTATCACTAACATCGCAGCCTGCAGCTAACTCGGACGTGGTTTGCGATGGATCCGCTTCCACAATAGCCTTCAACTCTTCATTATCAACTTGAGTCTCAGGCCGTCCACGGGGCTTGTTCTGCAGGTCAAAATTTCCAGAACGAAAACGTTGGAACCAAAAACGAACTGTGTTTTCTTTTGCAACACGACCGCCATACACATCATTCACCCTTCGAGTTGTTTCCGCAGCACTAGTGCCACGGCGGAACTCGTACTCGTAAATAATGCGATATTTTAAGTTTTCCATTTTGTAAAATGAGTGACGCAAACAGAAAAAAACAGAAGAAAAAAAACAAATGAATGACGATCATCGAAGCACAAGTACATGAGTCTATAGCTGTACAAATTTGAATTTGGAATTCCTTACCAAAGAGGAGAAATTTGTGATTAAAGTGGCCAGTACGAAAAACGCCAATTTCATATGTAAGGACCTAATATAAGATATTCATTAAATAGCAAAGTCTCTAATCGGTACCTATAGAGGTATAGTACATATTGGTATACTTGACAAATGTTCAAAACCCTTGGCGCGCGAGTCACACTCGCACTTGACGGATCTTGTTGTTGTTGTTAGGGTTCCGTACCCAAAGGGTGAAAATGGAACCCTATTACTAAGCCTCCATCCGTCCGTCTGTCACAGGGCTTTATCTCATGAACCGTAAAAGATAGATAGTTGAAATTTTCAGAGAAAGTGTATTTATCTTGCCGCTATAGCAACAAATAATAAAAGTAAAATAAATATCCAAAATAAAGGGAAGCCCATACAAGAAACGTGTTTATTTTGGCTATTTTTGCTCTTCTTTTGTCAAGACTGTATCTCCTGAACAACAATAGGTATACTCATGAAACTTTCTATAAATAAGTACATAACACTTCAATTTAAATAACAACAAATACTAAAAATGTAATAAAATTCCAATTTTAAAGGGGTCTCCAAACAAGTGAAAATTTGATGTTCCTTGAAAAAGTTTCCTGATTTTTACGATACGGAACCCGTGCGAGTCGACTCGCACTTACTGGTTTATTTAATTTTGCGAAAATCTCGGTATGATCTTATATAACAGAGATTTTATCTCTACCGATTTTACAAAAAAACACTATGACTAGTATCTCAACCAATGCAAATAATTAAATAGAAAGTAATTGCAAAAAAGGCATAAAAGTCCCAGTAAAAAAGTTCCCCCTCAGAAATAATTGTTTGATCACTGGAAACACAAAGAGCTTCCTTCTTTTAGAAATTGTTAAACATCTTGAATATTCCGAGTCTGAGAGTCCATTATGGCTTGCATTCCTCGTTAACGCTATTAACGCATCTGCTAACAAAGTACACTCATCACGCGAGTGCTGGTATGGCAAAAGCTTTCTTATAGAAGATATAGAGGTAGCTTTTTGTATTTACTATATATACTGTCTTTATGCTATTGTGGGTTGGTTGTAATAAAAGAGTTTGTTTTTCACTTTACTGCGTCTATTCAATATACGAGACACGAGTACATAAAATTAACGTTAACGATATCTTTAATCCTTATTTTAGGATATGTATGATACTGCAGAGGGTTGAGGAGTGACTGGTTAAACTCGACTTAGCTCTGAAAAAGCTGAGTTTACGAAACGCGGTTGCGCCGCGTACTTTATGCTAAACTGTGTCACTACAAGCTCAATATCTTCTATAAAAAATCAAATAATATCCCAAAAATTGTTCGAGTTCGACGAGATTTGAACGCATCCTTCCCTTAGTACGGGAATGTGCTAACCAACTACACCACGAGGTCAAGTGACGTAGGAGTCGAAAAACTTTAGGACTTCCTTCGGACTCAAGCTCCACCTACAGGGGAAACATTGAAGTTTATCCAATCCTGTTCAAAGACTAAAGTTACGTTTAGTTCGTTTGACGAGAGGTGTCGCTTTGCTCATTTCTAAGTTTTTATTATTATATTGATTATAAGAAATCAAATAATATCCCAATATCTAGGTTTCTTATAAATCACCCCGCGAGTGTGAGGCTTATGCACTATAATAATAAAAGCTTTGTTCTATTTGTAGAACCCCCTCAGCACACATACGTCCACTGCTGAACATGCCCTCCCCAAAGGGGGATTTGCCATACTCACTACCTTTGGCGGGCGGCTTAGTGTTCGCAGTGGAGATGTTAAAAATACTCAAAAGGGTACCCTTCCTCTGCTAGGTTTCCTCAGTCGAATCTTACGACATCAACGGACTGAGTGGATGGAGTGGTCGACTCTTACGCCGCAACACGCCGTTTTAAGACCACCATCTACACATAATAGGCTGACACATAATAGGCTGGCACGACTTTTCGACCATTTTCTGTGAAAATAGACGACAATCAGCTCTAACTTCTTAACTGAAAATAATTGCACACACACAGAACACACAGGCGGGATCCATTCTGTACAGATTGAAAGACCCAAACACTCGTTGTTTAGTCCTCTAAAACTGGAAAATTTTACAATAATCCAGCTAGAGGTAGGTATACATTTGACGACCGATGTGGCGCGGCGGGCGAAGGTCCGCCTGCGACGCAGAAGGTTGCGGGTTCGATTCCCGCCTTGGGACAAATGTTTGTACGATCTGCAATATTTGTTCCGGGTGTTCTGGGTATTTTCTATATATAATAAAAAATATCTATCTATGTTATATATTGTATTAAGTTTATCAGTCATCTAGTACCCATAACACAAGCTCTGCTTACTTTGGGGCTAGATGATGCTGTGTGGATTGTCCAGCATTATTTATTAATTTTTATTTATTTATACCTTTTGTATAAAAAGCGAAATTATTAACATTCGATGACAAAGTTGCCAGAGTTTTACGGCTAATACAACTGTCTCGGACTGTACCAAGGTAGAGAATAGGTCGTGCCTAACATAGATGCAACTAAGTGTAGTTAATAGCAGGTATAATAATTAAATGAAGCTTTGTTCACCAGTGTACCTACGTGAAATTCTAATAGGGTTTAAAGGAGATTGTAGTGGTTTAGTCGAGTTGATGATCCAAGCAAATTCATGTTTGTAGAAAAGTAGGTACCAGTTGATGGTAGATGAACCTACATAAGTGATGTTCGATTTAAATTACACTGGTCGTGTTTAAATAAATTTACATACATTTATTGGATGTGTTGGAAGAGCCGCAGAAAAATTCAAAAACCTCAGATTTTATGATTGATTTACGGTGACGTTAGAAAGAAAATGAATAAAAACAAAAGCCACAAAATAAAATAAAAATAAATACTGGACAATTTCACAGAGCATCATCTGGTCCCAAAGTGAGCAGAGCTTTGAGTTATGAGTACCAAATAACTGGTATACAAAATAGTCACTAATTATACACCCAGCCAAACTTTAACAAATACCAACCTGCAAATCAGACAAACCTCGCAGCGGGAATCGAACTCGCAACCTTCTGCATCGCAGGCGGACCCAGCTGCGCCGCATAGATCGCCAAATGATTTTCTTACCTATCGTTGTGTAGATGGTGCCAGCGTAAAACATGGAGTTCCAGAACGACCAAGTTTTCTTGTGAACGTTATTATTGTTCAGGTTTTTCATAAACTCCGTGAAGTTGTTCTCATACTCCATTAGATCGTCTTCTATATACTTTAGGAGGTTGAATTCTGGATCCTGCGAGTGTTAAAAGAAAGTTAATAAGTTTATTTTGGAATCTTTAAAGTCACAGTTCCATTGGAATGTTCCATGATGAAACCTTAGAACAAGGAACTAGGATGGAACAACTAGGTAAGCTTATGATTGGAATTAAACAACTGTGGGTGATATAAAAAATTGTGAATAGACATTATTTTAACAAAGCGTTGTCACTCAAAGTACAAGGAGAATAGGAGTTCATTGGAGATTAGAACCCTACAGAAACCTTAACAAAAGTATTTATAAATAGTTCACACGCAATCGAAATTGCCGCTATTCCGATCATGCAAATGTGCCAAAATCAGGGAAAACTCAATAGAACACACTTAAGGCAAATATCCGTTAGTAACTCTCAAATACTTTATTGAAAATATTCATTATACTTTAATGATATAAGTAATTACCACGAGAGTGTCAAAAGTTTTATGATCCATAAAAAGCTTGAAAAGTTGAGGTTTAGTTACCTCAAAAGCTGTTCTGTTTCTGACGATAATATCCCGTATTCTGTCTGACATCTCCTGCCGAACATCAGTTATGTTCTTTTCGATTCGCTCTTCGTTTGGACCTGGAAACAATAATACGACTATGAGCTATCATCGTTGTTATTATCCGACTTCGAAACAAGGAGAAGTATCTGTGTTCGGCTAGATATTATAGGTTTTTCGTATGTATGTCCACCGATTTTTCAGTCTATGCTCACCGTCAAATGGATCCCGGGGTGGTGTCATAAAAAAATATTAATTGAGTTTTATTTTTATTTTTAATTCCTATTTGTCCCGCAAAACCTAAAACACAGTGTAAGTATTACGAAATTCTAAGTCTGTTTTTAATTTTGTGAAAAACATCAAATCATTAGCATCTACGAAAGATGATCTAGTATGTGGTATAAGGCCCACATTTGGCATTTTAAAGCGCGCGCTTTGGTAAGTGAGTTTTAAAACCATCTGGTCCAAAACATCCGTACACACCCAATCGTTCCACACATCAATGGGCGGAAATAATAGACGAAACAACACTCCACCAAACGAGCGCTCCTATACTTAAACGCAACTCAGATTTCACCTCGTCTCAAGTCAGTTCTCAATCTGTCACTTGGGTCCACCGGATCGGAATCGGAGCGTACGCAGCGGATTTGTTGCTTTGTATTGATTTCTATGGTACAGCCTGCACTTGGATCAGCATATGTGCCGTCACCGATGGCATGCATATTGTATAATAGATTCAGGCTTTTTTTTTGCGGAATTCCCTTGTTATTATAAGAACGAACGATATTTAGTAACAATTCTGCGAAAAAAACCTTCTCCAATAAGACCTAATAAAAAGTAGTCTATGTAGAAGAACACACCAACCACAAAATGAAATAACATCTATTAAAAAAAGTCGTCAACTAGTTTCGTCTCTCCACGAGACATCATCAGGACACCATACTCGACCTTGACATTGAGAGCACCAACCAACACCGGAATAGTCCCATCAAAGATGTTGTCACTCCGAGCTCCGCGCGCTAAGTCGCGGAATTGTTACTAAATATCTTCCGTCCTTATATTGGCAGGCATATTGTAAATACCGACGCCGTGTACGCTGCGTACTCTCCGATTCCGACCCGGTGGACGCACAACCACACACCGGACACTCGAGCATTTCTCCATACAAAAGTCGCGTCTCGGCAAATGCGCAAATGTGTTGCGCTACACGTGCAACTGTGTGTGTGACGTCTAGCGTCAGTTCATGAACATATTGTTCGAGTGAGATACTTAGTTGCAAAATAACTCATAGATATTTATTTTTTACTAGCTGCAGCCCGCGGCTTCGCACGCTTTTTTCGGAATAAAAGATAGCCTATGTCCGGCCCCGGGATACCATCTCGCTGCCAAATTTCACCGAGATCCGTTCAGCCGTTCTTGAGTTATAAATAGTATAACTAACACGACTTTCTTTTATATATAGATATACTCGTAATATAGATATAGATAGATGGATAGATTTTCGTTTTATTAAAGGTGAAATCAAACCTCAAAACAAAAGAAATTTGGTATATACCTTTATATCCTAAACAAAGCAAACAATACACCATCGGCGTCGTCTGTCAAAATCATTACCCATCATGATGTTATGGGCTGTAAGTGATATTTTTAGGTTAAGTTACTTTTATTTAAGAGAGCTGTGGATTTTGTGTAATTAATAAAATAAAATAAATAAATGATATGACAACCGATTCTGTGCCCCGTGAGTGCGCCGTAGTCCCTTGCATTTGGACCGCAATAAAACTCGCCTAGGGGCCGGCGGGGTGAGAGAGGTCCGTTAGGAGTGTCCATTCTATCCTCAACAGCCTATATTGGTCCACTACTGGACGCAGGCCTCCCCGTAATAAGCGCGTTATTGGCTTTTATCTCATGGGGGGTAATGCCCATAATCCCCACGCTGGGCATGCGGGTTGTGGATTGCAATTTGGTGGTAGAATTGTTCTCCAGAGGGCGCTGCTGCCCGCCCCCGGTGGATATCACTTAGTCGCCTCTTACGACACCACGGGATGAGTTGGGGTGGTGCAAATTCTAAACCGGCACCCCACGACAATGCCAAAGTCCATTTTATACGTTAGTATTATTTTATATTCTCTGGCACAGCTTAAAGAACGTCTCATCTCAAGTGAGGAACTTTTGATTATTGAGGAATTTTTAAATCTGAATGGTGCTTTAGTATTTGGGGGAATTCTGGCTGGGAGTCAGCCGACGTACGTGAGGGTATGAACTAATACATATTGATAGTGAAAAGAGTGAAAGTTTGTTAGTATGATTATAATGGGAAGTATCTGGAACTAAATTATCCAGCTACATTATCCGCTAGTGCGGGTTTTTGATACCTACCTACTGCGCGAGCAAAGTGCTCAGATAGGTATGCATACACTTCTAAGTTTTCACTTTTATTTTACTCGGAACTTTTCTTACAAATTAGCAGTGTATACATATTTTCGCAACTGACTGTACTTACCTATCACATTCACAAACTTTAGGGGAAAATATTTTGTAAGAGCCTTTTTGTACGAAACCGAACACCAACTCTTTTCAGCAACACTCAAAAAATACACACTAAAACACGACAAAAATAAAATTGGTAAGGTGACAGTGCGTGAATACACGTAAATTGAGCTGTATTTAGTAGGTAACTAGGTCGAGCTCACATTGTCGCGTATGTTACTGGGAGCAGCGCGCTTTTCATACGCTGAAAGACGTGAAAAGGTTGCAAAATAACAGCTAAAACCAGCTAGTTTCAAAGCTAGGGTTATATGCTGAAAGAATTTAGCATAAAGGGCAATTTCATGAAAGTCTAATGTGTATGGAAGCTCCACATGATCATTAACCTAATTTAGTTCCGCTCTTGGCACTTCTGGCACATGGATTTATCTAAAGTAGTAAATAACTGCAGACGAAGTAGTCATTTTGAGTTATTATATGTGTTGAGAAGTAGAGCAAGTTTGAATATTATACGATTAGCATCCGAGCGTTTTATTATGTATGTGAGTACAAGTAAATTAGTGCTAACATGTGTTATTCCGCTAATTTTCTGGACGTTTGTAGTTTTATGTAAATTCATTTAGCCGTCTCGGCTTTGGTGGTAGGTAATGAAAGTTTAATTTAGTTAAAATAATTCTTCTTTTGAAAGGCAGAATATAAGATATTTTTAAACAACACATTACAGGTTTCTGGATGAGCCGTTTATGGTGAGTAATAGGGTTACTACTAACTCAGTAAGTAGGTACTTCAGTGGCAATATCTATTGACTAAAAACGAGAAATTCAATAAAACTTTTATTAATGTGTAAGTAATTGAATATATTCGTTGGTGTTATTGCCCGACATAATCAAACAACACTAAAGTACCTTTGTATGGGTCAATAGACGAAATGAAATAATTTGGCGTGATTTAAAGAACGATAAACCGACTTTAAATTCCGGCTTATAGATAATATTGAACAATCTCGGACTAACGAAATCACCCCTCCCTTCCTTTCCCTGACCGAAGGTCTATGTTCAGGTGCATAAAATTTGTTTGCACTGGCGACATCTAGTTATAATTCAAGTCGAATTTAGTTTGATGACACATGGATGAAACTGTTGACGCCCGTTGCCATGGAAACCACTAATTAGGTGATAATGAAATTATCATATTCGGAACTATTTTTACAAACCTACGTTTTACGGCGCACATAGCAACTCCTTGAGAATCAAACTTATAGGAGACCACCTCAAAATCTTTTTATACACCAACGAAAGAATCATCAAAATCTATTAACAATTGGCGCAGATATCACCAAAACTGTTGTAGCTAGTCGTGATTCTCCTAAAATATTATTTTGCTTTTTAAGTTTAACAGGATAAATACTAATCCCTCGGGAATAAAATGATTATGGAACCACCTCGGGATCATTTTCTATACAATAGTGAAAGAATCAGTAAAATCGGTTACCCATAGGCGGAGATATCAAGTAGCATACCTAAATAAAATAAAAATAACATACAGACGAACTGAGAACCTCCTCCTTTTTGAAGTCGGTTAATAAAAGAGGTTACAACAAAGAGAGTCAATTCTAAAGGTGAATGACACCCACACAGACAGATTACCTACCGACTACCTATAGTCATACCAGACAAAATGAAAGAAAAACGGTATCTATGAAGAGAGTAAATTCCAAGGCCGCGCTCACTATGGATGCGAATTTGTTTGCACGTAAACTTATGAATACTTTTCGTACGAATTGAGTGCACACACTGAATACGTTTTTTTCTGTCAAATAGGCAGTGTCCTGATAATATCGCGTTCGTGAAGTCTTAACTGCTGTGATAATATTAATAAATAAATAAATAAATAATGCTGGACAATCCACACAGCATCATCTAGCCCCAAAGTAAGCAGAGCTTGTGTTATGGGTACTAGATGACTGATAAACTTAATACAATTCATACATAGATTTTTTTTTATTATATATAGAAAATACCCAGAACACCCGGAACAAATATTTGCAGATCTTACAAACATTTGTCCCAAGGCGGGAATCGAACCCGCAACCTTCTGCGTCGCAGGCGGACCTTCGCCCGCCGCGCCACATCGGTCGTCAATATTCAAGATAATCATCTTCTACATCGGAGATTGCGACGGTTTCGTTGTCAGTGTTATCGTAGACATGAATGGGTGCACAATATATTTTTAAAAAGGGATGTAAATGGTGAATTGCAAAATCAGCAATATTTTAGATTAAATTTTTAGAATCATTTCAATCGCATTTATGTCCGTAAACTATGTTAAATAACTTTTCTACATTGTTTATGCTCAACGTACGAAAACGAAATGCGTGGCAAAATCCCAACAACTTCGGATTGTTTTCGGACGTCGTAACTAAACGCACGTTTACGTACGACAAATCGCACGCAGTCTCCCATAGTAATTGGACGGTCGGGATCGTTCGTACGTATTCGTACGTTTCCGCACGAATCAAATTCGGACGAAAACGTTTCCAAAGTGAGCGCGGCCCAAGGGTGAATGACACCCGCACAGACAGATTACCTACCTATTTCCTATAGCCACCCTATACTTGTCGTCCAACGCAGGGGTCTTGAATACCTTCACAATGCTTCGTTAAATGTATCCGTCGCATACTCAATCCTCTCTCGTAAAAAAATTAAAAACTCATCTTAAGAAGAGTAACAATATTAAATCCATGCAGCTTCACATAAGATATCGGTGGTAAACTTGTCATCTGACCTCTCTCTTTTTCCTCCGTGCCGGTCTGCAATCACATCGAATTTGTGAGTGAGAGAATAGTGATTACACCTGTGTTTGCGTACACACTTCTGCACTATAATATGTCCGCCGCCGTGGCCGAAATTCGACTAGGAAGACATCATACTTGTCGCCGTTAGATCATAGAAACAGCCCGTTTATAGAATGGCTAGGCCATTTACAAAACGGCACCATTCAGTTAAATGCGTACGCCGATTGTAAAACAATCAACGCTGCAACGTTCAACGAGTTGACTGACTTATAGCTAACCTGGGCACACCTACCTACAAACGGGCTGATTCATCGATCCGATAGCGACATACTCATGAGAAAAAATCCCACCTTTAACCAGAAAAAAAGGAATCCCACCTTTAACCAGTTTTTCTGTATTGATACCTACTTATCTATCTATTGAAATAGTAGATGATGTACGTTCTGTGTGTTCATACCTTTAGTAACTATAATACTTCCTTGGTTACCAATAATTTAATTGTTTACTAACAGCGTTTTGATCGTGTATATATACGCTTTTTTATAGTGAGTAAGACTACCAAACAATAAGCTATTTCTAAATATTTGATGTAGATAAAGGAAACTAAAAAGTGAACAGACAGTTCTACTAATAAATGCCTAGATATCCATTTAAAACTAAGATTTGACGTGAATGTTTGCAATGTAAGTTTTTTATCGCGTATGTACCGTACCGATCGTCGATTTTCACCTCAGCAGTGAAATAAATCGCGACGTGTCAGTTTTATGACTCCAACATCCAACGCATACCACTGAACTTTTAACAAAGGGTGCAATAGACTCAATGGTTGCAAATGCAGACTTCGATTTAATTTGTGTGATTTAAGAGTAGATTTAGAAAGTTCAATATTTTATTTGGTACCGTTGTACCTAATAAAAGTAATAATTTTTTTTGTTTCATTCGACTTACAAAATAATCTCGTTGACAAGTCAAACTACTCACTACTAGTTTAAACTAAGAATATTATTTTCTGTTTAATCGTTAAACTCCGACCGTGTGACCGTGATTCTCCGCTATGGCAGAGTTCTCTATTGCTAGATTCTTAATCGCTCTTAATTACGTGCTTTCGCTTACGCGCACTTTCGCTTTAGTGTTAACAACCATGATAGTTTTAAAGTTTTAATGTGTCCTCGCGACTATGACTAAGCTGAGCTGAGATAAGATATAAAATTATGAAAAAGCTATTTGCAAAACTTTAACTGTGCTTTGAAATCGTAATGAAATTTTTATGGTTTAAAGTGGTTATCTCCAATGAAGCTATAGAGTTACTAAAGATTATCTCCATGAAATACACCCCTGTCAGATCGATAGCACGGTGCATCTACCTCAGGTGTGTTAGTGATGCATCGTGGCAGTGTTTTCTTAGATTTTTTGGGTAGATTCTAAAACATGACCTGTGATGTTGTTTTCGTTTCATTGTTGTGCTGGCTTTGTTGTGGATGAACACAAACTATATAATATTATTTCCCTTAAAACAATACCCTTTCGGACACTATTTAACATCCGTGTGTCTACCATGAGTTTTACAATCAATACTCGCTAGCGACAGTAGTTAAAAAAAATTATGAAAACTGAACAGCGCCTCTAGCGGATAGTTGTGTACTAAAATGCGCGGTACTAATATTTACGTAATTACTGTAGTAACGTCAGGCGATCTAACTGTGACAACTCATGGTAGACACACCGAGCGAAAAAATACTTATTGTACAAAGCCAATTTCGCTATTCTCGTTTCCAAATGATTTGAAACAACAGTGGCTCAAATTTGTGCCTCTATAAAAACAACCCTTTTTGATCAGCGTTCCTAAAAGCTTTAAAAACGGTTGAGTTTGTTTGACTGCCTGGCATAAACAATTTTGATTATAGTGATCAGAATCAGGGTTGCTAACCCACTGGCTAGATAATACTAATGATTTCTAGACTTTGGGGTTTTCCCATAAATAGCCTAAAACTTTTTCCCCTGCTATAGTTATCTACGAAAACTAACGTACATTTATCCATTCCTAAACATCGATAGGCATAAATCCCGAACGGCAACGCTAAAAATGTGAATTTTTATCAAATGTGGGCCGCTTTGTTTACAATATTTTGTCATCGAAAGTGACTAGATCGTATGCATGAATTTTTATGAAAATAGAAAAATGGAAGCCCCAATGGACAAAGTATTTTTATTTTATCACAAGTCTGTTACTGTCAAACATATCCTACTCTCATATTATTTTTCAAGTAGCTTATTTGAATGGATAATTCTAAATAATTATTCAGGATTGAAAAAGGAAAGTCGAAAGCAAATCACTCACTCAAAAAATATCTCAAAACATGATTTGTCCATTTCGTTATTAGAAATCTTTTACTCAAACGAAAAGCCTCGGAAAGGTTTACCTACTCATATTTTGATATACATCTGACATACCCTTTTGCGGATTTAAAAATGCTTTACGTGCGCAGGTTCAGGGTATTTAAAAAACGATATTTTATTGAAAAATAAATGGCAGACCTTCTTTTATGATTCGGAGATGTCTGCCAATATTTCATTTGCTGAAGACTGATTCATCGGTCTTTTATCTATTTAAATTCCGAGCGTATTACCCGTTCGGAATTTAAAAACAAAATTAAGTGGTGTCAGCGAAACGAAGAACAGATTAAAATGAATATATTAGCAACACATAGAAGAGATAATAATTTTTCAAAATTTTGGAATGCCACTAAGAAATTTAATTATAAACAAAGCTTACCGGTTTCAATGGATGGCCTGCAGGATCCGCTGCCTATAGCTGAATTGTTTGCTAAACGCTTTAAAGTCACGCCGCAGCCCACGGAGAGTGTGCCCGTTGCTGAGACCCTTATAAATGACCATCCAGTCCAGATCACGGATACTGACGTGAGAATAGCTGTCAAAAAGATGAAGCGTGGCAAGTCACCTGGCCATGATGGTCTCAGCATCGAACACATTCTCTGGGCTAGTGACAACACATGAGTAAATTTTATAATTCATGCATCAGATACAGTTACTTGCCAAAGGATCTCATGAAAACAGTAGTAGTACCTATTATTAAGAATAAAACTGGAGATCTTAGTTCGTCCGCAAATTATCGTCCTATATCGTTAGGTACAGTTTTAGGAAAGGTGTTGGAGCGACTTATTCATCCAGATCTGCTTAAAAACATTACCATTGATGACGCACAATTTGGTTTCAGTCCCGGTCTCTCAACGGATTCAGCCATCATGAGTTTGAAAAGCACTGTGAATTACTACACGTCACAAGGTACATCGGTCTACGCGTGCTTCTTAGACCTTAGCCGGGCTTTTGACCTTGTGAATTATGAAATTCTCTGGTCAAAGCTAGTTAATGCGCGAGTACCGCATCATGTGGTGAATCTGTTGAGGTACTGGTACGGAAATCAAATTAACAATGTGAAGTGGGGCGACACGACTTCTAGCGATTATATGCTAGATTGCGGTGTTCGTCAAGGTGGATTGACTTCTCCTGACTTGTTCAACCTCTATGTTAACGATCTGATCGGGGAGCTGAGGAGCGCCAGGATCGGATGCCACTTAGGTAACGTTTGTGTCAACAACCTAAGCTATGCAGACGTTATGGTGCTCCTTAGTCCCTCGATTAAAGGTTTAAAAAAGCTGCTTTTAATCTGTGAGCAATTTGCTATTGCTCATGGATTAAAATACAACGTCGCAAAAACCGAATTGATGGTGTTCAGGTCGGGGCGAGGTCCTGAGAGGGTGCCTGAGGCACCCTCTCAGGACCTCTACACTTGGGCAGTACGACCATTAAAATGGTTTAAGCAGTTCAGGTACCTTGGTCACCTACTGACAGAGTCATCAAAAGATGATGCGGACATGGAGCGGGAGAGGAGAGCTCTCGCCGTCAGAGGTAACATGCTCGCACGCCGATTTGCCAACTGCAGTTCCGACGTGAAGAACACCCTGTTTAAGGCATACTGCCTTGGTATGTACACCTTCCCATGGTCCTGCCAACCTTGCGGTTACACGGACCGAATCTGTGAGAAAAAAGTCACTCGGGTGACTCCAGACTCTACAAAACCTACGCACTATGTCCCGAACACTCTCCCCCTTCTGGGGCTTGCCACATCACATCACAGACTTCATTGCCGGGCTGCTCCACCCCAGCTCGGTGCTGCTCTGTGCCCCCCCCCATCCCTTATCGAAAGTGTGCCGTCCTCAGCGCGCCGCGATCTATGCCATTTATGCGCAAAAGATTTAAGCTGTCTATAGTTGTGCGCCGATGCTACAAGATCTTGATAATATATGGGTCCCTGATGCACCTGTCAACTTTGGTACAACTTCACTAGGAAATCCTTCAGCACCATAAGGGTACAGTATAATAACGCATACCGGGCCCTTATGAGGCTGCCAAGATACTGCAGTGCGTCGACCATGTTTTCTGAGGCGGGAGTTCCCGACTTTTTCGCTATAAGACGGACGAGGATAGCAGCCTTCTGGAGTCGACTGCGTCGCTCCAACAACTCCATCCTGAGGGCTGTTTCTGACTATCTGGCCAATCCTATATACAGACACTGGATTTCTATCCATATGGACGGAAATAAAAAATAGGCAGGTCTTACCTATGTTAGTTTAATCTTTTTATTTTATATTTTTTCTACTGTGTCATTGTATTTTTTTATGTGATATGGGTCTTTTTGTGCCTGCATTAAACTGATTTTTATTTTTTTATTTTTATTTTTTTTAAAGAGAAGAGGTTTAAAATATATAAGGGAGTCTAATTTTTATAAATGAAACTCCAGCGTTTGTATTTATTTCATGAATTTTAATATAGATTTAATGACGCGTCTATACAGTCTCTATGTATAAAGAGAAAGTGTTTACTTTTTAAAAAGCGTAGGTGCGTTGCGCGCGGCTTGAACAAAGGGTATAAATCTGGAAGATTTTAAATGCTTTTTGCCTATTAAAATCAAAATAACGTAGGTAGGTACTATCAAGAAAAAATATTTTTGTTTTTTCGGCTAGTTTATAGATAGCTAAAAACCAGACTCAGGGCTCAGGTTTGAAGCAATCTTAGAGGAATTTAGTTGCTTATCAAATGTGTGGTTTTGTAACAGCCTGCTACAATTGAAACTTTTTTTTAACAGTAGCTGCTGCCCGAGTCTTCGCACGATCTTTTCCGGAATAAAAAGTGGATTATGTCCGTTCCCGAGGCATCTTCAAGCTCCCTGCCATATTTCAGTGAGTTCTGTTCAGCTGTTTAAGCGTGAAAAGGTTACAGACAGACAAAATTACTTTCGCTTTTATAATATTAGTATGGATTCAGTGAATATTATTTGTATATCTTTTTTTTTCCTGTGTTGTATTTTTTCCTTATATCAGTTCGTGTCTTGTAAAATTTCTTGTAAATTATTGTAAGTATTTATATAAGTTTTGTTAATTGGTAATAACACTTAGTATACATCATTGCACCTAGTTCTTAACAAGACAGACCTGTTTTGCCATTTCTCCTCCGCAGGCAGCAGTTTTTTAGCTTCTACATGCGAGGATACATAAATGGTTATGAGTTATTATGTAAGTTTATTCATAAAGTGTGTACAACTGTTTGTTCTCCGAATAAACAAAATAAGACAAAAAAAAATCCACAAAATACTGCACATTGACATTGTTAGTTTTATAGCAAATTTACCGTTAGCTTTATTGGCTTTTTTTTTTTCAAATAACCACGCATAGATTTAATACTTTTAACCATTTTTCAACTACAAAGGAAGCATCTGTGTCATGCAAAACAAAAAACGTGGTATTTATAACGAAGTTCCGTTCATGAATAATTTATTCAAAGTAATATTTTGAAACAAACTGAAAAACGTTTTATAGATGATTGTTGATATTTTAGAGTAATTGGGCGCATAATAGTACGCGTCCCACATGATGTAAAGTGGTAACATAAAATGTATCATAATTTGGCAAATTCATAACTTTTCACACGTTCATATATACCTAAGCTGTGCTGTGTGAGAATTTGCACCACCCCAACTCTTCCCGCGGGTGTCGTAAGAGGCGACTAAGGGACATCCACTGGGAGTGGGCGGCTGCGCCCCCTGCAGAACAATTCTATCACCGAACTGCTATCCCCAACCCGCATGCACAGCGTGGGAATCATGAGCATTACCTTCCATGAGATAAAAGTCAATAAAGAGCTTATCAGGGGGAGGCTTGCGTCCAGCAGTGGACCAATATAGCCTGTTGAGGATAATAACTCGTTCCGTGAGTAGTACAACCGTTTCCTTAAGGTGTTTCCTTTACGGTTTACTTAGGTAAATGATGATGTCCTCCCAGCTGAATGTTCAGCCTCGGCGGTCAGTTTGAACGGAGACTAGCCATGCACGCAGGACAATTATAGTGCACAAATGTGTGCGCAATCACATGTGCACTCTTTAAATAAATCCATACCACAGTCCATACTATCCATAAATCGATACTAACATTATAAATTCAAAAGTAACTTTGTCTATCTGTCTGTCTGTTACCTTTTCATGCCTAAACGGCTGAACGGATTTGAATGAAGTTTGGCAGGGAGGTAAATGGTACATATCCCGCCTATGGACAGAGGCTAGGTACTTAAAAATCACGTGCGAAGCAGCGGGCAGCTGCTAGTAAGTAAATAAAAAAGAAATAAATTATATAGGGCTATTGATAATTCACCGACATTGCGTGAACTGTAAAAACGCCAGGCCTTCATTCTTGGTATATTGGTCAATATGTGTCTTTCTCTCTTTTTCTCTCTATCACCTGGAGTATTTACCATATATATACCACTTTGTAGGTCACACTCGTTTGACCGTGCCCTAAGATGCGTTAAAATTTTTCGCTTTGAGCTGTGAGTTCACCAGATCGGAATCGGAGCTACGCTATTTATTGATTTCTATGGTTTCTAGGGTGCAAAGCCTGCGTATTGTAAATACCGACACCGCATACGCTACGTACGCTCCGATTCCGATCCAGTGGACGCACTGCTTTAAACTATTCTTGATACTACCCATTAAAACCCAAACAGGAGTGCTGCTACATGGGGTAATACTTCCCCGGACGAAACTTATGATATGACCCATAAAGCACACATCTCAGCCGAAAGAGCAGTGGGCTGCTGGACAAAGGCCACTAAATATCTGAACTGTAACTTTTATTAAACTCTTGCGAAATAACAATAAAACTGCTCCACGTAGAGATCTTTTCGTAGATTCGTAGAGGTCTACGAAGTGCCTCTACGAAGCCGCGTAGCAGTGCTACGCCGTGCTACGAGAATCGCTACGGAATTTGCTACGAAACTTTGGTCAGGAAAAGTAACGTATTTAAATGCATACGTACTATAAACTTCTGCTCGCGCAGTACCTGGATGAAACTTAACTTTAGGGACAATGTAGTTTTATATTACATAAAGAATTTTCTAAATTTGAACGTTCCAGAGATTATCCCGCTACTAACAAACTCTAAACAAAATAAATAATTAATCATTATAATATTCGTGTAGTGTAGATGTATGTAGATATAATTCCATTTTTAGCGGCGAGTTTTTTATATATTCAATAATTTTACCTTATTAAACATTCTATAATTTTCAGAATAAAGGGAATGTTTAACACTTTCATTGCCACCGACGCACATATACGACTTCTACCTGCTGGATACATGGTAGTGAATGCGTTAAAGTCCCTTCAGAAAAACTTTGTAAAAGTTTTTAAGTTTGTTTCAAAATATTACTTTGAATAAATTATTCATGAACGGAACTTTTTTTTTTTTTTTTGTTTTGCTTGCACACAGATGTTTCTTTTTTTAGTTGAAAAATCAGCCAAGTTTGGAAAGAAACGGGTGACGCAATATCATTGAGTATCTTTACTCGAACCATTGGGCAAGCATTTGGTCTCATCTGTATCTCAGATATTGTAAAACCAACAGAAATTATGATACATTTTATGTTACCACTTTACATCAGGGCACACATAATTATGCGCCCTATTACTCTAAAATATCAAACATCATCAAATTAAATTATCCATTTAGTGAATATTTTAGGCACCTCGTATCTCAACGTCAACCCGTAAAAATACACACGCAAAAATTTACACGTAAAATACTTTGCGGACATCACCGTAAAAACCAGTAGGTACAGTTAGCGTTATCGAATAAGTTAGGATCAAATTAAACTAATATTTTGTATGCGAAAGTTTCGATCGATGTTTGAATGATGGTTACCTCTTCACACCAAAACTACTAAACCCCTCAGATGAATCTTTTGTGTAGCGGTAGCGGAAGGAAAGCTCTGAAACCACGCGAGACTGACACGAATGGGCAGAGGTCGTGTCGGTCTGCCGTCCCATCGGATTTTGAGACGAGGGAATAGAGAGTGCACCTGTATTTTCACACACACTTGTGCACTTTAACCCTGCGCACTTGGCTAGTCTCCGTTGAGACTGCCCGAGGTAGCTGAAATACTGCTAGATAGAAAATTTCTATGATGATTTAATCATCATCAGTGTGTTCAACCGCACGCGGATGACGCTGACTGTCCCTATCGTCACGAGTATTTTGTAATATCGCCTCTCTTTTCAACGTTGACTGATCGACGTGTGTAAAGGTATGTATTGTATATGTTACCAGTGAACTTTTAAAACATAGAAGCATTCCTTGCGCTAGAAAATTACCCAAAAAGCAAAGTTTGCTGTGGTAGGCAGCGCTTGTAAGCTATGCTGCGAACGAGTTTAATTGAATTCGCAAGGCGACTGGCGGTAGCAACTGGAGAGCGTTGTAGAAAATAATGTACGAAATAAGGTTGACTTTGAACTGAACGTCCCGAGGGTTAACAAATTTTTGGCTAATCAGCGAAGGATATTTGACATGTAGGTTGTTGTGTCAAGTTGCGCGCGTTTTCCTTGAAGGAAGGCTTCCATGTTTTTTCCATTCACTGTATGTTACTCGTTTTAACGTACCTGCGTATTTTACATAACGTATCACGTGGTTATACCTAGCTAAATTACGTTGAATCAACTTACGTGTGTAACGTACCTACGTTAATAAAGTAGACGGAGGTTATGTAAAAGTAAATGTGATATAGATGTCAAATGTCTTTCAAAATCACAAAAAAAGATTGCACGAGGAAATATTCCTCGTGGCCAAACCAGCAGTTAAACAATCTAGTTTGGCCACGAGGAAACGAAGTGTGTCCATATGAAGGGGGGGAAAGTGAACAAGTAAATAAATACTCAATACTAAACCATTTATTGCATTCTATCTGTCTACATAGGTGTTCATAATCTACATAATTAAGTATCAATGAAAACCTGGCTGGGCACATAATATGTATAGAGAGAGAGGAGGACGTCATATTTAACAGGTTAGGTATATTTACTCATTTGCATATTTCTGTGAAATGGAAAGACGCTGTAGGTATGTGCTAAAATAAAAAGCCTAGTAATTAATTAAAGTCTATGTTGCCGCCAATAGTGGCAACGGGGATTTTTTTTTCTCGATTGTGACCACTGGCGACTGGAATTGTTTTTCTTGATGACCTCAAGTGGTGGTGGAGATAGTGGTGGTTATTGGGATTGGACGTATGTATCATTTCTTTTTGTTGTAACACAATTGTTATTGCTGCAAATAAATACTTTGATTCCATGAATAGACTCAAAAATAACACAATGAGACACAATATTGACTGTTTGGTAAACAAAATAGCTATGTGGAATTTGTTATTATCTAATTCATGTGTTTGTTTGTTTGTTTGTAATGAAGAATTTATTTCTATATTGAGATAAAAGTTGTCTCTCGTAAGTAAATGAGGAATGCGACAGCGATTTATCTGAGAAACTCAAGCTTGGCAGCGCACAATACCTTTGCATAGAGCAGAGAGGTGTGGGACTGGGTTTCCAGTCCAAAAAAGAATAAATAACATTATCATAAAATGAAAACTCTACTCATAATGATTATTATATATACCCCCTACTCCCTATATCAAACTCTACTGCCAGAAAACAAGGTGACTTAATCAAATAATCAAATTACACAACTTTTATACGATACGAGAACCTACTAATTCTAAAACCAACAAAACACTTCCACCAAGGTAATCTAGATTACGCGAGTTCTACGTAAATGCTAAATACCTAGTTATGCCAGTAACAAGCGATCCTTTGAAAGCTAAACGAGTCAGAATTGGAATATATTTCGGTACATTCCATCCAATCCAATGCTTCATTTGAATTAACCTAACCATAGACATTCCTGGGCCAATTCTAACGGTCCTATAGCGGATTCACTTTTCCATCTGCCACTGGAATGCCACTGTCTGTTAAACTAATCTGGTTTACTGGTTTACAGTCAGTGTTAAGGTTGTAATAGTTTACATACATAGGTTAGGGCAGTCTAAATTTATGCGTTTTGTTTTTAGTATTTTATATATGATTTTTTGATTTCTTGTTATCTTCGGCTTTCATTACATTGTTTAGAATCTTAAGTTAAAATGGTTTCCATAGGTTGGGACAGCTTAACTTAGAAGCAATATATATAATTATATAAGTGTATTCTCTGTTTTATAATGTCCATGTAAATTTTAAGCTTTATAATTTGGCTTAAATTTTCAGTAAATTTTATTTATAGTGATTGTCAATATGTATTAAATTATACAAAAAGTAAATCCGTTATTGGCCGTATGTTTTGCGAATAAGCTTGTAAATTTTTAGTTCTTAAGGGCTGTGGATTTTGCTTCTTCAATAAATAAATAAATAATCGAATTTGAGGACTGGCCTCATAATATCGGCATTTATCATTCATAAATAAGCAATAAATCTTGCTGGAAAATCCACACAGCTTCTTCTAGCCCGAAAGTGAGCAAAAAAAAACATAATAATTGATTTAGAAGTTAAAAACTATAGAGTAGCATCATCGCCTGCCTTCTTTGCACAAACATAAATATATTCATTATGATTTGTATATCTAGTAACCAAAAATCAAATTTACTTAATACGTTACATACATAGATAGATAATAGTTTTATTAAACATAGAAAACATTAGTCCCGACCGAGGCGGGAATCGAACCCGCAACCTCGCATGCGCACCGCTTGAGGTCTGCGGTTCGCCCGCTGCACCATAGTGGTCGTCGGTTTGTGTAGGTAGTGTCGGTTGTTACAGTTACTATAACTTGTAATGTAAGACACGAATGACACAGAGCCATGAGTTCGGATTTCGGATTGACGAAAAAATCGAAATGTCATCTCAAATGGAAGTCAAGGAAGGTTACACCCTAAACGGGCCCTCTTTTCAGTCTGATTAAACGATTACCTACTAAGTTGTTTTCTACTGTTTTGGAGAAAAGGAAGCAAACCAGTGACTAGATCCAGTGCTAGTATCGTAAACGAGGCTTTTAAAACTTGAAGAGGAATCTCCGTTCAGTTGAAATTCCGTGGTCGTTTGAATTTTAAACAGTTTGGAATTATACTTTTCTAAAAACCCCAGAGCGTTTTTACATTCGAATGATTTTCTCTTGGTCTCAATAAAAGTTTCAAAAGTAGGGTGATGGGGTAGGGGTATGTCAAAAGGGTTTCCAATTTGCGAAAATATTTAATTTAATTTGAATAAAAGACCCATCGGTCTAAAACTGTTATAACTTTAAAAACGTTTAAGATTCAAATACAGTTTATTTGGGTTTGGTAATTTTATTAGTTTTTGTACATGTTTTAATTCTTATCTAGAAATAAAGTATATCTTTCTTTCTTTCTTTCTTTTCTTTCAAATGTCTATAAAAATGTTTTGTTTTTAACTGGTCAAGCTAAAGAGTTTGGCTACCAGATCCTTGTGTCCATCTTAATTTTTGACTTTCTTCTATGTAGTAAAATTTCACAGGCACAGCGGCTTAACACCGTGGTTCAGGTTGATGGGGGGTACTGCAGTAAATAAATAATGCTCCATGCACAATCCACACAGCATCATCTAGCCCCAAGCTAAACAAAGTTGTATTGTGAAGCAGAAGCATTAGGCTTTTTTCAGAGCCTTTCTGCAGAACCGTGGCTTGCGCCTACTCTCCACTGCCTCGCACTCTCGCCGCCCTCAACAGACTTCTTGAACAGAACCCGGACTGTGATTTATTTGCGGACGAATGGAAGGATATTATGTTGGTGTGCCTGAGGTTTTGCGAGAGTGATGAGTGTTAGGAGTAATATTTTGAGTTTGTATTAATTTATTTTTAGTTTTAAATTGCATAATGTTTTTATAGAATTTTATTTGTCTGAAATCTTTATAAATGATCAATCATTATTAGTTTTGCTTATTGTGTAATTTTATGTACATATAAATTTTTATGTTTCATTTGTTCTAATATATAGGTATTGTAATTAACTAGTGTAATTGGTTGTAATGTAATCGTGCTAGTTAATAATTAAATAAATAAATAAATAATTGTGGGTATTAGATAACTGATACGTTTGTTCTCACAAGTTCGATTCATAATTTCGATCGTCGAATAGCCAGTTTTTTTTTCTAAGTAGTTCTATCGTCGAACTAGTGTGAATTTTTTCTCACTAGTTCGACCATCGAACTCAACACATTACATACATAGATATTTTTTACTATACATTGAGAACACTCGGAACATCCGTATCTATCTGCAAATCGTACGAACATTTGTTCCGAAACTGCAATTTGGAAATGGGAATCTAACTTTCATCGCTGGCAGACCTTCGCCTGCTACGCTGCTGAGGACGTCTGCAGTGCGTTGTTAGAGCGCATTCGAAGCATGACTGTGTGAGATATTTCTATCATATTAACTCAGCTTTTGCCAATGGCCTTTATTAACAAAGAAAATTACAAATATAATAAAAACAAATTAGAACTAGTATTAACAATTGAAACAATTAAGCTGCAAACTGGAGGTTCGATTCCCGCCTTAGGACTAATGTTTATACGATCTGCTAATATCTGTTCTGGGTGTTCTGGGTATTTTCTATATATAATAAAAAATATCTATCTATGTAATGTATTGTATTAAGTTTATCAGTCACCTAGTACCCATAACACAAGCTCTGCTTAGCTTGGGGCTAGCAGATGCTGTGTGGATTGTCCACCATTATAATGTAGAAAAATATTCAAAAAAAAACGGTTGCGAACAATCTACAGGTAGCTTAACTGGACGCTAAAATACATACAAATACACCTTATAGCAAACCCTGTAAAAATCAAAGTAATCTGGCAATTTGGCCTGAACAAAAAATTAATAAGATCCATGCTTCATGGTAACCCGATAATCTAAAAAAACTAGAAAGTTTATTTCTTTTAAAAAGAACCAAACATGTGGAAATATTTATTTTTTGAACATTTGGGGTTTGGTTCTTGTTTGTATAATCAAAATGGCATAATCATACAGTCTTTAAGAGCTGAAATTGAGAAGAAGCGGATGGACCATCAACAAATCGCAGAATCTCTGCAAAAGCAAACGAAAATAGATTTAAAGCTTGCTAAAGATGGTCCTTCTGTTGAAACGATTACTTTTGACCTCGGAAAAACGCTGCCTTTGATAACTATAGAGCAAATCAATATGAGATTCCTTGAAACTGGACATAGCTTTCTCCCGAACGATACAGATTTCGATACAATAAAAAATTAAGACTTCTTGTCATCGTTGAATTTAGAAAAAAATATAACGAATATAAATAAAACGACTGACAGAGAGAAAGTTTCATGGCTAAACACAAAATAAATATTGCTTAAAAACAGCGAAATGTACTATATATACATGAAATCTCTAGATATAAGAAAAAGGACTCGTGGAAGTAGAAGAGAAAAGTCTAAAGAAAAATATGATGGAGCCACTTTGGCCCAACGGAAAACTGTCCCTGAAGCTAAGTTAATCGACCTCAAAAGCATGCTAAGTGAGGCTTGTTGTTAATTATGCCATAGCAGATGATCTGGAAGGTTTTCCAGGTCACCCTGATTTTGAAATTGAGGAAGATTAGGTTAAAAATGTGTGTAAACTACCAAAAAAATATCTTTTGTAGTATTTATTTGTGTTTGACTTATTAAATTTAAGATACCTTTCGATATATATTAAATTCATGAACGAAATAAAAGCATTTTGGTTTTTTAACTACTATGATATAAAATAGCTTAATAAGTTCATAAAGAACCAACCCACACATGAGTGTGGGTTGGTTCCACACAAAATTAGTTTTATAAAAAAAAACCTGTTAATGTTTTTCTCCAAAATAATATCGATATAGGTAAAACTCAGTATGTTGTACAATACTGTAAACAAACTTTGTTAAAAATAGCAGTAATTTTTTTCTTCGCACAATTTAGACAAAAATGCCTTCATCTCAAAACTATCATTGTGGATTGGTTGCGATTCGAGTATTAGCGTCCAATAGATTCATATCAATACCAGTCGGAAGCGTCCCCAAGATGCTGGCTGCATTGCCCCGCTGTATGGCAATGCTGATGCGCTGTGACTCACAGCTTGAACAGGCAAACAGCACATGAACAGACATTTCAATTCGAGCAAGATCAGTATCAAACTGTTTATTTTTAAATTATTCAAATTTCATTACCATTTTATAGCGTTCAATTTTCATTTCTTTACAAAAATATTCGAATGACGCGATATCTTGCATCAAATGCTTATTTTCAGCGATGAGTTTTGTTGTCCCGTGACAATTTCGAACTAAAATAACTATAACAATAACAGTTACCGTTATCGTTATAGAACAGAAACTAGTTCGTATCATTTGATTTTGATCAAAGGCGTAGACATCGCAATGTAACGCTTAAAATAGTAAGTCAACTTGCAATAAGTTTTTTAACTTACGCTATCTGAATTATTTAACCATTCTCTGGTATCTCAAGTTTTTTTGTTTTATAATCGATTGACCTTATTTTGATCGTAATCTTTGCCTGATGGAAAATGTGGCAGACGATGTAACACGAAGGTCTAGAAGACTCTTGTCTTATAGAGACGCAGGTTGTAATTTTTTTTTTCCAGTAGATTCTGCCCGCGGCTTCGCGCGTGCTTTTCTAGTAGCCTATGTCCGATCCCGGGATATTGTTAAGCTCCCTGCCAAATTTCAAAATCGTGAAAAGGTAACAGACAGACAGATGCACAGACAGACAGTTTTCGCTTTTATAATATTATATGGATTTGCAGTACCCTGCGGTTTTACCCGTGTATAATTTACAGAAATAAAAGGCGTCGCCTATGTAGCCACCATGAATCCGGCCGGCTATCATCTGTAGAATTATTCGAATCCGACTGAAAAGTCCAGAGATTAGCACGTTACAACAATTAATATTTTTTTAAATTTATAATTTATTTTTTATTACTTATTAGTTTATCTAATGTTATTTCCACGTGCTGGCAGATTCAAAGCAAGGCTCTTTTGTGATTTGACGGCCTGTAAAACTCGGCCAACATGTGAACGGATCATTAGATTTTTCCGTCGTTTCAGCAAACGAGAAATAATCATTATTATATAAATTGTGTCAAGTTACATCATCATGTTCGCGGTGGTTTCAATGTGATTGATTACCTACTCGTAAATTTAACCTGAAGTTGACTTTCGTGGTTATCAAAGGGGCAATCCATCATTTTAACTCCATAGTCTTGCTTGGCAAGTAATGTGTAGGTCTTGTAAAGTCGAGGTGTAAGAAGGAAGCCTAATATTTATTTTTAAATTTTCATGACAACCCATTGGGTAAGCTACAGGACAAATCACTTACATCCACCACCGCTACCGCTCAGAACTAAAATATGCATTCAACTAACGGGATAGGGGGTACCCCCCTTATTTATAATAGTCTGCTAACTGACTCTCTCACTCTGTCTTCTTCGATTGACATAAAACTGAGTGAGAAATAACGCTACTTAGCCGCACATAATAAAAGAAGCTTTCAACTACGGTCTAGGGGGAGGTGCCGTGCCACGTATAAAATAATTTGATTGTTTTGAGTAACTAAATCATACTTCGAATTCCTTAATTTAATGTTTTTTTAACTTTTGCCGAACAAACACTTGTTTTTTATGGGTCCATCTCGGGATCATCTTCTATACAATAGTTAGCGAAAGAACGAGTTGCTGTTGATTCGGACAAAAACCATCAAAATCGGTCTACAATTGACGGACATATCGGCGAACCCACAGCCGAACAAAGATCCTCTTTCTTTTTCGAAGTCGATTAAAAATGAAACTCTCGACCGAAAGTCTCCACGCTATTTCAATATGCTGAGATAGTGATACTGTTTTTCATTTACTATGTTTTACAAAACAGAAAGTTTGCCAGCTAAATCAGTACAGTTCATTGCCTAGTCTAGAACAAACAGTATAAATTGATAGTAAAATATCTTTGTTAGTTTATTGGCCCAATCAATAGATACTTATTGAATATCTCAGCACAGCTAGCCAATTCAAATGGCAATGTATTTGTGAGTAAATATTAGTACTTAATAAATAAATAATGCTGGACGATCCACACAGCGTCATCTAGCCCTAAGCTAAGCAGAGCTTGTGTTATGGGTACTAGATGACATAATACAATACATCACTTGGATAGATATTTTTTATTATACATAGAAAATACCCAGAACACCCGGAACAAATATTTGCAGATCGTACAAACATTTGTCCCAAGGTGGGAATCGAACCCCCTGCACCTCCTGCGTTGCAGGCGGACCTTCGCCTGCTGCACCCCAGAGGTAGTCATAAGTGTATCCCACATTATATTTTCGTCGGTCATTATTTATTTTTCTTTTGTTTTTTATTCGTATTCAGAATGCAGCCAATGAGTGGCGAAAATTGATTGCGTGACAATCACAAATGCGTCTGTGGTGCCTTTACTCTGCGATGTGCAACTCTTACCGCGGGTGTCGTAAGAGGCGACTAAGTGATATCCAACGGGGGCGGGCAGTAGCGCCCCCTGCAGAGCAGTCCTACCACCGAACTGCGATCCCCAACCCCCATGCCCAGCGTGGGAATTATGGGCATTACCCCCTGTAAGATAAAAGCCAACAAGACGCTTATCAGGGGGCGGCCGGGGTCCAGCAGAGGACCATTATAGCTGTGGGAAGGAGGAGGAGGTGGTGCCTTTACTCTAGCAATGGGTGCACTGCTGAGTATCCTCATCAGAACACATACCTATGTCCACCGTTTAACTTGCCCCAGGGTTTGGTGAGCGCAGTGAGGGTGTTGAGCGATACACAGAAGGAAGCTGCCGTCCTTTCTCTGATAGGATCCGTCAGTCGGCTCTGAAGATATCCACGGGCTGAGTTGGATGGGTCCATCATACGCCATGACCGCGACGGGCTATTATAGTTTTGTATTTTTAAATATATTTTTTTTAATTTTATTCTACTTTTACCTACATTTTAACATTCTCTAAACCACTCAGGATAAGTGCAGAATGTTACATTCCTCGGGTTAGATACAATTATGAAGTGTACGTACGTTACGAACGTGCGAATTCTAACTTCTAACTATTACACTTATTTTATAAAAATTACCTCTAATATAGGTTAATAAGTATTACCTACATTAAATTATACATATGGATATACAATGAGATTGTTCCAGAGTGGCTTTTGTTGTATCGGCTCTATTTAAATCTAACAAGATATAAAGCGGGGTGCTAATAGCGACCCGAACTGTGCAGATTATCAATGCAATGTTCGAGATTCCTCGGGTGGCCGAGCCTCCCGAAGTTCCCCGTACACTGCGGAATGCACTAAATTCGCATCAGCTCCGGTACAGGGTGGACAAATACTGATTCCAATAAGTTGTTATGTTTACTTCTAGTAAAGAATAATTTCTACTATTATTAGTAATTGATTTAGATCTTATTGATCTTTACCACGGTAATGATATCTATACAGTATTGTGACTCGACCCTGTCCTTGAAATAATTACTTACAGCCGTGTGGTACGAGTACGTACACGCGATGGGGCTGCCCGCCTGCAGTATTTTAATTTTATCTTGTACTTGAATGTCTGCCTAGTTTTGTTATTGTATATTTTAATATATATATTATATTAAAAAAATTTTTTTTGAATGAAATAGAAGTCTTATAATATATAATATAGTAATTTTTAAGTTGATATGTTTGTTAATGTGTGGTAGGAAAATAATGGAGGAAAACCAAATAACAGTAAGTAAACTGATTTGCACATTCAATTTTCAGTTTTGGTTTCGATTTGTTTTAGAGCGAATTTCGTTTTTGTTGACCCTCGAAGAAAGTTTGGACATGAATTAGTTAGATTGAGTTATTTACTGGTTGTTTTCCCTTTTTTGTTGTTCCTTTGTTATCGATGAGGCTTTGTGAGATAATTACTAGTTGGCACTTTAGGCATTATTTGATTACTGATAAGGTTATTTTGGGAAATCTAACTAACACTTTTGTTGCCCATGATGCTGTGGTGCGACCCGAAGGGATGCGCAGTGAATGCATTAATTAACGCCAGTCACAAACATTATCTCTCTTTTGTTCAAAATCATGTACGAATTTTCGTAGGTTTAATCAACAGTAACTAGGTATAGTTATAATACATTCGTAGCATTGACAATTTATTTTAAAAAGCGAAAACAATTGCCACAAACAGATTTAAATGCTTAAGAGGGCACATTGAGCGCCATTTTGTGAAAAGGATAGGCATAGGATTCGCGTTCGTAGGAGCGGGACAGAGTATACGTTTTTGGAACGGCGTAAACGTAAAAATCAAGTTTTTGCTTATTTACATGAAAACTACAGAACTTAGGATAAGAAACCAAATAATTAGTAATAAATAACCTACGAATCAAAACATAAATAATTTAAATAGATCGTAGGTTTCCTGAGATCTCGACCAAATTATGTGCGAAATATTGCACTTTCATGATTTTTTTTAATCGTAATTTTTTCCCTGTCGTTTTTTCACAGTCAAGGAGCCAAAGAAAACATTTAGAATTTTATGTAATTCGAGTTTTTAACCCGTGAGTACTGAGATCTAGGCCTAGTTTGACAACCAAACTCGTTAGGTTCGCCCCTTAATGCCTATCCAGCAGTGAACAAGTAAAGGGTGATGATTATGAATTTATGACTGTCTTTTTGAGAACATACCGATGATACATCTCCATACTTTTTGTCATTACTTGAGTATTAAAATAGGTACTTTTTGTTTTTTTTGTGAAGCAATCGGCTAGCGTCACCAACATTCTATCAATGCCTACCATATCTCTATAATCTGAGTCAACTCAATACCATCATCACCACCAACATCACCACCACCATCATCATCATCACCATCATCAACCTATCTTAGTCCACTGCTGTACATAGGCCTCCCCTAATGAGCGCCATAGCGCCCTCTCTTCAGCTTGCCGCATCCAGCATCTGCCTGCAGTCTTTCGCAGATCGTCATCCCACCTGGCCGGAGGGCGTCCTACACTACGTTTGCTGAGTCGCGGTCTCCACTCGACAAACACGTTTACCCCAGCGGTTGTCGGTTCTTCGCGAGATATGGCCGGTCCAAAGCCACTTCAACGTGCTAATTCTTTGAGCTATGTCGATAACTTTGGTTCTCTGTCGGATGTATTTATTACGAATGTTATCCTTTAGAGAAACTCCGAGCATAGCTCTTTCCATAGCTCGCTGAGCGAGTTTGAATTGTTACTCATTCTCGTTTATTCGCCGTAGGAGCACAAGGCACACTTGGAGAAGTCAAATTACATTATAGGTTACAGTAAATGGTGCTTAAGTAGTAATTCAAAGCCATAAAACAGACAAGATAGAAAAATAATCGAGGAACTTACGAATAAGGGCACAAAATCATTGTCATCCCTCTGGTCTTCACTGAAAACCAGCGCTGGGTGGACACACCAGTGTGCACCCAGCATAATGCTGAGTGAAGGCCATATTTCCAACACTGCTACGCACAAAGTAAATTTATTTTGTAACTTAAATATTGTGTATTGGCAGAGTATTAAGGCTAATTGTGTATAGTAGCTTTTAGGTAAATAAAATATTTTTCATTTTTTTCATTTTCAAAAATAGGTTAAATAATAAATATGTACATCAGCTGTAAATAAATGGGAATCGTTAAAGTCATGTAAAAATAATAATTATATATTCATAGTTCCGCTGTAAAATGGCATTGTCTGTCATAACATAACATAACATAACATAACATAATCAATTCTACATAAACAACAAATAATAGGTATCACAGCGTATACAGTTACTTTACTCAGGTAAAACTTAGGTAAATAAAAGCTATACCTACGTCTGTCCCCGTAAATCCTTGGAAAGGGTTTCTTGCGTGGCCAGCGATAAGCTCGCCCTTAACCTGTCAGTGCAGTGGGCAGGCAGGCTATTACAGCCATTGTTGAAATTTTTACAACGAAAGGGTGGCTATTAAACTTACCCTTTTGCGTTGAGAATGCTTGCGGCCTTTATTATTCAAAACTTAGTATAAATTTCACGGTATAGATAATTTTAAATTTCCGTCTAAAACGTATCTCCGTCCATGTACGTGTGTGTCGGCGTCGAGGCAGGATATTTTTTTTACACTTTTTTTTGTTATACAAAGCTTAACTATACCTATCTTTGCAAACGTAGTGTATGACACCCTCCGGCCTGGTGGGATGACGACCTGCAAAAGACTGCAGGCAGATGCTGGATGCGCAAGCTGAAAAGCTGTGCGATTACGCTAAAATCTCCAATTCCCATTGAATTGGCCATCTGGGGAGACTGGGTATAAACGATTTCAGTTTCCAATATGGAATATGGATATACATATATCTTTCAGGTGGGATGGAGCCGATCGACGACGGACAAGTCATTGTCAACTGTCATATTACTCACACTTGACCCTTTTTGCTTGATTTAAGCAATTCAGATTCAAAGATACAAATAGTAAATACAACGCAGTAATAAAACGTAGTCGAGAAAAATAAGAAGAGTAAGTAGAGTAACTTATGTATGAGGTTTAACATAAGTTACAATATAACATAAGTTAAGTAATAAATAAATAAAAATAAAACATTACAATTTAACTCATTGGTAATATTTTGACGTTGACAGTTTCGTTATCAGTCGGCTCCATCCAGCCAGAAAATTGTATGTACTTGTTTTTGTCCATGTGATAGAACCCGAAATCGTTTATACCCAGTCTCCCCGGCTGGCGATCCATTGAATGGGAGATTTTAGTGTAATCTAATCACACAGCAGGGCGCTATGGCTCTCATAAAGTATAATTATTGATTGTGTGATCATGCTGTAATTACACCACACATAACGTTACAAACCTTAGCGAACCGTTAAAAAGTTTGAAGAAGAAATTGTTAGCTTATTGTAGATCGGTAATAATTTAGGCAGTAGGTATTTGAATTGTACCACTCTCTCTACTAAAACTTACTGAAATATCTTCGAACAAACACTGGTATAAATCTAAATAATTAATGTGGTACAGAAATAGAGCAACGCTTATAGTATTTCCAGCATTTAAGATATCCAAGCGCTTATGCTGCAAAGGTTAGGCATAGATAATTCTTAAAGAGTTATCTACTCTTACAGAAGTTCTAAGAGTTATCCTAAAGTGTGCTGAGAGTGTGGGGTATCACTTGTGGAACCAATAGGCCTTAGCCACATTTTGAATTGATGCTACTGGTAATTGGATACGGGGCCCTGAAAAGTACATATAAATAATATATCTATCTCGTGGTCGAGTTTATTTTTATTTTATTTGTTTTATTAAGAAAGGAACGCCAACAGCGTATAAGTGTACCATTCTGTCACTTTGAGGTCAAGGTCTTGGGGACAACTTGCCCGTAGGTACTATAATTTTGATTCGGGCGAGTTGTCCACAAAGTATTTTAGACAAGTTACAACTCAGCAGGTCAGTTTTTGAGCAGGCGAAATATCCCTTAGCGCAAATTTTGATAAATTCTGAATTGGTGGAATCCAGAGATAGCGCGAGTCAGCAAACGTAGTATGGGATGCTTACTGGCCAGGTGTGATCTGATCACGATCTGCGAAAGACTGCTTCCAGATACGCAAACTAAATACGCTATGGCTATGGGGACCACCAGTAAACTGCCTTAGTATTTTGTAATGGTAAATAAATTATTTTTGTATATTTTTTTAAGGGGGCTATTAAGGAGGTCAGGGGCTATTTATCTGCTCTCTATTTATATGTTCTTGGCTAATTGGGTGGTGGCATAATATGCTAAGAGAGATATATCTCTCTTTGTGTGAGTTTATAAATAAATAAATAATGCTGGACAATCCACACAGCATCAGAGCAGAGCTTGTGTTATGGGTACTAGATGACTAATATAGGTACTTAATACATTAACACAATACATTACATTACATAGATAGATTTTTTTTTTATTATACATAGAAAATCCCCAGAACACCAAGAACAAATATTTGCAGATTGTACAAACATTTGTGCCAAGGCGGGAATCGAATCCGCAACCTCCTGCATCGCAGACGGACCTTCGCCGTTGCGCCACATCGATCGTGTTTAGTGGTAGATATAGCCGGTATAGCGCCAACCGAATGTTTCGTGTAATATACCTTTTCACACTCTTGCTCATAAAGTGGCTCTAATTTCACCGCAATTAGGTACATAATGACATCTGTTATTTAACTGTGACTTTTTCATTGCTATAACTCACTAGTGAGTTATAGATTTTTTTTTTTAATTTTGTTGGTTGGGGTGCTTTGTTCAATAGAACAAATAAATTAATGTTCCTATTGCTTGCTCATTTCATGCAACTTCTTATTTAAATAGATAATTTTACCTCATACGTGTTTAATAAATAAAACTTTCACTCAGATATTACTTTTATTTTCTCTATAATAAAAGAAAACTAAATTCCCCATTTTGTTCGTGGCAGAATAGGCGCAAACCCTATGCGCGGAAAATAAAAATAAAACCTCATCCCTTTAGGCTGTGGCTGATCGCTATAGGAAAACTGATTAATAATTATGCGAAACATTTTTTACAACTCGTTTTCACTGTTGAAATTATAGTTATTTATTAATTAAAATGTCTACAAGTACTAGTTACGAAGAAAATGATTTATGTTGTACACCGCCCGATATAAGATGTGAAGCCCTTAACGTTATGGAAAGTTTACTACCTGAAAACTCCAAGGAAAAATATCTATTATCTACTAAATAAAATGAGTTTTTATTGTTATTTTATTCACAAGTGTGTTGAAAAACGTCGTATGATACACGTGTGTATTGATGATTACCATCCTCGGCTCTCTTATGACCCTCGCCTACGGCTCGGGTCTCAATGGCGCCTCAGCGGTAATCACCAACATTACACACTTGTACCATAATGTACTATTACCAAACCTTCAGTGTGGGTAAGTCCTGTATACCTGCTCCATGAGGTGAGTACATCCAAGTTTAATACTACTGGATCATCCCAGACTAGGAAGTTATTAAAATTTCACGCCCGTTACAGAGACACGAAGCTCCGAGCTGCTCGGATCATAACTTGTTTGTAAATAACGGCAGACATTTTGCAGTTTACGGCTTTATTTTTGCCAGATGTGTATAAAAATGGGGTAAGTAATTTTCAATGAGAAAAAAAGGCGATGCTAAATCTTGGTAACTTATGTTAATTAATCTAATTTTAAAAATACTATAGCATCTAAATAGTTCAGATAATACACACTACTAAACATTTATACATTATAACATTTAGTTTCAATGACGACCTGCGCCATTTCTATTCAATGTAACAAATTACTCAAAATAATTTAAAAACTATAGTAGAGGTCGTAAAAAACTATTGTATCGTTGTTATACTACGAATAGTAGTTGTCCTCTATCCGGTAGGGGCGCTGCGCTGCAAGGTGTAGGTATGGAAGGAAACGAAAAGGGGTTTGAAGATGTTTGTATGGAGGCTCTAACATTTGTATTTTTTTTCAAAATCACCGCGCACAATAAAAGTTATTTAATTATTTGGATAGAGGACACAAAAACATAAAAAAATTTCTTAATAAATAACGTCCTAAAGCGTCAGGCTTCTGAGATATTCACAGATGAAACTAACTGGTAGGTATATTTTTTCATCATCTGTGAATATCTCAGACACCTGACGCTTTACGACATTAAGTTATATAACATTTTTTTATTTGTTTTAGTGTCTTCTATATAAAAATGTAATATTTATTGAGCCAGAAATTACAATAAAAAAAATACAAAATGGTGCCCGATGTTAGGGCCAATACCTCAAAACCCTTTTGTAGTTTTCGTAAACTATGCATAACTCCTAAGGTCTGTTACCTTTTTCTTGAAGAACTCTCTTCTCCTCCTCTTTTGTTCGTGGGATACAGTGGCAGTGAACCCCCTTGTTCAGCTGTGGACTTATGTGTGTGCAGACGAACTGTGTAATTCGATATCCAAACTAATATTATAAATTCTAAAGTAACTCTATCTGTCTGTTACGCCTAAACGGCTGAACGGATCTCACTGAAATTTGGCAGAGAGGTAGACGGTATCCTGGGGACAGACATAGGGTATTTAATGTTCCGGAATAAACAGTGCGATACAGCGGGCAATTGCTAATTTACGATAAACTTTCATAAGTTATTCTAGTAAGCCCAGCTCCTTGGTACCTAAAAACAGTCGTGATTTGACTGCAAATATCAACACACACAGTACACACACAGTCAAACATTAGTCTACTAAAAGACAGACAGGGTAAAGCTCGGGGAATCTTCGGCAAACAGATGGAGATGAATAATTGTTTTAGTGTTTGTGCATGTAGTTAAGTGAACGTGATGAAATGGAGTTGGTAGGTACATAGATTTATATGGTATGACTCATATGACCTTGGGCTATTTGACAATGTTTGCGATAGAGAAGAATAGGGAATCGTGCCCTAACAGTGTCGATTCAGATGTCACAAAGCTAAATTTAACTTATTTGACAGCACTTAATTTTGCCGTCCCTGTCGATCGAAATAAAAAGGATGGGCATAATTTTTGGTGCTGTGAAATTATTTTAGTTTAGTTTTGTGACATCCAAATTGACATTAATTGTCAAAAAGCTTGTCAAAATCGTGATCGGTTAAATATAGCCTAGGAGGCTTAGGCTTACGTACTCACGACAAGCGTGAGTAGCGCCTAAATCTCGGCCGGCCTCTGCCAACCCCGTTTGGATTAAGCCTAAGGCGTTCCAGCTATAGCATAATACAATTAATCAGCTATAGATAAACTACATATAGCTAGTTAAAACTTACTTTAGCTTAGCGCTAGGCTAAACTAGAATTGCCACACCTCCACTTCCGCAGCCTATAACCAGCCTATTAGCTCCACCTCCTTAGAAATGAGCAACGCGACACCTCTCGTCAAAACGAACTAAACGTAACTTTAATCTTTGAACAGGATTGGAGAAACTTAATTTTTTCCCCTGTAGGTGGAGCTAACAGCGCTATAGTCCGAAAGAAGTCCCAAAGAAATAATGAATTAAAAAAAAAAAAAAAATGTTTATTTCTGTACATAGGTAAGTTACATTATCATGGGTTGGGGTTCTCTTTTAAGTATAATATGCTTGTGTTAGAGTACCCCGCTCTTCCTTATCGTGTTCGTTCGATAAATAGAGAAATTATTTAAAATAAATACAAGAATTAATAAATTTACCTAAGACCTTCGATGTTTAAGTCTGTTTAAAAAAAATACTGTGTGTTCTGTTTGGTAGACCTGAGGACACCGGTCTCACTTGAGTCCGGGCAACAGGAGCTACCAAACAAAAGTGAGTACGTACATGTAGTCCCGAGAAGAACACCGGTCTTAAGAGACCGGGCAAATTAATGATGAGAGGGGGCGGGGAATGAATGAATGAATACTTTATTGCACTAAAAAATACCAAAATAAAAACCTTATATCTACATTTATATCATAATCAGTACAATAGGCGGCCTTGTCGCTGAGAGCGATTTCTCCAAGTCAACCTAGGGAGGAAGAAAAAGATGTAGAGAAAAAAATTGTCCTTAAAATACATAGGTACTACGAGTACATACCATAAAATACAACGCAGAACTAACTTAGGAGCTAACCCAGAAGTATAGTATGTCTACAAATAACTTAATTGATTAGGTGCTCCAGAAAGTCTTTACAATAAAAACTGACAATGTTTCGACTCCTACATCACTTGACCTCGTGGTGTAGTTGGTTACCACATTCCCGTACTAGGAAGGATGCGGGTTCATGTCCCGTCGAAGTCGAAAAATTTTTTTTGGGATACTATTTGATTACCATCAGAATTGTTCCTTGCACGACGATTCCTCTAGAGTCGCTTCCCGTGATGTCGACTCTTGTAAAGTCAGTATTAAAACCTTTTTAAACTTTCGCGATCTGTTAACATATTAAAGATTATTTATCGGGTATTTATCGCGTACCTTTTATTTTATTTTCCCCTACGTTACGTAGGTAGGGTTTAATTGGTCAGTATTAGGTACCTACCAGGTCAACTTTACACACAGTTGGGAAGTTATTGGCCTTGGCCCTATAGGCTTTTAAATTTTTTTGCTGAGGTCCTGCACTGCCACCTCTACTTACAACAATCATGAAGGCTCTGTAAGTTCTAGAGATTTAACTATTGAGTTAAAATTAGTGTACTTCATAAACTTCCCAAAATTAGAAAAAATACTAACAACCAAAGACGGGCTGAAGGCCTAGTCCATCAATACATTCGTTATGACGTGTTTGGGTAAATATTTACCGAGCGCAGCGCAAGCTTTGCAAGCAATCTGTGCTTTTACACAAATAAACTAACAAAATGTTTTTCGCTGTTTATTCAAATGTGATGGCATTGACTTGTATTTACTAGAAATTATCTGGTTCTAGGAAACAGCTGGGTTTTATGATTTTATTGAAATAAGAGGTATTTTTATGGTTTAAGTAGGTACTCAGTTTTATCCAATATATTTTTTACCGGCTTTTCAAAAAGGAGGAGGTTCTATTCCCTGCTGTATGCTTTTTTGTATGTCCGTCGAGTTTGAAAACTCTTTTGTTGTTGTATAGAAACTAATCCCGAGATGGTCCCATAAAAAAATTATTACCGAGGGATTAGTATTTTTCCCGCCAAACTTAAAATCAGTGATAACATAGGGATTCCAAGTCGGTTTTTAATTTATTTTTCAAAATAAAAAAAATACAGTAGTCCCTGCATTTAGACAGGGATTACTAAGTATTGAAATTATAAATACATAAAATCAATAATTTGATTGTTTTAAAAAAACTAATAACTGACTTCGAATCCGTTAGCTTTTAACTGTTTTTTTTTTAAATTTATTGCGGAATAAATACTTATCCCTCGAGAATAACATTTTTACTGGACCACTTCGGGATTATCTTCTATACAACTGCAAAATAATATTCCAATCGGTCCATAAATGACGGAGAAATCGACGAACATACATAAAAAAAAACATATAGCTGAACATAGAACCTCGTTCTTTTTTCGAAGTCGGTTAAAATTAAAAATAAAAGTTAGAAGACAGAACGCTACTTACATAGGAACGTACTGATTTTGAACCAACTTTGCTCCATCGATGCTACGGTCTTACCCGCCAGAGGAAGAAAAAATGTTTTGCAAGATTTAACAAATTGCAGCATACCATGCCAAAATCGGCCGAAAGTCAAATGCAAATGGCACAGCTCATGATTGAAGTACACTAAATTATACATATTATTATGTGCCTAAGACCAAAAAACGTAATTGGCCGCCAATTGTGCCACAATAGATATAGTTAGTATTACGAAGGTGGAGGAGATCGTGGAGTATGTGAAGATGAAGACCAACATCTTGGTGAGGGTCGAGCGGTTGGTGTCGCGTCATAATGATTTTAAATCATTTGTGGTGCGTATTCCAACTGATAATATTTCTACCTTCACTAAGGAAGAATTCTGGCCGAAGAATGTGCTGTTCCGACGTTTTCACGGACGATTACCGGTCGCAGCACATATTGCGAGTCACACACACGGCGCCGTCACAACGTGCTAGTAAATAGCTTTATCTTAAATATGTTAGACTAAGGTATATATTTTATATGGGCCGTAGTTTTTAAGTACTTTACATCCTGTACTAAACTAATGTTGCTTGAAATAAATTATTTATTATTATTATTAAGTTCTTGTTTTATAAATGCATTGATAGTGCAATAAAATTTAAATCTATCTTTCTACCTATCTAGATTTAGCACTGCCTTATGCCTTTTCATACGTCTCGGTTGTCGGGTAGTCGGTGCCGGGTACTCGGAAGTGTATGCAATTACGCCGGTACGTGTGAAAGCTATCGTACATGCCCATACACTTCGCCGCCGGGTAATACGGTAGTACCCGGTACCAACTATCTAGTAACCGGGAAGTGTGAAACTTAGGCTCTATGAAGGATACAGACAGACAGAGCAACTTTTTATACTTATTTTTCGTAGGTACATCCTACATAATGTAAACAGCTAGTTGCGAGTGGCCTGTTGCCGCTGTAGTTGCTTTGTGTGCACAGCGCCCTAGAGTTACAAAATACCCGTTATAATGTAATTTTCTCAATAAATAAAAAAATATATTAACTAACCTACTTATCTATAAAATGAGTTTTTCGTTCGCAAATCAAACCGTTCACAATAATAATAAAACCGGGCAAGGCATAGGTAGGTAGTCATTAATATCCAAGACACCGCATTATCTACTTTCTACGAACCCATCATTTTATCCGTCTACGAAATGCGCTAAGGCTGGTATATGCTTTACTGAATTCGTGTCAGGCGGTGCCTACCACCAGCTGGCTATCGAGTCACTACAATAAATAATTTATTGGTGTTTTCGTGGGTTATTCGACTAATTCCTACCAAAGTTTGTGAAGAAACTAACATACCTACTATGTATGTTATGTAATTAGGAATCACACTTAAGCCACGTTTTCACTAGGGGACATGTCGCGGAGACAAATCGCCCGACATTCACGTAGTTGTCTCTGCAAAAGTTGTGGGACAATGTCCCGCGATAGGTAAGTGTCTTTTTCACACTAGCCCAGATCAGTATGTCGCCCGAGGAGGTCGTGTTGTTGACACGAAGGTCGCGCGTGTCGACGCTCGCAGAGCATCGACTAGCGACAAGTCGCACGACCCGTAAATGTCCCGCGCGACATCGCCGCGTCGTCGGGCGACATCGCGCGGGACACGTGAATTTCGTGTCGAGCGACAGAGTCGCGGGACAAATGTCCCCTAGTGAAAACGCGGCTTTACAAGCTGTGTACTACCGATTTACGGGATTTGTAGTCATTTACCACCGTTTACCTGTATTTTGTGTTGTTTTATGTACATAGACTGTACTCAAGTAGTCTGTCAGTGTTATATACATAATGTATGTGTTAATGTAAATTTAGTTTTAGTTATTGTACGTGCCTAACTTTGTATGTGTGTGCCTTGTATTGTCTAATAAATTATTTCATTTCATTTTTATTTTTTTTTATTTTCGCTGAATGAATAGTTTTCAAAGACTAGTTATGGTAGGTAAGAACCATGGAGATAGAGGGCCAGGTGGGTCACCTTTCATATAAAGAACGATGGCAAGAATTACTACCTTGCAAAAAAATCGCAGGGTATCATCGATAGCTACTGAAATTCTGAATAAAACTGCATATTTAGTTTTTCCATTTCTGTTGCATGAAAAACAAAATTAGTTTTTGAAAATGTGGTTAAATAGAAACTTGGGCGAATCTACAATAGGGTGATGAAAACTCGTAGAATCTGCCATTTTGTTTTTGGGGTACGCTGGTAATTTTCGTCGGCCTGCTAGGACACGTCTAAAGCTCCTCTAACGTGCGGGTCACTGTGGGCTCGAACGGAATGGTGAGTTCGAGGGTCACTGTGGACGTCGTGGCTCGAACGGAAAAACTTCATTTTTCCTTTGACATAGAACGTGTTAAAAATGCGAAAGTTTGAATGTTTAGATGGATGGATGGATGCTTTTACTTCCTCACGTCAAAACTTCTCAACAGATCGGGCTAAAATTTTGCACAGGTGTAGCTATTGACCTGGAATAAAACATAGGCTATGTTTAACCTATAAAATATCAGTTTCCATGGGAAAGAAATAACCTTTAAACGTTTCCATAGAAACAACGCGTGCGAAGTCGCGGGCAGAAACTAATATCATAATATTACTCTTAGCTAACACTTATGTTATAGAGGTAATATTTTGTAAGTAAGTAGAATAATAAGTACCTGACTTATAGAATTTCATTTGTTAATATTTTTTCCGCTAGGCAGAAATGACTTTCGACTAACCGCTGTCAACGGAATTAACTCTAGAAGAATCGGCGTGGAAGGAACAATTCGAAAAAACTTTCATCAAGATAAACAATTTAGGAAAACACCAACATATTAAGTACAAAAAGTCGATTTAGACTCTACCCAGCCTATTTATTACTAACACAAGTTATTTGGAAAGATTTATAGTTGGTGCTTCCGCCAATTTTGACCCTTTTTAGCTCGTTAGGACTTAAGAGCAGGCCATTGGATCACAACCGCTAGTTACTACGGCTGGTTAACCAAAAGCAGAGAATATATAATAATACTAACGTATAGAATGGACACTCTTCCCCCACCTGACCGAGCTTCCTCACCCCGCCGGCCCCTAGTCGAGTTCTGTTTGCGTTCCCAATGCACGGGATGTACGGCACACTCACGGGACGCAGATGGCATGTAATGATTTTGACAGACGACGCCGATGTGTTCGATATTTTTGTTTACTTATGTACATAAGAAATGTCTTCTGTTTTGAGGTTTAGTTTCACTTTTTTTATGAGGGGAAAATAAAAATAAAATGTCTGAGTTTTCGCAACTGTCTCACTCGCACGATATACTCATAAGTATATTCATAAAGTGACCCTACACGTCACACACACATTTGCTCATGTATGTGCCGAGACGGCACATAGGTTGGTCTTGCGCAATCGGAAACAGAATAAAATAACCAGGGCCCCTATTCTGCTAATCTAATCGCTTTACTGTGACTATGGTATCGTCACAGTAAGACACGTTTTGGTATTCTACCTTATAGATGAAAGAAACTACAGATGGATGGATGCTCGTCAAAAGTGTCAAGGTTGAAACCATTCTACCCATCTCTCCATGCAAATAGCACGGCACGCACTATCTAAAGTTTCTTTCATCTTAGAATTCTCCGGGACCTTTTTACGGCGATAGCATCATAGTGAAGCGACTGGTTAGCAGAATTGGGTCCCAGAATATTTCTAGTTAATTAACTAAAAACGCGTTTGGAACGACAGACCTACGCGGTACTCGCTACCCAGAAAGGCAGCGAAATCCGAGTGGGTATGCTGTATCCTATCAGTAAAATACTCGGCGGTATACCACGGACCGCGCGAAACCGAGCGAAATCCAAACAAAACTTGCCACTACCGGTTTGGGTAGCGAATATCGCACACAGACCTTCAAAAAGTATTTTGTGCCTTAACCTACTTCCAAGTTTATCGTATTACTTGTTCACCATCAAATGATACAAAGACCCGTACCACAGCAGTTATAAACTACGTAGCACGGAATGTTAAAGCTTTGTCTGATTATGTACCCACCGTCATTTACTTTTAGCGATGTCATTTACGAGTAGATAATTAATTATGTTATGTTGTTGACTATTATGCATGAACAACTTTGTATTTAGTCAGTAGGTACGTACTTAAATAATGATTTATAAGCTTGTACAAATAAATATTCTTATTCTAAAACAACCAAAACAAAAAACTACATAATACCTTAATTCCAGAGAATGGTTCGGTATACAGAGATTCTCTGTAGCACAGAGTGCTTTGCCTGTTCCAATCCGGTAGTTTTCAGTCTTTGAACTGGATTTGAAAGGGTAGGGACAGTCAGAAAGTAAAATTTGCTTGACATTGGTAAATTTATGAATAGCATTTCAACGTTAAATACGACAGGTGACTCATCATCCTGACGGTGACTGTAGAGCCTAAATTTTTTTAAAAATAAAAATTTATTAAAGGGAATTCTGAAAAAAATATATTTATACAAAAAATAAAAATCAGGCTCACAGCCGCACATAGAAACTCCTCCTTTTTTGAAGTCGGTTCGGTTAAAAATAGAAAATGATTGAAAATTGCACACCAGCGTTTAGGCTATTTTGCGATTTTAGTTGGTAAAAGCAATGAAGCCTAGAATAGAACATCGAGTACTTAAACTGAAACTGTTTCGAAAAGCGGCTTTTGTGGTTGACTGTACCTTCATTATTCTTTTACGGTATGGAACAGTGGAACCTCTGATGTCCACAGAGAGTCAGTTAGTTAGTATAACAATGGTGTGAGATGGTTTTGAAGTGCACCCACGTCTCACACCGAAGTTACCAGTGTAGAGCATGGTAAGAAAGGAAAAAGAAAGAAAATACATTTATTTGGACCCACAATACATAACACGACACTTGACAATAATGCGCAGGTACAAGAAACAAATACCATCTATCTTCTATCTATATATATAACAGAAAGTCGTGTCAGTTATACTATTTATAACTCAAGAACGGCTGAACGGATCTCGGTGAAATTTGGCAGCGAGGTAGATGGTATCCCGGGACCTTTTATTCCGGAAAAAAGCGTGCGAAGCCGCGGGCTGCAGCTAGTTATAGATAAAGAAAACAGATACAATTATACAGTGTGTTACATAAGCGGCCAAAAAGGTCTCAGTCTCAGCATTATGCCGCTACAAGCAGAAGCTAGTAGCGGCGCTCATTTACAGACAGGTCCTGGACTGGTATGATAAAGTAACTGAAGGTAGAGTAACCCTGTGGAACAATATTCCACCTTTGTAGTCCGCACTTCCTAAAAATATTTTTTTTTTCATAATTTCAAATTGGGACACGAGGCCTCAATTTTTCTCAAGAACCTAACAACTCCCTGGAGATGAGGGAGTTGGGCTGGTTATGTTCTGGTTAGACAGGGGATAATGCGCACACTCTCACAGGTACACTCGTATTATGCGTGATGTCAGTGCAGATTGTTCACACTCCGTGACACCCTCATGATAGCAGGGGTGTCATCGGGAATCGTTATGCCCCTTGGCACCCTTGGCTTATTGTATTTAATTTACTGCTGTGATATTTTTTGGTTCGTTCTATCGCATCTAAAATTACAAGTGTAAAGTACCTAACAAAATACCTAAAAATAATTTCTTTGAGAAAACCCTATGTCTAATCTCAAATTAAAAAATGTTGTAGGAAGAACTTCATAAAAACGTGCTGTTTCGAGAATTTCATTCAGATTCTGGCCTCAGCTTACCATGTCTAGTTTTTGTATCTTGTAACAACTACATTTATATAATTCTCAAAATATGTCACCACTAAATCTGGCACTTTCCCACATTTTTCTCGACATTTAAATAAAACCACAGCATTAGTAAGGAGTTCGCTCGAACGATCACAGTCGTTCATCCGTCAGCGTCTGAGATGAGCCCTTGGATGCTGAGATGTTGAGACTTCTTCGAGCTGAGTATTATGTAGGAAGTAGGCTCAAGCAGGAAATCTGCTAATGTTTCGCTTAAACGATCACAGTCGGTCATCCGTCAGCGTCTGAGATGAGCCCTTGGATTCACAAATAACTTCGAGCTGAGTTTTATGTAGAAAGCAGGTTCAAGCTGGAAATCTGGTCATGTTTCGCTCAAACGATCACAGTCGTTCATCCGTCAGCGTTTGAGATGTGCCCTTGGGGTCTGAGATGTCGAGATAAATAACATTGAGCTGAGTTTTATGTAGAAATCAGGCTCAAGCTGGAAATCTGGTCATGTTTCGCTCAAACGATCACAGTCGTTCATCCGTCAGCGTCTTTGATGTGCGCTTGGATCCTGAGATGTCGAGACAAATAACTTCGAGCTGAGTTTTATGTAGAAAGCTGGCTCAAGCTGGATATCTGGTCATGTTTCGCTCAAAACGATCACAGTCGTTCATCCGTCAGCGTCTGAGATGAGCCCTTGGATCCTGAGATGTCTAGACAAATAACTTCGAGCTGAGTTTTATGTAGAAAGCTGGCTCAAGCTGGAAATCTGGTCATGTTTCGCTCAAAACGATCACAGTCGTTCATCCGTCAGCGTCTGAGATGAGCCCTTGGATTCTAAGATGATGAGAGAAATAAATACTGGCGGGTTTTTATGTAGAAAGCTGGCTCAAGCCGGAAAACTGCTCGAAAAGATCCTTATCTTTTCGAGCAGTTTCTATCATGGGATGTGCTACCGGCAATGGACGAGTGGAGAGACGAGTGCAATGGGTAGACACACAAGGTGGACCAAGACCTAGTTGGAATAGCAGTTTAAAAAAAAAAATATTCTTTACTATGCTACGTGCTACTCAAAATCTAGACTCGCGTCCACAAGACTAGACGCTACCACAATTTTAGGAAAGACTGTTTGATACGTAACGTAAAAGATTAACCTCAGAGAAATATTTAATAAATTATAAATAATTATTTTGCAAGGCCAAGTCATTGTATAATTTTAAATATTTGTAATTGAAACCGTGACAGAAAATTAAAATGAGTCGGATATAACAAAAATAAACATGTCACTAAAATTACTGAACTTATGAGTAAGACCGAGTTTCCACCAAACGGAGCGGATAGGATTTTAAAATAACTAATAGTGTGAGGCAACCTACGAGTTATTAAACAATTTCTTTGATTATAATAAGTAGATTTTACTAGTTCACAACAAATAATTCATTAAAAATATTAAAAAAATCGACACAAACCTTGCAAACGTTTTGAGATTGTGCTCTGTTGTTGCTTAGCGAATGCGTTTTATTTAGCTAATAAAACGCATTCTTAGAATATCTTCTGAAAAAGCAGTTTCTCTCAAAAACATTGCTGCTAGTTCTCACCCTACCTAAGCTAAGGAAAATGCAAATAAAGAAGCCAAAACACAACGGCGTCTGGCCCCGATTTATATCTTAATAGCAATGGCTAGGGGTGGACGTAGTCAGGGTGTTTATAGACCTTTTAATAATCGAAAAGGAAATAATGTTGAGTCTCCATTATAGCAGATTATAGACAACCTCTGGTAAAAAAAAGTAGAGAACTCTCATATCAAGTTTTTCGCGAAAACGCTTAGCTTTTAAGTTAATGATGGCGAGATGTGCATATAGCATTTTAGATTTAAAATCGAAAGGAGTTATTGATGTAGCGGTACGTCATCTTGACGGATGAGCACCATCACGACACTCTTAGCGATCGACACAAGGTCTCGGCATATTCCAGAAGTTAAAAATATCTATCCAAAGAACGTAGGGCTCTCGAGTGGTGACCGGAAGGCGCAGTGTAGGTTCGTGTGGGTGGACCTTATGAATGTTGCGGCAAACCTATGCATGTGGGCAGCGCATTTAGCGTTCTGCCCGAACGATCGTGGCGATTACTGGGGGAAACTCATTTCAAGCTGTGGACGTCTTTCGGCTGATATGATGTTCATATTATATCAGGAAGTAAACCGGTTAGTTACTCGTTAGTTGGCCACCCTGGGCACCCCTAAATCCCACCCTTCCAAACCCCCTCCAAGTTCAAGGTCCGCCGACAGATACTATCAATCAAGTAAACGCATTTCTCCCTGTTTCCTGTTGTGTGATCGATGGTACCATTGTTGAAAACAGTTATTTATGCCAAGAAGGATAAGCTTTGGACACGTATTAACTAACCTTATGAAGCGATTTCATAGAAAATACTATCGCCATGTCAAGTCATCGAGTCTTGAGTTTGGTGAGCCAATAGCGTACTGTTACCGCACAGCACAAAATTGTGCATTAAAATATGGGCTTTATCTCCTAACATTTAGATGCATATCATATTGACGATATCAAATGACTGACTGCTTGCGGGCCACTCGTTTGAAGCTTGTGGGGAGCCATTTTGTCACTGTATCTAAACATAACGAATTTAATCCAATATTTGAATGCACTTTTTGTGCTACGTGGTAGCCTTTGTCTAGCAATGGTCTAGTTAACGCTAATGATGATGATGAGTCTATAGTTGCATCTAGACGTTCCACTTTCTTATGGGATACCCAGTAGTTTCATGTTCGTGCTATAGAGGTGCTGCACCAAATCCTTAACCGACAGGAAGTATTTGATATCAGGAATGTTAGTCCGGCTATTGGATCAGAAAATCAGATTCAGCGAGATTCGACGCTATGATTAATAAATTCCTTCAGGCCGCGTAACGCGTACGTTTGCGTTTAGCAGCGAATAAAGACCCAAGGCCAGCTTTCTGGCTAACCGACAAAGGGTAAGTTGTACAAAGATAGACAGAGACAGTTTACTTTTATGAGCGATTGTCCCGAGACATTTTCAGTAGGTACAGTCACCGCCGAAAAGCGTTAAACATTGTGAGGGTTTTAGACCCTGTAAAACCCTGTCTGCAGATAAAGCAACAAAAGCCAATCATAAAGCCGCTCAACTCGCAAGACAACTGAAGCAGCTGAACTTTTAAATTCATTAACAATTCGACTTTAAAATTTTTCCAGGCAACCGAGAACACCAGTTTTTCTTTGTAAGCCTTACAAAGAAAAACTGGTGTTCTCGGTTTCACGATTTTATTTCCGTCTTATTTGTTCAGCGCCTGCAGGAGTCATGTCATGATGGTTTTGCGGGTTTAGGAATGATGTGGTTTAGCAGTTTCTATTGCGGTACAGATCCCCACCACACTCGACATCAACATGCTAAAAGCAGTGCATGTTGCTGAGAGCCGGAGCAGATGGCGCAACATCGTACGGGAGAAGATGCTTCCGTGATGGGTCACGACCCCCAGTATTGGGAAAACGACGCAAGGAGGAGGAGGTTGCTTTGGTTCACGAAGTTCTTCATTTATTGTTCAACGCTTTTTGGCAGTGACATTACCTACCTATTTCAGACTCATCAGTCATGCTATTATATCATCTCTTGATATTTTGGAGTCTATATCTATCATGAAGTTTGATCTCTTATAACAACTAGCTTCCACTTGCGGCTTCGCGCGAATTTTCCTGGATAAAAAGAACCCTTATTCGGTAAAGGGCAGATTCTGTTAAGGCGGACTTTCCATTCAATCCTTTCTTTTCAAGGCTTTCGCATAATCACATAATACTAGGTGCTGCCCGTGGCTTTGCACAAGTTCTTCCTAAACAAAAATTACTTGATAAAGTCTAGTTCACGATTCAAAATAAGTTTAAAAAAAATTCGGATTATTAATTTTTTCATCAAAATCTGTTTAGCTGTAAAAATGGGCAACAGCTAGACAAGTGATTCTCTTGCATGTAAAACGAACTACTTAATCATCATCATCAACGTATATTAGTCCTCTGGACATAGGCCTCCCCTAATGAGCGCCATAACGCCATGTCTTCAGCTTGCCGCATGCAGCATTATTTCATGTTTGCATCTTTCGCATGTCGTCATCCCACCTAGCCGGGGGGTGTTCTACACAACGTTTGCCGAGTCGCGGTCTTCACTCAAGATCACGTTTACAGCGTTTGTCGGTTCTTCGGTCAGCCCACTGCCACTTCAGCTTGCTAATTCTTTGAGATGGATATAGATAATTCTAGTAAATCAGGAATTATTCGTTAATATCAGAAGTGGCGAGAACCGAAACTCATAGTCATATCATGAGTCATTAAAATCAGTCGCCAAGGTTTTCATAATATTGAATAACAGAATTCCTGAGTTATAAATAAAAGACTCTCACAAGTGGCAATAAAGATCTATTTTCATTGCGTGTTCTGATGATTAAAATTAAATCTTACGGAAATAGCTTTACGCGAGAGAAAATAACACAAAATAGAAAAAAAATTAAGCACAATGAACTGGACGACAAATATCAAGGTTTTCGCGTAAAATAATTATAAGTATTAGAAGAGCTAGATACAGTACATTATATGTAATAAGTTAATAACAGACAGACCTCGTTAGTTAAGTCGGTCTCTAGTCTCTATGAGGAATGGAGTCTCTATTTTGGTATAATAATACAAGGTATGGCATTCCGAGACATCACGGTCACGTGGGTGACACGAGCCCTACGTCAACGACGGTATCGGCGAATGAGAAGGCGAATCTGATTTCTGGGGTTACCAGTAGCGTAAGATCGTAACTCCCCGAGCTCCATAAATTACCTGTACGAATCTGATAAAACTATGTGGTTATGTACCTACTAACCAATTATTTATCACAATTACTCGTGTTAAACTAAAGCTGTTTTGACTGATCTGACAAACAAAATTTAAGCATTTTATGCATGTTTTTTTATTGACAATTATTTTCCAACTTCCATGTTTTGTTGAAATAAGTGGCAACTGGACAGTGTCGTAGCAAGTGTCAGTCCCGGAGTGCCAGACCTTGTTTCCTTGGACCCTCTGTGAAGTCTCTTATGATGTGAATAGATATAGTTTAGAAGTTATCTTAGGCTGAGGCGAAACGAGCGTAGTATTTTAAGTTGTGAGTCGCATAAAATGCATATTATTTACAGAATTGACAACTCCACCAACACCAATGTTAACGTATCATGGAAATAAATACGAAATATCATTTAAGTTCTCATCGTGTGGCACAAACAGGACTCTTGTACGAAGCGAGTCATTTTGTGCGACGCAGCACTTAAAGCAGTAAACTGTACAATAGACTTTTGCAAAATTTATTTGCATAACGTAATTTTAAGAAACTAACTGCTGCCCGCGTGTTTTAAGTAGCCTATGTCCGTCCCCGGGATACCCTTTACCTCCCCCTCCCAAATTTCTTTAAGATCCGTTTAGCCGTTTAGGCGTGAAAAGATAACAGACAGACAGACAGAGTTTATTTCGAATTTATAACATAAGTATGAATGTGGATGATAGGCGGTGGCGTTAGTTTAGACACACAACTGCTTTAAAAAAACTCGTTTGGCCTCAGATCTTACATACCATAGAGCGTCTAACGACTTACTAAACAAAAAAGTCAATAAAGTACATAAAAAGATACTTACATCAACTGGAATCATTTACAACGGGACATTTACCATGATTTGACTGTGCCGAAATATTGAAAAGTTCAATACTCAAATCATGGTAAATATCCCGTTTAACCATGATGGATTTAAAAGATTTATAAACTGGAATATTTACTGCGATGCTAATCTTGTGTTTCTAAATGTTTCTATGGACAACAGCAAAAAGTAATGCAGAAACAGCCTTGGCAAATGATAAAAGCTATACCCATAATCAAATAAACGCACAAAGGTATCAAGTGTCCGATCGTGTAGAAGCAGTAGAGAAATGGCATGCAAAGAATTTCGTCGATAGGAGTCTTTTTTGAGAAATGTCTAACTCCCGTGCAATCAAGTTCTGTGAACAAGAATATTTATGGTCACTACTTATTTTAAAAAAAACATACAGCCGAACTGAGAACCTCCTCCTTTTTTGAAGTCGGTTAACAAAGTCCCAACTGCGTTTGTCTGTCAGCCTGGAGCCGAATTCTATTAAATTAATCGCTTCACCTTAACAATGGTATCGTCTCAGATTGACACATTTTAGCAGTTTACCTTTGATGATAGACACTACAGCGTGACGCGTGTCAAAAGTGTCTAGGTGCAAATAGCATCGCACGCACTATCTAGAGTTTATTTCATCTATGGACGATTCTGAGACGACATTGTCATAGTAAAGCGATTGGTTTGCAGAATTCGGCCTCTGAACGCGATAAATTCAAAAGCTGCAGAACGGATTTTCATAAATGGACTTAACTTTATGATTCAGATTCTGATTCATTTTATCACAGATTACGATTATTAGTAATTTTTCCTTTTGTCATTCACTTTTCATTATAATAATTTAGTTAGTTTAAATTTTAAATACTAGTTCTAATTTGTTTCCATTATTTATCTGTAATTTTCTTTATTTAATAAACGTAATTTATTTTTTACATATGTGTCTCAACACATATATATGAGGAAGGTTTAAGGGGCAAACATAGCGGGTTTGGTTGTCAAACTAGGACTATAGAGGTAGGATCTCAGTACTCACGGGATCCCAGTTCTAAAAACTGGAAATACATAAAATTTACCATTTTTTCTTTGGTTCCTTAAATGTAAAATCACGATTGAAAAAAAATACGATAAAAAATAATCATGAAATGCAGTTTCATGTTGTTTCGCACATACAATTTGGTCGAGATCTCTGGAACCCTGCGGTCTATTGAAATGATTTATGTTTTGATATGTAGGTTATTACTAATTATTAAGTTCCTAGAACCAGTTTATTCATAAGTTGTGTAGTTTGCTTGTAAATAAGCAAAACCTTTATATTTGCGCTGACGCCGTTCCAAAAACGCATGCTCTGTCTCGCATAGCATAGGATTTCGCGCTCATAGGAATGAGCGCGAAATCCTATGCTATGCCTATCCTTTTTACAAAATGGCGCGGAATGCGCCCTCTTAAGTGTACAGTTTATTAAGAGTTTGTTGAATATGACGCTGATTATCCAGATGTTGGAATAAAAGACGAGGACTGGGAGCTGTGCTGGCGTGCGCCACGTAAACAAATAAATTTGTTACTATTACGAAATAATATATGACGGAATTATTCTTCAAAGATCTCATACTATATAAAAAACTGCTTTGCTACCCATGTGAATCCGAAGCGGGTTGCTAGTTGTACTTCAAAAATATGTATTAGTCACGGAGCAAATACATAGGTATCTGTATCTGCTCCGTGCAATGTTATTAGTAGTTCGATCGTTATGAAACCTTGAAGGAAGATGCCCCTCGTTAAGAGATGAAGAGTTAGTGTTCTTCCAATGCAAACAATGTTCGATGTTAACCCGCTCACATTTATAACATTAGTGACTTAGCGGTAAGATAGTGATGGAGACATGATCTCCCAAGGATCAAAGCATGACTGCTTTGATTTATTTTAATTTTTATTTCGAACCATTTGAGATCCTTGGGCCACCACCGTCGTAGGTCATGTCTCCATCATCATCTGACCGCGAAATCACTAATATTATGAACTACCTGGCCCGACAGACGTTTTCCTGTCTTAACTATGAATATTCAATTCGAATTGGTATTATGCTCGTTTTCTTATATTTTCAATATTGCGCGAAACTGTTTTAATTTTTTCTTTCATAAAAACCTTTTCCTGCACATAACAGACACAAAAAAAAAAAGAAATTAGCGAAATCGATACAGCCGTTCACGCGTGAGGCCGTGACCAAGGAAAACAGGAATTCATTTTTGATGTGAGCCAGTGCGCCATTATTCGATGACCCGAATAATCCATACGACCACTACTGAACGTGCCTCCCCCAAACCCCCTTGTTTCAGTTTCGCCACAATCGCCACGCTTCGTCGGCGGATTGGTGATCCCAGTTGATTGAGGCGTTTAAAATGTCTATACTCCGTGATCTGCTATACTCCGTGACGTCACTAAACGGCTCAGCCGGAAGACCAGCGTTGGTTGTACGCAAATTCAACCAACTTATGCTGAGACAGCGAGAGTTTTGTAACTCTAGCAAACTGTCTTCTTTTCTATGTTCTTTTCTTTTAAATTGTATGTGTCTGAGTTACAAATAAACGTTTCTTTTTTTATAAAATACACAGAAGGTAGCTGCTGCCCTTGACACAGCGCATCGGTTGTACAAGGCGTTTTTGTACTTACTACATCATCATCGTCAACTTATATTAGTTCAATACTGGACATAGGCGTCTCCTAAGGCATAGCCCGCATTCCTCTCAGCATACCTGCGGAATCTCACTGCGCAATTTTTTTCTCGCGGTTTTTAATCCGCGTACTGAATCGTAACTTCATACCATTTCCATATGTTGTAGAATTCTGGGGAAAAAATCGCGTGGGATTCCGCAGTGCCCCCGCTCTAATGAGCGCCATAGCGCCTTGTCTTCAGCTTGCCGCATCCAGCATCTGCCTGCAGGCTTTGGCAAGTTTGTACTTACTTGATACCTTCTTTTTAGCAAATCTCTCGAAGAATGGTTTCTCGTTGTAGTTTTTAGCCATGGTGATATTTTATTGTGTAGGTAGTTTTTCACTGCCTGCTATGTACATGCGGTAGTAGACACTAGCCTGAAGAAATATTATGAAAGAAAAGTGTTACATGGTTTTTGCCACTTATTTTTATTTTTCATTTATTTATTTGAAAGTTTTTTATTTATGTGGACCTCATTTTACAAACACACTATGATGATTATAGAAATGAACTTTTATTAGCTTGACAGGGATAGACACTGAGGTCCCGATGAAAAAGAGATCCTCTTTTTAAAATCAATGGAGGTCTAATAGACTTAATTTCAAAGATTTTTCTACTTTGTTATTAAGGAGCTTAACAAAAAGTTTAGTGATAATAAGAAGAGACTATGAAAGGAGCTTCAAAACAGAATGTTTTAAATAAACTGTTAGGGACTTTTCTTAAATAAGAGTAGTATTTAAGAAAGGCAATATTTGTTTAAAATCAGGATTTAAATAAACTTATTCTATCAAATACTTAACGAACTTTCTAAAATGAGCGAAAAACTTAAAATATTTCGTCACTTCGTGCGTTTATAATTAACTCATTCCTGTCTCGAGTTGTTTTATGAAGATCTATTTATAAATAAACAGCGCATGTCTGGACTGGACGGGTAAATGTTATTATTTGAGGAATCTATAGAACTATTTATTTTTTTACAAATATACTTATTTGTAAAAAAATAAATAGTACAATCTACTGATTGTAGATACTAAATCGAATACACCCGACGAAAAAAGCGTGCGAAGCCGCGTGAAGAAGCTGGTTGGAGTATTTTTTCTTCTACTCATTTTATTTTAACTGACTTTGAAAAAAGGAGGAGCTTCTATGTTCGTATGTTTGTTTTTTAAACGTCGATTTCTCCGTCAAATAAACTTTTGATTTTGAAAATTATTTTCAATTGTATACATAATAATCCCGAGGGATTAGTATTTGTTCGCAAAACTTAAAACACAGTGTAAAATAAAGGGATTCGAAGTCGGGTTTAGTTTCTTCGAACAATCAAATTATTATTAGTCTTCTGTTAGCATACCTAGACATATTTGAGATATTCTGGTACGTACCAAGCTACATGGTCTATTCAGATGTATTCGTAAGTGTTTCGTACTCATACTATTTTGGCCGCTGATTGGCTGCATTTTGATTACGAATAAAACACAAAAGAAAATGAATCAATGAGTGGCGCAAATTTTATGAGAGATACACTCAAGAATAAGACCAGTTGATTTCGATAACAGAAACCAGACGGGTCGTAATAGCCGTTCGTTTTTCACGATAATAACCAACATAACATTATACAGAGTGTAAACTGGTTTTATTTCCACAAACCGTTTCTTACCCACAGCGGAAACAACATAAAAGTTTGACGACCGAAGGGCAGGGTTACACTATGCGGTGGAAAACGTAAAGATTATTTAAGGGTACGGTTACACAGTGTGGTGTGAACGATCGCAGAGTCTGAAGACTGAACTGAAGAATGGCAAAGTGTTTCGATAATTTTAAATACGGATTGAGGACATTGAGGATTTCAAAAATTATACATAAAGGATAAGATTTTTTTGCTTACTGTACTTATTATTTTTCAGATATAGGTTATAAAATGTTTGGAAGTTTAATATTCCGTCGCTAGGTATTAAGTAAAGAAACCATAAATACAATTCTTTATTGACAAAGAAAATTACAATTCAATAATAAAAACGAATTAGAACTAGTATTTACAATTGAAACAATTAAGCTAAATACAGACTGTTGCAAACAATCTACAGGTAGCTCAACTGATCCATATCAATACCAGTCGGAAACGTCCCCAGGACGCGCTGGCTGCATTGCCCCGCTGTATGGCAATGCTGATGCGCTGCGCCAGATACCCACCAGCTCTCGGGTCACACGTCGCGTCGACCAGGCGCTCATAAACTTTTAAAGATAAGAATAAATGATATAGCCGCCTTTATCGTATATTAGTAGTAGGTACATAAAGATCGTAGGTGCAACAATGCCAAATAAAAAAAAATGCGTAAAGAAAACGCACCGCGCCGTTTATTTCCATTTCTCTGAACTTAGCGTAAATCAATATCGTGGTAAACTTATGAATTCAATTATTCGAATGTTTGGAAAGTTCCTAGGAGTATTTAAAGTTTAACTTCTCTAATAATGGCGGTTTTATCATCATTTTGGTGAGAGTAAGACTTTTCATTTGGCGATCCTGACTGATAATGATAAAGCTAATTTAGTAAAAAAAAACACGATTTTACTACAGTGATGAAAGCACAATTACATTAAAAGGGCTGCATCGGTCGAAAGGTGAATCAATTTAAATTTATGTATAAAATTTACATAGATTAAGATATCGTTAAAACAAGAACTTTTCCCACAGAGCTTTATAATTCTGTGACTACGAGTATATTTATCCATATTGGTTCATCCGTTAGAAAGCTATAACGCCAAAAAGTAAAATCTACTCGATGTTACTAATTAAATCAACAGGTTTACTTTGGGTATAAAGGCGTTGTTAAATTTTTATCGCCAGTTAATGTACTATAAAGATATTTATTTTGCCAGAACCTATAAACAAAAAAGATACAATCCATACTCCATATTAATATTATAAATTCGAAAGTAACTCTGTCTGTTAACTTTGCACAACTAAACGGCTGAATGGATCTCAATGAAATTTTGAAATTTTTGGCCTTAAGATAACAGAAAATCTGACAAAATCGATCTCCACTCAGCAAGTGCTTTGGTAGAGCAGATCATAGGATAGCGCTGTCTTCCGTAGATATCGGGTTAGTATTGTTAATTTACATTTTAATTGCTATTATTGTGCCGATTAAATGAAAAAATTAATTGAATTATGTTTGTGTCTTAATCGGGGTAAATTCCAAAGTCCCTCATTAAAAGCTTCATATGAATTGGGCGCCGACTGTACGATCGGCCATGAAATAGTTCAGTCACCAAAATAAAAATAGATATTCTATGATAATCTACGGATACGCAATAAGTGTGATTAATATAAGGACAGGAGACATTCTACGATCATCTCACGAGTCACGATGAAAAAATAGACTTACAAGAGCAATAGACTTACAAATATAGAAAGAGGTGAATTAATTTTGATTTCGAAGAAGAAAGCTGACGAAACAGGTTTGTTTGCCTGACTACCAAAGGAGGGTTGTGTTGGCACTTGGTGCTCTATTAGAGTTTCTTAATCTAGGTAAGTAAGTAATAGTTTTGTCTCAGGCATTGTAAATAGATAGATAGAAAATTTTATATTGCACATACAAATAATAATTATTATTATAATATATGTACCTCTATAATAAAATAATATTAAATAAAGGTTAAATTACATACAATAATATTGTCATTATCTACGAAACAATTTGACTAAAATATATATTTTTTTTGCATTGTTTGTTTCTGGAAAAGTTCATAGGAAAATTAGAAAGCAAGTTAATTAAAGAGGCATGTAGATGTAGGTAAGTTTCTATCCTGTGTATTTTACCTATTCTACGTAGATCAAATTTAAGGATGGACATAATTTTTTTTAGTGTTATTTGATACTTTTTACCTCCTACTTTTTAAATTAGCTAATACAGTTGCATCCGAAAATACGCACACGCACCACGGTAGACAGTAAAAAAATCTATTTCTCACAGCTGTCAAGAACAAACGATTGACATGACAAGGATGTGTCAAATGGCTGCAAAAATTAGTCAAAAGTTCAGAAAAGGTGTATTAAACCATCTGGGTAATAGTAAATCTGGCAAAAAGTGGAAACTGAGGCACAAAGGGCCCATTTTAGACCTATTAACGCAAAAAATGCAATTAACAGCCCTTAGGGTGAATTCACACTGTGTTAGCACGGTTTTATTTTATTAACGTTTTCAGAGTATACTGGGATATTTATTTTATTATAATGCTATTGCTGCATATTGAAGCTGCTGATACTTTAATATTTTTAATGGTGTGGTGTTGACATTCCTTTTTACCTGACAGCGTTAAATAAAAAAAAAGATATTGAATGAGTATGTAGGTATCTACTTCTACCTAAATGCTGATTATTCAATCGTCAATTCTAGGTAGGTACCTAATCTTTAATCTGAAGAATAATTAGGGTGATAAAATACTAAGATGGCTATCGAATCGCAAAAAAATAAGAATACGGGATGTATTCTGATTTTGTATTCTAATTTAAAAAAAAAAACAATTAAATTAAAAGGTTTTTGGTACAGCTGATAAAAAAATCAGCTCTAACTTTACCTTCAAATAACGTAAGTAAGTAAGGAGTACGTAGGCAGGTACTATCCATTCAACCTATTTCTACCTCCAAAGAGAAACATTTTTGCTCTCTGCTTATCCCAATGTAGCGTCCCCGCTTATACAATTTTGATGAAACGTTCAAACTCGTAAAAGCTATTTAGTGTGCGTCGTTTTACGGACGCTTAAGTTAGAAAGTGTACCAAGTTTGCAACTTTGAAACACGTTAGCAATTAAAGGTTAAAAAGTTTCAGAAGATGATGATAAGAGAAGTTGAGTAGGGATTAATTTGCTTAAGTTTTCTTTTTATAAAAAAAATATTAAAGTTGAAAACTGCTACCCTATTGCACAGATTATTGCAATTAAGTAACCAGTAATGTGTTTTTCTACGTGCGTTTATTCGGCAAATAAATGTTTTATTTTTTGTACTAGTAGTACTGTAGTTAGGGGTTCAATACCAAAATAATGTGTCAAATTTGGACCTCTTCTGTAACCCTTGGTTACAAAAGGGATGAAAAATTTAATTCGTAAAGCAATGTGTGGGCCAAAGATAACGCGAAATCTTAGTGAAATATGGATAGGTAGATTTCTTTTCCATAATTATTTCTAAATTTTTTTTAAGCTAGGTAACGTTCTAGTCTGAGGTCGAAAATTAATAACAAGAATACGAATATAATAATGGGGTTACTATAAAAGAAAATTACAAATTAGAAGTAGTTTTATAATTAAAACAATTGAGCTAGCTGCAGACTGTTGCAAACAATCTACAGGTAGCTCAACTGACCCATATCAATACCAGTCGGAAGCGTCCCCACGACGCTGGCTGCATTGCCCCGCTGTATGGCAATGGGAATACGAGGTATTATATTTAGAAAAGTAAATAAGTGCAGCAATATGTGTCTGTCTCATTTCATCAATTCCATGAATTCCATGAATTCCATAAATTCCATGAATTCCATGAATAGATAATGCTTTATTCATAGAACTTACAGTTTGGTAAAAGGCGTCGATAGCGATAACAATGTGTTAACTTACTAATTGTGTTTGGCTTTTTTTATCAAACATGGATTTGGTTTTTTGATGTGACCAATTATTCATCTAATTACTAGGTAGGTACTAAGTGGCGCCAGTGACGGAAACGATGAGGAGTTACAGGTTAGCGTGGTATGGGAATGTGAAGCGGAGTGAAGAATGTAATGTGACGATAAGAGTGTTAGGTCTGAATTAGGAGGGATATGAGGGGAGAGGAAGACCGAGGAAAAGATGGATGGATTGTGTGAAAGAGGACATGGCTAAGAAAGGTGTAAGTACGGAGATGACGGCTGATAGAGGAGAGTGGAAGAAAAATACATGTTGTGCCAACTCCACCCAGCGTGGGATAAGGACCGGAAGATGATGTACTTCTAGAAGTCTAAGATAGCTAGTTTACCCATCATCCAAAACTATACGAAAATTCCACCTACCAAGAGAGTTTAATCATGATCAATTCGCAATATAGCTAAGTAGACAAAGATAACTTGTAAATAATATTTATTAAAAAGAAATACCTACCATTAATACCTAGATAAATCTTTCAGGTATCTGGTGTCCATTGCAAACTTTCTAGAGATAGATAAATATACCCTCAATATTCAAAAAAAAATTAGGATGTGGTTAGACCTACCGACCTATCAAAAAATGGATGAATCAAAGTATTGTTATACCTGCGTAGAGATCAGGAGTACAAAATCACGATCCTTTAAAATATTTTCAGTTAATCAGGAGCTACGTGACTCCATTGCTTATTGAGTGTTTTAAAACCGTTCGTATTCAGCGTATTCTGCTCACAATCACAACTTAAGCTGGGTCCTGGGAAGTTTATGGACATTGAGAGGAAAAGTTGCAGCGGATGCCTGGATGGAGTCAATGTAAATTGAATCTTTGGTGTAAATTTGGTTCCACAACAATTTTTTAGTATGTTTGCAATATTTATTCCGGGTATGCGTGTTTTCTACTTAGATAATAATTAGAACCTATTAGTTATCTGCGCCTGGATCCATTAATTCCCTTAACAACACAAACTCTGCTTATTTTGATTGCTTTGGGAAAATTTCCATCACAATAATTTATCTATTTACTTGATAATGAAAGTGGCTATCGCTGAAACAGCTTGATCAAAACTACAAAAAGTTTTCGGAGAAATGATGTCATAATATCATTTATAAAAATCGTAATTAATTTGTACACAGTTATTGCACACCGTAAAGGTAGGATAGGAATACATTGAATGAAATAGACATCAAAACACTTGTAGGTCAAGTGGGGTATTTGCGAGCCACATAAAGAAAACTTTCCTATGTACCTACCAACTATCGTAGTACATATTTTTTTGAATTTTGACACGGCGGCCAGTCTATTAGCCACCTAATGATACCACGGTATCATAAAGAAAATAAGTATAATACCGACACAAGTGCTTGAGCGTCCTCTCAACTCTACATTCAGATTCAATAGTGTAACAGCTCTCAGCGGATTTCCGACGTTTCATTCCACTTCGAAAAATCCGCTTGTTATATGTACAGAGCTTTGAGTTATTGTAAACGCGAAGATTCAAAGTCTTCTGACTTTTGCTCTCAGTCTGCTAAGCTTAGAAAACTTTTTGGTAAGCGAGTAAGTCCGTACATCTGCCAAATGTAAGTAGATAGGTATGTAACCTTGGAGAGAGTTGGAGTTCAATGTTACCAAATTTAATGAATAGTTTGTTTAAATTGCATTTATCATCAGCCGTCTAGTACTCACTGCTGCGCCTGTGTGCTGCGCTTAGGCTTCTCTCCATTAGGTATTTCATTATTAAAACTAGAGGTAGGCTTAGAAACTTAACAGCACTTGGGTGCCAATATTTATTTCCTTAAATGATGCGTATTTGGTGAGCTTTGCACTTATAACTTTTAATATTTCATAGGTAAAAACTAATTACAGGCAGAACACATTTTTAGGGTTTGCAGCTGTTTTAATGTTCTATCCAGAGAGGTAGATTTGGACATTTTCTATAATTACTAAACTCAATAGTATTGTAAATGGTCGGTTTTTAGGTTCTTGTCTTATTTTTATATCCTTTATTCAATTCAGTTGTTTACTGACAATATTTTAAGGTAACTTTCAGAACATAATTCTCATACATTTTCAGTAAGGTAGCTGTAAATTTCCTGAACATTTTATATGTATAAAATATTGACTCCACTAAGTATTATTTTAATAACCGTAACGCTGAACTCTGAAAAATTTACTGAAAGCGTATCTATAGGTAGGACTTACCTTCCAACGCCATGAATATTCCCGCACCCATAACACTGTACAAAGCCAAACATAAAGTCAAAAAGAAGTGCGTGAACCACCTCTTAGACCAAATCCGCAGCTTATTGTAGAACCAGAAAGCCGATTTTTCTCCCGCACTTAGTCCACTTTTCGCTGTGTTCATTGTAAAGTCCTTGAACCCTTCAAACTGCTTGAACATGAACTCCGAGGCTTTGTTGTGATACATGTGCACGAAGGGGTTATAATACGGTTGTCCATGGGGGTCCGAGATGTGCGAGCCGGGGCTCGTGGGACGAAATCTCGGGGTGAAATGAACCCCTCTTGGCGTCATGGGTGAAGGGTTAACTTCAAGATTTGGGATTTGGAGGGTGATTTTCGGGCGGACAAGTCGTTTTGGAGGCGGTGGCGGTGCGCGACTAGGAGGAGCGTCTACGGTCTCCATTTTAACTCCTTTTACGATGTTTTGTCTTCTCTTTAAGTAGTTTTTTGTTTTTTTACGATGTTTAGTTTAATGTTTACGGCGCCGGCGCCTGCGTCAAAATTCAGAGTTGTCAATAAGACGGCGTTCGCGCAGAGACTGTGTATAAAAATAAATGGGTGCTTCGTATTTCCCGTTGTGTCATCGGTGCGTCTGAGGAAACTGTTCGTAGATAACTGGTGTTCATGCCCGCTGTTTTATGTAAACTATATACATACGTATTATTTAATTGTATTAGGTAGGTAGATAATTGTAAATTGTAAAAAGTTATTTTCAATAGTACTACCAACAGAGTCGTAACTAACAAAAGATGTCGTAGTTACTGTCGTGACTGAAATAGAAACTTAGTTATTCATGACAACCATATTTAGATATTATGCTTATAATAATATTATTTACTCCCTATTAACAGATAGGATAATAAAATGAGTAATACTTTATTAACAAACAAAATTACAATCAAAGAAATGAAACAATTTAGAATTAGTATTTACAATTGAAACTATTGGGATAACTGCAAACAATCTACAGGTAGCTCAACTGGTCCATATCAATACTAGTTTATGCCTGCGGCTTTGCATGTGTTGTTTTTAGGATAAAAAGTAGGAATAGGCTTCCTACTTTTTATCCTAAAAACAACACATATTAAAAGTGCCTAAGTATGTAGAATGGATACGTCATTCACACCCAAGTCAACAAAGATCTAAATACATTTTGTTTCATGGAACCGTTTTAAGGTTACTTATATCCCAAGGGAACTGATTTATGGGACTGAAAGTCATACAAAGCTCCTGACTTCAAATAATGTTATTCCAGGTCTAGAACTAAATCTATGGAAAATTTCCACCCGATCCGTTCGTAGTAGTTTAGTAGTTTTGGCGTCAAATCGTATCAAACATCTAAACATTCAAACTTTCGCATTATAGCGAATAATATAGAGAAAGTTTGGATAATTTTTATCTCGGAAAAACGCGTGCAAACCTGCGGGCAGAAGCTAATTTCTAATAAGGTGTGTTTAGTGTATTATTAGTATTATTAGTGTAGATATTTACTAAAACCATAACTATAACCACACCCCGGAAACTCGACCATTTTTTCATACAAAAGTCGGGTCTTGGCACATACAAATGTGTTGCGCTACACGTGCAACGTGTGTGTGTGTGACGTCTAGGGTCAGTTCATGACCATATTGTGCAAGTGAGATGGTTGCGAAATAACTCAAGGATATTTATTTTTTTATTTTCCTCTCGCAAAATGTGAATTCGAATCCCATAACAAAATAAATTTCGTATGTCCGACCAAACAAACAATATATCGAACACCATCGGCGTCGTCTGTCAAAATCATTACCATTGATGACCATGACACCACATGAGTCATGCATGACACACTACCGTGACATCGGCGTCCGGTGAGAGCGCCGTACGTCCCTAGCATTTGGACCGCATTAAAACTGGCCTTTGGGTCGGCAGCTCCGTCAGGGGGGGGGGGGGGGGGGGGCGAAGACTGTCCATTCTATATACGGTAGTATTAATATTATACTATTATTATTAGTATTGTTTAACAGGTATTTATTATCGCGTTTATTTAACTATTATTCCCGACGTTACAACAGGTTTACACACTGTCGTGGTCACGGGATGACAGTTACAACTACCGCCTCTTCAAAGCGGGGGCAGCATTTTTTGAAACACTTGGTTTTCGTAACTAGTCACGTCCATCTGCACACTCGGACGACACACAACACTAACTGTGTCCGTGACGACGCACTGAAAAACCGGTCTACGACGAGTACACTTGGTTATAACTGGATTCCACGAGGCAGAGTAGTCTGTACCGGCCACACAAAGACGAGGATAAAATACCCAATAAATAATATTTTTTTAAAGCGCTATGAGTGGGTACCAGCAGGAAAAATTATTCGCTAACTAATTAATGAGATAAAGCAGAAAAAATATTTTTCTGATGGATTATAAAACAAAATAATAGTAGGTAAATAAGTAGGTATTTGTGCTACATGCTACCCAACTCTTCCCGCGGGTGTAGTAAGAGGCGACTAAGGGATATGCACCGGGGGGCGGGCAGCAGCGCCTCCTGCAGAACAATTCTATCACCGAACTGCGATTCCTAACCCGCATGCCCAGCGTGGGGATTATGGGCATTACCCCCCATGGGATAAAGTCAATAAGGCGTTTATTAGGGGAAGCCTGCGTCTAGCTGTGGACCAATATAGGCTGAGGTGGAAGTGAGGCTGCCGAACATTAACATATATTCTATAACTACTATTTGGAAACTGGGCAAAAATCCGCACACTTTTCTCCCCAGTTTCCAAATTGACTTTTCAGGCTTACCTGATGCGATTTGGATGAATTTTTCGCCCAGTAGAAGCATTCTTGAAAATGTTTCAGGATAATTAATTTGACTTTTTTTTTAATAGCAGTGGCCTTTATTAAGCATTTTTGGAGAAGAAAATTACAATCAAATGATAAAAATAAATTAGAATTAGTATTTACAATTGAAATAATTAAGCTAACTGCAGACTGTTGCAAACAATCTACAGGTAGCTCAACTGATCCATATCAATACTAGTCGGAAGCGTCCTTAAGACGCTGACTGCATTGCTCCGCTGTATGACAATGCTGATGCGCTCCAGATACCCACCAGCTCTCGGGTCACCCGTCGCTTCGTCCAGACGCTCAGATAACTTTTTAAATACCCGGAGAGCCTCGGTACCCCTCGGACCTAGGGTCATTAATTTGATTGTTTTGATAAAACTAAAAACAGACTTTAAATATTTACACAGCTTTTAAGTACTAATCCACTGGGAATAAAATTATAATTATAATATAATTATAATATACTAGCTGCAGCCCGCGGCTTCGCACGCTTTTTTCCGGAACAAAAGGTAGCCTATGTCCGGCCCCGGGATATCATCTACCTCGCTGCCAAATTTCACCGAGATCCGTTCAGCCGTTCTTGAGTTATAAATACTGTAACTAACACGACTTTCTTTTATATATATATAGATTATAATTAATTAATTAATTTATTATAATTGTATTTACAGGGACCATCTTGGGATCATTCTTTATATTCTCAATAGCAAAATAATCACCAAAATCGGTCTACAGTTACGGAGTAATCGACGAACATACATACAATTCATACATACCTACAGCCGAACATAGAACCTCCTCCTTTTTTGTACTCAGCTAAAAATTCGCTAACAATGCGTGTGATCGCTTGTCTAACGACTGCGCCATGCACCAGTGGGCGATACGATAGTCGATTTTAACTTTTCTTCTCTGAATCCGATGCGTAAGATTTTGGCGTTGATTTTATTTCCGAAGAAATCTCGAATTCTTAGAATTTTAATTCACGTATATACCTATATATTTTATGCAAACTTAAAAAATGGAGCCGGTTCTAGGTTTTTATTTATTCAAGGGGTCAACTCATCCGATGTGGATGAAATTTGCGTGGATGAGATGACCACGTACCTGTTTTTTTGTAGGTACCTATGTTCGTCCATTACTACAATTATTTTTTTTATCTTTATTAATAAAGAAAATTACAATTCAATAATAAACACAAATTAGAACTAGTATTTACAATTCAAACAACTGCAGACTGTTGCAAACATTCTATATGTAGCTCAACTGATCCATATCAATACCAGTCGGAAGCGATAAATTATTATATGTAATTATTACTATTGTAATGTTCTAAATGTTATGTAACTAAAGTAATTGGTTGTACAAAATCGTATTAGTTACTAAATAAATAAATAAATACAAAATACAAATAAATACTCGGTCACTATTTGTGGACCAATTTTGATGATTCCTTTCCTTTTGTAAAGAGATTGATTACAAAATGTTCGCAGAAAAGTTTTATTCCCGATAGATTAGTATTAGTCCCGCAAAACATAATAAACAATGTAGGTCATATAAAATAATAAGGGATTTAAAGCCGCACTATTGGCACAAATTACCTATGGCGCGCTGAGAAGGGTGTATAAAAAATCTATAGGTAGGTATTCAAGTATTACTAGGTGGCGCAATAGAACGTGCAAATTTAAAAAAAATATTAAAAAGTAAATACAAAAGGTATAGTTCAAATAAAACTGAGGAATTGTAAAGAAATAACTGAAGTTTATTTTTTAAATTCAAATTCAAATATTTTATTGCGTCAAACATGGTATAAAGGTGGTTTAGTTCTAAGTAATGCACTCATGTCTCACTATATTCTAGCATGCAATAATTATGGTGGCAAATTAAATTAGGTATTATTATGTATTATCTTAAATTTAAAAACTCATTGATGTCATAAAAATTCATTTCATTCAGCCATCTAAGCAATTTGATTTTGTATAAATAATTATTTAATAATTTGATTTCATTTGGTAACTTATTGTATATTTTTACGCATAGAGTCAAACAACTTTTGGAAAACTTGGCTGAACGCGGGGTATCTTTTAGAATAAGTCTATTCGGATCTCTACATAGTCTAGGGTGTTTGTCACAAGTTTAAATTATTTCTAACAAAATTTGATACTTCATAAATATAAAGCGACGGTAGAGGTAATAAACCAAGCTCCTTAAACAAGGGTTTGCATGACTCATCCGGGGGGATTCCACAGATCGCTCTGATGCATTTCTTTTGTGCTATAAATGCTCTGTTTTTATCTGTGCAGTTGCTCCACATTACAAGCCCATAGCGAAGAGCAGATTCAATATAGGCATGAAAGGACGTTATTGCAGTTTTCACATTTGTGACATTTTTAATTTGACTTATAGCGTACACGAATTTGTTTAATTTTTTAGTTACCATGACTATAATGTGCCTTCCAGTCCAGATTTTCGTCAATTATTACGCCTAGAAACTTAATTTGCGGAACTTGTTCTATTTTCGCTATATTTAGATTAAAATTATGTTTTATATGTTTAGATTTATTGAATTGAATATTGGATTTGTCAAGATTAATTTTAAGATTGTTAATGTCAAGCCATTCAATAATTTTATCAATTCTGTTATTAATGTCAGATTCATGGTCAGTTTTATTATATAATTTTTTATCAGATGTCACAACTACACAAATGTCATCAGCATATAAAATGCACCTATGGTTTGTCACGGTAACTAGAGTAGAAACAATATGGGCCCTAAAATGCTGCCCTGTGGCACGCCCGATTTGTTGTTTTCATAGTCTGATGTAAATGTAATTAGTTCGTTGTTATTAGTTAGTTTCTCAATAACAACGCATTGCTTACGGTTCTATAAGTAAGAAGAGAACCATTGTAGAGTTTGGCCTCTGACACCGATGTTATCTAGTTTTTTAAAAAGTAGATCATGCGAAACGTAGTCAAATGCTTTAGATAAGTCATAGAACAGTCCTGTCGTTAAGTCACCAGTGTTTAGACTATTTAACACCGTTTCTACTAGGGTGAAAATGGCAAGAGATGTCGACTTCCCTTTCTGAAAACCAAATTGTTCTTTTGTAATTATATTTTGTTTGTCACAATAGTTTTTAAGTCTTAGATACATACATTTCTCAAATATTTTTGAGAAAATTGGTATTAGCGTTATTGGACGATAGTTATTTATCTCTGTCCTTTCGCCTTTTTTAAATAGAGGTTTGACCATTGACTTTTTTAGTGCGTCGGGAAAAGTAGCTGTTGAGAAGGACAGGTTAATCAGATAAAAATAACACATCTAAATGATGACCCTCTCTACGACGACGCGGCGACTCGATAAATATCGAAACAACTGTCAAATTTTACAGATCTTTCATATAAAAACTGTCAATTTAATGCCCCAGGGAAAAAAATTCCAAACCAATTGTGTAGCTGGCAAGGGAAGCCCCCCATCCCACCCCCTCCTTCCCTTGATTAAAAATTCACTTAAGTTCAATATTCGCAAACTTACCCCTAAATCGAAAAATTATTATTGTCCACACTATTTTAAATTGACACACCCACACTACCCCATAGTGTTGGATAAGCGAGGATAAAAATATTAACACATTCACTGCGCAGACGTCCCATTTTGGATCACACGGCAGCGCTGGCCTCGAGTTAGTCGAAAACTTAGTCACCAGTCTCGAAAAAAAAATCATTTACAATGTTCTTCCTTCTCATTCTTCGATAAATGCGAACGAGTGAACGCCACCACTCGTTGGCGTATCGAGCAACTTATCGGAAAAGCCCTCGATAAGTATCGAATTGCAGATGGTGAGAAAACGCTTGTTTGATACGAAGCAATCATTCGATATTTTGACAGTTCTTTTGATATTTATCAAGTGATATATTGGCGAGAATTGCCTTCCTGGAAGGAAATTCTTACCAATTTATCAAAAGAACTGTCAAATTTGACAGTTTTTATATGTAAGATCTGTCAAATTTGACATTTCTTGTGATATTTTTCAAGTGATAAATGGGCGAGAATTGCCTTCGGTGTAGCCCACCCGTACTGTCCTTCGGATAGTCGACCCATCGCGCCATTCATCCATCATAAAATTACTAAAATTATTACAAAATTGTTTTTTTTTACCTTGTTTGAGTAAAACGCTACCTACCGATTTTTAATCCAGAACAGTGCAGCATCAAATCCCTAGGATACACAATGAATCGATTTATTTTTATTCACACTCGATTCTTGAACCTAGTCGATTTTTGGAAATATCCGAACGAATTTGAGGTGACAACATGACCTCAAAAAGTGACAGTGGGTTGACATTGACATTTTGTAAGAAACAGACAGACTGTCTGTTTTGTACTACGAATTAGGAGTATAAGGATAAGCTATAGGGGCTTATTTTGCGTGACTTTATAAACGGTCAGCTGTCCGTTCATACCTTCGATCAGGGAGTCAAATGGATGCTCTATTATGCCTTTTTTGAATAACCTCATAAAATTTTGGTTAGACTAACATTTTTCATAGATGTCGATGTCATTTTGTAAGCCAATAAATAACATTTTGCATAATCAATGCACAAAATAGCGATATTAGTCCCTTTGGTGGATGTTATATTATAAAACACTGTCGGAAAAGTATAATTAAATTTAGTTAATTAACAAAAGTATTTTGATAAAATGACTACATCTCTAGCAAATTTACGTCAAATATTGGTTGCGCTTATACAATGTCAATCTAGTACATTTTTTAATGGCATCACGTGTCCTATATAGACTAGATTTTTTTTCAACGGTTTATACAATACTATGTGAACTTTCTAATTGTACACTACAAAATTAAATAAAAAACATACACATTTAACATTACATTAACATAAAATAGAAAGGTAAAATGAATGATGATATCAAGATGAATGTTTATAAGTAGTGTTTGGCACACATTTTCATCGATGTCGATATCATTATGAAATCTCATAAAATTATAAATGAAATTCATTTGTATCGCATAATTTAGCATTTTGCAATTATAATGGATTTCAAAATGTCCCTAGGTATGTACTTATATATCTGAAATTTATGACATTTTTAGATATTTAGCTATATTTTGAAGAAATACTACAGTTGTTGTTGTGCAGCTTTGATCGTAATATCTGTATCACAATCACAACCCTTTAGATCCACAAAAAAAACAGTGATTTGTACAGAAAAAAACACAGGTTTATTTTAGGGAAATGTAAAAAAAAACGACACAACACTTATAATATAACTTCTGCATAACTAATTTGTTGTAACTGGACACAGTGAGCTCAGATAGGTAGGTAGGTACTCGTAAAAAATATTAATAATTATATCCTTAATTACAAAATATCTTCTTCTTATTGCAGAGGTTCTTCATGGGTGGTTAGATTTGTATTGCAAAAGCGAGAAATAACATTCCATTTCTCATGTTACAATAAATAAAACGTTTCCTAAAACATGTGTTCATAGAAAATTGAGTAGGTAGAATTGGCGGTAAACTAACATATTTGCCAGTTTTATACCTTGCAGAGGTAGAAGAACGCAGAAAATATACAATAAACAGTGTAAGGTAGGTTCTAATATAATTATTCTGGTATTTTTTTAGCTTATTCTGAATTAAGAGTGAGTACCTATCTCTTCTATTGTAATTTTATAAACTATTGTGCTATAATTGTAAAAACTTTGTTGAACATTTAAAACATTATTTAGTAGGCACATTACTATGCGTTTTTGTAAAGGGTTTTCATTTATAATATGTAAAACGCAACATATTTAGGCTCATGGAAGAAAGTTAAATGACTTTAGATAGGTACTTACTAAAAACATTGCTAAAATATTTGAAAACCAACACAAGAGGCGTAGCGTAGGTAGTATTAGACTATATTTCATATAAAAACGTTAATCAGGTTAATCAAAAAAGGATAAAGGAATATTCCTAAAGCGTATCCAATAAACTTCCTGATCGAGGCCTCCTGACTGACCTTTATTGGATTGGAGAGTGATTTCGTTCGTCCAAGATTTTGTTCTCCGTCCGTCCGTCCGTAGTATCTCTTTCTTGGATTTTGTTTGTTGTGTGCAAGGAGAGATTCTGTGCTTCGTTCACAAAGTACAAGTACTTTTGTTTATCGGGAAAGTTTCGTTCCCTCTTCGGTCGTTGTTCGAGTTATTATATATTTGTGGTTGTGTGCTAGATTTGAGATTTCCATCTGAATTAGGTACACCGTACTATGAAGCGAGTCTACGTTTACAAAAACACAGATGAAGAAGAAGGCAAAGTTTTGGTCGTAGAGGACTCGATGGAAGCCTTCAAAACTGAACTCAAAAACCACTTCAAGCCCAATGAGGAAAACACAAAGATTTATTTAGCAAATGGGTGTGAAATCACCGATATAAGAGTGATTCGTGATGAAGAGAATATCTACTTGAGTACGAGTAGTCAGAAAGGTAAAAAAGTCAAAGATATCGCTGAAAAAAAGAGCGACAAAATTGGCACTAAAGATGGTCAAAAGAAATCTGTGCATGACTGGATTACGCTGAACATAGGTGGCAGACACTTCACGACGTCACGATCCACGCTTTTAGCCAAAGAGCCTTTGTCCATGCTAGCCAGAATGTTTGCCGATGAAAACAATGTGTACCTAATGAACCCCAGTGTCACTGATGAGGACGGGGCATTTCTAATTGATAGGAGCCCTGAGTACTTCGAACCTATACTTAACTATTTGAGGCATGGAGTTATAGTGCTAGATTCACAAATTAATCCCAGAGGAATACTAGAGGAAGCTGTTTTTTATGGTAGATATCGAAAATGTCTCCCAATATTACCTTAGGTTTTACTTACATTGTACCTATTTTATGACAAAATATCCTTTGTGTTTCAGGCATAGACTCAATGATACCACACCTAAATAAAATGATAGAAGAGCCAAAACACAACTCCAGCACAAACCGTCCCCTGACCAGAATGGATGTTGTACATGCAATTATTAAAACATCCATTAACTCTGAGTTAAGATTTCAGGGGGTTAATTTAGCAGGAGCGGACTTGAATAGATTGGACTTACGATGTATAAATTTTAAGGTAAGAGGAAATTGTAGCATAATTTATTATAATTCCATGTTGTGTACTTATAAGTTAGTATTATTTATTATTATATATTCTCTGCCTACACATAGTCAACCTCTAGGCCTGTATTGTGAAAGCTTGCTCAGACATCAATCTAAGCTGCTGCATGCTGTGGGAATTATTTATTTATTTAAGCTTGAGTAAGTCTATTCTAGGACAAAAACATCACTCAAGCATAATAATATATTATATTATTTTTACTAAATATAATAAATTACTGAGCAACAAGCTCGGGAATAAACTTCTTTTTTCTTTGAACCAAATAAAAAACCCCATCAATAATGTTAATGTTTCTACACACTTTTCAGTATGCCTGCTTGTCGAAATGCAACCTAAGTGGTGCAAATTTATCCCACTGCTGCTTGGAACGGGCTGACTTGTCCCATGCCAATCTAGAAGGAGCCCAGTTACTTGGGGTCAAAGCTCTATGTGCCAATTTTGAAGGTAAGTTAGGTTTGACTGTATTCGTGTGGGGGAGATATCACATAGCTAGAGGCATGTTAGAAGAGTTTTAAGAACATTGCATGCATCATGGGCACTCCTAGTCTTAAATTCAAATAATTATGTTTCAGGTGCCAATTTGAAAGGTTGCAACATGGAGGATCCTACAGGAATAAGAGCCATTTTGGAGGGTGTCAATTTAAAAGGTAGATTTTTTTTATGTATCGCTATAATTACTGAAAACATTGAGGCAAATAATTCTAACCACTTGAGGGCGGGATTATAACAGTATTTTTTCAAAGAGGCAGTGTTTTCGCCCAAAGACGGAATTACATGGTAATAATTACCATGTACGCGTCACGTAAAAAGAACGCTGAGGGAGGTAGAGGGAAAGTGTCAGCGCACGGGTAAATTGCGACTAATCACTCAGTGCGCAGGTGAAGGCCAGCATTCTTTTTACGCAATGTTTTTATGACGGGACCTCTATCATGTGTTAAATTACTAAAAATAAAGTACGCAGTTAGAAACACTACAGCTAATGAATTTAAAAAATGCATACAGACCTGGTTTTCAGGGTTACAAGAATTTGATTACGAAGATATCAAAGACATGCTTAGAAATGTCCGCCTCTAGAATTATTATTCATTAATATTATTATTTGTTTTAATTTAAACATTATTTTTGTAGTACTTGAAGAAAATTTCGTACAGCTCAAGTAAAGACGCCAGAAAGCATAATTTTTATTATTTTACTATCTTTTATCTTGTATTCTTTACATTATAATAAAGGCAATAAATACTTATTTCAATGTTTAAATTAGTAGTGTGCTCCATAGGAAATGTTGATATGAGTAAGGTTTTATTTTTTTATTTAAAGTAACTTTTTATTTTTATTTGTATCTATGGACACAACATATACATTTACAAAATGGGAAAACCCAATGGCTGCTGAAACACAAACTAGGTTGGGAGCCTATGGATTCATTATATTAATGTGTGACTATCTGTGTCAAATAAACGTTTTTTACTTTATCTTCAGGATGTAACCTTGAAGGCAGTAACATGGCTGGAGTAAACCTAAGGGTAGCAACCCTTAAGAATGCCAACTTACAGAACTGTGATCTCAGAACGGCAGTATTAGCGGGCGCTGACTTGGAGGTATACACTTGCTTGGTCATATTTACCTAATTTTTGCAAAATCCATTCATACATTTTACGGACTTGGATTTATGCCTAAGCAATTCAACAGTTTCTTTTTTTGTTTCAGAGTTGTGACCTCTCTGGTAGCGACCTACACGAAGCAAACCTACGTGGCGCAAATCTGAAAGATGCCGCATTTGAATTAATGTTGACCCCCCTGCACATGTCTCAGACTATAAGATAGACCTATTTATTAAAAATTAATGGAACTGAGATTAATATCAGAGCTTTTATTTATTAAACGTTAAATATTTTGTTGCTACTTAAAAAGTTTATTTTATTTATGTTTGTTAGGGGCAACTATCAAGGAGGTTTTGCCGCCCCCCTTCCGTAGACTACTAGAACCCACGGAGTACTGATTGAAAGATATAGGACATAGCATAAATGCACATAGTAGTAGGTACTAATTAATTTAGCTAAATCATGATGGCCAAGTACCGTGACATTCAATGTTTGAATTTTCCGCTGAAATTCTCACGTTCGGATACACAAGCAAGTTAATTACAAAACCGAAATATTTGTTATGTTGGTATATCCAATCGTGAGGTCGAGATTTTAGTCAATTCTTCTTACAACACTAATATGTTGTAAGAAGAATTGACTAAAACCTCGATAAAATGGTATATAAAAAACTCAGAGCTGCAAAGGCATGTATTCTTTTTGTGGGCAAAGAAAATATCGCAATGCTTCATTTTAATTATTTTACAAAGATAGGTACCATAAAAACCGTAGATCGATAATACCAATAAAAACTCTTTGGTTTGGATCAAAAACTAACATTTTTTATTAGAAAACAGATTTGACGGACTCCAAAATACAAGCGTGCACATCACTAGAAATTTAGTTTATCAAGTTGGTAGAATTTATTTCATAATCCGCGTTCTATTTTTGTGTGTGACTGTTCCGTCCAGCGAGGAAAGAAATAAATTATTTTCTTCAAAGTTTGATGGTTTAGATAGCCGATAATTCTCTCAATATTCCTCCCGATTGCAGTAAATACCAAAAATGCAGAACGGAGATGAAATCGCAGCGCCCGCGGAAAACAGTAAGTTTCCTTGTTTTGTCAAAATTATTGAAAAAAACTTAAGCTATTTTAGTTTTTCCTTCATAATTTACGTGATAACCATCGTAAATAGCTGATCAAAAATGCATTGGATGAAGCCAAAGTCCCGTACCACCTGTTTTTTCAGGTACCCGCACTTACTAGTTCTAAAACTAGAAATAAAATTGGTCTTCGCTTCAAGCGACGCGAAAAATAAATTTTGATTAGCGTTGCAATCGGGTTTCTATTACAGTTCTGCCTTGTTTGCTGCGATTTAGGTACCTAGTTACCTCCTCGTAATTATTGATACCAGCAGTTAGGTAGCTTATTAATTGGAGTGTGAATAATGTGACTCACTACTCTGCCCACTTCTTTTGTAAAAAATGCATTTTGATGTATTTGGCGCTTCACTAGAATGCACAGAGTTCAGTGTACTCAAATAAATGCGCAATTTCGTTGATCTAACGTTAGAAACTGCATGAAAAGTATTTTATTAGAGCAACAACTTTTTCTTCAGTCTACCTTCATTCCATTTTTCATACAGGTGAGGTCACTTTAAATTTTCTATTTGTGTTGACTCATCATTTGAAGGTCTCTAGCTTAGTACAACGATCTATGCCAGACATCACCGAAAAGTTTGGATTTTCTTTGAAATGGTTAGTAATTTTCTATCATTTTTCTATTTTAATGATGAGTTACTACTACTAATACCGATTTTTCCTAGGTACCCACTTTTTGCCATTTTTTTAGATTGATGCTTGCAGTTATGACAATGCTGTCAATAATTTAGCAGTCTTTTAGTAGACTTCTGTGGCACTCTTCTATATGCTCAGCCAGTGAGCACCCACATCTGGTTATAGGTGTCTTACCTTATAAAATATCATGTACCTTTAAGCCTCATTAATATTTTGCTCAGCATACAAGCAGCCATGAGATAGACATTGTAGCATTGTGTACTGCAATGGATTCTATGTTCAGAATTTACTTCAACACAGTAAAGCAACTCTGTATCAAGAAGATAGGTTCAATAATAATGACACAAATTAAAGTACAATAATAATTTCTGAGTAAACAGTTATGCATGAACAGGTGTTAACAAACACATGCTTTTTGCCAAACCTATATAATATGGTATAATGTTCCATTCATTTGTTTGAAGGGTGTGTAAGGCAAAAACGTAATTTCAATTATGAGGTGAAGTGGTCTGAAGTGCCAAAAAGTAAAATCAACTGTTACTTATGCTGTAGATAAGACTCACTCTTAAGATCCCAATAACTTCTTTGGCGAACAGAGATTTTGGGTAGTTGTAGTTATTTCTTACAACAGAATTTAACCGGCAGATATATATTTTTTGTATAGATATTCATATAGATGAGGCACCCAGATCTGTAAGCAAGTGGAGAAGTTGTGCATAGGGACAACCTGGCTAATATAGTACAAAAAAACAGAATTTAAAGTAAAACTCCTTTTACAGCCAAGAAGCCAGAAGTGATCAACAAACAGTACTTCCGGTTGAAAGTATGGCGGCACCTGGAATCCAATGGCCTCGCCATGTTCCCTCGTCCAGTCTATAACAGGATCCCAAACTTCAAGGGGGCTCAAGATGCCGCAGACAAGCTGGCTGAGCTGGACCTGTTCAAGAATGCTATGACGGTGAAGGTGAATCCGGAGAAGCCTCAGGAGCCTGTTAGGTGAGTCTCTTGATGTTATGAACATTTAGGGACACATTTGGTATTCTACCTTAGATAAAAGAAACTACAGATTGAGGGATGCATGTCAAAAGTCTCAAGGTTGAAACTGTAATAAAAATACTTAGCACCGCATGCACAATCTAGACTTTCTTTCATCTAAGGATTCTAGTTCTGTGTGTCGTGTCTGCGACAATACTATCAGGACTGGTTAGCAGAATTGGGCCCCTGGTTACTTGGCTGTAGTCGCATCAAGAACTGGACAGGAGCCTGAAAGCTGAAGGCTATGCCACAGACTAATTTTGATCCTTTGTTGCCTTTACATTTGTCTGTCTGTCAATGTCTGGTCTCCATTGAGACTAGAAAACAAAGCCGAAATTCGGCTAGGAGGATATCATCTTCATTGGCCTGTATGTGCAGACGCCAGTTCAAATGTAACTAGACATGCCAGCAAATATGTATACAGGGTTATTGGTAATTCACTGACACTGCGTGAACAGCAGGTTCTGCCCATCACAAACACGTTTGAGAAGACGCCAGGTCTTAATCCTTAAAATTGTTTAAAAGGGTAAAATAATAGTAGTTACCCCGTCCATTCAGTAATCATTCATTTGAGGGGCTTTATTTGAAACTAAACTTAATTAACCGCTAAGTGCGAGTCGACTCGCACACTAAAGGTTCCGTAGTAAAAATCAGGCTACTTTTTCAAAGAACATTAAATTTTCACTTGTTCGGAGACTCCTTTAAATTTTCAACTGTATTTTTAGTATTTGTTGTTATTACAGTTGAAGTGTTACTTAATTATAGACAGTTTCATGTGCCTACCTATTATAGTTCAAGAGATAAAGCCTTGAGAAATTAAGAGCAAAAATAGCCAAAAAAATACGTTTGTTGTATGGGAGCCCCCTTTAATTTTGATATTTATTTTATTGTTATAGCGGCAAGAGAAATACACATTCTCTGAAAATTTCAACTGTCTACCTCTTACGGTTCATGAGATAGAGCCCTGTGACAGACGGAAAAACGGACGGACAGACAGACAGCGGAGGCTTAGTAATAGGGTTCCGTTTACACCCTTCAGGTACGGAACCCTAATAACAGCTCTGCCTTGAATTATCAGTGGCTTTGACATGCCTGTAAGGGGCGATTGCCGAAAATATGTACCTACCTACCTATCTCTATTTTATTCCAACATGTAACTAAGTAATTATATTATAGATCTTGTACATATATCTTTAACAATTAAAAAACGAACCTACCGACTTGTTCCATAAAATGTTAGCTATCAGATTTTATGCAATTATTATGGATTTTAATTGCATACCGCAGCGCAGGCATCCTCATTTCAATGAGAAGCTGATTATTATTTACTATGTAATGTATTCAACTTACTTTCATTGTGAAAGGAATACTGTTATTAGCATTGCATCCGATTACTACTAAGACCCGTAAACTTAAGCACCTAAATGCAAACTTCCTAAGTTATTGAGGTAGGCCTGTATTGTTTATTCGATTAGTTATTTTCCACTCCATTGTCCACATGTCTAGTTATAGAGGTATATGATAACTTTATGTCTCGAAATGCCGGTTTTAAACACGTTTTCTATTACGAAAATTGCGTGCAAGGAATGCAGCATTTTCCTTTACAAGTCCATCTTAATACACAACCAATTTTCTAGGTCAGTGCTCACCATCAGAAGAAATGAAGATAGTATCATACCTAGTAGATATCTATAGATAGTACCTATCTTTAAATAGGTTGGCGTATTAGCGACTTTATTTTTGTCTCGCATCGTAGGTCGATGAACTGAAATTCGCACTTTTACTTTTTCACCGGGGAATGTACGAGTACAGTCTAGTATCGCTGAATGCTTTTCATCTAACTTTCTGTCTCTTTCTACCTTTGATAGATCGACTTGCAATCGGCCGTCAACCTTTCATGGTGTATTAAGGCATTTTTTTTGGCATTTCATTACATAAATCGATGTCAATAATATTTATATTTCATCGACTATCAGCCCAATCAGTTTGAGACCTATAATTTATATCCGACTTGCATTTTATTCTACGAATAACTTCATTTTATTCTATGAAGATATTCTTTGAATATAGGTCAGATGCAATGCCGCTTATCAAGCCGCAAAGTCAAGACTGTATTAAATGTCATTGCTATTGCCGTATCCTTTAGTTAGATAATATCAAGTTATTATGTAAAGTAACATACGTATCGTGCTCAGCCAACGTCTCCATGACACCATAGCTTTGCTTTACGTGTTTTGCCGTAACCAATGCACGCAACGAGTAAGTTTCTTATGAGTAAAGTGGACAAGTCTTGCGTTGAGTTAAAAAACTGCAAACGTGCAATGTTTTTTTATCTGCAATATGCGAATATTTCTAAAGGAGTAAAACAAGTCATCTGTAAAATTAGTATGTAGGTAGGTACATCTAATATGTAGATTATTATTATATTTTCTTCCATTAAATCTTCCTTTAGTTTACCGTAACCTTCCCTTTCGAATATTTCTAAAGGAGCTACCTAGCTAGCTCCTCTAAACAAGATAAAGACTATCGAAGTTTTTTTCTCCATTTGCATTAAACAAGACAGAACGTTCTGTTCTGAACACAATGTGTTAGATTTCTCATTTCAATAACTTAATTTCTTTAGGGTTACAAAATAAGCACTTAGACAAGTCAAATTTCTCAACAAGTAAAGTTACACACTGATTCTTTGATAAAGTTTTTTTGTTAAATTAAAATATGAAAAATGCATACAAGGATTTCGTTTCCTGTTGTCAATTTATAACTCTCTTCAAAGCTAGAAAAAAATATGTTGTTCATAATAACATAATACATCGTTAATATTAGTGTCTCGCGTATAGCGTTATTAAAATATTAGTGTGGTGATTATGGCAAGCCCCTCATATTTGGAGAAGGCATGTTTACAGCAGACTTATGTGTACTAATGAACCGGAAATTCGCGTATTTACCAAATCATTATCTACATCTCTTATCATTCGTTTGTTGTTTCTTGTCGGCTGCTAAGTAAACAAATTAGGCATTATTTGCTGTACCTATACCTACTGCAACTGATTCTTAAATATTATCAAGCTTGTAAGCAGGTACGTAATTACTTTTATCAATAACGCGCCTGACGACAAAATATTATCAGGCAAAGGTATAAAAACAACGAAAGCAAACAAAAGCTACCTATCTTGAACAGAATTCACACAGAAATAGCTGCATTGATTACCCTCGTATTACGCAAGTCATGACCGATTTCTTGGGCAATGCGTCCATAATATTGAACCTTTTTATAACTGGATTACATAAACTGGACTTTCTTTTCTAATACTTAACAGATCACTGTTTTTATAACTAGTCTAGACGCTCTTAAATGCTAAGGGCTATCTTTAGTAGAGCACTAAAGATAGCCCTAGGTAAAATACAAGCAAAAAAGCCTAACAATTTGGTTACGGCTCTTTTTGATCGAGTAAATAGTTACGTTGTTTTTCTATATGCTTGTGTACCGGGATTACATTACAATAATCTACTGCAACATTCTTGCAAAATGCGTTACAACACTACAAATTCGGGTCAAACCCCCTACGGGTTTAAAGAGTGTTATAATTAAAGTCCTATGTATATTATTTTTAAATAAATACATAAAAAATACAAAACTACGACATTATCCATTCTATTCCAAAAATGAAATGTTACCTTCCTAATCGTCCATTTGCTCCTTTATCCGATCAGATCTACAAGTTTATAATCGCTTTTGGGTTATTCCTACAGTTTTAAGTTCATAAACTGTCTAGCCTAATTTTAGAACGTTAGGTACCTACCTAGTACCTGTCTACCTGCTCTGTCTGACCTTTTAAGGGAGGGAATTTATAAATATTCATCTGTGTATATTAAACTCATATCAAAAAAAGAAATGCTGTTAAATAAAACTTTTTAAACTATCATGTTTATTAACACTACAGTAATTTACCATGATTTGAGTTTTGATCTTGCTAATATTTCAGCACAGTTTCCTGCGCCATGATCACGGAATAACTGAAGTCACTGGGAGTGTTTATTGGCAGACATATCTACCGATCTACCCTCATTTTAATTTTTTTAATGCTGCATAGTTTTAAGAAAATAGTTTAACCCAATATCATGACAATGTATTCACAAATAGAGTATGTGATGAAACAATAACAATTTCTCCGATGTAGATATTTTTGCCCGCCTCGCCAATACTGCTTCTCAATAATAGTAATTATATCTTATAAATTAGTTTAAATTTACTATTTTTATCTTTAAGTACTTACTTTGTTATTGAACTCGTTTATTAGACATACAGATTACTATCTGTTACTAACATAACAGATGCAGATTACTTAAATACATAGGTAACGTATTTAAGTAATCTGTATCTGTTATGTTTCACACAAGTCTTAGCGCCACTATTAGTGTACTATTTTTTAAAGGTGGAAACACTTATTGATTTGTGTATACATTTTAAATCATTATTGTTATAACTGTTCGTTTCCTTAATAAAACAAAAACAAAAACCAATTCCCTTAGCATGAGATAGGTGCCCTTCGGCATTGTTTCAATATCGAATCTTAAAAGTTAAACGTTGAAAGCAGAAAGCATAAATTCTAGAAAATAGAGTTGTAACGTGAAAAATATTTCATTCATTTTAACGACGTGCTTGTTTCTCTCGCGATATTCAAGAAATATTTCAATACCGTGCAAAATTATGGTATGTATTGTAAGGTATGTACTGTCGGATAAGGCAATATTATTCAATGTTTGATTAAATCACCGACATAATATTAAACTGAAAAATACAAGTGTTTTTTTATTTGATTGCAAATATTTTAAACCAACCTGAAACAACATTTTTATATCTTTGGTTTCACTATCATATTTTAGAACCTGCTTGACAAACCTTTCCAACTTTGTGTTACACAAAAGCTAGACCTCAGTGTAAGTAAACTTAGACCTCGGTTATCAAAATTAAGTTAAACGAAATGAAAAGAACGTGAATAAGAAATAAACGTACACCCACACTTTCGCATTTATAATATAAGTGTGATTCAGACAACTAAATCTATTTTGTTAGTGGGCGTATAGTCACGTTTAGCAGATATTTGGTCCTCTAGCTAGATGATCTGATACATCAATTAATAATAATGGCGGAGGAGTTATAGCATCGTGTTCGTCTCGTCGGGATAATGAATGAATGAATGAATGAATGAACACTTTATTGTACTTAAAAAAATAACATATTATAAACCTTATATCTACATTTACCAAATACTTAGTACAATAGGCGGCCTTATCGCTGAGAGCGATTTCTTCCAGGCAACCTAGCATAGCTCTAAGAATTAGCAAGCTGAAGTGGCAGTGGGCCGGCCGCATCTCGCGAAGAACCGACAACCGGGTAAACGTGTTCTCGAGTGGAGACGACTCGGCATACGTATGCAGGACGGTCTCCGGTCAGGTGGGATGATGACCTGTGAAAGATTACAGGCAGATACTGGATACAGGGTGCTATGGTGCTCATTAGGGGAGGCCTATGTTCATCAATGGACTAACATAGGCTGATGATGATGTGATGTAGCATTGCTGTCATCTATTAGCTTCAAACCAAATATCACAAGAAGCAACTACCGAACTCGATCTCAAACGTTCCGTTTCATGACATCACATAATGACTTTGATCTTGTCCAGCCCGTTTCGTATCTATGCACAGCGCACGCCACACTATGTTACTTTATGCATTTAGGTATGAAGTGTGTAATCTGACCCTGTTTTATAACAGCGATAGCCCCGTCCAAGACGCAAGCTATGTACCTACTTACATTATGTTTGTTTATGATTCTACTGAACAAAATGCATTTAAAACTACGTACTTACGTTGATTTTAAATGTAAGCACGATGGCGGTTCCCAATATTTCTGGTATGTCAATGTTGGAATAAGGGATTAAAGTTCGCAATAATAACCATCCATTCTTCTATAGTATTATTATAAATTAGAAAATAATTATGTCTGTCTGTTAGGTACCTTACGCCTAAACGGCTGAAAGGATTTTTACGGAGGTTATAGCTGGTTTCCGGGGGAAGCATATAGGCGGGATACATATTATCCCGGAAAAGCGGGTGCGAAGTCGCGGGCGGAAGCTATTTATAAATAAATACCACACCTACCCCAAGATAAGGATAATCTGAAAGCGAGAAAAGTTCTCGTCGAGAACTAGTACATTAAACGGCATTTTTGTCAGTTGTTTGCACTGACATATTTCTGGTGTCAGATATCAAATGTAAAAGGCATGGCTCCATGCAAAATATTTCAATTTAGATAGGTATATAGATACCTACGTGCATAATAGAATGTTCCAGAATAAGGTGGTCAAGATAATTGCTGCAACAGCAATGGAGGAGGTTTACTTAATTATTTCAGAGATTTTCCTGGGTCCAGAAGACCGTAAAATACAAAGTGTCTCTGAAGTTAAACGTTAGGGAATAATGTCACAAAGCTCTCACACGCCCAATCACAATGGTGATTGGGTTATTTTATTAACACAGCCCCCCATCTGTCGCTTGGCGCGATCTTTCATTAGTTCTTGAATAGATAGATGATAATACTTTATTGTACCACACACAGAATTAGATGCTAAGAGTAGACGAAGTACAAAGGCGGCCTTGTAGCTATGAGCGATCTCTTCCAGGCAACCTTGGGATGGACTGGACATGTAAGAACAAAATAGACGGTGGCACTCGAAAAAGAGATAGTGCTTTTCTAGTTCTTTCTTTATGAACATTCTATGTTATCTAGTACCTACCCATAACACAAGCTCCCACCACCACCCACCCACCTCAGTAGATAGTCGGACCGGTGACCGGCGCCCCCGCCGCCGCCGGTGTGTTCGCGTGCTTATCGTTTCTCGGTCTAGGTACGTCTTTCCATCTTTGTTGTTCATTAGGTAGGTACGAGTATTTTGCAAAAGATTAGAAATAGCGTGTGCTTTGCGTTTAGTTGTAACACAACACAGACCATTTGTTGAGTTAGCGCTGGGAGAACTTACCATATATACCGAATTTTACTTAGATTTATGGACCAGCATTATTTATTTATATTATTATGAAAATAAAAATAAAAAATCTAAACCCAAATCCTTATCCCCCAGGGTACTTGCCTTGGAGAAACAAAAGACTCTCTACGTACCTGTACCCCGCCTCGCTACTGGTTACCTGAGCCGTTTGGAGCTGCCCGAAGAAGAGAATGGCGTCAACGCCATCAAGAAAGCTGTGTCTAAGAACGGCATGGAGACTTATGGCAAACCTGTTGGTATGTGTTCACTGTTCATTGTTAACAAATTACTTTTAAGATTTTATCATCGCTGGATGAGGACCGCAAAGGACTGGTCATTGTGGCATCTTTGGGGAAGGCCTATGACCAGCTGTGGGCGAAGTCCGACTGAGAGAAATACATACACACAACAATCAAATTGGTAAATTATCAGTTTAAAGGTCAGTATGATGATGGTAATATTATCATCGACTAAAAAGTTTGCAGCTTTGCTGATAGACTAGGCATTTTGCATTTTGTTTGATAGATAGATGAAGCATTTTAGCATTTTGTTAGCCTATAATATGCAATGTTGATGTGTAATAAAATAGGTAACATTCTATCGACGAGTCACCGTCGGGTAATTAATTTTTCACCGACTTCGATACTTGTCTTACATTTTTTTTTATACTGCAATCCAAGATACCTAATGGAAGATGGCCTTTGTCTAGCAGACATTTATTAAGCTAAGGAAGTGAATTCGTTAATGCAACAGGAAATAATCCGTGACTGCATGCTTAAAAACCAATAAATCTTTGTACGCTCGAAAGAGTAACATTAGATGCACATTCTTAACTATGTATAAAACAAGATGGGTATCTTAGGAAGAGTCACAATCACATTGAACACACAAAAAATAAAGAGAAGAGCAACTAATTATGTCATTTGCAGACAGCTATTAATACCTAGTATTGTAATTATCTGTTGATTTCTTCACTAGGCTAAGTCTGTTTCGAATAAATCATGAGTACGAAAATTTAGATCATTCAATTGAGTTAGTTACGGAAAATTTACTGTGAAAATGACAAAAATAAATAAATAAGGAAACTCAGTAAGTAGGTATTTACATTTACTAAATAAATAAATAAATAATGCTGGACAATCCACACAGCATCATCTAGCCCCAAATTAAGCAGAGCTTGTGTTATGGGTACTAGATGACTGATAACTTAATGCAATACATAACATAGATAGATATTTTTTATTATATATAGAAAATACCCAGAATAATAATAAAAATAATAAGACGAAAGTTAGACTTGAACGAACATGTTACTTATTGCCTCTGAGATTTCGTGCGTTATCTTGCAGCTATTGAAGAGAGCGTTATGCTGGACTTGGTTGTCATGGGCTCTGTGGCCGTTTCCAAGGAAGGATATCGCATCGGCAAAGGACGGGGTAAGTTTATTAATAGGTACCTAATTTGCTATTATGTTTATGTATTGAAACCGAGCGTGTGTCACGAGTGAAATTTAGTGATATGTAAAACACCACTAAATTACACAATTTTCTTTTTTGGTGGTGTTTGAACAGTTAATTATTGAACAACAAGGCAGTTTGTTTTTATAACCTGACTTCTCACGTGGAAAGCGGTCGGGAGCCGGGAGCCCCTCTTTTCGGCACGCGAGGGAGGCGATCTAATTTCTGTGCTACATTCTGTGGCTAAAAGCATAATTATTCTTTGTATTTATTTTGTTCCATCTTAGTTACAGACATGTTACACTTAATGTCGTTGAAATTCTAGGTATTACAATAGCTTTTGAAAAAGAAAATATCAGCAGGGATTGTACAAAGAAAAGCTGACATGACTAATCTGATATAATTTGCAAAAGGAAGCTTTCTTTAGATCAGGATAAGACCACCACCAGCAGTGGCTCGATTACAAGAGGCAGATGGATCAATGTACTCGTATATGTGATATTTCGTTTCGTGTTATTCCTTTTATTTATAAAAAAAATATATTTTTTATTGAGGTAAACCACAGCGTTACAATTTATATTTAAATACTTAAAATATACTTAACAATAAGGCCAAAAAGGATTTACCTACACAGATTAATATAGAAAAAAGATAGTCAAGAAAGAGAACAGCCAAGCAAGTCAATAAAAGTTGAAAAAAGTAAATTATTTTAAAAATATAACCTAACTATTATATAAATATATTTACTGTCAGATATGTATGCGTGCTCGCGCGTGTGTGTGTATGTGCGTGTGTTTTTGTGGAGCCCCTGAGGACACCGGTCTCTTAAGAGTCCGGGCAACAGGAGCCACCAGTGTGTATGCATGTGTGTGTGTGCTTCAGATTTTACTGGAACTGGCAATCATTCATTGTTTATATTGTAAACGAAATATCACCCATCCCATGGACCTATACTAAAAGTAAAACTAAAAAGGTTTAATTTATCGTAACAATAACAAACACAAAAGGGGCATCGCTCAGCATGTGCGCAGAAGCGATACGCTACTGCGCTGCGCGCTGGTTTTATGCGACACCCAGTGTGCGCAAGCAGCGGCTATGCTGTGACACGCGCTTACAACAACAGAGATAGGTAGGCACAGGTCGCGTCAGGTAAAAAGAACGCTGAGGGGGCGAAGGGGAAGTGTGCGCACGGATAAATCGCGACAAATCAGGTGAAGGCGTTCTCTTTACGTGACGCGACCTCTACATAATTTATACAAAACATAAGAAATCTATATCATATTAAACATGCAAAAACATTAAGTATGTAAACTACTTCGTATTTACACAATTACAAGAGGTAAAACAAAAATAAAAACTATAAGTTAGGATAAAGGTAAGATGGGTAGGTATATAGATTTATTTAACTTAGTGTAATCGAGCAGATCGCCATAAACTTAACCAGGTGTGCAATTACGCAAAAATTACCCATCCTATAATTGACATTTGAAAGCCCTTTGAATGGCTTATTCCCAAAGTACCTACTCCAAGATTATTCCCCAAACTGCTCCACGAAAGCCAATACTATAAAAAATTAGTTTCACTTTACTCCAAGATAATATAAAATTGTTCTCAAAGTACTCCAGCGGGCCTTGAACAAATTAGGGCTTTCAAATGTCAATATAGTATGGGTGGTTTTGCGTAATCGCACAGCCGATATGGGCGAGTTTATTCAATCTTTTTATGTCCAAAACATTTTATTACGCCACAAACGTCGTCGACGACGTCTTACGTCAAAAAATCAGCATAATCATGTAAATTTTCTTTGCTGAATTCGTCTGCAATTGATCTGCAACTTGCAAAGCTACATAATTTCCCATGCTCTTATGCTCGTTTTCTAATTCAGGTTATGGTGATCTCGAGTTTGGTTTGATGATGCACATGAAGACTATCAAGCCGGACACCATTGTGGTCACCACTGTCCATGACTGTCAGGTAACAATTTCATAAATTAATCACACTAATATTATAAATGCGTAAGTTGTTAGCTCTTCACGCCAAAAGTACTGAACGGATCGGGCTGAAGTTTTGCAGATGTACTTAGTTCTAGACCTGCTGGGCGATTACGCAAAACCACCCATCCTATATTGACATTTGAAAATCCTTTGAATGGCCTTCGTAATTTGCTACGCCATTCAAAGGGCTTTCAAATGTCAATTATAGGATGGGTAATTTTTGCGTAATTACACAGCTGGATTAAAATTTAGGCTATTTACATCACGGAAAGAAATATTCGTACATTCATGTTGGGGACCGTTTAGTCACAATAAGCTCTGGTGGAATACTAGTTCTTCGCTTTGGTCAGGGTAGTACGCGTGCGAAAATAGGACACTGTTTATTCTATCCATTATAATCCATGCATCCATTCTAATATTTAGTTATTTTTCAGGTGTTCGATACACTTCCGGCTGCTTTATTTGGACCACATGATGTGCCGATTGACCTCATTGTCACACCCACTCAGGTGCGTATAAGCATTAGCTTAGCCTCCAAATAGATCTAGAATGACTTACGCCCGCCCGAATACTCAAACGCAACTTACATTTGAGCACATCTCAAGTCGCGATTTTTTGACAGTTCTCAATGAAAATCTGTCATATTTGGTCACCTGAGACTTGCTTAAATCTAATTGCGTTTGAGTATTCGGGGGTTCGGGCCGTATTATAAAAGCTTGCTCAGTCATCGGTCTATACTTGAGTAAAGATTTTCCATGGTGAAAGCGTTACTCAAGCATAAATCGATCACTGAGCATGGTTTCATAATACGGGCCTTACAATTAAGTTAAGCGACAAAACTTTGGATTTCGAAGATCTATGATTTTCTAAATAGACTATCCCTGCTATAAAGTTACTTTTTGTGAAGGCGGTCCCTCACCTTCGCATTCGCCTGTAATGCAACAGTTGCCGTGTGGCTTAGAATTTGCACCACCACAACTCTTCCCGCGGGTGTCGTAAGAGGCGACTAAGAGATATCCACTTGGGGCGGCCAGCAGCTCCTCCTGCAGAACAATTCTACCACCGAACTGGGTTCCCCAACCCACTTGCCCAGCGCGGGGAATAATCCGCATTTTTATCCCTGATAAAAGCCAATAAGGCCTCCTCCTGATAAGTCAGGAGGAGGCCTGCGTCCAGCAGTGGACCAATAGGTATAGGATGTTGAGGTTGAGGCAACAGTTTACTTTCAACCATCACATCGAAGAGGGAGGAGAACCGAGCAATACAGTGCTCACTACCTTCAAAATATTACAATACAATTTGTAACATCACTTATACAAATTGTAACACATTGCCCCGCTCGGCGTTATGACCGTTTTCATCTGATATTGTAAGAATTGATTCTACTACATGCGAATACCCAAAATTGGATCTTGGATTCAGATTCAATCGGATCTCAGACAGTGAGGCAGTATTGTAACGTATTAGTTCCAACCTACGTTCCACCCAAATCTTGGATTCGTACATTAAGCCGGGTACTGACCGGTGTTTCGGGGCGTAATGTGGCGCAGCGAGCAACGAGACGGATTCTAACACAGCGTTGTGCTAAAATACGTCTTGTTGCTAATTGCGAGTGCAACTGAGTTCTTTCCCCGTACTGACTGCACGAACGCTCGCTGTGTAACACGTTACATAACGCCAGTCAGTACCCACCGTTACAGACGAACGCTCCTGGTACAACCTTTACACTGAGGCGTAATTTTTTGTGAGTCGCGTAAGTCACTTCATAGAAAAGTCCTGTTCGTACCTCACGATGAGTTGTCGTGAGGCATTTGTCTTGATAGTATGCATTTTACGATTTTTACGCGACTCCTTACGTGTGAGCCTTACATTTAGATATGAATCTCAAAGTAAAATGATATTTATTCCCAGGTGATTGAGACGCAGCGCATGAGCCAGCGTCCCAACGGTATTCTGTGGCACCTGCTATCCGCCCGTCGCATCGGAATGATGCCCATTCTAGGGCAGCTTAGGGATATTGAAATGCTGTGAGTGTTGTTTAGCTTCTATGGGCACTAACATGTAGCGATATCAGTGAAGCAGTGGGCGACAAACTTTTTTCACATAACACAAGCTCTGATTACTTTGGGGCCAAGGGATGCTATGTGAAATCGTCTTGTATAAAATAAAAAAACATAGAGTAAAAAATCTAGGCCTGATAGAGGAATGTTATGGACGATCTTGGTTCACGAATATCTCGATTTGATGGACTTGGTTAAATTTACCCAATATAAATTCCTTGCATTATGTTTCCCAAATAGCGCTATTTCTTTCTCCAGTGACCTTGATTATTTTATCCCCAGCGCTGGTCGAGTATGCACTCTCAAAGAAGTGGACACTGATATTGAGGAGCGCGGGGGGTCGCAGCGCGCCGGCCGACGCACGCGGCGGCGCACGCGCTCGCACAAGAGTCAGAGCGAAGGAGAGGTTAGTACTACAAGTTAAAGGTGTCAATTCAGATGTTGCCAAATCTAAACTACTTAGACAGCACTAAAGTGATGCCATCGTTTTTATTTCGATCGTTATGACAATGACGGCAACATTTTTAGTGCTGTCTGTCATATTGTTTTAGTTTAGTTTTGCCGACTTCTGAATTGATACCAATATCTAATGATACTAATGTATAAGGGTAGACCTCGATAGGGTGAAGTGTATATTTATTTATTTATTGAAGAAACAAAATCCACAGCCCTTAAGAACTAAAAATTTACAAGCTTATTCGCAAAACATACGGCCAATAACGGATTTACTTTTTAATAATTTAATACATATTAGTGTCTTTACGTATCGAGGTCTATCGAGAAGGGAAGCAAAGCGACAACTGATTGGTGGCCGATATAGTCCGCGTCGCGAGGCGTCAGTGGTTGCCGTGTGACCTGCACTAGCATTGGGATGGCGCAAACTGTTGCGGATGATCATGATGATAGAATGGCCACTGCTCACCCTTCAGCAGTTTGAGCTTCCTCATCCCGATATCCCTTCATCAGCATCAACCTATATTAGTCCTTTGCTGGACATAGGCCTCCTCTAATGAGCGCCATAGCGCCCTGTCTTCAGCTTGCCTTATCACAGTCAAATTGAGGATTTGCTGTTTATTTCTTATTTAGATATAAGTTATTATTTATGTAAACTTCTAGTACAATAAAGTGTTAATTCAGTCTTATTAATACATGTTCATTTGTCCTATCAGTAAGCGGCAAAGCTAATTACATTTTATATCCACCAGGGCAACACAACAGAAGGCGAGGATGGTAAACCCAAGCCGCGCCGCCAGCAGCGCCGCCGAAACAGCCACAAGTCGGCCAGCAAAGCGGACAAGGACGGCGACGGCGAAGGCAAGGAGAAGAAAACTGAGAAGAGGAGAAACAAGCGCCCGAGACCTGTTATTGAGTTCTCTGTCAAGGTAAAATAGACCTTTATACTACACCTGCTCGGAAAGTGACAAACTTGAGCTAGAAAGTAAGTTATTGCAGGCGTACTATAATGCGGGTCGAAAAACTCTTTTCCGGGAGAGAGTAATGTATGGAAATCCATTTCCAACGTGTTTTTTTTTTATTTTCTAAATTTCAGCCCTTAGCTATGGTTATTTTCATTATAGGTATTAAACTACAAAAAGATTTTACTTTGAGTCCGCCGTTTGATATCAACCTCTTCCCTTCTCGGAACAGTAATTCAAAAAAGAACCAAGTGCTTGAGGCATTCGCGGGAATTTCTTCGAAATTTACATTTGAGTTAGGTAATTTTATTAATTCTACAGAATGTCGTGGAGTAATAGTGATAGTTTTCCGACACCGCCACTAATAAAAGAAACTGCTCAAGCAGTGATTGAGAACCTATTACCCGAGAATCCAGAAATAAATACAACAAGACTTATGATGATTTCGTGGATTGGAAAAACGAGAAGAGACTTCTTTTTCGGAAAATGTTTTATTTTCCTCGTAGGTGTAGTATAAAGCACTATGTATCACTCAGGAGTAAGTGCGATTTTTACCTCGTGTGTTTTAAGGCCCGAGGCGCACACACTCGATAGGAATCAGCCACTTTGTAACCTCGGTGAACAATGTACTATTATAAAAAAAATTGTATGTAACTAGTTTTTGTCCGCTATTCCTAAAAACATCGTTCGTTACCTGAGTGTTATAGGACTTCCACAAAACATATTTATAACGATGCAGAAAGCTGCAATACTCAATACCTGTAGAACAGTCCAAAAATTCTTGCAGGACGACCAAACTACAACACAACAACTAAGTAAACAGTGATACTCACTTGGCTTAGGTCCGTGAACTTCACGGATAACCGGAACGTTCCGAGAAAACCAGATTTGTAAAAAAAACCACACAGTATCATCTAGCACCAAGTTATTATCTCGATCGTTGCCTTGATGCGGCCAGTCCTAACACGCCTAGCTTTCATCGAAGCAAACTTCCATCCAAGCTTCGTAGCTTGGATGGATGTTTGCTTCGACAGCTTTCTCGACAGTTTGCTGGCTTGCAGCCGAGGCCTTATAGAGAACAATAACAGTATTGAGTTAGAAGGGAAGGAAAAAAAAAATAGTAGAAACAAACGCTCATGACCTGTTATTAAGTTCTCTGTCAAGATAGATAGATAGATAGATAATTCTTTATTGTACCACACAAAGAAAGAAAACAATACAGAAATAGATGCTAAGAGTAGACGAAGTACAAAGGCGGCCTTATCGCTATGAGCGATCTCTTCCAGGCAACCTTGGGATGGACTGGACATGTAAGAACAAAATAGACGGTGGGACTCAAAGAATAAAATAAAAACAATAGTAGTTAAACTACATACTATAATAGAAAGATTGAAAACAACGTTGAAATTATAACGTTGCTAACTAGTGTCCGGCTTCGCACGCGTTTTTCAAGATGAATGGCTTAAGTCTTCCCCGTGAATCCATCCACCTCGGTCTCGGACGACTTTACAAGCTTTGTTCGGAGTTGGGGCGTCTAATTTTAAAACTGATGCAATATTTATTACACAGGTCTCAAACATCAGCCCCAACACCAGAGTGCGCGATTTGAAGCAGGCGTTATCGGAACGCGGTGTCAAGCCTCAGATTATGGTTTGGAAGGTATGACTATGAACATATTCTTTCAAAAATTACGCATTATTTAACCCTTTCATTGCCAACGATACACACGGACAACTTCCTTCTGCAGCTGGGCTCGTACCTTCGGATCGCATCGCAGTGGCATAACAGTGAATGCGTTAAAGATCTGCCTGTGAAGCTGAAGGTTTTGGGTTCGAATACCGCCACGGGACAAATGTATAATCTGCAGCTATTTGCATCGGGGTCTGGGTGTATTATGTAAATCTGCTATACTTAACACAAGCTCTGCTGACTTTGGAGCCAGACGAAGCTGTGTGAAAATGTCCAGTATTATTTATGATTCCTCTGTGAAAGAACAAGTCCCATGTGTAATGCCCATAATGAGTGTGTGGCGCACCTAAGCGCTGCTCGATATCCAATGATCAACTTAGTTCGCTAGATTAGAACTAGATGTCCCCACTAGAAAGATGAAAAGGCGCGTTCCCGCATTTGGACGAATGTTGCATCATCATTAATCTTAAACCTTAAAATCTGAAGCTATCTGTCAGTCGTTCGCCTCATCTGCAAGTGGGAAGGTCCTTTAAGCCGCCTATTACATTATCCTGACTTATTGTGTCGGCTACCGCTAGTAGTTGGTACCTACAAGTGTAATGATTGAATCTAAATTGTATTTTGTTTTCCCAGGGATTCCGTGGATTCTGCTATCTACACTTCTTAAAACCTAGCCCCTTGAAAGTAAGTTTTGATTACATTTAAGAATAAGAATAAGAAAATCTTTATACAAATAAAGATTTTTTAGCAGAGCAAAGTTACAGTAACGTTAACTTGTAGTAGATATGCATTTACATAGTTTGTTAAAGTTATAATTAATACTAAATTAACACTATTACCATAAAAGATATATAGATACTTAAAAAACGAACTTATAACAACTGCACACTACATATACTTTATGTACATTAATTACTGTGTAATAGTACATTAATGAAACTTAAAGCTACAAAATGGCGTCCAACTCAGCATATGTTGTAATAGCCGTAGGCTACCACAACGCTGGTCTTCCGTCGGAAACATGCTGCGGACGTCACGTACGAGACGAGGCACAACATTAAAAAACATTAAGTACGTCAACATATATAAAATATCTTATAATACCTACGATAGATATTAATTCTTCTTAACCTTTTTTATACACTGGGACAATTTTCCGAGAGGCAGCTAGAGGAGTATACATAAATACCTCTTTTAAACCGACTTAAGAGAGGTGATGCGGTCTTAGTGATTTCGTAGATCCGAAACAAATATATTATCGGATATATCTGGGCCTCACACTCGCTACAGGATTTTGCACTAATTACGAGTCCTGCCTGAGTGACGGTGCGTTGCCCAAGCGGATTGAAAAGTGTGTGAATACGCTTATGTAGGGAGCCAGACATAGAACGAGGCAACGCCCAAGGCTGGTCGCCAAGTCCGGATCCGGCTTAGGGCTATCCTTACCGCACGCTAGAGCTCTGGACAATTCAAATTATCTGCGCCGCGCATTTCCTCTGGCGCGCCTACAGCTCACAAAACCGATGACCGTTCGGACCCTATGGCTCTCGACTGGAGACTAGAAAGCACCGTTATTAGACCCCTCCACAAGGTGGACCGATGACGCATTGTGAAGGTCGCGGGTAATTGCTGGATGCGGGCCGCGCGAGATCGCTCATCGCGGCAATATTTTTGTGAGGCCTACATATGTCCAGCAGTGAGACGTGTTTTGGCTGAAATAAGCCACCGACACTCATATCACTATTTGTCCTTGTTTCCAGGGTGAAGGTGACAACGCATCAGCCATCAGCATCGACTCAGTCCTGAAATCCCTCGCGGAGATGTCGGTGGGAGGCAGCGGCGGCGGCGCAGGTTCTGAGCCGGAGGAGAAGCCGCGCCTGCTAACAGTGGAGATAGCGCCGCCGCGCCTGCCCAAGGGAGAGGAGCCGCGCGCCAATAGTGAGGTATGTATCTCCATAGCTCGCTGATGCTGGGGCCACACTACCAGGAAATGCCGTTAATTATCGCGATGTTGGACGTTGAACGTTGGTGTGGCCACGACTTCTCGCGATAATTTTACAACGGTAATCACATTGTCGTTACACGTTAGGCGACAGTTCGAGTGGCGGTATCAAAGAGACATCGCGAGAATTATTGCGTTGAAGCGGCCACACTATCTTTGTGTTAGTATGCATCGTGAGCGCGACAGGATCGCACGTGTGTTTTTATGATGGAAGACAATAATATCATGGAGTGAACAAACGAAAAAGTTATCGTGTTTTTTGAAACTCTGCAAACAGAGATGTTTATGTAATTATTTCCTTCATTCGGTAATGATAAAATATGTTCATATAATAAAAATTTACACTCATGAAATACAGTGAAACAGCGTTAACGTCCATATTGCTTGAAAGTTAAGGAAGGAACGTTGACCGTTCAAGTGTGGCCACTCCATCTATAGCGTTAATTCCCGCGTTAGTTACCGCGAGATTTATTGCGATGATGGGCATTGCCTTTTCCCGGTAGTGTGGTGTGGCCCCAGCATGAGCGACTATCAACATTATGAATAAGCAAGTTAACTACGAGCACACTATACGAGCCTTGTTTGTGTGTGAAGAATAGCAACGTTTCATCCCTTATTAAGTTACTTTAGGGCGAGTGTAGTCCGAGTTCCGCTTCCCTGCGTGTACTGCGCTGGAGAGCTTGCTGCGCACGAGTATCGGGTGCAGGGGGGGAGCTGGAGGGGGGCGCGCTACTTGGATACCGAGACGACGACGACATGAATGCCAAATAGTTCATAAAAATACTAAGTTAGCAGCAATGTCAATAGCTGACGCTATTTTTTTGCTTGGGTCGAACTAGCGCTGCAGTTGCGATGTAGTGAACTAAAATTTCAAAGAACCGGCGGTTAGGCGGAAGTTAGTTCGAATGAAAGGGCTGACCCTTTCATTCGAACTAGCTTTCAGTCAACCAAATCGTTGATCGTTCTACAATCAGCTTAGGCATTTAACTGAATGGGGTAGTTTTGTAAACTGTTTTTAACAAAACAGGCTTATTCAACGATCTGGCGTATACCGCAGAGAACCAAAGTTATCGACTGCTCAAAGAATTAGCAAGCTGAAGTGGAAGTGGGAAGCCACATATTCCGTAGAACCGACAACCGCTGGTAAATTGTGTTTTTTAGTAGAGACTGCGGCTTAGCAAAGGTTGCCTATACACTAGCCAATCTCGTTGTAGAATGTTTGTAAACAAACCGCCCATACATAACCTAAAATTCACTCTGTTGCCGCGTCTTTCTATGGGGAATTTACATTACTTATCGGTTTAAGATCCTTCCTTCAATAAATATTACCTACAATACATCTGAAACCCGACGCCAAGCAAAGCAAGTTTTAGTTCTTTGTCCTCTGATTCTACATCGAGCTTGGCTAGTTTATAGTTTCAGTCGCTGTCCGGCCAGTTGGGATGACCTGCGAATTACTGCTGGCTGATGCTGGACGCAGCAAGCCTACCTGTGGACTAGCAAAGACTGATGATGATAACTACTACGACTACCTGTCTTTTCTGACAATACAGCGTAACGTTTATTTTCCAGGCGCCCTTAGTACCGGTGGAACACTGATTCAGAAGCGAACGTTGCATAAAAACTATACTAAAACGAATTATAACTACACGCATACGAAATCGCTTGGTTGCACACGTCGCCTGTCGCATTCCGACACTTATATGTATAGGTTTTAAGGTAGATTTTTGTTCGCGCCGGCCTTTGTATAAGCTATGCATGTGTGTGGTATTACTATTAATATTATAGATAAATAAAATTAATATCAAAAAGATTTTCTGATATCCATGAAAACCTTTGATAAGCTTTTTGGTATTCATCAATTCGTATAAGCTTCTGCAGATCTTTAAATTCATCAGATAATCAATTTAAACGCGATTGGTTTTTCTTTGATGCACTTGACTGCATTTTATAACGCTATTTTGATAACTCTATGCTTTTTAACATCGTTCTACTCGCTGGATCTAGTGCATAGATCGGTTTAATTGAGAAGTTGAACTTATATATGAGTTATCCAAACTTAGTAGTGTCTAGCTTTCTACACAATTCTTTTTTTACATAAACTTTAGTCTATTCATGGTTGTTTTTATTATGATATAGTTTTAGTTATACCATTCATATGCACTTTTAACCGTTATAGAAGCGTAAGTCTCGATTTAAGTTTGTTGTCGAATGAAAGTTCGCTTTATGGTTTTGTTCTGATCGTTCGGACGGGCCGGCGCTTGATGCTGTGTTTACACTGTGCGAGTAGCTTGGTAGAGTAATTTTGTAAGTAATTTTGGTAGAGCAATAAGCTAAGCAAGTTGTATTTTTACCCTCATTATAACCTCTCGCTACTTTAAGCAAGTATTAAGCCCCTCCCCCGCTACCGCCAATGCTAGGCCTACGCCTAGCTCGGGAATTGTTGTCTAGGGTAGAATAGAGAAAAATTACCTCACTTTGTCATCGAATACGTAAATTATTTGAAATTAATTCCTTCAACTTCAATAATGAACGCAATGTATGACGATGCGATGTCATTATTGTCTATTCTACCCTAGAGAACAATCCCCGTGCTTGGCCTACAGGTCGCGTCTGCTTGTAAGAGGCTTAAGTGGTTGTTTGTTTTCTCCTGGAATCATCGCCATTGCTTAAAGTAGAGAGGTTTATAAGTAAATGGTATAGTCTGTTAACCTTGTTGCGATTAAGAGGTGTAAATTATTGTGTTTTTAAATGTATAGTAATATTTAGATTGGCACAAGAGCTTCCGTAGTGTTTTGTCATAAAGAAGGATGTCACTATCTTCTCGAAATCAAAGAATATTTTGTATTTCCAGTAATATAGTGGACTTACTAAAATACTTGTCCAGTGTGAACACAACTTTAACTGAGCCGTTTTACGAATCTTTGTGAATGTTTAGTTTTTCTCTAGTCTAAAGTTAGTTTTTAATAATATAACACCTACTTTTAATCCTAGTACCATATTTTCGTCTTACGCGGAACATTATTGCGTTCTTCCATTAATTATTGTAACGAAAGAAGCTATTTGTAAGGACTTCCGAAAGACACGGTAGAAAAAGATAAGTCTTAGATTTACTTCAAATAAAACTATTCTCTTATTCTTATAAGATTGTGTCACGATTCATCCGTAAAGAGTTATGTTCCCTTTTAAACCAAAAAGGGTCTTACTAACCTACAAATTAGAACTAACTTTTTGCTAATATACATATTTATTAGATATTCGTTCTGATAATATAAAAAAAAAGTTGTTGAATTTAAACATTTATCCCTTATTCATAATGGTCCGCTAACTTAAAACAGTTGCTAAGCAGCGTTATTTCTCACTCTAACTTATGTCAATACAAGAAGACAGAGTGAGAGATAGCAATGCTCTATGTTAGCAGATTATTATGGATACTGGGGTAAGAGTGTGACTCTTTGGTTATCGCCTCCAACGGAAGGACCTTTAGCATATATTTAGAATAGAAATAAACTACTAAACTGTTATATTATATAATTTTAAGGTGCTTGCGAAAACGGAGTCCCAAAGTCATAAATTATTTAGATGGATTTGATTAGCGATAAGATATTTTAATTTATATTTAACTAAAAAAATATTTGGGTCTTCGTTTGTCTTGTGGTATGTTTGTGCCAACTTTTATTAATATACAGTTATTGTTTTTATAAAACAAGTCTATATGATCTGTGAACGTGAGCCAATTCAGTGTGTAACATATCCAGAAGTTGAAACTAGACCGTCTATGTTACGTCAAAGTTACTTTTTCAGTATTAGGTTATTTTATAATGTAAGACTCGAAAAGTAATATATTCTTGACAGTATAAGATAATATTTAATTATATAAACGATGTTTACATCGTATAACATTGGTCTCTTAGTGTGTAAAGAATTATATAAAGATGAATATTTTTTGAAATTTTTAGTTTAAATGTTGCATACTATGAACTTTACTTTGAAAGTAGTATTGGAACGTATTTAAGTTACTAATTTGATGAACTCGTTAATGGAATTTGGCTGATTCGTTTGATCACAGGGACATTGCTTAGCTGTAAGTTACGTCATATCCTCAATAGCTTGCTAAGTAACAAGCTAAACATAAAATAACTAAATTATTTTTTTAAGCCATGAACTACAAATGCGTTAAGCATTTATGTTCGCGCCTGTAAAAAGGTAAACTTGCGTACAGATTTTATTTATGCTTGATTTGTTATTGTTATTCTTCAGTTATTTTAATGCACTATTATTATATATAGTTTGTTAACGGATGTTCATTTGTAAGAGGTAGGCTGGATGTCTTTGTTTTGTACTTTTTTTTTAAATAAATTTATTAAACACTTGTTTTTTTTTGTTATTCTGTTAACTTCTACGAATAAGAATACGTCACACGTAAACCTAAACGAATGTTATGGAAACTGAAAGTTGTGATTGTAATTGTCTTTCATTGTAGGTTGAGGGTAAAATTAAATTCTATACTTTTTTAGTTTTGCTGTTTTATTGTAAGCCCCCATAATTTTATAGAATATCTGAAGTCAAAAGAAGGTGCGTCATAGGTAGGTATTTGTACGTTTATGTGAGTTTAAAGATCAATGGTTGCTTTAAAAGTGGTTATTAGTGAGATAAATAATTGTGGTAGAGTTATTTTTTTCTGGTTTTTTCCAGACAAGTTAAAGAAAACGCCGAAAAAAAAAATTACTGGAATGCAAATCAAGGTCATAGTTCTATATCAGAGCCGATTTCTATACTGACGTGTGAAAAAACGCATAAATCATCCAATTAAGTTGTACTAGATTTAATCACACAATGTATAACATTTACTAGCTATCAGATTCTGCACGCCTCTGTCCCTATATAATGGCGTACGAATTATTATAATTTATTATTAACAGCATGTTATTCTTGCTGCTGTGTTTGTTGCCTTTATGCAACTGTCAGGCGCCACCGGTAAGTTTGTTCTATTCTATTTACTCTATTTTCGTAATCTATATGTATAAAAGAAAGTCGTGTTAGTTACACTATTTATAACTCAAGAACGGCTGAACGGATCTCGGTGAAATTTGGCAGCGAGGTAGATGGTATCACGGGGCTGGACATAGGCTACGTTTTATTCCGGAAAAAAGCGTGCGAAGCCGCGGGCTGCAGCTAGTATATATATATATAATATATATAAAAGAAAGTCTTGTTAGTTACACTATTTATAACACAAGAACGACTGAACGGATCTCGGTGAAATTTGGCAGCGAGGTAGATGGTATCCCGGGGCTGGACATAGGCTACCTTTTATTCCGGAAAAAAGCGTGCGAAGCCGCGGGCTGCAGCTAGTTAAGGTATAAAATAAATAACCCGGCTCTTGTCGGTGTAATAATGCAATTTCCTCTACTTTTCTCTCCAATGCAATGTCTTTTACTTCTTTATACTACATGACAGTGACTTTCTCCTTTAACTGACTTATATATCTAATTCTTGGTCTTCCTCCTAGTATAAGTATTATTTAAAGTCAACACACTCGTAATCCTAAGTCAGCAAATAGTTATCGCTCGTCAGGCGAAAGAGCTCTCGGCCGCACCCGCGCACAGCCTAGCCTGGGTTAAGTGACGACACATGAGACGAATAATTGCTTTCAAATATATACTCTAAAATAATTTACGACTACACATATGTATTTACCTTCCTTTATTATATTTATTTCTGTTTTCCTATATAATATAATTATTAGTACCATTATTAACCAAGACTTACCACATATTTAATATTGTTTTTGTTATATAAAGTAAGCTTGTCACCGACTAGACGTCCGTAACCCCAACGTCCCCAGCACAAGGTTTTTTGGCTGAAAAACAGCGCTGAGCGGCAACCGCTCAGCGCACGCTGAGCTGCTAACACCTATTTCGGTACAGGGTCATGGGGGCAAAACTCGATCTGACTGATCTGACCAATTGTGTAATTTAGTATAAACCTCCGTGTTTTTATTTAGTTTTGCATGATATCTAATCGTATTTGTGTGTGTGTCAAAATAAATGCTGTTCTATTCTAACGGGTATTTATCGCGTTACCTAACCAAGAGTTTCAAATAATGCTGCCCCCACTTCGCAGAGGCGGTAGCTCCAGTCATCCCGTGACCATGACAGCGTGTAAACCTGTTGAAATAGATGTATAAGTATAAGAACCTTCGGGAAAACATCCTTTAAAACCGCTATCCTAACCCTCGGTGACCCGAGGGGAGTAGATTTAAAAACAGCGTGCATGATGTTCCTTGCATGCAGCACAAAGCTGAATCTACCCTTTGCCTATCATTAGGAACTCTTTTTTTTTTTGTGTAGGTATAATTCTAGTTTAGGTTAAGACGTTATAGGCAATAATTTATTGAAACGTTGGGGAAAAATAAAATCAGTCATTAAAAAAAACATACAGCCGAAAAAAGAAGTACCTACTTTTTTCGATGTCTGGTAAAAAGAGACCATTAGTTTTGCAACAAGCGAATCGACACCATTGTATTTTAATAAAAGGATACTACGTGACGATTCTGCGACAATCAATTGTCATAGAAGCGATTGGTAGGCAGAATTGGGCCCCTGGCCATTTGTTTTTATTATTAGATAATGTACATTTTTACATGTTACCAGCCTGAAGAATATGTCCTTAACTTCGAATCCCCGATCTACGCGTTCGGAGAGGAAAGTTTGGAGTTTGTGGATACGTCTGCGATCGCCGTCGAGAGATACAATGAGAGCACAGCGTTTATGCACGGAAATGTGGTGCTTCTGAAGGGATTGGAAAATCAAGCTATTGTGAGTTTGTTTACCATAAAGCAAAGCCAATAAACGACATTAAATTTTAAAGTGAGCCGACTTTAGACTAAGAACTTGCACCAAACTAGGCGACACAGCCTGGCGGGTTGGTGTGATATTTTAGTGTATGAATTATTGTAGGCAGCCGACAGTGTTATGTTAACTTCTCGGCGAAACAGCCTGGCAGATTGGTGTGACATTTCAGTGGATGAGTACCTATCGTAGGCAGCCGACAATGCTATGTTAACGTCTCGGCGAAACAGCCTGGCGGGTTGGTGTGACATATCAGTGGATGAGTATTGTAGGCAGCTGGCAATGTTATGTTAAGTTCTCGGCGAAACAGTCTGGCAGGTTGGTGTGACATATCAGTGGATGAGTATTGTAGGCAGCTGGCAATGTTATGTTAAGTTCTCGGCGAAACAGTCTGGCAGGTTGGTGTGACATATCAGTGGATGAGTATTGTAGGCAGCTGGCAATGTTATGTTAAGTTCTCGGCGAAACAGTCTGGCAGGTTGGTGTGACATATCAGTGGATGAGTATTGTAGGCAGCTGGCAATGTTATGTAAGTTCTCGGCGAAACAGTCTGGCAGGTTGGTGTGACATATCAGTGGATGAGTATTGTAGGCAGCTGGCAATGTTATGTTAAGTTCTCGGCGAAACAGTCTGGCAGGTTGGTGTGACATATCAGTGGATGAGTATTGTAGGCAGCTGGCAATGTTATGTTAATTTCTCGGCGAAACAGTTTGGCGGGTTGGTGTGACATATCAGTGGATGAGTATTGTAGGCAGCTGGCAATGTTATGTTAAGTTCTCGGCGAAACAGTCTGGCGGGTTGGTGTGACATATCAGTGGATGAGTATTGTAGGCAGCTGGCAATGTTATGTTAAGTTCTCGGCGAAACAGTCTGGCGGGTTGGTGTGACATATCAGTGGATGAGTATTGTAGGCAGCCGACAATGTTATGTTAAGTTCTCGGCGAAACAGTCTGGCGGGTTGGTGTGACATTTCAGTGTATGAACGTAATAGGCAGCCGATATTGTTTTGTCAACTTGTCGGCAGCCTGTCGACTTTGGTATGTAGGCTACTTAGGCTCCCTCCATAGACAATGATGGTGGGTGAGGGTCCGGCTGACGCAGAAGGTGGCGCGTTCAATTCCCGTAGCCGGCACATGTTTGTTTGGTCTACAGATAGGTAAATAGCTTCTGTTTGGGGTCTGAATGTTTTTTAGACTTGTATTTTTTTAATTCTATCTTCAGATAACTAAGGTTGACAAAGGTTTTGACAGTTAGAAAGCATTCCAAACCGCTAATTTTTTCTTCCAAATCTGATCTTTAAAGAGTTGTGTATCTACAGACAGACCTAGTGTCTGAGAGCAAATAGGACTGCGCACAAGCATGGTTGCACTGAGAAAACCGAACATTCTTTACGTACCTATAGTTAGAACAAACTATAGGCAGAATACATTTGTTTATAGAGCGTCTTGTACGTTCAATTCTTTAGTTCATGGAAACAGTGAGGTTGATCTCTTTAACACCAGTACAAGTAAGCTGAAACGCTTACTAAGTGATCAATTTTTTTTTCAAGCATAACCTAACTTTTTTACCTGTTTAACTTATGTGTATGTGTTGATGTTTTTTTTTCTTATTATTTTATTGTTTAGATTATTTTTTAAAAAAGTCGTCAATTTACTTTGTACTTTGTTATTTTTAATTTAACTTGTCTGCGGAAACTTTTAATTAGCCGTCAGCAAACATGCACTGGTCATTCCAGGCATGTTCTATACTTGTAACTGTAATGAATTTTATACCTAGCTGTAAGTTTTCCCAAAATTTTGTAAATAAATAAATAAATAAATAGTAAGTGGTATTTTAGCTACCCCGCGTAATATACGTACTGCGCGAAAACCTATACCTCGCTATGAGTAGCAAATGCCACGTGTAGGTCTGATCAGATCAGGCCTAATGTACTTAAACTTTAAATGCGCACAGTTGCAGATGTGTGTAAAGTTACCTAGCACAGGTTTACATTGAACCTACTTACTTATACACTAGCCAAACTCGATGTAGAATGTTTCTAAACTAACAGCTTATACATAACTTAAAATTCACTCTGTTGCCGCGTCTTTTTATACGCAATTTACATTACTTGTCGATTTGAGGTACTTCCTTCAATAAATATTGCTTACAATTATTCATTATTATTATTTTACTGTTATTTCTGTCGTGGTTTGTTTACCTACAAACATTCTACATTGAGTTTGGCTAGTGTATTTTTTTTTTACTTTCAGATGGAAATAATTCTATTAAAAGAAGCCAATGGCAGATTCGAGGTTGTCTTCTCACACGACATCTGTGACTTTTGCAAGGAGATGGGAAGCGAAGAAAGCGAATATAGGAAGTTTCTGAAGTACTTCGGGTTTCCTTCCGAGTGTCCTTTTGAAGCTGTAAGTATTTTCAACCGTATCAGCACCGGTTGAAAATGAAACGGAATTTCTGAATACCCAATACTACAATTCCTGAATACTTTCTGAATTCAGAAATTCCATTTCAGTCTTAGACACGGGATCTGACACAATGACATATTCGAGCGGAACTCAAATATTTTATCGGGTTTTATATTTTCTGCGATCTACAAGAAATATAAATAGCGGAAAAAGTTTCCCGTAAACTGTAAAACGTTTTCTATAAACACATGTTTTAACAAATTTCGATTTAAACAAATTCGATTATTTATAAACTTTTCTGCACTTTGTGCTCGTGGCTGTCACTTAACCTACTGGTTTTGGCTGAAAACCAGCACCCTATCACAATAGTCCTGCTATTTCTGTTAGAGCACCACGCTGAGCCAAGACCCGTTAGTCATACCTACGTACACACGCTCTGTCTACCTGCCCACAGATGAGCTGCTTAGTACCCACTGTTTACCTGTATTTTGTGTTGTTTTATGTAGACTGTACTCAAGTAGTCTCTCTGTGTTATCTACATAATGTATTTGTTATTGTAAATTTAGTTATAGTTATTGTACGTGCCTAACTTTGTATGTGTGTGCCTTGTATTGTCTAATAAATTATTTAATTTCATTTCATTAAGTGCAATTTTGTGATTTTTGGAACAATTCTAGGTAGGTTCTAATATATTAAAGGCGAAAGTTTGTGCGCTGTGCCGTTGTGAAGATGTTTGGCCGAGACAGCCAAACATACTGAATAACCGCGGACAGAAGCTTGTTAATAATATATATATATATATATATATATATATATATGAACACCATCCTCAACATTTAGTTGATCCAGCAGTGGGCCAATGCATAACTGACTCCACGTTACTACCGTGACTCAGTGACCCAAAGTGGATCTTGGCTTCCGACTCAAGACTTCTCCAGGCAGGCATCTCGGTTCTGAGCTGCCTCTCGCCAGCTAGTAGTGTCTAGTTCGCGGAGATCGGCTCCAACTTCGTCGATCTAGCAATATCTAGGGCGGCCGACTGGTCTACGCTCCAATGGTTTTTCCTCATACGCTTTCTTGACAGCCCGATCTTCCTCCCTTATTTCGACGTGTCCGAGCCAACGGGGGCGAGAGTTCCTTATTAATACTAATAATTCTACCCGTCTCTGTCTGGTACCTTTCACGCCTTAATGGTTGAATGAATCATAATGAAATCGTCAAGGATAAAGATGGTATTCCGAGGAAGGAGATAGGCTGCTTTTTATCACGGAATAACGACTGCGAAACCGCGGGCAGAAGCAAGTTTACTATACAGGGTGGCTTTTTGAGATAGGAGAGTATGGCCAAATCCGAATCGAGTGTTGTGTTTAATCGAGGATAAAACCAATTAAAATACTGGCTTAAAAAGCCATCATGTATAGGTACGGAGAGCAGCATCATAGGGGCATCATAGCCTTATAGGGGTTGTAACCCCTATAAGGCTAGGTATTACTGCAGAGGCCGCGCTTTTGTGATTTTTAAAATCATCTGGCATAGAAAACATTGATGAAATTCTGAAAAAAAAATTATATGCTAGTCAAAGTCGCATTCATACAAGATCTAATGAACTTTACTCGATAGAACAAAATCACAAAGTGACCCCTTTTTGTAATGTTTTTCAATATTATGACTAAACTACTGATACTTATATAAAAAAAATATATTCTCAAGACACTAAATGTTTCTAATTCAATTCGCAGAGTTTGACTATGTTTAAATAGCTTCCAACAAAATGCATGGCCGCGGCGGCTTGGCAGGCGCGATCCGTCGCGCGCTGGCGCTGGCGCAGGAATACCTGGCCTTAACGTTCACACTTCTACCGCTAGAGGGTTACCAGTTGATGATGCTGTCTGTACTTAACCTTTTTGCTAATTCGTAGGACTCACCAAACTCATACAGCTTTCCAACCACACCTCACGTAACTATCATCGTCATCATGCCAATTATCCACTCAAAAGTCTCAAATTAAGCGAACAAACGTTAACATTTTAGTTTTTCGGTGACATGCGCTTAACTGACCTAGCGAAGTATTATGAGCTTTGTAGACGCGACTTTAAACGAAATCAGAGGATTTTTTAATACTGTTTCAAAGAAGTAGCACCGATAACACGCGTTACCCTGTATCTTTGAACCGATCAACTGCATTCTACACTCATTTGAGCATTGATGTAACAAGAGGTTTCTAGCGTAACCATATAAGATGCCTGCGTTTTGTCTTTGTCTTTTAGACGATATTCTATTGCATGACTTGATAACACCAGATAAAAACAACCTAAGCAGAAATTAGTGCTAGTCCAAAATTCCCCACCCCTGTGATGTGAACCCTAGGAGTGGGGGCACAAAGAAGGTCCCGTTTTTAGGGTTCGGTACCCGAAGGGTGAAAACGGAACCAAAAATAACCCTATTGCTAAGCCTCTGTCCGTCCATCCGTCTGTCACAGGGCTGTATCTCATGAACCGTAAGAGGTAGAAGGTTGAAATTTTCAGAGAAGGTGTATTTCTCTTGCCGCTATAACAACAAATATAATATATAAATAATAAACTATAAAAATAAAATAAATATCAAAATTAAAGGGGGCTCCCATACAAAAAACGTGATTGTTTTGCCTTTTTTGCTCTTAATATGTCAAGGCTATGTCTCTTGAACTACAATAGGGATGCATATGAAACTTTAATACCAGGTCCAGGCTTGGCTTGGAAATGATATTTCCCCTAAGCTATGGGGATGGACACGGTGGACACGTAATGAAACCTCTTGGTTCCTGCGCAACCAAAGATCCAGCTGCACCGAGAGAAATATTCAAGCTAAATATTTTGCCGGTGCACCACTGTCTGCAGTAGTAATGCTAGATATGGGTGTAGGAAGGCCTCTACACCATTTGCCACAATTGTCACGGAAGTTGCATAAATAGCATCCCCATGATGGCCAACGACGTTCGACCGTTCGATCGATGATCACATGATGGTACGAAAGCCAGGCTTTCGTATCATCATGTGATCATCGACGTGATCGGCAGACGATGGACTCATATCTAGACAACGATTGGGAATAGGTAAAAGGTGTATAGAGGTAGAACCAAAGTTGAAGATAATTTTATCAGTTTTCATTATGTGGTATAACGAAATTTCCTGACGCATTGTCTACGACGTGTAAGCAAAAAATTAAAAAACGGGACCTTTTTTGTGACCATTCCCACCCCCCTTCGAGCTCACCTCACACGTGTGGGGACTTTTAACATGTTTGTCTCCTAACTAGTCCAAACAAAGTTCCGAAGTCAAACTTTCTAGTTTCGACTTTTACATCCAACCCCTTCTATTGAGCACTCATTGACTGGACTACCATGCCATTTCTTACAAAGGAATTTATAATATTAGTAAGATAGATAACAGCAAGGGATCGGTTGAGACATGTCGCAATGAGGAGCGTAGCATGCCATTAATTCATCATTACGATTAACTTTTGTGCTTTTTACGTATGACCAAAAGCTCGACTAACCAAAAAAATCAAAGCAATGAGACGGGTAATCTTTGACCCATTTCTCTTTACAATAATTCGACCAAAGCATACAATCTCCTTCTTTTTCACAGGGAGCCTATCAGATTAAAGACTTCATTCTGGATACAGATGACTTGGAAATCACCAGCCAAAACGCTGGCCGGTACGAAGCACAGCTTAACATATACGTCCAAACTGGCGAAGACTGCAAAACGGACAGAGAGCAGAAATGCATCCTCAAAATGGACTTAGTTGTAGAGCCTGTGTAATAGCAGAAAAGAGCCACCAGTTGGTAGATATATGTATGTTTTTCTTCGTCCTTACTGATGTCAATTGACGGTTTTGTAAATGACCGTGCTCGAATACTCATTTTAAAGATAGCGGTAATACAATGCTCGTACTCGACCGCATTCACTCTAACGACTTTTGATCAAGAAGAATACCCGATATCTTTAGAGGATTATTGTTATTTTTAAAATGAGTTTTTAACAATGTAGTAAGGATAGTAGTCTATAATTAGCAGTAGTAAAGTTTCGTGTGATGCAAAACGTTTTTTCTATAATTTCCTTCTACTGAATTAGTTTCGTGCTCTGAGCTGCGCCGCCATTTTGTCGTTCCTACCTCTGCTAAACAAAATGAGCCTGTTATTTTATGTTTAGTATTTTTCATATAAAAAAACTCATAAGTACTCAGATAAATCAATTTATTCAATAGATTTTTACAATTTATTCCTGGTCTTCCTCTGGTTCATTTACATTCTCATCCCTACTAGATTCATAGAACACGTCGTCAGCACGCTTTTTCCTCGTACCGTGTTCGCCTGCCTTAACAACTTCTTTCTTAGATTTCTTCGCCATGGCTTCTGCCTTTTCTTTTTCATCTTTGTCGTCTTTTCCTGGTGATTTTACTTTACCCACGCCTTCAGCGCTTTCACTGCTTGCATCCTTTTTGGTATCAGCGGATTTTACCGTTTCTTTCGCAACCTCAGTCGGCGTATCAGGTGCACCCACTCTGTAAAACAAGTTGAACAATGAATTTGAAAATAATCATAATAGGGATTTTAAATTCTTCATTAAACTTTCTTATTTATTGGGACAAAGTTTATCCATCATCATTATCTTGCCCTTTATTGGATTCCGTACCCAAAGAGTGCCAGCGGGACCCTATTACTAAGCCTCCGCTGTCTGTCAGTCCATTCGTCTGTCGGTCTTTTAGCGGGCTGTATCTCATGAACTATAAAAGGTCATACATAGTTGACATTTTTACAGACTGTGTAATTTTCTTGCCGCTTTAACAACAAATAATAAATAATACAATTAAAATTATAGGGTGCATTGGGTAGGATATTTAATTAAAAAATCCTTTTTAAGGGATCTTTTGCAAAATAGTTTTGTACGATGTACGGAAACCACCGTGTGCGAGTTAACTCGTACTTGGCCCGTTTTATTCCCACGTAGGTTCTATGAGATGAAATTAACCCAATTGACTTAAATGATCGGTAAAATCCAGTTAATAGCTCTTGACTCTACATTGTTTTATGAAAAATTTCTTTTTTCTTAGCCTATTCCATCCGTCCCATTGCTGGGCAAATGCCTCCCCTAAATATTTCCACTACGTGCGTTATTGTGTAATATTAGCAAGGTTAAAATCAAAAGTTACTTGGCTCTGAGCGCAGTCTTTTCAACATCCCTGAAAAAAATAGATCAACATCATGCAGGGCCCAATTCTGCTAACCAATCGTTTCACTATGATAATCGCCACGTTGAATCCTTATATAGAAGAAACCAGGTAATTCGAGAACTTGATAGAATGGTTTCAATCTGGATGCTTTGGACGTGCGTCCTTCCCATTTTAGTTTCTTTTATCTAAGGAAAAATACCACAACGAAGGTAGGTATATAGGGTGGCGATTGTGTAACGATACCATTGTCATATTGAAGCGATTAGTATAGCAGAATGAGGCCCCTGGTTGCTTGCAATTCTGGAGGCTTCATCGGCTTAAAACAGCAAACACAAAACGCGAATAATCATACACAGAGAGGATAAAAGAGAAAGTAAGTATAATTTTCAATACAAAATAACTTACTTCGATCTGAGCTCAGGATCAATGTCGCTGAAAAATATTGTTTTCAACATTACTTAAACGTTTTTATTTATGAGATACATTTTATACACTAAACTAAACCTAGATATGCTTTATGCCATGGAGAGACATAGTCTAAAAAGGAAAGGAAATGTCCGTAGAACTTATCTCCAAAATCTTACTTACCTATCCAAGTCTTCTTTAACTGCTTTATCGTCCTTGACGTCTCTGAAAATTTATAATTGTTTAGAACCTGTTATTACGTCATCATTAAGTCGCTGCTGGGTTTTGGCTTCTATTTCAAAGTAATTTATTTAGTAACGAATTACATGGTTGTAGTAACTATTGGAATTCGATGATGCCCGCCGTAGTTTTTAGTAAAACTGTGTCGCAGACACCATCGCCCTCCTCACAGACAGGGTGTTCCATTTCAACATTTTTAAGATAACAATAAACTATTAGACACTTATATTAAATAAACTAATAGATGTCTATGTTTAATTTTATGTATTAGTGTATTATTTTAGTAAGTAGGTATTATGTGTATTAGTTAGTAAAAATAGTTTGAATTAATGTTGTAAGCACCGCCATCCTATATTTTTCTCACCATCGTTTTGGTTGCCTGGAAGAAATCGCTTTAAGCAATGGAACTGGCGGCCTTATGCCAGTTCCATTGCTGTTCCCTATATTATGTTTAATGAGTACTCTCTGTTTTATAAGGTGATGAATAAAGCATTATCTATCTAATTTTAATAATCTATGTTTATAAATATTCAAAGTACAATTTTAATATACATATATATATATATAGGTAAATATTTGTTCGTGTATATGTGAGTAAGGACACCGGTCTCATGAGAGTTCGGCCAACAGGAGCTACGAGGTGAGTGTGTTGTGTATGTATTTATGTGTATGGATGTAAGTAGAGTCTATATGTTTGTGCCTTTCGGCTCGGTCCTACGCTAGTTTGGGTCTTGTCGTTAGGGCGCGTTCCCACTGTGTCGTAACCGTAAATTGTTGTTGGAAGACTATCGTCTCTGGCTGTTCCCATTATACTTTTTATCGTCATTGACGACCGATGTGCCGCGGCGGGCGAAGGTCCGCCTGCGACGCAGGAGGTTGCGGGCTCGATTCCCGCCTTGGAACAAATGTTTGTACGATCTGCAAATATTTGTTCCGGGTGTTCTGGGTATTATCTATGTATAATAAAAAAAAATATCTATTTATGTAATGTATTATATTAAGTTTATTAGTCATCTAAGTATCCATAACACAAGATCTGCTTAACTTGGGGCTAGATGATGCTGTGTGGATTGTCCAGCATTATTTATTTTTTGTGTCGCCGCGATTTTTTTATCTTTGAACGGCTATCGTATCTAGTTGCTCCCATTGCGTCGTGACGATACCTTACGGTTCACGGCAGTCGCCTAACGACACAATATTAATCGTGACGTTTTTATGTACACGTATCGTTTAACGACTGTCGTGCTAGGTGTTCTCATTATGATCTATCGTCATGCGTCACGACAAAAAAATGTCGTGGACGACAGTTAATCGTTTTGTCCTATATGTGAACACCTCTATATATATATATATATATACAAGGTACGATGCCTTAAACTGCACGACTTTCTGTCGTCACGACACAGTGGGAGGAAATGCCCCCTTACGAGTTGTTTAGTAGATAATAAGTAAATTAGACGTATCATATAAGTGCAGTATATTTTGGCAATTACGATTTCATGCCATATTTCAAACAAGATTGTATAATATATTGATTTTTCTTACGAGTCGTCGTCATCTTCACTGAAAATTTGAAATTTGAAATTAATTAATATCGAATTATAATATTTTTTAGGCAGTGTCGTCCCACAGTCCTACTGCAGGGCAAAGATACTTCACCACCAAAGAAAGAAAGAAAGAAAAGAAAGAAAGAATTCTTAGCTACGAATAAAGTATATCTTACTTTATTCGTAGCTAAGAATTCTTTCTTTCTTTCAAAGATTCTTCCACCTTGTGTGGACTAATCCTTATCAAACAAAGTTACCATCGTCTATCTATCTAGCTACTCAATCTGGTGGATATTATACAGGGTGCCTCGTAACATGTGTACTAAGCCGAAAGGGGGTGATTCTGGACCCCAAGGGGGATACACTGGTGAATAATGATTTTTTGAATTAAGAATAACACTTTTTCATCTTTTTCGTACAAATTATATATATTTTTTAAAGCGTATTGGTTTTTTTAAGACCTGGTGCGTGTAAAAGACTAACACGCACTCTTGCATTATTTAACATTGTAAAATAATTCACAAGTGTTTTTGCTTGTTTTTTTCAGCAAAATCAGTGTTTTGTCATGAAATTATTACAAAAAAGCGTGAGGTAAATCTTTTGAAATTTCAAAACAATAATACTAATGTAAGAATACACGTGAAAGAACACGAATATGAAGAAAAAGTCTCTAATTCAGTAAAATGTTCCAAATTCAACAAATCGTAGATCAAAAGTTTATCCCCTCGGGGTCCAGAAACTACCCCTTTCGGCTTAGTACACATGTTTCAAGACACCCTGTATATAGGCCTTCTCTTTAATGTGCCATTCTGCACGCATTCATCTTCGCCTGATAAAAATAAATTCTGAAGAAAATAATAAAAACTTACGCTACGCTTCTCCAGTCAACTGAGTATTCTTCATGGGTGATACCAGTTCTGAAAACTCTGCGGCAATTATCTCTGAAATAGAATGGTTTTATGAAAAGGCTGCCCGCAAATTTGCTCATGTGTATATAATTTGATTGTTTTGAAAAATCTAAAACTCGACTTCGAATCCCTTAACTCTTCACTGTTTTTAAGTTTTGCGGCACAAATACTAATCCATTGAGAACAAAAAAATAATGGGACCACCTCGAGATCATTCGCTATGCAAAAGCGATATAATTTTCAAAATAAGTCCATAACTATTGACGGAGAAATCAAAGAACATAGATATAAAAAAAAATACCTGATAAATGATGAGATAAATACCCTTGAATATTTATTATAATGTGTTCTAATCGCATGAGTTTCAAAACCTAGAGCGTACTCAGAAATAATGAAGCTCATTAACTAAGTAATAAAATAATACAAAATAATTTTAGAATTGGTCTACGGTTACGAGATTAGGCAATACATCCAAATATAAACACTTTGCATAAACTACACTGCAAAACTAAGTATGTTACTGATGTATAGTTTACTATAGTTTCAAAGAAAGCTGATAAAATTTGCTAGAAAACGATTTTTATTTTAAATCTCTAACTGTAGAAGACAGTTTAGAAAAAAAAAATATTTTAAAAGTGTGATACTAAATTTGCAGGCCAGTGTATGATACTGATCATACACTGGCCTGCAAATTTAAGTATTAATTCATATAAATATTTACAACCTTATCTACACTGGTAGATAAGGTTGTAAATATTTATATGAATAGAAATGGGGTTAAAAAAGAAATATATCAGCTAGTGTCCATATAAAAACCTTCATCATCATAAACACTCCTTAATTATCCACTTATATCCTACAGAAAAACCTTATTCAACGTAAAAAGAAAAATATTGGCTAGTGTCAATAGAAAACCCTTACTCGACGTCCTTTTGGATAGCGCAGGATATGAACTGACGGTTTATGAAGACAGACGTGTAAAGGAATGGTCCATGGCAGCTGTGGGACTTAGGGTCGATTTTGCAGGCTGAGATCACTCCGGTCACTCGCTCTTTGTTTTGGTATTTTACTATCAACGGGCCGCCGTGGTCGTTCTGTCGTAACAAATAATATTATGTCGGAGTTAGACAGGAAGTTGTAAAAAACGCAATCCAGGAAGGGATCTGCTGTCAATGTGGCTTAACACGTCATGAACCTGTGCTGTCTTGCTAGTGGGTTTCACTCAATCTAACAAGTAATTAATTTGCAACAACAAAAAACAGCTAAGAACTTGGAACTTACATGGACAATGAAAACTGCTTCTCACAACGTACTAGTAACGCTGACATTTCAGTTCCTTACTATGCTTATAAAGTGAACCACCTGATAAGCCAAAGTTGACGTATGCACGTAAATATATCGCGAGACAATTAAACAAAGACAATCTAACATTTTCAAGATTTTTTATATTCAAGATATAGTTATATACCTCACAGAATCCTCCTTGCAGTGAGGACCGTCTTGCAGTGTAGTCATCAGGGTCTCTCAAATGCCTACCCAGATCAACATTAAACGTTTTTTTAGACACTTTTTCATGTGCAGCTTCGACTTGGCGACGTGATTCGACATCAGTGCAATTTGCGTACTTTTTCTGTAGACATTAAGTTCAAAGTTAGTAAAAATGTTTTTGAAGTTTTATATTCAATAGTTTTGTTCACATAATCATATCAGCGTAGCGGGATACTCGAAATTTTTCTATCAAATTTTACAATTGTGTAAAAGTTCCAATCCGTGGTAGGTACTTACGTCACAAAGTTCACTCAACCGCTTCATAACATCTTTGGTGCAAATCATGTACTGTGTGATGATGGAGCGGAATCTCTGCGCCCACTTCTTCGCACATTGCTCGTTGTCCATCACACAAACCTTCGCTTCTTGCAAGCACTTAGCGTTTTCAGGCCTGTTGCTATCTTTTTGGCGACGGTAGACACCCTGGGAAGAGTTTTTATGGTTAAACGTACGATATTTGCACTCAAAACCCTCAAACCAAATGTAACTTTATAGTTCTAACGGTTAAAAATATTGATATTGTCAAATTCGCAATCTGGATCAACGCACTGTTGGACCTAAAAAATCTCGTCTGATTTGTGCATTGCTGTATCATCGACCTTCCAGAACTCCGCATAATTTTCATAAATAATTCTAATTACCTCTCTGAAGTTGTTTCCACTTCCCCATCCGGCTATGAATCCTTTTGTCCCCGGCTTCTCTAGCTCCCGACTAACATTATTATAGCAGACGAGATCAGTGGCGAATTCGCAGGCCTTTTCAACAACCCCAAATTTGAATGCCTTGTCCACTTTCACGATGGCGATATCGTTTGATGACCATTTAATGCTATCTTGGAAGTCGAACTTGTAGTCTAGAAAGCAATTTGATTACATTGTTCGTTTTTGTTGCAGGTAAATAAATGTTTTTTGTCTTTATCTCTAGTATGTCAGAATTGATTGGATTAGTAAATCTGGACTAAAGTTTTTCAGTCACAAGTTTTTAAGATGACTGTATGCATCATCTTATACTTTGTTCCAACGTGCCTTTGTAGTACTAAAAGCGAGAGGCGCATGTAAAAGCAAAGGTTTGGTGATTGGGAGCAAGCTGAACATGACAATGAATACGAGAAAGTAAATAAATGTTAACTGTTTTAGAGTTGGATTTAGGAAGAAAATTCAATTTTAGCGGAAGATGAACAAGATGACGCTAAAGAAGCGAACTTACTCTTTGGAATACACTTCCACACCACTTTGCGACGATTTTTGCAGACACACTCGTTAGTTTTATAGTCGAAGCTGTCAACGAATTTGGTGGTTCCGGAGACGATGTAGAAATGTTCGGCGTCCTCGACGCAAGCGGCTGACGTCAGCACGTAGAATTGGTCGACTATGACTCCGCCGCAGAGCCAGCCACGGTACTTGTGCGCTTTGGCAGATTCTTTTGTTAGTTGCAAATATACCTAAATCAATAACAATCGACGTAAAATCTGTGCTAGCTGCACTATGCCCATATTTTTATTTATTTGTATTTATTTAGAAACAACATCACTACAGGTTTTTTTAGTCCTAAGGCAATGTTAAATCTAGGTTACATATGTTAATTAATCTAAGCTAAAAATACTATAGGCACTACACATTTATACATTATATACCTTTAGTTTCGAAATTATGTGATACTTCGTATTTGAAAAGAGCTACCGTAACTTCCACTATTACAGTTTTTCCCTTTGCTAAATATCATACGTACACCCTGTCAATCTTATACACTTTTTAGCCTATGTTTTAGAATTAAATTAATTATGAATTTGTCAAACTACGATAACTATGTAATACAGCAAAATAAATAAATAATGTGAATTTAAAAATAAACATAATTTCATAAGATCATACCATGTAAGGTCTGGCACCTGGTCTTACTCTCTTGCTGTACAGAATTCTTCTGGTATCTATTACAGTGGTATTTTCAAATTCCCAACTCTCATCTTCTATTTCATCTACTTCGTTTTCCGTCATGTTTACGTCTTTACTTTTTAGATTTGCTTCTTTAACTGGAGTTGGAGCGACTTCGCTTTTAACAGCTGCGCTTTCAACGACATTGCTTTTGACAATTTCGCTGTTGATAACTTGGGCAATATTGCCAGCGGCTTGTTGTTCTGTAGGATTCGATAGTGCATATCCTACAAACAATATGGTATGTTAAAAAACACAGGATCAATGTTCGATCATCAAAAGCATTGAACATAAAAAACTTACCGAATATAATTAAAAATGTTACTAACGACAAAAAGTTCGTCATTTTACTACAAAAGGAGATCCCAGAAGGATCGTTTCTAATTTAATCACTATCAATATTGACTTTTTATGACTTTATCTCAATTACACGCCCAATTTTATTTTCTGTTATGCTTCAATGTTTTCAATTATAGACATCCGGTGACTGATTTAATTGTAAAAATCAATTATAGATAAAAATTAATATTTAAATGAAATTTCAATTAATATTGTAATATGCCTATGCCTAGTAGATCTAGTTTACATAGCAACAATGTTATTGCTTGTTGTAACTAAATTAAATAATAATAATAAATAATAATACTGGACAATCCACCCAGCATCGTCTAGCCCCAAGTTAGGCTTGTGTTTTATGGGTACTAGATAACTGATATGCATAATAAATACACTACATACATACTGATATATATATTAAATAGATAGATTAAATTTAATATTATTATGAATAATCAATCTTAGACAAGTGTTCAATTTTAAGTAGGTACCTACCTACCTAATTGTCAAACGTTAGGTTTCTTATGTGCTTATATATTATCACTGATTTTCGCTATTTTTATTTATTTCTTGCTTAAAATGCATATACCGAACATATTATAACGCCACAATAAATTTAAATTGGGCATTGTAATAAAATTGGTATTGTACGTAGTAAATTTGGTAAATTTGCATTTATGCGACTTGAGCCTCCTAAAGCCTCAGTAAAAACCACAATTTTACTTCGAACCATTTATTTAATATCTCATATCATATTCTTAGTTACAAATTAATATATTTTCTCTCTGAATCCTACAACTACAGGTTCGGAAACGTTGGAAGCTGGTAGAATGGCAGATATTTTGCTATTGTTTGCATTGACAGGAGCTACTTCCACTTTAGGCATTTCAGTTGTAGGAGCTGGTTCTTTTACTTTTTCTTCTTTATTTGTCTCCATTTCGTTATTTGCTGGCCTGTGAATTAAAACAAGTAGCATATAAAATTAAGATCAGAAGTTTCAAGGGGAAGTGCCCTATAGGTTTAATTTGATTTGATTGAGTATTTCTCACCGCCTTCAGTAGGTTATTGGCATTATCTTAAATTACGACTTTAATGTCGAACGCATCGTACCTATCACTTGCTCGCTCTATCTCGCTGTTTTAGGTGATTTCAGAGTATAACCATTATAGTTTCAGACGTTAAATTGGTTTAGTTAGTTACCCATCCGGATGATTCTTCCATGATAGGACCGTTTCCACATGCGTCACTCCTGATCTAAATTGCCTTCTGCAGTTAGGTCTGAAATCATTTATTATTATTTATTTATATAAAATATTGTCCGCTTTCTTTACAGGTTTCTATTGCAATAGTGTATATGTATAACTATCAAGTCACATAACAATCTATAGGTACAAATACCTAATCACGATCAACAGTGGACATATTTTCAAAAGAAAAAAAATAAGTAAAATAATTAATTAAATGTTTAAAATAGTTAACTATATCATAAAAAATATACTTTGTCGCGTTGATATTGTATATACAGACAAGACAAGCCATCTAATTGGACTTTTTGTATAACTTTACTAAAACTAAAAACTAAAATATATATATTACTTTGACTATAAGGCTGACTGCACATTAGTTAGTGTAGTTTATTCAACTGATGAGTTCTCACGCAACATGAGAGTCGCTGTTCGGAGGCATATGTACCAGAATAGATATTTGAGCGGCAAGACACCGCTCGACAGCTTACGTGACAGCATCTTAACGGTAGCTTAGCAACTAGTAGCCAAATTTGGCTTTGCAAGCCATATTCGGGCTCACAATAGACAAAAATAAAGCGAGGTTCGCCATTTTTGAATACGAAAGATGACGAATGAACTAGTAGCTAAATGTGCAGTCATCCTTAAGCGGTTCCTTACTGAACGTCCTTGTAAATGGAGCAAGATATGAACTGGCGGTTCTTGTAAATGCTTGTGTAAAGGAAAGGGCCGTAGCATTTGTTCGACCTCTCCTTGACTAGGCACGCTGAGATGATGCCTATTACCATAGCGTTCACGCCAGTGCCGTAGATTAATGGACCACCATGATCGTTCTAGAAAATGAAGGAAACATTAATTAATTTTTTTAATTATTAATTAAATAATTTTATTGTTTTGAAAAAACTAAATAGTCAAATTCCTTAATATTTACACGGTTTTTAGGGTTCCGTACCCGAAAGGTGAAAACGGAACCCTATTACTAAGCCTCCGCTGTCCGTCCATCAGTCCGTCTGTCAGAAGGCTTTATCTCATGAACCGAAATAGGTATAGACAGTTGAAATTTTCAGAGAATGTTTATTTCTCTTGCCGCTACACAACAACACAGAAAATAATATAAATAAAATAAATATCCGAGGTTAAGCAGCGTTGGGCTGGCGGTCAGTACTTGGATAGATGACCGCGTTATTTTGGATTATTGCTTTTATTGCGACTCATAAAAAAAATAATGGAACGAATCTCTTCGTGTGCGAGTCGAGTCGCACTTGGCCGGTTTATTAAGTTTAGTCGGAGAAATATTAATCCCTCGGGAATAAACATTATGGGACCACCTCGGAAAAACGTTCGTTCCACTAGCGAAATAATTTTCAAAATCGGTCCATAGTTGAGAGAAATCTACAAACATACATCTAAAAAGTTAAAAATAAATATACATACAGCCGAACATAGAACTTTTTTTATGAAGTCTGTTAAAAACGCTGAATTAAATATGATAAATTGGCAAAGGCATTATGTTTGCTTGCCAAACTGATGCTATGCTCTGTCCAAATTATCTAAGCTTATACCAAAAAATAATGTTACTCTAAAGTTATTTTCAATATTGTATGTACGAGCTTTCAACGCAGGTAAGTTTTTGTTTCATCTAGAGTCTAGAAGATTATTAAGCTTTTGTAAATATTACCTCACAAAATCCACCATCAGCTGCTCTTCTGCCACCGGTTTCAACAGACTCGTTGTGTAGTGCCGAGTGCAGAAATAAATTGATTGGTATCTTTTCAGTTCTTCTCATATGAGCAACACGACGGGCGTCCTCGTCTTCATCTGAGTAGTTTATATCTTGGCAGTCAACGTACTTTTCCTGTGAAAGTCTTGGTTATTTTAGAATTCGTTTTTATTCATCGCAGCATAAGAGCAGGTTCACATTAGGTCAGGCCGACAGTTTTACCGGAACAACAAATGTATTTATTTATTTATTTATTATTATTTTTTTGACGACTGATGTGGCGCGGTGGGCGAAGGTCCGCCTGCGACACAGAAGGTAGCGGGTTCGATTCCCGCCTTGGGACAAATGTTTGTACGATCTGCAAATATTTGTTCCGGATGTTCTGGGTATTTTCTATATATAATAAAAAATATCTATCTATGTTATGTATTGTATTAAGTTTATCAGTCATCTAGTACCCATAACACAAGCTCTGCTTACTTTGGGGCTAGATGATGCTGTGTGGATTGTCCAGCATTATTTATTTATTTTATTTATGAAACAAAACTCACAGCCTGGAACTGAAAATTCACAAACTTATTCTCAAAACAAACGGCCAAAGAATTTGGCGTGTTTTAAAAAACGATAAACCGACTTCAAATACCGGTTTATATGTATATACCTAATATTCATCTATGTCTTGGACGAACGAAATCACTCCTCCCTTACTTTTCCAGACCGATGGTCTATGTTCACGTGCAAAAAATTTAGATAAACACTGGCGACATCTAGTTATAATTCAAGTCTAGTTTAGTTAGATGACACATGGACTGTTGACGCCCGTTGCCATGGAAACCATTAATTAGGTGATAATGAAATTTTCATATCTTGAAAACAAAGACTAAAATATTGCTTCTAAGTTAAAGTGCATTATTAGCATAGTATGCCAGTTTAACTCTGTTTCGCACGCGTTGTTACTATGGAAAAGTTAAGAGGTTATTTCTATCCCATGGGAAGGAACTGTTTCCCATGTTTTATAGGCTTAAAACCTATGTTTGATTCCAGGCTTAGAGATACATCTATGCTAAATTTCAGCCCGATCCGTTCAGTAGTTTTGGCGTAAAGAAGTAACAAACATCCATCCGAACATCCATACATCTAAGCATCCAAACTTTCGCATTTATAATATTAGTGTGATGTATTGCATAGCGCTGTCCCTGCCAAATTTAATTTAGATCCGTTCAGCCGTTTAGGCGGAAAAGAACGTGCGAAGCCGCGGGCGGCAGCTAGTATTTCAGTTCCGGTAAAACTGTCAGTTCGACCAAATGTGAACCTGCTGTATGGTTTACCCACGATTTGTAGCTGCTTAAGCTCTAGCAATAGTTGTTTCGTAGTTTTAACTCGCTGACTCTGGGCACTGGCCTTGTAGTCAGCGAGTACGGACTCGAAAAAACGAAGATCGATGTTTCTAATACGTTTTCGTTCAAAGCTGATTCTTATGTAAGTAAGTGACTTGATTAGGTTTTGCAAGAAAACGAACCAGAACGAACGAAGTTTGATTTTCGTTTAAAGAGTAGACTGCCTGTTGTTAATTATTATTGAACTACTAGTTTTGTTTTAGCTTAGAACAGTGGAAGGAGAAAAGGGAGGCATTTAACCAGCAGTGGGACAGCAATGGCAAGATAATAATAATACTAGCTTTCGCTCACGGCTTTGCACGCGTTTTTCCGGGATACAACGCGTCCTTATTATGTTATTCCAGGTTTAAATATTAATGTACTTATTAATGTACATATCTGGAGCACAGCATCAGCATTGCCATACAGCGGGGCAATGCAGCCAGCGTCTTGGGGACGCTTCCGACTGGTATTGATATGGATCAGTTGAGCTACCTGTAGATTGTTTGCAGCAGTCTGCAGCTTAATTGTTTCAATTGTAAATACTAGTTCTAATTTGTTTTTATTATTTGATTGTAATTTTCTTTTGTCAATAAAGGCCATTGCAATTTAGTATGTAGGTACTTATGCAAAATTTAACATCCAAACATACAGTATTATTTTGGTAGTGTGATCTCATACATTACAAATCTCCGACATGGTCTGACCAAGATCTTTGCTGCAGATCATGTAGTTGTCGATGATGTTATGGTATTTGGATCCCCACCGCCGTTTGCACCGCTGCTTGGAGATGACTTCCACCTGAGCTTCTAGAAGGTTCTGCTGATTGTCGCTCCGCCTATTGGCCCACTGTAAAAGTGATCATCTTATTGTTCACATGTTCGCCTTACCTCTTGATAAATTAAGCAAAGGACGAAACATAATAAGTTCCTTATAGTAAAAGTTTAAAAATGTATTTATTTCAGCAAAAGACAGGTCATGAGGTGCAGTTTTTTAACTATGTATAAAACGCGATATATATTAACATAGTAGTAGTTCCGTAAAGTAAAAATAAAAAAAGTATTAATTTCAGCAAAAGAGTGCACTTCTTTAACTATGTATAAAACGCGATATATATTAACATAGTAGTAGTTCCGTAAAGTAAAAATAAAAAAAGTATTAATTTCAGCAAAAGAGTGCACTTCTTTAACTATGTATAAATCGAGATAGGTATATTAGGAAATGTCACAATTAAAAATAAAGAGAGCAACTAATTATATAATTTGCATACTGTTATTATTACTTAGGCCCGTATAATGAAAGTTTACTCTCATCAATTTAACCGCTGCTATGTGCTCCTTGACTCTGCAGGCAACAGTGGGCTTCGTTTGGCCTATTTATGAGCTTCCACAGCTGCAGTCGATCTTGTACACCCCTGGTTTCTCAAGTGGGAACGTGTCTTTAGGCGAGCGCAGGTAGTACACTACCTGCGCTCGCCTAAAGACACGTTGATCTTTTTCATCCGCGTGAAAATTGTTTTGATGGAGGATAGAGGATCACAGCAAAGACAAAAAATGAGGGAAGATGTAGTATGTCTTTCAATAAAAATTCACTCGCAGTGCCTTCAGTTATTCCGTGATCATGGATGACATCAACTGTGCAGAGATATTGGAAAGCTCAAAACTCAAATCATGGTAAATATTCTATTGTAAATGACTTCAGTGTTAATAACCATGATGGATTGAAAATATTTATTTTCAAAAGTTTATTATCATGGTGGTTTTAAGTAATTATCGAATTTCACAATAATGAGATTTCTATCGAATGAAAAACTTCAAAAGGAGGTAATTCATTTTGATATGTTGAACAATTGAAGGGTTATGTTCGTGTAACGCTTTTCTATTACATAAACGTCACATAAGCATTCATCTGCGACTGAGCAAGCTGTCAGACAGAATACGGACCTTAGAGTAACCTTTACTAACGTTATCTGTGCCCATAACAAAAATACTGCTTACTTTGGTTGGGGCTTCATAATCATAATAATGAGAGAACTGGGCCCGTGCTCGTAATAGTGAAATTAAAATTTCTGATTCGTTTTCGTGCAAACGCTAATCTTATGCATAAGAGTTGGTTTTGCATGAATATGAATCAGAAACTTCGATTTTCGTTTTCGTCCAGCGTTATTTATTTATTTAATCGTTCTGGTAGTTCTTTCGTTATATCACTATCATGGTCTTTGGTGCACGTTGCGTACGACAACCTGAAGCATCCTCCTCATCAGCACAAGGACATAGGCCTCCCCTTATGAGCGCCATAGCGCCCAGTCTTCAGCTTGCCGCATCCAGAATCTGCCTGCAGTCTTTCGCAAATCGTCATCCCACCTGGCCGGAGTTGAACATGCCCCAAACGAGGGGTAAGCAGTGAACGGAATAACATAGAAGCATACCCAAAAGCAGAGTTTACGTGGTAGGTGACGCTTGTAAACTACGCTGCGAACGAGTTTAATTCGCAAGGTGACTGGCTCTTGCAACTAGAGGGCTTTGTAGAAAATGACGTAGGTACGCGCCTCACAAATCAAATTGCGAAATTTCAACATAACTTAAATATAAAAATTAAAAACAAAAACAATAAAGTTGAGGCATATAAAAAGTGTTTTTATACCTATACTAACGCGACTGGGTTCCTTTTACTTAAAAAACTCGCATTTTGCTGCGAAAATTTCAATTTGCGACATTTTAGCGATTTTACGAAAACAGTCCGAGATTGGGTAGTGTAAAGCAACTGGGCAAAGTACCTTTATTTACTTCATTTGTAGCTAAGAATTAAAACATGTACAGAAACTAATTAAATTACCAAACCCATATAAACTATATTAAAATATTACACACTTATAAAATACCTTAAAGCTACAAAATGGCGTTCGACTCAGCATATGTTGTGATAGCTATAGGTTATAGCTACTACAACGCTGATCTTCCGTCGAAACCATAACGTTACGTCACGTACGCGACTATACAAAGAAAAAATACCTACAATACAAAGCACTGTTGATTATCGTAACCAAATATACGTGTGTAAATGGGTAATAGCTCAATGATAATATTTCTCTATGAGGAAACACAGATTTTCAGCTATCAGTTTCAGGATGACGAGGCAAGGCGAGCCCAGCGACACATGTCTGTCAGTGAATGTACCAACTGCCTACAACCATAATAGAAGTTATATCTACAAAAATAATTTCACACACTACATACAATTATTTACTCTAGGTACCTATTCAACATACATTATATATATTCATTATATTTATTATATTTATATTTGTGTTGACTACTAACGACAATGTAACTTTTAGGATGGGTGAACTCTTCTCTGAGAACACCAATCTCATAAGAGTCTGGGGAACACCAGAGAGTAGGCACCCATAAAGTAGGTAAGATAGATAGATAGATAGATAATGCTTTATTCAGAGAACTTATATATAAAACAGACCATTCAAAGTGAAACACAGTAATGCTGTTTGGCCACCAAGCAGCATTCATTACTGTCGGTAAATTTGACGTGTGATACGTTGCGTACGGACCACAAGAATTTTTTTTATTAAATTTTATTTCAAATAAATGTGCATAAATTTGCTTTTTAGTACAACAAGTAAAATAATTGTGAATAGTGTTATTTTGGATTTATATTTAATTTAAATTGTTCCGTATGAAACGTATCGTTAAAAAGATTAAAGATGTTATGATGTTATGCACGGACCATGGTGTATTTTGCATAATAATATACTTATTTGGAAGTTTTTTTTACAAAACGACCACCTGGAAATGTGCTATTTAGTGCACCAAACAAAAAAGCTGTACCTATCGTTAAATAGTAGATAAACCATGTTTAAGTTGGTCCGTACTAAGCGAGTACGTTTTGTACGGACCATAGTGCATATTGCATCTTTTTGGATTTTTTTAACAGTAAGACTGTCTGAAAGTGTGCTATTAAGTGCACCAAACAAAACAGCCTATACCTTTCGTTAATAAGGACCTATATTTTATACTCACATCACTGTACATTCCAGTGGTTCCCCAACCAGCAATAGTCGCAACCGTACCTGGGTTCTCCATCGTCTGTGATTGGTTGTTGTAGCATATTGGCCTGGGAACGAAATCACAACCTCTGATCCGTCTAGTAAAATCGAAGCCATCTTCAATCTTCACCACAGCGATGTCATTGTTCATCCATCTTATATTATCGTTCTGGTGACCATCGAAAACGAAATCTGGGAAAGAGAAATTAAAGGCTTATTATTAAACAAGCTAATTTTACAAGATTACGCACTAATAAAGTACGAAATGAAGTATTAGTGTACCTACATTTGCTAAATAGCTGTACAGAAAACGAAAGTAACAAATTACCGCAAAACAACAAACGTTTGTTTTGCGGCGTAAACCTTGATAATTTCGTGTCGGGTCTGTGATTGCCTTACTTTTGGGTACACATTTCCAAATTGCTTTTTTGGCTCCATTCTTGATGCAAGGGTTGTTGAATCTGTCATCATCATCCTTATACCTGTTGGAATAAGGACAGTGAGAAGTTATCATATTTTTCATCAGATAACTGCACTGTTAAAAATATTTGTAGGCAAATTTTATTGTGCTGGTGTATGGACCACAGAAATATGCCTAGATCTATCTAGGCACACACATTTTTTAAACTTTTTGCTTCTAAGCAAAAAGTTTAAAAAATGTTAGTACGAACGTAATAAAGTACCTACGCAAAATGTTACACGCTCGGTTTCAATACAACGCCGATTTGTACCGAGTGAGTAACACTCTTTGCATCTAATAATAATAAAGCCTTTTTGTTTCCTTAATAAAATAAAAATATACAAAGTTAATTATTTTGGATTAAATATGAAACTTAATTTGTATTACAATAACATAATATTCGCATATTTAATGGATATTTTTTTAATTAGTTTTACAACAAAATTATTAAGGACCTCTCATCGAGTGAAGGCCTACTCCATTTTACTCCAAGCTTTCCTTTCTTGTGCTTTTTTTAGCCAGTCCATGCCAGCTGATTTGTTTATTTCATCTATCCATCTCTCTTTTGGTCTACCCCTAGTTCTTTTGTTTTGCGGTTCTGTCCATGTTATTATTTTCTTTAATCAACCAATTGGTTAACCAATTGGTGAAATGAAAACCCTCGCAGTAAACCAGCTTCGCATTTATACAGCTGATAGAGGAGAATGGAAGAAAAATGCAGGTTGAGCCGACCCCACCTACCGTGACATAAGGATCGACAGATGATGATGTTAAGTCTAACTTAGGCCCTTTTAATTAAAGCTTGCTCAGTCATAGATCTATGCTTGAGTTTCTATAAACCATAGAAGAACGTTACTCAAGTAGGTATAGATCGATGACTGAGCAAGCTTTCATAATATATTATTGTAAGCTTAATTAATTAGATTGTTATTAATTGTACACAGACATTGCACATTGTTAAGGTAGGAATACATTGACTCACATAGAAATAAAAACACCTGTACCTAAATGTATTTCAAGCAATAAACGATACTTTACTTTACTTTACTTTAAATACCACAGACCAGTTTATATGTATCAAGTCTGTGATAATACGGGCCTTAGATCTCTGCATTTCTCTACTTACTTGTAAGTGCCAGAAACTACATAAAAATGTTCTGCATCCTCGATACAAGCGGCTGATGTTAGTATATATTCTTCATGTATGATGACTCCGCCGCATAGCCACGACTTGTAGTTTGGTGCCTTTTTATTGCTTCGTGGCATTTTGAGGTAAACCTTTCGAAAAAGTAATGAATAATGTACTTAAAAAACTAAAACCTTACTCGGTTCATAAAATAAATCGATTGACATCTCGCTCATCAAAATCGAAGAAGTTTAGCACTTTCAGTGTGTATGACGCACATCAGCATGTGGCGAACATGTGAAAGCAGCAAACAGAGGCTTATGTGGGTTAAACAAAATTGTCTCTTTAAGGGCAGCTACCATAGTTTGAAACTATTTTTTGATTTGGCAGGGACCTTTTTTATTGTATTGAGAGGGTTTTGCTCATACCACTTTTACGGATTTTTATACAAAGAGGCTTGTGTGAATGTGGGTTACACAATATTGTCTCTTTCAGGGCAGCTACCACAGTTCGAAACTATTTATTTCTGCGGCAGCTACTTTTTATTGCATTGCTAATACCACTTTTACGGATTTTTATAAAAATGTTCGTTCAGTGAGCCTGGTAAGTAAGACGAAAAACGTGGTACCACAAATCATGGTAAACCCTCAGTTTATCTCACCATGTATGGCATAGATTCAGTAACCTCGCGGCCGTTTATGATTCTTCTAGTATCATTTTGTTTTAGAGCCCACTCAACTGCATCCATTGGAACTGAAGTCGCCACCCCTCTGGCTCGCACATCTGAATTTTTTAAATATATATATATAAGGTACCTAAATTATCTACTGGTACGTTCTCCATAATCAGATTTTGCCTCTGATTCGACAATGTGAGACCTGTTTCAATACTTAAATGTTTCTAGCTTACCCTTGATATATAAAATTACCGCAAAAACATATAAAATTGTCTTCATAATGCAGCTTCTTAAGTTTTAAGATCGCTTGCATAAATTTTTGATTACATTTAATTAAATTACAAGTCAACATTTAATTTCACGCAACGATAGTACATATTGTGGCATTTTGATAAAAGTTATAGGTTAATTTCGATTTACCGCTTGATCTGAACTCGGAACTTCCTTAGGTAATAAATTATTGAATATCAGAGTTAGTTCAGCAGACTATGCTATTCCAAAAATTCTATATATGCATATCACCGACAAGCTGTACCCGCGACTTTGTTCGCGATTGCCATACCTGCCGACTAATTAGGTATTCACATTTGACCACAGTTTCTCTCATAATAAAAAACGCTGTGCAAAAAAACTTCAAAAGTGACTCATTACACTTTTAATATAAGTACTTTTATTTAGGAACCTAGATTGTCTATTTGTGTATAAATCGTGTAGGGTCTACACGGGATAGCATGCTGCCATGATGTCATCTCCAATCCCATTATTTATCTACACGATTTTTTGCTACGATCAGTGTTAAGAAGTGTCATAAACTGCGAACACACCTACACAGCAAAATATGATCAGTTTCGCTTTTACTCGTGGTTCCGTTCAGCGGTCCAGTTGACTGGACCACCGCAATTCAAAAGCTCAAGCGCAGCGTTTTCACTCACTGGTCGCTGGCCTGATGCACGTAATTGGTGGATCACGTGTGTACAACTTCACACCGCGCCTTACTGTGTTTGTTGTGTACGTAACTGCCTACCGTGTTGACATTTTTTTACAATTTATCTATACATATTGCTTTTTTTAGAGAACCCTAGTGTCTAGATAAACCTAACATAGGATTTAAGACACTACTAACCAAAAACATGTAATCTCTTTGACAATAAACGATATCTATCAAAATTGTTTTTTCGGTAGTAGGTAGAGACAGTTGATTGTAAACCAAAGTAAAAAAAAAATAAATGAAAAAACTTCGGTGGTTTACGGGATAACTAAATTTGTCGGTTTACAGTCAACTGGACCAGCTGAACGGAACCACCAAACACCAAGTTCATGAAGATCGCATGGACCATTTTTACATTTAACTTTGCCTGAAATAGGTAGGTATTGGGTCGCAGGTAGTATACCTATTCTTTTTTTCTTAAGGTGGCTTTCATGTCACTCCGGCCTATTGTGATGTCCGGCCTATAGGCCTATTGTGATCGCCACTTTGTGTTCAGCCTTAAAGCTGCGCCGGCGTTCATAATTCGCCACTAATCCTTGCAGCTGCTAGGAAGTGTAGGATTTTCTTCGGGGTAATGGCTCTTAGTTCGTCTGAGCTGTGCAGGTGCTTGCTCCGGTGGATGCTACGTTTTTGCAACCACACTCTCCTAGCAGATGGAGAGGCGTTTCCTCCGCCTCCTCACAGAATCTGCAGGATTAAAATGTGGCAGGGAGGTAAATTGTATCCCAGGGACAGACATAGGCTTCTTTAAATGCGCGTGCGAAGCCGCGGGCAGCAGCTAGTCTCCTATATGTTAATATGATGGTCATCTGGCGTTGTTGGCATTGTAACGCGAACGCCAACAACGCGGTGAGGACAGAGGACATCCTAAAGATAGGTATTATTATATTGTACACGTAGGGTCTCCAGCGGTCGTTTGGTGTAGCTTACCCTTAGGTTCCCGGTGTAGAAGCTTTGACTGTACGCTTTAAACAGCGTTAGTTTTACTGCTTCTGTACACCGGGAAAACCTACTTATGAGCATATTACCTCTTACCGCTAGAGCCCTACGCTCTCTTTCTATGTCAGCTTTGTCCCTAAGCTCGTCGTGTGTAAAAACAACCCATACAATCTCATATAATATATACATTGTTGTGATGGTTATTTGACGCTACATCGACAACATTTTGGTTTTGTTTTACACACATTTTCTTTCCGCTTTGCTAGTTACCGACTTATCAGCTTCGATCATAATACTGGTAAGCATTAATTTGTTTTGGTTTTATAAACTCCAATAAATTAAGTACGCAGTCTTAGACCACCCTACCCTAAACCTGTCTAACAGTTAACGCCTAACAAACTGTAAAAAAAACTGTACTAGCTGTTACTTACTTTGAAAAATTATTACCCAGCATTACATTCTACTGTATGAAAACATTTACATACTTTGATTCTTAACAATAAAGGTTTAAGTCTTCTTAAATAGTCCTTCTCTAAAGTAAAACACTTTTAAACATGTCTTCTATTTATTTCTCCTAATATTCGGTTGTAGTGGTTTCCCTAGCCTTTTGACTTGTTTCATGCGATGTGGAATTTAATATAATATCTCCATTATATGCTTGATCGATAAGCGATGTTGCTTTGTCCATTGAAGGTTTGGTGTCTGGTACTTTTGCGATTATTTTGACGTTTGGAACTGAAGTTGTTCCAACATTTTCGACATTCTTTGGCGTTGTAGTTTCTCTGGGTTCATACCTGTCGTCATCTTCATCTTTACTTCTTCTACCAGGCAACTCATTTTTAGCAGGTCTGTAATAAGGAACACATTTATACTTTTGACTGGATAAGCAATTTTAACTCTGAGAGCTTTAAAGTTTAGATACGATACTTTTATACGAGTACCTATCGCTTTGTGGATTTCGCTTACCCGTCTGGATGATTGGCCCAACTCATTACTTCTTCTGTATGCGTAACACTTGATCTAAACAGCTTCTCACAATTAGCTCTGTAAAAAGGAAATATATGAACATCCTAAAGAGAGCTACAATAATTATAAGTATGTACTTACCTAAGCTCCATGATTAGTGTATCCAAGGATATTTTAGTCAAATATCGTAAGACTATACCGTTTTCTTCAATTCTTTCAAATATTCTAGAAAAAACTTACGACACGCTCTTATAAATGGCACAGCTGATTAGATTCTTGTTTCTGAAGACGCTCGTATATAAAAACGGCCCATAGCATTGGTTTGTTCGGTCCCTGACCAAGCATGCTGAGATGATTCCTATCACGACTGATTCGGGGCCGGATCCCGAAACCAGAGGTCCTCCGTGATCATTCTGTAATTAATTGACACATTTTGATATTCCAACCGTATGACGATAACTTTAAGATATCTGTGAAAGTCTGTTGACGGAGGCTGATTGCGGCATAACAATGCCCAACGATGGTGTTATGGCAACAATATTTTTGCTAAGCAGCTGATTGAAGGTTATATGGATTCTATTTCAATCATAATACGTATAGCGTCTAACTACTGCCTTAGCTTGAAATTGATGAATGTGGGTTGAGGAGATATATGGTTTGTGCAAATAAGTCTCCTACATACCTCACAAAAGCCACCACTCCCTGGCGTCTGCCTTCTCGTAGATTCGTTATGATAAGCAGAATGAAGCGTTAAAGTCTTAGGATTGATAACTCTTCTCTGTACAAGGGATCTTCTCTGCTCATCTGATTCAGAATCCGTGATATCCGTGCAGTCTACATATTTCTCATTGCAAATCTCGCTCATGTCTGGCTCCAGATCTTTAGAGCAGATCATGTAGTTATCGATGATATTGTGGTATCGCTTGCCCCATCTCTTTTTGCAGCGATTCTTTGATATTATTCTTACTTGAGAATGTAGTAAGTTTTGTTGGCCGGTCGCTGACTATTGAGGAAAAAAATACATATTTATTCAACAAAATTCATCGCAAATATTTTCAAGTGCCAAAGACCTTTTGCAGGATATGGGCATTCCCCAAAGTTTGCCATAATCACCATCATACTGCCGCTTTATAGTCTGGTTGGTGTTCGCAGTATTATTCATAGCAATAGATACTTAGGTAGATGCTTTCCCCTGGCAAACCTAATCCCTCAGTAACCTCATACAATATCCACGGAAGCGTAGGGATACCCTCTATGCTTACCGTCCTGGTGTAACATCATCATCAACCTATCTTAGTCCACTGCTAAACACAGGCCTCCCTTAGTGAGCGCCATAGCGCCCTGTTTTCAGCTTGCCGCATCCAGCACCTGCCTGGTGTAACATACCTGACTATAACTATTAGTAGTCCCCCAACCAGCGATGGATGCGAAACTACCTGGCTCCTCGAGGCGTTGACTTTGATTGTTGAAACAGATCGGCTTAGGGACAAAATCGCAGCCCCTGACTCGCCTAGTGAAGTCAAACTCATCCTCGACTTTCACCACAGCGATGTCGTTATTCATCCATCGAATGTTGTCGTTCTCGTGGCCGTCAAAGACGTAATCTTAAATACCACACAGATATTATAAATGCGAAAGTTTGTATGTTTAGATGTATCGATGTTTATTACCTCTTCACGCCAAAACTACTGAAAAGATTGGGCTGAAATTTTGCATATGTCTAGCTGAAATAAAACATTTGTTACTTTTTATCCTATAAATCAGTTTGCATGTGATAGAAATAACCTTAAAACATTTTTATGAGCAGAAACTAGTTACTAATGACCTTTGCTTGCGCCTATTTCACATAGTACGAGTATATTAATTAATGCTTATCTTGGTCTCTGTAATAAATTCTCATTTTATCTCGGTTCTCTATGCTAAGTTGAAAGTTTTCTGGGAAAATGCAGACTTCCAATATCATACGTCTTTTGCTTGATCATTAGACCGTTGGATAAATTATTTGAATCTTTGCTAAAATGATTGTTTCAGGTATTATAAAGATGGATGTAAAGGTGCATGTTTCCAACTCTGATCACGTAGAACTTACTTCTCGGTATACATTTCCATACAGCTTTCTTGGCACCATTCTTGATACACTGGTTATTATAGCGGTCCTGGTTTTCGTCATGTCTGAAAAATTTGTTGTCGCTTATCATCACATAATTTAACCCATAATATTATAAATCCAAAAGATGCATTTATGGTATTAATTTAGATGGTGAATGGATGGATAGATGTTTGTTTGAAATCATTTTCATCTTGATCGGACTGAAATATTGCATATTATGTGCAACGTTAGATAGAATAAAATATAGGCTACGTTTATTCCATAAATCAGTTCCTATGGGGTAGAAATAACCTTTTAACGTTTCCATAGAACCAAAGCGTGCGACGTTGCGGGCAGAAACTAGTCTATCATATTTTGGTGTAGGTAATCATTGACACCCTCTCAATAATATTGGCAAGGAGATAGATTGTACCTGTGACGAAGGCCATTTTTTATCCAGGAAGAAAGAGTACAAAGCCGCGGAAGCTATGTCACACACATATACACATAGCTATGTAAGCTATGTGTATAATCTTCTTAGTTTCACTCCCTTACCTACCACCTATCTCCTTTCCAAAATAATTCTGAACGTCAAGGTTTTTGTAGTGTAAAAGCTAACAGACAAACAGAGTTATTTAGCTCCGTAGCACATCTCGGGTGGAAAGATAATGATTGCTATTCAGTAAACTCACTTATACGTGCCAGAGACGATATAGAAATTCTTGGCATCCTCTATGCAAGCGGCGGAAGTTAGGATGTAATCTTCGTGGATGATTACTCCCCCACATAACCATCGACGGTAATCTTTATACTTTGGATTGTTTACTGGCAGTTTGAGGTAAACCTGTTAAGAGTTAGCGCAAAATATACCAGTTTTTTTTTCAAATAATCGAAAAGGTCATTATCAAAAACAATTATTGGTTTTAGATAATAACATTATAAAGCAGTTGAAGTTGCATTTCAAATTAAAAAAACAAACAGAAATTAGTTCATCTGTTAGAGAGTTACGTTAATAATAATAACACTGCTGTTTGTGTTGGAGGCAAATTTTATAATAACTAAAATTATTAAAACACTAATTTCATCATCTTTATCTCCCAATCCGCCGGGTACTCCTGAAATTCCTGTCCTTTGTTTTTGCATATCAAGTGACTCTTAATATAATAATTTTAAAATACAACATGCCATGTAGGGTCTTGAATTCTCCGCTTCGGAACCAACAAGAATTCTTCTTGTTCTGTTCAAAAAATGTCTTACTTCACTCCCATTTGTATTTTTTAGTAACGTTTCCACGTTAGGAGGTAATGTTGCCGATATATTTATACCATGGGCTTCTGAAATTACATAGGTATTTTTTAAGACATAGATCTAGCACACACATCCAAAATTTTATCTTTTTATTAATTTTAAGTTACCACAATTCAGAACAAAATGATTAACAAAGAATATTACAATCAAATAATACAAACAAATTAAAGCTTTTTAAACTTCGCGTAAGTTTAAATCAGAACACATAATTTTATACGCATTTTATTTTTTACGTTACATTCACGGGTTTATCTCGTTTGTTTACATATTTTTCTCAACGTTTCAACAGGTTTACACTCTGTCGTGATCACGGCGATAAATAACCGTGAATATTTGTGATAATATAAACAAATTAGAATTAGTATTTACAATTGAAACAAATGAGCTAACTGCAGACTGTTGCAAACAATCTACTAGCTAAACTATGGATCAGTTAAGCTACCTGTAGATCATAGAAAACTGAACACATATGTATACAAAAATAAAAATGGCACAAACACAGAAAAAAAGTGATACAAATTAATAAGATCATAAAAAAATGCCACTAGGCACATCACGGTACACGTGCCTATCGCAGCAGCGTCTAATGTCATGTAATACATATACATAACACAAAGATACATATGCCGTCATTGCAAGAAAATTTTATTGAGCGGCAAGCTGAAGACAGTGTGCAATGGCGCTCATTAGATAGATTATTACTACATCAGGGGAAGCCTATGTCCAGCAGTGGACTAATATAGGTTGATGATGATGGTAATGATGAAGAAAATTGAAATGATGGGTGAAATAACATCCTGGGTAGCGGGACAGCATGCACTCCCTGTCCTACTCAATCTCATTCTCTATCTACTCGACTTATATGGTAATATAAAATGACTTACTTGATACAAAAGATAGAAATAGAAGAAATGTCCAGCATATTGTACATTTCATATTGACGGTGCGGTCATATCAAACGATTTGGCTGAGCGTTTCTAGGATTAATTGGGTTTTCGATTTGATTTTGTGGTTGGTTGATTTTAGTCATTTTATGATATTATATTTCCTGTTCGTTTTTTTTTTCTATAATTCCAATGATTTGATTATGAGAATCAAAGTAGCTTAAGGGTGAACGCTGACTTGGCCGCACCGCACGCGCCACAGTCGCCGTAGTAATCGCTTTTGTTATTGACCTCGCACACCTGTCCGCGCCGCAGTAGGCGCAGTCATACCCGTCGCCGCGGCGCCGCAAGCATCGCACTGGATTTCTTTCATTCAATTTTAATTTTTGCCGGTATGGCCGATCGTTGAATGCGAATGACGTCACCAACACCGCACGCGCCGCAGCGTCCGATGCGGGAGGGCCGGCGTTGGTGACGTCATCAGCTGCGGCTCGGGGAGTTCGGCCGCTTCAGGTACTACTGCGACTGCGGCGCAGGGTAGGTATGCGAATATAAAATATTCGAATATAAAGGTATAATGTATTCGAATGCGGCGACTGCGGCACATGCGGTGCGGCCCAAATCTGCGTTCACCTTATGTAGGTATTTTTATTTATTTTTATTGTCTAGTATACCTACACCTTTCAAATTAATGTTAAATACAGTCCATACTAATATTATAAATTCGAAAGGAACTATGTTTGTTTGTCTGGCTATATGTGTGTGTCTGTTACCTTTTCACGGCTGAACGGATCTTAATGGAATTTGGCAGGGAGGTAAACGGTATTCTGGCGACGGACATAGGCTAATTTTTATCCCGAAAAAGCGTGTGAAGCCGCGGGCAGCAGCTACACAAGAGTGGATTTTCTTTTGCCTCACATGAAAGCAAAAATATTTTTCTTCTTACTTTTTTATAGCATCAGAGTCATCAGAGAGGTAAAAAAGTATGAATAATTAATACGAATATAAAGTGTTGCTTAACAAGTTAACAACACTTAATTAATCATTTAATATTATAATTATCAACCTATATTAGTCCACTGCTGGACAAAGGCCTCCCCTAATGAGCGCCATAGCGCCCTGTCTTCAGCTTCCCGCATCCAGCATCTGCCTGCCTGTCTTTCGTAGGTCGTCATCCCACCTGGCTGGAGAGCGTCCTACACTACGTTTGCCGAGTCGCGATCTCCACTCCAGACCACTTTTACCTCAGCAATTCTCGGTTTTTTGCGAGGGATATGGGCGGCCCACTGCCACTTCAGCTTGCTAATTCTTGTAAATGAAATATCATATTTTATATTAATTCCGACTTAAATTTAGGTTAGCAACTTTGATAAAGATGGGTATATTAATTGACATATATCTCTGTAATTTGTAGTATATCTACAGTATGTAACGAAATACCGTGACCGGCACAAAATTAAATTTTTTCAATTCTCTTAGATAGATAGATAAGAATTTTTATTAAGTTCACACACAAACAGCACAGGAAAACATAACAAACCAACAAAAACAGTATTTAGGTAAGTATACTAAAGTAAAAAAAAAAAAAAAATTATTAAAGCAAAAGAAAAACAACCAAAAATAAACACAATACCTAAAATAGACACCTACCTACCACCAGTGCACAAGCCCTAATAACGATAGACGCCCTAATGCCTCTTGAAATGGACATGGTGTTTAAAGTACAGTCAGCTGTTATATATATGTTGTCAGAATGCGGTACATAAATTATCACAATAACTTAACTCTTCCTATTTTAATCTAACTGAAAACTTGGGAGTGGATACATTTTTTCGCAGCTGACTGTATTTGGCCTTGGGGGAGATGCTCTTATTTTGCAGTTACAAGAAAACAAAATTAAAGTTCATCTTTGATGATGTCTAAAAAACTGGGCGTAGTATATACTACCATTCATTAATACAGTCCATAATTATGTTTGGAAATAAAACGATGTCTTACAAATTATTATTATGCAAACGTTTATTTGTATGATTTTGTTGGCCTTTGGTTTGCGATAACGACGTTCTAGCTCTTTGACTTTGCTATTTTTGCAGGTTCCACTTCGTCCTCTTTGTCTTGCTTTGCTGGTCTGTAACAAAATATTTATTAATCTGAGGGTGGAACAATAAGTATCTATTGTATAATTCGGTGCATATTTATAAGATATAAAAATTAAAAACGACAAAAAATGCATTGGTAACGAACCAATTGCATGCTGTTAGGGCGCGTTCCCACAGTGTTGTGACGACAGAAAGTCGTGCAGTTTAAAGCATCACTTCAACAGCCTATATTGGTCCAGTGCTGGATGCAGGCCTCCCCCTGATAAGCGCCTTAGTGGCTTTTATCTTATGGGGAGTGTATCTCATGCGGGTGGGGGATCGCAGTTTGGTGGTAAATTGTTCTGCAAGGGGTGCTGTTGCCCGCCCCCATTGAATATCCCTTAGTCGCCTCTTACGACACCCGCGGAAAGAGTAAGGTGGTGCAAATTCTAAGGCGGCACCACACAGCACAGCAGTTTAAAGCATCGTGGCTTGTATATTTAAACTGAGGTGTTCACATAGGACGACACGATTAACTGTTATGCACGACTTTTTTTTGTTGGGCTGTTCTCATTATAACGACTATCTATAGTGATTGTTGTTATAATGAGAACAGCTAGCACGACAGTCCTAAAACGTTAAAAAAATACATATTATGTCGTTAATGTAATGTGCCAACGACAATGCGACTGCTGTCAACAGTAAAATGTCGTCACATCCAATGGGAACAAATAGATACGATAGTCGTTCAACGATAAAAAATCGCGACGACACAATGACGACCAAACAGTTGTTATAATGGGAACAGCTAAAGACGATAGTGGTCCAACGATAATTTACGGTTACGACACAGTGGGAACGCGCCCTAATTATCACAAACTTTATTAATATTAAATAAAACTCGAAAATAGACGCGGGCAAAACCTGGGTATTTAGAACTTCTCAATACAGTAGCCAGATAAAGGTAATGTTAACTTCTATCCATACTAATAATCAAAGCGATAAGGCCGCGCTTTGTACTTCCTTGTTTCTCAGCATTTTCTTCTGTATTATATTTTGTGTTTGTGTGGTACAATAAAGAGCTATCTATCTATCTATCTATCTAATTATAAATTTGAAAGTAACTCTGTCTGTCTGTCTGTTACCTTTTTAAGCCTAAATAGCTGAACGGATCTTAATGAAATTGCATGGAGATAGATGATATCCCGAGGACGGACATAGGCTACTTTCTATCTCGGAAAAGAACGTGCAAAGCCGCGGGCAGCAGTTTGTGTTCATATTATAACATAGATAATAATATGTCAACACTTCGGTTTTTGGAGACAATAAAATTTAGAGAGATGGAGATAATAAAATTAGAATCATATGGGTGCTAGATACTTCGGTTTATGAAGGTCTGAAAAGGTCAGGATAGAAACTTTACCCATCGGGGTGAGCGTTCCAATCGAAATTCGTCTCGGTCAGTTGTGTTTTCAAGGTCTGAAGTAGTCTTCTGCAGGTCTCACTGAAAGAAAAAGAAAATAGACAAGATAATATTGGTATCAGTGTTATCAGTGTTATCAGTATTAGTTTGGTATCAGTGTTCAAATTGGGCAGCGCAGGTTTGGTGGTGATTCTCGGGTGAGGCAAGCAGTGGATGTTTTTTGGCTAAAAAGATCATGATGATGGTTGTGACAGTTTCTTTAAAGCCGTCTAAGATCTCGATTCGACTGTATTTTTCAAATGTTGTTTTAAAGAATCAGAACATAGGTCTATAGACTCGTCTTACCGGGTCGGGCTATTTCACAAAAAACCCATCTAATACGGTAATGTAGGCACGTTGGTCAATGATAATAAAAATGTTATACTATATTAATATAAACTACAAAGAAATTCTAAGAAATTTAATAATATCCCATGAAAAAAATTACTTCGACGGGACTATGAAGGAATACCGTCTGAAGACCGTGCGGCTGGGAGTCTAAAGGAAGTCCCACAGTTTTTCGACTCCTACGTCACTTGACTTCGTGGCGCAATTGGCAGCGTATCCCGTACAGAGGGAGGGTTGCCGGTTCATGTTCCGTCGATTTTTTTCGGGATATCTTAGAAATTACCTTGATTGGTAATTTTTATTATTTTTATATAATTTTTATTTTTATGTAAATATTTATAAGAACAAAAACCTATGAAGAATTTGTTCAACCTACTCTGTACATTTCTGGGTTCCAACCCAGAAATGTACAGAGTAGAAGGGGTAGAAATCCCGCCTGCGTCGTAATTTTTTAGGATAAATACCTACATATTACTATTATAAGTAAAAATATAAATTCTTAGAATATTTCTCTATGTAAGTCTATTCTAAAAACCAATAACTTACAGAATAATATAATTTGATTGTTTTGAAAAAAACTAAACTCCAAATCGGTCAATAATTATAAATAAACCGCCAAGTGCCAAGTGCGAGTCGAATCGCACACGAAGGTTTCCGTACCGTAAAACTCAGGCACCTTTTTCAAAGAACATCAAATTTTCACTTGTTCGGAGACCCCTTTAAATTTTCAATTTAGTTTTAATTTTAGGCATTTGTTATTATTACAGTTCAAATGCTACTTAATTAAAGAAAGTTTAATGTGTCTACCTATTGTAGTTCAAAAGATACAGCCTTCACAAATTAAGATCAATAATAGCCAAAAAAATCACGTTTGTTGTATGGGAGCCCACTTTCATTTTGATATTTATTTTATTTTTATTATTTGTTGTTACAGCAGCGGCAAGAAAAATACACATTATCTGAAAATTTCAACTGTCAACCTCTTACGGTTCATGAGATATATTTGCGTGACAGAAGGACGGACGGACAGCGGAGGCTTAGTAATAGGGTTCCGTTTTCACCTTTCGGGTACGGAACCCTAAAAACATACATACCTACAGCCGAACATAGAACCTCCTCCTTTTTTCGAAGTCTGTTAAAAATAGCTTTTTACCCCGATTTCTCCTTATCAATAGCGCAGGACAAGAGATGCCGGTTCTTCCAAACACTAGAGTAGAGGTATGGACCGAAACACTTGTTTGATACCTCGTGAGTCTGACTGGCTGATATTACACCGATCACCATTGCAGTCGTTCCTTGGCCTACCACTAGAGGGCCACCATGGTCATTCTAGAATACAAAGTTTATAAAGTAAAGTAAAATCTAATTAAGAGACAACGTATTTGTACCGTTTTTTATTAACAAGTAAAACTGCCTACAATCAAATAATAAAAACAAATTAGAACTAGTATTTACAATTAAAACAATTAAGCTAACTGCAGACTGTTGCAAACAATCTACAGGTAGCTCAACTGATCCATATCAATACCAGTCGGCGTCCCCAAGACGCTGGCTGCATTGCCCCGCTGTATGGCAATACTGATGCGCTGCGCCTGATACTCATCTGCTCTCGTGTATAAATGAACTGCGGATAATTAAAAAGAAACTTGTACTTAACTAAAGACACTTAATATTTCTAAACAAATTCAAAGAGTTTGATTTGATAAAATTATTTTCTTTATCACTATGTTTAAATTTAAATACCTACAAAACGCACGAGCGCTGCGGTTTGGCAGGTGCGATCAGTCGCGCGCTGGCGGGCGCTGGGCCAAGAATACCTGGCCTTATAACTAACCTCACAGAATCCTCCTATAGTCCCTGTCTTCGTTCGTCTAGTGTCTATTTGCGTCGAAGCGCGAAGGACTGATGGGTTCCGTTCTAAGACGCGCCTGGTCTCTTTCTCTTCTTCATCTTCGATAACTTCGTCGGAGTACAGCAAGCCTTTGCAATTCACTTCGCCCTGTAATATTAAGGTGATAGCATTTATCAAATTTTTTTCGCTGTTCGTATTTTGTTTCTGCTGTTTTTATGCAACTTTTTGGGATTATTCTAGAAAGGCATTCTCTAGTGATTGTAGGTAGCTGGTGCCGGTTTTACATAAGTAACCATGAGAAAAAGCACTGCTCTGCCCAATTAACAGATTTTTATAAGCATGGGGGTGTTGTTTTCATAAAATACCAGATTATCTAAAAGATAATAAAAGCTTGAGGTTGGATTTGATACAACTCAAAAAATAACAACTAACAGGCTAAAGGTTTCTTCGTCGCTTCTTTACTTTAGTTTACATACGAAAGCAACAGACATTTATGTGTAGGTACATTTATTGTATATATGGAAAGAAAGTGTTTTTGATGTTGATTTTGATTATGCATAGACGGCTCAATCTTTGTTTTTATATGTTAACCTCTCCTAGTACTCTGTTCTAGGCAGAACATAAAATAAACAAATGTTCAGCCCGATCCATCCAGTAGTTTCGGCGTTGTCTACGGCCAAACATCCCCAAAACGGCATATTCGCCGGCATCTTTCGCCCTAATATTATTAGTAGGTATGATATCTTAAAATTATAAGGATGGTATAAACCATAGACGTAGAATTTTTCGCTACGCTCAATATGCCTATATTGTAAACATACGTACAGTACAAGGATCCGGTCCTAACGAATCGCGCCCTACCACAAAGAAAAATTACTTGTCTTTTAGATGAGGATGATATCTGTTGACAGTTCAACAAACTTTGTCTATGATATCGACATTTTATTATCTGTGTAATTATAGATCTAGGAGCTCGGACCAATAAATTATTGGTCCGAGTCTAGGGGGGTAGGTTATATATATATATCTGTGTACTTTTACTCTACTCTTCTTACTCTATGGAAATATTTAGTTCCGTTTCCGATATAAACGTGCTCTGGAGAAATGAATTTTATTTTACATTAAACTCACTGTTTTAAAACAAATACCAAAAAGGCCACCGTAACAGTATCAACATATACTTACATTACAAGGCGCTGGCATTAGCTCAGAATCCATCCCATCTTTAGCACAGATCATGGAATTGTCGATGATCCCGTGGTAGCGCTCTGGCCAGCGTTTCCTGCAGTTCTTCTTCGATATAATCTTCACCTCGGTCTCTAGGAGTTCTTTGGAATTTTGAGTTGATCTCAGCATTCCCTGAAAATAAGTAGTTATTTTTAACAATACATTTATAGCCGACATGTTTGACATCTGAAATTAAACGTTGTGAAGATGTAGGTACAACAGAACACAGTGATGATAACACAAGCTCTGCTTAGCTTGGGGTTAGATGATGTTGTGTGAATTATTAAGCATTATTTATCTATTTATGTGAAGCTGTTTGGGTGAAGACAACGCCTAACCTACTGATCGGATCAAGCTGAAAAATCATACAGGCTACTTTTTATCCTGCAAAATACGCGAATAAAACCGCGAGGACTACCTACTCACAACAAAAATAAAATAAATTAAGTCTCTGTTTGTCATATCATAGTACCTAATACAGCTTTTTGTACTTAGGTGTGTATAGGGGAAGTCCCCTAGTGGCGGACAACTAAGGTTACAAACAATAATAAAAAAAGAGTTATGTTAAAAATATATTTATTTATTAATTAAGTACGTCAATGAAGTTTAACATCTAAATAAATTAAAAAAAATGCAACCTTTACATAAACATTAACTGAAAATTAAATCAAACAAGGTAATAAAAAATTGTATCATTGCACACTTGCAATGATACAATTTTTTATCCGGTGCCACTGCACCGGATGGAATCAACTTCAAACTCCCAGCACCCGAAATCTTCAAATAATCATACATCGATCGCATAAGTAGGCGTCTGAATATTCAGGGATATCTGCACAAGATTTGTGAGCCCACTCACGGCAGCTGGAGCATTTTATCACGTTTTTGTCATGATCTTCTAAGCAAACTACGCATGTAGTTCTAATGTCAATTACTGGCTCATTTTCTGTTCTTTCCATGGTTCATTATGGATTTTTTATTATGCAGAGTACTTCTCTGTACGTCATAATAGCACTCTTAGCGCAGCGAAGCTTCTCTCAGTCATTTCTTTAATTTAGACCAAACCTTATCTATTGCTGCAGGTAACCATTTTCGGTCTCAGTTTCCTTTCTTTTTTCTTCTCTTCCATTTCGTGTCGCTCAGTTCTTCTTGTCTCTAAAACAACGTAAAACTTAAAGCATAAAACGTATAAATTAACGAGAATAAACAACTTATTTTTTGTCCGGCGTTAAGGGACGAATTTGTGTCCGGTAACAGGGGACAGTAAATCTCTAAAATTACGTGCCAATCAACAAAAAATATTATAAATATCAAATATATATGGATCACTTAGTATTATAACAATAACTATAATCGCACAAATACAAAACATAGCAATAACACTCACTTAGATCTTATGTTACGCAGCGTATTCCCGCCAAAAGCGCCAAAAAACCTCTCCCACTGCGGCCTCGCGCGTCAGTGGCACACCGCGTCCCGGGGCCGGGTATCGATACGCTCTCCCGCGCCACTTTCCATCGTTTTTAAATCGAATTTGTTGCTACTTTCCGAGATAGTGCGAGTGTCCGAAGCTAGGTGCCGTCCGGCGTTACGGAACTTCCCTACTACTTGAATCATCATCATCATCAACCTATCTTAGTCCACTACTCGACATAAACCTCCCCTAATGAGCCCTGTCTTCAGCTTGCCGCATCCAGCATCTGCCTGCGTCTTTCGCAGATCGCCATCCCACGGCCGGAGGGCGTCCTACACTACGTTTGCCGAGTCGCGGTCTCCACTCGAGAACACGTTTACCCCAGCGGTTCTCAGTTCTTCGCGATGTGTGGTCGGCCCACTGCCACTTCTACTTTCATAGTAAATTATTATTATAAATATATGTAGTAAAGTTATTACACGCTTATGTACCTACACATACTTAACACCATTTTTATCATGTTTCGGTCTGTCCCTTAAAACAAAGTAATTTTCTAGCTTTATGGTCTGTCCGAAGTCCGTGGGCACAGCTAGTAATGCATATGAAGGTTGTCGCACATCAAACGCACAGCGCTACAGCACAGCATAAAAATATGCATTTATTTAAGGGCTTTAACCATCGAGGTAGAATTTAACTGATAACATTTAGATGCATTTCATATTGATGGCATCAGATGACAAACAGCTCGCGGGCCAATCGTTTGAAACTTGTTCCGAAGCCATTTACTGTAAAATGTATATAAAAAAAGATAGTTTAAGCCCATATTTGAGTGGACATTTTTGTGCTGTGCGTTAGTGGCTTTGGATTAATGTGCAGAATACAGAATACCTACAGATTACAGAATTTATTCGTAATACCATTACATGTCGTTCACCTAATAAAAAAAAAATAATTATTAATTATTAATGTGCGCAAAGCTTAATGCCTTACATTCAAATCGCCAAATCTCTCAATAGATCCCCAACCTGCAATCGACGCCATGGTTCCCGCTTTCTCCTTCTCAACGGTAACATTATTGAAGGCTATCTTCTTGGGCAAGTAGTCACAGCCTTTCACCTTTCGCGCGAAGTTGAAGGCATCTTCTGTTTTCACGACGGCGATGTCGTTGGACATCCAGCGAATGTTGTCGAACTCTTCGCCGTCGAAGAAATAACCTGTAATATAGAGGAGGAAATAAGATACTCGTACAATTCCCAACTAATCTATCTATGTTAGCACTTAGCTGTTCATAGTTCGTTTATTAATAACAATGTTACAAGTCACAAAATATAAATTACACAATGTCTCAGGATCTATAATGGACTCATATCTTCAAAATCCAATACATCATCAAAACTAAATATTAGATACATTTTTTTTGTGTAATTACCGATAAATAGTCTTTATTGACAAAGAAAATTACAATTCAATAATAAAAACAAATTAGAACTAGTATTTACAATTGAAACAATTAAGCTAACTGCAGACTGTTGCAAACAATCTACAGGTAGCTCAACTGATCCTTATCAATACTAGTCGGAAGCGTCCCCAAGACGCTGGCTGCATTGCCCCTTAGATACCTTAGATTTTAAATTCATAAATTCATTAATATCATATACAGATGTTCATTCTGTCAGCCACTTCTTCAGCTTAAACTTGAAGGATGTTAAGGATTGTGCGCTGGTGACAGAAGTCGCAATACGGTTGTAGACAGCCGTCCCCATTACGTGCAGCAACTTGGTCTTCGTTAGTCGTCGTGGAAGCGCTCTAGCCGGTGTGAGTGCCTCGTGTTGTATCTGTGACCGCCAAGCCTTGCATATTCGTCCAAGTTCAGTGTGGAATACACAGTTTTAGATTCAGTTTCAGATTAATTTATTAATTGCAATATGTACATAGATAGCTTAAGTTCTAATTATCGCTAAAGTTAGTACATACACCCTGTTGGGTATAGCAATTTGTTATTTTGTCACAGAATACTATTTTAGTATTTATTTCTTTTTTCAGTCACTTTTCATTGTAAGACAGCTAGACAAGGACGTCTAAAGTAGAATAAACAAAAAGCGACATCGAACGCGTAAAATATAGAACATTAATTCTTTCAACTTCAATAATTTACGCAATGCACGACGACGATGCGATGACATTTTTGTCAATTCAACCCTAGACAACAATCGCTTTGCTTGAACTACTCGGTACCTAATTGAAGTAAATACATACGTACTTAGTTAAACGAAATCTTAAAAAAATGCCGCCGTTTATAAAACACACTAGTGTTTTTTATAAACGGCGGCATTTTTTTAAGCTTGTCGCAAACTAGAAAAGAACCGCTGCTGCACAGCACAAAAATGTGCACTCAAATATGAGCTTTAACTCGTAAGATTTAGATGCATTTTATATTAACGGCATCAGAAAACAGACAGCTTGCGGGCCACTTGCTTGAAGCTTGTTAGAAGCCATTTTGTCACTGCAAAATGTATCTAAATGTAACGAGTAACAAGTCCAAATTTGAATGCATATTTTTGTGCTGGGTGGTAGCAGTATTGATTATTGAGCGCAGTGCTTTAGATCCAAAACATTATGGCAACACCCTGTATGTAGGTACTTTTGTCAATCAATCCATGAGCCTTAAATCTTCAAGCAATATTGTAGGTATTGCTTATAACCTTTTGCTGTGTGATGCTGACTAGAATTTGCACCACCCCAACTCTTCCTGCGGGTATTGTAAGAGGCGACTAAGGGATACCCACCGGGGTGGGCAGCAGCGCCCCCCGCAATTCTGCCACCGAACTACGATCCCAACCCGCATGCTCAGCGTGGGGATTATGGGCATTACCCTCCATATCATAACAGCCAATAAAGCGCTTATCAGGGGGAGGCCTGCGTCCAGCAGTCGAACGGGATAGGTAGGCTGTAGATGAATTGCTTCATAAAATAATTCCAAAAAAAGAAAGCTTGTGAAGTTGTGTGTTGAATGTGTATGAAACTTACTTGTTGGTTCGCATTTCCAAACAGCTTTCTTCTTTCCGTATTTAATGCAGTCATTTTCTTCGGTCGGCGGTATCCATCTGCAAATATATTTACCGATTACAATACAATACAATAATTTCTTTACTGAAAAACACATTACATTTACATTGCGTCATCGCTGATGCGCAGGATGTGGCGGCAGCGCCAACACAACAGTCAACAATGACCTGCAGGTCATTTCATTGCAGGAAGGCTGGACACAGCCTCCCTTTTCATGCAGTTCTGGACGAAGGCCCATACTCTCTGTTATTTGATCGATGCTGTAAACTTATATTTTTTGTTATTTTTAGTGTGTTATTTTCAATTTTATTTATTTTATTTGATTTACTCAATTTATTGTAATTTGTTTGTTTCTGTGCATGTTATGTAAATGATTCTCGTTGTATGGACTGTGTATGTAAACTGTTATTTCAGACATAGCGTCTGAAATAAATCTGATTTGATTTGATTTTTTATTTGACTCAGGTACACTTAAATATTACACAAAAAAATCATAAAGCTAATTAAATAATTAATAGGTATATTATCTTATTAGAGTTCGCTACGGCCCCACACTAGGCTCTTGGCCCGTGAGGTAGGCACCAGGGCCGCGATACTCAGAAGATTAATTGTTTTCGTGGGTTTCAGAAGTAATGCATGTTTATGTCTGTTGGATAAAAAATAAGTGAGACTGTGGTATGCAATCTCTGTGAGTGTGGTGTATGCTGTGTGTGGGTGTGTGAGTGCGTGAGAGTTCAGACTGAGAGTGCGTATGTATTTGCGTGTTGCGTGTGTAGGTGAACCACTCACCGACAATCACACACAGGAGTGGTAATTACCGTAGAATCAATTCGATCACACAGAATAACAATATATATTATACAAGATGCCACGTTATTGGTGTAAGCCGAAAGCGGGTTGTATTGCACCCTACCAACTGATCCGCTTGGTTCATTTTCAAAAATACGTTTTAAGATTTCATAGTAAAATAAACTTTACTTATACGCTTAGCAAAATCACAACCCTATCACTAACGCAAACACATTTTGCAAGAAAAGCGACAGGCATTGAGAATGGTCAAGAATCTTACGCCGCCCACCCGCCGGGGCGTGACAGCCAATGACGGCTATGTAAGTATGGGCGGTGACAATTGAAAGGTCAAGAACCTGATGATGAACTGATGAACAACTGATTTAGGGATTTCAATAACATAAAAATGATTTCACAAACAAAAAAGTTCGGATGAAAGTTTCTAGAATAGAATAGAAAAGCATTTATTTCGACACACACTTAAGTAAGTACATAAAAAACATACAAAACTTAATAAAAGAACATGGAGGTTTATACTAAATTAAACAAATGGTGGGCGTCAGATCGGGTTTTACCCCCATGACCCTGTGCCAAAATAGGGATTGCCGCTCAGCGGTGTTTTTCAACCAAAACCTTTGCGTTGGCATTACGGGCTTCTAGTCGGTGACAAGCTTAGTACTTTAATACAACAAAAACAATATTAAATATGTGGTAAGTCTCATTAAATAGAAGTTGAATAGTAAGGCTCACTAAATAGAAGGTAAAACAGAAATAAATGAAACTCAAATGGCTTCCTGTCCGTCTACGCCGAAATTCCCACATCCTTTCTCTTCTTCATAAAATTCTTCATAACCATCTTACTCTCTTCTATTTAAAGGAGCGTTTTGAATTCCTCCACGATTCCCATCCTCATCCTTCCCGTATCCTCCGTTCGTCAGAAAATCTGGTACTGAGTATGGACACCTCACCGAACCAGTTTCTACGACAAATCCTTTTCCATCCAGGCCATTAGGTTGTGGAATGCCCTACCAGAGTCCATTAGAAAAGTGGTATCCTTACCAGTTTTCAAAGTCAAGGAGTTTTTCCTGTTAGAAAAGTGAATATTGGCACTATCTATTCAGGTATCGTCAAGATCACGTGCGCCGTTCCCTAGAACCTCCTTACGCTGGTCCCTACCTAGTCATCGAGAGGCAGCCGAAGTTTTTCACCATCGACGTAAAAGGCAAGAAGACCAACGTTAGTGTTGACCGCATGAAACCAGCGTACATGACGAGAGACGCCCGAGAACCAGCGTATACTACTTCGAAAAACGCTGATGAAACTACACCTACTGCTGTCATCACCCCTGCTGAACCCGTTCCCGCTGCAGAGCCACCCGTCGAAGAGAAAAGGACCCGCAGCGGCAGAAGAGTCCGGTTTCCAGATTTTTATCGACCGTAGTCACGGTCTGGCCGGGGGGAATATGTGGCGTACCTACGCGCCACTGGACACTGATCCGAAATGTGCGTTCCAAATTTGTAAATCAAAGATATTCATCACGCATAATTCTTTGAACTTGGACCGTACCCCGAGTGCACTGACCTACAATGCGGACCGGTATCGCCCGGTCACTCACGCGCGGCTGATCATTCATTCGCTTCGGCATTCCGCGACTGACCAGCTTGCTAACTTCACGTGCTCACTGATAGTGATAACTTTGCTCTGTAATTTCTTTCGTAATATTAGTTTGCCTTCTGCTTGTACACCTATCTATCTAGTTAAACCATTCATGTAAATCACTCATTATATCGTAAATAACATTCTTCATTTCTTCCGTCTCGCTGTCATTCTTCCACAACCAACCTTCCAACTTATTCGGAATACCAAGGATATTTACAAACAGGTACGGGTTTAGGAACACCTAGTGAAAACACCCGTACCTATAAGTATATTTTTGTTATTTATATATGTACCTATGTATGAATATATATAAATACATAGTAAGGTATTTGTTATATTTAATTGTTCTTGTTTTTAGGTATTTATAATGTTGTCAATATTTATTTAAAATTATCTTTGGTACACCCCTGCCTTTCTTAAATTCACTTAATTCTTTCCATCCAAAGGTTGCCTGGAAGAGATCGCTTCTTAGCGATAAGGCCGCCCATTGTACTTGTGTCTTTTGTAATGTCTTTTGTATTGTATTTTTGTTGGTGTACAATAAAGTATTTTTGTATTGTATTGTATTGTAAATGATATTAAAGGAATATAAATAGGCTTAATGTCTTATTTTTCAATAAAATCCTTGAAACCAGGAAAGTGCTAAAACAAAAAATGTTCGTTAGTATATCTACATTTCTATCAATTATAACATTTATAACGTATCCACCTAGTTTAGGTAGATTGATAGATAGATAATACTTTATTGCACACTTTTAATTTACAAAAGAATAATTATGGAATAAGCGACAATTGGCGGTCTTATCGCTCAAGAGCGATCTCTCCCAGACAACCTTGAATGGATAGGATCGTTGGATTGTACATGGGGTAATATCTGTGCACAGATATTACCCCATGTACAATCCAACGATCATGTGATGCACATGTGCATAATAATAATATATGTAGGTATTTACTACTTAGGATATTAGCAAATAACTATTATTTATCTTATATAGAAGGAAACAAGGCAATTCAATGACAACAGGACAAATAATGTTCCTTTAACATTTTTTTTAATATTTCCAGTGACTTAGCACGCCTTACTGAGACAGGCAATGCGTTCCATGCATTTTAATTCTCCAAATAAAGATTATGATAGCGACTCTGTGACTTATTACTTATAATCATCATTTAACGTGTTTTAAAACTGTAACTTTGATATTACAAAGTGTTCCGTGTTCCTATGGTTTGTTAAATGAACTGAACAGAACTTAATCAGTCTAAGGGCCGTATTATGAAAGCTTGCTCAGTCATATATCTATGTTTGTGTGACGACGGAAAAGCGTTAGTCAAGCATAGACAGATGACTGAGCAAACTATCATAATACGGGCCTAAGATGCCAGTGCATCCCAGAACAGCGAAATATTATATTCATATTATTTATTGTAATTTTATGCGTACAGGTATTGTTCTTAGATGTAGATAGATAGATAGATAGATATAGTTTATTGTCAAACAGATTATATGTTTTTGGTTAGTAGTGTCTTAAATCCTATGTTAGGTTTATCTAGACACTAGGGTTCTCTAAAAATAGCATGTAGGTACCCAATGCGTAAAACCCGGTCAGGGTGCTAAAATTATTTGGGTTAGCTCTTGTTAGATTGATAACTTTGATATTTAATATTTATAGAATAAAATAATTTAGGAATGTCATGATTAAAATAAGTATTGGTTGTATAAGGCAAGAATAAATAATAATTGAATTGAATAAAATTAAGTTTTCAATCTAATAAAACGATCGCAAATTAATGTTAGATTATGAATAGTCAAATTTTATTAATTTAATCTATGTCTAGGTAAGTAATAACCCATCCATTCATATGACGTCAAATTAATTCAAATAAATATTAGGTCCTTACATATGAAATTGGCGTTTTGTATGGGAGGAACAAAAAGTCGAATATTTTTTAATATAATATATTTAATTAATCAAAGTATGAACCATTATTTTCTATGCACTTTTGCCATCTTATAGGTAGTTCATTGATCCCTTTACTAAAAAAACCAGTCGGACGGGAATCAATAAAATCTTTGAAGGCGATTTGGACTGCCCCATCGGAGTTGAATTTTTTCCCTTGCAAGAAGTTATCCAAATTTCGAAAAAAATGGTAATCTGTTGGAGCAAGGTCCGGGGAGTACGGAGGATGTCTTAGACTTTCCAATTGAAGCTCTTCTAATTTAGTAGCCGTCTGTTGCGCAGTGTGTGGTCTAGCGTTGTCGTGAAGCAGCAGTGGCGTGGAGCGATTGACCAGCCTAGGTTGTTTAGCCGCTAGCTTTTCCATCATGGTTTGCAATTGCTGACAATAGACATCAGCCGTAATAGTCTGGCCAGATTTGAGAAAACTGTAATGAACAATACCGGCACTAGTCCACCAAACGCTTACAAGTAACTTTTTTGGGGTTAATTTTCGCTTGGGGCAGGATTTGGCTGGCTGGCCAGGATCCAACCATTGCGCTGAGCGCTTCCGATTATCGTAAAGAACCCATTTTTCATCACAGGTAATGATTCGGTTTAAAATACCTTCATTATTGTGCCGGTTTAGTAATGTAACGCAGCAGTCGACGCGCGTTTGCCGGTTTGCTTCAGTCAATTCGTGAGGTACCCACCTTTCAAGCTTTTTAATCTTCCCAATTTGCTTCAAGTGAATTAAAACAGTTTTATCACTAACATCGCAGCCTGCAGCTAACTCGGACGTGGTTTGCGATGGATCCGCTTCCACAATAGCCTTCAACTCTTCATTATCAACTTGAGTCTCAGGCCGTCCACGGGGCTTGTTCTGCAGGTCAAAATTTCCAGAACGAAAACGTTGGAACCAAAAACGAACTGTGTTTTCTTTTGCAACACGACCGCCATACACATCATTCACCCTTCGAGTTGTTTCCGCAGCACTAGTGCCACGGCGGAACTCGTACTCGTAAATAATGCGATATTTTAAGTTTTCCATTTTGTAAAATGAGTGACGCAAACAGAAAAAAACAGAAGAAAAAAAACAAATGAATGACGATCATCGAAGCACAAATACATGAGTCTATAGCTGTACAAATTTGAATTTGGAATTCCTTACCAAAGAGGAGAAATTTGTGATTAAAGTGGCCAGTACGAAAAACGCCAATTTCATATGTAAGGACCTAATATAAAATATAAATGTAATAGTCGTGATTGAGTATTCTGTGTACCGCTCTTACTATGGATGGAATAGAAAAACAATTGAATCACTTGTTGGTTCCAGATATAACATAGAAATGTTTGACATCCTCGATGCAAGCTGCAGAGGTGAGCACATATCGTTCGTGGATGATGACGCCTCCGCAGAGCCAGTTGGGGTCGTGGTTGGCTAACTCTGCTGGAGCTGGACGAAGGTACACCATGTATGGTCTGGTTTCCCCCACTGGTGTGCCTTGGAGGATCCGACGGGTTGAGTTCGTTAATATTCCTGTATGGTGGTAAACATCCCGCTTTTACATTAAATATAATTCATTTAATTCTCTCACAATAGATGCTTATATTAATAAATAGCATTCCTAAGGAACACATAATATGTACCTGAGTGTAAGAACCTAAATAGGTATATAGGGTGTTGTTCAAATTAGTGCACAATACTGATGGTAACACACCTGCTAACACATTATGATTAATATTCAGTGAACAAACCAAGCGGCAAAAGTTTTTTTTTTTTTTTGTAGAATTTTTATTACATATATTGCCTTATTGTGGCGGCGCGGTCATTAACTGCGGTTGCCTTGAAGGAACTAGGAACACCTAAGTACCTGAGTATAAGAACCTAAATAGGTATATAGGGTGTTGTTCAAGTTAGTGCACAATACTGAAGGTAACACACCTGCTAACACAGATTAATATGCAGTGAACAAACCAAGCCGCAAACTTTTTTTTAATTTACATAATTTTTATTTTTATTAGAAATTTTGCCTTATTGGGGCGGCGCGGTCATCGACTGCAGTCACCTTGTGTCGCCATCAGGTGGGGCGAGAAGGGGAGGCATCAAAGAGATCACCAAGTTTGAGATGGCTTTAAACACTAATAAGAAATTGTTGTAACAAAAAAAACGTTTGCTGCTTGGGTTGTTCACTGAATATTAATCTGTGGTAGCAGATGAATTACCTTTTTCAGTATTGTGCACTAATTTAAACAACACTACAGGGTTTTGTTTATGTGAACTTCTTGTCTAGTAGAAAAAGAAAGTCTGCCTGTGTCATAATTAACTATACATTATGAAATGAATGAAAGCGGGTTCACACAAACAAGGTTCATAACCTTGTTTGTGTTCGAAGAACACCTTAAACTTTTTAAAATTATTTTTTTAAATTTTTTAGCCCGGACGGCCGGGAACTGGGGGCCATTTCCTGTTTTTTCGTATCATTAGAGATAATGCCCATGGATAATCCCCACGCGGCATCGCAGTTCGCAGTTACAGGAATAGTTCTGCAGGTGGCGCTGCTGCCCCCCTAGGCTAGTTTTAATTCCGAAAACTTATGCGAAGCTGCGGGCAGAATACATAAGGTAGGTACAGCTACGCCGTGTTACCTGCATAACAAGTAGCATGTAAGGCGATGGCCGCACTGCAAGATGGTAGGATGGTAGATGAGAAAACAAACGTATAAAAATGAACGGGATCGGTCACACTTCAACCGTCTATACTAAGCCATTCTCAAGATAAAATGTATGATAACAATTCCCAACACAAAAATACAAAATGATCTTTTTGGCGTTGTATACAAAAATCAATAAGCATTTTGGGAAAGACCTCAAATCGACCAGTAGTGTAAATTCAGTCAAAAAATCAACAAAAAGCAAGTGATTTTTAGGTTATGTAAGGGGGCAATGGTGACAAACATTGTATCTTGAGTTTGGCCAGAGTACAGTTTAAATATTGTGTTATGGTGTGAAGGTACGTGTACCCGATGACTATAGAAAATGTTCACCGAAAATACTTATTTTTATGTCGCTTACCAGCTTTTGATCCGTAAAAAAGGGAAAACAACAAAACGATTTTTAGGCCCGTCATTTCTTCAATTTATAAAAACATTTTCCACAATTACGTTTTTCAATGTAACTTTATCAATTTATTAACCTACAGCTCAACCAGTATGTTAAAAAATTTGAGATTACAAAACACTCCGGCTAGGAAAATTCAATTTCATGCATCAATAAATTCTAGCTTACCTATCAACCACATAGCTGACCAATTCATCTTGGGTTATGAAATGTTAGATTGTTACACACACTACCAAACATATTATTAAAGTTTTAGAAGATAATTAAGCGAATTAATTATTAAGATGACATTTTTAGGAGACAGGGACAGATGTCGCAATCTCAACTCAACTAATTTGAAAGCGCTAAAAACGGCGCCGTCCTTTTTCAGTCTTATCAAATAAGTTAAGTTTAGTTTCGGCGGCATTATAATTGACACCATTAACTATTAATTAAACCAGGTTTTTGAGTTAGTTTATGCATAAAACTTTTAAAACTACATAAATCGTAGTTTTTAATAATAAAGTCATTAATAATAATAACAGGATATTTACCATGATTTATGTTATTTCGAGTTCCCAATATTTTGAGACAGTTGCATGCGCCATGATCACGGAATAACTAAAAAAAATTAATAATAACTAAATAACTAAAAATAACTCACTTGCCATGAAGACATGGCAAGTGAGTTTTTATTGGCAGGTGTATCGATCTACCCTCATGTTTTTATTTCGCTATCCAAATTACCACTACTACCGGTTTCATCATCAAACCTAACGCAACTCGATAACGACACACTACACTGACGTTATCCGAATGAGGCCCGGTTGGTACAAGGTTCCAGTCTTCAGTTATTTTGTGATCCTACCGCATGCAAATAACACAAACGAAACAACACAAATCATGGTCAGTAAACCTACTAATTAGTAAAATCCCCTTACTAATGACTTTAGTTTAAGCAATCTAACACAAAAAAAGTTACTCAAAACCCTCGTAAGAGAATCAACGCTGCAACGGTAAGATTGAAACCATGCTGTCATGAGACGGACATTGGCGAAATTGCGACAACCCAGTCGCAGAAGCCATCTGACAAGAAGAAGAAGATTGAAACCGTGATTGAAGTCATACAAAGATAATTTTACTTTGCATGGCCCTTAAACATTTATTGGTTCTAATCTAACTAAGCGAACATGTGCCAACACCGCACCCAATTGCAACCGTAGCTCGTAGCGTTTTGTATCACTGCGTAGCACCCCATAGCAGAGTGAGTAGTTCTGCTACCCACCGCTAGATGTCTATAATGTAGTTAATTTTGAATTGTATTTAACTTACTACTTCGACGCTACTTGCCGTAAGATGGCGCTGTAAGTAATGTAATAAAAATCAAATCTATCCGGATCAGTTTGAAATCATAGAAACATCATTGAAAATACTATTGGAGTGGTGTTCTTCGAAAAGATGTAGGAATTATTCGCCAAACTTAACCAACGATGCTGGTCATCTTTCGTTTTTGTCAATCGACGACCTCTGTGGCGCAGCGGGTGAAAGTCCACCCGTGACGCAGAAGTTTTAGGGTTCGATTCCCACCTCGGGACAAATATTTGTACGATCTGCAGATATTTGTTTAGAGTGTTCTGGGTGTTTTCTATTTAAAATAAAAAATATCTATCTATGTAGTTAAATAAATTAAGCACAAAATCTGCTCCGTGGAATTAAGTAAAATCAGTTATCTAGTACCTACCCATAACACAAGCTCTGCTTAGCTCGAGGCTAGATGATATTGTGTACATAGATTGTCCAGCATTACATTTTTATCTTTCGAATAACACCACCTTAATTCAAAGTATTCCCATTTGAGCACCGATTTTTACAGCACCACAGTTTCAGCACCTACTCTATTCCCAATTTGAACACCTACGATGACGTTGTTGCTAGTGATGGGATCTTGATTCAAATCAAATCAAATCGTTTATTTCTGACACAATAAAATGTTTACAATATAATATGGAGACAGCAGGATCCCGAACTACCCAAGGCTCCTAATAATTTACAATATTTTGTCTTTATTAGACTATTTAAAAAACTAAATCTAAAACTTTCAACCTAACTTTTTTCCTAAATTCATAGCAACACCTAGCCTTTACCTTTGTAAAAACTTAGCGAATTCCGCACAGCCGCATTCAAGACGTAAGAATAAACGCAAGACTTATTTTGTAATATTTTATGGACTGTTATATGATTGCTATGTTGTTCTATATCGTAGAACTTAAAGCCGGGTACTGACCGGTGATACAAGGCGTCATGTAACATTCGCAGCAAGCATGAAACGTCAAAAATCCGTCTCGTACATACCATTCGCAGCGAGCATGATACGTTACGTCGCCGTGTGCTCAAATCCGTCTCGTTGCTCGTTGCGAGCGCCTTCTTTCCTTGTACTGACTGCACGATCGCTCGCTGTGTAACGCGTTATGTTACGCCCTGTAACGATAGTCAGCAACCGGGTTTAGGTTCTTTCCCTGTACTGACTGCACGAACGCTCGCTGTGTAACGCGTTACGTTACGCCCTGTAACGATAGTCAGCAACCGGGTTTAGGTTCTTTCCCTGTACTGACTGCACGAACGCTCGCTGTGTGAAGCGTTACGTTACGCCCTGTAACGATAGTCAGCAACCGGGTTTAGGTTCTTACCCTGTACTGACTGCACGAACGCTCGCTGTGTAACGCGTTACGTTACGCCCTGTAACGATAGTCAGCAACCGGGTTTAGGTATTTTCCCTGTACTGACTGCACGAACGCTCGCTGTGTAAAGCGTTACGTTACGCCCTGTAACGATAGTCAGCAACCGGGTTTAGGTTCTTTCCCTGTATAGACTGCACGAACGCTCGCTGTGTGAGCGTTACGTTACGCCCTGTAACGATAGTCAGCAACCGGGTTTAGGTTCTTACCCTGTACTGACTGCACGAACGCTCCCTGTGTATTGCGTTACGTTACGCCCTGTAACGATAGTCAGCAACCGGGTTTAGGTTCTTTCCCTGTACTGACTGCACGAACGCTCGCTGTGTAAAGCATTACGTTACGCCCTGTAACGATAGTCAGCAACCGGGTTTAGGTTCTTTCCCTGTACTGACTGCACGAACGCTCGCTGTGTAACGCATTATGTTACGCCCTGTAACGATGGTCAGCAACCGGGTTTAGGTTCTGAACTATATCTTCTTGTTAGATAAATCAGTTGCGATACATTGCCTCTACTCTAAATGTGAATGTAGAATACAGTAACAGGAAAACACAAGCTACCTATATGTTTTAAGTAGGTTACCTTACCACTAAACACAACACAAAAAGTAAAACAATTTGTAATTTGCAGATGCGCACCGAAAAAGGTGCAACTCGGAGTTGGAGCGGATCAGGGACGAATGAAATCATGAATGAAAGAAAGCTGTTAAAAACCAAAATTGTTTCGATTTGCTCCGATAATACCAGTATCGTAAAATATTTTCTATCAATATTTTTTTGGTTTTGTAACCCATTTATGAACAAATAATATGGGCTTTTAGAATTGAGTAGGTATACTTAGCTAGGTATAAAGTAGCCTATACTCCGTCCACGCTCTTATTTTCTTTTTGGTAGTTCGACTGACGATCGAATATTCATACATGTCCTAATGCTTTACCGATTCGATTTTTTGTGTTCATTGATTTTGTTTAAGAAGTTGTAATAGATTTTGCTCAACATTTTGTATTATTTTACAGACATACTAAGGAGTCTAAATTACATTTTAGAATCCTAATAGTTAGGTACCACAATAAAATCTAATAATTTTTGATGTTTTTTATTAGCAAATTTAAAAGGGCACGGGCAAGGGTACCTACGCTTCTACAACAAAACTCCTAGTGAGTTGCAAAAATTATCAGTAAATAAATTCAAACAAATTGTCAAAACCTTCTTGTGTAATAAGGCCTACTATAAAATATCAGATTATCTAGATTCTAGAGGATAAAAAAGCTTGGGACGGGATTTGCTCCAACTCGAAAAATACCAACTAACTAACAGGCTAAAGGTTTCTTCGTCGCTTCTTTTTTTACTTTAGTCTACATACCGAAGCGACTGAAATCAAAAATATCACTTTATTTCCGTGTCAGTGTTTAATTATTAAGAATTTGACCTTTTCTAAGTGTACATTATTGTATTTATGGATATAAAGAGTTATTGACTTTGACTTACTTCTGCAGCATTACACGTACGAAAAAGTACGTGTAATGCTGCAGAAGCAAGTGCAAGTCCGCGTAAACATCGTTCCTGTGGTAAACTATAAGTTTTATACTATTTTCAATATTTTTTATAAAAAATTAAACTGGAACCTTCATTACATAATTGGTCGGCTCCATAAGGATCGAAACGTCCGTAAGTCCCGATATTTTTAGAGGCGACAGGTTCGCATTTTATAAAAGTAAGTAGTCTATGAAATATTGCATTGTGTCATTCATTCAGTCTCCATTCATTCACTTGTCAACAATTAGGGAACTTCATTGGCATGCTGCATGTTCCAAAAAGATAATAGAAGCAGGTACCTACCCTTACATTGATTTGCCTAAAGTATTTTCATAATAGACACAATGGGATGTTGAAATTTTTCCTTTCATTTCACATAGAGCTTTGCAAACAGGTAAGGAAAATTTCAAAAAAATACAATTTTGTTTTTTCGTCCACCAGTTAATTTGAACGCATTCGCCGGCAATGCAAGGGGTTTACAAACTAAAAATAAGAGTTTTCTTCATCCTGTACTAATATTATTATCTAGTAAATAATTCATCGAGAAACTAATTCCAGTTTCGGAACATTGATGCTATGGTTTGCTTGCGATCTTTTATTTTCTGAAAATTCATTTCATCCGCCATTTAATTTTTTATACGCTGAGTCTGCGCTTTCCATTTGATTTTTACGCAAGAAGAAAAAAAAACACGAACTGTACAAAAGTTTTTTTAATTGCTTTCTATTCTACCTAACTAAAACCAATGCTGCAAATGCAAACCCTATCCAAAACTATCGACCACCTAAATGCACAGTCATCCAAGTCAAATAATTCATAATTCATAACCCAATACATTCCAATAAGACCCGACCATTATTGTAAATGCAATCCCCGCTTATCGCACCAAACCATAATGTAACACCCTTTACTACTCGAAACTTCAGAAACAATACAATAAACCAGCTATCTTCAACAATACATTATCCCTACTTATCTATGACCATAACACGAAACTTGGGATCTATTTTATTATAAAGTGCATTGTCTATGGAGAAGCCTGGCCGACCGCCGAACGTAAATAATTTAACTGTCTTAAAAGATTCAAAAATAGTTTCCTAACATTGCCCCCCTTAATATGTACACCATTTGTCAGACCATAACTGGATTTAAACGACGCGTTACAACACTATAGGCCACGCCTTCTCACACAACTACAGCCATCTCACTCTAACGCCGCGATAACCCGTTCAAAATCGCGCGAAGGTCTTCTTCTAACAAAATGTTCTTGGATCCGTTTACCTCGTTACAGCACTAGTAAAAATGTGCCAACTGCCTTTTCGTTATAAGCTGTTGTAGACTTTGTTGCCTGCCGATAGAGTCGAAACTGCGGTGTTAAAATTAATGAGGGGGGTCTCAATTGAAGCGAGAAGTACCTCGAGAGGGACGGAACGAATCGTTCTCTTTAAGTTAGTGAGTCCAAACGAGTTTTTATGTTTGGAAATCGTATTAAGCTTTTGTTGGAAACTGTTCCACTCAACGGGCTTAGTAAAGGCGTTTGTGCGGTCAAACTATCGCGTTTGAGAGGTGCAGCGGTGGGGGTACGCTGATTGGCTCGTTTTGTCAGATATTTTGTGTAACGATTCGGTCGCGCGCGGTCGACCGTGGAGCGCCAACCCTAACAATTCTCAAAATAAGAACGCGTTCCAATTGTTATTGTTTTGAATTTTGAACTCGAAAATTAAATCAGTGAACAAAAATGAATGGACTCATTCGGTGAATAAAAAGTGTCGTTAAAAAAAACTTTGATAATGTCGTCTCTACATTCTGATGATGATCAAGAAGAGATTAATGTTGATTCTGATAGTAGACTGTCAGGTCACTGTGACAGAAGTGTAAACTCCGAAGACAGAGATTCCGATAGCTACCATGAGAGATATCACGATTCCCCCAACGAACACATGACAGACCCTCAACCGAGGGTTAACTTACCTTTCAGCATATCCCGTCTGTTAGGGAAACAGTTCGAAGACATAGACAAACGTAGAAATTCCAGGGAAAGTGACGACAGAAGTGACCAAGACCAGGATACGGAATCGGAGAGTGCTAAAGATGATGGCAAAGACTCTGGCTTACCATTGAGCTTTTCACATAACCCTGGACTTTATTCGAATGGTGGACTTTTATTGAGGCCAGGGTTGGGTTTGGGAGCTGGATATGGGTTTGGGGGTAACCCTGGAGTGGTGAGGGTGCCAGCGCATAGAGCTTTGGGCGCGTTGGGCGCTTGGGGAGTCGCGTTGGACCCCATGAGGCAGGCTGCGGCAGCTGCCTTCGCGCATCAAGTTGTAAAGGACAGATTAAATGGTGAGTTTTTGATTGCAGCTGTAATGTTTATTGACTTCATAGTTCACTGATAAATTGGTTTCATGTTTATGTTAATGATTAGAATGAGGACCTGCTGCCTAGGTAATTTTATTAACCGACTTCAAAAAAAGAAGTAGGTTCTGTGTTCGGCTGTAAGTAGGAAACATTACGTATGTTTTGTTTTACTTTATTTTATGTATGTTCTTCGATTTATCTTTCACTTGTGGACCGAATTGCATGATTCATTTACAAATGTATTATAGAGGTGATCCCGATGCACTTCCACAAATATTTTATTCCCGCGTGATTATTATTGAACCCACAAAACTTAAAAATCAGTTTAAAACTAAGGGATTCGTAGTCAGGTTATTAGTTTTTTCTATAAAATATCAAATTATTTTATAGAACTATGTATTAGTTCTAGTTTGAATTTTTAGTTAGGTATTGTAGGTACCAGTAGATTTCTATCAGAAACAAATTTCACAAAACATTATTTGTTTGTTTCGAGTGTTGGTGATATTTAAATCAAAAAGGTTTTCCTAATGCGTAACACAATATTTTGCATTTATTCAAGCATGAAACATTGAAATACAAATAATTATTAGGTTAATCTACTTTACTACTTATATTGAGAATAAAAAACTTACCTACTTACCTGATTTTGAATTATCCAGCCGTCGATTTACAAAACTTTTTTCTTCCAAATTGGTTGGCAATGCCAATACCCTTTGCGTGCGACTTGATGACACATCGACAAAACTATTTCTTTTTGTTTTTTCGGTCGTCGTCGTTCGGCGCCTCAGCCAGTAATCTGTCGCCGACAAGAAGGGTGACTTTTTTACGCAATTTGACAGCAAATTGGTTTGGTGGACGGAATTTCCTCTTACAAGACAAATTACCGGACAGTCACGTAAGGTTCTGAGTTTGGGGATAATAGTTTCGAGATTAGATAGGATATGGGGCTTCAAAAGCGGCTCCTTATAGGCATAGGTTAATTTTTTTTCGTTATGATTTGACTCCATATTTTCATAGTTTTGTATGCAATTAATTGAATTTATAGGCACGCACGTAAATTTATCTTACAGCCAGTTATTACCATCCACCTGATTCTTAGATTTTTAAAACCTGAATTAGGTCTCATGAAATGTAAAATTAATAATGCAATAAAATTATTTGTTATTGTTGTTTTATGACAATTAATTACCCCAGGTTGTAAAACAAACATAACAGATAAAACATTACTATACATATTATTAAGTAATTAATTATTTAGCACTAAAAAGTTATTCAAGAGATTAATTATAGTCAATTTTAATATATTTTCACGCAACAAGAAAATAAGCTTTCTCCGTCACAAATCATGCGTCACCCAACTATTAAGGGTTAGTTTTTATACTAAATAAATTAGCAGATGAACAGATAAACATCATAATTGGTACGCGTGCTGGACCACCGCTGGTGACCACCGAAGTGTTGGACAGGACAAAACGTTTAAGCTGTTAAAAAAAAATTTAGGACTGGAAAGTTTCGCAAGATAGTCTTTACTGATTATAATTTCTGTTAAGTGGAACTAAAATTTGCATAGAATAGCATAATATTTGCATAAATATAAGCTTTTAGAAATTGCTAGGTTTATGTACCTATTTCAAAAAAATATATATGTATATGTCGATGGAATGTTTTATATAAAGCTTTATTCTAAGCTACTCCTATAGAAAGCTATAAAATTAACTCACATTGTAATATTTAGAAATCGAAGTAATAACTGAGTTACTATTTTGAAAAGTAAATCGATTTGTTAAAGCTTACGAGATGGAGACATTGAGAAAAATATCCTTTGGTTTAATTTAAAAACAGCCATAGACAAAAAATGGTTCCGCTGTGTCGGAAATGGTTAAATGTTGACGAAAAAACGTCTCAAATTGGCGTCAATGATATGTTTTTTTTTGCTTCTGCGGAAGCTAGTAATGATCCGGATTTTGAGAAATATTATTTTTTTGCTTGTCTTGGCCTATAATTATAATTATGATCTGTTGATCGACATTTTGCGCCTTTGACAAACTAATAAATTTTGTTTCTGAATTGTTAATCAATTGCAATCTTTTTTATATACAAATGTTGTTTAACAAGAAAATAAATAAGATAAAATGCTAAAGTGTTTATAATTGTTTTTAATTGTAATGCATATTTATCACTGAATAAAATATTTATTTTTTTGTCATTAGTTACAATATTTTAAAATGTTTTAGAAGATAAATAAAGCAACGACAAGCTCTGTAAAAATTAATTTGGAGCCCGAGTCGCCCGAGTCGGGCCCGAGCCCGAGTCTATTTCCGATGTGATTAGGTTGTTACGTTTTGCCAAACTAACGTCGACATCTACTTCGATAGAGAACTTTAGACTAACGATTAAAAACATAATGTGACCAATTACGGAAATCCGCAAAAAAAAAACAATAAAGAACTACGTAGGTTAAATCGTGTTTTTAAGCTTATGGTCGTTACTTAAACGGGAAAGATATATCAATAATACAAAATTAGATAACTAAGTAGACACCTACCGATTTCCACTCATACGTTCATTGCAGAACGTCTCTCCTAAACATGGGGGTTTTATCATAATCACCATGCTTGGCAGGCTGATTGATGATCGCAGTAGAGGTGTTAAAAATACACAGAAGGAAGCAGCTACGCTTCCTCTGCTAGGTTCCCTTAGTCGCCTCTTACGACATCCACGGGCTGAGTTGGTGGGGTCGATTCTTACGCAGCGACCGTCACGGGGTGGCGGTTAGTTAAATATTGTTATGCTTAATAGTATACACCTTATAAAATATTCATCATTATCATAATCATCAACCTATCATAGTCCACTGCTGGACACAGGCCTCCCCTAATGAGCGCCATAGCGCCCTGTCTTCAGCTTGCCGCACCCAGCTTCTGCCTGCAGTCTTTCGCAGATCGTCATCCCACCTGGCCGGAGGGCGTCCTACACTACGTTTGCCGAGTCGCGGTCTCCACTCGAGAACACGTTTACCTCAACGGTTGTCGGTTCTTTGCGAGATATGGCCGGCCCACTGCCACTTCAGCTTGTTACTTCTTCGAGCTATGACGATAACTTTAGTTCTCTGTCGGATAAATTTGTCTGTATTCGTCTCGAATCCTATCCTTCAGAGAAACTCCGAGCATAGCTCTTTCCATAGCTCGCTGAGTGACTTTGAACTGGTGGACCAGACCTACCGTGAGTTTCCACGTCTCAGCCCGGTAGGTCATAACGGGTAGGACGCACTGGTTGAAAACTTTCGTTTTCAAGTTTTCAAGCATTGCGATATGGATGGCGAGAAGACGTAGAGACGTCGTAGTCTCCCAAACGCTGCCCAGCATACCTGAATCCTCCTCTTGGCCTCCTTCTCGAAATTGCTTTTACCTTACTGCAGAATCTGCCCGGGGTAAGTGTACTCGGAAACAATTTCGAGAAGGTGGCCATGTACGACGACCGGTCCTGGATCAATGTGGTCATTGATCATGTCTTTGGTTATAATTATAAAATATTATTCGTCATAAACAAACTCCATATACCTACTTAAAGTTTACTTAAGAATTCTACACTAGAATATCGCAGGAATGAAGTTGGATCAGACAATTTTGTATGCGGACATTGACTTTCAACATATTGCATTTTGGACATTATTTGTCTAGGAACTAATTTTATTTCAACAAAGATAAAAAAAACAACAGAACGACAAATTACAACTAGTGCTTACATTTATATCAATTTACGACTATTTGTCACCAGAAAGCAGAGTGCCCAGAATGCTGGCAGCGTTGCCATGTTGAATCGCAATGCTAATTCGTTGGCCGTTGAAATAGAAGCCAGCATTCCAGTCACATGTGGACTCTATAATAAGTTTGGACCTTTATAAATTGTGTGTGCCCCAGAACCCCAAAGACCAAGGGTTTCAACCCCAAACGGCTCAAATTGGTAACCTCGGTCAAGATTAGCGTACTTTTGTTTGAGGGACTCCGCTGATGTTGCTGCGGAGCCGGCTCTTACCGATGTCCCTGCAAGATGTGAAGGGACTAGTGTATCTACACACGTGGCATCCCAAACCAAAAGGCAGACCCTTTGTGTAGGTAGGTAGATATTTCTCTACCTATAGTATCAAATGAACGTGGTAGGTAGGTAAAGAGGCAAAAACTATTTAGTAGGTACTATGATATTTAACCTCTTAAGCGAAAAATATGCCCTATTCCACTTTGATCCACTTTGAAGATCAATTAATAGATCAGTTTCCACTTTTTTGTACACTCTCGTCCGCCGATGGATTATGAACACTTTCTAAACATTATCAGATATTACAAAAACTTTTACATAAAGACCTAAAGATTTTACAAATAGCTCTACCCGAGCTATTAATGTTGACAAAAACAGTAAAATGGTTTACGAAATCAATAGACAGTATAATATTGAAGGCTTTCCGGTAATGGCCGAACTTCCGGTCATTATAGTGACCGCAAAAGCCTATTTTATTACAAGTTGGGTTGGATTTCTCTACCTTGAAGAGATTATTGACTCTGGTTAGGAAATGATGCCCTAAGGGCACAGTCCGGATTAGTGCCCCAGATGGGATTCGTGCCCCACTGCCAAAAGTCCTAATTTCAGAAAATCACTAGATTTTTAAGAAGTAGATAGACAATACTTTTATTTCATTGCCTTATAAAACCGGTTATACTTGTAATTTTACTTAACTTTAGAGCACAACAATGGAATTTGCAGCCTTACCGCTTAAAGCGATTTCTTCCAGGCAACCAAGAATTTAGATGTTTTGGCAGTTAGGCACGTATTACATCTTGGTCTGGTTTTTACTCTATAGCTACTGAAACAATACTTAGAAAAACCACTTGACAAATTTCAAGAGATATCTAGAATGTTTATTGACAAAGAAATTTACAATTCAATAATAAAAACAAATTAGAACTAGTATTTACAATTGAAACAATTAAGCTAACTACAGACTGTTGCAAACTATCTAAAGGTAGCTCAACTGATCCATATCAATACCAGTCGGAAGCGTCCCCAAGACGCTGGCTGCATTATATATAATATGCTGCATATCTAGAATCGTTGTCAAAACATGATTCTGATAAAAGTCGTGCATAAATTAAAGAATAATGTAAAGCCGGGTACAGACCGGCGTTACACGGCGTAATGTAATGTGTTTCACAGCGAGCGTGCGTGCAGTCAGTATACGTTTCGTTACGTTCAGTATGTTTTAGGTAGATAATATTACATAAAATCAATCTTATTAACTAGGTAGGTACTTATATACACATAAAAAGATGTTAAAATGGTTAAGCCTAGGTCCAGTTGTGGACTGGCCATAGACTAGTGTTGTTGTAACTGATTGTCCATCATCATCATCAGCCTATCTTAGTTCACAGCTGGACATAGGCGACATGATCGCCAGATCGCTGTCTGCAGCTAGCCGCATCCAGCAACTGCCTGCAGTCTTTCGCAGGTCTTCACCCCACCTGGCCAGAGGGTATCCTACACTACGTTTGCCGAGTCGCGGTCTCCACTCACGAACACGTTTACCCCATTGGTGGTCGATTCTTCGCGAGATGTGGCCGGCCCACTGTCACTTCAGCTTGCTAATTCTCTGAGCTATGTCGTTAACTTTGGTTCTCTGTCGGATGTATTCGTTACGAATCTTATCCTCGTCATTGGGATTTGGATTTGGTCATGGGCTTGTTCACGCACTATGGTAATGTTTTATTTAGGCATCGACTATTTATCGGTACATTTGACTAAGTTAGTTATAAATTACCTTAATCTTCTGCCTGCGGCTTCGCACGCGTATTCCCGGGATAAAAAGTCTATATGTTTTTCTAGGTGTAGAACTAGGTAAATGGAAACGTGACGGGGAGAATGGGGTCGGCGAGTGTGTGGAATGGTGGGCTCGCCGGCCATGTATGGGTTCCAGTTTTCAAAGCTCGTGTCAAGGAGTTTTTCCTGTTAGAAAAGTGAATATTGGCACTATCTATTCAGGTATCTATGTAGTATATTTTTGTTATTTATATATGTACCTATGTATGAATATATAATATATAGTAAGGTATTTGTTATATTTAATTGTTCTTGTTTTTAGGTAATTATAATGTTGTCAATATTTATTTAAAATTATCTTTGGTACACCCCCTGCCTTTCTTAAATTCACTTAATTCTTTCCATCCAAAGGTTGCCTGGAAGAGATATGTAATGTAATGTCTTTTGTATTGTATTTTTGTTGGTGTACAATAAAGTATTTTTGTATTGTATTGTATTGCATGGAAGGAAGAGGGGACGCCAGTCGGGCCGCGGTAGGTTTAATGTTCTCGTGGTTCGGCGAAAATGGCGAGAGAGGGGTCACCGGAGAGGTTTTAGTGGGTATTACGTCCTTTTCAGTACGACGAGTCCCACATAATTCTGGTACCCCCCATACTAGTTTATAGAAACAAATTTCATCGCCGAATAAAAAAAAGAAGGTCTAGAACTACATCCATGCAAAATTTCAGCCCAATCCGTTTAGTAGTTTTAACGTAGCCTGTTAGAAATAACTAACATCCAAATTTTCGCAAATGTGCGGTTTTTATTTACTCATAAACCTATGCCCATGACTTATTTTCACGACTTTCTCTAACTCTCATTGTTTTTGATTTGGCCATCCAGTCCCATTTCAAAAAGCCACCCTGTATAACTCTTACGATATCACTAAGTCACGAAAAATATTAAAAAAAAACTTACAATTGCCTTAGCTCTACCTATTTTGTAAAATTACTTCGATTTTACCGTTCAAAAGCGTTTAAAATCCCGTAATTCATTATTTTACTGTCTCAAATGATTCGTAATAAAACAAATAAACTGACAATTAACAGATACTATTAATTATATCATTAACTCCGCGGTACATTGACCGTCGGCGTTATCAAAGGAGAATGAAGAGATCCGGATAATTAAGCTCGTAAACGACTACAGCGTTTAGGTTTTTTTTTTCAAAACGTGTTAAAATTCATCAAACACTCATCGATCTAAGTAAAATTCGAAAGATTGGGTACCAGCTTCTCCTAAAGTGGAAGGCTCAAATTAAGTGCAATTAGGTCCACCCACTTGAGTAGGTAGTCGGACCGGGCGCCGCGGCACGAAACACGAACACCGGCGGTGGCGCGCCGCCGGTGTTCGTGTTCCACGTTTATTGTTGTCTTGGTCGCACTTCGGTCTAGGTACGTCTTGCGATCTTTGTTATTCATTATTTAGGTATATTGCAAAAGATTAGAAATAGCGTGTCTTTGCGTTTAGTTATATGTATATAACACAACACAGGCCATTTGTTGAGTTAGCGCTGGGAGAAATTACCATATCTACCGAATTTTACTTAGATCTATGCCAATACCGGTATTACGAGTAAAGTACTTGTACATTTTAACTTGTCCTAAGCAATAAAATCCAAAATCTATCCATCCTAATCCATGCCTATTTAGGTACTTTACTGATTTTATAAATAACGACCGATGTGGCGTGGCGGGCGAAGGTCCGGCGACGTTGGAGGTTATTCGATTCCCGTCTTGGGACTAAATGTTTATACGATCTGAAAATATTTGTTTAGGGTGTTCTGGGAAGTTCTATGTATAATACAAAATATCTATCTATGTAGTGTATTGTATTAAGCATAACAGTCATCTAGTACCAATAACACACGCTCTGCTTAGCTTGGGGCTAGATGATGCTGTGTGGATTGTCCAGCATAATTTTTTTATACCTAAATGTGAGAGTAAATTTGCTTGTCTGTCTGTTACCTTTTCACGCCTAAACGGGTCTTAATGAAACTTTGCATGGAGAAACATAGTATTCTAAGAAAATAATGACATAGCCATTTTATTACCCGCGAGGCGTAGATTATGATTTTCGAGTGTTCCTATTGTTTGGCGGACACTCTTTATTAATTCCAAGCATCAAAACGGCTAAAGCGATTTTGATAAATGAGGTGTATTAAAATACTCTTCTTGTCTTCTTAATGGATTTTAGCTGCGTTTTGTGGGTTTTCGCCCTCTCAATTGTTGAAAAAAGTGGAATAGTCTGGTCTTCTATATATGAGTTCTAGCAGAAGTTTGGAAAATATTAAATGGGAGAGCAAAGGGTCTCGCATTTGTCTAAAAAAGTGAAAAAGCGAGGGCCGAGATGGTTTTTTTAGTTTTCAATTATTCACTTGTTATCCAAGTCGCGAGCAGGAGGCACTCGATCCGCGAGGGTTATCCTGAGTGCCGAGTGCGAGTTTTTGACGCGTTCGACCGCGAGCATGTAAACGTGAATTCGTATGAAGAAAATTACAGCTCCCTAGCGGCGAGTTAAAGAATCACCATTTCTTCAAACAAATATCACGTTTACTTGCTCGCGGTCGATCGCGTAAAATACTCGCACTTGGCACTCTGAACGTTTACGTTATCACGCGGCTTCACATATTACATATTATTGAATGGCTCTTATCAAAACAATGACTGTTTTTAAAGTAGTTGAACAGAGGCACAAAACGCAATGTATTATTTAACTCTTACTGTGTACCTATCATGCAATTTTTAAGTATTACCTATCTGCGGAAACTTGTAATTAGCCGTCAACAAACATGCACTGGTCTAGCTTGGCATGTTCTATATTTTTATCAGAATTTTTGTTAACCTAGCTGTAAGTTTCTCCAAAATGTTGATAATAAAATAATATACAAATAATCTCCAAATGGGGTAGGTATTTAAAAATAAACATATAAAATAAAAACTGTTTTATTTTACAAGGTTGCAGTGAAACTATTTGTCAATTTATACCAAAACAAAGCACCATCTGTTAGCTTTCAATTGACGCCATAATTTATGACATAGTTCTTGGAAAGTTTTAAAGTACCACAAAAAGAAAAAAAACAAGAGACAAATACTTCAACGAGGGCACAGAATACTCGCCCCCAAATAAGGTCTACCACACACTTGGTAACTCGTACCATTTTACGGACCAATTTATCTGAGTATCGTATTTTAGTTATTTGCATAATAACACACATTCCATAACATCGCAATAAATATCAACAGGTTTTTTGGTACAAAATTTTAAATGGACCTGCAAGGTCAAATTAGGATGAGTATTTATCAAAAACTATGAACTATTGTATTTTTGCACCAAACAGATTATACCGCAGACCAGCATCAATCTTTGGAATAATCATCATCATAATCATTAGCCTATTAATAAAGGCAGCAGTGGACTAATGTCCACTGGTCGAGTGAGATACGGCCGGAGATGCTAATTCTTTGAGCTATGTCGAAAGCTTTGGTTCTCTGTCGAAAATCATCTTTACAATCCCACCTTAACAATCACCGCCTTTTACGTTAGGTAGCGTAAATCTAATAAAGTTTATCAAACCAAATCAAAACAAGAACTCATTATTTCCATAAATACAATAAATGTACACTTAGAAAAGGTCAAATTCTTAATAATTAAACACTGACACGGAAATAAAGTGATATTTTTTTTATTTCTCACTTCGTTATGTAAACTAAATTAAAAAAACTATGTTATCCTCTAGATAATCTGATATTTTATAGTAAGCTTTTTGATCAGGAAGGTTTTGACAGTTTGTTTGAATTTATTTACTGATAATTTTAGTAATGACACTTATAGTAAAAACCGTACCACGTCTTATGTTATTTAACATCACAATATAAAAAAGATTTCAATGTCATGACAGTGAAGTGACAACGGTTTTTTATATAAGCAAGTAAATTGCTTGCTTAGCACCAATAAAAATTTCGGACCACTTTTCTCTCACAGTTATTGATGATGATGATGTTAATTAACAGCCTAAATATATTTTTATATTATTGGTAAGTAAAGTGTATACTTACAATCATCAAAAACTTTCGTACTGCTTTTGTCCGAATAACAAAAACAAAACGGTACTAGTGTGTATAGCGAGCCTTATATTTCGTAGGAAATTGGCACCGAATATGATTTTACCGGGCGTCTACTTAGTAAAATGTTCATCGAAAACCTCATCAACGTCAACGTATCTAAGTCCACTGCTGGACATAGACCTCCCCTAATGAGCGCCATAGCGGCCTGTCTTCAGCTTGCCGAATCCAGCATCTGCCTGCAGTCTTTCGTCATCCCACCTGGCTGGAGGGCATCCTACACTACGTTTGCCGAGTCGCGGTCTCCACTCGAGAACATGTTTACCCTAGTGGTTGTCGGTTCTTCACGAGATATGGCCAGCCCACTGCCACTTCAGCCTGCTAATTATCAGAGCTATGTCGATAGCTTTGGTTCTCTGTCGGATGTATTCGTTACGAATCCTATCCTTCAGAGAAACTCTGAGCATAGCTCTTTCCGTAGCTCGCTGAGCGACTTTGAACCGGAGGACCAGTCCTACCGTGAGTGTCCACGTCTCAGCTCCGTAGGTTATAACAGGTAAGACGCGCTGGTTGAAAACTTTCGTTTTCAAGCATTGCGGTATGGATGACGAGAAGACTCGACGTAGTTTCCCGAACGCTGTCCAGCCTAGTTGAATCCTTCTCTTGGCCTCCTTCTCGAAATTGTTTTTACCTAACTGCAGAATCTGTCCGAAGTAAGTGTTCTCGGAAACAATTTCGAGAAGGTGGCCATGTATGACGACCGGTCCTGGATCAATGTGGCCATTGATCATGACTTTGGTTTCATCCAAATTCATGCCAAGACCGATGCATCGCGAGGCTGTAGCTAGGCCATCCAGCATCCGGTTCAGCTCCTCTAGCGATTCCGCCATTAAGACTATGTCATCAGCGAATCGTAGGTGCGAAATCTAAAACTTATCAGATTTATAAGCGAATGGTACTAATTTGTTCGTAAATCAACAAGCTTCATAGATTTGTATTATTATTTTAGAAATAAACAATAAATTTAGTAGTTTTAGCCATGTTTGTGGCAAATCATCAACAAAACATTCAAACTTTTTCAAAGTTTCTGTTTGTTGATAAACTAATTGATTACCAATACAAAATTATATCATTGAAAAGAAGGTAAGTTTACAAACAAAAAGATATATTATTTTTAAAAACAAAAAAACTTTATATAAATGTACTTGTAGATCAAAAACACACTTCCACACTTTCACCGAATTCGCGCAAAAAAAGTCTGGTTTCAACCACAGACTAGATTTATAGTAAATCATGTTCTATCAGCGCCATCTTTTCGAAAAGTATACGTAACTATTCAACAGCTTGTCAACTATGATAATGACATACGACATTGGCGAAGGATTGGCTTTGGACTTATTGGAGCAACCTAACTAGACATGTTGCACCCAACACTTTCAACGCCATGTTTGTGGCGCGGGACAATCCTGCGTTTTTTCTAATTCGCCGATTTTGAGGCGCGTATGATTTAGTAACTAAGAGATCAATATAAAATTAAAAAATAATCACAATATTAAAATAAAGCATTTGATTTTGGTAAAACGCAAGTGTGAGCAGGAGCTATTAATATCATACTTTATTAATAATTTCACTATACATGCAAAGCTTAATCCAAATAATTGTCAACTAAAACTATGCTTTCACCACTCAACTAAAATTTACATACAAAAGATCTCAACGCGCTTCTCTGCTAATGTAAATTATACCATACTACGCTGTGATAAGAACTAAAGTGATTTAACCTAAATGTTCCATGTAACATCCAATGGGTTGTCTGTATGTAACGAAAACGTAAGTACCTGACAATTATATTATTACCCCACTACGCAAAAAGGAGGGTTATGTTCTGGTACTGGATTGATTAGTGACAATTGTGATACTTTCTTTATTAACTATATTTTTTTAGTATTTTCAGTACTTTATAGAACGAACCCACATCTATATCGTAACTTACACGTAACATGTGCGATTGTTGTTAAAAAAATATAAGAAAAAAACAGGTCAAGTATTAATAAGCTAAGTAATAAGAAGGCGCAATGCGCGCCATTTTGTGAAAAAGAATAGGCGTAGAATTTCGCGTTCATACAAGCGGGACAAAGCATATGTTTTTGAAACGGCGCGGCGCGGCGTAATCGCAAAAATCAAGTTTTTGATTATTTACAAGCAAACTACACAACTTATGAAGAAACTAGTTCAAGGAACCGAATAATTAGCCTACAAATCAAAGAATAAGTTAATTCAATCGCAGGGCTCCTGAGATCTCGATCAAATCATGTGCTAAACAGTGCACATTCATGATTATTTTTTATCGTATTATTTTCTCAATGGTGTTTTCACTTTCAAGGAACCAAAGAAAAAAGAAGAGTTTTATGTAATTCTAGTTTTTTACCACGGGGATTCCGTGAGTACTGAGATCTGGGCCTAGTTTCACAACCAAACCTAACCTAACCTGTCAGCTTGTCTGTAGTAACAAATACATTTTTATCTATTCATCCAAGTCATAGGAGCCTCGCTATCTATTTTAAATGTTTAAACCTTTGCTTACAACTCTAGATTATAGAGGTAATTTCGTGACTAACCTCATTATAGCCCAAAGTAAGTAAAACCGCATACAATCGCTAGTGGTCCTTCAGAGCCGTATTTTGATCGTCCATGGCCGCATAATCGCTGTAAGCCGTGTAATTCACTCCAACAGCACGATTTCCACTTATTACATTACTATTTTATTATTTTAGTTAATGAATGCCGTGGCACTGGGTCAAAGTCTGTCGGTTTCACTGATTCATTTGATGGGTTATTTTGAATGAAGCTGGATTAAAAAGTCAGTCATCAATTACGTAAGGAACAGTACTTAGAAACTGAAACGGTGAGTACTGTGAGTCAAATAACTAAGCCTTAACTAACCATTTGTTTTTATTATTTGAATGTTATTTTCTTTGTTAATAAAGGCTATTTTCGTTTAAAAAACAAAGAACTAGCCTAGCCTAGATTCATCTATCATCCATAGGCTATACCGGTCCACTGATGGACGCAGGCCTCGTCCTCATAAGAGCCTTATCGGCTTTTGTCATATAGCCGGTAATGCCTATAATCCCCCCGTGGGGCATGCGGGTTGGAGATTGCAGTTCATTGCTAGAATTGTTCTGCAGGTGGCGCTGCTGCCCGCCCCCGGTGGATATCCCTTTGTCGCCTGTTACGACTCCCGCGGGAAGAGTTGGGGTGGTGCAAATTCTAAGCCTGCCTTAGAATTTGCAGCACCCCAACTCCCCGAACCCCGCACGGCCAAGACTCAACCTTGGCTAAAAGCAAACACTGACCAAAGAAGTTTATATTAAATTACTATTACCATTTATATATATTTCACCTACTAACAGTTCAAGTGATTCCATGGGTTAAAATTACTGACCTACTTTCCATTTGGTCGTGAGTTTAGGTAAAGTACCTTATTAGGTAGGGACCTAATAGTAATACTAATAATAATACTACCTACAGGTAAAGTGAACACCTAAAACTTAGTCACATTTATTTATATTTTATATTAGGTCCTTACATATGAAATTGGCGTTTTGTATGGGAGGAACAAAAAGTCGAATATTTTTTAATATAATATATTTAATTAATCAAAGTATGAACCATTATTTTCTATGCACTTTTGCCATCTTATAGGTAGTTCATTGATCCCTTTACTAAAAAAACCAGTCGGACGGGAATCAATAAAATCTTTGAAGGCGATTTGGACTGCCCCATCGGAGTTGAATTTTTTCCCTTGCAAGAAGTTATCCAAATTTCGAAAAAAATGGTAATCTGTTGGAGCAAGGTCCGGGGAGTACGGAGGATGTCTTAGACTTTCCAATTGAAGCTCTTCTAATTTAGTAGCCGTCTGTTGCGCAGTGTGTGGTCTAGCGTTGTCGTGAAGCAGCAGTGGCGTGGAGCGATTGACCAGCCTAGGTTGTTTAGCCGCTAGCTTTTCCATCATGGTTTGCAATTGCTGACAATAGACATCAGCCGTAATAGTCTGGCCAGATTTGAGAAAACTGTAATGAACAATACCGGCACTAGTCCACCAAACGCTTACAAGTAACTTTTTTGGGGTTAATTTTCGCTTGGGGCAGGATTTGGCTGGCTGGCCAGGATCCAACCATTGCGCTGAGCGCTTCCGATTATCGTAAAGAACCCATTTTTCATCACAGGTAATGATTCGGTTAAAAATACCTTCATTATTGTGCCGGTTTAGTAATGTAACGCAGCAGTCGACGCGCGTTTGCCGGTTTGCTTCAGTCAATTCGTGAGGTACCCACCTTTCAAGCTTTTTAATCTTCCCAATTTGCTTCAAGTGAATTAAAACAGTTTTATCACTAACATCGCAGCCTGCAGCTAACTCGGACGTGGTTTGCGATGGATCCGCTTCCACAATAGCCTTCAACTCTTCATTATCAACTTGAGTCTCAGGCCGTCCACGGGGCTTGTTCTGCAGGTCAAAATTTCCAGAACGAAAACGTTGGAACCAAAAACGAACTGTGTTTTCTTTTGCAACACGACCGCCATACACATCATTCACCCTTCGAGTTGTTTCCGCAGCACTAGTGCCACGGCGGAACTCGTACTCGTAAATAATGCGATATTTTAAGTTTTCCATTTTGTAAAATGAGTGACGCAAACAGAAAAAAACAGAAGAAAAAAAACAAATGAATGACGATCATCGAAGCACAAATACATGAGTCTATAGCTGTACAAATTTGAATTTGGAATTCCTTACCAAAGAGTAGAAATTTGTGATTAAAGTGGCCAGTACGAAAAACGCCAATTTCATATGTAAGGACCTAATATTTAACATAAAATTAATTAATTGTAACCCTTAACTTTAAATAGTGCCATTTTATTTTTGAAATAAACGTTTACTTTACTTTAGTCACAAAAATAAAATTTAAATTATGTTCTGAAAGTCCCATAAGATCACATCACATCACTATTAGCGTTAACCCTTATCTTCTTAGTAAAACGGGTAACCATTAGGGCTGCATCATAAATGACGGTAAATACCTAATTCACACCGAACAAGACTCAAGAAACTTAAAACTCAAAGTGCTGTATTTCCTTTAGACCTCACTCCTGTGAGGAAGGAGGACTCTTGAACTTATCAGAATAAAAAATTAGTGAGTTAGAAATAAGGTGGTCACGTGATAAGCTAGACTCTGGATTTAACGAAATTCTTTCGAAAAATATGTCCTGAAACTCCCTAAAAAGATTACATGCATAACCATACGCTTTAACCCCCTATCTACTTAGTAAAACGGGTAACCAATTAAGGCTGGGCCATAAACAAGGGTACTTCACACATACAACGTAACCCGAGTGCCGAGGTATCATCGCGAATTGGCGACGTCAAAATTCATAACTCGTAGGGATGGGACAGCAGTTGAGGAATTTACGGGGTACGGAAATGTGTTTGTGAATAGATTTACTGAAATCCAAAAACGTTTCTAGTACATGTTTAAAGATATAATGAATGAAGAGTACTCTGTTGATCTCTGAACTTTGAATTTATTTATTTAAGGAACTACAAACAGTAATAACATTATGATTTAACTAGAGTATACATACATATAACAACTTAATGTTAAGACTACATAAATGTCAGACTCACAGCGTAGTCCACGGAGTAAACATTTGCGGTTATGTGTGCCAGTGCGATAAAGCACTATTGAGATTAGTTAACATTATAAACACTAGAAGGACATTTTAAACTTAGAATGTGTAATAATGGTAGGCAACACTGTACAATTACACTGTATACATAAATAAGATGTTATGTTATACATGCAAGCATTAGAATTAAGTAAGAGCAAAGGTTAGAGCAGATTAACTGCTCCGGAAAAAATATTTATGTCATCACTTTTAAATTTAGCAGTAGTTGTTGTAATGATATCTAAATTTAATGAATGTTTGGTCTGTGGACTGGATAAGGCGGTTGATGTAGTCACACAATACCTATGTACTTTATTGCACACTTAAAGTAAACAGAAACAATTCACAATACAACAAACATACATAAGTTGAGCTACTTGTAGATTGTTTGCAACAGTCTGCAGTTAGCTTAATTGTTTCAATTGTAAATACAAGTTCTAATTTGTTTCTATTATTATATTGTAAAGTTCTTTGTTAATAAAGGTTGTATCCATAAAACAAACATAGCGGCAATAGGATATTTTTCGTATCCGAACTCATCCGATGTTTATACCGTTACGAAATCCAAAGTTTACCCCATCCCTATTCATATCGGAAGCCTGCCCCCCGGGAAATGCGGGTAAAGCTAGGGGAGGGATCTGTATTTTAGTGTATCGATGATTTTGTGGCACGTTCCCGGCGATATCAAAATGGAGGAATATGTTGCCATAAGTGGATATGAAGGTTGAAGTTAGATGATTTATTATCGAGCGAAGCGTGCATGCAATTTTAAATAGAAATTACGTCTAAGCGTTCTATGTTAAATTATGCCTCTGTGGCTCTGGACAGATCTGTGTCTATGTAGGTTTTCCAGCACAATGCTGATTGGAAGCCATAATTCTGCCGTCGTCGTAAAGATAAAATGAGCGCTTGTTGTAGTTTGTATGTTTCATAAACGTTTTATTTATTTTTCTCCTATTCAAAGGAGAGCAATCATTTTAAAAAATCTCATGCCTTATTTTAAAAGCTTCAAAATCCCGCTCCACCAAAAACAGGTACATCTCGTCTGCGAAAAAACTCGCCCGTGGGCGAGTTGTCCACTTCACTTTTGAGTAGGATACATCTCGTCCGAATCTAAAGTTTTTGGTTTTTGATTCGAAAGAAATGTACCCCTACCCCAACCGCGGGAAGATCGTCGTTACTTTTCAAGGTTGGTATCGAAACGTCTTATATAAACATCCAGTCACAAATACTGCCAAATTTCTAAAGTTAAATTATAATACTCGTCGTGGTCTACATTTATGATGACAGCTTCTTCACACTAATCTATTATAACACTTGCAGTGCGAATGACGCTCAGGTGTGTTCAGCGTAGTGCGGCTGAGCAGTGAATGGGTTACAAAACTAAGTAGCAACGTTTAAAAAGTGGCTACATAATTGTACAGTTAGCAAAGAGAGTGCTGAGGTACAGCATAAAATCAAGGAAACAAGCAATTCTTATTTATAACTTTTATAAGTGTTTATAACTGTTTATAGATCTAAATTAGAGTTATTATGAACATGGCTGGGCGGTAGGCTTGTACCGACGTAAATTAATGATCATTTTATAATTGGCGATTGATTAAAATATTTGACTTGTGATTCCCATGGGTTTGCTCGCGTTACGCTGATTTTGTAGAGTTCTGAGGATGATATTTGTATCGAAACCTTGTTTTGACAAAAGATTATTTATTTGGATCAGTTCAACTACCTATAGATTGCTTGAAATAGTCTGCAGTTAGCTCATCTGTTTCAAATTGTACATAATATTTAAATTGATATTTATTTTATTGATATTTTATTCAACTAGTTGTATTTTATTTATTTATATAAGTTGTAATTTACTTTCTTAAAAATAAAGACAATTAAACCAATTAAAGTTCTAGAATTAATGTCCTTCACCAGCAAAGGAGATTCTTATTAAAAATCACAATAAGAATATAAATGCGAAAGTTTTGAAGTTTGTTGACTTCACGCCAAAACAACTGAACGGATCGTGCTAAAATTTTACATACAGGTAGTTCTAAGCCTGGAATAAAATATGCTACTAAGTTTTTATCCAATAAATCAGTTCCCATGGGGTTTAAATAACCTTGAACGTTTCCATAGACAGTTTTGTGTGGTGCCGGCTTAGAATTTGCACCACCCCAACTATAGGAAACGCGGCTAGCTATTCCTGGGATGCTGATATAAACGTCGAGTTTATAATACAAAAGCTAAATTGTATAAAACTACGTCTTATAATGATGTTAATGAGTGCGATTGAAATGGCTGCTTCTGATGCACTGACCTCCGTAGGCACCCGGTCCGCGCTCGCGGCACGAGTACCTAACCTACTTAGGTCAAACTGCTGATGATTGTAAATACATACCTACGTGATCGATGTACACCAACTCTTCCCGCGGGTGTCGTAAGAGGTGACTAAGGGATATCCACCGGTTGGCGGAATGCAGCGCCCCCTGCGGAGTAATTCTACCACCGAACTGCGATCCCCAACCCGCATGCCCAGCGTGGGGATTGTGGGCATTACCCCCCGTGAGATAAAAGCCAATAAGGCGCTTATCAGGGGAGGTCCGGGTCCAGCAGTGGACCAGTAATAAGCTGTGGAGGTTACCATAGAAACAACGTTTTCGAAGCCGCAGCCAGTAACTAGTAAGTAGGTATTTAATATACTTACGTCGAAGACGCCAAATTTACTGAATGAAAAAAAAAATTGCGCTCAATGAAAGATATTTTCATATTTTTATCGCCAATCCATAACGTGAGAGGTTGTAAAAGAAGCAATATCTCAAAAGTGTAAATATACAGCCGCCATTCCCGACGGGCCAGGGCGTAAAGCATATTGATATTTATTTATGTTGGATAATGTAAATAGCAATGTATTATGGAGACTGTGGTAAAACGTAAATGTATTAACAAATTATGTACAATATAATTAAAATAATGAAGTTAAGCAATATAATAAGCACAGTTTTCACATGCGAACGACCGTTTTGTCTAGTTAACGAGTATTGCGCAGCCACTGACGCAAGTTCAGGTTGCGGCCAAGTTGTTTTAATCCTAGTGTAAGTACCTAGAGCTCGCAATGAACACTATGTTAGAATAAGGTACAGTGGCGTTAATTGTTAGCTAACCCCCGTTACGTTTGAAGACAATTTCTATTAATACAAAACTGTTTTAAAACTAGAAAATTTCGGTAAAATTAAGATATGAAGCTGTTTTATACAAAATAGACAAATTTAATAATATTAAACCAAAACGAATGTAATTTTTCATTCGTTTTTTTTACAATTTATGGATGACTGATGTGGCGGAGCGGGCGAAGGTCCTCCTGCGACGTAGTACGTTACGGATTCGATTCCCACCTTGGGACAAATGTTTGTACGAGATGCAAATACTTGTTCCGGGTGTTCTGGGTAATTTATATGTATAATAAAAAATATCTATCTATGTTAAGTATTGTATTAAGTTTATCAGTTATCTAGTACCTGGGTCTAGATGATGCTGTGTGGATTGTCCGGCATTATTAATATTATTCATTACGACACTTGGAACCTTCCAGGGGGTCAGCTAACGACTAACGCCACTGTACATTTCAAAGGTCCTCTAAGTTATGGAAGCCCTAAGCACACTTATAATCCATTCTATTCTATTATTTTCTATACTGCTAAGCTAACCGCTTCACTATGACAGTGTTATCGTCACAGAATGACACTTATTGGTAATATACCTTACCCAGATTCAAGAAATGATGATGAATACAGACGGAGAGACGCGCGTCAAAGTGTCAAGTTAGAAATTATTCATATAAATATCTCCGTGCAAATAGCAAGCACTATCTGGAGTTTCATTAATCTAAGGATTGTACGTGACGATTCTGAGACGATACCATTGTCATAGTGAAGCAATTGTATAGCAGAATGGAAAGCGGTTACCGCAGCCTATAGCCTGCCTATAGCCTGCAACATCAGGGGCATTACACGCGCTTTGCCAACCCTTTAAATATCTTAGAAGATCCTTTTTAAAGATTTATGTCTGTCTGTCCTGCTCACACCTGCTGCCACATTTGCTACAACGTTGCATAGCTATTAGGCGCGCCGAGGAGGGCACACAGAGCAGCACCGAGCTGAGGTGGAGCAGCCCGGCAATGAAGTCTGTGATGTGATGTGGCAAGCTCCAGAAGGGGGAGAGTGTTCGGGACATAGTGCGTAGGTTTTGTAGAGTCTGGAGTCACCCGAGTGGCTCTTTTCTCTCAGATTCGGTCCGTGTAACCGCAAGGTCGGCAGGACCATGGGAAGGTGGAGGGAATGTCCTGTTCACACCTAATTTGGCAAGGATTGTTACCTGGGGAAGGACATTACAATTTTTATCCAGAAAAGCGCGTGCGCAGCAGTGGGCAGCTAGTTTGTTTATAACATTTACCGGTTTCAATTAAAACATAAATTTAAAAACATACGTTGCAACATATTTTTTTTAAGTATTTTATAATCCGCGTTTATAATCCGCGCGTGTTTAAAATGGGTTGGAATCATTTGAAATTGGAACAAAAGCGATCGAACATTTACTTTGACAAGGTTCCATCCTATTTTGACAACCCACATTAAACCTGCCTCAATAAATTCTAGACTCAAGAGTCTAGTGACATTTAATTTTATGTACTTAACAACTCTATGAACATGTAAGTTCCTAACGCGCTCATGAAGGTGGTCCTTTAGTAATTATTATTACCTACTCGTATAAAATGCTATTAAAATAAATTGTGGACAAGCCTACCATGCAGTTAGAAATAAATCGCATAGTAGAATCAGTAACCAGGTACAGTCAACCATGTAAATCGTTAAACAGATAAACTTTACAAAAATATCACCCTGAATGAGATCCTCTTGAAAAGTCTAAGCCCGGTCGGTGCCTAAATCAACCACAAAGTGTATTCAACCCGTAAATTAATAAAATTTGGTTAATAAAATTACTAAAAATTTACATCTACGCTTTTTGTGGTAACAACGTAAAATCTTTATAGTTATTCTGTGGTACAATACAAATCAAACAGTGTTTTTTTTTTTTTGCGAAATTGTGGTATTAGGTACACAATGCACTAGGCATTGTGTACCTAAATCTCAAAATTTAAAAAGATCTTCTATGTTTTTTTCTATAAAAACTGTCGTAGTTTGAATAATTCATTATGAATCATTATCTTATAGGTTATTATTTACTTTATTTATTTTTAATAAAGAGCTTACTATTTTTTTTTTCTCATTGATTTTTGTTCCTGACTGTACAACCCACGACAAAAATCGCTGAACGGAATTGTGTACCTTAGTAGCTTCACATTAACAATTACGCGAGAACAGAGAGCCGACAGCATCGACATAATTTTAATTGGGCAAATGAGCGTGCACATAATATTCTGTCATGTGATGAGAGCACAATCAGCGGCCTCCCACGGCCGTCATTTAAATGTAAATTGAACAGACTTGTTTTATTATGAAAACACTGGTTTGAGTTTACGTAATAAGCTTTTGAGTAGGTAGTTATAGTCTGCGCGCTTTCAGAATGGGACGGAACCTAGTCAAAGTAAATATTTAACGTATGTGACGTTCTAATGCAATCTGCGCGTTGTCAAAATGCGATGGAACCTTGTCATAGATGTAGATTTAAATCTGTATTATCAAGGCTACTTATTATCTACAACAGCGTTTGTTTTGAAAAAAGTAAAAGCCGACTTCGAACTCCTTTGTACACAATTTTTTGAGTTTTTCGGGACATATTATTTATTTATTCATCGGACTACATTTCTTATAGGACTGGATCATTCAGTATTTTATTTATTTCAGTAAATTATGGTCACAGAATGTACCCCTTTAGGGTGTTGCCAAAGATTTTAGTAACCTTATACTTTCTCTTAGGGTGTTGTAATGGAAAATTATAGACAAAAGCAAACGTATGAACGAAATCGATAATCAATTGACGGAGAAAGCAATAAATATAAATAAATAAAAACATAAATACAGCCGTACATAGTACCTTCTCTTTTATTCGAAGTCGGCTACGGTCGTTATACGTGCGGAGCCGCATAAGCTAAAAGACCTTACCAAAAGCAAGTCAAAAGTAAGATAACAAATACGTTCATCTGCGTGATGGAGCTCGCAGAAATCCCGCGGGGGGCGTATTCCCAATTAGAAGAGATACATTCGTCTTGTAGCCCTCACTTTTTCACCTTTCAGGATTTACTGGTATGTGTGGAAGTTTGGATGGATGCTGCTGAAAGTTAGCAAGGGTATTGCGAGTTATCTGGTTCTTTCTAAGTATACGGTGGATGAGGTTAACGAAAAATGTAATTGACCAACTTTATATCGTGTTCTATGTGCTGACGGTAGCACGCTGTTTTTAATTTAATATGACCTGCCCTGTAAGGTCTAAAGGAAAAAGCACTTTGAGTTTTACTTTTAAAGGACAGCTTTCAGAGTCAATCAGAGTCAGAGTTTTAAATTCAATGCTTCAATAAGATTCTTTCTAACACCTCCACGAGTTCTATAGCTAGATGAATGTGCGTTTATGAGTTTTAAGTTGGATTGATAGATAGATAATACTTAATTCACAGAAACTTATATCTAAAACAGTATGGTACAGAAGGTAACAGAATTGGCGGCCTTATCGCTTAAAGCGATTTCTTCCAGGCAACAAAAAAATTATGGCTGCAAAAGAAAGAATGTGCAGCGCTGAATGAAAATCGTGTTTTTTTTATAGTTCAATGCAATACCAAATACTTATTGTACATCATATTCATCATCATCATCAACCTATCTTAGTCCACTGCTGGACATAGGCCTCCCCCAATGAGTGCCATAGTGCCTTGTCTTCAGCTTGCCGCATCCAGCATCGGCCTGCCGTCGCAGATCGTCATCCCACCTGGCCGGAAGGCGTCCTATACTACATTTTTTAAGACTAAGGTACAATGGCCGCACTTAGAAACGATCTCTTCCTTAATAAAGTCCTTCTTCATAAAGCGCTTCAGCGCTTTACAACATTATTTTTCATAATTCAAAAATCGTAGTCGTAGGTACAAAGTGCTCTTGAAATATTTACTCCATTCAATTATTTTTTTCATTAATTGTACCGACCTACGTCACATATAGAGGTCCATATGGACTGCAAAATTATCCCCAAGATAATGAACCGCTGGATTGCAAACCCTTGTTCGTGAGATATGGCCGGCTTGGCAATCTAAACGATATAACATAGATAACTGGCCAGCTTTAAATTGTTAAAGATAATGGCTGGTTCGTTTGTTTATCACGAGCGTTTGAGCGCAGTGTGTGTAGTTTGTAGATGTTATTTCAAGTTACTTTAATTTTAATACAAAGAGGCTCTTTGCAAAATCTCACTAATGTAAGGCCAAGATTGTAAGGATATACCGTCCTATACACAAACCAAGCTCGATGTGGAATTTTTGTAAACAAACCACCCTAATATACTGTGTGCCGCGCCTTTTTAAACGAAATTATAATTTTTTGTCGGTTTGTGATCCTTCGTTCAATAAATATTGCTTACTCTCTCAAAAAATCACTCAAAAAAGTATTACTTGACTCTCAAAAAATACATTCAGCACTAATAAATAGCTGTTCTTTGCCTCCATAGTTCATTTATTAGTGTTTATCTCAATATTTTCATTGTAGTTTCAATTAGCTTTAATCTATTTTAATTTTTAATGATAACAGCACACAACTTATGTAATAACTATACTATTAAAAATGTTATTTTAGTTTTAGTTTTTGTTATTTAAATTTAATTATTATTTTTAAATTTGTTGTGTGTGTGTGTATGGGGCCACCTTGCGCACCACGGTCTCCACGGAAGACCAGCGCTATGGCACGATCTGCTCTACCATAGCACATCCGATTTTGTCAGATTACTAATTAAAATATATTTTATTTTTATATGTATATTTTTCTTTATATGTTCTGGCAAAATAAATTTATTTTACTTTAATTTACTTTACTTACAATTATATCTGAAAGTCGACGCCAAGCAAGTAACTTTTAGTTTTTATGTCGTGGTTTGTTTATAAACATTCTACATCGATTTTGGCTAGTGTGTTAATGTAATCTGATAGAACCGTTCCGGACGGAAATCAAAGAGTTTGGACATATTTTGACAAGAAGCTGATGATTCCTCACTCGTCCTACGGTCGCTTGACAGTCGAGAAGATACTACGGCCCGTGCTAGTCCGAGGCTGGAAGATAAAATTCAATGATGATTGCATTCCTCTTTCGTCCCACTCAAAATTTCAACATTGTACTTATAATAAATGTGATGTAAAACATTTACTTTGACAATGTTCCATCCCATTCTGATCGTGCGCGGATTGTACCAGTTCAATTGAATAATTGCCAATTTTAGGAACGTAGATCAGACTTTTAAACCAATGGTCATATGTGAAGTCCTTAGTGCTTTAATTGGACCAATTATTTTACCAGTCTATCAAATTGTTAATCAAAATCTCAACGCATTTTTCGAATGCTAAATGTATTTAGTATTCCAAATACAATTTAAACTTGGTACCTACTGTGCATTCTTCGATGGCCACGCGCTTGTAAAATCATTGTTCACCGATATGTTGAGCAAAATATCATCAAAATATGCTGAGTCGGACGCCATTTTGTAGCTTTAAGTTTCATTAATGTATTAAGTATATGTAGTGTGTAGTTGCTACAAATAAAGATTCTCTCTTTCCCTTTTCTTTCTTTTCAAAATTTTATTGATAAACAATTATTGTCGTTGTTTCTTCAAAGTCAGATCAATAGTAAAGTACACACAAAAAACTAAAAAAAACCGCGAACAGAAGTCAAAACAGAACAAAGCACATAAAACTTGAATCACTGCAGACACAAACACGCAAAAATCAATAAACCGTACATTGTACGCCGGACGGGAGGACCGCGAAAAAAATAACCGGACAATCTCATGTAACTTGCAGGCTACAAGCGTAGCAATTCCCGCTAGTTACGGAGTACTGTCGGGGGAAAACGCGTTGGTTATACACATCCTATTATTTGCTACAGAACAGGCACAACAGAGCCCTGAGTACGTCGAACTTTAAGTAATTCTGTGCCCTAAGTCTGTTTTTACGATACGTCTCGATGACGTGTAGATACGTCATCGGGACGTTCCATTTATTATATAGAGCGCTTTCAGCGTGCGGACATGGAAATCGCACGACTCAAATCCAATAAAAAATGGACCGTCTCGCTGACGTGTCGATACTATCGAAAACCAAACTCATGGCTCAGATTCATACACATAATTTCAATATTACTATGTACCAAATCGTTGCTTTACCTTTGTGGCGTTGTTTGGGGTGGCCTGTCTTCAGCATTGGCTTATGACGAAAATTCCTAATCTGAAAATTTGCTTAACAGCATAGTACCTGTTCTGTTGGCTGTTTCACGGTCGACTCTAGCATTTTATTTATGTTAAGAATTTAATAAATATATTCTGCTTATTTGCAGAATAAACAGCTTTTTAAAAGCCAGAATACGAGATATTGCATTTAAATCAGTTGGATATATTCTTCAAAACCTGATAGGTAAAAAAAATGTGCACTGCTAAGAACCGCAAACTTATGAATCGAAGCGTTCCTTAGTACCTACGACTACCTTTACATACAAACCTACAGGCGCCTTTATTTTATAATACGTTTTCTAAATTCGCTAAAATCTTTTTCCCCCAACAGTACGCATGAGAATAGCGGCTAATGCAAAATTCACGGGTTGAAAGCGCAATGCAATCCGGCGGGTTAGATGCATTCTCGATGCAGGACAATTTGCCCCGACTGTACTTTATGAGGAAAAACGATCTAGTTTGATTGAAGGTCTAGGTGTATTCAATGTATGTATAATAAAATATATGTATATATTCTATGTAATGTAGTACATCAGTTTCTTACCCATAACATAAGCTCTGCTTTTTTTGGGGATAGATGATGCTGTGTGAATTGTCTAACGTTATTTATTCATCTCTATGTAATAGAAATGTATATGCCTACCTTCTTGCCTAAGAAGGATTCAGTGAGGAATTAGATTCTTTATGTTAAGGTATTTAAGCTTTAGAAGGTAGTTATAATTAATGCAATTGGTTGTAAAAACCGTTTTAATAAAATAATCAAAATGTACGCATCATTTAGGTAGGCGGCTATGGTTTTTCATCATGGGTAGTTGGTTTAGCTGGCGAGGTTTAACATAACAAATAACCTTATTGAACTGTAAACCAAAAATGTTTGTATAACTAAATATACAAATTAGATTACCTATCAATCTCTTTTTATCACGTTTATGAACAATTCTTTTTTTTTTTTTTATTAAAAATATTAAATTAATAATAATGTCTAAGTATAATTAAAATATATATTTATGTTGTATTGTTGTATAGAGGATCTAAAACAAGGTAGGTTTGTTTAAGATACAATAAATATATACAACAATATCGCACTTACGAGAAGATTTTCCCTCAAAACTGGGTAAGTCTCTTGAGATTCCCACTTTATCATTCAGATGGCAACATTCCTCACTTGATATCGCGTCACATTTCGCGCCTGCATGATTTATTGCTCTAAATTGCGCTGTTATAAAATTGAAAGTTAATTCAATTATTGGGTAGTTGGGAAGATTGGCTTACTGTAGGGGGCATCCCTATACCCTATAGGCAAATAATGTAATTTGTTCTGTATGATGTTTTAATGTTAAAAAGAGGCTTTATTGAGAAAGAAAATTACAATTCAATAATAAAAAACAAATTAGAACTAGTATTTACAATTGAAACAATTAAGCCAACTGCAGACTGTTGCTAACAATCTACAGGTAGCTCAACTGATCCATACCAATACCAGTCGGAAGCGTCTCTAAGACGCTGGCAGCATTGCCCGCTGTATAACAATGCTGATTCTCTGCGCCAGATACCCACCAGCTCTCGGGTCACGCGTCGCGTCGACCAGACGCTCAGATAACTTATTAAAAACCCGGAGAGCCTCGGTAACCCACGGACCTAGGGTCTCGACCCCAATGATAGAAAATGTGTAGGCTCTGTCGAGACACGCATAAATTTCGTCTCTTGAGATCCTCGGCCAAATCTACCGTCGCACCAGCCCGCACGGACGTCCTTGGAAGATGGAAAGGCGCAAGTGTGTCGACGCATGTAGCGTCCCACACAATGGGCCTCCCCAACTCCCATGGGACTAGTGTCATGCCGTCGGGCCTTTTACCATCGTCACGCAACAGACCATTTGGTTCGAGAATAGCTGGTACGTTAGCGGTGACAAAGGCCCGCCGGATGATGTCTTTAAGGCTGGCATGACGAGATATCCTACCAGCGGCCCTAGTACACGATAATCCGTGATGACCAAGCTGTTCAATAGCAGTACCGCACTTGCATTGATGAGGCGCGCAACACCTTGCACCCAACCGAAGACATGTTGCGATACGAAAAGTTACGGGACCCAATAAAGTGCCAGTGTTAAATGAAGGAAATGCTTGCAACCAATGTCCTGACTCCCATTTAGAAACGGCCAGGACACGGGCACGATCCGCAGATAAAGACCCGTTGTTAAAAAAAATATTTTTTAAGTAATGGAATGAATTAACGGAATATTTTCACGTGTCTATGAGTCATGTAAGTTCAAAAGGAAATAAAGCATCTTGAGTTTTGAATGAATCAACATGACTTTACTGTAAGAACTATAACAAAATAGGTCTTATTGGCTAAATCATTAAGCAAAATAAAATTCAATCAAACTGGAGTAAAAAATAAGTGAGAAATGTGAGAATATATGAACAAAAAATTGTTAATCTTATAGATTCTATAATAACAATAAAAATAACAATCAAAGAATAAAAATAAATTAGAACTAGTATTTACTACTGAAACAATTGAGCTACCTGGAGACCAGACAGTAAACTGAAACCTACTTAATTTTTCATAACCCTGATCGTGAATTGCACAAAGCTTATTGCAAAGTCATAAAATAAAAGTTATATTCACTTTTTAACCCTTCGAGGCTTCGTAGGGGAGGAAAGGGTTACCCGAAGGGTTTATTGGATAATATCATAAGGCCCTTTCAAAGTTAATTTGTTTGTTAATTTTTCTTCCACCGTTTATGTAATCACATTTCGCTTGGATTAAGAACGATGATTAAAAACTGTCGAGGTAATTTAGTGTAATCTTTTTCGTTTTTAATTCGGCGGTAAAGCTTTTTGGGTTGATGAAAAGGAGAAAGGAAAAAAAGATGAAATCGGCTCCTTGTTACCATTGAAATCGGTATTATTGTGTTAATAACATTGTAGGTTATAACATTTAGTCGGAATAAGATAAAACGAACTATCAAAAACCCACACAATAAAGTAAAAAAGCTTAAAATAATTACAAAATGCACACATGAATAAAAAGCCTGGATTTCAGCATCATTTAGCGCCAAGAATTAAGCGAGGTCTGTGTACTAGGGGAAAATTCTGCTAACCAATCGCTTCACTATGACAATGGTATCGACAAAATAGTCACCATTGACTCATTTTTGTATCTACGTGGTGATTCTGCGACGATACCATAGTCATAATTAAACGGATGGTTTAGGAGAATTTGCTTTCAGTCCAGATGACTGACTCTGACTTAAATACATTTAAGAAAATTAAGAAACACCATAATATTAAAACTTTTGCTACAATTTTAAATAACAAAGTTTTCTTCAACTCAGTCTCTTAAGGCTAACACTAACCATGCTTCGGGCGAACACATGAATCATATCTTCTAACTCGATTACCGCCCACGGAATCTTGTTATACACCCTTTTCCGCCCTTATGGGCTTTGACGCGGAATATGTTGTAGCTTTTGTTTTGTTTTAATATGCCTGTTGTTTTTTTGAGGCTGTCTAAATGTTTGTGACTACACATATCCTTAGTTTTTTTTTTTAGGAAATATATGTATGCGAAGTTCGAAAATATGTGACGATAAGGCTTCTGCTCTATTTTTTTAAGAAAACTCTTATTTGCATTGTTTAAAAATTTATTAAACTTTAACCTGCAGAATCGCGTACCAGACAACAGGAAGACCAAAGCTACGGCAGGATTTTCCTGCCATAGCAACCGCTGATTGTTGGCTATTTTTGTTGTAAAACTGATTTCATTCATATCGTTTGAGTAATGCAACCAAAATGAAAAATTAAATTTTTACTTTACTAACCTATGCACAGACTTGGGCGACTCGTATTACTTGGTAAGTGGTAGTAAATAGGTTTATTTTACGTATGTTAGACTGAGGTATATTATTTTATATGGGCCGTATTTTTTAAATAGGTATTCATCCTGTACTAGACTGATGTTGCCTGAAATAAATGAGTTAGGTACTTATTTACATTTAAGGCACAAAAACTGGCAGTACTGCATGTTAAGAATTTACTAAAGCTAGACTATTTATTTAAGTTATTTATAAGAACTAATATTGGACTATTCCGTAGAAGGTTTAGTACATAAACTACGCTTGTCAAAAAATGTTATTTCCTATTTACCTTTAAAAAAACTGCATGACCGTCGTCAAAAGCAGCTTTCATGCAACCAATCGCTTCGTATTAAAGAAAATTATAAGGCACAATAAAAATATTCCTAAGTTCCTACACCCCTATTGCTCAGCAATTTGCGGTCACGTGAAACAGCCATTACAGCCCGTCGACCAATGGCAGAGCCCCATTTAATACGATTCCATATTTGAAAAGGAAAAAATGAAGTATGAGGAGCTAATTTAAATTTAGAATAGGGTAACAGGGACGGGAACATTGGACTTTAAACGAGTTCGTTCAAGGAGATCACCTTGTTTTTAAATTCTAAAACGGTTATTGGTTATTGGTTCAATGATACCGGTAATTGATTCAGTGTTGAGTAATTTTACATTGTTGATTATAATGTAAATAGAAAATTATATCTCATATACGCTCATGTAAAATATAACTGAATACCACAGAATTACCCACAGCTCAACTATTCACATAAAAGAGATAACGAACCATTACCGAAGCACGATAATAATCATACTGTTCAAGTAAATGGCTATAATATCGCCATTATGTTATGATACCGATACAATATCGTTAAACATGATCTCATCTCACGGGTCATTTAATGCAAATCGATCTATTACGGAAAACACCGACGATTACCGACCGCTCGACCAATCAGAGCGATCCATTTAAACGAATGTAATTTATTGAATTTCAAAATTTAAAACGTATTACGTCCGCCATATTGGATGTAATTTGAAAAAGTGTAACCGCTTTGGGGCAATTACCCTCTGGCTTCCTTTTTTAAAAGCCGATTTTATATATAATCTGTGGTCTGTAGTTTATCAATCTTTAAGCCAAAGGAATGGTCATGTAATTTCACATTACATATTATGATTGAAATCTTTGATTATTTTTTGTAATAACCTATGATTTACAATGAATTACATGCGTAAAATAATGAGATTTTTATTTATTCATGAGTCTGTTATAAGTCTATTGTAAATCGTGATTTCAATTACAAAGATAACATGTAAATGAAGATAATTATTTACGAATTGAGATGTTATTAGTTTCCGTGAATATAGGTTTGCACAACAAGTTCTGTTTAATATGTTCTTCTATGGATTTTAATTTAAAGGCCATTTTTACACGCAATTAATGCTGTGCTTGACTATTTATTATTTATATTATAAACCTTTACCTTTTACTTACATTAGTTACCTATTGCTCTGATGTACCTAGTTGATGGTTATACCACTTTGCATCAGCTAGGCCCTCTGTTTATTACGTCAAGTTAAAAAAATAACCAGCCCCTCCATTCTCAGTTCTAAATAAAAATATTTGAATTCAAACTTTTCATTCCAGCCTCATTCCCCATCACGAGGCGGATTGGCCACCCCTACCAGAACCGGACCCCGCCAAAACGCAAGAAGCCTAGAACCTCCTTCACACGCCTGCAGATCGCAGAACTAGAAAAGAGGTTTCATAAGCAGAAGTACCTAGCGTCAGCGGAGAGGGCGAGCTTAGCAAAGACCTTGAAGATGACAGATGCGCAGGTCAAGACGTGGTTCCAGAATAGGCGGACTAAGTGGAGGTGAGTTTTCTAGATCAAACTTAAAGAGTTTAAATACTTAAAAAGTCAAATTAAACAAATTTAGAATCCTCAAGAAGTGAGGCCGACTTTGGCGAGTAAACTCCATGTAGCTTACCTAAGCTTTATGGAGTCTACACACACCCCAAAGTCGAGCCATATCACGGCGTGTTGTTGCGACATTTCAGTGTATGGAATATTGTAGGCAGCCGATATTGTTTTGTTCACCTGTCGGCGGCCTGGCGGACTCCATTAAGCATACCGTAGACAAACTTGGCCTGCGGTGGCGGCCAGTACAATTTCATGTGTTGTCAAATAGTACCAACTAGTAGTATAGTATTACGAAATCTGTGCCACTACCGCAGACCGCGTCTGGGAGATTTTGACAGTGATAACAAGGTACAAACAAGGTTATACAATATTATGATGACTGCACAATAGTGCACAGCCATCCAATCTGCACAGCCACAGACTGCACAGCCGTCGCAATGATTTTTTTCAACCTTAAATTAGATAAAAGATGGATTGAACGAAAGAAGTCATGTGATATAACTAGTCAGGATGAGCTTGACTAGTTATGAGCCGACGATCACGTTTTTTTATATAAATATCTACCTCTAAAAATCTAAAAACTCATGCATTACAAATACATTTACTTGAAACTTATTAAACCTAGTAAATTCTCAACATAAAACACAGTTTAAAAGGTGTCATAAAATATGGTTTAAATATATCAGCAAATATGACCAGAATTAAAGAGCCGTTTTTCATTCCACATACAAAATATGAAAGCTCTTATAATACTGGTTGTATTAAGTGCTAGATTTCATAAACTTAAGTAGTCGAAGTGATTAAGATAATGTAAGTCGATAGATTTGTTCTAAACATGGTCGTAAAATTGTTTAAGTCATGTCAAAGTATCCATTACGTTTTCTACATATGTAGTACCGTTTTAAGATTGAGCGAATAGTCGGCCTATAGGCCGACTATTCGCTCGCGAGGTTGATTGATACATAGGTAGGTGTGGATAGGTACCGGTTCGAATTCAAATAGGTAAGTACCTATTTAAACATATTATAATGGCCATTTATGTAATTTATATTAATTTAATTATTATATAATATAAACTGGTAAAATGTTTATATAAATGTAAGCACTAAAAGTGGATGCAAATCAAATAGATAAGGTTGAAATTAGAAAAACCGAAATAACTTACAAATTCCTTACTACAATTAGCTGTTCGCATCAGTAGGCACAGCGATTGTTGTCTAGGGTAGAAAAGAGAAAAATTACGTCACATCGTCATCGAATGCGTAAAATATTTGAAATTCGTTCCTTCAACTTCAATAACTTACGCAATTAGTGAATGCTCATACATGACTATTCAAAAATGACATCGCATCGTCATCGGTGCGATGTTATTTTTGACTATCCTAGACAACAATCCCTGAGCGCATACTTTATAATTGTTGTAGGCTCAATAGAGCCAAATTTTGAATTTGGAATACCAAATTCAAAAATAACTCGTGTGTTCCCATTCTGAGTTTGTAAATAGAAAAGTCAGTGCCAAGCAGTCCAAATAGATAATAATCTGTTCTTAATTCAAAACTAACAATAACTTTAAATAGGAGCGAGTCAGTACCAACCAGACCAAATAGATTCACTGCAAATACTCAATAAAAAAAGTAAAACACATTCCAAAAACTGCAAAGCACAATACAGTCCGCTGGTGGCATCACCGATTACGTTCTAATGGACAAGCGCTGTTTGTGTTCGGGACAGATAACGCGTGCTCGATACGCGCGGCGCCAAGCCACTGATTTTATTTCAAAAAAGAATGTGATCTATCGTTTGAGGTTTTAATTCGAAAGGGTTAGGGATTTTTGGAGAGATGTTTTGGTGTTTTTGTAATGAAAACATTAGTATCGTGAATTTTTACAAAATAAGTGTAACATTTTATGGTAGAGTCAAATCTCAAATATCGCTCGAAAAATTACGGATGAGAGCAGGGAAGAAAGCAAATTGACGGAATCTCAATTTGCTTTCTTCTTTTAGTCAAATAATTTTAATAGGTAGGTAAGTAATTATTTTACTAATATTTTTTTTACTAATATTATGTTAAAATATATGTAAATTTTATTTTAAAACCAGATAATCCGACATATAGAGATTATATTCTATGATCGTCTGAGCATGGAGGTAAGTTTGTTAAAACGTCATCATTCATCAACCAAAAAGTTCATACCTCGTAACCGCGCCCGACGGAAGATTTAGCCAAGCAACAAAACAGATGATTTTAAGCAGAACTATTCAAAATAAATAAATAAAACATGTCTTCATTTCGGTCAATTTATCAAGCGTCTCTTCGTATTAGCCAGCGGTGTTAATGGGGTCTTATCGGCCGCTCGGCTGCTCTTATTTCGAGTTTGTTATTAAAAGAAGGGTTATCGGTTAACGAGCTGTTTAAAGGAATAGAGGCTATCCTCTAAAACAGCTCGTGAACATAAAACGTATAAATAGAGCATAGAATGTCTATACCAGTAGAGTGTCTATATCAGTATATTTCATAAAAAAAAGCAAACTATAAAGCCTGAAAAAAGATCAATTTTGGAATATATGTAGATGAAAATTTACCTTGGCCATCTAGAAATCTAAAATTAAAATAAATGACCGGCGATGTTTCATTCCAAATTCAAACAATCCGTCCAATAGCACACTTGCATTGGTATTTTCCAATTCCAACAACATAATAAAAAGATAACTTGGAATTTGGATTTCATTCGTGTTATCGCATATTTGAAAAGATTTGAAATAAGTATCGTTCGATGATTACGATATGCTCAAATTTATTTATAGTTTTTTCAACGCTGTGTTAGATTTAGGTTCTGGCTTGATAAGAGTTTAGTGTCACTAAGGTTTTATTATGCTAGCTTACTACAAAATAATATCTAGTTAAAACTGAAAAAGCGTTGTACAACACACATGCTCAATTCTTAAATGCCAAATTAGACTGCCAAACTGTCTGTACTTTCAGCCTTGTAGTAACAAGGCTGAACGTATCTTGGTATATTTGGCAAGATAAAGATTGTTTCTTAGAGAAGGATTCAGCCGAGAAAACGCGGGACATTCCACGGGCAAAAAGCTAGTTCCAGTTTGAAATAATAAAAGTTCCCAGATCAAAAGAAAAATAATAAATACATTAGAATTGTCTATCCCGACAACCAATAGAGATAAAACTAAAATTAAATGGAAGTTATCTATGACAAATGAGGTGAGATTATCTTTGTTTGGGATGAAGGAATGCAAGGCTTCCGAGGTTAATAAAAGGTTTCGGGGAATTGATAAAATAATAACTATTTTCAATAACGGGTAAGTACCTATCTATAAAAACACACCTTTCGATAGTTATTTTCTTTTTATTAAGCCTTTGATTTAGGTCCTATGTATGAGCTTTGATTGGATTAACATTTTAGGGCCTACCTATTTCAAATAACTACCATTCTAAATTTAAAATTTTAAAATAGTAACATGGAATGCCAAAAGTCTGAAGTCTTGTAATATGCCGCGGGAAATACTAGTGCTGAACAATATAATAATACCTAAATCGATATCGTAAAACACATCGACAACCACACCCAAAAAATTCCGAACCGAATTCATTGATCATCAATACAAACCCATAAATTACTCACAACACATCAGCCGTACAATGATATTCCTACATTCCTATTGACTACACTCAATCAAAAATTCGTGAGTCAAATACGAGGCTATTTACTTATAGATATTGGGGATATAACATTGTAGGAATTTACCCGGCTGTACCAACCTAACAAAGGCATGGACCAAATAGTTTTAATTAATCTATAACGAAAGTAAAGTCTAGATTTAGCGCCATCTTGGCCATTTTTTTAGCTTTTAGGGTTTACCTTATATATTAAAAAGTATAAGAACCATGAACTATCGTATAAACTGTATGAAGTTATAAAAAGACTGTGAATTGTCCAGCATAAAAAAACAGCTGTATGTTATTAAGTTGCGACATATCTCACTATTATTCTCTCCAAATTCTACTAATATAGTCACTCACTAGCTAGTTAGCGGACAAACAAACATAGTTTCATTTTATGTTATACATAGTGAGCTAGATATATATGCAGGCGGTAACATAGGGTAGCTGGGGGTGTTAATATTGTATGAGTAACACAACTCTGCAGTTTGAGCCATCAATTATTTACCGCGGTAGAAAAGACGTACATCCGACTTTTTACATGTATTGTTCGTTCTTTATTGGCTATTTTTGTGACTTTTACGTCGACTTTAGGTTATTTTATGAGAGCCACTGCCTGAATGTAGATGGGTCGGATTATTTTGAAGGAATGCTATAATTCTTTATTGTGTGTCTTCTTCACTAGCTCGTTTTCGTGCCTGAGATTATTAGAAGCTTCAGTTTTTCTCTAAATTATTTCTTTTCTCGATTTATTGTTCACAATGTATGGAATAATAAATATGTAGGTACATAAGTAACTTAACTATATTATGAAGTAAAGAACTGTTTTACTTCATATTTTCGTTAACTTCATTCGAATGCATTATTTATGTTCTTCTGAATCAAAGCTGAACTAGCTTTTACCACAGTAAAATAAAATTAAAAGACAAATATTTTTCCAATTATTCAATATTCAGCTTTCATTACCGCTATGGTAAATTTCAAACGAAATATTACCACCCTGACCTTTCATTTCCTCCTTAGAGCATCATTAGGTATCATCAATTTCAAAACTATTTACACATTCTAAAGGCCAGACAATTTTCCAGAACGTGCCACATCAAACAAATCGAATTCGAATCGAAGCACGATCTAACACGTAATGTACTAGCCAACATGGCGTCTTACGCCTTACTTATTCACCCTGCCTCATTTTCTTCCTGTAATTCTTTTCCCTCGTCTAAGTGAATATTAAAACTCTCCAAACTAATCCAGCCTGAATGGAACCTTACGTGTACCGCAAAAAGTTTATTTTCTAGTGATTGCTTTTCTCGATTTAATTTTGTAAGATGTATTCGTGTTGCGAGGGATAATGAAGCTTATTTGTTTGCTTTCAGAGTCTTGTATCGTTTGTGTCTTGTGTCGTGACATCTCGGATGTCTTTGGATAATTGTTGCTTGTAGGCTGTCTCCTCAGGAATTAGGGAACAAATCCGTTTGCTGATTGATAAGAGGCTGGGACAGGGATGTTTCTTACTCGTTAATTTTTATTGCACATCGTTTTTCTTCCTGTCGGGAAATGGGAAACAGAATAGGTAATAAAGTAAATAGTTACCTAAACTATAAGTTTCACAATAAAGAATAAATACGTAGTTACTTAGAATAATTGAATACCTACCTAAAGTGAGGATAAATATTTTTTCTATTATTAGTATTTCAAAGACTATATAAGTTTTCTGAGACCTTGATTTTTTTTTCTGGTTGAATGTTAGAGCCCTGTTACATACGGACATACATACAGACAGCACCAGCGGAGCCTTAATAGGGTTCGATGGTACTTCAGGATAGAAAAGTTTTGGTTATTTGGCTATGGAATTCAGACCATCTGATTTTAGTTTCTAGAATGTAACTAAGAGTCGCTGCTAAATTTGATCTTGGTTTTACAAAAAAGGTTTCTGAGAACTTTTTCGTTCAACAGTTACCTCCAAATTTCAAGCTTTAGATAGGTTCCGACTTCGTTCGTGCGGAATTTATTTTAAAAGTTTTGGTAAGAGATGATAAGTCTAAGAAAAGACAGATACATATTCTAAACTAGCGACCCGCCCCCGGCTTTGCATTCGACTGTTTTAATATTTAAAAGATTTGTTCTATTTATTGTGTTCTTCTAATCACGTGTTATTTTAAAAATTATTGTATCCTTTTTAGGAAAACATTATGCTTTGTCATAATAAATATTACAAATATTTATAGAGGATTTTGTTATCCATTTTTACTTATTAAAATCTTTCACGATTGAGTCAAGCAACAACGGAAGCCTAACTTGCGTGTGCCCGACACGCACTTGGGCATTTTGTTCATTTAAAAATGAAACTTTACAAAATAAAATATTCAGAGCCCATTTATAATGTAGGAACTTTTTACGAGTTTCAGCGTCTCAGAGCTTTAAAACGCTCTTGAGATTTATTTGACTGTTTTGTTAACTGCCGCATGCCGGGCGGGGGTCGGAAAACGGCTATTTTTATTATATGCTGTTTACCTTTTTTTGCTTAAAACCGTTATTTGGTACCTGAAGGAAGGAACGCAAAATAATGGAAACGATAATTTTGACAACTCGAAATATATCCCTCATCAAGTAATGGATTTCTTTACAACATAATTAGGTAGGTACGTAGTGTATCAGATAATTAATTAATGAGGCATATTCCAAAAAAAACTCTATTTACCTTAGAACAAATAGATGGCGTGGATTTCTAACGGAGAGGAGTTATACACTAGTCAAACTCGATGTAGAATGTTCGTAAACAAACCACGATACAAAAATCTAAAACTCGCTTGGTGTCGAGTTTCAGATAGTAAGCAATATTTATTGAAGAAAGCATCACAAATCGACAAGTAATGCAAATTCCGTACAAGAAGACGCGATAACAGAGTGAATTTTAGATTGTATGGGTGGTTTGTTTACAAACTTTCCACATCGAGTTTGTCGAGTGTATAGGTTGTCAATAGGATGCCATGTCAATAAGCACGGTCTATGACAATTCCATTTGGCGGCCCTTCGTAAAAAAGCGACTTCTGTTCAGTTTGATCGAATTATTTCTCGAAATTAATTAAGAAAACATGAAAACGTCATACATTTATACATCGATAGTAATCTGACTGTAATCATTAAACGACTTAATTTTCACATCGCTAAATTTTGTAACTTTAAGAATTTCCAAAAATAAACGAGTTACCAACCAACCAACATCAACCTAACTCGTATAGTAACCCTCCTTCTTGCGCAATCGGGTAAAAAGACTAGACGCATATTGAACATAAACTAATTATACTAACCTAGGAACATCCATACTCCATATATTATATTATACATTCAAAAGTAACTCTGTCTGTGTCTGTGAAAAGGTAACAGACACACAGATATTGACAGCAATATCAGTCTGTCTGTTACCTTTTGAACCTGAACGGATCTCATTAAAATTTGGCAGGGAGGTAGATAGTATCCCGGGAACGGACATAGGCCACTTTTTATCCCGAAAAAAAGCGTGCGAACCCGCGGGCAGCAGCTAGTAAATAATAAACATGGTTAGAGTACTAATTCCTATTTGTTTAATCACCGACGGTTGATCTTTTCACCTTGACAAAAGCAATTAAGCGTAATTTTAATTTGAGTAATCTCGTAAAAGAGAAACAGGAGAGAGGAGAGTAATTAATAAAACAGATCTTAATTAGGTAGGATGAATTTGTTGAATTTAACCGCCGCGCCTCGCGAAATGAAAATATTGGTTGCTTTACTGAATGTGCTTTTTTACTGGAGGTTGCGGGTTGGTAACGTGACGGATGAATGGGGTCGGCGAGTGTGTGGAATGGTGGGCTCGCCGGCAATGTATGGGAGGAAGAGGGGACGCCAGTAGGACCGCGGTAGGTTTAAATGTTCCCGTGGTTCGGTGTATATGGCGAGAGAAGGGTCACCGTAGATGTTTTAGTGGGTATCACGTCCTTCTCAGGACGTCGAGTCCCACATAATTCTGGTCCCCCCCAGATCAGTTTACTCGTAAACGAATTTTCTCACCGAATAAAAAAAAGGGGAGATTGCGGGTTCGATTCCCGCCTTGGGACAAATTTTTTTACGATCTGCAAATATTTTAGAACACCCGGGGTTCTATATATTTTCTATGTATAATAAAAAATATCTATCTACGTAATATATTGCATTTTAAGTATATATCAGTCATCTTCTACCCATAACAAGCTCAGAGGGGTGAGTCTATTCGACGTTAGTAACGAGACATGTCGTGACGTCTTCTTTTTCCATACAAATTTGGTACAGCACCTCTATCCTGTGGACAGGGAACTACGCAAATCCCCATACAAAAAAGCCCCTCTGCTCAGCTCGGTGCTAGATGATGCAGTGTGGATTGTCCAGCATTATTTATTTATTAACTTAGAAAAACAAAAAGAGGTTCTCAAGTCGATATTCTTTACACGTGAGGCGTTGGTTTTCTATTTTACAGCATTATTTATTTATTAACTTAGGAAAACTAAAAGAGGTACTAAAGTCGACGCATTTTTGTTACACGCGAGGCGATGCGAGTTGGTTATCTATGGTTGTTGGTGTTTCTGTGGTTGGCAGACACTCTTTATTACCTCAAACATCAAGAAAGCTAAACCGATTTTGGTATATGAGACATCAAAATACTGGTCTTGTAGTCTATATAGGTTACAAGCTACATTATATGCTACACAAGCTACATAATAGGGTTTCGCCGTCTCATTTAGGAAAATAAGCGAGGTCCAAGTCCGGTTTTTTATGGATTTATATTATAATATTTTCTTTAACTCCTATGTGTAATTATTTTTTGTAAAAATACCACCCTACAGTTAACTCAATGTATTTTAAACAAGATCTTTCTAGTGCAAGTGTAATTCGCGTGCCGAGGGTTTTGAAAGTTTGTTAATTATACAAATAAGTCTAAAGGTAGAGAGGTTAGAGACTACGCTATTTAATGAATACTTAAAAATTTTAGGTACCAACCTACATTTCAGATTCAGATCGCTCGGCAAACTTCGAAGATTAGGGGGTAATGGTCAATCTTTAAAAATATTTCAAAAATATTTGTGATGTGTGAGTAAGTTTGTGTGATAGAAATTTCAAAAACTGTTTTGAGATATACAAACTGATACCTTTCATTTGATACCCCACTCGGTGAGATAGCACCCCTTTTCAAAATTATTTCCCCCCTTTTTGTCAATTTTTCTAAAAGTGTTCTATTTACAGACTTTTTTAAATTTTTCTTGTAAAAAATAGATGCATTTACAAACGCTACATACATTTCAGATGGATCGCTCTGCAAAATTTTAATCTTTTTTCTTTATTTTTTTTGTACAGGCGCACGAAATTTTTTATTATTTTAAATAACAAGTTAATAGCTGCAGTAGTTGCTGAGATGTTGTAGAGGGCAACATGGACAGACACAGCGAGACCATAAGGGTTAAACACAACATTATTTTTCACAAAACAACAATATTTTGCTCGTGTGTGATCCAGATAAACTTTTCCGAAAATAATTCTGTCTCAAGTGGCTAAACAGAGAGATTGACACTCCCACTTGATTGTTCACGATCGTGAACTGAAGCTGGCAATATTATAAATTGTAATTCTATTTCAAGCCTCTCCATAAATAGCTCATAAGCCTGAGCTTACATCAATTACGCTATTCCCCACCACACATCCAGCCAACTTATAAAATAATCAGCTGGAAACTCCTAATTGCCTCGCTTGGCTTATTTATGGAAAGTTTAATTGTACTCGCTTTATCTAATTATAAAGACGTGGCTCAACTCACGGGAGGGATGGGCTTGTGTCGATGAATAGTATCGATGCTGAGCCTCGCAATCATAACACGCTGCTCGCTGTTCAAATACTACTAGCGGCTTTCACGAAAATCTTTAATGTGATTAGGCTTTTCAAATACGTTCAAATAGTCGTCAAACCATACAAAAACTCATACTTAATGTGTTTTAACGCGTATTCGGCCCTGCCTTGCTTTAAGCTGTTATTATCATGCTGTTTAACTACTTGCTACATATTGTGCCTCATAGGCATGCTATGTGTTAACGCATTTCGGGTTTAATTTCACCGCATTTATTTCACTGGAACTGGTGACCCGTAACACAGGTTTTTGTCAACCAAAAACAGGCAACAGTCTCTTACAATGTTAGCTATGATATTTATATTTATACTACTTGCACTTATGTATTTTAGCAACTAAGCTTCTATTGTGAGAGAAAAATAATTATAATTGAATTTGAATCCTCATCGATATAATTTCTATCGACATCACCCCATCCCTACCCGTAATTTAACCATTCTAATAAAGTTCTTGCAACGTTATAATAGACTTAACGCTTTGTTCGATCATTCATAATCTTCATCCAACGAACATAGATCCCTGAAACAACCCTTTAAGGTAAGATCCATTAAGGTGAATCGATTCACGTTGCCTACGAGATTCAATATTTTGCTGGATTTTCTTGCGTTCAAAATGAAATAACTATACGGAAAAGAGATGAACACAACATTTTGTGTTCGTATCTTTTATGTAATAATATCTAACTAAGAAATACTCCAAAAGTACCAATGATAGATTTATGATTATAAAACTAATCTTAACATTATCATGAACAAGATTCTGCAGAACAATTCTACCACCGAACTGCGATCCCCAAACCGCATGCCCAGCGTGGGGATTATGGGCACTACCCCCCGTGAGGTTAAAGCCAATAAGGCGCTTATCAGGAGGAGGCCTGGGTCCAGCAGTGGACCAATATAGGCTGTGGAAATGGAGATATTAAGATGATTTTATAAAAAAATATATATTATTAATTATTTTTTACGAATCAATTTTGGAGAATATTTTTAATAATTTATATGTAATATTATAGTAAGTTTACCGAAACTTGTCTCATTACCAAATGCCTACTCCAAAAGTACCATTGAATCGAAGATTTGCAATTTACTTTTTCGCTATTTTTATTCCATGTAAGAACCCTAGATTAAATCTAACCTCACGGACCACGTGAAACGAACCACCTTAAAGTTGAGGGATGCGGGGGTCTGAGTAATTTTGTCGGTAGGTCGCTGGTGGGTGGCCATATATCGTAAACTTTGAATTCGAATGAATTAGATAACTTTGAATTCATCTCACTGTCAGATCTAATGAAACGTAAGTTACCAAGTTATTCGTTTGTTTGAGTTTTAATTATTGTTTGCAGCTTTATTTTGGTATCATCATCATATCAGCATGCATACTTCCACTGCTGGGCATGCCTCCCCCAATTAAGCCGGTTTCGCCATATTCAAATTCAAATCCAAAGTGCTTTATTTCCTGAGATCTAGAAAAAATTATAAAATGGCACATAATAAAAATGTCAAGACAAGTACCTAAATATACAAAAATAATTATAGTTAACTAGCTCCAACCCGCGGATCCGTTCAGCCGTTTAGACGTGAAAAGGTAATAGACAGACAGACAGAGTTACTTTCGAATTTTTATTTTTTTATTTATTTTTAGTTACATATTTACATTATCATTACAGTGCAGCACCAAAGCGATAAGGTAATATAAAATTAGATACAACAAGTATTAATGTAATTTACTTAATTTACTTTTTTTTTTTTTTTTTTAGTAGCATGTAATTTTATTAATGTAATACATTAATAAAATTACATCAACTACAACTTAATACTACAGCTTAAACTAAACTATAATTTATAATATATAATATTAGTATGGAAGATATCAGAACTGAATGGAAAGTATGGATTAAGCTTAATTCGCTCAGCTCAGCTGTGCTGTGCTGTGGATCAATTCTCCACTTCATGTTTAGTTATAGTTGATTTGACGACCGATGTGGCGCGGCGGGCGAAGGTCCACCTGCGACGCAGAAGGTTGCGGGTTCGATTCCCGCTTTGGGACAAATGTTTGTACGATCTGCAAATATTTGTTCCGGGTGTTCTGGGTATTTTCTATATATATAATAAAAAATATCAATCTAAGTTATGTATTGTATTAAGTTTATCAGTCATATAGTACCCATTACACAAGCTCTGTTTACTTTGGGGCTAGATGATGCTGTGTGGATTGTCCAGCATTATTTATATTATTTATTTATAGTTCGCTTCATATACAAGTTTCGACTTAGCAAGAGCGAGGAACCCATTAGCAAGATTAAAAGCCAAGGGAACATTAATATTTTTGAAATTAGATTAAAAGATATGCTCTTGAAAAATGCTACTACGAACTAAATGATTTTTAAGTGATACTTTTGATGACTTGTAATTGAAATCTTGCATTAATTTTATTGGACATACTTACCTTTCATACCATTTTATTAAATTAGTGTTATACAAGGTGCCACTTTATTCATGTACCAAGCCGAAACTGGGTTATTCTCCACCCTATACCCAACTGATCCGCATGGTTGATTTACAGAAATACGTTGTTTTAAATTTATAATATAAAACAACTACATAGAAAAAGAAACTCATCTCAAACGCTAACCAAAGCGACAACCCTATTAATAACGCAAACACATGGTGTGTTTGCGTTATTAATAGGGTTGTCGCTTTACCGACAAAATTTCCTTTAACTAAGCCACCTTTTTGTACTAGATTTACCTTAGTTTATAAGATTTATTTATTATTTTTCATGTGCAAATAAGGAATACATTCATTCATGCTAAAAATAAAACTAGGCACGTACGTAGCACATTTACAAATTTCGCGATTTTCTAAGATTGCTGAAGATTATTTATCGGGTATTTATCGCGTAACTTTTATTAAAATATCGATAAATAATCTTTATTAGGTATCAACGGAGACGTACCTACCTCGAAACAAGCATACCTACCTACAGATAAACATTAAACAATAATAGCTTATAAGAAAAATGTACGGAACCACCGTAAAATACCGTAATAAAATACAATTGTGGGCATGGCTAAACAAAAAATGGCTGGCCATTTTTTGTTTACGTGAGCTAATGAGACCACCGCGGTGACTGGTCACCGCGGTGGTCTCATTAGCTCACGTATCGAACCTACTACGCCTACGCAACAGGAACGCGCCAATGGGCGCTAGGCCTGGTGCTAAATTCTACATATTTAATGTGTATACCTAAGTATGGGCGGTGACAATTTGAGGTCAAGAACCTTACTGATGATGAGCTGATGTTAGGGTTGGTCACTTACATTTTGTTGATGAAAGTTTTGTGGTCTTTTTTTCAGTAATAAACCCTGAAACCCGGAAAGTGCCAAAAATATTCCTTGGATTGGGGTGGACCACCACCTTTCGTCTTGGTCCACCAATAACGTGGCACCTTATATAACGTATCTGGCCGTCTCCCATTGCAACACCCTAGGTGGGTACATATTTGTGTGTATTCCTTTATAAGTCCTGACAAATGTAGGTATGCACCATAATGTGATGCAATAAATAAATAACAACAGCAAGGCCTTACAATGAGTCTGTGTTACAAGTCTAGTACCAGCTCCCCCCCTATTCATAATTGTCTTGTAACTTAGAACAGTTGCTAAGCAGTGTTATTTCGCATTCTGACCTATGTCAATAGAAGCAGATGGAGTGAGTGATAGCAATGCTTTAAGTTAACTATTATGAATAAGGGGATAAATCTGCATATTTAGAAATGTTGATGTGTTAATTGGGAGGAAATAAATATTTATATCTTTTTTTATCTTTTATTTATAAGTATTCTATTTATACTTCCATAGTATTACGTTAAAACAAGTAGATATGTAGGTACCTACTTAATATCCTATTATATTTAATTGTTTTATCTTTTTAGACTTAGTTTTATGTTATGTACCTATTGTAATGGTTTAGAAGTAAAGTCGAGATTTTTTGACTGTTTTCAATGAAAATCGTCACTTGACAGAAATAAATCTGAGTTGTGTTTGAATATAACACCCCTGATTGAGTTGTCAAACCAAAAAAAGCTCAGTCAGGTGACGAGTGATCAATGCAACTAATATAATATAAAACAAAAAAACATATAAACGAATTGTGATCCTTTTTTGAAGTCGGTTAATAAAAAGGAGCCATTCAAAAATCCGTGAGCGAACGGGAGTAAACGTCGGATGATAGCAAACTTTAAACATGAACTTCGTATTAATGGTAAAGCCTAAAAGGTGCTTAATTTTAATATCCGATAACTTTAAAGTACATCATCTACATCTTACTTAACTTAAACTTCACTTAAAACTGGTGCAACTTAATGCGTGCTTAAACCCTGCCGTTATGTTATCGAGGCCTGAAATAATGTACCGGGACTTACAGTTTAGGGATGCGACACATTCTCTGTTTTTAGAACATCGATATCGATGTAAACTAACGAACAAGTGATAAGAAGACTTGCATGAATTTGGATAGAAGAATTTGTGTGGGATAGAATACAATTCTAATATTTTTGTAGAAAACAAAACTCAAAATCTGTAAATAAAACACGCTGATCAAAACTATAGGCTTTGCAATATTTTCGGTTTCGATTTTAGTTATAAAGTTTGACTTTAATGCAAAAGTATTGTAAAAAATGTATTTGAATTAAATATAATGTTTTGTATAATCAAATCAATCTTTTATTTTCACTGGATATTACAGGAAACTTCAATCAATAGGTCTAGGTACCTATCACGAGTATTTTCTTCTTCTTTTGGCGTCAAGTATTTTTATCGACTAGATTTCTTACCAAGCGCTACTTTTCCCATCACTACTTATTTAAATCTTTATCTACAACTCAGCGATATTGTCACAACGTGGTCCTTGAAAGCCTTAATCCACTTTCGGTAAATACAAAGTAAACTGAACCTACACCCATTGAGATAACAGCTAAAATGCAAATTAAAGTATTTGCGTGCGAATTAATGTTAAATGAACCAGTCAAAGCACTTTGGATATCTTAATTAGTTGGAACAAGAAGTTGATAATAGATTACAGCTTCATGAGTTGGTAGTTAAATAAAATAGTAATAAATAAATAATGCTGGACAATCCACACAGCATCATGCAACCCCAAGCTAAGCAGAGCTTGTGTTATGGGTACTAGATGACTGATATACTTAATACAATAAATGCATTACATTCATAGATATTTTTATCAAACATAGAAAACACCCAGAACACCCGTAGCAAATATCTGCAAATCGTACCTACAAACATTTGTTCTGAGCCGGGAATCTAACCCGCAACATCCTGCGGAACTTCACCCGCTGCGCCACAGAGGTCGTCATAGGAATAGGTATCGGTAGTTTAATAGGTATCGGTAGTTTAGTAGGTACCTATCTTGAACTAAAACCCCATTTAACATATAAAGACAGATTATCTTGGTTTACATTCACACCGTAGAAAGGGTTTCGAAGATTTTAGCCCTAACCTCGGTCACCATTTTTTTTTGTATTTTCAAAATCGCTACGGACAATAAAATTTATATATTTGTATAGAAGACACTAAAACAAATAAAAAAATTCAAATAGAATAATGTCCTAAAACGTCAGGTTTCCGAGATATTCACAGATGTGTTTTTTCTTCATATGTAAATATCTCAGAAACCTGAGATATTCACATAAACTTGAGATATTATAGATTGTTTTATTCTATTATTGTGATTTTTTCATGAAGGGTGGCCCGAACATTGGTCACCCTTTTTTTTTTTAAATCGCGGCACTTAACATTAATTATATATTTGGATACAGACTTTGAAAAAAAATACAAATTTTAGGGCCACTCTGTCTGCATACAAAAATCTTTATACCTACCCCTAATAAGTCTCTTTTTAAAGGAAGAATGGAACAGCTGGTCATTTAAAATGTATTTCTCATTGATAGACATAGACCTATCATTTATTTGCCACCACTAAGGGACAATTCACACGTAGCACAACCACACCACATCACAGCGACAAAAAGTAGTTAAGCAGTGGTTACGTGTGAATATGTCGCTGCAGCTTTTTGCGATTGCGATGTGGTTGCGTTGACGCTAGGAGTTGCGATGTGGCCGGCGGCTACTGCGAAGTGTGGCTGGTGGTTGCGTTGTGGTTGCGATGGGGCCGGTGCCGACCACACGGTTAAATTAGAGGGCAAAATGTGGTCCGTGTGAATAAAACTATTAATTTACATACAAATTACAACCCGACCACGTGGTGTCGTTGTCGTGTGGTTGTGGTTGTGGTACGTGTGAATTGTCCCATACACATTTAATTTAACAATTTGGTTAATTTTCTTTTGTTTTTATTCGTAATCAAAATGCAGCCAATGAGCGGCGAAGTATGAATGATACACTCACGAATAGGTACATCTAAATTGAACATCACTCCTTAAATTAAATTTTGCAAAGGAGAACAATTAGGCTAGTTGACTCTTTTTTAAAGTAGGTCTTAAATTATTAATATTGTCCGATTAGAGGAAAAAGTATACAGTATTTTTTTTTGGATTTAGAAAACAGTAAAACTTTATTTTAAAAGTTACTTGTCGTAAACAGGCGAAAACGTCAGCCATATTCATCTGTATATTATCTGTGCTGTGACGTCATACGGGTCGTAAACAAACAATTGACATTTATCAAACGTTCATTCATCATTCATAAAACACAGACAAACTACGAATTTCACTCGTGTATGATCAAACATGAGCTTAGAGTCCTATGACGTCACAAGATGACAGCGTTTTTATTGTTCAAAATTATAATAACTTGAAATTAAAAATATGTAGTCATCTTACACTTTTTATATCTGAAATCGATAAATATTGGTTTCTTAGGTCAAATACTACAGAACATATTTCTTTATTACGCCAAATTTGATATGCGTCAAGTAGCTTATTTTGTACGGACTGCTTGTCTACGCTATGCATACACTGAAGTCATAGAAAACTATTTAAATTCGGCAATTACCGGTATTCTATTATTTAAATGGAAAACTAGGTTCTGCCCGCGGTTTCGCGCGCGTTTTTTAAATTAAAAAGTAGCCTAGGTATGTTACTCCAACTCCAAATCTTTATTTGTGCAAAATTTCAGCGTTATCCATTCAGTAATTTTGGCGTTGTCTCGCTCAAAAATCTTCACGACGACGCCACAACGGCAAAACGTTTGGCTTTAAAAATTAGGTAATAGGATAGTAAATAATAAAAATCAGTTATCTATGTATGTAGAAGAAATAAAAAGTTTTATTAAATTCCCATAACATCTATAATATCTTAAATATACGCGAAAACACCTGAACATACGATTAATTATTTTTTTTTAATGTCACCCGGACATCATATTTTACTTTTTGACAAGTTACCAACATCTTAAACAAAGTCTGCCAAAAGTTTTAATGTAGCTAAGCATACTTAATACTTTAAAAGCTGAGTATCGTTTAGCCTTAAGTGTTTTCACCCCTTTTAAGTAGAAGGGTACTAAGAGTTAAGTTATTTGCATTATGGTAAAACGTTGAGTAAATTGTCAATGAATAGAGCATGCGATGTGTTTATTAAAACTCAAAAAAGGTTTATGTAGGTAAGGTACTATATTAGGTGAGTACAAAACGACATTGGACAAATTAAAATTATGATTTTTTTTTTTTATTTATTTATTGACAAAGAAATTACAATTCAATAATACAAACAAATTAGAACGAGTATTTACAATTGAAACAATTAAGCAAACTGCAGACTGTTGCAAACAATCTACAGGTAGCTCAACTGATCCATATCAATACCAGTCGGAAGCGTCCCCAAGACGCTGGCTGCATTGCCCCGCTGGCAATGCTGATGCGCTGCGCTAGATACCTGCCAGCTCTCGCGTCGCGTTGACCAGACGCTCAGATAAGTTTTTAAAAACCCGGAGAGCCTCGGTACCCCACGGACCTAGGGTCCCAAAGGGAGCAAATGTCGAGACCTGCATATACGACATATTGACGACCGATGTGGCGCGGCGGGCGAAGGTCCGCCTGCGACGCAGAAGGTTGCGGGTTCGATTCCCGCCTTGGGACAAATGTTTGTACGATCTGCAAATATTTGTTCCGGGTGTTCTGGGTATTTTCTATATATAATAAAAAATATCTATCTATGTATGTATTGTATTAAGTTTATCAGTCATCTAGTACCCATAACACAAGCTCTGCTTACTTTGGGGCTAGATGATGCTGTGTGGATTGTCCAGCATTATTTATTTATTTATTTATTTATTTATTTGCGTCTCTTGAGATCCTCGGTCAAATCTGCCGCCGCACCAGCTCTCATGGATATCTTCGGAAGATGGGAAGGCGCAAGTGTGTCCATGCATGTAGCGTCCCACACATTGGGCCTCCCCAACTCCCATGGGTGTCATGCCGTCGGGCTTATTACCATCGTCACGCAACAGACCATTCGGTTCGAGAATAGATGGTACGTTAGCGGTGACAAAGGCCCGCCGGATGACGTCGTATAAAATAATATTAAGTATATGTAATAATATCATTATATTCCTATTTATTTATTAATTTAGAAACAACATCATTACAGGTTTTTGATGCTAAATCTAGGTAACTTATGTTCATTTATCAAAGGTAAAAATACTCTAAATATATATAGGTACTACACATTTAAACATAAGAACGCGCAACGTTATTAATTTGTGCTTAATATTTATTGCTTAGATATGAAATGTAACGTATGGATATTATCACAACATAGAGAAATAGAAAAACACTTTTTATTTACGTTTTATTTTATTAACTTTCGCGCGTTGTCGTTTTATTTTGTAAACGTTCCTGATATTCATTAAAATTCATAATATTATCGAAAATCATCGCGCCCGCGTTATATGGCAGGGTCGCCATGAGGGGAAGTATGGTTTATGGAGTTGTAATTAGAACGACTGCATCTGACTACAATCGATTCATTACTAATGATATATCTTATCTAGCTTGTATTACATCTAGGCGAAAGTTTTCATGAAATTTGATAGTGTGTGAAGAATGCCGAATCGACTGAACGGATCAGACAAAATTTTCTCGTTGTTCTAGATCTGGAATAACTCGATTTTGGAAATACGCGTGCAAAGCCAAAAGAAAGAAAGAGTCGTTTGAAATACTTTAAAAAAGTTAATTTCAAACAAGTGATGCTGCGTTTATTTTCCATGCAATATTAATTTCCCGAAATATTTTATCTCTGTCTCGTAACGGTTTAACAATTGACATGGCGAATGCACTTATCCAAACCCATTACCGCTGCCGCAAAACAACTGTTTAAAACCCATTCCCATCATAGTCATTTGTCAAAATAATTGACATGCGTTATACTCCGGTAATTGCCGAACTTACCCGAAGTAGCTTTCGTTGTGTTCTGAATAATGTAGTTTCATTCGTGTAGATTGGCTACCGTGTTTACATAGTGATTAATTATCGATTTTGTGGTAGCCAATGGCGACTAAAATAGAGGCCTTCGTCGTTGGAGGTACAGTCAGCGACGAAATTCGTTTAACATTATAATATTTAACTTTGCATTATCAATTAATTGGATGTATTCTGATGTTTATGTTACATGAATAACTGAAATCTGTTTTTATGGATACCAACATAGTGTATGGGTATTGTCAGTACCACTGTACCGACAATAAATAAATTGAATTGAAGAAAGTAAAGTAAAAGTTTATTTGTAAAATAAAATTGCAAAGTTAAGGGTTACATTTATAGTAATTTATGTAAGTTTTTGTATTTATAACAACATAATACTAAATTATTTACATAAATATATAAAAAAATTAAGATAAGAAACAAACATATTAATCTATACTAATACCTATTAAAGAAAAGTACAAATTACAGTAATATTAACAGAGTCATATTTTCTAGATAGATAAATAAAATGTGTTACCAGCCCCCAACAAGTTCACAAAACACTGCCAACCGCCTAAAATTTTCGAACACTGAATTCGCACCAACCCACCGGGCCTGTGTCGTCGGGTTCGGTGAGTCCATTAAGCAAAACTGCAAGTTTTTGAAAATTGACAATGTTCAGCATTTTTATCGTTGACTGTAATAAGAAATATTAAAGTGGCAGTTCGATACTTTATAGATACCTTTACACGCTACTTTAATTTTGATACGAGGGGTTAAGTGAAATATTCCTGAGTCACATTATAAAAAAAGGTTATAATATATTTAATTATAAGTCTTAACGAACCTTCAGAACCAAACACAGGTTTATCCGTCACAGCTGACACTCGCCCACCATTCTAGAATGCGCCTCTAAAATGCGGAATACAGCGTAGGTATCCCGTGCCCAAGTCACATAAAAGTTACATAGTTGCATCTATCCTCAGATAGTATAAACTCGTTCATTCCAAGACAACTCTATGCTTAAGTTATCGTGAAATACGATAATGTCCTCGGCTGAACCCGAAGTCAAGTGCTTACGTACCTACTGCTTCTATAAAGACCAAACTTTACGCTCCTGTCTAGATATTCTAGCGACGGCTTTTAACCCTTCGAGGATTTAGGTTGATCGTTACGAGTTGCCGCGAGATTAAAATTGTTTTGTGGGTTTTAGTTTTTTCTGCGTTCTACAATGAATAAAACTAGCGAAAGAGTAATTTGCCGCAAATCGTAAACCATTTTCTTGATAACTATGAAAAGAAAATACTTCAATTGACTGGTATTTTTCATAAGAGATTTTAGACTATATATGAACACTTTCCCAAATGCTCCCAAAATTCAATAAAATTTATTTTGGGTTCATAGAAAATGTTTTACAGTTTGCGGCAAATTACTTTTCCGTTAATTTTATTCCATGTAGAAAGCAGAAAAATCAAAAACCACAAAAACAGTTTTAATCTAAAACGATCGCCCTTAAGGCGTTTATAGAGGTATAGTTGACTTATTAAGGAAGCACACTGCGCGCTATTTTATGAAAAGTGTAGACATAGTACATAGGATATCGCGTTCACAGGAGCACAGAGCATACGTTTTTGGAAAGTCGTAAGCGCAAAAAACAAGTTATTGTTTATTTACAAGAAAACTACGCAAGGTATTAAGAAACTGGCTTATAGGAACCAAATAACTAATAAAAATCAGTAGATCACAGGGTTCCTGAGATCTAGACCAAATTATGTTAAAACAGTGCACTTTCATGTTTTTTTTTATCGTAGTGTTTTATTTTTAATCATTTTCACATTAGAGGAACCAAAGGAATTATGTTGAATTTTATGTATTTAAATCGAGTTTTTTACCACAGGGACCCCGAACGGTGAGTACTGAGATTCTTAAAGGCCTAGTTTGACTACCAAACCCTGCTATGCTCGCCCCATAATACTCGTGTAGTCAGATAGTCATATTATTAGTAAAATAGAGACGAGACGATCGAGACGCAAATATGCAGGTCTCGACAGAGCCTACATATTTGCTCCCTTTGGGGTCGAGACCCTAGGTCCGTGGGGTACCGAGGCTCTCCGGGTTTTTAAAAAGTTATCTGAGCGTCTGGTCGACGCGACGCGTGACCCGAGTGCTGTGTGGTCGCTACCAATACCGCTGTATTGGACTATTGTGCGCAAATCTTTACCGTTTATAGCCAAATTGATGACGGATTGGATATTGGGAACGGCCTTTAGGGACAACGGGCCATGAGTGTCTCGACGAGTCATAGATATTTAATATCGTGGAGTCAAACCCACGCAGTTATAGGTAAAGAGATAACTGATTTATAGGTTACTTTTGTGGACGATAGACGTCAGTTGAGATAGACCCTAAGCCACAGAGTGTGTCCCAAAAAGCGATCTCTTAAAAACAAACTTAAGATGACTCGTCAAGAGGGCGATGAGCCATTTTAAGTTCGAGAGGGTGTGTACTACAAAGTACGCCCTCTCTAACTTAATTTGACGAAAACCTATGGTCGAGGATTTACTCGACAATAAATTATGATGTCATAATTTTTTTTTGTTAAAAATGATTGTGGATTAATGTATTAATTATTGTATTGCCTAATACTTTACTGTTTATTGAATCGAATTTATTTTTCCATATTAAACATTACATTGACGATTTATAATCATTTTAGTATATAAAATTTTATTTCGTTTGTTGGTATATACCTCAGTTTTAATTAATTAACTTGTTAATATTATTTTATTAATGACAAAGAAAATTACAATTCAATAATAAAAACAAATTAGAACTAGTATTTACAATTGAAACAATTAAGCTAACTGCAGACTGTTGCAAACAATCTACAGGTAGCTCAACTGATCCATATCAATACCAGTCGGAAGCGTCCCCAAGACGCTGGCTGCATTGCCCCGCTGCATGGCAATGCTGATGCGCTGCGCCAGATATCCGCCCGGTATTGATATGGGTCAGTTAAGCTACCTGTAGATTGTTTGCAACAGTCTGCAGTTAGCTTAATTGTTTCAATCGTAAATACTAGTTCTAATTTGTTTTTATTTTTGAATTGTAATTTTCTTTGTCAATAAAGATAACTATTAAATAAAAACAAAATAAAAAATATTATGTATTGTATTAAGTTTATCAATTATCTAGTACCCATAACACAAGCTCCAAGCAGAGCTTGCTGGCTAGCTCGACGATGCTGTATGAATTATCCAGTATAATTTATTTAAATAGTTACTTCCATATTTTTAACAAAGGAATCTTGCAGTTAGCACAACAAGTCACCGGCTCAACCTAGCAAAATATATCACATTTAAAATAATTATGTTTGTCAACCGCCTGGCCCTCAATTTGCATAATACATAAGGCTTAGAGCGTTGAGATGGGCTAACTGACGTCAATTAGGCAACCAGCGCTGACAGACAATTAGTAAGCGATAGCTGCAGACCTCAATGATCATTGCGATATCCATTACTGGGCTGTAATTGGACTGATACATTAATAGTTTGGTATTGACTATTGACTAGTTGATAAAGAATTACTTAAAATTACCAGGGCTTTGTTTAGAATTAACTTGTCGGCTCGCTGATGAAAATGTACGAAAAGTCTGATTTTCAAGTGATTGTCATGTGCTCGCAAACTTGTTACTGGAAAAGTGAACGATTAACCACAAAGTTTATATCGAATTTACAGACTGCTAGCCCTTCTGCCCGCGGCTTCGCACGCGCTTTTCTGGTAGCCTATGTCAGTCTCCGGTATTTTTTTTACTTTACTGATATGGTTTTTGTCCAAAATTTCATTAGGATCGGTTCAGCCGTTTAGGTGTGAAAGGGTAACAGACAAACAAACAGACATACAGACAGACAAACAGAGTTACTTTTATGATATTAGTATGGACATGGACGAAGGTATGGATCATTCAAACTATCGATTTCAGCTCTTTCAATTTATTCTCGCAGTTTTGAGATGAGCACAATCTAAGTAAATCGATTTGATTACATTTTCTGAGAATCACTTCAATCACAGTAAGTTAACCTACAAAATTAAGGGACTAAGTAATTAAGTTTTTCGCACGATTCGTCGAACGTTCGAATTTGGTAAATAATTCTTCATCGTAAACAAAACACACGTTTTCTTCTATCAAGAATCGTCAACAGCCTTTCCCAGTCCACTGATGCACATAGGCCTGATTAGCGCTTTTATTTTATGTGGTTGGCGCCTTTTTGGCTCTTATCATCACGGGGTTTATGCCATATCCCCACGCTGGGCATGCGGGTTGGCGATCGCAGTTCGGTGGTGGATCTGTTCTGCAGGAGGCGCTGCTGCCCGCCCCCTGGTGGATATCCCTTAGTCGCCCCCCCCCCCCACCCCCTTAGTCTTACGACGATGACGATGTGTTTTAATAATCCTATTTAATAACGGCTTTACCTCTTCATACTCTTTTTTAGGGTTCCGTACCCGAATGGTGACAACAGAACCCTTTTACTAAGCCTCCGCTGTCCGTCCGTCGGTCCGTCTGTCACAAGGCTCTATCTCATGAACCGTAATATGTTGAAATTACAGAGACAGATTTGGAGATAGTTGAAATTTTCGGAGAATGTGTATTTCTTTTGCTGCTAACAGCAAATATGGAAAAAAACATCCAAATTTAAAGTTGGCTTCCATACAAAAAAAGTAAAAGTTTTGGCATTTTTTGCGCTCTTGAACCACAGTAAACTTTCCATAAATTGGTAACACTTCAAATGTAATAAAAAAACAAAAAATACTAAAAATATAATAAAGTTGAATATTTCAAGGGAACTCCAAACAAGTTAAAATTTGATGTTCTTTGAAAAAGTTACTGTACGGAACCCTTTGTGTGCGAAAGACTCGCACTTGGCGCTTTATTTTTAATAGATAGATGATGTAGAGGACATCATCTACCTCTACATAGTAAATTTATACAAAGATTTATCAATCAACACTGTCACGATTTACTCACGACCAATCGTCTAATCTCAAAAAACAAAACATCATTCTTTATTAAAATTGCAACTGTCTTTTGTTCTAGGAGACAAACAGCTGAAGAACGCGAGGCCGAACGCCAAGCCGCTAACCGTCTGATGCTCTCCCTCCAAGCAGAGGCGATCAGCAAAGGCTACATGCCAGAGCCACCCACTACCCAACTACCTATGCACTACCCGCCTACCTCAACTGCCCAACCATCGAACACTGCTCTTAGCGCGCTGCAGAATCTACAACCTTGGGCGGGGAATCAGTTCATGAACCAGCAGGGCGCGCCACCGCCGCATCCTCCGCCAGTTGCGTCGCCCATCTGTTGAAGGGTGTCAAAGGGTACAAAATGCTCCATTTTTCCATAAGAATTGATTAACAACTGTACATTAACATGCTGGCTGGACGCGCGATCCTGAGTGCAAATAGAAATAATGATGTTTGTGAATTCCCTGAAACATTCCAATGTCTATGATATCGGAAGACTGGAGACTTAGGCACGTATTATGAAACTATACTCAGTCATCGATCTATGCTTGAGTAACGCTTCTGCCATAGAAAATATTTACTCAAGCATAGATTTATGACTGAGCAAGCTTATAGGCCCAATCTTAGGGGTCTAGTTGATTAGTGGTTGATTAACGACTGTACATAAATTCACGTTTTTGATCTCCACTCTTCGGACCGCGCAATCCAAATTCACGCGATCTGAAGTGCAACTTCTTACGAGCGGAGAGCCGTCGACAAACTAAACTGCATCAGATAGCGTTAAACTATACAACGAAGAACTAATTTTTTTTATGGATTGATTGTCTACGCTATTTGCGACTAGAGTCTAACCCCTGTATACTCAAACACAATTAATCACGTCTCAAGTGAAGGATTTTCGACAGATATTCATTAAAAACTGTCAAAGAATCGTGCCTTAAAATACGTGATTTAAGTTGCGTTTGTAGTATTCGGAGCTATGGCGCGTATTATGAAAGCTTACTCAGTCATCGATCTACGCTTTTCTATGGTATAAGCGTTACTCAAGCATAGATCGATAACTGAGTAAGCTTTCATAATACGGGCCATAGAATCGGTACGTTATGTAGGTATCTATTTTAACTCAAAGGTCTATGATGTGGGCTTGACGGTTCAAATTAATTCAAAACAGGCGCGTAACTATTCTAGTTTAAGAAGCGCATGTGTACGCAATTGCACTGAGCTGCGAAAATATGTGGAACATGATTTTACTTTTATTATCATGTAAAATTTCTTTTTAGTAAAATGGATAACTTGGGAGTGTAACATGCATCCGCAGCTGACTGTACTTCGTAGTCTGCAAGCTCTTTGCAATGTATAATTGCAGTTTTAGCTACTTAGCTGACGTAGAAGAAATACTGTAAGATCGGCTGTTAATTGTAAGGTCAATAAGGTAGAAAAATATATCCTGAATTCATAAAGTAAAATTTTCGCACGAGTTTGCTAGAAATTGGTAATAGAATCAATGTCCTATCATTTTATTGAATACAGCGTGTCTACCATGAGTTGTCACAGTTAGATCGCCTGACGTTACTACAGTAGTTACGTAAATATTAGTACCGCGCATTTTAGTTCCCAACTATCCGCTAGGGGCGCTGTTCAAGTTTTCATACATTTTTTTAACTACAGTCGCTAGCGAGTATAGATTGTCAAAACTCATGGTAGACACACTGAAATGCATAACAAAGTAGTTGAAGTAGGAGTGGTAGGTAGTAAAAAATAATAAAAAATTTTTTTGCTCTCAGTGTCACAAATTTTTGAGTACTTAGTTCAATTCAAATTGATTTAACTCATTATATTTAACAATAAATAAGTATTTAAATTACTAGTACTTAGCCTACCTACTTATAAACTGTAAATATTTTGTAATTACCTACTTAATCATCAACAGTATTATAATTAAGTTATAAAACGTAATTAATAAATATCATCATTTAGTGCACATTTTGTAATAAAATATCTTTAGAATTTAAGCTTTTGTAAATATTAGAAGAATTAAATATATTACATTTATGGATCGACTTAAACATTTCGTAGATCTCTTATTAATATTTTGTAAAGCTTTGAAATAAAAAACAATTGTTTGCTCGTTTTTTTTCAAAACAATATTTTACTGTACAGTCCTAGACAAAAACAAAAAAAAGCATAGTCAAATTAGTCAACCTTAAATTTTTTTTTATGAGATTCTAACCATATGCTGTTCAATTCATAACATTCATACTTTTTTCCCTTGTGTATCGCTCATTGGCTGCATTTTGATTATTACCAACATAAAACAAAATTAAATAAACCATCTGAATGGATCTAGAATCTAGGCATTTACGTGATAACAATATTTTAATAAATAAAAGGCATTAATTTTTTTCGTTAACTGTACTCAATTCGTAGTGAGAAAACCATTCCAGCTGATGTTTTGATAGAAAATGTAAATAGTTATTTTGTAGCAAGTAGTTTTACTAAATAATTAAAATGAATAGCTCAAATAGTAAGTGTGATACCATTGCAATAAAGCAATGGTTAATTTACAGTTATTTTTACTTACGTTTTATATAAAAAATAACTCATTATGTATTATTCAGTAATTTCAGTAAAAACACTGAAATAATTTGTACAAATCTCAAATTTTATGTTTTTTTTTTGTGACAACAAATAATATTACCGTAGTAGATGTAAGGTATTACAAAATGCTCGATAAATTGTATGAATAAAAAATACTGAAATTTTCAATCGAAACTTTTTTGTTTTATTTACTTTTAAATACTACAAAAATAGAAATAAGTAGTATACCTATATGCTTAACCCGAAACTTAAAAAAATCTATCAACTTTAAGCAAGCTTTAGGCCCTTTTCACATACGGGCACGGCACGGTCACCGTGCCGTGTAAAGTAGAAATGTATGAGCTATAAGACGTGCCATACATTTCAACTTTACACGGTACGGTGACCGTACGGTGACTGCATGCATGTGAAAAGGGCTTTATTCTGTACAAGCTGCTGCCCGGGGCTTCGCACGCTCGAAAGAAACCTATGTCCGTCCCCGGAATACCATCTATATCCATGCCAAATTTAATTAGGATCCGTTCAGCCGTTGAGGCGTGAAAAGGTAACAAACAGACAGATGGACAGACAGAGTTACTTTAGAATTTATAATATTATCTAGTATGGATTCTTATTTATACCTATGAGTTCTACAAAACCATTCTAGTCAACTATACCTAGTAATTTAGTAGGGAAGGCATGACCCAGCTTGCCAAACAACTAAAAGCCATAGACTAGACATGAAAAGTCTTAGTTATATTGTGAATTTGGCGATTGGCGAGGCAAGAGGCACTTGGCGATACCATCGCCCATTATTAATCTTAAACCGGTGATGATATCGCCAAGTGGGGACGCGACGTGATACCTTACATCTGCACCCCCTTATGAACAAGGGGGTGTAGATGGGTACATCTACAGCATTACAGCAGCAACTGTCTTAAGTTAGTGGACCAATATTCATATTGGTTGGTTACTACCAACCAACAGTTGCTAAGCAGCTTTATGTCTCACTCTGACTTGTGTCAATAGAAAAAGACAGAGTGAGAGATAGCAATGCTCTAAGTTAGCATACTGTTATGAATCTATACTTCCACTACTGGACGCTGGCCTTAGGCTATTGTCATATGGAGAGTAATGGCCATAATCCCTACGCTGGGCATTCGGATTGGAGATCGCAGTTCGGTGGTAAAATTGTCCTGCAGGAGGCGCTGCTGCCCACCCCCGGTGAATATCCCTTATTTGCCTCTTATGACACCCGCGGGAAGAGTTGGGTTGGTGCAAATTCTAAGCCGGCTCCACACGACCGAAGAGTAAAATATATTTTTTTTAAAACTTTATAGGAAAGGCGGACGATTTAAAAAAAAATTTACTTAAATTAATTCAGAAGAATAAAACATAAAATGTGTATGCCTAATAGATTAATATATTAATATTTATGATACATAATTAATATATACCCTAAATTAAAATTTTCAGTACAAATTGTGATGTCGAAATTTTAAAAGAGACCTACAAGATCAAGTGGAGTATCAAATGAAAGATATCAGTTTGTACATTGATCTTTATTGACACAGAAAATTACAATACAATAATAAAAACAAATTAGAACTAGTATTTACAATTGAAACAATTAAGCTAACTGCAGACTGTTGCAAACAATCTACAGGTAGCTCAACTGATCCATATCAATACCAGTCGGAAGCGTCCCCAAGACGCTGGCTGCATTGCCCCGCTGTATGGTAATGCTGATGCGCTGCGCCAGATATCCGCCAGCTCTCGGGTCACGCGTCGCGTCGACCAGACGCTTAGATAACTTTTTAAAAACCCGGAGAGCCTCGGTACCCCACGGACCTAGGGTCTCGACCCCAAAGGGAGCAAATATGTAGGCTCTGTCAAGACCTGCATATTTGCGTCTCTTGAGATCCTAGGCCAAATCTGCCGCCGCACCAGCCCTTACGGATGTCCTCGGAAGATGGGAAGGCGCAAGTGTGTCGACGCATGTAGCGTCCCACACAATGGGCCTCCCCAACTCCCATGGGACTAGTGTCATGCCGTCAGGCCTCTTACCATCGTCACGCAACAGACCATTCGGTTCGAGAATACATTTGTACATTTAAAAACAGTTTTTGAAATTTATGTAGTTTTTATACTTTTTGAAATATTTTGCAAAAATTCAAAAAATTACTTTTTCTCCCCCCGATCTCCAAAGTTTGCAGAGCGATCCATCTTAAATATATGTAGCGTTTGCAGAAATTGATCTTTATTTGTAGGAAAAATATATATAAATATATAAAATATATATAATGTATATAATAGAGAAGTCTGTAAATAGAACACTTTTTGAAAAAAATCTCAAAAAAGGGGGCCTACTTCACCGAGTGAGGTATCAAATTAAATGTATCGGTTTTTACATCTCAAAACAGTTTTTAAAATTTCTGTAGGTTTCATAGATTTTGAAATATATAAAAAAAACTCGAATAATTACAAGAAAGATATTATGACGATTTAAACAAGAGACAAGGTAATTAAAAAATTTATCTTCGTAACCGTGACACTTAGGACATTGATTCTACCGAAATACGACCATAGAAATTCTATACGATCTGAGTAAAACGTAGCCCCCCTCAAAAAATCCTCAAAAAATTATATCAGTCGCTATAACAAAAACCCGTATAAATAAAATAAAAATCCGTACAACATGGCGGCTATACCAGTGATGTTCCGTTTAAACCATACTTTACTAGGAAACATGGCCATACTAACCTCGCCATAGAATAAGAATTTACATACTAACTCTACGATAGGGCCGTGTGCCAAAGGGGGTTTCTTTTTTCATTGCTAGAATGAAATAGGATAAATAGAAGTTGATATAAAAAACTGCTTCACTGAGCACCAACCCGAAAGTAGTGATGGGCTAATGTAAAAAAATTACGATATTATAACATACCTATCGTATCGATTTTCTTTATAGTATCCATTTACCTAATGCAAATAAATAAATATTTTTTTTAATGTATCGATATTTTTAACTACTCAGAACTCTTGAATTTTGACTCGAAATGACTTTCTCGAGACGTATCTAATAAGCTAATACTGGCTTCTGCAATTTTATTGTGCATTGCTTCCATATATAATATATATATATATATATTCCATATTATAAATTCGAAAGTAACTCTGTTTCACGCCTAAACGGCTAAACGGATCTTAATGACATTTTGGATAGAGATAGGTATCCAGGGGACCGACATAGGCTACATTTTATCTCGGAAAAGAGCAAGCGAAGCCGCGGGCAGCAGCTTGATAGATATAAAGGCACAAAGTTGTCATCCAGATGTAATTTTTCAGATATATACAAAAACTTTGTATTAATTCCTCTCAAATAACTTGATGACCCTGAGGGCCAAAACGTCAAAACTTCTAAACTGCAATACCACTTTATATCCAACATATGACATTCATAATCGAAAATAAATGACCGCACAAAAACCTAAACATTAGAAATGATCTAAACTCTTCCCATTTGACCCTAATAACTCTAAATTACAAAAAAAAACGGAAAACAATTACAAAACTGCTTTTAAACGAAATCGATTTGAGAAAAACACGTGTTTCCGTCGTGCAGAGTTTGACAATTATGTCTATAATGGGTTTAATAGTTCTTTAATGGTGAACCTTCGATAATAGGTGTGATACGTGACTCCCGTGCTGTCATTACCTTTTGTTTTATCAAGCGAAAAAACGATCGTTCATCATCTATGATACAACGTGTAACAGAATATGCTGATGAATTGGAAAAGCCATGTAGCCTTAGGCAGTTCTCCCACCGCCGACGATGAACGAGAAGCAAGTAGAGCTAGAAAGTAGAAACGAGTTGGCGAGCAGCGGGAAGCTAGTGTGTAGTTCCGATAGTTTTGTCGCTTGGCTATAAGCGAGTGAGCGAGTGCGACGGACGATTACTCGCGCCACTCGCTCGCGGCGGCCGAGCGTACAGTCCTCCGCGCTGGTTGGTCTCTCAGTGTGAGTTCTGACCGCCAAGCGAGTGAGCAAGTATCGCTGAGCGCGTAATATCATTAATAGCTTTTGTCGCTCTGCGACAAACTAGTAAAGCGAGTCCTCGCCAGCAGTGTAAACAGTCAGCGATCAACTATTAATATATGCATCTCTTTTGTTTACACGTAATGTACGATTACGGTATTGTACGTTTCATGAGCGAGAAAATAGCCGATAGTTGAATGCCTTTAAGCACAAGTCCACTGTTGAACGTGCCTCCTCCAAACAAGCTGGTTTTGCCATAGTCACCACGCTTGACAGGCGGATGGGTGATCGCAGTGCAGGTGTTAAAATACACAATAGGAAGCTGCTGCTCTTCCTCTGGTAGGTTCCTATTACAACATCCACGGGCTGAGTTGGAGGGGTTGATATTCTTACACCGCAACCACACGTTTGACCCCAGGCAGTGGTAGGTCGTAAAAAAGGTGGTCAGGTTTCACTACAAAAGGGGAAGTCAGGACTTTTCAAGGTATTAATTTTATTTTGTTACTATCTTCTGCCCGCGGCTTCGCACGCGCTTTTTAAGTAGCCTATGTCCGTTCTTGGGATATCATTTACCTATGTGAAATTTCATTGAGATCCGTAGAGCCGTTTAGGCGTGAAAAGTTACAGACAGGAAAGACAGAGTAATTACTTTCGAATTTATATTATTCGAATGGATTTTCATTTCAGCAATTATTATTTAGATTTATTGTTCTATTACGTGCTTTTGACCAAACCTAGCAATTACTTGTTAAGATTTTGGACACAAATAAACAAAATAGAGTAGTGAATTAATTGATGTATTTTTTAACTTAATGAAAATGTAATTAGTGGATACAAAAAAAGTAGTATTTAAAGGTAGGTACGCATGTAAAGATGTATTTAGTTGGCATAGTAGGTACCTATTCTAACTACTTAAAATAATGTCATTCGAAATGGAAAAATTATCAATTCCATTGATGTCCAGAATGGATTTAAGCTACACACATTTTGTGACACCTTGTACTCCAGTTTTGTTTTATCAAGAGCGGAGAACCAATCGTTTGCAACGGCCTAATTATCCTTCACCACGGTAGAAAAGCGATCGTGATGACACTACGAAGTTTTCGATGTACATTGACGTTTTTGTCTCGACAATAATTTAGAACGCATATCAACCAACGCGTAAAAGAGCGTTGGTTGATAGAGCGGGGAAGTTTTTGTATTAAACGAACAGGTAATATTGTGTGGTAGAACAAAATGATAGAACATTTAGACCAAATTATAGCAATGTCCTTGTAGGTAATAATTTTTGGACCAAAAAGTGGTTTAAAATTATTTATGTTTTGAATTGTATTTCTTGTAATGGTTCAGGTAATCGGAAATGATGACTACCTAACTATCAATTACCTCAACATCATCATTATTTCAGCCGATAGAAGTCCACAGCTGGACATTGGGCTCCCGAAACACCGGTCATGGTGTAGCCAGCGTCCATTATTTATTCGAAATCATTTTATAATTTTGTATACCTACTAAAATCTTTGGTAATATACTTCATGGCATATGTAAGTCGTTTAGTTTTATTATTATTTCCAATTGTTCGTCCCAGTTGTTTGGGACGAATTCAGCTCCCACTCCAAAAATAGAATAAACCGTCATGTGCGAGTCGACTCGCACACAAAATGTGTGTACCGTAAAAATCAGGCAAGTTTTTCAAAGAACATCAAATTTTCATTTGTTCTGAGACTCCATTAAATTTTCAACTTTATTACGTTTTTAGTATTTGTTGTTAATATAGTTGAAGTGTTACTTATTAATAGAAAGTTTAATGTGTCTATTGTGGTTCAAAAGACACAGTCTGGACAAACGAAGAACAAAAATAGCCAAAAAATCACGGTTTTTGGGTGAGGCCTCCTTTAATTTGGATATTTGTTTTATTTTTATCATATGCTGTTATAGCGGCAAGAGAAATAGGTGCTTACACATTTTCTGAAAATTTCAACTGTCTTCCTCTTACGGTAGCCCTGTGACAGCAGAGGCTTAGTAATAGGGTTCCGTTTTCACCCTTTGGGTACGGAACCTTAAAACGTAGTCACATCGAGTGCATGGGTGTATCAAATAAATAGGTAAATTCAACTCGGACGGTTAAAGTTAACTATTCGTTTCTAAAAACAATATTTACTTCAAGAATTTAATAGCTCCCATGACAAAATTCCCGAAAATTCTAAAACTACTTTTTGTGAACTTTTTGACAGATCGCGTGATAAAATACCAAATTAGTTTCCCAATTATCCGAAGGGTGATTCGGGAATGGGACTGTCGTATTTAAATAGTATCATGCAATCTGGGCTTCCTGCGAACTGTAGTCGGGCTGTTGACAATTGGTCTTATGAGAAAATAAAAAATACACCCATAATTGGCGCATAGCATAGCATAGCGGATGGGCAGACGACATCACATACCTACATGAGCTTTCTGTCTGTTTTCCCGGTCTACCGGGAAAACAGACTCGAGATTGTACTCTAGTACAATCTCGTAGTCTTCAAATGCAGTGTAAATAAGTTCATTCTGGAAAAGCGTGCTTCATCTTAGGCTGCATTTTTACTTATTTTAGTGAGATGGTGGCCAAATGCTTGACCATTTCTAGAAAAAAAAGCGTTGTAAGGCAAACCTGGATAAGACTAGCTCAGGACAGTAGGTTATCGCTTGGAGGCTTCGAACTTGATGATGAATAAACACAAAAAATCATGAAAATACTAATTACCTCCTACCCAGTGAATGTTGATGTGTCAAGTGAACTTAACATGATAAAGAGATATAAGGCGATGGACCTTTCGATTTGAAAAGAATAAATTTTTGTCTAATTTGGGGTTCGCGGGATGACAGTGTGCAAAAAAAAATAATTCTTACTGAAATATTTTTAAGGTCTAATCATCCCAAAAGTATAAAAGAATATGCAATAAAAGCATTATAACTTTAAAGGAACCTATTTTTTCATCTCAGTGACATCAACAGTATTATCACCCAAATAAAACATACCGATTCTTACCAAACAGACTACAGTCTTATTAAAATCTCAAAATTGACATAAGCAGTTTTGTGAACAATTTGGAGACACATCACGCCATCATGGAACTTTTGATATTTTGTCCTTGTGTCGTTTAAAAAAGGTTTCTCCTAAAAATAACTATTTATGTTTAAAGTTTTTCCAAAAAGGTCAAAAACCAGAGGTAAAAAATAATCCGTTGCTATTTTTGTTCATGTTTAATTTTTGTTTTTGTTAACAAGTAATTGTTGCCAAGGTAACGTAAGATTACTAGAATAAAAATAAGCCGTTGGTCCTGCGCTGGACCCCTTCCCGGTCGTGTCGATCTGCAGTCCCATTCCCATCGGATTACGAGATTGAGGGAATGCTAGTTACATCAAAAGATTTTATTTCGGTTGTTAAAAAAATTGTCCATTCATTATCATATCGCGAGGAGTAGGAGATAAAAAGAGGCCAACAGGACAGTAATGACAATAAATAAATAAATCATACAACCAACACTGGCAACACAAGCGTTGAAATGTGCGGAAAGCAATTAGCCAGTGAGCTTGATTAGGACATCAGCATAATCCTGGCAATTTGGCTACTAGTTACGGCGTAGAGGCGTAGAGCCGCGACGGTGCTACGAAATGTGCTACGAAAAATAATCTAACGTAAATAATCTAAATTAAATGATGAAATGATAACGTCATTCATCAACCTATCTTAGTCCACTGCTGGACATAGGCCTTCCCTAATGAGCCTCATAGCGCCCTGTCTTCAACTTGCCGCATCCAGCATTTGCCTGTATTTTTTCGCAGATCGTCATCCCACCTCTAGAGCGCTCCTACACTACGTTTGCCGAGCGTGGTCTCCACTCAAGAACACGGTTGTCCCAGCGGCTGTCGGTTCTTCGCGAGATATGGCCAGCCTACTGACACTTCAGCTCGCTAATTCTTTGCGCTATGTCGATAACTTTGGTTCTCTGCTCCGGCAGATTAAATTTTGGATACTTAAGCGCCATGTAATACTAATTTTATTGTGTAAACATAACTAACCCAACTGCGACTAGAAGCGCAGACCAGAATCTTTCTGGGATCTTCTCAGGTTCCTCTTATGAACTCTTCACAACGAACCGACACAGACCGGCGCGGCGGCGGCGGGTTGGTTCGACATGACAGCCGATCGTCCACCGCTAGCTAAATCAAGTTAGTTTAGTTTAACTCGACGTAGCGGATATTAAATTTGGCAATACAAGATGGGCCTAGCGCGGTCCATCAGAGTTCCCAGGCCCTTTGATTTGTTCGAGGTTGCGGGCACGGAGTTGCTATGATAATTCTTTGATGAAACATAATGTTTCAAATCTTTCGGAACGATGATTGTTTATTAATGTCTACTGATTGTATTTATCAGTATAATGATTTGTAGACTTGTCACTATTTTTTTTTGAGTCATCTTTATCATCATAAGACATATTTAGTTCGCTTAGAAGCTTGCTCGCATAGTTGAGCCAGTTTTACATACATGTGTGTATGTAAAACTGGCTCAACTGCTGCAAACGTTGCCAGCTAAGCAACTAACCCTAATTATAAGTGCTTGTCTTTAAACTAACAAATTATGGAGCCTTTTATTGTCCGAAATGAAATATTTGAATTTTTTATTTAAGCTAACTAAACTAACTTAGTTTTGTAGGCCGTAGTAACGACCCTTATGTACCGTATTTTCTGCTCAATGCAATATTTGAACTCTTGCCTACTCCACGACTTCCCTGTGCCAATCCCCACGGCCAGGCTTTATTGGACTCATTAGCCACCCACGGCCCACGGCAAACGTAGATGGATACGATCAATTTTGTACACCAATTAACAGCTGTTTTGAACGTATACTGGCTGTGTGCTTAATTTTCTGTCAAATTGATTAGCCAAATAATACTTTGAAATTATGTTATTGGATAATATTTATGGTATTTGAATAAGTAGAAATAATGTAGCTGTAAGCTGTATTAGTGAAAGAATTTTCAGAATGCGTTCAGTTCGCAGATTTCCAAATAAGTTACATAATTATTATTTTATGATTTATTTGGAAATCTGCGAACTGAACCCTTTCTGAAAATTCTTTCACTAATATTCATAAAATATTTTTTTTAAATCCGTAAATACAGTAGATGTCCAAAGAGAAAATTTATATTCCTAAAATTAAAATAGACATTGAAATAAAGTGATTATTTGATTTCTGTCGCTTTAATTCGTTTAAACGGAGGTCAGTGATTTATTCCGTATTTGGTTGTATAAGGGTTCCATATAACTAGATACCTTTTGGATGAAACCGCTCATTAATTACAAAATTAAATAAAAACGCACACAAAAATACACAAATAAAATAAACAAACATAACCTAGACCTTTCAGCTTTGTAATCGAAACTACTAAATTATTTACAAAATCAATGTTAAACCCGGTTCCCCTATCATTTTCAACACTCAGTGCTTTCAGCCCCCTAAAACGAAAAAAAAAACAGACAGTTTAAAGTATAAATTGACTTTGACAGATGACAAGTAAAAACTGACCCCTGTTTCTTGCGCTTAAATATTTAGGATTTGTTGACGTGTGATGGAGATAGGTAGGCGACGGCCGCACTGTAGGATGGAAGATGAGAAAACTGACGTATTAATATGTATGAGGTGGCCGCAATGCAAGCGTCTAGTTTAGCCGAGTCGCTTGGATGTAGAAAGAAAGAAAGAAAGAAAATTATTTATTACACACTACATACACAAAAAAACTTTAAGACAATAAAATAAAAAGAGACTACTTAGTACTAGATAACAAACATGATAGCGAGCAGCATGGATGTAGCGAGGCGATGTCTGATTTCGAACTCTAAAGCCGGGTTTCTACCGTGAGCACAGCGGACACATTTTTACTCGCAAGAGCAAATAATAATAATATTACAACATTAGAACAAGTAAAGATCTTATTAACTAATTCTCCAGTCCATAATAATATAATATATATACCTTAAATCTAACATACATAGATATACAAAAATTTATTTTGCTAGATAAAATTGTACACGTTATAAATTAAATTGCGGCGGCAACGTGTATGCAAAGGCATAGGTACTGCGTAGGTGTTGCATTTCCATTAACAAATAGTCGAGCGGAAAGGACTCAGTCCTCTCCGCTCGACTGAGCGAGCAGAAAGAGTTGAAATTAACTCCTCCTACCGCGGTGGAAACACGGCTTAAGGTCGCTTGCATTAAGAAAGTTAAATTTCTTAAATATGAATAGTGACTTTTTAAACCATACAAATACGACAAGCGGCTTGCTTAGCGCCAAGAGCCTAGTGACTTAACATCTAGCGAAGACAACAAGCGCGCAGTGCGGCTGTTCGAGAACATTCTAGAACGTTCGTTTTTCTAAGCTACTTGCTAGGTGATTGATTCGCTAGGCTCTCTAGGAGCTAAGCAAGCCGCCTGTCAGTGCAAACGTAACCTATGTCACTCGCCTAGCAGCAACCAGCCAACCTAGCTGCCTTCCTACCCTCTTGCAGTGCGGCCGTAGCCTAAGGATTGGATACCTTCAGTTTGAAGGCTCCATCAAAAAATTCTATTCTATTTTCCGTTTCTCAGTTAGCGATTGAAAGAAAAATTTTAAAGCGCATTGCATAAACATGCGAGCGCGATCACAATGGGATGGAACCTTGTCAAACAAGATATTTTACGTCACATTACTGTGTATAATCCGCGCGTTCGCAAAATTAACATGTAAATACAAAAAGAACGCTTACACATAGTACGTCCTCACCGAGGCATACCTAAGCACGTTAAGCCGTTGGTCCTGCGCCTGACCTCTCCCCGGTCGTGATGGTCTGCCGTCCCATCGGATTATCAGAGTGAGGAAATAGAGAGTGCACCTGTGTTTGCACACACATTTGTGCACTATTAATCTCCTACACACTAGTCTCCGTTGAGACTGATGGCCGCTTTATCCGATATTCGGCTAAGACGATATCATATACGATTGTTATAACGATTTATAGTTATTCCACTCTCTTATTTGCTGTTTGGTAGTTCAACTGACAGTCAAATACCTAGTACTGTCCTAATGATTTACCAATTCGTTTTTTATGACAATCGATTTAGTTTATGAAGAAGTTGTAATCGATTTGGTTATTTTTGATCAATATTTTGTATTATTTTGCAGACATTACTCACTCAGGCGTCTAAATTACTTTATTTTTGGAAACAGAATATTCAATAGAATAAAATTGTATTATTTTTGTTGGTTTATTTGATACTTGCTTCTGCCCGCGGCATTACACGCGTTTTTCCGTGATAAAAAGACAGATTGGGTTACTGTGGTAAACTATAATTTGTATACTATTTTAAATACTTTTTCACTGAAGATCTAGAATATTCTTCGTTACTTACTATGTTGGCTCGATAAAAATCTAAAATTCGTAATTCCCCATATTTTTCGGGTCGACAGATTCGTACGCATCTCTATCTATTAAAAGTAACTGTGTCTTTGTAATACTTCATTCTGTCATTCAGTCTTCATTCACTCACCTGTCAACAATTAGAGAACTTCATAGTCGTGCATATACCAAACAGAAAATAAATTCGTGGACTGGGTAGTGATAATTTAATACGCGAAAGGCCAAAAGCTAAGGCCAAAAATTTGTCACCATTATCACCTATCCCCTGACATTACTAAACTGTGACATCGCTTACTATGCTCTTATCTTAAACATCTGATATTCGTGCGAATCCACCAACCAGTCCACTCCGACCCCCCATATCGCGGCCTTAGCATAAAATGTGATCAAGTTTATAGGGTAATGGGGGCCAAGTACGGCTGGGTGTGGTGATAACCTATAAAATTGGAGAGTATACTCAAGAGAGGAATTTACTCGCGAATGTTGTACGCTCCCACGCTTTTACTGTTTCATATCAAGTTCATATCGTATGATAATATTGATGATTATCTTTTCTCTATGCTGCCTAAAGTTCATCATTATTATCTCTTAGCCAAAAGTCTATGTCCTTATGTCCAATGGACAAATATCGCCAAAATTATATACAACACAATACAATAAATAATAATTTTCACTCTGAACAGGTTATACAGGATAGGAAAATACATATACAGATAAAGTTGTTTAAATAATAACAGGTTTAACAAACAGCCGCTTCAAAAATTTGGCACCAGCCCATACAAAACAACAATAGACGCATTAATAACAATAAACCATTAGCCAATCTCGCAGACACCACAGACAATTTTCATTCACTTTTTATTAACTCGTAAAGTCGCCTTTTGCCATACAAAACAATAAACGGACGGGGAGATGGTTTTGTACCATGGCTCGACGCTCGAGCTATAACGTGAATAACGCTGCAAATAACCAGTAATAAAGTGCACTGATGTACAGTGTGCGAGCTAAAAAATTTCTAGATTTTTTTTTGCGGTATTTAAGATACTCCTTAAGACAATAACTATTATTTAGCCAACATTGGATGTTGTAAAAGGTAACCCCGGGTCGAATTGAAGTTGATGGGGCTGTATAAAGAAGCAGTCTTTTATTGTTCTTAGAGTGAAGAGTGACCTACACATGATCTTAAGTTTTAGGCATTCAACTACGTTACTTGAACTTCATAAATCAAATGAGTAGTACCTACGTTCTCGGCACAAATAGTCCGCGACCACGGACCCTGTCCATACGTAATCTATTAACACGGTTTTTGTAATCCCCGGGTAACAAGTGTGCCTCATAAACTTTCCATCTGTACCCTGCCGCTTTCGGGGGTTCGTACCCTAGGGACAACGTCACACCAATTTCAACATCAACCACGCAAAAATCAAACTTATTGTTACAATTACAGAGTCTAAATTAAATATTTGTGCCACTGGCGTTGATGTCGTTGTAAATTCGGATGAAAAACCGATGTTATCGAAAAATGCTACTGAATATTGGACTTTAAAGCTATAGGCTTAGGGAATGAACTGTGCCTAGTTGATAAATGTTGAGGCGTGATTCCCATAATCTCGTAGTTTTGCACTTGACTCTCTGGACAGAGTAGACATATTTAGGGGGGCTATTCCCGCGTGGTAGACAACATTAGGGGGCTATTCCCAAGTGGTTAGTGAGATTCTCACGGTAGTTTGAACGATTAATATGTCATTGGGCATTTGAAGATCAATCTACAATGATCAAAGGATTGTTGAAGAATTGGATTGAATTGTCAGATTCGCCATCGGTAGTAGGTATAATCCAATGATAAAAGCCATTATGAGCGTGTAATGCGCGTATAGGATTTCGGATTCGTAGGAGCGGGACAGAGCATACGTTTTTGGAACGGCATAAGCGCAAAAATTCAGTTTTTGCTTATTTACAAGAAAACTACACAACATATGAAGAAACTAGTTCAAGGAACCAAATAATTAGTAATAACCTACGAATCCATACAGAAGTCATTTCAATAATAGACCGCAGGGTGCCTGAGATCTCTACTAAGTTATTGTGTGCGAAACAGTGCACTTTCATGATTTTTTTTATCGTATTTTTTTTTTCAATTTGTTTCTTTTTACATTCAAGAAACCAAAGAAAACATATTGAATTTAATGTAATTCGAGTTTTTAACACGTGATCCCGTGAGTACTGAGATCTAGGCCTAGTTTGACAACCCTTTAGGTCTGCCTCTTATGGCGCTACCCCGACAAGTAGCGCCGCGCCGCCACCTATTTTATTTGATTATTACGTTAAGAGCGTTTACGCCTAGCGCGCGATGTGTGTGGGACTGACTTGAAATTTACGCAGCGTTTTAAAGTAGTTTTAAAATATTTATAGAAAAATAGCAATAACAAAATAATAAAAAAATTATATGTATGATTTTAAAAAAGATGCTCTACTTTATTGGTAAGCTATTGTTATATTAAATTAAATAAGGTATATCGCTAAAAAAATCATTTAAAATTCGTTATAATTTATATTTTTTTAATTTTAATTTCTCATAGTAAGATACCAAAACCAAACATATACTATACATTTTAACTATACTTTTGCCAAGGATCTTATTAATTGTTTCTTTTTTGTTATTTGGATATATTATCACTATTTTCATAATATTTTAAGCTTCTAAACTGATACTGAAAGGAAAATTAGGAAAACATTATTAAGTTATCTTGATAGAACGCTTAATACATTAATCGAAATATTTTCTTTACTATTTGCACAACAAAATTTTCTAAAATTATTATCAATTAAGATAAGTGGTTCATGATATTAACGGGTTTGAAAAGTACTGTTTTTGAGCCAAACTGCACATGGAAGGCGTAAACGCTCTTAAAACAAAGGAATTTTCAAAAATCCATTGGGCAGTTTGTGATACTTATCATAAGCTTTTTTTAATGACTCTGTAATAGTTTTATTTTGTATAGTTAAGGCAAAGACGAAAAGTTGCTCTTGGTGGCCACCAAACTCTGTTTTCGCATCTTTGTCTAAACTTATCAAAATAAAACTCTTACAGAGGCATTAAAAAAAGCGTTTAATAGGTACCACAAATTTTCCAATGGATTTTTTAAAATTCCTTTGTTTATCGGAGTAAATAAATTAGAAACTAATTTATTTACTCAATCAATATATTTGCCTCAATTCCAGAAGTTATTTATTGTTAATTTACTTTTTTAGGTATTTGCGTACTTTTTTTTATAATTACCTTTAAGTAATTGTTATATGTTATGTTCTTAATCTTATGTAACTAATGTAATTGGTTGTAAATAATCGTATTAGTTACTAAATAAATAAATACAAATACAAATCACAGCACACTTTCAAAAGGAAAGTTTATAATCAATAATTCAATTTCATATCAGATTAGGTTATTAGCATGTCCATACATTTATTTATTTGATAAGTATTAGTATAATTATTTTATATTAGTATTGTTTAGCATAAACACCGCCATCCTATGATTTCTCCTTTCACCTTGGTCGCCTGGAAGAAATCGATTTAAACGACAAGGCCGTCAATTCCATTGCCTTTCTATAGGATAAGTTTCATTAAGTACTAAATGTTGTATAAGGCTATGAAATAAAGCATTGTCTCTCTATCTATTATCTTGTAGACACGCCATTATTTTTTTGCATAGATGTCGCCGCCGCATCGTAGATGCAGCCCGTTTGTAGAATGGCTAGGCCGATTACAAAACAAACGCTAATTTGTTGAGAATACCTAATTAATTACATTCGACGGGATGGCTTAGTGACTTTTAGCCATTATTGTTGAACGTTGATCTTTCAACAATTGTCATAGGCCATACATAATTAACTGGATTGCGCTGTGTTTCAATCGGCCTAGCCATTCTACAAACGGGCTAATTCTACGATCCGGCGGCGACATAGAAACATGTATGGACAAAGCGCCCAGATCAGTCTTTACGCGATTCTGCAGGTAAAGGAACTTATCAGGGAGGCCTTTGTCCAGCAGTGGACTAGCCCAGGCTGTAGATAACGTAGGTATGTAGGTATGCAATAATCCGCGCGCTATTAGAACGGGACGGAACCTTTTCAAAGTAAATATTACACGTCACATTTCTGGTACAGTGGCGTTCATCATTAGCGGACCCCCCTGGCAGGTTCCAAGTCTCGTAATTATATCAGTTTTGATTTTTTATTAATAAATTTGTTTGTTTTACATAAAGCGACCTGCTATCTTCATTTAACCGAAATATTCTAGTTTTACCCACTTTATTACTTATGTACTTTGTTTTAATCCTCATTATGTACCTATCTTTTGTTGGGTCACTTACTTGTTACCTACGTGTTTGTGACATTTGTATTGTTAAACGCCGTAGATCTACCGTAACTTTACCTAAGTAATATTTATATTTAGACATCAATGTATACTCATTCTAAGTAGTCTTGTTTGTTCTTTTTTGGGTATAAAAAGTAAAGATGTTTAAACCGAAAATAGTTCTTTAATTATAGAAATTGACTTCAAACGCCAACAATGCCAATGAACGTCAATGAATGTCAGCTAACATTGAAAGTCACTGTACGCGTTGTCAAAATGACATAGAACCTTGTCAAAGTAAATCTCATACCGCACGTCAGTTCAAAATCGTTCCATTTCCATCCCATTCTGATCGCGTGCGATAATACCCTATTCCACACGCTGCTGGAATAAAGAATCCCTGAATCGTAAAATCAGTTTGAATAACGTCTTCAATTATCTACAAAAAGCTTTTGTCAAATTTTAGCTAGCTAACTACATCTCAATTATCAGCATATTAATGTGTGCCTAAAATGTTATTGGTAAGTTTTAGAACCGTCAAATAACAAGACATTTGCCAAAAGAGATAAAACACATCGAGAAAAATCTACTCTGTATAGGAGACGTGATACCAACAAAAAAATGTGTAACCAACATGTAACGTAAATTCGCTAGTGATGTAGGTAGTCATTGTAGGTAATTGAATTTTATCGATAGCATCAAAATACTTTTCCAAATTCTATTTAACAAAAAAAATCCGACAGATGACATTTGTGTTTTTATAACAACCCACCCATCAAAGGGACTATGAGGTAATTGTAGATAAAATATACTAAAAACATTATTTTTTTAAGTAAATACCTAAATAGTACCTTCAATTGTCTTGAGACACTTCAGATAATCATCATAATAATTTGATTTTAGTTTGAAGCTCAATTTTTCGTAAGAATTACTATTAAATCGACCACGTGGGTAAGCTGCGTAAATTCAGCTAGTATAATAAGTATTTTAAAGAGGTAGGTAATATCGCTATTTTGTGCATTGATTATGCTAAATTGTATTTATTGGCTTACCAAATGACCTCGACCTCGATGCAAAATGTTGTTCAAGCTCAACTTATAAATGTGTATGAGGGTATTCAAAAAATGTCTTATAAGACCTTTTTTGGATACGCTATAGCGTATCCATTAGATCGAAGTAAAAAACTTGTTGTCATGTACATAAGTGTCATGTCAAAATATACACGATCTATGTCATTTTAATTTGACAGGCCTAAAATTAGAGCGCCATCTTTTCAGTCTGGTAGAACGAACCAACTTCAAAAAGAGAGGAGGTTTCATGTTCGGCACTATGTATGTTTTTTTTATAATTTTCATGTATTTTCTTGTCTGTACATATGTTTCTCCGTCAATTATGGAGCAATTTTGATGATTTTTTCGCTATTGTACACAGAATGATCCCGAAATAGTCCCATAATATTTTGTTTCCGATGAATTAGTATTTGTCCCGCAAAACTGAAAAAAAAAGAGTAAATATTAAGGAATTTGAAGTACATAGTTATTTCGGAACAATCAAATTATTGACATTAAGAAAACGCTTTATTGTCACGAGAGGTTGTGTCAATAAACATTTTAATCTCAATTGTCAGCATCCTCGCAAAACTAAATCAAATAAAAATCAAATGATCAATGACGCATAAAATAAATAAATAATAATTTAATTGTTCCACCAGAGTGGCAGAGTGTATCAGATGCGCGAGTGTATTATTCTCTTATTATATTAACTTATTAATAATTCAATAACGCGCCTGCCGTTTTTATTGTCCGCAGTGGGTTGGCACACCCTGTATTTGATAGGGTTGTCAGATATAAATTATCAACATTAAAATCAAATGAATTATTTTTTCTTGCTCACACTGGTTATGTTAACGTGGAAATAAAATGTAGGTAAAACCTATATAATTGCAGTCTTTTTTCACATTAATTCTTATTCTTATGATAAAAAGGGCAGAATGATTTTTTTTTTTTTAATTTTAAACAAATATTAAGGGACTTTGTCGCTAAGCGACCATATCGCCCTGGGCAGAATGATGGAATTGGAATAAAATATATGGAAATTGCATCAAATAACGTAGTAAAAAATAGGTTATCATCAAGACGGTCATCTATGTTTACGATTTTAGAAAGAATAAAAAAGAATGTTAAATCAGACTTAACGTTATAAGTAGACATTTTTATAATATCTATTTTCCATGGTGCTTACAAACTACACTAGATACAATGACATGTCATTCTCGTTGCACTTTTTGGTTAGCTTGGTATTTGATACTCCAAATTCCCCTTTTCCTCCATTCTAAAAACATTTTCTACGTAAATTTCACAGACAGAACTGGAAAAACCACTTTACTGAAATTATACCACAAACTTTCCCAACATTTTGTTTCTTTAGGCACACCGTAAAATAAAAGCAATTCTCTAATTGTGTGACAACCCTAATGTTTTTAAAATGCTTGTCAAGGCCCTAGCAGTGCGCGTTTGTTTATTTCGTACAACAGATTGTTTTATTTTGCTCTCGTTGACCAATTTACGAATTTTACGGTTGGACAATTTTATTGGTATGTGTTCGGGGTAAAATCTGTAATTTTACTTTTTTTCTGACTTTTAGTTTTCTAGTAAGCTTACTAGTCCCCTTTACAAAACATTATTTGGCAGCTGCCAAATAATGTAATGGAGGGGTATTGTTTCCAGAACTTTTACGTATTGAACTAGTAAAAAAAGTTTTGTGTTACTACTTTTTATTATTTGAACTAACCACACAGCAATTTTAATTTTGCCTTATTTATAGCTCAAAATGCGTACAGTCATGTCAAAAGACTAGTTTACACTTTGAATATTAACCCTGAATTACCTTACACTCGACTAAAATTCAGTTATAGAGCAAACGCCCTTTAAGCGCAGCGTGTAAAAAACATCAAGTACCGGATAATTCGCTTAATCAGAGGGGAGCCATCGAGACTTATGTTTGACGAATTAAAAAGGGGATGGATTTGAACGATGGGCGATACAGATGTATTGTCTGTTTGTTTGTATGGATGAATACAGTGGTTGTTGTGGGCAGTGTAGAGTTACGAGTAAGAAAAAAAAAAGTTTTTTAGAAAAATATGATGATAGACTTAAATTTTATTAATATTAGTAAACATAGTGTGGTTTTTGAGACGCGGAATAATGGCGTGGTCTTTTGATTATTTGATTTAATTTAAAGAAACAAAAAACTAGGTCTATCAATTTTTTTTAAATAAATATATTTTTACAGTAGGTACATCATTGTACTTGTGTTCGAAAAAATGTTTTAACGTAAGAAGATATGATTATTTATTTAAGAGCTGTCATGCACGTCTACAAAAATACCTACCAATGAAGAACAATGATGTAGGTATAACTAATATAAATTTCGCAAAATACCGGTACCGTAATAGAGCAGGCATAGAACATTAAATATAATAGATGGGACAGTAAAACAAAACCGTACTTAACGATGTCCTGATAATGCGCCCTCACCCCTCAATTAACTTATTGCAACACTTGGGGCGCGTAACGAGAGCATGCAGATAGGACACTTGCAAAATATGTACCTACAGCAAAGAATATACGGACGATTACGCCAACCGGCTAACATGATAACATAAACTGACAATTATTCTGATAAAGTAGTTGGTATAATAGTGCAAAATTACGCTGAAACTTTGAATATAATTTTGTAGTAGTTAGAGTTACTGAAACGGGAAACCACTGAAAGCGAGCAGCGCTAGACTGGGCATTGTGGCGATTTTTAGGGTAGGCCTAGTTCCAGCCAGTGGACGCCGTTCGGCTAACATGATGACAGTAACTGACTATTATTCTTATAAAGTTTTATCAGAATTTGTTATAATTCGCTGTGTTGTGTGGTGCCGGCTTAGAATTTGCATCACCCCAACTCTTCCCGCGGGTGTCGTAAAAGGTGACTAAGGGATATCCACCGGAGGCACCGGGGTGGGCAGCAGCGCCCCCTGCAGAACAATTCTACCACCGAACTGCTATCCCCATCCCGCATGCTCAGCGTGGGGATTATGGGCATTACCCCCCGTGAAATAAAAGCCAAAAAGGTACTTATCAGAGGGAGGCCTGTGTCCAGCATTGGACCAATAAAGGCTGTGGAGGTGGAGGTAAGTACAGTTCCCGTAGCTAGGTCCTACTTTTTTGTTCATGTACACAAGAGTAAGAACTTGTGGGACCGTATTGTCCCACTACAGCGCAAACTTTATAAATCATTTTAAAATAGGTAGTTTTTTGTTTCCGTTTAATAACATTTAAGAAATAATTGAAAAAGTTTAATTTTAAAGATATCATACTACGCCGTCAGTTAGACAGTCTTTGCATCCTTGCACAGACTGACCTATCTATTCCATAAATTAATATCACATCTTCATCTTTGCCAATGCTCTATTGGATCCCATTCTATTGAGTTTTAACGCGCTTTTGAGGGTTAAGTAATGCGTCCATCATACTCTGATCCTTTCATGTCGGATCTTCCTGTTAGATTACAATAACAACAGGGGTCTACTTTTGCCGGTGATGGGGATGAAATTTATTTGTTTGTGATTGAATTATAATCGATCTTGTTGCGTGATAGAAATCTTAATCAGTGGTTGAGCTAAGTGATTGCGAAGATATTTATTGGACAAATGAAAGAAATGAGTAGATTGATTATTTATATCGGGTTCGATTCCCGCCTTGGGACAATTGTTTGTACGATCTGCAAATATTTGTTCCGGTGTTCTGGGTATTTTTGATATAAAGAAAAAAACCAATGTAATGTAAAGTAAAGTAAACGTTTATTTCAAAAATAAAATGGCACTATTTAAAGTTAAGGGTTACAATAAATTAGTATAAGTTATATACGTTTTTGTATGTGTTATTACCCGTGGTCGAGTGACTGTCCTCCGTACTAGTTAAAACTGTGTTACGGTAGGATGTCTTGCTCTCCCCCAAATGATAGGCGTTAATTTAAGGTATAGCGTAAACTTATAAATATAGTGCGTTTTAATAATTTATAAAATTATATATAATATTGTTTTTAAAATTATTAATATATAAAAAGAAAAAGTTAAGGAACATACATTAGACTAATATTAAAGAAAAGTACATACAACATAAAAAAGAAGTAAGTAGGTACACATCGTAGAAAAATCTTTTATAAATCACGAAAAAGTTTAAAAGTTGACATACATATTAAAATACACCTAATACATATTACTTACATACATAAATTGACATAATGTATTATAATAAGTATATCAGTCATCTACCTCTAGTACACAAGCTCTGCTACTGTGTGAATTGCCCAGCATTAATTATTTTTATTTATTTATATAGGTGTTTGGGTCATCTAACTAGTTAGATGACCTATCTATCTAATAGATATTTTAGATATACTAATTTTAAAAAAGACTACTTCAATGGTAAAAAGTAAGTAGAACCCAGGAGGTAACTGTTCTCGCTATTTTAAATGTTGATTCCGGATATAATTACTTAGAGTAAGGTAAGATTGTACGGACAATGAAAAATTAAATTAGTTATCAAAACTTAAAAAAAAAAACAATATTACGCCTCGTTTGCTTAAAGTTTTTAGTTTAGTAAACTAAAATTGAAATTGAAAAGACCTAGTTCAACTTTTTTGTCGTAGCAATTTTTTTCATGGTAAGCCATCTGCTATAATAACCATAGCGTGGCCTTCGCGGCCGCTGCGTACCTAAGAATCGACTCCTTCAACGCAGCCCGTGGAGTTGTAAGATTCGACTAAGGCTTACCCCGAACTGCGGAATCCCATCGCGCGGTTTTATCTGCAACATATTGAAATTATATGAAGCTGCCGCACTTGAGGAAAAAAATCCGCGTATGCAGTTCGCGGATTATAATCCGAGAGAAAAAAATTCGCGCGGTGAGATTCCGCTGTGTGGGGCCCAAGGGAACCTACCAGAGGAAGGACAGCATTTTCGTTCTGTGTATTTAAAAAAAATACAGAGTGTTAGTTATACTAGTGCACAATACTGAAGGAGGTAATTCACCACAGAGTAATATACAGTGAACAAACCGATTTTTTTATTTATTTATTTCCTTACTAGCAATGCCTTATTAGTGTTTTAAGCCATCCCAAGCTTTAAATAAACAAAAAATAAATAATACTGGACAATCCACACAGCATCATCTAGCCCCAAAGTAAGCAGAGCTTGTGTTATGGGTACTAGATGACTGATAAACTTAATACAAATAACATAGATAGATATCTTTGCGACCTCTTTGATGAGTGCCTCCCCTCTTTGCTCCACCTGACGACGGCGACACAAGGCGACCGCAGTCAATCACCGTGCCGCCATAACAAGGGAATTTAGACAACAAAATTAAAAATTCTGAAAAAAAGTAGGTATCGTTTCTGGCTTATTGGTTATTCACTGAATATTAATCTGTGGTAGCAAGTGAATGACCTCCTTCAGTATTATGCACTTGTTTGACTAGCACCCTATATACAATCACCGATTCACCTGCCAACAGTGGCGATTATTTCAAAACCCCCCGTTTGGGGGAGGCATGTTCAGCTGTGGGGGCGTATGAGTGCTGATGAAAAATCAAAATAAACTTTAAATGCATAGCATTACTACATTATCGAAAAACACCTGTCCAGGTCAAAATGTAACACGTCAACATGCATTTTTAAAAGCGTTACAAGGTAACACGACAGTTAATAAAGCGCAGTTATTAACCGGTTAGTGACATTATGAGCAATTACTTTTTACTATTATTTCTTTACTTTAGTCTACATACCGAAGCGAAAGAGATCAAAAATATCACTATTTCCGTGTCAGTGTTTAATTATTAAGAATTTTACCTTTTATAAGTGTACATTTATTGTATTTATGGAAATAAAGAGTTATTGATTGTATTATAATTACAGTATAAATTGAACGCTCCCTGCCGATGTGTACGGTCAGACACCATTGATGTCTGCACTGGACTCTATAGGTTTTTACATATTTTTTACCAAAAAGTATGTAAAATATGATGGTGAAGTTTGTTTTGTTTGAGGGCAAAAGTAGACCTTTGATTGGACACAGATCACTAAGCACCATCTAATCGCTTTGACATAACCTAAAAATCTACGGGGAGGGGGCAAAACCTCCTTGATCGATGATTTTCAAATACAAAAAATAATAGGAAAAGTTTTCGCATGCCCGAAATACGAAAAGAAATACGGAGGGTTCCGTAACATTGAACAAAACTATTTCGCAAAAGAAACACTAAAAATCTGTTTTTTTTATGGATCGAAAAAAGCAAAAAGCCAACATGACGCGGTCCGATCCAAGTACTGACCGTGGCCAAAGTTGAATAACTTCGGTGATCGATACTCAACGTGGCATGGACGTTGGCCCTATTATTTATTTTATTTAATTTGTATTATTTGTTGTTATAGCGGCAATCACATCCTGTAAAAATTTCGACAGTCTACGTATTTCGGTTCATGTGATACAGCCCTGACAAACGTAGCAATAAACGTTTTTTATAAGGAAGCCCTTTAATTTCAACTATGTACATATTTATCATTTTCTGTTACAGCGGCAAGATAAATACACACTTTGTGAAAATTTTATCTAACTACCTCTTACGATTCATAGGATACAGCCCGCTGACAGACGGACGGACTGACAGACAGCGGAGGCTTAGTAACAGAGTCCCGCTTTCACCCTTTGGGTATGGAACGCTAAAAACTGACGGCGGGTGAATTATACCTAACCGAAGTAACATTACCTAAACTGCCTGTACCTTATTGTTAGAAATTCATCCCTAGGGAAGTTAGAAACCACCTAGGGACCAACTAATCTAACTTAGGCAGGACAATGTCACTCCAGGTGTCTGAACTTTCTTGATTTGTTCCTATGTGAGTTTAAATAGACGTAGCCCTAGATAGTTATAATAGATGATCTACGACTCTAGTATTGTATAGTTGAGTTTTGAGGGTCAAAAAAAGGGGAATGTTGCTATTGGAAATCAGGTAGAATTCTCACTCAAAGTTTGACCCCGGGTTAGACACAAAATTTAAAAAAATTCTAGGAAAAATTTCGTTTATTTTGTTAATTGCTTAATTTGGAGTTATTCAGTGGTAAAAAAGGAACATATTTTAGAAAAATAAGTTGATCTAACTTAATACTTCAAGTCATAGCAAACAGGCTATGTATTCGATCCCCCGTGAAACAGGACTAGCCTAGTGCGGGTTCATGAATATAATTAGTCCACGAATTTATAGAGTTTGGTATATGCACGACTATGAAGTTCCCTAATTGTTGACAGATGAATGAATGAAAACTGAATGACAAATTGAAGTATTTCATAGACACAGTTACTTTTGACAGATAGAGATGCGAATCTGTCGACTCGAAAAATATGACTTACGAAAGTATCGATTTTTATCGAGCCGACATAGTCGGTATGTAACGAAGATTATTCTAGATGGTTTTTCCATGAAATAGTATTGAAATCAGTATAAAATTATAGTTACATAGCAACTCAATCTGTCTTACTTTTTATCACGGAAAAACGCGTGTAGAAGTTAGCTATTACAACAAAAATGTGACTATTTTATTCTATTGTTTATTCTGATTCCAAAAATAAATAGACGCCTGAGTGAGTAATGTCTGCAAAATAATACCAAATGTTGAGCAAAAATAACCAAATCGATTAAAACTTCTTCATAAACTAAATCGATTGTCTTAAAAAATCGAATTGGTAAAATATTAGGACATGACTATTTGATGGTCAGTCGAACTACCAAACAGCAAATAAGAGAGTGGAATAACTGTACTGTGTGTGTGTAGTTAATCATCCCCACTATAATAAATAAGCCACGAAACATGTCTAAAAACTATTTAATCGTGTGTTACTTTTAAAGGTGTCTTAGAAATAAAATAAAGCGCCAAAGTCGAGTCAAGTCAAGTCGCATACGAAGGTACCGTAAAAATCAGGCAACTTTTTCAAAGAACATCAAATTTTCACTTGTTGGGAAACCCCATTAAATTTTCAAGTATATTTTATTTTTAGTATTTGTTATTATTACAGTTGAAGTGTTACTTATTTATAGAAAGTTTCATGTGCCCACCTACCTATTGCAGTTCAAGAGATAAAGCCTTGAGAAATTATGAGCAAAAATAGCCAATAAAACACGTTTTTGTATGGGAGGGAGCCCCCTTTAATTGTGTTATTTATTTTATTTTTATTATTTGTTTTTTATAGCGGCAAGAGAAATACACATTCTCTGAAAATTTCAACTGTCTACCTCTTACGGTTCATGAGATAGAGCCCAGTGACAGACGGACGGACGGACAGCGGAGGCTTAGTAATATTTCAACGTTTTCACCCTTCGGGTACGGGACCCTAACAACTTTATTTTTATGTTATTATGCTAAACATTAATAAAAAAGATAAAATAAATTATTTATATAAGCTTACATAATCCATTGCTTTATATAATCCATATTAAATATTATAAATTCGAAAGTAACTCTTGTGTCAATGTTATGTCTGTCTGTCTGTCTGTTACCATTTCACGCCTAAACGGCTGAACGGATCTCAATGAAATTTGGCAGGGAGGTAAACAATATCCCGGGGACGGACATAGGCTACTTGAAAAGCACGTGCGAAGCCGCGGGCAACAGCTAGTTTCTAATATACCTACAACGGTGATCATTCTTAGGATAAAAAGTCTTCTCGTGACTGTACTCGACCCATAAATTAAATGGAAACGTAGAACGGAGATAATTTCATTTTACGATTCGCCATCTCACACCTTTTGGGACAAGATTTATGTGGTGTGTCAACGAACGACTCGACGATTTTTGAGTGAAAAACCTTTGAGTTTATAAAGGTACCAATCGTTAATCCGCGTGCAATCAGTACGAAACGGGTACCTAAGGAAACGTTTGACGGCATATGTTTCAGTTTGAAACGGTTCCTTCCCATTCTGTTCGCGCGCGAACCATTCCTGCGTGAAAGAACTCTAGCTATCTAGTTAAAATTATACTTTCGCCTGTAAAAGAGGTATCGAAGAGGACTTTAAACTAAGCTCTCTTTAACCCTGTCTCCCACGTGAGATAAATCGGAGTCTGCATTCATTAATATTGTGTTGGTTATCGCGCATTTATTTAAATGCCATCGTCTTGTAAGAGACAATCTCGGCACGGGTGGACGAAAGTGTTTGGCTGAAGTTTTGCTAGAAGACAAGATTGAACAGTTTTTAAAGCTAAATAGCAACAAAAATCCATTCATCCATTCATCACAAAAATCCCCTACCAACATAAAATATGTTTGTAGGGGATTTTTTTAGACAGATTTGACAGCCTGTACTGTATAAACCTATGGTAACCATGAGGGAAGTTTTTTGTAACCGACTTCAAAAAACTAAGGTGTTTTCAATTCGGCCGTTAGTATGTTATATTACTATAAAAACTATAGTAGTTTAACGAATTCATTATGGATGTAAGATGTAACTACGAACCTTATTTGTGTTTGCACTCACCCTGATGAAGTCCCTCGTTAAGGGATGAAACGTTGGTATTCTTCCAACATAAATAATGTTCGTAGTTAACCCGCTTACATCCGTAATGTGGGTATGTTTGTTATTCGATGTCTTTGTCAATTGTATCCGTGTCGAATGGTAAAATGTTTCGCGAATTTATTAATTTATTTATTTATTAAAGTACACATACATCGTACATATTAATTTATAACTAGATGTCGCTAGTAAAAGTGGAGGAGCTATAGATCGCGGATAGGTCCGAAGCCTGATAGATTTTGTAATTTATCACCTTCAACTAAAACCTTTGGAATAAATCTACATTACATTGAGATTGGGCTGTTGTTTCATTTTTGGAAGACCAAAGCTGATTCTACCTAAGCAAGGAATCCAGCGGGACGACCACAGGAAGCAGGCACTGAACAAGCAGCGCATGGTGGAACAATTCGCTTTCGATAATTCTTTCGCTTTGTATAGAGAATGTATACAAAGCGAGGTCGTCTGTTAAAGTTTAATTATTTACCTACTATTGTTTAAGCCGTAAAAATAAAGAGAAACAGTGTAAAAGATTGAAGTCGTTTGTCTCTTTCCAGTGGAAAGTTTCCACAACACTTTCGCCCTCCAGTGCCCAGACGCAATAATAAAGTTTGAACCGAACATAATATTAAATAGCTTTTAACATTCCTACCGTTATCTTAATGTCCACGGCAGACATTTATATTTAGTCCAATACGTGTCCAATGTTTACCTTTCTGCCTCTTTATCTGTGCTCTTTGCTGACTTTATGGGTTTTGGGGTTCCGCAGGTTAAGGCACAGGCACATGAGGTTTAACACCATAATACCATGCTGGAAACCATGCTGGTCGCTTCAACAAAAATCGATAAAAATCGATAAAAACGAATGAGGGGCGAAAATAGCTTATGAATACATCTAAACTTGACCAGCTGTAATAAAAGCTAAAAAAATAAGCTTTCTTCTTTCTCATCTTTCATAAATTATTTTCTAGACAACCAGTAAAATTTTTCTAATTTATTTGCACCCATCTTCAAGGCAAAGCATTAAAATCACATTTACCTACTTTGGAAGGTACTCGACTCGAAGCTTCTAAAGCTGTTGTACCTAATTCAGTCTAGGTCATCGAATATTGCTTGTATGTCTTTTTGTGTACGGAACCCATTAAAAGCGTCAGCAAAAAGGGTCTATCTCAACAATATAAATCTACATTAAGTCTAGCTTAGATCATCGAATATACTATGCCTTTTTTGTGTACGGAACCCTGTTCAAGTGTCAGCAAGAAGGCCCTATCTCAACAAAATACCTCACAAGTGATTTGTGAGGTTTCGCCATACATATAGAACGTTTTAAAACCTTTTAAGTTAGACTCGATGTGATAAAAATGATATAAACATGTAATTAATTGATGTATTAAAAAGTATTGGTTGTAAAGATTGACGGGTTGTGTTAAAGATGATTTAAGTTAGGTGAATTTAATTAAAAATGTTTTTGTAAGTACATAGTTTCAATTTGTAGAAAATAGCGTCAGAAAGGAAATCGTTAAGTAAGATCAATCAGAAGTAGATTGGATATACCTACTGATTGATATATCCAAGCATTAAAATCACATTTACCTACTTTGGAAGGTACTCGACTCAAAGCTTCTAAAGCTGTTGTACCTAATTCAGTCTAGGTCATCGAATATTGCTTGTATGTCTTTTTGTGTACGGAACCCATTTCGCCGTCAAAATTAATATACAAGAACAAAGTCATTTTGTCCGCTGTTGGATGTCAGCAGGGCGACCCTCTCGGTCCGGCCATATTTAGCCTTGCCATCCAACCGATAATTCAACGTCTCCAATCCAAGCTCAATGTTTGGTATTTAGATGACGGAACTTTAGGTGGAGAGGTAAACACAGTTTTTGATGATCTAAAAATCATCACAGATGAATTTCGAAAAATAGGTTTGGAATTACATTTTTCAAAGTGCGAGCTTTTTATTTCGGACTCTTGTTTAGACAAAAACAATATCATTGGAAAATTCAATAGTTTAGCCCCCAACATAACAGTTGTTGATAAATGTTCACTTCGCCTCCTTGGTTCACCAATTCTTGATGAGTCTTTTCAGTCCTTTGTAGACGAGAAAATTCAAAATTTTAACAAAACTTCGGACAGACTGCTCAAAATTAATAGCCATATGGCTTTTACAATAATTCGGTTTTGTCTTTTTGTACCTAAATTTACGTATTCTTTGAGATGTAGTCAACTGTGGAAACACAGTGAGCTCTTGGAAGGCTTAGACAACATAATAAAGAATACTCTATCATCGGTTTTGAATGTCGATTTAGATGACAAGGCATGGTCGCAGGCCTCCTTGCCTGTCAAATTGGGAGGCTTAGGTATACGCAAAATTTCAAGTGTAGCCCTTCCAGCGTTCCTGTCTTCCGTCTACAGCACTAGTTCTTTAGTTGACAAAATTTTAAAGTCATCTTGTTTGGTCCCACCTGGAATTTCATTCAAAATTTCATTTTTAGACGAAGCTCGAACGGCTTGGCATAATGCTTTGCCCTAATGCTGCTCCCCCAAAATCTCTTTTGTCTCAACGGCAATGGGACGGGCCTCTGTGTGAGTTGACACGGAATAGTTTGTTACAAACATGCTCCAGCTCTGCGGATCGTGCCCGTCTCCTGGCCGTTTCTAAATGGGAGCCAGGACATTGGTTGCAAGCATTTCCTTCATTTAACACTGGCACTTTATTGGATCCCGTAACTTTCCGTATCGCAACATGTCTTCGGTTGGGTGCAATGTGTTGCGCGCCTCATCAATGCCAGTGCGGTACTGCTGTCGAACAGCTTGGTCATCACGGATTATCGTGTACTAGGGCCGCCGGTCGGATATCTCGTCATGCCAGCCTTAACGACGTCATCCGGCGGGCCTTTGTCACCGCTAGCGTACCAGCTATTCTCGAACCGAATGGTCTGTTGCGTGACGATGGTAAGAGGCCTGACGGCATGACACTAGTCCCATGGGAGTTGGGGAGGCCCATTGTGTGGGACGCTACATGCGTCGACACACTTGCGCCTTCCCATCTTCCGAGGACATCCGTAAGGGCTGGTGCGGCGGCAGATTTGGCCGAGGATCTCAAGAGACGCAAATATGCAGGTCTCGACAGAGCCTACATATTTGCTCCTTTTGGGGTCGAGACCCTAGGTCCGTGGGGTACCGAGGCTCTCCGGGTTTTTAAAAAGTTATCTGAGCGTCTGGTCGACGCGACGCGTGACCCGAGAGCTGGCGGATATCTGGCGCAGCGCATCAGCATTGCCATACAGCGGGGCAATGCAGCCAGCGTCTTGGGGACGCTTCCGACTGGTATTGATATGGATCAGTTGAGCTACCTGTAGATTGTTTGCAACAGTCTGCAGTTAGCTTAATTGTTTCAATTGTAAATACTAGTTATAATTTGATTGTAATTTTCTTTGTAATACTGATTGGGTTAATACAACAATTGTATTTTTGTAGTTGGATCCGCGAGTTCCCTTTTGCGCAACTGAGATTGCTCATCTGCAAATACTTGAGCAACGGAGCTTCCCTTTTGCGCAACTCATTTTGTTCCCCATTGCGCAACTGCGAATAGTTGAGCAACGGGGCTTCTGTTTTGCGCAACTCATGGATCATAATAATCTAATGAAATAGATACCTAGGTAATTGATTGACAATTATAAAAAACACCGACTCAAGTCCTCGTTTTTTAATTTTTTTTCTCATAATAAGGACAAAGGCCTTCGAAATGTAGCTTAGGAGTCCAGACGAGTATTTTGATAACTCGCGTTTATCAAAATTTCTGCAACCGCTTAGATGATTCGAGGTAATAAATAATATCTACTAACTACAAAGAAATACTCAAAATTATGTATTTCGAGTATTATATAGTACCTATTTCTATGTTATTCTTACATTATAGATATTCTTACCTACCTCGCCATTCCACAACACTCGCCAGGTAAAAAGAATGTAATCAAACAAATAGTTAACGAACCCCCACTGGAACAGTAGTTAAAACGATCGCAATATCATTAAACAGGTCTTCAATTTAAAATACTATATATACCTCCTAAAGACTATAAAAAAAAGGACTCTGTGCTTGTGAATTGTGACCATTACGTAGGATAGATAAGATAGGAAAGATATCCCAATATTCCCCAAACGATGTATATTTCAAAGGCCTGTAGTGATTGCGCTGAAACGTGCTGAAACTCTAAGTCGATATGACAATACCCGGCCTACTGCTATTAGGTACATATGCTATTTTTATGATGACTTCCATTTTGTTATAGGAGCCGCAGCGTCTTGATACTTTATATTTAGAGAGTTCAATACTAGGTACCTGCTTGGCTGTAGGGCCAAAAGATCGACCAATGGTTTAAATCATTGATTTATTTGCAAGAAAACATAAATTATTATACAATGCCAGGTCTTATAGCTATTTTAGTAGGTAACTGTATTCAGCCTGCATGTATTGTGCGAGTCATATTATTATTAGAAGTACTAGTAATTTGTGTTACAAATCCAATTTATAAATATTTGTTTACAATAGAAACATTTTTCAAGCAACCATACACATAACCTAAAGATATATCCATTAAATTCTTTTAAGTCTTCCGGTAATTTATTTTAATTTTTAAGTTGTAAATTGCCATAATGAATGGCCTCAATTTTGTAATTCTGATATTTATAAATAACTAAAATACAATCTAAGCTTGGTTCTGTTCAAAGCAGGAATGGAACGGCGTCTTCTAGATTTTAGAATCTAGCCCGAGCTTCGGCAGCCGACGGCAGCGCTCTTTTTGGATCTCACGCATTTCCTGCCCAGCATCTGAAGTGCTGGGTAATTAATGCGTTTAAAAACTGAAAATAGAGTCGAATACAAACCGAATTCCACGACATATGTACATATCCTGACGGCGGCTTAGTAGGACATTTCAGCATGTTTATTGTGGGCAGCCGCATGTGTTTTGCCAACTTGTCAAAAGTAACGTTGACTCTTGTAATGTCGTGTTTCGCAAAAATCTTGCGAGTATCAAAACCTTTCGTACACTCAGCTCGGCAAGCTGCAGACGTGACTGGACTGCAAACTTTCGCTACGATGATGCTATTGTTATATATTTTGTCAGGGACATTTACGGCACTGCGGCGACCATTCTTTACGCTGACTGTACTCGTGTTTAAGGTTAGGTTTAGATGGTATCCGTTTAGGTAGTTGTGTTTTGGCGGAGTAAGTTTTATGTGCCGTTTGGGATTTTTCTAATAGATAGAGGTTTAAAATGCATAGAGGAAAATTTTTTTTTAAATTGAGGCTGGACAACTCGCTCAGCATTATTTAGTCCCTGTGTTTAGCCCCAATCTACGCTCGTTTCTTCACGAGATATGGCTGGCCCACTGCCACTTCAGCTTGCTATAACTTTGGTTTTCTGTCAGATGTATTCGCTACGAATCCTATTCTTCAGAGAAACTCCGAGCATAGCTCTTTCCATAGCTCGCTGAGCGACTTTGAACTGATGGACCAGCCCTACCGTGAGTGTCCACGTCTCAACTCCGTATGTAATGACGGGTAGGATACACCACAAAATTAAATAAAAAACATAGACACTAACATAAAATAGAAAGGTACAATGGGCGGCTTTATCGCTTCGAAGCGATTTATTTCAGGCAACCATAGGATGGATAGAAAATTGAGAATTTAAGAAAGCGAGGGGTATATTATACGAGAATAATAATATTCTTATGCAAGTAGAAATAAAAATAACATGCAATTATAATACATAAAATAAAAAAATATATTATAATAAATAAATACATAGTCAATATCAAGAACAAAATAAATAGTACCAATATTCACTTATATTCACTTATATCATTATTTCTCAACACCATTCTATAACACGGCTGACGAAGTCAGTGGTGTCAGTGACTCTAAAAGCCCTTTAAAAAAATAAGATTTAAATAAGTGAATAAATAAATATTCTTTAAGTACTGGCTTAAATAGATAGGTACAATAACCTTAAACATATCCTATTTTCCTCATACTTAACCATAACTTCTCAGAATAACCATTCGTACCGCACCCACGTTCGACTAGTCATATAAAATCAGGGTACCGATAAAATGCCAGAAAACCCCCCAAGACCACACGTGACGGAACCCCATCGCGGAAATTCGATAGAAATCACTGCAATATGAATTTTTCATGCAACGTGCAATAGAATGGTAAAATAGGCTCTCAGGTTAACGATATTGTCGATGTGGCAATATTTAGAGTTTTCTAACATTAACGTAGGTACCTTTTGATGCAGAGCTTAATTTCAACCGACTTAATAAAAGGAGGTTGTCAATTCGGCTGGATGATCTGTTCATTCGTAAAAACCGTGAAAAGGTATAAATAACTTTTGCTTTCATAATATTAGTTTGTGTGTCTGTCTGTCTGTCTGTTTTCTTGCCCCTTTTAACGCCTAAACGGCTGAATGGATCTTAATGAAATTTGGCTAGGAGATAGATGGTATCCCGGGGACGGGCATAGGCTACTTTCTAACTCGAAAAAGTGCGTGCAAAGTTACGGGCAGCAGATAGTTTGTTATGAAATCTGTGCGTTGTCAAAATAAAATGGAACCTTGTTAAAATGAATGAACAACCTTTTTTGAACGTTTCACATCTACAGAAAACTGAAACCAAGCAAACACCAGAAGTCCTGCTCCGGTACTTCAAGGAGCTGGGCTGGTGAGGCCTGGTTAGGCAAGGGGACAATGCACAATACACTGGCCTATTCCACACTGATCCACTTTGCAAATCCATTAATGGATCAGTTTCATTATTACTTAGTTACTTTTTGTCCACTCTGATCCACCGATGGATTAATTTCGACTTCAAGTTACACTCTGATCCACCAATGGATTAGTTTCGACATCTTGTTCCTTACGCAGCGCCGCGCCCCGTCCCGTCCCGCACTGAGCCAGTTCCAAAACGAAAAGTATACGCATATTATTTAAGTAAGTAATTAGTATGTCTCTCACAGACACTATTGTATTTGTTGTTATGTATTAGTGTATATTTCTATTTCGTAGTTATATGTGTATTAGGATTATCTTAGTTTGTTATAGTTTGTAATAGTTTTATATTTGTAATTAGCTCCGCCATCCTTTGTCGTCTCTTTTAAGCTTTGGTTGCCTGGAAGAAATCGCTTTAAGCGATAAGGCCGCCAATTCTGTTACCTTCTGTACCATACTGTTTTAGATATAAGTTTCTGTGAATAAAGTATTATCTATCTATCTAGTCCCCAAAGAAAATGTACTAGACCGGTTAAAATTACTCCCTAGCGAGATGTCAGTGCAGATCCCAGTTCCCCCACTTACAATTAGGGCCTTAATTCAAATCGAAATGGTTATATCACACAATCGCATTCTGATCGCGTGTGCGGATTATAGAGAACTAGCTGCTGCCCGCGGCTTTATTCAAGTAGCCTATGTCCGTCCCCGGGATACCATTAACCTCTCTGCCAAATTTAATTAAGATCCGTTCAGCCGTTTTGGCGTGAAAAGGTAACAGACAGACAGACAGAGTTCCTTTCGGATTTATAATATTAGTATGGGTATGAATCTTCTGAATAAGTAATAAGTCTATCGAAGTCATTGCGAGAGTCGAACCCGCGATTAGATATGTTTTATCCAGGTTTTATGAGGCGATCAGCTCATATCTAAGATAACAAGGGAATGTTATGGTTTAATTCCTGGCTACCTTGTTTATCGCGGCCTGCTGTAAAGTATCTGCTTTGACCAGGGTCCCTATTCTGCTAAACTAATCGTTTCACGATGACCATGACAAAACCGTCACAGAATGGCACATTTTGGCATCCTACCTTAGATGAAAGAAACTAGAGATGAATGGACGCGCGTTAAAAGTGTCTAGGTGCGTTAGGTGCTATTTGTACGAAGAGATTTATAGACACGCACTTTCTAGTGTTTCCTTCATCTATGGATTCTACGTGACGATTCTGCGACGATACCATTGCCATAGTAAAGCGATTAGTTAGCAGAATTGGGTCCCTGTACCTTGGATCTGTACTGTTGGAAAAATTTTTTGAAATAGTTTTGTTCAAGCTCATTAATTTTTGCAACGAACTAGCTGTTTCCTGCGACTTCGTTACAAATTTTGTTGAATAGGTAAGAATGAGATTATTCCCAACATTTTGTGTGACGCGCCTAAACCCAACGTCTCACGCATACTATTCCCAGCGTCCCACGCGAGATGCCAATTTTTGCAAAGTCTCACGAAAAGTATTCCCACGTCTCATCGTGAGAGCATCATTTACAAAAAGTAACATCTAAATTTAAACATAGCATCTTTTTTAACACATTTTTTTTTAACATCTAGACTCTAGACCCAACATTTTTAGCACTTTACATTAACTGCATACCACACAAACAATCGTCCCGCGGCGGTAATCGACCCAAACCTCTAGCTTCTCAAACTCAACCACTGCCTCAGATGTCGTCAAATAATCGAAATCGTTCGTTCCGATCCCCGCTGCGTAGGCGCAGGGTACAAGTATTACAGCATCTGTGGCGCAAACGCGTTCGTCGACTGCTATTTATTTGCGACGATAGCGGCGACTTGAACTTGAATTCAGACATAGTATTTAGGGTTGTTGAGTATTGAAGATATACTTTGAAATCATCGCTTCATCTATGAAAACTATCGTAGTTAGACGATTTCATTACAGTGTGCGACCTAAGCGGTACAGGCGCCTCGCAAACCGCACTCACCCTGATGAAGTCCCTCGTTAAGGGATGAAACGTTGGTGTTCTTCCAACACAAATAAGGTTCGTAATTACCCCCTTACATCCGTTATGAACATCGCTTCATCGCTCATCTTAAGGCTTAATCATCATCAGACGGTAATCGATATCAACTCACATTCAGTGCAGCTTTGATTTGGTCCATCCAGCGAAGCTGCGATCTGCCGTAAGCTCTTGTGCCGATAACAAAAAACAATAACGTTTATTTCAGCAAGACATTAAATAATGTATTAAACAAGTCGAAAGGGTTTAAAGAATTTGGCCCTAAAATCAGTATATATTATTTTTTTTTATATTTCGTCGCTCAAATAACTTTATATAATAGGATAGAAGACACTTAAAAAACGAAAATGTTTTGTCGTTTTTAAATCCCTTCCAGGCACCCGAGGCATAAAAAAATCTTCAAACCCCTTTTAAATTTATCTAGAAATGTCCCTTGCACCAAAAGGAGGCTTCGAAATATTTTCAGACCTTTTGTGCCAACTAGATACCGGTCTACAAACGACAAAAAAAATACGAGTGGCTATCGGCGAGCGGCGTGCCCACAACATTTCTCAGAGTAAAAGCGACATTCTGTAAAAACGGTGAGTAAACCACAACAAGCGAGCGAAACAGAGCGAGCCGCGGAAATCAGCTAGAAACATGCCCAGGCCCTTTAAAAACCCTTTAAAAATCTCTTTTGGTTTTTTCGCTAGGCTAGACCTACTCTCGACTCTATTATCATAGCCTATCCATGCCTGCGTATCCACCCTAATATCAAGCATACCTCGTATAGCAGTCGCACGCGACGCTTCGTGGGCCGAGACGATACGATATCGAGACGACTTTATTCCGCACCAATCCTACGATTTATCGTGGCGATGCTGATAGTGGAATTGATTATATCGTTATTGTTTTGAAGAAACAACTTGAGTTAGTTTTATCGATTTTGAGAATAAACTTCGAAGTCCTTTGGCAAAGACGCCAAAATTTTCAAAATTTTCAAAATTTCATAAAATATTTTGCATAGTTTAACTATTTAATTCTAAGATTCAAACTTCGATTATAAAGCTGGAATCGGCTTATTGAAAACCTTATGGATAATGCAAAATAAAAAGTGTTTGTTTCAGTTCGAAATCGTGCACATATCATTTAAAAAAAAATTATGTGCACCATTTCAAAGTTTGTATTTCACAATTTAATGGTTAAACTCTCGATGTAAAATGTATTATGAAATATTGAAAATTTTGTTGAATGCCAAAGGACTTCGAAAATCATTCTCAAAATCGATAAAACTAGCTCAAGTTGTTTGGTAAATATTAAATAACAAAATTAAACGGCCCACACGAAAGACGTGATCATTCTGATCGAGAATAAATCATAGTAACATTTTACTACAACGTAACAATTGCAACTTTTAAATCGTTCGGAACATGAAGAAGCGATAACTTGCACATAATCGAATCAAGCAGGGCAACCGCCAGATAAATTCGGAGGCACGCGCCCGAATTAGATTAATTGGGTTCGGATCGGATGCTGTTAACGAGATGAATGAGCTGTAGGTCACTAGCCTGCAGGGAGCTAAATTTGTCAATATATTATTCAAGGTTATTGGTAAATCACTGACAATACGTGAACAGGTTCTGCCCATCATCACGAACACGTTTGTGAAGACGCCAGGTCTTGGTCTTGCCTGGTCTGAAAGTAACAGTGACACAGTGAATTTAACCGCCCACGTAATGAAACAATACAAAAGATTAACCTGATGACGCAATTGCAAAGTTCTTCATTACCATTGTTCAATCGCTCTCACTTTTTCTACATAGGTACAAAAACACGAACGAGCTAAACGAGTAGGTACATCATTGGTACCCAGGTATTAGCTATTTAAAGTAAAGGAAATATACCTCTAAGGGCGAGTCGACTCGCACACGAAGGGTTCCGTACCGTTAAAATCAGGCAATTTTGTCAAAGAACATAAAATTTTCAACTTTATTATATTTATAATATTTTTTGTTATTAAAGGTTAAGTGTTTCTTATTTGAAGAAAGTTTAATTTATCTATCTACTGTGATTCAAGAGATACAGCCTTGACAAATGGAGACCAAAAATAGCCAAAAAACTCGTTTTTTGTATGGAAGCCCCCTTTAATAGGGATATTTGTTTTATTTTTATTATTTGTAGTTATAGCGGTAAGAGAAATACACATTCTCTAAAAATTTAAACTGTTTACCTCTTACAGTTCATAAGATGAGCCCTGAGACAGACGGACGGACGGACAGACGGACAGACGGTCGGACGGACGGCAGAGGCTTAGTAATAGGGTTCCGTTTTCACCATTTAGGTAAGGAACCCTAAAAAGTAAAAAAATATTTATTGCAACAAATATTTTTTACTTATATTTACGTAATATGTACGTATAGAAAGATGGTTCTTTAATTGTTGTTTCAAACAGCAATTAGAAAACAAGAGCCCTTAGTTGGAATCGAAAGGTTGAGTTAAAGTGTACGACGTTCTTCTGAGGTTTAACGCATTGAATATTTTTTTTTTGTATCTAGTCCTAATATGACTCATGTGGGCTGATCGGCCCTAACGCGACTCAGTAGGTAATGAAAACATTACAATCGAATGAATGATGAATGATAAAGCCAAATTTAATTCAAATTAGAACGAGCACTCAACGTTCGCTCTTAAAAAGAAACAAGCTCAAATTTTAAAAAGATTTTAAATTAAACCTCCTCCGTTATTAGTCGGGTAAATATAGTTGCGCCCATTATATTTGAGATAGGTAGATAATAACTTGAAAATGCTTACTCTTATAATAATTAGTATTTGAGAGCCTGATATGTGATACCTACCGTCAAGCTAAATAGAAACCAACAGTTGTTAGTAATTTTATTTACATAATACTCCCAGTAAAAAAATCAGAAATTGTCGAATTTTTGCTAAAATTGAAATTCATATTCTAAGTGCTTTATTTCCTTTAGACCTTACAGGACTCTTAGACACGTCACAAAATTCAAATTACATAAGTAAAACTAGGAAATAAAGTGATCACTTTGATTTTTGTTCACTTCAATATTTATAAGGTAAAGTAAAGAAGCGAACAAGAAACATTTACCATGTTAGATTGTTAGTTTTCGAGTTGGAGCAAAACTTGTCCCAAGCTTTTTTATCCCCTAGATAATATGATATTTTGTAGTAAGCCTTTTTACAAAGGATATATTTGACAATTTGTTCGAATTTATTTATTGATAAATTTTACAACTCATTTGGTATTTTGCGGTATTTTGTATTTAGTTGCAATACATTACATAGATAGTTTTTTTTTTATTATACTTAGAAAATACCCAGAACACCTGGAAACAATATTTGCACATCCAAACATTTGTCCCAAGACGGGAATCGACCGCGTAACCTCCTGCGTCACAGGCGGACCTACGCCCGCCGCCCCACATCGGTCGTCAAATAAATTTTGGTAAGAATTTATTTTAATTACTTAATCGCCAAGTATGACGTGCCCTCAGCATTGAGTGTTACCGGCTAGTAATATAGAAAGTTATTCAGACATATTACCATAGAATATGATATTTTAAACATAGATATAACGTTGTAAAAATATTATACCTACCAGTGAGTAGAGGTTACACTCGAACATTTATTTTTACACTGGCAATAAAGCTGAAAATTTAACGTTTCAATATCCCGATTTCCGGACAGGTAGCAGAGAAGAATATAAAAATTAAAACAGCCCTAGTATTTTACTTCCAAGTTATTTCGATCGTCGCGCAATAAAAATCAATTAGTAATCCATTCGCGCAAATTGACTAAATTAGACAAACGAATAAAAGCTGGCAATATTCTATAAATAAAAAAAATCTTTCAGAGAAGCAAATTTCAAAAATAGAGTGCAAAATCAAAAGTCATTAATGTCCAATAAGTTAAAAAGTTAGCGAAGCGTATAATAAATCATTTTTTATTTCATCTCTGTACCAATTTTTCTGAGTCTTTTTTCATCAATTTAACACGAGCAAAAAGTGGCACTCAATTGTAAGGTTTACGCGGCGATATTTTTTTTTTATCATGGGCAACCCGTTTTAATAATTTGGGCCAATCAGAGATGGCCTTTAGCGGCCGCGCAACGCCCTCCTGACGAGCTATTGGTTGGTTGTTTGGTACAGATTGTGCGATGGCGGGAAACGGATTTAAGTCTATAGCATCTCATTCTTACGATCGTTAGTGTTGTATTTATAAGACTATAAGCAGGTATCGATGTCGATGAAAAGCTTTAGCTTGATTTGAATTCAAAAAGAAATAAAAAAGTTGGCAATGGATGATGGAATCGTTTCACAAATTCTAAACATATGTACCTACTAGCGTAAAATTTTGCCGTTTTTTAAGATCGAAAAAAGGGATTCAATAAACAAATAGGTAATTAAAATAAAAATTGCTAGACAATCCACACAGCATCATCTAGCCCCAAGCTAAGCAGAGCTTGTGTTATAGATATATTTTTTCTGGGTAGTTTCTAAATATAATAAAAATTATCTATCTATGTAATGCATTGTATTAAGTATATCAGTCATCTAATAACAATAATAATAAATCATTTTATTGCCTATATTTTATCTTAACCTAAACTAGAATTATACACAAAAAAAAAGTTTCTAATCTAGTACCCATAACACAAGCTCTGCTTAGCTTGGGGCTAGATGATGTTGTGTGGATTGTCCAGCATTATATAAACATATTTTCTTATTTATTTATTAATTAAAAAAAAGTTACAAGCATTCAATGTCAATAAGTCAGGCCTATATCCAGCAGTGGACTAAGATATAGGTTGATGATTTCTTTTAAAAAGTTCTTCAGTTATTAACACTTTCCAACGATATGCTACATGACATTACAAATTATTGATTAGGTGGTTAAACTAAGAGACACTTCTCTGCTAGGGTCATGATTAAGCAGAAACTTTTGATACACTTTTGATCTCCTGAATCACTTTAAATCACAAAATTGGCTCAAACTGGCCGCCTTCTCACTTTATGCAAAAAACTCTCCAAAACACAACTCCACAAAACAACTCTTCTTAACATACAAATAATGTCATTAAAGTAAGTTGAGTTTATGTTTAGAGTTGATTCCTAATTCATCGACATTACCCCATCCCTACTGCAGGTAATTGAGATCCTCAAAGTTATAGTAAACGATCTCGACTCCCGCCGACAATTTGTGCGGCGTATCGAAGAGCAATTTCATCATACCGCCGCGACTGAGTACTTAACTTAGCGACCAATGAGAGTTAAGCAAAGTCAAGAAAAGGGCTTCTGAGATTTCGGCTAGCTAACAACGGCTAGAAAACCATTTCGGCGATAAAAACTAGTTTATTTTAATCGTAGCAAATGCTACGACGTAGCACGTAGCGTAGCAGGTACCTATTTTATTTTTGGCGGTATATTTTTTTGTATTGTAAGAAATTTCATTTATTATTTTCATATTTAATGTTTTCATGTTATCAATCATGGTAATTATTTTTTAATAGTAATTGGAAGTTACTGAATTTCTTTGTATAATCAAATTTAGAGGTGCGCTACACTAGACGAAGATACTAACAAACCCTAAAATAAAACAGCACTATCTGTTAACATACAGATAGTGCCATCTATTGGTAGGTAGCTATTCTACCTGACATGACGCGCTGTGGTTCAACTACGCAACTAAAAGCTTCTGCTACTCGTCACAAGATGCTACTTAAATGTAACGTAGTTCATCAAAAATGTACTAGATGGCGTTGTTGAGACTTTTCAATTTATATTTTTCCGGGTGCGTGGCAGTTCGCTTGACTTGTACTTACAAAAATGTTGGCACGGTTTTGTTTCAGAAAGCTACCGTAGAAATAAAATGAATAAAAATTAATAGAAATAAATATAATAATTTTTTTTTTATTTGAATAAAAATTAATTGAATAGAAATTAGATGTAAATATAATTTATTCTGATAGGTATAAGAAAATATAAAAGCAATCTTTCCAATATTTCGGCACAGTTTCATGCGAAATGATCACGGAATAACTACCTAGGTAGGTAGTTATTCCGTTCGGTGATCATGGCGCATGAAACTGTTCCGAAATATTGGAAAGCTCAAAACCCAAATGAAATAATGGTAGGTAAATACATTGTAAATGAATTTAGTGTAAAAAGTTAAACTTAATATTATGTTTAAGATACCAGCTAGCAATTTCATTTTGTTTCCAAGGCATTTCCTAAGAGCCTATGTGTAATTTACTCAATAACAGTTTCTTCTAGAATCTTCTGCTGCTAAGCTTTGATGGCCGTGGCGGTCGCGGCGTAAGAATCGGCTCCTCCTAAGCTTGTGGATGTCTTAAGAGGGCGCAAAGCGCACCATTTTGTGAATAATATAGGCATAGTTTTTCGCGTTCATAGGAGTGGGACAGAGCATACGTTTTTGGAACGGCGGCGTAAGCGCAAAAATCAAGTTTTAGCTTGTGTACAAGAAAACTAAACAACTTATGAAGAAACTGATTTAAGAAACCAAATAATAATTACCTACGAATAAAAACATAATTCATTTAAACAGACCGCAGGGTTCCTTAGATCTCGACCAAATTATGTGCGAAACAGTGCATGATTTTACTTTATCGTATTTTTTTTCTCAATTGTGTTTCAATCAAGGTACCAAAGAAAACCAATTTAGAATTTTATATTTATTGTGTGTGTGTGTTTTATATTTATTATGTATGAGATTTAGGCCTTGTTTTACAACTAAACCTGTTAGGTTCGTCTCATAAGAGCCGACGACGGAACCTACCAGTCGAATGGTATGGTAGCAGTTTTTTTATTACTCCCACTGCGAACACGAATCTGCCTTCCAAGCGTCGTGATTATAACAAACCCTCCCCCGTCTTCGATGGTAGGTATCTATAATAATAATTAAAATAATTATTATAATTATAATAATAATTACGTACCTACTACCTACCGAACTGCCTACCGAACTGCAAGGTTAACAAAAAAAACAACATATGAATAAACAAATTTATTTAATGACATCTCGATAACATTTTCACATTGTACAATGTACATACCCGAATAAAAAATGTTTTAAAGATTTTTTTTTTAATTTTTAGGGCGATCTTTATTAATTTACTAATAAAAGGTTTAGTTATTCTTCCTTATTTAGCTATAATCTTCTAAGCTTCTAGGTACCTACTTATTTTAGATAAATATTTTTTATTTTAAATATATTTTCTCTTAGTACATTTAGGCATCTAAGAGTTACTTTCAGCAATGCATAAATCCAGCCAGAATATGCATTGCAAATATGATCAAAAACATTTTATTTCTTTTTTTTCTAACAATACAATACCATTAAAACAAAATAACAATCATAAAAAACGTTAACAGTAATGCTTTTAAACATAGGACCATTATTATGTAACAAAATTATGCAGTTCTCATAGAAGAGAATCGTATGAAAATACAAGACAATGCTTTAGAAATGAAACAAAGGAGACTCCAAGACAACTCTGGAACGAACAGGATGTCTAAAGAGCCAACAACATTGTAAAGATGTAATTAGAAATTATAGATATTATAGATACAATTATATATTTTCCCAGCAGACCACGAGCAATAGCTGTCTATTGCTAGTAGTCTGTGGATTCTGCAGTATATCATGATACTCCAGCAGATATATAAAAAAAAAATATATATTTTAATGGGGGTAAAGTATAAATAAAGAAAAATTATTAATTCTATTAATGTCGACATAAATAGGTAGCTCAAATAATTTGAGTCAAAATCATGCATTAAATAGAAAAACCGGCAAGCCGTAACATTGGCCACAAAACAAACTTAGAATCACTTATTTTGCATGCATCTAGATAATGCAGTTTTAGTTTGTGTTGGTACCAATTATATCAAAATTTCTAACTGGTAGAATGAGCCAAATTAAAAAAGAAATACTGGTCGTGATGATGATGTTGATTCATCCCAGCCATTTGTTTTGTAGAAGATCTGTTGTCTCTATAAAAAATTCATAAACAGCATCATCAAACCCCAATCTGAAAAGTAGGATACCTACAAAGGGTTTTATAATTTTTTTAATTCATCAAGAGGTAGATATTTTATTCAATGGATAAAAGATCAAAACTTACCGATGGGTAACACATAGGTATCCAAAGAGCCATTTAACGAAATTGCTTTAATTTAGTTAACAAGTTTGGCCAGACGATGTTTTGTAATTACCAATTATAGTTGGTAGAGCTTTTGTTAAAGGCTCTACGTAGGATGTGATACTGCTTAGCTATTGTAGAACTATCTGGAATCTTCTGTTGTAAGTATTTGCATAAGCATAGGCCCTAATCAACCCCTCCAACACAGCGCGTGGATGTCGTAAGAGCCGACTACCACCGATCCACTTGTCAAGCCTGGTGATTAAGCAAAACCCCCCTTTTTTTGGACGAGGCATATTCAGTAGTGAACGTTGCTGGTGATGCATAAACATGGCTATGAAGTCAGTACTGAAGACTGACGGTGACATATAAAATGAAGACGTGCTTCGAAAATCTTATAAGATTTTTTAAGCATGGATATAAAACTACAAAACGGATTGAGATAAACTAGGCAATAATGTCTGAGCTCTAAGAAATTCTGACGTAAGTATTAACATTGAAGCATGTTTTCATATGCTTACGTCTGGATTTCTTAAAATCGTGTTCCTTAGAGATGCACGTGTACCTACCATACGTCTTGTATGCAGCTACACGTACCCCCGTACTAGGAGATTCTATTGTAAGTGATCGTCTTGAATGAATAAATGCGGCCAAGTCGTAGGTAACAGTTAGTACAGAATATTTTTGTAGACGTAGACAGGACAATCAAGCAACAGCTTCTACAGGACAAAATCTTTTGTTTTATAGGCGTAGACGTAAACAAGTTTCGACTAAGGGCTAATTCAGACATGGCGGAATCGGCGCGGATCTCAACCGCGTGGTTCCAATACGCGAGGATTGAAAGTGTTCACACAGCACGGTGAGTGTGCGGAGTAAGGTAGGGTGACAGTCGCTTCATTTCAATAATGGAAGTCGAAGAAACAATAACGTTTGTGTTTGTACGTGATACGCGTGGATTGGAACTGAACGCGCCGAAGGCATGTCATAGTAATACCTAGATCGGCGCGGCGACCGCGCAAATTAATTTTCTAACTGTCGAGTGGCGGCTACTGCACGGATGCATGGCCCGTGCGGTGTAGTATGAACGTTCTAGTGCGATGCCATTATATTAAGCTCGGCGCGGTTTGCTTCCGCGCGGATGCCGCTGTGTCTGAACGTACCTTAACTACTAAAACTGACAAAAATCTACTAAAACAATTTGGCACAAAATCAGCCACTGAACGATTAGAGAGGAAAGACCTCAGTGGGTTGTCCTGAATGGTGTCTCCTCCACTTCTCAGATTTGAGCATTGGTGTGGGCACTGAAGGTTCTTCGTCCTCGTTAGTATCAGGGCATGGTAAGTAGAGCTAAAACAAAATGAGAAAAATATTGGTTAAGCAGTCAGATGTACAGGGAGCTATTAGGTGACGCTGCCAGTCGACCTACTACACCAAAGTCCTTAGTACCAGCAGTGCTGTTTACGACGACGAAAAAAGTTTTAGTCTCTTTCCACACATTTGGCGCCTTGCAGCGCCTCTACCGGATAGAGGAACTAATTTTCTTAATTTGCCAGGAGTTAATAGTTTCATGCGCGTAAGTTCTTTGTTTCATACGAAATCGATTTTAGTTTTCTAACGGTTATCAGAAATTTAAAATAGACTATTTTCAAGGAATATTGTATTTGTCTCATTATTGTTTGCTACGTGTAAGCGAGATAGAAGTTAAAGCCTATGATGATGATGAAAATTCTAGATAAACTACAGACAGATGCTGGATGCGGCAAGCTGAATACAGAGCGCAATGGCGCTTATTAGGGAAGGCTTTTGTCCAGCTGTGGACTAATATGGGCTGGTGATGATGATGTCCTTAAATTGAAACTCACCCAATCATCATCCAAAGACCAACCTTGAAGAATATACTTCAGCTTGTTCATCTGACATGGAGAGATTTTATTCAAACTAGCAGATATTCCTCTAGCAATTCCATTCGTCGACACATGCAGCACTGGCATATCTAGAGGTATTATATTGCCTGTCGTATCTTTAGCACTATCCTTATCCCAGGACATATCCCTGGCTTTGACAACGCGGATACCTCCGGTTGCGTCTCCGGATTTTCTGTTTTCTGACCAGTTGTGATGTATTGAAGCGCGTTTGCCGTTGGTCCATCCACGGGAATATTGGAACGTCTGTGCTGATACAGATGCTAAGGCCACGAAGAGAATGAGAAGGGTTTTGCTAGCCATTTTTGGAACTGTTGGAGAAAAAAATTATATTAATTACAAAGAAAACTATTTAAAAAACCCGGCTCTGTCCTCGCTATTCACTTCTTTTTGCCAAAACAGGGGGCGAAATGTGGCTAAGAACCATAATGGGGTCTCCATTATGGTTCTTAAAACGAGTATTTAAACGAGTATTTTAGAACCTCATTTCTAAAAAGTTGATTTAGTCGTTTTGATGCTTGGATGTAGTAAAGAGTGTCCGATAACAACTCAAAAATATAACCCAAGCCTCATGGGTTATAAAATAAAATATTTGAGCGCTGCCGCTTAACACTTTCGTTGAGCAGCAGCAGACAGCGAATGCGTTAAAAACTAGGTACAGTCAGATCCAGAAAGATTTTAGCATAGCCAAATATCAATACCAAAAATATATAATTTTTTAGAGTTTTAGTTTTTTGGCTAGGCTGAACGTTCCTACATAAACCTATCAGTTCAACTAACCTATCAGACGCTGACATGACGCCTTTCTATCGTTTGATTTAAGCGGCAAAATATGTCTTGTTTGACTATAAAATTCTAAAACACCTGAGTTCTTTATGCTTTTCTCATAAAAATGTTCATAAAGCGCATTTTCCATCACACTTCATGTGCATTTTGTAGTCTTAGAATTTTGTAGTAGATAATAAAAGTATTTTGCATTGAATTATAAAGCATTGCCATGGGAAATCTATTTTATAATCTTGTCAAAGTATATTTTTTATTTACGTAGATTGAACCTCTCTATGCAATTTCTAAAAATAACATTTTTTTACGTTTTATTTCACACACATATAAGAACGCCCATACCGGATACTGAGACGAACTACTTCTCATAGTATGACAACGATCCAATAGTTTCAACGAAGTGATTACAGTTTTCAGAGTGATTCGTTTATGTGTGTTAAAATTTGTAAAATTGTTAAAATGTTTAACTTTTTTTTACTCAAATATTTATAATTTGATAGAGATATTGTCAAAAAGTGGCTCTGAAGAACCCCGAAAAAATTCATAGGCGCAATTATTTTAAAAGCAAACAAATACATAGAATTAAAATTAAATTCAAATAGTATCTACTTATTAAGATGAAAAGCGTTTTGAAACCTGATTATCTTTATCACAGATTTTACTTTACTACACACTTGAAAAAAGGAAGGTAGGTAATCAGCGTTTTTAAAAGCACCAACCCCATTCACAAAGCGTCCCTACTTAGACATGTAGGAGTATGGTAGACCCACGCCAGAACCAAAAAAAAAAAACTTATGACTGACACATCATACTAAAATAACATAGGTTCTATATATCATGGCTGGCTTACATTAGATCTAGAACTTAGAATCCAAGATGTATTTTGTAAGCAAAGACATTTATATATGAGAATAGTTGACTAAAACTAATATTCGATAACGATATGTTTCATGATACTACACATTAAGAACCAAAACTTCAACAACGCATAAGTGCGTAGGTACACGCAGTGAAAATAAATGAACCGCCAAGTGCGAGTCGGCTCGCACACGAAGGGTTCCGTACCGTAAAAATCAGGCAACTTTTTCAAAAAACATCACTTTTTCACTTGTTCGGAGACCCTTTAAATTTTAAATTTTATTTGATAAAAACTCAATATGTATTATTTATTATTACAGTTGAAGTGTTACTTAATTATAGAAAGTTTAATGTGTCTATATATTGTAATTCAAGAGATACAACCTTGACAAATAAGGAGCAAAAATAGCCAAAAAAATCACGTTTGTTGTATGGGAGCCCCCTTTAACTTTGATATTTATTTTATTTTTATTATTTATTGTTATAGCGGCAAGAGAAATACACATTATCTGAAAATTTAAACTGTCTACCTTTTACGGTTCATGAGATGCGATAGCCACGTGACAGACAGACGGACAGCGGAGGCTTAGTAATAGAGTTCCATTTTGACCCTTCGGTTACGGAACCCTAAAAATTAAATGATGAATGAAACCTGTCATAACTCAAATTAGTTTGAGTTTCTATTCCAATTAAGCCAGTCGTAAAATTTATTCCACCAATATTTATTTGATTTTAAAGCACCTTTAGTTCACAAAAAGTAATCTTAGTTTCTAGATCTGATTATGTAAGTATTGGAACCTACCTACATAGTTCCTGCAAGATACAAATAGGCACTAAAGTGTGACTTCATAATACAGTGTGAGTGGATAATTTTTTTCCTAATTTTTTTTATTTGGCTCTACTTTGAATGCAGCATATTAAACTAAGTTCCCCAAACTTAAATAAATAAGTTTGAAATAGTAGAAATTAATTGATTTGCAAATATAAATTTTAATGCCCTAACAAGTGTTTGGATTGGGCATGGCAGTCTTGAAAATAGTTCCTGCCTCGATACCAATGCTAATTTCAATAACTTAAAAGTAATTGTGTTAAAAGTGGTGTGTGGTGCCGGTTTAGAATATGCACCATCCCAACTATTCCCGCGGGTGTCGTAAGAGACGACTAAGGGATATCCACCAGGGGCGGGCAGCAGCGCCTCCTGCAGAACAATTCTGCCACCAAACTGCGATCGCCAACCCGCATGAGACCTCCATGAGATAAAAGCCAATAAGGCGCTTATCAGGGGGAGGCCTGCGTCCAGCAGTGGACCAATATGGGCTGATGAGGTTGAGGAAAAGCTGAAGATCGAAGATGATTTCAAATCCTATACTTTGAAGGTTTTACAAGAATCTAGCAAAAAGATTATTTATTTATTTTAGTTTTATAAAATTCCACCTAATTGTAATCCGAATCGCTTGTTACCCATAGCCATTGCAGAGTGAGTGTGAGATTAGAATCTTCATTGCCATACATCAGGGCAGTGCAGCCAGCGTCTTGGGGATGCTTTCGATTGGTACAGTACAGATATAGATCAGCTGAGCAACCTATAGACTGTTTGCAGCCGTCTGCACTTAACTCAACTGTTTCAAAAATAGTATTTGTATGTATACTTATTGTGGCAGATCACTGTTGATATTGTTTTCTTGAATAAGAACCACGGGCCTATAAGTAAAAAGTTAACTGCTTTGGTCTGATTGGTTTACATAAAGATGGTAGAGCATAATCACTGTACTTGACCAATGAAAGGCAACCTTTACGAATAATCTCTTGTCAACGCCAATTAGGGAATAGATCTCCTATTTACCTGGGAGTAGTTAGAAGTTATTTTGGAACTAATCATCGACATGTAAGCCGGATTCATGATGGGTCTTAAGGCCGTTCGATTTAGTATAAATAAATGAATATGAATAATGCTCGACGCCGTGTGGTGCCGGCTTATAATTTGCACCACCCAACTCTTCCCGCGGGTGTCGTAAGAGGCGACTGAGGGATATTCGCCGGGGGCTGCAGCAGCGCTGCCTGCAGAACAATTGTACCACCGAACTGCGATCCCCAACCCGCATGCATAGAGTGGGGATTATGAGCATTACCCCCCATGAGATAAAAGCCAATGGGGCGCCTGTCAGGTCAGACCTGCGTCCAGCGGTGGACCAATATAGGCTGTTGAGGGCTAATTATTATAAAAGTGACAGTGGTTATGTCTCTCTGTCTGTCTGTATACCGTTTCACGCCTTAACGGCTGAAAGGATCTTACTGAAATTTGGCAGGGAGGTAGACAATATCCCGGGGAGGGACATAGGCTTTTTGATCGTGGAAATGCGCGTGCGAAGCCGTAGGCAGAAGCTATTAGTACGTAGATAGATTTTTATTTTGCAGGTTATTCATATTATATCTATTTTTATTTTTTTTCTGTACTAGGGAAAAAGTAATTTGCCGCAAATCGAACCATACTGAAATTAGGCTAGATAAGTACTTTATTTGAATCAAGGTACCTACTTTGAAACTTAATAAGACTTCTGGAAGGTAATTCTCGCAATATATCACTCGATAATTAAAGTAAGAACTTAACTGTCAAATTTGACAGTGCTTGCCATATATTTTACAACGGCATTCACATTGTCGTTTGAAGTTAGGCGATAGATCGAGTGGCGGTACATCAAAAAGACATCGCGAGAATTATTGCGTTGAGGCGGCCACACTATAGTGTTAATTATCGCGTTAGTTACCGCGAGATTTATTGCTATGATGAGCATTGCCATTTACCGGTAGTGTGGCCCCAGTATAACTGACTAGGTAGTTCTAGACTGTACCTCTACATACACATTCCACGAATGTGTTGACAGCTGAATGAATGAAGACAGAATTAAATATGACACAGTTACTTGCCATATAGAGATGCAATCTGTCGACTCGAAAAATAAAGGGACTTACGAAAGTTTAGTTTTTTTATTGAGCCGACTTAGTATTTAAAGAAGATTATTCTAGATGATTTTTCCATGAAAAAGCATTGAGAATGTTATAAAAATTATCGTTTACCACAGTAACTCATTCAGTCGTACTTTTTGTCGCGGAAAAACGCGTGTAATGCCACGGGCAGAAGCAAGTAGCAAATAAAACAACAAAAATAATACTATTTTATTGTATTGATTATTTTGATTTTAATAATAAAGACATTTTGACGCCTGAGTATGTATGTAAAGTAATACGAATTGTTAAGCAAGAATACCAAAATCGATTGTCATAAAAAATCGAATCGCTAAACATTAGGACATGACTATTTGGTTGTCAGTCGAACTGACAGAAAAGTAATAAGATCGAGTAATAAGATGAACAAGACTGTTATTTTATAATTATGAAATAAAATAAATGAATAAAAGATTATTAATTATTTAATTTTAATTATAATTATATTAATTATTAAATTACCCATGGTAATTTAATCCAATTAAAAATATTTCACAATAAGACCCGGGTAGGTACCAAGTGAGCGAAGCTACGTGTGGAAGTTAGTAAATAAATAATTATAGGAAAGATGGAAAGATCATTATAATTATGAATTCTACCTCTATAACAAAGCCTCAGACAAAATAACAAATGAAAAGATTTGAGATTTTGCCTAATTGATAATTATGCCCTCTCAAACTGAAAAAGTACTATCTCAACTTACCCTCAAATAAAATCACAACACTATCGCGAGAATTAAAAAAACAAAAACTCCAAATATCAAATTTAAAAATTAGAACTTGGAAGGCTTCATTCCCAGTTCAGTAATGGCGGCAGACTATGACTGTTGCTCGCTCGCAATCCATTTTATACAGGGTGTGGGGTGTTCTACAGTGGTCGCAGATCTTAGACGAAGAACATCTATTTTGTGTGGGCATAATGGACAAAAAGATAAATCGAACGATATTAGTTTTAGAGGTATTAGAAGATTTTTATTTAACTATTTTCTGCCCGTGGCTTTGCACGCTCTTTGCCGGGATAATAAGTAGCCTATTATCCTATTACGGGATATTTTCTTACTTCCTGCCAAACATAAGATCTGTTCAGTCGTTTCGTCGTGAAAAGCTAATCTACAGACGGAGAAACAATTACATTATTTTTTGTTAATATAAGGATTTTTAATGCATTTTCTAATAGAAAACATTAAAATCAAGGCATTCTATGAGTTTATCTTTAATTAGCAGCTACGAAGGAATCTTTTTTAATGCACTACAGTAAAAATATTTAATGTTTCACAACTAAAACACTTGTTTTTTTAAACCGGGCATTTAAACCTCTCTTCAATCTTTAGGCTTGCGTTTCCAAAATAAGTACATGAGTAGTGAGTACACTTATGTGTAGTTTATGTAAAAAAAACTTATTTTGAACTACTTTTTATTTTTAAATCCATCATGGTTAATAACAAATAACACTAAAGTTATTCTAAAGTTAAGTTGTTATTTCGTGATCATGGCGCATGAAACTGTGCCGAAATATTAGAAAGCTCAATACTCAAATCATGGTATATATATCATATCATCATCATATCCCGTTGTAAATAGCTTTAGTTTTTTTTTAAATCTCATGCATAACGTTACATTAGAGATTTACACATATTTTTATCTTCTTTCTTTTCTCTCTTTTTCTTATAAATTAATTAATTGCTTATGGTAAATGCGGTATGTTTTTGAATCCATATCATAGAAATTATTTGACACCATTGTAGATTACTTTAGCATTGGACTTGACCACGTCTTTACTGTTTTTTTTTTAATTAACGTAGGTATCTTAATCTAGCTATCGAACACGTTATACGTAAAATTATTTACTTTACTAATAACAAATATATTTTTTGATAGCCCTATACTATATTTTTCGCTTTTCTGTTGGGTAAATACTTCCTCCAAATATTCTTCTTAGGTCTACCTACTTATTATAAATAAATAAATAATGAATAATGTTGGACAATTTACACAGCAATCTAGCCCCAAGCTAAGCAAAGCTTGTGTTATGATGATCATGCGTATCACAAATGAAACTAATAACATAATATATTTTTTTAAAGGTAACTTTATTGACAAAGAAAATCACAATTCAATAATAAAAACAAATTGGAACTAGTATTTACATTTGAAACAATTAAGCTAACCGTAGACTGTTGCAAACAATCTACAGGTAGCATAAATTAAATTAAATCTATTTAAATATAATTTTATCTTTTTTTATTTATGAAATTAAGCAAAACGTTCGCGGTAGGATAAGGTAATATTCACATATGAAAGGTTAGCACGTGAAAAACACGATGTATCCTTATGATCCATAAAATTCAACGTCTTACAAAGAATTATTGAAATTTTCATATGTACGGTGTAGTAACTCAATTTGGTTTTCACGGTTCATATTTTATTTTATTATGTGATTGAATAATTTTACTTAATTACGTATAGCTGGCCCGAATAAAAAGGGCCGTGTTAGGCCCGTATTGTGAAAGCTTGCTCAGTCATCAATCTATGCTTGAGTGACGTTTATGCCATAGAAAAGCGTTACTCAAGCATAGATCGATGACTGAGCAAGCTTTCATAATACGGACCGTAGACTAATATCGTGTAAAGCAACTCAGCCCCTGGATGTCGTAAGAGCCGAGCCGACAAAGGGAGACCAGAGGAAGGACTTTGCTTGTATTTTATCCGATTTCGAAAAAGGACACACGAACATAAGAGAAAGCGAAAGGGTACAGTTGAACATATACCTATGGAGTTATATGTTCGGCTGTACCTATGTATATTTTTTTTATGTAAGTTAAACCGATTTTGAAAATTCTTTCACTTTTTTACATAGGGAACTAGTTGCTGCCCGCGGCGTCGCACGCGTTCTTTCTATAGAAACGTTTAAAGGTTATTTATATCCCATGGAAACTGATTTACGGAATAAAAAGTAGCCTACAATTGATCCGTTCTGTAATTTTAGCGTGAAGAGGTAACAAACATCCATACATTCAAACTTTCGTAGTACTAGTAGTATGATCCCGAGGTGGTCCCACAAAAAATAATCCCGAGGGATTAGTAATTGTTCCGCAAAACTTAAAAAACTTAAAAAGTTTAAATAATTGTAGTCAGTTTGTAGTTTATTCAAAACAATCAAATTATTAAAATACCTACAATGCGGCACGACGGTGGTGATTATGGCAAAAAGCCTTGCCGAACAAAGTATGTTCAGAAGTGGGTGTAGTATGTATGGGAAGATGGAAGTAATGATCATAATGGCCGACGTTCTAATAAAAGTATGCGTAGATTTTCCCGGATATTTTTCTGTCCTGAAGTGGTTAATTATTTTTTAACAAATAATTAGAATTAACGGATAGAAACCAATTAGAACTAGTAAACACAAATGAAACAGTTGAGCTAGCTGAAGACTGTTGCAAACAATCTAGAGGCAGCTCCACTGATCCATATATAATAATATAATATACCAATCGGAACATGAAGTTATCATAACTAAAACTTTCTTTTCACAGGAAACTTCCAGGTATTCACTCTACCATCCCACTTACTCTCCCCCTGTACATTTACCACCACCAAATTCAGTTCAGACACATGCAACTTTATTAATATTTGGTACGATATTGAGCTTTAACGTACTGTAATACGTTGAATATGTTATTTTTCTAGCGAAATATGTTATCTTCTTTGTTTTATTAATAAATAAACTGATGAAGTACGAATCGTAGGTACCTACCACTAGCGCTTTGATTTCTTGTCGACTTTTCCTAAGAAAACAAAATTAAAATTTTGCAAAAACCACGACGGATACTTTGTAACCGAAAAAGAAATAAATAATTTTATTTAAACCCCCGATTAAGAGGAATGGATAAAACAGCAATGATAATTTCAAATATAGCTAACTAATTTTTTACACCTACCTGTTATTAAAAAGACAAAAAAATCGTACTTACTAAGTAACGTAGGAAGTCTCTAAAAAGTTTAAAATACAAACAAAATAATTTTTTTACAAAACCCTGATTGAAGCGCCCCCGGTGAGTAAACACCGTACAATTTACCTAAGAACCATCGGCAATGAACCTCATACCTTTTACAGAAAAATTTGTCTAATTTTAAGACATTGATTGCAGCGCCCCCGGGTGAGTAAACACCATCAAGCACCAACACGTGAAAATTTGCACACCAACAAGTGAAAATTAGATGTTCTTTGAAAAAGTTGCCTGATTTTTACGGTACGGAACCCTTCGTGTGCGAGTCGACTCGCACTTGGCAGTTTATTCATTTAAAATTAAAAAAAACCTAAATCAAATTAAAAAACGTTTCAATTTCTAACTATGTACATATATGTATAACAATAACCTACAATAATTCCTACTATTTGTTTAAAACCCCAAAAAGTTCATTTTAGAATTCTTTTATCGCTCATATATAAAATATACAATTTAGCTAAGAACCATCAGCAATGAACCCAATACCTTCAACAGAAAACTTGCGTCTAAATAGATCAAACCGTTCTAAAGATAAATGGGAACATTGGTTTTCGCAAAATACACACACAACAGCGCCCCCTAGCGAGTGACCACCCCAGCTAAGAACCATTGCCAACAAATTCCGAACCCAATACAGAAAACCGTATCTAAATCGCTCGAGCCGTAGATAATTGGGAACATGTGTAAATGCACACACAACACAAACAATAATAAAATAGGTAGTAAAAAATAACACACAACATCACACCCTAAACGCATAAACCGTCTCCGTTCCGTCGCGGATAATAAATAAGTACCAATATCAGAAATTGTTCAGCCAGACTGAACAGTTTTGTAAAATTAAAAGGGCTCCTGACTAACACATTAAAAAAAAATTGCAAAATTAGACTCGCTAAGCGAAATAGTGTGGATGTGAAGTTCTAGAATAACTTATCGATACCGGAGAGATTAATGAGCATAAGGGACATTTTAACGAAAATGAGTATTTAGAACTAGTTTTTCTCCAGGAAAAACGCGCGAAAAACGCCGGCAGAAATAATTTGGAAATAGTGATTGATGTAAATCAACAACAAATACCTCTATATAAATAAATATAATAAGGCTATTTTTCCATTAACTCTATCGAGCTAATATTAGGGCAGTGAAACTTCCTTTCATTGTGTGTGAAGCCGTATAAAAGTGCACTAATTAACATACTAATGAAGAAAATGCAATTAACTTATGTAAGACAATACAGGGTGGCAGTAAGGAAAGGAAAGGAAAGGTAAGGAAAGGCGAGGTCAGGAGAATTTTAACGTCAATTGTTTGGATTGTATTTATGAATTACTAGGTTTTGCTTACGGCTTTGCACGCCATTTAATTGTATCGTGATAAAAAGTAGCATACGTCCTTTCCCGAGAAACCATCTATACCCTCGCTAAATTTATCTTAATTCCGCTTAGCCGTTTAGGAGTAAAAAGGTAACAAACAGAGCGACACAGTTACTTTCCAATTTATGATGATGCGCAGCCAGTCTCAACGAAGACTAGCCAGGTGACAGGGCATATTAAAAAGAGCACAAGCGTGCGCGCAAACACAGGTGCACTCTCTATTCCCTCACTCTCATAATCCGATGGGATTGCAGACCGAGACGACCGGGAAGAGGTAAGGCCCAAGACCAATAGCTTAACGTGCTTTCCGCGGTGCGGGGGTGTAACACCTAATTTATAATATGAGAATGGTTATAAATTGTCTGGTACCCATAACACAAGCTCTGCTTACTTTGATGCTAGGCGAAGATGTATGAAAATATTTTATTATATAATAATTTATTATATGTATATAATATTTCATAATTTATTAAATATATTAGGTCCTTACATATGAAATTGGCGTTTTGTATGGGAGGAATAAAAGGTCGAATATTTTTTAATATAATATATTTAATTAATCAAAGTATGAACCATTATTTTCTATGCACTTTTGCCATCTTATAGGTAGTTCATTGATCCCTTTACTAAAAAAACCAGTCGGACGGGAATCAATAAAATCTTTGAAGGCGATTTGGACTGCCCCATCGGAGTTGAATTTTTTCCCTTGCAAGAAGTTATCCAAATTTCGAAAAAAATGGTAATCTGTTGGAGCAAGGTCCGGGGAGTACGGAGGATGTCTTAGACTTTCCAATTGAAGCTCTTCTAATTTAGTAGCCGTCTGTTGCGCAGTGTGTGGTCTAGCGTTGTCGTGAAGCAGCAGTGGCGTGGAGCGATTGACCAGCCTAGGTTGTTTAGCCGCTAGCTTTTCCATCATGGTTTGCAATTGCTGACAATAGACATCAGCCGTAATAGTCTGGCCAGATTTGAGAAAACTGTAATGAACAATACCGGCACTAGTCCACCAAACGCTTACAAGTAACTTTTTTGGGGTTAATTTTCGCTTGGGGCAGGATTTGGCTGGCTGGCCAGGATCCAACCATTGCGCTGAGCGCTTCCGATTATCGTAAAGAACCCATTTTTCATCACAGGTAATGATTCGGTTTAAAATACCTTCATTATTGTGCCGGTTTAGTAATGTAACGCAGCAGTCGACGCGCGTTTGCCGGTTTGCTTCAGTCAATTCGTGAGGTACCCACCTTTCAAGCTTTTTAATCTTCCCAATTTGCTTCAAGTGAATTAAAACAGTTTTATCACTAACATCGCAGCCTGCAGCTAACTCGGACGTGGTTTGCGATGGATCCGCTTCCACAATAGCCTTCAACTCTTCATTATCAACTTGAGTCTCAGGCCGTCCACGGGGCTTGTTCTGCAGGTCAAAATTTCCAGAACGAAAACGTTGGAACCAAAAACGAACTGTGTTTTCTTTTGCAACACGACCGCCATACACATCATTCACCCTTCGAGTTGTTTCCGCAGCACTAGTGCCACGGCGGAACTCGTACTCGTAAATAATGCGATATTTTAAGTTTTCCATTTTGTAAAATGAGTGACGCAAACAGAAAAAAACAGAAGAAAAAAAACAAATGAATGACGATCATCGAAGCACAAATACATGAGTCTATAGCTGTACAAATTTGAATTTGGAATTCCTTACCAAAGAGGAGAAATTTGTGATTAAAGTGGCCAGTACGAAAAACGCCAATTTCATATGTAAGGACCTAATATGTCAATTTTAGAATTTCGATCTCCAGTCGCGATCTATGGTTAGGACAAACAGAGCTTACTGAAATAGTAGATTATGGACCGAGAGCTCAAAGCAGCACGGACTTCATTAAATTCTGAGCACAACTCAGGATTCTAGAGGTAGAATAACTCACGAGCGAAGCAAGTGAGGTACAAGAATCCTGAGTGCGAGAGGGATTTAATCACGCCCAAAACGAAGACGGCTATATGTACGATAAGAATCCTTTTCTTTACACTTTCTGCGAGTATAAATAGTAAAAGTTTGATTACGTGTTTCGCGGCACTATATTCCGCCTTCTGAACAGAATCTACTTCAAAAGCGTAGCAGTAATCTACGTACTGCTACGAACTATCTACAGTGAGGCACGAGCTGGATCTACTTCAGTTTACCTCTACTGTTGCGTAGCAGTGGTCTACGAATCTACTACAAAGTGTTAAAGTAACCTACGTAGTGTTACGAACCATCTACAGTGAAGCATGAGCTTACGGATATTCATCTGTTTACTTCTACTGTTGCGTAGTCTACGAATCTACTACAAAGTGTAGTAGTAACCTACGTAGTGCTACGACACATCTACAGTGAAGCATGAGCTTACGGATATTCATCTGTTTACTTCTACTGTTGCGTAGTCTACGAATCTACTACAAAGTGTAGTAGTAACCTACGTAGTGCTACGACACATCTACAGTGAAACATGAGCTTACGGATATTCATCTGTTTACTTCTACTGTTGCGTAGTCTACGAATCTACTACAAAGTGTAGTAGTAACCTACGTAGTGCTACGAACCATCTACAGTAAAGCATGAGCTTACGGATATTCATCTGTTTACTTCTACTGTTGCGTAGTCTACGAATCTACTACAAAGTGTAGTAGTAACCTACGTAGTGCTACGACACATCTACAGTGAAGCATGAGCTTACGGATATTCATCTGTTTACTTCTACTGTTGCGTAGTCTACGAATCTACTACAAAGTGTAGTAGTAACCTACGTAGTGCTACGAACCATCTACAGTAAAGCATGAGCTTACGGATATTGATCTGTTTACTTCTACTGTTGCGTAGTCTACGAATCTACTACAAAGTGTAGTAGTAACCTACGTAGTGCTACGACACATCTACAGTGAAGCATGAGCTTACGGATATTCATCTGTTTACTTCTACTGTTGCATAGTCTACGAATCTACTACAAAGTGTAGTAGTAATCTACGTACTGCTACGACACATCTACTGTATACATGAGCTGGATCTTCTTCGGTTTATTTCTACTATTGCGTATGGTCTACGAATCTTCTACAAAGCGTACCCCACATAGTGCCCACTGCTACGCAAGTTCTAGAGTTGCGAAATGTACTGAGCTTATTCAGTTTACTTCAACGTTGGTTTGATTTTTGCAACAGAGTTCTACGAATCTACTACAAAAGCGTAGCATTAGGGTAACCTTGTAAAGTTGCGAATCCTAGGCGTATCATGGGAGGTATTTCATGAACCCACAAAGAATGTTGGGCCTTCTAATTCAAATCATGATAATTAATAATTACACCGTGAGGTGTAATTTTGCTTATTGTATAACTTAATTATTAACTACCGCTCTGAATAAACTCATCAAGAGGGTAATTATCACTAGACGAGTGGGAGGTAGTTCCTTGCGATATAAAGGTCGGGGGTTTGAGTGACCTACTTTATTTACAGGCACGAGTCTCTGCTTGATTTTGGCGTGCGTGTTATCTACGGTCCGTATTATGAAAGCTTGCTCAGTCATAGCTCTTCTATGACTGAGCAAGCTTGCTTCAGTGACGTTTATGCCATAGAAAAGCTGAGACTCAAACAGAGATCGATGACTGAGCAAACTTTCATAATAATGGCCTAAATTGTCGTTTAAAATTAAAATAATTTGACGACCGATGTGACGCGGCGGGCGAAGGTCCGCCTGAGACGCAGGAGGTTACGGGTTCGATTCCCGCCTTGGTTGTACGATCTGCAAAAATTTGTTCCGGGTGTTCTGGGTATTGCTATGAATAATAAATATATATATATATATATATATATAAGTAAGTATATCTATGTAATGTTATTGTATTACGTATATCAGTAATCTAGAATCCATAACACAAGCTCTGCTTATCTTGGGGCTAGATGATGCTGCGTGTATTGTCCAGCATTATTTATTATATTATTTATTTAATGTTCCACCTCTTCCTCAGCACATATATACTCTGAACGTGCCTCTCCTAAACAAGGGGGGGGCCACGCTTGGCAGAAGTTGTCATCGCAGTAAAGGTGTTAAAAAGCTCCTGCCCTGCCTCTGGTAGGTTAGGTCCTTCTTACGACATCCACGGGATGAGCTGAGCTTGGAAGGGCCGATTTCACGTTGCGACCGTCACGCATGGCAGCATCTAAAGGTAAGGTTATGTTAAAGGTAGATTACCTACACCACCATTTAGCGCCGCTTCTAGTTTCGGCTTCATCATCATCATCATCAACCTATATTAGTCCACTGCTGGACATAGGCCTCCGCTAATGAGCACCATAGCGCCTTCAGCTTGCCGCATCCAGCGTCTGCCTGTAATCTTTCGCAGGTCGTCGTTCCACCTGGCTGGAGGGCGTCCTACACTGCGTTTGCCGAGTCGCGGTCCCCACTCGAGAACGCGGTTGTCGGTTCATCGCGAGATATGGCCGGCCCACTGCCACTTCAGGATGCTAATTCTTTGAGCTATGTCGATAACTTTGGTTCAGAGAAACTCCGAGCATAGCTCTTTCCATAGCTCGCTGAGTGACTTTGAACTGGTGGACCAGCCCTACCGTGAGTATCCACGTCTCAACTCCGTAGGTCATGACGGGTAGGACGCACTGATTGAAAACTTTCGTTTTCAAGCATTGCGGTATGTATGACGAGAAGACTCGACGTAGTTTTCCAAACGCTGCCCAGCCTAGCTGGATCCTCCTCTTGGCTTCCTTCTCGAAGTTGTTTTTACCCAACTGCAGAATCTGCCCAAGGTAGTAAACTCAGAAACAGTTTCGAGAAGGTGGCCATGTACAATTACCGGTCTTGGATCAATGTGGCAATTGATTATGACTTTGGTTTTATCCAAATCCATGCCAAGACCGATACATCGGGAGGTTGAAGCTAGGTCGTCCATTTCAGCAGTCGTAGCGACTCCACCATTAAGAGTACGGCTTCGGCTTCGGCTTGTAGCGGCATAATGCTGAGACAGCCCTTGAGTATTACTCAAGGGGCCAAAAAGGTCCCTGTCTGGGAAGGTCTATGAAGGCCTAAGAAGGTGACTGTATAATTGTATCTGTTTTTTTTTTCTATATTCTTATGTGTTTCTTGTACCTGCCTGTATTATTGTAATGGAAAAATTATTTGGACTCATACAGTTGAAATATTTTTTTTATTATTTTCTGTCTTCTTTCTTACACCTTGTAACGTAAAATGTTACATTTATTTTCCATAAGGGTTTTCAGTGGTTAGTTTTACGGCAAGGAACTCTAAAACAAGTCTTACGCTGAACATAACCATATAAGGACATCGGCGTGCCTGCCTCGCCGCTATTGGTCCGCGTGCAAAACGCGCGATGCGTACGTGATCCAGCTCAGGTCTAACAAATTCCTTTGTCTTGGCGCGCGCTTAAATAGCCGCCGAACGTTGCCCCGGGGTTCATTCCTCACTTTGCATTTCAAGAGACACACGTTCTCGGTGTGCGTTACCCCAGCGGCAAGTAGTCTCGGATCAAGATGAAAGTTATAGAAAAAATAGAGCACGACGTCCTGTAAATGTGCCCAAAAAAAAAAATTAGTGCCTATCAAGGTTTCGGAGTAATTCGCGAAACTAAGATGCCGCTGCAGTAACGTCTGAAAACGTTACTGCAGCGGCATGATTCTTCCCTATTAGCTTCAGCCAAATTTAAAATAGCTTAAAAGGTAGCTTATATTTGTGCACTTCCAAGGCCGAGCAGCGGCATTTGTGCCCCCTGTGGTTTTTGAGTAATTGCATTTGCCGTAAGCGTTACCCCAGCGGCATGTCGACTTGGATCTAGATGAAAGTTATAGAAAAAATAGAGCACTACGTCCTGTAAATGTGCCCCAAAAATAAAATTAGTGCCTATCAAGGTTTCGGAGTCATTCACGAAACTAAGATGCCGCTGCAGTAACGTCTATTACGTCTTAGCCAAATTTAAAGTAGCTTAAAAGGTAGCTTATTGTTGTGCACTTCCAAGGTCGAGTAGCGGCATTTGTGCCCCCTGTGGTTTTTGAGTAATTGCATTTGCCGTAAGCGTTACCCCAGCGGCATGTCGACTTGGATCTAGATGAAAGTTATAGAAAAAATAGAGCACTACGTCCTGTAAATGTGCCCCAAAAATAAAATTAGTGCCTATCAAGGTTTCGGAGTCATTCACGAAACTAAGATGCCGCTGCAGTAACGTCTATTACGTCTTAGCCAAATTTAAAGTAGCTTAAAAGGTAGCTTATTGTTGTGCACTTCCAAGGTCGAGTAGCGGCATTAGTGCCCCCTGTGGTTTTTGAGTAATTGCATTTGCCGCTGCAGTAACGTTTGGCAGGTTTCCATATCTTCGGAACGGCTGGACGAACAAGTATGATTTTTTTGTGAGCAGGTGCGGTGTGATCAAAGAAAATTTGTGCCATAGTCGTTTTTTCAAAAAAATGCATGGTGTAATGAATTAGACGAGTTTTTCAGAAAATCAAAAATAGCCTCTAGCTCTTGAACTACATAAGAAAGGCGCTTTGTGATAGCATTGGCTGATGCCTATTAGAAATATGTATCTTCTGACAAAATTGTGGAAACCTACAACTCATTTTCGACGAAATAAATCAATTTTAGAACTGAAACTTGTGTACTTATTTCGAACCTCAAATAAGGGAGTTCTAACAAGATGTCAACTTTAATGGTTTGCCAATAGTTAGAGCGCATATACAAATAAACGCACACTGAATTTCAGCTTTCTACACCTTATAATTGACCGTCAATCAGAAAAACATCGAAACAAGACCTTTTCCACGACCATCGACCAAATACGAAAGATCATTAAAAAGCGGACGTTAGGAACATTTACCTTGCCTTCTTAATTTGTCTACCAGACTTTCTTATTTTTATACAGTGGTGCAGAAAAGTTATTTCAGTTAATTTATTATTTAGGTGTTATCATTTCGATCATTTCAATTCAATTAGGCTGTATTTAGTAAGGATGATTATCGTCATGCCTGAAAGTAAATATTATGTAGTAGGTACCTGTATGAATTCATGCTTGCTGCTCAGTGCAGCACAGCTTTTTATTAAAACCAGGGTCTAGACCACGTGTTTTGTGTAAAAATTAAGTAGGTAACTTACAGGTAGATGCTTATCAAATTATTTCTGTTTTAGGTTTCATGATCGAATGACCAGTAAACCCGACCTACAAAAAAATAATTGCCAAATGTGAGTCACTCTTACACGAAGGGTTCCGTACCGTAAAAATCAGGCAACTTTTTCAATAAACATCAAATTTTCACTTGTTCGGAGATCCCTTTAGGTATATTGTCAACTTTATTACATTTTTAGTATTAGTTGTTATTTTATTACAATTGAAGTGTAACTTATTTATTAAAACTTTCATGTGTCTACCTATTGTGGGTCAATTCAAGAGAGACACATGACAAACGATGTGTAGACTTCGGTTTGTAGACTAAAGTAAAGAAGCGGCGAATTAACCTTTAGCCTGTTAGTTAGTTGTTATTTTTCGAGTTGGAGCAAATAACGTCCCAAGCTTTTTTATCCTCTAGATAATCTGATATTTTATAGTAGGCTTTTTTACACAAGAAGGTAAAAAAGGAAGGTTAGGCTACTTGTAACATGTTATTGGCTGAAATAAATGTTGTCCAGCACTAATGTTAAAGGTGCCTCTATCCCACACTAAACCTTGTCTACGTAACTGTACCTAAAGATAAACATGACAAAGCTACCGATTTAAAGGTGTTGGCTTGAAGTACTGAATGGCCGCTTTTTAATGATCTTTCGTATTTGGTCGGTTAACTATCGAAAATTTCTCGTTTCGATGTTTTTCTGATTGACGGTCAATTATAAGGTGTAGAAAGCTGAAATTCAGTGTGCGTTTATTTGTATATGCGCTCTAACTATTGGCAAACCATTAAAGTTGACATCTTGTTCGAACTCCCTTATTTGAGGTTCGAAATAAGTACACAACTTTCAGTTCTAAAATTGATTTATTCCGTCGAAAATGAATTGTAGGTTTCCACAATTTTGTCAGAAGATACATATTTTTAATAGGCATCAGCCAATGCTATCACAAAGCGCCTTTCTTATGTAGTTCAAGAGCTAGAGGCTATTTTTGATTTTCTGAAAAACTCGTCTAATTCATTACACCATGCATTTTTTTGAAAAAACGACTATGGCACAAATTTTCTTTGATCACACCGCACCTGCTCACAAAAAAATCATACTTGTTCGTCCAGCCGTTCCGAAGATATGGAAACCTGCCAAACGTTACTGCAGCGGCAAATGCAATTACTCAAAAACCACAGGGGGCACTAATGCCGCTACTCGACCTTGGAAGTGCACAACAATAAGCTACCTTTTAAGCTACTTTAAATTTGGCTAAGACGTAATAGACGTTACTGCAGCGGCATCTTAGTTTCGTGAATGACTCCGAAACCTTGATAGGCACTAATTTTATTTTTGGGGCACATTTACAGGACGTAGTGCTCTATTTTTTCTATAACTTTCATCTAGATCCAAGTCGACATGCCGCTGGGGTAACGCTTACGGCAAATGCAATTACTCAAAAACCACAGGGGGCACAAATGCCGCTGCTCGGCCTTGGAAGTGCACAACAATAAGCTACCTTTTAAGCTACTTTAAATTTGGCTAAGACGTAATAGACGTTACTGCAGCGGCATCTTAGTTTCGTGAATGACTCCGAAACCTTGATAGGCACTAATTTTATTTTTGGGGCACATTTACAGGACGTAGTGCTCTATTTTTTCTATAACTTTCATCTAGATCCAAGTCGACATGCCGCTGGGGTAACGCTTACGGCAAATGCAATTACTCAAAAACCACAGGGGGCACAAATGCCGCTGCTCGGCCTTGGAAGTGCACAAATATAAGCTACCTTTTAAGCTATTTTAAATTTGGCTGAGGCTAATAGGTAAGAATCATGCCGCTGCAGTAACGTTTTAGACGTTGCTGCAGCGGCATCTTAGTTTCGCGAATTACTCCGAAACCTTGATAGGCACTAATTTTTTTTTGGGGCACATTTACAGGACGTAGTGCTCAATTTTTTCTATAATTTTCATCTTGATCCGAGACTTCTTGCCGCTGGGGTAACGCACACCGTTCTCGTACAGATATTTACCTACTTATCTGGGTAACCTAAAATATCGTGAAGTGGTCTTAAACCATAATTATAAATCACAATTGTACTACAAGTGTAGTTATTCCCCCAAATTGGGTAAGTGTGCACAATATCGCTGTTAGGATGTAAATACCTACTTACCTATTGTATTTCTTGTTTGTGTATTGCATCATCTAGGTTTCATTTCATGCCTGTGCTTCCTCTTCGCAAAACCTAGCTTAGCTGTGCTATCGCGCTGGTTATTTATTGTAATACCTACCCAGGTACATGTTTTACCTGCGGCTTGGCTTGTATAAGAATCTTACCCAAATACTACCTATCTTTTCATGTGCTAGTATTCTGTGTACATTAATGTTTCTACCTTCAATAATACCTATGTAAACTCCGCTCTGCTTGTTCTCATGGCCACCACCACATTATACTCATGCGGCTTCCCTAGAAGTAGCTTCGTTTCGCTGTCGCCTTCGGACTTTAGCCGTGGTGGTCATGGACAAGAACTCATAAAGCTCAACACATAGTATAACATGGACATTGATTCCAGGGTTCCAAGTTTGGGATTAAGAGGTCGGAATGGCGCACCAGCTCCATCGGCGGACGTGGGGACGTTTATTTCCCATCCGTCGACTTTACAGACATCTGGTCGCGCCACGTCGGCAAGATCCCAAGTTTATACCAATAAGGCTGGAATAAGGCACATCATCTCACTCGGCGGACGTGGACCTTCACTCCCCTTCACCGACTTTGAAGACGATTGCCTAAGACATCCTCCTGGAACCACACCCCTTTATCGGTGCTCACCCTGGACCCGGACCTACGGCCCTACGTTCCTCTAGAAGCCTCCGTTACAGGGAAGTGCCGTAGATAAATGTTGTGCGAAAGTTAGGCGGGCCATAGAACCTACGACCTACCTTCATTATAAAAGGTTTAATAAAAATTTTCATGTTAACGTTCCTACGTCTGTGTTCTTATTTTATCCAACCCACGTAGGACGCTAAATACGTTACAACCTTAATACTACTACAGAATATATGTACCTAAGTATATTATATAGACATGTCTATAATCCAGTCAAATAAGGATAAGGGATAATAATTAAATATTCCTATTTTCGCCGATTTAGTTATAACAGATAAGTAGATACCTACTCTAAAACACCTTTCAATCAAAAACAACATTTTTTCATTGACTGCCAATTCCTCTGTAACTCCCTAATCCATTTAAATTGAAATTTGGCTCATTTCTGTCTATTATTGTTGTTTTAATCCGAAAGGTGCGGTTTGGAGACTGGCGAGTGGCGACTTTATAATGAAAAGAAAAATTTTGTGCCTATACCATAATAATATTGTCTAATATTTTTTATTAAATAGGGGCAAAACTAACGGGTTTGGATGTCAAACTAGGCCTAGATCTCAGTAGATACTCACGGGAACATGCATGGAGCATGGTAAAAAATTCAAATTTCAAAAAATTCAAAAAATAAATTTGTTCCTAGAATGTGAAAAAATCGATTGAGAAAAAAATACGATAAAGTAAAAACATGAAAGTGGACTGTTTCGCACATAATTTAGTCCAGATGTCAGAAGCCCTGCGGTCTATTGAAATTACTTATGTTTGGATTCGTAGGTTCTTACTAATTATTTGGTTCCTTGAACCATTGTCTTCATATGTTGTGTACCTAGTTTTCTTCTAAATAAGCAAAAATTTGATTTTTGCGCTTACGCTGCCCGTTCAAAAGCGTATGCGTATACATATATGTACGCGAAATCCCATGCCTATCCTTTTTACAAAATGGAGCACATTGCGCCCTCTTCAGTGTCTAGTGGTTAATAAGTCGTTTCACGGGCGGATATGCCGCTATTATTCAATTCATATTATTTTGTTCAGTGGCTTCTGTTGTCTTGCTTGTTTACTGGATTTAGCAATGGTGTGGTTTAGCTGATTCTGTTGCTTTTTGTTATTATGGACACGGACTTTTAGAGCCTTAATGTATTGTGTTCAACGCTTTTTTGTGATAGCTGAAGGCCTATTTTAAATCTCCAATACGAAATTGCGTGTTTCGTTTAATGTTAGTGCAATTGAACTCAAAACTCTAAATCGATGTATTAGAGTACCAAGTTAACCGAAACGAAACACACAATTGCGTGTTGGAGAAATTCAAATAGTCGCAAGTACATTTCGTAAGTAGGTAAATTTCGAGAGTTATGGTCATGCTCTACGATTACGCTAAAATCTACCATCCCCATTGATGAGTCATCCGGGGAGACTGGGTATAAAGGATTTCGGTTTCCAATTCCAATTCGGTTAAGCCTACCGGCTTAAAAAATACATACATTTTACTGGCGTGACGAAGCTGATCGAAGACGGAAATTTTAACGTCAACGTCAAGATAATAACCGAAGTCAATTTTCATTATTACTTACTGACCCCTGACCTTTTTTTGTTGGACTAAAGTAAAAAAACAGTAAATACATTGCAATAATTATACGTAATCAAGTAAAACACGGTGAATTACGAGTAACAGAAGTATGAGGTTTATCGTTAGGTACCTATTCAACATAAAAAAAAATTAATAAATAAAAAACTAAAACATTACATTTAAGCTTGACATTTGTTCTATTTTGACGTTGGCTTCGTCGTCGGTCGGCTCCATACAGCCAGAAAATTGTATGTATTGTATATATTTGTTTTTGTATGTGATGGAAACCGAAATCGTTTATACCCAGTCTCCCCTGATGGCGATCTATTGAATGGGAGATTTTAGCGTAATCGCACAGCTGGTCATCGTCTGTTAGATTAAATCTGGGGCTTAACAAATTCAGACCTCTACTACACCCACCCTCTTGATGCAAAATAATACTCAGCTGTTATTCTTTCACGAATTCGTTTTTAGATGATAGACGTTACTATTAAAAACTCAATGGAATCAGTAGAAATAGGGTAACTTGAAAATGTTCAATGCTTTGACCAAGCAGGTAGGTAGATGGTTTATCTTTTGCTGTCTTATGGCAAATAAATATTGATGGTGCGATAAAGTAATAATCTAGGTAAGTATCTATCTAATTATCCTACGTACCAAAATAAGACAAAACCGAAGAGGGATGCAATTTCACATGAATTTTTTGCTAGTTTAGGCTCTACCTGGATGACGTCATCGTTTGGAAGGCTAATTTTTAGCAGTGGTCATTTGTGGAATATTACTATGATGATGATGGGTCGAACTTGAACATCATAATTAATTCAGTTTTAGTATATAAATGATAACTTCATTATTTTATTCATTATTAATGGGCTAACTGCTGACTGTTACAAACAATCTACAGGTATCTCAACTGATCCATATCAATACCAGTCGGAAGCGTCCCCAAGACGCTGGCTGCATTGTCCCGCTGCAGCGCTGTATGGCAATGCTGATGCGCTGCGCCAGATACTCACCAGCTCTCGGGTCACGCGTCGCTTCGACGAGAGGCTCAGATAATTTTTTTAAAACCATGAGCCTCGGTGCCCCACGGAACTAGGGGAGCAAATGTATAGGATTTTTTACACAATCATACCATCAAAGCAAACAAAAAATCCTCAGGAGCATGGATAGTTAACGCCCGCCGCCGTCGCCGCGCCGGTCTTGATAGCGTAGGTCCTTGGTTTGGTTTAGAGCTTTTTTTATTATTTATAAAATTTTTATGATCGAGTTAGTACGTAACACTCAATGATTTTAAAAACAAAAATGCGCTCCACACTTTTTTTTAATTTTTTGTTGTCTTTATTGATGAACAAATTAAGTACCTATTGAAATTAGGCTAAAGCCAATAAGGCCATTGAGTAAATTTTGTAAATGGCCTCCTACATGCACCAGTTGACTTTGACATTTCTAAGCTGACAACAAAGGAAGTAGTCTATCGATTCAATGAAAAAAGAGATCCAACTAAATGGTTCGATCCACTTCTCGCCAATAAGTAAAAATAATCTTTATTGACAAAGAATTACAATTCAATAATAAAATCAAATTAGAACTAGTATTTACAATTGAAACAATTAAGCTAACTGCAGACTGTTGCAAACAATCTACAGGTAACTCAACTGATCCATATCAATACCAGTCAGAAGCGTCCCCAAGAAGCTGGCTGCATTGCCCGCTGGCTGTATGGCAATGCTGTGCAATGCAATGCCATTATGTATATCACACGATAAATATCAAAAGAATACTCAATCTACGGAGTCTATCATAGAATAACTCGATAACAACAACAACATTCAAAGTATGTTCAGTGGAGCTACCTCTAGATTGCTTGCAACAGACTACAGTTAGCTCAAACAGTTGAGCTGATGCAGAAAATTGTAACTAATAGTTCTATGTTGTTTCTATATCTTTATGTTCCAAGTGTTCTGGGTATTTTCTATATATAATAAAAAAATATCTATCTATGTTATGTATTGTATTAAGTTTATCAGTCATCTAGTACCCATAACACAAGCTCTGCTTACTTTGGGGCTAGATGAACACAGCATCATTTATTTATTTATTATGTATCTGTGTGTGTGGATAAGAAGGTACTTACGTCTTTATGTTCCTACGTATAAAATCCATAATGAGAAAAGAATCTGAACTCAAACGAAACGGCTCTCGCAATTCGGCACCCAAAAATAGTTCTTAAAGCCTATCGCATAAAACAAAAATATTTGATGTCACAAACAAGCGCAATAATCATAGACATTGATACTCTTGGTGATACTCTGAGTGTTCAAAGGGAGAGTCGAATCTCAGATATCATTGTTACTGGGTTTGTTAGGTATTATACCTATCTGTTGCAAGAAAGTAAGAGTAGGGAGAGATACCTTACCGTCACAAAACCTCCCACTTTTATTTTGTGGAAATAATTACGTAGGTACTTACGAAGATGTACTGAATTGAGGGGTGAGCCTATTTGACGTTAGTACCTACCTAACGAGACGTGATCGTGACTTCTCCTTTTTCCATACAGTTTTGTACAACGCCTCTATCGTGCGGATAGGGAAGTACGCAAATCCCATATTAAAAGGAGGCGTTACGATCACGTCTCGTTACTAACGTCAAATAGACTCACCCCTTTGATACTTCCCAAAGCAATTAAAGGACAAAATTAATAAGTAAATGAATTTGCGGAGTATTTGCCATCGATAATGCAACAATAACCTGATTTTGTACCTTTCATTTTTAGGGTTGCGTATCCGAAGGGTGAAAATGGAACCCTATTACTGAGCCTCTGCTGTCCGTCCGTCCGTCCATCTGTCACAGGGCTCTATCTCATGAACCGTAAGAGGTAAAACAGTTGAAATTTTCAGAGAATGTGTATTTCTCTTGCCACTATAACATTAAGTAATGTAAATAAAATAGATATTTAAATTAAAGATGGCTTCCATACAATAAACGTGTTTTTTTGGTCTTTATTTGTCAAGGCTGTATCTCTTGAACCACAATAGGTAGACACATTAAATAAGTAACATGTCTACTGTTAAAATAAAGTTGTAAATTTAAAATGGACTCTGATCCAGAGAAATTTGAGTTACTTTGAAAAAGTTGCCTGATTTTTACGGTAGGTGCGGAACCCCTCGTGTCCGAGTCGATTCGCATTTGGCGGTTAGCTTTTATTATTTTATTAATAATAATAATTCATTTATTATTCCTTCATCAAACAGTAGTCGTGTAGATAGAAACTGAATTGGGCTTGGTTGGGAGAAAGAAAGAGTGGTGGTGGTACAGGTGGTGGAAGACCAATTTTCGATTCATAGTTTTAAAACAACCGCCTAAATTATCATTCAACCTTTTATAAGACGTGATCTTTTCTCGATTGACCCAATAAAACGTTCTTGTTTGTCTGTGGAATGGTGCTAGTGGCTGAACCGAAACGTCACAAGCATTCGTATTCGTTCGTTCTTTTTAGTGTTGTGTCAAAGTTCCGACCATCGTGATTCGAAATTACCACCAAACTAATTCATAAATGTGAATATATCAAAAACCTGACGCGTAAGGATATTAGAGATTTTTTTTATTTGTTGTAGTGTCTTCTATCTAAATATATAACTTTTATTGTGATTTTAGCATGAAGGGATGGCCCTAACATCTGTCGCCATTTTGTTTATTTTTTGCAAAATTGCCGCAATTTTAACTTTGATGTTAAAGTTTTATTACTAGATTATTATACAATTAAAATTTTAATAAATGACTAGATGTTAAATTAATATTTCAATCAATAGAAGTAGTATTGCAACAAAAAAATTATACCTACTTTTTAAGGGTTCCGTTCCCGAAGAGTGAAAACGGAACCCTATTATTAAGCTTCCGTTGTCCGTCCGTCCGTCCGGGCGTCTGTCAGAGGGCTCCATCACACGCATCGTAAGAGGTCGACAATTGTTCAGAGAATGTGTCTCTTGTCGCTTAACCAGCAAATAATAAACTTAAAATAAATTTAATAATTATGGGAACCAACATCCATACCACGTAGAGCGATGCCGGGCGCGGTCTGTATTTGGATGGGTGACTGACCGCGTCATGTTGACTTATTCCTTTTTTTTATTCATCAAATAATTCGTTTGTATGGTTTCTTTTGCGAAAGTTTTGTACGATGAGGTACAAAACGGAAGTTTATTTATTATATTTTGTGTAAGTTTGTTCAAACCTATAAGGCTTTTATTATATAGGTACATACTAACTGTAGAATTGTTGTCTAAATAAATCTTAAATAAGATACTTGGTCTTATTTCCAGTTAATTAGTACCTCAGCAAAGATTGTGATTATTATGTTATCTATTTTGTAAGGTTACTCAAGCCTTTAAAATAAAAGCCATAGAGCTTTTATTTTAAAGGCACATACTTACCGTAAAATTGTTGAATATATAAATCTAACTAAAATAAGATACCTAGTCTTCTAGCCAGTTAGTAGGTAAGCAAGATTGTGATTATTGTGGTTCTCTATCGTCTAAGTTTGTTAGTAGCAACATATCATCAGCATTATCTGAGGTTATTAACGCCTTGCAAAATTATTATGATTATGCGCCTCATAATAATCGAACATAAAACGAGGATGACCGTAAGTGAGATAAAATCACACGTTGCGCGGTGTTTCATGTGTTCTTTAACTTTCGAAAACGTGCACAACTCTACAAATGTCATCTGCCAATGTCATTTCTCGAATACATTCATTTCATTCCTGTCAACTCATTCATTCTGTGATGAACGCGGATCGCGAAATCATGTCCGCCGTTTGTGTTTTTTAACGTAAATATTGTGTGAAATTATTATATCGTGTTTGTGCCTGTTTGTGATTTACGGTGCTCCCTGTGTGTTATGATGTGTGTACTAGTGCAGTGATCTGTTCACATGAGGCTGCTGTACAGAACTGGTCCGATGGAGTCTCTCAGAAAATGGTTCTACAAACCAAAGGTAAAAACGTCAAAGGTTTTCTCGTATTTACTTTACCACGTTTTCTGCGCATAAATTTAGCAATTCAACTGGTCTGGTAGCCGTGTGTTAATGTTTTTAGTGGTTGAGAGCGTTGTATTTGCCCTTTATCGAGCCATAAAGACTTGTTATGGTACAATCTGGTTCAGATGACTATTGCTTTGTTTTGGAGTCGTCAACAGTGGTTGCCTTTGCGTAACTAGTTTCTCTAAAGATCCTTACTGGGTGCGATTGCTATTACGTCATTGTATGTTAGTAAACGAGGTCTGTTTATAAAGATTTGTAATCAACCTGTTACAATAAACATCTTCATAGGTATAGTAGGTACCTCACTTCTGCTGGTACATATATGTACTTACAATATTACTTCATGTTAAGTAGACACAATTAAAAAAAAAATCTGCTAGTATTTCATTGTTTCTAATTTATTATAAAGTTTATAATATTTTTTTTTCAGTTTATCAATATGCACTAACATTATACAGCTAGCAAACTGGTTGCAAAGACATTGTTGCTCAATAAATACCACAAAACACAAACACAAGGAAAAATTCCACAATTATTGTGAATAGTGATTTTATATTCTGCTGAACAAGTACTTACTAGGTATATACTCAGTTCAAAATTAAAAAAAAATAAACAACTACTTATTTATAGGAGTTGAACTGGTTAGGCAGCAGGAAAATGTACAATACACTCCCATGAGAGATTTTGTTGATGTTAGAAGTACCTACCTCCAAACACCCTGTTTTACATTATAAATAAATTTTAAAACAATGTAATTTATTGTGAGTGAGAGCCTAACAAAAAAGATTATAACCACACTGATAGTGACCACTAAAGACAATAACTTGAACAACACATAAACCAAAGTGTAACAAAAAATGAGCAGACAAATGTAATAACGATGAATGCTATCAAAAATAAAGTAAAAATAATTTATTTTTCACAAGGAAACATACAATAATCTAAATGAGTCCATAAGAGTCTCAAACTACTAGTATACTGTATTTCAGGAGTCAGTGGCTTCCCCCATGTAAGACAAATGACATCTGCGATTTGCTCCGATGATTCCAGGTTTCCAAAATATATCCATAAATATTTCTTTAGCTTTGTAATCTCTTTGTTCACATGAAATGTCTATTTCTTAGATTATGACAATATTCTGTTAGAATGCAGAAGGGAGGCAAACCGCACTCACCCTGATGAAGTCCCTCATTACCTAAGGGATGAAATGTTGGTGTTCTTCCACCACATAAATTATATTAAATATATTATTATTATATACTAGCAAACCCGGCGAACTCCGTTTCGCCACCAGATAGATTTTCCCGCTTTTCTTTTTAAATTTTTCCTGAATTTTCTTTGATATAAACCTCACGGAGCCCGAGACCTTTCCAACGAATGCAAAAACGTGGAAATCGGTTCGTGCGTTCTTTAGTTATAGCGTCAGGAAGGAAAACCCGACTTATTTTTATATAGTAGATTATATTACTTATTATTATTTTTTTTTTTATTATTTTATTTTTCTTGTTGTATATTATGTGTTAAGTAATTTCTGTAATCATATTTAATTAATGTAATTGGTTGTGTATACCGTGTTAATTAAATTAAATAAATAAATAATAAATAAATAAATAAATAAACCTAGTTTGGAATACAAACTAGGTTTATAGTTCAGTAGTTCATCCATACTAATATTATAAATTCAAAAGTAACTCTGACTATCCGTCTGGTACCTTTTTACACCTAAAAGGCAGAACGGAACTTAATTAAATTTGGCAGGGAGGTAAATGGTATCCGGGGGATAGACATAGGCTACTTAAAAAGCGCGTGCAAAGCAGGGGGCAGCAGCTAGTAGTAAAATATTCTTATAATTTCTATCATTATTGTTTTTCAAGATCAAACTGTCCCATATGATGTAAAGTCATCCATCCATCCCACCTTCATCAAATTAAATTACGAAAACAATTTTCTGTTGCATGTTTGACTACTTAAATTAACTAGTTAAACCATTAATTACCTAACTAATCACTTACTGGACGTATCATTCATATAAATTAATTACTTAGTGTAAATGTAAAACTAGTGTAGAATGCTAATTGCGCCATGCTCAGATAATCATCATATATGATTCATATAATTCAATAACCCTTATATTCCTCACACAATATATATTAAGCTATCAAAACAAAGCTAAACACAGTATGGTTTTGTTGGCCCCTCTTAGTGCAAAGAACATGATGTGATAAAAAGCATTGCATGGCCTCAAACAAAGCAAAGAAAAATGTAAACGACACATAAGTAATTAATTGATCTAAGACTGAAATTATTTTTGAATTATAAATATAAATAACAAGCTTCTGCCCGCGGCTTTACACGCGTTTTTCAAGTAGCCTATGTCCATTCCCGGGATACCGTTTACCTCTCTACCTAATTTCATGAAGATCTGTTTAGCTGTGAAAATGTACCTAACAGACGCACAGAATTATTTTGCTTTTATAATATCAGAAGATATGGATTATACAAAGGCGAACTTTACTGGAACGGTTCCTATGTGAAATGGACTATAGTTGCCAGCACCATTGTATCCTGGTGTGGAGGATATTATTTTTTCATGCTAAAGTTTAATGAATCAACAAAGTTGACCAGCTAGGCCATGCTTTGTAGATTGGCAATGTGAAGTCAATATGGGGAAAACGGAAGCATTGAAAATTTGAAAAGGCACCAAAGCTTGGTAGATGTCTGACAATATTGTTGTGTGTTACTGTAAAACGAGGAAAATTTACCACATTTTTGGACAAAAATCTCAATATTTCCCATATTAGCAGATGCGTTACAATATTTGTATGCATGACACATACAGTGTATGCATGCGCCATTCTAAAAAAACCTATTCAATAAGAGTCTACAGATAGCCAGCATAATTTTGCAACTCTGCCTGAGCGTCAGTAGGTATTTCTTTAATTTTGCAGTAGAATTGTTTGAAAAGTGAAGTGAATCTAGAATTCATCTATATTTTTATAACACAAAGATGATTTATGGAGAAATCATTACAGAAAATGGCAATAGTGACAGCTGGCAAAGTTTGAATTTTGGACATTTCCGTACAAATACTTCCTAATGCATAGGGTTGTCAAAAACAAACATTATAAACAAGAATCAAGAGGTATATTTTATTAGCCTATGTACGTCCCCGGAGTACTATTTACCTCCCTGTCAAATTTCTTTAAGATCCGTTCAGTCGTTTAGGCGTGAAAAGGTAACAGACAGTTATTTTATCTAGGTATATCTGCAGGTGTGATGATGATCCTTGTAAAAACAATAATATCGAAAATTTCTACAATAATTATAAGTTTCGCGCCATCTTAAAGCGTACCTACACCCGAACGTCTGGTGCCCAGTGACGCCAGTTAGTATTTATTTCATCATGTTTCAAAATAGTGCTATAGGTAGGCAAGATTCATAACGATTACAATGCGTGACAATTTGTCACTGACCAACAGTAAAAATAATTTTGCGTTGTGGCGATTTTTGGGAGGCCTATATGTTGCAGTGGACTTCTTTTGGTTATAACATGATGATGATGATGAAGTTTTAGTATTGAAAATTTTGACAACCCTGGCGTGATTGGGGTTTTGGGGAAAGTTGCCATCTGACACACTCTGTTTTCATTCCTTTGGGGATATTTAATTAAAATGGAGAAATAGCAATAGGTGACATCTACAGACATGGTCCTAGATATTTTCTGTAAGTACTATCAAAATTGCAATAACCTGAGACCTACAGATTCCGCTCTGCAACCACAATTTTGCAAGAAATTTTTTAGCATATTTACACCACCTCACTTCTAAGTGAGGTGGTGTAAACATGCTAAGGCGCCCTTAGGAATAACTCAATGCTGGCAGTTGGAAAAATATAAATATTGCAACCAAAAACTACTAAAAATATGCTCCCACAAAAACTTGTTTCTGGGTATAATTTTGAGTTTGTCTGTCTGTCTGTCTGTCTATCAGTCTAGCAGCAGCTAGTTTCAAATATTTTACGTATTCGATGACTATATGACGTAATTTTTCTCATTCTTCCCTATCATTCTACCCTTGTATTGTACAACAATCCCTGCGCTTGGCCTGCAGGTACGAAAAATCAAGCCCGAAGTATAGTTGCAGTTCTACCAAGTTCATCATTATCTGAGCCTTAAATGATTATTAGATCACTCACCCATCCTTGTCGCACCCAGCCGGCCTCATCATACGCCGACTCACTCTGACACTTTCACTTTTTTTTACCGCTTTCTCAATACCAGTCGAAACTCGGTCGACTTTGCCAAATGTTTCGCGAACTTAATGCGTAGACAATGGCGTATCTCCGTACGGCCATAGGTACTTACGTAGTATCCCTACTCATAGATCTAGAAAGCAAGGCATTTTTTGTAATCAAACAAATTTTTATATAAAATTTGATAATAACAGACGACAGCAAGTTAAGGTTCAGGGGTTATGTTTACCCCGCATTCCTTCTGTTCAGATAAGGTTTTGCTGATGTAGAGCCATAGAGCACACAGTTTTCTGGGAATGTAAGAGCTAACAGCTCTATGGATTGCCGTAACAGTGAAGTTTCTTTAGAATGTAGATTGCGTCTAAATCGTTATGACGTATATTCAGTATATTTATTATTACATTTAATTTCCCTTTAGTTTTTCATCAAAAAGTACCCGAATACCTTCTCAAAGCAAGAGGTAGCAAGGCAATTAGGTGACGTAAACTTAATTCACCTGAGCTAGGTATAAGAAACACAATCTTTAACAACGCATAACTGCACACACGCAGGGAAAAAGCTGCACGTTCGAATTCGAAAACAGACTAATTAAATGATGTCAAAAAAAAAACTGCTTAAACTCCTGCGATTTGCTCAGATGATAGCGGTGTCGTAAAATATTTTCCACCACTATTTCTTTGGTATTGTAACCCCTTTGTTCACTAAAAATATCTTGGATTCTATCCGAGTATATCTGCCCAGCGAGTATATCATTGAACTACGCACCTTCTTAACGCTGGGTATTATTTAAGTATTATCTTGAGGAAAAAGCTGTATTGGGTCTTTCCCAAACGATTTTATTAAAGCCACACTACCTACTTGCTCATAATGTAAAGAAAAAGTAAAAAAAAGCCTAGAATTATAATTTTGAAACCATGACGACCTCGGTGGCGCAGTGGGCGAAAGTCTACCAGCGAAGCGACACAGAAGTCAGCGGTTTCGATTTTCGGTCGCGGGACGAAATGATTGTATGGTATGCAGATTCCAAGTTCCGGCTGTGCGATTACGCAAACCCACCCATCTAAGATATTGACATTTAAAAGCCCTTTGAACGGCCTTAGCAATTGCTATTGTATATGACCATTGAAATGGCTTTCAAGGCCATTTAAAGGGCTTTCGAATGTCAATTGTAGGATGGGTATTTTTTGCGTAATTGCACAGCAAGTCTGGGTGCATAATGTTAGGTTATGTGCCGATGAGGACTATATAAGGGCCATTCCAGTGAAGATGACACCCCAGGTCAAACAAATACATTAGGTACATAATTTGTACTTTAATCTATGATTGATTACAGCAAAGCCATTGAATTAATTCAACAGGAATCAACCAATTTATTTATACTACCTGCTGCCCGGTAGCTTCGCAAGCTCTTCTCCGAGATAGAAAGTAGCCTATGTCCTTCCCCGGAATACTATCTATCTCCAAGGCGTGAAATGTAACAGACAGACAGATAGACAGACAGACAGAGTTACTTTCGAATTTATAATATTGTAGGATTTTTTCGATTTTCGATGTTTTTAACACTTCGAATTGAGGAGGAAGTCCTGTAGTTCCATAGTTCAGCTATGATTTTTTTTAATGTATGTTCGCCGATGGGATGATCCCCAGATAGTCTCATAAAAAATATATTCCCGAGGGATAAGTATTTGTCTCGCAAAACCTAAAAAACCGTGTAAAATTAAGGAATTCGAATTCGGGTTTTAGTTTTTTCAAAACAATCAAATAATAAGTGATCTTGAACACAGCTGTAGTGCGATAAGATAACTAACCTAGGGGATAGGTTAGTTCTATACCTACCTATTCCTAATCGGCATACCTACACATCGTATGGTATCAAAAGTATGGCAATAAAACTATGCAGGCGCAGTCAAGGTAATTTTTCTATAACATATTATTATGTCGCGTGATTTATATGCCGTCTGCTGTTTCACGCGCTAGGTCTATTCCAGTCTGCTATTCTACACGCAACTCTTCATGTTCCAAGCCTTTATAGGCTTTAAAATCAGAAAAAAACATGTGAGTATAACATATACGTCGATACATATTATACTCACATAAATAAATAAATAAATAATAAATAATGCTGGACAATCCACACAGCATCATCTAGCCCCAAAGTAAGCAGAGCTTGTGTTATGGGTACTAGTACCCATAACACAAGCTCTGCTTAGCTTGGCTCTACTTATCAGTCATCTAGATGACTGATAAACTTAATACAATATATAAATAGATAGATATTTTTTATTATATATAGAAAATACCCAGAACACCCGGAACAAATATTTGCAGATCGTACAAACATTTGTCCCAAGGCGGGAATCGAACAATAATCACATGATTATGGTAAGGTTCTTATATTGTTAGTATCGATAGTAAGCTATACATACATACTAACAATATAAATTCGAAAGTAACTCTGTGTGTCTCTGCCTGTCTGTCTGTAACCTTTTCACGCCTAAACAGTTGAACGGATCTTAATTAAATTTGGCAGAGAGGTAATCGGTATCCCGGTAAAAATAAATTACTTAATAAGTATAAAGGTAAATTATCATTGCTGTTTTATCCATTCCTCTTAGTCGGGGGTTTTACTAAAATGATTTATTTCTTTTTCGATTATATACAAAATATCCGTCGAGGGTTTTGCAAAATTTTTCTTTTGTTGTTATTTGATAAATTTTTTACAGATTTTCTACGTTAAGTACTTACTGCCTGATGTGACGTAGTAAGTAAAGTAAGTGACGTCATGTAAGTGGTGTATGTTGCCGTATTCATAATATAGTAGAATAAATAAATTGAATTGAGATTGTTAAGCCGTTGGTTTTGCGCCTGACCTCTATCCGGTGGTTTCAGTCTGCCGTCCCATCGGATTATGAGAGTGAGAGAATTGAGAGTGCACCTGTGTTTGAGCACTATAACATGTCCTGCGCACCTGGCTAGTCTCCGTAGCTAGTCGCCGCCGGCCGAAGATTCGGCTAGGAGGACATCATCATCACCTAAGTGTATCTTTGCTGAGCCCCACGATGAGGTTCTGACGCATCAGCAGAGCACCAGCTGCTCTCTGCTCATAAGCAAGTGCTACTCACCAAACACTATCACTAACACAGTAAACACACAATATCTAAAAAACGTGACTTACAGCGCCCTCTGGCGAGGAAACACCATACAACTTAACTAAGAACCATCGGCAATTAACCTCATACCTTTTACGGAATAAAGTGTCTAAATTTTAAAAGGTTGATTGCAACGCCCCCTTTTGAGTAAACACCATACAACTTAGTTCAGAACCATCGCCAATGAACCCCATACCTTCTACAGAAAACCGTGTCTAAATCGATCAAACCGTTCTGGAGATAAATGGGAACATTGGTTTTCGCCAAATACACACACAACAGCGCCCCCTAGCGAGTGACCACAATACTAAGGATCCCATCCAACGAATTCCGAACCCAATACAGAAAACCGTATCTCAATCGGTCAAGCCGTTTTGTAGATAATTGGGACAAACAGACAACATCACACCCTAAACGCATGTACCGTCTCCATTCCGTCGCGGGTATTATAATAGGACCCAAACGCTAATTTCAAATTCCATGTCTTCCATATATAGGTGACACACCTACAGATTTTTTTTTCTAATGTTACCCAAACTCGTCAAATATACAAAAAAGCAGACCGAAGTTTTACATTCAAATAACTGAATTTGTATTTGCCAAAACTTGGATTGTAACAATGTCGCATCAGACTCTGTGAGAAATTACTGTTCGGAACTGGGACGAACGGAGCGACGACCCAGATTTTTCGGAGAATCTTTCTAGATATCATTGTTTTTTAACGGCTTTCAGGCATTGAAACAAAAAGTTAATGGCTCGTGTGAAAAAGGTCGTCGTTCTTGTCATTGTTTCCATTGACTGATTCAGACTGATACGGTTGTTTTTTACAATGTCAGACGACGAAGCGGCTATCATTACAGGCTATGCATATTGTAATGCTCGGTTCTCCTTGGATGTAATGCTAGAATCTGAATGTTACATTACAGGCGAATGCTCGCTGTGAGCGCCTCGTTGAACAACTGTAGTAGAGTCTCATAGCAAACAAACCTAGTTTACGAATTGGCATGTAATTGTGCCAAGTGAATTGAATCAATCTATTGTGCATTCGTGCTATAACGTGACTCATGTCATGACTGTTGGGCTTTTGATTGATAAAACACAGGTCTGTTGATGTTTCGAGTTTTGCTTATCAATCAATTACTTGGTTAGGTTAGAAGATAGTCAAAATTTTGTTGCAAAATAAGTTTACCTTTTTCTAGTGTCACATTTCCAAAGAGTTGGACGGAAGTGGGAATTCTTTTGATAAGATTCGGAATACGTCAGATTATTATAAAAGAGGCAATAGCATAACACCTTTATGTACTCTGTAAAAAATACACTAAATAAAGGGTGTCCAAAATTGCGCGAGTTCCGTTAGTCAGTCTTTTATGATTCAGTCAATAACGTTGCTATCCTGACAGGATAAACATTTTACATTTAAATAAACAGCCAAGCGCGAGTCGAGTAGCAGACGAAGGGTTCCATACCGTTAAAATCAGGCAACATTTTAAAAGAACATAAAATTTTCACTTTGCTTGAGCAAACTAATAAGTTTTATTTTTTAGTATTCCGTACCCGAAGGGTGAAAACGGAATTCTATTACTAAGCCTCCGATGTCCGTCCGTCCGTCAGTCACAGGGCTCTATCTCATGAACCGTAAGAGGTAGACAGTTGAAATTTTCAGACAATGTCGTTACCTCCACGGCAAACGTAGAATCTGCAGTTTGATTTTGATTTTGACGTACTACAACAAAAACAGATTTGTAAGTTTGAGATGTGTCTTTCTCTTGCCGCTATAACAGCAAATAATAAAAATAAAATAAATATCCTAATTATAAAGGCTTTCATACAAAAAACGTTAATTTTTTGGCTATTTTTGCTCTTGGTTTGTTAAGGCTGTAACTTTTGAACCACAATAGGTAGACACATGAAACTTTCTTGAAATAAGTAACACTTCAACTGTTATAACAACAAATACTAAAAATATAATAAAGTTGAAAATTTAAAGGGGACACTGAACAAGAGAATATTTGATGTTCTTTGAAAACATTGCCTGATTTTTACGCTACGAAAACCTTCGTGTGCGAGTCGACTCGCACTTGGCGGTTCATTTTATCGTATCTTGAGGCAGGTATAATCTGACGTCAGTAAAGATATAGATAAAGATACTTTATTTGCAAACACGACACGTGTTAACAAAGATGGTACCTAAATAATTTATGACACAACATGTTTGTTTGATTTATATAACGGTATGAAAAAAATATGTCGAGAGTATGACATGCAGATCTAAACTTTATAACTAATTATAAACATTCATGCAGATCGAGAGACATTATCACAGAGAAATAAAAATTATAAAAGTAATACTTAATGGTTATTATACACTTCATTTGATTATTGTTTTTGTAGTATAAACTTAAATTAAATTAGGTAGTATCATTTAAAAATTCGCCAATATGATAATAACATTTTTCACATAAGTACTTAAAAGTTTTTTAAATTTAGACCTAAGTACTTACTTATATAAGTTTACATTTAATTCTTTGTAGCTCTTTGGTATTTTATTATAACATGCATCTTTATATTTCTTAACATGCATCTTTCATAATCTCGTCTATTACGGATTACATTGTCACACATACCTACGTGGAAATAGATTGGCATTGCTTCTTACAAATAGTGCAATATCCAAAATATACAAGATTGTAAGTATAAGTATTTTATATTTTTTAAATGAGGCTTACAACTGTCTGTCAGTTTGATTTTAAAAATTATTTCCTTATCAGTGGAATTACCCCAGAAGATAATTCCGTATCTGAGTATAGATTCTACTGTGCCTACAATAGTAAGCTGTTAAAAGAGTAAGAATTCAGTTCAGCAGTGGTATTATGTGTGCTGAGGAGGAAGTATCTAAAATCTTTAAGTTCCGTCCAGCCAGGGTTTTCCCCATCCTGTATCTGCATCAGCCATTTTCATCGCGGTATTGTAGTCTGGTCACGGTCTGCTTGCATAGTTCAGCACTCCTACAATAGTTCACGTTTCGGTCCATGCAGATCGGACTAGAAACAAATGGTAATTCCATTGGTTTCAACTCGGTACTAGCCTCCGCCCGCAGCTTGTGTCGTTTTCTGTTTCATATGTAAGTATAGCAAAAGGAACGTAATTTTAAAGGAGCGTAATTTTTTAAGTTGTTAGTCACCTAAAATTAATCGTACATAGTGCTATTTGTGCCACACGGGACGCCCCGTCTGGCTATGTATGTACGCGAAATGAATTTCTGTTGAAATAAGATCTTACGCGACTCAAAAGTAACAATTCATAAAATTACGCTAGTGTCCCCTCCCCCTCAGCCCGCGGGGCGCACCGCCAAGGCTGGGCGGTGAATGCCATATTCTACAATTTTCATGGCCACGACGCACATGGTAATCTGCAGGTCCTTTCAACGGTGGCGCACCCATGCGGGTCGCACCGCACCCCCGAGGCTGTGCAGTGAGAACGTTAACCATACAAAAATTCTCTCTGCACATAACATAAGCAAAATAAAGAAATCGTTCAAGCCCCTAATATGTTTTGTATTCAATTCATTGAGTAGGCTGGCCCAATCCATTGAACATGAAAGACGTGTGCGAGTCAACCGCCATGTGCGAGTTGACTCGCACACGAAGGGTTCCGTGCCGTAAATTTCAGGCAAGTTTTTCAAAGAACATCAAATTTTCACTTGTTTGGAGACCCCTTTAAATTTTCAACTTTATTTTATTATTAGTATTTGTTATTATTACAGTTGAAGTGTTACATAATTGTAGAAACTTTCATGTGACTACCTATTGTAGTACAAGAGATACAGCCTTGACAAATTAAGAGCAAAAATATGCAAAAAAATCACGTTTCTTGTATGGGAACCCATTTAATTTTGATATTTATTTTATTTTTATTATTTGTTGTTATAACGGCAAGATAATTACACATTATCTGAAAATTTCAACTGTCTACCTCTTACGGTTCATGAGATATAGCCACGTGACAGATGGACAGACGGACGGACGGACGGCCGGAGCTTAGTAATAGTGTTCCGTTTTCACCCTTCGGGTACGGAACCCTAAAAATGCTTATCAACGGACAGATAAATCAAGGAAAGGCTATTGCCATAAAAGAAAGTGAAAGCGTCATTGGCAGCCTGATTGGAGTTTCGCCAAATAGTAGCATTTCTTGCAAAATTATCTTCATAACCAATGTTAAGTACCGCGATTCTGCAGCGCCTCAAGTATGTTCACTGAGGACCGCATCGTTTAATGCCATCCGGTGCAAAAAGACAGCATCACTGCTCAGCAGAAACCGTGGAAAAAGCAACAAAAATAAAAAAAATACATACTTTTATTTTTAGTTGATTAGTACATATTTCAGCCGACAGACGTCCATTGCTGTATATATAGGCACGTCGACTCTAAAACTAAAATTGATTCAAAGTTTGTTTTTCGCAAAGATTCATAGGTATATAGGTTCATAGGTAATGGCTTACAATGTGCACAAAACTTCTTATCTGCTATCTAAATTACTTGTAGAACCTAGAAAATAGCAAAATCCCCAAAAAAATTTTATTTCCACGCCTGACCAACCACCTTGAGCTATAAATTCAGCTAGTAGCTGGACTCTATTCTAATGTACCAAAGTGATAAAATCTGACAACGGGCGATAAAAATGAAACACGATATTGCATTCGTGTCAAAACTCAGGTCACAATAAGGCAAATACCCGGTAAAAGGTCAAAGACGGCTTTGTTTAAGTTGCTGGCAAATATTTCACTGCCTCTTTTATGGGTCAGGTCAGCACAGCAGGTCAGAACTTTGGCGGCCAGAACTTAGGCCGGTCAAACATGACCGGCACGTAAACAACTACTTAATTAGGCAGGCGTTTACGATAAAGCTTTCTATTAGTCGAATTGATCAATAGTTTGCTGATTTTGACAACTTCTACTAAGGGATTTGTATTTGTGATTGTAATCTTATCCGAACGAACTTGAAGTAGCAATTTGTATGGCACATGTAGGTACTTATGCATCAAGTGGACGAATTTGGGACGAACCTTCATTCTAATCTTATTATCTTAAAAGGATTCCGACCTTAATTGCAAAGCTATTCTTGTAAGTAAACTGATTGTCACCTAGCTACAACTCCAACACTAAACTATTAAATTTAATAAAATTTTCATTAAATTTAAACGTTTAATGAGATTCAAATTATACAAAAAATCTGTCTCTACCGCAATTAGTGGGCATTCCATTGACTTGTCAATTTAGTACGTATTTTAGGACATATCAGCTACCTACCAGCCTAATGGCGATAGCACACACTCGCCGAGATGTCTCGTCGTACGTCTCGTGCGTGACCTCTCACGACACAACTAGTTGTTACACATGAACTGAGGGTGGCCGAGACATTAGGATTAGAGGGACCCAAGGCGAGACACACACACTCGTGCTGGGTCAGTCTCGGGGTGTCTCGGTTGTGTGTACTGCCGCCATTAGGACGGTGATCTCTTTCGTCCATCAACATAAGATTCATTCATTATACATGTGTGTCAAGAGAAGTTATTTAAGACCCGGACTCCACCAAAGCGGAGAAGAGACGAGAAGAGATGAGCTGTGTTTTAAACAATCAATATAACGTCGTTATTCACAAATCTCGTTTCCGCTCAGCATCAGCTAGATGCCACCGAGCTGAGATGTATCATATTTGTATGGCGCGATCGAAACGGAGATCTGAGCTGTGCTTCGGCGAGATTGAGCTGGGCGGCGGTACAAAGCGTAGATGTGAACTGTGCCTCGCAAAGTCGCAAGCTGGCGACGGCAGAGAAGAGATGTGTGTCATCTCAACAAACATCCAACGCTCGCCGTACGCAGCTCAGTTCCACTCTAACCAGCATACATCTCCGGTTTAGCCAGCACACATCCCTGATCCAGTCTAGCCAGTACGCATCTCACACAGCTTCGGTGGATACACCCTAGCTGAAAAACGTCTCTTCTTCTTCGTCTCCGCTTTGATGAAGTCCGGGCCTAAGGCTCGGCCAAGGATAGGAATCAAAGCATCATGCTGGTTAATTACCGTACGCATTTGCCAACTTTCGACGGCGATGAGTGGGTCAAGTCAAGCCACTTGACCTTCTGTTGCTTCATTTGCGAAATTGCCTGCCGCGGCTAAGCTGGGTTTAGTTTTGCTCTTTTAAGGTGAATTTGTGGTGTTTGCTACGATATCCATATTTGTAAATAGATTTTTTACTTTAATTAGCTACTTAACTAAGTAAATCAAATAAATATTGTTTAAAAAAATAATCGTAACTAATTCGTTAGCCTATCATAATAGGTATCATAATAGGTTACAAAATCCTTGCGTGGGAATCACAAGACACAATTTTTTATTATTAGATACCTACTATAATTATGTATTTAATGCATACTAATACTATACCTAATTTCGAAAGTAACTCTGTCTGTCTGTCTGTAGTTACCTTTTCACGCCTAAACGGCTGAACGGATCTTGCCGATTCATTATTTATTTACTACCTGATGCCGCGGGCACCAGCTAGTAAATAAATAATGAACCTGTTATGTCCTTCCCGGGATACCATCTCCACACCAAAACTCAGAAAAATCCATGATGGCGTTTAGTCGTGAATAGGCAACGGACAGACAGGCAGAGTTACTTTCGCTTTTATAATAATTATAAGTAGGGAAGTAAGTATTTATAATACATCCTTCTCAGCACACATACCCCACTGCTGATTGTGTCTCCCCCAAGGTGGGTTTGCACTAATTACCACGTTTGGCAGGCGGATTGGTGTTCGCAGAAGAGCTGTTAAAATACACAGAAAGAAGCTGCAGTAGATACCCTTGGGGCGCGTTCCCACTGTGTCGTGACGTTTAAAGCATCGTGGGTTGTATATTGAGTTCACATATAGGACGACACGATTAACTGCCGTCCACGACTAGTTTTTGATGGACAATCTATTGTAGATTGTAGTAAAATAGGAACAGCTAGCACGACAGTCGCAAAACGATAAAAAAACGTCACGATCTAATCGTCACTGCAGATATTGTGTCGTTTTTGCGACTATCTATCGTAGCAACGATAAACATAATATCGTCTCGTCGTTTACACGTGTTTTCGTCTCCCCCTCGCGTCCGCAGCGCCCAATCTCGTCTTTCATTGCGCGTGTCAGTCATAGATGTAAGTAAACAAGATCTGTCAAGTGCGAGTGTGACTCGCTGATCTCCAAAAGAACGTAGAGCCGACACGACAAGGCGACTATCGTGAACCGTAAAACGCCATCACGATCCAATGGTAACACCTAGATACGATAGTCGTTCCACAATAAAAAAAATGTAACGACACAATCACGACAAACAGTCGTTATCACAGGTCGGAACAGCTAAAGACGATAGTCGTCCAACGATAATTTACGGTCACGACACAGTGTGAACGCGCCCTTAGTCGCCTCTTACGACATCCACAGGCTTAGTTAGAGGGGTCGATTCATACACCGTGACCGCCACGGCTATAAAGTTACAATACATAATTTACCTTAAGAGGGCGCAATGCGCGCCATTTTGTGAAAAGAATAGGCATAGGATTTCGCGTTCATAGAAGCGGGACAGAGCACACCTACGTTTTTGGAACGGCGGCGGCGTAAGCGCAAAAATTTAGTTTTTGCTTATTTACAAGAAAACTACACAACTTATGAAGAAACTGGTCCAAGGAACCAAATAATTAGTAATAAATAACCTACGAATCAAAACATAAGTTATTTCCATAGACCGCGCAGGGTTCTTGAGATCTCGACCAAATTATGTGCTAAACAGTGCACTTTCTTAATTTATTTATCGTAATTTTTTTTCTCAATCGTGTTGTCACATTTATGTGACAAAAGAAAAAAATTTTGAATTTTATGTAAGTCGAGTTTTTTACAATGGGGATCTCGTGAGTACCGAGATCTAGGCCTAGTTTGACAACCAAACCCGTTAGGTTCGCCCCTTAATACTGAGATGCCTATGAAGGATTACTGGCAATGAATGGCAAGGATAATAATGACTACCAACAAAATCAGGCATTGACGACAACAAGTGCAAAATTGGAGTACTTACTAGGAGTTTTCCTCATTCGCTTCGTAGAGGCGCAATAAATTACATACCGAAATGTAAACTCGTTTTGTTGCTGTTTATCTTCATAATTAGTAGCCTAAATGGCCGTGGTGGTAGCAGCGTAAGAATCGACCCCTCCAATCAGTCCGTGGATGTCGTAAAAGGCGACTAAGGGAACCTATCAGAGGATGAACAGAAGCTTCTTATTGTGTATTTTTAACATCACTACTGCCTTCACCATTTCCCCTACCAAGCGTGATCATTATGGCAAAATCCCCCATTGTTTGGGAGAGGCGCGTTCAGCAGTATATGCGTTGTACGCACGGGCTTTGTAGTCTAGGTTAGAATGGAGAAAAATTAAAATATTTGAAATAATTCCTTCAACTTCAATAATTTTTGCAATGTGTGACGATGCAATGTCATTTTTGTCTATTCTACCCACATAAAGCTGAATAATGAGGCACTTGAAAGGGCGTGCCTGCGTGACCTTGTCGCCGCACAGGTGACTAATGAGCCACCAGCGCGCGAGTAAATGTTTAGTATTGTTCAAGACGGCGGACGTGAAAGTGCCAATAAAAATGGTGTGTAGCAGCATATCTAATTGCGGAAACTTATCCACAACTTGCAATTATACCAATAAGAGGATTACATTTCATCGCTAAGTATTTTTATTTTATATTATTGCTATTTTTTATTAAAATAAATGGAGACAAATTATTCACTATGAGAATTATAGGGTTTTCGTATTGTCGTAATTTTGCATACTATTGCTGTATTAGTTCTTCATTATCCAGAGCGATAAAAGCGCACGCAGCAATGTAATCTGAAACTTACGATATCGCCGTATTCGCAAATCTTACATGGTACGGCCTCGGGTGGTGGTCGTAATCTAGGGATATGACTGCACGGTGTAGCTTCGACAAAAATTATCGATAAAATCATTATATTATCAATAAAAATTGTTATTGTTTTGTTAGACATAAACATAATATTCCACGCAGCTGAAAAAGAATAAAGCATTTAAAAACATCTACAAAATGTAATATTGTCCAGAAATAATATAAAATACCTAACTCCGCATAATCACCAGGATACTGGTCTTTGTTTGGTACCTAATAATTAAATTACTATCAATTTTTAAAGTAAATAACAGAAAGGTGTAATTGTATTTACGGACAACTTCCAGAGCGCGAAGAAAACTAGTTGCTCCGCTGAAAAGAAAAGTTATACAGCTACTACCCAAAAAGTTGTTCGTTAATTTTTATAGGTATGTATATTGACCCTGATATACAGGGTTGAGTGAAATTAGACCGGATCCTTTTAGGGGGTGATGTCCCCAAACTGTCACTAAAATTTAAATTGGGTGATCATTTATTTTTATTCGTTAGTGATGATGTAAAACGGAGCTTTCCCAAAAAAATACAAATATGCGAATATCTCAAAACTGTTCACTATTGTATAATACAATATGGGTCAAAATTGTTGCAAATAGCCTCCCTCATCACCCTCTAAAACGATCCGGTCTAATTTCCAATATCCCTGTATAGTTAATTATAAAATGTACATACCTTATCCTAAATTATAATAGGAACGCGTGCGCCCCGCTTGTTGAAATATCGATAATATCGACAACTTTGTTTAAATTTTGTCAAGCACTGGCGTATATGTAAAATTATCAATGTATTGGTAAGTTCACAGACAAGCATTTGTTTATGTGTAAGAACTAATCACGGTGCAGGATTCTTTGTTTGGCGCTGTTTATGTGTGCGTGGCTCTGCGTGCGAATATATGCGTATGTAGTAGTGACAGCATGGGTGAGAGAAATGTCAAAAGAGGTGACGACAAGCATTACGTAAGTAATTAGCGACATATAGCATTTCTTGTGCCTTATTATTCAGATTTCTGCGATTCTACCATAGAAGCCAATCCCTGTGCTTGGCCTACTGATGAGAAGTATCTTAAATTATGCAGATAGTTATATAATACAATGATATGTTGGTGCTTATTACCAACTTTAAGTTTAGTGGAAAAACAGTTCACAGAATTATTATATTTTATATTTTAATGTTTATAATATCTGTTACATTTTCATTGATCTTTCTAAATTCGCATTTTCTAAATTTGGCACGTGTAATTATTAGTAATCGCAGAATTAATGAATAATGAATGGTCTGAATAAAAGTCACTTCCCGTAACGACATAGGTACCCAAATCCCTAAGTCCTTTTAGTGAATTGTCCGATATCCAAAGAACTGTGTATGTGCTTACATACTGGGTTATGTTTTTCGTATTTTTTCACTTCTCATGCTCAAAAAGTGTGTCATTCATTATAGCGTAGCTTAGCGGGACTAAAATTCGAGTTTAAGCCTTAGGGCTAAAAAGTATGTTTTTCTTTTAAATTTTAGTCTGAAATCAACAGCCTGTACAAGTTTTTCTTCTTACATAAAAAAATCGACTTATTGGTGTTCCATACACAAAGAAAATACATTTTGTAGGGTTCCGTACCCGAAGGGTGAAAACGGAGCCCTATTACTAAACCTCCGCTGTCCGTCCGTCCGTCACAGGGCTATATCTTATGAACCCTAAGAGGTAGACATTTAAAATTTTTAGATTATGTTTATTTCTCTTGCCGCTATAACAACAAATAATAAAAACAAAATAAATATCAAAATTAGAAGGGGCTTCCTTACAAAAACCTGTTTTTTGGGCTATTTTTGCTCTTCGTGGGTGTATTTCTTGAACCACAAAAGGTAGACACAAACTTTCTATATATTATATAAGTAAGTAGGGTCCATGGTAGAATGCGTACTTTGCGTTGCGCGTAGCAAGACAGTCTTTCTTTCTTTTTATTTCTTTTTTAATTAATGTGAATCTGTTTCGGTTGAAATCACGTGAAATATATTTAAAATCTTACTGAAAACCCGTGAAGTAGAGAAGTGAAAAACGTGTGCACTATTATACTGAAGGTAAGTTTTGATTGTTTATTTTCTCGCAATTCGAGTGAAAAGTAGAGCACGTGTTTAACTCGGGTTAAAACCCACCTATTATAACTCGTTCTTGTCATCCTCCCTCGCTGCGCTCGGGAGTAGAACATCCTCGTATGTTATGGGATGGTTTAGTCCCTTGTACAACAATCTACTATTCACCGTTGCAATTTATTTTAGTAATGAATTACATGGTTGCAGTAACTATTGGAATTCGATGATGCCCGCAGTAGTTTTTAATAAAACTGTGTCGCAGACACCATCGCCCTCCTCACAGACAGGGTGTTCCGCTACATAATTTTTAATAACAAATAACAGTAAACTATTAGATAGGTACCTAGGAATTTTAAATGAATTAATAGATGTCTATGTTTAATGTTAATAATGTATGCTTATAAATACTAACTATTCTATTCGTAATGCCATCTATTCTATTACAGCATGCTACAGAGACGTGCAACATCAATAGACTGACAAACGGCGTGACGCATTTGACCTAAGGTTCCTTATTGCCCGTGAAACTGACTTTGACAATAACGCTACTTCAATAAAATACCCAACCATAAACAATCTGGATTGATGTTACGGTCCATTCTGTTGCTGGTTGCTGGTACCTACACATGTTTGTCACTAGCTTGCAGTTGACAATTCATCGTCGTACCTACCAAGACTTTGACAATAACGCTACTTCAATAAAATACCCAACCATAAACAATCTGGATTGATGTTACGGTCCATTCTGTTGCTGGTTGCTGGTACCTACATATGTTTGTCACTAGCTTGCAGTTGACAATTCATCGTCGTACCTACCAAGACTTTGACAATAACGCTACTTCAATAAAATACCCAACCATAAATAATCTGGATTGATGTTACGGTCCATTCTGTTGCTGGTTGCTGGTACCTACATATGTTTGTCACTAGCTTGCAGTTGACAATTCATCGTCGTACCTACCAAGACTTTGACAATAACGCTACTTCAATAAAATACCCAACCATAAACAATCTGGATTGATGTTACGGTCCATTCTGTTGCTGGTTGCTGGTACCTACATATGTTTGTCACTAGCTTGCAGTTGACAATTCATCGTCAGTACCTACCAATGATGACTAGGTTCGTAGTTAACCCGCTTACCTTCGTAATTATGAGTACCAATGATGTACCTCTAAGATTATTTAATTACACACTGTTGTACTTATTGACGTCGGCAGATCCGAAGTAGATTTTGCCTTGCGACATCATAGGGGTGAGTCTATTTAACTTTAGTAACGAGACGTGATCGTGACGTCTCCTTTTTCCATACAATTTGGTACAGCGCCACTATCGTGCGGACAGGGAACTACGCAAATCCCATGCTGAAAGGAGACGTCACGATCACGTCTCGTTACTAACATCAAATGGACTTACCCCTCTCAGTTCGCCAGTTGTCCCGGTCCCAGTACAATGCTGTACTAACTTATTATTTTTAGTTGCTAGCAAAGTTTTTGTACTTGTAGCATCGATCTAAATATAAAAACGGAGATGTGGTACTTGCTCCTCGAAAGTTTTCACTTTCGAGGCTCAAGTTATGTGCAATTAGGTCCACGCACCTCAGTCATAGTCGGACCGGCGTTCGTGTTACGCACGCTTGCTACGACGTACTTTAGTGTGATTTATTGACTAAAAGACTAAAGAAATGCTCTCGTGCTTGTTTATTATAATTATTGCACAAGATTGGAAATGTAACGCAAATCTTCGCTGTGTTTGCGTGTAGTTGTAACACAGGCCAGTTGTTGAGAAAGCGCCTGGGAGAACGTACCAGGTTTTACCTAGATATATGACTTGTAGTCGAATAAGGCAGGACTTTTATGAGATTTTGTTAGAGGTTTGGGCTTCAGATTCTGACCAGTGGGACCCGCAAAGGCCCCTTACTTCTTCCATTTATCAAGGCGCTGTCCATCAGTTTGGGAAATAGGCACTTGTATTCTAATCTAAAGAGCCCAGCCCATTGCTGGGCAAAGGTCTCCCTTACGTTCTTCTATACATCACTGTTAGTCATCATAAGTCTGGCCAATAGGTGACGATACGTCCCGCTATCTGCACTTGGGCCGTGGTCATCGTGAGTCTTGTGACAGCCACTTGGTGGCTATCTTACCTCATATTTCGTTTGACGTGCGATGCACTAGTTTTACAGTTTTATAACTCATCATCATCATCATCATAGCAGCCCACTACTTAATTTTTAATGTTTATTTTCAGAATGCCTTTTAAGTTAGTACAAATGAGCGAAAAGATTCAGGACCAGAGGCGGGAGTCTGGCAAGGCGTGATCGCGTCGACGTCTCGATCACGTCTCGACTGTCGGTAGTCCGGTAGCTATCATAAACATGTCGAGTAGGCTATCCTGTGCCTTTCGCACCCAGGTGTGCCCAACAATTTTGGTAATGTCATAGTTACTTACATTACTTATTTAGTTGAGACCTCACGTTGCATAGGCTTGTGTATGACATCAGAAACAGAAAGTGGTTAAGAAAACATTTTGCATTGATGCATGTTACGGCGGCTGTATGCCTCAAACCAGCGCCACCGCCTATTCTTTCTTATATTTACGTTAGGCAAAGGAATTTTTAAATGTCCATTGTACAGTTTATGATACCTATTATGAGCTTATTTTTGATGCACATATCGTCGTTGTGGTGCGAGAAGTCATTAAGTGCAAAAAGCTAGTTGCGAGATAATAGCGATCAAAGTTTTTTTGATCTTCAAATCGGTGTAACTCATTAAAGCTTATAGTTACCACAATGATTTCTAGAAACAAAATATAGATAATTTTACCATAAACCTTATTATTCATTAAATTTTGTAAATATTTTTATGGTTACTGAGATACTTAGTGAAATGTAAGTTAGATAATTCTAGCAAACTCAATAAGATGTTATTATGTTAGTTAATTAACTTTTCGTGTTACTTAAGTAATTATTCTTGGTATAGCTTTGTTCCAGATAGCATTTAGTGACTAATGTTAAAGGTGAGTTTAAAAGATAAAATACAATTTCAATGTGAAAAAGAGAAAAGATATTTAATAAACAGCATGCGCATAGTACAAAATCAAAATATTTTTTTAAAATATCACTAGAAAGCAGCATAATACCCACTTAGACTAATGTTAAAGATGAGTTAAAAAGATAACATACAATTTCAACGTGAAAAGAGTTAGGTAGGTAACTATTAAAAAAAAACAGCAAGGTCATACAAAAATAGAAACATAAATAGTTTAAAAAAAATCACCAGAAAACAGCATAATACTTTTTAGTAAAACACTCATACAAAAACAGTTGCGAAAAAAAAATCTGTCATCTACTCAGATTTTATTTATATTTGACGACCTCCGTGGCGCGGTGGGCCACCTGCGGCGCAGGAGGTTGCGGGTTAGATTCTCGCCTCGGGACAAATATTTGTACGATCTGCAGATATTTGTTCTGGGTGTACCTACTGGTCGTTTTCTATCTATCATAAAAAATATCTATCTATTTACTCGTATTGTATAATTTATATCAGTTATCTAGTACCCACAACACATGCTCTGCTTAGCTTGGGGCTAGATTGTGCAGCATTATTTTTTTTGGTATTCGTACTAACGAACAAACGCTTGACTATCATCTTCTCCATCAGTATCTTCCAATGTGTCTGGCTCAGGCAGCCTATCTGGTTGGTTGACTACTGGTAGGGATTGAAACCATGAATGGAATTCAATTGGAATAATGTCCGTTCGGCAAAGGTTTATTAGGTCTTTCTTCTTTGACAGTGTGATTGGTAGAATTGACGTATACGCCTTTCTCATTATCATTGGACCATTCGCTGCTTTAGCTTTCTTACTTCTTGTCCTTTTTATTGTGTCCAGTATCGAGTACTCGCCACTATGGCCGTATCTGAACTTTATGATGCCAGGATTAGCTTTTTCATATCGCAGACATTTAACTTTAAGCCATTGTACCTTCTGACCATCTTGAGCAAAGGTTTTGTTCGAAATCAATCTCGCAGCTAAGTCTTTGGTATCGATGATGTCGCTATATTTTAACTCATGAACTTCATAGGGTGGTGCGTCCTTTCTATGTCTAGTAGATCGGGCTCGCTTTGCCACATTCTTCCAATCGGGCAGCGGTGACGTCCGTAATTAAAATCACGTCATTGAATCCAAACGCAGGCGCGGGTGAGCGGGGGTAGCGTGAATGTAGCCACAAAACAATGTCAATTACTAACTAAGTAGCAATACGGGTGGTTTTGCCTTAATTAAAGTACTTTAGTTAGATTTTGCAGAATGTAATGACCTAAAGATGCGCGAACACCTTCATAAAATATTACTTAATATCTGTTAATGAATCTTACCGGACAACAGAATTTCATTTCATTTCTATTTTTTTATCTGCAAATAATAACTAAGAGCCATTATGGTAGATCGTGTCAAATATAATTGTACGCAAAAAGTCACTAAGTGACTTTAATGATTAGTGCAGCCCCAGTAATTGAAAAAAATGTTAGTAAACGATTTAAATAAATTACTTAAGTACCCTTAGTACTTTTTCGTAGACAGATTTTTGGCTCAACAAGCAGATAAGTAGTTCTGACATTCTTGTATTTCCCGAAATTAAAATAAAAACAGCTCTTTTACCTTCTTATAAGGTACATAATGGGTTTAAAAATACTTTGGCATCATTAAGTCATTTTGGCCAAAATTGTTACTTAGTGACTTCTCGCACGACAACGACGATATATTAGTTTCCTTTTGTTTACTTTAGGCAGAGATGCGAAGTTGCTCTTGGTCGCCACCAAACTCTGCTTTCGCATCTCTATCTATACTATAAAAAAAATACAGAGGCATTAAAAAACATTATGGTAAGTAAAAAAAAGTGGATTTTTTTGTAAAATTCCTTTAATTTACGTAATAATAAGATATAATAGGTGGCGGCGGCGGCGGTGTGGGTCGAGTTATCGCCACTTTGCATTGTTGCATGTTAATACCCTTATCTACACTAAAGTGCAGTAGAGACATAGGTACAGATGTTGAGTAAGCGCTGGGAGAACGTATACCTACAGATTATACTTATTTATGTATATGCCTGTTCATGCTTTATGCAGATCCAGGTACTTAACCAAGACGTCGTCGGTATAGGTAACTTATCTAAAAAACTAACAACCTAACAGATTAAAGGTTTCTTGTTCGCTTCTTTGCTTTACCTTATAAATATTGAAGTGAACAAAAATCAAACTGATTACTTTATTTCCTAGTTTTACTTATGTAATTTGAATTTTGTGACGTGTCCAAAAGTCCTGTAAAGTCTAACTAAAGGAAATAAAGCACTTTGAATTTGTAAAATAAACCTTTACGTTAAGACGTTAATCTCTTTTTGGCGCATACCTTCGAAAATTAAGACGCGCATAAAAAGACGCTAGTTTTAGCAAGCAGCAAGTGTTAGATATTGAAGTCGTGTCCGTGTCAGTCGCGCGTACGAAAAAATCCCCATTACAATCTGCAAGTAAAATAAGTTAATTAATTCCACAATTTGCTAAAGACACGACAGCGGCGTAGGTATGTATATTTTTGTTCGTCTTATCAGAAACCACAAACAATGCTGCAATGCATATTTACAGAACAACATAAATTACATCATACTTAAACAGTAGCCAAACTCGATGTTTAATGTTTGTAAACATACCACGACACAAATAACTAAAAGTCACTTGCTTCGTCGGCGTTTAGTTTCAGAATAAAACATATGAAAAATGTAAGCAATATTTATTGAAGGAAGGATCTCAAATCGACAAGTAATGTAAAAGACGCAGCAACAGAGTGAGTTTTAGGTTAAGGTGGTTTGTTTACAAATATTCTAAATCGAGTTTGGCTAGTGTATATTACCTCCACACCTGGTAGTATGGGGCAGAAATGCCCATCTGGGCACAGGGGTCGACATTCGCGGCTCCAACTGTGTCTGTCCTGTCTGTGCCCCAATCGGGGGGAGGAAACGTGACGGATGAATGGGGTCGGCGAGTGTGTGGAATGGTGGGCTCGCCGGCTATGTATGGGAGGAAGAGGGAACGCCAGTCGGTCGGGCCGCGGTAGGTTTAAATGTTCCCATGGTTTGGCGAAAATGGCGAGAGAGGGGTCACCGGAGAGGTTTTAGTGGGTATTACGTCCTTATCAGGACGTCGAGTCCCACATAATTATGGTCCCCCCCAGACGAGTCTATTCGTAAACGAATTTCCTCGGCCGAGAAAAAAAGAAAAAGTGTATATTACCTAATCTCCCATTCAAATGAAAAAACGTTATCTGTTCCTGCCGGAACTAGGTACCATCGAGCGTAAGTTACTGCAAGGTACTGGTAACTGAAAGGTTAAAGCTACCTGTTTTATTTGTGTCATGTATGTATATAAATTGAGTTCTTTAACATAGAATACTCCGTATGCAAATGTTTGTTTTGAAATGCCCGTAAATATAAACCCAACATTATTTTACTGTATACTGTTAATGTAACCTAACGGTGACTAAATATTTTGAGAGATATGTCTGCATAGCGTAAATTTTGTGTGTTTTCGGGTTCGTTAGTTTTCACAACGAACTTCGAGTATCGATCGATATTTGTTCACGATTCCCAGCTATATGTTTGATGAAAATCCATTCTCCTGTAATGGTGGTATTAAAAAAAGTGCAAAACCCAAAAAAAACCCCAAAAGTTTTCAAGTTTAATCTTCAGGGGTTTTGAACTCTCAAAACTCGGGTGAGTTCTCATGTTTAATCTTCAGAGGTCTTTAATTTATTGTAAAATTTCCTTGTTTATGTTTAGCTACATAAATTCCTTTCGCATTGATTATTTAGTTTGATGTGATGGAATCTATAGGCTTGCAGATACATAACGTTCATACTTCTAATAAATCCAAGCTGTTCTTGGCAGAAGGCCAGCGGTTCGACACTTGACCTGAACTGTTATATGTAAATCTGATGGTATTGATGTAGGGCATGATAAAGTTGTTACGTTTATGGAAATCGACAGTGTCTGGACTGTAGCTGATAGTGTTTCGTCGCCTTTAGCAAACTGACTCGATGTTCGGGATGTCAATAAATATTGGAAAATATAATCTAAACTAAAGTGATAAAATATTTCGTTAATTCCCTAATAAAGTGTCATCGATAAATTTGTAATCGGTTCACTTTGTAACTTGTTTCTGAATAATTTATAAAAACAAGTTGTGTGCGTTGATATTTGTGTGCTTAACCTACTAACATGTATATACATAAGATAGTGAGTGCTTTGGTTCTTAAACTGTAAACTTCTATCTTCTTCAATAATAAATAAACAAATAAATAAATACAATAATACTTAGCATGCTAGGAGAAACATGTCTGTCCCAGTAAACCAGGGGCCGAATTCTGCTAACCAATCGCTTTACTATGGCAATAGTATCGTCGCAGAATCGCAGAAGAATAGAAGTCCATAGATGAAAGAAACTCTAGCTAGATAGTGCGTGCGGTGACATTTGCACGGAAAGATCGATATAATGGTTTCAATCTTAACACTTTTGCCTCGCATTCTTCTTTCTGTAGTTTCTTTCACCAATAAGTAGTAAAATGACAAGATGTGTCATTCCGTGACGATAATCTCTGTATTTTGGATAACCATCGATCCATGTTGGGTTAGTAAGCACCCAAAAATATAAAAATGGAATGAAAGAGTTAGAACAACTAAAATAAATGCACGCCTAGTTTCCAGTGTGATTATCATAGTAAAGAGAGAGAGACGTTATGGTGAAGCGATTAATTTAGTGAAATTAGGGCCCTGGTCTGTTTCTATTCAAGTATACCTACTCCAGAATTCTGCCTCTGTCTACTTTACATTATGTTACTACAAGCCTAAAATTCAGTCTTTTTATCATTGTAACTTGCAAGAAGTAAATTGTAGTCATTAAATTGAATTTCCTTTGTTTGCTCTTATCAGGAACATTTACTGCCTTTTAGATAACTCATTGTGATTACAAACATTTTAGGTACTTACGTGCAATGTTCAATGTTTTTCCTTTCATGAGATTCTCTGTTATTATAATAAGAAACTATTGGAAGTGAATTCATAAAATTACTAATATTTGAAGGTTTCCAAAAGTCGGTTCTATCTAAAATTCTAACAGAAATTTCTATGTTGTGCAAATTTATGGTGCTAAAAGGTTATGGGGGTGGAACTCTTGCTTGACATATGAGTAGAGGTCGTCAAACTAACGTGGAAGGTCTGTTTACATTAATGTAATTTATTATGCATGTAAATATTAACCCGGCGTCATGGGGGTGGAAAATGACCACACGGACGTGGGGGTGGGTCATCATGACCCGATACTTTACGATATTTCTACATTTTAAAAAGAATTTATGTTTTTTTTTTAAGATTACAGCTTTATAATTTCATGGTTTTGTAAATTAAACTAGAATTTGTGTTACCAGAAAATTTTATTGTTTATTTAAACCTCTTTAAAAAAAACACGTTAAAAATCAACAAAATTGGCATTTCTTAGCATTATCTAAGTTTTCTTATCAATAATGAACATTCTTTAACTTTTTATGGCACTTTTATAAACATATCTAAGACATCTTTGGAAAAAACTTACTAAAAACTAATTGAAATCATCGTTGTAAATGCAATCACCGCAGAAAGGTACAACATGTTCAGGGCAAATATATTTGTTGCAACCATGACATGTGTGGGTTGTTTTGCGGTCTTTCTTCGCAGGACATACTTGACATCTTTTACGAGTACTGGTTCTTTTAGCTGGTGGCTCCTCTGAACTTTCGCCAACAAATTTGTGAATTTTTTTTCGCATTTCGCGAGGCAAACATGTCACATTCTGGCGAGCTTTCAAATGTTCACCCACAAGGGCAAGGCCTAGTTTCTTCAAATAATGACGTCGTTTTTGGTTCGACTCATTATTGATTCTATGTATAATGAGACCGTTAACGGCAGACATGTTCAAAATGGCATAAAAAATTGAAAAATTATCACTGTCTGATAGTTCTTGGGTTTGAACAACAGATAGTTGGTCATTGTACTCATCATCTTCCGAGATGTCTTACTCTGTGTCGCTGGGATGACTTCGCATACTAACACAGTCCTCTTCATTAGCGGACTCCTGATCAGATGACATGACATCCGAGTCCGATTCTTCAAGAATTGAAACGATACGCCGTCGTTCTCTTTCCTCTTGATCCATTTTTTATTATCTACCGACAAAAAGTAAACAAATAAACAAAAACATCATATTTGAACCATAGAACATAAAAACAACACCAAAAGCCATTGCTTTTGGTGTTGTTTTGTTCAATGTGTGGTTTTTACGTTTTGTCATTACAAAACGTAAAAACCACACATTGAAAAATGGCGCGAAATTTTTACACCGAGTACGGGGCTGGGTCAAACTTACCTTTTTCAATTTTGGGCGCTCTTAACTCCAAGCACGGTCGCCGTCTTGATACTTTATAAACAATGCTCAGAGCGATTTGCTGACTCCATCCAGCTACTGAGAACAACGGCAACGTCACGTGCATAGTTACCAATCTGCAAGCTAGTAAAAAAGTCCCGGGTCATTATGACCCAGCCCCCATGACGACGGGTTAAATAGCTGGACGCGCCGTATGGATTCCGAATATTTTGAGTGAACACAGCCTGCCAAACATTTGCGCTATGTTGTAATGGCATTACAATGATTTTGATTTCTTTTGTTGGTCAAATTCGTTTAAGCCTGACCAAAAACTGTTTTAATTTGTAGTGTAGAGATAATTTTTTTCTTGAAATCTATATAGATACTTTCAAAGTTATCATAAAATATACCTAAGTAACCCGCACTTTTGTTATTAATTATTGTTCGATTTAAGTTCTAACCTATAGGGGACTCCACTCAGCAACGTATTAGGCTTTATTACTACGGTTTTTAAGCTCATTGTTTGTTGTTCTAAAGCCTAGCACTATTTTAGGCAAAACCGAACCAGCGACCTTGGCCAGAACGCGTGTATGTACTGGCGCACTGCAGGCACCAAGTTCACGGTCTCCCAGTCATAGACCAATGGCTCTGCCCACGGCTTCGCCTATCACCTTGAAGAGTGAATGGTACTTTGTATAATTGTTAGTTATGCTTTGCTTTTACGACTTCGTTTACTCGGTTTCACAAAATGCGCAGTTTTACATGTGGATTGAGTGTCGTTTATTGCAAAGTAGGTTGACAGATAAGGTAGCTTATTTACTAGAATACTCTGTATGACTGATAACACGGATATGTCCTTGATTAATGATTATATTTTGACAAGTTGGGCGTCTTAAAAGAAAAAAAAACCTGTATTGCTGCGTCAAGCCTTTGTTATATTTTGTTGTACGGGGCCAAACTAGCACTTTAAGCAGTTTACTGATCATCATTGTCGGTTTATAATGTCCACATCTGTCCAAAATCTTCCTCTTCCGAAAATCAATCAGCACTATTATTTTCTCCTTTGTGTTAAAGTTTAGTAACATGCAACTCAATACAAGAAGGCACCCAATTGGTCACTGTAGTTTCACTATCTGAGCTTTGCCTTCAATCGGTCATCTGATGTAAAGGTAGTTGAGCTGAAATAAGCTGTTCAAGTATCAACCTTACCTCACATCTATTACAGCTACATTTCCATTGTTATAGAGGGACGACAGTTCACTGCTTGCACAGTTCTTCTTCGCCGACGATGCCCTCAACATGGTCGCGGCAGAGTTGGATTCGTTCGACGGGCGCAAGGACCCTGACAGGTGTGCTACGCTTGTCAGCCAGCTGCGGCGTGCACAGGTAATTAAATTAGTACCTTTTTATATTGACGGGGAAAAAATCTGTAAATGAATGCCATACTACATGTAGGTACAGTATGGCTATGTCGAAGAGAAGATTCGATAACCAACTAAACAACCCCCCGGTGGTCGGTGATATTTGCCCAGGATCTAGGTACAAAGGAACGCGCCAGGGCCGATCTCGCATCTGCCTTAGCACGACTCTGTCACAATTGGTAGGTATTGGTAGGTATTCATGGTGTTTTAGTTCGTAACCATGCGTTCTGTTACTCGTTAGTATCGACAAGACGAGACTTTCCATTTTGTATGGCATTTCCATCAGATTTCATTAACTTTATTTCTTCAGGCTTACAAGATAAGCACTTAGAGAAGTCAAATTTTATCGTCCATGTCGTCATGGAGCTGCACTAAAACTCAATGGAACGTCTCCACATCGAGACGATACTATCGATTAACCAAACTGAGGGCTCTGTTCTATTCTGTTTCTAAGACCTAATTGTAAGGCGAAAAATTTTACTTCAGTCTTGTCGGGTAAGAGGAACATACCTTATTTTTCACATATTATTTTAAGTTCTAGCTGCTTTATAGAATGTCGATTTATAGTCAGTTATCTTTCCATGATCGAACAACCCTATAAGCTAACTATAATATTTATTGATTACGCTTCGCACGTGTATTTTCGGTATATCAATATCTGTTCAGTAGTTTTGGAGATCCTAGGTAACAAAATAAAATTAACGTTTCACAAACTTTCGGCTTTATAATATTAGTAAGATTATTTTTTCATTTGAGTAGGTATATTGTAGCGTTTCAGCAAGATATATAGACATTGGTGATTATTCATTCATTATTAGTTTAGCAAGAACGAACATTGTTTACAGTAGCTATTCATTTAAAATGTTTACGACTTCTGACAACGGGAAAGATAAACATATGTTCCCCTTTCCCGGCCACGGCAGTTCCTCTTACTGGTTCCTCTTAATGGTTTTTTGGTTAATGGATGGCCTCTTAATGGTTTTTTGGTTATGTTCTAAAGCACATGATATTTGTATATTATTAGCTAAGATTCTAAACTTTTCTATGCAATCAATCAAAAATTAGGTAAGTACTTAACAATACTTAGTCTCATTGGCAGCTTTGTATAACGTGTTTTTCTGTAATAAGAATCACTCACAAAATATGCTACGCACTCGTCTTTTCGTAGTGAGACAACGCCATGTTTCTTTGTGTCATGGCGGGGCGTTATTAGCAACATTTGTGATTTTTTTTGGGATCAATTCATTCTTCTGTTTTACCGACATGAGTAACCGCATAGCTGCAGTCAATAGTTTTTGATTTTCAACTACATGTTTCCCTTCCTCCATAGTTCCCCTTACCTATAAGCCCGTATTTACAAATGAATCTGTCTGAGCGCGTGCTTAGCAAAGTCGTCATCTTTAAACCGGCTTATATTTAAATCCAATATCTTAGGCTTATCATTACGTTATGTATAAATAAATCCCAATCGAAGAATAAGCTAAGGTAGGTTTTTGAAAATCTGAGCATTGTCTATTCTAGAGTTTAGACCTATAATTGCTCTCAATAGATCTTGGTCTAGTCACTTAGATCTGATCTCCCGTGTGACAGAATAAATAATGGTACTAGGTACGTGACCGTATCGTATCTCATAGTGGGTCGTATCGTATCATAACACAAATTAAATTAACTTCCTAAACAAACTTTGTTACCAAGCAGAGATCTGAACCAGATAGAGATATCGTAGTATAAACCAATGGAATATGAAACATACCTACAAGGTATACAGGTACATATACGTTTTAAGTAATGCAGTGATTCAGATTAGTATTGGATATATCTAGTTTCTAGTCTAGATCCATCTAAATCGCAAGATTCACGACGTAATTGGATCTCGCTCGGCAGTTACCCTGCTTTACCGAATTTGGTTTATGACCGTTTTGTCCTTTTGTGCGATTGAATTGGATCTCGGCCACAGGTCAGCCTGGATAAGCTTGATAATGCATGCGATGCATACCCAGAAAATTCAATAATATGCGTCTTTTTTTATTTTATTTATTTCGTGTGCTGATCAAAGTGTGCATTTTCGGTGGAGCGGAAACAGCGACGGATTTTAGTAAATGTTCATTAGAATTTTTCTCCACCCCTTAGCAGCACACTTATAGGACCGTTCACGTTGACCGTTCACTGCTGAGCTGAACACGTCTTCCCTAAATAAGGGGGCTTTGCATAAATACCACGTTTGGCATGCGGATTGGTGATCGCACTGGCGTTAAAAATACACAGAAGGAAGCTGCTGATCTTCATCTGGTAGGTTCCCTTAGTCAACTCTTACGATATCCACGTGTCGAGTTGGAGAAGTCGATTCTTACGCCACTGTCGCTACAGCCGCCGCCACTTTATCCAACACACTCGAGAATTCTTCAGAAAATTTACAAAGATCCTCTACTGCGTCCGCTGTTCACCGAAAGCGAACCCTATATCTATTGTGTTGGGTATTCTTGAACAAGTTAGGATACGCACGATACGAAACCCGAGTCGTGTGAGAAGGTGAAGACACCTTGATGAAAATTGAAAGTAAACTTTAAATGTAGAGATTAATTCTCTACAGCGATCTCAATAATTTATAAACACATGATGAAAATAACAACCTTTGGAAGTTTGTTATTCCACGTTACTACTAATAGTATTGGAAGTTGGAAGGTTATGCTTGGACGTTTTTAGAACACTATTTTAAAAATGGAGTAAAGCAACGAGATCCGACTCATTAATATACTTAACCTCTGTTTTGCTTCCGTGATAACCTCTTGGGAGATTTCCATTTAAAGGTCGCGTCCTCGATAATCTTGTATGTAAATAATTATTTCTTTTGCGATTCTTACTAAGGCTGGAACCTCAAGGGATAGCGTGACTTTCCGTGCAAAGTAGAGTGCTATGTTAGCGTGTTTTACGCCGTTTCTCCATCGCCGCCGTCAACGAAACGTCACCGATAATTATATTATTTTACTAAACAAACTGGTTGATAGCTTCCCTAAGAACTTCAACTTCTACTTTATTGTGCCATTGCATAAGTCTGATTTACAGAAACATCAATTGAGATCTATGCATTCTCAATTGCTGTGACGTTGCATTACTTATTGCAAAGTAGTAAAGGTCAATTTGCAATACATGGCTCGTGTTCCAACTTTAGACACAGATTAGTAAATATTTACTTTAACAGGACTTGAACAAATGGTGTTATAATCTAATCGCTAAGTAATTTACGTGTATTTTGTTCCATTTGCTACTATCTTGGAGACAGGAACTTGCCTATTTGTTATAATAAGAAAATTATCAGATTATCAACACATACCTTAGTAAGAAGAAAAAGGCTTAGGATAATAGTAGACTCAAACAAGGTGAAGCCGAAAAGATGCGGCAAATATGACGCATTTTCCTATTCGCATATGTGCGCCTGAATTGGCCTGGAAGCACTTTAGTTATTACTTATAAGCTTGGAAATTCACACTGATTAGTTTTTCACTGATTAGCAGCGGGATAAATCCTTTACACATAAAAATAAAGACCGTAACTTCGAAAAGTTTCGAATTCGATGAATACCTCGAATATCAGACACTTGCGCTTTGTCTAATGCCTTGTCTATGTTACTTGCCATCAGAAGATCATCAATATTTATTAACTTACTAAATTATCATTATGCATATTGCTGTTCTTAGTCTTTCTTAGTCCTTATACTGGTTTTTGGTATTTTTAGAGCTTTATTAAAACCATGCTATTTTTGCCTCTTAAACATTCCAGGCACCCAATTCTAGAGTCGAAGACCCCAAATAAGGAAAATGCGATTTCTAAACCTGTTCTAAATAATGTGTTCTGGAAAGTTAATAAAGGTACCAAAACACCTAAAATTACCTACTGTTTGTTTTGTTGATTTGCACCACGGTTAGATTGTTTACCAAATGAATAAGTTTAATAGAAACGGCACGAATGCAGTTTTCGATTTGCAGTAGTTTTTAAACCCCGACTGAAATAGGGATGTTGTTATTATTAAATATAAAATTATTAAAAAAACAAATATTATTATATAATGTCTTTGAAATTCAAGCACAAAGCTGGTGAGTGTTTGTTGTGTTGACGAGTTCCTCATTATCAACCATAGCTTAGAAATATTATATCAGCCTTTTTACAAAAACTGGTTTGGTGCTTTCGGCTCGTCTATAAGTTTTGGAAAATAATGCTTCTTGGTGAACCCTGACATTTGTTCCAGGACACCCTTCAATAACCCAGTTCTCTTTTTCTTTTAAATACTTACATTCACCATCGTTAATTTTAAACTAAGTTGACGCAGATCTGGACCGCACCACTGCCACACAGCACAAAAATGTGTATTAAAAATTTCAAAATGCTTTTGGGTACTCTTAATTTAGATGCATTTTATACTGATGGCATCAGATAACACAACTCGCAGGCCACTCGCTTAAAGTTTTCAGTAAGACATTTTGTCACTGTAAAATGTATCTAAATATTAGATTTAGAGTTCAAGCCCATATTTGAATGATTATTTTTGTGCTGTGCGGAAGCGAAGCTGGATGTATGTGCTTTGTCCTTAAGTGTTATAGCAACGGTTTAAACATTCAGATTACGTACTACAAGTACAAATACCTCGATCAGGCCATTTCACGCTCTGATTAAAACTCTAAAAGACCTCCATTTTGTCGGAAGCAGATGTAAATAAAACGAGTTCTGTTTAAACTTATTTAATTCTGCTGTTATCACTGTTGGTTTATTTTTGGAACAAAACGTGTGGTGCTCATTGGTTTTGAGCAGTTATGGCAACTTTTGAAACATTTACTTACACAAGAAGCTTGCGAACTCGAACCATTTGAAGTAAATATTCACCAAAGAGATTCCATACATACATTGGTTAGCTTATTTATTTTCTCCTTAATCTTACTTTTTAGGGCTCCGTACACGAAAGGTCCAAACGGAAGACTCCGCTGTCCGTCTGTCCGTCCGTCTGTCACAGGGCTTTATCTCATGAACCGTAAGGGGTAGACTGTTGAAATTTTTAGAGAATGTGTATTTCTCTTGCCGATAGAACAACAAATACTTAATAAAAATAAAATAAATATCAAAATTAAAGAGGCTCCCATACAAACAACGTGATTTTTTTTGCCTTTTTTGCTCTTAATTTGTCAAGGCTGTATCTCTTGAACTACAATAGGTAGACACATTAAGCTTTCGATAATTAAGTAAAACTTCAACTGTAATAATAAAAAATACTAAAAATAAAATAAAGTTTAAAATTTAAAGGGGTCTCCGAACAAGTGAAAATTTAATGTTCTTTGAAAAAGTTGCCTGATTTTTACGGAACCCTTCGTGTGCAAGTCGACTCGCACTTGGCGGTTTATTTTCCTTATTAAGATTCAGAGCTTTTATCTAACCACGCGTACACAAAATCACCTCAATCAAGTTTGGACAAACTATCTTTTATATATTAACACTGCTTTCTTCGATGCTAAGCTTATGCCCTACCAACCGTACCTACCGTATAGTCTATGGTTAAAGGTTAAATAATCGCACCAGTGTTCTGTTGGCCTATGGCGTCATGTTTTTTCAAGAATTTAACCGTTAGAACCTTGGCCCATCCATGTACGCTTGCAAAAATATGGCTCTATTTGCAAGCGTACAATTACGAAAGTTACTTATCACGTTATCACATACTCGCTTTAGAAATTCTGAATGATGTGTGTAAAAGCCATTTCAAATGGATAGCGAGACGTCTATAAAGATGGTATTATCTAAGATAAAATTATTTTTCATTCAAGAGCGCATTATTTTTCAACGCTGCAGTAGTTTTTTCTACATTCAGGTCGGAGATATTTTATATGCATTTTTCTGTTCAATGAATCATCTTATATATAATGAACTCACATTGTATGGAATGATTTATAATACAGGAAAAATAGCTATGAAAATACAAGATAACCTTGATTTTAGCCAAGCCAAAGCTCAACCTTGTAAGCCAAGCTAAATCAAAAGTGATTTTTTAAAGCTACTAAAGCATGCACCCATAGACGTGTGTCGCACAGGGACATCCCATTTAGAGACACACCCATAGTTGTTAGCGAATTAAGTGATGGTGTCGTTGATTAGCCCGTTTATGGGCCGAACCCCCTTTTGATGCAGAAGTCAGTGGATAGCCGTTTTTGAAACCCTGAAAGGAAATATTTGTTAAATCTGTGAAAAATCTGCACTCTCTCCGAAAACCGCGTAGTTTAGACTCCTGATTGAAAGCCTACGTTCAAGACTAGCTGTTCAAGACTGCCGCAAGGCCGAATCAACCCTTCTAACTCAGTCAGTATGTTTTACTTTATTTGCTAGAGTACCGCTCTCGTGATTAAGGCAAAACCCTCCTCGTTTGGGGGAGGCACGTTCATATGTTATGTGTGTGTGCTGATGTGGTCCGATACTTAACGTTGTTTCCGTTCCGACTAATACCACCATAAAGGTACCAAAACACCTAAAATTACCTACTGTTTGTTTTGTTGATTTGCACCACGGTTAGATTGTTTACCAAATGAATAAGTTTAATAGAAACGGCACGAATGCAGTTTTCGATTTGCAGTAGTTTTTAAACCCCGACTGAAATAGGGATGTTGTTATTATTAAATATAAAATTATTAAAAAAACAAATATTATTATATAATGTCTTTGAAATTCAAGCACAAAGCTGGTGAGTGTTTGTTGTGTTGACGAGTTCCTCATTATCAACCATAGCTTAGAAATATTATATCAGCCTTTTTACAAAAACTGGTTTGGTGCTTTCGGCTCGTCTATAAGTTTTGGAAAATAATGCTTCTTGGTGAACCCTGACATTTGTTCCAGGACACCCTTCAATAACCCAGTTCTCTTTTTCTTTTAAATACTTACATTCACCATCGTTAATTTTAAACTAAGTTGACGCAGATCTGGACCGCACCACTGCCACACAGCACAAAAATGTGTATTAAAAATTTCAAAATGCTTTTGGGTACTCTTAATTTAGATGCATTTTATACTGATGGCATCAGATAACACAACTCGCAGGCCACTCGCTTAAAGTTTTCAGTAAGACATTTTGTCACTGTAAAATGTATCTAAATATTAGATTTAGAGTTCAAGCCCATATTTGAATGATTATTTTTGTGCTGTGCGGAAGCGAAGCTGGATGTATGTGCTTTGTCCTTAAGTGTTATAGCAACGGTTTAAACATTCAGATTACGTACTACAAGTACAAATACCTCGATCAGGCCATTTCACGCTCTGATTAAAACTCTAAAAGACCTCCATTTTGTCGGAAGCAGATGTAAATAAAACGAGTTCTGTTTAAACTTATTTAATTCTGCTGTTATCACTGTTGGTTTATTTTTGGAACAAAACGTGTGGTGCTCATTGGTTTTGAGCAGTTATGGCAACTTTTGAAACATTTACTTACACAAGAAGCTTGCGAACTCGAACCATTTGAAGTAAATATTCACCAAAGAGATTCCATACATACATTGGTTAGCTTATTTATTTTCTCCTTAATCTTACTTTTTAGGGCTCCGTACACGAAAGGTCCAAACGGAAGACTCCGCTGTCCGTCTGTCCGTCCGTCTGTCACAGGGCTTTATCTCATGAACCGTAAGGGGTAGACTGTTGAAATTTTTAGAGAATGTGTATTTCTCTTGCCGATAGAACAACAAATACTTAATAAAAATAAAATAAATATCAAAATTAAAGAGGCTCCCATACAAACAACGTGATTTTTTTTGCCTTTTTTGCTCTTAATTTGTCAAGGCTGTATCTCTTGAACTACAATAGGTAGACACATTAAGCTTTCGATAATTAAGTAAAACTTCAACTGTAATAATAAAAAATACTAAAAATAAAATAAAGTTTAAAATTTAAAGGGGTCTCCGAACAAGTGAAAATTTAATGTTCTTTGAAAAAGTTGCCTGATTTTTACGGAACCCTTCGTGTGCAAGTCGACTCGCACTTGGCGGTTTATTTTCCTTATTAAGATTCAGAGCTTTTATCTAACCACGCGTACACAAAATCACCTCAATCAAGTTTGGACAAACTATCTTTTATATATTAACACTGCTTTCTTCGATGCTAAGCTTATGCCCTACCAACCGTACCTACCGTATAGTCTATGGTTAAAGGTTAAATAATCGCACCAGTGTTCTGTTGGCCTATGGCGTCATGTTTTTTCAAGAATTTAACCGTTAGAACCTTGGCCCATCCATGTACGCTTGCAAAAATATGGCTCTATTTGCAAGCGTACAATTACGAAAGTTACTTATCACGTTATCACATACTCGCTTTAGAAATTCTGAATGATGTGTGTAAAAGCCATTTCAAATGGATAGCGAGACGTCTATAAAGATGGTATTATCTAAGATAAAATTATTTTTCATTCAAGAGCGCATTATTTTTCAACGCTGCAGTAGTTTTTTCTACATTCAGGTCGGAGATATTTTATATGCATTTTTCTGTTCAATGAATCATCTTATATATAATGAACTCACATTGTATGGAATGATTTATAATACAGGAAAAATAGCTATGAAAATACAAGATAACCTTGATTTTAGCCAAGCCAAAGCTCAACCTTGTAAGCCAAGCTAAATCAAAAGTGATTTTTTAAAGCTACTAAAGCATGCACCCATAGACGTGTGTCGCACAGGGACATCCCATTTAGAGACACACCCATAGTTGTTAGCGAATTAAGTGATGGTGTCGTTGATTAGCCCGTTTATGGGCCGAACCCCCTTTTGATGCAGAAGTCAGTGGATAGCCGTTTTTGAAACCCTGAAAGGAAATATTTGTTAAATCTGTGAAAAATCTGCACTCTCTCCGAAAACCGCGTAGTTTAGACTCCTGATTGAAAGCCTACGTTCAAGACTAGCTGTTCAAGACTGCCGCAAGGCCGAATCAACCCTTCTAACTCAGTCAGTATGTTTTACTTTATTTGCTAGAGTACCGCTCTCGTGATTAAGGCAAAACCCTCCTCGTTTGGGGGAGGCACGTTCATATGTTATGTGTGTGTGCTGATGTGGTCCGATACTTAACGTTGTTTCCGTTCCGACTAATACCACCTCCTCCACTGCCTATATTGTTCCACTGCTGGACCCAGGCCTCCCCCTGATAAGCGCCTTGTTAGCTTTTATCTCACGAGGGGTAATGCTCTTAATCCCCACGCTGGGCATGCGGGCTGGGGATCGCAGTTCGGTTTTAGAATTGTTCTGCAGGGGGCGCTGCTGTAGCCCCCGGTGGATATCCCTTAGTCGCCTCTTACAACACCCGCGGGAAGAGTTGGGGTGGTGCAAATTCTAAGCCGGCACCACACGAAATGACTATGACTAATATATATGTAAATGAATTATCTGTTTTCGTTATACTGATCTATACGCTGGTCTACCATGAAGGAATTATAGCTTCTACTTCCGTCGTTGACATTTGCGAATTTGTTTGCAGTGCGTATATTTAAAAATGATGATGCACAGTTGCATCATCATCAATTTTGTTACTCCGATATAATCTCAAAATACACCAGATGCTGTATCAAGTCAACCAAGCAAGGTTGTTAAAGTATTGGACCATAATATTCACCAGCCAACCCAGACATGACTTAAGCGGGAAAGTTTGTTTTTATTTTTTATAGCTGACAGAATCTCTTAAAAGCAATAACGTTTTTGGTGTGGATTTATTAAGGCCAATTCAAACCAGTTTCATTATGCATTGGACATAATAATCAGTAGTACCAAAGAGATTTCTAGAGCGAGGTATAAAGGTATGCGTGCAATATCCATGTTATATTATTGACTTTTTGCACAGTCTGAAAAGGGTTTTCTGAAAAAAGTATCCGAAAGTGAGAGAACTAGGTTCTCGTATGTAAATTTTATATCATACATAATTGACAAATAAATAATCTTGACCTCCTTCAGCTACAATAAACAATATCTTTCGCATCATGAGCTCAATTCTACTCAATTCTCCCCGGATGGATGGTTAGCATGCATGCAGAAACACGAAACGCACCTTGAGGCCGCTTGCTGGAGAGATTTGAGTCTTAAATTCATAATCATTATCTCAGCCTATTGGCTGCTGAGTCTAGGCATCTGTACTCGCCAGCTCAATCGGTCCTGTACGAGCCTCATCTGCAGTCTTCTGGCTATTCCGGCGATATCATCAAACCACCAGCTAGGTGGTATGGCAAGGCTACCTCTGTCCTACTGTTTACCACTCTGGGACGGTCTTGATCCTTCGATTATATTTCTCATTTTATATTTTCTTATATTTCTGTACCTCTCACGCCTTTCTGGTACCTTTTCACGCTTAAACGTCTGTTCAGATCTTAATTAAGTTTCGCAGGGAGATAGATTGTATCCAAGAGAAGGACGTATGCGGTGCTTAGTCAAGAAACGTGCTAAGATGAGATCTATCTTTACTTTTTGTATAGCGCTTCCTTCTTTTATGTTCGAAGATCTCGCTCAACTTAAGCACCAGCTATGTTGAAACATTCTTACCATAACAGCTAACTTCCTGAAACAACCTTATCACTTCGCCTACCACATGGCAATGTGACGTCGTCGTGGCCTTACACGCTGTGCGCGCATGACTCATTGATAGATCACTGTTGCCCTATCCTGTGACTGTGATCACCATTAAAAGTTTTTCAGATTGGGTATTGTAGGCCTTTTTACGCCATTGCCAGAGTGCGCGTCTCTATTTGACTTGGGTCCTTGGTAATTGGTAAATTAATGCCATGAATCTGTGATTTTCATATTTCTATATCCAGCAGCAGCCCTGGAATACATAGTATTATAGGAGGTACGGAATCTGTAAAAGTACTCACTTCTATGGCTCAGTGATCCGATTTGTGTATTGTTTGGATTGGAGGCCTAATCCAATCCAAGTTTGTTGTTTCTGTGCAGCTGAATTTAGACCATCTCAAGTTGAGCTTGAGATGGTCTAAATTCTAGGACAATTATCTTTGTCTAAATGCTATAGAAAAATGGCTAGTTAATTGAAGAAACCCAGAAATATTATAAACCACCTTCCCTAAAATATGAACAGACAACATAAATCACACCACCTCGCCTCGCTCATCTTTTTGTGGCGATGGTTAATGGACACTTACTTACTCATTAGTATTTGAGTAAAAGCGTTACAAATTCTTTCTTGATTATTGTTACTGGATTTGTTCCTCCGTGTTGACCATGTCGGTCAAACGGAGGAACAAATCCAGCTAGCCATCATTTCAATTCCAATTGAAATGATGGCTAGCTGGATTTGTTCAATTAAACAAAAACGTACTAAACCATAATGACCATCATGGACTCATGATGGTCATTATGGTTTAGTACGTTTTTCAACGTACGGTTCGTACGGTTTTGACAGACCATGGCAGACTTGCCATGGTCTGTCTGTATCAGTACACAGTAGTCAATACGATCAAGGTCGAAATACTCCAATACATTTTCTTTGTCTTGACCGTAATATCAACGAATTCACCAGCACTTCGCATGTGTATTTAAATGTAAACAATCATGTACCTAACCCACCTATCTACATATAGATGACTCACTTGCCTTGAATGACTCGTTCGTACTACGAACTTTATGTCATTGCGAAACAGTTCATTATTGATTAACACGCGACTATAGTCATGCTGTTTTTATTATTGATAGGCGTTGTATATTTATTTTGGTGTAACAGCTGTTATATGTAGATACTGGATATTTCCACTCATTACATTAAGCACGTGTACTTATTTCTAATCGCTGGCCGTAGCAGGTCCTATGCCCCTTGGGCAACAATAACAGCAGCGAAATCCAACCTTCATAGGCATAGATCTAAGTAAAATCTGTAGATATGGTACGTTCTCCTAGCGCTTACTCAACAACTGGCCTGTGTTACAACTACACGCAAACACTCGCTCATATTTATTTCATATTTATTCTCTTGTGCAATAATTATTGCACGTAAGTATAATTATAATTATAAGAAACGAATACGAGGCATTGCTGTAGTCTTTTAGTCAATAAATAAATTACACTAAAGTACGGCGTAGCAAGCACGCGTAACACGAACGCCGCCGGTCCGACTATGACTGAGGTGGGTGGACCTAATTACACCTAATTTGAGCCTTCCACTTTCGAGAAGCTAGGTCCTCATCTCCTCTTTTTTACTTAGATCGATGTTCTTAGGATAACTTTAGTTTCTATTCTTGCATTAAGTAACAACAAGTACAATGGTATCTTGATCCAAGAGTGTGATCATGTTTGTTTTGCTCCACTTAGAGCCGAAATCACGGCAACACTTGGTATCCATACTTACTTACTAATATTTATAAATTCGAAAGTAACTCTGTCTATCTGTCTGTCTGTTACCTTTTCACGCCTAAACGGCTGAACGGATCTCGATGAAATTTGGCAGGGAGGTAAATGTTATCCCGGGAACGGACATGGCTACTTAAAAAGCGCGTGCAAAGCCGGGGCAGCAGCTAGTAAATAAATATAAATAAACATGTTTTTGAGTGAAGACCCCTTAAACTCGGCAAGTGTCCGACGGCCAGTTGGGATGACGATCTATAAAAGACTGCAAGCAGATGCTGGATGTAGCAAGCTGATGACAGACTGCTTATAAAGGGAGGTCTCCTTATCACACACACGCCCTCTGCTGCACGTGCCTACCCTAACAAGGGGTGTTTTGCAATCACAACGCTTGGACGGCGGATTGGTGATCGCGGTTGAGCTGTTAAAATACACAGAAGAAAGTTTCTTAATTCTTTGTTGCACTAAAAAAAAAACAAATACACTCATCACAGGCACAATTAACCACCCAAAGTGATTTTCATGTTTTTGGCGTAAAAAAAAAATATTGTGGCATTACTTTTGCATGTTCTATTATTACGTAGATATTTTGAAATAAAATAAACGATGATATTGTTCTTAATTAAAAAAAACTTAAAAAACTCTTTTACCTGTAATTACAGTTAATTAGCAAATCAATTAATGAAGTCTAATAGTGCGTTTTTCCACCTCTAGCCCTTAGTATAACTCCCAACAAACGGTTTGGCACGCTGTCGATGACATCTTTAGTCGATCCTGTTTCTTATACTGATAAGTGAATTTACATGATGTTTTCTTTTTCCAGGACCGAGTTCTCAACATCACCAGTCAGATAATGGATCAGATGCTCGGCGACGAGCGGGTGGCGCGTGGCTTCCGCGTCAAGTTCCCTGAGGATGTCCTGCAGGATAACCTGGCTGGGCAGCTCTGGTTCGGTGCTGAGGTTTGTACCTTCCCTCATCAGCACATAATGTCCACTATTGAACATGCCTCCCGGCCCCCAGGGGGGTTTTGCTATAATCATCACATTTGATAGGCGGATTGATCGCTGTGGAGGTGTTCGAAATACTCAGTAGGAATCTGCTGCCCTTCCTCTGCCTCTGACAGGTTCCCTTTGTCTGCTCTCACGACATCCACGGACTAAGTTGAAGGGGCCGATTCTTACGCCGCAGCATCATCGGCCTATACCATACCCGACATACTTCCTTTATGAGCTCCATAGCGCTCTGTCTTCAGCTTGCCGCATCTACAATCTGTCACGTGTCATCCAAGCCGTCATCCAATGCCACTTCAGCATACTTATTTCTGTAGCATATAGATCGGGATAAATTTAGTTGAATGTCAGTAAAATATTTTCAGGATCATAGCAATAGTTCCGGAAATTACCCGATTTAACATACGTCCTTTTTATCCGCGACGGAACGGAGACGGTATATGCGTTTAGGGTGTGATGTTGTTTGTTTGCTTGTTGCACTTTGTTACTAGAACAAAGTGCTTATGATGCTGGTTAGTATAGTACCAGCGTACTTACAGAATGGGATTGAGAATAACGTAATCTCTCATGCTGTCCTGCTCAGAGCCGATCGACCGATGAGATCAGATTCGTAAATCTGATCTGAGCGGGACAGCATGAGACGACGACGCTTGATGACGCCATTATCGATCCCATTTTTAAGGACGCAGGTTATATAATCAATCACAGTTCGTTATGCTACAAATATATAATTCATATTCAATTTATCGCCTTCCAGTGCCTATCAGCCGGCTCCTCCATCATGAACCGCGAAGAGGAATCCGCTGCAATGCGTCCGCTCGCCAAAGCTCTGACCAGAAGCTTGGAGACCGTAAGATTTCTGCTTCGAGAGCGCTGCCTCAGACCCCGAGGCTTGGCGCTGTGTCAGCAGATTGTGGCAGATGATATGCTGCAGGAGAGCTTAAAGATCTTTGACAGGTAGCCATTTAGCAGCATTTAAAAATCTGATTACTCTACTCATGACCATATACACTTTCAACCTTTTTGGTTATTTTTCAGGCTGTTCGCCGAATTCGAACTGTGTTACGTGAGCGCGATGGTGAACGTGAAGACCCCTCACGAATTCGAAGCGCAACAGCTGATCTGTGTTCTCTTCTCGGAAAGTCTTCGGAGGGCCCTCAAGCAGAACTTACTGACGCAGGAACAGGTAACGTGAACATTGTTTTTATGGTGATAAGGTCTAGATTGGAGTGTAGAATCAGGTTCATATACCACAACGGGTACTGAATGGTGCTGTTTGAAAATAAAAAAAATATAATAAAATTATAATTAAAATGGAGATCGATAATACAGTGCGCGAAATAAACGTGGAAATGAGTTGACAATTGGTGAAAGAACGGCAGATGATGTGAAGTGGACCTTGGCGCAAAAAACTAAACTTGAACATGCTGACCTAGACCTGGGTTGCAGACCAAAGCTAAGCTGGCATAACTTGCATAGCTTGCAGTTTGCACACAAGTATGAAAAACTAAGGTACCTAAGCTAATCACACTTGCAGCGTAGCAACAACCCGCAATAAAGATCTGCCGTCCCTTTCATAAAGATCGAAATAAAAAGGATGGCAACATTTTTAGTGCTGTCAAATTTAAGTTTTCGCGACATCTGAATTAGCACCAATAACTTAACCATACCCTGCAGAAATAGAATTAAAGATTTTTATTGTTTAAATTTATATACCTACCTATTAGAATGATTATCGATTTCAATGTTTTCAGTTGATTAACCACATTTTAATGTGTAAATTTATAATTTTATTGCACGTCCTTTTTGCCAAATTATTATTCTCTTTAGTTTTTTATATATTTTTTTTATTTTTATTTGCTTTAGGTGGCTTTCTTGTCACTGCGGCCATGATAGGCCTATTGTGATCGCCACTCGAGTGTTCAGCCCTGAAGCTGCGACGTTCATAGTTCGCCACTAACCCTTGCAGCTGCTAAGAACTGCAGGATTTTCTTCGGGGTGATGGCTCGTAGCTCGTCTGGGCTGTGCAGGTGCTTGCCCAGATGGATGCTACGTTTTTGCATCAGTGCTCCGCACTCTCCTAGCAGGTGGAGAGGCGTTTCCTCCGCCTCTTCGCAGAATCTGCAGGATTGTGTGTCGCTTAGACCCAGATTGAACATGTGCTTGTTAAGGCGACAGTGTCCAGTTAGGGCTCTTGTCATGATGCGAAGGTTGCTTCTGCTTAGCGCTAGGATTCGGTTGGTGAACCGTTTATCGAAGGCTTTATTAATGACTTAGAGTGACTCATGCCCAAGGAATTCTTCCAAAGCCTGGAAGCTTCCTCGAAGCAGGAATCCAAGAGGGTTCTGTTAGCCAGGCTTTTAGGTATGCCACAGAACGGCTCGGGGCCCAGCTGAGTCCCCTTGGCCCCGGAACGAGCAAGTTCGTCGGCACACTCATTGCCGTTGATTCCTGCGTGTCCCGGTACCCATCTTAGGACGACTCTGTTATTCAAGCCGAGCGCGTTTAGGCGCGACATACAGTCCTCGACTAATCTAGATGTAATGACCTTCGAGTCCAGTGCTAGGAGAGCCGCCTGGCTGTCAGAGTTGATAAAGATCGTTTGGTTGGAGTAGCGCTTTTCCAGATTTATACGGCTCATTCTAAGATGGCGAATACTTCTGCTTGGAAGATAGAGGCGTAATTACCTAGGTTTGTACTTTTGCCAAACCTAGGTCGCTCTCCATACACTCCACAGCCTACATCCAGTCCCATTTTGGAACCATCCGTGTACCAATTTAGGCACCCGTTCTTGCAGAGTACCTGGCTGTTTTGCCAGTCTTCTCTGCAAGGAAGTTCCACTGTGTAGTGTTTTTCAAACACATGTCGTGGGAGCCTGACATCAGTTGTCATGCCCAAAATTGGTGATTCCAGAGTAGAGTCTTGCAGATATCTCAGTTTCTGGGAGAGCCAGTTCCTACCGCCCTGAGTACAGGCCCTATACATGCTGGTCTTTGCCTCCTTATGTATGTACATATGGAGCGGAGGCAGACTCAGCAGTGCATTTAGTGCTAGTCCAGGGGAGGTGGACATGGCTCCCGTGGCCATAAGGCATGCAGTCCTTTGTAGGCTGTTTAGTTTGTTGATTGCGGTTGACTGAAGGGCCTTGTCGTACCATACCATGGAGGCGTAAGTGAGTATCGGCCTCACAATGGCAGTGTACAGCCACAAGGCAATCCTGGGGTTGACGCCCCAGTTATTGCCCATTAGCCTGCCGCTAGCTCCTAGAGCCATCTTAGCTTTTTTCAAGACGTTGTCTAGGTGAGTATTCCACGTCAATTTTTGGTCGATGGTAACGCCCAAATATTTCACTTCTGTGGAAAAGGTTATGATTTTACCGTTAAGTTTAGGCTTCACGAGCTTGTCTAGCCTTCGCTTATTTGTAAATGGTATAATCACAGTTTTGCCAGCGTTGACTGAGAGTTCACTGTAGCTACACCAGTCGCTGACAGCGTTGAGAGCTCTCTGCATGATGCTAGAAATAGTGGACTGGCAAAATCCTCGCACGATGATCACAAGGTCGACCGCATAGCCTTGCGCATCTATATTCAGGTCTGCCAGTCCACACAGGAGCTGATCCACTGCTAAGGTCCATAATACGGGCGATAAAACTCCGCCTTGGGGGCAGCCCCTAGCAGTGGATATCTCGATTGTTGATCGTTGAAGGGTTAGTTTTGCGCCCCTGTTTGTGAGCATATCCTTAACCCATCTGATGGTGGACGGGTCGACATTCTTATATATCAGCCCGTTCACCAGCAGAGAGGTAGGCGAGTTATCAAAAGCCCCTTCAATGTCAAGGAAAGCACATAGTGCGATTTCCTTGTCCTCCAAAGCCTTTTCCACTCTGTCAATGAGGCTACTCAGCGCCGTCTCTGTGGATTTGCCCTTGCAATAGGCGTGTTGGCTGTGGTGGATAGGAGACGCAGCTAGCGCCACGTCTCTGATGTGTCTGTCTACTACCTTCTCCATGGTCTTCAGAAGGAAAGACGAAAGGCTTATTGGTCTGAAGGACTTAGGCTGGCTGTAGTCCTTCTTTCCAGCCTTGGGTATAAAGACGACTTTGACATTTGTCCAGGCGAGGCTCGCCCTAAAGATTTTTACCAGATATGGAGTGAGGACGTCGATTCCCCGCTGTAGGAAGACAGGGAGTATTTCGTCCTCACCGCATGCTTTGTTAGTCTTGAGAGGGTTGACGGCCCACCTTACCTGGTTCGGTCTGATAATCCTAGCCGCCCTGTTCCAGTCCTCATTCCGAGGCTTATAAGGATTTTCAGGCGCAGGTCGGAGCGAACTTTTATCCTGCGAACCAGGGAAGTGGGTCGAAGCCAGCAACTCTAGGGTTTCCTTTTCATTGGTTGTGAACGTACCGTCTCCTTTTTTAAGGAGGCCTATTTGATTAGTTCTGGCTTTAGAGAACAGCTTGTGAAGTCTTGCACTTTGAGGCAGACTCTTAATTTCCTCGCAGAGCTTCCTCCAGGATGCCCTCTTGGCCTTCCTAATCCCTATGTTGTATTCCGTTAAGGCTTTGTGGTAGGCCTCCCATTCACGAGTCCTTTTAGCCTTATTGGAAAGTTTCCTGGTTTTGCTCCTTAGCTTACCTAGCGTGGAGTTCCACCATGTGACTTGTCGCTGTGTGGTCTTGGACTTTAGCGGGCAGCTTTCCTCATAGGCCGTCCGTGCAGATGCCTTTTGAAAGGACAGCTACTGCTATCTCAAGACTGTCGCGGGATTTAATACTTTTGGGGCAGTCTTCGAGCATTAGCCTTAGTTTGTCATTAAAGACATCCCAGTCAGTTGCCCTAGGGTCCCTATAAGTTATGATTTGAGAGTCCAGAGAGGCCTTTATCTCAAAGCTGATGTGTTTGTGGTCGGACATGGAGTTTTCGTTGCTAACATGCCAGTCATTAATGTGCCTGGCGAGGTTGTTAGTAGCGAACGTTATGTCCAGAACCTCTTCTCTAACCCGAGTAACAAAAGTCGGTACGCGTCCTATGTTAAGAGTGGTTAGATTGTTAGCTAAAAGAAAGTCAAAAAGTAACTCACCTCTAGCGTTGACGTCCGTGCTCCCCCAAGCTGTGTGGTGAGCGTTGGCATCGCATCCAACGAGAAGTTCGGCGTTGTTCTGGGCGGCGAAGTCGACCACCTTCGCCAGGTCACTCGTTGGGTTGTCTCTCTCTCCGGGTAAGTAGGCAGAGCACATAATTACCCTCGCCCCACTCCATCCTTTGAGATCTACAAAAGCGGCAACCAGGTCGTCATTACATACCTCTGTGATAGGCAAAAAATTAACATAGTTATTGAAAATTATGCATGCTCTGGGCCTTGTGCCATTAACATTAACTAAAATCTTACCGGCAGCGTCGAGTCCCAGAACCTCAGTTTTGGCTACCCAAGGCTCTTGGATCAAGGCGAGGCTAGCTTGTCCTTCAGACAGGCAGCACTCCATTACCGCGGAAGCTGCCGCGGCATGGTGGAAGTTAGCCTGGAGGATCCTCGCCTTCCCTGCCTGGGTAGCCATTACAGGTTTCCCCGCTGGTATCGAGGCTTGGACCTAACTAGCTTCGGGCGCGCTCCGCGTCCTCGGCTAGGTTCGGTCGGCCTGTCACCCCCTGCTCCACCCCGGGAACCCCTACCGCCCCGATCCGATGGCCCGGACCTGCCCTGGGGCGCTACATTGGAGCGCCTTGCCGCGACGGGTCGCGGCCCTGGTGCTCCTGTGCTTCGCCCCGAGGCGCCCGTTCCACTGGATGTGGACGGCTGCGGACCACTTCCGCCCTGCCTCGGTGGACCGAACTTACCCAGGGGCGGTACATTGGAGGGCCTTGCCACGACAGGTCGCGGCCTTGGTCCTCCTGTGCTTCGCCCCGAGGAGCCCTTTCCACCGGAACCGGACGGCTGTGGGCCTGAGACAGCCACTGACTCTGGCTTAGTCTCAGAGCTGCCTTTGACCTTGAAGGCTATCTTTTTGAAGCCCAAGGCAGCCTGAAAGCCAGTGGCTCTAAGGGCCTCCACAGACAGATCATCCAAGGAGAAGGTTACCACAAACCCATTCCCCTCAGATCTGCTGTGCAGAACCTTCCAAAGGTCAGTGCGAAGTCCCTCATTCTGTGTCCTCAGTAGCTGAACGGCCTCGTCTACCGACGCCGTTTCGATACTGGGCACAAAAGTGACCGCAACCACAGGCTTGGGCAACTCGCTCTCAGGAATGACCGAGAGTTCTGCCCCAACCATGGCTTGATCCTAGGGACCTCGCTTTCGAGCCAGACTTGGCTCTCCTGGTTCTCACACGTGACCAGTATCCACCCAGGTTTATGTGTAAAACTAGCAAACCTAGGCCCCTTTCCGCTGCTAGTAATTTGCAGTATTGCCAGGGTCAGGGAACGATGGACCTGCTTCATCTGGTCGTCGCTCATGGAGGCGATGTTGCGAATGCCTACTCGCTTCGCCTCCGCGACCTGCTTGAAGCTAGGTCTGGCCTCTGACTCCTGGAACAGCTTGGGGGCCTTTTTAATCTGCTCCTTGGGCGATTCCTCCTCCGATCTTTGTCTTTTGGACGTTTTTGGATCGGGGGGAGCGTTCAGCTGTGGGATTTGGCTCCAAGGCTTTACCGCCAGTGCTCGTGCTTCTTCGAAGCATACATTGGCAGCCATCAGCCTTCGGAGCCGCTTCCGGGCAGCACCGCTCAGTTTACCAGTGCTTTTGCTTGGAGACGTAACCGTGGCAGGGGCCGCAGCTTCGGAGCCGCCGACCTCTGTTGGGTCATCTGCCAGGCAAGGCACTGTAAGCATAGGCTCCGGAGTAGGGCCTCCTCCATCCTATTGCAGGTTTCTCCCGAGACGGGAGAAGATGGTTCTCCAGAAGGAGAAGAAGATTTGGTTGGTATATTGTCAATATCCATACAAATCCCACGAGAAGCTAGGGAAATAAAACTACCCGCCAGCAGAGCCCCGCATGCCCACGGGTGGGCTGACTACTACTCCGATTCGCCCTGATTTCGGAGAGACACCGTTCGCAACTGAACAACCATCAGCCATTCATCCCTCGGCACGGTACGTTTGACACCTTAGATTAGTTTGTCGGATTATTGGCCGCCGCTAACCATATCCCCGAATAGAAAAATTGTTAGCGGTGGGAACCAAGGTGCACCGGCCCGCCACCTACTACCGTTACCCAGGGACGAATCCCCAAGCACAGGTAGCAGTACGGGCACACGAGGAGGTTATTCAACCACGACACCTCAAATTCATTCTCTTTAGTTACTAGCAAACTATGTGTTACAATATTTGCTAGAGTACCGCTCTCTCAGTATTCATAAAAATCCACCTGTAACTCAGTCTCCCGCGAAACAGGCCTAATCTAGTGCGGGTACTATTGGTAACAATGTTCTCATTTAAAACCGCATATCTGTAATAATTAGCTATCTCATATCTGTAACATTAACGCCCGTATTCAAAGTCAAAGTCAAAGTCAAAAACTCTTTATTTCCATAAATACAATAAATGTACACTTAGAAAAGGCCAAATTCTTAATACGAGTAATTAAACACTGGCACGGAAATAAAGTGATATTTTTGATTTCAGTCGCTTCGGTATGTAGACTAAAGTAAAGAAGCGACGAAGAAACCTTTAGCCTATTAGTTGTTATTTTTCGAGTTGGAGCAAATCCCGTCCTAAACTTTTTTATCCTCTAGATAATCTGATATTTCATAGTAGGCACAAGAAGGTTTTGACAATTTGTTTGAATTTATTTACTGATAATTTTTGCAACTCACTAGGACCGATGAGATCGATATTAGCTTGCTCAGTCATAGATCTATGCTTGAGTGACGTTCATTGCATAGCAAAGCGTTATTCAAGCATAGGTTGATGACTGAGCAAGCTTTCATAATACGGACCTAAGTCTTCTGTAAATAGATTATTTTGTATTTCGGTCTAGCTGTAGGTCTGTTTGTTACCTTTTCACGCCTAAACAGCTGAACGGATCTCAATGAAATTTGGCAGGGAGGTAATTAATATCCCAGAAACGGACATAGGCTACTTTCTATACCGGAAAAAGCGTGCGAAACCGCGAGCAGCAGCCAGTATATTATGGTTTTAATTACAACGTAACATAAACGCTTACGCAGTCTCGGTTTAAATAAGTAGTGGAAATTGCACCTTATCTCATTAAAATAAAGTTCAACTCCACAGGTGGACTCTTACGATCCGGCGTTGATGTTCGCAGTGCCCCGTCTTGCTATCGTCAGTGGACTCCTAATATACTCGAGTGGACCGCTCAGTATAGATAAACCGCCAGGTAAATGAAAAGGGAAAGTGAACCTTGTGTTACTTGCAATTAGATTGATAATTGATAGACTTGGGTTTTGAAAATATGCTGTGATCAAAGCGCTGAATGAAATCCAGAATCTATTGATCAATGAATTTAATTGAAATTTGTTTGTTTTAAATCAAAAACCATGACGCTTCCGACTGGCATTGATATGGATCAGTTGAGCTACCTGTAGATTGTTTGCAACAGTCTGCAGTTAGCTCAATTGTTTCAATTGTAAATACTAGTTCTAATTTGTTTCTATTATTTGATTATAATTTTCTTTGTTGGAGATTAAAAAATAATTATTTAAAAATATTAGTAACTTCCAAAACCTCAATTATAATGCAATTATTATGGTTTTTATTTTATGTGATTTTAGATGAATAAAATAAAATTATTGTTAATTTTTGGGCATATTTTGCACTACTGGTCGATTTGAGCTCTTTCCTACAATGCATAAAGCTGAATTTTTTTTTGATTGGACGCTAGATAGAGAAATTGTATTTTTGTATTTACAATCATTGTGTCTTGAGAATGGTTTGTGTATATGTTTCAACATTAGAAACAACATACAACATAGAAACTACATTCGGTAAATAATACAATTTTGCTGTTAGCAGCAATCACAACAACACAAACAAAGTGTCACCCACCTTGCAAGTCACGCCATTTAAGAACGTAGGTGCAGGTACACAATAACTTATCTATTGTTATACTACGTGCGCGTCTTGTTTACGTGCTGATGCTAATAATTCAACTGCAGGAATTTAGTAACATGAAAACTCCATATAGTCTATGTCCGTCCCGGGATACCATTTACCTCCCTGCCAAATTTCATTGAGATCCGTTCAGGCCGTTTTGGCGTGAAAAGGTAACAGACTTACTTTCAAATTTATACTAGTATGGACATTAATCACAATATCCTGATTTGGTATTCCTGGTGGGTGTTTCGTGGGATATTATGATGATAAACAAAACTTGATATTCGCAAGATGTTGTTTATTTGCGTTTCTCATTCGACTGGCAAATAGGCGGTCGTGTACTATTTGGTCGTTTGACATAAGGGTTAACAAACAGACAAACCAGACCAGTCTCATAAACTTGCTCGGCTAACTCCCAATCATGCCGTGTGGTGCTTATTTGCAACACTCTAACTCTTCCCGCGTGTGTTGTAAGAGGCGACTAAGGGATATCCACCGGGGGGCGAGCAGCAGCTACCCCTGCCTAAATTGTGTTTTGCAGATAATTATCGACAGTCAATGAATAAATAACATTGTTTTTTTCACAGAGGCTATGTCCGACATGTTCCGTCCATTCCGAACGCTCCTGCACAAGATTCGCTCGCTCCTGTGGACTCTGGACCGGCGCGAGCTTACCGCACTGGAGCGTTTACTGGCTACCAACGGGGATGTCGCTAGCTTCGCCTCCCTAGAACTACCCTCAGGTAACATTACACAGAGGAAATGTCCGACATTCACAAGATCCGCTCGCTCCTGTGGACTCTGGACCGGCGGCGCGAGCTCACCGCACTGGAGCGTTTACTGGATGCCAACGGAGATGTCGCTAGATTCGCCTCTCTAGAACTACCCTCAGGTAACATTACACCGAGGAAATGTCCGACATTCACAAGATCCGCTCGCTCCTGTGGACTCTGGACCGGCGGCGCGAGCTCCCCGGCTATCTGACAATCTAAGTTACAATCACATCCTGTTAAAACAGCGCGAATGCAGAAAAGTGTTGCTCCTAAAATTTATAACAACTTAGCAAAACTGTATAGAAACCCATACAGTTATCTAACCTTTAAACAGAAATTAAAAATATGATTAATCTCATAATGTTATAATAAATCTTAGTTAGTTTTTAATGTTACATGACATCTCTACTTATTTTACATACCGTAACCATATATAATAGATTCAGGCGTTACTTTGCGGAAATCCATTGTAAATATAAGGACGAAAGATATACCAAAAAACATAAGGTATGTCTCGTGGAGAGACGAAACTAGTAGACGACTTGCTTTGATAGATGTTCTTTAATTTTGTGGTTGGTGTGGTCTTCTACACGGACTACTTTTTGTTAGATCTTATTGGAGAAGGTTTTTTTCGCGGAATTGTTACTAAATATCTTTCGTCCTTATATTTATAACGTAACCAGTCAAGCATGTGGTTTCTTATGTATTATTTGTTACCTAATTGTACACATGTTCATTGGCATATAAATATCTTTTCCCTTAACATTAAGATTAGACAGAGGAATGCTCGCACCTACCTGTTGAAGTCCAAGCATAAAAAAGTATTTTCACATGTTTTTGTATGTAAGTAATATAACTTTTGTCTTTTTGCTGTCGAATAACACATGCCACGTTTCTGATTCCTACTTGACAAAATCGGATGATTTTCCTAGGTCTCTGGTAATTGACCTGAGATTTCCTTTAAAATTAAATGAACTAATAACCATGTTTCTCTTCCAGCATCCGAAATAATAGACGACCCGTCATGCCCGTATCCCGACATTGGAGAGTTCGTGTCTCGGTTCTACGCGGACCACGCCAATGTTAGAGATCTGTACACGCAACCGAGGTGAGCATGTTATTGGAAATTCTATCACCCATAATTAAAGTTAGCCATTGAGCAACGAAAGGCTAAAATATCCAGCTTTATACTAATATTATAAAGGTGAAAGTGTGTTTTGAGATGTTTCGGCGAAAACATCTCCCATCTGATTGGGGTGAAATTTGGCACTCATGAAGTACTGGACCTCGAATAAAATAAAGACAACTTTTTTGTCGCTCGTAGACGTGTTTATATTGCTGTGTGGTGCCGGCTTAGAATTTGCACCACCACAACTCTTCCCGCGGGTGTCGTAAGGGGCGACTACAGGATATCTACCGGGGACGGGCAGCAGCATCCCCTGCAGAACAATTCTACCACCGAACTGCGATCCCAACCCGTATGTTCAGCGTGGGGATTAAGGGCATTACCCCCAAAGTGGGTTTATAAGAGGGGATTTGCGTGCATCTTCAGTGGAAGCGAGATTAGGACCTGATTTTTGACAAGATATTTCCTATGAAGGCTTTCATAGGAAATATCTTGCTCATAGTGTTATTACGAATAGTAGTGACAAGCATTACCAGCCACAAAGGTTATCTTTGTTAGATAACACATCAAAATATCAACAAAATAAATAACAATTGACTTTGCATTCAACTCAATAATATTTGATAAACTTCATTGCCAAACTTATCTTTTATTTCACACGTCGTCACTATCTCATCAACAAACTAATCAAAACCTTAACGCAGTAAATCTAATTCACATATTCCTTTACAGCTCCAGCGAACCAACAATCACTGATGGCGATTACTTACCAGATAATATAGAAGTGATGACACCTATCCTAGACGGTCTCAGACGTCTCACAGAAGTAAGCGAAGATACGGAAACGGACACAGAGCCTACTACATTCCAAGGTAGAAGCAGAAAGACTAGCAGAACAGAAGAATCTAAGAGCGATTTATCCTCTCTAAGAAACCTATCCACCAACGGTCTTATGATGTTCGATCCGCTTGTTATAAACGCTATGACGGCTTCATCGTCCGATGCGAATAGACAATTCCCTGATCATGATCTAGTGACGTCGTTGAATGAACAAGTCACGGAAATCAATGATAGGCTGTCATCTATCGCGGGAAATGATGTAGATATCATTGATCCTATGCATTCGTTCTCCACTAGTGATGTGCCTACCTTAATAGCTACTGAAGATGATTCCTACGCTTTTGCTGGGCCTAGAAACGATCAGATCACTTGTATGCCGTCTACCAGTCATGGGTATCTCATCCCTAATGCGATAAGCCACGAACCTACAGTACTTTCCTCATTATCTCACAATAACTCAACCATTTTCAACCCTGAAGACGAATCGGATAACGCTATGACCAATTCAGGCATGATAATGCCCGATCACCCTATAGATACGGATATAACTACGAACATTAATCTTTCCATAGCGAACGCGAATCTTAGCTCACTCCTACTAACAAACGAAGAGTACAGAGAGAATTTCGAAACCAATGATGATACTGACGATACGAGTTTCCATTCAGCGAAAATGACTATGGAAGCACCTGAGGTTGACGATAAAGTTAAGTTCATGCTAGGTTACGAAAGCGACCACGATTCGCCAGCGGATTCCGGTGTAAGCACGGAAAACACCAGCTTGGACCGATCACCGGAAATTGAGAAGGAGAATTTCGTTGAAAACAAGGTACAAACTTCAGAGGATAGAGAGATCTCGCAACCAGAAAACACGATTCAGGAAACGCTTAGATTGGAACCAAGCTCGTCACTAGTAAGCATAAGCTCCGATGAAGAAAACCCGCTCAGTCCCAAATCTAATGTTGAAGAGAAGTTAAACAGAAAACTTAAAGAAGAAGCGAGAAAGGTTCTAAACGACTGGGGCATGCCAATGCCTGAAAATGAAGAATTCAGAAGCATAGACGATGTAATAGCAGTATTAAGAAAACAAAGACGAGAAAAGAAAATCTCTGATCAGGAAAAAACAGCGCCTAAAGAAAGCACTTCGCAATCACAGAGCAGTTCTAGAAGAAAGGATCCGAGAAGAAAATCTACGTCGAAGAATAAGAGGAAAAAGAGTAAGATGTTTATGGTGATACTGGAGAGTCAGAATACGCAGAATCAGAACTCTGTTCGGTTGGATTTGGACCATTTTGTCGATGAAGGGTGAGTTTAATTTTAAAAAAAATATTTTGTCATTATATTCTCAACATACTTAAATTATTCATGAAGTGTTTTACAAAGAAACTATTCAAAATGTAGGCTGAAGAAATTGACAGCCACGTAAAATGTAGGCTGAACAAACTGACATGCACGTAAAATGTAGGCTGAACAAACTGACGTGCACGTAAAATGTAGGCTGAACAAGTTGACATGCACGTAAAATGTAGGCTGAACAAGTTGACGTGCACGTAAAATGTAGGCTGAACAAGTTGACGTGCACGTAAAATGTAGTTTGAAAAAGTTGACATGCACGTAAAATGTAGGCTAAACAAGTTGACATGCACGTAAAATGTAGGCTGAAAGTTGACATGCACGTAAAATGTAGGCTGAGTAAGTTGACGTGCACGGAAAATGTAGGCTGAACAAGTTGACGTGCACGTAAAATGTAGGCTAAATCGACCGCGACCGCGACTCTGCAACCGTAGGTGGGATGACGATCTGCGAAAGACTGCAGACAGATGCTGGATGCGGCAAGCTGAAGACAGGGCGCTATGGCGCTCATTAGGGCCTCCCCTAATGAGCGCCTTTGTCCAGCAGTGGACTAAGATAGGTTGATGATGATGATGATGAATGGCGCCATAGAGACGAGGCCTATACCTAGCAGCTCACGGGCTGAGTAGATTGGAGGAAGTGTACCTTACTTGTAAAAGCGCATTTTGTAAAAGGTTATAATATGGTAAGGTTATATGAATTCGCTTTCATACGAGCGGGACAGAGCATACGTTTTTGGAACGGCGTAAGCTCAAAAATCAAGTTTTTGCTTATTTACAAGAAAACTACACAAACTATGAAGAAACTGGTTCAAGGAACCAAATAATTAGTAATAACCTACGTATAAAAACATAAGTAATTTCAATAGACCGCAGGGTTCCTGAGATCTCGACCAAATTATGTGCGAAACAGTGCACTTTCATGATTTTACTTTATCGCTATGTTTTTTCTCAATCGTTTTTTCACATTCACCAAAGAAAATTTAGAATTTTATGTAATTCGTGTTTTTTACAACGGGGATCCCGTGAGTACTGAGATCTAGGCCTAGTTTGACAACCAAACGTACACGTAAACGTTACGTTCGCCTCTTAATTGAATTTTATTTTTTTCAGTAGTGCAGCGCTTGATATAACGGAGTGTGCTGACGATGAACAAATAGCGCTCGCATTACAAGCCCAAGAATTAGCCGCGAGGCAGCAAGCCAGAGGGAAGTTCAAGTGAGTATCTTTTGTGTGTTTAAATAAGCCGGTAATTACGGTTCCATAGAGATAGACACAGAAAATACTTTTAATGCACACTTAACACTAAGAAAAATGTACAAAACCAAAATTATAACATAAGGTGACAATAGGCGGTCTTATCGCTCAGGAGCGATCTCTGCCAGACAACCTGATATGGATAGGATCGTCGGATATACATGGGGTAAGATCTGTGGGCATATAATATATTACATATTTAAAAATAAATAATTATAATAATTATTATAATACAGCGATTCTATCCCCCTTACTTATAACATAATAGTCTGATAACTTAAAACAGTGTTATTTCTCACTCTGACTTCTTCTATTGACATAAGTCCGAGTGAGAAGTAAGCAACCGTTTTAAGTTAGCAGATTATTATAAGCAAGGGGGGTATGACTCCAGGAAGGCAATTCTCGCCAATATGTCACCCGATAAATTTGACAGTTCTTGCCATATTTATCGAGTGATATATTGGCGAGAATTGCCTTCCTGTCTCCCAAAACATATCGTCGATTAGCAAACCAAACAAAAAAGTTATCTCCATTGTATAATTTAACACCGTTTTGATGCTCTTTTGTTTGTGGACGGTTCTCCTTTTGTAAGGCGCCCTCCGTTCCATTTTTCCTCTGAGATTACTCGTTTGCGATATCATATCTATACACTAGCCAAACTAGATGTAGAATGTTTGTAAACAAACCACGACACAAATAACGAAATCTCACTTGCTTGGCGTAGAGCTAGATATAATTGTAAGCAATATTTATTGAAGTAAGGATCTCAAATCGACAAGTAATATAAATTGCGTTTAAAAAGACGCGATAACAGAGTGAATTTTAGGTTAAGTATGGGCGGATAGTTTACAAACATTCTACATCGATATTGGCTAGTGTTTAAACCGAAATTAGTTGGCTGGTCTACACATTTTGTTCCTGTACTCAATAAATGCCTGGGAAGTGACCCGGTGTACAATCCTTTAACCACGGCTACAATGCAAACGCCTGGCGTGGCCTGTAGCTTAGCGCTACGATACCAGTAACACGAAACGAGATAATATTTATCGGCCACACTGCACGCGTCGAACTTAGCTATAGGATGTTTTGAAAAATTAATATAAATATAATAATCATAATATAACGATTCATCAAAAATAACTCTCAGTCACATTAAGATGAAAGTTTGGATACGTGTTTGTTACCTCTTCACGTCAAAACAAATTTCAATTAAATTTATTTATTTAATTAGAACTGTCATACCACTTACACTAACAAATTAAAATTAATTAATACAATAAAAAGTAACAATAACATCTGGATTAAATAAATCAGTAACAACAAAAAGCTTAAAATAAAATTCAGTTTAAAATAATACCTCAATAAAATTTTTTTTAATAAAATGTAACAACAGAATTTCCAAATTCTTAAAGTAATAGCGTCTATTTCTTAATCAAAGTAATATTACTAGCTTTAAGAATTTTTTTATGAATTCGTAACACAGACATATCATCCGTCAATCTCACAAAATCTCATGCATTCACTAATAAAGTCCTTCCATTCATCTTCAAATAATTTCATGATATTTTGCATAGATGATATCTAAGTATGCATTCAAACATATGCTACTTTTATCCCACAAATCAGTTCCCAAGGGCATGGGGTCTCATTCCATAGAAAATTTTACGGTTCAAAAAATGACAATAGATGGCGTTAGGCACGTATCGTTTAGTGTGGTAAACTAACAAAACAGTATAGAATTTCATTATAAAACGTCTGCACTTTTTTAGGAAAACCGAGTACAATATACATAATTAAACTGTACTTATGCTTTTAAATTAAAACATTCATCACAACAAGTCTTGCGTCATCTAGTGAACTTGAACGATAACTGGTTGGCCCGAAAAATATCGTCCGAAGCACATTTTTTACTATGAGATGACGCATCTGTACTTAATACTATAAAATCTGTGCCATGGGATAGAAATAACATTTAAAACTTTCACGCGTTCTTTCTATGAACGCGTGCGAAGCCGCAGGCAGAAACTTGTCTTCAAATATAACACACAGTACAACTTTATTTTCTATTTCTGCTTCAGATCAAGCGAAGACCTAATACACCGCCTATTCGTCTGCATCGCGGGCGTAGCAGACCAACTACAGACCAACTTCGCTGCCGATCTCAGAAACATACTCAAAGCCGTCTTCCTAATGAACCAAACGCCTGATGAGCCAGACGAACCTATTGAGGAGAAAGAGAAATCGCCAACGATCGAGTATGAAGTTAGCGAGGATCAGATTATACAGAATGGTAAGCGATTTTAGTATTTATTTATTTTACAATCCTAATACAATGTGAGTGATCTTAAATTTCACTTAAAGGCTAGGTATTAGGAGCCCTGTTAGGACGCCATGCATCTTTAGAGGTAGCTAAGATTATTTCCTAATTAAATAGGTATCACAACTTAAAGTTAACTTAATTTCTATATGTATTGCACAGAGCTAATTATCTAAAATCGAGGCTGAATTAAGTTAAGTTTATGTTAATTTAATGTATCATTCATGTAGTATGGGTTGTGGGTTTTAGTCTAGGCGGTCGCGGTGTAAGATCCGACCCCTGCAACTCAGCCCGTGGATGTCGTAAGAGTCGGGGAATCTACCAGAGGAAGCGCAGCAGCTTTCTTCTTTGTATTTTTAACACCTCAACTGCGATCACGAATGCGCCTGCCAAGCGTGGTGATTATGGTAAATGACCCCTCCGTTTGGAGGAGGCACATTCACCAGTTGATGTAAATGTGATAAGCGATTTTGTACTTTATTTGTAGACCAATTGACCTAAAGTTCAGCTTAACATCTGGTGTGTCAAACAAACCCATACAAAATATCTGGCGTGCGTAACCGAGCGAAATTTATTGTTATCGCTCGCGGCAGCGAATACCGCCTTGTTCGCATCGTCACTTTCTATCACGTGAGATTGTGGTCAAACTAACGTCTATTTATTTACTACTAGCTGCAGCCCGCGGCTTCGCACGCTTTTCCGGAATAAAAGGTCTATGTATAATATAAGGCCTATGTCCAGCCCCGGGATACCATCTACCTCGCTGCCAAATTTCACCGAGATCCGTTCAGCCGTTCTTGAGTTATAAATAGTGTAACTAACACGACTTTCTTTTATATATATAGATTTAAAAAAACGTTTTGAATAGACTTAGGGCAGATTAAAGGACGCAAAGTTCAAACAATAATGAAACAAGATTATTTAAAAATAATAAATAATGCTGGACAATTCACACAGCATCATCTAGCCCCAAGCTAATTGTTCATTCCAACGAAATAATACTAAAACCTTCACTTCACAGGAAGTTCATTCGACAGCGTCTACTCAGCTGAAGAGGTTTACGCGGACAGCAACTCAGATTCCAACCAATCAGAAGGCTCTAGACTGACCCGACGGAATACCGTCAACTCCACGACTATCAACGAAGAACCTTCACCTGTTGTTAGAACTGAAGTTAGAAGGAAATCTATTGATAATGTCGCGAATTTACAAGCTTCGGTGTCTACGGGAGATCTCACACTGGACAGGTTAGTTTGTACTGATTGATGTCCTAAAGATACTTTTATTTGGCCATCAACAGGTACCTACAGGTTTGACAAGAACTAATAAGTAGGTACATGTAGATACATTTATATACATAGGCACAAATACAAGCAGAGAGTAGGTAGGCAACTATATTTTTTACTATTCTGTGGTAGGTATGAGTACCTAAGCATCGACTGACTAAAAATTATGACATTACATACGGTGAACAAGCCACAATCATCGTATTTTATAAATGTTTATATGAAATAGTATGCATATTTATCATTCTCGACTCTCGAGTTCCGTAGAACACGTCAGTTCTAAACAGAAATATTTAAATTATGAATACGATTTAGCGGCGCGTTCGATGCGGACAAGTGTGCGAGGCCATGAGGAAATTCGATAACTGCGGCGAGTGCGGCTCTTGCGGCGAGGTCACCTTTAGCCGATTTTGACCGTTTGAATTTTAAACGGAGATTAGCCATGTGCGCTGGACGTATTATAGTGCACAAGTAAGCGCAATCATAGTTGCACTCTATTACATCACTCATAATTCGATAGGACGAACGAACCGACTGGGGAGAGGTCAGGCGCATGACCAACGGTTAAAGTTAAGCATCGTCTAGTCATTAGTCGTACTTTTCGAGTTGAATTATTTCCAAGTTTTCCCCCTCTAGACTAGAATATAGATAATCTGCCTCCTCACCTTATTTGAGACAACTGACCTTACTAAACTCGACTTTATTCCTCAGGGAAGAGCGTCGAGAATCCACCGTAGAACGCGCTCCGGAATGGGTGCCGGACATCGCAGCCCCAGCCTGTATGCGATGCGAGGCTCACTTCACGGCGTTCAGGCGGCGGCATCATTGTAGGAATTGTGGTAAGTACTTCACTACTATCTATTACTTTATATCGATTGGGGTTACGGAAGATCGTCGAGAATCAACGGGCGTAGACAGAATGGGTGCCGGACATCGCAGCATCTCGGCCTGTGTGCAATGCAAGGCTTACTTCACGTGTCGAGCGGCGGCGGTGGCATCATTGCAGGAATTGTGGTGATTACTTCACTACTGTTGGTTTGAAGGGTTGGGGACGAGCGTCGAGAATTGTAATGACGAGCCTTTATTATCATTAAACGGTTAAGCGAGTAATTATAATATGTTCCAAATTAACCCTGCTCGCTAAACTCTATACCTAGTCTGTTTTTCGTATACTTAAATTAACATAAAATTGCAAAGTTATAGGTTTTTCCCCTAGAGCTAGCTATTCAGCTAGCAATATCGATCGTATTGGCTGTGTTTCATATATTTCGCCGCTTAGCTTTGCAACATACATAGATTAAATCAATCTAATATGAAACATGGGATAAAGTATAGCAAACATAATAATTGTTGCACTACTCAATGTATGACTCTTTTTATTTTTACCTGTTAATTTGTATCAGTAAAGATAAAAATCATTTATTACAGCACAAACTGCTACAAATACCTACACTAGACTAACACAACACATTCATGATACTGGCCTAGTTCTTGGTGAGGAGGTAATCTTATTTCAAAGTAACTAGATATTTCGTGTATAATAGGAGTGATTCTGTACCAATTTATTGTTTATTTTGATTGTGTATTGAATCTAAGTTTTTTTTTTTTTTCAAAACTTGTATGTTCGAAATTATTGGCATGTATATTTTCTTGTACCAATAAATGAAACTGAATCAGATTTATTGGAATTATAGGGAAAAATATATTTGAGTGGTCACTCAAATATTAGGTCCTTACATATGAAATTGGCGTTTTTCGTACTGGCCACTTTAATCACAAATTTCTCCTCTTTGGTAAGGAATTCCAAATTCAAATTTGTACAGCTATAGACTCATGTATTTGTGCTTCGATGATCGTCATTCATTTGTTTTTTTTCTTCTGTTTTTTTCTGTTTGCGTCACTCATTTTACAAAATGGAAAACTTAAAATATCGCATTATTTACGAGTACGAGTTCCGCCGTGGCACTAGTGCTGCGGAAACAACTCGAAGGGTGAATGATGTGTATGGCGGTCGTGTTGCAAAAGAAAACACAGTTCGTTTTTGGTTCCAACGTTTTCGTTCTGGAAATTTTGACCTGCAGAACAAGCCCCGTGGACGGCCTGAGACTCAAGTTGATAATGAAGAGTTGAAGGCTATTGTGGAAGCGGATCCATCGCAAACCACGTCCGAGTTAGCTGCAGGCTGCGATGTTAGTGATAAAACTGTTTTAATTCACTTGAAGCAAATTGGGAAGATTAAAAAGCTTGAAAGGTGGGTACCTCACGAATTGACTGAAGCAAACCGGCAAACGCGCGTTGACTGCTGCGTTACATTACTAAACCGGCACAATAATGAAGGTATTTTAAACCGAATCATTACCTGTGATGAAAAATGGGTTCTTTACGATAATCGGAAGCGCTCAGCGCAATGGTTGGATCCTGGCCAGCCATCCAAATCCTGCCCCAAGCGAAAATTAACCCCAAAAAAGTTACTTGTAAGCGTTTGGTGGACTAGTGCCGGTATTGTTCATTACAGTTTTCTCAAATCTGGCCAGACTATTACGGCTGATGTCTATTGTCAGCAATTGCAAACCATGATGGAAAAGCTAGCGGCTAAACAACCTAGGCTGGTCAATCGCTCCACGCCACTGCTGCTTCACGACAACGCTAGACCACACACTGCGCAACAGACGGCTACTAAATTAGAAGAGCTTCAATTGGAAAGTCTAAGACATCCTCCGTACTCCCCGGACCTTGCTCCAACAGATTACCATTTTTTTCGAAATTTGGATAACTTCTTGCAAGGGAAAAAATTCAACTCCGATGGGGCAGTCCAAATCGCCTTCAAAGATTTTATTGATTCCCGTCCGACTGGTTTTTTTAGTAAAGGGATCAATGAACTACCTATAAGATGGCAAAAGTGCATAGAAAATAATGGTTCATACTTTGATTAATTAAATATATTATATTAAAAAATATTCGACTTTTTGTTCCTCCCATACAAAACGCCAATTTCATATGTAAGGACCTAATATATTTTTCCTGCAAGTCTATTTCGAAATCACCAATATTTTTTACCCGCAGATGGACAAAACCTACCTACGAGCTGTCGTAAAACAGGTTATTTATCGTATTAAGGGATGGTGGGATATCGAGTTTCTATCTGTAGTGTCGTAGATAATAAGAAGTGATGCAAATGCAATGTACATTCATGTATAAGACGAGTGTGAGCACCAACACAAACCTATTTTGGTTTAATGGTGCAACATTGATAAACACATATGTATACTTTCTAAATAAATAAATAAAAACATTAAAACTACCTATTTCTTTTCAGGCAAAGTGTTCTGCGCATCTTGCAGCTCAAACTCCTGCCCACTTCCCCGCTACGGTCAACTGAAGCCTGTGAGAGTTTGCGAAGGATGCTTCGCTTCTGTCGCGATCAACTGTCGCAGGCAAACTACGAGGTGAATAGGCCTCCAGTTGGATTAATGCCCCAAGTTTATGTTAAATACTGTTATCTCTGACCGCATGTTAGCTACTATCGTTGCGTTAGTTGCATAAGCTCACTTTTCCCATCGACTTTGAAAATCGAAGAAAAAACATCCGAAACGCGGATCGCACGTCGTTTTTCTTCGTGTTTTTTTGTACTCGTGGAGTCGAAGACCAATTCGACTTAATTTACCAGAAATTGTTCCTACTGCCTATGTCCAGCAGTGGACTAATATAGGTTGATGATAATGATGTTCCGGTACTAGCAAACAGATTTCATTTAAAATACTTTCGAGCTCTCCACCTGTTGTTCTTGAAACGGAGACTGGCAGAATTCTGTCCAACCAGACGAAGTCATTTACCAAGAAGTTGATAAGTATTTATTTCTTAAATATCTTAAAACGAAAGGTGCCGCAAAGATGACGCTTCCGAAGCAAATCGGTTGTGCAAGATCGTTGTTAAGTAAGTTAAAGTTGTGCGATCCGTCATCCTAAATATCGTATTTTGTTTTTCAAAGTAGGATTCGATCGACGTAAGCTACCGAGCTAAATCATGCCGCTACAACGTCCATTCTGTGGCTTTAGCTAACGATGTGGCGTAGCGACTTTCTTGTTACGTAAAAACTACCAATAGCTTAAGCGACAGTAGCCAATGTGCGGTCACCCTACGTTACAGTGCGACGAAAATAATGTATAAACCTTGGGACGTAACTTCAGTTTTTTGCCAAGTTATTATGATCGTGGTTGCATTGTAAAATCCAATAAACTCTGTAGATGATCACGCGCAGTTCGAATTTCAAAACTAAATATGGCGCCGATTCTGTTGTTTCAAAAATAAACTTATTTGACAGCAATGTTACCTTTCTGTACGATCGAATTTAGAAAGTTAGCGATATTTTAGTAGTGTCGAATTAGTTTAGTTTGATGTAACATGAAAATCCATGTCTGCTAAAATATAACAAAATATAAAATATAAAAAAAACTTAATCTTTAGACAGCAAATAACGACAGGGATATAAAAGTTTTTACTTCAAATAATTTCACTTCAAATCAAACCAATCTAAGTGCGTTGACGTCTTATCAGAAATATTGTATATTTGAAGATAAAAGATTTTAAAATTTATATTGTTTGTTACTGTACTCTCAGCGAGTAGTATAATTTAAAAGTAGGTTTATTCTATGTATAAGAAGTAATTGTTTATTCCTATATTTCTATCTATATTATGCTTAAGTTTAATTCTCAAGACTATTTACAAATTAAAATAACATAATTCTAACAAAACTTCTTTATAAGCTGATTTTTTTTTATACTACTCGCTGACAACATCACAACTGAAATGAGCGGTTAAAAACAGCCTAACTAGGGTCGCCACGGTCAAAAGTATGCTCAAAATCAACGAATGACATAAAAGCAATACTTTTGTAGAACAATACTTTGAAAATATCCATTTATGTTAGAAAAGCTGGTCTTACTTTTGACAGGGTAAATTGTATAAATATCAATTTGGTTGGTGCGACATCTAGCGGTGTTTTAACTGAATTGCTTCTTAGTCAGTTTCTGTATAAAAATTAGCAAACTGATGGTTTTCCCTAAATTCATAGCTAAAGGTGTCAATTGAGACGTTATTACGTATAACTAATTAGGCTAACTAAAAATTTTGCCGTCCCATTTTCATCAAACGAAATAAAATGGATGGCTACTTTTTAGTGATGTCAATTAGTGCTGAATAAAAACTGATATGAAAACCCCTGACTAGGAAAGTTTTAACCCTCGAATTATCTGTTTTAAAACCTAAATAATAATAGACATAATTTTATTTTTTTATTTTCACTGAAAATTTATAAATAGTGTTGTAACATATAAATTCGGGGTTGAATTATTTCCACATACATCGTGATATTTGTAATCTTATTCCAAAATTATTATTTTATTAACCTTACCGTAATCGTTAATTAGATGATAATAAAAATATGTATATTTTTCCATGTTGACTGAGAAAGGAAAAAAAAATGTTAGATACTAAGAAGTTTCTAGTTTTGTAAGTAGCTCTCTAATTATGACGCATATTATAATCATAATCTTAATCTTATAATCTTAATATTATAATATGCGTCATAATCTCTAATTATGACGCATATTATAATATAATCTTAATCTCGTAATATTTAAAAGCTGAAATTTATTAAAAATGTCCATTTGTAAGTTGTAAAATTTTCAACATAACTTGACCCGTTAAAGGAAAAACTATTCGAGTAAAAACCTATTCGTCTTTTGTCCAAATAGCGATTTTTTTTCCAATGAGTGAGCAATTCGTGATTTGTCTAAATCTGGAATTGTTATTTCTATTTGGAGACGCAGCGGGTAATATCTTGTAGTTAAATCATAATTGTTAATCAATCAATACTTTGTAACATAATGCTTTATTTCATATTTGGTTCGGTATGTTATGTTATTATAATCTAGAAATAGTGCTGTCGTGTTTTTAAAGATTTTATTATTGTTATTCAAAAGCGTTCATTTCTATATTCTTGTAACACTTTACCTACATCACTATTTCTAGTCTCATAAGGTGGATCGACTCCCAGACAAACAATTTTTTTCACAATCTATATAAAATAGCGTGTTAATGAAAAACTAAAAAGCGTTGCGAATTATGTAGTCTTAATGTCGCAAAATTTATAAAACTATACTTTCGATAGTTGTAACTAATTAACTAACAGTTCATTGAAACCTTTTCATAATCGTCACAAGAGTGCATTATTTGACGACCGATGTGGCGCGGCGGGCGAAGGTCCGCCTGCGACGCAGGAGGTTGCGGGTTCGATTCCAGCCTTAGAACAAATGTTTGTACGATCTGCAAATATTTGATCCGACTGTTCTGGGTATTTTCTATGTATAATAAAAAAAATATTTATCTATGTTATGTAATGTATTGTATAAAGTATATCAGTCATCTAGTACTCATAACAAAAGCTTTGCTTAGCTTGGGGCTAGATGATGCTGTGTGGATTGTCCAGCATTATTTATTTATTATTGACTTTAGGATCATAATAATTTTCAAAGGTAAATTGCGTAATCTAACGTGCACAGTTACACAGCGAGCGTTCGTGCAGTCAGTGCTGGGATATAAGGCGCTCGCAACGAGACAGATTTTAGCAAACGGCGTAACGTATCATGTTCGCTGCGAATGGTACATTATGCCCTGTAACACTGGTCAGTCCCAGGCTTCAGATATATTCGGTTTAGTTTGCAGCATCATATAGCCCCAGGCTAATTAGAGCTTGTGTTATGGGTACTAGATGACTGATATACTTAATACAATATATTACATAGATAGATATTTTTTATTATACATAGATATTAAATAGAACACCCGGCAAATGTTTGTACAGGAGAAGGTCCACCTTAATATTTTTTAAAGAATTTGAATGTATTTTAAACTTAAATATCATTATAATTTAAGGTTATCTAAAGCAGACAGCGCTAATGCTGTTTTTTTCTGTTAATAAAATGAAATGGGAGATACATTTTGTTTTATATTCATTGCAATCTACCTGGTGCATAGATAATTAGTCTAAAATTCTAAAGGCGTTATAAAGTGTAGTAAGGTATCTAGGTTTCAAATAGCTGATGGTCGATAGCAATAGTCTAGTAGAGATCGCTCTTGAGCGATAAGACCGCCAATTGTAATTTTTATTTTATTTGTTAATTGTTTCGTAAAGTGAAAGTGTAAAATATCTGTTTATAGAGGTAGACAAGATGTCAAGCCGGTTTAAAAAAAATTATATGTTTTGTCGATAGACCTTTCCACCGTGAAAGGGTAATTAGCGGGAAATAGTAGGCGGGACGGTCTCCTTTTAAATAATATATAACATTTCCACCAACAAAGAGTTTGCCTGTTGAGTTCAACAACAACGGAAAATGATAGTGATGAATGAGCGGAACGTCATTTCGACGCTTTCTGCTCAGTCCTTTCCAAAGTTAAAGTCAAAAACTATTTATTTCCATAAATACAATAAATGTAGGTACACTTATAAAAGGTCAAATTCTTAATAATTAAACACTGACACGGAAATAAAGTGATATTTTTTATTTCAGTCGCTTCGGTATGTAGACTAAAGTAAAGAAGCGACGAAGAAACCGCCTGTTAGTTAGTTGTTATTTTTCGAGTTGGAGCAAATCCCGTCCCAAGCTTTTTTATCGTCTAGATAATCTGATATTTTATAGTAGGCCTTTTTACACAAGAAGTTTTTGACAATTTGTTTGAATTTATTTACTGATAATTTTTGCAATTCACTAGGAGTTTTGTTGTAGAAGCGATTGCCCTTTAAAAGATACATTAATTTTGTGTAGTCTAGTTGTGGGCACAGCGAGTTTATGTTTATTTCTTGTATTCAAATTATGTACATCGTTATTTTTAGGGAAGCGATTGATATTTCAGTGTACAATAGGTTTTCATAAATATATTGACATGGTACTGTCATTATGTTTATTTATTTGAATTTATCACGCAGGGATTCTCTGGGACCCATACTATAGATAGCACGAACATCCCTCTTCTTCAACACAAATACCGTGTTAATATCTGCAGCGTTCCCCCCCCGGTAGTATATCATAAGACATAATACCGCGAGTAAACCCGAATTGCTTACAATGTAGCAGGTCGTTTCCATTGGAATGCCTGAGCAATTGATGTAAAATAAGTTTTTCAAAAACTTTGCTGAATGTAGGCAGTATTGATATTGGTCTAAAGTTAGTGGGGTCAGACCTACTACACGATTTAAACAATCCCACTGTTTATTTTACTACATTTCATTAGATCAGGAAATACGTTACAATCAATAGACTCATTAAATATAAAAGCTAGATCTGGTGCAATAGTATCAATCAATGGTTTAATAATTCTAACGGAAATTCCCCAGAGATCTGCAGTTTTCTTTATATTTAATAAGTTACCATCTTTTTTATTAACATGATTAAAATTAAATTTATTTTTGCATTTAGGTACATTTCCTATAAGTAATGACTGCGATTACTTGAGAAGAGTTTAGACACTTTGTAGTAGAGATTGGAATGTCAGTAAAAAAGAAGTGCTTGGGCTACTTCAACATCATTTTTGATTGAGCAATCATTCATCTTTAAATTGTAATCCGACTATCTGTTCGTGGGAATACAAGTATGCAGCTTACTCTTGCGAGTTGAACGGAGTCCTTAATGGGTCCGCTCCGCTCGCGGTGGAAACCGCTCTTAAAAGTTGCACAAAGTTCTATAAAATGGGCACAAATCGAAAATTCCACTGTGTGTTTGCTGAATGCTGTCAACCGCCACGTAAAAGCCTGCGCAGACGGGGGTCTGTAGACGGACGTACTACCTACCCCTACTTTTGACCGTCTACAAAAAGCAAAGAAAAATACTCTTAGCAACTAAGGTTCGTATCATTGTCACAGCTTGTCATCGATCTATGCTTGAGTAACGATTTTCTATGGAAGAGCGTTACTCAAGCATATATCGATGACTGAGCATACTTCCATAATACGTGCCTTAAAGTACCGCGTACTTTTAGTCCGTTGTGTGCGTTATGCAATCCAGATCTAAATGATATGATATATTATGTTATGTATGACGGACCAAATACCCCGTCTGCGCAGTCTTTACGAGTCAAATTCAAATTCAAAGTGCTTTATTTCCTTTAGACCTTACAAGACTCTTGGACACGTCACAAAGAGTGAAGAGTTAGGCTCGTATTAAGAAAGCTTACTCAGTCATCGATCTGTGCTTGAAATGAAATTCATTCATTTATTAAAAAATAACGACATTATTACAAACATATAACCTACTCGGTAATATGTTTGCGATCGATTTACCTACTTATTTATTATTTCTAACATATACCAGATTAGAGATAATAAATACACATAAATGTCAAATAATAAGTAATTATAGTTAGAGTCACAATAAATACCTTGAGTTGAGTATCGCTTATGCCATAGAAAAGCGTACTCAACCATAGATCGATGACTGATCAATGGCATCATGCCATAATACGGGCCTTATGAGCTACTGTGAGCAATACGAATAAAAGAGACGCGCATCTTACTTTTATCATGGGAGAAATTACCAAAGAGAATTAAACCTCTCCGTGAAATTACCATCTTGCTGTTAGTACCTCCATTATAACATTTTAATATAGATTCTATTCATACATCAATATGGGATCAATGCTGAATTCAGCATTCGTTGCTTATGTTCATTGCTTTTGACAAATAAATTGGCACACTACAGGCTTAGAGCGTTAGGAATATAAGAAAGGGAGGGATGGGAGGCTTGCCCTAATGTAGCATTCATGTGGCAAAATATAGCTGACAAAAATTAATTGAATAAAATTGTGGTAAATGCACAAAGAGACGGAATATCTAAGTTTATGATGATTGAATGTCATGGTCAAATGACATCGTAAATTAAGCTTGCAAGTTTAGATTAGTGTAAGTATTTAAATTATTATGGTACGGAATCTATCAATCTTAGTGATTCACATTTTATTTATTTATTTAGGATCAAAGGGTGAGCGAAGTATTTACCTATCTGTAATTTTTTTCTATTTTCTTGTTATTTTTAATGTTTTAGGTAGAAGCATTCAATACAACCCCAATATTGAACAATATTTCAATTCAATTCAATACAGCGCGGGGCAATGCAGCCAGCGTCTTGGGGACTCTTCCGACTGGTATTGATGTGGATCAGTTGAGCTACCTGTAGATTGTTTGCAACAGTCTGCAGTTAGCTTAATTGTTTCAATTGTAAATACTAGTTCTAATTTGTTTTTATGATTGAATTGTAATTTTCTTTGTCAATAAAGAATTTCAATACAATGTTTATATATCTATTTTTAAGTGCTTAATTTTCGTAGAAAATGTAGGTGTTATCGGTTTTTTTTACGGCATAACGATTTTACTTATAGTATTTGCAGAAACTTTTGCTGGGCGCAGGATAACAAACGGAAATGAAGTCCCTGATAAAGTAAACAATCATTCTTATCTTGTAAGTGAAACAACGTCTATAACATACATTACGACCTACATATATTTGCCAAATTAGGTGTAACAATGTTTGTATACAAACCGCCCATACCTACTTAACCTAAAATTATCTCCGTTGTCGCGTCTTTTTATACGCAACTTACTTTACTAGTCGATTTGAGATCCTTCAATAAATATTGCTTACAATAATATCGGAAATTGGACGTCAAGCAAGTTGTTTTTTGGTCTCTTTACAAAAAAATCACATCGAGTTTGTCTAGCTAGTGCATAGGCGGGACTATATAAATTGAACAATATCCATTAATTAAATATTCGAACTCGCACATTTGTTACTTGCAAGAACAGAAATTAGATTGACACAATGACAACATCTACCAGAGGAAAGTCAGGAGCTTCCTTCTGTGTACACGTAAACTTTAGTTATGGTTATGACACCAGAATTGAACTAGATAGCCTATAGTTTAACCCTGAATTTTCCCCAGGCGTATTTCCTCATGTCCCCTATCGCACAAAGCATTACGCACTACCAAGGCTGGACCTGTGGGGGTGCCATCGTCAGCAAATCCTTTGTCCTCACTTCAGCTGCTTGCGTTGAAGACACTAAGTATCTATACGTGGTAGCGGGCTACAGAACTTTCGTAGAAGCTGAAAGGATCGAGGAGGATGCTTGCACGCGTCGTATGAAGAAGAAGGTCGCGTTCACTTGCGTGCCTAAAGGTAATTGTTGATTTGGATGTTCAAAGAAAACGAATATTAAATATTCATAAGAGCGATTTATCGCGTTTTCTTTCTCTCGCGAAAATTTGAGGGCGTTGGTGAAGTTAAATGTTAACTTGGGCTTATCTGGCGATTTTATCGATAGCCTGGATTCTGGATTATATTAGGTCCTTACATATGAAATTGGCGTTTTTCGTACTGGCCACTTTAATCACAAATTTCTCCTCTTTGGTAAGGAATTCCAAATTCAAATTTGTACAGCTATAGACTCATGTATTTGTGCTTCGATGATCGTCATTCATTTGTTTTTTTTCTTCTGTTTTTTTCTGTTTGCGTCACTCATTTTACAAAATGGAAAACTTAAAATATCGCATTATTTACGAGTACGAGTTCCGCCGTGGCACTAGTGCTGCGGAAACAACTCGAAGGGTGAATGATGTGTATGGCGGTCGTGTTGCAAAAGAAAACACAGTTCGTTTTTGGTTCCAACGTTTTCGTTCTGGAAATTTTGACCTGCAGAACAAGCCCCGTGGACGGCCTGAGACTCAAGTTGATAATGAAGAGTTGAAGGCTATTGTGGAAGCGGATCCATCGCAAACCACGTCCGAGTTAGCTGCAGGCTGCGATGTTAGTGATAAAACTGTTTTAATTCACTTGAAGCAAATTGGGAAGATTAAAAAGCTTGAAAGGTGGGTACCTCACGAATTGACTGAAGCAAACCGGCAAACGCGCGTCGACTGCTGCGTTACATTACTAAACCGGCACAATAATGAAGGTATTTTAAACCGAATCATTACCTGTGATGAAAAATGGGTTCTTTACGATAATCGGAAGCGCTCAGCGCAATGGTTGGATCCTGGCCAGCCAGCCAAATCCTGCCCCAAGCGAAAATTAACCCCAAAAAAGTTACTTGTAAGCGTTTGGTGGACTAGTGCCGGTATTGTTCATTACAGTTTTCTCAAATCTGGCCAGACTATTACGGCTGATGTCTATTGTCAGCAATTGCAAACCATGATGGAAAAGCTAGCGGCTAAACAACCTAGGCTGGTCAATCGCTCCACGCCACTGCTGCTTCACGACAACGCTAGACCACACACTGCGCAACAGACGGCTACTAAATTAGAAGAGCTTCAATTGGAAAGTCTAAGACATCCTCCGTACTCCCCGGACCTTGCTCCAACAGATTACCATTTTTTTCGAAATTTGGATAACTTCTTGCAAGGGAAAAAATTCAACTCCGATGGGGCAGTCCAAATCGCCTTCAAAGATTTTATTGATTCCCGTCCGACTGGTTTTTTTAGTAAAGGGATCAATGAACTACCTATAAGATGGCAAAAGTGCATAGAAAATAATGGTTCATACTTTGATTAATTAAATATATTATATTAAAAAATATTCGACTTTTTGTTCCTCCCATACAAAACGCCAATTTCATATGTAAGGACCTAATATAATGTCTAAGGATATATTTATGTCGCCACAGGATCGTGGAATGAGCCAGTTTGTTTTTTCCACTAGGCGGATTACAAAACGGCACTTTTCAGATAAATTCCTATGCTGATTTTTGGACGAACAACGTTCAACAATATGGATAAACAATGAAATGAAATAGGTTTTCTCAACAAATCAGCGTTCGTTTTGTAATCCGCCTAGTTCTACAAACAGGCTGATCCAACGATTCGGCGTCGACTGTTACACCAGGGCGGAAAATGTCAAATCGCTCATAGTGAAAATGAAGCGATTGGCATAATCCATCAGCTTAGCTGCCTGCCACGAAGCTATACTGGTAGAAATAACTTTGTACCTAGAGTAAGTCACCGTCAGTGGTTATTATAAATCAAGATTATGTGACATGTATGAGTTATGTCTGTCTATTTTTTTTCTTTGAACGATCCCTTTTGGTTTTTCCTATGTCAAAAGTTTATGTGTGATTGAATATAAATTATATAGAGTAAAAAAAAAAAAATATTGTTTGTTTATTCAGACGATAGGTCCATGAGTTACACTACACAAAATAAAATAAAAATCAATGATAAAGACATCAACTGTAACATGTGAACAAAATGTTGTAACGGTGGAAAAAATACAAATATCTCTATGCAAAAAAATCGAAGAATACCGCGACAATTTTAAGAAACATGTGTGGTTGGCAGGTAGACAATGCCATCGGCATTAAGCCCACCTTTTGTATACTTTTATTAAATGTGTGCAATAAAGTATTTTAATGAATAATAAACAAGTAGCAGCAGTAGCTGCTCTATGAAAATTTGATTGTTGCGAATATGTTTCGTGATGGAACTACCACGTCATCATAACAGCCAACAGGCTGAACTGGAAACTACAACAGTACATAGTTGTAACCCACCTACATATTGCATAATTTTTAACCGACTTAGAAAAAGTAGGAGGTTCTATGGTCAGCAAATGTATGTTTTTTTTGAGGATGTTCGTCGATGTATCCGTCATTACGGACCGATTTTAAAAATTATTTCGCTATTGTATAGAGAATGGTGGTCCCATAAAAAAAGTATTCCCGAGGGATTAGAATTTGTCTCGCAAAACTTAAAAATAGTGTAAATATTAAAGAATTTGAAGTCTGTTTGTAGTTTTTTCAAAAGAATCAAATTATCTTACAAACGTTACAGCTTACGAATTAGATTACACAAATATTGAGAAATGGTCGGCCCTAGACATAGCCCTAGTGAAATCGGAGACGCCATTCGACTTCTCTGATGAAGGCTGGAACAAGTATTGCAGTTACACGCCTAGAATAATAGAAATCAATCTTGACAATACGGACCGACAACCTGGGACCAAAACTTTGGTGTACGGATGGGGACACAAAGAAAAATGGCGGGAAGTAAGTTGATTTGTCATGGACTATGTAACGAAATGGTTAATAAATAAAATCTAAAATCATATTGTTATTATCCTGTTAAGTTATCTTCAGATTAGCATAAAGGAGAATATTGTGGTCTCAGTCCACACTATTATGTGCCACACGCCACGCTGACGGATGCTAATCTTTCAGAAAACTTCTTCGGACAATTATGATAGAACTTCACTTAGTTCGTTTAATCATCAATTTTATTGACGATTGGCTTAAAGCCAGAAACTTCACCGAATTGCCAAAAACGGCGTAAAAGTATCAGCAGGGCTATCTCAAATATGTTTCCTTTATTAATTTACGATATGAACCAGTGGGAACCTGCCAGATGGTCGGACAACGGATAAGCAATACTCTTGAATGTTTGCTTAATTTATTTACCTTCCTATGAAAATAGACTGGTGTCTTCTGTACCGACTATTTTTAACCCGACATAGAAAAAAGGACGTTCTATGTTCGGCTGTATGTAGTTTCTTTTCTATGTACCTACTAGTTAAAGTTTACGATTTCTTATGTACTACTCCTTAAAGTTCGTCGATTTCTCCATCAAATATGGAACGATTTTGAATGTTATTTCGCGTTTGTATAGATAATGACTCCGAGGTGGTCTTGCTAGTTTATTCCTGTGGGATTTGTATTTATCCCGAAAACCTTAAAAACGGTGTAATTACGAATCCGAAGTAGCTTTATAGTTTTTTTTTAAATAATTAAATTATCATTAATCTATTCATGGCAGACCACCTGCCAGATGGTCGTACAAGGTACAGTCGGCGTAGCCAGCAGATGTGATTGGCTATTCAGCTGGCCTTTAAAAGAAAAGCCCTATAGCCATGATGACTGAGATTATGATGGACTTTGGTGATCAATTCAAGTGATCAAGTTTTCTCAATTCTCGAGAATTGAGTAAAAAATACCACTACACAGAAATAATACTTCAGTTCCCGGCCAGTTAAAGGCCAGTTTCTTTTAATGTGGAGCAGAGATACAGTGTGAAAATAGCCAATAGCGTGCTGTCAAAATAGCGTCACATGACCGACACATCAGAGATATTCGTGACTGTATCGTTACGATTACTGACACGGTAAAGTTAAGATAAAATTACCGTGTTACATCTCTCCGCTTTGAAACCGGGCGTAATCAAATGAACCTCTAGCTTACAGATTCAAAATCACACAACGCGCAAAAACTAAGCTACGCCTCAAACGTCGTGATCTCAAAAGACGAATGCAAAGCCCAATATACCGTCGCAGGTGCTGATGGAAAAGTACTAAATGCGAAGTTCCTGACTGTTATAGATAGGTATATGGTATGCACGATGGATAGTGGACATTTGGACGAGAGCTCTCTCGCAAATAAGAGTGCGCAAACTGGGCCTTGTCAGGTTAGTACCTACCTACTCGTACATACGACTTTAGGAATCTGCCTGTTCGGGCACAGAAACTCCAAAAATAACAGAAAATAGTAATACGTGCCTAAGTTATTAGGTAGGTTCAGTCCATAGATCCTAGTAGCCTACGTTTACAGGTAAGGTATGTACATTTTAATACTTACCTTGTTATGCTATACAGGGTGCCACGTAACATGTGTAAGCCGAAAGGGAGTGATTGCGGACCCCGAGGGGATCAACTTGTGAAAATCGATTTTTAAAATTTCGTATGTTTCCTGTGTTGTTCGTGTGTTTTCTTTCTATTTCTATTCTTTTACAGGAAATCGTGCATTATAAAATATTTCACAAATGTTTTTTTGCTTGGTTTTTTCAGCAAAACCAGTGTTTTGTCATGAAATTATTACAGAAAAATATTGTTAATGCTTAGAAATTTCAAACCAATAATAATAATGTAGGAATACACAAAAAAGTCTTCTGTTCCTTTTCAAAATAACTAAAATAACTGCCGAAATAAAAAATACCGTAAACCATAGTTGATCCCCTCGGGGTCCTGAATCACGCCCTTTTAGCTTACTACAGATGTTTCGTGGCACCCTATATGGGCCTCTGCTCTACATACCGAACCGGCCGACATAGTCCAGTGGGTTGCTGCGACATTTCAGTGTATAAATAGGTAAGTACTTATTGTAATCAGCCAACAACAGCCGTCGACTTTAGTGTATCACTAGCGCCGCCATCTATTTTTACTTACTATACGTTAAACACAAGAATGTTCAAATATCCTATGTACAATTTCACCTATTTTAAGCTTTTTTTAATTCCTCTGAAATAATACTATTTCAGAGGGATTAAAAAAGATCTCCCAGCGCTTACTCAACAACTGGCCTGTGTTACAACTACGCAAAAACTTCCTCATACGAGTACTTACATTTAAAATCTTGTGCAATAATCATAACTAGCAAACAAGAGGGCATTTCTGTAGTTTTTTAGTTAATAAATCACACTAAAGTACGTCGTAGCAAGCACACGTAACACGAACGCCTCGCCGGTCCGACTATGACTGAGGTCGATGGACCTAATTGCTCCTAATTTGAGCTTTCCACTTTTGAGAAGCTAGTACCTCATCTCCCCTTACTTCGGGAAAACCTCCGACGAGCGATGTCTAAAGAGCTTCCCAATGCCGACGCATCCGTTTTGAGCGGCAAGGCAGCTACGTACTTGCCATCTGGAGTGCGAGTGATGGTGGAACGGTAGAACTCCTCACACTGTTTATCGTCTACGTCTACGACGGTAGCGGCTGAGACATCCTCGATCTCCCAAAATTTGCGCAGGTTGCAACCATCAAGATATGACGTTGAGAAGAACGATAACGTCTCTGTAGGGGGGTCCAATATGGGTGCATCTCCCATAAAGATGTAGCCTAACACAGTCTCTAAAGCGTCCGGGCACCCGGGTATACTAGTGACGCAACCTGGTTGCAACAACTTAGCTAACAGTTTTACACCGAGTACAACGTCAATATTACCAGGCACTCCCCATGTATCGTCAGCGGTTAATTTTGGATCAATGTGATTCAATTCAGTGACGTTTATACCGCACAGCGGAAGTTCGCCGGTGATTTGATCCAGTAATAACGCATCGATATGGTACTTGGGTAATGAACGAAGCCGCGAACTGAACGTGAGATCGACTGAACCTCGAACAGGTTGAGATTTACCACCGATACCTCTTACGGTACTAATAGCCTCCGCGCGAATAGGTACACCTAGCATGCGACAACAACGCGTTGTAATATAATTTTTCTGCGAACCAGGAACTAGCAAACATCTGATCACTACGTCCCTACCCTTTTTATTTACTGCTACTACTTTAGCGGTAGCCAAAACCTCGGTAGTCCGTTTCGTCCCTTGTGCCGCTGAATGTGTACATAAGGCGACCCGTTCTGGAGCGACTGTTGAAATTTCAACAGGGCCCGAGTAAGGATTAGATGGGGGCGTAACATCAGGGGGTACAGGGGCGGAAACCATCGCGGTGGTTGCCAAGCGTGGCGGTTGTTCAAAATGAAGCATGGTATGATGCTTGCCGTTACATTTTTTGCAACCGGTTTTCGATTGGCATTTCAGGGTGGTGTGCTGCTGACTTAAACAATTGACACACATTTTGTGGTCTTTAATAAATTTAAATCGTTCAAATGCCTGCAGTTTTTGGAACCCAGAGCATCTGAATAGATGGTCATGGGTATTGCTACACAAAGAGCATTTGTTAGCTACGCCTACGTAGACCTGCGACACCTTTGCAGAAGGGGAGGAGGCGGGCGCTGTTGTTGTGCGGTATATAATTTTTATTTGTTCGCGTACAAATTTTACGAAATAGTCGTAGTCGACGACTTCTTGATCCTTTTGACTCCGCAAGGACATTTCGTAATGTTTTGCTACATCTGAATCAATTAATTTTAGGCCCAGATGAGTAATAATAAAATCATCGAGATTTTCCAATTTTAATTGTTTGATTCTCGCTATAATTGCCGTAAATTTATCAAACACTTTTTCCAAGTTAGCGGGTGAAGACGAACCGGTTGACTTTAAGGCAAACAGTTGATTCAAATAATTATCTGCGAGTGCGCGGGTGTCTAAATATTTTGCGATAAGCGCATCCCAAACGACTCGGTAGTTTTCCGCGGAGGGACACAAACCTGCCGCCACGTTCCTTGCCTTGCCTTTGAGGCAGTTTAACAAATAATGTATACGATCGGAATCCGAGAGGTCGGAGTTTGTGTGGATCACCCTTTTAAAAGTTTCATAAAAGAACGTATGTATGTGTTTGTATGTCACCGTCAAACGAGGGGAGTTCGATTTTTGGTACCTTTATATGGTACGCAATCTTGCCACCCGAGCTCATGGTTGCGGAGGGCGCTGACACCGGCGACGGTTCTAATAATCCGCCTAATGCGTTCTTTATTTCGCAGGCCAAGTCATCAAATGCGTTCAAGCTATTGTAGCTGACTTCGTATTTGTCGTCCAGTTTCATAGATAAAAGATTAACATGATCTAGGATTTCGTTGAACTCGCCGCGCAATGCATCTATTTGTTTAGCTTGCGCAATAAATGTTTTACGAGCGCGCTCAGTTGTCAACGCCTTCGATGACTCATAAAACTGGAAACGTACTGGTTCGTTGACGGCCTATAAATCATTCTCGGATCTACGAGCTTCCCTCAAATCACGTGCTAAATCTGCCTACAACTCGCACGTGTGTAGCATCGAGAGCAATCTAGTATTGCGATCTCGTGATTTTTGGCGTTACATCTCCAGCCCACGGGCAAAGGGCGGTTTCGAACCAGCTGTGACGTACAATGGGGTATCTCAAGAATTTTGAGATATCCCATTGCAATGCAAGATTTTTGTGCGGAAAAACGCGGGTTCCCCTGTGATCGTTATAAAATCAGAACTGGACTTAAAAAAAATATGAAAACTCTTATTAAAATTATTAAAATAGTGTTTATCTCACGTCGTGAACGTAAAAACATCTGCTGCCGAATGTTGCACACCCCTGCCTTGCAAACTTGCTTACGCACTGAGTTCTATGTAGTTACCGTTCGCTGCCTTGTTGTGCACTTGTTTCTGTTGCTACCCGCGAATGCTACTGAGATATTTACTCGCAGCCACTTATTTTGTTTCTGCACTCTTTTTACAGTCTGTTTTACTTTTTCTATGCCAGCTATTAATTATTTTCTGATTTCTTTGCCAATCAAAAGCCTTTTAACACTTTCAGTGCTTATTCCATGCCTAAAAATTATATCTTTTAACAATGATGCCGATTAGCTTCTACTATCAAAACGTCCGAGGGTTACGCACAAAAACGTCTACATTTTATAGGAACATTAATCTTACGTCATATGATGTTATTTGCCTGACGGAAACTTGGCTAAATGACGGTATATCTAGTTGTGAACTATTCGATGAGCGGTATGTGGTTTGGAGGCGAGACCGTAAGTACAGTGAAACCAACCAGTCACTCGGGGGTGGTGTTTTGATAGCCGTGCGTCGTGATCTTATGGCTGAATATCGTAGCGAATGGTCCTCTTCCGCCGAGGATATTTGGGTCACGTTAACACTACGCAATCGCCATCCTAAGTCAAGCTCAAGATGCATATTTGCACTGTGTACATTTGTAACCATAATACTGGTAATTCTATGTCAATGCAGTTGTCAAAGTTCATAGAAAACTTAACAGATATAGTTCTCGACAACGTATCGGATAATTTTGTAGTTCTCGGCGACTTTAACCTACCAAATGTTTTATGGTCAATGTCTAACGATGGTATTTCGCTAACACCTAGCAATATACAAGGCCACCATCAACTTGATTTTTTTGATAGTATTGATACATGTTATCTGCTCCAATACAATTCTATTTTAAATGCCAATGAACGTTTACTTGATTTATTATTGTCTAACCATGACATCACTATCAAATGTTGTGACTTACCCCTAGTTAGCGAGGATCCCCACCATAAATCATTTATAGCTACAGCTGATTTCGTGCAGCTGCATACTGTGAAACCGGTTTCGTATACAAAATTTTTATACAATAATGCTGATTTCCATTCAATTTGCGCCGAACTAGATAATCACGACTGGCCTACTGAAATGAGTAGTGGTAGTATTGAAGATGCAGTTTCTTTATTTTATAATATTCTTTATAACCTACGTAATACTTTTGTGCCATCCAAAATAATTTCTCCATCTCGTAAGTATCCATTGTGGTACAAGCGCCCGCTGATAAAATTACTTAGGGAAAAGCATAAGTATCACTCTAAATACAAAAAGTATGGAAACGCTTACGACCGCGACTCGTACTTATTACTCAGGGAGCGTGCACGTATGTATAATGGAGAGAGAAATGTTTGATACCTACATAAATAACGTTGAAACCTGTATAAAAGATAACCCGCGCGCGTTTTGGTGTTATGTTAAGAGTAAAAACCAGTCTAATGCCTATCCTTCAGTTCTTCAGTACAGTGGCCGGTCATCTGATCAAGGAACTGAAATATGTAACATGTTTGGTGAGTTCTTCCATTCGACTTTTCTGGATAGTACCCATACTGCATCATTGGACGCCGGCGTGGTGGACGCACCCCCTCAGGCATGTACCTCTTCAGCCGACATCTGTGACATTGAGGTACTGGATGAGGACGTGTTCAGGCGGCTCAAACGGATGGATCTTAGTAAGTCGGCGGGCCCCGACAACATTCCTGCCGTTATTATTGTAAACTGTGCAAGCAGCTTAACTGCTCCGCTCTCCATTATCTATCGTAGGTTGTTTATTGAGGGCATCGTTCCATCGGTCTGGAAATCTGCCTACATAACAACGATACACAAGAAAGGGCCCAGAAATATGATTGAGAACTATAGACCTATTCCAAAGTTATGCCTATTCGCCAAATGAATGGAAAAATTAGTGTTCTCGCAGCTTTATCCGTCACTTAAACACAGCCTCGATTCGAACCAGCATGGTTTTCTTAGAGGTAGGTCTACTACTTCCAACTTATTGCTATGCAGTGAATATCTATCTCGACATATGTCCGCGCCCTCTCAAGTAGATATTATCTATACAGATTATGGCAAATGCTTTGATCGTATAGACCATTTAATTCTCATGGATAAATTGCAAAGAGTAGGTATCCGCGGTAACCTATTTCGCTGGTTCTCATCGTACGTTCGTAACCGCTGGCAGACTGTCGTACTCAGCGGGTACTCGTCTTCACGGATGAGTATACCTTCTGGTGTGCCGCAAGGGTCGTTACTCGGACCTTTACTATTTATAATCTTTGTCAACGATATTTCGTCATGCTTTATTTATTCAAAAATTCTACTATATGCAGATGATATGAAAATCATCCATCCGATTAAAGGCATTGGCGATGCAATTTGCCTTCAGGAGGACCTAGGCCGTTTCCAAAATTATTGCACACTCAACAAGCTAGATTTAAACGTTTCCAAATGCTATGTTTGTTCATTTACCCGAAAAGCTCATATCCTAAAATTCAATTACTTACTACAGAACACGCCGCTGATAAGGGTAGCTAAGATAAAATATTTGGGAGTGACGTTTGATAGCAAACTCTTGTTTGACGAACATATTAACTCGATAGTCGGCAAAGCATCGAAGGCTTTAGGCTTTATAGTTCGAATGTCTCGCGAATTCTCAAACATCAAAACCTTTAAAATTCTATATTGTTCATATGTACGCAGTCACCTGGAGTATTGTTCGCAGGTGTGGAACCCACAGTACGATATTTACGTTTCGCGCTTGGAACGTATTCAGAAAAGATTCCTACGGTACCTTCAGTTTCGCGCAAAAATCTACTTACCTGATTATTACACAAGATGTAGAAAATTTCATTTTTTGCCTCTTCAGGAACGGAGAACCATAGCGGATCTTTGTTATCTGTCCGGCATAGTAAATAGCTCAGTGGACTGCTCGGAGCTGCTGCAACAACTCAGACTGAACACTAACTTTAGAACACATAGAAATCAGAAAACCTTTTATCTACCAACGGTTAAAACTAACTATAGGCAGAACACATTCTTGATCAGGGCATGCAGATGTTTTAATGATCTTTCCAGAGAGGTAAACATAGATATTTTTTATGACTAAATTAAAAAGGATTGTAAGTGGTGATTTTTTTGAAAACTATTCTGTCTTAATTTGCTTACCAAAGTAGGTAATCCATTTATGTCATCTTTGTCTGTAATTTAATAAGTGTATTTTCTTAAATACCTATCTTAATAATAGTCGTCCTAACTCTGTTTATTATATAATTATACAGTAACTTTCTGTGGAAATTTGTAATTAGCCATAAGTACCTATTAGCAGTGTGTAGTCTATAAGTTAGCTGTTAATTTCCTGAATATTATTAAAAATAAAAATAAAATAAAATAAATAAAATCTCGCCGAGGAATTGAGGCGGTGGAAGCTTTCGCAAACTTTTTCTCGAGTGTGTTCCTTAAGGACGTACCTCTCTTGGATGCTGCAAGTACAAGCTGCCTTGACCAAAGTAGCAATAGCCACTATATTAATATATTTAATTTCGATGTCTTGGACGTGGTAAAAGCCATCGCCAAGCTAAAGTCAAGTGACTCTGCTGGGCCAGATGGTCTGCCTTCAAATATTTTAAAACGAGCAAAGCAATCATTTGCCTCTCCACTTTGCCATATTTTTAACCTGGCTTTGAAAACTGGTGTGTACCCTTCCCAGTGGAAAATATCCAGAGTAACTCCGATACCGAAGACCTCAAACAGGCTTGCTGTTGATGAACACAGACCTATAGCAATATTGTCGTCTGCCGCTAAAACATTCGAGAATATCCTGCATAAACTGGTATACACACAAGTGGAAAGATTTCTGAATGCCGATCATCATGGTTTCAGAAGCCGCAGGTCGGTGAATACTAATTTACTCTCCCTTGTTGAGTTTGTCTCCAGGCAGCTTGACAGGAAGGGGCAGGTAGATGTGTTGTACTTTGACTTCCGGAAAGCGTTTGATAGGGTCAACAATGACATACTGTTGGCGAAACTTAGCGCCATAGGCTTCGCGCCTGGCCTACTTCAACTTATAGCGGACTATTTACGTGATCGACAACAGTATGTTAGGTTTGGAATCTACGAGTCGAGGCCCTATTACACGCGCTCTGGAGTAAGTCAGGGTTCAGTACTGGGACCTCTGCTGTTTCTGTTGATGGTGAATGATCTGCCTGCGTCTGTAAAATTTGCCAAGTGCCTTCTTTACGCCTACGATCTCAAGTTATACTCCCCTATTGTGTCTCTGGAGGACTGCTTGGCTCTGCAGGGGGACATTGATAAAATTTGTCAATGGGCCCTTACCATTAAAATGGAATTCAACTTAAAAAAGTGCTCAGTAATGACCTTTGGACGGATGTGGCACCCAATACTCTTTGACTACACTTTACATGGTGATGTAATTCCTCGATCAACCACCGTCAAGGACTTGGGGGTCACTTTCGACCAAAGGCTTACTTTCCATGACCATATTACTACAGTTGCCAAGGAATCCTTCCAGAGACTTGGATTCATTTTAAGAAATGCTCGCGACTTTCGGAGCGAGCATGTTTTGCGGCTTCTATTTTCTACTTTGGTTCGAACCAGGCTTGAGTCAAGCTCTTGTATATGGAATCCTTATGAATCCACCTACCCGCTCCTTTTGGAAAAAGTACAGAAAGCGTTCCTAAGATTCTACCCTTTTATGCACCCGACAAAAATATAAAAGGGTAAAAAATATAAAAATAATACATAAAAGGGTAGTATCCCTACCTCAGGGATACTACCCTTTTATGTACCCGACGAGATTCCTTCTTGGGTTTCTTGGATTTAACTCTCTCCAAACGCGGAGAGCGCATGATCAGCTGAAGACAGTCTGTAAAGTGTTTCGTCGCACTATTGACGCGCCTGATTTGGTGAATGAGTCACTTCGACTCTATGTACCCAATACTACCTGCGGGGCAGGAGACATAGACTCTTTGCTCCACTTCCGAGCAGCACGGTTGCGCGCGCCCGCTCTCCTATACCTAGAACCCTCGCAGCCCTAAATAAACTCCTGGAGGACCTCCCGGACACCGATATATTCGCGGACGAATGGAGAACTCGTATGCTTACGTGTTTAACTTTTTGTGAATGTGATTTTTGACAAATGTTTTACTTTATTTTTAATTTTGACCTATTTAGACATATATTTAATTCCTAAATTTCATTAATCATTGTTTATTATTTGACATAGGTAGGTATGTGCTATTTCTAGCACTATGTACCTACTTAATTTAACTATATATTATATTAAAACCTAAGTAGTATAGCCCTGTAATTAGTATAATTGGCCTAAGGCCGTTCTAATTACATAAATAAATAAATAAATAAATGGCTTGAACGCGTGCGAAACATGCGTCGCGTTTTGCAAGATAAAGTTTTAATTGAATTTTATCTTCCATGATTCAGGGAATAATTACCTACCACACAAACAAAATTTAAAATTCAAGCGGAACCCTAATTCGACAGGTAAAGGCGCGTTATTGATTTTTATCTAATTTTACATAAAAACTTATTAATGATAATAAATGAAAAATTAACATCAAAACAAATAGTAAATCTCAAATATGTTGCGAAACAAATATGTAGATAAGACACGTAAATAACTTTGTGTAAACAGGCCGGACAGGTACCTTCGCCGAGCGAGGCACTCACATACTTTGTTACCAACCTATTTATCACAATAACATAAGTGCGATGCTAAAATAAATAAAAAAATACTAAGTGTAACAAAGTTCATGCGATCCTCAACAAGTGAGTTGATACCTAAACTTACCCAAGCAGTTAGGGATGTAGTTACTTATAAATAAATGCTGATATATAATGAATGAGCGATAGTCGAACCTTTCGTTCGCAAATAACTTAGGAATGTAGGCAGTAGGTACCCACTACCTCTACAGCCTAGCGAAAAAAGCGAATTGCGGCGTAAGATGAATGAATTGTGTAATTAATTAATTCACTCAAATGCGAGTTATGGAAACAATGCGATGCGAACGTACTGCCTATCGTATAAAGATTTCCGTCAAAAAATCGAGGACACCTTAAAACTACTGATAGGTAGATAACGAAGTAAACAACGTAAGATGAATGGATTGTAGGTAGGTACGTACTAAATCATTCAAATACAATGCGATGTGAACGTGAATACGTTTAACGATTAAATTGCATTAATTTAATCAAATGCGGTTGTAGTCTACGATTTTAATGAAATGCCGAGGTACTCGTATAATAATAGGTATTAAGACGAGACCACGAAATGTAGAATAAGTATCTACTTAATCCCAAGTAGGTAACAACTACCTACCTTTTCGAATCCAACCACGTTACGGGCACGTCAATAAAGACAACGAAAGACGTACGCAAGCTTCAATCCGAGTATGTAACAAGTACGCCTAACCACTCCAAAAAGGTTCAAGAGGAATTGAAAAAATTCAGGTCGTTATCGCCGATAATGAAATCGACGCAGAAATGGGCGAAGGCAAAGCAGACTGCACGATCCTGAGAGCCGCTGAAGCTGAGCGTGACGCCGTATGTCTTCTCTGAAGATGATGTCAAATGGTCTCCGCCCCCTAGAGAACGATCAAATCAATCACAACCAAATAACCCATGCCGATACTCTCCAATCGGCGTGATAAACCCTCTAGGACCAACCGCTTGCTTAACTTCCAGCCCATCTATTAACAATACCAGAACACTACTATGCGGGAGCTGCCCTAACTTAACTGCACGGGAAGCCCTTTCGGAACCATTACGAAAGTACCTACTCGGCAAAAATTCGAAAAGGTAGGTAGTTGTTACCTACTTGGGATTAAGTAGATACTTATTCTACATTTCGTGGTCTCGTCTTAATACCTATTGTTATACGAGTACCTCGGCATTTCATTAAAATCGTAGACTACAACCGCATTTGATTAAATTAATGCAATTTAATCGTTAATCGTATTAACACGTTCGCATCGCATTGTATTTGAATGATTTAGTACGTACCTACCTACAATCCATTCATCTTACGTTGTTTACTTCGTTATCTACCTATCAGTAGTTTTAAGGTGTCCTCGATTTTTTGACGGAAATCTTTATACGATAGGCAGTACGTTCGCATCGCATTGTTTCCATAACTCGCATTTGAGTGAATTAATTAATTACACAATTCATTCATCTTATATTGCTATAGGTCTGTGTTCATCAACAGTAAGCCTGTTTGAGGTCTTCGGTATCGGAGTTACTCTGGATATTTTCCACTGGGAAGGGTACACACCAGTTTTCAAAGCCAGGTTAAAAATATGGCAAAGTGGAGAGGCAAATGATTGCTTTGCTCGTTTTAAAATATTTGAACGCAGACCATCTGGCCCAGCAGAGTCACTTGACTTTAGCTTGGCGATGGCTTTTACCACGTCCAAGACATCGAAATTAAATATATTAATATAGTGGCTATTGCTACTTTGGTCAAGGCAGCTTGTACTTGCAGCATCCAAGAGAGGTACGTCCTTAAGGAACACACTCGAGAAAAAGTTTGCGAAAGCTTCCACCGCCTCAATTCCTCGGCGAGATTTTATTTATTTTATTTTATTTTTATTTTTAACAATATTCAGGAAATTAACAGCTAACTTATAGACTACACACTGCTAATAGGTACTTATGGCTAATTACAAATTTCCACAGAAAGTTACTGTATAATTATATAATAAACAGAGTTAGGACGACTATTATTAAGATAGGTATTTAAGAAAATACACTTATTAAATTACAGACAAAGATTACATAAATGGATTACCTACTTTGGTAAGCAAATTAAGACACAGAATAGTTTTCAAAAAAATCACCACTTACAATCCTTTTTAATTTAGCGGGGGAGTCATAAAAAATATCTATGTTTACCTCTCTGGAAAGATTATTAAAACATCTGCATGCCCTGATCAAGAATGTGTTCTGCCTATAGTTAGTTTTAACCGTTGGTAGATAAAAGGTTTTCTGATTTCTATGTGTTCTAAAGTTAGTGTTCAGTCCGAGTTGTTGCAGCAGCTCCGAGCAGTCCACTGAGCTATTTACTATGCCGGACAGATAACAAAGATCCGCTATGGTTCTCCGTTCCTGAAGAGGCAAAAAATGAAATTTTCTACATCTTGTGTAATAATCAGGTAAGTAGATTTTTGCGCGAAACTGAAGGTACCGTAGGAATCTTTTCTGAATACGTTCCAAGCGCGAAACGTAAATATCGTACTGTGGGTTCCACACCTGCGAACAATACTCCAGGTGACTGCGTACATATGAACTATATAGAATTTTAAAGGTTTTGATGTTTGAGAATTCGCGAGACATTCGAACTATAAAGCCTAAAGCCTTCGATGCTTTGCCGACTATCGAGTTAATATGTTCGTCAAACAAGAGTTTGCTATCAAACGTCACTCCCAAATATTTTATCTTAGCTACCCTTATCAGCGGCGTGTTCTGTAGTAAGTAATTGAATTTTAGGATATGAGCTTTTCGGGTAAATGAACAAACATAGCATTTGGAAACGTTTAAATCTAGCTTGTTGAGTGTGCAATAATTTTGGAAACGGCCTAGGTCCTCCTGAAGGCAAATTGCATCGCCAATGCCTTTAATCGGATGGATGATTTTCATATCATCTGCATATAGTAGAATTTTTGAATAAATAAAGCATGACGAAATATCGTTGACAAAGATTATAAATAGTAAAGGTCCGAGTAACGACCCTTGCGGCACACCAGAAGGTATACTCATCCGTGAAGACGAGTACCCGCTGAGTACGACAGTCTGCCAGCGGTTACGAACGTACGATGAGAACCAGCGAAATAGGTTACCGCGGATACCTACTCTTTGCAATTTATCCATGAGAATTAAATGGTCTATACGATCAAAGCATTTGCCATAATCTGTATAGATAATATCTACTTGAGAGGGCGCGGACATATGTCGAGATAGATATTCACTGCATAGCAATAAGTTGGAAGTAGTAGACCTACCTCTAAGAAAACCATGCTGGTTCGAATCGAGGCTGTGTTTAAGTGACGGATAAAGCTGCGAGAACACTAATTTTTCCATTATTTTGGCGAATAGGCATAACTTTGGAATAGGTCTATAGTTCTCAATCATATTTCTGGGCCCTTTCTTGTGTATCGGTGTTATGTAGGCAGATTTCCAGACCGATGGAACGATGCCCTCAATAAACAACCTACGATAGATAATGGAGAGCGGAGCAGTTAAGCTGCTTGCACAGTTTACAATAATAACGGCAGGAATGTTGTCGGGGCCCGCCGACTTACTAAGATCCATCCGTTTGAGCCGCCTGAACACGTCCTCATCCAGTACCTCAATGTCACAGATGTCGGCTGAAGAGGTACATGCCTGAGGGGGTGCGTCCACCACGCCGGCGTCCAATGATGCAGTATGGGTACTATCCAGAAAAGTCGAATGGAAGAACTCACCAAACATGTTACATATTTCAGTTCCTTGATCAGATGACCGGCCACTGTACTGAAGAACTGAAGGATAGGCATTAGACTGGTTTTTACTCTTAACATAACACCAAAACGCGCGCGGGTTATCTTTTATACAGGTTTCAACGTTATTTATGTAGGTATCAAACATTTCTCTCTCCATTATACATACGTGCACGCTCCCTGAGTAATAAGTACGAGTCGCGGTCGTAAGCGTTTCCATACTTTTTGTATTTAGAGTGATACTTATGCTTTTCCCTAAGTAATTTTATCAGCGGGCGCTTGTACCACAATGGATACTTACGAGATGGAGAAATTATTTTGGATGGCACAAAAGTATTACGTAGGTTATAAAGAATATTATAAAATAAAGAAACTGCATCTTCAATACTACCACTACTCATTTCAGTAGGCCAGTCGTGATTATCTAGTTCGGCGCAAATTGAATGGAAATCAGCATTATTGTATAAAAATTTTGTATACGAAACCGGTTTCACAGTATGCAGCTGCACGAAATCAGCTGTAGCTATAAATGATTTATGGTGGGGATCCTCGCTAACTAGGGGTAAGTCACAACATTTGATAGTGATGTCATGGTTAGACAATAATAAATCAAGTAAACGTTCATTGGCATTTAAAATAGAATTGTATTGGAGCAGATAACATGTATCAATACTATCAAAAAAATCAAGTTGATGGTGGCCTTGTATATTGCTAGGTGTTAGCGAAATACCATCGTTAGACATTGACCATAAAACATTTGGTAGGTTAAAGTCGCCGAGAACTACAAAATTATCCGATACGTTGTCGAGAACTATATCTGTTAAGTTTTCTATGAACTTTGACAACTGCATTGACATAGAATTACCAGTATTATGGTTACAAATGTACACAGTGCAAATATGCATCTTGAGCTTGACTTAGGATGGCGATTGCGTAGTGTTAACGTGACCCAAATATCCTCGGCGGAAGAGGACCATTCGCTACGATATTCAGCCATAAGATCACGACGCACGGCTATCAAAACACCACCCCCGAGTGACTGGTTGGTTTCACTGTACTTACGGTCTCGCCTCCAAACCACATACCGCTCATCGAATAGTTCACAACTGGATATACCGTCATTTAGCCAAGTTTCCGTCAGGCAAATAACATCATATGACGTAAGATTAATGTTCCTATAAAATGTAGACGTTTTTGTGCGTAACCCTCGGACGTTTTGATAGTAGAAGCTAATCGGCATCATTGTTAAAAGATATAATTTTTAGGCATGGAATAAGCACTGAAAGTGTTAAAAGGCTTTTGATTGGCAAAGAAATCAGAAAATAATTAATAGCTGGCATAGAAAAAGTAAAACAGACTGTAAAAAGAGTGCAGAAACAAAATAAGTGGCTGCGAGTAAATATCTCAGTAGCATTCGCGGGTAGCAACAGAAACAAGTGCACAACAAGGCAGCGAACGGTAACTACATAGAACTCAGTGCAAGGCAGGGGTGTGCAACATTCGGCAGCAGATGTTTTACGTTCACGACGTGAGATAAACACTATTTTAATAATTTTAATAAGAGTTTTCATAGTTTTTTTAAGTCCAGTTCTGATTTTATAACGATCACAGGGGAACCCGCGTTTTTCCGCACAAAAATCTTGCATTGCAATGGGATATCTCAAAATTCTTGAGATACCCCATTGTACGTCACAGCTGGTTCGAAACCGCCCTTTGCCCGTGGGCTGGAGATGTAACGCCAAAAATCACGAGATCGCAATACTAGATTGCTCTCGATGCTACACACGTGCGAGTTGTAGGCAGATTTAGCACGTGATTTGAGGGAAGCTCGTAGATCCGAGAATGATTTATAGGCCGTCAACGAACCAGTACGTTTCCAGTTTTATGAGTCATCGAAGGCGTTGACAACTGAGCGCGCTCGTAAAACATTTATTGCGCAAGCTAAACAAATAGATGCATTGCGCGGCGAGTTCAACGAAATCCTAGATCATGTTAATCTTTTATCTATGAAACTGGACGACAAATACGAAGTCAGCTACAATAGCTTGAACGCATTTGATGACTTGGCCTGCGAAATAAAGAACGCATTAGGCGGATTATTAGAACCGTCGCCGGTGTCAGCGCCCTCCGCAACCATGAGCTCGGGTGGCAAGATTGCGTACCATATAAAGGTACCAAAAATCGAACTCCCCTCGTTTGACGGTGACATACAAACACATACATACGTTCTTTTATGAAACTTTTAAAAGGGTGATCCACACAAACTCCGACCTCTCGGATTCCGATCGTATACATTATTTGTTAAACTGCCTCAAAGGCAAGGCAAGGAACGTGGCGGCAGGTTTGTGTCCCTCCGCGGAAAACTACCGAGTCGTTTGGGATGCGCTTATCGCAAAATATTTAGACACCCGCGCACTCGCAGATAATTATTTGAATCAACTGTTTGCCTTAAAGTCAACCGGTTCGTCTTCACCCGCTAACTTGGAAAAAGTGTTTGATAAATTTACGGCAATTATAGCGAGAATCAAACAATTAAAATTGGAAAATCTCGATGATTTTATTATTACTCATCTGGGCCTAAAATTAATTGATTCAGATGTAGCAAAACATTACGAAATGTCCTTGCGGAGTCAAAAGGATCAAGAAGTTGTCGACTACGACTATTTCGTAAAATTTGTACGCGAACAAATAAAAATTATATACCGCACAACAACAGCGCCCGCCTCCTCCCCTTCTGCAAAGGTGTCGCAGGTCTACGTAGGCGTAGCTAACAAATGCTCTTTGTGTAGCAATACCCATGACCATCTATTCAGATGCTCTGGGTTCCAAAAACTGCAGGCATTTGAACGATTTAAATTTATTAAAGACCACAAAATGTGTGTCAATTGTTTAAGTCAGCAGCACACCACCCTGAAATGCCAATCGAAAACCGGTTGCAAAAAATGTAACGGCAAGCATCATACCATGCTTCATTTTGAACAACCGCCACGCTTGGCAACCACCGCGATGGTTTCCGCCCCTGTACCCCCTGATGTTACGCCCCCATCTAATCCTTACTCGGGCCCTGTTGAAATTTCAACAGTCGCTCCAGAACGGGTCGCCTTATGTACACATTCAGCGGCACAAGGGACGAAACGGACTACCGAGGTTTTGGCTACCGCTAAAGTAGTAGCAGTAAATAAAAAGGGTAGGGACGTAGTGATCAGATGTTTGCTAGTTCCTGGTTCGCAGAAAAATTATATTACAACGCGTTGTTGTCGCATGCTAGGTGTACCTATTCGCGCGGAGGCTATTAGTACCGTAAGAGGTATCGGTGGTACATCTCAACCTGTTCGAGGTTCAGTCGAACTCACGTTCAGTTCGCGGCTTCGTTCATTACCCAAGTACCATATCGATGCGTTATTACTGGATCAAATCACCGGCGAACTTCCGCTGTGCGGTATAAACGTCACTGAATTGAATCACATTGATCCAAAATGAACCGCTGACGATACATGGGGAGTGCCTGGTAATATTGACGTTGTACTCGGTGTAAAACTGTTAGCTAAGTTGTTGCAACCAGGTTGCGTCACTAGTATACCCGGGTGCCCGGACGCTTTAGAGACTGTGTTAGGCTACATCTTTATGGGAGATGCACCCATATTGGACCCCCCTACAGAGACGTTATCGTTCTTCTCAACTTCATATCTTGATGGTTGCAACCTGCGCAAATTTTGGGAGATCGAGGATGTCTCAGCCGCTACCGTCGTAGACATAGACGATAAACAGTGTGAGGAGTTCTACCGTTCCACCATCACTCGCACTCCAGATGGCAAGTACGTAGCTGCCTTGCCGTTCAAAACGGATGCGTCGGCATTGGGAAGCTCTTTAGACATCGCTCATCGGAGGTTTTATAGCCTAGAGCGTAGACTTAAGAAGCTACCCAACGTAAAGCTCCTGTATGATGACGTCATCAAGGATTATTTAGATAACGATTATATTTCGCTTCTGAAGCGAAATATATGTAATTCTTTGAGTTTTTTGCTATCACTATACACTTTCTGATTCCTATTTCAGAACGACCACGGCGGCCCACTAGTGATCTCCAAAGGGGACCAAGTCTACGTCATAGGCGTGGCGTCAGTCTTCAAAACCGAGAAGAACACCAACAAATGCGTTGGACCTTACCTTTTTACCAGCACCTCATGCACTTCTAAGTTTCTCTCTTGCATTCTTGCTAATGATGATGTGTGAGTATCTAATAAGTTAATTTAAACAGAATGCCACCGAAGTGTAGCGGATAAATTACAAATAGCCATAAGTGTCACGCTGTTTGGCAATGGCCTCCTCTTAAAGCCGCTGGCGCTGCCCTGCCGCTGCGCACGGAGAGGCTACGCACCTGTGTCTAGCTTCGCTTTGCAACAAAATTTATGTCATAACGTCTACTGCAATGCAACCCACGAACACGCTACGCACGAAAACGAGGTTAATGACGTCATTGCTACACGCGTGGCTTACTCAAATATGGCACTCACGCAGCTCAACACTGTCAACGCTATGCACGCGGTACACGTGTGCATAGCTGCCGGAAATGGGACGTCAAAACTGTGCTGCGCTACAATTGTACTTAACCGTGGGTTAGTTATCATGTAGAATGTGCTACAGTGGAAACGTAGACCTACTTTGTCGAACAAACGAAGCCATGCAGCTAAAATGCGCCGCGTGGCCATGCACAGCGTGGGACAGCGTGGATAGACCCACCCAAGTGTCTAGTGCGTCACGAGGCTAGACAAAAGACGGGACTGAAGGTTTCATTGAGGTATCAACATAAGTTAATGTTGATGATGTTGTATTTATTACATTGTATTTTTGTTGGTGTACAATATATTATTTTTGTATTATATTGTGTAGGTATTTTATAATGAACCTATTATTGCAGACACATAATAACAGAAGGAGGGAAACGTGTAAAACCAAAAGCTTGCCACGGCTCGGCCGCTGAAGTGGGATACGAACTTGTCGAGAAAGTCTCATGGGTCGACCACAACAATGGGTAAGATTTTGTACTAACGTTATTTTCAGATGTTAGTATCCAATCCAATCTATGGGATTGGCAAAACCCTCTCTCTTCTTCCAGAGCGATTCAACACAGTAGCTAGTAGGTAACATAAAATGCACCTAAAAGATTTGAAGCGCCTCTGGAATCGAGCGGACCAAGTGGCTTTGGAAGTGGTGTGATTTAGGGTTGTCTGTTGCTTAGTTTGTAAATCACTCACATGTACAACGCTTTTTGGCGGTGACTGTACCTCTAACGTTCCTTCCTTAAAGTTGAAAGGAACTTTGCAGAGAGAGTTCATCAGTACGTAAAACCGCTCAGGGGTAAACCTGTGAAATTAGAATGAACGAACGGGGGGAATCGCTCTATTCCACTTTGATTCACTTTGCAGATCCACTAATGGATCAGTTTCCACTTTTTTGTCCACTCTGATCCATAGCCCGGGTGGATCAGTTTCCACTGCTTGAAACTATTCCGCTCTGATCCTTAGCTCATCGTTACCCTGCTGCGTGGCTGCACGCGCTCGATGTTGTCGGCTCCGGCCGTTCAGCACGGTGCTGGTATTTACTACGTTCGTGCACGGCGTGCACTTCATCCTTAGTAAGATTAGCGTTTGGATACCACCTCACGAAGAAGTAGCCTAAGATGGAGCACGCTTTTCTAGAAAGAACTCATTCACTCAAACTTACACTTTATAAGTAAATATATTTTGAGCTCGACAACATTATTATGAAGGTTGGAATCTTTACTTTTGTGAACAGCCAGTAGTCGTGTTTCTACAGAATTTAAAAAGACTTTGAAGCTAGCTTTCACGGTAGAAACACAATATTGCCATTCACAATAATGTCGCTAGGTAAAGAATGAAAAGTAATTTGACCCACAAAAAAGTTTGTATGTACCTATTTATTTTAATAAATAGTCATATCTATCAGCCTACATTGTTCCATCAAGTACCTTAGGCAATGGATGGCGGCGGCTCGGGACCGCTGTTTGTGTCGATGTCGTCGTTTGAGGGAGACCTATCTTCATTATTAGTCAATGAATTTTTTTTGTATTTGTTTATTCCACCATAGGTACACATGTTACACTCGGTGTCGTTACACTCTATATAATTTATATTAAAACAATAACACACAAATTTTTGACATAGGAAACACCATAGCGGACTGGAATTCAAAGAAAAACAAACAGACAGGCTTTTCTACAAATTAAATTATGATATGTTAAAGTATGCTGCTGTACAAGAACATTGTCAAACTATACTAAGAATAATGTACAAAACTACATAATAAACAAAGATAATAATAATAAAATATTGTCAGAAGTAAAATTATTTAGATTCATAATGTGATAAACCTGCTGTCTAAGGGCATTGCTGATGTGATGACGATGATCGTCCCATGACAGGGCAGTTTGTAATGTAACACACAGCATCATCTAGCCCCAAGCTAAGCAGAGCTTGTGTTATGGGTACTAGATGACTGATATGATAAAGGTACTTAATACATTACACACGATATATATTTTTTATTAATAGAAAACATCCAGAACACCCGGAATAAATTCTGTTCCGGTAAAATCAGCATTGTAGACCTCCAAAACCACAAATGATTCATAGCAAATGGCTTACAATGTGCGCAAAACGTCTTATCTGCTATACTAATTACCTACTTGTAGAACCTAGAAATGTTTTTTTTTCAATCGTCATTATACCACCAAGCGCTGCCGAGTTTTTTGAAAAATATTTTTTTTTTTTGTTTCAGATCTATAACGTAAATGCACCTTACATATGACTTGGATTAATCATTTTATTTTTTATAATATAAGTATTAATTTTTAATAAGTAAGAACTAATTATATTATGCCTAAACTACGTCATTAGATACTACTGTATTGTATTGTAAAGACTTATTATTACCTTTCACCTAGATTATGGCGAAAACTGCAACACGCTACAAAACTCAACTCCAATATTGTTCAATTCGCAAAAGTAAACAACAACCGGAAGTTTAATCCTCGACGCGTGGTTGGCCCCCTCACTCGCTCACTCGCTAGAATTGAATGTAGACTTACGAAATTTAGAATAACACAGATGTTCCTTAAGCCTTTACTTTTCCACTTAAATCCTTTTTCGTAGACGTCAACAGATCGTGGCGGTCAACAATCGACCTCCATCTCTCCAGCTCGTGGATGTCGTAAGAGTCGATAAAAAGAACCGACCAGAGAAAAGGCGCAGCTTTCTTCTGTACATATTTAATGCCTTCATTGTGATCAATCGTCCACCAGCTAAGCGTGGTGATAATTGCGAAACAAGGGGGCTTTGGGGGAGGCATGTCATAGTGGAAGTATGTGGGCTGTATAAGTTGATGCCAACAGATGACGATACTTTCCTTTTCTGTCTGTACAGTGTTCTCTCCTGCCAGCCAGGGTATCGGTCCAAATCAGCAAGCCATGTCGGCCTTTTTCCGTCTGGTTCGGACGTTTCTGATAGTGTCTGTGATTACATTTTGTAATATTATGGAATTGGTGTAAATCCCGTGTTATAAAGATAGCATTTTTTTGGTCTGCCTCGGTGTCGTGAAGCTGACTGGGTTGACGATTTACTTAGACCCCTTGGCGTGACAGAAATGGGTGACGGTTAGTAGTAATATCATCAGGTGTCCAATTATTGTTCCAGTACAATTAGATAAAAAAAATATTTTTAGAAATAGTTACCTTAATAATACCATTTTTATTATTTTTAGCTCGGTGATTTTCGGTAGTCCGCAAAAGACCGAGATGATTGGAAGCGTGTGTGAAGGGGGTCTTTGCCCCAGCAGTGCAGCAGTGGGACGAAATAGTAATATTACACAACTTACCTTAACTAAGTAGGTACCTACCAATGTAGCGTGATCAATTCTATGAGATTACAGTCTCTATTATCTACTACTAAGCTTCTTTAAGCCGAGCGTCAAACAAGTCTCAGAGAGGTCACGAAACTGCTGTTAACTCAGGACTTATGCACCACAACTTCCTTTAGAAAGCAGCCAAAAACAAAATACCTACCAGTAGGATTGTTACCGTTATAACCACTATACCATACAAGCAAACCACTATAAACCTTGTTGCATACCTGGAAAGCCGCTGCAGCACAGCACAGCACAAAAATGTGCATTAAAATATGGGCTTTAACTCGTTACATTTAGATGAATTTTATATTGAAGGAATCGGATGGAAGACATCTCGCGGACCACTCGTTTAAAGCTTGTGGGAAACTAGTTTGTCACTGTAAAATTTATCTAAAGATAACGAGATTATGCCCATATTTGAATGCACGTTTTTGTGTTGTGCGGTAGCGGTATTGGATTAATGATTAATGCAACTTATTAACCACCTGTTTTAGATCGTGCGAATTAACTCATCTTTTGTTATTCGATTGGTTTACTACGCGTTTTTTTTCTAAATTAAAAGAAGTTAATAATATTAACATAATTTTATCGAGAAAAAAAAACGCTGGAAAATATAATTCTATTTTCCAGGTCTAGTACTACATTAGGTAACTTTATGATCTCTCTGGTCTCTACGTGTCATTTGACGCCTCATCCGTTCAGTAGTCTGAGTGTCAAAAAAATATCAAAATTAGCTATATCCATACTATGACTTATATTGTGGGTTTATTTTCCAGCCTACCTACCTACGTGTTGCGATTTTTGGGTATCGTAAAATATTATTCTATTTTCTTAGTTCATAATAGATAATCAGTCAGATAGTCATCATTTCTGTTGAGGTAACGAGGCGTGATCGTGACGCCCTCCTCCTTCTCCTTTTGGTATAAGATTTGCGTAGTTCCCTGTCCGCACGGTAGAGGCGCCGCCGTACCAAATTATGTGGAAAAAGGAGACGTCACAATCACGTCTCGTTACTAACGCCAAACCCCTCAGAACCCTGAAAAAGGCGGTTAGGGTTTAACATTTGTTGAACACGTTTGATTTTTATCCACATAATATCAATTCGAAACGTGCTCTCGATTCAATGTGAATCGATTCCGATGCAACCAGAGTACGTACGCTTATCGTGCTGGTTGTACGGACTCTAGGAGCTGCAACCTTTTGGACTTTTTAAATCGAAAGTATGATTATTATAACTTATTAGTTGATGCTGGGTGGATTGTCCTGCATTATTTATTATATTTATTATTTATTAAAACAAATAATCTTATTAAATATATGACCAATGCGGGGTGCAGGCCGCAACGGAACTCGGTGGGCAACCTTTGGTATCGGAGATGATGGACTATCGTGGACGAAAATAAAATTCAGTTCTAGATCACAAAAGTCATATCATAAAATGACTCGGCGATTAATAAGGTACTTTCATTTCGTAGAATTCTAGTTCGTACAATTGCAATAGGTTAGCCACGAGGTGGGAACAGACAAGTTTCTTCGCATTGGAGTTACAGTCGACGTCGCCTCGAGGAAAAGTCCAGAAAATTCTACTTCCCAAATCTCCAGTCGAAAGTAATCTCTGAGAATAAGGAATAACTCTATACACTTACGGCGCCATCTATTGGTACCGTTAGCAAATTTAATCAAAGACAAAGATTATGGACGGAGCATGAGGTTCTCGTTCAGAAATTTACTCGATGGTTGATTTAAATAGTAGTTACGTAGTTGTAAAAATAATCGTTGTCGACTGGTGGCCACAATCTCGATTCGACATATATTATATACATAGGTATTATTATTTATTGATTAGTGAGAGCGAGAAATAACACTGATTTGCAACAGTATAAATAAATTGTTTTCGAAAACTGTGAAACGAAGAGTATCCAAAAATCCTTCATCAGAAGACTATTTTTAGGGTTTTTTTTTTGTGGGTGATTGATATTGTTTTGCTGTTTTGCTCTGTTTAACTCACCAGGGCGTCATAACCTCATATGCGACAAAGCACTTAGGTGCTCGTTCTTATTTGGTTCGTTATTAGTAACGAAAAAAAAAAAGATTACCTATCTTGAAAGCAGGCCAGTAGATTTTAGAGTTCCTAATTTTTTTCTTATCAGTTAAAATCTAAGACATCTACATATATTACGTCTAAATTTTGGTGTCCTAACAAACAACAATCGAAAATTCAGGGAAATACAAAGCGACGCTTCTACGCCAAGAGGTGTAGAAGCTCGCTTTGAGGTTGTTGTTTGTTCTGTTTATGAGGTAGCTATAAAATAATGAATGGTTCCCATCACGTAGCGAGACGTTACGTAGTGAATTCCTATCTATTGTTATGCGATGCAAATTTTTATGCTAATTATTCCCGTTTCGTAGCGAACTGCTGAAGTACAGTCAACGTGAAATCGAAATCTTGCCTTAAAGCGCGTATCAGGCCCACCATGGCCACATGAAGGTCGACTTTGAATCTTACACTAAGGTTAGATTTATTATACTATGGCATTTCTCGGATTTTGGTACAAAATTGGGTCCAGTTACATTAATGTTCCTTGAAATCGAATGACGCCAATGCCGAATGCTTTTATTCGTTATGTAAATTATATGACAACTCGATAGTGTAAAATGGTGGTAAAACGATATCTGTCTGCACTGAATGTAAAAGACTTTATGAAGTAGGTAAATGCGAGATGTTTTTTTCGGAGAAATAAATCTGGAGCGCTATTTGATAAGCGAAATGAGCCATTAAAGTCAAATAACACTTGCCTTAAGCTGCAATAGGGTTGTTAGATATTCAGAAGTTAAATAAACCGAATAAAATGTGTCAATAAAAGGTAGATAAGCGTAAATCATATCAGTCTTGTAAATAAGTGAGATGGGCCTGAAAATGACATAGATCACATTATAAACTGATCTAATAATGGCTTAGCAAAGCGGATCAGAGTGGAATGGAGCATTTGCTCAAATATGATATGACCTGTCATCTTCAATCCTATTATTTATGTACATGACGTCTTATAATAATGTAGATAACGTGTCAAAAATGTTATAAATTATGTTTTGGTATACACTGCCGGCCAAAAGTTTGAGACCACTGTAAAAATCTTTGTCACCAACAAAATATATAAAAGTACACATATGATAATGAGCTAATTTGAACACCTGCGTATTCTATTATTATTAAAGAATTTCTAAGAGTCATTATTTATGTTGTTGTTTAAGTTATCATCCTAAAAAGGTCTATTGTTTCTAAACATCAATGAGCGCCGCGCAAGGACCAGGTGGTAGAGTCATTGTAATATTTTTATGATCTGCTCATTACTTATTGTTTTGGGTTTGTTTCGCGTTAACCGATATCAGGGATTATGTTAGCTTCCTAAAACATATTTAGTACCTGAGTTTTTATGGAGTAAATTATTTTCTACCTTATTAGTCTGAGCTCGTCGTTGTTACAGTGAAGACATCTTAAAATGGGAAAAGTTCGCGAAATTAGCAGTGAAACTCGCTCTGCCATAGTTGTTTTATACGGCGAAGGCAAATCTGAACGTGCGATTGCCTCTCAACTTAAGTTGTCGAAGACTTGTGTTCATAACACAATAACCTGATACAAGGAGACTGGCAGTAATCAAGATCGTTAGCGTTCGGGAAGGCCGAGAACTACCACTTCTCGCGAGGATCACTTCATCGTCACTACCAGCAAGCGGAATAGACGCCTAACAGCACCAGAAATCCGCGTAGAAGTGAACAAATCCCGATCAGAACCTGTATCATTGACTACAGTAAAAAGACGTTTGAGAGATGCTAAGTTATTTGGTCGCGTCGCCGTTCGAAAACCACTACTAAGGCCACAAAACAAAAAGAAACGGATGCAGTGGGCCCTTACCCATCGAGACTGGACTGAAGAAGACTTTAAACAAGTTCTTTGGTCAGATGAATCCAAATTTGAAATATTTGGTTCAAAACGACGAATTTTTGTTCGACGTAACGTCGAGGAAAAGATGATGCCAGACTGTGTGGTGCCAACAGTCAAGCATGGTGGTGGTTTCATTATGGTCTGGGGATGCTTCTCGGGCCATGGAACCGGAGATTTGGTACGAGTCGAAGGAATCATGAAAAAGGAGCAATATAAACGAATACTACAGCAAAATGCCATTCCGTCTGGTTCAAGAATAATTGGAGATGGATTTTTTTTCCAACAAGATAATGACCCAAAACATAGTTCAAAATTATGCAGGGGTTATTTAGAACACAAAGAAACAGAAGGGGTTTTAAAAAACATGGTGTGGCCCCCTCAGAGTCCGGATCTCAACCCGATTGAGCTTTTGTGGGAAGAGCTTGATAGAAATGTGCGCAGTTGTTGTCCCACTTCGCAAGAAGACATGTGGAAGGCTTTACAAGAAAGCTGGAACAATATATCACAAGATACAATCAACAAATTGATTGCTCGTATGCCAAGAATAGTGAAAGTAGTAATAAAATGCAAGGGAGGGTTTTTCGACGAAAAATCTGTATAAAATATGAGCGACATTTTTAAAGTAAATGGTTGATTTTTCTTGATTTTTTTGTTTTCTTCGTAATGTATGTGTATTAGGAAATAAGTATTTTAATTCATAATTAAACCTCTTGCTTTGTATTTTGAGTTTTATTTCATTTTCCTACTTTGATGTAGGTGGTCTCAAACTTTTGGCCGGCAGTGTACATATTAATAATCTAGTATACCTTACCTTATCAGCATTGCCATACAGCGGGGCAATGCAGCTGCGTTTTGGGGACGCTTCCGACTGGTATTGATATGGATCAGTTGAGCTACCTGTAGATTGATGGAACAGTTTGCAGTTAGCTTAATTGTTTGAATTGTCTAGGGTAATTCCGGGGTAGATGGCCCTACTAGCTTGGAGAACCTAAATTTGGTATAAACATGATACAAAATGATTTAAACCACCAAATTAATTGAAAACAAAACTTTAATTATCCATCTTCCTATATTATTATTATATTCAGTCTCAAAATCAACAAATATGGAACCATTTCACTTTAAAAAAAAATTACGTTTGGCCATCTCTCCCAGAGTGTCCGGGAGTGATAGCCATAGGGCTTTGGGGGCGATGGCCAGTTGTTTTCTTGCCCTTTCCTTTGCCCTTAGAGAATTTTTCTTATTTTTTTTTCCTTTTTACCGCAGTAAGAACACATGCCATCATATTCGGTGCAATTTTCGTGCACCCAGAGCAAACATATCTTACATTGCAGCCAGTCTGCAACGAGTTGAGTTCTGTAGTAATTTTCACCACAACCTCTACAGTTATCTTCCTCTCTGTCTTTATTTCCACTTTCAGAAGTATTACACAAACCCATGGAAATTTCTTCGCAACTACAGTTTGAAAAAAAAAACAGAATATTTTTTGTAATGTTGGTCTTGAAATAACTTCATATTTTATGGCCATCTTCCCCAGAAACAAAATGGCAATCTATCCCGATTGCATGGGGGAGATGGCCATACCTATTTCTAAATCTATTGCATCACCCTCATAGTTCATTTTGAGGTTAGAATATGAGAAAACTTATATACCTTACAATAAAACAACAAAAACAAGGATATTTCTAAAAACTTTTCTGTGACGACATAATATATCGACCCCTTACCTTATATTATATAGGTGTTGAAAAAACAAAGTGATTTTACACATTAAAAATAATTTTTCGCGCAAAAATCACTCGAACACTCTGTTACCGAGAGGAAGGCGAAGCGAACTAAACTATCATTAACACCATCTACCTGTTTCTAATTGGACTTTTTTCGATTGGCCGTCTCTCCCTTACGGCCATCTACCCCGGAATTACCCTATATTAGTTCTAATTTGATTCTAATTTTTTTTTAATAAAGGCCATTGTCGTATGTTGCATGTATAAGTATATTGTAATCTTCAGTTATAAGTTCAGGCAATAAATAATTATTCAGATTCGGATTATAAAGTTTCGCTTAATTCCACATTTTTTTCAAAGTTCTTTATTTAGAAAAAATAATTTATGACAAGCTTATGTTTTTAGGTCGCGGCGTAAGAATCGACCCCCTCCATCTCAGGCCGTGGATGTCGTAAGTGCCGACTAAGGGAACCTACCAGAGGAAGGGCAGCGGCTTCCTTCTGTGTATTTTTAACACCTCCACTGCGATCACCAATACACCTGCCGGCGTGGTGGTTGTTGCAAAACCCCGTTGTTTGAGGAGCGAAGACCTGGAGTCGACGGACGTATATTGTATCCTGAAACGGAATATTTTTTTTTAGTTTTGATGTTGATAACGGGGTTAATATTATGATTGATGATAAAGGTGCCTACTGTATTATTATCTAGGTACAGTCAACAACAATTAACATGGTAAAATTTAAAAGCTATATTCATACATCGCTTTTAAATTTTACACGAAGTCAAATGCCTACTTTATTATAATCTAGGTACAGTCAACAACAAAAATCATGGTAAAATTTAAAAACAATATTCATACATCGCGTTAAAATTTTACACAAAGCATACGAGTCACGCGTTTATCACATATCCCCAACTAACTTGGTAAAGCTGCTGTCTAAGTTGTAAACTTTGATTTTATAACAAAGTCAGCTTTACCCCTTAGCTGTAAACTTAGACATAAATCCTAGCTGTAAACAACTAAGTAAAGCTAGTGCAAGGGTTTTACGATGCACTAAGCCATTTGCGTTTATTTTCATGGAATTTCTTGAGGAATTTAATATCCACTAAGACTTATAGGTTGGGTCGCAAGGAGGTGCCTACCTACCATTTAATACCTTACCTCATGAGCCAACTGATGAGGTAAGGTATTGAATATTGTATTGTATTCATTTATTTCAGATAATTATATAATCAATATTACATTTCTGGTTAACTGGCAAAGCGACGAGATGGCTTGTAGTCTATGTGAACGGAACGGCTATTAGCCAATCCGAAGCCGCGACGTTTCTTGGTTTCGTAATGGACGGAGCCCATACTTGAGAGAGCCACATAGACAAGATTTGCGGGAAGATAGGTAGCGCATGTTTCGCGCTCCGTCGAGTGTCTCGTGTGGTTCCGGCGGAGATGGCACGAAGCTGTTACTTCGCAACAGTTCACTAGGTGCTACAGTATGGTACTGAGCTATGGGGGTGGGGCGCTATTGACTGGGAGCGTGCCTTCCGGATGCAAAAACGAGCCATAGGCACCTTAACATAAGGGCCTTATCATACAAGCGGTTTGCGAGCGGATTCAGCGCGGAGCGGGTGCGCAGCGAATACGTCGTGGACGCGTGGCGGATATGCAACGTTTTCGTAGCGTGTTCGCAGCGAGTTTACGATGTACAGTCAAAGTCAAAGTCAAAAACTCTTTATTTCCATAAATACAATAAATGTACACTTAGGAAAGGTCAAATTCTTAATAATTAAACACTGACACGGAAATTAAGTGATATTTTTGATTTCAGTAGCTTCGGTATGTTGACTAAAGTAAAGAAGCGACGAAGATACCTTTAGCCTGTTAGTTGTACACTCAGTAAACAAAATGGATTCCGACGAGGAAACACTGCCGTTGGTTTTGTTACTTCGAAAACGCAGGAGACGAAAACGAAAGCATCGAAGATTTTGGGAGGATCCATTATCAATTAATCGACTGGAAGAGAGCTACTACTTTGTGTTGTTTTGCAAACGAATAAATCCAAAAAAATTTCGTGCCCTTGAGACCAGCGGTTCGGGACCTTTATCCAGCAGAGGGTAAAGTCAAGTTGCTACGGTAGCTTAGAATGGCTATCATCATCATCAGCCTAAGTTGGTCCAGTCCTGGACATAGGCCTCCCCTATCGAGCGCCATACCGCCTTGTCTTCAGCTTGCCGCATCCAGCATCTGCAATCTTTCACACATCGTCATCCCACCTGGACTGACGGCGTCCCACGCTACGTTTGCCGAGTCATGGTCCTCACTAAAGAAGACATTTACACTTCACCTCGCTAATGCTTAGTAGCAATGTTACCTAACCTACTCAATATTAGAATTGGCAGATCAGAGTCACTGTATGTATAGGTTTGTCAAATAAACCAAGAAACAATCAAGAGCTAGTTAACGAAGGATTTGCGGGTATCTATCGGGTGAACACGAACCTCGTAGGCAAAGGCATTATCTACGTACGAAATGTCAGTAGGTTTAATTCGCGCGGGATCATAATGGGACGGAACCTTGTCAAAGAAAGTTTAAAGGATTATTTGGCCATGTCTATTTTAATAACCTTGTAAAAGTACCTAAATGTTCTGACGCTTCTGTTTTAGTTCGAAATGGTTCCATTCGATTCTGATCAGAATGGGAAGGAACGAATCAGAATACCTTGAACAACTTACTTTAAACTAACTTCAATTAGTCAAAGGCACCTTAAAAGCTATTTAACATCTAGATCAGCAACAAAATACGAGGATACAGGCGACTGGGCCCACTACAAAACTGGGACCGCGGTCCCAGTTACCTGATTAGTTTTTTCTTGTTTATTTCGTTGGACGAGTGGGACCACTCGTAATTTTAACCACAAATCTATTGTTTAAAGTACAGTTGGCATTATGTCTTATTGTCTTATTGTGCAAAAAATATAATAAATAACCTTGAGTTCTAACACAACCTAATAACAGGAATTTAAAAATCAGTCTTCGCATCGATTTAGGTATGTATCTCTTAAGTTTCTACGTTAGAAATACAAATATACTCTATAAATAAAGTACCTATACATCTACACTATGTTGATAACCAAAATTTACTTTCGCGGTAAAATTCGAAACCGCATCTTCCAGAATTCTAGTCAGTTAGTCAGCTATTCATCCACTGTAGCACAGACGCCTTTAAATTATTTGTTATGTAGTTCGACTAAAAAGTAAATAAATAAACAATGCTAAAATTAGGTACTCCCTTATCTCCGAAGTTTCTAGAGCGATCCATCTGAAATGTAAGCAGGGACCTACTATTTTTAGGTAATCATTAAACAGCGAAGTCTCTAACCGGTACCTATAGTACATTTTTGTATAATTTGACAAACGTTTGAAACCCGCGGCGCGCGAGTCACACTCACACTTGCCGGATCTTGATTATTTTTGAGTAACATTACTAACTGCTCTCATTTGTATTGTTCTGAATACGAAATCGTAAACGTACCTTAAGGATTCCATTTTTAAAATAACTAGGTACTGATTTTTATTCGAAATTTTTGCGTCATTACGTTTCATAAAAATCTAAAGGTGCTTGAACAAACAATTTTTGTGTAGCTACTTTCTGACTAAGTTTTAACTTCTTGTTGAAAATCGTGAGTATTCATCTAAATAAATTTTTTTAAAATAGTTTGTCGTTTAGTTTACCTTGATTATTGTCATTTATTTTCTTAGATATTTGGAATAAACTAGAAGAACCTCACGACGATATTTTTAGGGGCTTACTGCTAGTAATATTAGTGTGATGAAAAGGCTTGGATGAATGTTAAGATATTTGGACGTTTCCTACCTCTCCACGCCAAAACTATTGAACAGATCAGGTTCAACATTTTGGCGTGCGAAGTCACTAGCAGAAGCAAGGTAAACACAAATTCCAATAGAAACCTTGTATTTTATTTATCGATATTTGCATTACTACTCGGACACAAACAGTCAAACAAACCTGTGTATTCCTAACGGCATGCAATCATAAACTTTGTTTGTGCTCAACGGTAACCAGAGCTGTAGGCTGCGTACAGACTTGGCGATTTTTACGCGGAAAAAATAGTGGGTATGATCATTTTCTCGACCAAAATAATTAAAATTTTATTGTACTTTAACGCCGTTTTAACTGGTTGTACTCGAGATGCTACGACAAGCTACGACATAGCTTGCTGCGACATGCTACGACGTACCTTGCTACGACATGCTACGACGTACCTTGCTACGACATGCTACAACATAGCTTGGTACGACATGCTACGACGTACTTAATTACTCTGATTAAGGCTGGTGTACGCCCTAACGGCCTTGAGAACACAAAATAGTTATCTGTAGTCGTATAAATAATTTGTTTTATTCGTGAAATGTTCAATTTGTGTAAAATACTTTGATAAATACTTGAGAGAAGAATAATACTCAAACTCAATAGCGTTTAAAAGAAATATCCAAATTTCGAATTAAAATATATCTTAACTTAACTTTATTTTATAAAGGAAACCCTGCTCTTCATTATTATCCCTGTAAATAAACAAAAAGACAAAAAGAGCTAGTGAGCTGGATCCCTAGACGTGTATCCAGCACAATATGTATAACAGATGATGAATGAATGGCAATAGGATGAAAGTGCGAGAAGAATAACTGCGAGAACTACCATGAATCAGGCTCAAAGATAGGAAAAGGCTCAAATAACGTTGGTGGAAAGACTGTAGAATTAAAAAAAACCCTAACATAATTTAACCTAACCTTACCTAACCTAAAAGCCTAATTAAAAGAAATAAAATAATAAAAGCAAAAATAAAAACTAAATAAATAATAAATAATTACAAAAGAACTAAAGAACAAAAAAAAGAAGTACGATATAAGCTATGTATATACAGATGTTAATGATATGAATAATGGTGATAAATCTAGATAATTGTAAGGGTTCGATTTTAGTGATGTCATAAACATTTGTCTGTGTTAGTAAGTGTGTGTGTGATGAGAAAGGGTGAGTGTTTGAGTGAATAAATTTAAAAAATAATGTTTGTACGTGTTTGTGTATTTATTTGTTATGATTGATGAAATAAACATTAATAATAGATTAAAAAAAAAACAGTGTATATAATGATGTTGCATTTCACAGCAACAGGTTATTAAGGTTTAAAAAGTTAAAGCATGCTAGTAAACTCACTTATCCTTTGATATGTTAAGTCAGTCAGTCAGTTAGCGACATTTATAAAAAAAAGCCTAGCCTTACCTAACGGTAGCTTTTTTTGTTTTTTTTTTTGTGGTGGGAAAATGCCTTTGCACGGCGGTGCCGAAGGGGGGTGTGTGGGGCTTGAACTTACTAAAAACCCACCCGTGGACAGTCTTCCGCCGTAGTGGGACAAGATTGGGTCGCACTAACATTCACAATCTTGTCCCGGCGGTATGCCCGTAGGTTCATGGGCCTCGGCCTACGGAGGGATACCCCGTTCACAAGGGGTCATATCTTAGACATGGGAGGCCGCACAAGCCGAACGAGAGTCCCCTGACTCTCGACAAGTGACCCCACTACGGAGAATGGAGGAGATGGGCGAACCGCCTTCTCCGTCCTCCCGATCGGGATCGACACCGGATCGGGTCACATTTTGCGTTATCCTTTCTGAACCGCTCCGCGGCCTCCTTCTGCGCCATAACCGCTTCGCCGAAGGAGACCATTGCGTGCCACGATCTCTCACGACCGTTCGTCTCTATTCTCATGTGTCCACCATCTTTTTGCATACATTTTGCAAATCAAACTCAACTTCGTGTGAAAGTCTCTAAAGCCAGAGCTCTACAAAAACATTGAAGTTTAATCCCTAGCCGCTTTGTTAATTGGCTGACCAAGTTTTTAACAAAGCGGTCCTAACGGAATTAAGACGGGGAAATGTTATTTTTTACGATTATTGTTCGAATGAAGCAGGAATAAACATTCAATGGGTGCGTTTGAGGCGGAAAATACATTTTGATCTTTAGGGTTTCGATTTTAGGGTTCCTTTAGTTTATCACAACATCAAGCTAACCATTGGCCTACCTACGTCTCTGCCCCTGATTTTGTGAATCTCCTTAAGTTTGATAGGTATTATTATTATGTCTCTCTGTCCATCCTTGATTCTCATCATTTTAACACCCGTATTCAAGAACAATATGTACGGTAGCAAGCCAAGTACAGATTTACAAAATACAAAAGTTGTCAATTTTTTTTTTTGTTTTTTTTTTGTTATTGTTCGTGAGCACTGTGAGACCTCATAGTATTGTTCTTGAATACGGCGGTAAGATTATCATCTCTTGCCTTTACACATTTTATTGTGTTGTTGTGTGTGTGTGCAACAGCCCTTTCCCACGAAATGCGTCCTCAGCCCAGTTCTGCGCGAACGGTTTTTTACTGGATCCTGCAAAAATAACGTATTGTGTTCACACACAGTAGTTTGCATCCTGGTTTTTACGGTAGAGCAACGAGCGATTATTATCCTGTTAATCCATCATGGTTATTAACACTAGAGTCATTTACAACGGGATGTTAACCATGATTTGAATTTTGAGTTTTCTAATAATTCGGCACAATTTCATGCGCCATGATCACGGAACAACTATTATAAATTAACAACAAAATATTGGAAAACTCAAAACTCAAATCATGGTTAATAATTATCTTTAAAAAGTAAATAACTTTAGAGCGGTTATTCGGTTTAAAGATTTTTAAATAGACTCAAAAAAGAACAAACAAGTCCACATAGAATGAGTATACATTGGTATCTAAAAATAAATACCTATTACTTAAGTAAAGTTACGGTAGGTCTACGGCGTTAAATAATCTAGACAACAAAGGTCACAAGCACGTAGGTAACAATTAAGTGACCTAACAAAAGGTACGAACATAAATAGGATTAAAATAAAGTGAGTAGGCGTTATTAGATCTTCTATAAATGTTCCACCTCACCCCGCTCCCCGCACTACATCCTGCAAAAAACTGTATGCAGGAAATGGGAACACTTCCATTAAACTATACGTGTAATTAAACTGGATCCTGATTTTTGTTGGACTACTGTTGTACAGTTGCTGTGGCAAAACCGAAAAACAAATTCGAACGGATCGTTTCTTTGCAGGATACCGTAAATAGGATACTCGTGTGACTACTTGTATTAAAAAAACATACACTAGACGGGGTCCTGCAAAAAACCGTAACCGCAAAAAACGGGATGATGCCGTGGGTAAGGGCTGTTAGCTTATTTCGTTCAGCGTTTGCTGCAAATGAAAATCATAATGCAGCAAACACTGAACTGTCAATAGAAGCAAATAGTGAAATAAATATGTATGTACCTACATATTACAGATATTATACTAATGTACCTAGATAAATATAAAATATATTTTTATAATGTATTATTATATATATGCCAAGACTAGTCAATCTTAAAATGTAATATATAATTAAATTTTAAGATTGACTAGTCTTGGTCATAATTTGACCTATATGTACAGTAATTATACATAATGATATAAATATAACAACATTGTATCTCTGACAATCTACACCAGACGATGAATATTAACACAAATATTATTATTATATTTTTTTTAAATGCGTTATTTTTTTTCCGAATCATATTATAGAAATATCTATATATGGGTATTTCTTCTAAACACTATTGATTTTCATTATTTTTCTTTCACTGAAATATTTGTCAAAGTATTTTACACAAATTGAACATTTCAAGAATAAAACCAGTTATTTATACGGCTACAGATAATAATTTTCTATTCTCAAGGCCGTGGCGCCATACACCTCCCTTAATATGAGAGAAACTGTGATCAAATGTAATCAAACTTATTAGTCGGCATCGCGAACGAAGTCGCGGGTATAGCTAGTTATGAATAAGGGGGTCAGTCACTTCATCCGGCGGCGCGCCGCCGGCGAGGAACCGCCGCGCCGTTGCGGTCAAAAAAAAGGTGTAAGGGAGTTGCCCTTACACCTTTTTTTTGGGCAGTAGGTCAGTACTATTATGTTTTCTCTGGCAGTAGTGTAAAAATAAAGAACTTACGGAACCCTGCCCCAGGCGTGTCTTACTTCCTTTTCACGAGGAGCCCGTTTCGAAATCGCCGAGTAGCGATAACCAAGAATTGAATAGACCATTTACTTAAATATTGTGTTATCTTTACTGAAATTAAGAGATTTTATGCGGTCATTATAGGCAGTTTGGTAATCTTCGTTAGGTACAGAAAAGTCGGTAAAATATTTTGTGAATCTGTTAGGTTAACACTACAGTACACGCGCCCCTTTTTTTTACATGAGTACACGCGTGGCCTACTATATTAGGCCATTTTAAAATGTCAATTATATTGTATAATTGTATATTCCTAACTTTCTGATTAAAACAAGAAATGGAATAGAAAAGTTATTTGTTTTACTTAGTTTTAACCTTACATTTTAGATAAATTACTATGAATACTGAACAATCAAGAATTTTGTAAATATCTAAGAAAAAGGAACAAAAATGGCACTTCTGAGATCAACATGTTTTTTTCTAACTTAAAACTAAACTTAGTTACAAATATCTTTATTTTCGTAGCATTCAGGACGCACTACTGCTTGGTGACCGGGACAAATCCATTTATTGCAAGTTTTGCACCACTTTTTTGTCGACCGATTTCGGGCTCTTAAGCAGAGTGCACATCGACCAACTCGTCCTATCTTTGGAGTTAAATCGTGTTGGGACTCTTGGGGTTCTTGAACTGTGCTGCCTAAAAGTGCTATTATCCTAAATTTAAGTTGTCGGGGAAGTGTTTCAATGGATGCCCGGCGAATCAAAAGCGGTTTTATCAAATTGAACAGTTCAAAACAGGATAACGGATCCTTAGCATTCCTAGATGCATCTCCTTTTGGGCCTGGTGGTCTTATCCTAATATTTTGGGGTCGAGTTCGCGTGGCTGGTGGAACATATTTTTGCCAAATAGTTCCGTTCGTAGATTTGTAGACTGCACCGTGCCTTCTGGTTGCAAGTTCCGAGAGTGGAACGTCTTCTGAACTTGATGTTTCGTCTGATTCGCGATCTTTCCTCTTCATTTTCACGTTCTGACTCGCGGACTAGGGCCTGCAGATCTGGCTCTGGCTGAACTTCGTCATCTTCACTCTGAATCACTTCTTCATCTTCAGTTTCTACCTCTCGCAGTCACATTTCCACTTGTAGATTGTAACAAGCCAGGACTCCAACCTGCCTCGTTGATCGCAAATATAAAAACAATTAACCATTATCTGATACATTTGGCAACACTGAATGAGGTTGGTAAACAAAAAACCGGTTTTATGCACGTCTCACAGTCTCACCATGGAAAGTTTTCGATAGTGATGCCGAAGATTTAATTTAAGTGGGATGTAGGTATCGATGATTTCATATTAAAACTGACTGTTGTCATGGTTATCATTTTACAAGGATTGCTTTTAAACTTTATTTTCTAGTACTTAACTATTTGTGTTATCATTTATGCAAATGTTTTAAATTATGGTCAAGGTAGATGTAAATTTAGTACTGAAAGTATTTCATTAAAAATTCTGTAGTTTCTCAGTCAGAAGAGATGAAGGAAGGAGATTAACTAAATTTCAGTTAGGATGTTACTTACAATTTTACTTTTATAAGTCGATAAAAGTCATAAAATCATCGATAAATAAATAATCTCAGGGAAACAGGGCAATCTCTTGAATAACAAAATATGGGAATCCCCGTGTGTAAAAACATCAGTTTAGGTATATAAATTGTCTTGAGTGTCTGCAATTTGTCCAACTAAACTATTAACTAATCTGGATGTCCGCAATTTGTCCGTGGGAATGTCTCTCAGATGTCTGACCGGCAAAATACTACTGGAAGGGGTTATTTGTATAAATAAGGGAGCGTTACAGGGCTCAGGATCAGTCGTTCAAAGAATTTAAATAAGTAGGTTGAACTGCGGCGTTACCCGTTTTTGCATAGATTTGATAATAAAAATTGTTTGTTTGTCCGGATGACAATACTTAAAGTAAATTCGTTATGTTGCTGGGTTTCAATTTCAAACATTGTATGATGAGATCTTTGATGAATTGGGTTCTTGCTGTTCGTTCATTAGAATTGTGAGGACTTTAATTGTTGGAGATCAACTTGTGCAATGTTCTTGTGGGAAGTAGGCTTGTAAAATCAGTTTAAAATCTTGGGTTTATAAAAATCTGTGTAGGTTGTAACTTTACCAAAATTTAGCTAGATAACCCCCTGTGCTTAGGAAATCCAAAGTTTTACTTTGGTTGTGTGTTGCGGTTTAGTAAGTGGCCGTAATACATATCCATCTTGTAGGTAGACTAGGTAGGACTGAATAACCTTTGGAGCGGGTTCAGCTCGAGTTTTCCCTTGCATTGGGCTCGAGATGCTCTCCGACGATCTGACCCCGAGGCCTCGTAGAGGGGCTTCATCAGTTGTGTCGGTCTTTTATATATATATATTTATAATATACACACCTTTATTCTCTGTTAGGTCGCTCTGAAACACCCCAGGCTCGCGAGCCAGTATCAGAGGGCACGCACACTGTTATAGTTTAGGACAAAATCGGGCCTTACAACCCCGTATTCCCAGTGAATGTTAGTTAGAGACAAGGCATTGCACCCCGCCTGTCTACATTACACACCACACGTTTAAATGTAAATGGGAAGTTCTGACTTCCATTATTGCTATACAACACCATAATTAGAAATAGGTTAGGATAGGTACACTGAGTAGGGTATTCTGTTTTCAGGACTATTATACCAATCATATTTTATCATATAAGTAATAATAATAATATCACTGTAAGAGGTAGATCCCTCTATGTAGGTAATGATTAGTTTGACAGTAGCTTGGTGCATAAGACATCGAGGTATACCTTCAATAAGTGAGAGAACCTCTTAAGCTACGGGAGACGAGTATCCCAGTCAGATAAATCATTATTTACCATTATTTTATACCTGAAAAAGGTCCTTTATAAGCTAAATTATTACTTATATTGAATATAATTTACTGAGTAGTGTATTCTGTTTTCAGGATTATTATACCAATCATATTTTATCACTAAGAGGTAGATCCCTCTGTTTTGATTAGTCTGACAGTAGCTTGGTGCATAAGACATCGAGGTATGCCTTCAATAAGTGAGAGAACCTCTTAAGCTACGGGAGACGAGTATCCCAGTCAGATAAATCATTACTATTTACCATTATTTTATATCTGAAAATTTTATAATCGAAATATCCTGAAATTTGGAAATATATTACTATTTGAAGCTGTTGTCTTCATGGACTTAACTCCCATATGTGGAGGAATAGGGGTCAGGCTCTGTTATCAGCTGATGGTAGAGTTTGACTCCGCATAAAAATTGGATCATTCGATGCCTCACTGATTGACAGAGATAGGTAGGCAGGAAACTAGAGGACCACTGACTAATTTTGTAAGAAAGATGATTGAGTGAATGTGTTGATTTCATTTAAATATCTCAAAAGTAAATTCTCTCTGAATGTAATTAAATTATGACAGACAATTTAGGCTGGCTATAGAGGATTTAAACCTACATACTGACATAACATAGGGTTGATAAAAGATAATGTCCTCTTATTTTCTAACATACTAGACATGTGTACCTTACATGACTGTATGTGATATCCCAAGGTTTTATCATCAAGTAGATGGTATGGAAAGCCAGCATACTCTACTATACGGAAGAGACTGCCCCTTAATTATGGTCTGCAAGTCATTGTGCTGAGCGAGGATTGGGGCTCACACCTATGCCGTATTAGATTCAGTGTGATAGAGATTGAATTAACCCGACTGTGAAAAAGGAGAGATGTATACTACATAGGATAATATACTACATAGATCAAAGAAGTCTGAAGTACCTTTGCCATAATAGATTCAGAGCGAAAGAGATTGAATGTTTATTTACCTGACTGCTTATATGGGAGACTTATGTTTTATAATACAACTATAATCTAGGGAATTAAATTATGTTTGGGTGACTTAAGTTTTAGGAATATCTTCCTATTACTATTTCTATTTAAGACTTATTATAGAATTAGAATATAGGATTAGAATTTATTTTTAAGAATATTATTTTCACTCAGAAACATAATATAATAATTTTAGGATGTAGTTAGCATAGTAATATAAGGGACTAGGTAGTTTATAGAGTTAGTTCGTTTGTCTAAAGCTTCTAAAAGAAACTGAGTTACTACTACACAACACAAGAGTCCTACCACTAACTAGACGATCACTGGCCACATTAAATCACTAGTCTGCATTCTTTAGGTTAATACTTACATTAGATTGATACGGTACAAAATTAAAAGGAGAGGAGAGTTCTGAGAGGGGGGGTGTTACAAGATCATCCATGACGAAAATCTTTAAAAAAGTACTAAATTAGGAATAAAAAAATACATTTTACAATTTGTAACTAATAAATAATTAATAATCATTTGATATACATACATATAAATGTATAATTTTTTAAAAAAGAACATTGTAATAGGTTATAAATCAATTATACATCAAAAGTTACATACCTGAATTTGGTACACCAATACACGCGCGGACAACTTTAGTAGGCCCGCACTTTTGGCGCCAAACTGCTTGTGCGTGCGTACGCGCCGAGGTCGCACGGGGTACTGAGGTTGTGACAAATATATCAGACGAGGATTACCTGGAATCACTAGTTTCTAGCGCGCTTAGTTAAAAAGTTATTGCAAAAAGAGTTACCCTGGTCTACTATAGGCCGCGCGTGTACTGTAGTGTTTAATATCTTTCAAAGTAAAATCAGAATTAGTTACAAGATTACCAAAAAAGGAGTGTAATGTATTCAGAGTTTACGTCTGTATGTACGTAATATGTGAACTTCTTAATTGCACCTTATAAGAGGCAAAACAAACTGGTTTGGTGGTCAAACTATGATCAGATCTCAGTATTCACGGGATCCCCGTGGTAAAAAACTCGAATTAACTACATAAAATTCAACATTTTTATTTGGTTCCTACAATGTGAAAACACGATTGCGAAAAGAAATAACGATACAAAGAAATCATGAGAGTGCACCGCTACGTACATAATTTGGTCGAGATCTCAGTAACCCTGCAGTCTATTGTAATGACTTAGGTTTTGATTAGTAGATTATTACTAATTATTTGGTTCCTTGAACCAGTGTTTTCATAATGTTGTGAAGTATTCTTGTTCTTCTTAAGCTAAAATTAGATTTTTGCGCTTACGCCGTTCCAAAAAGTATGCTCTGTCCCGCTCGTATGAGCGCAAAATCCCATGCCTATCCTTTCACAAAATGGCGCGCATTGCGTCCTCTTAACTTCCAATGCCTGAACAGATTATTTAGATTATAAGGTATCGTTAAAATCTTACACCATTTCTAGTGACCATCTATTTGTTTTTTAAACGTAATGCAGGCCCGTTTCTTATACTTTTTTGTATATTTTGCTTGCAACAAATTAGCTTTTTAGGCTAGGTGCCTAAAAACTACAAATTGGATATTTTAATGGACAGTTAACACCCATCTATTACATCAAACTTTCTGTGCTCTCATGAATGGATCATATTATAAGTATTGTGTAGGTTATCAAATTGGTTTTCGATCACGTTCGTCGCGTTTACGGATTATGCTATCACGTGGAAATAGCTATGGTATTTTTATAGATATTTTACCGTAGCATTGTAGTCGGGGAAATTGGAAAATTGCCATAATCCTTATATCTTTAACTTACTAGGTGATTTTGGCTAATGTACTAAGTTTTTTTTAAAGGAAATCATTTTAAGCATTTTGTCATTCACACAAAGTGCAAGTTAATTTACGGCCTTAATATTTCTAAGTCTTTGTTGCATTGTTTCAAGAAAGAAGATAGAAAACACTTTATTATTTCACACAAAGAAATAAAACGATACAGACAGAAAAGCTTAGAATAGAGGAAGTATAAAGGGCGACCTTATCGCTCCGAGCAATTTCACCTTGGGAAGGACTGAACATGAAAGAACAATAACGACGGTGGCGCTAAGCTAGTTTCTTAAATTACTCGATAAGGTCTACCTACATAACTACTAAGTAATTAGATAAATTAAATGCTATAAAATGGCGTCCGACTCAGCATTATGTTGTGATAGCCATTTACACTATCTCACGAATATTATAAATGCGGTAGTTGTATAGATAGATAGATAAATAATGTTTTATTCAGGGAACTTTTAAATAAAACCGTTTGGTAAAAGAAAAAAGAAAAAGAAACGATCAAAAGATGGCGGTGCAGGAGCTAATAACAAATATAAAACTAATATGAACTTTAACAAACTAAAATAATCCTAATACACATAATATACCAAATATATAAATAAATATGTATAGTATAAATAAACTAATAAATAACAACAAATAGCTAGTGGTAATTTTAAGGGACCTACTAATAAAAAAATAAATAGGAATTTATTCATCAAAACTATAACTATGTTATAAATGAGACTTATATGTACTTACTTAATCATAGAAGTACTAACTTATTGTTAGACATTTTACTACTAAGTATAGACAAAGACATTTTTGAAGTAAGACTATTTGAAGAAAGTACTTAGGTGACGTGATAATGATGAAAAGGTTAAGGACTTAGCATGGCTGATTTTCAGTCCCACCTGGAAAATGTCCGCTGTCTAATTACTTGCCTAGTCTTAGCTTACCTAAATAATATTCGTACACTTTTCGTTTAAAAGTGTGATGAGATGTGGCTTTTTTATAGGTATCAATAGGTACATCGTTCCATAGTCTGACGGCTTGAGCAGTATTAATAAAGTCTGGATGGATGTTCCGATGTTTGGATGTTTGTTGGTCATCTTTTGGATACTCATGTATGTACTTCAAAATCAGAATGAATAATCTTTTTCTCTATAAACACTTTATCACTTAGAATAAGTTAACACTAACAGAAATAGACTGTCACCTGATTCTATTCATTCCATATAAATAATGTTTATTTATTGAAAGTCATTTATTTTGTTTTTTACTTTTTTATTAAGTAGGTAATTAGAATTAGTCACTTGTGTAACTACTGGAAAAGATAGGTTACTTAAGATTAGCAGGACTAAGTGTTAAACGTTCACACTGAGACAAAGTTCCTTCTAGTTTTTTGTAAGAATCATCAGCTTGGACCTCACGATACAGGCTCGGCCTTGTGTGAGATCCATCGGTAAAATTATAGACTGCTTAGTTATTGCTGAGGGCTTAAGCCCTTAGCAATAACTTGTTTTATCAGCTTTATAATTGGTGCCTATTATGCTGTAATATTATTGTTTTTGCTGCAAATAAATATATTTTATGTTTATGTTAACTCTTCACGTCAAAACTATTGAACGTTTTAGAGTTTCAGGCCTGGAATAAAACATATGCTACATTTTATGCCATAAATCAGTTCCCATGAGATAAGAACTCTGAACGTTTCCATAGAAACAACACGCGCGAAGCCGCTGGCAGAATCTAGTTAATTATAAATCTCAGACAACTAATTCGATGTTTGTTTTAGCATGCGTTCATAGCAAATGGCTTACAATGGTCGAAAAACTGCCAATATTATAATCAGATGGAAGGGCAGACTGACACGACCAGGGGGAGGTTAGGCGGTGCACAGGGGTTTAACACCGTCAATTTTCTGACTCTGTATGTCATACAAAGACAACAATAGGTATTCAGTCATGAGCCACCTTATGATAAAGTATCTAAGCGAAAGTTCAGTGACCGGCTTAGGTATTAAAACGTGTCCGTCTGACGTGGATGGAACCCAGTTAGATTCCCATTTCCTGGCCCGGATGACCGGCATCGGTGCTTTCGAGCGGGATATTATGTTAGTTTCCTGTTGCTTTTATTTGGAAAATAGAGGCCTAGCGGAAAAAGGCGTGACGGAAATGTATTGTTTTATTTTGAAGGTTTTATTTTTGAGGTATTTTTTTGAGTTCGTTTTATTAGTAGGTGTACTCTACTTACCTAGACCGAAATCAGTTTTCGCACAGATTGTAATCCCCCAATAGGATGCATGATGTAAAAATCAGGTCTTTTTTACATGCACCTCTTCACTAATACAGTTTCTGGGTCTCGTGTCACTGAGTCAGGTTTGCACTTCGATAGTTAAAATGGTTGCAGGAGGGCTTCGATTATCCTATCGACAACTATCAATATTGTTGTCGATAGGATATTTAACCAGCCTGTAAGCCTGTGACCCTGTATTGTTATCCAGCAGATACACTCATAATAAATACACCGTACGCGTACCTACCTATTTCGATATTGATACTTACTCTCTAGCGACGACGTTCTACAAAAATTTACTAAAACTCAGAAATCGAACTGTCAAAACCAACCGATCACAGCCACGCTGCAACAACCATTATCACTGTCAACAACATCAAAATTTGTCTCTAGTTTTAGGGTTACAACTCAGATTTTTAAATGCAGTTTCGAGTACTTGCTACTCGATAACGACAACGTTAAGTAATTACGATGTACAATTTACTAAAACTCAAAAACCAACCAGTCACGACAAGCACACTGATTAAGTCCACTAGATATTTTTTTTATATCTGGCGCGTTCTACTTTTGTTATTCAATACTGGTTATTCAATACTGGCGGCCTGGATTTGTGACGTCAGCGTGGATAATTGTATGGAAAAACAAAAGACAATCGCCGGCTTTTAAAATTTTATCTATTACCTGTTGACAATCTAACACTGCTGGCAGAAAAATTAGGCTGCTCTTCCACCAGAGAGAACAGCCTGTAACGTGTCTGCCAGCTGCGCCAGTAACGAGATGCTATGAGATTCGATGCTCGTTATGTGCATAATGGCAGCGCTGATTTGCTGCTTGTCGAGCCAATTATTATGCAACGGACTATCTACCGCTCGCAGCTTCGAACGGGTTATTTCATTGCATCTCTTGTTTCAATGTTGAAATTCAGATTTAATGAATAAATAAATAAAGTTGGGTATTTTCTCACATCATTATCTATACTCTAAGTTCGTGGAGCAGCATAATCCGCGTACTGAATCTTAACTTATACGCACGATGAATATAATTCCGAATTATCGTGCAGCGAGATTTCGCGGTGCGGGCTACCCCTGAACTTTAGTAGGAAATTGCCCATTTGATCCAGCTTTGCCATCTAACAGTCAAACCTCACGACCACGTCTACGAGTATATAATGGACATAGCCATCTGGTTTAGTTGTACAGGCTGTCTATTCACTATAGAAGCGCCAATTTAATTAGCTGAGCATACAGTTTGGATATGAGTTGTTAACAATATTGGATGCTGTTTATTTATGCACGCGGCATTAAGCGGAGGCTTAGCCTGTTTAGCCGCGCACTAGGGAAAGACCAACTTCACTCTTCAGACTCTACACGTAGTTTCTTAATGTACTTAGTTTAAATCATTTGTTATAATTATGTTTGCTTGTTTTATGCATGTTGTGTTTTAGTGTAAGTTTTTTGTTTTTACTTTCCCTTAGTTTTTTTTTGTGTGTGTGCTAAATAAATTCTTATTCTATTCTATTGTACACCAACAAATTATTATTATTATTTGCCGAGGTTAAAAGAGTTAAACAACGAATATAATAATCTTCATTTGTCGTACGTAAGACTTTCATAATAAACTTATGCCCGAATACTAAAAAGAATCTCAGATTTAAGTACCTACGTCCAAAGGTGTGGAGTGACGCTCAAAAAAAGTCAGGTTTTACTCATTTTACAATTTTCTAGGTTCTACAAGTAATTTAGAAAGCAGTTATGAAGTTTTGCGCACATTGTAAGCCATTTGCTTTGAACCCACGCTACAACAAACTACGAATCAATTGTTGTTTTGGAGTATTTTTACTAGAATCAACTAATGTTGATTCTACATAATTTGTTTTGGCGTCTATTGACATAATTGTCGATAGACGCCAAAACTACAATTGATTTAAATTTTCTTCTAGCAAATATTCATAGCAAATGGCTTACAATGTGCGCAAAACGACTTATCTAAATTACTTGTAAAACCTAGAACATAATTAAAATCCGCTTTATTTTTGAGCGTCACTAACCACTTTACGTGATAAATTTTTGACATATTTTCATTTAAAGCTTTCAAAAAACCACTTGAGACGAGCTTAAAACCGGAAACACACTATTACCACGCCACGCGACCCGACAAAACTCAATGCGTGTTGAGTTGTATCCAATCGTATTAATTTTTTATGACCAGAATCACATTATTAACACCTCACGCGACGAAACGTCGGTTGTTTACACAGTGGTCACAGAATATTGATACGATTAGATTCAACTCAACGCGCATCGCGTTTCGTCAGGTCTCGTGGCGTTTCAATAGTGTGTGGAGCCCTCAAATCTGAGATGCATATGAGTATTCGGGCGTTAAGCTCTGCGCCCAATAATCCAATACCGTAACCACACAGCACAAAAACGTGCATTCAAATATGAGCTTCTTTAGATAAATTTTACAGAGACAAAATGGCTTCCCACAAGCTTGAAACGAGTGGTCCGCGAGCTGTCTGTCATCAGTTATTTTTTACCATAATATGATTGCTTTAACGCTTCAACATATCTGATGGTGAGGGATTAGACCGGCTCCCCACCACAGCCGGCTTATGTAGTAGCTACGGACTCCCCGTCTGGCATCTGTTGCCATCAACATTAGAAATCATTTAAATGTTACGAATTCATGCCCATATTTGAATGAACATTTTTGAGATGTGCTGCAGCGGTGCTTTCCAGATATGCGACAAGCTTTAAACAGGAGAAAGTCAATAGATTATTTCAAGTTTCCCTCCCACCTGTCTGCTGTAGATATTTTACGAAACTTCTCATTCTCCTTTTAAGTTCACCTTACCAAAGTAGACTTAGAAGAAGATGTAGATAAACAAAAGCTTTTGAACAATAAATAGGTAAGGAAACAGCAACTTTAAGACCTGAAACATAAAGTTTATTTCACAAGAAACCAATTTTATTCTTGACCACGGCTCATGAGTGGCTTGTTGAATATCGGATGAAGAGAAAATCGTTACCTGGCCGCGTTATCCACTAGTGATGGGGAAAAATATATGGTTTTATCGATTTCGACGAATATGTTGAACAATATTTGGTGCATGGATTATCTGCAACAAAATATTGATTGAAAATTTAAACGAAGGTTTGAAAAATTTAAGGTTTTGTTAGTAAATGGCTCAGTTTCATTTTGTCATTGGGATTCCTCCCAACCTTCAGTCGTTTTGATTGGTATCAGTTGAGCTGCCTATAGATTATTTCCAACAATGCATGCAACTGTTTCATGTGTATTTTGTAATACTTGTACCTTATAAATAGTTGTAATTTTGCGGGTACCTAAGTTCAATGATTTATTTAGGCATACCTACAAAATTTTAATTTTAAATTATTAACGCGTCCTACATTAACTCTATCAAATTATAGTAAAAACATTCTGTACTAATAATTGTTATTGCGATTTACCAATGGTATGTTTAGTAATGTCCAACTCGAAAAATAACAACTAACAGGATAAAGGTTTCTTCGTCACTTCTTTACTTTAGTCTACATACCGAAGCGACTGAAATCAAAAATATCACTTTATTTCCGTATCAATGTTTAATTATCAAGAATTTGACCTTTCCTAAGTGTACATTTATTGTATTTATGGAAATAAAGAGTATTTGACTTTGATTTTGAATGAAATGGAATGGCTACTAAATGAATCAGAACAGTTATTTTGAAATGTTAACTAACTAAGTTAGTTTGGTATTGATATGCCTCAGTTGAGTTACCTGTAGGTTGTTTGCAACAGTCTGATGTCAGCGCAATTGTTTCAATAGTTCTAATTTGTTTAGATTATTTGATTGTAATTTTCTTTGTTAATAAAGATACTAAGGTTATTATAGAAGCTTGCTCAGTCTTCGATCTATGCTTGAGTGACGTTTATGCCATAGAAAAGCGTTACTCAAGCATCGATCGATGACTGAGAAAGATTTCATAATACGGGCCTAAATGTCATAATAGAAAATTATGGATTATCGATTACAGATGTCCCACCTCTAAAGAGCAGTCACCAATCCAGTTATAGGAGAGGTGGTTCTCCAACACAATCTACAAATATATATATATATATATATATATATATATATATAATATTGCCTCGCCTGTGTTTGAGACATATTATTAATGCATTGGATAGCACATGTCATACACAGAACATCAAAATCTAGTGAACTTCAATATGGTGTATAGTGACTCTGAAATTGCATGTTTAAATTCATGAGCTAGCCTTTGTTCATTTATTTTGGACACTGGTAGTTTACTGTTCACGGTGTAGATTAATAGCTCTCGTGTGGACACGTGCAGCTTGCTCCGTCGTAGCAATATTGCATTATTGTTAGTTACGACATAGCAATTATCACATCATGGTAGCTTCTGTCATTGTACCTAGCTTGCAACGGCGTAGCATAATTTTTCGTGGCTTGCTACGTTGTAGTATCATCACATTGTAGCTCGCTACGGCGTAGCCAAATATTTCGTGGCTTGCTACGTCGTAGTAACACCACATTGTAGCTCGCTACGGCGTAGCAAAATATTTATTTCTTGCTACGTCGTAGTGATATTATTTACCAAAGCTTGCTACGACATAGAAACTCTACACCGTAGCTTGCTTTGACGTCCTCCTTAGCTAGGGCCATGGATACATCTAGACTTGTTTACTTCAGCTATTTCCATAGTATTATGTCTTATGGTATACTACTGTGGGCGAACGCTGCAGATATTAACACCGTATTTGTCTTGCAGAAGAGGGCTGTTGTGCAATCTATCATATGGGTCCCAGAAATTCCCTGCGTGATAAATTTAAAGAAATAAACTTAATGACAGTACCATGTCAATATATTTATGAAAGCTTATTGTAGAAATATATAGAAATATTCACTTATAGAAATATCATCGTCTGTTGCCATCGTTGAGGCTAGACGTGCCTTGATGTAAACAATTTGCAATTAATCAATTGCTATATTATGACCTCGTTTTTTGCTGATTGTGACATATATCTGTAACGTGTGTATAAAGTAACAATGATAGATTTTTCTGGCTATCTTAACTAAACTAATGTTAAATGGATACCTCCAGCCCCTTCGGCCACCGGAGCAGAAGGACGGCGCGCTCGCCGCCCCCGACCCCCACCACGCCCGCACCTGAGCTCCCTGTTCGCCATGTGCCTGCCGCCCAAAAAGCCGAGTACGAAGTTGTGACTACTCCCGAAATACAAGGTTGGATGAACTCGATTAACCAGTGCCTGAATGAGGTGTGCTCTATTGCATCCGAAGGCAAACTGAACTCTGAGCAAAAGCAACGAGTTAGCGCTCTCTGTCGTAAAGTGGATAATGGCACTTCGCAAATGGCCGTCAAGTACCAGTCTCTTAAAGCCAAAATTGTTAAGGCCTACAGCAATATAGAAATGCTCCAACACCAACTTGCCCAATCCCACCAGCTGGAAGACCTGTTAAAAAGAATTGAGAAGTCCTCGAAACCAGTCGGAGAAACTTCCTTCGCCGAAATGGTCAAAAAAGGGTCAAACACTTACATAAAGCCCACAAATGTCAGTTCTGTGGCCATATACCCGAACGACAAACTAAGGACAAGTGAAGACACGAAATCTCTAGTGCAAAAAATTATCTGCCCTGAGCAAATGAAGCTGCATGTGAGAGGGCTACGGAAGACCAGGAACGGAGGCGTCATCATCAGCACTGACACCAAGGACGACATCGAAAAGCTGAAGAACACAGTTCAGATCACCAACTCTGGCCTAACAATCAACGAGCCACTTAAACGAAAGCCGAGAGTCGTCATCATCGGAGTGCCGACATCGATGCCCGAAAAAGAAGTTTTCTCCTGCCTCTTTCATCAAAATTTAGCCGAGACTTTCAATAACTGCGACCTGGAAAAGTTTTTGAACACCATAAAGCTAAGCCACAAGTCGGGCAGGAAGAATGCAGAGTCCTGCAATTATATTATAGCGCTTTATGAGCGCTTTACGTATGGTGGCTGAAACTTCTTCAGCCACCATACGTAAAGCGCTCATCACTAAGGACAGGGTTTACGTGAACTGGTCTTCGTGTTTCACCCTGGTTACTCGCTACTACAAGTGCCAGCAGTATGGTCACGCGGCAAAGTTTTGTCGCGAGGCAGCTCATACTTGCGGACACTGTGGCGGCATCGGCCACACAAACAAATAATGCCAGAAGTTAGCTGAAGATCCTAAGTGTGCCACCTGCTTGCTCTTTATGAAGCCATGTAACCATGAAACTGGCTCCGCTGACTGTCCGGCAAAATTAGCGGCTGAAAAGAGATATATAAATTCCATAGATTATGGGGGAGCCTAAGGACGCAGCTTTTCCTGTGCTCCTTTACGTTTCTATCATTACTATAATATTATTTAGCCTTCCTTTCTCAATTTTTTCATTTTAGTTTGAATTTTTTTATAATTTTAGTTTTACTCAGAATTTAGATGAATCAAAGTATTGTGCAAAGTATGTCAATACGATGACACAGAATAGACATTGGCCTTGTTTAAAGTAGGCTAATTATTTTTGTACCTAAGCACCTTTATTACATATTACTAGTTTAGCGTATTTAGCATAATTAAGTTTAGTATACAAATCTGCACCGTTGCTTTGTTATACCTCTATTATGACTACTGATTGATGTGATGATTATTTTTTCGTTTTAAGCACTTTCTGCCTGAGATACAGGATTACCTAGTTCAGGCACATGTATTATTTTATACCTATATTAGATATTATTGTTTCTTTTGTAATCCATTTAGCCCTAAGTTCTTTTGAATAAATTATTATTATTATTATTCGGTTGCCTAAAAATAGCGATATACATAATTTAAATACTAGAAATAAACATAAACTCGCTGTGCCCACAACTAGACTACACAAATTTATGTATATATATTTTAAAGGGTAATTTAACGCTTCTACAACAAAACTCCTAGTGAGTTGCAAAAATTATCAGCAAATAATTTCAAACAAATTGTCATAACCTTCCTGTGAAAAAAGCTTACTATAATATAAACCATCAGATTATTTAGAGAATAAAAAAGTTAAAAAGAGACGGAATTTGCTCCAACTTCAAAAATAACAACTAACAGGCTAAGGGTTTCTTCGTCGTTTCTTTACTTTAATCTACATACCGAAGCGACAGCAATCAAAAATAGCACTTGATTTCCGCGTTAGTGTTAATTATTAAGAATTTGATCTTTTCTGAGTGTACATTATTATTGTATTTATGGAAATATAAAGGGTTTTTGATTTGATTTGACTGCTGCACGTGCCTCCCCCCCAAACAAGGGGGGTTTTGTCATAATAACCACGCTCGGCAGGCAGATTAGGGATTACTTTGTCGTAGCAATCTTTGTTGTATTGAGCTACTTGCGTTTGGCAAAATACCGCATAATTTTAAACTTTTGTACGACCGTAAGATAAAATCAATAAATTTTCCTAAGGGAACAAATTATCAACTCGAATATTGATACAAAGTTCTAGGATCTCTCAAAAAACTCTGATTTTCCCAAGCTCACTCCATATCCCAATGAAATGGTCGTGTATTCGGATCTTGTAACCGCCGAAACTTATCGAAAAGTTTACGGAGTTCTTGTTTCTTGTCATTAAAAGTTACTGGGACACTTTTAGGGTAAGCTACACTGAATAGATATCTTCAGCTTTTGTGCCTGTCAGCACTGCCATCATCATCATTGCTAGCTTCTGCTGTTACAGATTAAATCCCAGGTCAAGCCAAAAAAGTCTTGATATTGGGGTTTTCCTAGCAAGGAAAATTCACAGTAACAGCACGGAGTCAAGTGGTTGGTGGTTTTACACCCGGCTAGGAAAGCACGTTAAGCCGTTGGTCCTGCGCCTGACCTATTCCCAGTCGTGACGGTCTGCCATCCCATTGGGACGCAGTTAGGGGATAGAGAGATCTTTGTTTGCGTACACAATTGAGCACTACAATAATATACTGCGCACATGCCCAGTCTCCAATGAGTCTGGCCGTCGAAAACTCACCTTGGATATTTCATGCTGGTCCACCGCTGGACATAATATTCCCCCCATAATGCACGCCATAGCGTCCTGTCTTCAGCTTGCCGTAAATAGCATCTGCCTGCAGTCCTCCACAGATCGTCATGCCACCTGGCCGGAGGGACGTCGACCTAAAGGTAAAAAACTTTCAATACTAATAAATAAATAATGCTGGACAATCCACACAGCATCATCCAGCCCCAAAGTAAGCAAAGCTTGTGTTATGGGTACTAGATGACTGATAAACTTAATACAATATATAACATAGATAGATATTTTTTATTATATATAGAAAATACCCAGAACACCCGGAACAAATATTTGCAGATCGTACAAACATTTGTTTTTAATGAATACATAGTTAGAAAAACTATAAACATACAAATAACATATATATAGCTTTGGCCCGTGGCTTTGCACGCGTTCCTTCGTGCACCTTTATGCAAAATTTCAGCGCGATCCGTTCGGTACTTTTGCCGTGAAGAGATAACAAACAGCCAAACGTCCAAACTTGTGCTGAAACATGCAACATAACAACATGCCAATCTGACCATATTTGATACGTGCTCGAGTTGGGTACCAACTCGTTCTGTCTCAGTAGATACGTAAGTATATATCTTTTGAACCAAGCTTCTACATCACAGAGTTTATACATATGTGATGATAAAAATTTGCGGGTTCATGTTCCACTTTGCTGGCAGGACCATAATGTCAGCATGTTAATTTTTGTGACTTAAGTTTATCTGAAGATAATAATATAAAAAAAAAATTATTTGTTTATTTCCTCTTTACACAATAAGTTTACTTAAAATTGAAGATGACTATGTTATGGTGAGTTATAGAGATTATTACCGCAATCATATTACCCGATCATGGTAGGAGATACGTTAAAGGTTTGTTCAGAACTACGCAGTATTTGTTGAACTTTAGTGCCTACCGTCACTAAAGTTTGGATGCTTAGATGTTTGGATGTATGGATGTCTGTTACTGCTTCTCGCAAAATTACTCAACGGATCAGGCTGAAATTTTGCATAGATATAACATTCTAATACTACATATACAAGACACTTTTTATCCCATAAATCAGTTCCCATGGGATAAAAATAACCTCTAAACATTTCTATAAAAACAACGCGTGCGAAGCCGCGGGCTAAACTAGTTCTATTATATTCAACGGTGCAGGTTTCTAATGATCGCATTTCATCTAGCTAGTATGTGATTGTAGCTTACATTTTTTTTAAATTTAAGAATCTCCTTACAAAGAAAACCCTTTTTAATATTCTTGATCTGAAAAGGCTACTCACCTTCAGGGATTTGAAGAGCTTCCTTAAACGTAAAGGTTATTAAAGGGATCATCAATCAAAGGAAGTCAAAGATAAGTTAGGTAAAAGTGTTTCTTACGGCCCCTTTCAAGTGCTCACTTTGTCACAGTTTTTCAATAAACTCGAAGATTATCTGAGTGGGACAGATGAACCCTTGTCAAGGAACCTTCGAATTCGACACTTGGGGACGGAGAAAGGAACGAAAGGGAAAGATCATTTTATGTTTTCAACGAAAGTGATTGCTAATTACGGACTAAAAAGCTTCTTTTCGCGGTTTTGCACACTTTATTTCAGGTTGATAACTACATTTATAAGCAAAATTTCTGCCCAATACATTAAATATTTTTGGCGTGAAGAGGTTACAAACAAATCTATCTATTCACTCAGACTTTCTCATTTATAATATAGTATGATCAGCTTGACGGCTGCGAGGAGGGAAATCGTAAAACGCATTCTAAAGGTCATCACTCATTGGAGCCACCCGGCACCCGACCCGCACCGCCTCGCGTCGTCGTGCGGTTAGTAATCTTTATATAGAATTCTATGGATATGCGCTCACTACATCAACTCCGGATCGCCTCGCTCGCAAGCGTCAACGTGCTGACGTTGGTTTGACCACCCGCCGCCGTCCACGCGTAAGCGGCGCGTGGATCACTCGGTTATGGCTCGCTGCTCGCATGCCTGCCTTGCGTAGACAGCGCATGGGCCCCGAGTAGACCGCGCGCCGCTCGCCGGTGGTAAATGGAATCCTGAAGACGGACATAGGCTACTTGAAAAGCGCGTGTGAAGTCGCCGGCAGCAGCTAGTAGACTATAACCCTTAAAACACCCCTGTCTGTAACTAGTTGATGTTTCCCGCCTCTGTCCAATACCCATTTATCATGATTACGAACTGATTGTGACTATTGGACCTTTATTTCAGGTGTAGTTTATTTGGCAATCGTTCACTAAAGGAAATGATGGGGGATTTATATTGTACAGGAATATTGACTTTAGGCTTGGTTAGTGGACAATATGTTGATGTTATTAAAATTGTACGTAGAATACGTAGTGGGTACGCAATGCATATAAACGCTGTCACGGCGGCGCTACATTTATTTTGGGTTCGCTCTTGTTATATTGATAACTTTGATATTTAGTATTTATAGAATCAATTAATTTAGGAATGTCACGATTAAAATAAGTTTTGGTTATATAAGGCAAAAATAAATAATAATTGAATTGAATAAGATTAAGTTTTCAATCAAATAAAACGATCGCAAATTAATTTCAGATTTCCAAACTATGCCAAGTAACTACTCACAAACTTCCATCGCTGGACCTGCCTCCCCGAAACAACCCCCTTGTTTGAGAGGCAGGTCCAGCGGTGCCCAGCGGTGCTGGTATTTTGCCATAATCTCCACGCTTGGCAGGCGGATTGGTGATCGCAGTAGAGGTGTTAAAAATACACAGAAGAAAGCTACTGCCATATTATTATCACTAAGTAGGTATTTCTTATCAATGTATTACCATACTTAACAGATGCATCCAAAAAATAAATAAACCCGCAAGATTTATTCTTCATCTGTTCTCTATACTAACACTTATAAAAGTTTGGAAAAGTTTCATAAAACTCCACCCAATTCAAAGATTTAAGAAATTCGCCGAAATCTGGCGTAAGTTTGAAATTGATATATAAACTTTTTTCAAGAAGAAAGCTCGCTGATTCTAAAAATTCCCCATTCGTATACACAAATCGCACCTATGCCAAACACCTGACGCCTTAACAAGGGTCGAAAACGGAAAATAATATTTTCGGCACTCGTATGTACGAATTTGTCGTGTCAGTGACGTGGGTTACGGCATTATGCAAGAAATTCTCAGAGATTTTGTAGACCGTGACTTTGATTTGAATAACTCAAGACTTTTATCTCGAATCCGTGTAAAATCTGCGTTTCATCATCAGCCTATATTAGTCCACTGGTAGATATAGGCCTAATGAGCGCCATAGCGCCTTCTCTTCAGCTTGCCGCATCCAGCATCTGCCTGCAGTCTTTCGCAAGTCGTCATCCTACCTGGCCGGAGGGCGTCCTACACTACGTTTGCCGAATAGCGGTCTCTACTTTACTTTCTACACGTTTACCCCAGTGGTTGTCGGCTCTTCGTGAGATATGGCCGGCCCACTGCAACTTCAGCTTGCTTATTCTTTGAGCTACGTCGATAACGTTGCGATCTTTCTTCTTTTCTTACACGATAAATCTGCGTTTGTAAAGTCTGAATTCTGTAGTACCTTCCTGTTTACAGACAGGTTATATAGATTTCAGACCCTACGGTAACTGTAATAAGTCTGAATTTATCCAATCCTGAGTATTTAAAGACTAAAGTTTAATTTAATTTATTTGAGGAGCTAACGGTGTTTGAGATGTAGTACGTCTCAACGATTTTCGACTTGGTAGCGTAATTGGCAACGCATTCCCGTACAGTGGATGGTAGCGGGTTCTAATCCCACCTGAGTCATTAGCCCGCAGAATCGAGTTATAACAAATCTGGGAATCTTGTCTCTATGTGTCTATACAATATTTTTTATTGTTTTGAAAAAAATAAAAATTTACTTCGAATCCTTTAAAACTGTTTTTTAAGTTTTGCGGAATAAATACTAATTCCTCAGGAATATTTTTTTTATTAATCCACCTCGATATCATCTTCTATAGAACTGTAAAGGAATCATCCAAATCAGACCATAATGGCGGAGAAACCGACGAACAAACATAACAAAACGTACATACAGCCGAACAGAGAACCTCTTCATTTTTAGAAGTCGGTTAAAAAATGGCCATTATGCGGGCAATTGTTTTAAAGGTTATAATGAAACAGTATCCAAGATTTGACCGTCTGTGCTCTGAACTAAATATAAGGTAAGGCTATGTGCTTTAACATACATATATACCATAGGCTCTCAAAACGACAATGGCAACTAAACATGCAAGTCTTCAACTAACCAACCACCAGCCTACCTCGACCTCCCGCAGATCTTCCAGACGAACTACTTATAAATACCAGATGCTTACAAAGGGCTCTGTGTAAACTGGGGGCTTAGTTCCCCGTTTCTTGGTGTAATACGATCCATTTAACTTGCAGAACTCAAGGTATTGTCGAGTTCGGTTGGGTAATAACTCAGAAGGAAATTCGGTTTCGGCTACTTGCATGAGGTTATTGAACTAGATTCACTATTCTTTAAATTTTTCGGTAGACGAATAGCCGTGGTGGTCGAGAGACCACACGATAGGTCGTTGACATCCGCAAGCCCGTAGGTTTCATCTGGCCCAGCCTACCACAGGGTCGAGGTGAACGGCTCAAAAATATAAATATATTGGATGATGGTGATTACTATGCAATATCTATGTTGTTGAATAGGAAACAATCTCTACTGAGTCCACTTTGCTGCAGTTTCTTTTTACATTTAGATCTAAGTAGGTACGCATAGTTCTACCTATGCAACCAACTGCTGTAAGTAGGCTCCGTAGAGACTGTTTCTGGTTCATAAACATAGACGTCATCAATTTCGGCCAATAAACAAGAATGTAACGAAATGCATTATGTCGCTTTCGACATAATGCATTTCGTTACATTCTTGTTTATTGTTCTTGTTTACGCCTTTTTCTAGGACAAATAGCTTATGTTGGCCTTTGCCAACATAAGCTATTTGTCCTAGAAAAAGGCGTACGTAGTTTTAAACAAGAAATTCAATGAAAAACACAAAGTACGAGTGCATATTATCTAGTTTTTACTCAATTTAAGTACCTGCATACTATACAATTTGTGTATTATGCACAAATTGTTTGTGACATAAACAACATTGTTAAACTAAATGCCTTTATCGTAATAGTAAGTGATTATTTTATTTAATAATTATAAGTATAGATAAGCACTTCTGTCGCCTGAAACACAGGATTACCTAGTTCAGGCTAAATTGTTATACTTAGCTATACATATTCGTTTAGTGCACTAATGTATTGTCTATTTACGTTCTATGAATAAATTTTATTATTTATTATTATTATTTATTATATTGGCCGTTGGCGTTGCGTTCGGCTCGCGTTATCCGTGTATCCAAACGCGCGCTTGAATAGAAACGCCTAATGTGTACATTGTCAAAGGCTTTCATTAGAAAGCCTTTGACAATGTACACATTAGCTTTCATTAGAAAGCCTTTGACTATGTACATTATGTATTAACCTATTGAGCCGGAACAATGCCGATAACTCCTGCACAACACTAGACAAACCTACCTCGAACTTCAGTGCATCGACAAAGGCCAATTCACCGTTAGTTTAGTACTTTAAACTGTTGGAGCTTAAACTGAATTATGTAGATTAACTTAACAGTTTCTCGTCGTCGTTAATTATTTTATTAACTACCACATTGAGTACCTCTGTGGCACATTGGGTGAAGGTTGCTCCGATTCTCGCCCCGGGAAAAATATGGATCGTTTGAATTAGTAGTTAATGTGAGCTTTGCTTATTTTGGGGCTAAATAATAATTACCTACTGTATGATTTAGCAAAATTTCTCTAATTTTGGAAACAAATCGCAACTTGTAACTAATAGAACTAGCGTCCGACCGCGGTTTAAGCCGTGGAATAAAAATAGCTTATATGTTATTTCAGGTCCAGACCTGTACGTGCGCAAAGTTTTAGCTCAGTCCATACCTACACAGTTATTCTAGACTTAATATCTAGCAAAGTTACGTAGATGGAATTAAAATACCATCGAAGTATAACTGGTTGTCTCCGAGGAAGTAATTTTCCATCGAGACTACTACTTACCAAACAATTGTGTAGATCACGTGTAGATGGAATCTAAATTCCATCTAGGTATGTAACTGGTTTTCTCCGCGATTGAAAATTAATCGAGATAACTATGTAGTTACCTAACAGTTGTGTAGATGGAATAATCTTCGATACAGGTAACTGGGAGGCAATTCTCGCCAATTTATCACTCGATAAATATGGCAAGAACTGTCAAATTCAAATTTGTCAGTAGTCAGTAGTTAGTAGTAGTGAACTGTCAACAGTTCTTTTATAAAAAATTTAAAATTTGACAGTTCTTCCCATAATCGAGTGATAAATTGGCGAGAATTGCCTTACTGGTTGTCCCCGCGGAAAATTATTTACAAGTAAACCACCAGCTGTCTAGTTTGTTTGTCTGGCCGGAACAAAACCGTTATGGCGTTGTCTTCGGTAAACATCTTCACAACGGCAAAAACATTCGCCCTTAAATATCAGGTACTTGTAAGTGCATCAGTAATTACCTACCAACAAAAACGTACGTGCAGTACGTCACCAAGTTTTCGCTTTGGTTTTGGGAATTCTTGGTTCATTTCGTCTACCTATAACAAACCTCTATTTAGAACCTTTCCTTAAAATTATAATTTTTCGGTACCTACACAACAATACTCGACAGCACAAAATAATTCACCATAGAAAAATTCAACATGCAAGTCCAAATAACTACACTTACTTAAAATATTATATTCATTCAAAACGTTGCGTGGATTACTTCAGCAAATTCATTAGCATGGAGTATCCTTCATTGGCTTTTCTGCTAATTTCGTACACAGCGTTTACCACCGAAACATCAAAGGCGCGTGATCAGGATGGGACGCAACCTTGTCAAAGACAATATTTTAAATCACATTTCTAGTACAAAAAGCGAGTTCAAAACTGGAATGTAACCTTATGATCGTAATGGTTGTCGCAGATCAGGGAAATCGCAAAACATTATAATTTCTAAAGAGGTTTGAAGATTATGGCCATTATGGTCACCATTTTGGTTTTTTTTTATTCAAAATCGCCGCGCACAACAAATGGTTTAATTACATTAAGACACATTAGGACATTAAAATAATGTCAATCTGACACTTACGACTTTTTTATTTGTTTTGGTGTCCTCTATCCAATGTGCGCGGCATTTTGACAAAAAACAAACAAATGTTAGGCTTTAAACCCCTTCACTTTTCTTACGGATTTTTTACCCGACTTCAAATCAAACAATAAAACATAGTTAAAAAATTAAAACATAGTTAAATGAAACATAGTTTATTCATAAAATACATGGTAAATTACATAGGTGGTATTATAAATAAGTTGTTCCTCATATCTCACAACATTACTGGCATGTGAATATCAAAGCACACAAGTATACCTATAGGTACATAAAATATGCTTAATAGGTTCACAAACTTCAAAATATTTCAATTAAGTAGTTATTAAAAAAACTACAAAACGCAATACAAAAAACAACTACAAAAAAGGGAGGACATAAAAGAAAGGTAGGGTATATTTTTTTAGTTTCGTGTTCTGACTGAGTTGTACACAAGAACTCAATAGTCTTGCAAGAATTTTCTTGGAGAACCTTCTTTTCTCAGTTAGTCTTTCAGTAGGTACATTTTTGTTTCATTCAATTCGAGTCTTGTAGCAATCGTCTACGAGATTTCGTAACACTGTAGATCCTTTACCCATTTCGATAAATTCGGATACGAAAACGTAGCGCCAGGCTATATAGCAACCCGTCGGTATATACATATGTACATGCCTTTATGAAAATAAATAAATAATCGGACTCTTTTATCGTTGACCTCTTACTACATCACATCTGAAATAAATACTTTATTTACTTTATAAGGAAAACACATTCAGAAACGGTTGCACTCCATCCGATAATACCATTGAGGTTCCTATCTAAACAAATTTTAAAAAGAAAACCATTAGATCTATCCCGTTTCTAAATTAGATTTTTGAGAAAAAAAACTCAATCAAGCAGGACAACACCATTTCCAAGAAAATTATTTAAAAGCCGAAATAACCGATAACCAATTTCCACAAAGGCCTTGATTCTGGAAAATACTTCTATCGCGTCCACGTCGCGAAATTAATGAATAATAACCCACATTTTTTACGAATTGACTTCATTATATTAAAATTTATTATACATCTTTGGCGCACTGCGACACACTACGACACATTGCAGTTTCGATTCCCGCCTCGGGACAAATATTTGTACGATCTGCAGATAATTGTTTCCGGTACATTGTATGTTGTAGACATATGTAGGTTGATTTTTGTTTAGGCAAAGTAACAGGTATATAACAGTTTTCCTGAGTTTTTGGTCGCTAATCGATAAAATCGTCATAAACATGACAACAACAAAAAAAAGTTGGCTTGCTTATTTCGTCTCATTTAAGAGTCACGTATAAATTATTGCCCCAAGTCAAGGCCCCAGGCCTATATCCGGCTCGAAGGAACATTCTTTTTGATCTAATTTCTTTGCGAGTGGTATTGGCAGGCGCTAATTGCTATCAGACCTTTCAAATTATGCAAGTTATTGGTAAAAAATAGATGCTTAGCAAGCAATCTGTTAAAATGTTGTTAGGAAATTGACGACGATTTTAGCAAGTTATTGGTTTAAGAAAATTTTGGCAACAGTTTGTACCTGATATGAGTGATCGTTTTTGTAATGGGCAGTATTTACGATGTCCTTATCAACGAACATGCCTTCCTCAAGGAGAGGTTGTCTATAAAACCACGCTTGGCAAGTGGGTCGGTGATCGCATAGAGGTGTTAATATACACAGAAGCCTGCTATTCTTCATTCTTATGTTTTGACCGCCCCGGCCAATCTACTATTTAGTAAATTGGTAACTGTAAATAACGGTGTAGGTAGGTACCTAACGTAAGATATACCTATCGTTAGAAGTCACTCAATAGAAGGTAAGAAAAATGTAATTGTATTTTATTAAATGTCAGGAGAATCTTTAGATAAGAAAATAGATAAATCATTTTATGTTAAAACATTAAGCATATCGAATTACAAAGATAAGGAAATAATAAATCCTAATTAGAGGTAATTTTCTTGTATAAAAGCGTGGTTTTTCATCAATAAAGATTCATTACAGAACCTACCATAGTCGTGTTATTTACTCTACAAACCAACATCATTTCACTAATATAATAACTATAATAGGTAGCAGTTTAAGATCTTTTTGCTGATTATAAACTACTAGCTGCAGCCCGCGGCTTCGCACGCTTTTTTCCGGAATAAAAGGTAGCCTATGTCCGGCCCCGAGATACCATCTACCTCGCTGCCAAATTTCACCGAGATCCGTTCATCCGTTCTTGAGTTATAAATAGTGTAACTAACACGAGTTTCTTTTATATATATACCTCTAGATAGATGTATTACTCACACACTCGTGATTAGGAGCTAGGTAGCTTTATTTGTGTAAATGCGCATCATGAATTCATTCAAATCTTATTCGTAATTTTTAATGAATAAAAATATAGAATAACCAGACAAAAACGTTATAACTTTCCAGCTTAGCTATTTCAAACGTTTGAAACTAACCTAGTCTCGAAGTACCAGACCACCCGGTTAGGATTTCAATTTTAGATAAATTATACTGGAATTAGAAAAAAGAGCACGGTTTTTTATAGGGTTGGAATGGAATAAAATAGATTTTGGTATAAATTTGAAAAATGCTTTTCATTTATCCACTTCAATAAAACACTGTTTCGTTTTCTAGGGTAATATGTTTATGGGGGAATCAAATATCTACTAATATAATAAAGCCAAAAGTTTGTTAAATGTGAATTTTATCTAGATTCTCCAAAACTACTAAACAGATCAAAATGAAATTTGGCGTACATTTAGAACAGAGCCTAACTCAGTTAGTAGGCTACTTATTATACCGAAAATACGCGAGCGAAGCCGCGTGAAGAAGCTCGTCGTCAATATTTTAACATTGTTTTCATGCCAGAATCAGTACCGTTTTTTTCTTTGGCTTACACGTAAAAATATTATCAAGCTCCTCCATACATATAAGTACCTAATTTAAAAGCTAACCTATAGTATTTCGCAGAAATAATCTTACCACTTAGTAAAATTAAAACTTTACTCTGTATATTAAAGATTATTTATCGGGTAATTATCGACCTTTGTTTTATTTCCCCTACGTTTCGCCCCGTGACCACAATCACTGCAACGCGATGGAAACGCAGGGGAAAATAAAACAAACGGTACGCAATAAATACCCGATACATAGTCTTTAATAATGTTAACAGATCGCGAAAGTTTGAAAAGTTTACTCCCTCTCTTTATTATAATTTTCAGAGAACCTCCTATATTATGCTGTCCGGTAAAATGTACGGGCACTATACTTAATAGTTCTTGTTTAGTATTCCATGCTGCTCGTACATATAAATTAGGTCAGAAAACTTCAGCCAACTGCAGCTAATTGCAGGAAAATGCTATTGCTATAAATAGGTAATATACTTAATTTATCTAGATATTGAATTAAAGTGTTGGAATTTACGCACGCGGCACGTATGCCAATTAGTTTAATTTAATGTAGTCATAATCAATCAATTTCCTTGTTTAATTTCATTTTTCAGTATAAATTTATTAATTGCAGGACTTGTGTTCGGCATTTTTGCCGTTTGACTGGAAAATAGTAAGTAGTATGGCAAAGTTCTAAAATTATACTATTGTCAATTCATTAAAAAACTAAACTAACTTGACAAAAAAATTGCCACCTTGTTTGTTACGATCGTTGAAAGGGACGTCACCGTCCTGTAAAATTAGTTTAATTTAGTTTTGACGATATCTGAATTAAAACCACTTTTAGCACACCTTGCCAATTTAAACCGTGGTATTTAGTAATATACCACGGTTTAAATTGGCAAGCTAAGAGAGCACATAATAGCTACTTATAGTAATAGGTAGCTATTATGAGCTCTCTTAGCAGCGATTTCCTGGATTAAATAAGTGACCAATTTCAAAGGTATTTTTATATTTCCGTGGGATTTTTGCCTTTTTTCGTTGCTTACCGAAAAATAGTGTCGTCCTCAAAATGCGCTTTACCTCTGAATCAGATAATGAATAAATAACTATTTGATTATTAATTTTCGTTTTCATTGAACTGTGGTTGCCTACCTACATGTACATGTCTACGCCTTTGCTGAATAAGTCCGGATATTGACCTCAGTGTTAATAAATGCCATATATCCTAAAATCCTAAAGTCACTGCAAAATATCCTAAAATCTGAAAATTGCAATCAAGTATTAGTACAAGAATCAATTAATGGTTCAAATTTTCTAGGTCACATTGTCGCGACGCGCGCTTATACTCTCAAATAAGTTTCTACTGGAGTTCCAAACTGTTTAATGATAGTCTACCTTATATTTATACATATATCTCTTAGATTGTAGGTACCTTAGTTTTAATTAGAATGTACCCTAGATTGTAAGCATTTATGTGTAAACTGTGAGCTTCGAATAAGTTTAAATAAATAAATGTCTAAATTGTTAGCCTATCAAACTTGATTGCAATTTTCGGAAGTTGTTTTTTTTTTTGTAGTGCACCCTAATTACGTGTTGTCGAGTAATACAGTCACCTTTGATAACCACATAAACATCCCTTTGCAGCCGACGGTACCCATTGCCTCTATTCACTATTCAGGCCTCCCCCGGGGCCTCCATTGTCTGGACTTAGAAGCCTCGGGTGGGTAGGTTAGTGTCAATATAAATAAAGGGACGGAAGTGGAACTTAGAACAAATGGCATCCGGTAGTATTACGTTTGAATTCAATTCCAATGGCATGTAGCTTTAACCTAGAAAGAAGTTTTAGAAAATTCATAGAAGAATTATATAACCCGTTGGTGAAAGTTGGTGAGTGAAGGTGTAATCATTATAATGGCGTTTTCTTTTTATAAGCTAGAATTTTTATCCATGCACTCCTTCGCCAATTACCCGCGCCCGCCCGTGCGCGTCTTTAGTTATTAAATTTAATTTATGTCTGTAACAGATTTAGAATATTTATTAACTAAATTTCTACAACAAAGTAGACCTTCATTTAAGAAAAAAATACTTGTGTTGAAGGGTATTGCTCTTCTATAATGTTACCCGTTACCTATACTTAGGTATGTTTTTGTATGCATCCGCGACCGATCCCAAAAATCGTTGGGTATCTTTATTCTTATACTACATTCTGCCTGCGGCGTTTTTTGGAATAAAAAGTAGCCTTTACTTTATTCCATGTTCAGATCTTTATGTGTTCAAAGTTTCAGCCCGACCCATTTAATGGTTTTAGCGTTTTCTTCGGGCAAACATCAGCACAACGGCACAAACTTTCTCCTTTGTAATTCGACTAATAATTATAAATTCGAAAGTAACTCAGTCTATCTGTCTGTTTGTCTGTTACTTTTTCACTTCAAAACGGCTGAACGGATCGTAATGAAATTTAGCAGAGAGGTAAATAGTATCCCGGGAACGGACATAGGCTACTTTCTATCTCGGAAAAGAGCGTGCGAAGCCGCGGGCAGCAGCTAGTAGTAGGAAGTAGGTTGGTACTTCACTTCCCTGAAATATTCAGCACTAGCGGCTGCCCACGGCTTTGCACGCGCATTTTGAATAGCCTATGTCCGTTCTCGGGATACCATTTACCTCCCTGCCAAATTTCATTGAGATCTGTTCAGCCGTCTAGGCGTGAAAAGGTAACAGACAGACAGAGTTACATTCGAATTTATAATATTAATAATGGATATGGATATAGAAGAAGTAGGTACATAGGTACTTCACTTTACTGAAATATTTAGTATTATACGATGCAGCAATGCATAGGTAAACTGAATTGGCTAGCACCTCGCTCCTCCAATTAGGAGCAGTCGACTCCATTATTGCTAGTCTCCGTCTGCAATCTACAACGAACAAATGGAGTTAGAGGTACTGGAATTACAAGTAGGAAAATAGTTAGATTCAATTTTCATTCACTCATACATATGAAATGAACTTTATTGACAAAGAATATTAAAATCAAATAATAAAAACAAATAAGAACTAGTATTTACAATTGAAATAATTAAGCTAACTGCAAACTGTTGCAAACAATCTACAGGTAGCTCAACTGATCCATATCAATACCAGTCGGAAGCGTCCCCAAACGCTACCTGCATTGCCCCGCTGTATGGCAACGCTGATGCGCTGCTCTCGGGTCACGCGTCGCGTCGACCACTCTCAGATAAATTTTTAAAAACCCGGAGAGCCTATGAATGAATATTGAGTTAGCTACTTAACGCGTTCATTGCCGAGCTTCATCGATGCGACCCGGAGGGGGTACGTCGTCACTCATTTACATGGCCTTTGATAAGATCACTGTGTGGGTCGTCTGTCCGTCTGTTCGTGGCACTCATAGGGTTAAACGGACCTTAGAATAAATTCAAAGTCAATGTGCTTTATTTCCTTTAGATTAGACCTTACTGGACTCTTGGACACGTCACAAAATTCAAATTACATAAGTAAAACTAGGAAATCAAGTGATCACTTTGATATTCAAAAAAGTTCAACGCAATTCGAGTTCGGGAATTCAAATGGAATTACGAAGGGAATAAAAATAAGATTATTTTATTTGCAACTTACACAAATACTAAACATACTGTAAAATAAAAGTGACATAGTATTACAGACAAAACAGTCTTATTTTGCGTTGAGTCACAAAACGGTCTTTGTCTCAATACGAGTTGAAAGAGAACGTAGCAGCGTCGAACTTTTTGTCTAGGCAAGAAACGACGATTTTCAACTTAATAAGTACTTAGTTACTTCTATGGCAAGATTAAAGCAAAATGATAAAAAAATGTTTTTTACTCTATTTTATTTTACAGCCTGTACTGGTACACTGCTAGACGCAGCCCTCCCCCTGACAAGCGCCTTATATAGGGCTACTGCCCATAATCCCCACGCATGCGGGTTGGGGACTGCAGTTTGGTGGTAGAATGTCTAGTAGCAGCTTTGCAGGAGGTGCGGTGCTGCTGCCCGCCCACCGGTGGATATCCCTTCAGACTGGTGTATGGCCCGAAAAATACTCAAAATCAACAGCGTTTAGAAGAAATATCCATATATCAAAGATTTTTTTTCTTCGAAATTTGGATATTTCTTCTAATCGCTATTGAGTTTGAGCATTCACTCAAATATTTGTATTTTACACAAATTTAACATATCACGAATAAAACAAATTATACACGGCTTCAGATAATTATTTAGTGTTCTCAAGGCCGTTGGCAACGGCCTTGTTTATTACCACACGGACCTGTTTATTTTCACCACATATAGGATGTTTTTTGCCATAGTCACATAAAAACTCTTTGGTTCTTCCAGTAAAGTGTATCATGTGTTGTGTTATTGCTTCCGTAGAAGGAACTGTTATTATATCATTTGACGTTAATTACGTCGGAATTCATCATCTTTACCGTCTGAGACTGTAAATTGGGTTCGAGATTTGCACGGTTCCTACTTTATTGGGTTTTGTATAATAAACTGGTTTTGGCACACGACGTTGAACGTCAACAGGCTTATTCCTTCATTGCAACCGACTTCGAAAAAGGTTTTTGTCTCGGCTGTATGCTTTTAATGCATTTTTGTTTCTCGATATCTTCGCCAATTGTTAGTTTTTGATACGTCAGTTTTTGTATAAAAAATATTACACAGTGGTCATAGAGTAGTTTATTCTTGACGGATTTATATTTATCCCATAAAACTTAAAAAAGAAATATGTAAATATTTAGGAATATGTGTGAAATTCAGCGTTGTTGAAGTATTTGTTTTTAGATGTTGCTGTTGTCTGTTAATGTAAAAAAAATAAGTTTTCATACGTACCTCAATGTTTGTGTTTACTAAAAATATCTTGGATTCTTGATCCGGGGGTAGTGACATTAGTAACTTTAAGACCAATGCGACAAAGACAGATAATTCAAAAGTTCTGCGCGATAACAGCGAAATTTCATTTCCTCGTAAAATAGATAACGTACAATAACTGGCATAACCGAAAGCGAAGTTTGACTCAACTAAAACTGAACTTTCGTGATTGGATGGCTGGTTGAGAAGTTACGAATAAGCATATTATTAGTAGAAGGAGTTAAGGCAAAAATACTATAAGTGTCGCTATAGTTAGGTCAAGATATACAATGCAGTGAGTATATTGTAAAGCCCTGTTGAAGTATTATAAATCGTGTAACTATACTTTATCTTTCCTATAAATATTAACCTAGTAAAAAGGTCTAAATATTTTATGGCTTGATTATAAATGATTAATGTATTACCAAATATTTATTATGTAGAGTTGTAAACCAATTTTTTTTATAACGCGTTCTAGAACAGGTGAGGGTTCTAGAATAAGTGGAAACTTTGTAAATAGCCCTTAGCATAAGTACATGTCATTTTCATGCAGGTAGAAATAAATTAATAAATTGTCTTAAAAAGAATAATCCTTATATCTAATTTCCTATAATTATGCCATTATGTGAAAAGGATATGCATAGAATTTCGCGTCCATAGAAGCGGGACATAATATTTTATATGTTTGTTGAACGGCGTAAGCGCAAAAATCAAGTTATTCTTTATTTACAAGAAAACTACGCAAGTTACTAAGAAACTGGCTTAGAGGAACCAAATAATTAGAAAAAACTTACGAAACAAAACTTAAGTCATTTCAATAATAGACCGCAGGGTTTCTGAGATCTCGACCAAATTATGTGCGAAATAGTGCACTTTCATGTTATTTATCGCATTTTTTCTTAATCTCGTACTCACATTAGAGGAACCTAATAAATAATGTTGAATTTTATGTTAAATCTTATTTTGGATCCTCTTATTCCGGTTCAGCGCTCAGATGAGTAAGTGGTGGAGAATCCGTATAAAGTCGTCGTCGCTAACATATCGTCTAGCCCATTCAATTCCGTCGTTTTAGCGTAAAGATGTTATAAACATCCAAAGAACCAGACAGTTCAATTATAATATTACAAGCTTCCGCCCGCGATTTTGCGTGCGTTTTTCCGGGATAATAAGAGAAACGAACCAAACGTTTGCGCCATGAGTTGTTGCCGGTCGGTTCCCTACGCTACTAATAATAATTCAGTAAGGGCAGGTTAAGTTTTAAGTTCGAGTATTTCTATGTGGATATCTGATACTCTTAACATCGAAGCCTCCATCTCCTTTTGCGGGTCCGCTATGTCCGAAGGGGAGTTAAATGTATAATATTAGATGTCCTGTCCATCTGTATGTATGGCATGCCTGCTCCATCGTAGCTGTTTAATAAATTAACCTAATTGATTTAGTGTTTTTCTATACGTTCATCGAATGTTTGATGAAAATCGGTGCAGTCGTTAAAATGTTATAATGGTTCAAACTAAAATCGTTGTCGGAATTCAGGTTTGGGATAGGCGACTTGATTTAAAGCTATTTTTAATGAGAAATCGTGCAACAATTTTTTTTGTTATAAAAATTTTTAAACTTACGCAATCTGAACACTTTATTATTTGTACTATTAAGTACGCGTGAAATACTAAGTAAGTACTATTAATAATATTTTTTATGTTATATAAATAGTATTCTTGTACCTTCCCGAGTTTCAAAGTAAAATCTATGAATGTGAAAATTTGTAAATTATAATTTTCTTTTGGTCGTTTTCGACATTTAAATACACCTCAAAATAAGACATGACACTCGAACTCGCTATCTCATCTCGGCCAGCTTTCGCAGAACGCCGTGGATGTCACAATATTGATAAGCAAGTTTAGATCAAAAGGCCTCTTTAATTGATATAATTTCGTCGTTTAATTAAATGCCTTAGTAAGCAGAGATTACGTGTCACACGAATTTCAGGATGGTTTGATTAGAATTTGTGAGGTTTTCAACTCGAGAGAAACTTTGTACCAACCATACCCACCTTTATATCTGTAGTACAAAATGAGAAGTAAAATTACATTGGGATTTAATCGTAAAGAAAATCAGCTGGAAGTAATCTACAGTTTTAAAGTATTTTTGTTGACTTTTTTGGAAATCTTGAATACAGTACCTACCTGTTACTTAAACTAATCTGCCCCTAAATAAATTAAATTAAATTCCTGGATCAACAGGACTTATTTCCACGCTTATTATATAAGAGTTGTTAGTAAGTCGTTCGTTACTACATGGTTGAAATTAATTAACAAAACGCATTTAAACTTTAACCATAGAGGGACCAACTTAATTACAACGGGGTAAAGTAACATAGTAACTTCTTTACCCCGGTCCTCAAGTGGTGAAGTTTTACCTAAGTTTGACTTCAACGTCGAGAGAAAAATCGTATAAATAAGATATTGATTTTATCAGCTGATTTTAGAAAACAAATATAGTCATGGAAACTGTGTTTACCTTATATTCTAGCCAACTTTGAAAGGTTTTGACAAATTTTACGGTTTAGGTAAGACCTCATTTATAAGTAGTAACAACATTTTATATGCTGTTTATGTTGTGCGAAGCCGCGAACTGAATCTAGTTGAATATTAAAAGAAATATTAGACTAGATTCAGCTCGCGACTTCGCACGCGATTCAGGGTGAGCCGGTTTCTGGTTCCTTTCCAAGTCCAAAACTTCAAGCGTGCTTTCAGCCCAGTTACTGGCTTGCACCAAACTTTGTACCTGGTTGATGATGTGTCTTCAACCCTTATAATATTATTAGGGAAGGTCTTTTGACGTAAGCAATTAACGCATACACTGCCCATGTTCGGCGGTGCGTCCCGGAGGAACATGTGCGTTTCGAACCATTAAATTGTTAATACCCACCTGCGTGCCTGTACCTGGCGACATGTAATAGAATATTATAGCATAGCAATATAAACTTTGCAAGTGTTAAGAGGGCGCATTGCGCACCATTTTGTGAAAAGGATAGACAAGATTTCCCGTTCATAGGAGCGGGACAGAGTATACGTTTTTGGAACGGCGTAAGCACAAAAATCATGGTTTTGCTTATTTACAAGAAAACTACGCAACTTATGAAGAAACTGGTTCAAGGAACTAAATAGTTAGTAATTACCTACGAATCAAAATATAAATCATTTCAATAGACCGCAGGGCTCCTGAGATCTCGACCAAAATATGTGCGAAACAGTGCACTTTCATGTTTTTTTTAAACGTAATCGTGTTATCGCAATGGTGTTTTCACAATCAAGGAACCAAAGAAAAAAGTTTTAACTTTATGTAATTCGAGTTTTTTACCACAGGGATCCCGTGGGTACCGAGATCTAGGCCTAGATTGACGACCAAACCAACAGGTTTGGTCGTCAAATTTTAAAATGATTTAAGGGGTGAACCTAACAAGGTTCGCCCCTTAAATCATTTTGAAATTATAGCCTAGTCGAGTTCCGTGGCCGGTAGGGACAGCGGTGAACTTTGCTTTGACATAGTAAAACATGAAATAAGTAAAACAAATGGCAGTAATGGTTATCTATGCAATGTTCAATCACCTCACCTCAACAACCTATATTGATCTACTGACGGACGCAGGTCTCCCTCATAAGGTAAAAGCCAATAAAGCGCTTTATTGCTGGGCATGCGGGTTGGGGATCGCAGTTCGATGGTAAAGTTGATCTGCAGGGGGCGCTGCTGCCCGCCCCCGGTGGATATCCCTTACTCGCCTCTTACGACACCCGCGGGAAGAGTTGGGGTGGTGCGATTCTATGCCACACGGCTCATGTCCAATCAGCTCCAGTAAATTCTGAACTTTATGCCAATTCTGCTAAGGTGGTCAACCATTTATTTGTGCTTAAAATGTCTGTTGGTTATAAATATTTGTGCAGTTGTATCACTCATTAATGCATTACTATGTCTTGCGACTATTTTAACAACTGACCCATTTATTTGTGCCTATATTCGGAATTTTATCGGGTGTTGATTACGTAATTTGCTTTCAGCATTATAAATAAAGTAATTACCCGCCCCCCAAGGTTCTCGTGGTTGGCAGAGCAGTATACTACATCTTTTAAGAATAATAATTATTCTATAATACATTGATTTAATTTAACGTTTTTGGTTTACGCGGCCCTTGTAAGTAGAGCTCCTCATTCCACGCATTTATTACCTTTTTGTCAGTTCGACTGATAACCAAATAGTCGTGTCCTAATGCTTTACCGATTCGTTTTTAGGGTTCCGTACCCGAAGGGTGAAAACGGAACCCAATTACTCCTCCGCTGTCCGTCCGACCGCCCGTACGGTCGTCTGTCACAGGGCTCTATCTCATGAACCGTAAGAGGTAGACAGTTGCAATTTTTAGGTAATGTGTATTTCTCTTCCCGCTATAACAACAAATAATAAAAATAAAATTAATATCAAAATTAAAGGGGGCTTCCAAACAAAAACGTGTTTTTTTGGCTATTTTTACTCTTTGTTTGTCAAGGCTGTATCTCTTGAACCACAATATAGACTACAATTGTAATAACAACAAATACTAAAAATATAATAAAGTTGTTAATTTAAAAAGTTGTTAATTTGAAAATTTAATGTTCTTTGAAAAACTTTCCTGATTTTTACAGTACGGAACCCTTCGTGTGCGAGTTAAGTAGCACTTGGCGGTTTATCTATAATAATCGATCGATTCTGGTATTTATAGTCAACATTTTGTGATATTATTTATTGTCGGTATAATTTTTTTCTGACATCTTCAACAATCATCGTTATATGTACTCGTATTTCACCCGATTTACACAAAAACCAAATGAGTACAACATAACCTCCCCATGAAGCACTCCGTCTATTGTTGAAAACCAAATGAGTACAACATAACCTTCCCCATGAATCACTCCGTCTATTGTTGAAAACCAAATGAGTACAACATAACCTCCCCATGAAGCACTCCGTCTATTGTTGAAAACCAAATGAGTACAACATAACCTTCCCCATGAATCACTCCGTCTATTGTTGAAAACCAAATGAGTACAACATAACCTTCCCCATGAATCACTCCGTCTATTGTTGAAAACCGTAAAGGTTGTTACAGGGCGTAATGTACCATTCGCAGCGAGCATGATACGTTACGCCCGTGTGCTAAAATCCGTCTCGTTGCTTGTTGCGAGCGCCTTTTTTCCACCTGCAACTGCACGAACGCTCGCTGTGTGTCGTTACATTACGCTTCATAACGCTAGTAAGTAACCACCTTAAGAACATGCGTTTGGTAGTTTTTAAGGTTATCGCAATCTGACAGACAGACAGACGCGTGTTTGCTTCGTTTTATAATAGACATAGACATATCATTTATTTGCCACCACATTACACACAATATAAATTAACAATTTTGAAATTAAAATTTAATACAGTAGTATATATATGTATATATTTTTTTATTTGCTTAAGTTGGCGTTTCACTTCGGCCATCGTAGGCCTATTGTGATTGCCACTTTATGAGTTAACCCCTGAAGCTGCGGCGTTCATAATTCGCCACTTACCCTTGCAGCTGCTAGGAACTGTAGGTTGAATACAGTAATAATAAACACGCTTACCTAGCTGTTCAAATTGCCACGCTGCTATTTCATTTTACAATGGCAGACGACCCGCGTTGGCTAGTTACTATTTGACCCATTTTATGACCGTTGCGACGACGATGGGTCGAAAATTGGGACATTTGGAATGTAGGCGTAGTTACCTAAATTTATTCGGAGTGTGATTCGGAATGGTAATGGAATTAGTTCCTAAATATTTATGAAAGGTTCAGAAGTGCCGATTTATTTTGTGGTTGCATTGGGATTTTTGTAGGATCTATTGGTTTTTTATGAGGAGTCCTTTGATTTCAGATTCAATTCAGGTTTAAATTTTAAATGTTTTGGTATTTGACGACCGATGCGGCGCGGCGGGCGAGGGTCCGCCTGCGACGCAGAAGGTTGCGGGTTCGATGCTTGGGACAGATGTTTGTACTATCTGCAAATATTTGTTCCGGGTGTTCTGGGTATTTTCTAAATATAATAAAAAATATCTATGTATGTTATGTATTGTATTAAGTTTATCAGTCATCTAGTACCCATAACACAAGCTCTGCTTACTTTGGGGCGAGATGATGCTGTGTGGATTGTTGTTATTTATTTAATTATTTATTTTATTTTATTGGATGTTGATTAGGACCTAACAATGAAACTTTGAGTGTCTCGACTGGAAATAATAAACTAAACGTAAGAGTCAACGCGAATCATTCGAATCCCACAGCTGGGCAAAGATAACCCTTGATTCAATCGGTCTGTGGTTATAGTCCACCAGTTTAGGCAAAAGATGTCAAATTCGCCATCTTTGCTTAGCCGTCTCGATATTTTTTACAAGTATTTTGGTCAATAAACTGAATTGTTACTTTGTTCTCTTAAAATTCTGTAGTAGACGTAGATTTTTTTAAATCTTTACTCTGTACTTTCATAACATTCGTGAAGTGGAAACCGAAGTGTTCTTGAGATAACAGAGGAAATTTAAGCAAGATTTATTTACTTGTTAGCAATTTGCATAAATTAGCAATTTATTTATGTCTTGATTTGAGGGGAAAAATGTGTTTTAGGTGGGATTTTTATTGGTTTTGTTGCTATCGCGTTGTGAAATTCTGGCAAAATTATTTGTATTTATTTCTTAAACTGTAATTTTTATGCTTAGTAGGTATTTTGTAGGTAAATGGTAAATCCAATTTCGCACATTCACAAAAAATGCCTTTGGAAATATTTCTACTGCGCAAATTATTAGATACCTCGAAACGTGATGAAGTGTTTTATAAATCAAAATTAGAATATAATATATTTCAGACCACTTACTCCATCATTTAAAATTAACAAAGATATTACAAATCGCTCGTCTAACTAGAAATGTATCTAAGAATGAGTAATTAAAGCAATCAGACCTCGTAAGACTTGACCACAGAACAATAAATAGATCGAATCAATAAATAGAATTTGTTAGAGCTTTGCTAGATCAATAACGTTTAAGCTCACACGGTCCAGACACCGACCTAAAACAAATTTACATAAATTCGAATAAAATGTATTGTTAACATGACGTTCTGAAGTAGCCAGATCTACTAAGATAACGTGTGTGCGTTTTTGGCTCCTATTTGGATAGTGAGTAATGGATTGCTCAGGGTAAGAGTATACACATATTATTTACTCAAATTAAAAACTTGGCAGTGTATAAATATTTTTGCAGCTGACTGTACAGTACACCACCAACTTCCTGACTGGGCTGCTACTGTTTCAAGTACCCAAGGCACCTATGCACTTGTTTTGTTGATAAACCTTTCTTTGGACCACCAAATTGCCGTTCTAAGGAAACTGAATTTCTGTTAATCAAAGTATTCTATGATACTAAACGGATTTGTCATCGTCTTATTGTGTCAGGATAATACCATCTGCGCTGAATTTAGGATATCTTTAAATTATGCGATGTGATTTGATAAAATATGTTATTGGTTTGAGTTGAAATTTGCTAAACTCAAAGATAACTTGAACGTTACCCTGTAAAACATAGTATCTATCCTCAACGTCATTAGCCATACTAATGTTATAAATGCCAAAGTTTCTGTCTTTCTCTTTGTCTCACTATCTAATGGGTATCCTTACACGGTGAATAATTTCAGGTTCTAGTCTATGTTAGTTAAACAACGCTTAAACTCTCGGAAAACGCTTGGGAAGCCGAGGGCAATATCTAGTCTAAAACAAAGAAAATCAAGTTTCAATAAACTTTATTTCCTCTCAAGATTGAAAAAGACGAAAGAAACAGTTTCCTCCACACCATCTTAGAACTAAATGAAAAATACCAAAGTTACAAACGGTGCAGAACTTAGTGCATAAAAGTTGCAGAAGCAATTTGTTGGGCGGTGGTGAATTTTTCAGCTGCCTTCTTCGTAGGAAATAAAACGCAACGAGACAAAGAGAGAAGGATGGGCTTCGACCTCAGGTGTGGTCTATATAAGAGAGATTTAGTGTTTAACTTTTGCAGTTGACTCGGTTTAGTTGAGTTTAATTGCACACTGCTTTCCTGTAAGTATTCACGGATAATGAGCTTATTTTGTTTTATAGTCCTTAAGATCGAGATCCAGAACTTTTTTTTTGGTTTTTAGTCAGATCCTTTACTAATTTGGCATGATGAAGTATCCCAAAATTCACAATTATTAGAGTGTTGTCATGACTACACGCTTAAAGGATATCTTCTATTTGGGAGCAGAAGAGTCGCTTCCAGCACAAAAGATGCTAAGTAGGTAGGTAGTAAGTAGATCAGTTCTGAATATTTTAGTGCTGAAGATGGAAAACTATCAACTTTTGAACCGTTTTCCTATAATCAGGGAACCCAAAACCAAAGCTGCTGACATCTGATTTGATAGCTAGGTGGCGAGTGGGTTGGATTGGAGACTCCATGGTTACACAACATTAGAACACTTCAGCTTTTGAAGGAGGCAAGTTAAATATCGAATCTGCGCACGCGTTATATTGGTCCACTGCTGGACGCTGGTCCCCCTGATAAGCGCCTTATTGGCTTTTATCCCAGGGGGGGAGGGTAATGCCCATAATCCCCACACTGGGCATGCAGGGATCGCAGTTCGGTGGTAAACTTGTCCTGCAGGAGGCGCTGCTGCCCGCCCCTGGTGGATAACCTTTAGTCGCATCTTACGACACCCGCGAAAAAAGTTGGGGTGGTGCAAATTCTAAGCCGGCACCACACATAATATTGCTAGAAAATTCATTTAGCATCATCTAGCCCCAGGCTTAGCAGAGCTTGTGTTATGAATATTAGAAAAATAATCTTAATACATTAAGAAGCCTATACTTATATTAAGTCAGGCCCATCATGCGTGTAGAAGTTTCAGGCCGAGCCGTTCTGTAGTTTTGGCGAAATCTGCTCCCAAACATTTCACAACGGCACAAACTTTCATCTTTATGATTATTTGTTGGATCTCTCAGGGACGTACATCTATGCCATAACAAGCTCGCTGTATCTCCGACCAAACAACTAAGACCTAAGGAAAGCCTTCGCATTATTAATGCTGCACAAGTGACCAGGTGACGTATAACTTTCCAGTAATGCTAATAGCATCGCAGTAAATAACTTATGAGTTAATGTCATATGGGCTCGTAGTTAATATCTTATAGGTTTGTAGCAAGTACGTAAAAGCTGCATCGGGGCAAATAATAATACAGGCAATTGTGAATGATGCATTGACACTGACTAGATAGATATATAAATAGACTTTTATTAGGTTCATACATCGATCAAGGTATCCGCCGCGCTAGGTGCCAGAAGGGTTCACACAAACAGCGCAGGAGAAAAAACAAAAGAACAGAAGCAGTGTTTAGGTAGGCTGGCTATTTTATTGCTATTTGAAATATTTAGTATAATTTATTTCGTAATTATTTGTTATTTTTTTTTTAGGTACTGGACCTAGTATGATCAGTATTATTAGCCTTAGTTATGTCTTAATCTATAATTAGGGCTATAAAATTTGCTCAGATTAAAGCACTCGGCAAACGTAGCATAGGTTTAGTTTAGTTTAGTTTATTAATAAAGTTTATATGTTACATATCGTGTTCTTAATTCTAATTAAACTAACAATAACGTTGTATAAATTGATATACATAGGTATTGCTGAATTCATTAATTTGTTTATATAAAAAATGTGGGAATAATATTAAATTGATTCATAATTGAATAACATAATAAGAATAAAAAATAATAAAATGTCCAATAATTGATTCAATTTATAGTAAAATAGGCCGCCCTCCGGCCAGGTGGGATGACGACTTGCGATGGACTGCTGGCAGATGTTGGATGCGGGAAGATAGGGCAATGAAGGGAAAGCCGCAGCTAGAAAATGTTCCACCGAAATCTATCAAAATTCCGCTTCCGCTTCTTGTGGGTGGAGTGGAGACCCACTCCCGCTCTCAACCGTGAACGCACCTCGTGACTGCTATGCTCATATTGTGCGAGTTAAGTTCATTAAGGTTAATATTCGACCCAGTTGTGGCAACACGCTTTTGATAAACGAATTTAAAGTTTGTTGTTTGTTGTGTGGCGTTGAATTTTTGTCCCAATTTAAAAGTTGGTATTGTCCTACTTTAGCTTTTATTGCGCTATAAAATTTTACTCTACCTAAGTGAGTAAATCATCATCAGCATTGATCTTCACATCCATGAAGGATGGTTTATGTAGTACAAGCTGCCCGCGGCTTCGCACGCGCTTTTCAAGTAGTATAGGTATAGTTTTCAAGTCCATTACCATTTACCCCTCTGCCAAATTTCATTAAGATCCGTTAAGCTATGTAGGTGTGAAAAGATAACCCTTTTCCGCGCCCGACTCACCCTTCACACCTAAACGGCTGAACTGTCTATTAAGAGAGACAGACAGATAGAGTTACTTTCGAATTAATAATATTAGTATGAATGAATTCGTTTGTCGGCATTTACGTGTTACGTATTAGTGGTAAATAAGGCTACTTAAATATGAAGGTATAAAGCTGTACGTCCACTGGATCAGAATCGAAGCGTCGGCTAGCGTAGGGTGCGTTCACTGCTTTCGGATTTTGCATCGGCTATGTAAGTATTTTTAAAACGCTCTAGTTTTCCGAAGGCGTCATCCGCAGAAATGCCGGGTTCCGGCATCGGTATTAGCAGATATGCCGACCCAGTGGACGCTGTACCATAAAAATAAAAACAAAGCAACAATTCTTACGCTTTGTACGGTCGATTAAGTTATGGCACACACAGCTTAATCCGCTCGCGATCAGAAGCATTTCTAACTGAAACATTAACCTCGTTCGAAAATTTAATTTGACAACGTTCTAAGTTCCAACCCACTTTGACAACGCGCGGATTGTTTGACAAATGTGATGTAAAATGAAAGTTAAGAAGTTTCGGTCCAATTCTGGGGGCCCAATTCTGATAATCAATCGCTTCACTGTGATTATCGTAGTTGAACCTTCACGTAGAACCCTTGGATCAAAGAAACTCTACTATATAGCGCGTGCGGTGCCTTTTGCACGAAAAGATAGATAATAATGGTTTCAACCTTGACACTTTTGATGTGCGTCACTAATACATGTGTAAAAAGATCCATTAAGGATCTAGTCAACGAGAATTATCCGTAGTTTCGAGTGTGTAATTCTGTGACGAGACCATTATTGTCTTGGTGAAGCGATTAGTTTAGTCGAAACTAATCCATCGGTGGATCAGAGTGTAACTTGAAGTTGAAACTAATCCATCGGTGGATCAGAATAGACAAAAAAGTGCAAACAGATCCATTAGTGGATCTGCAAAGTGGATCAGAGTGTAACAGGGCGTAGAAAAGAGAATGGAATCTCTTGCGGATTAGAATAGAATAGAATATAATATAATTTATTGTCGAATGTAAAGAGCTACAACCAATGTTTTCTTATTAAAACTTAGTGCGCGGTACAATACAATAGAGTCGTGAGATGAGTTTACACATATTAAATGATTGTACTTATATTTTACTAGCCGTTGCCCGCGGCTTCGCAAGCGCTTTTCAAGTAGCCTATGTCCCCGGATACTATTTATCTCACTGCCAAATTTCATTAAGATTTGTTTAGGCGTGAAAGGGCAGCAAACGACAGTTACTTTCGAATTTTTAAGTTTTTAGTATGTAGTTTGTTGTATGTTTAGGTAAAATAAGTATAACCATGTTGATATAAGTTACTTCTTGATTTTAAAATAGTACTGTGAAATGATTTAATTTAAGTTGCCAAAGATTTTCCATTCGCATTTTCCTCCTTATTTCTTTGAAAACAAACCCCTTCTTTTGTCCATTGCCAACATCATTAAAACACAATACAGGCGTTTTGCTTTGACTATAAAGCCCCGCTTCGAACGTGAGCAAAAGGTTGAAGTATAGCGATGGTATGAATGTTTTGTGTTAGTATTAATAAATATGGTTGAATAATTATTTTAAGTAAAGCATTATATAACGTTAACTATTAATAAAATGACATTTATTAACAAAGAAAATTACAATCAAATAATAAAAGCGAATTAGAACTAGTATTTACAATTGAAACAATTAAGCTAACTGCAGACTGTTGCAAACAATCTACAGGTAGCTCAACTGATCAATATCAATACCAGTCGGAAGCGTCCCCAAGACGCTGGCTGCATTGTCTTCTGTATGGCAATGCTGATGTGCTCCGCCAGATACCCACCAGCTCTCGGGTCACGCGTCGGTTCGACCAGACGCACAGATAACTTTTTAAAAACCCGGAGAGCCTCGATACCCCACGGACTTAGGGTCTCGAGAGCAAATGATATTTGGGTCTCTTGAGATCCTCGGCCAGATCAGCCCTCACGGATGCTACCTGTAGATTGTTTGCAACAGTTTAGTTAGCTTAATTGTTTCATTTATAAATTTTAGTTGTAATTTGTTTTTATTATTTGATTGTAATTTTCTTATTTATTTGTGTTTTAAATGAATAAGTGTTCGTTCATTAAAAAAAACAAAACTAGATCTGGTAGAAAGTAGAAAGGCCTACCTACTCAGAATGTTCAGGTTAACTACAAACCTCGTTTGTTTTGGAAGAACACCAACGTTTGTATCTTCAGGGTGAGTGCGGTTCTAGTCGCGCGTTCCGCGGAAGTATTCCCATTTGAGCACCGATTTTTTGAGCATCACAGTTTCAGCACCAATTCTGTTCCCAATTTGAGCACCTACGATGACGTTGTTGCTAGTGATGGGGTCTTTAATATAACACATAGATACATTCAATGTATCTACGTGAAAAATATCCATAAAAATATATGAAAAATGTGATTTTATGTGGAGTTTTATTTAATATCATCGACACCAGTCACCAACCTTCGAATTTAATTTGAGTCAGTAAACGTTTATCCTACTTATATTGTAAATGCGAAAGTCTGTGTGAATGTTTGTTGCCACATACATATTATCTCCGTAACTACTTCACCTTTTTAAACGAAATTTAGTATATAGATAGTGTAGGTTATAAATTCATGGGAATACTTCGTTCTGCGTTCCTACGTGTACCCACACATTACGTACCTACCTACATCTATATATCTATCTATATATATATATAAAAGAAAGTCGTGTTAGTTACACTATTTATAAATCAAGAACGGCTGAACGGATCTCGGTGAAATTTGGCAGCATTTTTAGATGGTATCCCGGGGCCGGACATAGGTATATCTTTTATTCCGGGAAAAAAGCGTGCGAAGCTGCGGGCTGCAGCTAGTTAATAACGAATTCGTCAAACTACGATAGTTTTTCAGACAAAGCCTCCGCTGTCCTGTATATCATGAACTGTAAGAGGTAGACTGTTGAAATTTTCAGTTATTGTTTATTACTCTTGCCGCTATAACAACAAATAATAAAAATACTATAAACATCTAAATTAAAGGGGGCTTCCATGCAAAAAACGTGATCTTTTTGGCTATTTTTGCTCTTTGTTTGTCAAGGCTGTATACTTTGGACTATAATATGTAGACACATTAAACTTTCTATAAATAAGTAACACTTCAATTATTATAACAAAAATTACTAGAAATATAATAAAGTTTAAAATTTAAAGGGAACAAGACTGAACAAGTGAAAATTTAATGTTCTTTAAAAACTTGCTTGGTTTTACGGTACGGAAACCTTTGTGCGCGTCGTTTCGTCGAAACGACTCGCACTTGGCGGTTTTTATAGTAAAATACCTAACTACTTGTAAGGAGGTAGTAGTAAAGTAGGCACTTAAAAGAAAGTATTTTGTTTTAATAGCCTATAGAATTAGCTCTGAATACCCCAGCGTAACCAGCATACCGAGGAAAGGTCACATTCCGGTGCTCTTGCGAATATTGAGATGCCTCGAATGGTACTATATATCTACGTTCTACAAGAGTGAAGAAATAATTTTCAACATGCCTGTGAATTTAGTTTTTTATATAATTTATTATGAGAAATTATTAGAACGTGTTATTCAAAATAACTTTGTTAATGTTCTCGGAAAATTGCGAAAAGTCGTTGACATTTAAGTTTCGCAGCTAATTTCAAAACTTGTGATTTAGTAATGGAATCTTGGACGTCAGAAATTGCGAATGACATAATAAACTAGGAAATAAAATAAAGTAATCACTTTGATTTTTTGTTCACTTCAATCTTTTTATGGTTATGGATTATGGTAAAATATACTTTTTTCAATAAAGAACTTCGGAAAACTGAAAAGAGGAGCTTTTTTATACCTCGTGAAGACATTTAATAAACTTACCGTTCAAATCAAGCAACCACGAACAATTCACGTATTTTTACAATAATTATTGTATGAATGTTACTTGATATCTCCGCCTATGGGTAACCGATTTTCATGATTCTTTCACTATTGTGTACATAATGATCCCGGGTGGTGGTCCCATAACAATTTTATTAGCGAGGGATTAGTATTTATCCCGTTATACTTAAAAAGCAACATAATATTTTTGGATAATCACGACTAGCTACAACTCTTTTGGTGATATCTGCGGCAATTGTTAATAGATTTAATGATTTTTTCGTTGTTGTATAAAAATTTATTATGAGGTATAGTTTGATTCTCGAGGAATTGCTAAGTGCGTCGTAAAACGTAGGTTTAAAAAAAAATCTTCTGAATATGATAATTTCATTATCACCTAATTGATGGTTTCCATGGCAACGGGCTCCAACAGTTTCATCCATGTGTCATCAAACTAAATTAGACTTGAATTAAAACTAGATGTAGTCAGTGTAAGCTAAATTTTTTGCTAGGGGTGATTTCGTTCGTCCGAGACATAGGAGTATATCTATGAACCGGAATTTGAAGTCGGTTTCGTATTTTAAAACACACCAAATTATTGAAGTCTGTTAAAAACGGCAGAACGGAACGAGTTGAAATACTGAGCGTACTAAATCTGGATACAGGCTACTTTACAGATCGGGAAAAATGCGTTCCAAACCACAGGCAGGAACTAGTAACCAACAATATCAAACCTTCCTCCCCTACACAAATTTTCCCCATAATTGTCCCTATTACAAATTTCCCCGTCTCCCAAAACTGAGCAATGCGAATAAGCAATATCGCTCCAGTCCAGTGCCTATGAGCAGTGAGGCTGAGCGGTTCAAACGTTGCGGAATCAATATACTGAGAGAATACAGTTTGGATGTCACAATGTACTGACACCTCTATCATTGTGCTGAAATTTTGCACACATATAGACAATAAGATATATACATCTTTTATACATCTTTTTGTTTCAAAAAACGCGTGCGAAGCCTAGTGCAGAACCTAGTTTAGAATAATTGTTCTAGTCTAGTGCCTAGAACAATTATTCTAAACTAGTTGTTGTTGCTATGTTTGTTTACTCGTAGGCGAGTAGTCCTCTTAAATTTGGGGTAGGAAAGAACTGGCCAGTTCATGATTTTAATTCGGGTTAGTTGACTCTTAAGCATTTTATAAAAGGGACAACTCCAGCAGCAGCAACAGTCCAGCAGGGTGCTGGAACGTTTATGAGCGGGCGAGATGTACCAAAAAGGACAACTTGTTTTAATGCCTCAATATTAGGTTATAGCATGCTTATTGCTTTACATGACCCATGGCTTTCTAACTTATTTCATGTTTCTTGCATGTTTTTTTTTATTTATGTCTTTATTGACAAAGAAAATTACAATTTAATAATAAAACCAAAACACTTTTTAACTAGTATCTATCGCCTACCTGATGAAGCATCGGAAAAAATAGGTAAATAAACGCGTCAAATACCCGTTAAATATGTACGTACCTACTAATATTAATGTATCCGACATAATTTTTTTTTTTTTGGCAGTTTAATAATTTTTTAGTTTTTTTTTAAACGGCATTGGCCTTTATTAACCAAGTATTTTACAATCAAATAAACAAATTAGAACTAGTATTTGCAAATGAAACATATAAGCTAACTGCAGACTGTTGCAAACCATCTACAGGTAGCTCAACTGATCCATATCAATACTAGTCAGAAGCGTCCCCAGGACGCTGGCTGCATTGCCCCGCTGCATAGCAATGCTGATGCGCTATGCCAGATACCCACCAGCTCTCGGGTCACGCGTCGCTTCGACCAGATCACTTTTTGAAAACTAAACACTGTCTTATTTAAGTACTAGTCGAGGCGGTCGAGTTGTCAGAATCGACCGCTCCAACTCCCGTGAATCTCTACTCACCAATTCGCCTGCCAAGCGTGGTCTTTATAGCACAGCCCTCATGTTTGATCCCTCAAACAATGGGGGTGTGGTGTGCCATAACTGTGGGCACGTTCAACGGTGGATGAATGTGTGCTCATGAGGAACGTCATTTAAGTTTTGTGTATAGAACGCAGCTTTTTCTTATTCAAAGTCATCGAAGTATCTCTAGCCGATTCATCGAGACGAGTCGAGTCTCGCTTACCTAATGAAGATCGGGTATTTTTCGCGTAACTTTTATTAAAATGACGTGACTACCCACAGATGAACATTAACCATTGTAAGCTAAAGTAATAGCTTAGTAGAAACTACCCACAGATGAACATTAGCTAAACAAAAGCGATTGAAAGGTCAAGCACCTTACTGATGAACAGCTGATGTTAGAGAGCAACCTTTGGACGATGCACGGCAGTGTCTCCTTGCAGGCGGCCAGTGAACCTTCGGAACTTGACACTCTTCGGCCAAAATTCTGCGCTTAAGCAGATCAAGAGATGTTGAGTTGGAACTCTCACCATAAATTAATAGAATTAGAACTATGAGTTTTTGTTTTTTTTTAGGCTAGAAGCATCGTGCTACGTCGTAGCCGCCGTAGTTTGCTACGACGTAGGTACCTACCTAAATCTTAACTTGCTACGCGTAGTGCGTTGGAATGGATACATCTACATTAAAACAGCAGAAATATTATTGTAATTCACATAATGAATTTCCGTGAGGTTTTTTTTAAGCCAGCAATCACAGTGCTACGTCGTAGCTAAATTGTAGCGTGCTATGACATAATATTTTTACTCTTAACTAGCTGCAGTTCGCGGCTTCGCACGCTTTTTTCCGGAATAAAAGCCTTTGTCCGGCCCCGGGATACCATCTACCTTGCTGCTAAATTTTACCGAGATCCGTTCAGCCGTTCTTGAGTTATAAATAGTGTAACTAACACGACTTTCTTTTAGATAGATAGATAATTCTTTATTCACATCAAATCGCTTTAACCGTTTTGATGCTTCGAGGTAAGAATCCTTGATAACCACATAGAAACGCCTCGCGATTGGATATTTTTAATAAAATAATAAATGATATTCCAACTTACTGTGTCGTCTTATAAAAATATTTAGGTTAGTTTTAGAAAAAATTTAGTTTTTTCTTTGTTAAAATATACAACTGACATGGTCATACCAATGACTTAATAAAAGTAGGTACCTTAAATAATCTTATCTATCTACATATATATATATAGATAAGATATTTTTATATATATGTATATATCAAAACGGTTAAAGCGATTTTGATAAAATAAGGCAGTAAATATCCACGTCTGAGTTTTTTGTTATTCCCATTTACATTTTGTAGGCCTAAAAGAACGGGGGCCGTGTTTGGTTTTTACATTTATCAATGAAATACTTGTTTCGCTGATAAAAATTATGAAGAAGAAATGCCGCAAATCAATACATGTAAGTTTTAAAATAAGTTATTCACAACAAGAATGCACCTACACCAGCTATTCATAATTTCCTGTATTCATAACCCCTAACAATATCTTCATAACCACTATAACTAAAAGCTTAGTTACCGTTCCACTCGCTTAATTATGAATAAATCGTCTCCGAGTTACTTCGCAAAGGGGCCCATGATAAACTTCGGGTAGTATAGAGAGTAACTATAAAGCTAACTACAGTAACTCAATCAAACGGAATATTTGTGACCAGTATTACAGAAAGTTCGTTATATCTGAGTCGCCGCTACATGCATAATGGTTGAGGATCAAATTACCCCACAACTGAAAAGCGACTCAGAAACAGAAGAAGAAAAATATACAATACAATACAATACAAAAATACAATACAAAAGACATTACGTAAAACACACGTGTAACAAATACCTAATTAAATATATATATATTCATACTTAGGTACATATATAAATAACATAATATACTACATAGATACATGAATAGATAGTACCAATATTCACATAAAAATATACACAAGGTATATTTTTAGACTGTGCAAAATTTGTTATCAACCAATTGCTATTGGGATTTTTTGAAGCAGTGCGGTTGACACCGGACTGACCTCCTCATTTCTGACGGAAGTTGGCGGCGTTATACCTCCCTTGCCTCGGAAAGTACGTTAAGCAGCGCATTGGCGCATTACGCGCCGTTTTGTGAAAAGCATAGGATTTCGCATTCATGGGAGCAGGCTCTGTCCTGCTCCTATGAACGCGCCACTGCGATATGTTAGTCGGAGTGGCGCGTGTGACGACTTACACCTAGGTAGCACAGTTACTTAGAAAAACGCTATAGGCGCGTGTGAAGACTTACACCTAGGTAGCACAGTTACTTAGAAAAACGCTATACTTCATCCATGAGACGGTTCAAACATCCTCGGTCTACCCTACAGATATGGAGCCCATAAGCCGTAAGGTAGGTAATCAAACTCATAAATGTAGGTATAAAAAGTATAAATATAGGAATGATAAATTTTTATCTGTAAGGAATCGGAACTGTTTTTGTAGATATCATTTCGTATTTTTACGCTTGACCTTACCATAAATTTAGATTAAGTATCTCGGAAAAAATAAGGATACATTTTGGAATTTGTTACGTTTTTGGAATAACTAGATATTCATGAATTGTTCCAAAAAATTATTAAATTCTTAATAGCAACATTGGGCTGTGTTATTATCATGAATAGACCTTCATGTGGCTACAATCTCATCTGATGGTTAGTGGCGATGTGGTCAGTGGTCAGTGGTCGACGATGTCTGACGAATGTCAAGACACCTATTCACTTTTGTCTTGAAGAGACACAGGTGAATTATGATTATGAATTATGATTATGATGTGATTGTGAATTATGATTATGATGGCTTAAAAACTACCCTGGTACAAGTACCCACTTGTGACGTCCTTGCCCGGATAGTACCTACTTTATTTGATGATGCCGAGAAAATTGTTGTCCATTTAAACAACAATAATTGTAGGTTATGAACTTACAGTATGAATGGGAAGTAAAAAGCCAATTCGCCCGCAAAAGTGTTCATAAAAACAGCATAAAAACGGCACACTCTCATCTAATAAAAAATAAGGAATTACCATTAAAATTAAGCTGATAAAAGAGTTTCCGAGCCGTGTCCTAAAGCGTAATAAGTAGTACCTTGGAGGGTGTTATACAGGGAGACGAAAAAGGATTATCATCCTCATCATTTATTTTAAACCGCCACAAAAAAGAAAGGCGTACTAGTATGGCAGTAGTATATTTACCTCTCATCGTGTTTTTCAGAAGGAAAAAACTGAATGAACTATTATTATCTAGTTTGAAAACTGATTTAATCGAAAGCGTTCTAAGCTATGTTTGATGAAAATCGGAGCAGTTTTTATTTTATTTTAAGAACGGTTTCAGAACGGGTTTCTAAATTATTACAAATGTGAAAAAATCTTGTGAATCTTTGTTCTAACAATAATGGGGGCGCAATTTCTACTCATACATTCATAGCACTTAGGTAATGTACTAAAACGTGACGTGTTATTCTAAAAAAATACGAGGTAAATGATTATTGAATATAAAACTTCAATAAACATAAGTTCTCAGAACTGAACTACGAGCTGATGCTATTTTCACCTACACTTTGGCTTGTTTGAGTTTGCCCAAAAGTGAAATAAACTCATCTAGTGTACCTCAAATGTCAAGGGATCCCAATCCGTGCCATAACTAATACATTAGAACTCCTATCCATATAAAGTCCATAGCTTACACTCCCTTAGCATCGCACCGAAGCTAGGGAGCTATTACATGGTTATTGAATCAGAGGCGGTCGAAGGTGACAGCTCTTAGGGACCTACATGGACGACTGACACCGTGAATAGAAATTATCGATCGACGATATTGTCGGGTCGAGACGACGACGTGTTGTGACTGCAAATTATTGAAAATGTATTTAAAAATTTGACCTCATTTTAAAAAAGTGAATTGGGTTCTTGTTTAAATTTTAATAGTTTTTAGTTTCTCTTTCACAAATTACTCTAGGTTTCTGTGTTATAGCAACAAGCTAAGTCAGGACCTGTTAGACCTGCACACACGCGTTCGTCTGCTTGCTGAGTGGACTACTTAGTACCGACCCAATGCATATTTATGTTGGTATACTTATCTAATGTTTACCTGTGTTTTTGTCTGCCTGCGTGTTATCCAGCACTATGTAGTCTTATATTTCTGCACAAAAGTTTGTTTGTGCTTAGTGTCATAAAATAATTTTCTTTCTAATTTTTAAGTGTATTTCGATTGAATTTAAATTTAGTTTTAAATTATGGAATCTTATTTTCGTTTTGTTCAGTACAGGGTTTAATCCGCGCACGATTTAAATGGGGTGGAACAATTTCGAGCTGACACAAAAACGTTCGGAAATTTACTTTGACAAGGTTTAAACCAATGAGAAAAGAAAACACCTTGTTCCAACCCATTTTGATCCGTTTTTGGTTGTATAAATTTGCGTCAAGATTAAGTAACATGTTATACACATAATATATACATAATGTCTTATGTTATAAAACACGTCCACATTATTAAACATTCTAAATTTTTACATATAATACCTTAGTAACTATAAAGTCATTTACAACGGGATATTTACCATGATTTGAGTTTTGAGTTTTCCTATATTTCGGCATAGTTTCTTGCTTAATTATTAAAGTTGAAGGAAATAATTTCATATATTTTACGCATTCGATGATTCGATGTTGCTACTAGTTTTTAATAATCATTGACAGGCTACTGTATTAACAAAAACAATTATAATCAAGGAATAAATTAGAAATAGTATTAACAATTTTTTATTTTAAACAGATCTTTCGTCATCACCTCTTTGGTGCAAGCTGAAAATTAGCGTTGTGGGTTATTTGGTATATATGAGCATGGGCCTCCTCTGACAGCGCAGTTCACTTGACATCGATCAAAACTCATTTCCATAATTTATATTTAAGAAAAGCATGGTACTTGTTAAGCTATCCACGTGTTTTGGATTTCTGTTAGTTATCTGTATTTTAACTAAGCTACCTGTTCGCATAATGTGTACTGTTGTATCAGAATAAACGGATTTTCATTCATTCATGACGTTGTAACGTTATTTTTCTCTATCTATGTACCTACTAACTATATAGACAACAATCCCGGGCTTGGTCAACAGTTATCATAACAACGACCTTGTGTCGTTGTTATATTACTAAAATAGATAGGTTCATTTTGTGTTTAGGGATTTTGGAATTTAATTAGGAACCGGATATTGCCAATAAATCTGTATTAAAAATGGAAAATGTCCGCAGCAGTTTTAATATTTACCAATTTTGCGATCAGGTCGTTTGGCTTAGCGTAAATCATTTGTTCGGGAAAATTCGAAAATGCGTTGCAGGCTGCCTACACTATTAAAATGTACAATTTTAGTTTTAGATATTTTATCGATGATGTTTTTTAACGTACTTAGAGAATAAAATTACGAGATTTTCAGGTACCTACAAACAACCTTTTCTTTTGTTTCTATTCACGTCAATCGTCACTAGCCTATTATCGTCCACTGCTAGACATAGGCCTACCCTAATGATCGCCATAGCGCCTTACTTCAGCTTACCGCATCCATACGCCCAGTCCCCAAATCGTATTTTATTTATTTGTAAACACGTAAGTATTTTACTTGACAAACTTTATTAAACCTTTCAACTCTGCCTTGTAACTGGGCAAATGTGATGACGTGACGCTAAAAAAAATAAATTTTACACATTCTCTGTCCAGCGGTGCGACCCGCAGAAACTCGCCGCGTCGCCCGCGCCTCTACGTGGTGCTGCATCTACGTGGTGCTGCTAATAGACATGTGCGTCTTGGGCCATGACAGTGTTCATAATTTACAAGACCAAAAGACTGAGGTCTCATACATGTAAATCGTTTAATGACTTTTTTTGTTATAACTATTAAATGCGCATAAGCATCATTAAATTTTTTTTGTACCGTTTTAGTAAAAGTAAAAGTAAATATATTTATTTTGCCATTATATGTATATTTTTCTCTGTATGAACATATACATATAAAAATAAAGCATACATTAATTAGTAATCTGACAAAATGGGACTCCACTCAGCATGTGCTATGGTAGAGCAGATCGTGCCATAGCGCTGGTCATCCGTGGAGACCGTGGTGCGCAAGGTGGTCCCATACACACACACAACAAATTTAAAAATAATAATTAAATTTAAATAGAAAAAACTAAAACTAAGAAAACATTATTACTAGTATAGTTATTATATAGCTTTGTGCTGTTCACATTAAAAATTAAAATAGATTAAAGCTAATTGAAACTACAATGAAAATATTGAGATAAACACTAATGAACTATGGAGGCAAAGAACGGCTTATTAGTGCTGAATGTATTTTTTGAGAGTCAAGTTATATTTTTTGAGTGATTTTTTAGGTACAGAAGTACCCCCTACTCTTGCCTAGGTGGTTCTGATAAACATATGGCCCCAAAAGCTTTCAAAGGCTCACGTTACCAACGGCGGCGACAACAACGAACAAAGTAAGTAAATTGAATACAATTTACTTACTTTGTTCGTTGTTGTCGCCGCCGTTGGTAGTGGTAGTGGCCGTTGGTTGGTAGTAGTGGTAGTACAATAGTACTTAGATTCCAGCCAAATCTGATGTGAAATGTTTGTAAACAACCCACTCATATTTATCCTAAAAATCATACCATTCAATTTTTAAAATGAAATGACAAAACACAAATTTCGTTGATGTGAATAATGCAATCTCAAAAGTAGTCCATTAGTTTAGTGTCAATAACCTTTTGCTTAATGAGACCAAAACGAAATGTATAAGATTTATTCTAACTAATGTAAAACAAGGTAAGGCTGATGTAACCGTCAAAGGAGAAACGTTTGAAATTGTTAACCGTACCGTATTCTTAGGAATAACCTTAGATAGTAAATTTCAATGGGGCCCACACATAGAGAATCTATCGAAGAGACTTAGTTCTGCAGCGTATGCAGTCAAAAAAATCCGTCATCTTACAGACGTTGATACTTCTAGACTAGTCTTTCAGCTACTTTCATAGTGTTATGTCTTATGGCATACTGCTGTAGGGAAACGCTGCAAATATTAACACCGTATTTGTGATGAAGAAGAGGGCTGTTCGTGCAATCTTTAATATGGGTCCCAGAAACCCTACGTGAAAAACTCAAAGAAATAAACATAATGACAGTACCATGTCCATATATTTATGAAAACATGTTGTACTCTCATAGGAATATCAATTGGTTCCCTAAAATAGCGACATACATAATTTAAATACTAGAAATAAGAACTCGCTGTGCCCACAACTAAGCTAATTAAAATATTTTGAAAGTTATTTAAAATATTTTGAAAAGTATGTAACCTACAGGAATTTCAAAAACTGTTTTGAGATGTACAAACCTATACCTTATATTTGATACTCCACTCGGTGAGATAGCTCCCCGTTTAAAAATTATGCCCCCCCACCCCCTCTTTAGACCATTTTTCAAGAAGTGGTCCATTTACGTACTTCTTTATATTTTATAAAATATACCTTTCATTTGATACCCCACTCCACCGAGTGGGGTATCAAATGAAAGGTATCGGTTTCATTAGGGGTTTCATTAGGAGTGTTTTCATTAGGGGGGCTACCTCACCAGGTAAAAAACTATCCCCCCTCTTTTGGAGCATTTTTCAATAAATGGTCTATTTACAGATTTTTCTGTATTTTTCCTATAAAATAAAGATCCATATCTACTAACGCTACATACATTTCAGATGGATCGCTCTTCAAACTTCGGATATGGAATGGGTAATTTTTTGAGTTTTTTTTAAATATTTTAAAAAGTATAAAACCTACAGAAAATTCAAAAACTGTTTTGAAATGTACAAACTGATACATACGTTTAATTTGATACCCCACTTGTCATTGTAGAACTCATTTAAAATTTCGACATCACAATTTGTACTGAAAATTTTCCTTTTCATTTTTAATTTATTTTTCTTTTAATCTGTATAGGCGCACGAAAATTATTATTATTTTAAATTTCACGTTATTTGCTGCTGTAGTTGCTGAGATATTAAAGACTTAAAAAAGCGAGAAAAAGGCAAGCTTAGGACAAGTTTTGGTCCAACTCGAAAACTAACAACCTAACAAGGTAAAGGTTTCTTGTTCGCTTTTTTACTTTACCTTAAAAAGATTTAAGTGAACAAAAATCAAAGTTATCACTTTATTTCCTAGTTTTACTTATGTAATTTGAATTTTGTGACGTGTCCAAGATAAAGTCCTGTAAGGTCTAAAGGAAATAAAGCACTTTGAATTTGAATTTGAATTTGACTATGTTGCCGTGTATTTTGATACGCAAATTATATTCCTTGTTGATTTGAGATCTTCCCATCATTTAATATTGCTAACAAATGTATCTGAAACTCGACGCCAAACATGAAAATTTTAGTTCTTTTTAAGTGTTTTGTTAACAAACATTTCACATTGTTTTTGGCTGAAGTATACTACTTTCAGAAAACGTTCTTTTTATTGCTTCACATCGCATCGTCTCACGTATACTGAAACAGTAACAAGCTGTGACTGAAAGCGAACTTGAAGGAGCTTCAAAGCGCTAAGTATGATTCTATTAAGATTCTGACTACATTTATGTTTCTAGGTATTTTCTTTTCTTTAATAAAGGTTTGAAGAAACCTACTCGTATGTTGTAAAAATCCCTAAGCTATATATAGAATAGATGTACTGTACATACTAGAGAATTATCGTGATCTTTAACCGACTTCAAAAAGTAGGAGGTTCTGAGTTCGTCTGTATGTTTTTTTTTTAAACGACTAAAAAACAAGAGGTTTTCAGTTCATCTGTATATTTTTTTTTTTATATAAGTATGTTACCTGATATCTCCGCCTACGGTTAACCAATTTTTCTGATTCTTTCACTATTGTATTGAGAATTATCCCGAAGTAGTCCCATAAAAATGTTATTCCCGAGGGATTAGTATTTATGCCGTTAAACTTAAAAAGCAACGTAATATTTTTGGAGAACACTAGCTACAACAGTTTTGGTGATATCTGCGCCAATTGTTAATAGATTTTGATGATTCTTTCGTTGTTGTATAAAAATTGATTTTGAGGTCTCCTATAAGTTTGATTCTCGAGGAATTACTATGTGCGCCGTAAAACGTAGGTAGGTTTATAAAAATACTTCAGAATATGATAATTTCACTATCACCTTATTAATGGTTTCCATGGCAACAGTTTCATCCATGTGTCATCAAACTAAATTAGACTTGAATTAAAACTAGATGTCGCCAGTGTAAACTCAATTTTCGCACGTGAACCTTCGGTCAGAGAAAATAAAGGAAGGGTAATTTCGTTCGTCCGAGACAAAGATGAATATTATCTAGGTACTGGAACTTGGAGTAGGTTTATCGTTTTTTTAAACACGCCATATTATTTAGTATTTACATCAGACTTCAATTAAAGAGGTTCTTAATCCGTCTGTATTTTGTTTTCGGTTCAAAACACAAAATAAAAAAAATTGGGTACTTAGTTAAAATGTAATGAATTATAATGAATTATAAAATTAAATTACATCGAATGTCTACAGAGAAGCACACAGATTACAGATACCTATAGAACAATATTTTGAAATCAACTAATGATTTGTCTAATCGGACCCGCGACCTTCACTTCTCAGGTAAACCTTCGCCAAGTAATAGACAGAGTTTAACAAACAAAAGCTGGCAATACAAATATGGCGTATTTCAAGGAATATAATAAATTAAACGCGGGTGAACACATGAACTCTGTAATGGCCAATCAACTGCGGTGGCCTACCCTCATACATTTTATGGTGCACATTCATTACAACAAGACATACGAGAATAAAAAAATAAAGAGCTATAAGTCTATTCGATAGGATTTGATTCGGTAGACCTGAATCCTTTTTGATCTTAATTTTCGTGCATCGTCGTCTTTTGGCGGAGTCGCCGTCGTCGTTGTGTAAGACCCCTTTTTTGTTCGATAAAACAGTGAAAAATATTACAATTCATACTAGCAGCGTCTGGCTGCTAGTATGAATTGTAATATTTTTCACTGTATTTTTCACATTGTCTCGTTTGCACAAAATGTCCGAGGCAGAAACAGACAGGCTGTATGCGGTTGCTAACCCGTCAATATGTCTGTTCAAAATACTGTGCTGAATAATAAATTTGTTTAATTTTATGCATGCCGCCGCCGCCGGACCAAAAGGGTTAAACTTAATCTCTAAATATCCACCGATTCGTGAGCAACATCCTTCGTTGCTAATAAATAAGGAAGGCGTGCTTTTCGTTACTCATATACACTGGCCTGCAAAACTAAGTATCACACTTTTAAAATTGGAATAACTTTTTAAGTACACAAGATATACTTTCGAAATAGAAAGCATTCGAAAAAAGAGTTTAATTTTGTATATGAAAATTATTAATTATTATTTTTATATAGAAGAATGAGAGAATTTTCCCCAAAATCAGCTCCGAAACTTCATGTTCAGTATGCAAACCGGCTCGAAGCTGTAATCAGAGCCCGAGGAGGCAATACCAGTTATTAAAAATTAAATAACATGTAAAACATACTTTTAAAATTTTAATTGAGTTTTTGGACACTAAGCTAAAAATGGCTATTTTATTGTTTTATCTTTTTTTTTGTTAAAAATGTTACAAATGTATAGTTTGCTATAGTTTCAAAGAAAGCTGATAAAATTTGCTATAAAACTTTTGCAATCACTAACTTCCACAGTTTAGAAAAAAATTAAATTTTAAAAGTGTTGAGAGTATTACTTTTTCGCGTACGTTAACCAACGTACTTTATTTAGTTTTTTTTTCGTAATCAAAATGCAGCCAATGAGCGGAGAAAATAGTACGCTTTTTGCACTGGCTGCATTTTGATTAAGAAAAAAAAATCTATGTATGGTACCTATGACGAGAAAGTTTTCGAGACATAGCTTTTATCTCGCTCACACGTACAAAAAATAATAAAACAAGATTAAAATCGAGTTCGTATTAAACTATTCAACCGCTGTCAAAAGCTGTCTAGGGAAAAATTGTTCCTCTCTACGCGGTAGAGGCGCAAATGTATGGAAAGAGTCGGATCGAGCTCTCGAAAACTTTTCTTTAATGTTTTTTGTATCCGTTCGTACTAAGGGTACTATATAGACCGGCAAGTATTTTACTAAGAGATAAAATAAATTACAAGAGACGAAAATCTGCTAAGAGCAACTAAATACCTACCTACCTACGACTCCAACAATTTTAAAGATTCTTATTCATAATTCATTTATTGTTTGTGTATCAGGTAATTTTACAGTCGGTACATAAGAATTATTTAAGATCGCTGAATTCTGCCGCTTAGACGTACAAACATTTCATTATACATTTAAAAATATTGTGACTAACAATTAGAATATTTTTATTTATTTAAAATTATACAATTTTATTATGTATATTCAATACTTATTCTGTCCTCTAAATCGAAATATCGTTTTATACGTACCTACCTACGCTCAAAGTAAGTTCGAGGCAGATAACATAATACTTCAGGCCAAATCTGTTTTCAATACGTCAATCAGCTTCCTTTGAAATGGCGCGGGAAGTGGTCTTTATACCGTTGGATATTCAAAAGCAAGTTTGTATCTCGAGCCGCCAGGCGAGCGACCGACCCGGCTTGAAAACCTTTCTATTAGGGAAGTATTTGGATATTGCGGTCATATTACATTGCTACAACTCTTTGGAGATACATATATATTGTGTGTTTTAAAATAAAATTAAACAAAACAACGCATATTATTATATCCAAATATAAGCGTTGTTATGTTTAATTTTATTTGTTTTGAATTTTTTTCTGTAGTACTTTACAGTATTATTGTAGTAATTTACAGGTTGTTTCTTTTTACTGGATCCTCACCTATTTTACATAAGTACATTTTGGCATACTTATAAGTATTTCCTAAATTAAAATTAGAACCTACCTCAAAGATTATAAAATATGCCGTGTGGATTAGTGAGGGGTTATAAACAGGGAAAATTAAATATAACGCAAAATGTTCATAGATTTTCTAAATAACCCCGTGGATATTCTCGAATATGTCATAAGTTTTTTTAAATACGTTTATTTTTTATATTTTTTTATAAGTAAAAAACAGGTAAAAAAATCGCTACCTATTGTAATGTCCATTGTTATTATTGTTCTCTAATTGTTATTGGAAACCTTTAAATTCTTTCAGAACTTGAAATTCGTAAGGATTCCATAGAAAATTTAATTTATTTTATTAAAAGGGTCTGATAATTCTGTGATTGAAAGTCTAAAGTTATATGACGTTTATATAAATCGGTTTCTCGTACATAGTTTTGATTGTATAAACTTGTTTTAATGCCGAATCAGATCTCTTGTCAACGTAAATTCGGTACTGGAAATTGATATTTTTACGCTATAAAGAGCAAGGGCAAGAATTAAAACGATTAAAAGGTTAACAAGCAATTATTATAGAAAACAACCAAAAACAGAACCCAATCACACGAACAAACGTTATTTTATATGAAATCAAAAAGAGACAAAGGAAATAAACTAAATAGCTAACAGTCTCTGAGTCTCCACAAACCACACCAGCACCAGTCCAAGTTACCCGTAAAAGTAAGTGAAGAACGTGACAGACACATCAACCCGTTTCTTTTTCTAATTGGAACCTCAGCCAAGGAGTTTTAATATCTAAGTTTATAATATCTATTGGAAATTTATTATTTTATCTCAAATACATCACTGGTAATTCAGCGTACGAACAGCTGGCTGCCCGGCTCTATTTCTTTGATGTTCATTTGTTTTTGTTGCACAACAAACAAATGAACGCCTAGGTCCTAAGGATATTTATCTGGCTAAAATATGATTAGTGAGTTGTCAAACCTAAAAAATACATCTAATTGAAATATGATTTAAGAATCCTTTCTGCAAGCGAAGCCTAGCATCTTCCAGCCTAGGTATTCCCACCCGGCGCATATCTCATCCAAGCGGGTCCATCCAAAGATTTCCCAGCGCGGTCCATTGTGCTCTGACAACTGTCGCTGCATTGTTCTATGTTCATTAGCCGTAGTTCTCAACTTGTGGTGGTTTGTTGTGGTTTGTGGTCGTACATACATTATACAGGGTGTCTGGTCACTTGTGTCGAGAGTTCTGGGGGTAAAATACGGTAAATGGTATCGACAAATCATTATCTCAATTTTTTTTCCGTCCATAATAAAATGACAGCCATTTTTTTTTTTTTTGGGTCCGCATTTCTGTTCTTTAAGCCATAGCTACGAAAGTCAAGGGGTCTCATTTGATAGCTGCTTATAATGTAGATTAGTAGACAATAAATCAATGCGATTTCATTTTCAATATCTGTTTTATAAAAGACCAAAAGATAATTAGATACTAAAACTCAACGTCTTTTTTTTTTTTAAAGAACCTAAAATCGGTTATATTTTTATCTCATCCACTTATATTCATCTAGTTTGGATGAGTTGTTCAATCCAAAATGTTTAGTGGTCAACTCATCCCAAACTTTTTTATAACAATTTTTTTACCAGTATTTTCGATATGTTGGAGACTTTAAGGGGGGGGGTCCCCTTAAAGTCTCCAACACCGATGACCCACGACACCCTGTATAGAAATAATTTGTATTTTTCTAGCTTCTTCACTCACGCTTTTCCGGGATAAAAAGTAGACTAATATCTGTCCCCGGGATACCGTCTACCTCCCTACCCTGCCCTGTAAAAAGGTAACAGAATTACTTTCGCATTTATAATATTAGTATGGATAATAGATATGTGTCTCAGAACCAATTATTAAAGCTGTCGCAAGAGAGCTAGTTACCTCATAAGCGTAAATGGTGGTGAGGAGGGAATGAAACAGAATGCTGACCGTTTTCGTGGCCTTGATAACGTAAATTGTATTTTTAGTGAGCGTACCTTGATGATTACTGTGATCTAGGTCTGTACGTAATTTAAAACTATATTATTCACGAAACTCTATGAGGTGAGCAATATTTCACAGTAAAATCCGATTCTTTATCGCGAAGCCGTATTCCCTCATAAAATTAATTCCCCAACGTAGAACGCAAGGTAATATTTTAAGATTGTATCTCCTAATCCATTCATTAGGCTCCGAGGAAATTACGTAGCCTTTAGGAACCTATGGGAAGGCACATTTCAACTTTTATTTCCCTTGGTAAAGATAGAACTTAAAGATAGCGGCGGCCGTCAAAATACAGACATTTGTAAGTTACGGCGCAAAATGTCTTTCGAGGCATCTAGCCCTCATTTATAATGAACAGAGCTCCGAGTCAGATTTGACGATTGTATGAGACGTAACGATGATGTCTCATCGTTACGTCTCATTTTTGAATGGGATTTGATAGTTCTATGTCTGAACAATAGAGGCGCTGTACCTAAGCCTCTAGAAAAAAGAGAAGGAAATTAACTGAAATGAAAATATTATTTTTACCCTAAACCTTAAATCTACACAGCACACTAACATAAGACACTAATTAATTTTATGGGTACTACATAGATTTTTTCAAGCGCAGCAGGGCTTAGGATAAACATGGCCTCCACTCAGCATTGTGTTGGAAGAAAACTGGTGTGTCCACCCAGCGCTGGTATTCACTGAATCCCATATGCGTGTTACGTCACGAAGACATGATGACGTCACGATACTGTCGTCGAACCGAACTCGGGGCTTAGGATCGGGATGCAAATCTACTGCAAAGCCAATCATCTTCAATGAAAGCTGACATGAAACAGAACGCGCCGGACGCATTATGTCTATTTTACTATAAAAACATTCGTAGTTTGACGAACTCAATAATATGAATGTTGGTGTTTCATTAATCCCTTAACGAGGAACTATTATGCCTCTTTTAATACAGATGCCTATCTGTATGTTAAAGTGGGTCAAAGAATGTTAATATTAATAACCTATCATTCTAGTTTATTTTTCACAAAGCGCGAGTTTTAAATATGATTCAGGTAAGTAACGCCCGTATTATGATGGTAGCAACAATTCACCGTCTTTTGCTTTAAGTTCTTAGAAATATTACTTATAAATTACCTTTTCAGGCTAGAAATTCTTCATAAATTTAAAGTAAGATCTTTCTAGTACCAAGTTTATCTGCACCTGGGATTTATGTATATACAATATTTACCAGGATTATGATTATTAGTCCACTCAATGAATGATAATGGATAGAATGGTCGGAAGCAGGAAGTTTGATTTCGGAATTTTGTTTGGACTAGTCAGGAGACAAACAGTTTTGTCACATAACTATGTGATCGCTCCGTACTAGTACAATTGTACTAAAGTACTAGTTTGGATTTCTAGTACTATTAGTACATCGCTCGGCAAAATTTTCGTGTCGATATAATCAATGAAGTTCTATAATAATTCTCCAAAATACGCCGATTGTTGCGTTTTGTTTTTTTTTCCTAATTGATACTCTAATTTGATGTATTAGAGTACCTACACCAATTTGCCGGAAACATGAAATGTCGTGTTGTAGAATTAAAAAAGACCCCTTGGACCTAGTTTTTTTTCTATAAGAACCTAGAAAAATATTTTTTTTCTTCATACTTTGCAGTCTTAGGAATATCATTTTAATAAATATTAATCATTTGTATAGCGTATTTAAAAATCCAATATCTACAATGTTTCGCTATGTACACGATACATGTATATAATATATATATAAACACCATCCTCAACATTTAGTTGATCCAGCAGTGAGCCAATGCATAACTGGCTCCACCTTTCGGGCGGAATAACTTAGCTCGTTTAATATTTTTCGACGGGAGTGGCAACGTCGCTTTTTTCTCAGTCTCTTCTCTAGTCAGTCAGTCAGTCAGTCACATGAACACGAACAAAATGCATATCTCCGTCTCTTACTACCACGGATTATGCGCTGTTTATCTCTGTTCTTCCTTATTTATTCCTTTTTCTTTCAATTCCGTCTGACATAATGAATTGTGAACAAAAGGAAACATTAGTACTACTGAACTAGTGAACGACAATGGATTCTCAAACAATTATTTTTATTCTTGTTATCGATTTTAAACTCTATGCCATAGAAAATAGTGATGAAGACGCGAACTTTTATAGTAGCTTATTTCGAGATTTTGTGACTGATCTGAACTATTAGAAATGAGGGTCTGAACTAATTCATTTTAGTACATCTTTCCTGAATTACACAAGACTACAAAAGTCCCTACCCCTGTTAGTTGAGCCCTAAGGCACAAAGAAGGTCCCGTTTTTCATCCCCATACTTCAGGGGAAAGATCATGTTCAAGCCAAGCCTGGACCTGGTGGTAAGTACGGAAAAAGTGCTCTATCGCTGCTTCTTCAGTTAGTGGAAGGAAGAAATCGTCTGCTTTGTCGTTTAATACCAACTGGAGGAAACGCTGGAAGCGATAGTTATTAACAAATGTTTGAAAATCAGCCTTTTTTCAGAGCCCATATCCAGACAGCGATTGGGAATAGGTAAAAAGGCATAAGACTAAAGTTGTACATAATTTTATCAGCTTTCATTATGTGGTACAACAAAATTTCCTATGACGCAACGTGTACGAGATGTAAGGAAAATACTAAAAAACCGGGCCATCTTTGTGCCCTCCGCCTAGGGCTCACCTCACAGGAGTGGGGACTTTTAGTATGTTGGTCTCCTAGCAAATCCAAACAAAGTTCCGAAGTAAAAATTTCTGCTTTCGACCTTTCTATCCACCCCCAACTTTTGAGCACTCATTGACTGGACTAAATAGCAAAATCTATAAACAAGAGACTTCTAACAAAAGTTTTTGGCGTTTTATAACAACGACAGCTGATGACTAGTAAAACCGATATCATGTTGTTAAAGTTAGTGCCCCCATATTTTTAGCTTGTTTTATCATAGTAATATAAGATAGGTAATAAATAAATAATGCTGGACAATTCACACAAGCCCCAAGCTAAGCAGAGCTTGTGTTATGGGTACTAGATAACTGATATACTTAATACAATACACTACATAGATATTATTTATTATACATAAACGACCAGAACACCATGAAGAAATATTTGCAGATCGTACAAACATACTCGTACTTCCTACTTTGTCAAAACCAACTGAAATCAAATAAAGTTTCTATTCTATTATTATTTTTTATAGTAATGTGGAGGTAAGTTCGTTTTAAACGTAAATTGATTGATCCATAATCCCCAAACAAGGGCGGTTTTGCCATAATCACCACGCATGGCAGGAGTATTGGTGATCGCAGTGGAGGTGTTTAAAGTTCAGAAGGAAACGGCTGCCCTACCTCTGGTAGGTTCTCTCTTAGTCGACTCTTACGACATCCACAATTTGAGTTTGAGGGGTTGATTCTTACGCCGCGACCTACATTACCATTGCGTCGCTCGTGAGACGTTGTAAAGAGCTCAACCATATGACCCTGTTAGGTATATATCTATCTACTTTGTATAGCTTGAGATTGTCCGAAAAACTAAATATTATTTTAGTCGTTGCGCTAACTTAGCACTTGGCAGCACCAAGATATCTCGAGCTGCATGAAGCTCAGCGAGATCTGAATGTATAATTTAGTAAAATGAGTGCTTTATCTGCATTGAAATTAAATTTAATAGAACGCTAAAGGAATGCAATTCTATTTGAAAGATAAATTGTTTTCCTTGTGATTTATGCCATTTTAAATCTAGACGGTTTTTTTCGTCGGAATAAATTTCTTCTAAGATTTTTGGTAGATTTCTCGTAAATTGAGATCTGGACCTAACGTGGTGATTATGGGTAAACGAGGGTTATCTCATAATCGCCACGTTTGGCAGGCGGATTGATGAACGCAGTGAAGATGTTGAATAATACACAGAAGCAAGTTGCTGCCCTTCATCTTGTACGTTCCTTTATCGACTCTTGACTTGGCGGCTTGATTCGGCCATTGACTTGAATCTCCATCTCCACAGCCTATATTGGTCCACTGCTGGCCCAGGCCTCCTGATAAGCGCGTTATTGGCTTTTATCTCACGGGAGATAATGCCCATAATCCTCACGTAGGGCATGTGCGTTGGGGATCGCAGTTCGCTGGTAAAATTGTTCTGCAGGGGGTGCTGCTGCCCACCCCCGGTGGGTAACTGAAATAATTGACTTGAATGATTAGTATTAATTTGGCAGGGCACATTGGATACACAAAACAAAGCTATTCGAAACGATGTACCTACGTATCTACCTAATGTGGGTTTTTATTTACACAATTATTGTAACAATATTCAACCGTGTATCGCTTGCTAAAGTAATTCCCTGTCTATTACCAAGAAAGACTAATTTAGATCTTGTCGTAAAGGTGCATCCCCTTTTATCAAAATACCAAAATTTCTCGCAAAAACCCGAGTTACCTCTTTTCTGAGTCAAATCGATCTAGCCTAAAAACAATGCTTTCATACAAAACGTTCGCTTGACTGAAAAGGGTTAATTTTTAAATCAAATATTGTTTTATCAAGAGACAGTCATTTACTCTACGCTATTAACATAAAATTGCGAGTTGCTAATAATTTAATTTGAATATGCATGAGGTTTTCGTGTTGAATTAGGTAGATTCTGTATGCGATAAAAGGGACAAATCCTATGAAATCTGGCTTAGTGTTTATTGTGATGGAGTGGTTTCCATTGGTGGAATTAGGCCTACAATAAAATTAGAAATACTTGAAAACCATAAATAGTTTCAGGAATCTCTTCACTTTTCGGGGACAAAACAAAAATGAACGTTCCTATTCTACTAGTTCTACTACTACCTATCCACATATTGTTACATCACCTGTTCAAGAAAATCACTGGTAATGAAACATTGGATTTCTTCATACGTCTTCATAAACACATACATATTTACACTCATAACTAGATGATACGCGCGGCTGTGCACGCACTTTTCCTGCATAAAAAGAAGCCTATGTGCGGACCAGGGTACCACCTACCTCCCTGTTAAAATTCATTATGATCCGTCTGGCCGTTTAGGCGTGAAAAGGTATAAAAGAGACAGTGTTACTTTCGAATTTATAATATTAGTATGGAGTTTAAATAAGGATGAACATCACGAACTGTAAAAGCCTGGATATTGTGGTAAAATTTGATAACACCAATCAGAAATAACACACACCTGCCATTAGACTTTACCGTAATCGGTAATTTTGTCAGTGAAAGCCTGCACCAAGAAGCTATATCTTGTTAGAACCCAATGCCGCTACCATACAACACAAAAATATGTATTCGAATATGGGCCTAAACTCGTTATCTTTAGATACATTTTACTGTGACAAAAGGGCTTCCCACAAGCTTCAGCTTGCGAGCTGTCTGTCATCTGACGCCGCCAATATGAAACGCATCTAAATTTTACGAGATTAAGCCCATATTTGAAAGCACATTTTTTTGCTGAGCGGTAACAGTGCGCCTCTGATCTCTTACTCTCTGCAACCTCTGCAGCTCTCGCGAAAATGTAATTCCGTGTGTCTACCATGAGTTTTAACAATATATACTCGCTAGCGACTGTAGTTAAAAAAATGTATGAAAACTTGAACAGCGCCTCTAGCGGATAGTTGGGTACTAAAATGCGCGGTACTAATATTTACGTAACTACTGTAGTAACGTCAGGCGATCTAACTGTGACAACTCATGGTAGACACACAGGCCCCACTATAAAACAAAAAGAAAACTAAGTAAAAATAATGTCAACTTCAAACCAAAACCAAAGAGATTTTGTAAATCCCCTAGGTTATAGACGTAGCACTTTGAAACTTTAAAATGCATTTTAAAGCTAACTTAAAAAGTCAGGGCCAATCGAGTTATTTCACTAGTCACCTCAAAGAAACTTTTAAGGCCATAAACGGAACGTTTGAAATACAAATTCGATTACAACCCGTCGCTTCCCGATCCCAAACTATGTACTTGGTCCGACGTTGTGTTTATTTCATGAGAACTGAACGGGTTGGATTCGCAACATAAACATAAAAGCCGTGAAAATATTTATTTTACGGCTTTTATGTTTATATTGCGAGGTATTTGAATGAATGAAATGAATGAAAAATATTTTATTTACCTTAAAACTACTATACACAATTAGCCTTAATTCTATGCCAATTTATACGACCTAAGTTACAAAATAAATTTACCTTGTGCGTAGCAGTGTTTAAGGAAATATGGTCTTCACTCAGCATTATGCTGGGTGCACACTGGTGTGTCCACCCAGCGCTGGTTTTCAGTGAAGACCAGAGGGATCGGGTCACGTTACGATCGCCAGGTACGTGTTGTAGACATGATAACAAAAAAAAAAGAAAAATATTAAAATAGAAAAACAAATACAAACAAACCTATGAAAGCACCCAAATATTAGAGTATTATACAATTTAAAAATTATAAAATAATATTGCAATACCATTGTTGCCGGTCGGTCGGGAGGCTGTGGCTGGGTCAGTCAGGCCGAACAAACTACGCCGTTTAGAGGTATATAAACAACGCGACGATGCAACGACAAACTATAGACAGAAACCGCGAATGACTGTGCAATTTAGTCCGATATTAAAGCACATATTATTTAAAGCACATAAAATAAATAAGATAGATTTGATGTACAGGACACAGGCTGTTTATCGTCTAAGTGTACTTAAAATTGAAAATATGTGCAGTAAGGTAGCTTAACGAGTAACAGCCACGAGCGCCTAAGTACCGGGTCACATTCTCGGGTTAAAGACATTTATTTATCTTATAGAATATTACATTCACTTGCATGAGAACCAATATTATGTATAATCCTTTATCTTATCTCAAACTAGTCCCATGGGAGTTGGGGAGGCCCATTGTGTAGGATGCTACATCGACACATTTGCGATCCCATCTTCCGACGACATTGCATCTGTGAGGGCTGGTGCGGCAGCAGATTTGACCGAGGATCTCAAGAGGCGCAGATATGCAAGTCTTGACGGAGCCTACACATTTGCTCCCTTTGGGGTCGAGACCCTAGTCCGTGGGGTACCGAGGCTCTTCCAGGTTTTTAAAAAGTTGTCTGAGCGTATGGTCGAAGCGACGCGTAACCCGAGAGCTGGTGGGTATCTGGCGCAGCGCAGCAGCATTGCCATACAGCGGGGCAATGCAGCCAGCGTCTTGGGGACGCTTCCGACTGGTATTGATGTGGATTAGTTGAGCTACCTGTAGATTGTTTGCAGTTAGCTTAATGGTTTCAATTGTAAATACTAGTTCTTATTTGTTTTCATTATATGATTGTAATTTCCTTTATGGACTATAATTATAATTTGTGTAATAGGCTTAAGGTCGTTCCAATTAACAATAAATAAAATAAAATACGACGAACAAGGACAAACATTTCAAAAATATAACACTGATATATGCTCCTTCGATGTATTGATATAATACACTGGCCTGCAAAACTAAGTATCACACTTTTAAAATTTTAGTTGGTCTTGCGCCTGACCTCTTCTCGGTCCTATCGGTCTGCCATCCCATCCGATTATGAGAATTAGTGCGTGCACAAACATAGGTGCACCGTGTAGATACACGGTCTATGTCTATGCATATGTTCTCTGCACTTATTTATTTATTTATGTAATTATAACGGCCTTAGGCCAATTATACTAATTACAGGGCTATACAAATTAGGTTTTCATTAATTTTAATATTATATAGGTATAGTTAAATTACTTGGCTGGTTTCCGTTGAGACTGGCCGCCACGGCGGGGGCGGCCAGTCTCAACGGAAAAAAATTGTCCAAAATTTGGCGGCAATTATTATTAAACCCCTTGACAATCTTGACATTTACAGAAGAAAGCCTAAAAGTAACGATTTCGAAAGTAAGATTTTTTTGTTATTGTAGTGCGGAAGCCCTCAAGCTAAGGGTAATTTGGAAGGATGCGGATTTAAGTGCCGTCGTAGTCGAAAATTATTTGGGAGTTTTTTGAGTTTTTTTGATTTCTTAGAAATTTCGAAAGTATCTTAGAAATACCAACAAAATTAGATATTCGTAGAATATGGGTCGAAATGCATGCTATTTTAAAATAGCTGTTGGACACGGACCGTCTTAGAGTGTCATTAATTACACAATGAAGGTCTGAATTGGATTGGATTCATTGTAAACGTCGATCCTTAAAGTAGTTTATTGGCGTAGGTAGACAGTGTAGACACATTCGGTAGAAACAACATGAAAATATATAAAAAAATTGAGACTGGAAGACACACGAAGCTAGCACAAGACCGATTACGCTGGCAGCGCCTATAAACGTGTTCAAATTTATGTTTAACAGTCTAGGATGAAATTGTACACTGGGTTTGTATTACTTTTATTAGTTAAGTTCACAAATATAGGTCAAATTAAATTGTTTACGCTCTGGCAGGTTAATGGGTATCAACAGGCAGACCTTATGGTAATTGTTGAGTTTCTTAATATTAATTGAATGTCTTCTTAATATTAATTGACTCGAACATTGTACATTCATTTTTCGAAACCCTAAGATAAAAAAAAAAAAAAAAAATAACTTCATTTTAGAAATAGCTCTGTATAACGTTATCAGTTCGCTCCACTCGCTGACGAACGCGCATATTGTAATATCGCTCGTACACCGGACTGCCGATCATTGTACCCCGCTTGTCTTTCTTGGCTTCCAGTGCTATTCACAACTACTGTATTTATAACTAGGTACCTACATTCAGTTTCTGACCTGCGCTGCGGTGGGTGCATATTGTATTTATTAGCCTATGATAAGTGTACGAGTTGTTGTATTCATTAGTTAATGTATTTACCATAGAGACTGAGGCTGACGGACAAACCGATCAACGGTTTATGTTAGCTTTAGCATAAGTATGTAAATAATGTTTAATATAAACAAATAATAAAAAAAAAAGCAATGGTACCTACGTGGTAAATAAATAACACGAGGTAGCATGTTAAAGTTTACGTTGAGCCTCGATTTATTTCGAGCGTGCTTGCGTAATGCCACCCTTGGACAGTCGGCTGGGCAAGCAGGTCAGTGCTTTCGATCCCGTTGCCGATAGAGTAACCATGTTCCACGTTAGGCTTAAGATGGTTAGGATGAATATACGGAGTGTAATGTCGACACGGATTTAGAGATCTGTGCTCTAAATCAGGTCGGATTTAGGGATCTGTGCGTTAAATTATATAACTTTTATTGTGATTGTTGCATGGAAGGTAGCCCGAACATGGGTCATCATTTTGGTATTTTTCTTCAAAATCGCAGCGCATTTATTGTGCGCAGCGATTTGAAAAAAAAAATGTTAGTGCCACCCTCAATACAAAAAATTTCCAATCCCATCAAATTATACAATAAATGAATAATTAATGCTGGGCAATCCACACAGCTTCATCTTGGTATTATCCGTAGTGGAGATATCCCAGAGATATTCCCTAAGTGGTAATTTTGTGTAGTGGCCATTATTAATAGTGGTAATTATTTATTATTTATTGTATATTATTATTATTTTTTATTTATTGGATATCTGGCGCAGCGCATCAGCATTGCCATACAGCGGGGCAATGCAGCCAGCGTCTTGGGGACGCTTCCGACTGGTATTGATATGGATCAGTTGAGCCACCTGTAGATTGTTTGCAAGAGTCTGCAGTTAGCTTAATTGTTTCAATTGTAAATACTAGTTCTAATTTGTTTTTATTATTGAATTGTAATTTTCTTTGTCAATAAAGGCTTCCTTATCCATACTAATATTATAAATTCGAATGTAACTCTGCCTGTCTGCCTGTTACCTTTTCACGGTAAACGGCTGAACGGATCTCAGTAAAATTTGGCAGGGAGGTAGATGGTATCCCGGGGATTGATATAGGCTACTTTTTATCCCGGAAAAAATCGTGCGAAGCCACGGGCAGCAGTTATTACTGAATTAAAGAAAATTCAGCACGACAGACTCTTGCCCGCCCAAGAATCGGGTCATAACAATACGTCCCAACTGTGCTTCAGAATAATACCTAATGGTGGATAATAATATCCTTGTCTCTACAAAGTACTGCTTAGATCAGATAATTACTTTGATCAAAGACAGATCAAAGGAAAGCTTACAATTGATCAAATAAATAGCTTATAAATAATTAAGAATCAATGCAAACGGGCCACCAATCGGCAGTTTTGTTTCTACTTATAAATATTTTTTTTCTGTTTTAGTATCAGAGGTCAGCAGAGGTGTTGCAGATTAATAGACAAATATAAAATTAGAATAAGTAATCCAGCTATGGACCAACAAACGAAGTAGGTACAGTACATATAGAATGTATTTAAAAAAAATATGTAAATATGTACCTACCTTATGTATACAAAAATTTTAAATTTCAAGTCTGTTTTATTAAATGACTATCACAGTAATGAGTAATGAGGGATGGCATTGATTTCTATATCACAGGCTTTTCAAGCCTTGCCTTCTAAGGCCAACCAATTGAATCAACGCATGTACATAGATTTAAAGTAAGTAATATATAATATCAGTAACATTTAGAAAAATGGTTGGGTTTGGGAATTATTTGTCTTTTTTTTTATGCAATAAATAAATTTCACATAAAATATGTGAATATTTATCTCCAAGAAGTAGAGAGGGTCGCTCCTACCCTACGTCATCTTATTTAAAAATGAAATGTCTCTTCTCCTTCGGTGTTGCAAAATTGTCTGAAAATTTATAAAATAACAAACAAGACGACAAGTGTGTAAAATGATATGTTGCCACTGTAAAATGTTAAAGGTTACGAGTATATGCCTAAATTCAATGGTAACTTTTTTGCTGCGTGGATGCAATTCGGTATCAATAAGCTACAACCTTAACGGTCACCCGTTTGCACTGCCACTAATTCGACAGGGACGTAATTACAGACATCCATCAGTGGTGTACAGTCAATGACAAAGGTGATTAACTACGAGGGCCGCGATAGAGCTGTGCTCAGTGTGTCTGGCTAGGGTACATCTTGATAACGAAACGAATCACGCTTCGTTTGTCTGAACTCTATCTTCAATGCGTATAAAATAGCTGTGCCTGCTATTTTTGATTGCTGGCCCTTTGATTTCCCAGATTGTAATTTTTGTGAGGTAGGTAGTAGTTTAAAACATAGCTCAAAGAATTAGCAAGCTGAAGTGGTAGTGGGTCGGCCATATCTCGCGAAGAGCCGATAACCGCTGGGGTAAACGTGTTCTTGAGTGGAGACCACGATTCGGCAAACGTAGTGTAGGACGCCCTCAAGCCAGGTGGGATGACGACCTGCGAAAGACTGCAGGCAGATGCTGGATGCGGAAAGCTGGAGACAGGGCGCTATGGCGCTCATTAGGGGAGGCCTATGACCAGCGGTGAACTAGTATACGTTGATGATGATGAGTAGTTTAAAACATTCGGACATTTTATTTATGCTGCAGCGGGGCAATACAGCCAGCAGCGTCTTCCGACTGGCATTAATAGGGATCAGTTGAGTTACCTTTAGATTTTTCGCAACAGTCTGCAGTATCTCAATTGTTTCAACTGTAAATACTAGTTCTAATTTATTGATTGTAATTTTCTTTGTAAAAGATATTGTATATGCAGACAATAATAATTTATCAGACGTTAAAAATATATGTAAAAAAAACCACATTCAAGCAAAAATGAAACAAAATTTTACGACTACTACTACTTTTAAACGGTTTTCATTTGTGTAATTTATGTCAAAGTCAAACTCAAAGTCAAAAACTCTTTATTTCCATAAAATATGAAAGTCTGAAATATATTATTTTATGTAAAACGTTTGCTGACGCCTGTATTTGTTTATCTAATAGACTTAGTAATCCAAGGACAAAGTAATTAAAACTTTTGTTTGGTAAGTCCGTTTCATCCAAAAAAGCGTATAGTGGCCTTAGCCATTTCAATCTAGTTAATCAGTAAAGCTACCTGAAGATTGTTTGCAACAGTCTGCAGTTAGCTAAATTGTTTCAATTGTAAATACTGGTTCTAATTTATTTCCGTCTTTGATTAAAAATACAACCCAACGCAATCATTTCGTACTTGTCCTTGGGCATAAAACCACCCCATCGAGTCGATACTTCAAACTTATGTTTATCTCTTTTTAACTCTAAATCATAGGCGCCTTAGCTTTATTCCCGTCGCAGTCTGACAATATTTACTCTAATTCATTATTACATCGAACGGTCGTGCGTCGCGTAGTTTTTGATGTGTGCGTGTGCAAAGTCAGTCGCTTGCATTTCGCGCGCAATTCTGCATGGGGTTGAAGGCTAAAAATTTATATTTTGTAGTGTTTTAGGTCATTTTAATTAATAATATCGATAAAAAAACTATCATAGATTAGGAAAAAAGAACTAATTACCTATAACGTTATCTATTTACTTTTTTAAATATAACTATTTTACTAACAAATGAAACGAAGACCCCATTTCTCTAAGTTTACACTCTTAGTAACTAAAATCACTCAAAGTTTGTCAATAAAAATATTTCAACAGGATACTTGTCTATACCCTAAACAAATTCTCAGAAGAGCCCAAACAGCTACGAGCATTATTTATTGCTCTAAACTGTGTTGACAGTGGTCTCTTTGTACTGAGTGCGCGCCACATGTGACGCACGGCAGACAACGGTTTTTTGTCCCTTGCGGCCGGGCAGGCGAGCGGATTTAAAAAAAGTGATTGGCAATGGCCAATCTCTTTTTTCCTGTTTAAAACAAGACTTACGTACCTCCTTCTGACTACACAGACTCCTCATAAGTCCACAGCTAAACGTGTATCCGGGTTGTCATAACCACCATATTTGGCAGGCGGAATGGTCATGGCAGTAGAGGTGTTAAAAATACACAGTAGGAAGCTGCCCTGCTTTTGGCAGCTTATTATTAATTATTAAGCAAATTATAATAAAACTAGCTGCGCCCCGCGGCTTCGCCCGCGTGGAAATTTATTGCACACCCCATAGTTTTGTAAAAATAAAAAATACCTCTAACATTATTTACTTTATAGTCCATTATTATAGTATACCGAGTTTTGAGTGAATCGAACCAAGGAATAACAATTTTCATATAAAATATATGTTTTTCTAATAATTTATGTAAGTATAAATTTAAAATTGTCGTAAGTGCCACACTGCCTGTAAAATTTCGGAAATTGACGTTTTACGTTTAAAATTTTGCGCTAAAAATATTGTACAAAAAATATGTTAAATATAATATAGGTAATAGAATAGTTAGAGACGTCTTGGGGACGCTTCCGACTGGTATTGATATGGATCAGTTGAGCTACCTGTAGATTGTTTGCAACAGCAGTTAGCTTAATTGTTTCAATTGTAAATACTAGTTCTAATTTGTTTTTATTTTTAAATTGTAATTTTCAATAGTTAGAGACCTTTCAAACTTTTTTTATCAATTTTTAATAATAGCATTCATAGAAACAACTTTATTATTAGCTATTCATTTTATCCGTCTGTTGACGACTACGATATGCGATAAGATAATAGATAAGACAAGCGCTAGAGTTACCTTTACCTTACCTCTATAGAAATGGCCCACATGACGCGGAAATCAGCCATTACCATTATGTATGAGCCTCCAATCAACAGCTCTGTTTCAAGACACTAACGAAGTGCGCATTACAAAGAGGTACACAAAGCCTATTGCAACCTAAAACCAACCTTAGATTGAGGTATCTAGGTCTAAAGTTGTGGGTTAGGTCAGTGATTTGAGTTTACTACCGAGCACTTGAGTGATATATAGAGCTCAAAGGCTGACTTTGACAAAGGCTTTGAAGGTTTCGCTCTGAAATATATCTATCTGGAGGCTAAGAGACATCAAAATAAGTTTCTACTGTAGTGTAAGTTAATTTATTGCTTAGAATTTAGTACATCAGTGTCTAAATTATGACTGTTTATATATTATTATATGTGTTATTATCGATACTAATATTATAAATTCGAAAGTAACTCTGTCTGTCTGTTTGTTACCTTTTCACGACTAAACGGCAGTGCAGGAAATTTGGCAGGCAGGTAAATGCTACTTAAAAAGCGCGTGCGAAGCCGCGGGCAGCAGCTAGTATTATATATGTAAGTATTGTTAGTTCTTATTTTAGTAGAATATCGTGTCAAAACTACATATTTATGCTCACCTTGACTTGTCTAAAATTAAATTTTACTTTTTCTTCGCCTGAAGCTTTAATTCGCCTTAAAGCTACCATAAAAAATTGTGAGCTATATGATGAAATTAGGCGAAGCATTCCACACGTAGTGCGAAATGCTATTGGTGCTTACTGACGCCATGAGTACCTCACAAACAATATAATACTAAACTAAAACCTGTATAAAAAACCCTATCTTCTATTTCGCTCTGTCCCAAAACATAAAACGAAACAAAAACTTTAATTTCACAAAATATTTGACTTTTCACAAGACAATTTTTCCTAAAAAGGAATTTTGACTAAAAAGGAACTTCTAGCTCGAGTAGCTAGAAGTTCCTTTTTAGGCAAAATTTTAATTCAACTTCTCGTTCAACGTCTGTTAAAACGGTAAAACAAATTCACATTGCATTCGCTGCAAAAATAAAACAAATATTGCTTAAAGCATATTGCATAACACCGGTTATGTTAATAGAATCACAATCTGAAGAAGAACAGTATGTTAGCTTACTTACATTTTAAATAAAACGAGTGCCTGGATATATTATTTGAGAATCGGCTTATCCGGGGGATCAATGTAATGTCAATACTAGGTATAACGATATCATAAACAATTTATGATAGCGTTATAGCTAGTAATTATTTAATTATTTTATCGTTTAGTCCACCTTAATTATTATTTGTACAAAAAAGTGGAAACTGATCCATTAGTGGATCTGCAAAGTGAATCAGAGTGCAATGGAGCGTTTACGGCAGACGTAAGCGAAGAAGAAGAATTATTGACAGGTTTCAGCGTGATTTGTAATGTTAACAAAAATGATTCGGAAAAGTCAGTATTTGTCGCACGTTTTTAAGCAGTTCTACGCAGTACTGCTACCACACTGCACAAAAACGTGCATACAAATATTAAACTCGTTTTCTGTAGATACGTTTAACAGTGACAAAATTACTTCCCACAAGTTTCAAACGAGTGGTCCGCGAGCTGTCTGTCATCCGATGCCGTCAATATAAAATCTAAATTGTATGAGTTAAAGCCCATATTTCAATGCACATTTTTGTGCTGTGCGGCAGCGGTACTTTCCAGGTGTGCAACAAGCTTTAGTCGCGTGTGTGCGTAGTAGTGTGTAAGTGGAATTGAATCTACTAATTGAACAATACTTTCGTACAGAGATCCAAGTTCCTAAAAGTCACACCAAGGTTACTAGAAGTATTACGCACAAAAAACTTAATATTCCCTCGTTTAATAACATATATGGCAAGCGAACCTCTCAATACTTAATACCATACCTTATAAATATTGCCATTCGAACTTAAAAATAAAATCACTCAAAATAATATTAAAGCCATATTGACAAAACATTATTTATCGTAACTTAATTTTATTTAACTGTCGAGCATTACTAGTTAGTAATTTTCCCTAAAATGTTATATATATTTTAATGGTTTTACCTTTGCCATGGAAAGGAGCATCCTTTAGCTAAACTCAAGCGCAGCGTTGTCACTGGCCTGATGCACGTGATTCAAGTGGATCACGTGGGTACAACTTCGCACCGCGCCGTACAGCTACACTCGGACAGGACGGACGGTGACAACGCTGTGATTGTTGTGTGCGTAACTGCCTACCGTGTGTACAAATTTATACTTACGCTATTTTTAGAGAACCATAGTGTCTAGATAAACCTAACATAGGATTTAAGACACTACTAACCAAAAACATGTAATCTGTTTGACAATAAACTATATCTATCTATCTATCGCGAAAGAGAGTTCTAAAATAGATTGTTATCTCAAATTAAAAGAAGCCTTTTTTGTCTTTATGAACTCTACTATAAATAAGACGCCAGGCAATACCGTTACGTTTTAATTGAGCTCCAAACTAAAACTGAATGGCGAGACTGAGAATCTACTCAGAAACGACTCATTCGTTTCTGACTTGATTTACGTGCGCAACCACTTAAATAATCCTTCTAGTAATATAAATTACCCTTCTAGTAAAATATATAATCCTTCTAGAGATAAATATCACTCACTCTACTGAATAATAATAAATATACAATGCTAGCAAACAGCAAGCAATGTAATCAAATAGAGCGGTTTATACCACCATAACCATAAGCCTTCCGTTCTTCCGCTATCCGGTGACCGGTGTAGATCCATTAGGATATTCTAGCAGAATAAAATTGTGGTTCTTATTGCAAGAGAGCGTAGATTATTATCCTCTTACATAAACACTTGTTTTAACTTAAAGCAATAGCTAAAAGTCGTTTGTTTGCTTCTGTCTAGTGTAGTAGTTTAAAATCTGTGCTTCTGTTAACATAGGTAAGAATCTGGCGCTGCCAGCATGGGCACTTAACTTTTTGTTGACGTTTTTGATTTTAAGGAAAGGGGTTTGAAGATTGTATGGAGGGTGGCCCTTTGATTTCTTTTTATAATCGCCGCGCACAATAAAAGTTATATGTTTGGATGTAAGATATTAAAAAAATGAAATATGTCTTATAAAATAATGTCCTAAAGCGATAGTAGTAGTAGATTATGATATTCACAGGTGAAAACAATTATATTTTTTTTTTCTTCATATGTGGATATCTCAGACTACTGACGCTTTAGGACATTGTTCAAGAACATTTTTTATTTGTTTTAGTGTCTTCACTTATCCGGTCACAATTTTTATTGTGCGCCGCAACTTAAAAAAATACAAATGGTGGCCTATGTTAGGACTACCGTACATGCAAAAATCACAAATAAAAATATATATTTGAATTGAAGACAAATAAAAAATGTTCTATAACATAATGTTCTAAGGTTTCCGAGATATTCACATATGACTTTTTTTGTTATTTTCGTCAGTGCATATTTCAGAAACCTGTTGCTTTAAAACATACATAATATACAACATATTTTATTTGTTTGAGTGTCTTCTATCCAAATATATAACTAAAATTGTGCTCAGTGATTTAGAAAAAAAAGATAGTGACTTGTTACGGCCAAAATCTTCTAACCACTTTATATCGTGTTGGAATCAGATTGGAATACATACTCGTAGGTCGTGGTTTATTGAAGTTCTTTAGTAATTATTATTATAATTATTAATGAAATTTTGTAGATAATTGGTATAAACAGGCTTATCAAGCTATACTTATATAAAAATAAGCAGGGCCTGTTTTATGGGCACTAATCTCTTAAATATAACCTATATATTTAAGAGAATATGTTTTATTATAGATAGTAAACACCCTGACCCAGTTCCAATATCTGCAGATCGTGTAAATGCTCCTGTGGCTGGAATTGAACCTGCAAACTTCTGCGTCACACACAGATGGACCTTCACTCGCTGCGCCACTGAGGCCATCAATAAGCGGCGAATGTCTGCGCCTATGCGAGCGAGGCCCATAACAAAAAGCTAGTCTGGCACAAAAGCTCATAAAATAAAATCCCCTTTAATAAAGTAAATAAGGACTATTTTCGCATAGCCACCGCCTTATCTAGTGAGTACAGACGGATAGAAAGCACATTGCTTAATTGGAGAAAGATCCAATTAGGCAATGTGCACCGGGCACATTCCTTGAAAACCACACCGTTGTGAGCGCGTCGTGGGTTTGAGGACCGCCCGACTACGCGTCTGTTTATTCTTAGTATGTTAGAAACTGAATCTAGTTTCAGTTCGGGTATTTGAGACCTGTTCATACACTATAGACAGAGAAGGAATAAAATGTACACTGAGACATAAACCGTTGGCGCGGTCGTTGGTTTGAGGACCGCCTGTCTACGCTTCTGTTGATTCTTAGTATGACGTTAGAAATTTAATCTTATTTTCAGTGTAGATTGTGTGACCTTCAGGAACCGTTATTTATTTTCAATATTGCACTTTTGCATGACCACTATCGGTTGAGATGATGATGATGGCTCAAGTTTTTAGTACATTCAGATAAAAGGCCTTCTAACACGGTGTCTTTTTGATTTTAGCACCATCTGTCTAATGTTAACCATAACATACTGGATATAAACCATTATATCCAGTATTTTTTTAAACGTTGTACACATGCACGTAAAGTTTTTCATTAAATTGTAGACGCTAATGAAATAAACAGGGTGAAATTTAATTAAGTTTATGGCATCCCTCTGAACCAAGACACCATAATGACACCTAACGCATTGGAGCTAATATTAAGCAAATAAAAAAAATAATATATGTAAGTGTGGAAAACGCAAATATTAAGTAGTTGTGATCGCGTTACACACCCCAGCCCGTGTTGGCCGCTGTTAAAACAAGTTTAAAATTAAATGTTTAGATGACACCTACCGTGCTACTGCATGGTTCGTACTATGAGGTCCTGCGAAGGCGTAGGGTCAGTGGGGTAGCGGCGATGGAACGATTTTCGACGTTGCACTAAATTGGTGGTGAGACCGTACATACATCGAATTAAAATTCACCCTGTATACTTTTGTCTCACAAACATTAGACAAAAAGAGAAATAGTAATAGATATTGTCCATTATTAATATTTTCCCGAATTATTTAATTTTATGTTTATGTAGGAAGAGCACACTTATCCATCACACAAAATATTTAACTATGAACTATTTACGATAAAATGGCCCACAAAACAATTACCTTGACCATTTCTAGGTATTACTATGTACCTACACTGGACAAACATACACTTTGAGATTCAAGATGCTTCGACTGAATCTACTCGTAAGCCGCTTACATGCAACGAAATGGAAACAACGTAGACCGGCTATGGTGCTACGGCGCGGCGTAGCAACTTAGAATTGCTACGGTGCTACGACGTAGACCATCTACGGAGCTACAGCTTATTGCTCGGAGAGAGTGGAGCGAACGAAGAGCTCAGTGACAGCTTGGGTGATTTGACTGTATGGTTAAATAGTCACTTCGATCATAACCTGTCTAACCGTTAATCGTTGATCCGATTTGAGTGACATTTGATAGGTATATAGGACTTTGAAATGTGCTGGGCTTAGTAGGGCCAAATTCGTCCAGGGATTATTTTAAGATAAGGAGGTCCAAAGGGGGTAAAAATCAATCAGTTAAATCAAATGGAGGAATTGAGAAAGCTATACTTGAGTACTTTTCAAAATGTTGTAAATTTTTCAATGGCTCCTTTTTTTTTATTGGATTAAAATCGTGAGTTTTCAAAATTAGATTATTTTCAATTTTCTGCATATACTTTTTCATTTACTTTACCTTAGCTTGAACATTGATTTTCTTATATCTTAAGCATAAACTAGACGAACCTCACGACGATATTATTGGGGTCGATCTGCGGGGCGATCTACTAGTCATAAAAGAAAATAAGTATATATTTTCACCCGTCCTTACCCACTTGTATAATATATGTTTTTCATCTCACGTATTCCCAGACATTTTTAAAAAATCCCTGATTCTCCCTATTTATAAATATGGCGATAAAATGAAAACCTCTCATTACAGGTCAATATCCATTTTGTCTAAAATATTAGAAAAAGCTCTTAATAACCGACTTGTGAACTACATGGACAAGGTTGATTTAATCTCAAAAAATCAAATTTGATTTCGGAGAGGAAAATCGACTGGTGATGCCGTATGAGAGCTGGACCAATTCGTAGCGTCTTCGCTTGATGAGGGAGACAAATGTATAGCCATTTTCCTGGACCTTGCTAAAACCTTTGATACGGTATCAATGCCACTACTACTAGACAAACTGGAATTCATGGGAATACGTTGCTGCGAACTACAATTATTTAAAAACTACCAAACAAACCGAAAACAGAGCGTGAATATAAATAACCATCAAAGCAATAAATTAAATATGTCTCAATTTGGAATACCGCAAGGCAGTATACTCGGAACGAAGCTCTTTATAATCTATGTAAATCAAATTTGTAAGCTAGAGCTAACAAATGAGCAAACTATTAGCTTTTACGGACGATACCGCACTTTTGTTTCGAGGTCGTAGTTGGAACCTTGCCTTCAATTATGCGCAGAAGGGATTCAATCAAGTATCCACCCTTTTTAATCGGACCCTTCTTACACTAAACACGGACAAAACAATATACCGGAGTATATTTAATATTGCGGAGTGTGAAAGTCAGGTGACTTTCACACTCCGCAATATTAAATTACCAAATACACTCTTGTCTATTAAGGCCCACTCAATAAACTGTCTACATCCACAGCCATCATCCTGTATTTGTCCTGCACTTGATAGTTGTGAGACGATTAAGGATCTAGGGATAGTAATTGATAACAAGTTAAATTATACTTGTCATATTAAACAACTAACATGTAGAGTTCGCAAACTTATTGCCGTTTTCCGAAAGGTTTGGCATGCTGCAAATGTATCACAACTAAGATTATTGTACCAAACTCTCTGTCACTCCCTTCTTACCTATTGTATACCGTCATGGGGTGGAGCCGCAAAGTCTCACCTATTACCACTAGAGAGAGCTCAAAGGGCTGTTTTAAAAGTAGCTTTTTCTCTCCCGTATACCCCGATACCCAACGACTCAGCTATATATATGTACAGTGAATGCAAAATCCTCACCTGTAGATAAATTAACAATTAATTTTAAAACAACACATTCTACCAAAGCTTGAAAAGCAGAGTAGGCGTAGAGATAAAGCTTTCCAAAGTCTTAGCTCTAGAAATACTTTTGCACAAAAACATAGCTATTTTCTAGCTCCATATATCTACAACAAAATAAATAAAAACGTCTCTATAAAATACCTGTCGTATAATGATTGTAAATCAAAGCTTAACGATTACCTTAAATCCCTAACCTGTGATCAGACAGAGGACTTATTTGCAGAATATCTTATAATACTACTTACTCCTTAATCCATGAAATTAAATATCTCTTAATCCTTAATCCTTAATACACATAATATCTACCCTGTAACTTAAGTGTCTTAACATACTTTTTCCATTTGTAGACTAATCAGTAGTATTAGTTTTGTATAAAAGAAATTAGATATATTTGTTTGTTATTTAGAGTAATTATTATATGTTTTTTATCATTTCGTATGTACACCATGTTAGTAAAAAAACCTAAGTTAGCCAGAGCAGGAGTCCTCGCTTCTTAATACAAGTTTTTACTTAGTAAGAGCGAGGAACTCACTAGCGATGCCTTAGAATTGGGTCTTTAACACACATCAGGTGGCAAATTATCGAAACCTGTACTTATAAAATGACGAAATAAACCTTTTTTTATTTAACTTATATAATTAAAAAAGTGTTTATTTTATTATTATTGTTGTTGTTATTTTGAGTAGTCGTTTAGTAGTTAGCACCCAAAGTGTTATGCAATACACTGCAATAAGCATTGTATAATAATTGTCATTGGGTGCTTGAGAGACAACGACCCACACGCTCGGCTGATCTATCTGTTCCTTGCAGTCGAACCGTTGCTCGTGCCCATTCTCCGCTGCCTCGCACTCTCAGCGCCCTCAACAGACTTCTCGACCAGAACCCGGATTGTGATATATTAGCCGATGAAGGGAGATACTGTTAGTATAGTAGAGATTTTGCAAGATTGATAAATGTAAGATGGATGCTTGAGTGCTTTATTTTTTAAGTTAACTTTATAAATCTTTATTATTATTTATTTCTTAAAACTATTGTGTGTTAATATTTTAAGTTAGTTTTAATGTACGAAGTGAGGTTCTTACAATGAGTCTTATTTTCTATAATTTTTAATCTTTTAATCGGTTATAAATAAACCAATACTATGCCAGCGTGATAAACGTGAACGTGTTTATATTTCTGTGAGTCAGCATCATTTGCATCTTAACATAATACGCACTGACTTTTGAGTTCGCCAAGGTCCTGCCAGAAAACCAGCGTGGCTCAACATCTGGGGAGCAACATTAAACTGAGGTGGGGCCTATTGTTCACTGGGCAGGCAGTTGTTATTTTATGGTAGAGACCATAAAATAACAAGTGCAACTCGACAATGCTCTTCGTCAGTCGTGTGTCCATATTGATCCATATTGATATCTAATCCATATTGATAGTGACCTAAAGTGTGAGCCTCGTGTCCGTCGTGTTAGCAGCCCCGCCATGGAATTTGGTGGTTTCAAATGTGCCAATAAATCACACTAATATTATAAATGCGAAAGTTCGGGTGTTTAGATGGTAGACTGTAGACCGTGTAGACACGCACGCACCAAAGGTCCTGAAAACTAGCGTTGCTCAATTTTCTGTTGAGTAACATTAAGTTGAGGCAGGGGCTTTTTGGTTCACATAGATTTATTTTTTATTTTTATTATTTTGTACCTTTTTGATGTGTGAAGTAGTGTGTGAGCCATTATATTGATTTTCTTTCTTCCTTTCTTTAGATGGAGACGTGCTTAAAGGTCATCATCATTGTAGAGTTAAGATGTGTGTCAATAAATTAACTTTATTTCTTTATTGGTTGAACAGTGAATGTGTTGATTTTGTACCTTGACACATAAACAAGGACTCCTTTCTGCTTAGCTATAAAATTGTTTAACTAAAATTTCATTTTGAACCACTCAAAGACACGCTTAATCGAGTTGTATATGAAATGCCACGCAAACGTTCTCAGTGGAACTCAGTGGAAGACAATCCTTAGCATTTATTAAATTATCTTCAAATTGTAAGAAAATAAACTCTACTGTCGCGAAGATAAACAAAGCAATAACAAAGCTCCCGAGTTCACAACATTTAACGAAATTCTACAAATACCAATTCAATTTCAATATCTTCCTCAATCGGTCGTTCATTGGCCTTTCGATTTCACTAGCTTTTGCCCGCAGCTGCTTTTGCATTGATTTTATTCATTACCAGATAACATTTATAAAAATTACATTACGCCCCTTTATCTGGGGTCTTATTTATTATTTTTACGTTAAATTTATATTATTAGTTGTATGACCTCTAACATTTTAACAGTAATTGTGTAAAAGGGTTTCTCTGGATGGTTATTGGACGATCAGTAGATTCGTCGATTAACTTTGACATACCTCAAGATTTTTTGTACAAATACTTAAAAAATCTTGTCATAAAAGTCAATGTTAGTGTGTCCGATTACCTATCAGAGTCCTTATAATAGATAGATAGATAGATATAGTTTATTATCAAACAGATTACATGTTTTTGGTTAGTAGTGTCTTAAATCCTATGTTAGGTTTATCTAGACACTAAGGTTCTCTAAAAATAGCAATAAGTATAAATTTGTTGTACACACGGTAGGCAGTTACGCACACAACAATCACAGCGTTGTCACCGTCCGTCCTGTCCGAGTGTAGCTGTGAGGCGCGGTGCGAAGTTGTACCCACGTGATCCACTTGAATCACGTGCATCAGGCCAGTGACAACGCTGCGCTTGAGTTTAGCTAAAGGATGCTCCTTTCCATGGCAAAGGTAAAACCATTAAAATATGTATAACATTTTAGGGAAAATTACTAACTACTAGTTAGTAATTTACATTACTAATGCTCGACAGTTAAATAAAATTAAGTTACGATAAATAATGTTTTGTCAATTGGCATTAATATTATTTTGAGTGATTTTATTTTTAAGTTCGAATGGCAAATTATTTATAAGTATGGTATTAAGTATTGAGAGGTTCGCTTGCCATATACGTTATTAAACGAGGGAATATTAAGTTTTTTGTGCGTAATACTTCTAGTAAGGATTGTGCGTTCGTTTACGATTACGAAAAAAGCCTTCGTTTGCTTCCATACATTTGGCACCCTGCAGCGCCTCTACCGTATAGAGAGGAACAATTTTTCGTAGTTTGACAGCGATTAAATACTTACATACGATCTCGATTATCGTTTCGAATGGTTTTTCGTATTCGTATTTTGCACGCTCATACTAGGTCTAAAAGAGAACACTACCCTAAACTAATGTTTATGTCGAACTAGACGCAGAGCCAAAAAGCAAGAAGTTAAAGTTAATTTTAGTGCAGGCTAAAAATCCCTTTTTTGTATTAGTAGCTAGAAACAAATACAGGCAATCAACGATCTTATTTTCTACGCAATAAATTTGCATTCCTTTGCAAATTGTCGCGAACGTGTTTCCGTTGTTAATAGAGTATTTATTTTAAATTTGGTTTACACTATAACGTTTCCTCTTCTTTTATTTTGAAGTGATTATTAATACTAATGCCTTTGCATAGTCGTTTGAAGGAATAAGAAGAAAGTGGTTTGATGAAGACTTTTGATATAGTTTTATTAGTCGACTAGTTTTGTTCGCAATTTCGCATATAATGTACATTAAGCTACATTGCCCTTATAGTCCAGTCAACGAAGGTTTGTGGATAGGAAGGTCGAAAACAGAAAGTTTAACTTCAGAACTTTATTTGGACTAGTTAGAAGACAAACATACTAAAAGTCCCCACCCCTGTGTGCTTTTCCCTTTCTGAATTGACAGTTTTTCGGAGCTCATATCTAGATAACGATTAGGAATAGGTAATAAATGTATAGAACCATAATTGTAGAAAATTTAATCAGCTTTTATTATATAGTAAAACAAAATTTCCTATAACACATCGTTTACGAGATGTAAGCAAAAAAACTAAAAACGGGACTTTCTTTGTGCCTTTTCCTAAAGTTCACTTCACAGGGGTGGGGACTTTTAGTCACTAATTCCGAAGTCAAACTTTCTGCTTTCGAATTTTCCATCCAACACCCTCTTTTGAGCACTAATTGACTGGTGCATCTGACAGTGATTTCTTTCAAAATGGGACCAGTAGTTCAAGAGATGAAATTTTACGTGTTGTGTTGTTAAAATACTTGAATGCATTTTATTTTTATAGGTATTTAGCAAACTAACATCTATTAATTGCAGAAAGGACCCCTCGCGTTCACATCACAAGTATAACTTTGTTTAGAGTTGATAAAAAAAGTAAACGTGTTCTGAAATAATTCCTATTATAGTAATAGAGACTAAAACACTATAAGAGGATCGTTTTTCGAGATATCGAGATTCATTCCAGATGCGGCAAGCAAAAACTTTGTAGAAAATATACAAAAGACCTCATAATTCGAAATGATTTTCAAAACAAGTTCAAACAATGAGTGATTTTTGCGTAACAATGCTACGCAATTTTGCCAAACAATGGATGTATTGTGATTCTATCTGCTTCGGCCAGGCGGGATCTATATCCCTAAACGTAGGGTAGTAGGTGGTTTAGGTTAGGTTATAGGCCTATGTGAATTATTATAATAATGTAATGCTGGGCATTTCACATAGCGTTATCTATACTATTAACCCACTCTCTTATTTGCTGTTTGGTAGTTCGACTAACAATCAAATAGTCATGTCCTAATGCTTTGCTAATTCGCTTTTTTATGATAATCGATATTGTTATTATTGCTCAACATTTTCTGTTATTTTACAAACACGTCTAAATTACTCTATTTTTGGAATAAGAACATTCAAAAAAATACCCATTCCCAAAGGTCAAAAGGGGGGGGGATAATATTCAAAAAGGGAGCTACCTCACCGAGTGGGTTATCAAATGAAAGGTATCGATTTGTAAATCTTAAAACGGTATATCGTCGCCTAGCAAACAACACCGCGCGAGTCGAAATTTGGCGGTATCGACATTTTAATGCCATTGGATGCAGTTTATACGCGCGCTTCGATCTACCTATCAGATTCAAGCATATCGACCAATCAGGAGCCGTTGTTCAAAAAATTGTAACACGGCGTTAGTCAGTTGTCTGTGAAACACCGCACAAGTCGTCATTCCGTCATACTTATTTACGCGGTTTGGAAGCTGTCAAGTCAAAAGTTTGTTTTTTCTTAGTAACATCAGTGAAGAGGTGATAATAGTTGACAGAAGACGCAGATAAAAGGGTAAGTTATTGATTATGCATACAATTGTATCAATTTATGTAGGTATGAATGAACTAGATCATCTAAAACCTGTGCCTCTGTCTTGAGCGGTGTTTTAATGTTTCTGTTTGCGATTTGAGCGGTGTTTTACCTTGCCTAATACCCTTATTATATTACAGAGTTCCTTTTAACAATGTATGACGAAGAAGATACATCAGATGAAGACGATTTGGTTAGACAACTGACAAATGCAGGGCTTAAAATCACTACTAAGCGAAAATGCAAAAGTACGAAGTTGAAGAATGCTGGAAAAAATATAAAACTTGGTAAGAATAATTGGTTAAATTTAACTTTTTTAAATTTTACAATCCAAATTAAATTTTCGATACTCTGTATGACAATGATTATTGCCAGTCTTGGATAATTCATTGATTAAAATGTGTAGGTATGGTTTCATTTGTCGTCAATTGTTTGAATTTTAACCAGATGAAAGAACACAATACTCCCTGTTCCACCTTTGTGTGCGTCAAAGCACCTGCTGATAACCAGCCTAAGCTCCAGCCAGTCACTGAATTTAAACTTGATTTATGAATTTTATGAGTACCTAATTAAGTACTTGTGTCTATGATATTTTTTTAATTATTTGCTTATATTCCCCTGATATTAAGTTTTTTGGTGATCATCACTCAAAAATATCTCGAAAAGGGACACACACAGATGGAGTGCGATTCTGTGCACAGTGCCAAAGAATGTAAAGCAAAAGGAAAGGAAATCTACTTACCAGATCAATATGTGGACATATCAAACAAGGCCAGGACAAATCCAATGCCTTATGAAGGGAAACTTTTGGATTTCAGTTTTTTCACCGATTTTAGTAAAAGTTTGATATATAAATCCATTCGCCCAGGAAAAAGGACTGGTGATTCCGTCGTAACAGACATAAGATTGATGGAGTATAGTCCAGATGGTATCATAAGGTACAAAACAAGTTTTGATGAAGAGCTAAAGCCTTTACCATTAAGGCCTACACCTCTTCATTGTATAAAGCCTATAAATGAGCTCCCAAAACTTTACTCCGCAAGGTTGCTAATAGCGAATCGTAAGTACCAAGACTTACAGGATTTAAAACCTACCTGAAAGGTGCCACACTTTCTTTGACCAACTACCTCATAGTTAAACCATTTTTCTGGTGATAAGTTTAAATTAACCGGTTAAGCCGGACTACATTTATGTACCTATTCAATACCTACTCATTTTCAATACTTACAATAATAAATTTAATAAAGCCTGAAAATTGTATATTTTTTCCCTTATCAATGTTTTATCAACAACAACAAGTAAAAACAGCATGAGACTGTGTTTACTTATTATTGTAAACTTGTGCGGTGTTTTCCAAAATATAAATGAGATAACGATGTCAGTTTTTTGAAAACACCGCACAATTATCTGGTAACACCGCCTAATTAATCTGTAACACCGCCCAAATGAAATACAAGTAATAGGGAAAAGATTTCCTAAGGTTTTTATGCTTTAGACGATTGATTGGACTTAGTTAATGATATAGAATAATATTCAGCTTATTTACTTTTAAAATGATAAAATAAAACAGTTTTTTGGCTCTTCTGTAATGTAGTAGAATTTTACTTGCGCGGTGTTGTTTGCTAGCCGACGATATGAAAGTTCTGTAGGGTGCCACGTAACTTGTGATCAACCTCGAGGGGAACAACTTTTTTGAGAGAGCTTTGATGAAAGAAACTGCAGATTTTCGGACGCGTGTCAAAAGTGTCAAGGTTAAAACCATTCTATCAATCTCTCCGTGCAAATGGCCACGCAAGTACTAGAGTTTATTTCATCTATGGACGGTTCTGAGAGATACCATTGTCATAGTAAAGTGATTGGTTAGCACTGCAAAATGCTGATACCCATTTTAATCTATGTATTGTTAGATATAAGATAAAAGTATTAGTTCTTATTTGTGGATAGTCTGGGTGAGATTCTGTCGGTGTGTGTGAGGTTCTGTGAGTGTGATGTATGAATGGTGTACCTAGTTTCTACTATTTTAAATTTAATATCTAATATGTGCATGTACCAATGTTTTGACTAAGTAATTATTAAATTTCACCTGTTAAATGTACTTTTGTACTATATTTGTGTTATATTCAATATTTTTACCTAATAATTAAATAACTTTTTGACTAGGTATTTTAAACGTGTAAGTACCTATCCTTTACAATAATTTTAATTTTATTTAATTTTTAATCTAATTTTTTTTTATGATGTAATAATACACCAATGTGATTGTTTATTTTAATCGTAAGAGTTACTCAATAAATAGTAAAAAAAAATAGTTTTACTTCTTCATAATAGTGTATGCACTTTTCATCTGTTCATGTTCTTGTGCTATTGGGTGAAATAAATGAATATATCTTATATGTTATCTAACAGAATTCGGCACCTGTTCAGACCTAAGCGGTATTCGCTACCCAGAGCGGCATCAGTCAATTTAGCTTGGATTTCGTTTAAGGTTTCGCTCGGTCCTGCGGTATTGTGCTTAGTGTGAAAATATAAAAATATAAGAAATAGTAGTAGACAGTAGGATTACCGCATCCCCAATCGGATTTCGATACAGCTCTGGATAGCAAATACTGCATAGCTCTGAACATTCCTTATTGGGTACAAATTTACAAATGACAGCTTTAATTTGGAACGATTAAATACGTGAACTTAATGTTCAAACACAAATTAAAATAAGCACGGAAACTTAATTTCCCCTTGTCAAACAATCCTTTGTTTCAAATAACTAGATTCTACCAGTTTCTACGGAGGTTATTCTGCAATTTATCAAATCATACCAAAACTAGGTTAGCTGAACAAAGTTTAATTGAAAAGTTTGTTTCTTCTTTTTGGGTTCAAGACTAGATACCTAGTAACCTATTAAAATTATGTATAAGTGACTTCCCGGAACTAAATAATATAAGATTTTTTTTTTAAATATTTTTTCCTATGCCACCATCTCGGGACCTGAAACACTAGGTAGGTAGGTAGGTACTTACATGCCCAATCTGATTAAATCTGGGATAGTTTAGTAATAAGTAAAAAGGTTTGAATATTTTGGTTCTAACTTCGGCTACGACACTAATCGGGTTTCTGAAATATTCACATATGAAAAAAAATTGAGTAACAGGTATGAATATCTATGAATATCTCAGAAACCTGACGCGTTAGGACATTATGTTTATGGATATTTGTTTTGGCCTTTATTAACAAAGAAAATTACAATCGAATAATAAAAACAAATTAGAACTAGTATTTACAATTGAATCAATTAAGCTAACTGCAGACTGTTGCAAACAATCTATAGGTAGCTCAACGCTAGTCGGAAGCGTCCCCAAGACGCTTATTTTTTATTTATTTATATATGTGTCCTCTATCCAAACATATAACTTTCATTGTGCGCAGTGATATTAAAAAAAATACTGTGTTAACCGATGTTAGGGCCGGGCCACTCTCCACACCCAAGCCCCTTTCTAAATTATGACATGATTCTTTTTCAGCTCAGAATTGATTTGTTTCCCACAGCTTTTCTAAAGTATACTTTAAAAAAGGTGCCTTTCTATTTTATCATTCGGAACCTTAAGCCTAATAGAAAAAGGTTCATGCATTAAGGAGGATATAAACTTTTTCTTCCTAATGCAACTTAAAAGGGTCGAAACAAAGTAATCAAAAAGATCTAACAAAGGTCTATTAGGTTAGGTAAGTTTGTAATGGTTAAACTTAGTTTGATTTGGGGGTCCATGATTTGCGATGGACCACGGAATACCGTAACATGAGACACCAATAAATAGATTACCTATACTCGGGCTAGAAGCTAGAAGAAATATCCAAATTTCGAATAAAAAAAATACATTAGAAATTTGGATAATTCTTCTAAACGCTCTGTTGATTTTGAGTATTTTTCTTTCACTGTAATATTTTTCCAAAGTATTTTACACAATTGAACAAAAAAAGATTTAATTGTAAATGTTTAGAAATAAAACAAATTATTTATAGGGCTACAGATAATTATTATCAGTTCTCAAGGCCGTTGGGCCATACACCAGCCTTAACACAAAAATCACTTTTTTAAGGTATAAGGACAGAATTTGCACTACTTGTCGATTTGAGCTCTTTCCTACAACGCATATTCGTGACTATTATTTTTCAAACACAACGCCAAAAAGAGTATTTAGAATATTTGCGTTGTGAGTTGTTCACAAACATTGTACCTTGAAATTGCCTTGAGTATTCAGAAAGTACTGGTATCCGGTCATGGAAAAACATTAATCACATGACTAATAGAATACATTAACAACTTCTAGGTTTACTTCATGATAAAATTAAAATACGTAGGAAGCTGTACCTACTGTTTTATGTTGTTTTTATATCCGCATCAAAAAATGACCCTTAGCTTTTTCATACTTAATCTATGCCAAGTATTAACAAATTAACAACAAATAAACAAAAGAGAACTGTTATTTGATAAACTGTTTCTAATTCAATAAGGTAAATTATTCGACAAAATAATACTCAGGCTTGCTGGCATAGATAAGCTTGAGCAAGTACTTTATTAGATTGCTACAGTGTTAAACTCATGTGGTTTAAAAACTAATTTCCAAACTCATAAAGGTAAATAAGCAATAATCTACAAATTGTGCAGCAGCTATAAAAAGCACTTGCTGGGATAATAAGAATCGTGACTGGTGTGTTTATTGTACAGAACACGTAGATGCTTTCAATTCACACGTGACTTTACGTTTTAGGTATTTCTTTAATACGTTCCTAAGTATTTTCTACAACTAGCTCAGTATTTACTAAACTAGCTAAAAATGTAGCCTATACACTGGCCAAACTCTATTTACAATGTTTGTAAACAAACCACAACACACAAATAACTAAAACTTGCTTGGCGTCGAGTTTTAGATAAAATTCTAAGCAATATTTATTGATGGAAGGATCTCAATTATACTTGTCTAATGGCTTTGATAATGTAAATTGCGTATAAAAAGACGCGGCAACAGACAGAGTGAATTTTAGGTTATGTGTAGGCGGTTTGTTTATAACATTTTACATCGAGCTTGGCTAGTGTATAGGTAGGTATTATGCTATTCCAAGTCTATCTGTATTAAGTAAGTTTGATCGACACAATTTGGTGAGTAATAACATTCTAGAATTTTTATTAACGTGAGTGCAAAAATATTACGCCCAAAGATGTTAGCTTGAAATATTTTATTTAGTTGCAATTGCAATTTAATTGTTTTTGCCAGAAATAGGAAGTTTACCATTTTAATAACGAAGGGGAGTACCATTTTGTCAAACCGAGCACTTTTAGTCAATAATATAAGTAGGCATAATACATTAATCAACCATTGAACATCAATAAACATAAATAAACTATTACGAACTAGCACAGTGTAGTCAGTCTTACTTTGACAAGTTTCTATCCCGTTTTAATTGCACAAGGACTGTGAGAGTAAAGTCAAAGTCAAAAGTCAAAAACTCTTTATTTCCATAAATACAATAAATGTACACTTAGAAAAGTTCAAATTCTTAACCCAGTAATGCCCAGCGTGCGCATATGGACACGATAATATGGGTAAATTCAAATGCCTGTTATGGCAACATTTACTCGTTCTCTTTCCGAAAAACTGTTCAAACTGCAATGTCAAAACTTCAAACTTTTAGAAAATGTCAGTGTTACGTCAATATTTTAGTTTGTTTTTGACATATTCGCGGTTTTACATCAATCATTTTCATAATTGTGAAAAAATGGATCCCAGGAGAGAGTAAGTCACATTTTATCGAAACAAATGTACATAGCAACCTTGTTTTCATTTCATATTACTCAAAAAACATTCAGCTAAGACTTGGTTACAGTAAAACACTGATCAACTTTCATTTAGCTTGTTTATTTAGCTCTAAACTTGCTGTGTCCATATGCGCACGCTGAGCACTTGCCATAGCTTTATTATGGGTGATGGTTTTGCTTTCAGACGCTTTGATTGTGACCAGTTTATGGGAAGCTGCAACGTGAATGACGTCCTCGACATTTTATGTAAGGATGAATATGACGAAGATCCAATACCAGAATCAATTTTCATTGCCCCGCCAGATCCGGGCGTTTTGACGGATGAAGACTGGTGATATGTATAGAATACATATCAGAATGAAAAAATGGTACTGGTCTCTTTTGACATGGATGCTGGATGCAAGCGTTCACAATGCTTGGCAATTAGTGAAAAAAAGGGACAAGATTCCTCAGCTCGACTTTCGCAGAGAGATCGTTCTAGGCTACCTAAAGAAATATGGAACACTGCCCAAAACAGCAGGAAGACCAAGAACCAGCTCGTCTCTCGCAAGTGTATTGTGGTATGATAGGACGGATCACTTCGTGCAAAAGTGTAACAGGAGAAAATGCGCAGGCCCCTACTGCACAATGAAGAAATCAGCTGGGAGAACTGAATGCGCAAAATGTAACGTCGGTTTGTGCGTTTCGTGTTTTTCTCAGTATCATCAAGGACCCCAAAACTAAACGTACCTTCATCAGCCTATGTTAGTTCTCTGCTGGACATAGGCTAAATACGTAAACAATTGTAATTCTTATATATCAGAACCTGACTGATTTAGCAACTGTAAGTGCCTAGCGTGCGCGTTTGGACACGGGTTTTTTTTTTATACTTCTAATAAAGCTGAAATTGATTTTTTCGTTTCATTTACATAGGAACTCATCTCATAACAAGATTTAATGACTAAAAGAAAAAAAATCGATAAAAAATTAATTCGGGCATTACTGGGTAATTAAACACTGACACGGAAATAAAGTGATATTTTTGATTTCAGTCGCTTCGGTATGTAGACTAAAGTAAAGAAGCGATGAAGAAACCTTTAGCCAGTTAGTTAGTTGTTATTTTTCGAGTTGGAGCAAATCCCGTCCCAAGCTTTTTTATCCTCTAGATAATCTGCTAGTCTAGCCAAGTTGCAAATCTATGATCGCTAACGCTATAGAAAACTTAAATAATGTATGGGAATCACATTTCTATAACGCAAAGTCACGTGGTCAGAACAAACGAATCGAGAAACCGTAGCCAAGTTTACAAGATAGCGTTTCGTCAACACAAATATAATAGAATGTTGTCTATTCTAAAACGTTAATCGCTATACCCCATACAAAATGGTAGACAAGTTGCACATTTGACAATAGCTAACGAAACGAATGCTGAGACCCAGTAGAAAACAATACAAAACGGCGCATTTGGCATCAGCTGTTCTAAACGAAGAGTTTTTGTGATGTGAGTGTGAAATAAAAATTGTTTTTTTGGACTTTATTAATACAAATTTACCCTTTAGCATTTCTAAATGCATTCCTTATTATATTGTGGTGTGCCCATAATGAAGAAGTGTGGTTAAATCGCCGAAAGGACCCGTATATCGTGACTGTGCTTATAAACTATTACAAGAAATGTCGCACGCTTTATTTATGCAGCGATTTCGTCTAAATAAACTTACTATCATGACAAAAATCTACATTATAAGGAACAAACGAGGTTCCACCGTAGACAGTTCAAGTTCAAGGTGCATACCGCGTCATTGTTTATGTTTCGAGTTCCGAGTAAGTATTAGGAAGATCAAAGCCATAAAGGAAGATTTTGGTGTAATAACTTATAATTTACGTACCTCTCCATGAAATCTAATAAAGCCACGAACTCTTCTGGGCTAGCTTAGGATCTAGATTCCATCCTGTAAAAGTTATCACTTATTCCACCTTTAACTTATTGGTTTGCGAGACATGATACATTTTCATGCTACATTATTCCTATATTTATAATTTTATTCTACATCATCACAAATCGGCTAAAAGAGAACTTTTAGCTAATTTCATTCACTTTGTAGCACAAAACAATTCAAAACTTTTATTACGAAGTTTACAAATGAATGAGTTTATTATGACAAACCCATGACTTTGACATCATTTTGACATTTGAGAACGCTAACCATAGACAAATTTAATATTGTTTTCTATCCGTGTTGTAGAATGAGCGATACACACAGTCGCGTCAACTTGGCTATCAATTTTTCGTTTTCTACAATCGCTTTCGCTAAAGCGTTAGCAATTGTAGAAAGAGAATAGATATGATTCGTTTGCGATTTGGCTAGACCTGCTGATATTTTATAGTAGGCTTTTTTACACAAGAAGGTTTTGACAATTTGTTTGAATTTATTTACTGATAATTTTTGCAACTCACTAGGAGTTTTGTTGTAGAAGCGTATACATAGCCCCTTAAAAGATACATTAATTTTGTGTAGTCTAGTTGTGGGCACAGCGAGTTTATGTATTAATGTGTAAGTACTATTTTGTCGAAACCAAGTGCTAGTAGATACTGTAAGTAGGTTTGACGTAGGTACATCTGGGTACGTCCAATCAAAATGGCCTCACATGCCAATATCTGCCCTAAACCAGTTATTACCGGCTGTCTGTCCGAAGGCTATTGTGGTTCTGTCATCGCTAATAGCATCTATTGTTTAATGTGGAGCTTCATCTAGGTTCAATAGGTGTAGTGTAATCAACTGAGGATGTAAGTAGGTATGTTTTCAACAGATATTGGTATAGGTAGGTGTACCTACCTATACCAATATCCTTCTTCTTATTTTTCTTCTTTGGAAGAAGTAGAAGTAAAACTTAATTAATTTTGGTACGTCCTATACCAACATATCTATATATTTATAAGAAAGTCGTGTTAGTTACACTATTTATAACTCAAGAACGGCTGAACGGATCTTGGTGAAATTTGGCAGCGAGGTAGATGGCATCCCGGGGCCGGACATAGGCTACCTTTTATTCCGGAAAAAAGCGTGCGAAGCCGCGGGCTGCAGTTAGTTTATAATGAAAAGCATTATTTTATGTACACCTCATTTAAATATTTTTATACAACTGCAGAATATTTATATGCTAATTTGTAGGGAAATTTTATGGAGAATAAGGGTGTCCCAAAAAACGCAAAATGATGTTGATTCAACGCATACGCTCTTATTTCTTTAGTTGGTGGTAAAATGAAAAAAAAATACAAAGAAATAACAAGATGTGTTTAAACGGCGTCGAGAAGAGTTTGTTACCAGTTTGGATAATCTGATTGATATTGTTCTCGCTGATGCTTTGATATGATAACAATAGATGAATGCTAGATCTTCCTGCAGCATCAGAAAGAGCCTGCTCGACCGGGCCATCTAACTGGAGTCGAATAAAGTTAACGAACAAAGAGGACAGGGCGCGCCTCAGGGCTATTGAGGAAAAGAATCACCGTATTTAGCTGCGTCAATTTCATCTGCAGTTAATTAACCTTAGATTTGTCTACAGATTCTAGCGACTGCGAGGCTTTGCAAGAAAGATCCAAAAGCCCACCCAAAGAAAACATACAACGAGTAAAGGATTTTATTACTCCGAAGTTAGTAGCAGCATTGGACCGATGTTAGTTGAATATTAGAGATTCTGTGTTCATTCCAGAAGCTACTATTGAGATGCTGGGACTTAATATCGACGAATTTCCAATTAGAAAATCCTCTATCCAAGGAATTACAACGGAAAAATGAAAAGAGCGTGTGGAAGCTATAAAAAAAGACTTTCAAAACAAGGTGCCAGATGCTGTGACTGTTTACTGGGATGGAAAACTTTTGACAGCTTTGTATGCTCGAAAATTTAAAGAAGAACGTCTATAATTAATTAGTCATTATTACGAAGGTAAGGAGCAACTTATATCTGTACCACTGGATTTAAGTTTTTTAAATAACACGTTAAGGGCCTTATCATACATACTTGCGGTTTGCGAGCGGATTCGGAGCGTCACGAACACGCCGCGGCTGCGCAGCGAAGACGTCGCGGACGCGTGTTACGAATACGCAACGTTTTTGTCGCGTGTTCGCAGCGAGTTTACGACGTATAGTACACTCAGTAAACAAAATGGATTCCGATGAGGAAACTCTGCGGTTGGTTTGTTACTTCGAAGACGCAGGAGACGAAAACGGAAGCATCGACGATTTTGGAAGGATACATTATCAATTAATCGACTGGAAGAGAGCGACTACTTTGTGTTGTTTTGTGCAAACGAATAAAAAATAATTTTCAGTAATTTCGTTCCTGCCATTTGTATGAGAGTGCACAAAATGGCGGTCACGCTGCTATTCGCAGCGATGACAATGCGCACCCACGACGTATTTGCTGAGGGTTCGTTGCGCATCCGCGACGTATTCGCTGCGTGCCTGCTCCGCTATGGAACGCATTGCCGGTTACTGTAAGGTGTGCGAAGTCACTACCAATTTTCAAAGATATGGTAAAGGAACACCATTTGTCCTGCTGTCACTGAACACTTGTTTTAACCCTTGTTTTCATAATATGTATATGTAGGTGTAAATATATTTATATATATAGGAGGTGTTTATGTATTTTTCTTTTTTTTTTTTTTGAATTTATGTTGTAGTTTATAAATACTTATTTTTAAGTAGTACAATATTTGTTAGATGCACACAGATCTTTACCCCATTTATTTCCAACGATCCTATCCATACCAGGTTGTCTGGCAGAGATCGTTCTTGAGCGATAAGACTCTAATTGTCACTTTGTTATAATTGTTTCTTTTTGTTAATTGTTTCTTAGTTATAAGTGTGCAATAAAGTATGTTCTATCTAGTATTTTAACGATAGTGCTCTAAAAGGCGGGTTGCCTCGCTCTATAGCTCTTTGAAAATACAGTAAATACACTACAGGTACTTTGCACGCAGTGGGCACGTTATAAATCAAATCTGACGTACCTAATTTAACCCTTACCTGCATGAATTATTGTTTTTGTCTGAAATAAATGTTTTCGAGTAGGTATTCCTACATAGTTAAAGGTATGAACAATAAAAAAACCTGTACATAAAAATAATAAGTATATATGTATTTCGAAAAAAAAACAATACTTTGTTGCCATTTCTCTACGTCATGCGTGTGGCGTCATATTTAGAACGGGTGAAAATATATTTTGTTTGTCTATGATGCATGGAAACTTCTGAAGCAATCCCTAGTAAAGGTGTGGCAAAGAGCTACTCTGCACGTTGCACACTCAGTGCGTGAGAAACCCTTGCAACATTGCATTTTGCAACGGTTTTTGGAAGCGCATCTCTGCTCGTTGTGTCCAATTCCATCTGTCCGCACTCATTGGTGGAACTGTCTTCATTGGGCCACGACGTCTTTTGGCTCCTAGCGCTTTTTCAACGCTGTTGGATGAAGGACCTCTTGTACTCTCAGCATTTGTTTTACAAAACCGGCCACTTTTCATCAAATTGTCTTCTAGATCGCGCCAAATCCGAATATTTTTTAATTGCGTTCAATATTCTATTGCTTGATGGTCAGTTTGACGTTTTGTTCAAACAAAACCTGTCAGTCATGCTTTTTTTATGGGTTCTGAGACGGTTTGTAAATACATGTTTGACATATGGCAACATTATTCAGGTAAGGGACACCAATAATCTACATTTACTCTCAAATAACGCCGAAAGCTGTAAAATAGCTGGCAGCTCCACTTTATGCATTGGCATTGGGATGGATTACACTTACTCCAATTTACAACTCAGGGTGTTTATTGATTCTCTTATTAATGTAACGGCGGCATTTGTAGAGATTGCATATCCACTTTTAATCAGCCATTAACAAGCTCGTTGAAATAGAGTAAGAATATAATTTAGTGAACACCAATTAAAAGCCAGAGGCATTATTCGATACTATAATGTAGCCCGCAGCATTACAGGACAGGTGAATTTTTAGCATTAACAGGTCGTTAACAATCTTTGGACTTCTAAACCAGCCAGTAGTATCACATGCTGCCAAATGCTCGACTAGATCATCTTAAAATTCTACATAAATGCTTTTAGTATACTTTTTCGCCATTATAAAGTCATTAGTCAGTTGTGCTGTTTAACAGTGTATTTATAATCTTTCCTTATACAGTCTAAAGACTCGTCCTATCCTTTAGTACATCTGCATAATTTAGTACATCGCTAATCTGCTACTTGGGACTGATATGCCTTATCCATTACCCATATCTATTATCTCATCTATTTATCTTACCCATTTTTGAAATTAAAAAAAAAATGAAAACCTAATTTTTCTTTAATCTCTAAAACCAAACCAACTTTTCTTTATTTCGAAAATACGTTCAAACTGAGAAGAATTAATCTTTTCGATTTGGTCGAAATAAAAACCGCCCTCTGAAAAAAACGAGATATTAATAAAAACTTAAATTAATTTGTTTCAGGACCACCGGTCCAACCGTCTAGCTCAATATGATCCCATTTATTACAATCCAGATGACTGACCAAAAATTATTTTATTCAATTAATTTCGTCAAAGCGCTTGAAAGCCTCGAAATTGAATTTATATCGTCAAAAAGTGAGCGCAAAAAAGTCACGGATTATAACAGAAAAATCAACAGTTTCATTTCAAAATGTTTTTGCTTTTGATGGGACTTCGTTTGAGTTATAAATGTTTTGTAGTTCGTAGAAGTATTATACCTTTTTGCGGTCTTATATAACATCGTACCTTTTCTAAACTCCATGTTATTCTTATCTTTCATCTATACTTATAATAATTCTGTACATTGAGTATATTTTGAAATTTTTTTGGAGAGACTATTATCGATACTGAAGGCAAAACTTTTTTTTTTTTTCATATTTGTCCGTTTGTCTGTCAGTATGTATCTTGGCCGCGCATTACGCCGAAACTATTGAATTAATTCAAATGAAACTTGGCACGATTTGAGTTCATTTATACTACGAGGAAGGACAAAGAATAATTTTTATCTCGTAATTCAGTGCGGTTCCTCTGGGAGAGGGGATGAAAGTAAAATTATTTGGCCACGCATCACGTCGAAACTACGATATGAAATCAAATTAAACTTGGCACGATTTAAGTTCATACTACAAGGAAGGACATAGAATACTATTTATCCCTGAATTCAGTGCGGTTCCCCTGGGAGAGGGGATGAAATTCAAATTCTTTGCCACGCATTACGCCGAAACTACCAAATCATTTAATATGAAACTTAGCATGATTTGAGTTCATACTACGAGGAAGGACATAGAATACTTTTTGTCCCGTAATTCAGTAGTTACGGTTCCCTTTGGAGATGGAATTAAAGTCAAAATGTCAAAACTTAGTTCGTCCGATTTCATGCATTCTTTTTTTTTGTTAATACAGTGTTGCAAGATCTAGTTAAGCTAAGTCTGTAGAAAGTCGAGAAGAAAATCAGTAGATTGAAGAAATATCGGTAGATTTTAAAAATCCTGCTTTAAGTGAGTTTCTAGATCTATGATCTATTTTTTCTTCGCACCCATTAGTTACGTACTGCATTCAAACGTCCAGGTTAGTCGATGGGTACTGAGACACGCGGGTATCAACGGCAATGAGTGTGCCCGAGCCGTTCTATGGCACACCTAAAAGCCTGGCTTACAGATTCCTCTTGGATTCCTGATACGAGGAATCGTCCAAGCTCTGGATGAATTCCTCGGGCATGAGTCACTCAAAGCCATTGATAAAAGTCTTCGATAAACGGTACATCAAGCGGATCCTAGCGCTAAGTAAAAGCAACCTTCGCATCATGACAAGAACCCTAACTGGACACTGTCTTCTTAACAAGCACATGTTCAAACAGGGGTCAAGTGACACACAATCCTGCAGCTTCTGCGAGGAGGTGGAGGAAATGCCTCTCTATCTGCTAGGAGAGTGTGAAGCACTGATGAAAAAACATAGCATCCACCTGGGCGAGCACCTGCACAGCCTAGACGAGCTAAGAGACATCACGCCGAAGAAAATCCTACAGTTCCCAGCAGCTGCAAGGTTAGTGGCGAATTATGAACGCCACAGCTTCAAGACTGAAGACATAAAGTGGCGATCACAATAGGCTTATCATGGCCGCAGTGACACGATAGCCACCTAAATAAAATAAAAAAAGAATAGGCAAGGCAGGCAGACCTGTGACCCAATACTTATTTCAGACAAAGTAAAATGTACAAATTGTCCATGCGATCTTCATGACCCTGATGTTTGGTGGTTCCGTTCAGCTGGTCCAGTTGACTTTACCACCAACAAATTTCTTTTTCCCGTTAACTGTACTACCAAAGTTTTTTAATTCAGATTTTTTTTACTTTGGTTTACAATAAACTGTCCCTAACTACTATCGAAAAAACAATTGCGCTGGTCCAGTCAACTGGACAAGGGGCCTAACTCTGCTATACAATCGCTTCACTAAGACTATGGTATCATCGCAGAATCGTTACGTATAATCCTTCGATTAATGAAACTCCAGATAGCGCGTGCGGTGCGGTGCTATTTGCACGGAGAGATAAATGAATAGTTTCAAACTTGACGCTTAGACGCGCGTCCCTACACATCTGTTTTCATTATCATTTCTTTTATCTTAGGTGGAATACCAAAACGTGTCATTCAGTGGCAACAACAGGAATTAAGTTAATAGGTTACATATGTAGTGACCTATTAACTTAATTCCTGTTGTTTTTTCACTATTTTTGTATTCATTATGTTTATGTTACTTCCATTAAGTCGTCAACATTACTTTGTACCATGCTATTTTAAGCGCTGCGGAAACGTATAATTAGCCGTCAACAAACATGCTCTGGACTATCCAGGCGTGTTCTATATTTTCTAGCTGTAAGTTTCTCCAAAATCTTGAAAATAAAATAAAATATAAAGTGAAGCGATTCGTTTAGCAGAATAAGGCCCCAGCTGAACGGAACCACGGAACCGCGGAACCGATCATGTTTTGTTGTGTAGGTGTGTTTGCAGTTTATGACACGGACGCAGTCCGAGTCGTAGCAAAAAGTCGAGTAGATAAAGAGTGGGATGAAAGATGACAGCATGACAGCATGCTATTCCTCGTAGACCCTACACGATTTATACACAAGGTAAGTTCCTGAATACAGGTATATATAAAATTATAACGAGTCCCATTCTGCACATTGAAGTTTTTTTTGAACAGCGTTTCTTTGTATGACAGAAACTGTGGTCAAACGTGAATTCATAATTAGTCGGCAGGTATGGCAATCGCGAACGAAGTCGCGAATCGGGTACAGCTATTTCTTAATAAAGTAGAAAATTCAAAAACAAAAGCAACGGAAAGAAATGTTTCTTGAACTTTCCTTGAACTACTCGTTCATTTAATATCCCACTCACTGACCACAGCGGATTACGTGCTGGTCATCTCTGGCATGTGAGGCATAGACACAACTAAAAGTTAATCTGTCGATACACCTAACGATCTTATTTGCCCATCTTACGTGTTTCCTTTCCAAATAGTAGTCCGGATGCAGTGTTCCGGTTCCGATGCAGTGGGGCTTCAGCCCCACTGCAAAAAAATTTCAACATCTGAAAATCGCCATTGTGTTAGTCTACGAGAAGTTAGAAATGAACTTAAATATGTACTTCAATACTCTCATTGACAACCCGCTCCTGCCATGTCCATAGCTCTTCCTTCTCCGTGCGTGCCACAAAGCTGTGGAATGCGCTACCTAATACTAAATATAAGACACGCAATAAAGTATTCATAGGTTAACTATACAATACAATACACTTTATTGCACACCAAGAAAATACAAAAAATAATCATACAGGAAAAAAACGGTGGTGTATTATTTAAATACATACAATACATACTTACTATATTAATAACACATACCAAGTTTTAAAAAAAGAGTTAGTTAGTTTTATAAAAAAGATGCAAAATAAAAACCAAATTTATGACTGAAGAAGTGTTCATATACCATATTCTTAAATACAGGGAGAGAAAGTCTCTACACATACACAGTACATTCTGCAGTTAGCTCAACTGTTTCAATTGTAAACAGTATTCACAATCCATTTTACGTAGGAATCTTTCCAGAAAAGTTCGCCTTTGCTATGAATAACGCGATAAAAAATAGCTAAAATAGAAATCACATCTTAGATATAATTTATATTTATTTATATTTCATTGTTAATTTAAGGTCAATAATGAAAACTATATTGCTTACCTTATTCCTTCTGATACGGAATTGTTTGTATTGTAATTTGTTTCAATACACACATTGCAATTATCCTTCTTAAAAAAAAAAAAAATTTTCAGACGTTACATCTTTCGGCAGTGGGGCAGATCACATAACACAAATGAGGCGACTATCCCGACTTTACCATATCCCAATATTTCCTTCAAACCTCTTCATTGCCCGCTCTGATGACTTCGAACCAGTTTCTGATCATATCATTGTTGGATACGCACAAAGATGAACTAACTGTGATTAAACTCAAACTAGCTTCATGATATTTCCGTTAGAATTATTAACAACTAATTAGTTTCTGCCCGCGAGTTTTTTCCTTTGATAGAACAAAGTACCATAAACTTATTTATTCATTGTTAATATTTATTTACATAGACGCCGTAATGATAATTGGCTAATTGCCAAAAAATCTGAAAATAGCCATAAAGTTTGGAGAGGTTATACTCAATACTAAATCATTTATTGCATTATATCATTATTATGCTATTATTATCATTTATTTGGCTTATTTTCCAGGTTGTCAATATAAACTTTATTTTGAGACACCTTGTAATTTACACGAATGATCTTATCAGAATTTTTGGCAATGGCGCCGCAGTTTGGGTACCTAACACCCAAACTGCTGCGACTATTCCATCTTTACCATATAATAATAAATAAATAAATAATGCTGGACAATGCACACAGCATCATTTACTCCCAAAGTAAGCAGAACTTGTGTTATTGGTACGAGATAACTTATAGAACTTACTTATAGAATAAAAAGACGTGTGATCCGAGAGCTGGTGAGCATCTATCTGGCACAGCGCACCAACTTTGCCTTACAGCGGGGCAATGCAGCCAGCGTCTTGGGGACGCTTCCGACTGGTATTGATATGGATCAGTTGAGCTACCTGTAGATTGTTTGCAACTTTCTGCAGTTGTATTGTAAATACTAGTTCTAATTTTTTATATTATTTTCTTTGTTATTTAAAATAATATTCACAATATTTGAAATACAATTACTTTCTGAATCAACATACAGCTTCTTTTTATTACTAGTAGGATGCGCAGTCTTGTCGGAATTATTTACAACGCGCACAAAGGCCTTTCACGAAGTTGATTAAGATCTTGGTGTGCTTCTCTGGTGCATGAGGGATTATGTTTCAAAGTTTCATATACGGTAAGTTTATCTTCGCCTTACAATTTTTGAACTTTTTCTTTATTTTTTATTTATTATTGTTATTATTGTTCTATTCCATTCTAATACACTCTAGAAGAGAAATCATTCTGTACACAAATTCTTAAAAAAATCAATAACAAGTAATTAATTGAAAACTATAAATAGTTATTTGTTGAACAAGTGAGCAAAACGATTTTTTGTTTCATGTGCCGGTGTTATATCCCGAGCTAGCGAAGCAGTCTAGAGTAGAGTCACGAGCGTTGCGAGTGGCTCTAAAGTAGACAGCTAACGAAAAAAAACATTTTTACCATTCTTCGTCATTTCTTCATTCGAAAACGGTGACTTTGCTGCTCAAAAACAGTGAGCAAAATCGGGTTTTGCTCACATGTGGAATAAAAGATATTATTCAACTTGTTGAATAAGTAATTAATATTCAGTGTACTAAATTTCGATGGTGTAATAACTTAATATGTTATTGATACTCTATTGGTATTGGTATTCGGTTGGCGCCGAAAAAACGAATAAACTACGCGATCTGCACCAGGGGAGGTAAACTTTATCACTGAAGGCATCGCCATTTTTATGTGTACCTTGCCAAATTGGCTTGTGAAGACCATTCGGAAGCGGAAGGCAGATAGCGCCATCTTAAAATAATCAAACAACAGGTTCGGAACTTGCACCTCTGTGAGCTGCACTCATTTTAAGAAGGTTAGACAGCGTTCAACCTTCACAGAAACGCATAATTTCGTTCGTTCATGGTTTGAAAGAGGTTTATAGAATTTGCACCCTCCATGGTTGTTGACCAAAATGAGTTTCTGAGATTCATCCTTTTTTATAAATTATTAAACATTTTCTTGCTAGTCGAGATGACAAGTTGTTTGTTAAACTCGAGAGCAAATATTTTTTGTTTCGTGCCAAATTACTGTTTTCAACAAGTTAAATAATATGCTTTTCAGCCCGTCTATTCGATAAGAGGCAAAGGGTTCCTTGATAAGTGCGAACAAAGTGGGTCATTCCAGCGCAATTAATAACAGTGATAAAATGACTTTTGAATTTGGAACACTAAAAGTTTGAACGCAATTCGCATCAATAAAGTCCTGTCCGGTAATAAAAAAGACGACCGCTGTGGCGCGGCGGGCCAAGGTCCGCCTGCGACGCAGGAGGTTGCGAGTTTGATTCCCGCCTCGGGACAAATGTTTGTACTATCTGCAAATATTTGTTCCGAGTGTTCTGGATGTTTCTATGGATGACAAAAAATATCTATGTATGTAGTGTATTTGTATTAAGTATATCAGTTATCTAGTACCCATAACACAAGCTCTGCTTAGCTTGGGGTTAGATGATGCTGTGTGGATTGTCCAGCATTATTAATTAGTAGTCATTTGATTATGTACCTAAATATAAATATTCGTCTTTACTAAAAGCATCTCATATTTATTTTTCTCGTATGATGATTTTTTCTCATAGTTTAGGATGAAAAGCAGAGTGTGCCACACGGTACCAAAATTATTTAACCTCGGGCGACATACTTTGAATCCCTCGCTACGCTTAGGATTAAAAAAATAGGTCTCGCCCTAAATACATTATTTTGTTCCCTTGTGGCACAATCTACTATACTTTGACAGGTTCCGTTTCGTTCTGATTAAACTGTGATTGCTATCAATTAAATATTAATGTAGTTAATAATAACACATCCATATACCTACTCGTAATAATTTATATATTCATAAAGCAAAGTTAACTCATGAACAGGCTGGTAATTTTGACAACAAATAGGTAGGCGTAACGTTGTTCACACCAACAAAGGTAATGGTCTTGATGATGTATTACATTTTAATTAGATTCTTACACAATGTGTACCGTCATACAGGTACACAGGATCGTCAAGACCGTCTCGGATTCGTGCTACGAGGAATCGTCCAAGCTCTGGAAGAATTCCTTGGGCATGTGTCACTCAAAATCATTGATAAAAGCCTTCTATAAACGGTACATCAACCAAATCCTAGCGCTTAGCAGAAGCAACTTTCGCATGATGACAAGAGCCCTAACTGGACACTGTCACCTTAAAAAGGACATGTTCAAACTGGGGCTAAACCACACACAATTTTTTTTTTTTTGCTTTAGGTGGCTTTCGTGTCAATGCGGCCATGATAGGCCTATTGTGATCGCCACTCGAGTGTTCAGCCCTGAAGCTGCGACGTTCATAGTTCGCCACTAACCCTTGCAGCTGCTAGGAACTGCAGGATTTTCTTCGGGGTGATGGCTCGCAGGTCGTCTGGGCTGTGCAGGTGCTTGCCCAGATGGATGCTACGTTTTAGCATCAGTGCTCCGCACTCTCCAAGCAGATGAAGAGGCGTTTCCTCCGCCTCTTCGCAGAATCTGCAGGATTGAAGCCACACACAATGCTGCAGCTTCTGCGAGGAGGCGGAGGAATTGCCTATCCATTTGCTAGGAGAGTATGGAGCACTGATGCAATAACATAGCTTCCACCTGGGCAAGCACTTACACAGCCTAGACGAGCTAAGAGACATCACGCCGAAGAAAATCCTACAGTTCCCATAAAGTGACCTATCATGGCCGCAGTGACACGAAAGCCACTTAAAGCAAAAAAAAAAGATAAGGCATACCTACCTGCGACCCAATACCTATTTCAGGCAAAGTAAAATGTACAAATTCTCCATGCGATTTTCATGAACCTGATGTAAGTTTGGTGGTTCCGTTCAGCTGGTCCAGTTGACTGTACCACCGACAATTTTTTTTCCCGTCAACTGTACCACCAATTTTTTTTTATTTTGATTTTTTTTACTTTGGTTTACAATAAACTGTCCCTACCTGCTATCGAAAAAACAATTGCCGTGGTCTAGTCAACTGGCCAAGGGGCCTTATTCTGCTATACAATCGCTTCACTATGACAATGGTATCGTCACGTAGACTCCTTAGATTTATGAAACTCCAGAAAGTGCGTGCGGTACTATTTTAACGGAGAGATAAATTAATACTTTTAACTTGACGCTTAAACGCACGTCCCTCCGTCTGTATTTATCATTATTTCTTTTATCTAAGGTGGAATACTAAAATGTGCCATTCTGTGACGATACCACTGTGATAGTGAATCGATTAGTTTAGTAGAATAGGGCCCCAGCTGAACGGAACCACGGAACCGGAAAACCAATCATATTTTGTTGTGTAGGTGTGTTCGCAGTTTATGACACTTCTTGACACACACAGGCCAAGTCGTAACAAAAAGTGTGAAGGTAAAGAATGGGATTCAAGATGACAGCATGCTGTCCCGCGTAGATCCTACACAATTTAGGTATACACAATGTAGGTCCCCAAATACAGGTACTTAAACAAGCTGCCACGTTATTGGTGTTCTAAGCGGAAAGGTGGTGGCCCACCCACAACCCACGAACATTTTTTGTTCTAGCACTTTCCGGGTTTTTTACTGAAAAAGAGACCTCAAAGCTTTCATCCTAACTAGCCCATTTTTATGTTAGTGAAAACCGCCCTTTCTAATCAGCTGTTCATCAGTAAGGTTCTTGACCTTTAATTGTCATCGCCCATATTTAGCCGACGCCTGGCTCCCGGCCGCCTGCCGCGCCTCGTGCGGGCGCAGCGGAGCCCGCGCGCCGGCCGCACGCACGTGTGTGTTCGTGAGTGATAGGGTTGTCGCTTTGCTTAGCGTTTGAGTTAAGTTATTTTTTACTATGAATACTTAAAAAAAACGTATTTCTGCAAATCAACCATGCGGATTAGTTGGGTTGGGTTGGGTTACTTGGGTGCACCACAACCCCCTTTCGGCGTAATACACCAATAACGTGGCACCTCGTATTAAAAGTGTAATGAGTCCAATTCTGCACATTAAAGTTTATTTTGCACAGCGTTTCTTTATATGAGAGAAACTGTGGTCAAATGTGAATTCCTAATTAGTCGGCAGGTATGGCAATCGGGAACAAAGTCGCGGGTACAGCTAGTTAGAAATAAGTGTATACATATTTTTTATTGCAGTGTTTTTTCTGACTAAGTCAATAGAAGGAAAACAAACGAATTAATTATACATATTTCGTAAAGATGGTTTCTATTTACAAGAAATTGGTTGGGTTAAGAAGCAAAGTCAGTTGTGATACTGTTTAGTACTTTTACTGTGCCCAAAAATCGGAAATGACGTCGCACCTTTCAAACCGGAAGTCTCGGAAAATGTTTACCTACTTTTCACTTCACTTGTTCTGTTTAAACACAATTTTGTATAAATTCAAATGAAAATTGCGAGCGAGTGACCTGGCAATAATGTTTCTTACTAACGAGTTTTAGATGAAAATTGTTTTGTGGTTAAGTATATATTTATTTAATTAGTGAAAAGGCTTTAATGTTCTATCTATGTTGATTTTGGTTCAATGCTCCGTTATGTAATATAAATTACGGTTTCGTAACATAAATAAAATAATGCTGGACATTCCACACAGCGTCATCTAGCCCCAGAGTAAATAGAGTTTGTGTTATAAGACTTATAAGCGCTATAACATTACATAAATTATAAATCGGGAATCGAACATTTATCCCGAGGCGGAAGTCGGCGGACCCTCGCCCGCTGTGTCACTGAAGTTGTCTATATCTGAGGTCGTCGGAAATATCTAGGAATTTACGGCAAAATACGATACAGGAATACAGTCGGCCCGAAAATAATGCACACTTTATAAATTTACCCCCTTATTTATAGTCTGCTAACTTAGAGCATTGCTATCTCTCACTCTGTCTTCATCTATTGACATAAGCCAAAGTGAGAAATAACGCTGCTTAGCAACAGTTTTAAGTTAGCGGACCGTAATGAATAAGGGGGACTGTAGGGAGGCAGCTGGTGACCCCGAGGTGTGGAAAGAAATGAAAACAATATTAAAATGTATTGTTGTCTGAAATAAATTGAAATGCATTGAATTGAAGTGACTTGGCAGTTGGATACTTTACCTTTACGCCCAGCGTGGGGAATACAGCATTAGGCCCCTAGTGATAATAGCAATATGCCGCTTATCGAGGGAGGCCTATGCCCAGCATGAGTACCTAATGTAGAATTTAAAAAAATAGCTTACTTACCTAGGTAGGTAAGTAAGCTATTTTTTTACTGGTCTGGTGGTTTCTGGTCGGTTACAAAAAGGTTTTTGTAACCGACCAGACGAAGTGCAGAGGAACGCGCATTCAAGAGTCCTAGATGTTTGTTAAGATTTAGATTAGGTACTAAACTGATATTAAATTTAATTTATTAATTCAGACAACACAAAGATGCATATCAAAGATGCATAAGATGCCGTTATGCCATCTGTTATGTGTACACAAAACAGAATTAAATTCCAAAAGCTTTTGTTTTTTATTTTATCACAGTTAGATAAAACATTATGTTTTTGTTAATGTTTTTTATTTTATAAATTATTGAGATTATTATTTAATGAATGTAATTTTGTTGTGTATTTTAAGGTTGTTATTTAAACCAATTTTTTTATTAAAATTTAATGAATGCTAACTGTAGGATTATTATTATTGTTATTTTGATACTGTAGTTTATAAGTTTATACTTTGACTATCTGCATCATTTATGATATATTAATTTTATCTTTGACATTTTGTTTTTTGTTTAACTAACTTGTTTTGGTTTTCATATTTTCTAATGTACATATTAATTGTGTAAGACTAGACGATTATAATAAGGTACCTACTCTATGGCAATTGGTGGGCACACCAATTGCCATAGAGTAGGTACCTTAAGGATCCTTAAGGAGGTTAAGGATAAATGTACATGTTCTTTGAAAAAGTTGCCTGATTTTTACAGTTTGAAACCCTTCGTGTGCGAGTCGACTCGCACTTGGCGGCTTAATTAATAATTTTGTGATCCAAGAAAGAGTCTTCATTTATCTATTCATTGTCTTTTATTTCATGAAGAGACAAATATTTGTCCTATCATATCAAAGCCTTTATTGCTGACTGTATCAAACAATTCCATGGGCCCGCTGGGAAAGAAAATATTATTTATTTTAAAATGTCGTGGATCCGTTGGGAACCAAAGTATAAACCAAATTGTTTGAAAACAATAGACTCGTGAACCTAAGCCATGTTTATAAATAAAATAAATAATAATAATTCAAATAATACATTTGTTTGGCACAAGGGTTGATCAGGTATCAAAGTGCCTACCATCTACAATAGGTTAGAATGGGAAAAAAGTAAATGAACATTAAATGGGACAACCTGAATTACCATACTCCCCTACTCCAAAACGTATTATTTCATTTCCATAAATTTTTATTTCAAAGACATAGTTATGGTAAAAGCTTTCCAAAATTTACTTTCCGGCACTTACCAGTGGGACACGTTTTGTATGGAAATGTGAAAGGAAGTTGTTTGATATAATGTAGTAAAGCCTTGATCTCAAAGTAAGAATTCTGAAGGTTTACTAACCTTGTTTTAATACAAAACAAGGTATTTATACACTAGCCAAACTCGATGTAAAATCTTGTGAACAAACCAGGACACAAAAAAACTAAAACTCACTTTCTTGGCGTCGAGTTTGAGATATAATTGCAAGCAATATTTATTGAAGGAAGGCTCTCAGCCTCAGACACGTGAAAATCGGTGGATTTTAAACAGTTTTCAATTCAGTTATTTTCCTTTGAAAGCCAAATACCGCCATCACTTTTACTCCAGCTGTAAGTTTCGTCTGACATTCCTATCTTCAGCACTATAATTTATATGTTTTGAAAAACTTAAAATCAACTTCAAACTCCTTAATATTTACACTCCTTCATAAGTTTTGCGGATTAAATACTAAATTCTCAAGAATAATTTTTTTACGTGATTATTTCGGTAAAATTTTCTATATTTTTTCCATTTATATACATGTTATTGTACACTATGACATGTCAATAAGCAAAAGATCCACTAGAATCGGTACATAATTGACGGAAAATTGAATAACATACCTACGTAGGTAGAAACAGCCGAACACAGAACTTCCTCATATTATTGCAGTCGTCAGTTCATTTTAGCCTTTTCCGACTTGCGTCGGTTTAACCCACAAAGTAATCCTTAAATTAATATACACAGCGTGAAAAATCACCATTTTCTGGGAAAACGGTAATATTTTTATTTCCATTACCGCTTTGAAAAGAACACGCATATTTCCTTCGTTTTGTTCGCAAATGCGAAAATGCCATTATCGAATTTAAATATCATTTTTAGGTTATTGTTCGTTGTCATATTGTTCGATGGAATTTTTAATATAATAGCCGGATTTGGATGAATTTATGCATGCGTTTTGAATACCTCGGTGTTTTTAAAATAGGAATGGAATTTAAAATTTCAATTCAGCTCAGAGGAATTTCCAAAGGGCATCAAAGCCTGAAAACTGAAATGACACCTCCACCTGCAGTCATAGAGCAGCATTTTCGGTGGAAGTGGAAGTAATATCTAGAGGTAGTTAAGTGTAGAAAACTCTGTCAGTTAGTCTGACACCCTATATGCTGCGCTCTATTGCTCGCTGGCGACCTTCATATTGAACATCATGGGCCCCATTCTGCTAACTAGTCGCTTTACTATGACAATAGTATCGTCGCAGAATCGTCCATAGACGAAGTAAATTCTAGATAGTGCCTGCGGTACTATTTGCAAATAGATTGAAAGATTGGTTTCAAATTGAAACAAAATCGTTTGTCAAAACTATTTGTAAACGCGCGTCCTTCCATCTGTAGTTTATTTCATCAAAGGTAAAATGCTAAAATGTGTCATCCTATGACGATACCATTAAAATGGTAAATCGATTAATTTAGTGGAATTCGACCCCTTAAGTTGTGTCAATGACCAAGGCGCGGATTAAAATGGTAGAAATTCATATATATGTAGCAATAAAAAATAACAATAACGATTTTTATAGGGTCCCAAAAATTTATGACCTAGACGGGAATTGAACCTGCAACCTTCCACTCAGTAAGGGAACGAGCTAACAATTGCGTCACAAGGTCAAGTATATGGATACTTGACCTTGTGGCACAATTGTTAGCCGACTAACAACAACTGGTCGAAAACTAATAAGAGAACAATAAAGATGTGGCAAATTTCGTAAACAATCTAATTTTCGCGATTATTTTCAATTTTACAAATATATATCAAAATTCAATATTTTGGTTTTCAGTAGGATGTGTGAGGGCCTTTGGGGTCAAATTGATGCAGATCGTCCATACACGTCGTTATCTGATCTTCTTAAATTAGAGCAACCTATACAGTGTGAGTCTGCATAAGGTGCACAAACTGAAATGAGAGAAACTACGCCCTATTTTATCGACGGAAAATGTGTTTTTTTTTTTTATTTTCTTTAAATAATTTTTTTATAGTGGTTTTAAACTTTTTTTTCGCTACTCGGACCCCCATGTAATCAAAACGGTGTAACTTATAAACTAAACGATCAATTACTATGAAACAAACTCAGTAGTTATTGGAAATAACAGGAGCTCCTTACTAAATAAACATTGTGAAAAAAACAACCCTCAATTAAAAGCTATGATGTATTTTTTAAGCAAAATCAACCTTTTTTTCATAGATTTTTGTAATAATTTTAAAATATCTCAATAAAATCAGTACTTTTTTACATTTTTTTATGACATTACTTTATTCTACATTGTATTATCTATCTTATGGTAAAAATTGCTTGTTCCTATCTCAATCACAACATTATTTATCGACTGTTAAAGAAAGGTACTCCGATCATGCTGCATCTCTCAATCATAAGGATTAATAATTTGGGATAATAAAAACAGGAATAAGTGTTATTAAAATCATTTATTATTTAACATGAAACCTAGTGCATAAGGTTCTCAAAATGTCCACCTCTTGCTTGTAAGCACAAAGTCGCACGATGCACTATTTGTTGCGTAGCTCTCCTTATCATGTCGGGGTTATTTTTTATTTCATTCGCGCAGTTAATTATGCGGTCCCGCAGTTCATGCTCACTGTTGATGGAGGTGCTGTAGACGCGTTGTTTCATGGTCCCCCATAGGAAGTAGTCAAGTGGCGTCATATCAGGTGAACGCGCAGGCCACCCTACAGGTCCTTGTCGGCCGATCCATCGGTTTGCATAATTTTCGTTTAAAAACGATCTTACGATTCTGGCATAATGAGCAGGACATCCATCCATTTGCAGATACATTGTTCGACGCAGAGCCAGTGGGAGATCCTCTAGTAGTTCAGGAAGGTCGTTTGTTAGCAGTCCTAAAAAGCTTTCACCGTTCAACGATCTCGGCAATATGATGGGTCCAATCAGCATGTCGCCGATAAGACCTACCCAAACGTTAATTGAAAATTTTACTTGAAATGATGATGATCGTTTCAATTTTGGGTTTTCACCTTTAGAGCACCACATGTGTAAATTTCGGCAATTAGTAATACCATCTCTTGTAAATGTCGCTTCATCCGTCCATAGTATGGTTGATGGAAAGTTAGGGGTTTCTCTGGCTTTTCTTATAACCCAAGAAGACATCACACACCTTGGACCGCAGTCTACGTCTTCATGTAGATGCTGCACCCTTTGGTAGTGATAAGGGTGCAGCCCATCTATGAAATAAAAAATAACCCCGACATGATAAGGAGAGCTACGCAACAAATAGTGCATCGTGCGACTTTGTGCTTACAAGCAAGAGGTGGAAATTTTGAGAACCTTATGCACTAGGTTTCATGTTAAATAATAAATGATTTTAATAACACTTATTCCTGTTTTTATTATCCCAAATTATTAATCCTTATGATTGAGAGATGCAGCATGATCGGAGTACCTTTCTTTAACAGTCGATAAATAATGTTGTGATTGAGATAGGAACAAGCAATTTTTACCATAAGATAGATAATACAATGTAGAATAAAGAAACGTCATAAATAAATGTGAAAAAGTACTGATTTTATTGAGATATTTTAAAATTATTACAAAAATCTATGAAAAAAAGGTTGATTTTGCATAAAAAAAACATCATAGCTTTTAATTGAGGGTTGTTTTTTTCACAATGTTTATTTAGTAAGGAGCTCCTGTTATTTCCAATAACTACTGAGTTTGTTTCATAGTAATTGATCGTTTAGTTTATAAGTTACACCATTTTGATTACATGGGGGTCCGAGTAGCGAAAAAAAAGTTTAAAACCACTATAAAAAAATTATTTAATGAAAAAAAAAAAAAAAAAACACATTTTCCGTCGATAAAATAGGGCGTAGTTTCTCTCATTTCAGTTTGTGCACCTTATGCAGACTCACACTGTATATACGAGTACAATGTGAAACATAATACCTACCTATTATTCTACCTCTAGTTTGCAAACTGCTCTCCGCATTCCAAATGAGACCACGTTCACGTACTACGTTAATGTACGTAACTCTAAACGTTATAGCATACGAATTGAAACGACCTACTCGTAACCTATGCTGCTATCATGGTGTTATAAAATATAGCTATCATGGTGCTATTAAATATAGGTGATATATAATAAGAATTTTTCGACCAGACGGGTAGGTACCCTCTTTACTTTGTAACTGGCAACTAAGTATGGCTGCGAACACACAGACAGGCGGCTTGCTTAGCGCCTAGGGCCATTTGTCGACTAGCGAAGGCGCCAAGCGTTCACGTTCTACGCACAATAGCTCTAGGCGCTAAGCAAGCCGCCTCTCGGTGCGTTTAGACCCTTACAATGCTAATAATAAACATGAAGTAACCTCGGAGTTACAATGCATTCGTTACTCCGGGATTAACCATGCGTTATGGCAACCCGCATAATTTAAAAGTAAAGAGAGTGAGGAAATGAATGAATAATGATGACAGTGACACACAAAATTATGAGTTTGACAACTTGTTTTAGTGAGTGTTTTATTTAATTATGAGTTTTACTTTCTAAGTTGAAGATTATGACACTCCGACACAAACACTGGCAGAGTCGTAGCGAAAACCAACGCAAAAAAAAAAAAAGAAGTTGAAGTTGATTTGTTTTTGTGGCGGCTGGCGTGTGCATTAATTATTATTCATTACAACACTTTAATTTTAGAGGATTCTTACGAATCTTATACATTTTTACTCGCCTCGGTAATGGAATTTGGTTTACAAACTCATAAATTTCTTCTATCTGCCTCAAATCGTTAACATAATAATCTACATCCATCGTATTAAGCACAAAAGAAGTACATCTATATCTATATATATCTATAGGTATATATAAAAGAAAGTCGTGTTAGTTACACTATTTATAACTAAAAAACGGCTGAACGGATCTCGGTGAAATTTGGCAGCGAGGTAGACGGTATCCCGGGGCCGGAAATAGGCTACCTTTTATTCCGGAAAAAAGCGTGCAAAGCCGCGGGCTGCAGCTAGTAACATATAAAATCAAAAAAATAAATATTTGCGTTTACTGTACACGGAGTAGTTTTATTTTCGTAGAAAATACAAAAAATCGAAAAAATTTACAGGTCTTTAGAGGCTTTTTAGGTTATGGATATATCAATTCTCATGATAGTCTGTCTCTAAACTAGTACGTAGGATTAAATGTTAGTCCGGGAGTAGATTCGGATTAGCTTACTTCCTCCTTACTCTTTATTTATTAATACTGGATTTATCTACTACCGACTTAAAACTTAGAGTAAAATTAATCATACGTTACTCTCTGTTTATAAATAACACAGTTACAGCCATATTAATAAAAAAGCTCTACTCCTAGCTTACTACGAAACTACTCTTAGACTAGTTAATCCAAGACTAGCCGAGTATCAACTTCGATAATTACAATGCTAATAATAAACATGAAGTAACCTCGGAGTTACAATGCATTCGTTACACCGGGATTAATCCCGGAGTAACGAATGCATTTTTAATCATGCGTTATGGCAACCCGCATAATTTAAAAGTAAAAAGAGTGAGGAAATGAATGAATAATGACGTCATTGATGACAGTGACACACAAAATTACGAGATAGACAACCTGTTTTAGTGAGTGTTTTATTTAATTAAGAGTTTTACTTTCTAAGTTGAAGATTACATTCTCTATTTGTTTTTGTGGCGGCTGGCGTGTGCAATAATTATTATTCATTACAGAGATTTTAGAGAATTCTTACGAATCTTATACATTTTTACTCGCCTCGGTAATGGAATTTGGTTTACAAACTCATTAATTTCTTCTATCTGCCTCAAATCGTTAACATAATAAATAATCTATATCCATCGTATTAAGCACAAAGGAAATACATCTATCTATCTATCTATATCTCTATCTATATAAAAGAAAGTCGTGTTAGTTACACTATTTATAACTCAAGAACGGCTGAACGGATCTCGGTGAAATTTGGCAGCGAGGTAGATGGTATCCCGGGGCCGGACATAGGCTACCTTTCATTGCAGAAAAAAGCGTGCGAAGCCGCGGGCTGCAGCTAGTAACACATACAATCAAAGGTATAAATATTTGCGTTTACTGTACACGGAGTGGTTTTATTTTCGTAGTAAATACAAAAAATCTAAAAAATTTACAGGTTTTTAAGAGGCTTTTTAGGTTATGGATATATCAATTCTCATGATAGTCTGTCTCTAAACTAGGTGGAACGTAGGATTAAATGTTAGTCCGGAAGTAGATTCGGATTAGCTTACTTCCTCCTTACTCTTTAATTATTAATACTGGATTTATCTACTACCGACTTAAAACATGGAGTAAAATTAATCATACGTTACTCTCTGTTTATAAATAACACAGTTAGAGTTCAAAGAATATACCTAACAAAATGGCTCCATTCCACTCTGATCCACTTTGCTTATCCATCAATGAGTCAGTTTCCACTCTGATCCACCGATGGATTAGTTTCGGCTTCAAGTTCCACTCTGATTCACCGTGCTCTGAGAAGCGCAGCGTTTTCATCAACTTGATTTACCAACATTTTGAAGGACCTGGGGGCCTATTTTTTTTATTCTACAACACGAAAGTTCGTGTTTCGTTTCGGCCGACTGGTTTACTTTAATACACCGAATTATAGTACCGATTTGCACAAAAATAACTAAACGAAACAATCGTGTTTTGGAGAATTGAAATAGGCCTTCTGCCCCGGAGGCACCACCGGTAAAGATTGAACTTATTCGAAGCATGGGCCCTTCCTATTTTTTGCGTTGTAATCTATACATATAAAATGCTATGTCCTGAATTACTGGCTGACGGATCAACGCACAGCCTAAACCGCTGATCGCAGAGATTTGAAACTTGAAGGGTGTTCTTTGTATGATTTAGGCATACGATAAGAAAAAAATTTCCGAAATTCTACCCCTAAGGGGGTGGAAAGATGAGCAAAGTTTGTATGGGACAAGGTGATTTCTTGGTCCAATTTACTTCAAATTTTGTATAACCCTTTTTGAATTGATGGAAGAGGTTTTTCGTATTTTATTGAAATTCATCCCCTAACGGGGTTAAAAAGGGGTAGAAAGTTATTATGGCATAAAATGTCAAGAATGAGTGACTGGCAGAGTTACTTTCGAATCCATACTAATATTATTATATTAGTCTGTCTGTTACCTCTTTACGCCTAAACGCCTAAACGGACCTTATTGAAATTCGGCATGGAGATAGATGGTGTCTCGGGGACGGACATAGGCTATTGTCTATCTCGGAAAAGGGCGTGCGAAGCCGCAGGCAGAACCTAGTCTACAAATAAATTAGTAAATTAATTATGCTTGACAATTGGGTACCTAATTATTCGGATACAAAGTATTTCGAAACCAAAAAAATGTTGATGATGTTTATCTATTCTTCAGATGATCATCGTCATGCGTCCGAGTACTAAGATAAATAAATATGATGAGATAAATAAATAATTCTGGACAATTTACACAGCATCATTTAGCCACAAGCTAAGCAGAGCTTGTGTGTGGTTCCTAGAGTACTGATTTAATTAGTACAATACATTACATAGATAGATTATTTTTTATTGTGCATAAAAAGCACCTGAAACAAATATCTGCAGATCGTACAAACATTTTTCCCGAGGCAGGGAAGTCGAACCCGCAACCTCCTGCGCCACAGAGGTCGGGAAAATTATCACCAGATATTTCAAGACTATGTAAGGCACCCTGTATTACAAGATTAATTATATTCGGTTTACTATTCCACTCCATTAATTTTAATTCAGCGATCCCTCCCGGACGTGACGAGCAACTGAAAGTTTCATAATTATTATTATAATGGCTGGTAATGAGAACGAATGGACCCGGACGAGGTGAACTTTTCTAAATGATATATCAGAAACAAGTGTAACTATAAAAAACCTGAATTTCATTTTGTTTAGCCAAATGAGAGAACGAATTCCTACAAAATAGATGGATATATATCGTTTATTGTCACAGAGTTTACATGTTTTTGGTTAGTAGTGTCTTAAATCCTATGTTAAGTTTATCTAAATACTAGGGTTCTCTAAAATAGCAATAATTATGTATAGATAAATTTGTAAGCATGGTAGGCAGTTACGCACACAACAAACACAGCGGTGTCACCGTCCGTCCTGTCCGAGTGTAGCTGTAAGGCGCGGTGCGAAGTTGTGCACACATGATCCACCAATCACGCGCATCAGGCCAGCGACCAGTGAGTGACAACGCTGCATGTAAATGTAAATGCAGCTAAGAAAGTAGATTATAGGAAACTAGACGAGTATTGTAAAATTATTTTGGAACAATAAATATAAATAAACATTTATATATTCCCAACTCTTCCCGCGGGTGTCATAAGGGGCGACTAAGGGATATCCACCGGAGGCGGGCAACAGCGCTCCCTGCAGAACAATTCTACTACAGAACTGCGATCCCCAATACACACGCCCAGCGTGGGGATTATGGCCATTAGATAAAAGCCAATAAGGTGCTCATCAGGGGGAGGCCTGGGTCCAGCAGTGGACCAATTTTGGCTGTGGAGATGGAGAAATGGAGTGCTACCTTATTTATCATAATCGCTTTAGCCGTTCTAATGCTTGGAGGTAATAGTGTCCAGTCCAACCACAGAAACATCTGAAACATGTTCTGTCAAGTGCGAGTGTGCCTCGCGCGCCGAGGGTTCCAAATTTTTGTCAAGTATACCAATTACGTTCTTAGAGACTTAGCTATTTATTGAATACCTAAAAATTAAAGGTAGGTACCTACATTTCAGATGTATCGGTTTGCAATCTTCGGAGTATAGAGAGGGTAATAGTAAAATTTTCGAGTTTTTTCAAAATATTTCAAAAACTATGCGACCTACAGAAAGAAGGATGGCAATATCCGACCCATCCCGAATAAAAATAAACAAGGGCCGTGCAGACATGTTATAACTACTGCCGGATTTGTTATGTTTTTATAGATTTTCTAACAATCATTTTCATTTTTAGAAGCAGGGAGTCAAAATATTTTCCGTTATATTTTGGGCGAGAAAGAAACGAATGGTAGCCAACATAGCTTAGAACGTGACTTCCTTTGTGTCTGTCAATGTCAACGTAAACCAAGTAACACATAAAGCGGGCGGCGCCAAAAAATAAAGAAGTTGAAGTTGAGAACAAATTGATAAAACGGCTTTCTCTCATCTTCTGATTATCGTACGACTGGACTGGCTGCCTGCCTACTTTTTCTAGACGCGACGTGCAGCAGGCACAAGAACGGTTGGGTGTTGCTCACATGTAATGAGCATAATCTGGTACCTGAGTTATGCAAGACATTAACCAAACCTTCATTCACTAGCTGGCCAGCCTTCTAATTTACCTAATGAATAATTATTGACCTGGATTTGCAATGCTGATTATCTACATTATATTTATATTGTGTAGGTACTGTGTGATCAATAAAAATAGCAAAGTACAAATATGTTTTTAAAAACCTATATTTAATAGCTGTGCCAATATGTTTAAAAAAACATATTGGCACAATATGTTTTTTTAAATAATGATGGTTTTTAAGGTTAGCGCAATTTACGTAAAAATGCGTCTGTCCATCTACAGATACATTGTGTCCATTTACCTCTATATTCATACAATTAACCTACTATACCATCGATATATTTTTGAGTCTCTAACAGGCATAACCTACAATAACTTTTTTCTCCCAACTTGTAAAAGGTTTATTCTATTGATTTCGTAATCCTTAATTTATGTTTTATTCATTTTAAAAGACCTGGGTAATGCACGGCGCCAAAATGTTGGTAGCAGATATAATAATATGGAACCTTGCCATTCTTCTTTCAAATACCGTTTTGAGATGTACAAACTAATACCTTTTATTTGATACCCCACTCGGTGAGGTAGCACCCCTTTTGAAAATTATTCAAAAAGTGTTCTACTTATAGACTTCTCTATATTTTTTCTGTAAAATATAGATCCATACCTTCCACATACATTTCAGATAGATCGCTCTGCAAACTTCGGAGATGGGGGGATATGGGTAATTTTTCGACCTTTTTTCTAAATATTTGAAAAAGTATGAAATCTACAAAAATTTCATAAACTATTTTGAGATGTACAAACCGATACCTTTCATTTAATACCCTACTGGACATTGTCGGCCTCTTTTAAAATTTCGACTTCACAATTTGTACTGAAAACATTCATTTTCATTTTAAATTTTAAATGTTTTTATTTTAATCTGTACAGGTGCACGAAATACATTATTATTTTAAATTTCAAGTTATTTGATGCTGTAGTTGCTGAGATATTAAAGATGGAAAAAAGGACAGAAAAAGCGAGACCATAAGGGTTTCGAAACCGATCTTTGATCTTCGAAACCCTAAAAACACAGAATGTGCCTCGCGGGTTGTAGTATGTAGAAACAACCTTAGAAAGTGGTTAAATTTTAGTGGGAGGAAGTTTATACTATGTTTTTAATTGCCACTAGCTTCTGCTTGCGGCTTTGCATGCTATTTCAAGACAGAAAGGAAGTCGCCTAAAATAAGGTTATTCCAGCTGGTCAATACAAATGTATATTCATGAGTAATAGGCACACTTACAAATATACATCTACTCTGAGACAACAGCAGCTCTTGGAGTGAAATTCTGTGCATAGACTATGCATCTACAATAACACACCTACAATTTGAGAAATAAAAATTAGGTAACACTAAGGAGTCCCCGAACCAGCTATGGAAAAAGAAATATTCTTTATGAAGGTGCGCAGTTTGTGGCGTTTTCGTTTTTGGTGGTAAGAAGGTAAATTAAACAAAAACGTCAGCTACAAAAATAAATATATTAATACAAAAAAAGATCGTTGGGTTTTATGCCTGTCTGGTTTTACTTCGTGGTCCGGTACTATCCTGGCTGTCCTGAAGGCTGCTCAGGTTGGTGGACACCGACGGTGAAGCTGAAGAGGCCTGTGACGTCAGCCGTCGAAGATGGTGGGTCTTAGCCGTGTTAGGCGTGGGGAATGTAAAGATTCCTTAGGGATAGAACCCTAGTGTCGGACCCCTATCGGGGTGCAGAGCGACACTTATATTATTTTAGAAACTCCCAAATACGTCGGAAGAGGTGACAAACCATGTACTTATCACGGGAAATATATAAGAGTGATTTGAGCCGGAGTCAGCACGTAAGAAGACACTAAGCGTACCTACGTAGATAGCCAGTGAACGCACTCGACACACGTCCGACGCGGACAAAGGGAATTCCCGGCTCTGATCAGCTGAGCAACCGCACCGCGCTCTCGAATGTTCTTCCCCGAACAAAAGAATCGCCATCGGCCAATCAACGCGGTGAACGTGTACAGCGTCATGCGAACCGGTATAGTTGTAGTAAAAAACTGTTTTGTTGTGACTTAATATTAAATAAACACTTTTTTGTATCTAATTAAGAAAATGTATATAGTTAATATTTTAAAAAGTAATAAAATGATAACAACAGTAACAGAAAATAAATAAACATGTACGTGCAACGTTACAAGTTGTACAACAGCTTACCCAATAACATTAAGAACTGTTTATCAATGCACATATTTAGGAAAAGACTGAAACAATAGTATGTATGATAAGATCTTTTAAGTTAGCGTAACGGTACCAACCAATAATGTAAAACTTGCTATTACAATTATTATCAAACTGTTATAATTTAGTATTAATTAGTTAAGATAGTACGTAAGATTATTGTATGTACTCATTTATGGGAACATTGTTCTTTTGAGTAAAAATAAATTCGTTAACCTGAAAACTGAACAACATAGTTTTGACCAGCTCATTACTGTTATCGCCGCTTTTTGGCTGCATTTTGATTACGAATAACAAGCAAACCAAAATTAACCAATTTATTAGTTTAGTGTGACGATCTACTCAGCATCTAGGAGTCAAAAACAAGAATTCCTTATAAATGTATAGACAGAAAATAAAGGTAATAAAATAACTAAATATTCACACAAACACAAGACAAACAATATTATGACAATGTTTTCCTTTATTTATTTAATCCATGAGGGCTGGTGCGGCGGCAGGTTTGGCCGAGGATGCCAAGAGATGCAAATATGCAGGTCTCGGCAGAGCCTACGCATTTGCTCCCCTTGCAGTCGAGACCCTAGGTCCATGGGGTACCAAGTTTATCTGAAGTTTATCTGGGTTTACAAAAAATTATCTGAGCGTCTGGTCTGGGAAGCGCATCAGCATTGCCATACAGCGAGGAAATACAGCCAGCGTCTTGGGGACGCTTCTGACTGGTATTGATATGGAGCAGTTGAGCTACCTGTAGATTGTTTGCAACAGTCTGCAGTTAGCTCAATTGTTTCAGTTGTAAATACTAGTAGTTCTAATTAATTTTCTATTATTTGATTGTAATTTACTTTGTGTTCGATAGGTAAGGTCGCAATTGTACCTTTAATTTTCAGCCTTAAATTAGGTAGGTTGTATATGTAAATTAGGTAGGGAGACTGTTCTCCTTGGCCGAAAATTCGACTTCTTAGCCGAGCTACTACTCTTCTGAAAATTCTGCAAGCGGACCGTAGCTTCGGAGCGTACCCATTACGTTGGTGCCTACTTTTAAACAAACTTGCAATATTTTCAATTTATTATAGCCATATTGTACCTATTAGAATTCCTGTTAAATTAGAATAAAACCGAACTCAGTTTCATTAGTTTAACCAAAGTTGAGTTTCTGAGAGTTAGCGGACTCTAGCCACGGGCTCAATTCAGGGAGTAATTAAGTTATGTCAGGTACGGAGTGTTAGAGGAGGACTAGATAACATTTGAATGGGAACCAGATTCCCAGTGTATCAAACGCAAGACGAATGCAACGCGACGCCCGCTTTCGACTAAAACAAGAACTTTCTCACCATCTTATTCTGTGTAGTTTTTTTTATTTATAAGTTAAAAAATGTTTATTCAATACTTTCAATCACATAAAAAGTGTTATAAAAACAAAGATAAACGTGTTTTCTCCGATAATGTCACAAGTTTTGTCTCCTCTTGAAAATTTGATTTTTTTGGAATTTCATTTCAGACAGATACGAAGCTCACTCATAAGTGCCAACAATTGGGTAGTTTACCAACTACTTTTCGATCGTTATGCTAACCACCCTAATTTAAAAATATTTTCTCTACCTGAAAGCTATTTGCTCAAACCTGAATTCATGCAAACAAAAACATGACAAATGATCCCTGTTTGCCTCCGGAAATCAATTAGATAACAGCATAGGCACTATGTTCCTCAGCTGTCAACCGTCATTCTGACAGACAGGTGACGTCCCCACGGGGGGGCGTTCTGTGATAAGAAATTGATTAAAAACACAAAAAGATTCCATAAAGAATTGCTTCGGGTTTTTCCTTACGGGAACCATTGCTTGCCATTTATGTAGAATGTCCCGAACCCGTCCGAATCCTTCTTGCGCAATTGGGTAAAAATCAGATCAAATCTTCTCAATCCCTATTTCAATGTCACCAAATGTAGGTGATTTCAAATTTGCACGGAATCGTGTGGTGCGGCGGGCGAAGGTCCGCCTGCGACGCAGGAGTTTGCGGGTTCGATTTACGCCTCGGGGCAAGTGTTTGTACGATCTGCAGATATTTTTTCAGGGTTTTCTGGGTGTTTTCTATGTAGGTATGATAAAAATATCGATATATGTAGTATAATGTATTAAGTTTATTAGTTATCTACAGGTCGCGTCATGTAAAAAGAACGCTGGCGGTCAAGCTGCGCAGTACATTCCAGCATTCTTTTTAAGTGACGCGACCCATAACACAAGCTTTGCTTTGCTTGGGGCTAGATGATGTCAATCTACTAGAATTATTTATTTTGTTTATTTAATTTCAATTCAAACTCAATTCAGCGCTAGCATTGCTTTCATGAATGCCAAATCCCCCGACAACCACAGCAATACACGTGCCTGTAGAAATGATCCCTAAATTACACTCAGCTAAGACTGGCTGCTCAGACAATAACTCCATGTTACTGTTATGCTACAGCGCAAGGTAAGTCTTAGATGCAATAGATCCCTCGGGGTCGCAAGGACTTTACGATGTCTCGACAGAAACCTTACAGCGGTAAGGTATCCACATGTCTCTTGTTTTATATTTAAGAAATTTTTCATTAAAAAAAAAAAAACAAAGTGCTTTATTTCCTTAAGACCTTACAGGGTTTCTGCTTACTTAAATATCTTTATGGTAAAGCAAAGAAGCGAACAAGAAACCTTTACCTTGTTAGGTTGTTAGTTTTCGAGTTGGAGCAAAACTTGTCCTAAGCTTTTTTATCCTCTAGATAATCTGATATTTTGTAGTAAGCCTTTTACAAAGGAGATGTTTGACAATTTGTTTGAATTTATTTATTGATAATTTTCAACTCATTTGGTATTTTGTTGTAGAAACAACAAAAAACCCATATTGCTCTTTAAAAGATACATTATTCTTGTGTAGCCTAGTTGTGGGCACAGCGAGTTTATTATAGAAATAAGATTCTAGTATTTTTCATTATCTTTGAGCATTGTATTCTAAAGAAAAAACGTTGTTGTCTCGGATTCATCAAATTAAGACATTAATACTGGTAGTATATTATAAAGTACGCGATCATCAATCCGGCCGTTATGCGTGGTGATTTTGGTATAACTACCCTTTGCGCCGCATAGTTTCGGCGGATAATCTTCAAGGGGGAAGACTAGATTTTTTTCGATTCGAGTTTTCCCCCTTAAGAGGATCTTTAAGGGGGGAAATAGTTTTTTACTATTTTCCCCCCTAAGGCGGAAACCCGGAAAAACCCAAAGCGGCATAATGGTGGGACAGGACCTTTTTGGACCCCTGTAACATTATGCTTGATTGTTTCTGTTTTTGTCTTAAAAAAGAAAATAAAATAAAAAACATTTATTTCAGACTGTTGTGGTCCATAAAAAGCACAGTTACAAAATTTTAATACTAAAATTAACAATTTTAATGCATTTTTACTGTAGTTATTAGGTATTTTTATTTAGGTAACTTATTTGGTTATTTTTTGTAATGTATCTACTTATTGTGTTTCTGGGTTCAAATAAATGTATTTTATTTCTTCTTCTTTTCTTCTTCGTCTGGTGCTAATGATGACCATGGAAAAGCTTGTGTATTTCACACAGTTCAATCAAGTGTATTTAGTATTTAGCATTCTATTTAATTATTAACTCACATTTAAGCAGGAAAAAAAAAATATGGAGATACATTTGAAACAAATATTCTGTCAGATAAAGAAAGGTAACACTTTGTGAAAAGGATAGACATAGAACTTTGCGTTAAAAGGAGCAGGACAGAGCATACGTTATCGGAACAGCGAAAGCGCAAAAATCAAGTTTTTGCTTATTTACAAGAAACTACACATTTTAATATGAAGAAACTAGTTCAAGGAACCGAATAATTAGTAATATATAACATTTTCTTTTCATAGACCATCTGGAGTCACTATTTGTAATTAATGTAATTATGTAAATGAAGCTACGTACACTAAAACAGTGATAGGATAACGTAAAATTTGCTTCTAAAAAGTTCAGCGACATCACAACCTAGATAAAAGACCTAGTTTATAAAAGCTAGATAATCCAGACGATTCCAGACTTTGTTAAAATTGATGTGCCGCAAATTTCGCTCGTCCCATCAAATTATCTTCTAATTTTGCGCGAAATTGAAGCTCATCGTGGATTTTAGATTTTAGCTAGGTTAAGCAGGTATTATGGTCAGCTTCCATTAAAAGTCTTGCCAACAAACCAGCACTGCATAGAATTATCCCTTTACTATGTACAGCACTTAAGTATGGAAACCACAGTAGCTGAGGGAAATTATAGGGGTTTGGTAGTCATACTTACTAATATTATAAATGCGAAAGTTCGTGTGCATGTTTGTTACCACGTATCTCCGTAACTACTTAACCTGTTTAGGTGAAATTTGGTGTGTGGATCATCCACTTACCAAATTTTTTTCAAAGTTCTAGTATAACATATAGGATATAGGCTGTCCTAATTTTTTAAAAATAATCTCTGAGGGCGTTAGAAAGGGTGGTAAAGTTTCTATGGAAAATTATTATTCCTTGGTTCGAGTTAGTCAAAACTCAGTATAAATAAACTATAAAGTAAATAATGATACAAGTATTTTTTATTATTACACAACTACCCCTAGGGGCTTTGCAATCAATTTACACGCGGGCGAAGCTGCGGGGCTCGGCTAGTTAGGACTTTATTTCGTAATATTACAAATACAAAAAAAATAAGTTACCTCCTAATACAGGTATTTATACTTAAAAGGAGGTCTCGAACACTGAACTGTACAATGTAACTTAAGAGAATGATTAATAAACATTTTGTATTTTTTTTTGTATTCTGTCTATTAAAATAGTGCCATGAACACTTCTAATGACCCGTACCTACATAAAAATATTTCAGTGGATAACCATGTAATGTTATTCAATAAATTAATCTAAATCTAGGTTTTTAGGGGTAACCTTTTTTACAAGCTATTTATTGCTTGGGGCAAGTAAAATTAAATAAAAAAGAGAATGTGACATTTCATTTATTTGACTAGAAACTCATAATACATTCGTTTTACAATATTTTTGGAAATAATTTTATTACAATTTTATGGTATTATTGTGCTTCAGGGCTTTATTTCGTAATATTAATAGCATACTATATCTCATTATATTCTGTCTATTAAAATAGTGCCAAGAACATTTCTAATGACCCGTACCTACTTATAAAGATTTAAGTGGTTGTCCATGTAATGTTATTAAATAAATTATTCTAAATCCAGGTTATTTTAGGGGTAACCTTTTTAACGAGCTATTGCTTGAGGCAAGTAAAATTAAATAAAAAAGAGAAAATACGACATTCATTTATTGGACCAGAAACTCATAAATCTTTAGTTTTACAATATTTTTGGAAATTATTTTATTTTAAATTTATGGTATTATATTGGTGCTGGGCTTTATTTCGTAATAATAACAGCAAACTATATCTTATTATATTATTTATAAATAGTGCCATAAACATTTCTAATGACCCGCACTTATAAAGATTTCAGTGGTTATCCATGTAAAGTTATTGAATAAATTAATCTAAATCTAGGTTTTTTAAGGGTTACCTTTGTTACGAGCTATTGCTTGGGGCAAGTAAAATTAAATAAAAAAGAGAAAACTGTGACATTTCATTTATTTGACTAGAAACTCATAATACTTTCGTTACAATATTTTTGGAATTTCTTTCACTTACAAGACAAAAATTAGAAAATATTTACAACATCAAATAGAGTATTAATAAAAACTAACATTGCTTTTTGTTTTACAATAGATAAATTTTTAACAACGCACTTTATGACTACTTCTAGAAATTATGTCTTATCTAAAAAAACATGGATTCACATTTCTTGAATACTTACAAGTTACTCCCTAAATACTAAGTTTTAATATATGTAAATTATTTAAATACAATACAATACAATAAATAACATTTAACGTTGATAATGTCTTTAATAAATATTCATAAAATACTGACGTACCTACCCAATAACAAAACAAATAATGAGATAATACAAAAAATATATAAAGAGATACATACTTCATCCTTTTATAACCTTGTCATATTGCTTTTTACGTAATCCAGTACTTATTTGGACCACGAATATAATTATTACAAGTATACATATAACATAACAAGATGAATAAAATAATTATTAACAATAATGATTCTCAATATAATTCTTAGTGCTACAATTTATTTAAAATGACATTTGATATGTGCTACGATATAATGAGTTATAATCTAACATTTTATAGTAATTTATTATGCACACATAATTTTACTTACTATTTATAAATTATCAATAAAATTCAGTAGCGCTTTTCCCCTGTCAAATTAATATATTTGCAATTTATCTTATAACTTTATAATTAGGTAAATTTTCTATTTTATAAATAGGGAAACTATCGAAAAATATTGTACTATTTAGATTAAACAATATTTTAGATTACATATAATTTTGTAATTATTTATTTATTACGTGTAATAAGAAAACTATGTAGGTACTTATTTCAATCTCAATGACTGACTTAGAGTTATATATGAAAAATGGTAGGTATCACAAAGTAGAAATGATTCTAATAAGGAAGTAATTAATAAAAATAACAAATAAATATTTTTATTAAGATAATTCTATTTATATTAGATATTATAAATCTGAATAAGCACTAACCTCTACTAGAATTAATATTTTATACAGTTCACCACTTTATATCAGAAGAGTCGTTTCTCAAACTCAATTTGCTCAACTGAGTTGAGCAACAGGGAACTCGCGAGTTATATTTAATAAAAAACACAATTTAGGTACCTATATATATAATAATATATGAAAGTATTTCTACATATTTCTACTGTAACCAAAATATTTTGACATAGAATACCTACTATGGTTGAACTTGTTATACATATACGTTTTTACTAACAATAATATGTTTTCTACTGGAATGCTAGTTACTTCATACGTTAACAGCTAGTCGGCTACCTAATTCCTGATTTGTCAAGTTTATGTAATCTAACGTGTATCGTATAACTACCTAATTTATAATTTTATTTATGCAATCTGGGCACACTATTTACCGCTGATTTTTATTAAATATAGCTGCATATATAATAAATTATTTATTTTAAATTTAATTTACCTCTACTTCTTTGGAGTCATCTTTGGTACACATACACCCTTACGCAGCGTTATTGCTATCACTTCACTTTTTATGTTCGTCACATCTAGTTCATACAACATCACTTTTATCACTTTCAAGCAGTCCATCATTGCTGCCAACATCTTCTTGTCACATATGATAGTCACGGAGTTGTCTCACGGACTCTGCTGAAGACCTAGGAGTAGGGTCGACTCCAGAAAGACCGAGGGAACCACTGCGTCTGACGACTAAAGTCTTTGTCCCGTAGTCAGTGACGAAGTTCTCGTTTCTGGTGGGGGTGTTGGCGCGAACGCTCTGGTAGCCGCAGCATATGGGGTACCTGGAGGTGAGGATCCGTTTGAAAGCTTCGCGAAACTCAGTGTTGAAGATGGAGTAGATGATAGGGTTGAAGGCGGAATTGGAGTAGCCGAGCCAGGTCAGGATTTTGAAAGCGAGGTCTGAAACAAACGTTGATTTTAAGATATCTAGTTTTAGAACCCTATTCACATCCTGTAGCCTTTACTTTGGGGCTAGATGACGTCGTATGAATTGTTTAGCATTCATTTTATTATTCTATGGAAACAATGAGGGTTTGTATAAAAAAAATGAGAAGTAAATCGATGATTTACTTATAAATCACACTAACTTATTATAAATGTAATAATTTAGATATTTGGATGGATGACAAATGTTTGTTACTTTGTCACGCCAAAAATCGGATCGTTCTGAAATAACACATTGGCTACTTTTTATCCCCCTTATCAGTTGATCAGTTCCCATGCGATAGAATTAATCTTAAAACATTTTCATAGATAAATATTAACATAGGCTACTCCGGAAACAAGTGCGAAGCCGCGGACAGAAACTTGTAAGGTAAGTATAAAATGCAAAGTTGTAAAAGGTTAAAAATTGAACACATATGTTTATATTACAGAAACAACATTCACTTTAATGTTTTACGTGAGTTTACTTGAGATTGACTTTACAAATATTAATGTTAAAGATAATTTCGTTGATGATCGTTGTGGCTGTTGTAGCGTAGATAATGGTAATTCTCATTGTTTTCAGTTTTTTTTTATGACAATGTTAATGTAGCAGTTCATTTGATTATGAAACTTCGAGTTCACTGTTTTACTATCCGAGAGAAGACGGTTATCATAAACTTTAATTCGATCTCATAGAATGGGATAAGAATGGTTGTATGCTCACTTGTGTTCTTTCAAGTAATTTGCATTATTGTTGTAAAAAATTTACTTACGCATAGTGTACTAACAATATTTTGAATAAATAAATAAATAAATAAAATCATCACCGTTATAATTGTATATTGGTTCGTTTTCCTTTGTTTGTTATTATAGAGGTAAATTTATTGTGATTATTTATAGAAATGTACTGTATTGTTGTTTTAGTCGTTGGTAAAATTAACGAAGTCACAGTCATAACTATTAATTTTAGATATCACTTTATAAAAGAAGAATGGAAAGGTTAATCTCACCTGGTATACAAGTCTTGCAAAACGCAGCGACGATGTTGACACAGAAGAACGGGACCCAGCACAGAAGGAACACTCCCATGATGATGCCAACAGTAATAGCAGCCTTATGGTCCGACACGTGGTACGGACTCGAGTGGACGTGCGTGTGGACCCGAGTCCGGACGGACTTGGTCCGGTTGTCGGGCAGCTGGACTGTCCGGGTGACCGCCCGGATGGACTTCACGTGCTTTTGGGCGTAGCAGTACAATCTGTGGACAAAGAAGGTGTGAGAAAGCAAGCCTTGTTTTGGCTATAGGGTGGCTAATGTGATGTGATGATAGATCTAATTTGAATTTAATTTTGTGACGTGTCCAAGAGTCCTGTAAGGTCTATAGGAAATAAAGCACTTTGATATTTGACATATGGCCTAAACGTGAGCCACAACGTCTTTAATATAATAACATGCTATCTCCACACCTACTTTGCCAGTTTCACATGTACTCTGACTCTGATCTTCAGTTATATAATTCCGCTTCCTTCAATGATTTAAATATCGCTATCCAAGCTAATAATGATGATCTTTCTCGCTTACAGTCCTGGTCCAACCTGTATGGGCTTAAATTATAGCACGCCTTTTTGTTTTATTTCTACCATGTGTGGTTGTCAGGTAGAAAATGCCATTGGCATTAGCCCACCTTTTGTATACTTTTGTTAAATGTGTGCAATAAAGTATTTAAATAAATAAAATTGATAAAGTACCTATCAATTCAACCCTGTACCATCTTATCGGGAAACACGGGGAGAAAATCTTGCGAGTAATCTTCTACAAAAATATAATCAACATCAGACTCGTTCTGAATAATGTATGCGGGATTATATTTGGTATCGGAAAGTAAATAAAATAGCTACTTATTCACTGAAAATAATTATTCAGAGCGGCTTCTCGGCAGAATTTAATATCGAAGAGATTCTCGTCGTGAATTTCGTGCTATCTGAATGTGCGGTATTTTTTCATCGACTTAGTGACGTTGATTTTATTGAGTCCCTACTCAATAGGTCACAAGCAAAACAAATAGCTTCAATCCTACATGGGTATCTACAGAGCCTAAAATACAAAGAACGCTCATTTATTTGCGCATTATACGACTGTTACTGGATCGGAATCGGAGCGTACGTGGCGTCGGTATTTACAATATGTCGATAGGGTGTGTCTTCTGTCTTCGGATTTTGCATCGGTAATAGGTATAGGTATTTTCAAAGCGCTCTACACTCGTGAGCAACTGAATCGACTCAGCGCTACAAAAAGTACAGTGTAACTTTTTTCGAAAATGACTTGAGTAATAGTATTTATTTTTTATTTTTTTTATAGCTTGATCTTAAGGCTTTTTAATAACACCAATTATTTAAATTTCTACAGTTATTTTATTAAAAATATCGTTATATTCATGAATGCATCAAAAATGCGCTCGGTAATGCGCGGTGCTGCGCGGGCGCGTTGCAACCTTCTTTAAAACACCCTGCAAGCAGTGCATGCTATTTAGTCGCTTATCAAACGTGAACCTAAACACACTTACGCAAGTTACGATCACTGATTTACAATCACTATGGATACAACATCAGAAGAAGCCGCTCAAATTGTTGAAATTGAAAGAGACTGATTCTTACTCTAGAAGGCCAGATACCAGTCGGCGCCGGCTTACTTCTGAGAGAGACGACCGTTTTATCGTTTCGACAAGTCTCAGAAATCGTCATCTCCGGTGTTTCTGTCCAGCAGCAGCTGAGAGAGGTTTGAGGAGTCTCTGTCAGTCAATGGATGGTCAGAAGACGATTGAGAGAAGCGAACCTCTTTCCAAGAGGGCCTGCCAGAGGCCCAAAATTGACCACAGCTCACCGCCAAGCGCGCCTTGGATTTGCTCTCGAACACATTGATTTGAGTGCTGAGCAATGGCGGTCTGTCCTGTTCACTGACGAGTGCAGAGTGTGTCTACATGGTGTGACAGGAGAGCTCGGGACTACAGGCGTCCAGGCGAGTGGTTTGCACAGTGCTGTTTTGCCGAAACAGCACTGCACACATGTGGGCGGGCATTTCGCTGGAAGGAAAAACGGAGCTCGTTTTCGTTCATGTTGAAGGCCGAGGAGGCGGTCTGACTGCTGCGCGATACGTGGAAGATATTTTTCTGGACCATGTCTTTCCTTATGAAGATCGAGGACGGCTTCCTGTTAATGCATGACAATGCCCGGTATCATACAGCACGAATCACTCGTCAGTTCTTGGATAAAGTTGTTATATGGACCATGGACTGGGCCAGCATTAAGTCCTGACCTCAATTCCATAAAGCATCTATGTGACGAGCTCAAACGAAGGGTACGAGCCTGAAATCAGGTGCCTACAAGCATCGAAGAGTTGAAGATGGAAGAGGAGTGGGTAAGGCTTCCTCAAGAACTGATCAAGAAACTTATCAGTTCGATGAGAAGCCGCTTTCGAGCTGTTATCAAAGCTAGGGGAGGAAACACCAAGTATGGAGATAATAAATGTTGAATATTAAACATACATTTTCCTTTTTATTTTAATTTTGATCAACCCTATATTTACTCTAATTAACTTCACTTTAATTGCGTTTCCATTCAAAACTGATTAATTTAAAAAGTAGTGGGTAGATTTTTACAATAATGGTATCATTTTGAAGCATAAAGATTAAACTTTTTAAAATAATATATTTTATGCACATTAATCAAGCCATTTATGAAAAAAAAAACACTTTGTACATTTGAGAAGGGTTGAGTCGATTCAGCTGCTCGCGATTGTAGTTTCCTTTGACGTCATCCGCATTCTTGTCATAGGATATTTTTGCGGATGACGTCATCGGCAGAAATACCAGTCTCTGGCATCGGTATCAAAAGCAATAAATCCTTAAGATCCGTACGCTCCGATAGCGATCCAGTTGACGCGAAACTTTATACCTACGGGGCTCATGTCATTTTCTTGTCATCATTTTATATACCTAGTCGAATCTTTACTAGGTCTACTTCATATATAAAAGAAGATAAGGCTAAACGTTTCTGGGTAGTCTACTAGCAAGCAATTTATATTTGAGCTCTATCAGTTAAGTAGTTTCAGCGTAGTGTTGTAAGGTGTAACAAACATACAAATCTCTAACCCACTAATAATAAAAATGCGTAAGTTTGGGTGTTTAGATGGATGGATATTTGAAGGTCTAAGCTTGAAATAAATCATAGGCATTTTATCCCGTTAATCATTTCCCATGGGATAGAAATAGCTTACGTTCCCGTAGAAACAACGCGTGCGAAGACGCGGGCAGAAATTAGTTTTAAATAAAACCTAATTCGTTATTTCTACTAATAATAAATAATTTATTGTGCAATGCACAAATGATTTTTGAATAAGAGTAAAAACATTAGAATTCATAGCTTTTATTCAAGCCAATTAAACTTACGAAACCCAAATCAAGTCTGAGTAACTAAACTAAAATGCTATTCAACCATCCTTTAGATTATAATATCAGTCTAAAACAAGATTCAATTTTGAACGGGCTGAGCCGTTCATTAAATTTAAAGCCTAATTCAATTTACTGGAAAAACTGATTATTTGAAAGCTGAGATTAGTTACAATATATTCTCTTGATTCTCAGACAGGTGCCTGAGAATCAAGAGAATATAGAACAAAGAAACTAAATGATGCCCCAACTTTTCAGTTAAAACTTAGAAGTTAAACTAAAAGTACAATTAAATGCTTAAATTACCTACCTACCCACTTTATATTAAAATTTTGTTTAAACAAGCAAAACTTTTAGAAGTTTTGGTGTTATCATCTAGATGTCACCCAGGCCTTTCCAGGTAATTGTCTACGATACCGTAGAGCGATTCTATGAAACCAGTACCCAAAGCACCGTCGACAACCATTCAATGGAATAAATAAATATATCATTCAAATATTGAATATTGTTCTCCATTGTATAGTTTAACACTGATGCTGATATGTTTGTCATAGAATCACGATTCTATGATTATTCTATGTCTCCCAATGCATAGTGCCAAGTAGTCGATGCAAATATTGCAGTCAATTCAGATGTCGCCAAAACTAAACTAAAATAATTTGACAAGACTAAAAGTGTTACTGTTCCTTTCATAACGATCGAAATAAAATGAATTGCATCATTTTTAGGACTGTCAAATAAAGGATGACTCACGCTTGACCGTGTCGGATCCGAGCTCAGTGTCGGCCGTAGCACGGCCGGTCCCGTGCCAACTCACGCTAGACCGTGTGGGGTCCGAGCCGAGTGTCGGCCATAGCACGGTCACCAAGCCGGTCTCGTGCCTGTAATTACAAAGACGGGCCTCGACCTCCCTACACAAACAACGACTGCTCTGGTGCAGTTCGGGCGCAGCTCGGCGGCACTGTATTCATGCAACACGGGACGATAGCCGAGGCGAGCCGAGACCGATTTGTTTCCGACCGTTGTCCGTTGCTCGGCCGTCACTCGGTTGCCGCTCGGTATAGCGTGAGTGTGTCCATACAAAACATAATGTAATATTAGTTGACCGTGCTACGGCCGAGACTCGGCTCGGACCCGACACGGTCTAGCGTGAGTCATCCTTTAGTTAATTTACTTTTGGCGACATCTGAATTGACACTATTTTCTCCATCGTATAATTTTGCTCCTTTGTTTGACGATAGTTTTCCACATCTAACGCGCTCTGTACCATTTTTACTTGCGAAGCGGTTTTATTCTGAGCCTAGCACAAATTTCTTAACACAATTTTTTTTAGTAACATATTTACTTTGCCATTACAGTGCAGCACTAAAGCGACAAATAAATATAAAAAGAAATAAAGATACATTTACTAAACATTAATTAAATTACACCATCTCCACCGCTGGACCCAGGCCTCCCCCTGATAAGCGCCTTGTTGGCTTTTATCTCAAAAATAAATAAAAAATAGATAAATTACACTAACAAGCTACTAACTATAACTAATAATATAGCTCAAAATAAAGAACTCTACATATTCCTATGCGTCGTCGTATTCAAAAAAATTTAAAACCGCATCTCTGAATTTTGGCAAGGACATTTATGTTAAACAACATCTTCATCTGCACATACACTTTTAATAGCGCAAAGGGCCCGTGTGAACGGGGACTTGCTGAGGTCAATATATTGTTGCCGTGCAATATAAACTTGAATTACAAAGATTTGAAAACATTAATGTCAGTAACACAAAGTGAGCGATTATATGTATATACACAACTTAAGGTCGAGCGGGTCCGTAGAGAATAAGCAGACGTTGATAAATGAGGTTTAGATAATTTTGTTAGAAATAATTTACAGATTACGAAAATCACCGGAGATTAAGCTATTAGTATTTTACTTTGTATTTTGGAATTTGTATGCAAAAATAAATGGCTTAATTTTAGAGATGTATCAGTCTCGATAATGTAACTATCTAATTTGTCTGAATGTTGGTCTCGTTTGTGTGTCTTTTTCTTAGCCAAACGGCTCAACGGATTTTAGTGAAGCTTTGCAAGGATAATACATTCTGGGAAAGGCAGCTTTTAATTCAGGACAAGCTGCAGGTAGCCAGTGACTTTACATTACAAGTCTAAAACTTAAAAAAAGAGCGAGCATTTCAAACTAATATACTAACTGGTGAACTAGGTCTAAAAGCACTTCCCTGTAGAATTTGTATTTTAAAACCTTCACAAAGTAAACGTTACGTAACGTTTTATAAGTAAATGTAAATTACTTACGAGTATATACTTATAACTATATATGTAAATTTTTTGTCAAATAATAATTTGGTTTTTTATATAGTGTTGTTAATACAATAGAGTTATTAATTTATTTGTCAACAATGTAAACTATTTTGACCAACACTAGTTTTCTCTCTATGACCTCTATATGCCTAATGCTAATCTAGGTTTACTTAAAACACTGCTGGACAATTCACACAGCATCATCTAGCCCCAAACTAAGCAGAGCTTGTGTTATGGATACTAGATAACTGATATATTTAGATACTTAATACATTACATAGACAGCAATTTTTCCCAAAACATCTGGAACAAATATTTACAGATCGTACAACTTTAGGTTACATTCCTGTTAACCTTTTAGACCCTAGTTCACGTTAATCTTCAACAACAAATACCATCACTCTAATTAGGGCAGTGAATGGCAATTCATCATGAATGGCCGGACAGGTACGGAAATCGGTTGAATGGAGTCCATTATACATTGCTAACATTGCTTGTGTATGCAGTCGACTAATGGAATGATTGCTCTGGCAGGGTTAGGTAAATCTTGTGAGAGGGCTTTTCGTGTCGACAGACGACCTCTGTGGCGCAGCAAAATTAATTAATTAACACATGCTCTGGTTACTTTCGGCACATTCCGGACACTCGGCCATTTCTTCATACAAAAGTCTCGTCTCGGCAAGTACATGCGCAACTGTGTTGCGCTACACGTACAACTGTGGGTGTGTGACGTCTAGAGTCATTTCATGAATATATTGTGCGAGTGAGACAGTTGCAAAATAACTCAAAGATAATTTAATTTTTTATTTTCCTGTAAACAAAAGAAAGTAGTATGTCCTTAATTAAACAAACAATTAATTTGAGATTTGGTTGAGGATCTCAAGAGACGCAAATATGCAGGTATCGACAGAGCCTAAACATTTGCTCCCTTTGGGGTCAAGACCCTAGGTCCGTGGAGTACCGAGGCTCTCCGGGTTTTTAAAAAGTTATCTGAGCGTCTTGTCGACGCGACGCGTGACCCGAGAGCTGGTGGGTATCTGGCGCAGCGCATCAGCATTGCCATGCAGCGAGGCAAGGCAGGCAGGACTAGGGGCCGACGGGGTGAGGAAGCTCGGTCAGGTGGGGGGCGAAGAGTGTCCATTATATACGTTAGTATTATTATATATTCTCTGCTTTGGGGCTAGATGATTAATTCTTTAATTTTAATTTAGTAAGTAATTCAACAGCAGTACATTTTACATAAGTATAAAAAACTACGTATGCTAAAATAAGGCCAAATAAAGAATTACATAGAGAAATTTAAAATACAAAAAGCTGAGTGATGGTAAAGAAAAAGAAAAAATTAATATGGGAACAAATAGGTAGTACAAAATAGTGTGACAAATCAAAGCATGTCATGTTGAGGTGATTCTTAAGCTAAACGCACATATAGCTGAATCGCAAGTACCGAGAAGGCAGAAAGTGTTTCAAAAAATTAAACTGATAGCAGGATTATTACGAGAAATATAAAAAAGAACAATCAGATGATCCCATACAGACTCTTAACAGGAGGTAAGCTGAGAAGGTGGCCAGCAGAGGAATAAATGACACGAATTCCTCAATGCACAGCTGTGATTATGATCAAATAAATTTTACTCACCTTTGGTCATCTAATCCCCCTTACAAAGGTAGTCCTTCTCAACTTTCCTCTCTCTAATAAAGCAATAGCTAAGAGTCGGTTGTTTTCTTCTGTTAACTTTATAATTCAGTAGGTAAGTAATAACTATAAATCGACTTCAAATCCCGGTAAATAGGATTCATCTATGTTCACGTGCAAAAAATTTGTTTTACACTTTGATAGCGCCTTCTAATTTCCCTAGTGACGACATCTAGTTAAAATTCAAATTCGAATTTAGATTGATGACAGATGGACTGAATGGAACTGTTGATGCCCGTTGCCATGGAAACCATTAGGTGATAGTGAAATTATCATGTGATAATGTTTTACAAACCTACGTTTTACGGCGCACAACGCAATCCCTTGAGAATCAAACATATAGGGGACCAACTTAATAAATTTTTATACAACAACGAAAAAATTATCAATATCTAATTACAATTGGCGCAGATATCACCAAAATAGTTGTAGCTAGACGTGGTTCTTCAAAAATATTTTTTTTTTTAGTTTTACGGGATAAATGCTAATCAATCAAGACAACTTTTTGGGGGTCCAGTTCGGGATCATTCTTTATACAATAGTGAAAAAATCAGCTAAAACGGTTAACCATTGGCGGAGATATCATGTAACATACAAACCTACATTTAAAAACCATACAGACGAATTGAGAACCTCCTTCTCTTTGAAGTCGGTTAAAAAATAACAATGCTTGGGCATTGGATTGGACAGAGTTTATAAGTAAGAGTGAAATTGACACTCATAAAGAGGTAAGGAAATGCTAAGCAGTGTAAGTAAATTGTAAGAACACGTATCAAATATAAAATGACATTTCCCAAGAGCGTGGATCAGTTCCAACTCGTGTAATTGTGTCCTTAATGTTAAATACGTGCTCCAACTTTGTTCCAAACTCCAAACTTTGGGACACGAGTTCTGAGTTCCTACGTACTACGTCTTGTAACTTTGTTTCTTTTCTGTCTATTTTTTTTGTATATTTGGTCTACCAGTAGGTGTTACAACCATGCATCTCATGAAAATACACACTTATTGAGATAGCTAATCACAACTAGTGGACACTGCATGCTAAACAATAGGTTATCAGTGGAACAACGAGCTAAAGGTAAAAGCTAAAGGTAAAGGCTAAAGGTTTCTTCGTCGCTCCTTTACTTTAGTCTACATACCGAAGCGACTGAAATGAAAAAAATCACTTTATTTCCGTGTCAATAATTATTAAGAATTTTACCGTTTCTAAGTGTACATTTATTGTATTTATGGAAATAAAGAGTTTTTGACTTTTGACTTTGACTTTGGCAACTGAGGCAACAATAAATGTTAACGACGCAGCAATTTCACCAACCCCAAGTAGTTAATGTCAATAGCAAAAAAATTCTGAATGTTATGTAGTTTATTTTACTGTACCTATGTTTTTTACTATAAAATCGTTATTATCTTGATTGATAAACTTGTCATGAAACCATTTCGTATGTAACTATACCTAGTTACACAGTGGGTGCCTAAGGACGGAGACATCAAGGCCTAGGAGATCCTAGGAGATAGATGATCTGACTGGACAGTTTTTTGTTAATTGTTGGAAATTTGCACGCGAGCGTGATTAATGGAAAAGTATGGAGACCTTTGAGCAGCACTGGGACAATTTTTATACTTTATAGGTTTATTGGTGTGGAAGTTTTCTTACCTGCAATAAATACTGATCATCACAATACACGGCAGATAGAAGGATATACAGCTGGAGACCACAGCGTACGTCGGAGTCAGCACCAGTGCACAAGTCGGGTATCTTGGAGGCTTCTGCGTGGCAAGGGCCTCCTCATCGGGCCTGTGGAGGCCTAGCGATATGGGCAGGAAGCTGATGAGGCCAGCTAGCAGCCAGATTAGAGCGATGGTGACGATGGCCACCCGCCGGGTCACCCAGCGGCCGTACCTGGAAGGAGAGGAGGGTTAATGATCTGATTGGGTCGAAGAAAGAAATAATTCATCTACACACTTACGCCCACAGCTGAACATGCCTCCCCAAACGAAAGCTGGCTTGGCAAGCGGATTGTCATTTAGTTATTCTGACGCCGAATTAATAACCCAAAATAACACCGAAATAATAATACTATGTATCTAATTTCACTGACTCAGCATATTTACGCACGTAACAGCTAGTGCGAAACTGACCGCGACGCGAGGGTATCGTTTACTTTGTAGGTACGTACATGTAACTATTTTAATAAACTTTTGAAAGACCAAAGTGATCAGTGATTTTAATTTAGCACTCAATAACTTACTTAACTTTAATGCGAATGTACAATACGTCCGTACTATAAGGCTGCGTTTCCAAAATACCTCAAAGCCTTCAAGATATGTGAATAGCTTATTCATGTTCTGGCTGACATGAAACCGACTTCGGAGAAGTATTTTCATAACAAAGTTATGAAGCCTATAAAGGTGGATGTAGGTAGTTGGTACCAGGCACTTACGTTCTCGAATTCAGTAGCAATCGGGTTTGAAATGGGATTCCAGAACTTCATGGTTGCAAAAAGTGTCCCAACTAAGTACTCTGAAGGTAACTTCAGATTCAGATGAGAATGTGATCTTTATAATTATAATATATCTATTATATATAGATACCTGTAGATTGTTCGCAACAACCTGCAGTTAGCTTAATTGTTTCAATTGTAAATACTAGTTCTAATTTGTTATTATGCATATAATCCGCGAGCGATCATATTGGAATGACATAACTGTCGCTGCCGGATCGTAGAATAAGCCCGTTTGTTGAATAACTAGGTGGATTGCAAAACGGCACATTACAGATAAATGCCTGCAAATTTTTGCCCTATTCCACTCTGATCCCCTTTGCAGATCCACTAATGGATCAGTTTCAACTTTTTTGTCCACTCTGATTTATTTTATTTTATTGTTCTACAAAATCAACAGCCCTTATGTCTAAACAGTTCTAACCTTAATAATCTAACTTACGGCCAATGAGAGATTTACATTTTATAAAAGACATATAAAATACTCACAGACTAACATAATCAAAATCAAACAAACAAAATACAACTTCCAGAAATGATTAAAGGTACCAGATGATCTACCGCTGGATTTTTGAACGATCAACGTTCAACAATATAGCTAAACGTCACTTAGCCTTCTCATCGAATGAAATGAAAAAGGTTTTCCCAACAAATCAGCGTTAGTTCTGTAATCCGCCTACCCATTGTATAAACGGGCTGATTCAAGTACGATCCGGCAACATAACCTTATAGAACAAAATAGTTCGGACTTTTACATGGCCAAGGATACTCCTGTTTTGACAACGCGCGGATTGAACCAGAAATGTGACTCACAATTTACTTTGACTAGGTTCTATCTGTCGGACTGCACCTAAACCATTACTGAGATGAAAATGTGATCAAATAACCAAATCTCGGGTTCTACCAACGCAAAGTCATCAAAAATGTTATGGCATATAAAATCAGTCTGTGTAAGTCGCTAATGTCAAAAGAAATGGCGACCAGAATCCCATAATGCTACTGTTAATAAAATCTGACCTATAAAACTACTATTAATGTAGGTACCTACCAATTAACTATATAAAATGTGGTTACGTATGTGTTTATCACTTTCACTCAAGCCGAAAACCAAAATAATATAACTAATTACGATGGTCCTTTCCGTTCCAGTCCAGTCGACGACTGGCGATCTCTGGTGTCTGAGGCTAAGAAAGATCCACTTCGGATCACTGCGGTACGAGTAAGTATTATTATGTAACGACCATGGTACATTATTATTCGAGATAAAATTTCCAACGTCTGCGTCATTGAGAGAAAAGGTTGGGGCCTTTTTTAACCAACTTCAAAAAAGGAAGAGGTTCAATGTTATTATTTATTAATTTATTTATTTATGTTCCACAAAACTTAAAAAACTGTGTAGGAATTTTAGTTTTTTCAAAAAAATCACATTACAAGTGTTTTTTGTACGATCTGCAAACATTTGTTCCGTGTGTTTCGAGTTTTTTCTATGTAAGTTCAATTAAAAAAAAAATATATCTATGTTAAATACTCTGTTAATATTTATATCAGTCATCTTCTACCCATAACACAGTCAAGCTCTGCTTAGCTTGGGGCTAGATGATGCATAGACGTGTGGATTGTCCAACAGTAAAAAAAAATATGGATGAATGAACACTTTATTGTACATACAAAATAAATAAAATATCTTATATCTAAATTAATAAAGTTCATTATTTAAGTTTCATTATTTATTTAAAAAGTAATTTTGATCTAGCTACACAACATTTTGGGATTTTAATCCCCCTTGTTAAGTTTGAAGTCAGTTCCTATTATTTCAGTAACACTAGGATAACCGCATACCCACCTGGATTTCGCTACCGCGCTGGGTAGCAAATACCCCGTAGGTCTGAACTGGCTTTAAAATTTAACCTATAGGTACGACCTTGTTAAGAAACAAGAAATTACTTGTTCTTCAAACAAACAAATTCATTGAATCATCATTGTTTGATCTAACGGAGATCATAGAACATTACCGCTGGGGTCTGACGCCGAACCTGCCACAGGTTTTCTCGCTCGTTGTGTGCTGTGGTGAAAGGTGACAAATATAATAAAATCTGAATAAATAATATTATATCTAGGCTCACCCAATTTTCCTTGCACTGCTCCTCAGTAAATCCTGCACAGATTACTTAAATTTTCATGGATTTTGAATTACATTGGAAAACCACAATGCCACTGGGTTGCCGTAATTTTTAGGTACGTCTCTTCAATCTGGTAAATTCTATCGGCTTCCATGACAGTTCTTGTTGATGGCAACAATGCAACATGTTGTACTTGGACGAACGAAATCCCCTTACCCATTTTGATAGAAGAGGGCACAATACAAGCTAAATATACACATACATACATATGTACCTACCAGTGATTATGAGTGTGACGTATGTGTGTGTCGCGCGAACCTTAACTAAAACTAGTCATAAATACTGAACAATAATTCTAATAGTAAGTTTTTGATACCGTTTTTATTAACAACCACTAACAATAAAGTCACTTGGTACTAAGGAACGGTAATATAATTTTATTTATCACACATCTCCCCTATATGTTTCTCCTGTGATAAATCCGTTTGTAACTACATACTTATACAGGGTGTTTCACTCTCAGAGGACTCAGTCAGTTCTTAAATGTTCTCAACTGCACCGAAAGTAGGTATGGCAATCCGTTATAAAATAAATGAACTGAACTGAACCACGGGGGTATAATGTTCTATGTAAAGCTTTTTCGGTTATGAAGTACCTAAGAGCTAATTTTGTTCATGGCTTTTCACCATTTTTAAAGGAAACGTACACAGAAACCAATTTTGTTTGGAATCCACTCAAGGCCGGGAATCCTATTGATGCAGACTGGCACCCTCGAACACCCTATTTCGTTGGACCTCTACAACTGAAACACCCTGTCTACATTAACTGACCTCCTCCGGACTGCCGCCGCCGTTAGGTGCTCTAGATGCCATTATATAGAAGCAATAAAATAGTTCTAGATTAAAGACAAGGTCTGTGAAATTAAGTCACCTACCAACCACTGACACTTCACATACTCGAGAGCTATATCTTCGTGACTAGAGCAGTCACGAATAAACTATAGGAAGTTAATAAATAATGATAAATAAATAATGCTGGACATCTGGACAATCCACACAGCATCATCTAGCCCCAAGCTAAGCAGAGTTTGTGTTATAGGTACTAGATGACTGATATACTTAATACAATACATTACATCCATATTAATATTATAAATTCGAAATTATGTAACTCAGTCTGTCTGTCTGTCCAACGTCACACCTTGTCACGCCTAAATGGCTGAACGGATCGTAACTAAATTTGACATGGAAATAGATGGTATCCCGGGGACCGACATAGTCTACTTTCTATCTCGGAAAAGAGCGTTTGAAGCCGCGGGCAGCAGCTAGTAGATATATATACCCAAAACACCTGGAACAAATATTTGCAGATCGTAAAAACATTTGTCCCAAAGGCGGGAATCGAACCCGCAACCTCCTGCGTCGCAGGCGGACCTTCGCCCACCGCGCCACATCAGTCGTCAAATCGCTCAATTTTGTTCTTTAGTTGTAGTTTGTTAACGGAAGAGGGCGCTGACTCTGCTACACAGTTTTTAACTTTTGCGGTAGTCAGCCCTCTTGTACCTTAAGCCTATGTTTTGTACCCAATAAAGATTTTTGTATTTTAAACAGGGTGCCACTTAACATGTGTACTAAGCCGAAAAGGGGTATTCTGGACCCCGACGGGATCAACTTGTATCAAATATTATTTTTATTTTTTGTATAATTATTTATATCTTTTTAGCTATAGTATGTTTATTTTTCTTCCTATTCGTATTCTTTTGCACGCACTCTTGTATTATTTAACATTATAGTATATTTCACAAATGTTACTAGCTTGTTTTTTCAGCAAAACTAATGTTTTGTCATGAAATTATTACAAAAAAATTATGTAAATCCTTTGATATTACAAAACAATAATAATATTGTAAGATATGTATATAAGAAGCAGGAGGTTGCGGGTTCGATTCCCGCCTTGGGACAAATGTTTGTACGATCTGTAAATATTTGTTCCGGGTGTTCTATGTATTTTCTATATATAATAAAAAATATCTATTTAATATATATTTAATTTATTAAATCCTAGAGCAAAAGTAAATCCCCTCGGGGTCCAGAATCACCCCCTCTCAGTTTAGTACACATGTTTCGTGGCACCCTATATAATGTCGCACCAACCCGCCCCGCCGCTGGGCTCTGTTGGCGGGTTCGGTGTGTAGTTTTTCATTTTACACTGCGAGGATCAGCGTCTCTTGATATGGGATTCGCGCAATAACACAAGTGAGATTACTTACACTCGATCTCGTGATTTCAGATAGAGCGGCTTCGCACAGCTTCCGATCCGAATCCGTGAGTAAAAATACGATTTAAATTCTTTATGGTCGTTTACGAACTACATTCGATTTCTCTCCATCTTCCGTACGTCTCCAATTCACAGAATATTGACGGACCGATGTAGCCGTAGTAGATAATATTTGTATGATATTAAATAATATGTACGTAACGCTTGCGTACCTACTGTGTCTAGTTCAAATCCGAGTTATTCTCGAGCAGCGTAGAAATGGCGATGATGAAGCCCTGAGTTGCTTGTATTTAGATCATAGGTTAGATTAGTGCGTAAGCAATATCCAATTTCGATCCAAGTTATTTTTTACCCTATGTTCACGAATTCGGATCGGAAGCAGCGCGTAACTGCTCATAGAGGCTCTAACGTAAAACTCACCTCAAAGGGTCTTTGATGTGTATATATCTGTCCAAAGATATCGCACACAGGTTGAGAATAGAGGCCGTTGAGCACATGACGTCACACGCCACCCATGTGTCACAAAACTGCTCGCCGAACACCCAGTATCTAAGAAACAGAATCACATTGAATAAACAAGATAATTTTACACAAATTCAAAATTCTCGACGACTTTTCTTAACCATCATAATTATCCCAGAGAAAGCCTACGTGAAAAATTCAAGGAAATAAACATAATGAGAGTACCATGTTAATATATTTATGAAAACCTATTGTACACTCATAGAAATATCAATCGCTTCCCTAAAAATAGCGATGTACATAATTTCAATACAAGAAAAAACCATAAACTCGCTGTGCCCACAACTAGACTACACAAAATCAATGTATCTTTTAAAGGGCAATGTAGGTATACGCTTCTACAACAAAACTCGTAGTGAGTTGCAAAAATTATCAGTAAATCAATTCTAACAAATTGTCAAAACCTTCTTGTGTAAAAAGGCCTACTATAAAATATCAGATTACCTAGAGGATAAAAAAGCTTGGGAAGGGATTTGCTCCAACTCGAAAAATAACAACTAACAGGCTAAAGGTTTCTTCGTCGCTTCTTTACTTTAGTCTACATACCGAAGCGACTGAAATCAAAAATATCACTTTATTTCCGTGTCAGTGTTTAATTATTAAGAATTTGACCTTTTCTAAGTGTACATTTATTGTATTTATGGAAATAAAGAGTTTTTGACTTTGACTTTGACTTTATCATTACATGCACTGACTTTTTACCAAAATAAGATATTTTGTACACTTTTGATGAAGGCACCTTTCTAACAAAAAAAAATCATACAGGTACAGGCGTGAACCGCACTCACCCTGCTGAAGTTCCTCGTTAAGGGATGAAACGTTGGTGTTCTTCCAACACAAATAAGGTTCGTAGTTAACCCGCTTACATCCGTATTGAAAAAAAAAGCCTTTGGTGCCGTATAAAGCACGTATAGAAAATGCGAAGCGGAGTGTGGGAAGATGGATCGACGTCATTGTAGCGGTTGCGGGGAGTCAATCGATGGTGTCGGTTCAGGATCGCTATTTGTGACGTCGATTCCTTAGGGGGGCTCCGCGTGAAATTGCTCAATTATGTTGTCACCCTTTTAAAGATTTCTCTAAAACCAATTTTAATTTTGTGTTTAATTTTAATTTTATTATTTAACTCGAATATGGACACTTTAATTTATTTTTCTATTATAATTTATTGGTGGTCTGAAATAAACGCATTGAATTGAATCTAACTTATGTAATGAAACTAATCAAAAAATATGACAAATATCTAATCTACACGATAAAATATTTTATTTTACAATATATTGTGTAGTTTTATAACATATCACTGTAGAAAATACAAAAAATGAGCGCGGGGTGACCCTCACAGGAAACAGAAAAGACCAAATTTATAAAAAAACATAAAAAAAACAACATCAATATCATATTTTTCCTTTCGAGTCTCGTAATTATTATTAGATTCAATACAATAGGTAATAATAAAACCCCCAAAAACATTTTTGTAAAGCTACTTGCTCAATACCTCACAATGGCTACGCTTGGGTTAGGTTATTAAGATAATTTATAGGACAGTAATTATTGTCAAATGTAGTCAAATTATGTTCTCTTACCCTAACAGGTCATTGACGCCTGCAAACGTCATGACAGCAGCAGCCACCAGCATGTCAGCGATGGCTAGGGATGCCAGAAACAGGTTCCCGATCCGCCGCAGTCCTCGGTCTGTGTAGATTGCGATGCAGACCAGAATGTTGCCAGCTACGCTCAGGAAGATGAGGAGAGAGAGGAATATACCTGGTGGAGAGAATTATAAATTATTATTTCACAACTATTTCATGTTTTTTTTTTTGCGTATTAATTCAAAAAAGCTTAGTCTAAAACCGACAGTTTTTGCCATTGTACGTATATTGGATCTGAATCAACGTAATATTGGAACGGCTGCACCGATTTACAAAGAATATTCTATGAAGGCACCTAAACAAAATTATGTTTGTCCGTTTGGGAGCACCGATGAATAACACACAACAGACAAACTGTTGACCAGATTCTCATGAAGTTTGACAAGGTGAGAGATGGTATCCCCGGAAAGTACACTTTTATTCCAAAAATTCTGCGGTTGCAGAAGCTGTAAAAAATTATTTTCACTTCTCTTGCTCAAAATGCTATAGCGTAGCTTAGCAAGAGTAAAATTGATTTATTCTTCTTAATTTTCGTCTGAAATCATCAGCCAGTACAAGACATTCGTCTAATTACATAAAGACTCGACTTTTTGGTGTTCCATCAACAGAGAACATACATTATATTTGAACATATTTTAAAAATGGAACTGAAAGTGCCTTTTTGTTAATAGTTGGACGTTTATTTCAGACAAGAAGTTGAAGTTGAAGAAGGGTGATTCTTTCTTTCATGGTAGAATGCGTACTTTGTGCGTGTGCGTAACAAAGATATTAAAAAAGTTTTAGGTGAATTGAAATCGTTTTGATTGTTTTATTTTCTCGCAATCGAAGTAAAAAGTAGAGTGTTTAACTCGAGCCAAAACCATCAACCTTTCTTATAACCTCCATAATGGGATATTTAATAAGGTGGTTTAGTCCTAAAACAATCAACTTTTATAAACTCGTAAAATTTTATCATCGTCGACATGTATGTATATCGAAGACGCTAACATTATTACAGCCAGTCCCAAAGTATCTACAGGTATTTAATTGAATGTTCCAAGTCAAACAAGTCAAAGGACAACTAAAAACTTACTCCAAAGTAAAATAAAGTAGGTGAGCAAAGTCAAACGTAATTTGATCGCGCGCTATCAATCGCTCATCTTTTCAAAAGTTCTTGACAAATGCATTTTTCAGTTTTATCTTGATAAATTGAACTTTTCTTGGCCCAGATTGAAGCAATTCGATCTATAATCTAAAGAAAATCGTGAGTTAAGCTGAGATCAATCGTCTAGAAATAACAATTTAAATCTCCAGCTTTCGAGCAAAAAAAAGTATGGTAATCTTTGTATGATCGCGACAGTCGTTAGGAAATTGTAAACTCCGAAAACATGATGGAATAGATTGTGGGCTCGAGTATAGGTACCTACTTATTATGGATCTACTTGGAGATTATGATTTTGTCACTTGAAATCGACCTCAGGCATTATGGTCACCACGGAAGACCATGGCATGATGGCATGATTCGCTCTGTCATAGCACACGATGACTGAAAACCATTTTTTTCACGTCGCTTAAGGTGTGTGTTATTTGTATTTTAAGTGAAAAAATATTATTAGTTTTAATTTACTTAGATATATAGAACTTGGCTGATTCTGCTGCACTTAAGGGTGATGTGATGCTCTCTGATAGATAAATCGGACGATCAGCAGAAAGAATGAAAGAAATAAATCTTTATTCATAGCATGAACCATGTAAATTACTTAAAATTAACAATCACCATAAAAACTATGTACATAAATACGCTTACGCATAAATAACTACTTCAAATAAATTTTACGAAAAATACTAAATGAACATTTTTGTCGAATAGGTACCTACGTCAATCAAGGAAGGTAATACCATCGCCCGATTATATTAAGAAGTATACCTACCCATTATACAGTATATGAAATTTGTTCAATCAATTGCTTGGAACTCATCATCACGAGGCATTTATTTCTGCAATTCAGAACGACTACCAAATAATAAGAATAAGGTAACAAATGAGTACTTACCCAAATCAGAGGAAGTTTGGAAGTGAAGCATAAGGACTAAGGATCAAAGGTGACCGTGATATGGGCATGTCATGAGAAGGATAGAAGAACACACATGTTCTTCTATCCTTCTCATGACATGCCTACACATGCATACACATTCACATAAACACTCTTCTTGTAACATTACAAGATGAGTGTTTATGTGAATGTGTATGAATTAACGAGAAGGAGGAAATAAAATAAAAGATATTAACGATTCTTTATCTGGTATTTGTCGCGTACCTTGTTTTTTAATTCCCCAACTTTTCCATCGCTTTACAGCGACCGTGGTCACGGGGCAACTGTATGTGTTTGGAGTTACAGCCGAGAATTGACGATCAACGACTACCTTCAATTCGTCTTCAGAATGTTATATGTACATATGTCACACCCGATAAATAAAATCGTTAAATGTTTAAAATGTATTAAAATAACAGATGAATTGATTGTTTGGAAAGGTAGATGGCGTAGAAATACCGGCTGGTGGTGGCAGAATATGACCCCGTTAATAGGAACAAGTGAAAATAACGATAATAACTCACCAACAAGTAATATGGAGAGCAAAGTCACGGCGTCCGGGTCATCAGTGTCGTCATAGTCGAATGTTTCGTTCAGTTGAACCGCTACCTGCAGACAATCACGATAATGAGACTGAGATTGTGGGCAAAGCAGTGTGGAAGATTCGCCCAAAAGGACGTTCTTACACCCGCTGGTTGTTTAACTATAAAAACGATCATAATTTCACGAAATAATTATGCATGAACGTTGGTGTTCTTCCTACACAAACAAGGTTTAACCCGTTAACATACATTCATAAAGATTAATGAATCTGCCGGTTGGTTTGATCGAATCAAAAGCTATAATGGAACTGCTGCCCAAAGCCTATAGGCACAGAAAGAGTGATGTGGAATGGAAGCTATCAGTTCGCTCCATTCGCTGACGAACGCGCACACCGCCAGCCGATCATTGTACGCCGCTTGTAGTTGCTTGGCTTTCAGATGCCATTCACAACTATCTAGGTACATTCAGTTTCTGACGTGAAATTTTGGTGCAATAAACACATTGTATTTATTAGCTTAAGATAAGTGTACGAGTTGACTGTATCTACCTACTTACGTAGGAAAAAAGCAGTTTGGCAGCGTCTCTGTAAAGGCATTCTAGGAAATAGAGAGTGCACCTGTGTTTGCACAAACACTTGTGAGACAACAATACGCAAGCGAAACACGAACGCCGGCGGCGCCGCCAGTCCGACTATGATTGAGGTAGGTGGACCAAATTGCACCTAATTTGAGCCTTCCACTTTCGAGAGACTGGTACCTCATCTCCCCTTTCTTACTTAAATCGATGGTACCTTCATATACGCAACACGGAACAGTAATACATACATGTAGATAAATAACATTGTTTGTACATTTGACTCGCGGCGGAAATCTAATTTCACAACGGGACCCTAAAAGTAGATAATATGCAGCTCTATTGCTTTTATTGATATTTTATTACCGAAATCGTTCAGAATAACGTATCGTATCCTAATTCCAAATCTGCGATTTCCTAACCCTTGGATACTGATCGACATGATATGAAAGGGCAAGACGGATTTAAAAGAATTGCACGCAGACAGATCCTTTCATGGGCTATTTGGGGTTGAGCGGATTTCCACGGGATTCCCAGAATAACATTATACTACCTCCATGTTAGCCTTAAAGAGGGTCGGTGGAAATTAAAGGATTTAGCCACCTACATTGGGAAATTAACTTGCCTACAAAAGACCCTGTCGCTTTTATAAGGTTTTTTAACGCGTCGGGCATCGGTAAATACGCGGTTTATTACTTGATGTCTGACGCTTAATAAAGAGGCAGAAGCGAGGGTGTAGCTGAACAATTTTTGTCAAGGCTTGAATAGAGAAATTGAAAAAAAGAAATTGTTTTACATTCTGTTAAATATAATTGAAGTTGAAGGAATTGATTTCAAATATTATTTGAATTCGATGACGATTCGATGTAATTTTTATGCCATTTTGTCTGTTCTACCCTACTCAAAAATCGCTGTGCTTGGCCTACTGGTGTGGCTAACCGCACGTTTAAACAGCTAGTGCGTACGTGCGGACTCATCACTCAGGTGGGCAATCAATCTTTGTAAATCAAAAGACGAACGAAATAATAAAATCAGACATTCAACACAAACTAGGTTCGTAGAAAGAAAGAAAGAAGAAAGAAAATTATTTATTAAACACTACACACAAAAATCATAAAAAAACTTTGGTACAGAAATAAAAGACTACTTAGTACTAAAAACACAGGTGAACATTAGATAAGTATACTAACACAAGTAAGCATTGGGTTGGTACTACTCAGCAAGCACACGAGCGCTTGTGTAGGTCTAATAGATCTCAGCTCAGCTTGTTGCTCTTACACAAAAACCTAGGGTAATTTGTAAAAGAGCGCTGGTTTTCAGTCAGAACCAGGTTAGTTATCCCGCTTACATTCATAAAATATATCTCTTAAGTTCTTAGGTACTGACTACTAGTGGACTTTGGTTACACTACACCAGGAAAGGCTTGTCTTAATAAAATAATAGACCAGTGTCCGAATATTAAACCGAAGAGTATTTTGAGAGCTTATAAATTGAGTGGTAGCGTAGCGGGTAATATGACCTACTTTTATAAAAACTTTGACAAACTTTCCACACAATCAGTCAACCGTGACCCTATTTGTGCGTTTATTTACCAACACCTGTGCCCAAACACCGTGCATTATTCAAACTTTACAACCGGGTTGTTAAGGCTCGTGGGTTTCCCTGGGGGCTTGAATTTTTTATTAATAACGCCACGGCAATCAGCTTCCTTGATACTCTTGAAACTTATATACTTAAACTACAACGTAATTTCTGACGTATTTCAACATTTAAAGTGGAGCACGGATTTACGAAAGTTTTAAATGGAAAACTACCATAGATTTTCAACATAGGCAGTTAATGTCGTGTGTCTTTTCTATACCTAGTTATTTCTTGTCTAGCTATCTTATAACTCTGTTTAGAACGCGACTCGTCTATTGTTTTGTAATGTTGAGTTTGTAAAACATGTGATCATTAGAAAATTATACAAAACCCGACTCGGTCTCTACTTTTACACTTTTTCTCGCAAAATATTCCCACCATATGGGTTCAAAATCTAGCTAAGAGTACTACTGGAATTTAGACAAGTGTTTTGATACCTCATTTACCAAAACCGGTGGCGCCGCTTTGTTGCTTTGAGGTAATAAAGAGTATTAGCCCACCACATACAGACACGCACAAAAAACATAGCCCGCCCCTTTCAGATAATAAATAATGTCGACAAATAACAATAAAAAATCCTACAAATGTCAGCTCATTTCTCAACTTATCATTTTATTTCAGTATATTAAGAACCTACTATTTTATTTCACGAAATGCTCTAATTTTATTTAATTAGATATAGCAATATGGGCACAAATTTCACCCATCCATATTGTATGTATAACAATTCGAGTCACAAAAATTCGGGTCTGCAAATAGACGTATTTCAATAAAGTGACATTTTATTTTGTCTACGCTCGACTGTTGTCGGAATGTCGGCCCGAAAACTGAAATAGCACCCTTATTTTTACAACGGAGATAAACACGAGCAAAAAATGGAACACGCGCTGAAAGTTCAAAGTTTGAGTAGTGCAATGTAACTTTTAATCTGTGTTTGTGCTTCTACTTTCAGCTTAGAGGGCACTTTTCCTTGAGGCGAGAAGATAATCCAGCCTACTAGACACACGGTAGTGAGTAGGTCAGGCAAGTTATGTTAGTATGAAGTTGACGTAAAGTGATTAGTAGTTATTGTACAGTTAATAACTGTACAATCCGATGTACTGATCGCCAACCCGCATGCCCAGCGTGGGGATTATAGGCATTACCCCCCCGTGAGATTAAAGCCAACAAGGCGCTTATCAGGGGGAGGCCTGGGTCCAGCATTGGACCAATATAGGCTGTGGAGGAGGAGGTGGAGGTACAGTTAATTGTACGATTAGTGAAGGGTTCATGTTGATCGTTAACTAGCATATATGAAGTTGACCAAAGTAAGATATATATATTATTACTATTAACTAGCTTCTACACTAGGTTTTTCACACGTTTTTCCGGGAGAAAAAGTAGCATATAGATAATCCACGTCCAGAACTACATCTATGCAAAATTTCATCCGGATCTGTTCACAATTTTTTCGTGTAAAAGTAATCAAAACTGTTCCATCTATAAATGTGATAATAGAAACTTATATTCCCTACCACAGCATCATTAGGTACCTAATGTTTTTATTTTGATGCTTCAAAAACCAAGACTAATTCAACCGGGGCGGGCCAGGTAGAACCAAATAAACCAAGAGTCGACTCGCACGCGAAGGATTCCGTACCGTAAAATATAGGCAACTTTTTCAAAGAAAATAAAATTTTCACAATGTCAAAGTCAAAGTCAAAAACTCTTTATTTCCATAAATATGTACAATAAATTTACACTTAGAAAAGGTCAAATTCTTAATAATTCATCACTTGTTTGGAGACCCCTTTAAATTTTCAACTATAATATATTTTTAGTATTTGTTGTTACTACAGTTGAAGTGTTAATTATTTATAGAAAGTTTCATGTGTCTACCTATAACCAGCAGTTCAAGAGAAAAACGAAGAGCAAACACAGCCATAATATTCACGTTTTTTGTTATGGACTTTTAATTTGGATATATATTTTATTTTTATTTTTTGCCGCTAAAAAAACAAATTTCAACTAACTGCCTTTTACGGTTCATGAGATAGGCCCTGTAACAGACGGACCGGCCGGACGGACGGCGGAGGCTTAGTAATAGGGTTCCGCTTTCACCCTTCGGGTACGAATCCTAAAAAGTTTCACCTGGCCCGGTTTTTAAAACATCTCTAATCAGGCGAGATAGAACAATCTTGCTGCCGAACCAGATGAAACCTAGTCGATATGATATTAATTGCTGAGTCGTCCCTTTCTGCTCTTCCATGCCTATCATTTTGTTTTATGATTGTTATTGGGCCGGGGCGTTTTGTGATAGATTTCCGATAACGGTGGGATTTTGTACAATTGATCGAATCTCTCGTAGTTTCGTATTTCCCTTTGAAAAACTGACAGACAGGAAAAACAAAAGGTTTCATGATACCATTATTTAAGGGATGTACGTTTACAATTTTCTTTATTATTATTTTTTCCGTTTTTGTGGGTAATACAATTTCTCCTTTAGGAATAGTTTTTTGATGGATGTAACGAAGAAACTTGTAAGGGAAAATGAAATATAAGGCCAGTAAAAGACTGATTGACACATTTGATCGATTGATCCAAATTGTCCTATAAGCCCCTTCGTTTGTTTCGTATTATAGGAACTTGGGTACCTACAGATTTACATTATAGCTTACTAGCTGACCCGATAGACATGGTCCTGTCTTAACTATGAATATTGAATTGAAAATGAAATTATGATGGTTAATTTTTCTTAAATTTTCTAATTTTACGCTAAACTTTCTTAACTGTGTCTATCTTAAAAACCTTCTTCTGACAATAACAAACACAATAAAAACAAGAATTAGCGAAGTCGGTCCAGCCGTTTTACGCTTGATGCCGTGACCAAGGGAAATAGGGATAATTTTTTATATATATAATAATTATATAGATATATGCTGTAATCGCGATACCTGCGTCCACCGGATCGGAATCGGAGCGTACGCAGCGTACGCGGTGTCGGTATTTACAGTATGCCTGGCATCGGTATCGGCAGATACCATTAACACAATACAAAGCAACAAATCCTTACGCTCCGTACGCTCCGATTCCGATCCGGTGGACACCCAGCTTTAATGTGCATATATCGTCGCTTGTCTGACTATGTGACGTAACCGACATTTTGGCGTAACTGTCATTTATAATGATTTATGCCATATTCGTCCCTAGAAAGTTCGTCATCTTTTATTTACTTTTGAAGACAAATCCTTAGCATAATGCTGAATCAGCATAATGCTGAGTGAAGGCCATATTTCCTTAAAACACTGCTACGCACAAAGTCAATTTATTTTGTAACTTAGGTAGTATAAATTGGCATAGAATTAAGGCTAATTGTGTATAGTAGTTTTAACGAAAATAAAATATTATTCATTTTTCATTTCATTTCATTTTTATTTCAATTCAATACGAAAACCTATCTGTCTTATCGGCGTATCTGTATCTTCTACCTGAGTCTAGAAGTTGTTTGACGTATCTACAGTTCAGTTCATACAAATTATAATCATTCTAAGTGCCGTACTTACGACCTTTAGTAAGATTCAAAATTTATTCAAACTCGTCGTAAGGGACACACAAGATTACGTACGTATTTTATAAGAGACGTTGTTCACTTATAACTTAACAATTTAACTAATAATAACGAATCAAAACATAATTCATTTCAATAAACCGCAGGGTTCCTGAGATCTCGACCAAATTATGTGCGAAACAATGCACTTTCATGTTTTAAATCCATCATGGTTAATTTTACCTTAACACTAAACACAAATCATGGTAAATATCTCGTCGTGAATGACTTAAGTGCACTTCCATATTTTTTTTCGTAATTTTTTTTCTCTATCGTGGTTTTACATTCAAGGAACCAAAGAAAATATTTTGAATTTTATGTAATTCGAGTTTTTAACCGACTTCAAAAAGGAGGAGGTTCTCAGTTCATGTGTATGGTTTTTTTTTATGTATGTACATATGTTACTTGATATCTCCGCCTATGGGTAACCGATTTTACTGATTCTTTCACTATTGCATAGAGAATGATCCCGAAGTGGTCCCATGAAAATTTTATTCCCGAGGAATTAGTATTTATCCCGGTAAACTTAAATAACAACATAATATTTTTAGAAAATCTCGACAACAGTTTTGGTGATATCTGCGCCAAATGTAAATAGATTTTGATGATTCTTCCGTAGTTGTATCAAAATTGATTTTAAGGTAGAATAGCAATTCCTCGAGAATAAGTTTGATTCTCGAGGAATTGCTATGTGCGCTATAAAACGTAGGTTTGTAAAAATTCATCTATATCTATTTACCTATTGGTTTCCATAGCAACGGGCGTCAACAGTTTCATCCATGTGTCATCAAACTAAACTAGACTTGAATTATAACTAAATGTCACCAGTGTACATTCAATTTTTTGCACGTGAACATAGACCTTCGGTGAGGGAAAGTAAGGGAGGGGTGGTTTCGTTCGTCCGAGACATTGAATATTATCTACCGGAATTTGAAGTCGGTTTATCGTTTTTTAAAACACTCCAAATTATTTAAATCGTTTTTTCACGTCGTTTGACCATAATTTACGTACTCGTAGATCGATAAAGCGAGCTCTTGGAAGGCTTAGACAACATAATAAAGAATACTCTATCATCGGTTTTGAATATCGATTTAGATGGCAAGGCATGATCGCAGGCCTCCCTGCCTGTCAATTTAGGAGGCTTAGATACTCGCGAAACTTCAAAAATAGCCCTTCCAGCGGTCCTGTATTCCGCCTAGCACTAGTTCTTTAATTGAAAAAAGAAGATTAGTTAGGTAGGTAAGGAAGGTAGGTGGAGTTTTTCCAGTTTAAAATTGCGCGTGGATTTCCCGCTTCATGAACAATTTTAGGGTGGTATTCTTCGAACCGTGAAATTGGTCAATTATCTAGGTACGTGATCGGTCAGATAATTATCTTCTGAAGAACACTACCCTTAAAAAGTTAAGCTATATTTGCTTGTACTAACGCAAAAAAGGCATTCCACTCGCAAATTAGACATTTAGTTTCGTCGAAATAGGAATTTAGTGTTATATGCTGCGTTCAAGTTACAGTAGAAAAACTCCACTAAGTTTAACATGAACATACCTTAAACGAAAAGTAAATGTATTCTTGAGTACCACATAAAACCCTATTTTAAATTAATTTAGAAATAGTTGTCCACACTACTTAAGCTTTCTTTAAATAATATTTAAACATTGAATTGATCCTTGATGTACAAGTCATGGGCATCGAAGCCGAACGCGCCGAAGATACCGAAGGAATCCCATTTGCAACAAATTATTTTTGAAAATTCAGCCGATACGGCGTGGACTTCATAATAAAATTTTATTATCCTAATCTTTTCTTCATTTCTTCGACGCGATCGGCTCGGACAGACTATGCGTTTAGCTAAATAAAATGTGTGCCCAAAGACATACAATTTACCCGTAAGAATGCTTTATGCAAACGCTGTGGGCGTTCATTTTTCTGAAATGTATTTATCACTATTTATTATTGTCATAAAAGTGCCAAATTAGATGACGCCAAAACTAAATTAAACTAAAATGACAGCACTAAAAATGTCGAGGTCCCTCTGTATTGTCAAAACAATCAAAATGTCGAGGTCCCTCTGTATTGTCAAAACAATCAAAATGTCGAGGTCCCTCTGTATTGTCAAAACAATCAAAATGTCGAGGTCCCTCTGTATTGTCAAAACAATCAAAATGTCGAGGTCCCTCTGTATTGTCAAAACAATCAAAATGTCGAGGTCCCTCTGTATTGTCAAAACAATCAAAATGTCGAGGTCCCTCTGTATTGTCAAAACAATCAAAATGTCGAGGTCCCTCTGTATTGTCAAAACAATCAAAATGTCGAGGTCCCTCTGTATTGTCAAAACAATCAAAATGTCGAGGTCCCTCTGTATTGTCAAAACAATCAAAATGTCGAGGTCCCTCTGTATTGTCAAAACAATCAAAATGTCGAGGTCCCTCTGTATTGTCAAAACAATCAAAATGTCGAGGTCCCTCTGTATTGTCAAAACAATCAAAATGTCGAGGTCCCTCTGTATTGTCAAAACAATCAAAATGTCGAGGTCCCTCTGTATTGTCAAAACAATCAAAATGTCGAGGTCCCTCTGTATTGTCAAAACAATCAAAATGTCGAGGTCCCTCTGTATTGTCAAAACAATCAAAATGTCGAGGTCCCTCTGTATTGTCAAAACAATCAAAATGTCGAGGTCCCTCTGTATTGTCAAAACAATCAAAATGTCGAGGTCCCTCTGTATTGTCAAAACAATCAAAATGTCGAGGTCCCTCTGTATTGTCAAAACAATCAAAATGTCGAGGTCCCTCTGTATTGTCAAAACAATCAAAATGTCGAGGTCCCTCTGTATTGTCAAAACAATCAAAATGTCGAGGTCCCTCTGTATTGTCAAAACAATCAAAATGTCGAGGTCCCTCTGTATTGTCAAAACAATCAAAATGTCGAGGTCCCTCTGTATTGTCAAAACAATCAAAATAAAATGGATGGCATCATTTTTAGTACAGAGTGACAAATCTGTTTAGTTTTGGCAACATCAGAATTGACACGTTCCAACTTTTCTGCGCAGTGAATGCGCTAAAGTTTATTGTCTTGCTCTGAACCGTGTATTTACATTGTCTTTGTCAGAACTCAGTGGGCATCTAGCTTATGCGCTTTCTGTAGTATATTAAAGCTTTGTGGTATTAGAGGCAGCATATTGTATCTTGTCCATTATGTTGGTACACGGTGGTTTAATCTCTAACTGGTATTGTTTTAGGGAACAGAACATTATTGTTGACGCATTGTGTGGATCTAAACTGCTACGTATTTACGGGTACCTTTTAGGGAAAATAACTTATCTGAGAAGAGAATTTGAAGAAAATTACAACAAATATAAAGAAAAAGCAACTAGCTTAGCTTGGGGCTAGATGATGCTATTATTTAATTATTTGGGTAGTATTTACGAGTACAGTTGAAATAGGTAAGTTAACTGCAGACTGTTGCGGTAAATCAATAGACAGCACAACTGCTCAACTCACATAGCTGCTGTTCGTAGATTTATTTACTTATCTACCTATTTTCGTCCCCATCGTCATCGTTTTTTCAGCCAAAGCACGTCCACCTCCTCCTCCACACCCTATATTGGTCCACTGCAGGACCCCAGCCTTCCCCTGATAAGCACCTTATTAGCTGTTATCTCACGGGGGGTAATGCCCATAATCCCCACGCTGGGCAAGCGGGTTGGGGATCGCAGTTCAGTGGTAGAATTGTCTGCAGGGGGCGCTGCTGCGCGCCCCCCGGTGGATATCCCTTAGTCGCCTCTTACGACACCCGCGGGAAGAGTTGAAACACGTCCACTGCTGGATATACATAGGTATATCCTTCCCTAAAGATCGCCATAAGGACTGATCCCGTGCTACCCGCATCCAGCGGTTTCCCGCGACCGTCACTGTTCTCTTTGCTTAGTTACCTAAGGGTGTATTCATTGCATAAGATTTACAACGAAATGTAACTCCTGAGATTTGGTTTTTTACCCTAGATAACTAGCGTGTCGTCCCAATTTCAAGGCCTGAGATCCCAACCAAAACTTATCAAAGTGATAAGTAAAAAAAAATTGTTGAAGGGAAGGGGGATAAGGCAGCGATTCCCGACAACCTGTATAGATATTTTTATACGTTATATATAATTTAAATTTAGATAGAAAGATATCTGTGAAAAAACGTGCACAATTCTTAATTTATCGATATTGCAATTGTGAGTAGGTATGTATTAATTTAGCCGGACTCAACGGGACTCTAAACAAAAATATCTACCGTCTGGAAAGTATCCGCAGATTTTTCTGTGAAAACGAACACCTCACTCAAGCTTACAACACGAAATCAACGTAACTGCAAACACAGCACCAAAGGTTCTCAGGTCATGCGTAAATGAAGCTTATTGTGAAAATAAACACCAATACCGGTGAAGCGTTCTACCTTCATTAATTGGACATCGATCGTGCAAACTGAAAGTGGTGGCTTACGTACACCTACGTGTGAGTAATGTAAATAGTAAGAAGTCTTATTTCACCTCGTTCACACATGGGTATTGAAGAAAATCTCCTTATTTTGAGCGCGCACTAGGGTTTGAACCGCTTTGGGTGAAAACCGCCAGGAGTGAATGAAGGAATGAATGAACAATTAAGTGCTCATTCATTCATTCACTCCTGGCAGCAGCACCTCCTGCAGAAGAATTCTACTACCGCACTGCGATTCCCAAACCTGCATGTCCAGCGTGGAGATTAAGGGGATTACCCATTTAAGATAAAAGTCAATAAGGCGCGTATCGGGGGGAAGCCTGCGTCCAGTAGTAAACCAGTAGGTATGGGATGATAATCATTAAGTACTCACATCGTAGGTGGGTAAAGTCGATGCGACCTCCATGTTAGTGCGGGGTGCTCCTCATGCTCAGGTGTTGGTGTCTGCCTTCAGCAGGATGCACTCCAGCTGGCTGTGGGTGCGCCACGCTATGTGTAGCGACGCCATTGTTCGCTAGTTACATTTCTGTAACAAGAAGTAAAGAAAACATAAAAAAATAGGTAGGTACTTAAAATTATTACTTTTCATCAGGTAAATTTAAAATATTACAGTTCCCACAGTGATCTAGGCTAGAGCCCAGAATGCGGTGTAAGTATTATATGTTCGTTAAAATGGAGTTTTTGCTAAGTTCACTTTTGTTTAAAGTTCTTTTATCAAATACATAATTATCTAGCGTAAGTCCGGAAAGACGCCCTAGAAGAGATGTGTGCTCAATCTTCTAACTTAAAATTGAAATCAAGTATAATATCTTTTTATTTTCAATAGTCCTTCGTTTGACCGCAATCTCACCTGATGGTATGTGACAATGTGGCCGACGATCTCAAAGTCAAAAGTCAAAGTCAAAAAACTCTTTATTTCCATAAATACAATAAATGTACACTTAGAAAAGGTCAAATTCTTAATAATTAAACACTGACACGGAAATAAAGTGATATTTTTGATTTCAGTCGCTTCGGTATGTAGACTAAAGTAAAGAAGCGACAAAGAAACCTTTAGCCTGTTAGTTGTTATTTTTCGAGTTGGAGCAAATCCCGTCCCAAGCTTTTTTATCCTCTAGATAATCTGATATTTTATAGTAGGCCTTTTTACACAAGAAGGTTTTGACAATTTGTTTTAATCTAACATGAAGTTATAACCTTGTGTTGAAGAGACCCAGGTTGTATTGGCCGGAAAAACAGAAGCGGCTAAACCCCAGTGGTACGAATGATGAAGGTGGAGGAAAACCGCTAAGTGCGAGTGAGATTTGATAGGTTAAATATCTGGCTATATTTATAGGGTATAAATTTTAAATGTTATTGCTATGTTCAGAAGTAAAGGTTTATTGGCAATGGGATCACCACTTCGGGACTATCCCTACACTATCTTAATTACTAAATCTTGTTATATGATAAAATAATAGCACCGACAGCTTCTATTTTTACTCGTTGAACTGCCCAGAAACCTTAAACCCCAATTTAGAAAGAAAACAAACCTGTAAAGAGGGAACTTACTGAAATCCCTAATAAAAACAGCTGTGGGCATTTTGGGACTTACCTACCGAAGACAAAAGATTTTCCACGTTTTTGCTACGTTTAGTTAACTGGAAAAGTTATTTTTGCGCCTAACTAGAAAAATAATGCTGCATTCTAGAACGGAGTTTACGTCGTCATTGTACGTATCAACGAGTTTTTGTGGACTGAAAAGGCTCATTAAGAATTGGTGAACCAAGGAGGCGAAGTGAAGATTTATCTACAACCGTAATATTGGGGGCCAGCCTATTCTATTTTCCAATGATATTGTTTTTGTCTACACAAGAGTCCGAAATAAAAAGCTCGCACTTTGAAATTTATTATTCCAAACCTATTTGTCGAAATTCATCTGTGGTGATTTTTAGATCATCGAAAACTGTGTTCACCTCTCCACCTAATGTTCCGTCATCCAAATACCAAACATAGAGCTTGGATTGGAGACGTTGAATTATGGGTTGGATGGCAAAGCCAAATATGGCCGGACCAAGTGGCTCGCCCTGCTGACATCTAACAGCGGACAAAATGACTTTGTTCCTGTAAATTAATTTTGACGGTGAACCGTAACATTGCCAGAGAAAAGGGTAAATTTCTGGAATTTTGTCTTTAATTTCATTCAGGAAGGCGCCCCTATATTCGGATTTGAAAGCGTTATTGACTTCTACCTTCAGAATTACTTTCCCATAATTTTGGTCTAAAAATGTACGAAGGGGGAATGTACTGCGGCCTCACATCTGCCTCGCGAACCAAAGCCTAGCTTCATTGGTCGGAAATAGTCGTTTAGATAGTCGGCTTCTTTCTGACAGCAGACTTTAGCCGCAAGGCGGCGGCAGGTGGTGCCCACGGCTATGGGTCCTTCTCCATCCTTCTTCTCAGTGCGCAAAGGTTTACACCGTATAGGAGTTCTGTGATCTCGCTGTTGACTTGGCCTGACAACATCAGGTGGATTAGAACCGTCAAGTCCTCCAGAAGGACTTTACCTGCATGGCCAGACCCGCCAGACAGAAGATCTTTTAGATGCTGTGGAGCCACAGCGTCCAAGCCGCCGACAGAGCCACTCTGGAAAGACATTGGACATTGGACAGCTTTAAGCACGTCCTCTCTGTCTCGTCTGGCACGTCGTGTTTACAGCGACATCACTCTCTTCCGGTGGATCGGGGAGTTGCATATTGGCTCTTGCGGATGGACGCCTACTCTCAAGAGATATGAGAGTAGCATCGTCATTTGGCGCCATCGTGTCGTTTGAGAACATTATGCGAGAGGCACCTTTGATGTCATCATCATTGAGTTTACTCTCTACAAGTCTGTAGATAGTAGACTCAGCCAATGGGCTATTCGATTTTGAATCTTGTTGTGACTCCTGATCAATAATTAAAGTAGGCTGCCCTTCGCGCGCAGTGTACCTAACACAATTTTATTTGATCCTAGTGATTGTTGCTTTGTTGGCCATATCTTTCTTTACATGCAGAATGAATGTTGAAGATTAATTTAAAATTACAAAATGTTTATTGACAAAGAAAGTTACAATTCAATAATAAAAACAAATTAGAACTAGTATTTACAATTGAAACAATTAAGCTAACTGCAGACTGTTGCAAACAATCTACAGGAAAAATGTGATTAAAAAAAAAGTCCAGCAGTACATTATCTACTTGAGTTACATGTTGCTAAGAAAACATTTAACAATAAAGTTTTATTATTCATATCACGCAAGTCTTAAAATTGAATTTTGTAATAGGTATTTTATGACAAAAGTTGTATAAACATTACCTAAATTACCTAATTACCTTACCTAAATTAGTTCCTTAATAAAGTCTGCTATTTTCTTTGTGAATGTAGATTAGACAGTCACATCTAAATAACTTTAATTTCAGCTCATTTTATAAGCACCTGGTTCAACTTTACTCATCAAAACAAAATTTGGGTTTCCTTATTCATTTAATTAAAATAAATTAAAACTCGCACTTATTGCTAAAAAAAATGGTTATAACATAAAATATAATTCACCGTTATTTATCACGTTTATTTACATATTTTTCCCGACGTTTCACATTTATTGCTCACAACAAACTTATTTTAATAGGCAGATGGCTTTTTTAGCTGAATCCTCACATCACATATAACTAAAGTGTTTAGGATTATACATTATTTTTTATTAGTTATAATTTAAATAAATAAGGGTGTTTTGTTAATTGCCTGTCTTAAACATGCTTGCAATGTACGCCTTACTTTATTGTGGTAAGCTACGTACGAAAGAATCATTAAATTTTGCTTAAAATCAATCAATGGGCAATGACTCTCCTAGGTATGAGTGTAAGCGGGTTAACTACAAACCTAGTCTGCATAGGAAGAACACCATCGTTTCTCTCCTAGCTATGTACATAAAACGACATAAGGGCCGAATAGAGGCCGAACAGAGTGATAACTAAGTTCAAAAGAGAACACAACATAATAAACACGAATTTATCTGTCGATGTCGGTCCACTAAACGTCATCGTTACAGTACTGTATACTGTACCAATGAAAAAAAGCCCTATGGTAAATAATGTCTTAATATCACCATGGAATTCGTTCCAAAATATGTAATAATAAATCAAAACTTGTCTATGCGCTCAGGTCTATTATTCCCCTACACTTTGTGCAAGTTAGAGCAGTAAAGGCATATTTTAGACACCCATCTCTTGACAAAATTGAAACGCAGTCGAAAGAGGACTGCATAAGTCGTCTCAACAGATGGGGTATTGACAAGAGGCCTTCTGCAGACTCCTCCACAGACAATGCGGTCAGGTCAGTCTAGCTATGCTTTGCGATGAGTTTGCTCATTGGTAGATCTGCTGTTAGTTGGTTGCTGTCTGTTCGATTTACGTGGCATTTTACTAGCAAGACCGCCTTGCCACTTGCCAATACATCTAAAGACAAGTATAGGCCTAAATTACCATAATAATAAAATTATGCATTATAGTGTTCAGTATCATTCAGTTCAGTTCAGCGTTCAGCATCATAGCTGCACAGTACATATATTGTATACTAGTATTATGAATCGATCAACGGATCTAGACGTGTTTTGTGAAAAGAGACCAATATTTTCTCGAGAATTAATTAGGGAAGTTTGCGTGTTAAAATATTGGTCAGAAAAACCCAAAAAGATTGCCAAAGACCAAATATTAAAAAAATACCTAAAAGTAATTAAGAAAAAGAAACTCTTAAACCGTAATCAGAGACGGAAAGTTACGGATTGTATTTGTCCGGAACTTTTCTCGTTTAACCCTTTTGTGTGCGTGTTTTGATTACCTGCGCTAAGAGTCCTTTGACTTACGTTTTTAAAAATGAGTGAATCTCGCGGTTGTTTATAATTCACCAAAAAATCAAATAAGTTCAGCTTGATCAAGTTCAAAGTATTTCGTTGCTATTCCTTATTAGAATAGAATAGAATAGAAAATCTTTATTTGTGAAACATAATTTAACACATGACATTACATTATAATTTATTAATTGCAAATATGTACATAGATAGGTAGCTTATGTTCTAATTATAGCTAAAGTTAGTACTTGCACCCTATTTTTGTATTTTTATTTTTTTGTATTTTCTTTATTAATTGTTGGGTAAAGCAATTTATTATTTTGTCACAGATTACGATTATTAGCAATTTTTCCTTTAGGCATTTACTTTTCAAACTGAACCGAGTGGTCTGGTAGTGAAAGTGAACACATTACCAAATCAGAAAAAGTTTTTGTTTGTCAAAGTTGTAGCCCCGTCAAAATGCAACGAAACACTCAAAATCATTCAAAAGTTTGTATGAAAGTATTGGATCGCAGTCATACTATGAAAAGTAGTTCCACTCAGTAGCAAGGCGCCAATTGTATGGAATGAAAAAGAAAACTTTTATAGTATTCGTAAACTATGCAAAACTCATCCCCAAATAGTACGTTTAAAAGCGCTGAAAACTTTTCATTGACAAAAAGGTAATCTAAAATGTTATACCTACAAAAAGAAAGGAAAATAAAATAGGTCATGAATCTAAGCAGCATAAGTGTTCAGTAATCTGAAATCTCTTCTGGAAGTAAAACTTTAACGATCTATAAAGCATCAAGACTATAAAACCGATTGTTACCGTTTCAATTGAACCGGGATTTTCGTCAAATGACTTTAACTGATTGTTTTAATTACATGGTGAATGTCACTGAAACAATCAATTAACCTTTATCAATATGTGCACCCTATTGGTATCTACCTTTCAAAAGGTAAGGGTAAGGTAATGGTAAAGGTGTTCTTGAGTGGAGACCGCGACTCGGTAAATGTTAGTGTAGGACGCTCTGTGGACAGGTAAGATGACCATTTGAAAGATTGACGTTGGATGCTGCTGAAGACAGGGCGCTATGGCGCTTTTAGGGTAGGCCTATGTCCGGCAATGGACTAGGATAGGCATAGGTAGGATGAACATTTTTTCAGTAAATTCTTTTTTGTGTTTAATTTACGGCGCTCGCGATTTGGATAGATTTTTGTCATCTGGCAACTCGATCCATCAACGTCGTAGGGTATTTCTAGGTTATATTTATTTTGGTCTCCCCTGTGCGGTTTTGTAAGCTTACGCGATGAAACAATAATTTATTTAGATTTACTATTCATCGAAAACTAAGCATGTATAGTAGGGGACAGAAGCAGTGTCCTAGATTCTAAAGACTCTGTCTTGCTGCCATTCGAGTTGTTTACGACCTTTTTAAATAGATAAAAAAAAGGAAACATAAATCAATTTTAAGTTAATATATCTGTCTTGATAAAGTTATTGGCTGTTTTAGAGTCACACACAACACTCAAGAGCACACAGCAGAAGATCACAGTTTGATGATAGAATGTCTATCCTGACAATTTAACACGGAAAGAAAACCACAAATCGACTCAGCGCGCAAAGCGGTCGTACGAGCCATTCAAACTACCCTCAAATTATTAGCAGAACACATATTATTCGGTCAATTTGTGGTTACCTTTCAGCCCTTGGGCATCCTTGCATAAACAATATCGATGCTTGTCATGGAAGATACTTCAAGGTCGAAGCGGCACAATGCTGAGCGGAAACCAGCGCTGGTTTCCAGCGGAGAACATAATAATCACGTCACGTCTACTAAAATAATGCACAGCACTAAAATAATGTCCCGCGCACACGGCAATCTCCGTTGAGACTGGCCACCCCGTGTCCGAAATTCGGCTATGAGGACTGAGAACCAATAAGTACCTAAGTATTTCCGTACCAAGAATAACATCTTATATATATAGCATACTACTATCTGCAAAATTCACGCTTCCCGAAACACAATCTTACGAAATTTACGAACAGCTGAAATAAACCTGAGTTCTGTTTACATAAGACGGAAAAGGTCTTATTATCATCGGAATGAATTGACCCTTACGTAAGGGATCTCCTGTTCATTGTTTTGTTGCCAAGAAAAATATTCAATTCGTTTCTTACCTTTACTTAGGTTTCTGGGGTCTCTTTAATAAGTACCTACGCAATTTGCGGTTACCTGAAACGCGGTCAGCCGCCGCGGCGCCGTCCGTCTGTCCTTATGCGGTTGCGTTTTCGGGTAACCAACTATTACGCTGGGCCGCAGCGCTCCGAGCGACCGTAGCGGTTGGTAGGCAGTCGCAACGTAGTGCGTAAAAAAAAAATCTCGTACATTTGAGGCCAACCGGACGGCTGACCGCGTTCCGGCTAACCGCAAAGTGCGCACGGTACCTTATACGAGCCGTAGCGATCGCGGCGGCGTAAAAACGCAGATTACAAAAATACTTCTGTAATCTGTGAAACGACTCCTCCAACTTAGGCCTTGCATGTCGTAAGGTGACTAAAATAATCTACAAGACACCTTAATGACGATTAGCAATTCGCCTGCCAAGTGCGATGATTAAAAAAAAAATAGTACGCCTTGTTTGGGGGAGGCACGATCAGGAGTGGCCGCATGAGTTCTGATCGGTACGGTGCCCCTTAATCTTATGAGGGAAGATCAATTAAAATTGTGGTTAAAAGCTCAAAGTCCTTATTTTTATTAATGACTCCTTTACATTTAGGTACATCTGTGACGTAGTCAGTAAAAACCATATCAGAAGGTGGTGGGTTCGATTCCTTCGATTCAAAGTCAAAGTCAAAAACTCTTTATTTCCATAAATACAATAAATGTATACTTAGATAAGACCTTATCTAAGTATATATCCTTATCTAAGTATATAAGTTCTTAATATAGGTCAAATTCGAAAAATGCTTGCATGATCTGCTTATACTTTTTACAGGTGTGAGTGATTTTACGCCTCTTAAGAACGTTAGTTACGTATAGCTTTTATTAAAAAAAAAGTCAGTACTTGCCCCCTTTTGCAATTAAGTACTCTATCTATTTGCTTTTTTCAAGTAATATGAAAAACCTACAAAATTCCTTCCCTAAAGACCCTAAGCATTAGTAGGTACCTACCGCCTGTAATATCATTCCAAATCCGATCTCTCGGGCTTCCTTTTTCGTCACCTGAAAGATTATGAGCTCAAAATCTCATATCCATACGTAATGGCCGATATTTTACTTATTTTATAAGGGAAGAAAATTACATTTCCCGGAAAATCGGTATTTTAACGCGTGTAGCTCAGCTAAAAAAATAATAATTTTACCACTGTCACTGCACGCGAACAATTGATGTTCGCTTACAATTAAAGCCAAATATATTCCTAACATCTTGAAAAAAGTCATTCGAATTTATTTTCGATTTAATTTAAAAAAAATCAACGTCCGAGCACAGTGGTTTTCCCCCATTATCTCAGCAGTCAAATTTCAGAGCTGCTTGCTAAGCTCGTGACTGCTTCGCTAGCTGCTCATCATCCACGTCACAAATAGCCCACCATCCATCGACTCCCTGCGAGCGCTACAATGTCATCGGTCCATCGAGTGCGAGGTCTTCCCATCCCACACTCCAATTCGCTCGCTCGAGATTTCATATTTGTCGTTTAGTGTCACTTAAAATATAATTGCAATTTTAATTTTTATAGCGTACCCATTCATCATCATCACCCTATCTTAGTCCATTGCTGGACATAGGCCTCCCCTAATGTGCGCCATAGCGCCCTGTCTTCAGCTTGCCGCATCCAGCATCTGCCTGCTGTATACCCATCACCAGCACCCACCCCACCGTACCCATTACCTTTCATAAATCTGAAAAATAATTCAAAACATTTTTGAAATTCATACTCACATTACATTACACACAATTTGTTTTTATTATTGAATTGTAATTTTCTTTGTCCATAAAGAAATATTAAAATTACAACACGTAGCCAAAGGTACGTTTTATACGATTCAAACATTACTGCCTTTTTTTAATAAAATTTTACATGAACCTTTTAAAAGCTTACTTTCAATGATTTATTGTGAGGTTTCACGCAACTTAGCATTACGCAACATTGTTTTAAAATAGAGAGTTATTTATTAATGTCCTTTACCAACTGTTATTGTGTGTGTGTTATTAATGTGTGTAATGTTTAATGAATAACGGGGTCCTTTTTTTTGTATTAATAATATACCTACCTAACTCGTGTTACTTAATAATGTTTTGAGTAATTAACCTAGTGTTTTATTTAATATAAATGACACCACAAAGATTCATAGAAAATATTACATAACTACATACTATAGAAATATTCCAGATTTGCTATTTTTACAAGGCCAATAATATAATAATGATGCACCAGTTGGAAAGTTCTAATTTAAAAAAAAAGTAAAAAAATAATAATTAGTAAGCAATACAAACAAAGGCTAACTTAAAGTATAATACTACTACATATAAATAACAAATAGATTTGGCCGAGGATCTCAAGATCCGTAAATATGCAGGTCTCGACATAGCCTATACATTTGCTCCCTTTGGGGTCGAGACCCTAGGTCCGTAGGGTACCGAGGCTAACCGGGTTTTTAAAAAGTTATCTGAGCGTCTGGTCGACGCGACGCGTGACTCGAGAGCGGGCGGGCATCTGGCGCAGCGCATCAGCATTGCCATACAGCGGGGCAATACAGCCAGCGTCTTGGGGACGCTTCCGACTGGTATTGATATGGATCAGTTGAGCTACCTGTAGATTGTTTGCAACAGTCTGCAGTTAGCTTAATTGTTTCAATTGTAAATACTAGTTCTAATTTGTTTTTATTATTGTATTGTAATTTTCTTAGTCAATAAACATGGTAGTTTACAAATAAATGAATCTTAACCTAAAGTACATTTTGTAGTTCTCTGAGTTAATTATATAGGCGATTTTCGTCGGTTTCCTCACTAGACTGAGCCTGTATCGAGGAAACCAGACTGGAGACTGGTAACTCTATTCCTTTGATTGTATCTTTATTTAAATGTTGATAACTTTATTTTATTTTTTGTTTTTTTTTTCAGGTATGTATTTTGTAGATTTCCTTTTACATAGGAAGGATAGGTTAATACATTCGGAAAAATCTTTTGGTATCTTTCTGATGCATCAATCCATTTACCATAAATGATGATGACGATGATACTCTCATTATCCTGCTAAATTCAATATCGACTCATCGATGACAATTCTTCATTTCAATCTCATTTAAGGCGTCATTTAACAACATACGTCACTCATACAATATTCATACGACTTTATGTCGATTTTATGCTCCGCTCAGCGCAATTCCGAACAGGCTTAATTTACGCCAAAGTCCTTTGGAATTGGGGCAGAAAATTATTTAAATATCGTGCGAGCACCGTAACTGGTCTTATAATAATAGTTGCTAACAGTATGCTAAATTGTTGAGCTTAATCTCGACAATTATATATATAATACAATTATATATACAATACTGTTAGCAACCTAGTCTGCAGTTAGCTCAATTGTTTCAATTGTAAATACTAGTTCTAATTTGTTTCTACTATTTGATTGAAATTTTCTTAGTTAATAAAGTATGTTTGATACTTAATTATGAATTTTAGTTCTGTAACTCTGTAACAAGTTTTACTGAAGTACCAAATTAATTTATTTTCTCTTGCATTATTTATGATAGTAGTTTAGTATCAAAGTGGGTTTTGGTCTCCGAATCAATTAGTTTTTTTGTCTATTTATGTCTGAACTCCAAAATTTACAGGATTGAAATGACATAATAGGTGTATTAAACCTTTTTCCAGCAGCGGTCGGTCTTTCATATACACCTCTCAAGAGATCCTACATTCATAAGCCGTCCTAAAGATAACAATATAACTACATGAGTTATCTACCTAAATAGGTACTGAATTTCATGTGAAGGAGATATGTATGAGAATAGAAGAGTATGAGAATCAGCTTTGCTTTCTAGCAAAGCTGAATGATACATACAAAATCTCATCAAAATGTACAGCGAAACTGATTTGCTGACAAGGATTATTTCTCTGTGGTAGGTACCAGTGCACTGCCAATAACCTATCATGTCGGCCAGTGTCAAATACAGTCAATATTCTGTGACAGAACTCTCATTACGATACTCCCCTGTATAATAAACTGCAATTGCAATTTGGACCAAAGCAGGTTTAGGTGACAATAATTTGATAGTTCTTAATGAAAATCTGACAAGATAATATATAGAATTTAAGAATAAAGGCGTAGATAGATTTTTGTCCCTTGACTTTCGGCACTCGGCTTTTCGAGCGAGAGGGGTGAACAATATTTTTTTTAATCCATGAGACACATTATTTGCGGTAAAGCCGCGGATACTGCCAAGGCCAACAAATAAGTATTAAACGTACCACTGCCCTTTCGAGTAGAGTTTCGCAAATTGATTAGTCCCTGAGAGATTATGCCAGTAGTCCACAAGGGAATAGTGAAGACTGGCCAGTGATCTATCGCTGCTGTCATCAGCAAAGACAGCAAAGTTGATATTTTATAATAAAGGTAACGTGAGCTAATCGATTTTATCTGCATAGTGTTATTCAAATCATGTTCAAAGGTTCAAAGTAGGTATTGGCCCTTGTGTCGTAGTAGCTAAAGGAAAGTCTTACACGCTGTTGCGGTTGGTATGAAAATCTCCATGCTCCAGCTCTATTTATTTAATTAATTTACCTATGTACTAATATTCAGTCCAGAATTTTATTATCCATGGGTCCTTATCAGCCCAGCACACTTACATCCACTGCTGAACCTGCCTTCTCAACATATCTTTTGCGGGGTTTTGCCACAATCACCACCATTGATCATGGAGGTGCTAAAAGTATACAGAAGGAAGTTGCCGCTGTCGCCCTTCGCCTGTAGGTTCTCTTAGTCGGCTCTTCGGTTCAATTGGACAGTATCGACACAGCGTATTTTTAACCACATTTTAGCTTGATCTTCAGCACCCACCAATGTCTTTGGTCAGCACAAAAACCTGATATCACACTTAATGCTAGTTAAATATTTATAACCCCCACACGACCTGCGGCCACAAGGAAATCCATTATGTATTTTATCGGCCGCACCACGCACGTTTTATAGCTCATGTACCGTAATGCCCACTTAGCCGGGAATAAATAGAGGTTAAGGAGTGTAACAGTATTTCTTTACGTAATTAAAATAATATTTTTTGAGTTGGAGAATATTCTAATCGATATGAAACAAAAGCTTTCGTAGTATAAGATTATTATAATAAGTTTTCTCTGGTAAAATTCAAACCATGAATTCGAAATGCTTGCCAAAATTAGATTGAATAAAATATGTAAACCAGCATTCCAGACAGTTTAGTTTAATTATGTCAAACAGTGAAGTATTATAGTTTGAAAACACTAGCTTTAAAAATAGCTTTAATAACAAAGAAAACTACAATGAAATAATAGAAACAAATTAGAAATAGTATTTACAATTAAAACAATTGAGCTAGCTAACAGCTTTATGTTTTTTCCCAGGATACTTAATGTACTTACCTGAGGCTCAGCGACACAAAGTGGATCTTGGCCTCCGACACAAGACTCAAGACACAGATACATATGTCCTTGCAAAATTTAATTAGGATACTTTCAGCCGTGAAAAGACAGAAATAACGAATAATATAATACTAGTTTATCTATGCCTGTCCCTGCTAACGAGTCAGAAACAATATTACTAAAAGCTAATTTCACAAAAGCTAAAAAGTGTCTTACTCTAATAAAACCTGGTACCTGTGTCCTTCGTGATGTAAGGATCCCAACGATACCCCGTCCATATTACAAATCTGTTCAAGCATTTAAAAGTTATTGTGAAATAAAGAAACTTCCTTAGGTGCATCGATCAAATTATTCTCAGCGATTGAGAAAATACATATATTTTTAGTATTTGTAGTAAGTGTTACTTATTTATAGAAAGTTTCATGTGTCTACCTATTTTGGTTCAAGAGATCACAATATCCAAACAAGCCTTGACAAACGAAGAGCAAAAATAGGCAAAAAATCACGTTTTTTGTATGGAAGCCCCTTTAATTTAGATAATTATTGTATTTTAATTATTTGTACCGCGGCGGCAAGAGAAATACACATTCTCTGAAAATTTCAACTGTCTACCTCTTACGGTTCATGAGATAGAGCCCTGTGACAGACAGACGGACTGACGGACAGCGGAGGCTTAGTAATGGGGTTCCGTATTCACCCTTCGAGTACCAAACCCTAATAATGATTGTTAGCTCAATACTTTTTATGGAGGAGCTCAAATTGATAAGAAGTGCAAATTATGTCCTAAAATCATCTCCAAAAAAGTAATTTTTAGGTTAAAAAGGTAAAGGAAAAGGTATGGGGGCAATGTTTACAAAGATTGTATATTCAGTTTGGATAGAGTAGGTACATCATCAGCCTATTTAGTCCACTACTGGACATAGGCCTCCCCTAATGAGCGCCATAGTGCCCTGTCTTCAGCTTGCCGCATCCAGCATCTGCCTGTTAGCCTTTTGGAGATATATGCCTGCATATCAATTCTACCACCGAACTGCGATACCCAACCCACATGCCCAACGTGGGGATTATGGGCATTACCTCCCATAATATAAAAGCTAATTGGGGGAGGCCTGCGTCCAGCCGTGGACCAGTATGGGCTGTTGGAGCCGACCTGATTGGTGCTTAGCTATTATGACGTAGTCGTGTGGGCTCTCGCCTCCGAAGACGGTCTGCCGTAGTTATATTATTATACCTACCATACCATGGTACCATCCATCAACCGTCATGACCATTTTGACAACGCGTGGATTGCTTATAATATTTACTTTGACAAGGTTCGGTCCCGTTCTGACCGCGCGCTTATTATAACGCTTCTCTGAGCTGTTAAAATAAAATGGCCTTACGAATTCCAGAAATTCCGCCAAGATAACAAAACACCAAACGCGTACCATTATACCTAATTAAGAAACCAAATGGGTCCAGGTAAAACCACGTAGCATGACGCTTATCAAATTACAAGGGTTTGGGTTTTCCCTAAGGAATCTCATCCTTATTACATTGAGTGTGAACGTCCTTTACATTAATTGAATATGTATTTTGAGGACCCATTTACGGAGCGGGAATTCAACGAAGATTCAACGAGTTAAAAATTAGAACGAATCCTTTTACTTTTCCACAAGTGTTTACCTACGTGATTATTAAATTTATTCAATTTATACCATGCATTCATACCATGGGCTCACATGGAACACTTAGTAAATTCATATACTTAGATTAATTATAGTAGATGATAATGTCCCCCTCGGAAACCAATCGAAGATCTATAGAACGAACCCAACATCATTGGCGGCACAGGCATATCGAATCCGCTGGCTCGGCCACTTAGAGAGGATAGGAGGGGAGGTGGAACGTCTGCAACGCCTATCTCGGCTGCCCCGTCGTCGGCCGACGACCCGTATTAGTAGGACGCCTGCGGTACCGCTGAAAAGACGTGGTGGAAGTGGACCTGCGTGAGCTAAATGCAGTGAGCAGGGGGAAAATGGTGACTTCTCTTATCGCAGACTAAGACACCTTCGAGTCGCTGTGCCAATGGAGTAGTAGATAATGTCCATATAGCCGAATTTTAGCCACAACGGCCAGTCTCAACGGATACTACTCATGTGCGCGGGACATATAGTGCATATGTGTGTGCGCAAACACAGGTGCACTCTCTATTCCTCACTCTTAATTAAATGGGACGGCAGACCGACACAACCAGGGAGAGTTCAGGCATAGGACGAAAGATTTAAAGTACTTTCCGAGGCACAGGGGAGTGTTTGAACTTTGGATTTTTCTTGCTAGAATGCTCAATACGCTCCCATTGGAAATGTCAGTGCAGATCCCAGATCCCCACTTAGAATTAATAATTTCAATCACAGTTTTCGTCCCACCCGGGATTTGAACCTAGGTCCTCATTATTAGCGGTTTACCACGCAACCGCTGTACCAAAGAGGATGTGACCTCGCAGTCAGAATGTGGTTAGCTCAACCAATAAGATCACTCGATTTCTATAACGAATCCTATTGGTTGAGTTTGACTACAAACTTCAATCGTTCGACACATTCCACCGATTTCTGCGTAGCACAATTTGGTGCATTGTCACCTAGGCAAATAAACTTCTAGTGCATAAGTCATGAACGCAGTCATGCGTAGCCTGGGCAAGCAACATCTCTGTTGAAATACCACCTCTACCGTAATGGATAACAGAATTTGCAGAATATTCTAATAGGGCATTCACTGCGCAGGCTTTGGGGTGCGGTGCGACCCAAAGGGGAGCTCCACAGGAGTATCATAAAGTGATATCTATGAAATGAAATGATTGACGAAGCAATCCACGAACATACAAGGTAATTCCTAACATAGACACACATTACGAACTCGACGACTTTTTCAATGATACTTTAACCGACTTGTTATATGTAAATTAGCGTGGTAAATAATTAAGGTACGTTAATTTCATGTAGGAAGGCATGGTACTCGACCCCTCTTTCATTACAACACCCTGAATGGGTACATACAGTGACCGCAATTTAATCACACCTAATCAATAAGATCTGATTGTATGACTGCAATAAATAAAGATACTGAAATACAACCTCGTATTTTGAAGACGGTTAAAAACAACAGCCGTTCCACAACTCATAACGAGTTGTGGAACGGCTGTTGTAACCCGATAATTTTGCTAATTTACACCCCATAAATGCGTCTCATACCCGCAAATAAAGAAAATAAAATTTCAAAGTGGAAAATGTGTTCAAAGCGGCAGGTAGGGGCAGCGGCTCGGAATGGGTTTCCACGAGAGCGAGCCAGCCTCATTCATACGCGGGTATTGATTGATTTCTATCTAAGGAACAAGTGGCGGTGGCATGATCAGCTTAGCAGTATCTTGATGCTTTGGATTATCTTGAATAGATAGGGTTCTACAGGGGGCGGCCGGCGGCGCGGGCGGTCTGGCTGGTCAATTTTGGTGTATTTGTGAGGGCATCAATCATGCTATTTTGAGCGATGCCCTTTTTAGGGTTCCGTACCCGAAGGGTAAAAATGAAACCGTATAACTAAGCCTCCGCTTTTCGTCCGTCCATCCGTCCGTCTCATGAACCGTAAGAGGTAGACAGTTGAAATTTTTAGAGAATGTGTCTCTTGCCACTATAACAGCAAATAATAAAAATAAAAGTAATATCCAAATAAAAGGCCAAAAAATCACGTTTTGTATGGAAGCCCTTTGCATACAAAAAACGTGATTTTTTGGCTATTTTTGGTCTTCGTTTGTCAAGGCAAGGTGTATATCTTAATCAATAGGTAGACACATAAAACTTTCTGAAAATTTGATGTTCTTTGAAAAAGTTGCCTGATTTTCACTGTACCCGAGTTGACTTGCACTTGGCGATTTACTTGTAGACATTATAACACCTGCTAGATATTAATGCTACTTATTACTTGTATATTTAATTTACCTAATCTGTGACAAAAAAATAGGTATACTTTAACTCAACTTTACTGTGATTAAAATGTTTACCACTTTACTCATACAATTTTCGTCACTCATTGGTACATTTTTTTTTATATTTATTTGTACTTAATTACAACGCAGCCAATAAGTGGCGAAAATTGTATTTGTGATACACTAACGAATACATCAGAGGGGCGAGTCTATTTAACGTTAGTAACGAGACGTAATAATGGCGTCTCCTTATTCTATACAATTTGGTACAGCGCCTCTATCGTGCGGACTGGGGACTACGCAAATCCCCATACAAAAAGCAGACGTCACGATCAAGTCTTATACTAACGCCAAATAGACTCACCCCGCTGATCTGCAGTTCGGGGCGGTCGTTGTCTGTAGGACCTACGAGAGCTCTAAGACAGTTTGTTCGCCGTTCAAGATATTACCTATGCAAGCTTTCAAAAAAGAAACACAACCTGTTGAATCGCGACGGCAGATGGAAGGATGAAAAAATACTGAAACAATTGCGGTTGAATCTCTACTTTTACATCCATCTTCTTTGAAAACGTGCGGATTGTAAAGGTGGCCTGACCGGTGTTAGGGGGCGTAATGTACCATTCGCAGCGAGCATGAGTTATGCCGTGAGCTAAACTCCGTCTCATTGCTCGTGGCGAGCGCATTCTTTCCCCGTACTGACTGCACGAACGCTCTCTGTGTAACGCGTTACATTACACCCCGTAACGCCGAACAGAATTATGACGTATTTCATTCTGACAATGCCTCGTCCCATTTAGTTGTGTTTGCTCTGCCTAAGCCGGGATCTTTGAGACGTCACTAATCCCTTCTTTCTCTCTCTGTCTCTCTAAGGTACTTTTACCCATCCGCGGAAATTTCGAAAGGTTCTAGAAGGCTGTTTCTAACTCTCCTGTTCTCATGATTTGTTTGGACTTTTTAAACTGAACAAAACCTGTTGTAAATAGGTGAGTACTTTAGATGTGATAAAAACACTAATTAAAAAAACTGAATCCGAAAAATTTATCTAATGTTTTTCAAATAAAATTCAATAGTTCATTACGCCAAAGGTCTGTAATGGGTGGGTAAGCTGACCGCGGCTTTAGATGGCTGAAATGAAGCTGAAATTAAGGCCGAGACCGAAGGTCGAGGCTTTTATAGCGCGGACAGCAAGGGCTGCAATGATGACCAAGCTTGAAGGCCGAGACCATAGCAAGCTTAGCTTGAGGCCAGCTTATCGTGGCCAGCAGGGCAGTCATTGCGGACCGAGGTTTATATAGTGCTTTACTCAAACAATGCGATTAATTGAAAACTCATTGAATTGGAGGATTCGTCGCTTGAGAGTTCATTTTCACAAATTTATTCACGAAAATTGATTAGAAAGTATCATGCGCAAAAATTTTCAGTGCGATCCCCTTTTGTCAGTTTCCCGCCTTTTCTTTTTTATTCCAACCAGCCAGTGAAGCTCGTATTGCTCCGTATGCATAAAACCTTTAATGCTAGGTGCATTATCAAAACAAAATAGAATTCAAAATTCGAAATAGATTACGGACCGCATAGAGCGGACAGTAATAATATTATTGTCCGCCTGGTCGGGTAGGCCCGCAAGATCGACTTTGCTCAAAGAAGGTTGTCGAAATAATCAGCAGATTACATGCTATATATGTTTAAGGAGTTTTGTTCAATTGATTACTTCAATTGAAATACCATACTTATTTTTTACCATCATGGTTACCTGCACTAATCAAGATGGTAAGTACTTAAAAATCAAAGCCTTGCCATCTAAAACACAAAATTTACTCTATTAGCGGCACCTTGAACAATTACGTATGGCAACACAGGCCACCTCTCGTAGGCAATTACCCATTAACGAGGTGATCACAATCCAAATTGCTCTTTCACAGCTGAGACAAAATTACCAAAACGCTTAGAAGGATCATACACGATCGAAACTTACGATCCAGTGAAACTATCTTCATTTTATAGCGCATCCATTATGTTGGCCGTTTCATGGCAAGCCTTGATTCAATTCAAACAAAACAAAAGGTCTTTGATGACTCGGCCTACATAAAGACGAACCATTCGATTTATATACTTTTAAAACGATCGCAACTGAAATTTACGGATCAATCAGAAGACCCACATGTTGTTAAGTGGTAAAACCATCTAAGAGCCTACAAAGTACAAAACAACTCTAACAGCCCCACGCCCTTCTACCTATTAACCTATTTAACACAACGGTATTATCGCGTACATTTTGGATTCTATGGCAAAGTGTTGGTTGGACTGACCGACCATGTAGTCGGATATAACGTATTAATTATTAGTAATTAAATTAGTTATAAATTTCAAGGACAATTTAATATATTATTATTATGATAAGGAAATTAGTTTTGACAAAGTGGTATTGAACTAGGTAAAAGTATTACATGATAAAAGTATATTAGTTCGCTCAAGTTATTATCTGACTTATCGGCCTGCAGCACCGAGGAAAAATGGTCCAAAACGCGCCTCAAAAATAAAGAACCATCGACATTGATACAATCTATACAATGGAGAAGATTATGACGACGTTGTGCATATTTTTGGTGGCTGGGCCATATTTTTCGTCTATGGTACAGTACAAAATAGGTGTGTACATAACAAATAAATACAAAATCGGCCTCTGTCGCGCAGCGAAGGTCCGCCTGCGATGCCGGAGGTCGCGGGTTCGAATCCGCCTCGGGACAAATGTTTGTACGATCTGCAGATATCTGTTCCGATTGTTTGAATGATTTCTATGTATAATAAAAAATCTATGTAATGCAATCTATTATTTATATCAGTAATCTAGTACCCATAACACAAACTCTGACAGAAGACGGTCCCGCAGCGTGTAAATGTAAAAAAAAATACAATGGAGTACAATTTGATGGCGACTGCGTCCATACATTCCTGTAGCCCTAGAGGTATAGCGGTGATAGATACCTACGTTTACAAGACTCAAAGGCCTAAAGGCTATTGGACAGTTTTGTCTCAATTTTCTTTACAAGATATCAAGTTTTTAACTAAAACAGAAATACTTATCGTTTTTCCTAAACACTTTTTCAGAGAAGATTTTGGTTACAAGGCACGTTTTTAATTTACAAAATACCAGTCAATAGATGAGCCGCAAAATTATCTGATACCAATCGGTTCTTCTAAGAGCATCAACTTGATTTACTGTACACTTTGTAAGTTAGTGCGTTCGCGTCTTTTCTTCTCATTCAGATTCAGGTCAGAACTGAAATATTTTCCATTACTAATGTAAGCAGGTTAACTATAAACCTTGTGCTGGAAGATCACCAAACGTTCTTACAATATAAATAAGGTTTGTAGCTAACCCACTTACATCCCTAATGAATTCCTTAAACTATAATAATATTTATAGTGAAATGTTTTTGTTTGCAAGCTCACTTCGAGTGTCTTTGGCTACTTATAAAAATCAGTGCATCAGTAATCAATAATCATTTATTTCGGAAATTTCTAGAATAACATCCATTCATTCTAATGTTATGGTGGTTCAAAGGAATATCGTAGGAGCTGTCATTTTTTTGTACAAAAAAAAACCTGTTTTTATGTCCTTGATAAAACCCCAGGAATGCTGCTGACCTCAAAAAAGTTTTCGAAATGTAGAACGCGGGATGAGTTCGAGCGGCCTCTGTTGACTAAAGACCCGTCCAAGTAGGTACCAGGAATGCATAAACCATAAAGAAGTTTTCGCGACCCGTGATCTTGAGTCATTGTGAATCTACAGTGAAATACCTCTCAATCATTTCTGCTCTCCTGGTATGTACCTGAATATTTGTGTTTTATAAGTCGTGGAAGGAGGAATAGTTTTTTTTTATTTATCCTTTTTTTATTCATGTAGACAGATGTTTGCAGAAGGCATTGCATGAGCAGTGGACGCACTTGCATAATATATGCATGAAATTACACTAGACATCTCACACACACAGTTGCACGTGAAGTACAACACAGTTGTGCATGTATGTGCCGAGACGCGACTTTTGTATGCGAAATGGATAGAAATGGACGAGTGTCCGGGGTGTGCCTATAGTATGAATAAATTAAATGAATACTTCTGAATGCCCAAATGTAATTTATGTTGCTTAATAGGTAATTTTGTATTTTTTGTATTTGTAATAGTTGAAGCTACTCGTGAATGAAAACACAGTTGCATTCATTCGTAGAATGTCTGTGCTGTTACCATAACGCGGTCGGGCGGTAAAAATAACTTTTTATCTGTGTATTAAATCGTGCCGCTGCATTGGTCAGTTTAAAATTGTTATGTTTTTAATCCCTGATACAAAAGAGTGGTGTTGTATATTATTTAGACGTCCATTTAGTTTTTATTAAATAGGTAACTAGAAAGATTAAACTTAACCAGCTACTTAAGATTAAAATTATACAAAAGAGATTTAATAATCTCTAGATAGATAATTAATGATTATTTATCGGGTATTTATCGCGTACTTTTTATTATTATTATCCCTACGTTTCTATCGCTGTACATTTGTATGGAAGGACAGCAGGAAGGCTGATTCCCAAATGTGGGATCCAGTGAGCTGGTCAGATAACCTTCATAAAGAATCGATAATAAAAGCGAATACCTTGATCGATGAGTATAACAAAAACTATGCTTAGATGGCCCAGGATTCACAATCACTCATTGAATTGCGCATTCATTGTTCGTCAATGGTAATTTTTTTACCATCTTGGAGTTAAAACCGAAAAAATGGGATCAGACGTTGTGTATGCCACAAGGATCTGATGGGAAAGGGAACGGCAAAAATAATTGTAGATAGGTAGGAACATAATATGAATTAAGGTAACTCTCTCTATCGGCCTGATCTTCTTACAACTAAACGGTGAAACAAAACTTAATTTATTTTATTTTGTTTTATTCGGAGAACAAACAGTTGTACACATTTTATAAATAAACTTACATAATAACTTATATAATTATAACCATTTGTGTGTCCTTGCATATAGAAGCTAAAAGACTGCTTGATGCGGAGGAGAAATGGAATAACAGTTCTGTCTTGTTAACAACTATGTAGGTACAATGAAGTAAACTAAGAGTAATTAACAATTAACAAAACTTATAAAATTACTAACAATAACTAACAAGATTTTTTTATGGAGAAAGATGGTGTCACCGGGATAGGCAAATTCTTTTTCAGGAAAAACTTGCGTTAAACCACGTGCAGAATAGGCTTGTTCTTGCTCGGTCAGTAAAGGGATCGCTCCGTACTAGTATCTAACGTACTGAAGTACTAGTTCGAACTTCTAGTTGTAGTATTCCTTAGTACCTGATTGTATTAGAAGTTCGATCTAGTACTACTAGTACTTAGTAATTCGCTCGCCAAATTTTCGACGGAAACATTAGTAGGTACCTACTACTGAATTAGAAAACAAAACGCATATCTCCGTCTCTTTTACTATCGCGGATTATGCGCTGTCTATCTCTGTTCTTCCTTAACTATTCCTTTGTCTTGCAATTCCGTCTGACACATTAGTACTACTGAACTAGAGAACAAAATAGATTTTCTAATAGTTTTTTTGTTATTCTCACTAACAGATTTTAAACTTTATGGCATAGAAAATAGAGATTTAAACGTAAACATTTTTAGTGAACTACTAGGAACGTGGTTAGCTGAACAGTTCTTACTCGTTCACTTGTGGGTACTAGTTCATTTTAGTACATCGTTCCTGAACTACACAAGACTCCTAAAAGTTAGTATATAAATTAAATACAGCACTCGTAGAATTGTAAAATACAGCCAAGCGCAATTATTGCCTCGACTGGAAAACAAGATTCGGGCTCCGATTAGAATTTATGGTAGCTTTCAACGGAGCAGAGAGAATTTGCTTTACATTTTACAAAAATACATTAAAAATACACCTGATAGTACCTACGGTTCCAATGGTGAAGTGACAAGTAAATATTTAGGTAGGTATACATATTGCTAGCTGCTGCCCCCGGCTTTTCAGGTAGTCTATGTCCGTCCCCGGGATATTGTTGACCGTCCTACCAAATTCATTAACATCCTTTCAGCCGTTTAGGCGTAAAAAGGTAACAGACATACAGACAGACAGAGTTACTTTCGAATTTATAACATTAGTATGGAGGCGCAGTTGGTGTTTACTAAGCGAGTACATGACCTTTTTAAGAATCTGCTTTTTTTTTCAAATGTGAACAAAATCTGATCGCAATTTTTAACGAACATAAATCACAGACCAAAATAATAATTATCTGTGATTTTTGTCCGTTAAAGTTAGGCTAATTGGAGATCCGAAACTTCCTATAATCCGTTTGATGAAGAATTGAACGAACATTCTGTATAAAGTTTTAATATTGAATAAATACTTAGTTAGCAGTCTGTTACAACCGTAAAAAGCGGTCGGTCAGTAAAAAGTAAAATTTAAGAGTAAATAAGAAGGTTTGTGTAAGTTTCGGGTACCAAGATATATACTAGCTGCTCCCCGCGGCTTCACCCGCGTGGAAATTGATTGCAAACCCGCTAGGGGTAGTATTTTAAAAATAAAAAATACGTGTATCATTATTTACTATATAGTTTCCCAGCTGCTGGCCGCGGCTTCACACGCTTGTTTCGGGATAAAAAGTCTGTATACCTAACATAACAAACAAAAATACATATGTACATCAAAAAAGTCTAGTCTTCGCTGGTATAATTTATTTTTCTTCGTTTAAAACTTTTATGGAATATCAAACTCTCTATAAATAATCAACCTATATGTTCTATGTCCTTTCCCGGGATACCATTTACCTCCCTGCCAAATTTCACTGAGATCCGTTCAGCCGTTTAGACGTGAAAGGGTAACAGACAGACAGACAGAGTTACTTTCAAATTTATAATTTTTTTTTTTTATTTATTTAATTATTAATTAGCACGATTACATAACAACCAATTACACTAGTTAATTACAATACCTATATATTAGAACAACAGAAACATAAAAATTTATACATAAAATTACACAATAAGCAATACTAATAATGATTGATCATTTATAAATATAAAGACTCCAGACAAATAAAATTCTATAAAAACATTATGCATTTTAAAACTAAAATTCAAACTCAAAATATTACTCTATCATTCATCACTCTCGCAAAACGACATGCTCAGGCACACCAACATAATATCCTTCCCTTCGTCCGCAAATATATCACCGTCCGGGTTCTGTTCAAGAAGTCTGTTGAGGGCGGCGAGTGTGCGAGGCAGTGGAGAGTTGGCGCGAGCCACGGTTCTGCAGAAAGGCTCTGACAAAAGCCTAATGTTTCTGTGGCGAAGGTAGTTATCAGGTAGGTTAAGACGAAAGAGAAGGTTGTGCAGATCTGGGGCGTCGATCATACCGCGGAGTATCTTGCACATAGTTGCCGTCTGATCATACACTCTCCTGGTTTGTAGGGAGTTGTACCCAAGACATCCCTGGAGAAACTTGGTTGGGTACATGAATGGGTAGTACCCAAAAAGTCGCTTGTACAAAAACCTTAGAAACGCCTTCTGAACTTTCTCCAGTGACAGAGCATACGTACTTTCATGGGGGTTTCATACGCAACAGCTTGACTCCAGCTTGCTCCGTACAAGAGCCCCGAACAACAGCCGCACCACACTGTCACTGCGAAAGTCCCGGGTGTTTCTCAGGACAAAGCCAAGTCTCTGATAAGACTGCTTGGCGACTGTGGTGATGTGGTCGTGAAAAGTGAGCTTACGGTCAAAAGTTACTCCCAAATCCTTAACTAGCGTAGCTCTAGGAATCACGTTACCACGGATAGTATAATCGAAGGATACCAGATTTTTCTTTCGACCGAAACTCACCACGGAGCATTTAGGGGGATTAAACTCCATCTTATTATCTAGGCTCCATCGACAGACCGCGTTGACATCACCTTGAAGCACTGCACAGTCTGCCACAGAGTGTATGACAGTGTAGAGCTTTAGATCATCCGCGTATAATAGGCACTCCGCGTGCTCTACAATAGCTGGTAGATCATTTACCATTAAAATAAAAAGCAAAGGTCCTAAGATAGAGCCCTGACTTATACCAGACCGGGTGTGATATGGTGCAGATTCATATATTCCTTATCTGACATACTGCTGGCGATCACGCAGATAGTCAGCACTCGCTGACTATCTGCGTGATAGATTGGATTTGCGCCGGATCTCCTTAGGTTACTCAACCTAAGGAGATCCGGCGCAAATCCAATGACGCTCAGTTTGGCCAGGAGTATGTCATTATTGACTCTATCAAACGCTTTTTGAAAGTCAAAGTAGAGCATCTACTTGACTGACACTGACTGATAATATTAGTGAGAATATATATATTAATAAAATAAAAATAAAATAAATAAATAAAATATACCGAGTTTTGAATGGATCGAACCAAGGAATAATAATTTTCCAAAGAAACTTTACCACCCTATTAAACGCCCTCAAAGGTTAATTTTTGAAAATTATATTATATTATCGAATGTGTTATTCTAGAACTTAAACTATATACATACAAAATTTCATTTAAATAAGTTGAATAGTTACGGAGATACGTGGCGTGGTAACAAACATTCACACGAACTTTCGCATTTATAATATTAGTAAATATGATGCTTGAAAATATTAATAATACCTAGAAATCAAAAATCCTATTTCATATAGTTTAAAAAGTTTGAAACAAGCGCAGGTAAAGCACACGCTCACAAAAACTGACAGAAACAAATAGTCAGCCATTCAACCCGACATGACACTTCGTTTAAATTTGGAATTCGAATTTCGAATGTTCAACTGTCTGTCGATGAAACTTGCGCTCGGAAAAACTCATATTTGAAGTTTGACACTGGCTGGATAATTTGAGTATTGATTTTAGATTTTCGGTCACAAAAACTTGTATAAGCATTGTATGTCTTGTTAAATTATGTTACACAAATAGAGATTTTCTATTCTATTCTACTAAAAGGAGACGTCACGATCACGTCTCGTAACTAACGTCAAATAGACTCACCCCTCAGAATAGGACGGTATATTGTCAAAGTAAACGTCATATATCCTTCCCGTAGGTAAGCACAAAACGCGATAACTCAAAGTGGAATGGCCTTGTCAATAAATGTTCATACGCGCTTGTTTTATTAACTACCTACCTACACCAAAGCTCTTTTAGTGTTTTGCTTGCATTTGCTAACATATTTCATACCGAACATAAGCTTTTAAATATAAAATTACTGCTCTACATTAAAATGAATTAAAATGGTACCTAATTCTGAATACAAGTGAAACACAAAACTAGGTAAATTGCGACGTTTTCAGCAAAGCTTTATTAACAGTAGCAAGCTGTTAAATAATTATTATGAAACTCGCTACAGCCCGCGTCTTCGCACGCGTTTTCTGTGATAAATAGTATTCTATATTTCCCGGAACACTGTCTACCTCACTGCCAAATTTGATTATGTTCCGTTCAGGCGTGAGAAAACAACAAACAGTCTAAGTTTAAAAATTTGTATGTAAGTATGGGTTCATACTATTTAGTTTTGCATTGGCACAAATGCTTTGTGCCAATGCAAAACTAAATAGTTTGAATTTTTCTCAATCGGCACAAATGCTTTCGCGTTCTTCAAAACGGAAGCGTTCCGTTGTGAAGTAGATTATGAGGTTTGGATCAAAACATAACATAAATAACGAATAATATACGCTACCTACTTTTTGTCTCGGAAAAACCCGTCAGAAACCGAGGGCAGCAGCTTGTCAATACAACAAGAAATAAAAGCTCAATATTTCAAAGTGGTCCTTATTAACAAAGAAAATTACAATCAAATAAAAGAAACAGATTAGAACCAGTATTTACAATTGAAACAATTAAGCTAACTGTCGACTGCTGCAAACAATATTTAATTTTACATATTAAACCGCCAATTATTTATTTCACTTCTATTATTATTCAGATTCGTATTTTAATTCCAAAGATGAAAGGAACCGTTATATTTCGACAGTACAAACATTTTGATTTAATAATGTTTAACGCTCGTTAGATGTAGAGTCGCGAGCGATGTAAGACTGAGCGATGCTTTTTTCGGATGGATTAAAAAAAATATTATACCTCTATAAAGAAACGTAAATAGACAATAAATTAGTGCACGAAACGAATAAATATAGCTAAGGATAACAATTTAGCCTGAACAAGGTTATCCTTTCAGGCGACTGTAGTGCTAATCTATACTGCACACATCAACATCGTCTAGGGATATTTCATATTTTCTCAATTTACTCAAAATTTGTTATAAATAACATGCAACATGTATATATTTTTGAAAAGCCCGTTTAGTTGACTAGACCTTCGAATACAATAAAAATATTTTTATTGTGTAAATAAAATTTTATTCAATAAAAAACAAAATATGAAAAAATTTTACATTTAGGATGTTGTGTTTTAAAAAAAAAAAATGCAAAATATGCGAAATTTCATGATTTTTGCAGTTATACGAAAAATCAGTAGTCAGTAAAACCACCCATGACGTTACAAACGGTCCTGCAACGGGTTTTCATGCTTTGAATCAAGTTATCAAAGTCTTGCTGCGGGATATTGTCCCAGGTCCTGCTAAGATGCAAAAAAAGTTGCTCTTCAGTCGCGATGTTTGCAGGAAAATGGTTCATAGCCCTTCTTTGGAGCATGTCCCATGCATGCTCTATGGGGTTTAGGTCTGGCGATTGCGCAGGCCAGTTTAAGACCGACACGTCGTGCTCCTGCAGCCAGCTGGTCACCACTCGCGCTGTGTGCGGACGGGCATTGTCGTGCATGAGCGTGAATTCTTGGCCCATTTGTAGTCGATGGGGGTAGACTATTGGTACTAGCACCTGGTTACGGTATTTTTCAGCGGTCATGGTGTTTCTGATCCAAACGAGATCTGTTCTTCCACCAATACGTATTCCCGCCCAAACCATAACTGTCCCACCGCGGTATGGATGGACTTCCTGAGGGTGTTGCAGACGGCTCTCACGACCAGGAACTCGCCATACACGTACTCTTCTTGAATCGGGATGGAAACCGAATCGGGACTCATCGGTAAACACCACCGCAGACCACTGGTTCTCTTCCCAGAGCAAATGTTCACGAGCCCACTCTAATCTTCGTCCACGATTTCCTCGGCGTAGTGCTGGAGTACGAAGCGGTCTGCGAGCATGAAGGTTGGCTTCATGCAGTCTTCTCCTCACAGTTTGGTCACTCACCAGCAACTGGTGCTCTGACTGGCCTTTGAACCAACTACATTGCCGTAACATTTGGTTGTCTTCTAGCGAAAACTTGCAAAAATCGGTCTTGTCGCTGGGTGGTTATGCGCTTCCCGCCTGGGTGTCTTTCAGCCACTTCACCGGTAGCACGATAACGTGACCATAACCTTGAGATCACGTTTTGTTTTGTTCCAATCTCCTCAGCAACACTCAGCTGAGTAGCCCCAGCTTCGAGCATACCTACTGCCCTTAACATTTTATCTCTAGTTAAATGGCGCCGCCGCATTTAGTAGTATAAAATCGAAATTAATTGATAACGTGTTTTAAAACTTCAATTTGACACAAAAAATTACCATAAACTATGGAAGATAAATTGTAACTTTCGACCTTCGCTATAGCAATGCCGCGCAAATCTTTTGTTTTTTATTCATTTGTTCAAATTCAAATTTGGAATCATTCAAAAAGGCTTAAAAAATAAGGTTTCTTCAAAAGATTTTAAAACCGGCCAGTATTTTTAGAGTTCAAGAACTTTATACAAAATATCCCTAGACGATGTTGATGTGTGTATAACAATTAGGTATTAAATAAAATTATCACTTACTATTACGATACAGGCATTTAGTTTAACAATTATAAATGATTATAAATGCTGTCATTGTTAACCGCAGCTGATGGCCATGACAGCAATACCGAACTAGTACGATGAACGCTGAAAGCGCTACGGCAGATAGTATGGATGTATGGATGAGAAAACCAGAACAAGTGCACTTAGGTACCTACGGACATCGGCTTGAACTGTTGCTGTTGCCATGCCAGAGCAGGAAGAGCACGGTTACAAGAAGCCGTGCGAAATTCATTTATATTTTCAATAGATACTTAATACTTCAACGAATGAACGTATTTGCCATAACCTAAACATTTCAAAGACCAGGAAATTAAGTGCATTGGTATTAATTATTAAATGTTTATCTTAAATCTAGATCTAATTGCAAAAGTAACAGCTAGTTATATCAAAGATATATCAAGACCCCATCACTAGCAACAACGTCATCGTGGGTGCTCTAAGTGGGAATAGAAGTAGGTGCTGAAACTGTGGTGCTCTTAAAATCAGTGCTCAAAATGAGAATACTTCAAATAGGCCACCTATTTGCTTAAAATAATCACCAATACAAAAATTACGCCAATGAAATTGTCGTTAGTCGTCGGTGGTGCTCGGAAGTGTACTACAAGAAATCAGTCTTTTAAATAGCGTCTGAGGAAAATGAACAATTATAACATAATGCCTTATTTTTGACATAAAAATAGAGTTTCTTCTGACTATGCTGATTACTTTCATGATGTTCTGTTCCTATCAATGAGGTAGCTTTAGTGATCATTGGTGGAACCACTTCATTCATTTGTCATAAAAAGAGGTAAAACTTGATTTAATTATGAAATTTAAGATTTTTGAATAATACCTAATTATAAAGGAATTAGAACACTGGTAAAGTCTGTCGTGGGGATCATAGCTTGGAGCGATTTTTTTCGACTTTTTGTTCAATACGTGCCCTTTTTTATCTTTTGTGCCTTACTTTTCCTAGCAACTTGTTTTAGGAATACACCTATTTTTTTACATTTTTCGTCACCGATTCGACCTTTTTAAACTATTCGAATCCAATGTGACGTGGAAACAAACAACACCCATGTTTTATTAATATCCGTAGGTTTCAGCCAATTAGAAAGGCTTTAGGAAATCCCTTTTTCTCAACAAATGAGAACGAAGCCCTTATTAATGAATGCCGCCTAGCTCCAAATAAAAAGTAGGTAGGAACCTAAATAGCCTTTGGCTGCATTCTCTGTACAGCTGCTGCACATTTTTTTAAATTGAAGAAATTTTTACGGTCAACGGGGAAAAATGCGCACCTAACCACTCTTTATCGAGTCCAATTTACCGAAAAACAGAAGAAAAAGTTTTTGATAGGCGGTTCAAAGCATTTTTAATTTTTATTGTTTTGCATAGAAACATGCTATACCTAGATAGGCCAACGTCAAAACATCTCCTATGCACAAAGGCAGACTCAAAATTGAGTGCAACCTCTCTTTTTATTAGGGTTCCGTACCCGAAGGGTGAAAACGGAACCCGTCCGTCTGTCACGTGGATAAATCTCATGAACCGTAAGAAGTAGACAGTTGAAATTTTCAGATAATGTATATTTCTCTTGCCGCTATAACAACAAATAATAAAAAAAAATATCAAAGTAAAGGGCTCCATACATAAAACGACGTGATCTTTTTGCCTTTTTTGCTCTTAATTTGTGAAGGCTGTATCTATTGAACTACAAAAGGTTGATACGTGAAACTTTCTATACCTAATTAAGTAACACTTCAGCCGTAATAATAACAAATAGGGGGTCTCCCAACCAGTGAAAATTTGACGTTCTTTGAAAAAGTTGCCTGATTTTTACGATACGGAACCCTTCGTGAGCGAGTCGATTCGCACTTCGCGGTTTATTTTTTATTTTCTTGCTTCTAAATGGATGCAATGGCAAACAAAAGAGTTCGAAAGTGCTCGGCTGACTCCCCAGACTGATGCCACTACTAATGATAATAATGAGAAACAAAAGCTAGCAATAGCAGTGTGTACCTGTACACCGTCAAATTATTATCCGTTTTAATTAGGCAGTAAATGTGGTTGCGAGTCACGTACGGCGTTAAGACGGCTTTCTGCGAGATTAGCGTCTGCCTCGATGAAGGTTTGTTGAACTTACAACAACACAAAACGCAAACGCAAAATTTTATATAAAAAACAAGCTTTTAAATGTATTATATCTACTCGTATAATTGTAAGGAATTTGTTTTACGCCTGTACAAACTACTGCTGATTTATTTATTTATTTATTTATTTATCGATCTGATCGGGTATAAACTCCTTACCATATGTATTTCCGACAATCCTATCCTTACCAGGTTGTCTGTTGATAATAATAATAACAATAATAATCGTTTATTTCAGGCAAAAAACCCATATCACAATAGAAAAAATCACACCGATAAGACCGCCAAAGATAAGACCGCCAAATGTTACTCATGTTATAATTTTTTAAATTGTTAATTGTTTCTTAGTTTAAAGTATGCAATAAAAGTATTTTCTATCTATCTATAAATGGATTTATGCACAGTCATGTTGACCAAGTAATTTATGGGAAGGCTGACCACACAGGGCAGACGCACTGCAAGATGGTAGCTTGGTTCAGTAGTTTTGGCGTTGTGTTCGGCCAAACATCTTCACAACGGCACAAACTTTCCCCTATACAAAAAAAAATTAATAAAAAATGTTTCTCACTGCTTTTATCTTTTTTGCATGTCATAACCGGCACGACTAAAGTGGTACAAAGGGCAAAGATAACTAAGATAAGCAGTAATAAAATAAGAAGCTCTGTACGTAGGGCCTGCCTATCCAATTTTCAAAACAGGCTCGAAGTAAGCTCGTAACAAATCTTTTTCACTCAGCACGATGACGTAGACTTGTGTACACTTTACTTAACGTGAACGTAAAAGAAGTACACGTATACGGGGTGATAGAAAGAATACTATAAGCCGTTATCCTGTGACAAAATAGAACATAGCCCTCGTAGATAACTTAAAAAAGTGTTTTTATCTCACTCTGTACCAACATAAACAAACTACTCTTAGATATCGCCTAAAGGGCTATAATTATACTTTGGGAAGAAGAAATAAACATAAACTCGCTGTGCCCACAACTAGACAATACAAAATCAATGTATCTTTTCAAGGGCAATGTATACGCTTCTACAACAAAACTCCTAGTGAGTTGCAAAAATTATCAGTAAATAAATTCAAACAAATTGTCAAAACCTTCTTGTGTAAAAAGGCCTACTATAAAATATCAGATTATCTAGAGGATAAAAAAGCTTGGGACGGGATTTGCTCCAACTCGAAAAATAACAACTAACAGGCTAAAGGTTTCTTCGTCGCTTCTTTACTTTAGTCAACATACCGAAGCGACTGAAATCAAAAATATCACTTTATTTCCGTGTCAGTGTTTAATTATTAAGAATTTGACCTTTTCTAAGTGTACATTTATTGTATTTATGGAAATAAAGAGTTTTGACTTTTTTTGACTTTTTGGGGGGCCAGCGTAGACGCACAAGACATGTTCATCAGCTAGAAAAAGCGCATTCGTATCCTAGTAAATATAAGAATACCAGACTCCTGTAAACCACACTTCCGCGAGCTTCGAATCTTGACACTAACTTCTATTTACATCCTAGAAATAAGTAAATTTGTAAGAGATTACATATTATTTATATAATATATTATATAATAATAAGTCTGGGTCCCATGTTGCCCAGACTCTTATGAGACTGGTGTCCTCAGGTCCACCCAAGACATCACTCACAATCATGTTACACAAATCGCACATTTTATCTTTTTGTTCTTAAATAAACTACACTAACTAATAATAATAGATGATAGATTTTGCTACTTTTGATATAACTATGTAGATTCAAAATTAACTTTTTCTTATTTCTTTATGTTTCTTTGTTAAATTATTTATGTCATTATAAAATAAAACAATCAGAATTATTTTATTTTATTTAAAGTCATGTAATTTTTTAACTTATAAAGTATAAACATAATCTCGTGATACCTGCATCAAAATAAAAAATACATCAATCTAGTCCACAGTTAATGGCTGTAAAAATATATTAATAAAAATCCAGACAAGATTAAAAGCCAAGGAAACAATAATATTTTTAAATTAGATTAAAAGAGATGCTCTTGGAAAAATGCTACTACTGTTTTAATTGTTTGAATTGTACTGTTTTAATTGTACTAGTTCTAATTTGTTTTTATTATTTGATTGTAATTTTCTTTGTCAATAAAGGCCAGTTATACTACGAACTAAATGATTTTTTAAGTGATACTTTTGGTGACTTGTAACTGAAATCTTGCATTAATTTTATATGCCATACTTACCTTTCATACCACTTTATTAAATTAGTATTAAATTACGTATCGAGCCGCCTCCCTTTGCACACCCTAAATGGGTACATATTGTGTGTATTCCATATTATAGTCATTAAGTCCTGACAAATATATGTACCATAATATGATGCAATAAATAAATAAATAAGTAATAACCTACCTAGAGATAAACAGTAAGTTAGGTGTAAATACCTATCAAAACCAGTTTATATAACCAGAAATAGTAACATAAACTCCATTTATCTGTTTCGAAACATCCTATACATTATACGAGGGTATATCGAGCACCCTGTATACACAGTCGTAACAAGAGCCATTACTTGTTGAGTGTGTCTGTAAAACCGCGCATAAAGAACGCCCAAGTGAAATCTGAAAATTTTATTTCTTGAAGACGTGGTATAGAAAATACTCCTACTTTTACGCTGAGGGGAATTGTCTGGGGTATTTCCATACCCCGGACAATTTGTACATAGTACAAAGTGCTTTAACTAAATAGATATAAATCACTTAATAAACCGGGAAATTTAATACTCTAGAATTTACGGTTTTTTATATGATTCTAGACTATGAGACCGAAACTTAAAACTTTAGCTATACCTAGCCTATTTCATTCCTTCAAAATGTACCTCAAACCTTCATAGTAGATTACGCACCGAGAGCTCAAAGCAGTGTCTTACGTCAAGGGCGTCATTGAATCCCGAGAGATCTTAGGATTCTAGAATAACTCACGAGCGAAGAGAAAAGTTACTAGAATAGTTTGGTTACGTTTTTCGCGGCATTAGTTTTTTATTCCGCCTTCTGAACAGAGGTTAGTTTGAATTCCGAAGATTTCATATCACGGATCTTCTTAGTAAAAAAATCACGCATATTTTAATGTTTCAAATTCAATGTCAGTATTCCCTTGATGTTCATTATTCCCAAGGGAGTAATGAGTTTAAACTTGGAACCTCAAAATATGTATGGAAATGAATGTTGACCAAGGAGACTCGAACTAAGTACCTAATCTCATTCAATTTGTTTGAATTTGGTAAAGCCTTTAACTTTTTCAGCTAACAGGGCCATAGTCACATTAATTACTTGCTTTCGGTTAGAGATTACACGAATAAAGTGCGTTGTACGTGCATAGAATGTGAAAACTAAATTATACCGAGATAATAAAATTTTCCTTTCGACCAATCCACAAAAATCACAACGAAAGTTACATAGGTACCTGACCAAAGTCACAACCAGTTCTAACAAAAGATTTCTAACAATGGATTTCCTAAATTAAAAAAGCTGAAAAGACTATAGACAATACTTTCTCCCTGCAGAAACATTCATTATTCACGTGAGTTGACAAATAACAGATTGTAAAAGTGAAATTAAGTGGTTTTGTGTGTTCGTTCCTTCACGGGATTTTATTTTATTCAGTAATCTTTGTTTTACATCATTTGCCGACGACGTGTGGAAGAGTAAAAATATGTTATTTTACGTGAAGTTAACCTTTGTTTACCTATTTGTGAGAGTTTTGAAATGTTTGATTTGTTTGTGTGCGGGAAAAGAAGTAACGCGTAAAAAGTTTGCTATAGCTCCGTTTAGTTCAAAGTGTTTTAAACAACCAATAGAACGTTATTCGCACATCTCATCTTGCGAAGATTGAGCTGGGCTCACAAGCTGGCGACGACACGCAGCAGAGACGAGAAGAGATGTGAGCGGCGTGCACTCATCTCAACTCACAAATATCCAACGCTTACCGCACGCAGCTCAGTTCCGCTCTAGCCAGCACACATCTCCGCTCCAGTCTAGCCACAATCGCATTTCAGCAAAGCTACGGTGGACATACACCCTGGCTGAAAAACGTATATTTTCTTCTCCTTTTCGGACACTTTGCCATGTCTATTACCATGTCCTTGACTGTGGGACATTATGTACATGGAAATGTTGGAAAGTGGATCTAACCAAAGGGTGTGTAGGTATCTTATGTTGGTTAAAACTGTAATCAATTCTACAACCAAATAATAAAAACAAATTAGAATTAGTTTACAATTTAAACAATTAAGCTAACTGCAGACTGTTGCAAATAATCTACAGGTAGCTCAACTGATCCATATCAATACCAGTCGGAAGCGTCCTCAAGACGCTGGCTGCATGGCTCCTCTGTATGGCAATGCTGATGCGCTGAGCCAGATCGGGTCACGCGTCGTCGCTTCGACTAGACGCTCATATAACTTTTTAAAAAACCGGAGACCCTCTTTACCCACGGACCACCAAATGGTGGTCCGTAATCTAATTTTCTTTGTTATTCCGTATTGTAATTTTCTTTGTTAATAAAGGCCATTCCACAACTGTTTACTCAAAATCCCAAATCCATTCACCAGAATTTTTGCTTAAAATATATGGAAAATACAAAATACTCAATTGATCGTGCAAGCTTTTACAAAGGACGTTAATTTTGAATATTACAAAATAACAAGCGTTGACAAAACAATCTAAACTCTTTATGGAAATGATTTATTTATGAAAGTTAGATTGGAGTTGCAAGAACAATCGTAATAAGTTTTGAGCGCAGTAAACATTGGATTTACGACATTGCTCTAAAATTGGGGTTGAGTTTAATAAGTTTGGTTGTTGGTATGGTACCAGATTAACTTTTTATTAACTTACTGTAAAAATAAAGGTATCTAAATCTAAGTAGATATTTTTTAATTTTCACTGATGTAAGAAAAAGTTTATAAATACCTACCAATTAAAATGATTCTTTTATATAAAGTGTAATTTGCCTAATTATAACACACCCTAGCCCAACGTCTCATTTTTATAGTCTCATTTTGAATGGGATTCGTGTAGTGCCATGTCCGCACGATAAAGGCGTTGTTGTACTAAATCCCATACAAAAGTGAGACTTCACGATCACAGCTCGATACTATCGTCAAACCGAACTCAGACTCTGCACATTGCTCTGCGCCATATTTACAGGTTCTAATATTAATTTAGTAAGTAAGTTAAGTACCCAAATAATTATTATACGGCCACAGAGATATTATAAGTAGGTACAAGCTACCTCTTTGTATGCGGGTTAGATAATCATAATAAAATCCTTTATTCAGACACTTAAACTAAGTTTACATTGAGCAAAAAAAAATTATCGGTCACCTCTGTACCTGTTTGCCCGGTTTTGGCAAAGGCCTCTTCTAACTGCTTCCATTCCTCCCTTGCTCGTGCAATTCTAGACCAAGTCTGTCCTGCAGGTTAGAAGACCTATGCGAGAGAAAAAATACAAAAAATAACTACGCCAAGAAAGCAGCAAAGTGTATTTTTCAGTATTTTAACCACAGTAATGTATATTTTAACGCAATATTCTTCAGTATATCAGCGCAATATTTCTTTCATAAATACGTCAACGTCCAGCGTTATGAAATAAATGTCACTTTCTATGCAAATGCAGATTATGAAATAAGGGTTCCGCTACACGCTCCCAGATTTATCGTCGGACATCCATCTCAGATTTTATTTAGCTAAGCTTTGTTTCTTTCAAGTTTTTATGTTCATATGTATGTTATTTTCATATTATAATCTACGCGTGATCAGAATGGGAATGGAAAAACTTGTAAGGCTAGGTTCACACGGCATTGTACTGCACGTTTTTTTGCAGGATGAATCTTACCGAATAAGTAGTGGCGCGTACAGTGAGTATAGAAACGTTCACACGTCGCATGTACTACAAAAAAACGTACATAGCTAAATACGTTTATCGAATACTCATCGGAGCTTTCGAACCGAATTAACTTATAACTAGTGATCGGAAATTCGAGCGCTTATTTACCTAAAGTTGGCGATAAATAATGGAACGGTTAAACCCACCTCTCGGTAATTCCGAGAAATTCCCGGGAATTCCAGAAATTTCTGGAATGTCGATGTTTTTTGTACGGAATCTTATTTATAGACGAAATATAAGACACTTTTAGCCCGATGCGTTTTTCACTAAAGTCGATATTTCCGGAGAAAAATGAAACATGTTTTTTTTATATTGATGATTTTTTGGCGAAATTCTTTTTTAGATGAAATACTATAAAATATTTTTATGCCTACGCAATTTTCATATAATTCGATTTTTCTTGAGAAAAACAAAACCAAGTTAAAAAAATAAACCAACCAAAGTTATTTTGTTCTAAATTTTCATAATATTAGCAAGGTTCGTTTTTTTAAGTCCAAGATTTGGAAATGAAACAATAGTAAAAATATGAGTAAAACGTTTATTTACAAAAAAATAGTTTAACATACAACATAACGACTTCTAGAACCAAATTACTGTTACAGAACTAAGAAAAACTCATTGAGAAAAGTTTATTACCCATTTAACTAATTGTCAGAATCGATATCCACTACATTTGTGGACGTTAACGTTCCTGTGTCAGGCTGTATGAGATAAGCTCTGCTTATCCAAGATAAGCAGAGCTTATCTCATACAGCCCCAAGGGCTAGATGATGCTGTGTGGATTGTCCAGCGTTATTATTATTATTAATATTCACATCATTTATTTATTATTATTATTAGTATTAGTCCCGCAAAACTTACAAACAGTGTAAAATTATGGGATACGATCTCGTTTGTAGTTTTTTTAAACAGAAATAATTAATATAAAGATCTTAAATAATAATATTGCATAATATTATTATTTAAGATCTTATAAAAGTTACACAATATGCAAAGAAATGCTATTCCAGAAATATTTAAATCAATGCGTTTTTAATAATAAAAAGTAAAGCGTTTAGTGGCGTAGGTAAACGTTTATTTTTTCATATTATTTGTGTTTCACAAGAATACTTACTAATTATTTTAAGCCTTCGTAGCTATCTTTTCGTTTGTAAGTACCTACCTACCTACTTATGGTATGATACGCGCTATGAGAATGGTACGGAACCTTGAGGCCTATTTTAATTCCCCAAAATACGCAATTGTGTGTTTTGTTTCGTTTAGTTTATTTTGTGAAAGTTAGGAATCTAATTCGGTATATTAGAATACCCAATTGGCCGAAACGAAACACACAATTGCGTATTTTGGGGAATTAACAATACCCCGTGTCATACCTGTGTAGTACCTAAATATTTCGCCTCATATTTTATCATACAACACGCGCGCTGTCAAAATTAGATAAACCTTCCAAAGTAAATGTCCGACCGCTTGTGTTTCAGTTCGAAATGGTTCCAACCCATTCAAATCACGTGCGGATTAAACAATCTTGGTACATTGCATTAGTTACACCCACTAACCCAAATCACATTTTTGGACATCGTGCTACGAACTCGTACGGCGTAGCTGCGTAGACCCAACCTCATATTTTATACTCGCTGAAGCCTGTGAAAGGTTCTTGTTCAAGTTTTGGGCGATAAAACATTATAAATGTAGGTAACGATTATTTACTGGTCTATAAGTAATGGAACTCAAAGTTTTGATAGTTATATTGAATGAGAAAAAGTAGCGGATGCTCGAGTTACAGTCAAACTGGAACATACTACTACTTCTAATAGTTATTTAAGTTCTTTCTATAGAATGAAGTGCGTTTTCTTAATTCGGTTTTAAAGGATTTTCGGTTGTTTTCACTTGATTTGGAAAAAACTAGCTATAGTACCCCGTTCACTTTCTTATTTGCTATTTGGTACATGCACGACTATGAAGTTCCCGGATTGTTGACTGAATGACAGAATGAAGTATTTCATAGACACTTTTGACTTATAGATGTGAATCTGTCGACTCGAAACATATGGGAACTTACGAAATTTTTGATTTATATAGAGCCGACGACGTAGAATAGAATAGAATAGAATTATCACTTTATTGCACCATCAATAGTATGTAACGAAGATTATTCTAGATGGTTTCTCAATCTGTCTTACTTTTTATCACGGAAAAACGCGTGTTATGCCGCGAGCAGAAGCAAATAGCAAATAAAACAACAAAAACAATATAATTTCATTTAATTGAATCAAATGATTTCAAAAATAAAGTCATTTAGACGCTTGAGGTAAGGTCTGACAAATAATAAAAAATGTTAAGCAAAAATAACAAAATCGATTACAACTCCTGTATAAACACAATCGATTGTATTAAAAATCGAAACGGTAAAGCATGACTATTTGATGGAAGTACATTTATTGGAATTTATTTCAAATACGAACATACGGCGACTTTTGTAACCGACTTCGTTCCTTTTTTCGAAGTCGATTACAAAAGTCACGAACCACTTATTTCATAACTTTTCTAATCACATTATGCCAAATTTTTAAATCAATTTGTGTACAGCGTCTGTCGTTGCACGATCAGAATATTTTTCGTCACATTTCTCATACAATTCAGTTTGAAATGGTTCCATAAAATTCTGATCACGCGCGAACTTTTTTTCAGAGGCTAAAGGTAAAAGCCTTCCGGTCAAGACAAGGTATAAAAACTGTATTTCCGTTTTCTTTTCCGAGAGGATTTTCAAGGGACTCAGATTTCCTGTAAATAATGAGTAGCTAAAGTTTCGAAATAAGCCACTTTTTTATGGATTTGACCTTTTTGACGTCATCTTTGATTTCGGACGAAAAAAGGGGGCTTGGAATTCAACACATGTTTATTGTTGATACAACGTTGAGTGTGCCTGTTCAGATGAAAAAGTTTTTTTTTTTCAGTAATGCTCACCTACCTAATCATTACAGAAAAAACTTATTCATTAGGTACTATATAAACATCATACAATACATACCTACTTTTCTTACCTACTAGCAACCTGCCCCGACTTTGCACGGGTAGCAGATATGTTTAATACTTAGATCTATTTGAACAATTCCTTAATAAGTACATTTTTTTCTTTCAATTAGTTCACACTATTGGTTTCGCAGCGCACACCAGTTCACAGACAGCATGATTTTTTTTTGACATCCTCAACCGTCATTGTCATATTAAAGCCAATTTAAACAAAATCTATGAATAAATAAACTTAGTTACATCAATACATCACTTCGCACATCGATCAGTGAAAACCGTATGAAAATCCGTTCGGTAGTTTTGAGTTTATAGCGTTCAGACAGACATACAGACGCGGTGAAGGACATTGTTGTATAAATATTAAGTGATTCAATGACGTATATTATGTCACAACGTGTTTAATCTATGCAAACAGCACGAATCTGGCCGTCGATCGTATCTCAGAATATCACGACCGAATATACCTAGGTATTCCGTGGTGCATAACTCATCAATTTCTATCTTAAAATATATACCTAGAAAACCAGCGAGTATTTTATCTATGCCTGAACTCATCATCATCCAGCAACCTATATTAGAGCACTGCTGGACATATGCCTCCCCTAATGAGTGCCATAACGCCCTGTCTTCCACCGTATCCAGCATCTGCCTGTAGTCTTTCGCATGCCTAAACTTGATTTTGTAGAATTTTGCAGTCTAGAATGCTAGCAAGATGTCGTTCAAATTCGATACCACCGACACCCAAACGCTTGGTGAGATTGAATTTACTATCAGGATCGAAACGTTAAATATGTTTTATAAACACAAAATCACTGATCTGCAGAACACTCCAACACTTGATCAATTGAATCCAATCTTGGAAAAGCTTGCTGCAGCGTTGGCTGCCGCATATTTCCCCTTCAGCAGAACACAATCAATCTCGTAGAAAGCTTGCTAAAATGCACTGCAGTGGACCGCAAAATTTACAGCAGTAGCTATAATGCAAGTCACGTCTTACTGAGGGTATTCTTTAGTTTACTCTTGTGCAAGAACAAGAGACTTCATTTAGAGGACCAAGAAACTTGGGATGAAATCTGGCTTAAATTCAAATAAATATACATAACCAATCAAGCATGTGGTTAATGTTCAGTAGTTTAAATTCCTTTTGTTATCCCAATAATTTAAAGAGCAATAATACTTTACAGATTTTAGCTCGACATTTCAATGACACTAACACATAATGGTTATCAACATATAGAGGCACAAGAACTTGGGAAGTCTTTTACAGCAGTGGGTAAAGTCATACTGTATAATGATGGTGATGAATTCCTCCAATTACTATTTCCCTAGGTCCAGGGGAAATTATTTCTGTTTTATAAACAGGAATAATTTAATAACTCGTTAGTTATTGTCACAGGGTATTGTATGCTTAACAAACATGTATGTAACCTGGGTATCACGGACAGCCTCCTATGCAGAGGGTGCATGAACGCAGAGGAGACGGCCGCGCATGTGCTTGTAGAGAGCGATAGCGTAGCTTCTCAACGACTACACTACCTCGGGACACCAAGGACGCCTAGAGAGGCAGGCACCGGCGACAGCGAGCTGCTAGCTTTCCTGGAGGACATCGGGTGGTTAGACTAGCAGCCGACACGCAAAAAGGGCCCACCTGTGGCCTAGTTGCTGAAACCAGTCCAGAAACAAGTAATGAGTTACTCGTGAGATATGACTGAGTACGGACATAATAGGTTCCTAGTATATATTTATAAATGTTATTCTGTTTAAATAAGCTTCTGGTTTTCCAATAAAAAAATAAATTGTTTTTGGAGCATTTTACTTTCCTGTTACACCTACAAATATAAATAAATACAAATGTTTATTCGGTAATAAAAGATACAAAAGTTTTAACAATAATTATAAAAATTTGAAAACAACTTTAAAGTATAATGAAATACTTTTGATAGGTGTTTACGCTCTTCCGTTTACGTCTTGATTTACATTAAGACGTGGAAACTAAATGCTAATCAACCAGAATAGTTCCATAAATCCTGCTGAATGACTTTGGATAGATTGGTTAACCTGTACCATTCTACAAGGATATTACAAGGCCTATCTGTATTACAAAATTTACAACTATCAAAATGGCTTACAAAACTAATAGAAATTATACTTAAACCGAGGGAAACGTTCGTATTGAAGCAAACTTCTGCAATACCAAAGTTAGTTCTGCTCAATTTATTCCGTTTAAAGTTGGCCTAATGGTTCAGCCATTTAACAATTTCAATTTCAGCTTCATTGTTGTTAATATTATGTTATATCTAAGAACAAATGGGATCCGAACAGAACAATGAAATGAAAACACCTCTGTTTTCTTCCCTTATTTAGACATTGCAATTTATAATATAGAATAGAATAAGAATATGTATGTACATACGGACATAATATGTGTTTGGATCATTTTACTATCCTGTTACACCTACAAATATAAATAAATACAAATGTTTATTCTGTAATATAATATACAAAAGTTTTATAATTATAAAAAGTTGAAAACAATGTGTAGGTATTTAGGTAATTGAAAGTTTGAAATCAAAGTTCTTAGAAAACCTGACTGAACCAACAATTAAAAAAAAAATCTTCACGAACATAATGTCTAGCAGTGAGACAATATAATTTGTATTGTCACTTACGCTGTGACAATTTTACCTTAAAGATTTTACCATAAAGACGTAAAAACTGATACTCGTTAAACGGCGTGTACAGATCCCGTAGAGTATCTAGAACTTAATATGCATGGAAAAAGTATAAGTTTAGGGCGCAAGGGAGTTATGAAGTGTTTGAGTGCATTTCGAATTTCAGCCGTTTGTCAGCTATGACGTTGCTCGAGCTTAAATTGTGTGTTGAGTTCCAGATCTAGAAAAACTTCTATGTTAACATAAAAATAACAAATGACGTAATAATAAAAAAAATGGCATGTTTTAATGAGGCGGTTTCAAAAAAAACAATAAAACCCTATTTACCTTCGAACTCAATAGATGGCGCGATCTTTCGCGGAAAAATAGGCATTATCAACTGCAATGCAAGATCTATGAAGAGTTTATGCCATTTTAATTTGCCAGACCTAAACTCATAGAGCCTTCTTTTCCATCTGGTCGAAAATGTTTGACCAATTATTAAACGCTTCATTGAGAGTGAATCCGTATGAAACCTCTGGAAGCAGCTAGTCTGTCAGCTATATACGTATTAGGGTAAGCTAGTCGTCTTAATGTTGCGTGCGTTTGTGACATACTGCCAAAAAAACGTAGCTTGTGGAAATCACAATCAAGTATTGATAGGCCGAATATTTAGCATATTTTCCTGGCTACTTATTGAGCCTATCAAAACTTGATTGTAATTTTCAAATGTTGGATTTTTTGGCAGTGTTATTATCCCAGAAGGGATAATAACAGATTGACACCCTAGGAAGGGTGTCAATCTGGACTTTAGTCTAAGTAAAAGTAAGTAACAGCCCAAAGATAAAAAGACAAACATTTGGTTTTCCCCTACCCTATTACGCTAAGTCTCGGAACCCTAAGGTATTCAATCTCTATCCACAACATTTATTTAGTAAAAACACACAAGAGATTGTTTCCATCTGTTTGCTTAGGAACCTGTTCAATCCGGTTAAATCCAGTACAGTCAAGTATCGACCTATTCGATTTGAATTGTTAATTCTGTACACACGAGCCTTGTTCGTTTATTTTTGAATGAAACATGGTAAACTGGTTGGATTGTGCGCAAATCCTGATTAAAACTGTTTGTGTACATAGCGCTTGTATTGAGGCTTATTTACATTTAGCTGTAGTGTCCCTCAACCTCGTTTTCCTTTAATACGGTTAGCTTAGCTAAGAGGATTGTATTGTATTGGTGCTAGGCAATGATCTTTGTCGTAGGTTGGCTTATATAATATTTTTCTTTTTTTAATGAAACGATAATGTTGACGGCCCGGATAAACCATTGTCGGCTGCCTACAGTACAATGAAATGTCGCATCAGCCCGCCCCGGGCTGTGTTGCAGACTTTGGTATAAAATCTATTAGATCGTCACCACGTACAAATTTTAAGTAAGTGAAGATATGGCCTAAGATGAGGCACGCTTTGGGAAAGCGAAGGAACTTCTATCCGCCTTTTATATGATGTTGATGTGAGTCTAATGTTTAATAAACACAAACATAGATTCAACATAGATTTGTTTAATGAAATAAATAAAGGTCGCAAATTATATTTATTTAAAGCTGCATAACCACGTAGGTGTATTACATTAAAAACATTCTACATTGGGATAACATGTCCGCTGTTTCAATTCTAATTTTCTACGCAGACATGTCACTTCCGGAGTCAAAGAGAACCTCTAATCATAACAGAGGCTCTGCTTTGCAGCGACATAAAGGAGGATCGCAAAGTTACGAGCGCAACAGCACAAATTCGTCCACTGCTGGACACCTCCACTGCTGGACATGTCACCTCCAAACAAGAATTGTAATTGTAATAGCTAAACGCCCCGGGCGTTTAGCTATTACAATTACAATTCTTTATTAATAACGCCAAGTTACAACGCAAAAGGAATAAGGTAAGAAATATAGTGCTCAATATTGACTTTAAATAATAATAATAGTATCAAATATAAATATAATTCATTAATTGCATAGTAAACTTATTTATAATTTAATTTATTATCACTATCTATGCTTTGCAAGCGGATAGGACATCGCAATGGAGGTGTTGAATCACACTAATATTATATAGATGTTTGGATGGGTGTTTGTTACCTCTTCACGCCATAACGACTGAACGGATTAGGTTGTTATTTTGTATAGATGTAGCTCAAAGCCTGGAATCAAACATAGGCTACTTTTTATCTACATGGGAAAGTGTTCAATAAAAAGAAGCGAAGATGTGTTTAATGATCGTTTCTTTCTAACCTAATTTCGGCCATGGCGGTCACTCTCAACGAAGACAAGCCATGTGCGCAAACAGCATTAATTGTGTCTAAAAAAATACACTCAGTAAGCTATTCTTTGCTTCCATAGTTCAATAGTGTTAATAAGTTAAGATTCAATTTGCTATATTTTATTTTTAAATGTTAATTTCATAATTTGTGAATGTCATGCAATTATATTAATAATGTTTTCTTAGTTTTAATTTTTGTCGAGCTACCTGTAGATTGTTTGCAACAGTCTGCAGTTAGCTTAATTGTTTTAATTGTAAATACTAGTTCTAATTTGTTTTTTATTATTGAATTGTAATTATCTTTGTCAATAAAGATTTTTGTTATTTATTTTTAAATACTAGCTGGCCCGACAGACGTTGTCCTGTCTTAAATGTGAATATTGAATTCGAATTGGTATAACGGTCGTTAAGTTTTCTAGTTTCTTAGTTTTTTCTTTCATAAGAACCTTCTCTTGATAATAACAAACACAACAAAAAGAATTAGCGAAATCGGTCCAGCCGTTCACGCGTGATGCCGTGACCAAAGGAAATACGTGTGGTATATGTATTACCTTCGCGAGATATGGCCAGCCCACTGCCACTTCAGCCTGCTAATTCTATGAGCTATGTCGATAACTTTGGTTCTCGTTCACTTTTGTATTCGTTACGAATCCTATCCTTCAGAGAATGCTCGGAGTGAGCATAGCTCTTTCCATAGCTCGCTGAGCGACTTTGAACTGATGGACCAGCCCTACCGTGAGTGTCCACGTCTCAGCTCCGTAGGTCATAATGGGTAGGACGCACTGGTTGAAAACTTTCGATTTCAAGCATTGCGGTATGGATGACGAGAAGACTCGACGTAGTTTCCTGAACGCTGCCCAGCCTAGCTGAATCCTCCTCTTGGCCTCCTTCTCGAAATGGTTCTTACCTAAATGCAGGATCTGCCCGAGGTAAGTGTACTCGGAAACAATTTCGAGAAGGTGGCCATTTACGACGACCGGTCCTGGATCAATGTGGCCATTGATCATGACTTTGGTTTTATTCAAATTCATGCCAAGGCCGATGCATCGCGAGGCTGTGGCTAGATCATCCAGCATCCGGTTCAGCTCCTCTAGCAACTCCGCCATTAATACTATGTCATCAGCGATTCTCTGGTCCTGGAGGTCATATTTATACAATAGCAAATTACGATGGCCATTCAAAGGGCTTTCAAATATCAATACAGGATGGGTGGTTTTGCGCAATTTCACAGCCGTTCGTGTCGGTTTGCCATCCTGTCGCATCTATTGTTCAAGTATGTATTGACAAAATGATCTTCGAATTATTTGTAAAATTTACACACATCGTTAGACTCCAAAAAGTAAATACTCCGTAAGTATTTGTTCTACTGCCAATTACCGTAGTTAAAGCGAAATAATCAACTTTGAACTGGAAAAGCAACTTTTCTACTCCGAGAAATAATACCTAATGAACAACTTTTAACTCTGTCCTTTTTAGTATAAAATCCAAGAGAATTGAAGTTCCTAATTGTCTGTATTTTACGTTACTTGGCAAGTTTTTCTTGCTTTCTGTTTGTTTTCTTTTGTTGAAAACAAATAGAAAGCTCAGTCATCATAAGTCTGTTTTGGGTTCTTAGAAAATAAGTTTAAAAAAGACCAAGTTCTTTAAAGGTTTTAACTTCCTACAAATGAAAAAGTAATGGGCATCAATAAATATATAATAATGGACAATTTACACAGCATCATCTAGCCCCCAACTAAGCAGAACTTGTGTTGTATAGATTGTTGTGTGTTATGGGTACTAGATAACTGATATACTTGATACAAAACAATACATAGATAGATTTTTTTTATTATACATAGAAAACTCTCAGAACACTCAGAACAAATATTTGCAGATCTTACAAACATTTCTTCCAGGCGGACCTTCGCCCGCTACGCCACTGAGGTCATCAAAGAAGTTTAAAGAATTTGTCATACAGATAGAAAAGATTATCTTAATTATTTACAAAAAGACTAACTTGCATCTTTTTTACACTACATACGTCGAGAATACCTGATCGAAGACTACACCACGGAACAAGCAGATGGTCCACCTGATGATAACTGATATAACTATCACTTTTATTAGAGTAATGATACTGATTAGGTCATATCTATCAAACCGGAACACAGCAATGCTGCTTGAAAATGTACCTACAACCTATAGGTACATTTTCAAGCAGCATTGCTCCTAGTCTTACAAAAATAAACGTACAAAATTTAACCACATCTGATCCCTCAGGATTTTGTTTTTGCAACGAACACGATGTTCAACATCGTCTAGTTAAAACACTGGCTAGTTTCATAGCCGTAATACCTAGCGGTATAACGATAAACTCATAGCGCTGTTACGAATGCGTTAAGCTCTACGAAACTCGTAGAGCTGCTACGAATACGTTAAGGTAAGGGGTCTGTGGCCGATCGGTAGATCGGCAACCGAGTCACGGCCGAGCAACGGAAAATATATGTAATATTAGTTGACCGTGCTACGGCCGACACTCTGCTCGGACCTGACACGGTCTAGGGTGAGTCATCCTTAACTTCGCTACGAAATTCGTTGACCCACTGTAAAGATGCTACAACTCCGCTATGAAACTCGTAGAGCTGCTACATACTTGAAGAACTGCTACAACAGCGATACGAAGTTCATAGAGCTGCTACACTTTGCTACTAAATTCATTAATAATAATAATAATAAGACTATAAGAAGGCTTATGATTCGGTGCCTCATACTTGGCTTGAGAAGGTCTTAGAGTTGTATAAAGTAGATACTACTCTAAGATCATTCTTGGGATCATGTATGAGGCAGTGGACCACTGTTCTTCGTCATCCAGGGAGCCGATTGGATCCAACAGCCACCAACGATCTGATAAGAATAGAGAGGGGTATATTTCAGGGCGACAGTCTGAGTCCCTTGTGGTTTTGCCTAGCTCTGAATCCACTCAGTACTCTACTGAAAGATTCAGGAATAGGCTATCGCCTTCGGAGAGATGGTGAGGTCATTTCTCACTTGTTGTATATGGATGACCTCAAACTATTTGCGTCGAATAAAACACAATTAATGGCGCTTCTGAATATCACACAGATATTCAGTAGTGCTATTAACATGGAGTTCGGCGTTGATAAATGTGCGGTCATACAAATACAGCGAGGGAAAGTTGTGAATTCTAATAATTTACAACTTTCAGAGAGAATGTCCCTCAAATATCTCTCAGAGGGTGAAACCTATAAATATCTTGGTATGCCAGAAGCGTTGGGTATAGTAGATGGGGACATAAAGCAGTCGGTGAAGGAGCGCTTTTTTTGTCGCCTCACAAAAGTGCTAAATAGCCTTTTGTCAGGTGGCAACAAGGTGCGTGCCTTCAACGGCTGGGTAATGCCATTACTCATTTATACCTTTGGCATACTAAGATGGACTCAGACTGAACTAGACGCCTTGGACCGTAAAGTTCGTCAATTTTTAACCAATCATCGCATGCGACACCCCCGAGCTTCGGTAATGAGATTGTATATCCCGTGGAAATGTGGTAGTCGAGGAAACGCCAAGACCCTACACAACCGTGAGGTATGCAATCTCAGAAAGCATTTTCATCAAACCGAATACCAGATACATCGTGATGTGGTTGCAGTTGATAAGAACCTTACTCCTCTCTCCTTAGCTAACGAGAACTGGCGCAAACTTAAGATGATGAGCATTCAGGACAGGAAGGCTATATGGGAGAGCAAAGAGCTGCATTGGAGATTCAAGACAAGGTCCTCACAGGACCTGATGTAGATCTCCTAAGCTCCGTAAACTGGCTACGCTTCGGTGATCTCTTTGGGGAAACCGAAGGTTTTGTCTGTGCAATTATGGATGAGGTGGTAAAGACGAACAATTACCGAAAGTATATAATGAAAGATGGCACGATCGATATTTGTCGAGCGTGTCATCATGCTGGGGAGATCCTTCGTCATATACTCTCGGGTTGTTCGCACCTTGCTAACTCTCAGTACTTGCACAGACACAACCAAGTAGCCAAAATTATACACCAACAACTTGCTCTCCGTTATGGCCTTACTGGCCCTGAAGTTCCGTACTATAAGTACACACCGGCGCTAGTTCTCGAAAATGGCCGTGCCACGCTCTATTGGGACCGATCTATCATTACATTACAGACAGGACTATTCTTGCGAATAAGCCTGATATTGTACTGATAGATCGGTTAGAACGGAGGGCGGTGCTCGCTGATGTCACCATACCACATGATGTTAACCTCGTTAAAGCTGAGAAAGATAAACTTAGCAAATATCTTGACTTGGCCAACGAGGTTGTCAGCATGTGGGATGTTGATTCAGCGACCGTCGTCCCGATAGTCGTTTCGGTTAACGGCGTAATAGCGAAGAGCCTCGATCAACATCTCAAGAGACTCTCGCTAGGAAGTTGGATCAAGGATCAGATTCAAAAGGCGGTACTCTTGGACTCGGCGCGCATCATCAGGAAGTTCCTCTCTCTGCAGCCCTAGTCACCGGCCGCTTAAGCCTAACGACGCGGCCGGTGATTCACCGTTTGATATATTTTTTACTGTAGAATAGTTGTATAATATTTTATTTTCTATAGTACAAAATGTATTTTATAACGAGATAAAAATAAATGAAGTGAATAATAATAATAATAAATCATTTATTTCAGGCAACATTAGTCTAGTACAGGATGTAAAGTACTTAAAAACTACGGCCCATATAAAATATATACCTTAGTCTAACATATGTACATAAGATAAACCTATTTACTAGCACGTAGTGTTGGCGACGTGTGACACGCAATATGTGCTGCGACCGGTAATCGTCCGCGAAAACGTCGGAACAGCACATTCTTCGGCCAGAATTCTTCCTTAGTGAAGGTAGAAATATTATCAGTTGGAATACGCACCACAAATGATTTAAAATCATTATGACGCGACTCCAACCGCTCGACCCTCACCAAGATGTTGGTATTCACCTTCACTTACTCCACATCTCATTGATCTACTACAAACTCGTAGACCTACAAAAACAGGTAATTGTTTCTTTGACTGAAACTTATTAAAAACAATACGGCTTTACCACAATCAACACATTTTCGGTCGTTCCAAGTCCTTTCAGTTTCCATTTCCTTGCAAAACTACTTTGCAACTAAGTGTTGTTTATCAAATATCGTTTGTAAACCACAGAGGCTATAATAAAAGGCATTTTTCATAACATGACGGCTGCACAACCACATAGCAACCGCGTGGCAAACCATAGGGCTGGATATACGATCGAAAAATTATGTGTAAAGTGTGTTAGCCGGTCAAAATTACGTGATTAATAAACAAAGATTCAGGTAAACATGTCGGCCATTTTTTTTTTTTTTATTTGCTTTAGATGGCTTTCGTGTCACTGCGGCCATGATAGGCCTATTGTGATCGCCACTCGAGTGTTCAGCCCTGAAGCTGCGACGTCCATAGTTTGCCACTAACTCAGCTGCTAGGAACTGCAGGATTTTCTTCGGGGTGATGGCTCGTAGCTCGTCTGGGCTGTGCAGGTGCTTGCCCAGATGGATGCTACGTTTTTGCATCAGTGCTCCGCACTCTCCAAGCAGATGAAGAGGCGTTTCCTCCGCCTCTTCGCAGAATCTGCAGGATTGTGTGTCGCTTAGACCCACTTTGAACATGTGCTTGTTAAGGCGACAGAGTCCAGTTAGGGCTCTTGTCAGCTATAAAGATCAAAAAAGATTTTCTGATGATCACTACCTACTTGTAAATGGTTAAAAATAATACTATACTCGGTTCTACACACGCCGGCAAAATTAGGGGAAAAGGCAAGAAACCTCGTTTTTGTCTAACTTGTTAGGTATTTTCTCAAGTGGATTATTTTTTTGAATTCAAGATATATTTTGCTAACAAAGCGGTTACAAAACCAAAGAAATGTCGATGGAATATATTTAACTAGACTGGTATGGACTGCGTCATGTTCTGCGGCTTGTTTATCTGAACAAACCGTAGAAGTTCGAAACAATATTAATTTTAAAACCTTTAATTCATCTTGTCGTTCGCTGCACGTGTGCGTTGTTGAAGATTGTTTTTCTGTTTTAGTGATTACCACGCTATGGCCTTGTTGTTTTCTATTAAGTTCATTTTCATTAATATGTATATCATTACGGATGTACCCGGGTTAACTACAAACCTTATTTGTGTTAGAAGAGCACCAACGTTTCATCCTTAACGAGGGACTTCACCAGAGTGAAATGAAATGAAATTAAAAATGAAATGAAAAATATTTTATTTACCTTAAAACTACTATACACAATTAGCCTTAATTAGTCTTAATTAGTGAGTGCGTAATATGTGTTTGTCGGCACAAAATGTATAGGATTCTCAAACCGAGTATCGTATTATTTTTTAACCGCAGTTACAGGAAGGTAGTGTTTGATCAACAGAAAATTGGAGTAAATAAAACCGTTATCACATCACACTATCAATCCAATACGTATTATCGATACTAATATTATAAATTTGAAAGTAACTCTGTCTGTCTGTCTGTCTATCTGTTTGATGTCTGTCTGTTACCTCTTCACGCCTAAACGGCTGAACGGATCTCAATGAAATTTGGCAGAGAGTTAGATGGTATCCTGGGGACGGACGTAGGCTACTTTTTATCCCGAAAAAGAGCGTACGAAGCAGCTAGTATGTCATAAGGGCGTTCAAATATTCGTCATGCTTCGCATCCATAATTAATACAGATTGATATGGTTAAAACTACGAATTATCGTACAAGAGAATTCGAAACAAAAATTTGAGTAGTAAGTATGATGTGTGTGTGTGTGTGAGGGTGTGTGTGTGGGTGTGCAAAGTGCACAAATGTGTGCGCGAACTCAGTTGCACTCTCTACTCCCTCACTCATAATCGGTTAGGGGTGGCACCGATGGGAGCAGACTGACACGACCGAGGAGAGGTCGGGTGCAGGACCAACGGCTTAACGTGCTTTCCGAGGCAAGGGGATGTAACCATCAGCTTCCTGACTCTGGATTTTGCTAGTTTTTGGCCCTCAGTGACACAGTGAGTGTGATAATACCTTAGAGGTATAAGAAAAATACTGCTGGCTTTAGATAGGTACTTCTAACAAAACGACAGAAAAAAGCGGATGGCAGAACAAAGAAATAGCGAATGACAAAATAAATAAAAAATCGAATAGCAAAATAAAGCACGTTTTACTCGTTTCTTATAAAGTTATTCTTCTCGACATAGTTTCCGGAATGCGTCTCAGTAAATTAACTTCGTTTGGTACTATCATTGTTTGGTACTACTATAAGTCTGGAGACGTCGTTACAGCTAGCTGCTCATGAACGATGAACTTAGCTTGGATTTTATGAGTTTTGTTGCAGAATTACTAAGTTGTTACTCAGATTCTAGACACTTTAATTAGACTGTTCATATTTAGCTGTGTGCTTATCGAAGAAGCGGATGCGTATCTACTTCTGTATTTAAAAAAAAATACTTAGTAGGTACCTTACTATGTACAGTTTTGATTAATATATAATTATGCGTCTCAGTAAATTTACTTTTGTACTATCAAGTCTGAAAGACGTTGCAGTTGTGAACGATGAACTTAGCTTGGATTTAATGAGTTTTGTTACAGAATTACTAAGTAGTTAATCTGATTCTAGACACATTTTATGTAAATTAAATTATGTAGTCTATTTGCATCCCATTGTGTATATATCTACTTAAGCGCAGAGTTTTGGCCGAAGGGTGTCAAGTTCCGACGGTTCACTGGCCGCCTGCAAGGGGACACCCCTATGCATCGTCGTCAGCTGACACCCTTATTGCGTCTCGACACGTCGCCGTAATCACAAATAACCTGTAGATACCTATATTAGTTCGGTTTTATATTTTTATTCATGCTAGTTTTAAGGTATATATTACTATGAACCTTAGAATAAGTTAAACAAGATCTGTAACTGAAATAAATGAATTATTGTACACTTCATTTATTTAAAATCTCGTACTATAGAAAATAAAATATTATAAAAATTATTATATCATAAATAAATAAGTAAATAATCATGCTTGACAATCCACGTACGCAAGTTTACCTACTTCTGTACCTATTTCATTCCTTAGTTATTTACCTAATTATGTAGAGTTTTGATTATAATTTTTTTTTCCTGACGTTTCAGCAGGTTTACTTACTACCGTGATCTGGTCATGGTATGGTTAGTGGAACGGGACGGAGAGAATAGTAATAATATAAAGTGTTCTGATAGCGTTTGTTTAAAAATCTACAGTTTGATATCAATTATTTTTATGTCATGATACTTCCTGTACAAAAATAATCATTCAAAAATGGGCTTAAACTCGTAATCCTTAGATACCTACATTTTAAAGTGACAAATTGGCACACCGCAAGCTTCAAGCGAGTGGCCCGAGCAATGTCTGTTATCTGATGCCGTCAATATAAAATGCATCTAAATGTTTCGAGTTAATCCCATATTTGAATGAATGTTCTTGTGCTGTGCGGCAGGGATGCGGTCCAGATTGTCACGTTATCTTCCGTTATTTATTCATATAGTCTATTCCACTCTGGTCCACTTTGAAGATCCACTAATGGATCAGTTTCCACTTTTTTGTCCACTCTGATCCTCCGATGGATATCTGACTTGAAAGTTCAGTCTGATCGGGTTCATTTTATTTGTTATATTTATATTATATATTTATTTGCTGGAAAACCAAAGACTTAAAATTAACAGACTTACAAATTGATAAATACCAAAAAGCTTATTGAAGGTTTACACGGATAAGTAGTGGAATAGTACAATAAAAAAGGCTGTAAACAATGTGTCTAGTCTACATGCATTATTCGTTAGTTATTTTTATTTACAAAAATTTTAAACATAACATTTGTCATCAACATTATCATCATTTGCACCAAAAAACTCTGCTGAGCCGCCACCTAGCCGAGCAGACACTTGTGCAGAATAAATCAAGGTCAAATTGTTACTCGCTCGCCACGAGAAGGAATTTTGTCGGTAGTTAGTGCCAGCATGAGAAACGTAGATGGGGGGTTAAATCTGATAGGTATTTTGAGTACTTTCTGCACTTGCTCAAACGACAAATGCCGCCATGTTCGCCATGTTCTCAAATCAACATAAAATAATCCGGACATATTTGGCCGGATTATGACCATAAAAGTCACAACCCTGTACCACAGACATTGTGGCTGTATGTGGGCCACGTCTGGTGCAAACTTTCTCAATAAACTACTATGAGATAGTATTGCGCATATGATTTTTATGTTCCAAACTTGATTGCAAATGACAGATGTCACTAGGATGTCACTCAAGGTCTCGCATTAGGTAGAAAGAAGAGATAGATGGAATATTTTTACATACAATACCACAAAAACTGCTTATGATATCCATTAATGTTATTGTGTGTGCTGTGTGTTGTATAAAATTAAAAAAAAAAATCAAAGTGCTTTATTTCCTTTAGACCTTACAGGACTCACAAAATTCAAATTACTTGAATAAAACTAGAAAATAAAGTGATCACTTTGATTTTTGCTCACTTCAATATTTTTAAGATAAAGCAAAGAAGCGAACAAGAAACCTTTACCTTGTTTGGTTGTTAGTAGTTGTATAGGTTGTATACAAAGTAGAAATAGGTTAGATGATAAAAACATTGTTATATGTGACACCTACTTTGTACTATTTCAGGGTTTATTCCCAAACTGGTATTCATAAAACTTATAATGACAATGCAAAATAGTAAGAGTTATTTTTATTATTTTACCATCAAACGGTTGAATTTTATTGATATTACAACCCTATGGTTCCAACAGTACCCAGCTTTTGATCGGTTTAGTTTACTGGTAAATATCCAAGAACTGTTTGTTTAGGAAACGATTCACCTTAGTTGATGTTTAGCTGTACAACTGTACAGCTAAACATCAACTAAGGTGAATCGTAATTAACTTAATTACCCTCATAACAGTACAAACTATGGTACTAAAGTCATTTACAACGGGATATTTACCATGATTTAAGTATTGAGCTTTGATATTGGAAAGCTCAACACTCAAATCATGGTAAATAGCCCGTTATAAATGACCTTAGTGTTAATAACCATGATGGATTCAAAACAAACTATTGTTCATTATTGTAGCTCTTCTTATTTTTTTTTATTGTTTCAAGAAACAGTTGTAATCCTACCACATCCCGGATACTCGACCATTTCTCCATACGATAGTCGCGTCTACGCACAATCATGCGCAACTGTTTTGCGTTACACTTGCAACTCGTCCAGGGTCAGTTCACGAACATATATTGTGCGAGTGAGACAGTTGCGAAATAACTCAGACATATTTTTTCCCTCTTGCAAAAGTTGTAATTAAACCTCTAAAACAAAATATACGAAATTCATTTTGTCCACGTCCATGATCAAACAAACAAAATATTGAACACCAACGACGTCGTCTATCAAAACCCATGCCATTCTGCGCCCTATGCATGCGCCGTACGTCCCTTGCATTTGGACCACCGCTCGTAAAACTCGCCTAGGGGCCGGCGGGGTGAGAAAGCTCCGTCAGGTGGGAGGCGAAGAGTGAATATAATTAAAATAATACTAACGTATACATATAATGGACTATACGTTTGTATTATTATAATATTCTCCGCTAATACTAGTATATTCAATTAAATATTTCACTTGAAAATATCCCTATATAATAATGGTCACTTACATACCTATGAAAACACAAAGCCTATTTTTATTCGGTTTGATTTAAATTATACTGCATCATAAGATAAGTCTCAATTTGCCTCCAGTGAATATAAATTATTATTTTACTTTCGTAATTGCTTTTTCTAGTAGTGTTCTATTGCGTCGTAGCGATAAATAACCCGCCTTCCATAAAAAGTGTTTGCTTTGACCCTTATAACCAGGTTACAAGTTGTCATGTACCATCCTATCCCATTCTACCCTATACGTTAGGGTTAACCTACGATCACTCAGTGATAACTTAGTGGAGTTTTTTCGACAATGGAGCTTTTAGGGCAACGAACCAAAACGATGTGTGATTTTTGAAGTGTTGTTCATAAAATATTTTACAGAGTTTCGTGTTTTTTGCATATGAAGAAACAAATGTTTTTATTACGAGGAAAAAGATCAATAATACTACGACAAAAATATCACAAAGAGACCTGATGGGACACGAATATCTACCTCACCTCAACAGCCTATATTGGTCAACTGCTGGACGCAGGCCTACCCCTTATAAGCGCCTCATTGGCTGTTATCTCATGGGCAGTAATGCCCATAATCCCCACTCTGGGCATGCGGGTTGGGGATCACAGTTCTGTAGAAATGTTCTGCAGGAGGCGCTGCTGCCCGCGCCCGGTGGATATCCCTTAGTCGCCTCTTACGACACCCGCGGGAAGAGTTCAGATATGTACCTACCTTAACACAAATTTAGGCTGCCTTCTGATTTTATAAAGGTGAAAGTTAGTGCCATTGTGAAGATGTTTGTGAAGACAACGCCAAAACTACTGAATAGGTAGAACTAAACTTTTTCATACATAAAGTTGTAGACCAGGAATAACATTAGGCTACTTTTCATTAAAAAAAAACGCATGTGAAGCCGAGTAAGAAGCTAGTATCAAAATTAAACAGTTTGAGAGAATCTTTCAAATAATCTAGCAAAGGCAAAAATACTAACTAAAGAAATAGAAGCGCTGCAACTTCTTATTGACCAAGTCAGACAGTAAATTCTAAAGCCATCTTTTTAATTTACTTATAATCCACATACGGGGATTTGTCATCAAGTTTTCCTGTAGCAAGTTTTATTTAGGATTTAGAAACTTTTTAATAATTTAACCAGAGGCAGTATTTAACCCCTTCATTGTTTTTTAATGTGCATTTTGGAATTCTAGTTATCCTACCTGGAATCAAAACTAAATATTTATAACACAGGCCCAAATAAAATGTCGGCAAAAAATACATCCGACATTATAAGAAAATATTAATTTGAAGACGATCAGACTGAAAAATGTGATAATTAATACATTAAACTAACTTTATTTTATTTTATTTATTTAATAAGTAACTAGAAGTAACACAACTTAACAAAAGAGATCACAAAATTAATACGATAAAACTAAAAAATTGGCATAAACAAGGTAACCCAACTAAAGAGCTCATCGTAACATGTGCATATGTAATAAATTAACAGTACCTGACTTCTCAATTTGTTACACCATAACCGGTTACATAATTATAAGCTACCGACTGAGAACGTTGGAATAGTAAAATATTCATGCATATTCATGCTTCCTGTAATTAAGGATGCATAATTACATACATATATGAAGCAAGAATAAATATCCACCAAAAATATACCCTTTATCTACTAGTCATTCCCCACTGGGCTTGGCTGTTATCCCATGTGCAAAATCTTAAAGTTGCCTATAATATTATTCCTGATTTAGAACATATATCTGCAAAATTTTAGCTCGATTCGTTCTATAGTTTTAGCGTTGTCTTCAGTCAAACGTCCTCACAAAGTTTCACTTTATTTTACTATATTACGACGCGAACCGCACTCACCCTGATGAAGTCCTTCGTTAAGGGACGAAACGTTGGTGTTCTTCCAACACAAATAAGGTTCATAGTTAACCCGTTTACATCCGTAATAGATTTTTACCTTATTTATTCTTAGCACCTCAGATTAAGGATCAGATCGTGAGTCCGATATATTGGAATTTACGAACGATTACGATTGGGCTTAGTAAAAAAGTTACCTGTACGAATCTGATAGAACTATGTGGTTTGGTACCAACCAATTATTTATTACGATTACTCGTGTTTAACTAAAACTGTTTTGACTGATCTAACAAACAAAATTGTCGATTGACATTTTTACGTATTTTTAGTGTTCCGTACCTCAAAAGGAATAATGGAACCCTTATAGGATCACTTTGCTGTCCGTCTGTCCTTCTGTCCGTATGACAACCCTCTTTTTTCAGGAACGCGTGGAGGAATCGAGTTGATATTAACAACAAATATTCAAATCCGTAACTTCTTGGAGCTGTGATATAAATAAAACTTCCAAGTCAACGCAATCAAAAGTTACAGCCGTTTATGTCCAAATATTTTGATATTTCCAAGGGGATCACATCTACACAAAACCTATAGGGCTATACCTATATATCCCGTAGACTTAGAATTATAAAATTTGTCATGAAGCAAAGTCTTATAGCACAAATAGATGGAAAATCCAAAAACCGTATGTTTGTAGATTATTCACTAAAAATAATTTTATTCTCGCCATGGACCAAAACCTATAGGTAGTATACTTTCCGAAGCAAGGTCTTACATTTATACGGAACCCTAGGTGCGCGAGTCCAACTCGCACTTGCTTTAATTTTATCTGACTATTTGTTTCCCAACTTCCATGTTTTGTTGAAATAAGTTGCAACTAGACAGTAACGTAGCATGTGTCACTTCCTGAGTGTCAGACTACGTCACTATTAAAGTAATTCTAGTCAGTATAATGGGAATTACGCCTGCGTAAGACAAAGGTGCTTATTAGGGGGAGGCCTTCGTCCAACAGTGGACCAGTATGGTCTGCAGACGTAGACAATATTGCTGCGATACAGATTCAGTCCGGAGAACAAATTGCTTTGAAAAACCTATCTAACACTTCTTATAAATCTCACGCCGTTGTGGCAGTCAACCTGGAAAATCGCTGTCATATTCTGATAACCGGCTCTTCGCTGGAAATATTCCGCGATGTAGGTCGGTTATTTAAAGCCGGCTTGATCTTTTTTATTTTTACACGCAAGAAGCTTTGCCTGACCAGATGGCGTGCGTGTCATTTCACATACCTACAATCAATTGACTAAGATTTTGTCAATTCAATATTTAAAAAAATCAAATAAAAATTATTTACATTTCGTTTTAATTGTATCACAGAATTATAATTAGCCTCCACACGTAATAACAAAACATAGAACGATTTTTTTTATATTATTAATATTTTATTATTAGTTTTGCGTAGAGGTGGCGCCAAATAAATCGGGAATAGGGGTAGATCGCCTATGAGGTGGTAGATAAAATATATCGTAGGCCTGCATGAATGCTCCAGAATGACCACCAATAGGAAGAGATGGCGATATATCGTAAGGCGAGCATAATTTAGATTAAACGTTTGGTAATTTCTATAATTGTCATATCAAAACGAAACCAGCCCAGCTTACCCTTTGTACCTTATAGCTATAAAGTTTTAAATAAATATATAAATAAACGTCACCGAACACTTCCTACGTGAAAACGATTATAGTCACAATTCTGTCCGCACAGTAGTTATACGAAAAGCCTGGCCGTGGCGTCGCGGCGTAAGAATCTACCCTTCAACTAAACAACCCGTGGATGTCCTAAGAGCCGACTAAGGAAACCTACCAGAAAGAGGCCAGCAGCTTCCTTTAGTAAGTGTATTTTTAACACCTCTACTGCGCTCAATAATCCATCTGCCAAGCGTAGTGATTATGGTAAAACCCTCCTCGTTTGGGAAGGCAGCAGAAACGACAAACAAAAGACGTTCGCGCCTACTCTGTTTACGCTACCCATACCATATACTTAGAGTCAACTTGACAATGGAATTTCCACTTTCTTTCAAAGTAATACGACTGATTTTGGAGAGTTTAGTTATGAGTCATGTTCGCATAAAATGCTACCTGTTGTACTTTTATACGAGATAGATACTGATTGAAGTTGCGGCAACTTGCGATGAGATCGGAAAATTGAAATATAAAGTTGTTTATGAGAAATTGATGCGATTTCGATTTTGATGCTTCACATTATGGATGCCGGTGACTTGCGAATATTGTTCTTCTTAGAATTGTAGTAAAGTTTATTTTAAAACGTCTTCAAAAAAGGAGGAGGTCTTCTCATTTGTCAATAAAATTATTATTCGATTCTGATAATGATTTCGTTGTTCCGTGGAGGGACATACATATATATCTCGGAAACCATAAACCATAGAAAATGGTGTAAATAACAGTAACTTTTCAAGAATTCGATGTCAGTTGTTAGTTTTTGTTAAAAACATTAACGTCGTAGGTATTAAATTAGAATAGAGTACATTTTTTAATATTTTAGCGAAAATTTTAGGTATTAACCGAACCGCCACTTTAATACACCGAATCACTATTTTGCAACCACAGCCAGGGCTGTGGTTGCAAAATAGTGATTCGATGGTTGCGGTCACCAATTAAATTTAAATCAATGTATGTTTTGGCAAAACAACCCGTTTCAAAATTAATATGAAAGTCTTTTTTGATCGTAAAGCCATAACCATGGGAATTCGGCCGGCCGTCAATTCGAATTAAATTCAGTTTGAATATTTAGATATTGTCCGGTTTCTGAGCTTATTTTAGAATCCTTATGAGCAACAATGATAAAAAGTTATAAAATCTGTGTGTTACGCACACACAAATTTGTAACTTTTTACCCTACCATTAAATTAAAATATCATGCCGGAAAATCTACACAGCATCATGCATTGTCTGCTTACAAATTATCTTCATTGCTATTTTTAGAGAACCTTATAGTCCTAAATTAGGTTTACCTAAACCTAATTTAGGATTTAAGATACTACTTACTAGAAAACATGCGAAAAAATGTGAAAAAATATCATTTTAAAATGTACCTACTAAAATAACACAATGAAATTTAACAACTAATAACAATTTAAAGAAAAAGATTCTATAAATAACACTTAAAAAAACTCTCACAGTCAGGAGACTTCAATTCATTACTAGAACTTTTGAAAAATGCGAATCTTTTAAATTTAGATCGAAAGAATCAATCGTCTTGCAATTCTATTTCAACTTATCTTTAAGAGCTGGAAAGTGCAAATACAATAAAACTGTCGTTTCCTCTAAAAGCACTTCATTTTGTTTACTTTACTGTGACATTATTGGCTTCATATTTTACGGCATAATAATATTATGAATTCTTTTCTTTGTCGACCGATCTGGCGTGGCAGGCGAAACTCCGCCTGCGACGCAGGAGGTTGCGGGTTCGATTCCCGCCTTGGAAAAATGTTTGTACGATCTACAAATATTTTTTTTCGGGTGTTCTGGGTATTTTCTATGAATTGTCTATGTATAATAAAAATGTAATTATATCTGTGTAATGTATTGTTTTAAGTAAATCAGTCATCTAGTACCCATGAAATAAGCTCTGCTTAGCTTGGGGCTAGATGATGCTGTGTGGTTTGTTCTGCATTATTTATTTATTCTTAAAGTTTTTTTAAAGGTTTAGAAAGAGCTTCTGCTTAAGTTTCTATTACTAAAAACTTTGTAATGTTACTGTAAAATGTAGGTATCTAAAGATTCTAAAGATTACGAGTTAAGACTCATATTTAAATGCTCATTTTTATGCTGTGCGGTAGCGGCGGGCCAGATGTACAACCTATTTGCATCCTGTTGGATACTGTGTATTCTTTTTTTATAGTGAATACACCTTTGTTTGACCACAATCCCACCAGATGGTAAGTCACAATGTAGCCGAGGATGTAACGCGAAGGTCTAGTCTAGAGGACATCTGTACACTCTTGTCTTGAAGAGACAAAGGTTAGTTAGCCGAGAAAAGCGAAGCAGGCAGCGAGTTCCTAACCTTAGCGGTACGAATGATAGACAGATAGATAAAGATAGAGATAAAACAAGAACAACAAACAAACAAAACATTTTTTTCGAAAAAGAGACACCTAAAATAACTTACATTAAAATATAAGTCTATTTAAACAGAGTTGTTTTGGATATTGTTATAAAGTAAGTTCTCGAATTCTCGGTCTTACTAAGATAATCTTTCATTACGGATGTAAGCGGGTTAACTACGAACCTTATTTGTTTTGGAAGAATACCAACGAGTGCGGTTCGCGACGCGCCTGTACCGCTGCCGTGCGCTCTCTCAGTGAATTCGTCAAACTACGATCAGCTTCGGCTTTAAGGTTATAACCAGTAAGCGAATTTAACGTTAAACCTATGAAAAAATAGAGAGACGTTTATTGACACAACAGAGATACAGCACAGAACAAAATAAAAAAGGCAAAATATAAAATTGTACCTACCTAACAGACTGAATACAATAGATAGAGGAGAACTGCTTAATACGATTGGAAGGGCAAATATCCAGTAGTAATGCGCCGTACGTTGGAGTGGAAGGGTATTTTGCTTAGCTGGGCTGCTTACTTTGGGAAAAGCACCACAAGCAACTCCTGATGCATATTCAAAATCCCTCATTGCCAAAACACATACAAAGCAAAACATCCATCATAATCCGATACACCATTTAAAAACATAATCAATCTTTATCAACCAATTCCCCAAAATGGGGTAAAGTCTCCCCTTAAGGGTAAAAAAGTAAACCTCTGATTAATGGTATCGACCGCACGATGGGCCCTATAGGACACGAATGTCACGTTCCGTGTTGGTTTAAGATACTGAAGACATTTTTTCGGGAAAATTGGGCCACTTGTTACTGTTAACAAATCCTTGTACAGTCGGGGTAATAATACCAAGTTATTGCATGGTTGTAGCAATTAAATTCAAGCTATGTTTTGAATATTTATTTACAGAAGAGGTAGAAGGAAATCAATATTTTTTATTAATCGAAAAACTACGTCTCAGGACCGCTTTTTATGAAGTCGTTTGGAGGTTGTCGAACACGGCCTGTTCGAGCAGTCTACGTTTGAGGACCGATAATGATGGCGATGATGATGAAATAAAAGTTTTAACCCCGAGGTCGGAATTCACCCTCCTTTTACTTGGCAGTGTCTTTTGATAATAGAAATATTTTCTTTCATTCCGAGCCATTACGCACTGCATCCGATTCGAATCTGTGAATCTCCAATTTGAAACAGAATATTGACGGTCCGTTAACAGTCGGTCATGTTCTGTTCCGAATTGAAGATATTCGAATCGGATGCAGTGCGTAACCGCTCCTAACACTCTCATGGCCTACGACGCACGTGTCCTCCATCTGCATGTTCTTCCAGCCAGCGGCGGTGCGCCCCTTCGGATCGCATCGCTGCCGAGGCTGGGCAGGGAACTCGTTAAGTACCCTTTTTCTACTTCTAGTAACAAACCGTTTATTTTCAAATATTCTTACCTATTATATAAAAAATCTACGTTCGTTTTTTTAGGACTTTAAATATTAACCTACGTTCATAAGCAATAACGACTGCAATAAAAACCTCTTTATACCTTTTCAGAAATAAAATAAAATAACAACTTCTTGCCCCGATTGTACAAATACATACATAACCCTAGTGAAGAAAAATTCTGTTCTCATTACCAGTAAGGGGCTTCGAAGTGTTCTTGATAGAACAACATTTATTGGAGGGTTCCAGATTACGTTAATAATTCAAGATCAATTTACAGAACCCCAAGCGCTTTGCCTGATGAAATGGACTTAAATGTCTGTTATAAACTTGTAGAACGGGTTGCCGTCCTTCAAGCGTGCTTGGTAGAGTCATGTTAATAGCAAATGGTATAATAAACCGCGACCAGAAAGGAACGCAACCTTGTCAAAGTAAATATTTAACGTCACCTCCATATCTATACCAATATTATAAATTCGAAAGTAACTCGATCTCTCTGTGTATTTAAGAAAAGCACGATAGTTTTTAAACTGTCCACGTGTTTTTGATTTCTTTTAGTTATTTGTATTACCTACATGTAAGTTATCTGTTTTATACTGTATTGTACTGTTGTATCAGAATAAACTTATTTGATTCATTAATTATGTCTGTCTATTCAATTCAATTCAATTCCATAAATTTATTTCAGCCTTAGATACACGATACATATTTCAGCCATAGAATAGGTAATAAAAACAAAAGTAAAAAAAAAAACATCTTAAATGAATGGAACGCACAATCTGGGACAAACAATCTTCATGAGCGCATGGCACTATGTGTGCGCGTCCAGGTGCTTCATGAAAGCGTAGTCCGTGTCCAGCCTTCCAGCTATTAGTTTCAGATAGCTACTGGTACCGCCCCTAACGCGGCGCATCAAGGATGCTGTTCTGTTGCGGATGAATGCGTAAAAGTCATCAACGCGAGACTCTGCAAACATCTCGGACGTGCTACAGAAGCGGGGCAGTCCCAGTAGCACTCTGAATCCATTATTATACTGGACGCGCAGGGCATTTCAGCATTTCTGCGTGTAGTTAACCCACATACTGCACGTATAAAAAGATTGACAGCACGCTCTAAACAAACTTATCTTAACAGCTGTACTGCATCGCGCGAATCTGCGGGCCAACATATTGGCTCTAACTGATAATGCCCTGCGCTATCTATCTGTCTGTTATCTTTTCACGCCTAAACGGCTGACCGGATCTCTATGAAATTTGGCAGGGAGGTAGATGGCATCCCGGGGACGGTCATAGGCTTCTTATAATCCCGGAAAAGAGAAGCGGGCAGCAAGCCCGCGGCTCTTTTCCTTTTCCACAGTTCAGCTGCGGCTTCATAGTTTTTCATAAAATTCATGTGTCAAAGATATCGATGATCAAAGATTATAGGTACTACTTGCTACTAGCCACGCTTTGCGATGGAACGTTGTTAAAGTAAGTGACCCAGCGCTTTTGTTGCTGTTCGAAATGGTTCCATCCTATTCTGAGCGCGCGCTGTTTCATACGCACTACTTACCTACATAAAAGTAAATAAATAATGCTGGAAAATGCGGGTAATAAGTTAATGTACATACTCATATGTCAGGAGCAATTCAATAAAAAGCTCTTGAGTTTTTACCAATTATTTACCAGAGCAAGGGGAATAGGTTGACGTGAGACGTTGGGAAAATGTGCGTCTCTCGTGAGACATCGGGAATAACGCGTTTAGCGTCATTAAATACCAGACTAGACACTCAAGTTTGTACCTCCCGTTCAAAACTCCTGCTACTTAATGCTTACACAGTATGGTCGTGTCGGTCTGCGTTCCCATCGTATTATGAGAGTGAGAAAATAGTGCACCTGTTTGCGCACACATTTGAGCTCTTTATTATGTCCTGCACATCTGGCTGGTCTCCGTTGAGACTGGCTGCCGCGCGCCGTGGCCGAAGATTCATTAGGGTATATAGAGGTAGAAGGAAATAGTCATCATCATCACACAGTCTAATTACCATCTCTGTAAATTGTGTTTAAAATGCTGGTAAATAATAAATACACACAAATTTTCATCCTCCATAAACTCAAACAAGATTCAAAAGTCGGTATCCAAACTGTTTTATAATCCTTTGAGACTTGGCGGGAACCCAGTAGATAAACTTCGAGAGAAGTCAACAAGTGAATTTTAACTTAAAAGCAAACAATTTGCAAATAAAGTTTCAGTTAGTTTCAGGACCTTTTAGGCTTGATGAAATTGGCGTTAGCAGAAGAGGCCTAAAATTAGCAGAGGGATATAATATATCCCACTGCGTGCGTGAATATATTGCACAACAAATACAGGAAAAAGCAAATACATGTTGCACAATGTATCACAAAAAATACAAGAAAAAACCAAATACAACATGTATTTGTTTATTCCTGTATTTTTTGTACACATGTTTCTATTTCAATGGGCGACCTCATCGCTAAGATTGATCTCTCCCAGACTTTGACACAAAGCAGCTGTAGAAGTGATCTAAGTACACTTCTACAAAGTGACGCACGAACTAAAAATCAATGAATGATGATAAAAAAAACAATGCTGGACAATCCACAAAGCAGCATCTAGCCCCAACGATAGTAGATCTTGTGAAGATATTTTTAATGTTGATTTTCAAATGTTGAGAGATAGACCCCCATAATCATCGAGCACGTACCCAGCCCATAATCTTTAGTCATCATTTTGCCTTGAAGAGAGGGACAGATATTTTAAGTTTATTTAAAATAATGATTAAATACCTAAATAATTGTTTATTTATTAGATTGATAGAATCTACAGGTGATCGGAATGCTGGCTTCTATTTCGGTCAACGAATGAGCATTGCCATTCAACGTGGCAATGCTGCCAGCATTCGGGCACTCTGCCTTCCGGTGACGGCTTAGATTTTTAAGAAATAGATATAAGTATAAATACTAGTTGTAATTAAATGAAAAAATAAAAATATTTTAATTCGAATAACTGAGATTCATAATTTGTTAGTAGGTACATACAATTAGAACTTATAATTAGGGTTAGCTATACAAAAAATAATAATAATAATCATACTAAATTAAATCACTCTCCCCATGAAACATTTCCACAGGGGGGAGGTGATTATACCTGCTATAGTTTTTAGTTACCTATTGTGCTGTTATTGGTTTTAATTGTTTTATTCTCTTATTGTAATTTCTGTGTGCTATATATACCTCTTAGACCAGAGTATAAGAGTAAGAATAATTTTATTGTAAAATTGTGTTAATCATAGTTACATGAAGGTCTTAAATTATAGTAAGTATCAACAATTTTATCCTATTCGGACATACAATCTTAGTCTAGGCAGATAATCATCTAATGTCAAAAAATTCTCTCAGATTGTAATGAACGTTATTAACAAGCCACTTCCTTAACTTAAGTTTAAATATGTTTCCATCAAGTTGTTTTAGTTCTACTGGTAAATTATTGAAGACTTTGATAGCTGTTACATATGTATGTGCTTTTGTGGAACATTGAATTGTTGATTTGAGGTATACATAGGTTAAACTTATATTTGTTTCGCAAGCTATCAGATCTAATAGATTTTATGTTGAAGAATGTTGAGTTATTTTTTACGAATAAGCAAATCTCTAAAATGAATATCCCAGTTAATGTTAGGATATCATTGTCTTTGAAAACATCCCGCAAGGACTGAGTACTCTCTAAATTATATATGGCTCTAATGCATTTTTTTTACATAACAAAAACTGATTGGACTTCAACTGAGTTTCCCCAAAAAATCACCCCGTAGCTTAATTGAGGGAAAACGTGTCCATAGTACGCGTTCTTTGCTACCTGTTTTGACGAAACATTACTTAAAATATGGAGAGCATAACAGTACTTAGATATTTTGCTATTTACTTTATTAATGTGACATTTCCAATTTAAATAGGTGTCAAATCCAATCCCGAGAAAGTTTATTTCACTGACTTCTTCTACCGTATTTCCTTGGTTACAAATTTTTAGGTTTACTGTAGGTGTTTTGTAGTTTTTAAATCTAAGATATTTTGTATAAAAAACTTTTGGTTTGATGATTAATGTTTATTTGTGAAGGTATCAAAATACAGAGTAACTGTAATAGTACTGACTTTTATGTATTGCAAACCCACTGCCGTCAAAACTAGAACCATATTTTATGCCCTTGAGATATTTTATAGCACCTGGCAGTATCTTACATCCATAATCTATATATATAAAAGAAAGTCGTGTTAGTTACACTATTTATAACTCAAGAACGGCTGAACGGATCTCGGTGAAATTTGGCAGCGAGGTAGATGGTATCCCGGGGCCGGACATAGGCTACCTTTTATTCCGGAAAAAAGCGTGCGAAGCCGCGGGCTGCAGCTAGTAATATTATAAATTAGTCTGTCTGTTACCTGTTCACGCCTAAATGGCTAAACGGATCTCAATGAAATTTGGCAGGGACATAAATGGTATCCCGGGGACGGGCATAGGTTACTTAAAAAGCGCGCGCAATGCCGCAGGAAGCAGCTAGTTATCAATACTTTTATTGATAACTAGCTGTTTCACTAGGGAGATATTTCAATGTAAGACGTCGTCGTAAAGGTTTTTGCGGTACGGTTTTAGGTATGTATATAATAATCATTTAATGATTTACTTTAGGTGGCATAAGAATTGTAGACGGTAAAAAGCAATGAGATTAATATAGTAACTACTAGTTAAAAAATACATCATAGCTTTTAATTGAGGGTTGTTTTTTTCACAATGTTTATTTAGTAAGGAGCTCCTGTTATTTCCAATAACTACTGAGTTTGTTTCATAGTAATTGATCGTTCAGTTTATAAGTTACATTGTTTTGATTACATGGGGGTCCGAGTAGCGAAAAAAAGTTTAAAACCGCTATAAAAAAATTATTTAAAGAAAATAAAAAAAATAACACATTTTCCGTCGATAAAATAGGGCGTAGTTTCTCTCATTTCAGTTTGTGCACCTTATGCAGACTCACACTGTATAATATTTCATTGGCAAGAACTATTTGAAGGGCTGTTTAAATAATTTTTCATATAAAAACTAAAAATGTAATTATATAAAACCACACAAAAGAAATTATGAGACTTGTAACCTGTCAAGAGAATGACGTACCGATGCACGTCTCCTGTGTAATTAGTTTACACGAATTAACTACCGCGAAGTGTATGACGTAATCTAGGTGGTTGAGGTAGAATCCCCTTGCTTATGGTAGAAGCAATATAGCTAAAAGCATGTCACTCCGCTCAGATCTTGATGAGCGGGTATTATCAGTAGAGTACCGATTAGCGCCATCTATGGAATTTCTTTACAAATATTCTGCACTGTTATAAAACTAAAAATTACTTCTTCAAGAATTTGTTATCTCCAAGTGAATAGCAAAAATTGTCAGTAAATAAATTCAAACAAATTGTCAAAACCTTCCCGTGCTATACATACCTACAACAATATTTTAGATTATCTCTAGAGGATAAAAAAGCATGGGAAGGGTTTTGCTCCAACTGGAAAAAAGCAACTGACAAACTAAAGGTTTGTTCGTCGCTTCTTTACTTTAGTCTACATACCGAAGCGACAGAAATCAAAAATATTACTTTATTTCCGTGTCAGTGTTCAATTTTAAGAATTTGTCCTTTTCTAAGTGTACAGTGATTGTACTTGGAAATAAAGTGTTTTTGATTCTTGATTCTCAAATTCCATTGACTGTCAGCGCGTATGTCACGTTTAGGCGGGACTACCCTTGTATGAATTGTTTAAAACAAATCGGTGTTTTAATTGGACTTTGTATAAAAATGAGGTAGGGTTCCGTAGCCGAAGTGTGAAAACGGAACCCTAATACTAAGCCCTCGCTGTCCGTCCGTTTGAAAAAGTTGCCTGATTTTTACGGTATGTAACCCTTCGTGTGCGAGTTGACTCGCACTTGGCGGTTTTTTATTAAGTAGGTACTTACAGAAAATATTGTTATGGGACATATAGTTTATAGAAATTGATTACGTAAATAGCGAGTTAAATTGGTAATAGCAATGAATTTGATTATTATAACATTTATAACCCAAAAGAACTGTGTCCCCTGCACTAGATCTAAATAAAAGCAAACTTAGCTCTCTCAATTCCGAAGAATCGAGAACCGCTGCTCCCTATTTCGAAGTGGATTGAAAAGGTCTCGACATAGTCTCTATCTACCTACGATGTGTCTCTATATTCGTCTCTAAGGTATTGTTAGGTGTCTGGCTACACATATTTATTTTACCACATCTTAGGTAGGTATAATCAATGAAATAGGCCAAGCACGGGGATTGTTCTCTAGGGTTGAATAGGCAATAATGACATCGCATCGTCATACATTGCGTTTATTATTGAAGTTGAAGGAATACATTTCCAATAATTTACGCATTCCATGACAAAGTCACGTATTTTTTTTCTATTCTACTCTAGACAACAATCCCCGTGCTTGCCCTAATTTCGTACAGTTAACTTTTTCTACAATAGCTTTCCTTACGCTGATCATCTAACATTAACTAATGAATGATCTCTTCTCAAAATCAATTCGACAAGAGAAATTAACTATTTAACATTTCTAAGGTTTTTATGAGTATAGTGCGTAAGCCTCACACTATGTTAATTTATAAGAAATCAAATAATATCCTAAAAATTTTCGACTTCGATGCGACTTGAACCCGCGTCTTTCCCTCAGTACGGGAACGTGCTAACCAACTACACAACGAGGTCAAGTGACGTAGGAGTCGAATAACTCTGGGTCTTCCATCGAACTATAGCGCCGTTAGCTCCACCTACAGGGGACACATTGAAGTTGTATCCAAGCCTGTTCAAATTTTCAAATTTTAAAATTTTTGTGGTATTATTTGATATTTTATTTAACATTTGACCACTTATTTGTTTTTTTATTATTTTGCACCACACAAAAAAGGCTTTATTTATTAGTGCTGACGAACAACTGGTTGTGCGATTAAAAAGGTCTCGACATAATCTTTACGATGTGTCACCAAGTCGTATAATCGTCTCTGCGGAATTGTAAGGTGTTGCTGGCTACACATAATAAATAAATATTTACAGCCAGAAACACGTTGCATTTACCATAATAATATGTAGCTCACATTGTAGTTTTCCTACGACGCAAAAAAAACTTTTAAATGAAATATCTATAAGTGCCACGTACAAGTAGTAGGTACCTACTTTTTTCGCCCGCATTCAAAACACAGGGCAAGATAGGGTCAAATTCAGGGAAAAAAACAAACGTACTTACAACAACGACACCATTGTATTCGTATTGGCATCAGGTACTCCAGCCAAACTCAATTACCCTTATTTGATTGATGAAATTATGAATTGAATGAAGGATGGAATTATTAAATTTAGTTACTGTACTATTGTTTGACATTGTTTATTTAAATTGACTATCATACATTTTTATTTTATTTTTTGACATGTTCATCTCCAGCTGACATTAATTAATTAACTATTTTGTTTTAAATTAAATTTCATAATTTGGCATTGATTAGTAGTGATAATATTGGAAATAAATTATAAAATTGCATGCTTTTATGTCAAATAAAAACGTTCTGATTGTTAGTAAGTTTTCACATGTGTAATGAAATGTTTGTACGCCTAAGCGGCAGAATTCAGCGATCTAAAATAAGTCTTATGTACCGACTGTAAAATTACCTGATTCACAAACAATAAATGAATTATGAATTATGAATTGAGTATAGGTATTTGGTTGTTGCCTATATAGGTGCTACGGTAAATAATCTGTAGAACAGTTATTGAACACAGTGAAGTTGCAAGCAGATTAACTCTGCAGTTTCAGTTTAGTTCTAATTCAGGCGAAGTTCAGGCTTCATTATTAGTCTAACTTTGCTGCAATTGAAAATTAACTCTTGGATGAGTTAGCTAGGCTCTTTGTCGTTTATCAGCCCGTCGGAAGGTAGTTGTCACATTACTTAGGTACACTGTATTATATGTAAAGCGTATAAAATAATAATAATTTTATTCGATATTCGTTTTTATAATTAGGCTGTCTATTATAAAAAAACCTATTTGGACAAAAAGAAATTTGAAGATGTTGGCCCTAACATCGCTGCATCGGTCACCATTTTGTATATTTTTTTTTAAATCGCGGCGCACTATAGTAGTTATATATTTGGATAGAAGACACTAAAACAAACAAAACATAATTTATAAAATAATATCCTAAAGTATCAGGTTTCTAAGATATTCACATGTGAAGAAAAAATATAGTTATTTTCATTTTGGATGTTGAAAAAACACAAATGTTGGGACACCCACCAGATAAAAATCTTTAAACCCCTTAAGTGGATGAGGCTTATAATATACTTAGTTATTTCAAAGAAGGAGTTTCAGAATACCTAGCTACGTTGAAAATCTAAGTAGGTACTACTTAGATTATCTAAATATGAAGTAACCTAATGAAACAAGAACATTTAACTAAAAACCTACCGTTTCGTATTTGTATCTACCCACAATACAAATAAAAAGCTGAAAAGAAAATTAAACTACCACACGAAAACTCACTAAAAAGTTTCAACCCCAACAAATGCACATTCCCACCTCATTCAAAATTGAAACAAATGGCAAAAACAATACATTCTATTTACCTGTGTCACGCGATCCCTCCTTTTAAAAAGTTTTCCTGCAAACTTACGACTCACTCACTTCACTTTAAAAATTCAAATTACGAACACAGAAACAAAAACTCTTTGGAAAATACTGCCCACTATTTAAGTTTTTCTTTTTAAAAATATGACAGTGACCGTTTTTTTTATTTTGACAGTTTATTTTTCGAACTTGAACTTGGAACGGGCGGCAACTGGTGAGCAGTCCGTTTGGCGCCCAAGAGTCTACTGAGGTTCGCGCGCCAGTCCTCGGGTGACGCGTTGATTTGTCTGGATATTGAGGTGGGTTTAATTTATTAGAATATGTTAGGTTTCTAGTTTATTTTTATTTAACATAACCTACTGATAGTTAAAAACCGAATCTGGAAATTACCAAAATAATCTACAAGAAGTAAGAAGATATTTATTTTGACCCCTTTCTTTCAGTACTTTTAATAAATTTCATAAATAGTGCATCTAGGTTAGAAAATAGGTTTAGAGTGTTTGTTGTCGGTTTTTGTGTAGGTACCCTTTAGTTACCCCTTACCCTTTAGTACCTAACTATAATTTTTCATTGGTTAACCCTAGAAAGTAGGTTACCTCCGTATAATTACAAAGTTGAATCGTAATTGCTTCCCAAACTTTGCCAGTAGGTTGGTACTATTCACCAATTTTCGCAAACCTGCTTTTGACGAAGCATTAGCGGATGATTTGTTTGAGAAGCATTAAGGCATGATTTGTGGAAACGGCCATATTCGCGATTTTAGCGTCACCCTCTATAAATAGGGCTTTGTATGAAATATGTTTTGTTAGAACAAGTTGGAGGTGAAAAATGACATGGCGGTTATTTTCTGTTTATTGTCGGTTTGTAGCAGCATGAATATTGGTCCTATAAATTCAATTAATTTTGAACTTTGTTTCTTCACAAATAAAAAGAAAGTTAGCTATTCTTGGTTGAGGTTCCAAATGAAAACGTATAATTACGTACACTTTACTACACTCAGCAAAATTTATTGCAGTTGGCTACCATCCACTCCTGCCTTTCAAATTACTTTTAACTTTCTTTATCCTACAGCTGCATTGACGGGATAGATTTTGAGCGATAAAGATGTCTATTGTAACTATTATGTATTAATTTGTGCATCTGTTAATCTACGCTACGAAACTACTATATGTAAGTACTCACTTTTGCCCCGAAAAACAATAAAAGTACCCACATTTATCTCTTTATTGCCCGCAAGGGTGATTTTTTCTAAGTGTTTTTATGTTTATTACCTCACAGCATCCAAACGGCTGAAGCGTTTTTAATAAATGAAGTATCAGAATACTCGTCTGGACTCCTTTATTTTGTAGGCCTTTGCTTCCTAATTTTGTGATACCAAGACGAAATTTTTATAGGTAGTTTTTAATTAATTACTTGTTATTGGCAGAGAATAAACAGGGTGTTCGGCAGACCGTGTTCCATTATGGTAACTGGGGGTAGGTGGAACCAAGTACAATAGCTTAGTGGCTATATCCCTGAAAAGCCGCCTGGCTATTTTTAAGAAGTTTTTTATACTGTTTTGATATTTTTCCAAAATTTCAATTAGGTATTTAGTGCTGTAACTGTTTTTGTACTTAATAACATGGCTTATAATTATTTTTTATACATCTTGCATGTTAGCCCGTACTAATTAAATAAATATAAACGTGAGATCTAGGTAAATAAAGCCGCTTTGGGCATGCAAAGTGTTGAAAAGTGAAAAATAAAAATTGAGAGTTTAACTTTGAATCGAACTAAAAAAAACTAAGTGTGATCTTCCGAATCACTGGAAACTTTTCAAGTTCATGGGCATTCAAACGGTATATACCACTTTATGTCAAAAATACAAAAAAACATAATAAAATATGCTTTAGGTATAAAAAAATGCCCTGAAAATTACTAACTTTTGTCTCTTAATCGTGTGGTAAGCATGTACGAGTACTATACATGTAAGCAAGCAGAACTTGTGCCAAAAGGTAAGTGCGGGTAGGTAAAACCAAGTGCAATAGTATAGTACTCCAAGTCTTTTTAACCCTTAACAGCATCACTTATTTTATGAGATTTTTATATGGAGATTTTTTTTCTAAAAGTCGCTTTTCAGCTTAGAGCATTAAACCAGAACGGAGGTGACACTCATAGGCGTACCCCCTCTGCCAAAGGTACAAGAGCGGCGGTCATACCCGTTATACATTTCAGGGTTGAACAAGCGCCAAACTATTGCACTTGGTTCCACTTACCCCCAGTTACCATATGGCACACGGTCTGCCGAACACCCTATATAATACTAAGTTATTGGTAAATACATTCCATAGCAAAGTGCTAAGTAGTTTATATTGTATTTTAATAACTGCGTTTATAAACACAGCTAGAACCAAAGCATTAACGAGTAACCCGGTATTCTGTCGATTAAGTTAACTCCAGTTAACCTTAATATTTTATCCTGTGACTTCACCCAGTCATCGGTCACACCCCCTATTATCATGGCCATCAAAACTTCCCTCACATTAACAGGAGTAACCATGCCTGAGTTACAAATGGGTAAGCAACATGGATGGATACTATCTTCCAACCAGACTAGAATAATAAATAATACATATCCATACAGCACATCTCTTACCTCAAAGTAAGTAGGGCTTGTGTTTTAATATTTATTTCGACACAACCTAAGACAGGACATAAGTACGTAAGTAAAAAAAATAACTTTACGACAATAAACTTCGTGCGCCATTAGATAAGTTAAGTTCCTTTTCCTTTTAGCATAAATGTGCTCCGACTTAGGACACACGACACTTAAAGGGTTCTTCTACCTACTTCAAGTTATATAGAAAAATTATACGGAATTAACCGCAAAATAACTTGATTTACTGTGACCAAATACCGCTTCGATTTTTAACGTCTTGACTTCCGACACTATAGAATATTTTGTGTCGAACGGAAGTCACAACGTTGGATATCTATCTATCTATAGTATAGATTCGGTTTTAGAAATTTATTTCTCAAAAGAATATACATTCACTTATAGAGAAATACAGGATTATCTTAGTTTAATTTAACATGCAGAGCCATAGATTATAGATAGATATCCACTGGCTAATCTATCCTTCTCCTGTTTAGCATCGGATGACAAGACCCACTACCTAGCTTACGCGCCATGGTATTTACAGAAATAGATTGCCCCATAATACATACTTACAAAAAAAAAACACATTTCTATTGAATTTAGTAAACATAGTAAACATTAAAGTAACATAAATTTAAACAACTTAATGAACAAAGTGTCCACTTTGTTCATTAAGTTGTTTAAATTTATGTTTAGTAGGGACTCCACACCGTGTAGCAGCAAGTCTAAGTTACAAATAGCCATTAAACGAGTGTGGTAAATGTCCTGGGACGAACGTGCCCTGTTTTTGGGATAAAGTACCCTTAGCCCTCAGCCCTTAGTTAGATGTAAGGGGTTGTTTACACTGGGAAGTAAAAGGGATTTAAGATGGTGGATAATGGGTAGATATACCGTTAGGAACAGTCCGTGCATTAAGTACATGTCTTTCTTGGAATTTTCTAGCAAAAAATGCCAGTAGCAGTCTGGAGTCAGGAAATTGGAGATTTTACACCCCCGTGCCTTGGAAAGCACGTTAAGGCTGGTGTATGGCCCAACGGTTTTGCGAACACAAAATAATTATCTGTTCTCGTAAATAATTTGTTTTATTCGTGAAATGTTCAATTTGTGTAAAATACTTGACAAATATTTGAGCTTGCACTCAATATATAAAAAAATACTCAAACTCAATAGCGTTTAGAAGAAATATCAAAATTTTGAATATTGTTTTTTTATTCTAGGTAAGATTATTTATTAATAATCTACCGTCTAGCCGTTTTGATTGGTTGTGATATTTCACAACCAATCAAAACGGCTCTTAGTTCAACGTGATAAAGACCAGGTGTGGGATGAAAATGGGAACAGTCTTGCTTTGATTGATAACCTCTCATTTTCCTCATGTGAAAATGTTTTATTCACTAGCGGAATACCCGTGACTCGCTTGTGCTAAATAAAGGTTGTGTTTTGTCGAAAACAACAAGCGACAAAGTTTGTTGCTGTCAAAATAAAGTAGAACACTTTTTGAAAAATTTACAAAAACCGGATAAAAATTTTAAAAGGCAAACTCAACTAGAAGGGTATCAAATGAAAGGTTTGTACATTACAAAACAGTTTTTTTTTAATTTCTGTCGGTTTCATGCTTATTGAAATATTTTGAAAATAGTCGTATAATTTACCCCTAATTCCGAAGTTTGCAGAGTGATCCATCTGAAATGTGATGAAATGTAAGGTATAGCATCTAAGTCTAAGGCCCGTATTATGAAAGCTTGCTCTGTCATAGATTGAGTGACGTTTATGCCACAGAAAAGCGTTACTCAAGCATAGATCAATGACTGAGCAAGCTTTCATAATACGGGCTTAAGTCTCTAACTAGTACCTTTATATAGTATATTGGTTATTGTATTGGCTATTAGATATTGGTGTGTGTATAAATATATATATGTATTACACAAAAATATATATATATCTATATTATAACTTAAATGACTGCACAAATAAGGGTACGAGTTAGCTTCGAAATACTAATGAATTAATATTTTTCAGTGTTTTAACTATACCTACGTAAAATATAAAAACTCCATTTTGAATTTGGTAAATAAGTGGCAATTTATTATTGCCCGACAGCCAATACATTTTATTAACTTATATATTCAAAAATAAATGCTGTCAAGTCTTCATGCACGAGTCTCATTTGTCTTCAGCCGGTGTGAAATTGCTAAATGCTTCAGCGATGAGTGGTTTTCTGGTGTTTTTCACGCTTTTTAGTTCGTGTCTGTTTTACTTTTCTTCATGTTTCAGGGTTTGGAAAAAATTGTACCTTCTGGATATTTCCACACCGCATCATGGATACGGCCCTAAAGTAAGCAGCGCTTGTGTTATGGGTACTAGATGACTGATGAAGAAATATAGAAGAGGCCTTGAGATAATATGAAGTAGGATAGGTAATTGTTGAGCGTTAGAGGACAGAGTGATATGGCATGGTGCTCGTTAGGGGTGGTCTATGTCAAAATGCTTTATTTCCTTCTTTAAATAAACATTGGCTGATGGTGTGCACAACGAAGACGCCATCATTCGCGGAGAATGAGTGGGTTTGGATTTTGTGTACCAAACAGCTGCTTTACATTTTTGCCGTTAATGAGACCGTTAAACCTTCGAGCTTCAGATTAATAAATAGAATTCCCTATCTATCACTCAGGCCAAGAGGGTCTTCAAAAACACAAGCAAATTTTAAAGTCCCCTTTAATTAAAACAACTGTTACTTTCCTACGTTTAATTTCTATTCCCTTAATAATTCCCGTAGCAGTGTGCACACCCCGTTATCTGGCAACTTTTTGCGCCATTCAGAAGTGTGCGGAGCGGATGCGAGTTGACAGTGTTACCAACTACCAGTTGTACCTATTTGCAGTGCTGTCAGTATGTGGGTCAAGGTGGCTATTCTAATTCTCTGGCTTCGACAATTGACATTTCGATGTCTGATAATTATTATTGTTAAAGTGCTAACAGGCAGTTGCTCGTACGCATCTAATATTATTTAGTTAATTTTAAGAGATTAGATTATCTTTTGATTAGGCTATCCGTGGCCGTGTGGTGCCGGCTTAGAATTTTCATCACCCCAAGTCTTCCCGCGGGTGTCGTAAGAGACGGCAAAGGGATATCCACCGGGGGCGGGCAGCAGCGCCTCCTGCGGAACGATTCTACCACCAGACTGCGATCCCCAAACAGCATGCCCAGCGTGGAGATTATGGGCATTACCACCATGAGATAAAAGCAAATAAGGCGCTTATCATGGGGAGGCCTGAGTCCAGCGATGGACCAATATAGGCTGTTGAGGCATACCTCAACAACCATTGATTATGATACAGCATATCATAAACAGTGGTCAATGGGCTTGGCAACGTCAATTCGGTAACAGTACTGTCTCTTTTTATTCAAGGACAAAAGTTAATAGTTTAGGTACCTAAAATACTGGTTGTTTTGGTTTTGACGGTAAGTATAAGGTATGTGTTGATTAAAACTAATGCTGTTTACTAGTTTAATTAGTGGAACTAGTAAGAGAGTATTTATATTAATTGTTACATGGAATTTCATCAAGAAGCAGCAACATAATGCGTGCAGCATTTTTAATGTGATATTTTAACATAAGCTTTTTCTTTTCTACAATACGAGAATGTGATTCCGAGCATAGTGGCACTTTTATTTAGGTATTTTAGAATCCGAACAAAGCGGGACTCGTGCATAGCGGAACTAACCCGAAAAAAGTATTTGACAATAGATTTGATTATTACCTAATCAGCGTATAAACAACTAGCTTTGACTGACAGCAGTGACTACTGCAGTTGCCAGCTATTTTCTGATTTCTAATTATTAGTCTTAATCTGGTAAGCCTGACCTTACCACCAAACATTTCGATGTTTGGTGGTAAGGTAATTCGTTGAAATCTGATTACTGCTCAACTAACTTTAGGTAATAAAGGTACCTGTTACTTAGGTTCGGTTCTGTATATGTTTATTGAGTTATTGTCGCAGATAAGTTTTCTTCTCACCTACAATTTATTTCAATTTTACCTCGCATATCCTCTTGTCTATAAGGGTCGTGATTCCCGTGAAATTATTGTGTCACGGACAATGTCACGCCAGCTGCAGCTATCTTTGGCGGGGCGTGAAGCGTCGAGGAATTTCGTAATTTAATATTTCGAGAATGTTTAGTTAACAAGTACCGTACCGTAACTGCGATACAAATAAGAAAATGTAATGTTCAAACTGAACTTAAAGTGAAACAAAACATTTGTTGTTATAGCAAAATGCATTGTATGGAGTAGGTAAGTACACAACCTGTTTACTTATAAGACTTACCACTCATCTATTACATGTTAGATAATGTCAGGAACTTACCAAATGGTCATATTCCAAGTTTTTAAAAAGTTATCTGAGTGTCTGGTCGACGCTACGCGTGACCCGAGAGCTGGCGAATATCTGGCGCAGCGCATCAGCAGCCATACAGCGGGGCAATGCAGGCAGCGTCTTGGGGACGCTTCCGACTGGTATTGATATGGATCAGTTGAGCTACCTGTAGATTGTTTGCAACAGTCTGCAGTTAGCTTAATTGTTTCAATTGTAAATACATAAAAAACAAATTAGAAGTAGTATTTACAATTGAAACAATTGTAAATACTAGTTCTAATTTGTTTTTATTATTGAATTGTAATTTTCTTTAACAGCAAGATTAATTTATCGAACTATCGATATTCAAGTCACGAGAATAAGCACCGCTTAGACAGTTTGTTAGACAAACTAATTCGATGATCCGGCCAGTTGTTTTAGTGAGACTACTCTGACTTTTCCGATAAAGGCCATCTAGATTTACATTTGGATTTATTATCCTACCAGTTTAGTATCATCCAGATGGTACCTACATTATTGTTATTGGAATATTCTCTGCTATAGCTCTCATAAGGATCAAAGTCACACAGAGAGCAATGGAAAGGTGTATGTTCGATGTCACTCTGCGAGATCGAATCAGAAATAAGGAGCTCAGTAAAAGAACCATTATTACCGACACAGCTCTCAAAATTACGAGAGTCAAGGTGTCAGTGGGCAGGGCGGGGCATAGCTCGCAAAACCGATGGCCCTTCGGGCTATAGGTAAGCCTTTGTCCAGCTGCATATCTTAGACAGCAGTGGAAGTCTTTTGGCTGAAATGGTGATGATAAGATTAAAATATAATAATAATAATATTTTATTCAAAATAACTTACGACTAAAGGATAACAAAGTTGATCTAAAATTCTAATGGTATTAAATAATGTGTGTGCCTGAACTAGGTAAAAACCTGTTTTACAGGCAAAAAGAGTTCTTACATCACACAAAATATTCAAATAGAACTTATTAACTATACAAGGCGAAGGTGCATGCTTTAAAATAATTACTTAAGCTAACTACACTAAACTAGTTTTAATAACAAAAGTTGCTTGCAAAAATTTATTGGCCTACTTTAAAACACTCAATAAATTTTCTGTGTCATCATAATGACATACATTGCAATGTATCCATAAGGTTTTTCTTACAACTATTATTATTAAATTTAAATAATATAATTAAATAATCCAATAAACCTACGTACTATTTGACGTGGTAGTCGGTGACCATAGTAACATGTAACTTATCTCAAGTAAAAATATTAAGTTACAAATATATAAAGGATTAGGTACAGTTACCAATGTATTACACAGAGATAGAGGCCTCAGAGGCTTGTGACGGACGGGCAGACAGTGAGACGACAGAGAGTAGGTAAGTTAGGTAGGTAATTATCTATCTGGGTACCTATATATAGATAATTGTTAGTACTTACTCATAAGTTAAAATTCTAGTTTTTATAATTTATAAGTACTTTTGTAATCTTCTACTATATAAAAATAAGTCGGGTTTTCCTTCCTGACGCTATAACTCCAGAACGCACGAACCGATTTCCACGGTTTTGCATTCGTTGGAAAGGTCTCGGGCTCCGTGAGGTTTATATCAAAGAAAATTCAGAAAAAATTAAAAAGAAAAGCGGGAAAATCTTTTTCCACATACAGCGTCATCTCTGATACATAGCATGTACTACAAACGACTGCTGGCGATTTGGTGACATACAAATCCGTTGATGTTACATAAAACGAAGCCATCTGGTGGCGAAACGGAGTTCGCCGGGTTTGCTAGTATATATATATAATTAAGTAAAATTGAATATCAACTTGCACTAGACTAGGCAAGTACATATAATTTTAAATTTATTGCAGTAGGTTAAATTATATCTTATTTGTCTAATTAACTGTACTTTTAATAATTCTGTAAGTTGTATTTTGTTTGTTGTGTTTTGTTTAGACTGTCGGTATTTTGTAAGTTTATTTTGTATAATGTAAATCTCTCGTTGGCCGTAAGTTAGGTTATTAAGGTTAGAACTGTTTAGATATAAGGGCTGTTGATTTTGTTAACAATAAATAAATAAATAAGTAATATTTGCATCGAGGAGGATTCTATCTCGATGAATATTTGATATAATTTTTTGTGTTTGTCTGTAGTACCTAAATATACCATAAGTTTGTAAGTTTATTTTGTATAATGTAAATCTCTCATTGGCCGTAAGTTAGGTTATTAAGGTAAGAACTGTTTAGATATAAGGGCTGTTGATTTTGTTAACAATAAATAAATAAATAAGTAATATGTATTTGCATCGAGGAGGATTCTATCATAGTTTCATAGTTAGTTTCATAGTTCATTTATTGATAATATATTGGTTACAGGTCAAATATTATATGTTTTATGTAAAAAACTACATACATAATCTTACATCAAACAATTAAACATTATAAATTAAGTACATTTTAAAATCATGAAGTCATTGAAATCGTATATCGATTGGGATATCTATCTCGATGAATATTTGATTTAATTTTTTGTGTTTGTCTGTAGTACCTAAGTATACCATAAGTTCCTGCGTTCTTACCGATACCTACCTCATTGTCTATGTTTGATTTTATTTTGTGCTGTCTATGTTTGTGAACCAAATAAACCATTTATCTATCTGTCTGACGGCGGAGTCGCCTAAATAAGTGCTTTTTCACATGTGCCCGTCGGCAGGTAGCCGGTGCCGGATACCCAGCGGCGAATTATATACAAATTATGCCGGTACGTACGTGTGGAAGCTATCGTACAATTCGTGCATGCCCATACACTTACTGTTTAAATCGGGTAGTTACGTAGGTCTGACCCCACTAACTTTAGACCAATATCAGTACTGCCTACATTCAGCAAAGTTTTTGAAAAACTTATTTTACATCAATTGCTTAGGCATTTCAATGGAAATGACCTGCTACATAGTAAGCAATTCGGGTTTACTCGCGGCAGGTCAACTACTGACGCCGGTGTAGAGTTAGTAACGCATATTTTTGATGCTTGGGAGAAGTCGCAAGATGCATTAGGCATTTTTTGCGACTTGTCAAAAGCATTCGATTGCGTACACCATGAAACATTAATCAGGAAACTAAATCACTATGGAATAAGGAACAGCTCTTTGGGTCTTCTTACATCTTATTTGAGTAATAGGATACAAAGAGTTGACATTAATGGGAAACGGTCTTCGGGGTCTGTGGGTGTACCGCAGGGATCTAGCCTCGGCCCTTTCCTATTTTTAATTTATATTAACGACCTGCCTCATCTTGTTAAGAATAATCACGAGATTGTATTGTTTGCTGATGACACTTCATTAATTTTTAAAATGAAACGACATGACACGAATTTCGATGATGTGAATAATGCAATCTCAAAAGTAGTCCATTGGTTTAATGTCAATAATCTTTTGCTTAACGAAACCAAAACGAAATGTATTAGATTTATTCTACCTAATGTTAAACAAGTTCAGGCTGATGTAAATGTAAAAGGAGAAACGTTAAAAATTGTAGAAAGTACCGTTTTCTTAGGAATCACCTTAGATAATAAACTTCAATGGGGCGCACACATAGATAAGCTATCGAGGAGACTTAGTTCTGCAGCATATGCTGTCAAAAAAATCCGTCATCTTACAGACGTGGATACATCTAGACTTGTTTATTTCAGCTACTTCCATAGTATTATGTCTTATGGTATTCTACTGTGGGGGAACGCTGCAGATATTAACACCGTATTTGTGTTGCAGAAGAGGGCTGTTCGTGCTATCTATAGTATGGGTCCCAGAGAATCCCTGCGTGATAAATTCAAAGAAATAAACATAATGACAGTACCATGTCAATATATTTATGAAAACCTATTGTACACTCATAGAAATATCAATCGGTTCCCTAAAAATAGCGATGTATGCGATAATTTGAATACAAGGAATAAACATAAACTCGCTGTGCCCACAACTAGACTACACAAAATTAATGTATCTTTTAAAGGGCAATGTATACGCTTCTACAACAAAACTCCTAGTGAGTTGCAAAAATTATCAGTAAATAAATTCAAACAAATTGTCAAAACCTTCCTGTGTAAAAAGGCCTACTATAAAATATCAGATTATCTAGAGGATAAAAAAGCGTGGGACGGAATTTGCTCCAACTCGAAAAATAACAACTAACAGGCTAAAGGTTTCTTCGTCGCTTCTTTACTTTAGTCTTCGTACCGAAGCGACTGAAATCAAAAATATCACTTTATTTCCGTGTCAGTGTTAAATTATTAAGAATTTGACCTTTTCTAAGTATACATTTATTGTATTTATGGAAATAAAGAGTTTTTGACTTTGACTTTGACTTTGACTTCGCCGCCGGGTACCCGGCACCGGCTACCCGGAAACCGGGACGTATGAAAAGACTCTTAGGGTCCTCTTGACATCCTTTATGTATTAAAACAATTGGTTATGGTACCTAGGCATATGTTATTTATCACCCTTAGCTATAACTTTTGAATTCATAGTACCAATCTATACGCATGCCAATTATATAAATAAACGCGATGGAACGAGAGATCATCCAATCAAGGTGAAATTGTACTACAAAATTGATATTCACTTGTGGCGAATAGCGATCGGAAGCAAGTACAGTCTCAAAGAGCAATCAAATGATAATACGCTAATAAGAAGTTCCCTAGGCGAATGCATAACGAGACTTAATTCCATTAGAATATGTATCCCTTACATGTCGTGGCGGTTGCAGCGTCAGAATCTACCCCTGCAACTCACCCCGGGAAAACAAGAGCCGACTATAGGAACCTAGTAGAGCAAGGGCAGCAATGTCCTTCAGTGTATTTTTAACTTACATTGCAATCACTATCAGCCTGCCAAGCATGGAGATTATGGCAAAACCTCATCGATCTAAGTTAAAAAAGGGAGATGAGGTACAAGACTACAGCTTCTCGAAAGTGGAAGGCTCAAATCAGGTGCAATTAGGTCCACCCACCTCAGTCATAGTCGGACCGGCGTTCATGTTACTCGTGTTTGCTACGACGTACTATAATGTGTTTTATGTACTAAAAGACTACAGCAATGCCCTCGTGTTTGTTCATTATAATTATTGCGCTAGATTGGAAATGTAACAGTGAGCGAATGTTTGCGTGTAGTTGTAACACAGGCCTGTTGTTGAGTAAGTGCTGGGAGGACGTACCTACTCGTACCTATCTACAGACTTTACTTAGTCTATGCAATGAAACCACCCATGTTCGGGGAGGACTGTTCAGCAGTGTGATCTTACGGAAGTATTTGTTCGTTTACGGTGTAGCGAAAGAGAGTTTTTAACTTAAAGATTATTAAAGAGGTTCGACAAGAACTGTTATGAAGGTACATGTAGGTACATTTACATACATTGACACAAATATAAGTAGAGAGTAGGTAGGCTGCTATATTTTTTTAATGTTATATGGTAGGCAAAGTAGGACTTCTTCTTTCCCTTTCAAAATTTTCAAAATCCTACCTCTGTAGGTGTATCTGTGCTGTGTGTGTGTGTTGTGTGCTGTGTGTGTATGTGTCCATAGCGATATCATTGCAGCGAAAATTTTATTTATATTGAAGCTTGCTCGTAGATGATAGATACCTAAGGTGAAGGAAGTTCGATTTATGTTGACGCAAGATTACAATTTTTCTCTTCTCTTCTTTACCGCATCTCGCGACATATTTTCTGCTTTCTACAAGAAATAAAACAAAATATTAATATTCCGCAAATAGTTAAAAAAAAATATTTCGGTTTCGACTGTATTTGCATGCTGAATTTTATATCTTTGATGTCAATTGGTGAATGAAATACTTCAGTTACTTATTTAATTAATTTGATTCGTTATTTTCAGCGTGTTAATTGTTGTATGAATAATCATTTTATTGGATTTTTCCATGCAAAATACAGCTCAGTTTCTGCTGAAAAGGCTTAACCTGAATCCATTTTTGTTGTTATGAATAAAATAACTAATCCAATCTTAGTTAGAATTATCATAATAATATCATATCAAATAAATAAATCCGTGGGGTACTGAGGCTCTCCGGGTTTTTAAAAAGTTATCTGAGCGTATGGTCGACGCGACCGCGAGCGCGAGCTGGTGGGCATCTGGCGCAGCGTACAGCATTGCCACACAGGGGGCAATGCAGCCAGCGTCTTGGGGATGTTTTCAACTGGTATTGATATGGACCAGTTGAGCTACCTGTAGATTGTTTGCAACAGTCTGCAGTTAGCTTAATTGTTTCAATTGTTAATACTAGTTCTAATTTGTTTCTATTATTAAATTGTAATTTTCTTTGTCAATAAAGCAGAATTATTAATACATTTAAACTCATTTTTAGGCTTAGGTTATACACAAATTCTCTATTCAAAATAAAAAGAAGACAATCGGAAAAGTCCGTAGTTAGTTAGTTGTGTTTACGTTGTGTGAAGTTATACAAGGTGCCACGTTATTGGTATACTAAGCCGAAAGGGGGTTGTTGTGCACCCTATACCTAATTGTACCGCATGGTTGATTTTCAGAAATACGTTTTTTTTAGTTTGCATAGTAAAAAATAACTTTACTCATACGCTTAGCAAAATCACAGCCCTATCTCTAACGCAAACACACGGAAGAATGGCCATTTTCCAAGAAAAGTGACAACCAATGATAATTGTTAAGAATCTTATGCCGCCCGCACGCCGGCGCGTGACAGCCAATGAGAATCGACGGGCGGTGACAATTGACTGTCAAGAACCTTATGCCGGCGCCCGCCGGGGCGTGACAGCCAATGACGGCTAAGTATGGGCGGTGACTATTGAAAGGTCAAGAACCTTACTGATGAGCAGCTGGTGTAGGGTTAAAAAAATGGGCTGGTTGGGATGTAAGTTTCAAACTCTATTTTTTAGTAAAAACCTTGTAACTTGGAAAGTACTAAAACAAAAAATGTTCGTGGGAGGGGGTGGAACACCCCCTTTACGCTTAGTACACCAATAACGTGGCACCATGTATTCTATATTTGAATTTTCTGAATGAATATTGAGAGTTAGTTCTACACTCGTGTAGAACTCACTCGTGTAGAACTCTCATATTGTGCGAGACAAAGGAGGTCCTTTACCAAAATTCATTTAAAAATAGAAAAAGCACTTAACGATTACCTACTCAACCTTTTGCTTCCGAATTACCCTAGAGGTTGTAAAGCTCTCACCCATTTTATACCTACTTCATTAATAACGTCCCTGAGGTTAAATAAAGGAAGAACTTAAGTAATTAATTAATTAAAGAACGCTAATTATCAAATCGGGTTCCACGCGAAAATAAAATTACATTTTCTTATAGCGAGCTTTTAAATTATTTTCATGAAAATTTCATGAACATAATTGAAAAGTTTTCTTACCTGGTTTAAAGGCAATTATATGAGGCGGGACCAACCCTTAGGGACGGAAGATGTTTGAAATTTTGCGTTATTAATAAATTTATGCCATAAGTCTTCTAAGGTTTTCGCCTGCTACTTTTTCTAATGTAAAATAAGTCGAATACCTATCTAAATTTGACTCTTCTCGTAGCACTGGAAACAATTTACTTTGTTACTATTCAAAAAAGTATCAAAACTAACAAAAATAAAAAGAGAGCCTCTGAGTTTTAACAATTCAAAGTTACCTTAATTCGATTCAGAAAAAATGTTTATCTTGCGGGCAACGCAAATCGACCCACCGTAACTTTCTTACATCGATTTCCAATAGTTAATATAAATTTATCTATGTATATATTGTCTATACTTAGTATTTATTTACATTTATATATTAGTATTTGTTTATGTATGTTCTACCCATAATACGCCACCGTCTATATCTGTACAATAGTTACGTGTCCATGCAAAGGTTGCCTGGAAGCGAATGGGCGGCCTTATCGCTCTTAGCGATAAGGCCGCCCATTGTGCAACTTTCTCTGTGTTTGTGTTTTCTGTTCTTTCTTTCTCTATCTTGGTGTGCAATAAAGAGTATTTGTATTGTATTGTAACTTTGTTGTATGAAAACTTCGACTCAACGTCAATTGAAATGTAATCTTCCATTTACATAAAATAACACCACACTTAGACTTGAGGCTTATCCATACTTTAATATTATAAATTCTATTATACTCTGTCGTCTATCTGTGTCTGTCTGTTACCTTATCACGCCTAAACAGCTGAACGGATCTCAATGTACATTTGGCAGGGAGGTTATTGGTACCCCGGAGTCGGACATAGGCTACTTCTATCCCGGAAAAAAGCGAGCGTAGCCTCGGGCTAGTATTTTATAATATTCTTTAGACTTATATTTCATTTATTGGATTCTTAATTATACCGACCCGTACATTAATATTTATAACACTTAGTTTTTTCTTTCTTTATTAGGGGTTTTATAAAATACCTCTTTTTCAGGATAAAAAGTAACCTATGTCCGTTCCCGGGACACCATCTATCTCCATACCAAATTTCATTAAGATCCGTTGAGCCGTTTAGGCGTGAAAAGGTAACAGACATACAGATAGAGTTACTTTCGAATTGTATAATAATATATTAATAATAATATATATATATGAATTTGTAGAATATTAGTATGGATCTATCTACGAGTATGTATGTAATGTATTGTATTAAGTGTATCAGTCATCTAGTACCCATAACAGAAGCTCTGCTTAGCTTGGGGCTAGATGATGCTGTGTGGATTGTCCAGCATTATTTATTTATTTATTTATTGCATCATATTATGGTACATACATTTGCCAGGACTTATTGACTATATTAGACTTATTGACTATATTAGACTTATTGACTATATTAAGGAATACACACAATATGTACCCATTTAGGGTCTTGCCATGGGGCCAGGTACGTTATTTAATAAAATGGTATGAAAGGTAACCTTTTATTTACCTACGTCAAATAAAATTAAAGCAAGATTTCAATAACAAGTCACCAAAAGTATCACTTAAAAATAATTTAGTACGTAGTACAATTTGTCCAAGAGCGTCTCTTATAATCTAATTTCAAAAATAATATTATTTCCTTGGCTTTTAATATTTTCTGTAATTTTATTATATACTAGCTGCAGCCCGCGGCTTCGCACGCTATTTTCCGGAATAAAAGGTAGCCTATGTCCGGCCCCGGGATACCATCTACCTCGCTACCAAATTTCACCGAGATCCGTTTATTTATTTATTTATTTATAAAAAATACAGCAGTTAGCTTACAGTCTAACACCAAAATACTAACTACTAGACATAAAAAAGAACAGAATACAATTACAAACAATATACAAAATCGAATAATAATAATAAATAAAAACAAGATTACAAATAGGGAGACATACCTACATACATAAACAGAAAATTTATTTAAAAGTAAGGTACGATCTTAAACTTAGGTATATGAGGCTTAAACTATCATTAAATATGTCTACATGTTGGAACTGTTGTAGAAAATCGTTGAGTAGTGCGAGTGCTCTGAGTGTAGGAGCGTTTCCGGCGTGTTGCGTACGCGCTGCTTGTAGAGCAAAGAGTCGATGGAACCTGCGTCCCGTTCTAATGTAATTGTTTGGGACGTAAAGGGTAACTGCAGCCAATATCTCAGGACTATCCACTCTGTCACGAAGAACTAGACAGTAGTGCATGGCCAAATGCAGTTTGCGTCTCAACTCTAGTGTATCCAGGCCAACCATACCGACAACAAAAAGAGAGGGAAAAAGATACGGATAATACCCATAAATTCGTTTATACAGATACCGAGCAAACTTACGCTGCAGTCTCTCTATCATTATCGTATACTTGGCCTCCCGTGGATCCCAACTAATAGCACTAAACTCCAACTTGCTTCTGACAAATGCATTATAAAGCATGATCGCTACCCGTACATCCTCAAAATGCGAAGCAGTTCTCATTATGAAACCCAGAGTTCTATTAGTGGTTTTGCACATCCCGATGATATGCTGGCGAAAGTTGAGGCGCGTATCCTCCATCAAGCCCAAGTCACGTATGGAATCTACTCTTTCCATTATGTCAGTTCCGAGAGAGTAATGGTGAATATTGGGCGCTTGAACCGTTGAGCCGTTCTTGAGTTATAAATAGTGTAACTAACACGACTTTCTTTTATATATATAGATTTCAATCGCCATTGAGTGTGGACTAGATTGATTTATTTATAATTTTAATGCAGGTATTACGTTACGAGATTATAATAATACATTTCCTGCGCATGTGTGTGATGTCGAAATTTTAAATGAGATCTACAAGGTCAAGTGGGGTATCAAATGAAAGGTATCACTTTGTTCATTTCAAAACAGTGAAATATTTTGAAGAAACTCGAAAAATTACCCATTTCCCCCCTCCTCCTCCTCCTATCTCCGAAGTTTGCAGAGCGATCCATCTAAAATGTGTATAGCGTTTTGTAGATATGGATCTATATTTTACAGAAAAAATTTAGAGAAGTCTGTGAGTAGAACACTTTTTGAAAAATTGTCCCAAGGGGGCGATTAATTTTAAAAGGGGGGCTTCCTCAACGAGTGTGGAATCAAATGAAAGTTATCGGTTTCTACATCTCAAATCAGTTTTTGAAGTTGCTGTAGGTTTCATACTTTTCGAATAATTTTGAAAATACTTGAAAATTTTACTATTATCTTTTATACTCCAAAGTTTGCAAACCGATACATCTGAAACGTCGCGTCACGGAACTTGTTTTTGGTGTTTTTTTCAATATCATAAACATGGGACTCCGCAAAAATCAGATATCATGATGTTTTATAAGACAATAATAAAGATAAGCTAACTATCATGGGCATTAGCCTGTATTAGAATCAGGGGTGGCTTTAGCGGGGGTGCGGTGTATACCTAGGTATACCACCAGTAGTAGTATACCACCGATCGCCACAAAGTCTCAAAAATTGTGCAGTTCGCTTTGCTCGCTGTTGTTAGTTTAGTTGTTTTTGACTTCGTAAAATTCCGTTCTACGCTCACCGCCATTGTCTTTTTCTTTTGATTTTATGGCCCACTAACGGAATAAGCACAAAAAAACGCAGCTCGCATCGCTCGTCGTTATTTGTCCTTCCTTGCCCTTGACCCTGCCAAACCAATATAATCAACTCTGACAACCACCGCAACCATGCTAACCAAAAGTATTTTCGCGGCTCGCTCCGCTCGCCGTTACTTTTATTGTTGTTCCTGCCTTGCATACTGATTTGTCTACCACTGGGAAACTTCCTCTTTATCTTTGTTTTGTTACTAACCATAACCCACCAATCTTGAGCTTTGCCGCGGTTAGTTTACAAAGGGGCGCCGATGAGGTATCTGCTTAGGGCGCTATCGACACTTAATCCGCCTCTGCCTACTTTGATAACGACGCAGTTGCTCATTTATTTCTTGAAATAAATGTGGATACTTTCTTACAAATTTACTTATTTCTAGGATGTAACTATTTACATCCTAGAAATAAGTTGATACCAAGATTCGAAGTCTGAACGACTACAAATTTATTAATGGTAAGTTTATTAACATTTTTTTAATTAGCATGTCAAAGTTATTAAAGCTTTTACTTTTTTCAAGAACTTTAAAATGTTAACATCACCATCTATTTACATATTAGAACTATGTAAATTTGATCGAAAATACCGTAACTTCTACAAAACACTTGACGAACTTCCCAGAAAATATCCACTTAGACCAGGCAGAAACAAAATCATACAACCATCATCAAACCTGTGTATGCACAGTACCGGCCCTTATAAAATGTCCATAAAAAACCACAACAAGCTTCCAAACGTAATGAAAGACATTTAATCCGATTCCTCATAAATAAATTAAAACAATTCTTGATTGACCAGTGCTATTATGACGTAAATGAATTTTTAAATGACAAAATAGACAGACTGACATAATAAAAATTACAAAAAGTAATTTATAATTTTTACTTGCTAAGACTAGACTAGTAGGTACCTGCTACTCACCTTAGTAGTACCTACATATTTTTACTAAAAACAACCTCATCACATTGTGATACCTACTTATATATATATTCATATATATATATACCAATTAAACTTTTTTTGATGATAACAATAAATATATTAAGTATTGAGTAATATTTTTTTGAACTAATGTCGGATGTATCTTTTAAATCATCTGGTATCGGTTAATCTTTGCCGCCATTTTATTTGGGCCTGTGTTATGAATATTAATTTCTAGTCAGGTATTACAAGTTTATTATGATAACGAGTAGGTATCTCTGTTTTCGTATTGTCTTGATATATCTATTTTCTCAATAAAATATCATGAATATTTTCTTACGAATTTACGGTAATTCAAGAATAGCAATGTGCATTGATTGGATCCTCTTGTGGATCCCTTTGTGGGTCCCCCTAGTCTAAGGTAGGGGCTCAAGTGGAATGCTCGCAATGTAGACTTAAACCAACAGCCGGTCACAATGACACTCGACGTCTGCTATCGATGGTTTACCCATTACCTCTTAATGGGATAGATAAGTGGGTATGTTTGTATATAGGTAAATATTTATTTGGGAAAATCCCGTTCAGCAGGCTTACACACTGCCGCGAGCTTAGACTCGCGGCAGCAGGGCTTTATAACGTTACCACTTAACAATAAAACTAACAGTAAATAGCGTTACTTTCATAAAGATACCTATATAACGGTAATTTAGTTAGTATTGTTACCTAGGTATCGAAAAATATAATAACGTTACAACTACAGAGGTAATTCCCCTAATATACCGATACTTCATTTCGTTAAAAATGCGCGTTGCCGCTCTAGGCGCGTAGGCAGAGCAGAGCGGCAACGTGCATGCGGTGATGGCGCGCTGTGCGTGTGTCTGTTCGCGTAACACGTGACATTTGTCCGAACTCCGAACGCAGTGTTGGTTGCTTGCTTAGCTGCGTTGCTTGGCTATCGAGGCGTCTCCACAACACAAGCGGTGCGGCGTGAGTGTATTCTTCTTGCGGGCATACACCTACTTGGAGTTTGAAAAATATTGTGTTGTGTCTCTGTGATACTTAGTGATTGTAATGGATCGAAAGAAGAAAAACACCGTTTATAGATACTTTGAACTAATTCAGAACGGAACAGCAAAATGTTAAGTGAAACCTTGAAAGATTTTCCACATTCAGGAATGTGGAAAATCTTTCAAGGTTAGTAATCTGTACTTACTTACATAGCATAAACCAATTTGGTTCATTTTATAGATTGTTGTTGAATCTACCTACCACCAGCCTCGTAAAGATGTCACACATCAAACACAGTTCGGATAGGTACCTACCTAGGTAACAGCTAGTACCAGTCTGGTACAAAGTACCTGTACCTACCTACCTGCAGGTACTAGCCTGTACTAGTACTTACCGTTCTGTTGATACTCACTGTTTTTGATGTGTAACATCTTTTTTTGAATCAAGAAGAATTCAATCAAGAAGGGAACTGAACAGAAATTCAGCTCCTTGATAGATAGGTAGGTAGGACTGAACCTGACGAAGTACAAAGGGTTACAGTCCGTGTGAGTGACACCGCCACTGATGTCGCCGCCTCCTGTTATATACACCTACCTGTGTATATAAGTACATATTGTAAATACTAGTTTCTGCCCGCTGCTTCGCACGCGTTATTTCTGACAACGTTTTAAGGTTATTTCTATCCCATGAGAACTGTTAAGCTAACGATTAGAAAGAAGATCATAGAAAGTGCATTGTGCAAGTGCAAAACATGTATCTTGTATCTTTATCACAAACTGATTTTTTTGGTAAATTTTTATCTTATAAAACTTACAACAACCTTTGTTAAAATTTTATTTTTATTCACAATATTTTTGAAAAACTTCTAAAACATCTTTCCATAGATTTTCCAGCTCTTCCTCAGGAATTTTATTTAAAAGGTAACGAAATGTCACCGCTTTTGTATTTTTGGAGCAAGGGCAGTCACCTAATCCTGTTTCCTTTCCCGCCAAACGTATTTTTGAATTCTGGACATTTTCTGAAATAGTAAAATAGTTATTAGAATGTAATAAATGAAAGTTACATGATAAAAGGCGGTTAGTGGCAGTGGGCTGGCCATATCTCGCGGAGAACCGACAACCACTGGGGTAAACGTGCTCTTGAGTGGAGACCGCGACTCGGCAAACGTAGTGTAGGACGCCCTCCGACCAGGTGGGATGACGATCTGCGAAAGACTGCAGGCACCTGTTATAACTAGCTAGGTGGAATTTGGTCCTCCTTTAGGTACTAGCAAGTAGCAATAAAGTACCTACCTAGTAGGTGATGGATGATGCACCTACTATATTAGTAAATAAAGTATCTACTATATTAGTAGAAGGTACATCATCCATCACCTACTAGGTAGGTACTTTATTGCTAGTAGGTTACGCCTCTTACCAGTTGTTTCTTTACAAGTCCTTGCTCTTTTAAGTTTTTTTGCCGTCGCCAGAATTGATTGAGATTCGTCGGAATCCGATTTGACATTCTCATCTGCCTGTAAGTATAACATTGAATGAATGAAAACATCATGTAAATGAAATAAAATTATTAATTAAATATAATAGATAAACATGGCTATCTACCATAATATTGAAGCTAGAATGCTCTGTAGGTACCTACTTACTAACCAAATATTGTTAAAAAGGTAAGTGACATTTACAAATTGTCACAGCTTAATTAAACCTAGCCTATTTACTATAATTGTAATTTGGACAAAACCAAAGTCATGATCAATGGCCACATTGATTCGGGACCGGTCGTCGTACATGGTCATGTTCTTGAAATTGTTTCCAAGTATACTTACCTTGGGCAGATTCTGCAGTTGGGTAAAAACAATTTCGAGAAGGAGGCCAAGAGGAGGATCCAGCTTGGAGCTAGGAGCTATGCTCGGAGTTTCTCTGAAGGATAGGATTCGTAACGAATACATCCGACAGAGAACCAAAGTTATCGACACAGCTCAGAGAATTAGCAAGCTGAAGTGGCAGTGGGCTGGCCATACCTCGCGAAGAACCGACAACCGCTGGGGTAAACGTGTTCTTGAGTGGAGACCGCGACTCGGCAAACGTAGTGTAGGACGCCCTTCGGCCAGGTGGGATGACGATCTGCGAAAGACTGCAGGCAGATGCTGGATGCGGCAAGCGGAAGACAGGGCGCTATGGCGCTCATAAGGGGAGGCCTATGTCCAGCAGTGGACTATGACAGGCTGATGATGATGATGATGATTTACTATAGTGGTACCTAGTAGTTTGGTATGATTCCTACTAGCACAAATAAGTAGTAACTTATAAAGCGGAAATACTCGCCTAACTTGCATACAACTTCCAGCACTATAGTTGAGTTGAGCTTGACTTACTAACTTAGTATACAAAATTAGGTAGGTACTTACCATTTTTTCACAAAATAACTCGTGTTACAATCCAACCAACTCAAAAATGAAACGCCTTAAACTCCTCAAACGCTCAATACTGAAGCATCAAACGTCGCCGCCTGTTTCTTGTTGCAACTGGGATCAACTGCTCGTAACATCGAAAATCAAAGAAAGAGATAGAAAACTGTTTAGTAACAATAATAATATAACGTTAAATAACGTTTACTTTACCGATAAAAGTAAAAGTAACGCTATATTCATTTACCGGTATCATGCCACAAAAGTAACGTTAAATAAAATAACGTTACCTGTTTTGGTAACGTTACCTAGTGTTGGGCGGAAGTAACGGTACGACAAATTTACCGGTATATGAAGCCCTGCGCGGCAGTGTTAGGCGGCATCCCAATTGGCGTCGATCGTACGAGCGAACGCGGGACGATGCGATTTCGTCGCACGACGAAATTTTATTTATTTATTACTAAAACGTACACTATTTCTACAGGATACCTAATGCAATAGTGTACCTTAATATATATTATTATACCTTATAAAAAATAAATCTAATCAAATAAAATTTACCTACATGTCAATCCATTATTTTAAGTGACCTGTTTGGGCACGCGTCATTGCGCGAGCACTGACAAAGGCACTGACTGATACCTGATATCTAGCATCGCGTGATCCCATCCACCTAACTATTATGACACCTGTTGGACCATCGCACGATCATTATAATCGTGCGACGAAATCTCATCGTTCAGTCGTACGATCGTTAAACAATCGACGACGCCTAAGCCTGCTGAAACGTCAGGAAATGTAATACCTAACAGAAACATTGCAAAAACCTCGCCCAAAAATTTAAAATGGTAGGAAATGGCGTAGGCGTTTTCGAATAAATAAAAATTGCATTAAAAAATTAAGTTGGTTTATACCTTTGAACCCCTACTAAAAAGTACCTGCTCATTCTAATTAGACCCAGTGGCCAAGACACATTTAAAACAGTATTTAACCTGCTAAAACAAACAACAGAAAATAAACGAAAACTCGAAGAAGACCTGTAAATAGAAAGATCTGGAAGAAACCGCGTGCATTCGTAAGAACGACTTTCAGGCTCCTGCAAATATTTGCCCAATTTACATCCCATTATGGAGGAGTTGAGGCTCCGACTGTTGGATATGGTTCTGATACAAATTTTGTTTAATTGAATGATATATAAATAAATAATGTTGGATAAATCACACTTCATCACCTAGCCCCAAATTAACCAGAGCTTGTGTTATGCGATGCTGAACAATTTTCACAGCATTATCTAGCCTCTTGCAAAACAAAGCACAAAATGGGGTAGAATTTGTACATTGTAAATACCCATTTCAAGTCAAAAGTACACATTGATTGTAATTTTCTTTGTTAATAAAGATTAACACATAATTCAAGACATTTCTGATAAAATCCGTGCGTTGTAAAACGGGATGGCACCAATAATGGCAACTTGACAAAAGAAAAAACATTTTTGCCTTTTCGTTAATATATTTTAAGTATTTTAATGGAAATTGTAATTTGTAACGCTGTGATTTACCACAATAAAAGAAATTATTGTCGATCGCCCTCGTTGATTGGAACCATTGGAATCACGAAATGGTTCCACACATTCTTTCGCGCGGATTGTACATTCCTATACATTTATTTATTTGCGCTCAAATCGGATTTAACACAAAATAATTATATAATACTAACGTAACAAGACGACATGCAAAACCAGTATCACAAAACATGAACTCTACATAGACTCTACTTCTAGCTGGCAGAGCTTTCGATCCGTCAAAATGATTCCAACACGGTATGCGAAGCAGATTTGTATTACGGTAACGTCAGAGTTCACAGTAGTTCTGTAAACTGTGACAATCTATTTACACTCATTTGCTGCAGTTGGTATAATCCGCGATCAGAATGGGACGAAACTTTATCAAAGTTAATGTTTTACGTCACGTTTTACCAAAGAATTATTATAGTTACTAAAGCGTTTAAAGGTGCGTCCAGACAAGTTAACGAGTTAAACGAAATGGTGCGTCCAGACAAGTTAACAAGTTAACGAGGATGGTAGATAATGGATGGAGATCCTGAAGGATAGGATTCGTAACGAATACATCCGACAGAGAACCAAAGTTAATCGACATAGCTCAGAGAATTAGCAAGCTGAAGTGACAGTGGGCTAGCCAATCTCGCGAAGAACCGACAACCGCTGAGGTAAAAGTGTTCTCGAGTGGAGACCGCGACTCGGCAAACGTAGTGTAGGCCACCCTCCGGCCAGGTGGGATGACGATCTGCGAAAGCCTGCAGACAGATGCTGGATGCGGCAAGCTTAAGACAGGGCGCTATGGCGCTCATTGGGGGAGGCCTATGTCCAGCAGTGGACTAAGAGAGGTTGATGATGAGATGATTTATTCATAAACAATTTTTATAATTGTAGGTATTAGATTTAAAATACTAAAAACCACCGGCGTTTATATTAAACGCCGGTGGTTTTTAGTATTTTTCTAGCACTGAAATATTTGTCAAATCATTTTACACAAATTGAACATGTCACCAATAAAACTAGGTAGGTATATATAGATATTCGGCTACATAATTATTTAAACCATTCATTTTAGGCATAGGCCCTTACGCATAGGTGCCCCTGATAAACGCGTGTCAGATATTGTAACTCGTTTAGTGATAAATATATAATATAACAAGTGTATGTAGTGGTAAACAATAAGGCTTTAAAAGATAATCAATAATAAAATGTAACAGGACTGATTTCCTACTTGTTTCCCCGCTCAAATTCAAATACTATGACAAATAGTTCCATTAAATGAATAAGCTGTAACATGGTGTATCTAATGGTTATAATTTGTTGAATAGGTAATAAATATTATAATATAATAATAGTGTATAATGTGGTAAACAGTAAGGTTTCAAAAGATATTTCATAATAAAAAGTAACGGGCATGATTTTCGAAGTAAAGTGTGTTTTGTATAAATGAGTTAGGTAGTTCTTCTTCTTCTTTTAATGTAGACTGTAGATACAAAGCCTCGATGAGAATGAGTGTACTTTGACAATCAAGGTATGTTCAGAGCTAGGTACGCGGTACCTATTGGGTAAGTACTTGCAATTCCCAACTATTTATCTAGGTAGATTCAGTTTCTGACGTGCGGTGTGTGTGTATTGTATTTATTTGCTTAATTAATTTATTATTATTATTATTTGCTTAGGGTACGTGCATGAGTTGTTGTGTTCATTACTTAACTTATCAATATCATAGAGACTGAAGCTTACAGACAAATCGATTAACGGTTTATGTTAGCTGTAGAGTATGTATGTAAACAATGTTTAATATAAATAAACAAAAAAAAGTACTTTTATCGGTTGGTGTTAGAGTAGAGAGGAAATATGGTCTTTCGAATTCCGAAGCTGATCTGTGTTGTTTCACTAATCAATGTCAACTCTCGCTCGCTATATTAGCGTTGTGCTGACATAATAAAATAATGTATCGATGATCCCGATATAACAAGAAATAATTAAGATTTTTCAATTTGATAAGTTATTTGATCAGTGTAACTTTTATAAAAACTCTACCAAGGTCCTTGGGCCTGAAAGTGATTGCTCAATGCTCATGGCTATAATAAATATGCCCTGTGTACCTATTTCCACGATTCTTATTAATGGTAACTTCCTTTATGATTCGTTATTTCAATCTAATATGTGTTATAAAAATAAGTTAAAACTAAATTACCCATTAGCCAAATCTATGGCTAGATTGTAATTATACACTAGTGAATTTAACATTAATTTAGAAAGTAATTACTAGACCATAATAAAAAAAAATCTAATTTAACAATGGCACACTTGTAGTTATACACGTATTTGATCTGCTTACTTTTTAAAAATCATAAATTATCTATTATTGACGTAAATAATTTTCGCGACGCTCATAGTTTATAAACATTGACTATCGATATCGATTAAAATATTTGCTTGCCCAACTCGAGTATGATGCTTGACGTTATGTCGACCAATCGGAGTGCAGTGGTCGCCGCCGCAGAGTGATTTGGCGAAATTGTTGTATATACAAAATAAATGACATTTCCTCTTTATGGTATTAGATGTGCTCGAGATTTTTGATAGTTGTCTATGGAAATTATACAGGGTTATTGGTACCTACTACCAATACCAAATTTAAGAACTAAGTCCTGGCGTCTTCTCACAACTAATTGCATGCCCACAATGGGTAAATTACATTGTTACGCGTTTTGTATGTACCATCCCTTCCACATGTAAACGCAATAATATACTTTTACTTTTCTCAAGCGTGTTCGTGATGATGGACAGTTCACACGGACACCGTGTGAGTAAATTACCTATAACCCTAAAATATATATAAATTATATTATGTATAAAGCTTCCCAAATCATAGGTTTTAGAGGAATTTGTTCGCAATCTTCATGGTTTAGTGCGGGCTAACCACAGTACAGGCCGCAGAGTAATTACGTGTTTAACGCATGGCCACATCAGTTTTGCGGTCTCCCCTTGTTTTGTAAGCCGGGGTTTGCTAGAAGGCGGTGGACGTTATAATACGGCAGCAATCTGACGGTAGTTACTAAACATTATTATTTACCTATGTATTATTATCGCGTTCGTAGTTCGTATCGTAGTTTCAAATACCGCTGCCCCCGCTTCGCAGAGGCGGTACTCCAGTCATCCCGTGACCACGACAGTGTGTAAACCTGTGGAAACGTCGGGAAAAATAGCTAAATAAACGCGATAAATACCCGTTAAATAATATTAATATGTTCAGATAAGTTTAAAAGTATTTACTCACTAAACAGCCCGGAGTAATTTGTCTACTGAATGTGAGCGGGTTAGATATGAACTTTTTGTGTTGGAAGAATACCAACGTTTCATTCCTAAGCGAGGGACATCTTCAGGACGAGTTCGGTTCTAGTCGCGCGCGTTCTGCATGCATCCCATCCCGTCTATAATCATTATCGCATCATCTACCTACTGTTAGAAGATGTGGTTGTATTTCTCTCTTTAATTTTTTTTATATACACTGACTGACTATACATACCTTGATTGGTTCAAGCACAGATATCAGAAACCAAGGAGATGTGAACAGGGGGCGGGGCGGGTGTCGCAGCAATATGCCCAAAAACAGAACACATTCCTCGGGGTGTTAATTGTTTCATTTAGTTGAAGTTCGAACGTTGTCTACAACGGATCTTTATATTCTAGCAAAATGCCGTGTTGTTCCATAGTAATTTCTAAAAATAGAAGTGAAATTAAAAACTTTAAATCAAATGGAATCTCATACCATCGGAAAGTACTGAAAATAATGAAAATATGAGTGTGAGGGTTTACGCGCTTTAATAAAAAAAACTTATAACTTGATTAATTTATCTTTTTAAATAATAACTGTTTTAATCACTGCATGATTAAATTTGTTTTTCAACTTGTAACTTTTTTTTGAAACGGGGAATCTTAAAATACACATAACAGCGTTGATCGACTATTCAAATCTATACTTATATTATAAATTCGAAAGTAAAATTCTGTCTGTCTGTCTGTCTATCTGTCTGTCTGTTACCTTTTCACGCCTAAATGGCTAAACGGATGTTAATGAAATTTGGTAGGGCGGTCAACAACATCCCGGGGACGGACATTGGCTACTTGAAAAGCCCGTGCGAAGCCGTGGGCAGCAGCTGGTTATTTATACACAAACACAACATTTTCCTAGACAAGACATTGCAAAGGTGCTGTTAAACAGTTACCTTCGAGCATCGTTTTACGTCCACTATAAAACCACGGTAATGGTGTCTATACAGTATTGTGACCCGGCCCTGTCCTTGAAATAACTACCTACAGCCACGCGGTATGTCAACACGCGGTAGGGCTGCCCGCCTGCATTATTTTAATTTCATCTACCTACTTGAATTTCATTCTAGATTTGTAATTGTAAGTATTAAATTTTTGTTAACAAAATAACAAAATTGTTGTGACTGAAATATGAAGTGTTCAATAAAAATACATGGTTTGTGTAGCTTTAATTAAAATCCACCCAATCCTTACTAACTTAAACACCTACATACTCAACCAAAATGCAAGAAACAACTGACGAGTAATAATAATATCTTTTATAATCTCAGCTTATTAACATCCTTACAGAAAGCAGTAACGCGAAATAACATTTTTTTGATCACCCTCTCCGATCTGATGTGTATATTAAGTAAGTGCGTATGCAGCGGGCATACGCACTTACTTAATATCAACCATCTCATCGCGTGTGCGATACCTACCTACAATCAAACAAAACCTCTAACTACCTACCACAAAATCTTACTTAAAAGTATATTATAATGTACAATAAAATAAAAAAATTATTAAATAATAATGTATGTGTTGTTATGTGTGTATGTGTGTGTGTGCCCATTGTACTTGTGTCTTATGTAATGTCTTTTGTATTGTATTTTTGTTGGTGTACAATAAAGTATTTTTATATTGTATTGTAAATCTTCCATTCTGCCTTCCATGTATTACTCTCATAATTGTTTCATAATGATATTTCTCCTAATTAAATAATATAATTTAAGTAGCTAAGTACTAAGCCTAGCCTAGGAAACGTACCTACTTTTTTCACCCTATCCACTTTTTTATTTTTTAATCCAGGTATTTTACTCGGTGGAAAAATCGAAATACCTACCTATTAAAAAAATAAACAAATAACCTGCTAGTAGTCAGTATATAAAAATATTATATAGGCTTACTACCTTTCGGAGTTTCCAGATAATTTTTTTATGTATGGGTGCTTTATTGAAGAATTCAAGAAACCAAAAACAGCGTAAGCTATTTCTATACTCGCTCTTTGTCATATTGAGTAAGTACTTGTACTTATCTCAATCAAATATTCACAAACCGCACGCTTACTGCTTACAAAACCATCACACCATTCGTTCGTCACTGCGGCGCATTCGCGACTGGTTGGGTACCGAGAGTGTACCGAACACGAGGCGCGTAGGCATGACTCACGTTCCGGCCGTTTGTATGAAGATAGAATACTGTATAGAAATCATTACCGTGATAAAACGGTCGCCGCTGACCTTCAGCACTTACGTTAACCTACATGCCGCTGTTGGTGATAATTCTGACAATAAACGTTCTGTTTAGAACACTTTGTGCGGTTAGTTTATATGACAATCGTTTAGGAGAACAAAATTTATAAAATACTAGCTTTTTCCCGCGGCTTCGCACGCGCTTTTCAAGCTTATGTCCGTCTCCGTCCGTGAAATTTGGCAGGGAGGTAAATGGTATCCCCATTTACCTCCCTGCCAAATTTCATTAAGATCCCTTTAGCCGTTTAGGCGTGAAAAGGTAACAGAGAGACGTACAGATTTACATTCGAATTTATAATACTAGCTGCTGCCCGCGGCTTTACTTGTGCTTTTTAAGTAGGATTATGTCCGCCCCGGGATACCATCTATCTTTATGCTAAATTTCATTATGATTCGTTTAACCGTTTAGGCGTGAAAAGGTAACAGTCAGACAGACAAAGTTTCTTTCAATTTTATAATATTAGCACAGATTTTATAGTATTCTTCTAGTAATATTAGCATGGAAGTATGGATATATATTAATACTAGCTGCCCCGCGAACTTTGTTCCGCCCTATAGGCAACAAATGATCACATTTTTTCCTTTATAAATTAGGAGAATAAAAATTTGTATTAAAAAAATAAAAAAAGATAAAAAGTATGCTATGTCCTTCTCCTAGTTCTTAGCTACCTCCCTACTAATTTTCAACCAAATCGGTTCAGCCGTTTTTGAGTTATAAATAGTGTAACTAACACGACTTTCTTTTATATACAAGAGGTAAATATGGATTAGTAAGTATGGATTCTCTTTTTTGCAAAAGATTACAGAAGCTAGTGAGCTGTGGCCACGATCGTTTTGGTGACCTATTTGAGGCGTTTGCAAAAAAATCCCTATTTATCATATCAAACAAAGCTTAACTACTACATAAAGGTATACCTTTAGTCCACTGCTGGACATAGGCCTCCCCTAATGAGCGCCATAGCACCCTGTCTTCAGCTTGCCGCATCCCCATCTGCCTGCATTCTTTCGCAGGTCGTCCCACCTGACCGGAGGGCGTTTGCCGAGTCTTGGTCTCCTTCAAGAACACGTTTACCTCATAGGATGTCGGTTCTTCGCGAGATGACGTAGATAAGTGTAGAAAACCCAGTTGCTAAAACATGTTCTTTTCCTGAAAATGTTTTGCCTCATCAAAACAAAGACTCCCAAAATCTATCGTCGTGAGCTTACGACTAAGCCGTTTATGAAAACGGTTGTTAATTATTGACGGTGTTAATTACCTTGTTACTTAACGGGATCCAAGTAGCGTTATAGTGGCGATTATATCGTAAACGTTACTGGCACAACTTAGGGCGGTAAGTAGATATAGCTGGTTTTAAAGGATTTATCTACTGTTGCGATTGGCTTTGCCGAGACGAGTAAAATGGCCGCCACCGGGAACCCTTCGCTCGAAGCATCTCAAAGCATTTAATTTCTTTTGTTTATTTATTTGCAAAAAATATTTAGATTGTGTCGAAATTTTTCTTAAATTAAGGCACTTCTCAGCTATGATTTCTTTCTGTACCAACCACATTACAAACCAAAAGAGAAGAAAAGAGTAAATAGAATTAATAACTAGAATTAAGATTGTATGTCCGAATAGAATAAAATTGTTAATAATTAAAAAAGTTGATTATTCTATAATTTAAGACCTTCATGTAACTATGATTAACACAATTTTACAATAAAATTATGCTTATTCTTATTTATTTACCTATCTGTCTCCGACGTTTCAACAGGTTTACACACTGTCGTGGTCACGGGATGACTGGAGTTCTAGACAGTGTATAAACCTGTTGAAACGTCAAGAAAAAAAGATAAATGATCGTGATAAATACCCGTTATATAATATTAATAATATAGATCGCGTAAGTTTAAAAATATTTATCGCATATATTCTGCTGACAGTATTGTGAGGTTATAACAACATACCTAACTATTTTGACATAAGAATGTTACTCGGTTTACGGTACCTATTACCAACATTAAAACGCAAACTGGTATTGCAAGCTACGACGAGTAAATCGTCGGCAAACGTCCTTTGATGAGATTTTTAAACTGACTAGTATAAAAATATCAATTTAAACACCAGTCTCAAGTAATACACTGTTAATGATATGCATTTACCATACAATCATTTTATTTTACATTATAATTAAGTTGTTTCCAATAAATACTGAAAATATATTTTTCAATCCTCCAACTTCTTTACTTAATAGCCGTGGCTCTGCCTAAATCCCCGCTTTGCGATGGTGACTTTTGACAGATCCACGTACTAATATATTATGCTATTTTGCCGGAGAATATTTACCCGACTATAAAAAAGGAGGATGCTAATACTAGTGACTTACTAACAACTAAGTAATGGTTATCAACTAAGTACACAAAATCAAGTATATAATCACCTTAAATAGGCGAATTGTATTTCTTATCTGTAACGCATGTTAAAAATAGCTATATCTGTTATCCGACCTATAATACCTACATGTTTATAATAAATAGCTATGTGTTATTGTAATATTTTTTTCCGGAAATCTTAATCACTTGTACCTACTGTCGTAAGATTGACTCACTGTGGGTTTTAGGTGTTATTATTATTTTTATATTGTAATAATATATAAGAAGATAAATAAATTAAAAAAAACGGTTCAGTATCATAATAATCTTTTTTTCCTTAACTAAGACCGTACAGGACACTTCATCGATCCATCCATAAATGCGAATGTCCACTGTTCACGAGAAGGCACTTTATGACGTAGTAAACATTTTAATATTTCCCAATGATGACAGCTTAAAAAGTTTTATGATTTTAGCTTTAAAGAAAAATGTTTTCTTAAGAACCTGTTTTCAAGTTTATTCATTAATAAGTAATTACCTATTAATCGTTGTAACAACACAACTTTTGAATATTGAGCTATTTTTATATAATATATTATTTGATGCTTAGGCACTTAACCTACCAAATTGTTCTTTAAAATCAATGAATTATTTAAAGCTTACAAAAAAAGGTCAAAGGTCATACACGTAAAATTTTACACTAAGTAAATTACTATCAAAAAAGCGTTTTTTTTTAAGTACTTCCTTTTGTAACCAAGAAAATAACAATAAAATAAAATAAACAAATTAGAACTAGTATTTACAATTGGAACAATTGAGCTTACTGCAGACTGTTGCAAACAATCTACAGGCAGGCAATCTACAGGGAGAGCTAGCGGGTATCTGGCGCAGCGCATCAGCATTGCCATACAGCGGGGCAATGCAGCCAGCGTCTTGGGGACGCTTCCGACTGGTATTGTGATATGGATCAGTTGAGCTACCTGTAGATTGTTTGCAACAGTCTGCAGTTAGCTTAATTGTTTCAATTGTAAATACTTGTAAAAACCTCATAAATTTCAAAAAAAAAACGTAACTTCTAACAACCTGTTATTTATGTGACTTTTCCATTCAATTTGTAATTTATGAAATTTCGATCGAAAAAAATAAACTTTTTTACTTATCGAAGCTCATTTCGACGTCATTCTTTACGCACAAAAGGTTTCTCTACAACTTAAACTCAATTTTAAGCCACAATATTTTTTTCTTACAAGATTGATTTTTCAAGCAATCTCTTAAATTTCGTATTCTTTGCTTGGTTTCACCAATTAATCTTGATTTCACCTTTAGGGCGTTGACATAGGGTTAATAAACTGCGTGTTTTTTTATCACAACACTGATTGGCTGTGTCTTTGTGTGTGGAATACGAAGTGGCACACTCGGTTCAGTTCAAAAGCAAATTTTTTGCATCAAAATTTTATTAACTGCCTAAAATATTTGTTTTAAAAACAATCTATAGACTCATGAAAAATTACTATTGTCTGCTGGATTAGTGAACGTATTTTTATTTATTCGTTTACGTTAGCCAATTATCAATGTAGAAATCGCATTTTTCCAATAAAAAGTTGCATGATTCCAGCAAAATCCAGCAACAAGTGTCATAAAATCTTTATATTTTATCATGTTACTGACAAATACAATCAATGCCTACTTACCTTAATTGCTTACGCATAAGGAAATCCCCGAAATAGCAATGAATTGCAGCTATGCAGGTACATTTCACGGAAGCGATATCCCGTTTAGGAGCCCCTTACACAAATCTTTGAGTACTTATACAAAAGTCTAAAACTGTAGATATCTCTGTCATACCAACCTATTATCTACAATTGCGCTACCTTCGCTATTAATGTAGAGCGATTCTACTCCAATTCCACTCCATTTTAATCCCAACGCATACTCGTAGCTAGACAAGTCCTCTTTTGTTTCGCGTCGAGTCTCCGTCTGTAATCATTCATTCTTATATTTATTCAATCACTCACCCGTTCAGTTAAATCATTCACTCGTCTGCTCCCAATAAGTCTAAAACTACCCTCACCCAGATATAAATAAAGCGGGATCAATAACGCGACGGAGCGACAAGATTACACCTCGCCCGCCGCCGAAAATAAACAGGACCTTTAATGAAATAGCCTTTAAAAACACGCTTATATTGTGGAATACTGGACACTGAAAGGCGTTACTTTTGAATCAGAGCTCGGGTTCGATTCCCAGTCAGAGGCAAAATAAACTGTTCAGATTATTTTACTTTTTTTTTTGTTTTAAATATCTGTTGTCACTATATTGCGGTCTGGAACGTCAAAAGGACTTTGGCTGAAAAACAGTGCTGAGTGTGAAATGTTCATTGAATTCTAGTTTGTAGTATTATTTAGTTTTTAAAGTACTCCTAAGACTTTACCTACTACCGAGTTTACCTACCTAAGTCTTTTCAAATGTTTATTTACCTACAATTCTTATGGAAATCAATTTTCATTCAATAAATACACTTGGGCACAGAATAACTTCAATTGAAACTCAAAGAATACTTACCTAGAATAATATACTTGTCCGTTTGGTGCTCCAAAGAAATCAGTTAGAAACTCAAAATCAGCAGAGGCATGGCAGAGGCTGTATTTTCAGTACCAGGTATGGAAATGAAAAGGGTGAAGAATTGAAAACGCTGATTGAATGAAGTTTCATCACTTTCAGATTCTCAAAATCAGTAGCGCGGCGACTAGGACGTATAATTGCCACGTGATAAAATTTATTTACCGACTAGCGAGATAGGGGTACATAACTTGTGATATCTGTAAAGTAGCTAACTCAATTAATCCACGGAAGAAACGCGTGCGAAGCCACGGGCAGAAACTAGTACATAGGTATATAATAATACCTTTAGACTTGACGGACTTTATCTACGCTTCACTAACAGGGGCAGTTGATTATTCTGGTCGTTAGCGATGTACCCGATACTTTGTCTGGAATGACCCCCTTGGGTGCTATAAGTCAGACAAGTTCACTGCATTTATCACAACGAGAACGGATTCCAGAGAGTTTTGGAAAGTTGTGTCGGACGAAAGATATTGTTTTAAACCAGCTTAGCTAAATCTTTATTTAGTTGATAGGATGTATGTATAGTTTGTTTGTTCATTAGATGCTTACTGTACCTACCGATTGTGAAAACACAATTGTTATAAACGAGCTTCTGCCCGAGGCTTCGCACGCTTTTTTGGAATAATTCTGTAATTCTTTATTGTATACAATAATACATAGCATGAACTTATGATAATGGAATATGTACATAGGCGAGCTTAACCCTGAAAAAGAGTTTTCTTCCAACAAACCTTAGAGTTATAGAAAAGGCGATGGAACAGGTAGAGGAAGTGCAAAATAATCGAACAGCAGACAAAAAGGACCATTAAACTAATAGTAAGTAGATATATACAAATGGATTAAAAAGTAGCCTATTATGTTTTTCATGTTCAGATCTTACTGACTCTTATGAGATTGGTGTTCTCAGAGGTGAGTACACCCATCTTATAGTTACATTAATATTTGTTGTTAGTATGTTGAATAGGTTATAGGTATTTGTAAGTAGGGTAATAAATATATTTTGTAGATTTAACTTCTATCATAATTGTAGGCTATAGGTACATTTACTGACAGACGTCTGTCGCTGGGCTCGCCTTGTCTCGTCACCCTGAAGGTGGTAGCTGAAAATCAGTGTTTGCTCATAGAGCAATATTATCACTGAGCTATTACCCATTTGCCACTGCTACACACACGTATTTTTGTTTAAGATAATCACAGTGCCCTGTATTGTAAGCTACTTAGTGTTTAAGCCCGGTTCCTCTAAACTACCATAAATCATTAAAATGTTGAAAACTCAAATGTTCGCAGCAAAATGTAAAAATATAAATATGTAATGTAATTCAGTAAAAGGAACCTAGCGGCGGGGTTAGCACGTGTAAAAGAGGTGCCTCTTATTTTTGTATTTACTAGCAATTTTTATATTTAAGTTGTGTTATATTTTACCAATCTGTAATGAATATACCAACTGTATGTGTGTGTTTTATGTGTGCAAATAAAGGATTTACTTACTTTTTACTTACTTACTTATCTTTAGGTGTGCATAATTTCAGCCCAATCCATTCAGTAATTTTGGCGTGACTTCGGCCAAACATTTTCACAGCGGCACAACGTCACAAACTTTTGCCTTTATACTATTAGTAGTGTAGGATAGGATACCTCAAAATACGAATTAATAGATAGTCTCTGGAACTTACTAAAGGCAATTTTTTAATTCTTCAAAATACGCAATCGATTGTTTCGTTTCGCTCATTTTTGTGCAAACTGGTGGTACGCTAATTTGGTTTATTAGAGTCCACCAATTACCCGAAACGAAACACGAAATTTCGTGTTGGAGAATTAAAATAGTAAAAATCCTGGTCCGTAAAAAAATTTCAAGAATTAGAAGTTTATGGTAGGTGCTCACACGTCCAATAGCACTGCCGCACAACACAAAAATGAACACCACCTCAATAATAGAAACATAACCCCAATATATGTATTACCTAGGGTGAAATATACCAGCCATCTTGAATTTATCTTAATTAAAATTTAAAAGGATATTAAAGCCGTTATTTTATTAGCATTTAGAAAACATTTTATTAATTCAAGATCTATTAGAAAATAATAATCGTTGTTATGCAGATTTGGCCAAGGATCTCAAGAGCAATTATGTCTGCAGTTAGCATAATTTTATTGTTTCAATTGTAAATACTATTTCTAATTTGTTTTTATTAATTGATTGTCGTTTTCTTTGTTAATAAAGGCCATCAATGTTATTTAATTTCGGCTCTCAATCATAATGAAGTCACGTTAAAATAATACAAAGTATTTTGTGAGGTTCAGGCTAGGTTGAATAAACAGTTCAAAGTAGGTAAATCAACTCAGAGAGGTACCCAATAAATCAGTAACATTAGGGTGCATTTTTGGTAGAAAGCGGGAGCGAAGAGGCTATTTGGAAGAATAAAATAATGTTGTCATAGACTGTATAAAAACCATAATAATATGTTATATAATTATTATGGTTTCTATTTATAGTACGTAGCGTAGGTATATGTAATTGTTTTGATTTCCTTAAGTTTATCAAACGCCACCGTCTATAATGAATAAATGAATGAACACTTTATTGTACTTAAAAAATAACATAATATAAACCTTATATCTACATTTACCAAATACTTAGTACAATAGGCGGCCTTATCGCTGAGAGTGATTTCTCCCAGCCAACCTGGGATGTAGAAAAAGATATAAGTACACAGAGGTAAGTGTTGGTAGAGCACAAACAAACAGTATAAAAAAATATATATATACTTAAAATACATACTAGATACAATATAAAACAATACAATATATATTGTTATCTTATGTTCAGTCCATCCGAAGGTTGACTGGAAGAGATTACTCAAAGCGATAAGGCCGTCCTTTTTACTTTCTTGATTCTTATATTGATTTAGATACAGATCATCTTGATTTTCTTCTGTATTGTATTTTATGTTTGTGTGGTACAATAAAGAGTTATCTAACTATTACCTGCCTCAGAACTCCTCAATCGATTTCGATAGGGTTTAGGTAGGTATGATTTTAAATTAAAAAGGATTCAATAATTTCATGATTACCAGCTTATGAATTTGGTGAAGGTTTCCGTTTAACTGAAATATATTATATTTATGTCTTTTGCCCGCAGGGCACGACATTTCCAATGAACACTATCATAATTTAATTCTCCCTCTTCGCTGTTCACTGTTAATGCACCTTAAGCAGACGTTTCCATCGATTGGTGTTTACGAACAAAGCAGGCTGTCTGTTTGACGTCTAATTGACGTGCTTTGTCCTCCGGCTTTGGATGAAATCTTGGTTTCTATTGTTGTGCTAGCCAGATTATAAGATGATAGATCAATAGTATTATTAATGAAAATCAAATAAGACCCTTTTCTCGCCAATCTCTTTGCACGACATCAAAATTCATAATCTAAATTCTAAGGGGTTCACATCTGCAACGCGTATAAAGGGTTAAACCAATACTTAGATACATCGTACCTACATAAATGGAAATTTAGAACTTGTTAAAGCTTGTCTTAGTTTTACGTTATGTGAAACCAGTAAACGTCTTTGAAAATGCTTAAAATTTACCCTGTTTACTAATTAGTCAAATGTAATTAAATCAAAATCTAATTAATAATCTACTTACTAGAATTACATGAATAGGCTAAATAAATCCGTGTAATTAGGAGTTTGTTTTTAATCAATGGAATTTAATTAGAGCCTGTCTAGATTAGTTTTTTTATTAATATCTCATTAATATTAAAAGTATCTATATTACTCGTATTAAATGTTGTTAGAGCAAATAAATCTGTAAACCGCTGTCTTTTATTATTTAAGGAAAAAGCTAAAAAACCCACATAATGCTTAAAATTTACTATTTTGAGATAATGAACCGTATATATATATGAAAAAAGGGAAAAATTATTGCTCGATTCTCATTCCCTCGACTCTCACGTCTTTGTTTCGGCATAAAAGCCTCTTTTACATCATAATAGACGGTTAACACGTCACGAAGACTTCATATTGCGAAAAATTGGCATTATTAAGTGACTTGAAAGACGTGACGGTAAAGTGTTTTAGGTCTTTTTTATTTTAGACTAAATTTAACGGGTTATGTAACACATTAGGACTAATTCAAAATTGAGACCATGACTCCTTTCACATCTTTTTAGGGTTTCGTATCCGAAGGGTGAAAACGGAACCCTATTACTAAGCCTCCGCTGTCCGGCTGTCCGTCCGTCTGTCACAGGGCTGTATCTCACGAACCGTAGGAGGTAGGCAGTTGAAATTTTCACAGAGTGTGTATTTTTCTTGCTGCTATAATAACAAATAATAAAAATAAAATAAATAAAATAAATATCCAAATTAAACGGGGCTTCCATACAAGAAACGTGTTTTTTTGGCTATTTTTGTTCTTCGTTTGTCAAGGCTCTTGAACCACAATAAGTAGACACATGACACATGTCCCATGTGTCTACCTATTGTGGTATAAGTAACATTTAAACTGTAATAACAACAAATACTAAAAATATAATAAAGTTGAAAATTGAAAGGAGTCTCAGAACAATTGAAAATTTGATGTTTTTTGAAATGTTGCCTGATTTATACGGAGCCCTTCGTGTGCGAGTCGACTTGCACTTGGCGGTTTATTTCTAACTCTCATGGTATCTGATTTGGCCATCCATCCAGGGCGGCTGCCAATACTCATGTCAGTGATTTTCCCATACTATTTTTGGCAATCAATTATTAAATATAATATTTATGGTATGATTTGTGGTGTCTTTGGTATCCATGTCCTCATCTCATTACTTTGTAGGTTTTTTCAATGTTAGAATCTCATTTGTTTTAATTAATTCCGCGTGATGGATCATTAAGTTTAACTGTTTAATTTCATACAATTTAACATAGGGGTTAGAAACCTTACATAAAACGGATTTACGACTACTTGTGCAGAATAATTCGTTGCGAACGATAAGAATTATGAAGCGAATGTACGTACCTCTTTGGTGCAGCTGGCGAAGGTCCGCCACAATCCTGAGGGGTGAGTCTATTTGACGTTAGTAACAAGACGTGACCGTCTCCGTTTTCCATACAATTTGGTACAGCGCCTCTGTCGTGCGGATAGGGAACTACGCAAATCCCATACAAAAATGGGATCTCACGATCACGTCGTTACTAACGTCAAATAGACTCACCCGTCTGATCTATCGTTCTGTTTCGAGTGTTCTAGAAGTATTCTATGTTTAATAAAAATATCTGTTTATTCAGTATTAAATTTATTGCACCTTCTTAATTCTAAATAGTAGGTAATGTTACGGTACACACAATGAAAAAGGAAGCACCATATGGCGGAAAAAACCGACAGACAACAACTCTTTTACATAAAAATACACATGACTAAACAAAGGAGGCCTGCCAAGGCCTAAAAATTAAATGACAACGATTTGTCAAGGAATCAAAAGAAATTAAAAGTAATATCAAAATATGCTGCTGTTTATAGATAGATAGATTATAACTTTATTGCACCATCAATGCATTTATAAAACAAGAACTTAATACTAATTATATCTAATGTGGCACAATCGGCGGCCTTATCGCTAACAGCGATCTCTTCCAGGCAACCTTTGGATGGATAGGATCAGTACGTATTGAAGCTGACGGTGGGGTAATTGATGGAGTATTAAAAATAATAGAAGTACTTTAAAAACAGAAACTACAATAATTAACAAAATAGGGCAAAAAAAAAAGACAAGAAAACAACAGTGTTTACATAATAAAATAAAAATAATTACATTGAATATTTTTATGGGCATTGTCAAACTAAAGTAAAAGTAAATAAACAAAATAAATATTTTAGTTGTTTATTTACTTTCTTTTTTTTGTTTTTTTTTTTAGTATTAGGTATATCAGTTATCTGGTGGCATAGGGCAAGATCATGTTGTGTGAATTGTCCGGCATTATTTATTCACTAAAATAACTTTCATGGCTTCTCTGATCCAAATAACCATAATCCAAAATAATCCGCGACAAAAATCGCGTCCGCCATTTCCGTAAACAGTTTCAGTGTTCCAGAAATTCTTTTCGACATTTTCATGCGTGCCTCGATTTTCCAATACCTACCTTTGTTCAGGTGATTGGTGTTAATCAGCAGATTTTGGTGATTTCCTACAGAACGGGCGGTTTTCTTATGGTAACCTGGTTAGAGGTCAAAATCGTTTGATTTCGTGACGATGCAAGTATGAATTTGAATGGGAGGGCGTTGACTCGACTTGTTTTATGCAATTATTAATGTAAGATGGCTTCTGTGCTCTGTGGCGTAGTGGTATATTTTATACAGGATATTTATTTAAATACAGGTTATTTATTTTAAATACAGGGAGGATTTTTTGGACGGGGCAGTAAAGGGCGGTACCTTAACCAGCGTACCTATAGAAAAACGGTCTTAGGAAGTCTTCTACGACCGAACAAAAAAAAACATTATTTTTAGAGAAATCTTCATCTCCATTATCAGATTTCAATAAAAATTAGTTATAAAAATACAGTTAGCAAGAAAGAAGCATTTTATACGTAAAATTTTTTTAATGCCAATCGATCCTATTTCATAAACTGATGAAAAATGTATATAGCACCAACTGAGGTTGGAGTAATAGAAAAGTCTGAAATCGCAAAAAACTTTTCGTAGGAAATCATCGCAGCTTCGAAAACCCTGTGAATCTAAAAACACGAAAAAATCATAAAAAACAAAATACAAACTGATTACGTAGGTATGTAAACAAACAAATCAAAAATGTCTAGGTATCATGTGAAACTTTGATTACTTGTATTTGTAAAGTAAGTAGTTGTAAAGTTTGTAAAGTTTATTTATATTTATTTATGTGATTTAAATTCGAATTTTTTCTACCACATCTTTATATTAGCTAACCTGGATAGATTGGCTCATACAAAGACTTTTTGACCTGTAATGATTATTACTTATAAATTTCTATTATGACTTTCTACAAAAAGTTTTGATAAGTAAAAATAAAATTTCTCTTGTACTCCTTATAAAATGTATGAGAAAAGTTTTGAGCACTAAAGTCATTTAAAACGGGATATTTTCCATGATTTGAGTATTGTGTTGTCATGGTAAATATCCCGTTGTGTTAACAACCATGATGGATTTCAAATATTTAATTTTTGAGCAATTTCTGACCTTTTAGTAATCCAACCTCATTTGCTCCGATAGAAGTTTTTCATCAGTTTAAGAAACAGGATCAAATGGCATAAAAAACGTTTTTGTGTGCATGGCTATTTTGTTGTTAACTGATTTTTTTTTAAATCTGAGGATGGGGATGAACCTTTCTAAAAAAATATGGATATTCTACTAAGACCATTTTCCTGTAGCTACACCGGTTAAGGTACCTCTCCTTACTACCCCGTCCAAAAAAAAACACCCTGTAAATTAGCACTTCCATTGCCTGCACTGCAGCTGGCGGCAGTGAACGCATTAAGATGTAAATACCTTCGTTTAGACTTACCGCACCACATCGAGTCCACATCTATTATGGAGCTAGACTTTAAAGAAGAGAAGAATTCCTTAGAGAACGGAAAACACGACTAATGTCCAAAATTAAAAATGTCAATGCATAAAATACGTCAAATCAGTTAAAATGACAAACAAGAAACTTGTCCAACTTTGCCCTACTCCGCCACAGTTATCAAACGTTCCAAAAATTATTTTACACTACCATTGTCCACCGAGCTGTGTGGTGCCGGCGTAGTATTTGTACCACCCCAACTCTTCCCGCGGGAGTCGTAAGAGGCGACTAAGGGATATCCACCGGGGGCGGGCAGCTGCGCCCCATGCAGAACAATTCTACCACCGAACTGCGATCCCCAACCCGCATGCCTAGCGTGGGGGTTATGAGCATTCCCCCCATGAGATAAAAGTCAATAGGGCGCTTATCAGGGGTGGCCAGCAGCGGACCAGTATAGGCTGCTGAGGTAAGGTGAGTTCCACCGAAAGATCAGCCTAATAAATAAATAATGTTGGACAATTCACACAACATCATCTAGCCCCAAGCTAAGCAAAGCTTAGGGATCAGTGTACAAATAAATTTTCTGCGGGAAACAGGGTAGGTATTCGAGAATACGCCAATACCTATCTATACATAGGTACCTATTCTATCCACGGATAACCTTAGGACAAACTTCATGTTTAAGTTTTTTACAAACAAACAATTTTAATTAGTTAATCACGAAGCGAGTGAGTTTGCTCGGTTGCCTGATAATATTTTTTTTACATCCAACTTTGTAACGTTTCGGTATAAAGTAAAAGTAAAGTAAAGTAAAAAAATGTTGCTTCAAATACATGTAAATAAGGTACATAGGTGGAGTATGTTTAAATAAGACACAATGTATTTCTACCGTTTCGGCGTGCAAAATCTGGGTACAATGTCACTCCCCCTCCCCCCATCCCTAAGCTTTGCATAGCTAATAAATCAAATTTAAAACGAATACTTAGTTGATAAGAAAACTGAATATAAAATTAAAATTTATATTACAAAAAAATTTAAGACTAGCAATTTGTCATTTAGTTACATAGTCTAATTTTTATCCCGGAAAAAAGCGTGCGAAGCCGCGGGCAGCAGTTAGTAATTAATATTTTTACAAAATGTTTGCCGCGTGGTGCCGGCTTAGAATTGCACCACCCCTCCTCTTCCCATGAGTGTCGTAGGAGGCGACTGAGGGACATACACCGGGGGACGGGCAGCAGCGCCCCTGCAGAACAACTCCCCCATCGAACTGCGATCCCCAACCCGCATGCCCAGCGTAGGGATTATGGGCATTACCCAAATGAAAAGTGGACATAGGAAATGGCCGCCAATTCCCGGCCGCCTCGCTATTTCTGGCCATGGTAGAGGCCACGCTAAAGGCGGGGCAGGGGGTGCTAGGAATCACCGGGCTACCCCAGGCTACCGCACTTCCCATCCTAGCAACGTTTAACGGACGCACTCTGAGGCTGGCACATCATAGCGCAGTTGTAAGTGGAGTTATGGGACATAAAATGGCATGTTCTGGGGTTATGTAAAATTCGTAGAGCCACAGCAAAATTATACCTATGTGTGTGGAATGTCCATTAGTTTTCATATATATTTATAACCTTACTAGTTTCTGCCCGCAGCTTCGCACGCGTTGCTTCTATGGAAACGTTTAAAGGTAAATTTTTTTCGCATGAGAACTGATTTATGGAATAAAAGTTGCCTATGTTTTATTCCTGGCCTAGACCTACATGTATGCAAAATTTTAGCTCGATCCGTTCAGTAGTTTTGGCATGAAGAAGTAACAAACATCCAAACATTCGTATTTATAATATTATATTTCTGTGTATATATATCATCCTAAACACACAGAAAGATTTTCTATGCAAAAAAAGTACCTATAACCCTTCCTTTCAGCTTTGCCGATAGTAAAAAGTGAAGCCCCTAACTTCATCGTCAACAAAAGGTTTCCACTCTAGAATAAATTAATTAGAGCCGTTGTATCGGCTCAGCTGTCGAATGTTTAGAGAATGAAGTTAACAACAGGCCTCTAGCAATAGCTAGAGGCCTGTTGTTAAGGTTGATCGTCAAGGGTTGGCACCAGATTAAAAATTTTTCGTGGTTTTTAATTTATTTCTGCAAAATTCAAAATTCAAGGTGTTTATTTCCTTTAGATCTTACAGGACTCTTGGAGACGTCACAAAATTCAAATAACATAAGTAAAACTAGAAAATAAAGTGATCACTTTGATTTATGCTCACATAAATATCTTTAAGGTAAAGCAAAGAAGCGAACAAGAAACCTTCACCATGTTAGGTTGTTAGTTGTTAGTTTGACAATTTGTTTGAATTTATTTATTGATAACTTTTTCAACGCATTTGGTATTTTGTTGTAGAAGCGTATACATTGCCCTTTAAAAGGCGGGTTAAAAGTGGGCACAGCGAATTTATTCTTATTTCTAGTATTTAAATTATGTTGGCGCTATTTTTAGGGAACCGATTAATATTCCTATGAGTGTACAACAAGTTTTCATAAATATATTGACATGGTACTGTCATTATGTTTATTTCTTTGATTTTTTTACGTAGGCTTTCTCTGGGATCTATGTTATAGATTGCAAGAACAGCCCTCTTCTGCAGCACAAATACGGTGTTAATATCTGCAGCATTCCCCCACAGCAGTATACCATAAGACATATGGTATGGAAGTAGCTGAAATAAACTAGTCTAGAAGTATTAACATCTATAAGATGACGGATTTTTTAACTGCATACGCTGCAGAACTAAGTCTCTTCGATAGCTTGTCTGTGTGTGGGCCTCATTGAAGTTTACTATCTAAGGTTATTTATTACCTTAGGTTATTTAGTGCAAGGAATAAAACCACGGAAAAGTAATTTGCCGCAAATCTTAAAACGTTTTATATAAACCCATGATAAAGCTAACTTCGATTAAATTGTATTTTGGGGGCATTTGGGAAAATGTTGATTTTTAACCCAAAATCTCCTATTTTCCCAAATGCTCTAAAAATACCAGTGAACCGAAGTTAGTTTTTTTATAGGTTAATAGAAAATCGTTTACGATTTGCATCAAATTAATTTTCCGTTAGTTTTATTCCTTAGAGACAGCAGAAAAAATTAGAAACCACTAAAAAAAATAATTTCACGCGAACCCGTGACGGTCACCCTTAACTTCATAACCTTATTCGAAGTGCACGGCTCGACTAGACAGCTACAGATGTAGAACCTCGAGAATGACGTCATTTCTCATGCTGTCTTGCTCAGTCCGATCGTTTTTTTTTTTAATCGTAATAAAAAAACAATCACGTTTTTTATTTTGACACTAGATGGCGCTGCACAAAAGTCAGGTGTCAATGTCAAGTGACATAAAATAAACAATGAAATAATTTTCTGTTTTCTACTATTTTTGGCATATTTTTGACACTTGAGTTTTATACAGCGTCATCTATCTTAGTCTAAGGCAACCACTTCTTTTTTTTTTAAAGGACGCATTGTATAGCCCTCATTACGCAAGAATTACCCATCCTATACACGCCCATTGACATTTGTAAGCCCTTTGAATGGCCTTGAAAGTACAATAGTACAATAGTACAAGAACAATAGTAAATAAGGAAGAACCAGGAAGGCCATTCAAAGGGCTATCAAATGTCAATGGGCGTGTATAGGATTGGTAATTCTTTCGTAATGAGGGCTTTTCAGGAGTAGTTTTGCGTAATCGCACAGCTGAGCAGCTTGAGAGATGATGTCGTTCTCAATCCGAATTATGCTGGTTATACCTATAACCAGCCTACCTACATCACACTCCACACCTTTGGTAGAATTTTACTATATCGATGCTTCACCCTATTAAAGAGGTAAAATAAAGAATGTTTAGGTACAATAAGAAAGTAGGTATAATACAATAACTGTTTATTGAACAACACAAGGTTAGGTTTAGATGGATGGATGGAGGTTTGTCACCTCTAAAGTACACGCTAAAACTATTGCACGCGCCCCGAAATTTTGGATAATAATAATGCTGGACAATTCACACAGCATTATCTAGCCCCAAGCTAAGCAGAGCTTGTGTTATGGGTACTAGATAACTGATATACATAATACAATACGAGTACATAGACAGATATTTTTTATTATACATAGTAAACGACCAGAACACCCTGAACAAATATCTGCAGATCGTACAAATATTTGTCCCGAGGCGGGATTCGAACCCGCAACCTCCTGCGCTGCAGGCAGAACTTCGCCCACCGCGCCACGGCGGTCGTTAAATAAAAATGAAATCTAAGTAGGTGACATATTTTTTTTGATCAATAGTTTATTCAATTATTCGCAACTGATTTTGTATGAGTGTTTTACTAAAAAGTATTATGCTGTTTTGTGGTGATTTTTAATAACAATTTTACTTCCTAATTCTGTATTATATCCTTGCAGTTTTTTTTAAAATAATTACGTAACTAGCTCTTTTTCACATTGAAATTGTATGTTATCTTTTTAACTCATCTTTACCATTAGTCTATGTATTGTAGTTTTCTTTGTTAATAAAGTTTAGTCAAAGTATTTTGCTGTTTTCCAGTGAATAATTATTTAGAAATGATTATGTGCATGCTGTTTTTTAAATAAATATCTTTTCCCTTTTTCACATTGAATTTGTATTTTATCTTTTGAACTCACCTTTAACATTAGTCACTAATTGTTATCTGGAACAAAGCTATACCAAGAATAATTACTTAATTAACATGGAAAGTTAATTAATTAACATAACAACATCTTATTAAGTTTGCTTGAATTAACTAACTTACATTTCACTAAGTATCTCATTAACCATAAAAAGATTTACATAATTTATTAAACGATAGGGTGTATGGTAAAATTATCTATATTTTGTTTATATAAATCATTTTTGTAACTATAAGCCTCAATGAGTTACACCCATTTCAATATCAAAAAAACTTTGATCGCGATTATCTCGCAACTAGCTTTTTGCACTTAATAACTTCTCACACCACAACGACGATATGTTATATATAAATACAAGCATCTTCTTTGTAACGTAACCCCTCGACGGTCTTGCGCCGCCAGTCGGATCCACTGATTCTTCACTACCCTCACAGTAGATTAACGCATTCACAGCCCAGGCTTCAGGCGACGAAACACTGTAGATGGACATGACATGTGCGTCTTGAGTCTTTTTTATTATCACGTAACTTGACATTTTACTTTAAATATTTTAATTTTAAATCATTTCTAAATAAATTGTACCTATTTTATGTGATAATTATTCAAAAACGTAATTTAAAATGATATTTTTTTAATTTAATTTAAGTTTCCGTTCCGGTTCCGTTTTTAATCTGTTTTTTATTAAGGTAGAAATAAATATCAAAAAAATAGATATAATGGACTATTGAATACTGGAGTACACCCAACCCGCTGACACAGCCCAGCATGTTGGTGCGACTTCAGTGTATGAATATCACAGGCACTGATATTCATACACTGAATTCCGACCGTGTTTTGACAAATCGTCGCGTCGTCGGGGCGGACCGCAGACTTTGGTGTGTGTACTAAGGGCCGTTTTATGAAAGCTTGCTCAGTCATCGATCTAAGCTTGAGTGACGCTTTTCTATAGCATAACCTTTTATTCATTTATTTATTATTTAACATAATCTACAACCCTTAAATCTAGACAATTCAAACCTTAATAATAAAGATACTTTCAAATCACTCAAATAACAAAATACTTTAAAATATTTTACCTAAGACAACAAACTTAGTTGTTCAATATTGTTTGAATTATACCTAATACAGTTACCTAATCTACTTATTTATGGAGTGTCCTCGTTAAAGCATCTCTTTTAAATGCTACCTTACCACAATGAAATAAGGTTTTTATTATTATAGTGCGTAAGCTATCAGTCTAGGGGTAATTTATAAGAAATCAAACGACGGCGCTAGAGTCCGAAGGAAGTCCCAAAGTTTTTCGACTTCTACGTCACTTGACCTCATGGTGTAATTGGTTAGCAGATTCCCGTACTGAGGGAAGGGTGCGGGTTCAAGTCCCGTCGAAGTAGATTTTTTTAAATTCTAACATGAAATATGTCAGTAGTGTGAAATTCATTATTATAAACTCTGTAGCCGATTAATAATAGAGTAATGTTGCTCTCGTTGCGCATAGATCGATGATTGAGCAAGCTTGAGCAAGACAATCTGCTCGTAAAAAAAATACTTATTGGTTGCCTAATGTAAATACAAATTACAGAAAGAATATGTTTCTTGATCGAGTTTGTGAATATGGCAACGTTAAATTGACAAATATTGATATATTTAATATGTCATTGCCGAAGTATCGCACGGAAATTATGTATGTTAAGCGTTGCCTACACCTCGCAATAATTTGTTGTTCTATAGTTTTTAATTAAGGTTGTTTGTTATTACGTACTATTGTTTTTTTTTTCTTGCTCGGTTTATTAAGCTGTAATTGTGTTATTTAATAGTGGAAATTCCTTTGGTTTATATTAATCTTACGTTTCTAATTTTAAGTATTACGTACTGTATATTTCCCAAATAAAACAAAACACAACAAAACAAACAAAACAAGCTTTTTAATACTATTATTTACACAAAGAACTTAGTATGAGGAGCAATAGAACTAACTCAACGTTAGAAAATTCAATTACCTACATAATGCATTGTTCGTGAAAAATGCATACTATGCAATCTTGTCTCAAAGCAAATTCGTACACTTTGCTAGAAAATTCTAGACCAATATTTTTCTTTACGCTTCTGCACAAAAGACTTTCGCAAATTGCTTTTGTTATATCGAACTAAAGGTTCCTTTTTGAGACACATCTGGTGCATTCCAAGTTATGAAAACGATATAACGCTGGATATATGTGTTCTTTCCACACTTCCTCGTTATAGTTTTTCCTATAGCTTTTCTAAGATAATGCTGCAAACCTCTATAAACCACATCATATCCAACCAGCTTAGACAGCGACTCTGAATACTATTGATCCAACAATTTCCAAACACGTATAGAAAACACCTACGAACGGTTTCGGAAAGCCCTTACGTACTTTTCGGTTAGCCGGAACGTGGTCAGCCGTCCGGTTGGCCGCAATCAAAAAAATATGTACAAGATTTTTTTTTTATACACACATCGATGCGGCTGCCGAACAACCGCTCTGGGCGCTCGGAGCGCTGCGGCCCAGTGTAAAGCAGAGTTTCCACCGCGAGCGGAACGGTCCCATTTTAACTCGCAACTGCATATTTGTATTTACACCAACAAATAGTCGAGCGGAAAGGACTGAGCGAGCAGAAAGATAGTCGAGCGGGAAGGAGTAAGCGCGCTGAAAGCGTTGAAATTACCTCCGCCCACTCATCTCTCATTTCCCGCTCATTACCCATAACCTAGCTTTATACTTGGTTATACGTTACCGCAACCGCATGCTACGGACAGCCGGACGGCAGCTGAGAGCTTGGCCGTTTTTTTTTTACATCCTCCTTATATCTGTGCATTCAACATTGGACCAAAACGACGATAGAGGGAGGCCATACTTAGACAACATTTAGTCTAGGTTCCAAAACATTTATTTTTCCTTGACAGATATTTCTTGTACTTGAGCACCTCCATCTCCTCCACCTCCACAGCCTATATTGGTCTACTGCTGGACCTAGGCCTCTTCTGTTAAGCGCCTTCCTTATTGGCTTTTATCTCACGGGGGTAATGCCCATAATCTCCACGCTGGGCATGCGGGTTGGGGATCGCAGTTTGGTGGTAAAATTGTTCTGCAGAAGGCACTGCCCCGCAGTGGATATCCCTTAGTCGCCTCTTACGACACCAGTGGGAAGAGTTGGTGGCTTGAGCATCTCATATAGAACAATAGCGTAATATTTACCTCAATTACTGAATTCCATTCCGAGTCTACAAACAGCGTCTTAGGTACAGCAATGTGCAAATCTCAGCAGGGTGCAGGAGACTTCGCGCTACATTTAAATTAAATAGACTACACTGCTCCACTGACACTGACATAGCGTACCAACAACAGCTCTACCATTGTTACCACCAGTTAATTTCATTTAAATTCATTTGAAATGCTGGTGTTGTAAGAGGCGACTAAGGGATATCCACCGGGGGTGGGCAGCAGCGCCCCCTGCAAAACAATTCTATCACCGAACTGCGATCCCCAAGCCGCATGCCCAGCGTGGGGATTATAGGCATTACTACCCAGGAGATAAAAGTCAATAAGGCGCTTATCAGGGGGAGGCCTGCGTCCAGCAGTGGACCAATATAGGCTGGTGAGGATATGGATGAGGAAATGAAACTTTATTGACAAAGAAAATTACAATTCAATAATAAAATCAAATTAGAACAAGTATTTACGATTGAAACAATTAAGCTAACTGCAGACTGTTGCAAACAATCTGCAGGTAGCTCAACTGACCCATATCAATACGAGTCGGAAGCATACCCAAGACGCTGGCTGCATTGCCCCGCTGTCAGATACCCACCAGCTCTCGGGTCACGCGTCGCGACGACCAGACGCTCAGATAACTTTTTAAAATCCGGAGAGCCTCGGTACCCCACGGACCTAGGGTCTTGACCTCAAAGGGAGCAAATGTGTAGGCTCTGTTGAGACCTGCATTGACCTTTTTGGATCTCAAGAGATGCGAACGCATTAGCCGCACCAGCCCTCACGGATGTCCTCGGAAGATGGGAAGGCGCAAGTGTGTCGACGCATGTAGCGTCCCACACAATGGGCCTCCCCAACTCCCATAGTGTCATGCCGTCGGGCCTCTTACCATCGTCACGCAACAGACCATTCGGGTCGAGAATAGCTGATACGTTAGCGGTGACAAAGAGCCGCCAGATGATGTCGTGAAGGCTGGCATGACGAGATTAGGAAATGAAATTAACTGGTGGGTAACACATTTAATAGGTACCTAAGTAGGTACCTATTTAATGGGAAGTTATATTGCAGCTCACCTTCCGCCAATAAACCGCCAAGTGCGAGTCGACTAGCACACGAAGGATTCCATACCTTAAAAATCAGGCAACTTATTCAAAGACATTATATTTTCACTTGTTCAGAGACTCTTTTTATTTTCAACTGTATTATCTTTTTAGTATTTTCTGTTATAGCGGCAAGAGTAACATACATTCTCTGAAAATTACAACTGTCTCCTCTTACGGTTCATGAGATAGAGCCCTGTGACTGACAGACGGACGAATGGACAGTGGAGGCTTAGTAATAGGGTCCCGTGTTATTTTTTTAATTGTTCTTATCTTGTCATAGAGATGAATCAGATAAATGATTATTCTTTCACACTCAGGACAAAAATGTTATTCCGAAATATCTACAGTAAAGCTCGTAATCCAAAGAAGTCTAAAGAACCGAACCGCATTTGTCGAAATCCGTTCAAAAGAAATAGCACATCAATCCAAAATACATAGCTTCACCCCAATAACATTACCCTCTTTCGCAGTCGGGCAAAATCTGAATAAGCTGTTTGCCCAGCACTGGTGCAACAGTACTATGCAGATCTGAGAGTTCTTTTAATAGTTCATCAGGAGTTCGCTTGAAAGCACTGCTGCGATGCATTTTGCTCAGTTACTGTATTTTACGAGGACACTATTAGGATGGTCTATGGTGTGAGCTTTCGGTGGTCAGTCAAGAGCTTTCAATCAAGAATGATAATAGAGATAGTAATTTATATTTAAGAATGTCAGACATGTATAAGGTGAACAGGCAACGACCAGAATCACTAAGCAACGAAGAAAAATATTTTCATGAGATGTAATATGAGTTTTGCAACATGCAGTGTTTAACAACTTTAGTTAAAATTTAAAATCAGAGGTCAATAACATCTCAGAAAGTTATATTTACCAAATCTGTAGAAATAAATGAAATTGAAATGTCTGTTTGTAAAGTCAAATTAATAGCTTTTTAGGTTTTTTTTTTTAATTTTAGCTTTTACTAAATGCACATAAAACTATACACGGCACCTATATAACAAATCACCATTTTTTTCAATATTTGTTTGTCTTCCTGTTAGAGGTAATCAACGGAACGGCTGAACCGATTCTGACAGGATTTTGACTGGCAGATAGCTGATGTTATAGCGGGTTACTATAACAACTTTTATTTAAGAAAAACAATTTGAATACCGCGCTAAAAAATTCAAGTCCGGTTACCTAGCTTTTCATTTTAATCTTTAGACCGAAGTAGTCGCCAGCTCAAATTCGTTAAGCCCCATAGCGCTTCATAAACAGATTAATTTACAGGCAGGTGCTAGAATGAGTAACAACTCTGAAAATCCAGTCCAAGTTTCGTGTTTCAGAATTAATTCCACTGGATTTATTAATACAAGTAACTTTGGAATTTCAACTTCAATACTTAGTATTCAATTATTTGTATTTAATTAAATGTAAACGACTCTTTTCACTTCTAACCCCGATAGACCTCTCGAATTCTATCGAACTGAGTTTCAGTCGATAGTACCTAACGGCTCAGTGCAGTGACTTCGGCCAATCGGCTGTATGGCCTATTTAGACCTACGGCTACGAGGTGTTCGCTATCCAGAACGGCAACGAAAATGTCGCTCGGTTTCGCGCGTTATTCCGCTGTGATTTTTTTTTGTACGCAGTCAAGGCTATAGCTGCCGTTGCTTTAGCAACTTTGGGTTTTTTTGGGTAGCAAATACCGCGTAGGTCTGAACAGTTCTTTACATTGATTTAACTCGGAAATATATGTGGACTTGGGAAATGAAGTTAGACAAGTAAAGTCGGCACCTAGGCTCCACGAAAGTTTTAATTGTCGGTATCCATATTCATATCATTTATTGTAATTTTATGCATACAGGTATAGTTCTTATGAGTAGGTAGTACACAATGCGTAAAAACCCTGTCAGGGCGCTACAATTACTTTGGGTTCGCTCTTGTTAGATTGATAACATTGTTATTCCATATTTATAGAGCTAATTAATTAGGAATGTCATGATTAAAATAAGTATTGGTTATATAAGGCAAGAATAAATAATAATTGAATTGAATAAGATAAAGTTTTCAATCTAATAAAACGATCGCAAATTAATGTCATATTGATAAACCGACGATGTGTAACATAGTGTAAATAATGATTGATCGGGTATTTATCGCGTACCTTTTGTTATTATTTCCCCATTTATTTTGTTTTTGATTATGTTAACGAATCATCGCGAATGTTTAAAAAGTTTTTGTGAAATAGTGGTGGTTGTCACATAGTGTGATATGGTGATGAAACGCTTGACCACATCCAATAAAAAAAATAGTGCTTTCTCCTCGCACTATTTTTCACGTCGATACGTACACAAATATTTCCGAAAGGTCTTAGAAAGTTTCATTTGCGAGATAGACATAGATACCCATACCTTATGCCATCTGAGCGCTCCACAAGTTATTTGTGGTTTTATAGAACAAAATAACAATGTTGTTTTCAGAAATGCTCGAAGTTTTTCATTTCTTTTTCTCCTATTTACTGAAACAAAATGTAGAACTGATTATTTGAAGTCAAAAGAAAGAAATAAGCTTGCTTCCTTTGCAATCTCACTGATTAGGTATTTTGCATAAATCAATTATAACACTTTCCACTTTCCGCGTGGCCTAGGCTAGTACTACATATATATGTACTTCTATTTATTTCATCATAAAGCTGTATTTTTCTGTAAGTTATAAACATTAATGAGTATTCTGGGTATTTTCTATATACATATAATAAAAAATATCTATCTATGTTATGTATTGTATTAATTTTATCAGTCATCTAGTACCCATAACACAAGCTCTGCTTTCTTTGGGGCTAGATGATGCTGTGTGGATTGTCCAGCATTATTTATTTATTTAATTTTATTTATTTATTTTTATTTATTATTTAAATAGGTACTTAGTTCACGTATAGGAAACCTCCTGTTTCAGATGTAGGACCTAGTTGAGGTCGGGTAATTGAATCATGTCCGAAGCAGCAAAAAATATTCCATATCCCTGCATAAAATTAGAGAATTGCCGTATAAACCGAGAAATATGGAATTTCCTCTCTATACGAAAACATAATAGGTACGCATCATGCAAAATTCAATGGCTGAAATTTTCGGGGGCGTCCTAAAAGATAATATTTGGACAAAAACAGGTTTGTCTAAATATTATTTTTCGCCATTCATAACTGTATATTTTTTCTTTGGGCATAAATATTCTGTAATTTTCTTGCCTTGGGTATTTTTGTTAGCCGAGGTCGATTATTTTTCTTTAGGAAAATGAGTGGATGATTATATTTCCTTTATTTAGAGAGAGGTCATTCAATGTTTTCCGTCAGTGTCAATAAGATTTCTTTGGCAGTTTACTTTTTACACAAAGATTTGCGGTAACGATGAGTATCCATACTTACTATAGGGTAAACCCAGGATAGATGCTCCACTTTTTGAAAAGGCCTTGTAGTTTTAAGGTTATGAATTAGTAGTTAGGAAGAAGCTACGTTTTATACGAAAGAAATAATTGATAACCATCAATATTAAAATACATAATTAAATTAGTAATTTAGTTCCAATTTTACCGTTGTAACTGAACGCGAACAATATAGGATAAACTCAGTTCAGTGCTTTAAACGAGTTTAGCGCATAGCGCACGTTGATCCGGTTCAAGCTGAACTTAGTTTAACAAACGGTGAAATTAGGTGTTAGTCATCAAACTCTCTGTGTAGGTAAGTTGGTAATTTTTTAAACTTAAAATCAAAGGGGTGTGAAGATTTTTGTATGGAGAGTGACCCTAACATTTGTACTTTTTTTTCTAAATCGCCGCGCACCATTTTTTTTTTTTTTAACAAATATTAAGGAACTTTGTCGCTAAGCGACCACATCGCCCTGCCGCGCACAATAAAAGTTATATATTCAGATAGAAGACACTAAAACAAATAAAATATGCCATAATGCGTCAGGTTGTCTTCTATCCAAATATATAATTTTTATAGTGCGCGGCAATTTTGAAAAAACATCTAAATGGTGACCAGTTTTAGGGCCAATATCTTCAAACCCCTTTAAACAAGGATATAAGACTGCATTTATCCACGACTATCCACAATCTTAAAGTAAGTTTATCAGACCGTGGTGGGAGCGGGTTAACTTTTGATCTTTATTAAAAACGAGTTTGTAATTAATTCCAACTAGCTATGGTCTAGGGAGGTTCTATGCACTATTTTCTCTGTATCGATTAAACATAAGACCTGGTTTATGTCCAGCAGAGGGCGTTTTTCGGCTGAGATGGTGACGATGATGCTCTTTATTAACAATAATGTTTACTTATGGATGGCAAACCTACAGTTCAATGTACGTACCTATCTATTTAACTGAAAATTCGCTGGAAAGTATTCTTTTATTTTTTGATATTGCCTAAACATCAAAGATAAAGCTCTGTGCTCATTAATCCAATACCGCTACCACACAGCACAAAAATGTGCATTCTAATATGACCTTAACCTCGTTACATTTAGATACATGTTGCAGTGACAAAATGGCTTCCCACTAGCTATAAACGAGTGGCCTGCGAGCTGTCTGTCATTTAATGCTGTTAATATAAAATGCATCTAAATGTTACGTGTTAATGCCCATATTTGAATGCACATTTTTGTGCTGTGCAGCAACGGTACTTTTCAGGTTATATAAGCTTAACGCTACATGAAACCTCACTTAGAATGATAATGTCTTTCATATCAATATTCAAACAAAGAGAGAAAACAGTCAAACTGTCCCAGTTTTATCAAGAAATTGACTTAAATATCGACCAACTAACAAAACACGTGCTACACAAAAATACTTGGAGGCTGGACAAAGAATAAAATGGCAATCATAAAATGGACTCTAAAAAAGTACATAAAACATTTTTTTTCCTGTATAGGTGATTAACTGACTAATCAGCCTCAGTCAGCCAATGCATCAGCCTAGATAGGGTAGGTAGGTGTAAGAAGTTGTAGCGCAAAGTTCATAACAAGGCCGCGCCGATTGCGAATGACAATCTACAAACACAATACTTGTTCTTGAAGTTCTAGTCAAGTACCTGCTTGAGATATTCGATTTCCAAACTTGATGTCAGAAGCAGACGGTCGGGTCTTGAAATGCGAAGTTTCGATGGTTCTGTAATTGGCGACTTCGAGGGCAATCGAGAGATTTCATCGATAACTTGTCGATAATATTTGACGTAGGTGACAGCACTGTTTAATAAACTTCGTAGTTGCTAGATGAGATGAGTCAGCTGAGCTGTTTTATGGTATTTTATGTGGCCTTCTCTTTCTTTTTTTTACCCGCGACGGAACGGAGACGGTATATGCGTTTAGGGTATGATGTTGTTTGTTTGTTTGTTTGTTTGTATGTGAGTGGGGGTGTTAGTGTTTGTGTGTGTGCATTTGCACATATTTCCAATTATCTACAAAACGGCTCGACCGATTTAGATACGGTTTTCTGTATTGGGTTCGGAATTTGTTGGTAATGGTTCTTAGCTGGGTGGTATGGTGGTCACTCGCTAGGGGGCGCTGTTGTGTGTGTATTTGGCGAAAACCAATGTTCCCATTTATGTCCAGAACGGTTTGATCGATTTAGACACAATTTTTTGTAAAAGTTATTAGGATGATTGCTGATGGTTCTTTGCTAAGTTGTATAGTGTTTACGCACCAGGGGGCGCTGCAATCAACCTTTTAAAATTTAGACACAATTTTCATTAAAAGGTTTAAGGTTCATTGTTGATGGTTTTTACCTAAGTTGTATAGTATTTACTCACCAGGAGACGCTGAAATCAACCTTTTAAAATTTAGACACAATTTTCTGTAAAAGGTATGATGTTCATTGCCGATAGTGCTTAGCTAAGTTGTATGGTGTTTACTCGCCAGGGGGCGCTGTAAGTCACTTGTTTTAGATACTGTGTGTTTACTGTGTTCGTGATAGTGTTTGGTGAGTAGCACTTGCTTATGAGCAGAGAGCAGCTGGTGTTCTGCTGATGCACTAGAACCTCAGCGTGGGGAACTCCTATCCGAATATTCGGCCGGAGGCTAACTACGGAGACCAGCCAAGTGCGCAGAACGCAAACACAGGTGCACTGGTGCAGGTGCGGATTATGAGAGTGAGGGAATAGAGATTCCCTCACTCTCATAATCCGATAGGACGGCAGATTGAAACGACCAGGAGGAAAAACTCTGGGACTTCCATCGGACTATAGCGCTGTAAGCTCCACCTACAGGGGACACATTGAAGTTTTATCCAATCCAGTTCAAAGACTAATGTTACGTTTAGTTCGTTTGACGAGAGGTGTCGCGTTGCGCATTTATAAGGTTTTTTTTTTTATTTTTTCACACACGTGTGATAAATTATTTACCTAAAGATTTATTTTTGCCATGTTTTGAGTGAATGTGCAAACCAAGGAATATTTTTTTTTTTCATACAATTTTCAGGAATTTATAGAGCATCCCCTAGGGATAGTTTTGTAATAATAAAAACTACATGTATCATTATTTACTTTATAATTTATTTATACCGAGTTTTGAGTGAATCGAACCAAGGAATAATATTTTTCCAGAAACTTTACCTGTCTTTTGAACCCTCCCAGAAGTTAATTTTTGAAAATTAAAGTAGCTTATGTGTTATTCTAGAACCTAAAGTATCTACATACCAAATTTCATCTAAATAGGTTAAGTAGTTACGGAGATACCTGGTAACAAAAAAACATACAAACTTTCACATTTATAATATTAGTTGGATAAACGTTTACTGTCTGACATTAAATTCGAAGGTTGTTGTCGATGAAATTAAATAGAGCGCCACTAAAACTCACGTTTCATATATTTATTTGATGGGCCTCTTTTTTTTCTTGGGATGGATCTTCTACTTAACCTATTTAGATAAAAATTAGTATTATCTTCTGAGACGACGGCGGTTCAAAAGTAAACTTCTATAGAAAATTATTTTTCCTTGGTTCGATTCACTCAAAACTCGGTTTAAATAAAGTATAAAGTAAATAATGTAGGTACGAAAACGATGCAGGGACGGATTTTTTTGTCTTTGTAATAATAGAAAGGTGAAAAAAATTAGTTAGCTTTTTTTGATTATTTATAAATTGTCATTGCTATTTTATCCATTCCTCTTAGTCGAGGGTTTTACTATATATGTAGTTGAGTAAATAGTTCATCCATCACGGTAAGCAAAAAATATTATTTTGTACGAATGCTGCGAGTGTCAAAATATGCATAAAGGGCCGTATTGCCTTGACTTAGAAGTTTGATTTTAACAGCTGCAGGGCAGAGCAGATTTGCGTATTTATTTCAACTTGAGACCTCTACCTACGCGATCCTAAGAAAAACTGCTCCACAGACAGACGGCAAAAAATGTGATCCTAAAGGGTTCCTTTTTAGGGTTCCGTACCAAAAGGGTCAAAACGGAACCCTATTACTAAGTCTCCGCTGTCCTTCCGTCCGACCGTCTGTCAAGTGGATAATAATAATTATATCTCATGAACCGTAAGATGTCTACCTCTTACAATGAGAAATACAATGTGTATTTCTTTGAAATTTTCAGAGAAATACACATTGTATTTCTCTTGCCGCTATAACAACAAATAATAAACACAAAATATAAATCAAAATTAAAGGGGGTTCCATACAACAAACGTGATTTTTTTGGCTATTTTTGCTCTTAATTTGTCAAGGCTTTATCTCTTGAACTACAATAGGTAGACTCATGAAACTTTCTATAATTAAGTAACACCTCAACTGTAATAATAACATATACTTACTCAAAATAAAATATAGTTGAAAATTTAAAGGGGTCTCAACAAGTGAAAAGTTGATGTTCTTTGAAAAAGTTGCCTGATTTTTACGGTACGGAACCCTTCGTGTGCTAGTTGACTCGCACTTGGCGGTTTATTTTCCCTTGTGAGGTACGGAACACTAAAATAGCTGTTTTAGTAAAGAATCTACCTACAGTAAGTCGATTAAACAACGAAACTGAAAAGATTTTCCATAAAATTCATTATGATTCAACTTTCAACCTTTTCACTTGGTCTTTGTGCATATTTTACAATGGCTAATACGGAATCGTTACCTGAATTATTCCTGTGTAGGATAGGTACGATAGCTCCCTTTGTCACGTGACTTTGCAGTTATTTTATGCTGACTTAGGGCTGTCACAATTTTTATTATTTCAGGAATTTATTGAACTACGAACGATGTTATAAAGAAGGGGGGTAATTCTATCGACTTTTTCAAAATATTTCAATACCTATTACAAATTGGTTTGCAAGCCTTTTTTTCTTGCAATCTATACAGCTTCGGTAGTTGCTGAGATATTGAAGAGGAAAAAGGGCAAAAGAGAAAAATCACTACGAAAGGACGGACAGAGCGAGGCCATAATGAAAACATAGATCCAGTTGAATTGAGAACCCCTTCTTTTTATGAAGTCGGTTGAAAATTATTTCAGTTAATAATAATAATGCTGGACAATCCACACAGCATCATCTAGCCCTAAGTTAAGCAGAGCTTAGCTAAGTTGCTTATTTTCTGAATGTAAGTGCCAACCCTAGAGTCATCCATTACTTGGCAGAAGTTTCACGACACAAGGCTTTCGATAACAAAGTGTTTTATAGAAGTTGTTCATAGGTAATTGCAAATTTCTGATTATGTTTCTTGGAAAATATGCCTTATGGAAACTGGCGGCAAAGACCAAAATTCTTTGAAACAGTACTTACGAGTATATAGGCACCTACGTACAGAGGTTGGTAAACTTACAAACTAAACTCCGTACGCTCCAAACCTTAAAAAAAAAGTTACGCAACTATTACTTCTAATTCTAAGTGGGGGAACTGAGATCTGCACGGACATCTCGCATGGGAGTGTATTGTGAACTATTCTTACATGATGGTTTTTTTTTAAGTTGCAGTAAAGGGAGTTACCTAATTTATCCGATGTAGCTACGGGAAAATGGTCTTTAGGAGATTACCCATAATTTTTAAAAAAAGTTTGAAACACATATAAAAGCAATAATGCAAGAAAATTGGCTTTTACACAAAAACTTACTTACCTGTCTCATATACTGATTAAAAACACAGTGCAACGGAAGTGTTCAAAAAAATCCACTAAATGAAAATAAGTTTTTATCTCCTCCCAACATAATATCGGCCCGTAACCTAAATAACTATTGCCACCTATGATACAGTAAACATTGTTTAAAAAAAAAATTTTAGGTACCTTAGCCACCTATGATTTTGAGTAAAAAGGCGGTTGATAACTTTAAATAATAAAAAAAAAATTGGTGCAAACTAAGGTAAAATTGTTAAAAAACCAGCCAGTTCTTTGTATTTTGTTTGGCTTCGCGCGGACGCCGCCGCCATTGATTTCCCAGAAGGCTATGCAACTTCCATTGGCATTGGCACTGCAGGCTCCTTTCTATTCTATTGACGGTTCATCTCCCTGGATATTTTTATTGGACACTAAAGAATAAAATAAAGGGATTCTAGGAATTGTTTTTGCAACTGGTGGGTATTCTCGATGGTATAAGTAAACGCAGAATACACACATCGTTCTAGAGTTTAGGTCTAGACTCTAGACACAAACTATACACAACTTTTTCTTTGTCTAAATGCCATTCAGCTTGGTTTAAATGCCTTCTTCCAATAAATTTACCATAAACAGAAGATAAATGCCTGCACCTAGATCCGAATTAAACATCTATTGACGAACTTGGTAGTAAGGTATTTAATTAATATGAAAATAAATACCAACCAACATTAAACCCAGAACTCCTTACAATTTGAAATGTAAGCGCACTATGCACTGAAGCACGCGCTTCGTTCTGCTCAAAACTTCCATTAATATAAAACAAGCAGATACCATAATAAACTGGAAAGTGCGCACTGTACCGTAAAAATTAGGTAAATTTTTAAAAGAACATCAAATTTTCACTTGTTCGGAGACCCCTTTAAATTTTCTACTTTATTATATTTTTATTATTTTTTGTTTTACAATTATTTAAGTGTCACATATAGAAAGTTTAATCAGCCCAACCTACCCCACCTATTGTAGTTCAAGAGATACAGCCTTGACAACGAAGAGCAAAACTATCCAAAAAAATCAAGTTTTTATATGGAGGAAGGAGATTCATTTAGATATTTATTTCATTTTTATTCTACGGTTCATGGGATAGAGCCCTGTTGCAGACGGACGGACGGACAGCGGAGGCGCTTAGTAATAGGATTCCATATACCCTCCGTGTACGGAACCCTAAAAAGCAGTCATAAATTATCATTATGAAACGCTCTATTCCACGCTTCAAAGTAATACCATTCAAAGGCTTTACAAAAGTGCAGAACAAAAGGTGTCATTGAAATGTAGAAATGCATTCATTTCTATTCTGCATCCAGCGATTAAATGCAAAGGGAAGTACAATTTATGACAATAGCATACGAGTCCGAAACGCTTTAATTTGATACAAATTAGAGTTGGGACTGTGCAAGCCAATATACGCGGCGTAAAAATCGGCTCCTGCAACTCAGCCCGTCGATGTCGTAAGAGCCGACTAAGGGAAGCTTCCAGAGATAGGTCAGCGGCTTCTTTCTGTGTATTTTTAACACCACTATACTGCGATCACCAATATGCCTGCCATGCGCGGTGATTATGGCAAAACCTTACTCATTTGGGCGAGGCATGTTTATTAGTGGACCTAGAGACGTTTTTATATATGTATGTACCCATAAACTTTATTATGCTTATTTAGGTTTAATTAAACACATAAATGTGTTCTAAACTAAAATACAAGAATACTACCTTTTTAACATGTATGGTGTCAATTCAAAACGATCTTAGACCCCATCTATACGTACCACCTCACAATTAGGATTTAGGTACAAAGTGGAATGGTGAAGACTGCGCAGACCCGGGCTCTTTGGTTCGCAAATGCTTTAATGTACCTACATAAATAATATACAGTAGATTTCTCCTTCTAGTTGAAAAGTTCGTGGCAAGTTATGGTATTGGCTTGGAATGTGGTAATACCAAAAAACACAAATCGGTTAATCCGTTTGGCGACAACGATGCCACAGATACACAATTACAAAAAAAAACCACCGAGTGCGAGTCGACTCGCACACGAAGGGTTCCGTACCGAAGACAGAAAGATAGGTGTTATAAGTCGGATGTGTGAATGTATCTGTAACACACATCCGACTTATAACACCTTTCTTTTTTTGTTGGGTTTTCAAAATAAAATTAAAGATTTGTGAAGACCTAACTTCTGCTGCACGAGGCTTTGCACGCGCTTTCCCGTCCGCGATAAAAAGTACTATCTTTATTATGCCGTTTATGCGTACAAAGGTAAATACAAAACAAATTAATTAATTAAGTTATAAATTTTGCATGTTAATTTTAATCAATTACAATCTTAATTTAAAAAATTGTATTTATAAGTATTGTACTACATCTTCCAGTGTTCTGAAATCGTATCTGTCAAACGCACTCATGGATCTCAAGATACAAGCATTTTTGCTAAGTTTGAGTTCCACTGCTACTGTACTATTTTATGATTGCATCTGTTTTTGGTAAATAAACGATTGTATTATTATTATTATTAAATATTTTATAACAAGACCTACATCAAATGATCCTACCTAATACTGTAACGTTATGGTGGCCCATTGTGGTGGACAGGAACGTTCTTATAGGTAACCGATGGAAATATTTTTGTGTACCTAATTGTTTTTGTCGTAATATAAGTTAACTATTTTTCAAAATGTATTTTATATCTGTTTTGTACTTATTGTGTGAGGTGTTTGAGCAGCAAATAAATGATTGTCTATTTCTATGTCTATGTCGATGGCGGCTAGCCAAAGCTTCCTTTTGCAGTAGCTTCATGTGTTAGTGGAAATGGCCCAAGAAAGTATTTTACTTTTTTTTGCGCCCATATAAAAATACCTTTGTAAAAATAATAAAACAGACTTTCGCATCTCACTAGTGCATATATTATAAATAAATAAATAATGCTGGACAATCCACACAGCATCATTTAGCCCCAAAGTAATCAGAGCTTGTGTTATGGGTACTAGATGACTTATAAACTTAATACGATATATTTTTTTATTATAAATAGAAAATACCCAGAACACCCGGAACAAATATTTGCAGATCGTACAAACATTTGTCCCAAGGCGGGAATCGAACCCGCAACCTTCTGCGTCGCAGGCGGACCTTAGCCCGCCGCGCCACATCGGTCGTCATTATAAGTTGTAAGATTGCATAAAGTTTACTCCGTGGACTGCGGTGTGGTTCTGTCAATTTTGTAGTCTGAATGGGTATCCAGAATGCCATGCATACGTTTCCGACATTGCCGTCCTTAAAATTTCTCGAAAGCGCATTTAATTTAAGTGATGAAAAAATCACATTATTTAAAAAAATAACAGCTCTTCAAAATTGTATCCTTCCTTTTAAAATATTTTGTGTAGTTTTATAATAAATCACTGGAGAAAACACATAAAAGGCGCTCCATGGTAGGCCCTTAACATTAAGTTGTTATTTATATTTCCTAGTTTAATCATAATGTTAGTACAGTTTGTAGTTCCTTAAATATATAAATAAATATTACGAATTCGAAAGTGTAGATATATGTTTGGATGTTTGGAGATTAGTGTGGTTGTGATAAATTGAAAAGAAGAGACAATCAATGAAGTAGCACATTTTAGGGTTCCTTCTTATTTCATAATAATTTATGGTATATAATTTTACTTAATTTCAGATTCAGGTTGTTATGTTGTTCCACATAATTTATCATTTATTCCGGCATGGGAAATAGACACAAAAAACAACCATAAACGGAAAGTGCAATTTACCGAGCATCTTCTTAATAAGAAGGCAATGGGTCGTTGTGCAGAAATCAAGCAGAATTGATAATAAATGTCAGCATGTTTCCCAAATATCCAATAGGAATACAAAATAAGCGATATGATATTCAATATTTACATATTCTCGTATCTTTTTATTGAAATCTCGTGTAGGTATAGATATCTTGTTATTTTCCTGCTGTTACGAATGCTATTGGTTGTGTCGGATAGTCATGAAAATGTATCATAGGTGTTGTTTCTTTCCATTTTTTTTTTCTTCGGTATAAAACCGTCAGCAAATAAAATTGTATAACTAACTACCTATTTTTTATACAATTACTAGCTGCGGCCCGCGGCTTCGCACGCTTTTTTCCGGAATAAATGGTAGCCTATGTCCGGCCCTGGGATACTATCTACCTCGCTGCCAAATTTCACCGAGATCCGTTCAGCCGTTCTTGAGTTATAAATAGTGTAACTAACACGACTTTCTTTTATATATATATTAGGTCCTTACATATGAAATTGGCGTTTTTCGTACTGGCCACTTTAATCACAAATTTCTCCTCTTTGGTAAGGAATTCCAAATTCAAATTTGTACAGCTATAGACTCATGTATTTGTGCTTCGATGATCGTCATTCATTTGTTTTTTTTCTTCTGTTTTTTTCTGTTTGCGTCACTCATTTTACAAAATGGAAAACTTAAAATATCGCATTATTTACGAGTACGAGTTCCGCCGTGGCACTAGTGCTGCGGAAACAACTCGAAGGGTGAATGATGTGTATGGCGGTCGTGTTGCAAAAGAAACACAGTTCGTTTTTGGTTCCAACATTTTCGTTCTGGAAATTTTGACCTGCAGAACAAGCCCCGTGGACGGCCTGAGACTCAAGTTGATAATGAAGAGTTGAAGGCTATTGTGGAAGCGGATCCATCGCAAACCACGTCCGAGTTAGCTGCAGGCTGCGATGTTAGTGATAAAACTGTTTTAATTCACTTGAAGCAAATTGGGAAGATTAAAAAGCTTGAAAGGTGGGTACCTCACGAATTGACTGAAGCAAACCGGCAAACGCGCGTCGACTGCTGCGTTACATTACTAAACCGGCACAATAATGAAGGTATTTTAAACCGAATTACCTGTGATGAAAAATGGGTTCTTCACGATAATCGGAAGCGCTCAGCGCAATGGTTGGATCCTGGCCAGCCAGCCAAATCCTGCCCCAAGCGAAAATTAACCCCAAAAAAGTTACTTGTAAGCGTTTGGTGGACTAGTGCCGGTATTGTTCATTACAGTTTTCTCAAATCTGGCCAGACTATTACGGCTGATGTCTATTGTCAGCAATTGCAAACCATGATGGAAAAGCTAGCGGCTAAACAACCTAGGCTGGTCAATCGCTCCACGCCACTGCTGCTTCACGACAACGCTAGACCACACACTGCGCAACAGACGGCTACTAAATTAGAAGAGCTTCAATTGGAAAGTCTAAGACATCCTCCGTACTCCCCGGACCTTGCTCCAACAGATTACCATTTTTTTCGAAATTTGGATAACTTCTTGCAAGGGAAAAAATTCAACTCCGATGGGGCAGTCCAAATCGCCTTCAAAGATTTTATTGATTCCCGTCCGACTGGTTTTTTTAGTAAAGGGATCAATGAACTACCTATAAGATGGCAAAAGTGCATAGAAAATAATGGTTCATACTTTGATTAATTAAATATATTATATTAAAAAATATTCGACTTTTTGTTCCTCCCATACAAAACGCCAATTTCATATGTAAGGACCTAATAGATATAATTTTCCGTCACCTAAGCCCCCGAGTCCGGGTGACGATCGTGACGTCTCATTTTTTTATTTTATTTGATAGGGTATTTATTTACATTTTCAAATATTAGGTCCTTACATATGAAATTGGCGTTTTGTATGGGAGGAACAAAAAGTCGAATATTTTTTAATATAATATATTTAATTAATCAAAGTATGAACCATTATTTTCTATGCACTTTTGCCATCTTATAGGTAGTCCATTGATCCCTTTACTAAAAAAACCAGTCGGACGGGAATCAATAAAATCTTTGAAGGCGATTTGGACTGCCCCATCGAAGTTGAATTTTTTCCCTTGCAAGAAGTTATCCAAATTTCGAAAAAAATGGTAATCTGTTGGAGCAAGGTCCGGGGAGTACGGAGGATGTCTTAGACTTTCCAATTGAAGCTCTTCTAATTTAGTAGCCGTCTGTTGCGCAGTGTGTGGTCTAGCGTTGTCGTGAAGCAGCAGTGGCGTGGAGCGATTGACCAGCCTAGGTTGTTTAGCCGCTAGCTTTTCCATCATGGTTTGCAATTGCTGACAATAGACATCAGCCGTAATAGTCTGGCCAGATTTGAGAAAACTGTAATGAACAATACCGGCACTAGTCCACCAAACGCTTACAAGTAACTTTTTTGGGGTTAATTTTCGCTTGGGGCAGGATTTGGCTGGCTGGGCAGGATCCAACCATTGCGCTGAGCGCTTCCGATTATCGTAAAGAACCCATTTTTCATCACAGGTAATGATTCGGTTTAAAATACCTTCATTATTGTGCCGGTTTAGTAATGTAACGCAGCAGTCGACGCGCGTTTGCCGGTTTGCTTCAGTCAATTCGTGAGGTACCCACCTTTCAAGCTTTTTAATCTTCCCAATTTGCTTCAAGTGAATTAAAACAGTTTTATCACTAACATCGCAGCCTGCAGCTAACTCGGACGTGGTTTGCGATGGATCCGCTTCCACAATAGCCTTCAACTCTTCATTATCAACTTGAGTCTCAGGCCGTCCACGGGGCTTGTTCTGCAGGTCAAAATTTCCAGAACGAAAACGTTGGAACCAAAAACGAATTGTGTTTTCTTTTGCAACACGACCGCCATACACATCATTCACCCTTCGAGTTGTTTCCGCAGCACTAGTGCCACGGCGGAACTCGTACTCGTAAATAATGCTATATTTTAAGTTTTCCATTTTGTAAAATGAGTGACGCAAACAGAAAAAAACAGAAGAAAAAAAACAAATGAATGACGATCATCGAAGCACAAATACATGAGTCTATAGCTGTACAAATTTGAATTTGGAATTCCTTACCAAAGAGGAGAAATTTGTGATTAAAGTGGCCAGTACGAAAAACGCCAATTTCATATGTAAGGACCTAATATTTCCTACTTATGTATGTACGTTAGGCATAGTACCATGTTGACGTCATTGATCTATCCAAAACACTGAAATGTAGCATTGCAGAATTTACAATAAAATAAAACACTTCCTTTTTAATGTAAGCGGGTTTACTACGAACCCTGTTTGTGTTGAACAAGGTTCGTAGTTAACCCACTTACATTCATTATGAACTCATCAAACTACGATAGTTTTTATAGTAAAATAAATAACACTTTATAAATTGTCACCTGACACCTGAATTTACTCCTGAAAATATTTTACCAACATGGCCCCCGTGATCCAAAAAAATAATCCGCTCAAATTAAACGAGCGATGCGCTTTTCGAAAAAAATCGACGTTTTAATGGCAATACCGGCTTCGGGAGGGGCAGCGGAGCTTTTATTAATAACTGCAAAGTGACAACTCAGAGATGGAACTAGGACACGATTGTAGGGGTTGTCAAGATTGTTTTATTTTATTTATTTATTTAAACGATAAGATATTGTACCGCTGTACAATATCAAATATTTCATCCAACATTAAAATAACATACAATAAATAATAAAACCTTTGCCAACTCGTTCACGAAGCAGTCAAGTACTTATATCCTCTCTGCAAGTAAATTGAGAATTGAAATTATGTTTTAAATGTAGATATAAGGTTTTTATTTTGTTATATTTTAAAGTGCAATGAATGACCTTATCATTCATTGAGTGTGCGGATGCATCGCGTCAAGGGAGCCTTGTGCAGAAGGCTGGTTCTCACTTGAGGTAGAGCAAATAGGTGGGTCGCCTCCTCCTGTGCACGAATTCCTCCGGCACATTCAGCTTCATCTCCTCCTAAATGATCGGATGTAATAACATTTGAAGAATAATAGTTCTTTAGAGATAAAGTAGCTCACCAATGCCAACGTAGATATAACATTAGCATCGCCACCCTTATTCTCCACTGGCAATGACAATTTGCTAATCAACACATGGACGTTGATATGCCAAAGTAGATCATTATTATGATCTACTTAAAAAAAAAAGAAAAAAAAATTATATTAGGTCCTTACATATGAAATTGGCGTTTTTCGTACTGGCCACTTTAATCACAAATTGCTCCTCTTTGGTAAGGAATTCCAAATTCAAATTTGTACAGCTATAGACTCATGTATTTGTGCTTCGATGATCGTCATTCATTTGTTTTTTTTCTTCTGTTTTTTTCTGTTTGCGTCACTCATTTTACAAAATGGAAAACTTAAAATATCGCATTATTTACGAGTACGAGTTCCGCCGTGGCACTAGTGCTGCGGAAACAACTCGAAGGGTGAATGATGTGTATGGCGGTCGTGTTGCAAAAGAAAACACAGTTCGTTTTTGGTTCCAACGTTTTCGTTCTGGAAATTTTGACCTGCAGAACAAGCCCCGTGGACGGCCTGAGACTCAAGTTGATAATCAAGAGTTGAAGGCTATTGTGGAAGCGGATCCATCGCAAACCACGTCCGAGTTAGCTGCAGGCTGCGATGTTAGTGATAAAACTGTTTTAATTCACTTGAAGCAAATTGGGAAGATTAAAAAGCTTGAAAGGTGGGTACCTCACGAATTGACTGAAGCAAACCGGCAAACGCGGTCGACTGCTGCGTTACATTACTAAACCGGCACAATAATGAAGGTATTTTAAACCGAATCATTACCTGTGATGAAAAATGGGTTCTTTACGATAATCGGAAGCGCTCAGCGCAATGGTTGGATCCTGGCCAGCCAGCCAAATCCTGCCCCAAGCGAAAATTAACCCCAAAAAAGTTACTTGTAAGCGTTTGGTGGACTAGTGCCGGTATTGTTCATTACAGTTTTCTCAAATCTGGCCAGACTATTACGGCTGATGTCTATTGTCAGCAATTGCAAACCATGATGGAAAAGCTAGCGGCTAAACAACCTAGGCTGGTCAATCGCTCCACGCCACTGCTGCTTCACGACAACGCTAGACCACACACTGCGCAACAGACGGCTACTAAATTAGAAGAGCTTCAATTGGAAAGTCTAAGACATCCTCCGTACTCCCCGGACCTTGCTCCAACAGATTACCATTTTTTTCGAAATTTGGATAACTTCTTGCAAGGGAAAAAATTCAACTCCGATGGGGCAGTCCAAATCGCCTTCAAAGATTTTATTAATTCCCGTCCGACTGGTTTTTTTAGTAAAGGGATCAATGAACTACCTATAAGATGGCAAAAGTGCATAGAAAATAATGGTTCATACTTTGATTAATTAATATATTATATTAAAAAATATTCGACTTTTTGTTCCTCCCATACAAAACGCCAATTTCATATGTAAGGACCTAATATTACAATTTATTCAGCGTTTTAGTGGCAATCAAATCAAATCAATCAATCAACAAAGGTTGACAAAGTTAACATAGCTTGACTTATGGGTACCAGATTACAGATACCTATATTTTTCAATTAGTTTTTATTACTTAGATATCTACAGGTCATACAAACATTTATACCGCAGTGGAATTCGAACACGCAACTTTCTGCATCTCAGCTGGACCCCACCCGCTGCGCCACAGAGGCCTTCCATTTCTACGATGAATGCCCCCACTCCTTAGTCCTGAGTGTATCCCTGGACCTATCGGCAGTAATTAAAACTAGCAGCCGTCTAGATAATTTCCTGAAGACTGAAATTACTGCGCCATCGGATTTCGCGCAAGATATAGAGCAGTTTCAAGTTGATCATTTAATCTTGTTAAAATACTAAGTAAAAATATTAAAACGAAAGATTTCATCTTTACTACCTTTACTTAAATTATCTAAAGGTACCTAGGCTATAATAATCTACTTCATAAAGCTTCGGCCAAACCTGCACGTCAAACACGCGGGAAGCGGGAGCGTCAACAACGCGAGACCTTTCTCTTAAGAAAATGGCGTTACCGCGCCATTTTGTGAAAAGGTTAGGCATAGGATTTTGCGTTCATAGGAGTGGGACAGAGCATAAGTTTTTGGAGCGGTGTAAGGGCAAAAATCAAGTTTTTGCCTTATTTACAAGAAAACTACACAACTTATGAAGAAACTGGTTCAAGGAACCAAATAATTAATAATAACCTACGAATCAAAACATAAATCATTTCAATAGACCACAGGGTTCCTGAGATCTCGACCAAATAATATGCGAAACAGTGCACTTTAATGACTTTTTTTATCGTAATTTTTTTTCGTGATCGTGTTTTCTCATTCAAGGGACCAAAGAAAAAATGTTGAATTTTATGTAATTTGACTTTTTGACCACGGGGATCCCCGGGAGGGGGGTGAGAACTGAGGTCACGACCTAGTTAAGCAACCAAACTAGGCTGCTAGGTTCGCCTCATGCACAATTGAGGCGCCGCCATTGCAGTGCAGCGTCCGCCGCGCGGCTAACGCTCCCGCTTCGCGTCCCGCGCGTTTGACGCGCAGGTTTGGCCGAAACTTTATACCGAGGTATTTGTATTTACATCTATCATCCCTGAGTGGCTATGTTTTATGTTTTGTGTTTGTTTTATGTTTATGTTTTTTTCTGAACATTTGCTCTAAATAAATTATTTTTTTCAATAAAGCGCACTACTAATCTGTGTCCCAAAAACCCACATCCAAGTAAGTACAATAGATCATCAAGTATTACCTATCAATTACAACACCAACCCCGCTCTTGGCAGGCCTGGCAGCAAATTCATTTAACTTTTCGATGTATACCAGCCGTCATGTAACACGCACACATTGGCAGTTGACTCCAGAATACCCACTTCGAATGAACTGAGAATCCGATGTTTTGAATCACCCATAATATAATCAATGATAGTTGTAAGGAATAGGATCTGTGCTGATAATGACGTCAGCCACAAAAGTTTGCAACCGGGAAATTGGGAAAATATATACAAATACAAAAATGCTTTATTGTACACCAATAAAGACAACATTACAAAGAGACATACATAAGATAAGTAAAATGGGCGGCCTTATCGCTTAGAAGCGATCTCTACCACTACTATCTGTATCCTACTACTATATATATAGGTTGCCCTTTAAGGATATAGATATATAGGATATATTAAATAAGAAAAGACATGAACTCATTTTGTAGGGCCCTTCAAGGGTACACGTACATATTGAGCTAGCTGGTTTACCTACGCAAAAGCTGCATAAATGTATGTTACATGTAAACATAAATAAATGAAATTAAGAAATCAAAATGACGTGATCTTGAGTGAAGTTTCTTGTGGCCAGGTCTGACGACCAGCTTCTGCTTGCAATTTTTTTTGACGTGCGGATGCGGCAAGCCGGAAACAGGCTAGGCGCTCATTGACATTTCCATGGCCCCGAACATGGACGAACATGGACGTCTTTCTTCTCGTAGAGCTGCGGCTAGGGAATGCAATCTCGTTCTCGCGAGATCTCGTTTTCGCGAGATCTCGGCCTTTTTTAGCGAGATTGATCTCGGCCAAAAAATGGGCGAGATCTCGCGAGATTAACGAGATTGCACTCGAGCATAAAAACGTGCCGTTTAGCAGACGATTCTTTGGACATTTTGTGCTTCTTATGGAGCTACTTTAAAAATAATTCGTAATAATGATTATTACGAATTATTTTGTGGCTATATTGGTATATTTTGTTAATTAATCTCTAATTTCTAATAGATCTCTGAGTAGATATAGTTTTCTTTAATTGATAGTAATATCTCAGTTTAATAGCCAACTCAACTTAGTTAGTGACTTTAATTTTAGTTTTTGAGTTCTTGTTGTTTTGTTGTATAATAACTGTTTTATTATTAAAATACTTTTGTTTGATATTATAAGAGAAGACTGGTTGTTTATTTCATTTCTCATTTGATTAGATACGTCAAAGTTTACTACTTCAAAGTTTATTAAAAAAAATTATAGATAGATACGTCAAACAATGTTAAATACATGAAATATTATTTAAAAAAATCGTAAAAGACATGTTTATTTCATAATACCCATAGTTCTTATTATTTTTTTCCTAATTTGTTCAAATATTGTAATTATTTGCAAGAATAAACACACAAAGCTGCCAATCTCGCGAGATGTCGAAATTGGCGAGATCTCCCGTGATTGTTATTCATAATCTCGCGAGATCTAGCCTGAGTCCCAATCTCGCGAGATTGTATTCCCTAGCTGCGGCGGCACGGCGCGGCGCGCCCCTACGGGTCGCACCGCAGAGACAATATCATTTAATTTATAGTGGAGCGACTGGATAGCAGAATTGGGCCCCAGGTCTGACGACAATGTGCGTAAGACTGCAGGCAGGCGCTGGATGCGGCAAATTGAACACAGAGTAGGGAGGCATGTCCAGCTGTAGACTGATGATTATGTGTACCTACCAGAAGATAATGTTAGTCCGGAGTGTTCCTTCTGGGTAGCATAGGAGCCAGACGCGATTCTGTACTTAAGGTGTTTGTAAGGGTGTAACTTAGAGAACTTTGAATGCGGCTGACTTACGAAATGGATTTACAGTGAATTGCGAAATTAACCAGCACAACTTTGCTTTTTAATACCCTGATAATAATAATAATGCTGGATAGTTTCATAAGTTTCAACTGTGATGAGTGTTCAAATGGGTGAGGGCAATCACTTTTATTTTACAAAAGAGCTGATGGTTCTGTTCTCTGTACCTATTTTATCTGGACCAGTTGAGATAGTTACGGGCAACCAGACGACCTGAGGATCTGGGTGAGCTTTTGCATAGGTGTAAATTCATTTGATTGACTATAAAATTAATTACTAATATTCGCATATCAACTTACTACACTAGATGTAGTTGTAACTATGTTGTTATTTATTTACCTATCCCCGGAAATAAAATAGCCACAAAAACCAATAACGTGTGTAGATATAATCGTGGGCAGAACTTATTTGTAGCTTACAACTAGGCTACACAAGATTAATGTATCTTTTAAAGGGCTATGTATACGCTTCTACAACATAATACCAAATGAGTTGAAAAAATTATCAATAAATAAATTCAAACAAATTGTCAAACATATCCGTTGTAAAAAGGATTACTACAAAATATCAGATTATCTAGAGAGGATAAAAAAGCTTGGGACAAGTTTTACTCCAACTGGAAAACTAACAACCTAACAAGGTAAAGGTTTCTCGTTCGCTTCTTTACTTTACCTTAAAAAGATTGAAGTGAACAAAAAATCAAAGTAATCACTTCATTTTCTAGTTTTACTTATGTAATTTGAATTTTGTGACGTGTCCAAGAGTCCTGTAAGGTCTAAAGGAAATAAAGCACTTTGTATTTGAATTTATTAGAAGCTAAGTACAGTTAGTTATGCTTACAGCCGATACCATGGCTAAGTTACCGTAAGTGTTTATGATCATATAAGTGGGTATTGAAGCTTAGACCAAGATTTGTGTAACTCCGCTTAAACATAATGATATATTTTATCAGTAACGGTTAAACGTTACGTTTAAGAGCATCGGACCGAGCACCGGAACCCTTAACGTGGACGTTCGACCTAAAGGCCCTGAAAACCTTTGAACGGCCCTTCAATTAGGTAATCTTATTGATTGCGAGCCCTTAAACCTCTTACAACCTTATGGCTTAAGGATCGTTAGTCGTAAGAATTCCGAAATCCATAAGAAAAATAAAAGAATTGTGCTTAATGGTGCAGATTCTGTTTTTTTTTAACAATCTAATTCCAATCAAATAATAAAAACAAATTAGAACTAGTATTTACAATTGATACAATTAAGCTAACTGCAGACTGTTGCAAACAATCTACAGGTAGCTCAACTGATCCATTCCATATCAATACCAGTCGGAAGCGTCCCCAAGACGCTGGCTGCATTGCCCCGCTGTATGGCAATGCTGATGCTGTGCACCAGATATCCACCAGCTCTCGAGTCACGCGTCACTTCGAACAGATTCTGTTGCCTTTGATGAAGTTAGGTAGCAAAGATTCGGGTAAGGGTATAACTCGTCTGCGGGCAAGTTATGCCTTTTCTAAAAATCATAGTTAATCGGCCGAGTCGAGATCTCCTCTGAACCAGCCTGAAGTTAGTTTTAGTACGAGTTAGCCCTACATTGTAAAAAAAAATTGTTTTCTCATGTAACAAGTATCTTGCTTGTATTATAATCTTTGGTAGGAAGGCAAGGTACCTACTTACCCTGAGTGTGAGGGCTTATGCACTTTAATAACAAAAACCATAAGTTTGTTTAGTGTTTTATTTGGGTAAAATAAAGGGATTCTATTATATTATATTATATCTCAAACAAATAACCAAGATTTATTATTATCATCGATACCTGGAGTACAAAATACATCGATACTACCTAACGGAATAAGACAGCGGTATATCACGCACAATTCGATTTGTGGCGGTATGATGATGAACAATCGAGTTTTGTTTATCCTATCAGTATTCTGTTATTGTATTTCAGTTATTGGACCCTGAAATATTGAGGCGTATACATCCCCTATGAAAAAAAATGGCGCCGGATTGTGAGGCGTGCCGTGTCACCAACTCTGATACGACGACGACGTTGTTACGTTACACGTACATACGTTGTACGTAACGTAACAACTAAGAAAAGATATTGTACTTTAATGCTGTATGTAGGTACTTTCCTTTGAGCACTTTTCTAAAACAAGCTCTTCATAGTTTAGGGCTAGAATTGATGTAGCCAGCGACTTCGTCCGCGTTAAGTGGTTTTAGAGATTATCTACGTGAATATGAGAAACCAGAAAATTTAATAATACGGTATGAATTTGTCCAGCATTTTTTCTTATAATTTGTTTTCTTCTGCTCGTTTGGCTCGGATAGATAATTATTGTTTTATAGGTTCTTCAGGGCGTTCATAACATCCAAACAATATCAAAAGGATGTCGTTCGCGATTCGGAAATTAATTAAAACTTGGAACAAACAGGCTATCTTCATTAACTACCAGCCTTCTACGGTCAATGAACTTTCTGATATTTTGGTAGAAGTAGGTACCTACCTAAGTGTTCCGGCGCGTTATTACGCCCGCGTCCGTGACTAAGACTGCTTTACGCCCTCGGTGCTTAATCGGTTGTTCTATATGAAAATCTATTCTTTTATTTCCGCACCGCACCATGTTTTGCTATACACATATACACTCTCTGGCTATTTTGCTAGGTCATCATCATCAGGTATCAGATCAGTTTACCTTGTTTGCTACCTATTAAATATACTCGCAATATTGTACTTTCGTAATCTAAATAAAAATCGGTTCAGTGTTACGGTTTTCCTGTTTAGATTTTATCAGAAAAGGTTGTCGGGATTTTCAATATTCATTCCTTAGTTTATCCCTCAGTGATAATGATAACGTGAGATTCTCTTGAAGATTGTATTTATTTGTATAGATTAGGTGCCTACTTTTGTTAGGTACCTATTTCACTTCGATAAAAGTAAAAAAGGGGAGATTAGGCACTAGTTTCTCGAAAGTGGCCGGCTCAAATTAGGTCCAATTTGGTTCCCCCACCTCAGTCATAGTCAGACCGGCCGGCACAGGGCATTCGTGGTTCGCGTGCTTGCTACGACGTACCTACTTTAGCGTGATTTTTTGACTAAAAGATTGCAGCAAACCCTCGTGTTTGTTCGTTATAATTATTACACAAGATTGGAAATTTAACTGTGAGCGTTGTAACACAGGCCAGTAGTTGAGCAAGCGCTGGGAGAACGTACCATATCTACAGAATTTCCTTATATCTATGGTATCTCTGTAAGTTTTTCCTATACAATGTTAGGAACTTAGAATCCAAACTGGCGAAGAGTGAGTCAGACTCGTACACAAAGTAACACAAAGTAGTACATATGCCTTGTAAGGGACCCTTTTAATTTTTATTATTTGTTATAGCAGCAATGTCTTTTTACGTATCCCATAAACATATAAAAACATACACAAAAAAGAGATTGCTGCTGGTTACCATAGCTGAGGTACCACTGGTTTTATATACCGCTCTCGTATTTATTCTGTAACTAATACAAGAATACAAGAATTTATTAATAAAAATATTATTTTACACGTCCATTACTAACTTAATAATACTACTCAATAATTATCATACATTATATTATAATTCATCATACATTATATTATAATTCATTAATTAATAAAATTAATATTGATTCAACTTAAATATCTGAATATAACTGATTAGTCGGGGGGAGGGGTTTCTACACTTCGGGTGATTCGAGGAATTCCCCCATGCTGTAGAAAACCATCTCCAACAACCATGTTTTGAGCCGACCCTTGAACGCTGCGGTGGAGGCTGCATTACGGATACTATCTGGTAGCCTGTTGTATACTGCGGGGCCCGAGATGAACACCGATCTACTGGACTTGTGCAGCCTGTGTGTAGGCGTTACCAGCCTGTGCTGGTGTTTATTGCTACGGAGAGCGCGTGCTGCGTTCACCCCACGACGCTGGAACAGGTGCAAATTTTGGTGCGTGAACAAGGCCACTTGGTATATTTGTTCACAGTGTAGAGTCATGATGCCCAGTTCCTTGAAGTGCTCTCTGCATGACTAATCGTTCGGGACGCCCACTATGGCTCGGACAGCCCTCTTCTGCATCAAGAAGGCCCGCTCAGCATCACTGGCCGGCGCCCACAGTTCCACTCCATATGTAAGCGTACTATGGACTGTCGCGAAGTAACATGAGCGCACGACGTCGCGGGTGGCGGTGCTCGCCAGCCTGCGCAACGCAAAAGCAGCCCGTCCGAGTTTCGAGCAGACTCCATCTATGTGGGCGTCCCATATGAGGGAACTATCAAGCTGGAACCCAAGCAGCTTCGTCGTTTGCACCTGCTTCAGCCCCGTTGTTCCTGCGTGGACCTTGAGGGCGGCTGGACTGCCCCCATTGAGTTTAAAGTTGATGAAGCAGGTCTTATCTCTGTTCAGTGCGAGTCCGTTTAGTCTGAACCATACCTCTAACTTTCCGACCACCGAATTGAGCTCACTCTCCAGCTGGCTGTCCGTGGGCGCGGAAACCACCGCCGCTACGTCGTTTGCATACATGTAGATTTCCGCGCCCCGGACCGCAGCGGGCAGATCGTTAAGTAGCAAACTAAACAGGGTGTTCGACAAGCACGACCCTTGCGGCACCCCCATGGTATTTCTCAATTCCGAAGACATCGCTCGCCCCCCATCGCCGACTACAGCCTGCGTGCGCTTGGCCAAAAACGATGCCATTATAGACACCACGGGGCCCCGGATGCCATAGAACTGCAGCTTATTAGCGACAAGGGAGTGGTCCGCGGTGTCGAACGCGCGCGAGAGGTCGCAGCATAGCACAGCCACGCGCAGGCCAGCCTCGCGCGCACTCAACACGCGCCACACCACTTCCCGTACCAGGTCTGTGGTGGCGCGGCCCGGTCGGTACGCGTACTGCCTATCTGAAAGAATTTTCCTGTCGGCCACAAACTCTAGCAGTCTACGGTTCAATCCGACTTCTAAGATTTTCCCTAGTGCTGGGACCATAGATATTTGGCGGTATGATTTGGCGTCCGACTTACGACCTTTGCCCTTGTAAAGAGGGCAGATTTTAACTTTCTTAAGTGCCTCGGGATAGGTATTTCCCTTGCTTAAAGCAGGAATTGCACAATAACGCAATCACGGGGGCGAGAGATTCTGCCGCTAATTTGATTATGCTAGGGGAAAGGTTATAGATGTCGGTGCTTTTTTTAGGAGCAATATAGAAGTGTATTATCTTCATTACTTCCTCTGCCGTGACGGGACGGAGCCTTAATGAGGCATCGCAGGCTTCTAACTCGACGGACATGATAGCCCCCGCACGCCGGACGTCCGCGGAGGGGGCCCCGCACTTAAGCGCGGCAGTTACGAACTCTTCGTTCAGCGCGTCCAGCAGGAGTTTCTTGGAACCGAATGTTCCGCCGTCTTGATCTCGGATACAGTCAGTAAAGTCTAACCGTTCGCGCTTGCTGCGTCCTAGCTAGAGAATACAATCCCGGGATCCCAAATCTCGGGATCCCGGGATCCCGACCGTTTTCTGGCCTCGAAAATCCCGGGACTGTACTTGGCTAATCTCGGGATTTTCGGGATTGCCACAAACAAGTCTAGTTTGTATTCCGTAGTCCGTTGCGTCTTGAAAATAACCTTGCCTAGATTATTTTAATACATTACGACAAAAAGCAACTCGTACAATACGTAGGTACCCACTATTTACTACACAGGTACAGTCCTAATAATATGTTTGTCGTAGAACTTAGAAGGGACTTCCCCACTCGGAATACTTTAATACAATACTCTTAAGGTAATTCCCCAACGGACCAACAGGGGAATCACCCGATCATCTCATATCATAATATTGTTGCGGGTATTTCCCGTCGGGGATTCCCTGTACGAAAGTATAAATATGCAAATCAGGTTTTATTTTTTTCATTTATTGTTCTGTCAGTGACGGGTTACGTAGGCTACGCCATTAAAATTTAAAAGTCAATTATCTGAAATTAAGTATTTCAAATGGCGGGAGACTTTGTTAAACATAAAAAAGACAGAGATACAACGTCAGTGTGGAGTTATTATTTAGTTGCGAAGGACGGGAATAGTGCTAAATGTAAGCGATGCCCAGCCATCCTAAAGACTTTGGGTGGATCAACTAAGGGATTACATACACATTTGTTATCAAAACATAATATCAAGGTTATATCAGCTTCAACAAGTCAAGATTCTGAAAATCTGAACACAGCACCGCCGCCAGCCAAGCGAAAGTTAGATGATTATTTTACTAAAAGTGCCGACGATAGCCTGGATGATATCTTGGCAAGAATGATTGCATTAGATGGATTTCCATTCAGTGTATTCATAACCTCAGATGATTTGAGAAAATTGCTCTTAGCAAAATACACGGATTTACCAAAGTCAGCCGTCACTGTTCGAAAACGTGTTATGAATTACAGTGAAAAAATCAGAAAGCAAGTAACTGCAGAATTACAACATTTGAAAAGTGCAGGTGAAAGATTTAGTCTTTCTTTCGACGAGTGGACTTCAACTTCCAATAAACGATACATGGCGGTCAACGTTCATTCATATAAAAAATTTTGGAACTTAGGACTTGTTCCTATTTACGGAAGTATGACAGCTGAAAATTGTCTTCGTATATTGCAAGAGCGTCTAAGTAAATTTGACATTTCCCTAGAAACTGACATTGTGGCTATTGTAACCGATGGACCGAATGTTATGATAAAGGTGGGGCGGCTTGTTTGCACTGAACAACAACTGTGTCTCGCACATGGTATCAATTTGGCGGTCTGTGATGTGCTTTATGAAAAACATAATAATTTGCAAGATAGCCCTACCTCAGATGATAGTATAAATGAACCAGCTGTGAATGTTGATTATATGGACGACAGCGATGATGAACACCATTTAGAAGACTTAGACTGTACAGAATCAGGTTTAATCGTAATGTCACAAAATGATCTTGCGCCAGAACACGTACCAGAGTTAACACAATATGAAAATATTAATGAGCTGATAAAGAAAATCCGCAAAGTTGTAGTGTATTTCAAAAGATCTCCGTTGAAAAATGAAACAGTACTTCAAAAATATGTGAAAATTGAACATGGAAAAGAGCTGTCACTTCTTTTGGACTGTAAAACCAGGTGGAATAGTCTTTTAACAATGCTGGAGCGATTTTATCTTTTAAAAGCATGCATTCAAAAAGCTCTTATAGATCTCAATCATCCAATTCGTTTAGAAGATGTTGATTTTGAATTGGTAAATAAAATTGTTGATGTGCTGACCCCAATTAAATTGACAGTAGAAGCAATCTGTCGGCGAGATGCTAATTTATGCACAGCTGATGCCGCTCTGAAATTTCTTATAAAACAACTGTCTAGCAAAAACTCAGAACTTGCCAAAAAAATTAAAACATCCTTAGTGGAACGTATAAAGCAACGACGAAGTGATGATTTAACTGGCGTGTTAAATTATTTACAAAATCCACGAATGGATGATGAAAATCAGTTATTATCGGATTTGGAATGGCACGACTTATTTCCAGTTCCGACACAGGCTTTAGTGAGGAAGCAAATAAAGAGTATTGTAAAAAGACTTAATAGTCGAGATAACACGGAAGAAGAAGCAAGGTCAGGATCACAAACAGATGATGAGCTAAGGTCAGAAACCTCCCAACCCCAATTGACATTAAAGGAAAAGTTACAGCTGGAAATTAACAAGAGTATGAAATCCCCAGATCCTGAAGTACAAGTACAAAATGAATTGGGGTTGGCAAATAGTATTAGACGTGAAATGAGCCTGTTCGAAAATGGAGGAGTTCGTGGATATCACTTAGAAACAGCATATAAGTATCTATTGTCTATTCCTCCAACCAGCGTAGAACCTGAACGAGCGTTTTCAGCTGCTGCTTATGTTGGCAATAAACTACGAAGCAGGCTCGGAAGTCAAACATTGGATGCTTTGATATTTCTGCGACTATATTTTCGAAATTCTAAATAGTTATTTTGTGCTGTTTTTTAATTTCTTGCAAAAGTATTGTATTTTTTGGTTTGTGTTTTTTCTTTTCTTATTATTGTTCTGATTTGTGTTGTGCAAAGACATTAAAGACATTTTTTTTTATTACTCGTTTTTTTAAATTTTAGCTCAATTAGAAACCACATAGTCTAATCCCGGGATAGGCCCGGGATCCCGGGAAAAGGCTTCAAAAATCCCGTAAGCCCGGGATTGAAAAACATGCTCGGGATTGTATTCTCTAGTCCTAGCTCTGCATTCACAACCTGCCACATACGTTTTGACTTATTAGGGTCCTTTTGAATTTGATTTGAGTAGTATTCCGTACGTTTATGTTTTAATGACAAATTATATTTTATAGTTAGTTTGTTAGCAAACACACTTCTTCATTATCCGGGAAGCGGCTCTTTAGGCTTAATGTGTCAAAAAGGAGATATTTTAAGTTTAATATGTCTGAATCCATCTATCTATTGCTATTTTTGTGTACTGGTAGTTTTTTTACAGGGAAACAGATATTCATTTTACCGACTAGCTTGGCAACTAGTGCACTGGCTAGGGCGCAGCAGTCATGGTACGAAGAATCGACTATTTCATTCCAGTCTACCGACTCCAAGGCGGTCAAGAAGTTTATTTGATTTAACTTGTTAAAGCTGCGCCTCCACGTAAATAGTGGCGGGGACGTAGCGACGCGTTGTATTGTTAGGCGTTGGGCCTCGTGATCACTGAGGTGCGGGCTCACTCCGGTAACGCCGAGCACGCGCTCCGAGGGGAGGTTGGTATAGGCATGGTCTAGCAGTGTACCCTGGCCGTCATGGAAACGGGTCGGGAAATCGACCAACTGTGTAAAGTTGTGGGTAGAGAGCATGTCTGCGAGCTGCTTGGAATGGGAGGTAAGTACCTAGGTACATTGAACGAGATATACGTTGAACAGCTAAAGATATGTAGGTAGATGTTTTTAAAATAATATGCCGACCAAATTCACTAGTGTATTTTTTTTTGATGGGGTTTGCAGCAATGTACTCAATAACCAAAGTTATCGACATAGCTCAGAGAATAAGCAAGCTGAAGTGGCAGTGGGCTGGCCATATCTCGCGAAGAACCGACAACCGCTGGGGTAAACGTGTTCTCGAGTGGAGACCGCGACTCGGCAAACGTAGTGTAGGACGCCTTCCGGCCAGGTGGGATGACGATCTGCGAAAGACTGCAGGCAGATGCTGGATGCGGCAAGCTGAAGACAGGGCGCTATGGCGCTCATTGGCCTATGTCCAGCAGTGGACTAAGATAGGTTGAGATGATGATGATGATGAATGTACACGTAAGTGCAAATTCTAAATAACGTAGGTTGTAGGTATCCTAATTCCGCTACAGCCTCGTTCGAACCAGTTGACTGACGAACACGATCCAGGAATGTACCTTGGATCCTCGGCGCTACTCGCGTTTAAGTCGTAAGGATAACTATTACTTAACACACACACTTCTTAAAACACACACCAATAACTAACTAAAGACTTAATATTAAGTAAACTAAACTGCCTAGGTACCAATAAATAACAACAAAATAAAATCACGAAACGGTTAGTAGGTACGTTTATGCACCTCGCCAGTATTCAGACCGAATAATGAACACGTACTAAAATAAAATAATTCAAACATTAGTGAATTTAGATAAAAAGCGGCTTTTTAAAAGCCGAAAATTTCTTTGAATCGCTGCTGCGCCGCCGACCGACTTCGCTCCTATGAGTAATTGTAAAGTAATGGACATAAGATTCAGTTTCCTTTGCAAAAATTTTGTCGGCAATGTCAAAGTCTTTTCACGCGCTTACGCTCTAGGACTCTTTAGGACGATGACCTCTGAAAATAACCGAGGATGTGTCAGCTGTTCTTAACAAACGTAGGTAGGTACTTATTTTAGACAGATTAAATGTGTTTGAAATTTTTAAGTTTCTAATCAATTATTGGCATGCTTTCAAGGTCATGACCGCGGGTTAAATCGTAGGTAGGTACTAATTAGGTATTTATGTAAAGATAAGTTTGTAGTCTCGGGAGTTTTACGTTTCGGGGGACGACCGCGGCCGCGGATTTCAGCTGTGGACAGCGAGAGCGCCTACTCGCGAGTGTTGTTGTGTTTTGGACTACCTACATAACTGTACATTGCTGTTTTTTTAGTTTTATTTGTTTTCTGCTTAATTAAATTAGATAATAGTGTTGTACTATGGGTATGTACCTAGATAAAAATTAAAAAGGACGTTGATGGGTTAACATTTTTTTCGCGGTTTTTTTGGTACCTAGGTAAATATTTTCAAATGGTCTGATTGCATCCCCCCATTTTTCGGTAGTACAATACAATACAATACAATACAATTCTTTATTGATAACGCCAAGTTACAAGTCAAAAATTAATAAGGTAAGCAATATAGAATTTAATATTGACCTTAAATAATAATAATAGTATTTAATATAAAACTAATAAATTAATTAATATAGTAAATTAATTTATATCCAATTTAAATAATAGGTAGAGCGTAGAACAAGTCTACGGAGTAAAATGAACTCTCCAAGAGCCATTTTCTTAATCTATTTTTAAATATCATGGTGGAAGTTGCATCCTTTTTAATCGTGTCCGGCAGCTTGTTGTAGACAGAGGGACCCATTATATATACGGACCTCTCCGACTTGCTCAGCTTGTGCGCGGGCGCGACGAGGACGAGAGCGAATTTGTTACTGCGCAGAGCGCGGGCGGTGTTCACACCTTTCCTCTGGAACCTATCAATGTTTTTGTGGGTAAACAGGGCTACTTGATATATCAGTTCACAGGGGAGAGGCATGATGTTCAGCTCTTTAAAAAAATCTCTGCACGACACATCGTCGTCTACGCCGACGATCGCGCGCACTGCTCGTTTCTGCATGACGAAGGCCCGCTCAACATCCGCGGCTCGCGCCCACAGCTCCACACCGTAGGTGAGGATGCTGTGGACGGTCGCATAGTAACACGACAGCACTACGCTTCGAGACGCGGTGCCAGCGAGCCGCCGCAATGCGAAACAGGTACCTACGGCCTAATTTGGAGCAGAGTTCCTCTATATGTGGCTCCCAAGTGAGTCCACTGTCGATATAGAAGCCCAGTAGCTTCGTTGTGTTCACCATCTGCAGCGCAGTGTTACCAGCGATGACTGTACAGGGTGACAGTGTTGTGCCGTTAAGGCGAAAGGTCATGAAGCTGGTTTTTTCTCTATTGAGGGCCAAACCGTTTGCTTTGAACCATTGTTCGAGCCTTTGTACCACATTGTTCAGTCTAAGCTCCAGTTCGAGTGTTGACGGCGCAGTCACAATGGCCGCCACGTCGTCGGCGTACATGTAAACTTGCGCGTCACTCACGGACTCGGGTAGGTCGTTGAGCAGTAGGCTGAACATTGTGTTCGAAAGACAGGAACCTTGCGGTACCCCCATAGTGTTCTCCATCTCCACTGACCTTAAACGCCCTTGGTCGCCAACCACTGTTTGCGTACGGTGCGACATGAAGGAGGTTAGCAGGGACAGCGCCGGGCCGCGTATGCCATAGAATCTAAGTTTGTTGGCGATCAGGTTGTGATCGGCAGTGTCAAACGCGTGCGAGAGGTCACAGCAGAGCAAGGCAACGTGCTGGCCCGCCTCGCGCGCGCTCAGCACGCGCCACAACACTTCACGCACCAGGTCTGTTGTTGCGCGCCCGGCCCTGTATGCGTACTGCCTGTCGGATAATAATTCGCCGTCTGCTATAGTAGTAGTATAGTGCTATAGTAGTAGTCTTGACACACTCTGTATACCTAAGTTGTATATGGAGTACCAAAAAGTCAAGTCTTTATGTAAAAGGATGTCTTACTACCTACATACATCATTTGTTTGTCACCACTGAAACATCATGCATAACGAACTAGCAGTAAAACTACACTAATTACCTAGTGAAATTGCAACATTTGCAACTCAAACATAAAACAATTTGCAGACGAAAATGTTGCCAGTTTATCTCGTACGGTTTCATAAGAACATGGCAAGTTTGTTCCAAAGCAAATACTTAGACACTTCAAATAAGTTAAGAACAAACAACCGAGGTAGGTAGGTTTTGTTGGTTTGAGTTTGACAAACAACGCTTCGTACCTATGCGTAAAGTTTTTGTTTAAGGTAATGAATGACACTATAATTTATATTATGTATGTAAAACAATAACATTTTACGATGGCTACTGCATCGTCGTAACATATTTAGTGAAGCAACGTCGTAGCAAGTCTACAGTAGCTACGTCGTAGCAAGTCTACAGTAGCTACGTCGTAGCTTTTTAGTGTCTACAGTTAGCTTCGTCGTAGCATGCCTACCGTAGCTACGACGTAGCAAGTCTACAGTAACTTATTCGTAGTATTTCTACAGAAGCAGGGTCATAGCAAGTCTATAACTAAGGCATATCTTGTCGGTCCCAATAGGCACGCCGAAGCTTTTCTAAAGAAGCAGGGTCGTAGCATGTCTACTACAATAGCTTCGTCGTAGCAAATCCACAATAACTTAGTCGTAGCATGTCTACAGTAGCGACGACGTAGCCAATATTTAAGTAATTAGAATTTGAGGTATTTTTTTAAAGTTTTATTGAAATCCAAAAAAACTACTGCGCAGCCTTATTACTAAGAAGTATCACTTCGTTATTTGTCTCAGGTAGTGTGACTCTAAACCCCTCTCATATCTGTATATCGATATGATGGGACTTTACTGGACGCGAGAGAAGCTGGAAGAATTGCTGCAAGTTAGTGACGTCACCGGTCACGGAGTAGCTTCGAAGGAACCTGCAAACGTATGTCTTTATCATCGTAGTTTTTGCCTGGAAGAGGAGATTCTTTGAGCTTTGACTTATCTATCACAAAAACACTAAACTAGGTTGGTAGGACCAAGGTACATTGAAAGCACATCATCGCAGCGTCAGTATTTTAGTGCACCTAGATTACGAAAACAAACATTAAATGCTCAAGATTTCTCAATGGAAACTTGTAAAATATGCTTAGGCGATTTAGTATAGGTACCTTGACCCTAAGAGCGTAGGCAACCTTAGAAGATTATGCTCTGTTCTGAGGTTGAAAGCAGCAAGATCCCTGTGAGAAGCATTTAATGACCCATCTGGCCATAGTTCCGACCTAAACTGGGTGGCATCAGCTACGCTACATTTTAAGGAAGTGCTCTGTTCTTATGAACCTACCTATCGCTAGGGTACCCCTGACGTTTTCATAAGATCAGACCACGACGGTAAACGTAGAGTAGAACGCCTTGCGGCCAGGTGTAATGACGAGCTGTAGGTGCTGGATACGGCAAGCTGAATGGAGAGCGCTATGGCGCTCATTAAGGGAGGTCTATGTCCAGCAGTAGAATCTGATGGTGAAACTTACCTATACGCCGTCTTTTGCCAAAGCCAAAAGCAGCCAGAACTCTGTAAGAAGCTGGTAAACTCCCATCTAGCCAGCGTTCTGATCTGAACTCGGTGGCATCAGCCCCCCACGATGGGTGACGTAAAAGTGCGTGCAGTACAATGTAGCATTTGCTTCCGGAAGGAAGAATGTAGTCTCCTAGGAAAAAAGATACACATTTTTATGAATAATTATAAAATAATATATACATTAAGTGCATAGACTATGACTTGTCAAGAACGTTAAATATTAAGACCAGAGCAGTAGGCTGCGCTGGTCTTAATATTTAGTCTTAATATTTCTCGTTATATCGCGCCATTTTGCATAAAATCTATTACTCAGCTTCTCTATTGCTCAGTCATCGATCTATGCTTGAGTAACGCTTTTCTATAGCATAAGCGTTACTCAAGCATAGATCTGCCACTGATCAAGCTTTCATAACAATCAAATTATTAGTTACAGAACATTACTTACTCTTAAATATTAAGACCAGCGCAGCCTACTGCGCTGGTCTTAATATTTAACGTTCTCGTTATGTCGCGACATTTTGCATAAAATCTAAGGCCTGAATTATGAAAGCTTGCTCAATCATCGATCTATGCTTGAGTAACGCTTTTCTATGGCATAAGTGTTACTCAAGCATAGATCTGCCACTGATCAAGCTTTCATAACAATCAAATTATTAAAGTTACAGAACATTACTTACTCATCAACAATTTTCTGTTGAACATGTTCGTAAGAGCCCACACACAGCTATACCATAGGCAGCGCCATTGACAACGCAACGCGTTGGCTCCAGACACGACTGACCATTATCTGATAGTTGCAGGAGGTGGTCAACTAACGTTCTGTATCCAAATTTCTCATCTAGATACAATTATACTAATCATCTTCATTATCATCAGCCCATAATAGTCCACTGCTAGACATTGGTCGTGTGGTGCCGACTTAGAATTTGCACCACCCCAACTCTTCCCGCAGATGTCGTAAGAGGTGACTAAGGGATATCCACCTGGGGCGGGCAGCAGCGCCCCCTGCGGAACTATTTAGATAGATAGATAAAAAAAATATTTCGTACTAATAACTAACTACTAAAAATATACCATTTTAAACATAGGCAAAATACGTTTAAATAATCAAATGACCATTTTCAAAAAAAGTAAGTAAGTACTCAGAAGTAACTTAATGTAGGCACGACAAATAGGCCATGGCTCAGTGAAATTTTTTTGTGCAACAGCAAAAACACTGATTTTCATCCGAAACCTGTGTAGGTACCGCTCTATGAATTATTGTTGATGTGTAGCAAGTAGTATTCATGATTTTTTAAAGATTTAAGTTGTAATTATTTTCAAATAATATATAAATAAATAGGTACAACAGTAGTGTGATGAAAAAAAATATAAAAATGAACAAATACCGACGGCAGTCTATTTTTCCACCGAACTGCAATCCCAACCCGCATGCCCAGCGTGGGGATTAAGGGCATTACCCCCGTCATATAAAACCAATAAGGCGTAGTTTTCAGGGGGAGGCCTGCGTCTAGCAATGGACTAATATATACTGAAGAGAGAGACAGAGGCTTCCCTGAATAAGCACGATAGCACCCTGTCTCAGCTTGCCGCATCCAGCATTTGCCAGCAGTCTTTCGTCATCCCACCTGGCCGGTGGGCGTCCTACACTACACTATGGTTTCCACTCAATGAGGAACACCTTACCCCAACTGTTGGCTATTCTGCGGATATTCTAAGTAGGTAGTGGTAGTAAGTAGGTAGTACCTACTTAGCTTACTATGAAATTTTTGTAAGGGTCAAAAATAGTAGGTAGTTTTTTTTAGTTATAGAATGGGTTGTTTTGGCCCGAGTGAAACACTATTTTTCACTTCGATTGCGCGAAAATAAAACAGTCAAAATTAACCTTCAGTAAAATATTGCATACTTTTTTCACATATTTACTTCACGAATTGATCGTAAGTCTTTAAAATACACTACTCAACAAAGTCTAGGGAACAAGCAATAATAATTCAACTTTTTTGTGAAAACTCGTAAAAAAAGTACTGGTCACTAAAATTTAAGGCTGGAAGAGGAATAAAAAATTAAATCATTTGTTCGAAATTAAAAAAAAAAAACAAAATGCGAAAGCTTTTCAAAATAAGAAGGATAAACCGAATTTGATCGCAGAGTAAGGGGTTTGCTAGCATAAAGTTGTTGTGATTTTTGTCATGTATCGATTTTTTTTCTTGTGAAACCAACTTTATCGACATTTTTGAAACTCTAAGCGTTATGTCACGGTCATTTAGCGCAGGAAGAGATGCTTAGGGCCGGGTATGTTGGAAGCTAGACGCAGTCAACGCGATATCGCGGCCGCTGTTCACACACAACCAAGCGTAATTTGCCAATTATGAGCACGCTACAGGGCTACAGGAGATGTAGCCGAACGTTGCCGAAGAAGATACAGGGTCACTACCCAGAGACAAGATCGATTTCTGCAAAATGCTGCAAGAAGGCAGCCCCAGATTACAGCTCGCCAGTTGGTAGGAAGACTCCAGTCCCAGCACCAAGTGGTTATCAGTGACCAAACTTTCAGTGTTCAAGTAGTTCTTATGTCGTAATGAAGGTCGTCATAAATGTAAATCTAATCTACACAAATATGTGATTATGCCACATTATCCCAAAAGGTGAGTTAGCATTAACTATACCTACCGAAGACATGGTCTAGGCAATAATACAGATTTTTTTACATATTTTACGTAATGAATGTCACCTTTGTATATTCTACCTAGGACAAAATCACTCCCTAGTTATAGGGCGGGAAGTGGTGATCATTACGGTTTTGATGGTCAAACTAGGCCTAGATCTCAGTACCGTGCTCACGGGATCTCCGTGGTAAAAAACTCGATGTAGATAAAATTTAACTTTTTTCTTTGGTTCCTTGAATGTGAAAACACGATTGAGAAAACAAATTAGGATAATAAAAAATAATGAAAGTGCACTGTTTCGCACATAATTTGGTCGAGATCTCAGGAACCCTGCGGTCTATTGAAATGACTTGTTTTGCTTCGTAGGTTATTACTAATTATTCGGATCCTTGAACCAGTTTCTTCATAATTATGTTGTGTAGTTTTCTTGTAAATAAGGAAAAAGTTGATTTCTGCGCTTACGCCCGTTCCAAACACGTATGTTCTGTCTCGCTCCTATGAACGTAAAGTTCTATGCGTATCCTTTTCACAAAATGGCGCGCATTGCGCCCTCTTAAGGGTTCTGAATAGATAATAGAGTTTTGTTTGTTTTTGACCAGGGAAAGCTTTTGTCTAGGTTAGAATCAAAGAACTGTTAGGGACAGCCTACGATCGTACAACTAGAATGCGCACTTGCACTTGCTCAAAAAACGGTCCTCGCGAAATACCAAGTATGCTTTGCACTCTACTACTAGGGTGGCCGAAGGTTTGATGACAAAATAGGATTTTTTACTCGACTGCCCAAAAGGAAGGGTTTTCAGCGTTCATGTAAGTTTCTTAATTTCACCTTAACTTTAAGTGCCTGAACAGATTTATATTTTACTAGCTGCTGCCCGGCTTCGCACGCACTTTTTAAGTAGCCTATGTCCGTCTCCGGGATACCATTTAATCCTTGCCAAATTTCATTGATATCCGTTCAGCCGTTTAGGTGTGAACAGGTAACAGACAGAAACCGACGCTTACTTTTTTTGATAAAACAGTCGTGTTTTTATTGCGAAATTAGTTATCATGAAATGTCAATTAAAGGATGTCAACACAGATCTGCCGGCTGTGTTTTCTTGATTTGTCTTTATGGATTGCAAATAAGTTCTACAACCTACTACAGACGGCGAAGCATTCGTCTCTATTATTTTTGATAATAAACGATTTATATTCGTGTTATATTCATTAAACTAAGAGTTAGGAAACTTTTTGTTTTTTTTCTCTCGAAAACTACTACAACAACTACAAAAATATTTTTTTTTTTAATGATGGATAAGAATAACCAAATAAATAACAAGTCTTAATTTAATGAATATAACATGGTAAATAAAAAAGTAATTTACCTAGATCTTACTCAATAAATAAATAACTTTTTAGGCAGAAATCTAAATAGTATGCAAAAAAAAAGGAAAAAGTTATTTATTTTGTCACTTAAATTCACAGTACAACATTTAAAAATAAAATATAGAGACGTGACAAAAATGGTTACCACTCAACATGTTCTCTGACAGAGCGAATCATGTCATAGCGCTGGTCTTCCGTAGTGACCGTGGTGGCTGAGGTGGCTACGTCATACACATACCTTAATACAAAATAAAACAAAAACAAAGTGGACAGAGACAAACCATGAAAAAAATAACATAAGTTGGTAAATAAAAAAAATACAACTCAGCTAAGAAAGAATAAAAAAAATCAGATATGGGTATGAACAATAATGAAGACTATTATAATTACTATATCAGCAGAGATATTAATAATACTGGAGTAATTATAAAATTATTGAGGTTTAGAACGACCTTGTTTGGACTGAATATTTTGTTGAGATTCTAGAACTTCGATCAAGATATAATTGATCGAAGTTCTAGAAGTACTATTTTAAGGGTTTTTTGAAAGAATAAATAGATGAAGAATTTTTAGTTGAAGATGGCAGGTTGTTCCAGCATTTCGTAGCAAATTATCCGAAACTGCCACGAAATGCAGCCGTTCTATGCTTCGGACAAGTTAGACGAGTGGCGAAACGAATATGGCGGCTAGAAAAGTTAAGCTTTTCAAACAGGTAGCTTGGCTGTTTATGTTTAATAATGCTGAAGAGTAGAGTAGCAAATTGAAGTGTCCTGCGGGACGAGATATTGAGCAAGCCCTTAGCATTAATAAAGGGGGAAATGTGAGCGCGTCGGGGAATAGGAAAACAAAAACGTACGCAAGCGTTTTGTATACGCTGAATAAGCTTTTTAGATCTAGAAAGCAAACATAACGTTCGCCAAAAACACTATCTGCGAAACTTCGTTTGGAAAGAATGAGCGAATCACACAGCTTTATCCGCATTTCCACGCTTAAGTGCTCACGCATGCGATATAATACAGATAAACGGTAAAAAACAGTTTCGAACTGTTGTAAGGATATATTTTTCTAAATGTAAAGTACCATCCGTAATCAAACCTAAATTACGGGCTTCCGAAACTTGTTCTATCGGCACGCCATTAACTATATGTAGGTCTTGGTCTCTGTCATGTAATACTACCCATCTGGTTTTTAGAACCTAAAATTAAAAATTTCCTTAATTATTTAGATTTGCCTGATACCTACTACCTAATTTCTCATTGTTATTTAATGTTTTAGTTTAATCTTAAAGTATTGTGTTTAAATCATGATTTTGTAAGTATTCTAAAGCTATTTTGTGACCAGAAACGGGTTTGAGAAGAGGTTCCACTTTCAATCTAAGCTTGGTGACGTCAGAGGATATCCGGTAGTGACGTAGTAGGTGGACGAGCGTCGTCTTCATGGACATCATAGCGAAGTTCTTACCTGTAACATAAACAATTTGTTAAGTCTCAGGTCAACCCCAGTAAAGGCTGTATGTCCCTGGTGGAACCACCGCGCGGGGCGGAATAGCCCCGCGTCAGGGCCCCAGGAGGAATGGTGACTGACGAAACTTGAAGTTAGTCCCTATAACCACAGTTAATAAGGTACTATAGACACATACCCAAACACAGTCTCTTGCCGACCCCGAACCCAGTGAAGGCAGTTGGTACCGGGTGGAACCACCGCGCGGGGCGGAATAGCCCCGCGTCCGGGCCCCAGGAGGGATGACGGCTGACAGTGAAGTTGAAGAGAAGGCAGCTACTGCCGGCTGGGAGGGTGTAGCTCTCTGGAAGTGGACACGAACTCATGTTTTTTTAAGTCATAAAACACAGATCTTAGGTAAGTGTGCCTAGAAGTACAAGCTAAATTTAATTTATTGACTTCATTCAAAAAAATCATTTCTTTTGGATGGCTGTACAGATTTTCTTCAAACATAAAGGCTAAGAACGCGTTTGATGAAGTCGCCTTTTAACAACGAGTAATTATCGAATTGAATTTGTTTAAGCCCGACTAGTACTATTTTTCTCTTTTTTTTGCAAAGGCTAACCAACTTAAGTAGGTAAAAACCATAAGGAGTCCAGACGAGTATATTTTGCTCGTTTATTATAATCGCTTTATGCGGTATGGAAGTAATAATTGCCGCGAATTACACAGAAACACTCGAAAATCATAAAACTTCGGCCAAACCTGCGCGTCAAACATGCGGGACGCGAAGCGGCAGCGTCAACAACGCGAAACTTATCCCATAATAAGTTCCCGCGTCTCGGCCGTGAAGGTGTGCAAGGCGCCGCCATTGTAGCATCCGCCGCGCGCCTGACGGTCCCGCTTCATGTCCCGCGTCCCGCGTGTTTGACGCGCAGATTTGACCGAAGCTTAACCCACGCCCCGCGGGTAAAAAAGACTGAATCCGCGTCTGTCTGCGACTTCCCAGCTGTTTTTCCTATAAGCCTATTGAGTAACTTACTCAAAAAAACATCCTTGTCAACAGCTCTGAGCATCACTGGCGTGATACAATACAGCCGCATGCTTTCCTTGACCACGGCTTCCAAGTACACCAGTTTACAGAGATCTTGTTTCTCAACATCTCTGCTTGAATCGCCGAACACCACTTTTATTCTGCAAATGGAAAAACTACCATTTGTCACTTAACAGTTATGATCATACATCACAATTAGGTACTTAGGTATTTATATTGAGTATAGGTCTTACTGAAAAAAACTACAAAATGGCGACTCCAACGAATACAAAATGACGGCTTTCTATGTTGTTTCAGTTTAAATTTTTTCTTTAATAGAATAGAATAGAATAGAATAATATTTATTTGTTATAAGACTTACAAAGAATACATAATAAACATAAACTAAGAGGAAATACATTTCAAACTAAGTAGTTAGTATGAGTGTCCAACTCATGAAAACTTTTAAACTGAAAATACACTTTTATTAAATACTGGGTGTTTGGTTTGAAGTGAGTTTAAACTGTAAATGGTAATCCTACAGTTTGTGTGAACCAAGTTTGTGCCGTTGGCGTTGTGAAGATGTGTGGCCGAAGACAACGAACTACTGAAACTACTGAATAGATCGAACAAAAATTTTGCACATAAAGATCGGATAGAATAAGATAGACATAGTTAGTATTAAGTTCTTGTTAAATCTTTTATGTATTGATGGTGCAATAAAGCAATAATCTATCTATCGGAACCTGGAATAAATTATTAGGATACTTTTTATTCGTAAACTATAAAAACAAATAAGTCCAACCTACTCTTCGAAAACTTTCCTCTGCACCTCAGGATGAGATCCCAGTAGTAACATAGTGAACATAAGAGTATTTCCGGTAGTTTCGAATCCAGCTAAGATGACCGAGTTCATTTCTTCCAGCACCTCTTTTTCTGATAGCAAACCTTCGTGGGTTAATTCGAGCGCTAGGTCCAAGAAGGCTTTAAATCTTGAGTCTGAAATTTTAGGTGACATGTAAAATTTTGTGAAAACTTGTTATCCGTACTAGGTTTTCTATTTTGTTTTCATATGTGTTTTTGTCGGTATAAGACGCGTAGATAAACATTGGAATTGAAAAAGACAGCCTCTTTATGCTGTCCCGTTTAGACCATATTTCATCAAATATGAAGCGGGTCAGCATAAGAGAGTATTTTCCAATCCCCAAACTTTATCTACGTGACTTATATCATAAAATGTTAAATCATTAATTCATCATACTTAGCTTTCTATAGAAAAATAAGAGGAAATAGAATTAGGTCTAAGATGCTTAGAAACTTTACATTTTAAAGATAAGATAAGTAGGTAACAATTCGATTAACGTGAAATAAATTACTAGGGACACTAACCGTTCACATTGTCGTTCTTATTGATTTTTTGTCTTTTAGCTCGAAGGACCTGCAAAGAAATGTGTAGGTAAGTACTTTTGGAAAAGTGTCTACTTTGAAGCAAACGTGTAAGGCCTGATTATAATGGCTTTACCCACTTCTGGACATAGCATAGGTAAGCCTTCAAATTCTTGTTCAAGTCTCTATGGTCCTGCGTCAATCTTTTACAGTCTTAAGAGGGCGCAATGCGCGCTATTTTGTGAAAAGGATAGGCATAGGATTTCGCGTTCATAGGAGCGGGACAGAGCGTACGTTTCTGGAACGGCGTAAGCGCAAAAGTCAAGCTTTTGCTTATTTACAAGAAAACTATAAAACTTATGAAAAAACTGGTTCAAGGAACCAAATAATTAGTAATAAATAACCTACGAATCAAAACATAAGTCATTTCAAAAGACCGCAGGGTTCCTGAGATTTCGGCCAAATTATGTGCGAAACAGTGCACCTTCATGATGTTTAGGGTTTCGAAGATCGGAGATCGGTTTCGAAACCCTTATGGTCTCGCTTTTTCTGTCCTTTTTTCCGTCTTTAATATCTCAGCAGCTACAGCAGCAAATAACGTAAAATTTAAAATATTACTACATTTCGTGCCCTATACAAATAAAAATCAAAAAAAAAAAATGAACATTTTCAATACTAATTATGATGTTGACATTTTAAAGAGCCCTACAATGTCAAATGGGGTATTAAATGAAAGGTATCAATTTTTACATTTCAAAACAGTTTTTGAAATTTCTGTAGATTTCAAAATATTTTGAAAAAAGTCGAAACATTCCCCTCCCCCTCCGAAGTTTGCAGAGCGATCCATCTGAAATGTATGTAGCGTTTGTAGATATAGGTCTATATTTTAAAGAGGAAAAATATAGAGAAGTCTGTAAGTAGACCACTTATTGAAAAATGGAAAAACGGGCGGGATAATTTTCAAAAGGCAACATATCAGTTTGTACATTACAGTTTTTGAAATTTATGTATGGTTCATACTTTTTGAAGTAGCAATTGTAGATATGGATCTATATTTTACAGGAAAAATATAGATAGATAGATAGATAATACTTTATTGCACACTTAACTTAGAAATAATTTACAAAATAATATAGAGAAGTCTGTAAGTAAACCACTCTTTGAAAAATGGTCAAAAAGGGTAAGTTTCAAAAGGGGGGCTACCTAACCGAATGGGGTGTCAAATATAAGGTATCGGTTTGTACATCTCAAAACAGTTTTTGAAATTCCTGTAGGTTACGTACTTATGAAATATTTTTTAAAAACTCAAAAATTTTCTAATATGTAGGTACCCTCTATACTCCGAAGTTTGCAAACGGATACATCTGATATGTTAACCTTTAACTTTTTGGTATTTATCAAATAGCAAAGTCTCTAAACCAGTACCTATAGTTCATATTGGTATACTTGATAACCGTTCGAAACCCTCGGCGCGCGAGTCACACTCGCACTTGACGGATCTTCTTTTTTCTTAATCTTGTTTTCACATTCAAGGAACCAAATGATAAGCCTCAGGTGCCTATTGTTCAACTGCCAATCTTATAGCCAATCTTATGGTTTGCTTAACGATTATTCGTTGAAAGCACAGCAATGCTCGGTTTCGAGAAAATGGTTCTGCCAACAACATTTCAACCAATCACTAGATAGCTTTTATTTATACCTCCTTATAACTTTTACCGTGGCGGTCGCGGCGTAAGAATTGACCCCTCTAACTCTATCCGTATATGTCGTATGAATCGAAAAGAATAGTATAAGAATTAATTAAGCAAAGCACACACAAAAAACAGAGGGAAAGTAACAACAAAAAATTTATATTAAAACACAACAATAAAGGCTACATAAAACAAACAGACATATTAAAACAAATGCTTTAAAACTAAGTGAATGTATATGTAATGTAAGTGTAGAGTCTGATATATATGAGGAAGTGTAGAGTACCTACATATATTTATGTGCGAAGCAGCTAGGAACGAATGTTCTTACCTCCTCACTCATTCTGTTCAACTTCCCAACAACGACGTCCTGCTTTCTCTTCAACGCAGTCAGGTTATAAATAACATCACTGTGTTTATAAACAGTGAACAATCTTTCAGAGACAATATGCATCATTTCTTGAGAGGCCTTCATTAAGGAGCTTAAATTGAAGTGTTCGACATCTGCATATGTTAGACCAAATGCTGTTTCTGAAAAGGGAAAGGGATTTAAATTTATGATTGCGTAACTGACCAACTATGGTGTCAATTCAGATGTCTCTAAAACCAAACTCAACTAATTTGATAGCACTAAAAAATATGCCATCCTTTTTATTTTAAGCGTTATGAAAGGGACGGTGACATTTTTAGAACATACCTACTGTTTCTTAGTCTTAATGAGGTTTATGATACGAATAAATAAACGGTTTATGTAATTAGCAAAGCAGACATAATGCATTTTAGGCCTTTTGCTACTAAGACCTAACGCAATTTAGGTAATTTACTAATCAGATATTATGCGTTTCTTTAGGTCAACCATAAGCTAATTTGACGTTTTGTTCTTTAGATGACCCGCTCATGAGGGTTTATCAGCCTATATTAGTCCAATGCTGGACATAGGCCTCCCCTAATAAGCGCCATAGCGTCTTCAGTAAGTGGATTATATTGTATTCTTAAGGCCTTTGTCATAGTTGGTTTGTTTAGTTTATGCTGAAAATCGGAATAAGAGTAGATAAGCTAACAAAAATAATTCCGATTTTCTCCAGTGCTAGTTTTATCACTGTAAAACTCTGATATAACGTTTTGACCTTAACAAAGTATATAGGTACCTAGGTACTTACGGCAAATACTCTTCAAACTAATCGCATCCATATAGTGAGAATGATCGAACGGTCCCTTCCCGACCTGAACTCTCAACTGTTCAACCAGCAGTTTGGAAGAATCGTTGAAGATGGGCAGGAAACCATCGATGACTTGCTGTCTGAAGGAAGGGCTTAGGAGCGTCCGGTGGCGTTTCCAAATGGCCGTGTCTTCAAAAGTAACATCACACGAATATTATACCAACAGGGTGGTTGAACATTACCTGGACAGCAAGTACCCGAAATATTCAAGATAGCAAATTTTACTCAAAGTAAACATTCCTTTATTTTTCAAAACAATGAGAATTGCATTCACAGAATTTTAAAAATGTCTTGCTTTGACCTGTACTAGAACCCACCAAAATAAAACATAACACAAATTTTTATGACACCGAACGGTAGAGTTAGTCCTATGTCATAGGTAGAGTTAATCAAATCTGTTGAATAAACAACACAAAGACTACGCTCGGAGTTTCTCTGAAGGATAGGATTCGTAACGAATACATCCGACAGAGAACCAAAGTTATCGACATAGCTCAGAGAATTAGCAAGCTGAAGTGGCAGTGGGCTGGCCATATCTCGCGAATAACCGACAACCGCTGAGGTAAACGTGTTCTCGAGTTTAGACCGCGACTCGGCAAACGTAGTGTAGGACGCGCTCTGGCCAGGTGGAATGACGATCTGTGAAAGACTGCAGGCAGATGCTGGATGCGGCAAGCTGAAGACAGGGCGCTTTGGCGCTCATTGGGGAAGGCCTATGTCCAGCAGTGGACTAAGATAGGTTGATGGTGATGATGAAATTAAAGGCAGCCCATGAAATCTGCCAAAAACAGGAGAGACGAATCACTTTTTGGACTCACTTTCACCAGTTAGACTGCTGTCTGAAGGCAAGCGCTTCGCCGCACTGCATGCCGTGCGGGGTGTAGAAAACGTTGTCTACACCAAGCCAAACACTGTCATGTAAAATTTTCCAAATTGAACAACAGAAGTACAGCGACAGTGAAAACCAGTGATAGATTTGACATTGATGGGTGACAGATTGATGTAACTGGTGTAAACGAGCCATACAAAGTGCTTGGTCGCCGTTTTGGCATATTTGATGGTTTTCCTTAAATTTAGTATGCAACGTTTTATTCGACACATTTGTTTCTTTCTTCATGATTAGCTAAAATCACGCCTGACAAATAGAGATGTTATTGAACCTTAAATCTTAGGTGGGTAGGTAGGTACCGTTTTTATTTACCTACCTGGTGACGTGATCAGCCCATTGCCCAGCCAAGCTTGAAAGAACGAGTAGGAATAGTGCCTTTTCAAACATTGGTTCGCAGCTGTTAGGAAATCTTCGGGATCCGTTATTACTGAAATATTAGGAAAAAAACAATATAAAAATATGTAACACGAGTAAACAGAAGTAAGATAGGCCTATAGTTATTTAGGAGAGCTTTGTCCTAATTGTAAACTTTCTTATCTAACAGTCAGAACAGGAATATGGTAATACCACACTCTGGTTTCATGCCTCTGGCGTTTGCCCCTCGAGAATAATGGAGTTGAACCGCCCCTGAAAAACTTTAAGCCCCGGTGATCCACCTGCTCTCAGTAAATTACTTATTCTTTTAAATGATCTATGATTTATTCTAATCGTAAAAAAATCGTTTAATCGTATTACCTAGAACCCCCCGGTTCCCCCGGTTCTAACAGCGTACCGGAACCGGGTATTAGAAATTTGGAACCGGGTACGGTTCTGCATGCCCTAGAACCGGGGGAACCGGCTTTACTGCTTTCGGAACCGGTTCCATACATACCTCGCAAATACCGGTATACCCGGGTAGAACCGGGTGCATGCGCTAATCGGTGGCAAAAGCGAAACATTTACCGGGTAGGTATAAAAAATATTTTATAGTATTACCTTTTGGAGTTTCAGGTAATTTGAATGTTATCTCTGGGTGTGATAATGAAGAATTTAAACAACTAAAAGCAGCACAATATAGTCTATACGTTTTCTTTGCCATATTAAATAAGTACTTGTTAAATTAGTATTTATTTCAATAAAATATCAATACCAGTCGGAAGCGTCCCCAAGACGCTGGCTGCATTGCCCCGTTGTATGGCAATGCTGATGCGCTGCGCCAGATACCCACCAGCTCTCGGGTCACTCGTCACTTCGGCCATACGTTCCTATATGATATCTTGTAATTAAGTAGAAACTTACCATAGTAGTCGTCCAAAAATATTTTCACCAACATTACGCCGCCGTTTTGGTGGCATGTTTCGCCGATTTCTTTCATCAAACCAAACATATCTGTCAGAAAATGTAAGCAACATTAGTAGGTACCTATCCTAGTAAGTCTTCTGGTGAACTGATGAGTTCATGGGGATGGGGATCCCCAGGTGATGGAGCTGGGGAAGCCAGGTTGCCTCAATCATTTCTACTGATAGGTTGGTATATTATTGTTGGGTAAAATGAAAAATATTGAAATAAGCGGTTCGTTGCCACTAGTATTAGCCATTAACAGTTCCATGATGGAACTACTGATGTTTTTTTTAAGCACTAGTTCTATTTTAAAAGCATCTGAAAATAATGGAACTAATGTTGAATTTTGTTTGTAGTTCCACATTATTATTTTAAGCACTTGTGGATTTTTTTTTAGGATGTAAAAGTAAATTCCCGCCTTTGGAACGATTTGCCAGTGGATATTAAAAAGGCCACATCACATCATTACTTTTTAAACGACACGTCACACTAATTCTAGTTCTAGTTAGCATGTCCCTTAGAGTTACTAAGTATTATTATTTTGTTATATGTATTCGTGTATTATTTTAGTAAGTAGGTATTATGTGTATTAGTTTGTAAAAATAGTTTGAATTAATGTTGTAAGCACCGCCATCCTCTATTTTTGCTTTAAGCGATAAGGCCGCCAGTTCCATTGCTGTTCCCTACATTATGTTTAATGAGTACTATCTGTTTTATAAGGTGATGAATAAAGCATTATCTATCTATTCCCAGGGTGCCCTACACGTATTTAGCAATAGTATATGTAACAGTAATCGTATATAATATAACATATCATTATACAAGGTGCCTCGTTATTGGTGTACTAAGCGGAGAGGTCCACCCCCCTCCCACGAACATTTTTTGTTCTAGCACTTTCTGGGTTTCAAGGTTTTTTACTGAAAAAAAGACCTCCAAACTTTCATGCTAACTAGCCCATTTCTATGTCAGTGACAACCTTACATCAGCTGTTCATCAGTAAGGTGCTTGACCTTTCAATCGCTTTTGTTTAGCCAAAGCCGTCAATGTTACGGTGGTTCCGTACATTTTTCATCTAAGCTATTATTTTAACTTACAATGTTTAATGTTTATCTGTAGGTAGGTATGTTTGTTTCGTGGTCGGTACGTCTACGTACGTAGGTACCTAATAAAGATTATTTATCGATATTTTAATGAAAGTTACGCGATAAATACCAGATAAATAATCTTTATTAGGTAGGTATGTTAAAAAATTACGAAATTTTAAAAAGTGCTGCTTACTTGCCTAGTTTTATTTTTAGCATGAATGAATGTATTCTTTATTAGCACATGAAAAAGGAACCCTAAAATTTTGTTGGCTGAAATCTTGCATAGATGAAAGTCTGGAATCAAACATAGGCTACTTTTTATCTGTTTTAGAAATAACCTTTAAACGTTTCCATAAACACAATGTGTGCGAAGCCGCGGGCAGAAACGAATTAATAAATAAAATAAATAAATAATGCTAGACCATTCACACAGCATCATCTAGCCCCAAGCTAAGCAGAGCTTGTGTTATGTCTAGTAGGTACCTACCTACCTACTAGATAAAAATATATAATTATAAAAAATAACCAGTATTTACTTACATTCTTGGTCTCCTAAAAGTTTCAATGTGTGTCCAACCAGAGGTAGACTCCCGGGATACAAGAGTGGTTTAGGATAACGTTTAGCATTATAACACAATTTAACATACAGAGTTATTAGAACCACAGACAAAAACACAAAAAAAAACATTTTTAAAACCGTATCTTGAAGATGCGCTGAGAAACGTAAGAATTAATTTTTATATTGTCTAATTCAGCTAATTAGCGATGTACTTCATACACTTGTTATTATCCTTTGTGAACACAAAATCTTTATCTTGAATCTTAATAATTTATTCAAATCATTATAATTCATCCACCGTGTGTTGGACCCAATTTATTATTATGTGAAACTAAGATCGTTGGTTACCCCATCAATGTGGAAAAACTAGGATTTTCAAATCCTCGTGGTTCCACAAGTGGAACTCAAGAGGTGGAACCAGCAGACCTGTAGCATTAACATCAATAAAACCTAGCTGCTGCCCGCGGCTTCGCACGCTCTTTTCCAGGATAAAAAAAAATTCATTAAGATCCGTCCAGCCGTTTAGGCGTGAAAAAGTAACAGACAGACAGTGACTTTCGAATTTATATAGTATGGATTAACAATTTTGTTTATAAATCAACAAAAATTATAGCACTGGAGGGTATCTTTTATATGTCAAAGCTATGAGCAAGTGCGCGCAAGACTTATCTGATTTTACGGACATGTAATATTTATAGTCAGTGACAAAAAGCTGTAAAGTGTGAATCACATGGTATTGATACAGTAGGTTCCAAACCAAATGAATAAAAAACATAATAAATAAATAATAAATAATGCTGGACAATCCACACAGCATCATCTAGCCCCAAGCTAAGCAGAGCTTATGTTATGGGTACTAGATAACTGATATATTTATACAATACATTAAATTGTATACTTTACATAAAAAAAACACCTAGAACACCCGGAACGTTATATCAAATAGCAGATCTTACAAACATTTGTCCCGCCCGAGGGGGGAATCGAACCCGCAACCTCCTGCGTTGCAGGCAGACCTTCGCCCGCTGCGCCCTTGATGTCGTCAAAAAACAAACTCTCAAGTACCTAACACAATTAATTAAGGGACATGTTTTTACATTATTTAAATTTAAGGTTTTCACAGTAAAAAATATAAGTGCCTACATCCATACTTAATATTATAAATTCGAAAGGAACTTTGTCTATCTGTCCGTCTATTACTTTTTACGACTAAACGGCTGAACGAATCTCAATGAAATTCGGCAGGGAGGTAAATGGTTATAAATATGCTACTTAAAAAGCGCGTGCGAAGCCGCTGGCAGCAGCTAGTAATAATATAAGTATTTAAACTTACTTAAACCAAAATTACTCAAAACTAAAATTCTGCTTTGTCGGAAGCACTACTGTAACACAATAGGTAAACTCGCAGAGTCGCAACACTGTAACACAATAGGTAAACTCTGTAAAAACTAACAATGGGCGATAAATTTACCACCGGTTGGTACCTAATGACTTCTTAGCAAAAATAATATGTATAATAAGCTATTGCCCGCGGCTTCGCACGCGCTTTTCGGTATAAAAAGAGGCCTATGGGCCTTTATAGATGCATACGGTCACAGTGCGGTCGCCGCCGCCATGCGCCACCGCTCCACCGTACCGAGTAAAGTAGAAATGTACCTATGGGACGGGTGACACACAGTCCCCGCACAGTCGAAAGCTGTCTATTTAGCGCATACAATACCGTGTTATAATAAAGTTTCTACTTTACACGTTACGGCGACCGTATCCTGACCGTATACATGTGAAAAGGCACTAAGTCTGTCCCCGGGCTACTGTCTACCTACCTCCCTGCTAAAGTTCATTAAGATACTTCAAGCAAGACGTTCAGGCGTGAAAAGGTAACAGACTGACAGAATTATTTTCGATTTATATTCATCGGTTTGTATAGATAAGAAAATAAGAATCCAGCTTCTGCTCGCGGCTTTGCATGCGTAATTTACAGAAAAATCTACCTAGCATAGCTAATAATCCAGAAACAAAATCGGATTTAGTAGTTTTAGTTAGAAGAAGTATAAATAATGGTATCACTTTTGTCTTTATACACTAAAAGCAAAACAAAGAAGGTTATGAATTTAGACAATATTTCGTTCAAATTCTCCTTGCTTCCTAATTCCATATCAATAACAGACGCTTCCGACTAGTATTGATATGGATCAGTTGAGCTTTATGTAGATTGTTTGCAACAGTCTGCAAATAGCTGAATTGTTTCAATTGTAAATACTAGTTTTTTTTTTTATTTAATTGGTTGTAATTTTCTTTGTTATTTAAGGCCACTACAATAGAATAACAAGGATAATTGACAAAAAACCCAAATACAGAATACATTTTAATCTCAAACACAACAACACAAATATTTATTTAATCACTATCACTGGATTTAACATGAAATTCAAAATATACTTCAAAGATACCATACAATAGTTTAAAATATCATCCAAAAGTTCAGTTAATTTAGATTTCGATGGCACTCTAGAAGAAATATTACCCCTTGCTTCCTTGCATTCCACACAGTTTATTTCATGCCCTTTTATAATTAGGACCTTGGTTCCGATCATGTAGGGTCCATTATCGTTTGACAAGACTCCTTTGAACGTGACTTTGTCATCGGATCGTAGTAAGCGAGTGAAGTTGGTAAAATAATGGTCGAAATGCACCGACAGCTCTGCGTGACGTTTTAGAAGACCTCCACTAGCTTCCATAATGAGTTTCACTTCATAAGTATACCTAGAACAACATAGAATCGTTAGTGATACAAAATATAAAAAAGTTAACAAGAAATCAAAAATATTTTTTAAAAAATTTGAGTTCGACGGGACATGAACCCGCAAACTTCCCTCAGTACGGGAATGCGCAAACCGGGTTCCACCCCGTCGAAGTCAAAAATTTTTTGGGATATTATTTGATTTCTTAGAAATTACCCCGAGCTTTGCTTACGCACGTTATAACATAAACCTTACGTTAATAAGAATTTGGTAAAGAACTTAACCCATTCATTGCCCAACCTCTGCGGCACGACCCGGGGGTGTGCGCCAGCCACAGCTACATAGGCACTGAAGGAGTTACCTGACTGCAGAAAAAATCAGAGTCCCACTTTTGTGACGTAATAACAGTCATATCGATTTATTTCTTGTTCAATTTTGCAATTAGTAATTTTATTTCAACCGAATGACACCTCATTCATCAAATGCGGTAGATTATTTTAGGCGCTACGGAGACGAAATCGTAAAAAATACAAATACATACACCGACTACTACTAGAAATATTGCCTTATGCCAGAGAATATATAATAATAACGTATAGAATGGACACTCTTCGCCCCCCACCTGATAGAGCTTCCACAATCCGCCGGCCCCTAGACTTTATTGCGGTCCAAATGCAAGGGACGTACGGCGCACGCACATGGAGCAGATGGCATTTTGACAGACGACGCCAATGGTGTTCGATATTTTGTTTGTGCGATCATGGACATACGAAATTTCTTTTGTTTTGAGGATTGATCACCTTTTGTAAGGAAATTAAAAAATGTACTGTCTCACTCGCACAATATGTTCATGAAGAGACCCTAGACGTCACACACTCAGTGGCACGTGTAGCGCAACACAGTTGCGGATTTATGTACCGAGACGCGACTTTTGTATGAAGCAATGGTAGTGTCCGGAGTGTGCCCTTGCCGTAGCCAGGTAAAAAAAGACTGTTAAATTAGACTAATATGAAATAAAATCAACTTACTCATTAAATTTATCCAAGTGGCAACTCTTTCCGTTTTGCCTGGCAATATTCGCTATAAACTCACACTCATCAACCAACTGTATATTGTCCGACTTTGTACACAAAGTCGAGTATTTCTCGCCGTAAATACACTTTATGTACTCTTGAAGAAGTCCCGGCAACCACGATACAAAATCATTCCATATGTTTTTGACATTTATGAGATTAACCTCCTTGATATAACCCTGCCAGTTTACGTTGGCACCGTCGAGTACTGAGCATTTTATTTGGGTGGCGGCCATGTTGTAATCCGTCCAAGAAGGGTAGTTGCAATATTGATAATAATCGTCAAAGGATATGTGGTAGGTGTTTTCATCGTAGTCTATGTATTCATTCTTGAGAAGGTTCTTGATGCTGGATTTGTCGTGAGTGAGGAATTCCATCAGCGTGGATGCCAGACTATCGTCTTGGACTTGATTTGCGAAATGGTTTCCGAAGTAGAAGAGCGTTACCAGACCGATGGCCAACTGAAAGAGAATACTTTGTTACAAGAATACTAAAATCAAATCACCCTTCACACAAATTGTATAAATGCGAAAGTTAGGAAGTTCTGATGTTTAGATATGTGTATGTTCGTTACCTCTACACGCCAAACCTACTGGACAGATCAGCCTGATATTTTGTACAGCGGTAGATCTAGACCGGATTACCATAGGGTACTTTCATCCCAAAGAAACGCGTGCGAAGCTGCGGGCAGAAGCTTGTTTATTAATCAAATGAATGTTTTACAAAAGATGTTAATGTTATTTTACATCACTCATTAAATGCTGCAGAAGCCCCTGCTTCTTAAGTAATACGACTCACTTAAATTAAATATATATTTTTTTAAACACAGTTAGTCGTATTACTAACAAAGAAAATTACAATCAAATAATAGAAACATATTAGAACAAGTATTTACAATTTAAACAATTGTGCTAACTGCAGACTGTTCCAAACAACCTATAGGTAGCTCAACTGATCTATATCAATACCAGTTGGAAGCGTCCCCAAGACGCTGGCTGCATTGCCCCGCTGTATGGCAATGCTGATGCGCTGCGCCAGATACTCAACAGCTCTCGGGTCACGCGTCGCTTCGAACAGACACCCAGATATTTTTATCAAAACCCAGAGAGCCTCGGTACCCCCACGGACCTTGGGTCTCGACTCCAAGGGGAGCAAGTGTAGGCTCTGTCGAGACCTGCATATTTGCGCCTCTTGAGGTCCTCGACCAAATCTGCCGCACCAGCCCTCACGGATGTCCTCGGAAGAAGTCGTAAGTCGTATTACGTAACTTTGAGCTTAATTTTGACTAGACTCATAGGAAAATAAATAGATGAGGTTTTATTTACCTGAAATGGCGTGACAAACTTCTTAGTACCGTCCGACTTAGCCAGCATACAAGTAACAACTAAACTGACACCCAGGAAAAAAACTACAGAGAGGGCGTAAATAACGCGAGAGAGCGACACGTACTGCAAGAAAGCTATCACCGGTAACGTTACTGTCACTACACCCAACAGGGGAAGAAACAAAAACGAGCAAACCAACGCTAAAGTCCCCCGAATGAGCCCGTAAGTCGTACACCCATGAGAACACATAATAAACATCTGCAACCAACTTAAAGTAACACAATGAGGTAGAGTAAACTTAAAGAAACCTTGCCAGTTACTCCTCTTAGCCATCAGAATCAAAATCACTGGGACAAGCAGCGAGAAAAACACGCGAGAGCTCAAGCAAAACTCGATGCTATTCCCTAGTATATAAGACGGATAGTTCGATATATGCAGATCGAGAAATCTCCAACCTTGGTGGACGACTGTATCCTTCTCGTAAGGATATTTAGCGAGGACGTTGATGGCGAAGGAAAGTAAAGCTAAGAAGTCCGGGTAAGGTTTTCCGCTAATACCGAAAGACAGCAAAGTTAAAAACATTAATAGGAATGACAACACACAAAACTCAGAGAAAGGCACCCACTGAGTTGCTATAAACGGATATAGAAACAGATTGATGAATAGCGCAACGAAAAATTGCAAGAACGGTCCTAAATTATTCCTAACAAACAGATTCTCAGACTCATCAGGCTGCAAATTCCCATCGCTGTACCTCAAAAACAATCCTGACCACTTTCTAAAATCAATAAACTGCCGTTTAGCATGCAGCATTTTGAACGTACATATCACCATCGCAATAAAACTGATATAATACAAGACTAGCGGCACTACGTGGTATAAACTTTCGCTATTAACCGACAGGTATCCAATCAAAAAGACGCTTAACTCAACATTAGACAGTCTAAAGGAGAAAGAGCCAAAATGGTAGAGTAACTTTAGGTACAAGACTTGAATGAACACGATGGGGTGTAGGAATGCTTGGTGAAGTATCGGTATGTGGTCTAGAGCTTTGAGGCTAGGGTCGGATAGGGTGAGCTCGTGGCTGACTAAGGGCAGTTCGCCTTGGCAGTAGTCTACGGCAGCTGAGACTAAGTTGTCCACGGTAAGGTTTCGGATGTCGTCGGGCGGTTGACATCGTTCCGGGCATTCTGTGAATGAAACGCTTTATTAGTTGTGTTAAAATAGTACATTGTACAACAAGGCGAGATAGTGGCGGATTCCTTACATTTTTTGAGGGTGTCATTCGAGTTGTCTGTTGGTTTAAAACACAGAGTTAATATGAGAATAGGATCTTCCTCCCGAGAGATACATAGTGCTTTATACTAAACCTACGAGAAAAATCATGTTTTTAGAATGTTCAAAATCACTCGACTATATTCTGAGAAGGTTCAAATTAGTAAGTTCATATTTAAAATTTACGGAACGATCTAATTTGTGGAAATACCCGCAGACGCGTTGTTAACAATAATTTTAAAAAGAACCAAGTGGTTTTTTTTTAATTATTGTTCCAAAAACCTGGAGAGATTGTTGAAGTCCAGACTGACCGCTTCAAGTACCTATCGTAATTCTTCACAAAAATTTTGTCAACGCGCAACGGTCAATGACATGTCGTCCTAGTGATCGCTGTGCAGTGTATTGACATGCTGTGTCAGTACGGCGAGCGAAGCGAACCGCCACTCAGTGTGGAGAGTTGTGAGCTGCTCTCTAGCATACACAAGACGTCTCACATAGATAGATATATTAGGTCCTTACATATGAAATTGGCGTTTTGTATGGGAGGAACAAAAAGTCGAATATTTTTTAATATAATATATTTAATTAATCAAAGTATGAACCATTATTTTCTATGCACTTTTGCCATCTTATAGGTAGTTCATTGATCCCTTTACTAAAAAAACCAGTCGGACGGGAATCAATAAAATCTTTGAAGGCGATTTGGACTGCCTCATCGGAGTTGAATTTTTTCCCTTGCAAGAAGTTATCAAAATTTCGAAAAAAATGGTAATCTGTTGGAGCAAGGTCCGGGGAGTACGGAGGATGTCTTAGACTTTCCAATTGAAGCTCTTCTAATTTAGTAGCCGTCTGTTGCGCAGTGTGTGGTCTAGCGTTGTCGTGAAGCAGCAGTGGCGTGGAGCGATTGACCAGCCTAGGTTGTTTAGCCGCTAGCTTTTCCATCATGGTTTGCAATTGCTGACAATAGACATCAGCCGTAATAGTCTGGCCAGATTTGAGAAAACTGTAATGAACAATACCGGCACTAGTCCACCAAACGCTTACAAGTAACTTTTTTGGGGTTAATTTTCGCTTGGGGCAGGATTTGGCTGGCTGGCCAGGATCCAACCATTGCGCTGAGCGCTTCCGATTATCGTAAAGAACCCATTTTTCATCACAGGTAATGATTCGGTTTAAAATACCTTCATTATTGTGCCGGTTTAGTAATGTAACGCAGCAGTCGACGCGCGTTTGCCGGTTTGCTTCAGTCAATTCGTGAGGTACCCACCTTTCAAGCTTTTTAATCTTCCCAATTTGCTTCAAGTGAATTAAAACAGTTTTATCACTAACATCGCAGCCTGCAGCTGACTCGGACGTGGTTTGCGATGGATCCGCTTCCACAATAGCCTTCAACTCTTCATTATCAATTTGAGTCTCAGGCCGTCCACGGGGCTTGTTCTGCAGGTCAAAATTTCCAGAACGAAAACGTTGGAACCAAAAACGAACTGTGTTTTCTTTTGCAACACGACCGCCATACACATCATTCACCCTTCGAGTTGTTTCCGCAGCACTAGTGCCACGGCGGAACTCGTACTCGTAAATAATGCGATATTTTAAGTTTTCCATTTTGTAAAATGAGTGACGCAAACAGAAAAAAACAGAAGAAAAAAAACAAATGAATGACGATCATCGAAGCACAAATACATGAGTCTATAGCTGTACAAATTTGAATTTGGAATTCCTTACCAAAGAGGAGAAATTTGTGATTAAAGTGGCCAGTACGAAAAACGCCAATTTCATATGTAAGGACCTAATATAATACCTTTTTCAGAGAACTTATATATAACATACTTCCTCCACTGCTGATTTTCACTGATATCTGTTTTAATACTAAGGTGTACCTTCTTCAGGGGTGTGCGTCCGTATCGTGCCGTTGCCGTGGACCGCGTCACCGGCTTGTAACTGAGGCTGCTCTAACGCGTGTCCATTCCCCAAGGCACGAGCTTCCTCTGGAACACAAAAAAATATTTGATTAATTATCAATAGACAAAAATGTCATTGAATCATCATCGAATGCATAAAATATAAATTCACTAGCTTCTATCCGTGGCTTCGCACGCGTTTTGTTGGAATAAAAGTAGCCTATATGTTATTCCACAACTTTATGTATACAAAATTTCAGCTCAATCCATTCAGTAGTTTTGGCGTTGTTTTCGGCCAAACATCTTCACAACGGCACAAACTTTCGCGGATTTTTTCAATAATTTTACACCATGTATGAAATTTTCTGGATTCTTGCTTTGAAAAAGTTTGTCTAGGCTTGACATGTCAGGACGACATGGCTCAAAGGATGACGATCTACGAAAGACTACTGGCAGATACTGGATACGCAAGCTGAAGACAGGGCGCTATGGCACTCGTTAGGGGAAGCCATATCCAGCAGTGGACCAGCGAATCTGATGAGTCAATTACCTGGTGCGTCATCGTCCGGTGAGTCGCTGTCGTCGCTCTGCTTCCGCAGCGTCGTGGTGCAGATCTCACGGATGCGTCGCTCCAGCTGGGCCGTCGTTATGTACTCCTCTCCGTTAGACAAACTGGTGACAACATTATGAATATAAGCAGTTAACTGCGAACCTTTCTTGCGTTGGAAGAACACCAAAGTTTCATCGTCGTAACGAGGGACATCATCAGGGTGAGGGTGCTAAAATGGTCGCAACACAATCGTCTTGTTACCATTTTATTGTAATTATAACGAGTGTTATACATAACACTTATAACCACAATAATGTTAATACTATTTTATGCACGTTCAGACTGAGAAACTGCATAGCGTTATCTCCTATCGGAGGCCAATCATGACACACTTCGGGTCGCTGAATATGTTTGGAACTTCGTGTGTGATCACACTAATATTATTCATGCTAAGTTTGTATTGATGTTAAAATGTAAAACTACTAAACGAATCAGGCTGAAATTTTGCTTAGATGTAACTCTGGTCCTGAATTAACAAATAGGGTATTTTTCGTACCGCAAAAACGCGTACAAAGCCTCGGACAGCAGCTAGTGTTAATATAAACCTGGCAAATAGATCTCGAGCTGCTTTCCTAGCCACCGTCTCTTGCCGGCTGGCGGTCAGACACGATTTCGCACGAACTATGGCTGCGCTGTCCTCATCTATAACACCGCTACGGATACACCTGTGGGAAAACAACACTAATTAATTAAGATGTAAGGTTCATTCTTCTTCATCAGCAACCATACGTCTGCTGCGACCGATGTGGCGCGGCGGGCGAAGGTCCACCTGCTACGGAGGAGGTTGCAGGTTCGATTCGCGCCGTGGGACAAATGTTTGTACGATCTGCAAGTATAATATTTGTTCCGGGTGTTCTGGGTATTTTCTATGTATGATAAAAATATATATCTACTCGTATGTAATGTATTGTATTAAGTATATCAGTCATTCAGTATCCATAACACAAGCTCTGCTTAGCTTGGGTATGTGTGCAGCGTATTTGTTTATTTATTATTTACTGCTGAACATGCCTCCTGCAAAGAACCCCCCTTGTTTGCCCCCTTGTGTCTGCCATCACCACGCTTGGCAGTTGGTTTGATAATCGCAGCAGAGGTATTCAATAAATACACAGAAGCAAGCCGCTGCACTTCCACTGGTAGGTTCCCTTAGTCGACTCTTACGACATCCACGGGCTGAATTGGGGGTCGATGCTTTGCCGCGACCACCAGGGTCAGGCCAAGGTTCATTCAATAATACAATGCCTCACAATTAGGAAGGCAGTAGCCGATTTTATGCTAATGCTAGTTAAGTTACACTAAACAAATTGTTTCTTATGCCTTATTACAAGTAACGAAGCAGACATGTGTAAAACAACCAATACAAGCTTGAATGGTCACATCATCCGCCTTTACCAGTCCACTGCTGGACAAAGGACTCCCCTGACAAGCGCCTTATTAGCTCTTATCAAGAGGTAATGCCATCATAATTCCCCACGCCGGGCATGAGGGTTAGGGAAATGCGGGAGACATGCTGCTATTGACGGCATGCTATTCTTGTTTCTCCTTCTTTCTTTGTCTTACGATCTACGGCGCAACTCCTCTCGCACTCTCTCCCATCTGATCTTCCAAAGAGTATAGTCATTCACATGCATCATAATAAGTTAAAATGTTCACTTTACTATAAACGCAATTCTTTTAAGTCAGTATTTAGTTAACTGAGAATAGCGATATTGGTTATGTCCGTGGAGAGAAGTTTAAATTCCCATGAATACTCAGTGTGCACTATGGACCTATTTCACCAACGCAAATAAGTCACTTATCGCCATTTAAAGTCATCATAATAATCCAGTCATTGAACACATAAAAAGGGGATTTCACTACAAAAGGTCAAGGAGAGTTCTAATTTGGCATAGTGTTACAGTTTGGTGTCCTAATTAATATTATTATGCCGAATTTGCGACATTAAGCGACTGCCGCCGCTCGCGCCGCCATATTGGAAAAATGGTACCAAAAACCAGTTTTTCGAGAATATCTCCTCTCCAACGCCACCGAGGTTAAAAATAGCCATCACAAAAATTATAGAGCATGAAATTTCCTGCAACTTTTGTGAGAAATATATTTCAATCAGATAAAGTTTACGAGTTACAGCGAACTCAAGCTCAGCAAATTTTTACGATTCGCAAACGCGATACATTTTTTCTCAGAATTAAAGTAAAATATCGATTATTTATTACGTAAAAAAACTCATAAAACATTTGTTAAGAATGAATATTTAAGCCAAAGATCCTGAAGTAATTGCTGCTGCAGGGGAAATTATATCGAATTGTAAAAATTTGCCGAGCTTGTAACTCGTGAACTATTTGATGAAATATATTTCTTACAAAAGTTGCAGGAAATTTCATGCTCTATAACTTTTGTATTGGCTATTTTTAACCTCGGTGGCGTTGGAGGACATATTTTCGAAGAACTGGTTTTTGGTACCATTTTTCCAATAGAGCGAGCGGTGGTCGCTCAAGGTCGCAAATTCAGAATATTGTTTAGGACACCAAACTATAACACTCAGGCAAATTAGAACTTTCCTTGACCTTTTGTAAGTCAGAACCTACCCAGTGACTGGACTATACAGGGTGTGGCGTAATGAGTGGATAATCCTTTACCCACGGCTGAGGGGCATCACGACCGACTGTTCTAAAATCACAATTTGAATTCAGTAAAAGTTTCACGGTTTTTAGAGTAATTGGACATTTTTGAAAATTTGAAAAAAGTTAGACCTTATCCACTCTTTTAAGTGCCAAATTTAAAATACAATTTTCTTAGTCTGTTTTCTGAATAGCTTTCCTAGATAGTGGTGCTATCAAACGTGAACTACCAACTTTGTACGCCACAGTTTTTTTTTATTTATTTTTAAACGCATGTGACTAGTTCTTTCTTTTCTCTAACTTTGGTATTTCGTGGTGTAAAAAAAAATTTGGGTGACATGAGTGCCCAATTAAATTAAATCAATCAAATTAAATGAATAATCTATTTCATTAAGATTCCAAAATGGTATAACTTACGATATTTCTAGCTCTGAATTAAAAAATATTGCATTTAATATGAGTCAGGCACAACTTTCTTAGAAGGTTGTCTTTCGCAAAACTGTTACTTCTTGTAATGGTTTTACTTCATCGGCCTTTATCCGTTGTCGAATAATAATTCTTGGAATAAAAAAATTAAAAAAAATACAAATTGTGATTTTCCGAACAGTCGTGGGTAAAGGATAATCCACTCATTACGCCACACCCTGTATGTATACTTAATACACCAATTAGATAAGATTACAACTTATAGGCTAGGTTTTCGCTTAACGCAAAACATTGATGATGAAAGCACTTTGTCATGAAAATCACTTGGAATTAAAGCGTATATCTTCAGTCTGATTCTTAAATACGGAACCACGCAACGAATTTAGTCAAAGAAAAGATAGAAAATACAGGACATAACCCTTTGACAATAAAACATAGACTAATTTTCTTCTGCAGTAAAACCGAAGTTGCTGCTAATGGCTTGCTCATAATAATATTTACTTTCTCGAGAATGTAACAATAATGATTACCTCATTGCTTTTGTGTGGTAAAAGCATTTTCCAAGAATGTTGTTGTGATAAAATTACTTACGACATTTATTAGCTCATTGGCAGATGTCAATAACTGTTTGCAGTTTATATTCGTGATTCAAAAAGTTTTTAACATCTATGAATCATTCTCATCAGCCTACACGATTATGAAGATAGGCTAGGCCTACTAATGACCGCCAGAGCGCCCTGTGTTTAGTTGGTCGCATCTAGCATCTGTCTGCTGTCTTTCGCAGATCGTCATCTCTGAAGACGGCGACCTACACTAAATTTACGGAGTTGCGGTCTCCAAAGTATCAAATATCAAAGTGCTTTATTTCTTTTAGACCTTATAGGACAAGCCACAAAATAGGTACAAGTAAAACGGGGTAACGCCCAGCGTGGGGATTATGGGTATTACCCCCATGAGATAAAAGCCAATAAGACGCTCAAAAGGGGGAGGCCTGGGTGCAGTATTGAACCAATATAGGCAGTGGAGACACAAGTGAAACTAGGAAATTAAGTGATCAGTTTGATTTTTTGTTCACTTAAATTTTTTTTTGCCTATGAATATGATAGGAGTGAAACGTAAGGTAGCTAAGTTTCGCATGGAATATCCGTTGATGGGACGACCTGCACTTCGAATAACTTCAAATATTAACATTTACTTACATTTTGACGATATATCCATACTATTATTATAAATCCGAGAGTGTAACTCTATATAGTAGACTTGTCTGATAAAATTTCACGCCTAATCGACTGAAGGGGTCTTTGCCCATAAAATTGTAATCAGACACTTAGGCGCATGTCGCGGGACAAAAAACCGACAAACTACGGAAAACAGGCGCGAACGCGACGCGAAGCCGCGACGAATATGCGAATGGGTTCCACACCCATGGTTCGCGGGTGGTTCGCCGCTTCGCGCGCGCGCGAGTGTGGAGAGGCGTTTGCATGGAGAATGCTCCAGAGTACCTCGAACGTTTACACAGGAATTTGAAATCGGTTTTTCGAATTTGAGTAAAAAACCTTGAATTATATCATACAAGATGTATTTAACAATAAACCCACAATAGCGCTACAGATACCTACAGTACAGAGGTGCTACGTGACGTGAACTAGATCGTGAAATAAATTATTGTGCGCTAGTTTTCTTGAATTATGAATGAGTATGAGAAGAGCAACCTAAATTTTTTTTCTGTAAGTTAAAGTAATTTTTAAGCTTACCTTCGCAACATTCTTCTAGCCTCAGGGTGTGCTTGCTCCGTCGCGCAGATCAGCCAGTCTAGGGCCTGTTTGAAGTTTGAGATCTTATCCGCTTCCAGTTCTGAAAGAATTCAGTAATAAAATATTGGATTACCACATGAGCTGGCTTACAACCTCATGATGAGCAACACACCATTCAGACGAGTAAAGGGAACAGCCCCTCAAGTCCAATACAATATTTACATAGTTTTACCAATGGGCAGAATAATGACGTGTTGTCAAATTGTATTGGCCGCCAGTCACCGCATGCCGCGGCTGTCTGGGGGACCTTTAACGTGGGAATCAGATAACTGATTCTCAAACTAATAAGTACTTTTTGGGGCTTCGTACATCCGAATGAAAACGGAACCCTTAAGGTAGAAACAGACTGAGCTCAGGCCAAGCAATGTATGCGACGCATTATAATGGATCTGTAGTCTAAAACGTCACGACGTATCACCAGGGAAAGGGGAGCTGAAGTTGCTAAAAAAACATCACTTGTTTAATAAAATATCACTTTATTTCCGTGTCAGTGTTTAATCGTGTTTTCACATTAATGGAACCAAAGAAAAAAGTATAATTTTATAAAATTCGAGTTTTTTACCAGGGGAATTCCGTGAGTAGTGAGATCTAGGCCTAGTTTGACAGCCAAATCCGTAAGGTTCGCCCCTTAAGGCGCTACCCCCACCCACAATAGCGCCGCACAGTGGATCGAAAAAGCCCTTCCTATAGACATAGAACTTTTTTTTTCTAAACATGCTTTTTCTTATTGGAAACCAAGACAGAATCTTATTAGAAGCCCAAACTATATCATATTTTATGAACCTAGGTGATAATGACGCAGAAAAGATTTTTTGAACTTTAATTTGTATGGAGAAAAACATGAAAATCGATATTTTTCGGCTCTCGTGCGAGTGCCCGTTATTTCCTCCGGCATAAATAATGTTCCTATTTTTTACTATCTTTTGACATATAGCACATATGGGGCACTCGATGGACTTCAGGTGAAAAAAAATAAAAAATATATTTTTAAATTTTCTTTTTGCATTTTATTCATTATACAAGGTACATTACGACCTATAAATAATATTTCAACTCACCTAATTATTGTTACAATTTTAATGTAATATTTCACCTATCATAATAATGAAAATATATAAAAATTTTATATTTAGTTAAAGTAAAAGCATAATTATCAAATACAGTCATTATTTTTAAAAAGAAAAGAATAATAATTACAAACTACAAAGGCGATTAAACAATTCACACGAAATAAATATTACTATTTTTTTTAGACACAAGGCAAATTTTTCTATATTACAAGTTATCATACACAATAATTATTTAAAAAACACGTATTATGTACCTACATATAAGTTACAAAGTTTCTGTAAAACAATTAGAACATATTAAAAGACACATCCATATCAGCATCTGTGTCAGATTCTGTGTCTTCTGGATCAATGAATTAATGTGCTCTGACTTGAGGCACCATCAAATCCCCATTTCGATATCATTGATTGGTTTGTAATCTCGTCAGGTAAACTTTTTATTATTCTTTTAACAGTTATGTCAAGGAGTGCTTGAAGAGCTACTTTGGCCATTGTATCTGTAACAGTGATTGCGTCTTTCGGAGGAAAGCAATCCATCTTGGCTTGCTGCACTTTGTAATATGATGGATACAAATTTGTAATGCCTTCTTGAATGCCAGATTCTCTCAACGTTATATACTGCCACTTTGATAGTTTAAGTGACTGTAATAAGCCGAGCGCTTTGGTAGGGGTGAAAACACATTTATTTTTTTCATTTGCTTGTTCCACGTTTTTTTCCGCCTCTTTTGGATTCTTTAGAATATGATCTATGGCTGCCGCCAAAATATCTTTACCCTCAATTTTTATATTAGCAATTAAAGCAAAGGCCAATTCTGAACTTTCTCGGCCTTTATAATTATAATTTTCAATCCTTCGTACCTTTTGTTTTGTTCCAAGTTCTGTGAAAGGTTTGCGCGGACTGGGAGCCGTTTTCGTTGATGTTCCAACAGTTGATGTACTCGGAGAGGGTAAAAACAATTCGCCAGCTTCACTTGTTTCTTGAATTGCATTATTTAGCTGTTGTGGTCGTATATTTTCACGTACACAAGTTGGCCACTCGATATTCTGCTCCAACCAATCTGTATAGTGTTTTTTGAAAGTTTCTGTGTTACATTTTGCAGATTTCATCTTTTTATCACAGACTGACTGAACCTTCGACAGAATTCTTGGAGAGTGTCTGTATCTTCTTCAGATAAACTCAAATTCAACTGAAATTTAACACTTTCTAACAGTTTTAAATAGTTTCCAAGCTTGCCAGACTGTTTTAGAATCACAAATAGATCCAGATTGGTCACCACACTATGCTTTTCCATTTTTAACTCGAAATTTCACAGATGTTTTACGTAGTAAGTTTTAATATAACTAAAAAAATATTCAGAACCCTCCATATTTATACTTACTTCATACCGGCTAACGACTACTAGAAAAACTAGACAATGACAAATTGTTAATTAGGTAAGTACCTACTTAAATAACATCCATTTTTAATAACAAAGCAAAGGGGCTTAAGGAATTCTTAGAATAATAATACAATCATAAGTGACGGGTTAGCAGGTAGTTCAAGATAACAATGATAAGGTCGAGTACCTAACTTAATGGCCCCTTGTAAATTTAACAAAAAAATATACAATAGGTATCGTCTTTAACGGCTAAATATCATAAAACCACCATATAATATGGAATTATCAGGTAAAATTATAAAGTATGGCTGGTGAAATATTGCATTAAAACTGTAACAATAATTAGGTGAGTTGAAATATTATTTTAGGTCGTAATGTACCTTGTATAATGAATAAAATGCAAAATGAAAATTTAAAAATATATTTAATTTTTTTTCACCTGAAGTCCATCGAGTGCCCCATATGTGCTATATGTCAAAAGATAGTAAAAAATAGGAACATTATTTATGCCGGAGGAAATAACGGGCACTCGCACGAGAGCCGAAAAATATAGATTTTCATGTTTTTCTCCATACAAATTAAAGTTCAAAAAATCTTTTCTGCGTCATTATCACCTAGGTTCATAAAATATGATATAGTTTGGGCTTCTAATAAGATTCTGTCTTGGTTTCCAATAAGAAAAATCATGTTTAGAAAAAAAAGTTCTATGTCTATAGGAAGGGCTTTTTCGATCCACTGTGCGCCGCCACCTATTTTATCTTATTATTACGTTAAACAAAAGATTTTTTTTAAATCCATTGGGCAGTTTGTGATACCTATCATAAGCTTTTTTTAATACCTCTGTAATAGTTTTATTTCGTATAGTTTAGTTAGATAGAGATGCGAAAACAGAGTTTGGTGGCCACCAAGAGCAACTTCGCATCGTTGCATAAACTATACAAAATAAAACTATTACAGAGGCATAAAAAAAAAACTTATAATAAATATCACAAACTGCCCAATGGATATTAGAAAATTCCTTTGTTTAACGTAATAATAAGATAAACTAGGTGGCGGCGCTGTTCTGGGTCGGAGTAGCGCCTAAAAGTTTATTTCATTCTTTCTTCTAATATTTTTGAAAAGTCTTTTGTTTTTAATTGAATATATTCAGAGCATCAGGTTGATAATAATAATAATAATAGTTTTTATTCAGATAAAGGTCTTATAAACTAAACAAAGTTATGTGTATTATAGACCTATTTCACTTCTTAGTTTCGACACCTCGCTCTAGAGGTAAGTTCAAGACTTGTGATATAGACGCGAGGGTTCTCTACCTCGGTAAGTTAGTAGGTTTACACTATTATAGGCCTTGCATAATGTATATAAAAACGTTAAGAAAACTGTACTATACTTAAAAAAACTACTATAAACTTATCCATATTTAATAATACATCTACATTAAAATAAAACCAAAAGTAAAGTACGGTGCGAGTATAAAAGTGTGTGTATGTGTGTGAGTGTGTGTGAGTGAGTGGAGTTGACTGTGTACTAAGTAACTGTTTTTAATAGACTTTCCGTTTTATCATAGTCAAGGGTTAGTAAATATGATTTTATCTTATTTTTGCATTGTCTGTAATTTAAATCTTTTATATCTATACTATATTTGCTGATATTGTTATACATGTATGGACCTAAAAAAGGAAGATGTCTATGTGCAATCGACGAATTACAGCTAGCTATTTTATATATTCGGTTTTTTAGTCGTTTGGTTTTTATTTGTGAGTTTTGGTTGGAGTTATAACTGTGTTGTTTTAATAATATTTGTTGGATACAAAGTTGTCTAACTGTAAGTAATTGAGTCTCTGCATAGAGTTGTGTTGTTGGGAACCGGTATGGTTTTGAGTATGCTACCTTGAGAATTGCTCTTTGTGCTCTCTCTAGGGGTAGTAAGTGAGTTTTTGCAGCACCTCCCCACAATGTAGAGCAATATGTAGTAATGGACTGACAGAGAGCGTAATAAATTTGTAAGGGATTCATTCGCAGCATGCTTGATTTTTTTAAAAACGGCAATAAGTTTTCTTAATCGGGTTTTCAATAGATTTATATGGGGTCTGTATGTCATCCTAGAGTCTATTATTATACCCAGGTATTTTATAGTATCACAGCATTCTAGAGATGGGCAGTCTATACAGTTTGTTGCATTTGATGATAAGCAAAGCATGTTATGAGCTTTGATTTGGTAGGATGTGTTTGTAGGGTTAGGTTTGTTAGATTTAGTCATGTAGAAAGCTAAGTACTTGGTTTTTTCGGAGTTCAAGGTAAGTATGTTGTTGTAGAGTTTTTGGCTTATAATATCAAATCCCTGTTGTGCCTCTTTATATACCTATACATCGACCTGATACCCAATAGACGCCTAAAACCTACTTATTTGCTATGCAAGCAAGTCTGTCAACCAACTGAGGTGTGCGGGCGCAGGGAAATGAGTGCTAATTGGTCCGTTCAAAGTTACGACAAATCATAACCATTATTAGGGATGGGGTAGGTCCTTTGTTTCTATAACAACTATACCTAATCGATACTTGTAACAAGGTATATTTACTAATAATATCATAAATGCGAAAGTTTGCATGTTTAGATGGATGGATGGATACCTATGTATGTGGAAGTTTTTTACCTTTTTTCTCTGAACGGATCGGCCTGAAATTTTGCATAAGTACAGGTTATTTTAATCCTGGAATATGGAGAACAATTTTCTTGTCAATCAGTGAGTCAGTGATAATCTAGTTTTATAATTATCGGGTGATAAATATTAGGGTTAACATTTAAGTACTTTAAAAAAATTAAATGAAACTAGGAACTAGTCAGGACTAATGATTTATTACAGGTACCCATATAACCCATATTGATATTCTGATCATGACCCGGCCCGGAACGGCACATCACTACTTGCACGCGCCTTATCAGAGAAAAAATGAAAGCAAATATATAATTGGTTATCAAAGAAAGGGATGCACAGCTGGTGCCGTAACCGGCCAACGAAATTAAGTTGAACTCCGTCAAAACTTAAAATTAATTAGCAAATTTTATTCTATTAAGAAAGAAATCTGCTAACCTGTGAAATGTTATTACCTTCCGTTTTAAAATTTGAGGTCTTGCTCTCTTTTCCACACCATTTTATGCTACAAGGAGCCATTGCACCAAGGATTATGTATTATGGAGTAAGCGAGCGCAGAGATATTCACAGGTCACTGATCTGGTTGTTACTGACCGAACGTTACAGGGTGTGGATTTATATAAGATCTATTTGTTTAATGTGTTACCTGAAAGTGTTCACCCTATATTAGGCATCTATTGGGTACCAGGTTGATGGGTTGATACCTATTATGCAAGTTTTATGTGCATAACTGTTTCCCTTTCACTGAGCCTTTTAGGTATTTTCTAATTGCAGTGGGTACACAGAGACAATAAATATATCTACATACAGGCAGTTCTTTACCTTCAGGTGTAACCTTTCCCTGCTGATGAAAAGATAACTAAGAATCCCCGTATTATGAAAGCCTGCTGAGTGAAGCTTATTTCTAGTTTTGAGTAGACTAATTTTAAAACAATGCTTGAGAACTCATGTCAAAATCTATACTCGAATGAGTATAGATAATAGATGGATAGTTTGCCTAAGGCTACTTGAATAAGTAGCCTTCAGGAGCATGATTTCCTCCGTCCACACCTTCATGTTACTTTTTATATGTATTATTGAACGGTTATTTATTATGCATTACTTGAGTAAATGCTTATTTAGGACGATTTTGAACTGTCAAATCTCTGCTTGGTGACTCTTTGAACTCTGATTACTAAAGTGTGGTATCAGGCTTGGTCAGAGATTTCAAAATTTTCTGACCATTAATACCTATTATTTATGATAATGATTTCAGATTGGAGACAAATATTATGATACAAATAATAAATTTATAGGGGCCTAAACATAGTCCGTCATAAAGTGCTAAGCCATTAGATGATGCTGTGTGGATTATCCAACATTATTATTATTATCTGGCATTTTATCAAGAGCATTGATTCATGCATTTATTTAGCTTCTTGATTAGAATAGATATCATGAATAAAACTTAAAACGTTAAAATAGCCTACATTTGTTTATGAAAGCAGCTGTTGTTGCCCTGTTTTGAAATGTACTTCCAACTTACCACATTTTTCATCTAACAGCTGCTTGGCAAGTACAACCTGCGATTCCGCGCAGCCATCTTCGGCAAGCTGATTGCGTAGCCTTCGCAGTGACCCTTGAGGACCATCTGAAGCAAAGAAATTCAAAAAGAACACTTATCTCAATCTCTTAAAACACAATATGTACAGTATGCCAGTAGTCATATTGATTGATTACATGCATTCTACAATACTTTCTGTTGGAAAGATCTGCATCGATATTTCCATCCATCCAGTGTAAATAATAATTTTATCGAGAAAAAGGGCGCAACATCAAGGCCAAGCTATATTGATTGAAAATAATTCAGTTGCTACTTACCATGGAGGTTCCAGCGCTTCCGGCCAATCGGCATTTTTATTTACACCAGGGTTTCACAGGTAAAGCTTTTTCAATAAAACTAGATAATTAAAAATTGTTTTTTGTTTCTATTTCGCCAACCTTATCAAAATCAACTCGCGAAGTCGCGACTCGCGTTGTGTTGTAGTAGTATCTTTCGTCGTTTGTTTTGCAATTTGTTACGTCAATGTCAATTTGTTTTGAATGTCAAATAGGTGCAAAAATTGTGTTTTTATCAAGTTCTAAGCTTCTTGGTTAAACCTACCTACCAAAACACCTCGAACGAACGAAACTTAATTTCCCTGATCAAAGACCTACGCACATAAAAAGGCGTTCGTGAAAAGCACTCTAGCTTCGTCCCCACCGTGAAGGTACATAATAAAGAAAATTGTTTAAAAAAGGCGGAGAATTAATTTTACACTAATTTGCACTGAACTGTTCTGTTCTGAATATCTACAAACTACAATTAAACTCTCTTGAAAAGCTATTGAAATGAATGGGATTACAAAAATTGGAGCGATTTGATTTTACTTTCTAACAAGAAATATGCCACCTACACAGTGTCCCACCTACGCAATAACATGCAGTCAGAGAACCCCACGCATATGCCACGTATTCAACAGGATACATCTTCCTAAAATAGGATTATAAAAGAAATGCTTCCTGTGGGCTAAATATAGGTAGGTACATTTTTTGAGTGAGTTCGGTTAGCCGTTAGCCGAAATCACACAATTCACGAGAGTTTAAACCAATATAAAACTACGTGTTCAAACAGTACCTACCTACTACCTACTCAATATTTTTGTTAGCTGTTGTACAATGAAATAATGTTTTTAAGGAGAGTAGGTCAGGCGCGGTTTCAGGGGGAAGGGGTCACGGGGGGTCGTGACCCCCTAAAATCTTAGTTTAGGTACCTACTTAAAAAATTGCTATCCAAAGCTGATCCATAGCATTTTTCCTGTTGATACAAAAACAACCCGTAAACAAAATAAAATCGCGATGTTACTGGTGGTTTTGCTTTATGTTTTTATGTTTTGTTCAGCGCAGAGGCAACGATACCTATCGCTTAAACTGAACTGAACTTGAGTGGCCTGGCTGGTCCACTATAGTCAGCTGGTATCAATCAAACCACCACAATAAAAAGCACACAAATGTAATAAATAATCTGCGAGGTCACTATGTCAACTAGCCCAAAGGAATCTAAGTAGACAACAAAATTTTGATCCGCTCGTCAATAACATTTTCTGACTATGGTTCAGAGCTCGACCCCCGCTTTTGGGCCAAATTTTATAAAAGTAAAAGTAAAGTAAAGTAAAAGTCATTTATTTGCAAAAACACGTGTAAAAAAAAGATGACAAATAGTTTTTTTGAGTCAACATGTTTGACCAATATACAAAGGTGTGCAAAGTAATTGGAGAGTATGGCATGCAGGTCTAAATTTAATTGTACATAACAATAACAGATTTATAAGATTATTAATTTATCATAGCATAAAATTAGATTACATCATTTAGGAATTCGTCAATATTATAGTAGCATTTATCACATAAAAGTTTTTTAAATTTACTCTTAAATAGGTTTACATTTAAGTCTTTGTAGCTCTTAGGTATTTTATTATAGATTACAGGTGCCATGCACACTACACTCTTTCTCAACATAGTAGTTTTTGATTCGTGTCTGGCTAATCTATTGTTGTCCCATCTATTCCTAGTTACAATGTCACAAATTCGGGGAAACAGATTGGGATTGTTCCTAACAAATAGCGCAATTTCCAGAATGTACAAGCTTGTGAGTGTTAGTATCTTATGTTTTTTAAACAGGGGCTTATAACTGTCTGTGGGTTGGATTTTAAACATATGTAGCTCTTATGCAGCGCTTTTGCATTTTGAAAATTATTTCTTTATCAGTGGAATTACCGTAGAAGATAATTCCGTATCTGATCACTGATTCTACTGTACCATAATAAGCTGTTAACATAGTATTTTGACTAACAGTTGGGGCGAGCTTGTATAGCGCATAAGCTAAGCTGCTAACCCTTTTGCTCAGAATCTCTATATGTTTTTTTCCAGTTAAGCCTTTCGTCAATTTGTAAACCTAAGAATCGTGTAGAGTCAATTGCTTAAATAGTATTACTTTGAAATGTCAATTTAATGTTTAGGGGATTATGCAGTCTTTGGTTGAAATGTATTATAGTAGTTTTTTCAAAATTCATTTTTAAATTATTGTTATTAAGCCAGCAAAAAATTGAGTTTAATGATTCATTTATGTCCGATTCATAGGTTTCCTTGTCTTTGCATTTAATAGTCACTGTACTGTCATCTGCAAATAAAGTTATTGGTTGATTTAAAGTACAGGGTAAGTCGTTTATATACAATATAAACAGGAGTGGTCCTAGCACACTGCCTTGGGGGACACCGTATGTAGTGCTTCTTACTTTTGATTTATATGTGACTTCATGTTTAGTTTTAAGGTTTAGTCTCGTAATTTCAGTTATTTGTTGTCGTCCCGTTAAATAAGATTCAATTAATTTTGATATATTGCCACGAATCCCATACGCCTCAAGTTTGTTGATTAGGATTTTATGATTAACGTAGTCGAATGCCTGGGTCATGTCACAAAAAATAGAACAAATTGGTATTTTTTTATCAACATGGCATATAACATTTTTCAAGAAATCATATATGGCCATATTGATGGTTCTTTTTTGTTGAAAGACTTTTTGTTCATTGCGCAGGATGTTATTTTTCTCTATATAGTCATATATTTCCCCGTAATAGTATTTTTCATATATCTTTGAGAAAATTGATATGAGTGCTATAGGTCTATAGAATTCCATGCGTTCCTTGTTTTGTTTCTTAAAAATTGGTTTAACTATAGTCATCTTTAGAGCTTCGGGGAATTCCCCGGTAACTATAGTTAGATTTGTTAAATAACTTAAATGTGGACAAATGTATTCACTAACAGCTTTTATTATTTCAGTGTTAACTTCGTCATGACCCGTGCTCTTAGTATTTTTTAAATTTTTAATTATTTTGCTGACGTGTTGAGGTAGACATGGTGCCATGAACATTGATTTTTCACGTTGGCATATATTAGCTGTTACCGTTTTCCCAGCTCCTTGTACTGGTACAACCTTGTCAACGAAATAGTCATTAAACAAATTGGCAATGTCAATTGGATTAGTAATATAGTCATCATTGTGTTTTATTTTAAGTATATGATCTCTCGGCACATTAATTTTAGCTTTATTTATCACCTCCCATGTAGTTTTGGTTTTGTTTGTGGACGTTTTTATTTTATGGTTGTTTTGTGCTTTTTTAGTTAAAAGTAATATTTTCCTGAAACGCTTTGTATATGTTTTATATTTTGTTTTGTTTTCTATGTCTGGTTTTAATCGCAGGGTTCGGAGTAGATGTCTTTTTCGTTTACTACAAATCTTAATTCCTCGGGAAATCCATTTCTGTCTAGAAAAAATGTGTATAGTAGTAATTATTTTCGGAAAACAGAGGTCGTAGAACATTTTGAAATGTTGTATAAAGTAACAGTACGCCGCAGAGGCATCTTCAATTGTGTTATAAAATTTGCCATAAAATAAATAATAATAATAAATATATAATGCTGGACTATCCACACATCTAGCCCCAAGCTAAGCAGAGCTTGTGTTATGGGTACTAGATGACTGATATACATAATACAATACATAGGTACATAGGTAGATATTTTTTATTATACATAGAAAATACCCAGAACAACCGGGACAAATATTTGCAGATCGTACAAACATTTGATCGTACAAATCGAATAAAAACCAAAAATGTTTAAGGCTCGCTCAGCTAGCCGGCAACTTTATTGTATGTATGTGTGGTCATGGGATCATCCGACCATCCCTGAGATCAGTTTAGGTCAGTTTGCAAAATACTTCAAAAATGTAACGACGGCACGCTATGCTTGCCGATGATAACATTTTGCTGTTTCGTTAAGCTTTTGGCTTGCTCTAGTCCGGGTTCCGACCTCCGTTTCCAGTGAGTTTGAAAAAAGTTTAATACTACCAAAAAACTTACATGTACCTACAGCCAGATCATAAAAATTTTCGCGACTTACTTCGCTCGCCGTTGATTGTATACAGCAGCCATACTCAAAGAGCGCTCCGTGGAGCCCTGGGGCTCTGCGAAGCCTCTTAGGGGCTCTGCGAAAATACTGGTCATACTTTCGCGGCTCGCTCCGCTCGCCGCTTACTGATATTTGCCCACTCAGTTACTGAGACCATCTACCAACTTAAAAAACTGCTACAAACTGCGGCTCGCTCCGCTCGCTAGTTACTGATATTTGTCCCTCAGGTTCTGACACTATTTTTAGCTTGCAGCCCCCGTAAAAAAGCTAATATTTATTTTGCTGCAATCTAAACAATGGCCGCATGCTCCGCTAATCGTTATTACCTACTGCTTGGCTTGGACAGTGTGTAGTGCGTAACAGAACAAGAAATTTTTAATGTGTATAAGAAACTAAAAATACGTGATTAGTTTCGCTCACTGTTATTACGGTCTTTGTACTGTACTGTTTCGTATTGTTGTAAAAACAAAGCTATTTTGACTGCTTCGATCCGTTTCTGTTTACAAACCTCTGATAGGTAGGTACCTACTCACAACGTGACTTTGCCAAACGCACAAATAAATCCACAAAAAAAAACGCGGCTCGTTTTTCTCGTCAATAACTTGGTGTTGGTTTGGTTCTGCGAACTTGGTGTTGGTTCGGTTCTGGATTGCACAAACTATATAGGGATATGCTGGATTGTAAAAAGATGTATTAAGGCGATCACGCGCTTGGTGTCAGTCTAATTCAAATTCTTCTAATAATACGACCGACATTATAAACTTCTTGAGCATGGTAAGAGTATTTATGTTCCTTGGCATGCAAATATGAGTTCAATTTTTCAACCAAAAACAACAATACAAAAACTGAACGTAGGCTAACCGAACGTAGAATCTTTGCAGAAAAAGGTTGATTATGTTCTTCCAAGTTGACATTAGATGGATGCGTATTTTGACTTTGACACTTTTATCCTGATTATAAAGAAACCCGCCAAACCAATGTGGTTGGATCTCCCTCTATTCCATTGTTAGAGGCTACGAACGAATATTTATTATTCACACAGCAAGCAAGGCTGGCATGTCTTTTATGCCATGAACTGGACTGGCAGAAAAGTAGCAAACCAGACGTATAATGGCATTATAATAAGGAGTCAATTAATAAATTGTTACGCGCTACGTGGTTTATCTACATCATGCGTGGCTGGACAACTCAGCGAGTGCAATCCTGCCTCATCTGTGGGTAAGAAGCTGGCCGGCGAGAGTACGCGTAAAGGATATAAATGAGTAGAACATTTAGTTTATGTTTTGAAAATAGGAAGAAGGAACAGTCATACTGTATTGAGAAGAGAGCAAAATACATAAAAATTAGCTAAATAGCCTTTAATTTCACAAAATACCTAACTAGTGGCACAGTGCGTGTCGGCACGTCACCATAATCCTAAATCACACATGGCTACCCCAAACGAGAGGGTGGATTGGTGATTGCATGTAGAGGTAATGAATAATACACTTTGGTGGACACAGCTTGCATTCAAGCAACATTAATTGGTATCTATAGGTATACATAATCTAATGAAACAATATACATTTCAAAATGTTGATTTATTTCACCCTGAAGATGGTTTTAACAATAAACTTAATTTATTTTGTGTTTTCTTCTGTCCTACATCTTGTTTAGCCTTTGCAGAAGCCAACACCGCTTTTTGACATAGACCAGCAAATTTGTCCTTCCTTTTTTTGTTATTTTTAATTATTTTGGGAGTCTCCTTGAGAGTGCTTGAAAGAGTATTACAATTGTTTTTCAATGAAAATACATCAAATGCATTTGTGTACATATTTGTATTTGTTTTTGGTAAGTTTACTTTTTTATTATTTTTCTTATTGGTTATACTTTTTTTTGTAAGGGGTTTTATCTGCTTCTTTATTTCTTTAGATTCTGTACTGTTTGATACTGGTTTGCTTTGTAGTAAGTTAGGGTATTCTTTAGCTGGTTTTGCTGATTTTATGGTAGTGGTGTGACCGCAGAAAGGACATGTTTGCTCCTGAAATAACAAGTTCAGTGTTATAATAATAAATTATAATAAAATAATATAGAGTTGCATCAATGGACACAAGGCTCACTGAGACCAAAGTCTTAGGCCCATATTATGAAAGCTTGCTCAGTCATAGATCTATGCTTGTGTGACGTTTAAGCCATATAAAAACATTAATGACTGAGCAAGCTTTCATAATACAAGCCATAATAGTTTTCCTGTGGAAATGAACATATCTTACCAATATGTTGCCTTGAAGATCACTATTGTTTGATACACTTTTACGTCGCATTCTTTGTTTCTGTTTCTTACTCAAGTTTATTGGCTTAATCTGTAAAGATTTAGGTTTGTAGTTGTTTGGTCAATAAGATTTAATATTGTTTTCAAAATTTTTACTTAAACTTACTGTGACATCAAGTGTGTTGCTCCATTCCAAACAACAGTGGGGGCACCTAATTTTATTTGAGAAAAGCTTATTGGGTAGTCCATAGCCACCAGTGGTTTCTTGACTTCGCATTCTGCAAACAATTAGTCATGGAAAATTAAAGCTGTGCTTCATTTTCTTACAGATGGGTTTATGAATTCAATCTTTGAACATATACTATGTGGTAAAGTTTGATGAGGTAGTCTGTGGAACAAGTGGTCAGACTTTGAAAATCCTTTCTCTTTTAATTGATTTAATTATTCCCGAGTGGTTTTATCCAGATACTACCTCACCAAATCGAGGGCAGATAATAGTTTAATTTTGAGGTTATGCTTGCTGGTGATTACCCATAACATTATGGGTAATCTCTGGAACTACTGCTCTGATTCTAAAAAATGTAACTGTAAGGTTTGTAGTACATTATCCCTGGAGACAATTAAGTTGTATCGAAGTACTATAAGGAAGCTATTAAATACTTCTCTTTGCCAGCACAGATCAAGACTTACAGATAAAAACTACGGATTTTTTTTGAAGTAACATTTGTAGATTGGTGCAACATCGCAATATTATATAAAAAACTCATACGAGCTTCGGTCATTTCATGGGAAATAGATTTTCTTAGTTGAATAAATGTTTTGCTTGTTTACATTAGGTATTAAGTTCTTTCTTCTTTTATCAAATCATCAACAGTAAATAAAATAAATAACTTCAACTTCTTTATTTTTGGCGCCGCTTGCTTTTCGCTACGACTCTGCCAGTGTCAGTAAAGTGTCATAAACTTCAAAAATATTAGTGAAAGCCTCGGACCAATGATCATTGGTCCGAGGTGAAAGCAGAGACAAATTTATATTTTGCATCAAAGGCTCTGCATATTCTGCATCTTGTTTGACACAAATCACAATTCTACCAAAGCGCATTTAGGAACGATTATATTTAAAATGGAGGTCGAGTTTGAAATATTTACGTACAAATTATAAAGAGGATAATTTTGACCATCAAGCTCATTATCTAGTTTACAAAAACAAATAGCACAGACACAACCAAATGTTGATTATTATGGGGCGAGCGAGGGTGACAGTAACACAGTGGTCCTCAAAATTGCGATTCTACGCATCGAGAAAAAAACCTATGAAGTGACATTATTAAAAATGTATTGGATTGACATTTTCTATCAGTTCACACTGCTTGAATCAAATTCTGATGTAATAAAGTGACAAAAGACACTTTACTTTTTACAAACGGAAAATTTCAATAAAATTATTATTATCTCTTGCTCTCTTGAATTATTATTATATTTACCTACTTAATTGTATTCTAATAAATAAGATGCTATTTTCAGTTGATATCATGTAGGGATGACATGTTAAGGTGTTATTTGGGCCTTTTTAACTAAAAAGTACACCCCTACGTAAATTAAGGAGATTTTCTACTCATGTGTTTTTGAGTTGATTCAGGTTTTTGTAATATTTTTACAAGTTTTTTGAACTTAAAATTATACATTATTTCCGAAAAATAGCGTTATTTATATGAAAAAGACAATTAATAAGTGGACACTATAAAAAAATAATGGTCAGTTTGGTGACACTAAAAAAAACGCCTCTTTAAAAATAAAGAGACTATGACATTATTTTCAACTTTGATCAGTTCCAACTATTTTAATTTAAGTAAAAAAAAATACACATGAATCTAGAAATCATTTAATATTACTTTAAATTAAGATTTTAATTTCGTTTCTTGGCCATTCAGGCACAATCAGCAACAGCTCCACGAAAAATATTAATTTAAAATTTAAATCCAGTCTAAAACAGTAAAAACCCAATGTGAAAGTGTATATAAACTTACCAAAAGCTAGTGTCAATGTTATCTCGGCGAAGCTATACGAATAAAAGCTAGCAAAAAGATCAGAAAACGATAACAAACAATGCCAGCCAAGTGAAACATCACAAGCGTACACTATTTATGCAAGTGAAGAAGCTCAAATTAAGGCAATATTACAGTTAAAACATTCCTCAAATAACACCAAAAAACGATTACAAATTGTTCAATATTGTGGTACAAATATGTAATGAGAAAAATGGCTTTAAAACTGACCTATGGAACGAGCACCATCCACTGACACAAGGAAAACACCGTCTTAACTGTAGAATTCCTACCAAAAGCACTGAATCTAAAATGGCGGCTATTATCCTTATTACCCTTTATAAACAAACAAAACGGTTTTAGTAGAAAAAAGATTTGCATTAGGACCGTCACTATGCTGACCTGTCCGGTCGGGACAAGTTTTGAGTTCTTATCAAAAACGAATTTTACGCCTGTTATCTTAAGGTGTTATTTTAATTTTAAATTCCTGTGACGGAAAAATACTCCACACTGCAGTAATACAAAAAATTGACAACGTTTTTGTAGGTAATATTTTCGGTAATATCACTAAGTTCGAAGCAAATAGCACTGGGACAAGTCAAAAACGGCTTCTACTTTTATCTAAATTTTCCATCATTTAATAAGCTTATTTACACAATGATAGTTAATTAAAAAATAAATGTAATATATTTATGACCGATTTATTTAAATAAATATATTATACGCATCATGTTAACCCATAGTACAACTTTAAAAACGTGTGACAGGGTAGAAGTGGGGGTGTACTTATTAGTGAATATGCCCATTTAATACAGTGTGTGGTGCTAAGAAAGACGATAAACACATATAATTCTCGCGTTATCCGTGAATAGCAGTATTATTGAAAATCTATTTATTTCTTGTGTTTTACCTAGATAAAAATAAATAAAACCCCATGAAATAATATGTATTGAGAACTGTGATGGACTACAAAATGTTTTGAAATTTTATCAATACCTACCTAAATGTTTTGTTGTTTCTGCAGTCTACATCTACATGGTAAAAAAAGTAGTTAACCGCCAATCGTACCTAGACCATTATATATGAACGCATGTTTTAACAAACTTCGATTTATATGTATATTTTTGTAACAGGAAAAAATGGAATTAAATTTCAGGTACCTACCTACAGCTTTGCAAAAATATTCATTAACATCATCCGCAACCCGGCTCTACCGCTGAGTAGAGACAACAATTTAATAAAATAATGCTCTGTACCTACAGCAGGGCCTCGATAATCCGAACACCCAAAATGCATACCCTGTTCGGATCTTAATAATGTTCATATTATATATATTTTTTTTGGCGTTTTTTTCTAAATAAAACAATTTTTTTATGTATGAGAAAATATTTTATGGTGTAAAATTGTTTTAATATTAAAATATAATTTGAACGCCATGCGGGGCGGATGGCAAATTAATACGTGTAGCAATGTAAAATGTACTAGACTGTACTGCGAGACTGAAAAACACGGTTATTCAGGCCTGGTAGAGGGACGTTTGGAATCTAGAGGCGTTCATTTTATCTGGGGTTTGGATCGGACTATCGAGGCCCTTTTGTATTGAGTTACATAGCTACGCTGTTTTCTTATCTTCTAATGAATAGGAAGGTATTCGTGTTTTGATTAAAATAAATAATAAAACAATATCTTTTATTTATACTTTACAACAGTCAGGTAAACTTGTGTATGTTGGAGTCATTTCGTAAAACTAGAATAGATTACAAAAAAAAATATAAACATAAATTTAAAACCAATTAGAACTAGTATTTACAATTGAAAAAAAATGACATTGAAATCGATGAAAATGTGAGTCAAAAACTGCTTAAGTTTGTTGCTGACACCCATGAATCTTTAAGTAAACTGGATCGCGCACTAACTTATTTCATTCATCCAAAAGTACCCTCCATGCGGCTAAGGCGTATTTTTCTTTGTGATATCTCAGAGTAGAAACACGAGCCAAGTGAGAGAACCATAAAAGAAAGTATTATGTGACTAGCGCGTTGCCAATGCAAAATCAAATTATCTTTAGTAATGTTTGGGAGAAATCTATTTTCTTAATAATATACGTAAATAGTTAATTTTAATTCTAATATTGTGATAATTTTTTTTTTGTTACTCAAATCCTATTTTTGACAGCAAAAGTGCTAGTAAACGCTAAAATTATATCTAGTGATGTCATTATGTGATCTGGTGATGTATAGTATTTCGTCAGCAGCAAGTGGCCACACCGGTAGGACAGCGATGACCGGTGTTCATTTTGTGTTTTTACTTTGCAGATGATGACAATGTAAAGGTTTCCTTCATAATTGAACAATTAGAGTTTATATGAAGTACAGATGTATGGATATCCTACTAGAAAGAGATGCATTGCTATTTTGGGACCTCTCACTCGGCTCGTTTTTATGAAACACTGCACAGTCCGTTAGATTGAGGTTCATGCTGCTACATGCTTGCATTACCTGCTTGAAAGCAGTTTAGACAGCTGTCTGTTTATAATGAATGTCCCATACGTCGTCGCCGGGATCTCCATATCTCGTCTTTCCTTTACTTTATCCTCTTTAATCCTCTGTCCTTCTTATCTCCGTGATCGCTTCGATTTTATGGTCCCCCGTGGTAAGCCCTGTAGAAAGATTACATATATCGTCTGAGTACCCAAGAGCATAAAACCAGTCGCTATCATGATTCTTTCACTCTGATGGCACCCAGACACTGGAATGCCCTTCCCTACTCAATACAAGCCAGTCCTTCACTTAGCGTATTTAAGTCAAGCTAAAAGAGCATTATCTCTCTCTACAGCCGTAGCAGATACATATATATGTATATATGTATTAGTATATATTATATTTATTTAGTTTATTTTAGATATTTAACGCATATTTTTTTTTAGTTTATGTTAGTTTGGTATGTAAGTTTGTAAAATATTATTCACTACATAATTTTATTTATTTTTTCATTTTCTTGTATGTACACAATATCTATCCACACTCGGTTCATAAATTCTCTGTATATCCATAGGTTTGCTGTAAGAAAACTCTTTTAGGCTTAAGCTCGCCGTTGTACATGTCCATTATTTGTTTACTTTTATGTATTTTTTAACTTGTGTGTGCAATAAAGAATTTAATGTTTTGCAAAATAAGCCCCTAGCGTATCTATAAACTTCCTGATCGAAGACTACGCGAAATGCAGGTGGTTGTCGGCTGCGGTAGATGGCGGCGGCGCGGCGCGCGTCTTTGCGTACAAATCTGCGTAGACTAAGATGAGACTAAACTAACTAACACTGTGACTGTGATACTGACACTTCTGTGTTATTCTTTTTAATTTCTACAAAAATAGTTTATTTTAGTACAAATAGCTTGAATTATTTTATTTTGTTTGCTGTTGTAAATAATGAACTTGATTGAGATTAAATAATCCTATATTTATTATGTATAAAATTCAAACTCAACCTCCATAAATTTTAATCATAGTCGAAAATTACGCATTTGAGAATGCGCAATTTGAAACTGACATGGGCAGAAATGTGTCAAACCATGATGCAGAGCCAAAAATAAAACAAGAAGAAGTATGATGTCCTCCCCTGAAATCCCTCATTCAAAATATTATTATCCTCCTATTCCCCCATTATACATTTTATACTCTGTATTTATGTAAAATACAATAAGGTTAGGTTAGGTAAAGTTTTGTAAAAATTTGTATAATATCTTTGCTGCTTTATTCATTGTGTTTTATGCTTTTCATGTTGTGTTGTCCTATTAAAATTAGATAAATCAATTTAACGCAAAATTTAAAATTTTCGCTGCCTTTACTACATAAATAATATACCGATCACATCATTTTTGAACTGATCTTATTATTTTTGAAGTTAATGGCACTCCTTACGACTCTGGTAGAGTCGTAGCGAAAAGCAAGCGGCGCCAAAAATAATGAAGTTGAAGTTGAAGAAGATGTAAAATCCCGCCAAAATGTCAAAACATTAAACAACAAAAAGTGGTTGGATGAGCTTGGATGATTTTTTTGGTGTTGTTACGAAAATAATATTGTTGTATGTTAATTGTGCCCCAAAGAAATCAAAAAAGATCTGAATTGTTTATTGTATTTACCCGAAAATGGATGTAGCAGATACTTATGCTACCCAAAGCCAAGTGAAGGATGAAGTAGGAGTTCGTTGTCAGAAGCTTTTTCAGGATTTCCTTGAAGAGTAAGTACATTATCGTGGACCTATCAATTCATATTTTTTTTTTAATTATATTAATTTGTGATTGCAATAACAATGATAAAAAATGAAAAACAGTATGCAAATAAGAGGTTATGTTCATGTTCTTAGCAAGGAATGGCCCTTGCATTGCAGAAGACCGAAAACAATAGAAGTAAACTTAAAAAGCTATTTATTTTGTCTCTTATATTACAAATAACTCTTATATAACATTTAATAATCAAATGTAAGTAATTATAAGGATGGAAGGGAGGCCTTTGCCCTGCATTGTGACATTTGTGAAAACACACACACAGGCAGGCAGGCTACAGTCCAGGTTATTATTTATTTAAAGTACACAAACATACAGATCTATTACTATAAATTATTATCAACTATATCCTTATATTACAAATATGAACATTCTTTACCTCAGATTCAAAGAAGATAATGAAATTAAATATGAAAAGCATTCAAAAGAGCTGTTGAAACCAGAACTGAGCACATTAGAAGTCAGCTTTGATGATGTGGAAAAGTACAACCAGAATCTCGCTACCACTATTATTGAGGAATACTACAGAATCTACCCATTCTTAAACCAAGCTATTTTGAACTATGTCATGAGTCTGGCTGATAGTGGAATGAAAAAAGACTTGCAGGTAACCATTTATAAATAAATAAATTAAAAATCTTACCATACAAAATACAATGAAAATAAGCCAATTTCAGCTAGGCAACTATCGACGATGAAGTGTGAATATCTTCTATCTAACATTATTAGGTAAAATGAGTTATGTATGCCCTTGGATTCAAAGTTCAATTTGGCATGTTCTGGCAAAACTGCTAAGTGATTGGAATAAAAATAATGTGTCAAAATGATTGTGGTGATACCTCCTAAATTATCATCGCAAATAATTGCTGCGAACTAACTCTAACACACTACTTGAAATATCTTCTAAGTTAAAAAAACATTGATTTGTATTTTTTTTTGGCGATTGCTTCCTATCTTCTTTGAAACATTTATTGCTTTGAGATAGAAGGTATTTCAGATATAAATTTAAACTTTTACCTATATTTTTAATAAAATAGAAGTATTGATACATTGGGTAGGTAAATTATTTTATCAAATTAGTTCTTGAAAAAACAAGTACACATTATAAAGAAAAACTGGGCATGAGGAGGAAATCCATTGACAAACAGAAAGCCACGAATAAAGAATGTATTCTTCTTACAATGGATTTAGAAGCTGAGAAGGTATGCACCTATGACTGGAAGCTCACTCTACTTTATGACAAAACTAACATGTCACAATTTCACTATCTATAAAGCACCACTCACCATTGTATTTGCTAATGGTTCAACGAAACAGCGGCTGAAGTGATCTCCAGTCCATTTTCGTCGTTTTTGATTGACTACATAGAGCGACATTGCGACAAAATATTATTATGGGGAGTTTCAGGGGCAAACCCCTGAAACTCCCCATAATAATATTTTCAGATGGTTGCACATACCAAAACCGAAATGTGACATTGGCAAATGCCCTACTTAGAAAATTGCGTGGAATTATTATATTCCAAAAGTTTTTAGTGCCCGGTCTTAATGGAGCACACAGATGGAGTGTGACTCCGTGCATAGCGCTGTTGAAGGTAAACTAAAAGACAGAGAAATACATTTACCAAGTGAATATTGTACTGTCACAAAAACGGCATGTAAAAAATCCATTGCATATCCCCGCTGTATGGCAATGCTGATGCGCTGCGCCAGATACCCGTCCGCTCTCGAGTCACGCGTCGCGTCGACCAGACGCTCAGATAACTTTTTAAAAACCCAGAGAGCCTCGGTACCCCTCGGACCCAGGGTCTCGACCCCAAAGGGAGCAAATGTCTAGGCTCTGTCGAGATCTGCATATTTGTTTCTCTTGAGATCCTCGGCCAAATCTGCCGCCGCACCAGCCCTTACGGATGTCCCGGATGATGGGAAGGCGCAAGTGTGTCGACGCATGTAGCGAGCGTCCCACACAATGGGCCTCCCCAATTCCCATGGGACTAGTGTCATGCCGGCGGGCCTCTTACCATCGTCACGCAACAGACCATTCGGTTCGAGAAAAGCTGGTACGTTAGCTGTGACAAAGGCCCGCCGGATAACGTCGTTAAGGCTGGCATGACGAGACATCAGAGTATTAAATAACTGCTAATTTAAATTACTTAAAATCTTTGTTATCTTGAGTTACATTTTAAAGTTTTATTGATTTGTCTGTGTTCATCAAAAATAAAACAGTTGATGATGTTTATCAATTATAGCAAAGAATAACTAGACGGATACATTAATAAACATATTAATCATCACTTATTTGTATGTCTTTTTTTATAAATACCTTCTAAATACGAAACTCTAACTGTTGTATCTTTAATATAAGTACCAATACCTCCTAACTGACAATATTTCGAAAATAGCCCATCAAAGGCCAATGTGATTAACTTCATTAGAATTGTCATATAATTAAATACTAAATACAATAGTTAAAATCTATTGATATTTAATATTAAAAAAATTAAACGTTTTTTTCGTCTCCTGTAAAATTTGGTTTTTGTTGGATAGAAGATGTTCGCACTTCATCGTCGCTATGTGGCTGGTTAGGCATTTTAACTCTGACATAAGGACTCGACCTTATGGGGTATTGGTGTTTTATCCATTGGTGCACTTTTCTTTAGTACTCAGCCTCTTATTGAACACCTTTTTCCAGGATAAAGAATGCTACATATCTTTTGTAGATGTGCCCACAAGGCACAAAGTGAGAGAGTTGACCACTGCTAAAATAGGAACGCTGATCAGAATCTCTGGGCAGATTGTGCGAACGCATCCCGTCCATCCTGAGCTGGTGCTCGGAACCTTTGTCTGCTTGGACTGTCAGACTTTCATCAAAAATGTTGAACAACAATTTAAGGTACAATGTCTAGAAATTTATTATTTACCAAAGTCAGACATTTCTTTGTTGTTTTGAGTAAACTAAGTTACTAATCTGTGTAAGGTAGACATTTTTTTGGATTAGTGAATTAGATAGATAGATTATTGCTTTATTGCACCATCAATACATAAAAGACTTATCAAGAACTTAATACTAACTATATCTAGTGTGGTACAATTGGCGGCCTTATGGCTGACAGCGATAAGGCCCAAGGTCAAGGCTAAGGATAAGGGGTAAGGGGGACGACTAGATGTACAGTAGCGTCTGCCTGTGGATTCGCACACGTTTTTTCTGGTGGAAAAACTCAAATAAAAAAAAACTCATTCAGATTTTTAGTCACGAAAAGGAACTGCCAGGCGGACAAAAGTTACTATAAATAAATAATGCTGGGCAATTCACACAGCACATTATCTAGCCCCATGCTAAGCAGACCTTGTGTTGTGGGTACTAGATAACTGATATACTTATGCAACACTACATGGATAGATAATTTTTATTTGATTATACATAAGAACATCCAGAACACGGGGAACAAATATCTGCAGATTGTACAAACATTTGTCCTGAGGCGGGAATCTTACCCGCAACCTCCTGCGTCGCAGGCGGACTTTCGCCAGCCGCGCCACAGAGGTCGTCAAACTGTTATATTGTAGGTATGTATTTAAATATGGTAAGAAGGTTTTTTTATTGAAAACGGTTAAGAGTTTGGCCACCACCTCACTAATATAGTAAAGATAACTCTAATCTTGAATTTCAGTACACAATTCCCACAATCTGCCGAAACCCCGTCTGCGCGAACCGTCGCCGGTTCATGCTGGATGCAGACAAGTCCGTGTTTGTGGACTTCCAGAAGATTCGGATACAGGAGACACAGGCTGAGCTCCCTAGAGGATGTATACCGAGGAGTCTGGAGATCATATTGCGGGCTGAGGCAGTCGAATCGGTGCAGGTAAGTTTCAACTCATAATTTTTGTCTATTCTCCTAATTTTTGAAGTCATTAAGGTTGATCGTTTCGTGCTGGCGCGAGATGTTTTTTCTTCGTGGTTTTTAGTTTTTTCTGAGTTCTAGGAACAAGTAATATGTCGCAAATCGTTAACTATTTTCTATTAACTTAGGAAAAAACGTACTCCGATTTACTAGTATTTTTGGAGCGTTTGGGATAATAAGAGATTTTAGGGTAAAAATCAACATAAAGGGCCTCATCATGTCTCATATTGTTTTTAATTTTTGATGCTTAAAAAGAAAACACCAAAATTAGTTCAAACTCGTTTTAATTACTGTTAAATTAAAGATCAGGTTAATAATTTTATTTATGAAAAACAACCGCTTGTTGGGCACCATCCACTTCTTCACTCTCATTTAGCCTGGCACTAAAATTTTCAATATCTCGCTGGAGCTTCGCTCTTGGAATAGCGAATAGCGTTGATTTCTTCTGTGATTCTTTGCTTTAAAACATTCAGGTTGGGTGGCAATGGGTTGTAAACTTTACTTTATAAGTAGCCCCATAGTAAAAAAATAGCAGGCGTTAAATCTGGACTCCTCGGTGGCCAGTTGGTGTCTCCTTGGCGACTTATTACTCTTTCAGGGAATAATTCGTGAAGAGCAGAGCAGAGCAGAGCTCGGAGTCATTTGTAACAAGGGAAGTGGCTCCATCTTGTTAGAAAAATGAGTTACGGTTGTAGCCAATCTGATTTCGCATTTCTGTAGCCAGAAACGTCCTGATCATATTGCAATACCGATTGGAATTTACGGTCTAAGCGCGTCCACGGCGGCCATCTTCAAAAAAGTAAGGGCCGATAATACTTCTATTCTTATTCATATTATTCTTAAAAACCCGTTAAATTAAAATTTGTCTAGTGAAGACGTCGGACAATAGTGTACGAATCGTTGTTTTTATAAAAAGCTCGCACGCAAAATGCGCCCTGCGATCCCGTGAAGCGATCCATTATTACTAAACTAAACAAGCCGGCCAAGCGTTTAGGACCACTCCCTGCCCCTCGCTATCTTTATTTGGCGCGTAACGGTCAAACGAAAAACAATATGAAATAAAGGGTGTCCCTTTATTTCCAAATGGTTCCAAAGTACAAAAATTTAAATTGCAATTTGCTTTGTTTGTAGCCCTGCTAAACTGCCTGCAATTTGATTGCAGCCAGTTTCATGATGAAAATGTCAAATTGAGCAAATTATGATTGCATCAGACCTAATAGTTTAATGAAATTGTGAGGCTCTGTATATTTTTTGATTAAAGAACCACAAAAATACCGTTACTACATTTAAAAAAAATCCTGTCCTTCCTAAGGTTGCCTAGAAGAGATCGCTTTATGCTAAGGCCGCCATACTCTGCCTCTTTGATTCGCGCATTTCTGTCTGAAAATCAGCCTTAAATACCGAAGATTTCAAAAGAGTCCTATAATGGTTTTTTGGTTTTATAGTGCTTATTGTCATGAATTTTTGGGATATTATGCAGTTTTTTAACCCGAAAATGATTTACTTGAAAACTTCCAGGCTGGAGACCGTTACGATTTCACGGGAACACTAATAGTCGTCCCGGATGTGGGCGCCCTAGCCCTGCCCGGGGCTAAGGCGGAGCTCACGACACGGACCAAACTGACTAATGAGGGCCAAATGGATGGCATCAAGGGTCTCAAAGCATTGGGAGTTAGGGAGCTGCACTACAAGTAAGTTTAATGTCTGGTTTCTGCACGATGTGCAGACACGTCGTGTCTTCGTTAACATAATACTTAAAAAAAACAAAATGTAAATAATTATAAACCGTCGCTAATAGCACTTGGCAAAGAAAGAGAAATAATTTTCAGAATTAGACAAGTAGTTCTGGAGATCACCCATTGCAACTAAATAGATAGAAAGTTCTTGATTGCACACTTAACTAAACAAATAGGTACCAAACAAATAAAAGAAAACATTAATACCTAATAGATAATCTATCTAACCAGCCGGTAACAGCCACTGCTGAGAATAGGCCTCTTCCTTATCTCGCCACCCCTGGCGGTCTTGTGCCAGTCTTAACTAGCCACGGCTTCCCTACAGAATAATTAAAACAAAAAAAAATTATGAAACTCGCTTACATTCATAACGATTTTTTAGTTATTGGCTAATTACAAATCTTGTTTGTGTTTTGTAGAAAACCAATGTTTCATCCTCACACACAGCACGAAATCTATTGCAAAGAAATTTCTATAATATTTTTATCAATTTGACAGTAAAGAAATAGTTTAACTTTGACTCCTGGGACTTTGTTCACTATAGATATAAGTAAAATCTGTAGATATGGTACATTCTCCCAGCACTTACTCAACAAGTGGCCTGTATTACAACAGTTGTAGTAGTTAGTTACTATACGCAAACACTCTCACAGTTACATTTCCAATCTTGGGCAATCATTATAAATAATTATAATAATTATAAAAAACACAAAGGCATTTCTGTAGTCTTTTAGTCAATAAATCACACGCCGCCGGTTCGACTAAGTTATGACTGAGGTGGGTGGACCTAATTGGACCTAATTTGAGGCTTCCACTTTCGAGACGCTAGTACCTCATCTCCCCTTTTTTACTTATACCGATGTTGTTCACCCATTTTTTGTCATATTTTCTAGGGTCACACTAACCCGCAAAGGCTAATACTCAATACAACAATAAATATATTGAATATTTATTGTTGTCATCTTATTGGCATTGGGTTATCGTAGATCTGGACCGCACCACTGGTGCACATCACAAAGATGTTCATTCAAATCCATATTTGCAAACCTTTTAAAGCCCATGCTTTAACTTGTAATATTATGATGCATTTTATATTGACGGCAATTTTTCCCTCTCTTCCAGTAAGGTTTGCTTATCTCTTGTTAGGGTTAAGCTTGCCTTTACCATAACCTCTCTTGTTTAAAGTTTTACATGTATGATTGCCAATTGATTTGAAGAATGCCAATTGTTGTGTTGTACGGTTAGTGGTAAGGCCCAGGTGAGCTACATCCTTAAATAATACATTGTATTTCAGGACAGCCTTCCTAGCGTGCAGTGTGCAAGCCATCTCGCGACGTTTCGGCACTGCTGAGATGTCCACCGATGACATGACGTCCGAAGATATGAGGAAACAAATGACTGATAAGGAGTGGGATAAGGTAAATAAGTGTAGCTTAATTTATCTTCTATAGCTCCTTAAAATTACTAGCATATGCAAGTGGCTTCGTTCTTGTAATACCTGGATTAAACAGAGTTTAGCAGGCAAGGATAACTAGGAAAATATTTTTACAAACAAATTGTTAGTTGCGGAGATAATCTTAGAAATAAACGTGATCAATCATCACCAAAACGTAGCTGCCGATTAGTGAAATGATTTAAGAGTATTTTAGGGTCTCAGTAATATTTTTTTACGTTACCTCTTTTGGACATATTTCGTCTAAAATAAATACATTGATGATAACGTCAGACAAAACTTGCCATTCAACCATCGTCTCCAAATTTCCGCGATTTTGGGCCTAGTATAAAAAAAATTATATAGATACCACTTTATTGTACATTTACACAAAATACATAGCTCTGTATAATACAAAAACACACTAAAATAACTTTTATTCCAACAGGTATACGAGATGTCGCGAGATCGCAATCTCTACAACAATCTGATAGCTAGCCTGTTCCCTAGTATTCACGGGAACAACGAGGTGAAAAGAGGCGTCCTGCTTATGTTGTTTGGAGGAGTCGCTAAGACTACTATTGAAGGTATAATTGTTTAGATCTTTACAACAATCTGATAGCTAGCCTGTTCCCTAGTATTCACGGTAACAACGAGGTGAAAAGAGGCGTCCTGCTTATGTTGTTTGGAGGAGTCGCTAAGACTACTATTGAAGGTATAATTGTTTAGATCTTTACAACAATCTGATAGCTAGCCTGTTCCCTAGTATTCACGGTAACAACGAGGTGAAAAGAGGCGTCCTGCTTATGTTGTTTGGAGGAGTCGCTAAGACTACTATTGAAGGTATAATTGTTTAGATCTTTACAACAATCTGATAGCTAGCCTGTTCCCTAGTATCCACGGGAACAACGAGGTGAAGAGATGCGTCCTGCTTATGTTGTTTGGAGGAGTCGCTAAGACTACTATTGAATTTATAATTAATCAATCTGATAACTAGCCTGTTCCCTAGTATTCACGGGAACAACGAGAGGTGAAGAGAAGCGTCATGCTTATGTTAAGTAAAATAACACGTAAGAAATGGATTTCCGTGCAGTTTTCTATCCCGCTCAGTGCGTAAAGAAATGGAAATGAAGAAATGGAATTCCATATAGTTTTCGTACTGCATTTAAGTACCTACAACATAAATGGACGTATATTCATTTATTTTCACATTGAATCGTCGTTCTCAAACCCATCCATTTGCAGGCACAACACTTCGAGGCGACATAAACGTCTGCATAGTCGGCGACCCCAGCACAGCAAAGTCGCAGCTTCTGAAGCAAGTGAGCGAGATATCTCCACGGGCAGTCTACACCAGCGGAAAGGCATCGACTGCCGCCGGCCTTACCGCCGCCGTTGTCAGGGTAATAAGAATGATAAATCTTTATTTATACCATTAATCTAAATCCATACTTATATTAAACATTCGAAAGTAACTCTGTCTGTCTGTTACCTTTTCGGGCCTAAATGGCTGAACGGATCTCAACGAAATAATACGACATAAATAACGAATAGGTAAATGTTGTCACGGGGACGGACAGGCTACTTAAAATGCGTGCGAAGCCGCAGGCAGCAGCTAGTATAAGATAATTATATGAGTACCTTTGATAAAAGTGTTAGAGCTACTAATGAGCAACCATTTTTTGCATACTTTCAAGTATTTTATTTATTTATTTTAGGGAAACCATCAGCACATTATACATGATGGGTAATAAGTACTTGTCAGTCATGTCAGAATATTTGTAGTTTTAAGCAAGCGTGCAATTATTATTCGTATTAGTTTTAAATAAACGTTGTTATTATTATAAAACTTAAGTATATAATAATGTATATAGTATGAGTGAGATTCTGTCCGTGTGTTTGAGGTTCTTTGAGTGTGATGTATGAAGGGGTGTACCTACATATGTAGTTCTTACTATTTTAAATTTAATATCTAATATGTGCATGTATCTTTTTTTTATTATTATGCTGAGGGAAATGCGCACGCGTATCGTACTACCATGACAGAGACAGTACGAGTATGTGGGACTCCAACACCACTACAACCCTCAGGGTGTTTCCGCCTCTGCCGCTTGTGGCCACTCCCCATACCGATACTCCTCCTCCCCTGCGACCCCACCGCGTCCGGCATCAAACGGTGGCGACCGCGGAAGGAAGGGAGAGCGGCGTACTTCATTACCGGCACTCCTCTCCCGCCGCGGCCTCCACCTCTCTGCGGCCATGCTGTCCATACAGCACAGCCGCTTGCCTCAGCTGTGGTGCCTCCCATACGACATCCCAACCTACTACCGCTCCAACTGGGCTTAGAGAGTAAAACCCAGAGGAGCAATCCCTCCCAGGGCCGGCCTTATCGCCGACTGCCCCGGCCCCGGCAAGGCGGAAACCCTTCGCAGGGATGTGCATGTAGGATTTTTTTTTTCTCGGCCGAGGGAATTCCTTTAAGAATAGACTGGTCTGGGGTGACCAGAATTATGTGGGACTCGACGACGTCCTGATAAGGGCGTAACACCCACTAAAACCTCTCCGGTGACCCTCTCTCGCCATTTTCGCCGAACCACGGGAACATTTACACCTACCTTGGCCCAACTGGCGTCCCCTCTTCCTCCCATACATGGCCGGCGAGCCCACCATTCCACACACTCGCTGACCCCATTTATCCGTCACGGTTGCTCTCCCCCCCCCCGATTGAGGCACAGAGAAGACAGCCACAGTTGAACCCGCGAATGTCGACCTCTATGCCCAGATGGGCATTTCTTTCGCCCCATACTACCAGGTGTGGGTCTCACATACACACACACACCCTTGTTTGTATAGACACCCTTACGAGGACCTAAGTTGGACTTGACCGAACCGAGGACTCTCAAAAAAACGGATTTATAAAGCTCGTAGGTATAATTGAATAACACAGAAAGAGACAGAATAACAAATTTGGAGTGATGAGCTCATTGGTATATTGCTATCTCAATATTTTTTCGTATGAATTACGAATACCAACCCGAGTACTCGAAATACACAGTCGAACGTGACTAGCGATGAACAAAGTGAGTACTTTGTGTACGCGCACCGAGGACGTCTCACGTAAGACCTGAGACACCCTTCCGAGGACTGTCTTAACACAATATTTCTTATTATCTTGTACAAAGTGAGGACGGTGTGTTAGACTTACCATAACCAAACTGAGGTCAGTTTTCCAAGCAGGCCTTGTACAAAGTGAGGACAAGGAAAATCTACCTAAACCATTTTACGTGCAAGATTATCTACGAATGAATATTTTTATATCTATTTCTTACACGTATCTCTATAATAAAATTTAGCAGGTTTTACCCTAAAGACGAGCCGGCGTCTTTTCGTTTAACTTATGGACTGCGTTTGTGTGGTGAAATCAATCTGGGAGAAAAGTAAGTTTTTAATTTTATACTCAATACTATAATATCTATTTATATTGGCAATTGGATCGCCCCTATTGTGGTGCCTGATATGATAACATAACTGGTGAATTGTGGGTGCTAGGCTATTGGCCTGTCCCTTCAGGGAATGCAAGCGTGATGAATTATTATTCTTCTCTACGACTCATGCTGCACCCAGACTTGTCTCTTCATGAGGGAACTCCTAAGTAGTTGATACCATCGTCATGAAAATTGGTATACGCGTTAGACTTACGTAACAACTAAGATACTTACCAGTTTCACCTGATGCTGCAGCCAGGGTAGTCTCCTCATGAGGTAACTCCTCAGTAGTTGATACCACAGTCTTGAAAATTGGTATACGGGTTAGACTTACGTAAGAAACTAAGACACTTATCAGTTTCACCTGATGCTGCATTCAGTGTAGTCTCCTCATGAGGTAACTGCTCAGTAGTTGATACCACAGTCTTGAAAATTGGTATACGGATTAGACTTACGTAAGAAACTAAGACACTTATCAGTTTCACCTGATGCTGCATCCAGGGTAGTCTCCTCATGAGGTAACTCCTCAGTAGTTGATACCACAGTCTTGAAAATCGGTATACGGGTTAGACTTTCGTAAGAATCTAAGATACTTACCAGTTTCACTTGATGCTGCAGCCAGGGTAGTCTCCTCATGAGGTAACTCCTCAGTAGTTGATACCACAGTCTTGAAAATTGGTATACGGGTTAGACTTACGTAAGAAACTAAGACACTTATCAGTTTCACCTGATGCTGCATTCAGTGTAGTCTCCTCATGAGGTAACTGCTCAGTAGTTGATACCACAGTCTTGAAAATTGGTATACGGATTAGACTTACGTAAGAAACTAAGACACTTATCAGTTTCACCTGATGCCGCAGCCAGGGTAGTCTCCTCATGAGGTAATTCCACAGTAGTGGATACCATCATCGTCCTATATATAATACCACCAGCGCGACTTACTAAGCGACTTACGATAAAAACTAATATACTTGCCAGTTTGACCTGATCCTGCAGCCAGAGTGAAGTAACTTTATGAAGTAAAAACCTCAATGGCAGTTACTAGTTTTTCTAAAATAGTGTGAAATTTTGAAGGCGGCTCAAGATATTTCGACTTGGCGCTCTCTGAGGGAGGCAATATCCAGCAGTGGACGTCAAAAGACTGATGTTTAAGAATGTATATTTGAAACCCACAGGGATAAATAAAGATATGAATAAAAAATTTAGATATTAAATAAAATGTATCTATTTTAACTAACGCAAATTTTGATATTTCAGTTCATTTGGCATCATCGCACCGAAGCGAAACACAAAATGGCTGAAAGTGAGGCTGAGGCAATTTCCCCTATAATTGAAATACAACCTCGCACACAAATTTCCAGAGATGAGTCAAAAAGTCAAGTTCGAAAACATATATATTTTCGTAATATTGACAAAGATTTTTACGACTGATTAAATCTTTTAACCATTTCAGTAAAAAAATTATGAATTTTTTTATTATTTTCCCATAATGTTAATGCTTGTTTAAGTAAATTATTAATAATATATTTTCATTATCATACACAGTGTTATTTATTTGTGTACCTACCTATCATTCTAGATATTGCTAGTATTGCCAGGTAGCAGCAGCTAGATATTTCTTAAATCCATTTAATCTAATAGAGCGATTTAAATAGTTTTTCATGATTAAATATCGTGAAGTAAGTTTTAACTATGGCACTGAATCTAGAGACAGAAAACTAGACTATTTTGCATATAATCAGGCGGGGGTGGCAGTATGTTTGTTTAGAATATATACCTACTGCAGTACATATTCTAAACACACCGACTGCCTCCTCATCACTTGTGCAAATTGTAGCATTTGCACAAGTGATGAGGAGGCAGTCTATAGCCTCTAGGCTAGAGCTACCTTACCTCGATTTTTAAAAGTTCTAATTAAATGTATATATCTGCATCGTCCCATATTTTGATGGTACGACTCTCGTTGCTTACACACCTAGAAAACAGTCAGAACGAGGACTATATAGATACACACTGTATAGAAAAGCTATCAAACCGAGGACTATCACACATTCTGCTGGAAAAGCTACATAACCGAGGACCTTTGTGTTAAAGTTAACACAAAAGACCTCGGTTCGTACATCAAAAGTGAAATTAATGTATGGCGGTGTGTGTAAGGCGACAGAGGCGCCACCCGGTGGATACATTTTGCCTGTGTAAGATTATGAATTTTCTTGACCAAACCGAGGTTTCGGGTACTTTTCCTTATTACATGTACAGAAAGGTTCAAAATTGCTTGAACAATACGAATCTGCGGTCAAGTCAAACCGAGGACCGTCGAAAAAGTCCTCGGTTTGAAAATGTCCTCGGTTGTTCCTTGTGTATTCATACGCACGTCCTCGGAAGGTACTTAAAACAAACACACCCTCACACACAAATACTCACACTCTTACTCAAACTTGTTCTAACAATATGCTTGTACCTTCGTTTTGACTAAGTAATTTTAATTTGACCTGTGTAATGTACTTATTATATTTGTGTTATATTCAATATTGTTAATTAATCATTTAATCATTTATTTCACTAATTTAAACGTAACAACAATAATTTTAATAATTTAATATATAATCATAAGTAACTAATGGTGAACTAATGTAATTGGTTAATTTAAATCGTATGTGTTGCTCAATAAATAAATACATAGTATCAACCTACTTGGCTAATCATTTAAAAAGAAAGCATTATGGTATCGTAATAAGCTAATTACATAAATTAAAAGTCGTCTTCTTTCTTAAATCTTCACGTTTCTATTTCTTAAATCTTTGAATTGAATAACAAAGAATATTCTGTTATTCCTTCCCTCAGGATGAAGAATCGTTCGACTTCGTTATCGAAGCGGGAGCGCTGATGTTGGCCGACAACGGAGTTTGCTGCATAGACGAGTTCGATAAGATGGACCTCGTGGACCAAGTGGCTATTCATGAGGCTATGGAGCAGCAGACTATTTCTATTGCTAAGGTTAGTTTGACCATAGTGTGGCAACTTTGATGTAATCTTATTTATCTTATATTTATTATTATCTTTATCTCCAGTGTACCAGCAGTGTATATATATATTCTATATATATATATATATATATACTATATATAAAAGAAAGTCGTGTTAGTTACACTATTTATAACTCAAGAACGGCTGAACGGATCTCGGTGAAATTTGGCAGCGAGGTAGATGGTATCCCGGGGCCGGACATAGGCTACCTTTTATTCCAGAAAAAAGCGTCCGAAGCCGCGGGCTGCAGCTAGTCTATATATATAAAAGAAAGTCGTGTTAGTTACACTATTTATAACTCAAGAACGGCTGAACGGATCTCGGTGAAATTTGGCAGCGAGGTAGATGGTATCCCGGGGCCGGACATAGGCTACCTTTTATTCCGGAAAATAGCGTGCGAAGCCGCGGGCTGCAGCTAGTCTTCTATATATATAAAAGAAAGTCGTGTTAGTTACACTATTTATAACTCAAGAACGGCTGAACGGATCTCAGTGAAATTTGGCAGCGAGGTAGATGGTATCCCGGGGCCGGACATAGACTACCTTTTATTCCGGAATAAAGCGTGCGAAGCCGCGGGCAGCAGCTAGTATAGAATAAATAAATTAACAATATTGGACTTTTACACACAGCATCAGCTTGCCCCAAAGAGCTTGTGTTATGGGTACTAGATGACTGAAGTAATAGGAAGCCCTTGCCTAGATATAGGGCTAGAATATTGATGTGAAAGGTAAGCCTCATTATTAACTTTCGACCTCTGTAGTGCAGAGGACTTAGGTCCGCCTGAGTTACAAAAGGTTGCGGGTTCGAATCCCGATGACTTAGTTTAGTCTGATTACGAGATAGAAGCACTGATGTTGGCCGAAAATTGAGTCTGCTGTATATACGAGTTCGATAAGGTGGACCAAGTGGCCATTCACTAGGCTATTTATATTGCCAAGGTTAGTCTGATCGCTGATTTGGCTTAAAAGATTTACCACTTTAGATGCAGGTTTGACTCTCACTGCGGAGTAAATATTTGAAAGCACTTAACATTTTTATGTGATCCTGTAGAAGTCCAACATTATTTATTGCTGTGACAATTGTTATTTACTTCCAGGCGGGTGTAAGAGCAACCCTAAACGCCCGCACCTCGATCCTCGCCGCCGCCAACCCCATCGGCGGGCGCTACGATCGAGCCAAGTCTCTACAACAGAACGTGCAGCTGTCCGCGCCTATCATGTCTCGATTCGACCTGTTCTTTATACTTATCGACGAGTGCAGCGAGATGGTTGATTACGCTATTGCGAGGAGGATCGTCGATCTGCATTCAAATAAGGTTCCTCATCGTTTCTTATTATTAATGTTCAGAAAATACAATGATTTGGCTATGGGCAACATTGAAATTGTTCCGAGATTGAGCCGATTTATCAGAACTCTAAAATCTATTCTAAGTTTTTTGTTTTTATAGTGCGTAAGCCCTCACACTCGGGGTAATTTCTATGAAATTAAATAATATCCCAAAACAGCAAACGGAGACAAGCAAGATAAATAAATAGTGCTGGACAATCCCCGCAGCATTAAATTCTGTCATAATCACCACGTTTGGCAGGCGGATTGGTGGTTGCAGTGAAAGTGTTGAATAATGCACAGAAGGTAGCTGCTGGTACACGTCTGGAACGTTCTTCGTAGTGTGGTCGTGGCGTTAAGAAATGCGGGTTCAAGTTCCGTTGAAATATTATTTGATTTCTCTAAAATCAATTCAATTATGTCCCTGATTCTTTGCTTACATTATTGTGCAATTAGGTATACCAACCTACATTACCACGAATGTGAGCGTAATAACTATACAGAAATAGAAATACAGATAATTACAATTTATTTATAAAGCCGAGTTACATGTCAGTGTCTTTTTGTAAGTATACAAAGCGTATACTACAAGTTCTTAAATAATTATATTCACTCTTTAATTAAATATTTTTACGATTTACCTTTTTGTCCTACGTTTTGCTTGTAATATTAATATTATTTTCAGTATGCACATAGGTTGTGTTACAATTAAGTTTTAGACCTACATTATTGAATGATTGTTAGTTTTTGTGAGACGCACAAAAAATATTACAGTTTTGTGCGTCTTAATAAACTAAAACAAAAAAATACGTTATTGTGAACGTATTTTTTTGTTTTTTTTTTTTTTTGAAAAATACGTATAGGAAGGTCGAGGCTTTTATAGCGCATATACAGCGTGGCTAGCAGCACCGCAATGACTACAGTGATTGCGAACCAAGGCTTCAATAGCGCTTTACTCAAACAATGCGAGTCATTTAAAGAAAACCAGATTAATACAAATACTAAGAATTAGCAGTTGCAAATTCATAGTGTTTGTACTGATCTGGATTTATTATCGTTGGCGTTGGTTAGCCAGTTGGCTATTTTAGAAAAAAAACTACAATAATGGAAATTGTTGGTGGCTAAAACTCACGAGTAATGTTTACTTTGCTGGCGCCTATTTCGAATAAAGTTTGGTAAGCTGGAAAGGTCGGCTTTGCTACAAGTTTTGTTCGAAGATCATTACTGATTATTTATGTAAACATCTGTTTTGCAGGAGGAGACAAGTGACTGTGTTTACTCCCGCGAAGACCTGCTCCGGTATATTGCGTTCGCGAGAAGCTTCAAGCCGCTTATAACTGAGGTATCATTATCATAAAAGTCAAAGTAGAGCTACCTTCTAAAGACAACAATATGCATTAAAATATGGGCTTAAACTCGTCATCTTTAGATACATTTTACAGTGACAAAATGGATAAAAGCTTAAAGCAAGTGGCCCGTGTGCTTTCCGTTATCTGATGCCGTCAATATAAAATGCATGAAAAAATTACGTCTTCAGACGCATATTTTAATGCACATTTTCAGTAGTTTGCCATTCATGAAGGTCAATGTTCAGCCCACAGAAATATATAGATAGAACCAAAAAGCTTATTTGTCTCGTGTGCCGAAAAGTGAGGCTGGAGGGCCTCTTTGCTCCTCTTTATACGGTGTCAAAGAAAAAATACGAAAGTGGTTACTCACCTTAGACTACGATAAAACAGAAAACCTACTGGTAATTCAAGCCTAAGCCGCAACCAAGCCACCTTTGCACATTTTTACGTACATATATTTAATATCCTTCTTTTTATTTTTTATTTCAGTTTGCTAGCTCTTTTTTTTTCAAATTTTTCGCAGCAGTTCCCTTTGCATCAGTAGCGCACGCTGACTCCACACACACGCACACACACCCTCACACACACCCACACCCTCTCAATAACTTTCTGTGACCTCGCCCGCTCATTCATACCCACTGTTGTAGCATCCTGCAGAAGTAGAACTAGCATTATTATTATTATTTAGAATTTTATCCCCATTGATTAGCTTATAATTTTATTAATCTAAATGTTTTATATATAAGGTAATTACTGTCGTTTTATTGCATGCGTTTCACATTGTACCTATTTTATTTTTCTTTAGTTTTTTAAATAGACTTGCCTTGTCTTTAATACTATAACGTAACTAATTTGCTAGTGTACCGCTCTTTCAGTATCAAGGCAATCAATCTTTGTTCACTCGGTCTCCCGCGACACAGGCCTAGCCTAGTACGGGGATCATAAGAAATCAATGCTCTCACACAAGATCATACAAATGTAACACAACTTTACAGGTAACATTAAGTCATGTGTTTGTTATCCTAATGGCAAATAAATTATTATTGTATTTTTTTTGTTCGCCGTGAAATTCAGTCCGTTCCCGACCGCTTTCTACGTGAGACGTCAGATTATAAAAACAAAATGGCTTGTTGTTCTATAATTAACTGTTCAAACACCACCAAAAATTGTGTAATTTAGTGGTGTTTTACATCACTAAATTACACTCGTACCACCAAAGTACCTATGCAAAATGTTACACGCTCGGTTTCAATACAAATCGGCGAACTCTTTGCTTCTATCTAGATATATTTCTGTAGTTCATCCTCTTTATCCCTTAAAATTGAAACGTTTCTTGGCCTAGGGCAAGTCCCTTTCACTATGAACGAAGAACTAACCAATTGATCTATGGAAGCATGTCATATGATCAGCTCGAAACAGTAGCAGCGCGGAGTCAGGGAGTTGACCCTGACTCGGCGCTGAACAACCCCGTGCCTATATTGCCTTATATCAGGAAATATTTATCCGGCTAACAGTTCTTCTACCCTGAATCTCCCCATAAGGTCATCATCATCAGCTTAATAATAGTCCACTGCTTGACAAGACAGGCTATATTGTACAAAAATTGACGTGTTTCACGGTTCACAGAGCGAGTTCGTAAGGGCTATATTATTTAAGTTATGCTATGGTAAATAATAATTATTTTATACGTTACAAATCAAGTACCTTAACGACTTATTATGAAATTATTGTGGCTTGGATTTTTTGCTCATGGATTATTGAATTGTTTTGTGTATTTACGTAGTTAGCCTGTTAATTTACTTATGATGACTACTCTGTTGTATTAGGTCTGACCCGTAACGTTAGACAAGTAATGTTTTCAATAAATACAAAATACAAAAAATTACCACCCTTATCTTGTGGATATTGGTACCACTCGTACTGAGTGTCTTCTAGACTTTCGTGATACATTGTCGGCTACATCGTCAGTTACCATCCGGTGAGATTGTGGTCAAACGAAGATTTACTCACCGTAAAAAAGTGTCTCAAACCCGAATAGTGCTCAAAATTGTTACATAACTGCGTGAGGACAGTTTGTTTATTCATAACGTTTTGTGTTACAGCTCAGTTCATATATGTATATAATTTACAATTACATTGTATACATTCATACATAGGTATTGCAGAAAAATTATAATAAATTGATTGTCTAATAAAATATATCATGATTATAAAAATAGAGAATAAAATTTAATCAAATAATTCATCAAATTTATAATAACATTGTTTAATGTTATTGAGTAGATTGCGCAAGATGACTGGGGTGATTCTAATATGGGTCCTTCGTTCTAGGAAGCAGGCCAACTCCTAGTAGAGTACTACACAGTGCTGCGGGGGAGGGACGGAGGCGGGTCCGGAGGGTCCTGGCGCATCACGGTGCGGCAGCTCGAGTCCATGGTGCGGCTGGCGGAGGCCATGGCCAAGATGCACTGCAGCGGACATGTCACTACACACCACGTCACCGAGGCGTACAGGTTAGTTAGTACACAGTGCTGGGGGGAGGGACGGAGGCGGGTCCGGAGCGTCCTGGCGCATCACGGTGCGGCAGCTCGAGTCCATGGTGCGGGTTGTGGTTTGTTTACATACATATAACATCAAATTTTGGCTGGAGTATAAATAGCTGCGCTCGCCACGTTGTTGTGCAAGGGAGTGTTTGCCTTTGCACCTCATTGTGTTTGTGTTGCCGCAAACGTCTCCAACGTTTGCGGCAATATTTCAATATGATTAGTGGTTTTGGCGACTAATGCAGCAGCCTCTCCTTATTCACAATAATATTAGAATAGTTGCCGCTGTTGTTTAATATCTTGTCCGGTGATGGGCAGCGAGAATGGGAAGTTTGCGCTTGTACACTTAGGCGTAAAATTCATATGCCGCCGACAACGCAGTAGGCGAAAGAGATAGGTTCAGCTTAGTATAGCTCTGTCTCGCTCTTTCATTGTTTGAAACAAAAACTCGCAGTGAATAATCGACGCGACTGTCCAGAAGGTAACCGCCCACCAATTTACCCTAAGAATTGCGTTCTTCGTATCTTTGTCACGTGGTTCGCCGGAGGACAAGATAGATATATAAAATAGTTTGGTAAAAGGTAACAGAATTGGCGGCCTTATCGTTTACTGCGATTTCTTCCAGGCATCAAGAAGTTTGGCGGCAACTATACCTACCTATAATTATTCCATAACACACCATATCAATAAATCAATAATAATCATGTATAACACAGGTTACTCAACAAGTCTATAATCCGAGTGGAGCAGCCAGACATCCACTTGGACGAGGATGACCCGCAGTTCGAACCTAGCATGGATGTGGACCAAGACTTGCCTAACGGATCTGCAGGTAATAAATGTTATGTAAATTAATCATAGCATCATTTAGCCCCAAAGCAAGCCGATCTTCTGTTATAGATACTAGATAAATGATGTACTTAATACCATTAAGTACTACTTAATACCTACAAAGATATAAGTACATTTTTTATAAAAGTCAAAGTCAAAATCTCGTTGTTTCCCTTAATACAATAAATGTACATACATAAAAAAGGTCAAATTCTTAATAATTAAACACTGACACGGAAATAAAGTGATTTTGATTTCAGTCGCTTCGGTATGTAGTAAAGAAGCGACGAAGAAACCTTAAGCCTGTTAGTTAGTTGTTATTTTGCGAGTTGGAGCAAATCCCGTCCCAAGCTTTTTTATCCTCTAGATAATCTGATATTTTATAGTAGGCCTTTTTACACAAGAAGGTTTTGACTATTTGTTTGAATTTATTTACTTATTATTGTTGCAACTCACTAGGAGTTTTGTTGTAAGCGTATACATATTATACAAGAAACGCCATAGAGGCCGTCTTCGATATTCCATATTTTGTGATTAAATACACATAATTAGGGTTAGTTATTAGACATAAAACTAGGTACTTAATACTAAATAAAAATTATAATAATTATAATTAAATTATAATAATACAAAAAAAAATTTTAGATCCTCACGAAACAACGCCACTTGCGTGAGGAGATTCTACCAGCTATAGTTTGAAGGATGGTGTTGGGGCTGTCACGCACTCTTCGCATCAGGGATGTAGTCTTTTTACGGAGAATGACAGCAAATCCACCCGTTCATTATGTCCGAAAAAAGGAAATACAACATGCTTCGTTCGCGCAGAATTAAAACCTTATTACCTATGTGTTTCAGACACACCAGTAAGTGGCGACTCGGCTTCAAAGAAGAAACTGACGCTGTCCTTCGAGGAGTACAAATCATTGAGCGACATGCTAGTCGTGTACATGCGTAAAGCGGAGATCGAAGCTGAGAACCAAGGTATGCGATCAATAATCTCTTTTTAGGGTTCCGTACTCGAAGGGTCAAAACGGAACCCTATTAATAAGCCTCCGCTGTCCGTCCGTCCGTCTGTCACAGGGCTCTATCTCATGAACCGTAAGAGGTAGACTGTTGAAATTTTCAGAGAATGTGTATTTCTCTTGCCGCTAGAGCAACAAATAATAAACACAAAATTTATATCAAAATTAAAGGGGGCTCCCATACAACAAACGTGATTTTTTTGGCTAATTTTATTCCTAATTTGTCAAGGCTGTATCTCTTGAACTACAATAGGTAGACACATGAAACTTTCTATAATTAAGTAACACTTCAACTGTAATAATAACAAATACAAAAAAGAATTTAAAGATGAAAATTTAAAGGGGTCTCCGATCAAGTGAAAATTTGATGTTCTTTGAAAAAGTTGCCTGATTTTTACGGTACGGAACCGTGTGCGAGTCGACTCGAGCTTAGCGGTTTTTTTCTTTAAATCTGTGCAGGCGCACGAAATAGATTGATAGATAATACTTTATTCAGATAACTTATATATAAAACAGTTTGGTAAAAGGTAACAGAATTGGCGGCCTTATCGCTTAAGCGATTTGAAGCGAAATGTACTATAATTTTAAATTTCAAGTAAATAGCTGCGGTAATCGCTGAGTTATTAAACAATAGGAAAAAGGACAGACAACCCTAAAAACGTAACTTATTTTACAGCAATCGAAATAAAAAGGACAGTGAATTTTTTCATAGACGACGGTCTATGAAAAATTGTGAACATTGAAAATTTTGACCACATTCCCACCTGATCGAATATTTAATGCTGTCAAATTAGTTTAGGTTTTGTACAAACTGAATCGACACTACCATTTACAGAGTAGAAGTAAATAAAGGGTGACGTTTCTTGTATCCACATAGAATCGCCGAGCCACGAGATTTATTTTGCACGTCATTAATAACTATAATTATTATTGACTGTAATTTTGAATTTTATTTGATTGTGTGTAATATGGATTATTATCTTAAATAAATGAATACAATAAAATAACTGATAATCGTTATTTACAGGCGAAGAAAGTTCGGGCATGCACAAAAGCGCAGTAGTTAGTTGGTACCTAGACCAGCTGGTAACGCAAGGGATTATCGAGAATGAAGACGAACTGCTTGAAAGAAAGACACTGGTGGAAAAAGTCATTGACAGACTTATGTACCACGTAAGTGTTTTTTAATCAACTATATTAAGCCTGCGGTTTCGCTCGCGTGGTATCTGGATAAAAGGAATCATACCTATCACACCAGCATTCATAAGTCCATAGTCCAGCTGTGGACTTACACATTTGGCTTTAGTTTTGTAAGGAATAAACGCAAATCTCCCTGTTCTGTGATGTTCAGTCTGCTCCTTTTTTTTGTTAATGGGTTTGTAACCACACTAACACTTTTTTCAACAAGATATGACGAGGGAAACGCTATAAAAAGTTTTCTTGCAATTTCCCACAGCCCAGGATATTTTTCGTATATTTCTGCCTGCAGCCAAAATGTTAGATAGCCATTTTTAAATTTCAGTTTCAGCTCCTCATTGGTGCTAAGCTCGAGTAGCTCCTCTTGTAACATTCACCACTTCCGGTTAATCAAATAGATTTATGAATGTTGATTATAATATGTTTACAATTTTTAATTAAAATATTATATAAAAGTTGATTCCAAAACATAGTATGATTTTATTCAAATTATCCTCATATTATTTGAATGGGGACGAACGCTACTGAAAAACTTCCCGCTGGTCCCTATGGGGACGAAACGTGGGGACGAGCGGGAATAACCCATATTTCCATCGTCATAATATCTTCAAATCTATTTTTGAAGTCATCATGCAGGACATTTAAGTGTTGAACATATGTCTGAATATCCCCGTAGGTAAAGGCCAAGCCAATAATTGTGTTCTTTATTATCGAGATCGATACATTTTCGTCGACCCTCACTTAAACCTTGTTAACCCGCATTTTTTTTCACGCGTCCGTAGACCCCCGTCGAGTCTCCCGAGGACCCCTGGGGGTCCACCTGGACCACTTTGGGAATCACTGGTCTAGACCTACATCTATACAATGTTCGGTTGTTTTAGCGTGAAGAAGTAATAAACATTCAAACAACTAAAAGTCCAAACATCCAAACTTTTGCATTTACCTCGTGTGTTCATAAGTTTTGAGACGAACTTATTTAATTAATTTAAAAAGAAAGTAATTCATGCAACCTTTTTTAAACTTTTAAAATTTTAAATTTCGAATGTTTTGAATCAGAAAAAATATACATTTGAATATTTGTTTCATTCTCCGTGAAAATTGGGCCAACAAAAGATTTGCGTGCGACTGTAATTTCACTGTTTCAAGCAGGAAAAAAACCAATGCAAGTTTTTAGTGAAATCCAAAGTTTGGGATGTAGTCGGAACTTTGTGTATTATACCATAAAGAGGTACAAGGAGACCGGCTCTTTAGAAGACCGTGGAAGATGTGTCCGCCCGCGGTCTGTAAGGACGCCCGCCAACATCAAAGTAATCAGAGAGCGAATTCGTCGCAACTCTTGCCGGACTTAAAAGAAATTAGCTCTGCAGACCAACATTTCGCGAATATCGGTGAACAGGATACTTAAATATGATCTTAAACTAAAGGCCTACAGTCGAAGGAAAGTGCATTATTTAAACGAGCGTCTTCGTAAATTGCGACTGGAACGATGTCGGAACCTATTGAGGAGACACGATCCAAAAAATATCCTGTTTACCGATGAAAAGATCTTCACGGTGGAAGAAAAGTTTAACCGGCAGAACAATAAGGTTTACGCCAGAAGTTCAAAGGACGTCCAGCCATCTGTACGCAATGTCCAGCGCACTCATCATCCAGCAAGTGTGATGGTTTGGTGGGGTGTCACCTACGAGGGGGTCAGTTCGCTTCATTTTTGCCAGCAAGGCGTCAAGGTGAAGGCACAAAATTACCAAACCGACATATTGGAAGCGGTGGTTAAACCATTAAATGATACGCTATTCGCTGGAAAATACTGGGTTTTCCAACAGGACTCTGCTCCCTCCCATAAAGCTAAGACTACCCAACGTTGGCTGGAGGCCAATTTGCCAGGCTTCATTCGGAGCGAAGATTGGCCCGCGTCAAGCCCTGACTTGAATCCTTTGGATTATTCTTTATGGACGGAATTGGAGCTGAGGGCATGCAGAAAGTCTCACCCAAACCTGGATTGTCTCAAGCGAGCCCTTATTAAAGAATCGAAACGGATTCCCATTGAAAAGATTCGTGCCGCCATAGATGAATGGCGCACGCGTTTGAAGGCCTGCATTGAATGCAAAGGCGGCCATTTTGAATGATTTATTTTTAAATACAAATCTAGATGTCAGTAGTTTTAATTTTAATATCCAATAAATGAATACTCAACTTAGCTCCAAAAATATTTTAGTTTTACTGTGTCTCAAGACTTATGAACACACGAGGTATAATACTTATGTAGCGTGATTTATCGTTTCATTTGTCAATTATATTTTTTTCCAGGATCAAGTAATAATCCCTCTATCCACCACCGGCCTCAAAGCATCTCAGAAGTCATCAGAACAAGAAGTTGAAGATGACCCGTTATTAGTAGTGCATCCGAACTATGTTGTTGATGCCTAGACATTTTGTTGGGCTAGTTTCATACCGTTTTACCTACGCGTTTGAACGCTGTTGAACGCTTTAACTTTGTAGGAGCGTAGATCGCGAGTTAAGTGTGAAATTAGGCATTGACAATCACATTCCTAGGTTTAAGAGTTTTTTCTAATAAAATGTTTTGATATTGAACTTGTCTTTTTGGTTTATCAATCAATACATTTATTTTATTTCGGTTGTTTATCAGATTAGGGCCCAACTACCCATAGTAACCATAAAAACAGATTTCAATTATTCATGTCACATACACTTTAGAATATATTCAATAAGTTATTACAAAATTAAATTAAGTTCACATATTACTTAAAATTCTAACTAGATTAAATTTAATCATTTAAATGTCAAATAATATTAAATCATTCTAATTAAGTTATGAAATTAAAGGTCTTTAAGTGGTGTTTATGCAAAAAACTGTTATTCTGCGGGTTATTATTACCTACATTATGAGTTTTGAAATAACAACTAAATTTTAACACAAAACTGCTTTATTTCCCAATTACCCAATCAACATCTCTCAAACACCTTATACAGCTCATTCAAGCTAGCTATCTGCAGCATAGCTCCATTACTAACAAAACTAGTCGGAGGTAAGAAATACCGTCTTATCGCTGGAAAAATAACATGTTCTTGTTTCCATTGCTCGTTTTTCTCGACTTCCGGGTTCGTATCAGGGTTGGGTTGGGAATAGAAGATGGCGGTCTGGCGGCTGAAGGTCTCGAAACACTCTTTTTCTGAGTCCCAGTTTACTTCGCTGACTAATCGGACGAGGTAGGTTGGGAGCGCGCCCATGAACGGAGTGTGGCCATCTGAAAAACAATTTTACTTCTGTCTTTGGCTGCAATAAACGCCATCTAGCGACAAGTGTCAATCGTAATGTAAACTCTTGTACTCATCTGTACTCTTATATGTATGTAGATGTTTAGAGCCAAATATCTCTTAAAACCACAGGATGTCTATTTCTGAGCATTGCAGCAGAACTGGACACCGTATGGCACAGATGATTGGCATATTTCATGATTCATATCTCGCTACGGTTTCGTCGGAATCAGCGGGGCTGCTGTTTGACGTCAAGATATTAGTCACAGTGAAAGACCTAAAGTACTGGAGCACAGTAAGGTGTAATAACTAATTAATTTGGCTTCGGGCACCGGGAGGCACTATTTATTGGCATAGTAGCAACCTACACCTAGCACTGAGTGCACACCTGCCCCTGTCCTCCTCCTAAATATGTGTGTACTAAAATTTTGTAACTGTGCTATATGGACCAATGGTCCGAAATAAATGATTTTTATTCTATTTTATTATTTATTATAGTTAAATCCACAAAATTCCGTGGCGGGGCTGCTAACTTGACGGACTTAAACACCAACAAGTACAACTGCTTCGTGTCCATCCCAAGGTTGTCTGGAAGAGATCGCTCTTAGCGATAAGGCCGCCCATTGTGCAGCTCTTATCTCACTTTTTCTGTATTTTGTGTGCAATAAAGTGTAATTTATTTTTCCATATGTATAATAACTTACCTAATAATAAAGGCAGTGCCACTAACTCCCGTTCATCATTGCACTGGAACGAGAAATACTCTAACAGCATGGCGCGTCGGCTGATCAGTAGCTCAGCCATCTGGGAAGCCATTTCATGCATGTCACCTACAAAAAAACATTTCTTTTACAGGGAGTTTACCAGACTATCTTGTCCTACATCTGGTCAAAGGCCTCATTCATGGACCTCAAAACAGGATTGAAGATTGCGTCTTTTAGACGTTCTTGATACATAATCAGCCACGTCGCCACTTTCCATCAAGTAAGATTGTGGTCAAACGGTCTATTGAATATAAAACCTCCAAGTCGAACAACTGAATTCTTTGGTAAATTAACCGTTAAAGTTATGAATTACTAGCTGCTGCCCGCGGCTTCGTACGCTTTTTCCGGGATAAAATTAGTCTATGTCCGTCCCCGGGATACCATCTACCTCCCTGTCAAATTTCACTGAGATCCGTTCAGCTGTTTAGGCGTGAAAAGGTAACAGACAGAAAGAGTTACTTTCGAATTTATAATATTAGTATAGATGATAGGAATATTATCAGCAAAAAAAAAAAAATTTGCGGTACAAAACTAAAACGGCGACTTTTTACCCAAAAGAGTAATCATGTCCTCCTAGCCGCATTTCGGCCAAGGCAACCAGTTTTAATGGAGACTAGCCATATGCGCAGGACATATTATAGTGCACAAGTGTGCGCAAACACAGGTGCACTCTCTTTTCCCTCACTCTCATAATCCGATGAGAAGACAAGCCGACACGAACGGGGAGATGACAGGCGCAGGACCAACGGTTTAACGTGCCCAAAATAAAAAATAAATAATGCTGGACCATCCACACAGCATCATCTAGCCCCAAGCTAAGCAGAGCTTGTGTTATGGGTAGGTACTAGATGACTGATAAACTTAATACAATACATTACAAAAAGATTTTTTTTTTAATTATACATAGAAAATACCCAGAACACCCGGAACAAATATTGACAGATCGTACAAACATTTGTCCCAAGGCGAGAGTCGCACCCGCAACCTCCTGCGTCGCAGGCGGACCTTCGCCCACCGCGCCACACCGGTCGTCTAAGAGATTATAATAGCAAAACCTTGTTCACCTAGTTCTGGGTTCCATTCAGACTTTTGCGCAGCCAACCCCAGTACAAATAGCTCCTCTAAAGGCAGAGCATTAGACAATTTTATTAGACCGAAATTCTGAAAGTCGTACAGCATTGTTTCGTAGAATAATTCTTCGCTGGAAACATAAAACACACGTTCAATTTCAAAGTCTTGGGTTAGTTTACTTTTAATATAAGGGTTACTTAACACTAGTATCTGACCGCGGCTTCGCACGCGCTGTTTCTATGGAAACGTTTAATGAACGGCTATTTATGTCCCATGGGAACTAATTTATGGGATAAAAAAGCCTTTGGTTAATTCCACCTTTATCTACATATATACATGTAGAACACATATTCTATCAAATACTCTAACACACTGTGAAGACGCGCGGTCTCGAATACTTTCTCGCTCGCGCATTGCGGCCTCTCGCTCCGCACCGATCCCCACCAACACGCCGAGCGGCGGGACTAGATTGTAATCTGGTACCTACGCGCCTTTATAAGGCGAACACTCGTCGATTTAAATCAGTTCAGCTAGGAACGGACAACCTCTCGGTAATGGCTATACTAGCCATAGCCTCTGGAAGTCCAGTCCCCTGGTGTAGCGCAGCCGGATGGTCCTAATACTTAGCTTCTCAGCCACTGCCTATTCCTTGGGACAAGTACATATTTCTATATCTTAGTCAGGATCGACTCGCGAAGGTACCTATGTACTTAAAACGATTGCACTGAGTAATGTAAAAGTGATCGTATCTACTTGTACCTACCTAGGTACGCTCAACGGACCACTGTAACCATAGCTACTAAGAGCTCCGAGAGTTGTACTCGTATATCGAGTCACATACCAATAAACCTAACTTGTTGACGATTGTGCCGTTTTCATCCCTCACCCACCCTTCACACATAATTTCAGCACGATCCGTTCAAGTTGTTTAGGCATGAAGAAGAAGGAAACATACATCTATCCGTTCAATCTTTCGTAAGTATTTGTAATACTTATTAATGTGAAGCGTGAAGCTAATTTAATTTGCAAATACACTAATACCCGTATTATGATAGCTTGCTCACCCATAGATCTCTGCTTGAGTGACGTTTATGCCATAGAAAAATAAGTCTATGATAAGTGTACGAGTGTTGTGAAAAAAACAAAAAGGTAAGTACACCACATAGAGGTACATAGTAGGTAAGTGACGACCGATGTGGCGCGGCGGGCGAAGGTCCGCCTGCGACGCAGAAGGTTGCGCGTTCGATTCCCGCCTTGGGACAAATGTTTGTACGATCTGCAAATATTTGTTCCGGGTGTTCTGGGTATTTTCTATATATAATAAAAAAAAATATCTATCTATGTTATGTATTGTATTAAGTTTATCAGTCATCTAGTACCCATAACACAAGCTCTACTTACTTTGGGGCGAGATGATGATGTGTGGATTGTCCAGCATTATTTATTTATTTATTATTAAGTAACTTACCATAGAGACTGAGGCTGACGGACAAACCGATCAATGGTTTACGTTAGCTGTAGCATATTATGTAAGTAAATAATGTTTTATATAAATAAAGAAAAAAAAAAGCTTTACTCAAGCATAGATCGATGGCTGAGCAAGCTTTCATAATACGGGCCTAAAACCCACAGCGAATTTTAACCGTAAAAGTCTGTTTCCCGTTTATTTTTCACAATCAAATTATTTTTAAATTAAATACATACTTACGTTAGTCTTGTCGTATCACATAAGTACAGCTTAGTAGAATGTTGAATCAAACTCTTATGACAATCTATACACGCGATGAATATGAGATTCGCTAATATTTCTCTTAAATTCATATTACAATTATTTTCTAGATCGAGCCTTAGTTGTTTTACACTTGTTAGCTTAGTCTCCACTCTTTCGTATTGGAATTGTCTTGTTTTAAAAGATTCTTTGGGGTCTATGTACGATAAGTTTGTGTCTGTATTCATTTTCCATCTATCTGTATTTTTAGTCTCGTTTGGTTCGTGGACTATTGAACTATCTATGACATCATTCGTTTCAATTTCTGGTTCTTTCATTTGTTGATCTTCGTCTGCCAGATTTGTTCGATCATTATGATCATTAATTTCAGTGGCATCATGATACTCATTTTCTTCGTAAGCCCTATTTAGGCTATTGATTTCATCAATAGTTTTTTTCACAGTGGGAAAGAATTTGTTAATTTTCTGTGCATCTGCGTCGCCTCTGACCATATTGTTGGCGTAAACTTTGGAGCCTGTTCCTTCTGTTGTTTTCTTTACTATTTCTTCTATGTTTGTAGCGCCTGGTAATCTCGCCTGTAACATAATAGGGAGTCAGTGTAAGCAAGCACAAACTGAAAGTTAGTACAGTCTAATACCTGTCCAAAGCAAGTTTTTAATTGAGTGACAAAGCGGTCTCTGTCTAAGCATGAGCTAGCTGTAAAAACATTACAACCAACGCTGGTCTTCCGACAGAGCCGTTTGGTGACGACACGGAAGATAACACATAATATGTAAGACACGAAACATTCACAGATATAACATTAAAGAAACATAATCTACGGCAACGGTTGACAAATACAAGACACAAAGAATACAGAAGTCATGAAATCGTGATATTTCTACAAAAATTACAAGAACTTAGTATGAGACGCTGAACCACAACAACACTGAATCACGACATAGGTAATTAATTTCCACTGACAGATCAATTTCAATGTAAGTATCTACATACAAAATTAGGCAGAAAATAATGTACGCGGTTTGCTAAAACTAATAAAATAAAATTTTAACAAGGCCTCACACATACACAGCATAGGTAGTCTTTTTATAAATGTAAAAATAAAATATGATGCAGGTAATAAATTGTACAAAAATAACTATGTATTTCAATGAAAGTATATAGCATCATTAAATGATACTTGTATCGTTGTTATGACTCTCTTGCTTTTTTTGACCTTCAAAAATAAAATTGCGTAGTTTGAGCTTAAATCCATAAAAACTTTGCAGTTCTAGTTTACTATTCTAGAATATTATGGAAAAAGGAAAGGATGCCTATCTTTGCCCAGCTATATGAATTAGCGAGCTGATTTGATGAGTTGACATTTTAACCTTATTTAACCCTAAAATTGTGCATTAACACAATGCCAAAGTGGAGGGAAAATATATCCTGTCACCCTTGCTAGATGAATGAAGATGATGAAGCAGATCTAGCTATTATGACATTATTCTCTAATAAGAGTCAATAAAACGCTTATTTGGAGAGGCTAAGGTCCAGCAGTGGACTGTTAGAGGCTGTTGTTCTAGCTATCACTATAATTGGTTGCGCTGCACCATCGAGCACATACCCAATAGAGAGGAAATGTCATTTATTTTGTTTAGACAACAATTCCGCCAAATCACAAAGGCGACCACTGCACTCCGATTGGCTGACTCAAAGTCAAGCATCACACTCGAGTTGGGCATGCAAATATTTTTATCGATATCGATAGTCAATGTTTATAAACTATGACCGTCGCGAAAATTATTTACGTCAATAATAGTGAATTAATGTTAATGATAATTTTTAAAAAAGCAAACAAATCAAATACCTGTATAACTACAGGTGTGCCATTGTTATATTAGATAGAAATAACGAATTATAAAGGAAGTTTTACTATAACGATGAAATAATTTGCAAAATCCCGGAGTTTTTATAAAAGTTACTCTGACCAAATAACTTAAATCAAATTTATAAATTGTAATTACTTTTTGTTATATCGGGAGTATCGATACATTATTTTATTATGTCAGCACAACACTAGTGTAGCGAGCGTGAGTTGAAGCGTATTAGTGAAAAAATACTGATCAATTTCTAAGTTCGAAAGACCATATTTCCTCTCTATTGGGTATGTGCTCGATGCGCTGCACCTATCTACATATTGTGGGACCCCCTCGGTCGCTAACTCTAGTCATTCAATTTATTATCTTATTATTAAACTAAAATGTTTGTTTTGTGTTAGAATTAATTTTTATAATATTGTGTTAAAATTAGGAATTTAATTAATTATGTTAAAATATGACCAATGTTGACGGTTTGTATAGATATTATTATGATTGTGATTCTATGGATAGTACACTATCGATTAGGTGTGCTTTTAAGGATACAATATTTTGAATAAATAAATATTGTATTATAAATAAGGACCATTAGATACCTGTGTGTACATAACACGTGTTGAGTTGCAACTCAGGAGTTTGCTCTCGATGCACGCCTTAATTCTCTCGATGATTTGCTCCTCATACAGAAATTGAACTTCATGTTTCGTTGGGTGTACATTTACATCTACATTCTTAGGATCTGTGAAGATTTATGGAAATTCATGTTTTCAAACATTATAGCTAACTCCTGCCCGCGGCTTGACATGCGTTTTTCCGGGATAAAAAGTAGCCAATGTCCGTCCCCGGTATACCATCTACCTTCCTGCCAAATTTTATTGAGATCCGTTCAGCCGTTTATGCGTGAAAAGGTAACAGACAGACAGAGTTACTTTCGTATTTATAATATGTATACTAGCTGCTGCCTGCGGCTTCGCATTCATTTTTCCGAGATAGAAAGTAGCCCATGTCCGTCCCCTGGACACCATCTATCTTCCTGCCAAATTTCATTATGATCCGTTCAGCCGTTTAGGCGTGAAAAGGTAACAGACAGACAGTTACATTCGAATTTATAATATTAGTATAGATCTAGCTGCTGCCCGCGGCTTCGCACGCGCTTTTAAAGTAGCATATGTGGGACCCGCCCGGCCGTCCCGGGGACAGCCCCGGGGTACGTTCCGGGCTGTCCCCGCGATTTACGTCCCTGCCAAATTTAATTAAGATCCGTTCAGGCGTGAAAAGGTAAGACAGACAGAGTTACTTTCGGATTTATTGGAGGTATGGAATATGATGATGAATCAATAGGAAGAATAATTAATAAAAATGATGATTGACGTAAAAGAAATCATAATGTACGGTACTTACCTAATTCAATACTGAGGTATACATAAGCATGTGAATTCTTCGGTAAATACGTAGCATAGATTGAATCTACTGCTTTTCTGATTGCTGAAAATAAATACCACATAAATTATTTTATTTCAGTAAACTTTATGAAATATTGTTGTTTCGACCCTTGTGTCACAACGCTACTAATAATAATAAATACTGAAACATAACCAAGATGCATTTATCATCGATGATAGACATTTTAATGGTTAATAAAACACCATTAAAATACGCTAAGAAAGACGATATCTGCGGTCTACATTATATCCCTGACCTATGTCTATACTAGCTGACACGGCAAACTTCGTTCCGCTTCCGCCTTAGAATCAGATACGGCGTAAAAATGTATAAGAAAACGAATTTTTTTTAATGTATTTTTCTAGCGAATTCTCTTATTTTTAATTAGTTATTCTGCTTTTCGGGACGGAGGTAAATCCCACAAATCAACGATCATTAAAATCGGTCCAGCTGTTCTCGAGTTATAAATGGTGTAACTAACACGACATTTTTTCATTAATACAGGATTCTATGTAAAACCGTAATAATCTAGGAGTTAGAGAGGTTCCAAGAAAGCAGATGCAGCGCTGTAGGTAGTGCGTCTGAATGAATTTAATGAAATTAGCGTTGAAAAGAAGTCCTGCGGCAGTTAGTTCCACTAATTGAAATTAATAATTCTTTCGTATAAAGCACTCTATAGGAGTTTTTAAATTTAACCTACACTAGCTGCTGCCCGCGGCTTCGCACGCTTTTTTCCGGAATAAAAGGTAACCTATGTCCGGCCCCGGGATACCATCTACCTTGCTGCCAAATTTCACCAAGATCCGTTCAGCCGTTCTTGAGTTATAAATAGTGTAACTAACACGACTTTCTTTTATATATATACACTAGCTGCTGCCCGCGGCTTCGCACGCTTTTTTCCGGAATAAAAGGTAGCCTATGTCCGGCCCCGGGATACCATCTACCTCGCTGCCAAATTTCACCGAGATCCGTTCAGCCGTTCTTGAGTTATAAATAGTGTAACTAACACGACTTTCTTTTATATATATAGATATATAGATTAGGAACTTACCCAGGGAATCTACAAGTCTATGGTTTATGAACAGCAACAATGTTCCTTTCTTGTGCGAGTAGTTTACGTTAGTGATGTAGCCATGGACACATAGCTTCAGTGTCGGCTCTTGGAGCTCTATTTCCATCAACTCCCGCGCTATCATGTTACCGTGTATCTGGAAAACAAAATTGCACTTAGAAAATTTTAAAATATTGTCTTATTTATAGGCCAAGGAAATCTCTGCTTAGAGATTTGATCAAGTTGCCAGTTGGTTGCATATTAAAGTATTAAAAAATGTAGTATTAAAGTAAACCAAGAAATTTAAAGTAGTAAGTGTAGCTTGAAAAAAATCGCGTTTTTACTATTTTCTACAAGTAATTTAGATAGCAGATGAGAAGTTTTGCGCACATTACTATGTAAGCAAATTACTTGTAGAACCTAGAAAATAGTAAAAGGTAGTTTTTTATACAAGCATCAATATTTCATTATTATTAGAAATATTGAAAATATGAAATGATGATGAAATTTGTAAATTGTTTAATATAAATTGTGTGGGAAATTACACATTGATATACAAATAATACAAAACGTAGAATTAGAGTACAGTTACAATATTAAATAAATTTTATACATAGACAAAGAGAAAAAAACAATAAAGGTGCATATTCAAAATATTACTCGAATGTCAAAACAATTAATAGTCAAGAATGTCAGATTTAAAATAAAAATGTCAATATAAAAAAAAACAAAAATAATAATTATGTAAAATGTCAAAGATATTCATAAAATAATGTTAACTATGCTAAATGTTAAATTATTATCATTACAGATTCTCAGACTTTGTCGTTTTTCGGCTCATAACTCATCCAAAGAATAGTAGCACTTCTTCAACATGAATTCTTGTTGAGTTTATTTAATTTGTCTGCATTAAATATACTTTTATAGGGGATAGGCAATTTATTGTAATTATATAGATTTGAATTCAGAGTAACCGCCGTAAGTGACATTGACATCAATGCAATAGCTTGTGAAAAACCTCCTGCCCACATTGACACACATTATACTTACTATCCTGACATTCTCGATAACAGAAGACTTAATAGGCGTCTTCAAGTCAGTTTTCTCTCCAAATTTCTTCAGTGTAAAGCCTACATCACTGTTATGTATTGCATATCCTCCAACTACATCCATAATATGAGTGTATTCTTCGTTAGGACTCCGGAGGGACTTTTTACGGGCTATCACATTGTAGAATAAATCTTCAACAGTTATTTGAGTGCCATTGTTGCCAGCGCATGCTTTTATTGGACCTTTTAAGTTGCTATTTTCATATGAAGCTCTGAAAAAACACAGTTAAAGGTAGACATAGGAAAAGATCTCCTTCCAGGATGTGCTAGAACTTGTCTTAATGTACACCAAATTACAATGAGGTATTTGTAAAATGGTTTATAATAAAATAAATATATTTATAATTTATAAATAATAAATTCTTATCATAGGTCACATAGACTACAATATTTTTCATAATCATAGAATTGTTATAGCAACAAAGAAATATCTTTCAAGACTTGGTAATTGGTAGATATAGGATGTATAGGTACAGTAAGTATCCTACTTGTAAGCACATTTATCTGCAGCTGTCTTCGTCATTATAGTGAGGTGGGCAATATGACTGATACTTGCGAGAGCCTCACCCCGGAAGCCATAAGTGTCAATCGCCTGAAGATCTTCATATGCCCTCAATTTTGATGTTGTGAATCTCTCACATACTATTCCTAAGTCTGAATGTCTTATACCAGTGCCATTGTCTTGGATCTGAAGAAAAATAATAAAAGATAATGTGTTTGTTTTTTATTTCAAAATCACAAAATTATGATCTAAGGTATACCTGTAAATATTTCAGTCCTCCTGCTTTTACTGTTATTATTATATTGGTAGATTTTGCATCTAAGCTGAAAGAAGTAGAAACTTTATGATATAAACTCAATAAAGAAGAATCTGAGACTTATGAGCTAAAAACTTGTTATTTACCTTGCTTTGTGATCTCAAGTTGGATGTCCTACCTAATAAAAACACTAACAGATTTTTGTTTCTAGTGTAAGGATTACTAACCTGTTTTCAATTAATTCTTTCAAAGCATTTGCTGGTCTCTGCACTATTTCACCGGCAGCAATACGATTTACCACTTCTTCGCTTAGTTTTCTGATAACTCCAGGTTCTGCCATGGTTTACTTCCGTCTTGAAGACTCTTCAAAGTAAAACGAGGATATGTTTTGTATCCACCGGAAAATCACGATCCTTTAGTTGCAGCCTTTTAGTACGAGCGTTGAATGGAAACCATTAGTTGCTGCTGGCTGTGCTAAAGGCTTTGATTTGATTGAATTTGTGTTTAGATATTTTCTGAAGAATGTAGTACAGAAAAACTTGCTTGATGTTCGTTTTGATTTTGCCGGTTCGGCTTTTTTCTTCTTGGCCAAAGAGAAACCACTTTGGTTCTTGGCTTGCGTCTGAAACTTTTTTTTCTTATGTCCAGTGATTCCCAACTCAACATTTTTACACGTACAAAATGTAGGTAAGGGGAGACAATGCACAGCAAAATATTGTATGGCACAATAATTGGTGACCAAATTTGTACACCCTAATAATTCGTGTACGTCTTCTGATCATCGTGGTGTACACTAGAATAATCATACAATATCATGCTGTGCTTTATTGACACGTGACGAGCTTACAATCCATCAGGAAGCTCGTCACTTTTCAATAATGCGCAATCCGATATTGCATGGGCAAATAATGTACACCTTGATATGTGTAAACACCGTGTCAGAACTTCCAATTATAAGAGTGTACAATTTCGGGCAGTACACCCACGGTTGAGCATTATTGAGACGTGACAAGCTTGCATGGGCTGATATTGGACGGCTCGATATTGTACACCGCGATAATTAGAACCCTTTCAATAGTCAATATTCAATTTTTTATTGCAAACATGTTGTACAAGGGATCTTATAAAATAACAAAAAGGTGGTTTCAAACACGCACCCTGCTAGAGCACGGCAATATTATGCTAGGTGGTTAATAGGTACCTACGTACTTCTTCTATATATTCTAGGCTTAAAATATAAAAGCTTAAATCAAAATGTTTAGGTTACATTTTAAAATATTTATCTATCCTTATTATTAATGAGATCTAATAATAGTAAGTACTTAAACCTTAGATAACTACATACATACTTAGAAATTTTATTTTTTTGTGAAGAAACTAGAAATCTAAAAACTGTTGCAGAGAATAAAAACGGATTTTTATTAAGAATGTTTTTAGGAGAGACTTGAATTTATTTATTTTGATTTCGTTTTGTATTTCTGGAGGTATTTTATTATATATTTTGATAGACATAGCGTAGGGACCTGAGTGAAGCATTTGCAGTTTTGAGAATGGTCTATCTAATCTGTTACAGGGTCTGAGGTTCTGCGGTCTGGTAACTCGTGTCGTGCATTATAGTGACCCGGCAATACGATTACGAGATAAATAGATGAATCAAACGTAAGTATTTTACAGATTTTATGTGTAAATTTAGTTTTCTATTGTTGTGCTTATCCTAACTAACCTATTGTCTCATTTATGTAATGCAAGTAGTACCTACTGTTACAGTTTTATAAAATATCAGATATTATTATATATTTTAAATAATTATGTAATGATTCATTAATTTATTTATAGCATCTAACGTTTAAAAATACATATTCTGATTTAACTTGACTTCCGGTTAACGCTCATTGGTTGGGTTGTTCCGACCAATCAGAGGGCTGAATTGTTCGACCAATGAGCGTTGGTGGGAGGTAACGGTAGGGTGACTCGATGTTTGTAAGCGCGGTAAAAATTGTCGGCATTCTGCGTTCAGGAATGGAAGGAAAAACATCTCTTGTAAAACAGTTGAATATATGAAATCCAACAGTGTAACTGTATTGTGATCCCGCCATCCTTTTGAGTTATTGGTTAAGGTTTGCCATATCTCAGAAGTGGGATTCGAAAAGCGACGCCCGCAAAGAAAGTGTAGGTACCAATTTTGTTCCATTTGTTTTACATTGCCCTTTTCTTTGTGCTCTTCCTGCTAGCACCGGTAAGAGAAACCGATCGGGGCACTCCCCGTTTTTCTCTTTCTTGGTGTTTTTCCGCGTATACTCCGAATACTTGGCCGGGCACTCCCTTGCAGTATCTTGGAGATCGTGGTAGCACATGGGAAAACTAGTAAGCATAGATGAAATAAATTGATCGGGGTACCCCCTGTATTTTATTTTATCCATTGCGTAACTGTATAGCCTCGAATACGTGGCAAGGGCACTCCCTTTGGTTAGGGTGTCGCAAAGAGGGTCCCACACTTAGAAAAATTTTCATTGATTTTGTATGGGGCTGGGACTTAGAAAAATTTTGATCGATTTTGTATGGAGATTGGACTTAGAAAATTTTCAAAGAAAATAATAAAAAAATGATTTATTTTCACTTTTTATTTCTTTAATTAATTAGGAAGGTAGTGTTTAGGGGTTTCATAGGGGATCGAAAAAAATGTTATTTTTGCGCTCAGACGCACCGTTTTCGAGATATCACGAGAAAATGTTTTATGTGAAGCTGGGACTTAGAAAAATTTTGATCGATTTTGTATGGAGCTTGGACTTGTAAAATTTTTAAAATTTCATTTATTGGGTGTCGGAAGAAGGGTCCCACACTTAGAAAATTTTCGACAATTTTCGACATGTATTTTTTTATACATATTAATATATATTTTTTCTTATGCCATCGTAAAGAGGGTCACTAGGGGTGCAACTTTGGTTCAGCTGATTGACCCCAAAGTTCAATGACCTCGGCGCTAGAGATCAAACTGTGTCCGATACAGATACTGATACCGATACAGAGCATTCCGGTAACAGTTGATTAGGTTCAATTTGAGTGGCGGATCCGACACAGAGTACCCCGACTCCACGTGGTCTTGTGCGTGGCGCCCCTAGAGTGTATATAATAAGCCGGAGGCGCGAAGGGAGTGCAGCCTCCGCCAGCTGTAACAAGGGACAGGCACCGCGCGAGCCGCAGCGGCTGAGGCTGGTCGCCGAAGGCGACCAAAAAGCCGAAGCTGCGGAGGTGAGCAGTGGTGCCTGTCCCTTGTTACGCAATGGCGGAGAGGCTGCACTTCCCGCAGCGCCGGAGCTATCGCAAACGCACAGAGTGCAGACGTGTTTCACGGAACACCGTAACGAAAATTTTACAAGTCCAAGCTCCATACAAAATCGATCAAAATTTTTCTAAGTCCAAAATAAATATATTTTTTTTGTTTTTCCTGAAAATTTCGGCTATCTCTTTTGTAACTACTACAATATTGCTAATTTTGAAAAAAAAAAAAAAAAAAAAAATGTATGGGACCCTCTTTGCGACACCCCGACCCTTTCTTCTACCGCATGTAATGTTAAGAAATAATCTAGATGTGGGTTTTCACTTCTGCCACTACTTATAATATATTTGGCAGTCGTTTGCTGATTATGCTAGGACTATGATACAGGCTATGTTGCAATTCAAGTTGCAGATCTGTTACATACCCTGTCACTGTTGTGTTACGTGTTATATACCATGTTGCGATTCTTAGGATATTTTATAAGCAGACCATATTACGTACCATGTTACAGACCATAGTGCAGGTCGGGTTACATGGTATGTTACATACCATGTTACATAGTATGTTGCTGGTTACGTTACAAATGTATTTAGTGTTGCTGACCATGTTGCAGGCAGGCGACTAAGAACCACCGAAGTACGACGCAGCCAGTCCCGGGGGCGGGCGCACTCTCGCACTATGCACAGGCAACGAGTTAGAGCTAGGCGGTCACGTTCTAGGAACCAGAGAGGCAGAAATTCAAGGTCTATTTCTAGGCGAGCAGAACTACGTGATAGGTTAAGGCATAACTCTAAAGATCGTAGAGTATCCACTCCAGAAAGATCTAGATCTAGGTTAAGAGTTTGTAGTCCACTTGTACAATGTGAAATTAATACTAACAGTAAGGTTGATAACGAAGTCGAAACAAGATTTTTCAAAAAGTTTCTAGATTTAATGCAAAATGTAAAGTCCACAAGTGATAATGACAGGTTCCCGGTTATCAACATAATACCGGAATTTGACCCTCTTAATACAGAACAGACTGTAGATTCATGGTTAAAGAAAGTAGGTAGATGAATGTGCCCAAATATACAATTGGAGCGATAAACAGATAGTCCATTATGCGATGCCTAAACTCTGTGGTATAGCCACGGAGTAAATACAAAGAGGAGATGTTCTATTTAGATTTCCTTAGGAAACAACGCGTGACACTTTACGGAATGAGGGGGTGCTAGATCCCGCCCACTTCTCTATTTTCCATCTACCGGTCAATAGCAAAACTATTCGCTCGTTCTGTCGATTTTGTTTTGTAGTTACGTAACTATCTCACACTAGATGTCACTAAGTGCAGGATGCAACAGGGTCGTACTCAGAATTTTCGTACCGGGGAGTACTGTTTTATTTTAAATTAATTTTGCGAACCATCTTGATGCGTATTTTTTAAATTTAAATTGTGATTATATTATGAAAAAAAAAGGTTTCTGATGAATGACGAATGAAGATTTTTAGATTTTCTCTTAAACAACATTATTTTTTGTTTACACTAAACCAATACATCATTTAAAATTTAACTAAATAAACTAGGTGGGCTTTAAGTACTATAAATAAATAAAATAATTGTAGATAGAATATTTAATTTATAGGAGATTGTATTTTTATGTCTAGCGTATTTAATGTTTTAAGTACTTTCCATTTATGAGACAGCCGCAGCCGCGGGACATTCAGTAAAATAATTGATTTCTAATTACGGCCCTGTCTTTTTGTTGTTTATGTTTGTTGTCCATAGTTGACGATAGATGGCGGCCTGTTTACGAAATGATATGAAAACTACAAAAATAACATTTTGGCCATTAAAGGGTCTTTAGGAATGAATGTTGAACAAATTTCAGTATTCATATTATTAAAATATGTTAGTTCTGGGCTCTACATACCTAAATATTTTTTGTTTCCATGACACCAAGTGTCGCCATCTGGTGTCGGGTAGGATTGTTTGGAAACGCCGACGCTAGGAGATTTTTCTAGAACTATTTTAATAAATTACGCATAAAATTACTTACAAATGAAATGTGATGCCATCCATAGCATCAGAATGTCTATCCGAGTAATTTTTACAAGACAAAATACAACAATTCATTCTTTTTTCGTCTAGCGCGAACAATGCTGTAAAATGGGAACGTTTACAAAGTTGTGCACAGGACGAACGCCAACAATACACTGACTAAGGCCACGCACACATGATGACGTCAGGACCTAGTTGAGAATCACAGTGCACACAGTTGCTTAGGCCATCTCCTCTTTGTATTTACTCCGTGGGTATAGCAAAAACCTGGTACCAGGGATTACTTCCCTTCTTCATACGTGGGAGGAATGGAAGGTAAAATTATGCGATTCATTTCCAACGCGAGAAAATTATGCTGAATTGTTATCTGCAATGTTTCTCTACTTTTATCTGATGGGTCAGGCGGATCTGGAGCTGGCAGAGTTGAAGCCGCCGCCGCCGCCGGCACGAAAATTGTCGGGTCAATGTCCGTGGATGATGGACACCAGAGGTTTCCGAATTGACTAAAATATAAAAAAAAAACTACACTACTTACGGTTTACAAAATGTACACAACACGAAAACAAACTTAGTTGAGTGAATGAAAAAGACCGAAAATAAAATTTGAATACATAAAAAGTCTGTCCAAATTTTTTCGTTCTATCTTACCAAGATCTTACCGCAGTAATGGATGCTCCGAAATTATTATTTTTTTATGCCAATGTCAATACTGATATTAATCACTGCCAAACTTATTTTTGACATTCGGTCGGTTTTGTAAAATCTTGGCGAAATTGCGACAACCCAGTCGCAGAAGCCATCTGACAAGAAGAAGAAGAAGAACTAAAAAAAAAATAATGCTCTGGGATCTTCGTCGAATAATTTTCAGCTCTTTACGAAATTCGACGAAATTATGCTATGAAGACGTGAAATTTCAAAATGTGGGACGTGAAAGTCTGTGCTGTGTGTCTCAGCACCAGCATTAAGCTTTACAGCTTGAACTCCGGCAATTTACGCCATGAATTCAACTGTGTTTCCGGGCTAAAGGTTTGTTTACATATTTTCTTTGCAAACAAATTTTTGTTGCTTTGTTGCACCATATCATTGAATGCTAATAACAGTCACTACCTACATCTTGCCGAGAAGTTCAAATTTCCTAATCTCAAAAGGTTTATCTTGATGCCTTTAGGTACCTACCCAATCCTTTACATAATTGGTACCTACTTGTGACTAGATGAAGCTATGTGTTCGTCCGTACCGTATATTACATACATCATGACACTCCTCTATCATCATCTCAGAGCCATCAGCTCGCAGTAATCCAGTCAGAACAGAAAATATAGGTTCTTGTGTTCACAAGATTTCATCTTTATTGACAGAGAAAATTACAATCCAATAATAGAAACAAATTAGAACTAGTATTTACAATTGAAACATTTGAGCTTACTGCAGACTAGAAGTCAAGAGTTCTTGGCTCTCACCCGATTTTATGTAGGTATTACATAAGAAATCTATGTAAAGCTGTTTCAAGTCACCTTATTTCCACTAAATCTGACCTCTCATCCATCACAATTCTGTTTCAGACTTCTACTGGTAGCGGTCTGCCTGATTACCTGTGTGTAGAATGCCTTGCATATGTAAAGAAATTCATGAGATACAGGCAAAGATGCCATCGGGCACATTACATCTTGAAGCAGCTTCTGAATAGCAATAAAGAGGTAAGAGGTGGGGACATTCCACCTTATTGCTATTTATTATTAATCATAAGCTTATTGTAAACCGTGAGGTATCTTTCTGACGACAGGCTTTGTCATCAGAAAGATAGAAAGATCAATCTTGTCTATATACGTTTTAACTTAACAACAAATTAAACATAACAACATCCTTATTTTTACAGATAAAAGAGTTCCACCTGACCTCAATAGACAGAGAGAAACTAGGTGTCTTGTCACCTCTGTCATTAATTGATAAATCCCAATTTCACTATGAAACTCACATTTACCAGTGGCCCGCAACAGACTTCAGTTCTACCAATCAGGCAAGAACCAACTACAATGTACCAATTCTACATTATAGTACATTATCCAAAGAAGAAACTTTTGAAGATGTCATGACTACATCTACTGCTTATAAGAATGATAGAATTGTCAAAGTTGAGCCTGATAATAAAACAGATTTAAAAAAAACCAGGAGAAAGAAAAAACATGAACCTAAAGCTTTAAAAACTGATATAACCTTGCTTTTAGAAGACAAGAAATACTCAATTGATGATGATTATTTGGCACCAAGTTTCCTTCAATCAAATGAATTAGATTATGATAATGGTCTGGATAGTGATAATGACATGGTGAATGATAATGATGTATTTGTTGATTCATGTAAACTAGATCTTAAAGCGGATGGTACAAAGTTTAACGAGGAATATGCAGAAATGGTGCCAATATCTGTGTCAGAAGCGAGAGCAGTGCTTGAAGTCAAAAAGATGTTTAAGACAGGACCTCATAAATGTAAGGGATGTGGACTATCATTTAAGATAAAGAAGTACTTAAAAATACATTCAAGAATGCATGATATGGTAAGTGATGAGTGTTTTTCTAGGTAGCCTCAAAATTTAAAGAGATTATAGTTTGTTTCTATTAAATATTAAATAAAATAATTTATTTAAATAAATAATGCTGGATAATCCACACAGCATTATCTAGCCCCAAGCTATGTAGAGCTTGTATTATGGGTATTAGATAACTGTTAAATTTAAATACAATATAGTATATTTAAATAGATATTTTTAAATAAACATAGAAAATACCCAAAACACAACAAACAAATACATATATGCAGATCGTACAAACATTTGTCCCAAGGCAGAATCGAACCCGCAATCTCCTCCGTCGCAGGCGGATCTTCACCCGCCGCGCCACATGTGTGACTTCTTCACGCCAAAGCTACTGAACAGATTGAGCTGAAATTTTGCATGGATGTAGCTCTAAACCTGGAATTGAACATATACTACTTGTTATCTAATAAATCAGTTTCCATGGGATATAAATAGCCTTTGAATGTTTACACAGAAACAACGCGCGCAAAGCCGCCGGCAGAAACTAGTCTGTAAAACAAACTTGTATCAAAATATTTATATTTTCAGTACCCAGTACAGTAGTATGTTAACATTCTTATGTCATATTTTTCAGCATCTGAAAGGCAACTACCGCTGTGAACTGTGCAACTATTTCTACAAAACTCAGTTCCTCCTCGACTGCCACATGACTGAGAAACACATGTACAAGTATGTCTGTAGGATGTGCCCTGAAGTTAGTTTTGATCGGTAAGTTACACTAATAAATAAATAAATAATGCTGGACAATCCATACAGCATCATCTCATCATCACTCCAAAGTAGGCAGAGCTTGGTACAAGTACTGACTAGATTACTGGTTATCCCTACATCCACACTAATATTATAAATTTTAAAGTAACTCTGTCTGTCTGTTTGTTGCCGTTTCACGCCTAAACGGCTGAACGGATCTTAATGAACGTTGGCATGGATGTAAATCGTATCCCGGGGCGGACATAGGCTATTTGAAAAGCGCGTGCGATGCCGCGGGCAGCAGCTAGTACTTAATACATTACATACATAGATAGACTTATTGTCCTGAGGAGGGAATCGAACCTACAACCTCCTGCGTCGCAGGCGGACCTTCGCCCGCTGCCCCACGTAGCAGCGTAATATCATAAATGCGAAGGTTTGGAGGTGGATGTTAGTTAGATAATGACATGATCAAGCCAAACACAAGCATTATTGTAGGTACTTGTACTAGGAGGTTTTGCTATTCTTTAATTACACTACCCACGATTTAACAAAATCATTTTATATTAAAACATTTTGGTCAATACAGAAAATATAATAAAAATGAAAAATAAATTAAAAGTTTAGGGTAAATAAAAGCACTATTGAATGAAATGAATTGCTTGAAAGAAAAGAAAGAAAGAAAGAAAATCCATTTATTGGCTCACACATAAAAGAAACACAATTTATATAAAAAATAAAGCTATGTGAACCAAAAAGGCCCTGCCTCAGCTTAATGTTGCTCAACAGAAAGTTGAGCAACGCTCAAAATACGGTTTGCAGACTTAAACTAAGTACACAAATAAAAATATGATTATTTATAGCTATAAATAATAATAATATATTTATAGATATACATATATAATGCTTGAATTGAATCGTTCGGGTGCTCGATGTGGTGTAGTCTTAAGTCAAAAAATCAAAGCATGTAAAAAAATTTAGAAACTAGATAAAATATAAAATAAATCAACAAAATTATACATATTAATATAAATTTAAGCTACAGTCTGACATGATGATGTAAATGGTTTTTTTCGATAATTTTCATGGTCTTCAAAAAATATAAATGTTTCATGTGATTTTGATTGATGCCAAATATGTAAAAATATATGTAAATAGGTCTAAATCAATAGAAGTCAAAAAAAAAAAAATCGGCTCGGCAAGCGTAGTGAAGGACGCCCTCCGACCTCCGACGACCTGCGAAAGACTGCAGGCAGATGCGGAAAGCTGACGGCAGGGCACTATGGCGCTCATTAGGGGAGGCCTATGCCCAGCAGTGGACTAATATAGGCTGATGATGATGATGAATCGACGACAATGATCCTCAAAGCAGACCTTGCCTGATCAACTAATCAATGGTATTAATATATTTGCGAAAGATGAGATCTAGGTGGCATCAAACACTACTCAAACACATTTTAAATATTTGTTTTTTCTTCAGAGCGTCAGCAAAAACACATTACTGCCTGCGCCACCTCGGTGGTCGGAATTGGGAGGGGCAAGCGCGACCAATGTGGCTTAAACCGAAGAAGGAAATCAAGCCTAAAGGGAAACGTAACACCGCCATACCCATACCAAAGGAGGCCTTCTCTATTGAGCTTATCAAACCAGAGGAGCAGTATTCTATGATAAAGGTAACGTTATTTCTATCTTCAGATCTTAACACATGGTTTTATTATATTCCATCAGTTCCTATCTAATCTAATAATAGCGCCTCTAAGGGATCCCCTTTTCGGAGTAAATAATATTTTTAAAATAATATCTGAATCCAACGTGAAACAATTCAATAACATAATTTTTAACCGGGGGCTTAGGGTTGTGTCCTTCTGAATGTTTACTTTGTTAAAAAAATTATATTTTTATTTTTTATCGTGATCTTTATAGCGAGATTCCCTGTCCAATAGTTACCTGCCGGGCGATACGCACCGCGACGACTGGTTGTCGTCCGTTTCGTCCTGCATTTGTTTTTATCTTATTCGCACAATAAAGAGCGAGACCAGAGTGCGAAGTGCGAGTTTTTGACGCTTTCGACCGCGAGCAAGTAAATGCGAATTTTTATGAAGAAAATGACAGTCCCCCTAGCGGCGAGTTAAATAATCACCATTTCTACAAACAAATTCACGTTTACTTGCTCGCGGTCGAACGCGTAAAAAACTCGCACTTGGCACTCAGAGCGTTTTTGATAAATGAGATATCGAAAGTCGCCTCGGCCACATTTTGAAAGTTTCTGATCCTCATTTAAAAAAATGGTACTACGTTACTTGTTTACAGGATTTTTTTATTTCAGGAACGCAAGACTGGTCGTAACTATTTAGAGGCGAAATACAAATGTGAATTCTGCTATAGGGGATACAGACTTTTGACGACGTACAGCAATCATATGGTGAAACACAACTCGGTGAGTACTACCACCAATTTACTAGAGCTCTTTTTTTCCCACTGTTGGGCAGAAGCGACCCTAGTCTTCTGACTGCATTTCGGTAATATAAAGCATCGTCAACGTAAAAAATATTAGACAAACAGCAATCCGATGACTGATAAACTTAATACAATACATTACTTGGATAAATATATTTTATTTAACATAGAAAATACCGCTGTCCGCTGTCCGTTCGCCCGTCCGTCTGTCACAGGGCTCTCTCTCATGATCCGTAAGAGTCCACCGTCTTGCCGCTATAACAGTAAATAATAAATATCCAAATTAAAGGGGGCTTCCATACAAAAAACGTGATTTTGTTGGTAACACTTCAACTGTAATAACAACAAATACTAAAAACATAATATACAGTTGCAAATTTAAAGGGGTCTCCGAACAAGTGAAAATTTGATGTACTTTGAAAAAGTTGCCTGAGTTTTACGCTACGTAAAAATAAAGCATGACCCACCTGATAGCACCCTTCGTGTGCGAGTCGACTACCGACCGCACTTGGCGGTTTATCTGAAGCTGGTTAACCGATCTGTTTCTGCTGCTATCGTATTTATTTGACTGTAGGAACAGCTTTTATTAAGTTCTTTATTTATGGTTCGGTTGAGATCGCTCTTGAGCGATAAGACCGCCAATTGTCGCTTAGTTTTTAATTTGTCTTGTTGTAAATGGTTCATTTTAGATTTAAGTGTGCAATAAAGTATAATCTATCTATCTATTTATATTGATTTCTTTCTGTTTCAGTCAATATCCGGCAACCTCCAATGCGACATGTGCAAGCTATACTTCAGGGACCAGCGCAAGATGTACAAACACATGAACATGTGCCATCTTTACAAGTTTAGCTGTCAGTGTTGTGAGGCGGTGTTCACTTGTAGGAGTCAGGCATTAGCGCATTACAAGTGGCACAAGAATGTTACGTATGACTGCGAGCATTGTGACAAGAAGTTTGTGTGAGTTCTGTTGTTATTGTTATAGTTAGATTGGTTATTGGTTTATGGCACCATTAAAACTTATAGAATAATTATGTGAGGGTTGTTATAACGTTGTACAGGTTGCCACGGAAAGGGTGTACTAAGCCGAAAAGGGGTGATTCTGGACCCCGAGGGGATCTACTTGTGAATAATTTTTTTTTTAATTTAAATTTTATATAGATTTTCTTGCAAAAAAGAATGTAATTTTTCTTTAACACTTGCATTATTTAACATTTCAAAATATTTTACTTGTTTTGTCATGAACTATTACAAAATAAACCGCCAAGTGCGAGTCGACACGCACACGAAGGGTTCCGTACCGTAAAAATCAGGCAACTTTTTCAAAGAACATGAAATTTTCACTTGTTCGGAGACCCCTTTAAATTTGACTTTATTTTATTTTTGGTATTGGTTATTTTTACAGTTGAAATGTTAGTAGTTCAAGAGATACAACCTTGACAAATTAAAATCAAAAATAGCCAAAAAAAATACTTTTGTAGTATGGGACCCCCCTTTAATTTTGATATTTTTTGACTTTTATTATTTGTTGTTATATCGGCAAGAAAAATGCACTTTATCTGAAAATTTCAACTGTCTATCTCTTACGGTTCATGAGATATAGCCACTTGACAGACGGACGGACGGACAGCGGAGACTTAGTAATAGGGTTCCGTTTTCACCCTTCGGCTACGGAACCCTAAAAATTATGGAAATCCTTTGAAATTTCAAAACAATAATAATAATGTATGAATACACGTAAAAGAACACGAATATGACGACAAAACATCACGAAATTTTTCAAAACATTTTATAAAAACTTAATAATTTAGTTTTTTTTTAACAATCGTAGACTCCCTCGATGTCCAGAATCATCCCTTTCGACTTTGACTTTTTACACCCTTTCCGTGGCACCTTGTATAAGCCATGGCTTAGAATTTGCACCACCCAACTCTTGCGTTGGTTGCGTATGCCGTAACCTCCTGCGTCGCATGCGTACCTTCACCCGCTTCGCCATACAGGTCGACATTCCAAAAAATATCCGGCATTGTAAACATATTCTGTTTGTCATTATTGTGTAAAATAAAGTTTTTATTGCAGCAAGGCTTCTACCAGACTGACCCACATACGCCTAAAACACCCGTCCACGTTTGTGTGCAATCTCTGCGGACATAGCTTCGTGAGCTCTGCTGGACTCACCTGTCATAAGCAGCTCACGCATTCTAAGGAGGTAAGAACGAGAACATAGCTCGTGGCGGTAGCGTCGCACGGTGGATCGAGCCCATACAACGGGTCGGACATAGCATGCCTAAATTACGAAGTCGTAATTTCATAAATTTGAATATGCCATTCGATAGCTTTTTTAAATCTATGCAATAAATATTCTATTGCATTTTTGGCCTAGAGTATAACTGTAGGCCAAAAATTGTATGCAAATACCCCTAATTGCATACAATTTTGGGCGTGTTTTGTCCTGTTTTGTGGGGTCTATTATAGCATGTTCTTGGCACTGTGCCGCAACTTTCCTTCAAAGACACATCTTTATTGCAATGAAATCAGTTTGATGCCATTTACGCCTGCCTGAACTATAACTCTAGGCCAAAAATGTAAGAGAACATTTATTGCTTAGATTTAAAAAAGCTATCGAATGGCATATTCAAATTTATGAAATTACGACTTCGAAATTAAGGCATGCTATGTCCGACCCGTTGCATGGGCTCGATCCACCGTGCGTCGTAAGAGTCGACCCCCCTACTCAGCCCGTAGATGTGGTAAGAGGCGATTAACGGAACCTACCAGAGGAGCTTCAGCTTCCTTCTGTGTATTAATGAACACCTCTATACTCGGTTCTAAAATCCAAGATATTTTATGTAAACACAGACTTTTTTTTTATGAAATGTCGACTAAAACTGATAACAATAACAGAAAACAGCTAGCTAACAGCAAGGTAACCACTAAAAATAAAACAGAAACTTCTACAACGCATAAATGCACAAGTACAGCGAACAAAGTTAAAATATGAGTTCGAAAACGGACCACAGACGAATGAAATGATGAATTAAAGTAAATCTAAACCTTTTTTTAAACTTCTGCGATTTGTTCTGATGACGTCATAAAACATTTCCTACAAATATTTAATTTTCTTTGTTTTTGTAATCTCTTTGTTAACTAAAAATATCTTGAATGCTTTATTTTGTTTTGGTTACAAGTTGTTATAGTTCCCGCAAATTATTGCTTTTTTTATTATTTTTATTTTAATAGACATATTTTTTTCAGATCACTCCACTAAAAACAGAGGTAAAAACTTTTATTTTATTTTTAACTACTTACTTGAGTTTGTTTTCATTTATGTAGGTATAAAGTTATAATTTACTCAGTTAATCTATTCGTTTTAGTATTTTTAATTCTAAGCCGGTTTCATCAAGATTTCATAGCTAAGTTTCATGAAAATCGGTGTAGTTCAAACAGATTTTTAATTTACGGAAGTACAGACGCAATAAATTTTACTGCGTTAGATGAAAAAAAAAATTAAAAAATATTTATTGATGTACAGAGAATCCAAGTTACAATTTACCAACGCACTAGGCAAAGCCTGTATCGCGGAGACCAAGATATCAGGTAGATATCCAACAAGGATTTTTTTTGTCTGTATATTTAATCGTTCATCTAATAAATTTACTGTGTACGTGTACACTATAGATCTGAGTAAAATCTGTAGATATGTACGTGTATCTGTACGTGGTCCCAGCGCTTACTCAACAACTGGCCTGTGTTACAATTACACGCACACTCGCTTACAGTTACATTTCCAATCTTGTGCAGTAATTGTAATGAACAAACACGAGGGCATTGATGTAGGCTTTTAGTTAATAAATCACACGCATAACACGAACGCCGCCCCGGCCCGACTATGACTGAGGTGGGTGGACCTTTGCACCTAATTTGAGCCTTCCACTTTCGAGAATAAACTTACTTGACTTTAGATCTATGGTGTACAGAGTTAATGTTTTAGCGTCTGTACTTTATACAAGAAAAAATATGAGAAATTGCACTTCATAAAAAAAATGACGACTAAAATATTCGACGTAACTATAATGTTGCTTAAATGATTTTTTATGTCACAGGAAGTAACAAACGCAGAAGGTGAATTCGACCCTTCCAACCCTAACTTCTGTGAAGACTGCAATATTGTGTTCGCTAACGAGCAGGCTTTTATGACGCATCTCGGCAGCTCTAAGAAACATGTCAAGACCAATATATCTGTGTGAGTTATAATTTTCTTAATGATGGGATTATAATAGCATCCATCGTATAATTATAGCCGAATTTCGGCCACGGCGGCGGCGGCTAGTCTCTATATTCACTCACTCGATGCTACGGCAGACTGACAACGGCCGCGGAGACGTCAGGCGCATGACCAAGGGGGTGTAGGTGTAACATTGCCAATTTGCTGACTCCAGACTGTTCTGTAAATTTTGCTTGCTAAAAAAATCCCAATAGGTAACAACTTTTGCTTTAATTTTTTATTATATTTACAATTGAAACAGTTAAGCTAACTGCAGACTGTTGCAAACGATCTAGAGGTAGCTGAAAATGTTTTATTTTTATTATTTTACAGTCAAAAAACCCAGCGCGACTCCCGCAAGCGAATGCGCCGCGAGATGGGCTCAAGTGCGCGCGAGCCTCGGCAGCCGGGTTCATCTTCGTCACCGGAGAAACGCGGCCGAAACGGCACTTCTGAAGTACTCAACACTGGAGTCACTACGGCTAATAACTGTGAGATGGTAAGTGAATGTTCTACTGCGGGGTAAGTGCTGAAAATTAGAAACATTAACCTAAAAAAAAACTTTCTTGCCGAAAAGATGTGAAGGTTACATCCGTAATAGGAAGGCAATTGAATTTTCGTGAGGATATGTAGTTACAGACAATAACTTAGCCTAACAGCTAGGCCATTGTGAGTAAGTCGGACATCAATAATTGTTCACTATCCCCCGAACTAGAAAACGCCCGAATAAAAAATACATTCTAAGTAATACAACAAAATGAACTTAACAGAAACTTAGTTTATGAGATTTTCCTCGACGTCTATCTTATTTACCAAAACCATGATCTTATCAGTCATGTGACATCACAGGCATAAGTTTATTTTTGTCTCTTAGGGATACCTAACAATCACATTTAAATATTAACTGTAGGTTAAATAACCTAAAATAACCTAAAAATAAGGTAGTGGATAAATAAACTAAATTCTAAAAGTGTGACTTCGTTATCCGCAAGTTACTACAATAGAAAAATTCATGGGGCTATAACTCGACTTGACGGATTTTATAAGTAGTTTATATCTTAAGGTTTTTTTTTGTTATAGTGCGTAAACCCTCACACTCAGGGTAATTTCCAAGAAATTAAATAATTTTGAAAAAAAATAATCTACTTCGACGGGACTTGAACCCGCATCCTTCCCTCAGTACGGGAATGCGCTAACCACCACGAGGTCAAGTGACGTAGGAGTCTAAAAACTTTAGTACTTCCTTCGGACTATAGTGCCGTTAGCTCCACCTACAAGGGAAACATTGAAGTTTATCCAATACTGTTCAAAGAAGTTCATTGAAGTTTATCCAATCCTCCATGTCTTGTTTTCAAATGAATATTGAACAATCTTAGAATAAAAAGATCTCGTCTTCAAAAATGTTTACCGATGTTTTGGGAAGCTGTAGAAATGTAGAGGATTTGAGGAGGCGAGATTCAGGCCTGTATTATAAAAGCTTGCTCAGTCATCGATATATGCTTGAGTAACGCTTTTATATGGCATAAGCGTTACTCAAGCACACATCGATGACTCAACAAGGTTTCATAAATTTTGCCTTAGGCGGATAATCGGATCTTTTTATCAACTACCCGGCATTCCAACCTCTCACCATTGCAAATATCCGGCTTATTATCTTTTGAAACGATTTCGTCAACGAATGTTATTTAATCGTTAAAACTTTCAGTGCGGCAAGTTCCTTGTGAACGACGTGCAAGCCCGGAGACACTACGAGGCCGAGCACCCGGGGGCGGACTTCCTGCGGCGGTACATGTGCGAGATCTGTGGACATACCGCCAGGGTAAGCGAACTCTATCATATCCACACTAATAATATCTGTCTGTTACCTTTATACGCCTAAACGGCTGAACGGATCTTAATGAAATTCGGCAGAGAGGTATAGGTAAGTTATTATTATTATTTTTTTAATTCAGATATTACAACCTTTTAACAATGTTAATGTCGGTTGACTACATATATGAAAGTAACAATAAAAAAAACCTTAAAAGTAAACAAAAATAACACTTCTGGAATGAACAAAACAAAATTAACATAAAAGAAAATTAACTTATGAACTACACTACTTAACTACCTACCTACACGTGTTGTACTTATAAATAAATAATGCTGGACAATCCACACAGCATCATCTAGCCCCAAAGTAATCAGAGCTTGTGTTATGGGTACTAGATGACTGATAAACTTAATACAATATATAACATAGATAGATATTTTTTATTATATATAGAAAATACCTAGAACACCCGGAACAAATATTTGCAGATCGTACAAACATTTGTCCCAAGGCGGGAATCGAACCCGCAACCTTCTGCGTCGCAGGCGGACCTTCGCCCGCCGCGCCACATCGGTCGTCAATTTATGAAGCTAAGTTGCCACTTGAGCCAGCACAGTTCGCTAAATCACTTAGCAACCTAGCCTCACTGGTGTTGGGATAAGCTAGTATTTGATGGAAGGCGCCTACATCAAGAACATTGATGTTAAGTTTCTGGAGAACCTGCTGGCGCTTGGCCTGGTTCCGGGCACACTCCACCAGCACGTGGTACACGTCCTCCGGCTTGTCGCACGTCTCACTTATTTATTTTTGCTCACACGTACATGTATATTTAAAATTTAAGTGTATTGTGTCTATGAGAGTACTGCCGACAAACTGTTGTACAGTTTGGAGAAACTTTATAATGTAATGTACTTTTTAAATTGGAAATATTAAAAAAAAAACAGCTTAAGTCATAATGTTACCTTAGGTCAATAGTAGGTACATATACCCCGTCGAGCACTACATAAGAATTGAAAAATTACAAAATTGAGTTTACATTAAAATATATCAAATAGTTATTACAAGGTCAGGTAAATCATGCATGTTAATCTTAATTAAAATTAAATAATCCTAGTTATAATTTAAAACAGAATGTCAAAAGCGAAAATTTTATTCTTTATGGCGTCTAGGGTAAGCAAAACCGCAATGGTAACGTAAGGTAATTGTTTTATTACTAAGAGCAATTAATTACTAAGAGCTGGAACGTTCACAGTAATCATACTAATGCAATTTCATTGTAGAGCATGTTTAAAATATGTGAGTAGTAGTTTCCTCTAGTTTTTGTAAAGTTGCGTGGGTTGAGTGATCTAATCAAAATCACAAATTTGATCTTCTAACTTTTCACTGACTGACTTATAATAATAAACGATAAGAAACATTTTTATCGTTCAAAGAATTTGATGTTTCGTTGTCTTAAATTTTTTTAACAAGCAGATCCGTACATTGTGATCTTCGAAATTCGCCCTAACCTCTGGACTTTGAAAAACTAATGAAGTTGACTGATAATCAGCCAACCTTACTTAGTTGCTTGGGGTGCGTCACCAACTGACACCTTTCGTTTCGGATCTCTAAGAAATAAATGTCTGAATAATTTTTATAGTGGTATTTTTATAGTAGTTCATCGAAAGGACGGCCCGTATCGGCCGTCCTTCGTTTTGTGCGATCCGACGGCATCCGTCAACTTCGTTCATTTTTCAAAGTAGACCTCCTGTTCAGAAGGCTATATGCTTATATTTGCCAACCTAGATCTTTTTATTTTCACGCAGTGTGTGAATAGTAGATTATTTCCTTGTCTATATGCAATAACGCAAGTCAATTGACGCGCGTTATTGCATATAGACAAGTTATTGCAATGTTATATATCGGACAAACAAGAAAAGATATGTACAAGGTGTCCGGTAATTAATGAATAACCCCGCAGGTATTTGTTGGGGAGGAAACTCTGAATAAAAATCTATCTGCAAAATAATAAATGTTTAAATTGTTTGCCACCTACTCAAACAATTTGACCATTTATTATAAGACTACCTATTTGAAATTGTTGTTTCAATTATTAATAACACCCCAACCACCCCAAAATGCACTTTCACTGATTTTCGAAATACATTTCTTATCTTATTATTTGTTTTTGTTATAAGAAAAATAGGGCTAGAGAAACATAGGTATAATTCGGTAATTTCACAAAAAAAAATTAGTTTAATACCATTTAAGAAACTACATGAAGTAGGCATGTTTTATAAGCTGTGGGCCACCCCGGTCTCCATACGGGTTTTTTTTGTACCACAGGTGCTCAAACTTTATCATAAAAAAATCGAATACACTAATTTTTTTTTTTAAGTATTTGATAAAAACAAACAGTTGTGGCTAGGAATATTTTGTTGTGCGCCATAGCAAGGCCAATTATCCACGGTTAGTTCCAGAGAAAACCAATTCGTTATTATTGAATTTGTAGCCGTAGTGTTCAAAAATTTTAACAAAGGTATTAAACACCGAACTTTCAACAAAAAATTAAAAAATCCTAGACCGTTGCAGATAGAAGATCTTTAAATTTTTTTCTGAGTTGGCCCCGTGCCCCCCTCAAGTACCTGCGGGGTTATCCATTCATTACCGGACATCCTGTATTTACACACAGTAGCAAAAACAAAATTAACTACACTACAAATAGCGTTTGCACGACAACTAACCAGATCTTCGATTTTCGTTTTTACAAGTCGACCCTAGCTTAGGAATAGATTATTTGCAGAAACATAAGTGTGATCTAAGTCCAGAATCGACACCAATATCTATCCACTATACTTCGGCCGTTCAGAGAATGCGTTCCTGACACGTCGCGATTGAACTGACGACGTAACTTTGTAATGGCGTTGCAGTTACGATAAAAATATTTTTTGCTGGTTGTTTACCGTTTTAACAATTGATGAGCATTGTAACTTTGTAACAAAGAATAAATAAAACAATTTTATTATACATATTAATATTACCTTTTTTTGGTTTCCACTTAAATTACTAAAATATAAATTTTAAATGATTCCGCCAATTTAAAACGAAAATAATCTTAAAAATAACGCGGGTTCATTTTGGAGGAACGGTAACGAACTCAGTGTTATGTTGTGCCCAACACTAGTCGTGACTAACTGATAGGTGTCGGACGCATTCTCTGAACGGCCGAACTATAAACTAAATAATACTAAGGCAAGATCAACTTCTCAAATCAAATCTACGCCTCGATGTCAGTTTTAATCGTTTTATTTTGTTTTCAGCAATACGCGAATCTACTGGTTCACATGCGAACTCACACCAACGAGAAGCCATACGGATGCCCGCACTGCGACAGAAGGTTTAGCATGCTCAGCAACAGAGATAGGCACCTTGTGGTGAGTATAAATTATTAGTTTACATTATTATTAAGGGGCCACCCTGAGCGAAGCTACAGCGTCACCACCTTTTTAGGGTTCCGTACCCTAATTGTGATAGATAACGGAACCCTATTACTAAGCCTCCGCTGTCCGTCCGTCCGTCACAGGGCTCTATCTATATATGAACCGTAAGAGGTAGACAGTTGAAATTTTCAGAGAATATGTATTTCTCTTGCCGCTGTAACAGAAAATGATAAAAATAAAATTAATATCCAAATTAAAGGGGCCTTCATACAAAAACGTGATTTTTTAAGTTATTTTTGCTCATCGTTGGTCAAGGCTGTATCTCTGAAACCACAATAGGTAGACACATGAAACTTTCTATAAATAAGTAACACATCCAACTGTAATAACAACAAATACTAAAAATATAGTAAAGTTGAAAATTTAAAAGGGGTCTCCGAACAAGTGCAAATATGTTGTTCTTTGAAAAAGTTGCCTGATTTTTTTAGTACGGAACCCTTTGTGTGCGAGTCGACTCGCATATGGCGGTTTTTTTATTAAAATATGAAATGGAACAGTACCGAGCGTACTAGTTAACACGCGTAGGTACTACTATAAGCCTACTTGTTTTGCAACGATTGTGTTTCAATGATTACCAACTAGCATTTGCTCGCAGCTTTGCTCACGTGGTATTTGGACAAAATTTAGCAGACATACATAAAGTGTGCTAACTTGACATGCGAATTACCTGGGTAAAAAGTAAACTATAACAATGTCTAATGTTATTCCAGGTCTAGAAATCTTTACGTCTAGGCACGAGTTTTTTTTCGTTAACCCGTTGGACCTGCGTCTGACCTCTCCCCGGTCGTGTCGAGGGAATAGAGAGTGCACCTGTGTTTGCGCTTGAGAGGGCACTTGTGCTCTATAATATGTCATGCACACATGACTAATCTCCGTTGAGACTGGCCGCCGTGGTTGAAGATTCGGCTTCATCATTAAATTACAACATCATTAAAATGTCAAACAAATAAATTATCTAAAAGCAAATAAGGGAATCACACGTGAATGACCGCCAACCAACTTAAAACTTAACGCAATGGCTTCAACTTAAAGCAATGGCTAAACAGTGATTTTCTCTATTGCTTAAATTTAAAAGAAATGGGGTAAATTCACAGAAAAAGTATCTAGATAGAAGCAAAAAGTTTATTTATCTTGCGTGTCGAAAATGTGAAGCCTCTTTTCTCACCGCAAAATTCAGTCCGCTCCCGAGCGCTTTCCACGTGAGACGTCAGGTTATAAAAACAAAATGCCTTGTTTTTTAATAATGACCTAATTGTCCGTGACGTCCTATGCAATACGTAAGTACCTATGCAAAATGTTACACGCTCGGTTTCAATACAAATCTGCAAACTCTTTGCTTCTATCTAGATATATTTCTGTAGGTTCTGCAAACTGGATGATGATGCTGAAACCATACCGGTGTAGCGATGATACCCATCGCTGGTGGCTCAAAGATCTGTCTAGGCGGGCCACATTACTAGATTAAGGCTTTTTTTAAATAATTAATTTGTTTGTACCTAATTTAATTTTATTTAAATTTTTAATTGGGTACTTATTTGGTTTGAATGTGTACTTATGGACAGCTGGTCAAATAAAAATAATAAATGTTAACACACGCTCTCGTCTGCTTGCTGCTACTTAGTAATACCAACCCAATGCTTAGGTACCTTTGTTAGTACTTGACTGATGCTCATCTGTGTTTTTGTATGCGTGTTATCTACAACAGTAGTTCATATTTTATTTCTGTACCAAAGTTTGCTTGTGTTTTGAAGCTAATAAATAATTTTCTTTCTTTCCTCAAACTATAACAATGATTATCTCTTGTAGGTCCACACGGGTGAAAAACGCTTCCAATGCCAGCACTGCAACCGTCGCTTTACACAGAGCAGCGCGGTGAAGCTTCACATACAAACAGTCCATCTGAAGATACCCTACGCGCCGTGGGACAAGAAGAATAGGAAACGGCGGAAAGAGTTGGAGGCGGCGGGGGTTTCATCAGGTAATACTAGATGGCGCCACTTACTTTAGCTATGTTAAACCAGATGAAATCACTTATAAGCTAAATTCGTAGTGTAGTGAAGTTTACTTACAACCAGTCTATCTGAAGAACCCTACGCGCCTTGTGACAAGAAGAATAGGAAACGGCAGAAAGGGTTGGAAGTGGCGGGAGTTTCTACAGGTAAAATAAAACTAGATGACGCCACAGTAAACCAGATGAAATCACTTTTAAGCTAAATTCGTAGTGTAGTGAAGTTTACTTACAACCAGTCTATCTGAAGAACCCTACGCGCCTTGTGACAAGAAGAATAGGAAACGGCAGAAAGGGTTGGAAGTGGCGGGAGTTTCTACAGGTAAAATAAAACTAGATGACGCCACAGTAAACCAGATGAAATCACTTTTAAGCTAAATTGGTAGTGTAGAGAAGTTTACTTACAACCAGTCTATCTGAAGAACCCTACGCGCCTTGTAACAAGAAGAATAGGAAACGGCGGAAAGGGTTGCAAGTGGCGGGAGTTTGTTCAGGTAAAACTAGATGGTGCCACTTTTTAGTAGTTTGTGTAAAAATAATGTCCAAATCTCCACGTGCAAACTGTACCTATACAGATTAATATACCCTACGCGCCTTGGGGCAAGAAGAATAGGAAACGGCGGAAGAGGTGGTGGGAGTTTCTTCAGGTAATGCTCATTATAATAACCTATATCTCTTAACTCAGACAAGATCGAATATCCTCTACACTCTATCACCTTCGTGATAGGTAGGGAAATCGTCGGCCACTTCGTCACTTACCGTCAGGTGAGATTGTGCTCAAACGAAGGTATATTCACGATAAAAAAACCAGATGGAAATTAATTTAATTTAGTTAGCTAAAGTGGCTCCAACTTTAGCTAACTAAATTAAATTAATTTTCATCACGAGAATTTAAATAAATGAAGTGTATAATAACTTAATTGTAAGAAATTAACAATGTACGTTTGTTTCAGATATAAACTTGGTTGAAGCGCCGCCGATGCCTATAATGCAGCCGGCGCAACCGAAACTACTGCTCGATCCACAAGCTGAGTTCATTACTTACAGTGCCTGTATCACTTTCACTGACGAATGATCTGTGTTAATCCATACTTATATTATAAACTCGAAAGTAACTCTGTCTGTCTGTTACCTTTTCAAGCCTAAACGGCTGAACGGATCGTAATGAAATTTGGCAAGGGGGTAGACGGTATCCCCGGGACGGACATAGGCTTTTTTTATCCCGATAAAGTGCGTGTGAAGCCGCGGGAAGCTAGTAATATTCTAATTTAAAGTATCTACATGATTATGGGATGAAAGAGCCTTTGACCACTGTGAGGTAAACATTGTACGAGTAAGTAGGAAACAGCTAGTAGAACATACTTTATGTACCACTAGTTTCTGCTTGCGTCTGCGTTTAAGCGGTACCTTGATAAAGCGTAACCTACAATATGATAATAAATGATTTATTTCAGGCAACATTAGTCTAGTACAGGATGTAAAATACTTAAAATCTACGGCCCATATAAAATATATACCTTAGTGTAATATACATAAAATAAACCTATTTACTACCACGTAGTGGCGGCGACGTGAGACACGCAATATGTGCTGCGATCTGTAATCGCACCTATGGCCACTCAGGGATAATTTAGCTTTCTGTTAGAGAAAGAATTTTCAATATCGGGCCAGTAGTTCCGGATACTAACAAACTGAATGAAATAGCTATGAGAAAACACGTTATGTATCCAACTTAAACCTGACCCTGTTGCTGTGATTGACTAAATAAAGTGCTGTATACTATGTTGTATCCAGGTAGCATTAAAGCGAAGCCAAGTACCTATCTACACCTATAGGTATATTTTGTCGTACACAACAGACTTGAGTTTATTTGTGTGAAGATGGAAAGTAAATCGTCAAAAGTTATTATGTCTTACAAAATATTTTTTATTTTTTTCAATCAAATACATACGTTTTATTGCGTGCTAATAAACACTATGGTACCAACAAAATTATATGGAAGAACTGGGCTTAGATTCTGTACTAAACTATCTGACTGTTATTTTTATTTTACTCTTTAATTATGTATATTTTTTGGCGAAAGCTGTATGCAATAATTCAGTGAGTCCTTTTTACAGGCTGTACAGAGTCAACAAAGTGTGTTGGTAGTGTGACTTCCATGATATAACAAATAAACGTTTATTTCAGACCTCTAAGTCTTACTTATGAATTAATACAGAGATGTGCGTAATGTTTTATTTTTTTATTAGTAATTTCGGTTTTGTCATAATTACTGGTTTTTTGTTTTTTAACCCAAGACTCACGCTGTATATTTCGCTGGAAAATAAAGATAAATATAAAAGTCATGTAATCAGAATAATTGAATATAATTATTATTTTTTAATAACAAAGAAAATTACAATTCAATAATAAAAACAAATTAGAACTAGTATTTACAATTGAAACAGTTAAGCTAACTGCAGACTGTAGCAAACAATCTACAGGTAGCTCAACTGATCCATAGCAATACCAGTCAGAAGCGTCCCCAAGACGCTGGCTGCATTTCCCCGCTGTATGGCAATGCTGATATAGTTATAATTATTAGTATTTATTTAATTATCTTGTTTTAATTATTTAAATCTCCATTATGAGGTGATTCAATTTGAGTACCTAGGTCTTTTCTCCAAAAGTTTTTTTTTAATACGTAAGTTACTCTGTTTGTCTGTCTGTTACCTTTTCACGCTTTAACGTCTGAACGGATCTTTATTAAATTTGGCAGCGAGAATAGCCAAATTGGGCGGACATAGGCTACTTGAAAAGCGCGTGCGAAGCCGCGGGCAGCGGCTAGTAATAAATAATGCTGGACAATCCACACAATCGTTTAACTGTTTAACTAGTTCAACAGTTAAACGATCCCATTGGATGCTTGTGTTTGTCCCATTCCGCTGCTTAGAACATAAGTTAGGTACGAGTAGGTATAAAGATTTATAATAGGGAGACCATGGATAAGACTTATGCCACTATGGCGAAACCCAAGGCCACTACGGAGTTGGATTTATGGTGAAAAGAAAATACAAAAACGACATAGAAAATTTCATAGGAATAACAGAGAGAATATGCATTTTGAATATCGTTATAAAGCCTTTTGTACACTTACCAACTTGTGACAGTGCAGATAACGTTAAAAAAGACTTTTATCAAAAACTTGAAATTTTAGAAACAGCTGATAAAGTGGCAAACTTTAGCGACGGACAGAAAGAAGAAAGAAAGTCAAGTTCTTTAATAATTTTCAATCATATCTATATTTAATTTTGTAATTTATATTAGCTTTAATTTATTCTTTGATAATAAAAGGCTTAATTATTATTTTTTTATATATTTCTTAAATATTTCTCTATTATTTTCACTTTAGGTGGATAAATATATAGAGAAAAAAAACACCACACTAACAGACGCATACATATCTTTATTTTGTTGTTCACAAACATACGACAACATGTTTTCTAAGCAAAGTGTCACAGCTAATTATTGTCCGAGTACATTTTATAACGTATCTACAATTATAAATGCAATATCTATTACTAAGTAACAGAGAAACTATAACTACATTAAGCAAACACTCATGATTAAAGTTATAACTTTAATTGCGAAAGCTTATTATAAACATGATTATTTAAATAACAAAACAATTTATCGGAATTATAAGTTACATCTTTGGAATGTATCTATTTATTGCACAACCACTGCGTAATTATTGCTACAACTCAGATCTTATCTAGAATAATAAAAGGAGAACAACCTCTTTCTAAAGGTGTTCCTAACACAATCATTTACAAGTTCAAACGTGTCGTATACACAGTCTTTATAAAAACAAAATAACATTGTTTGAGCGTCTGATCTTATCTAGAACAAGGAGAACAACCTATTTGTAAAGGTGTTCCTAACACAATCATTTACAAGTACAAACGTGTCGTTTACAGTCTTTAAAAAAACAAAATAACATTGTTTGAGCGTCTGTTTAGAGTAGTGGATTGCCTGCCCTCGTGGCCTTTTTTATTTCCTAACTACAATTGACTGCCACATTGGAAAAGAAGCTCACACAACTTAATTGACTTAGTTTCTCACTGAGTGTAAGTACATCTCTAATATATGTGTATAAATCTAACATACATAAAATATTTTATATATTTACCGTATTTAGTGTGATAGAACAATTCTATGGTCAAATAATCATATTCCATCTTTAACAGTTCGTGGATTGCCACTTTTTGGAAGTTATTTTTAAAATAAATGATGTGAGTGACTCAGAAACTGGCAGAGTCGTAGCGAAAAGCAAGTGGCGCTATTAAAAAAAGAAATTGACTTTGAAATCAAGACCTATCAATTATATGCAATCACCATTTACAATAAATACATAATATATCTACTTTGCATCTGCTTCATCTCGAATAGCTACAGGAGTTGGTATTATTACTTAATTTTTTATTTTTTTTACTACTTTAGCATTGCAACATTAATTTTTTATAAACAAAATAGAAAAAAATAATTGTATATTGCGTAAAGATAGATGCAATATTTCATTTTACGTGATCTGGAAATGTTTTTGGCTATGCTTGATTTACTTTGCGTACGACATTAGCGACAATACTCGGAACTTTTTACAAAATGTTATAAAATCTATTGACGAGATTAGTTGATTGGCAATTTCGTCGTCTACGGATTGTTTTATGCAAGCACTAGTGGTCTGCATATAGCATCATTATTTTGGATTTTGAAGTAAGTTGATGTGAAGGGTGGAAAATGATTATTGTTGGATTAAACTTCTATCAGTGATGTTAGACGAACTCTCTTTGCATTATAATCCTTCTTGGATTTTGAGGCTACGCTTTCGATAGCCTATGAATTTATCGCAAATTAAATTGTGCATAAATCATAATTCGTACGATTCCAAGCTCTTTTAAAGACCCTTGTTGAAAAACGCTTTCTCTAACTTAGGCATTAATGCCTTTACCTCCTCCTGAAAGAAAAACAAAAAAATTGGGTAAATGACAAGCATAAAGCGCTCAGCACAGTCAAATTATCGACTCTATCACCACAACGGAGTTGCAATGGTAGGTGCACATGCCCGACTATCTATTGTAGATTTAATCTCATTTAGTAACCTCGTGGTGAAGCATAGATCGACCACCGACCAGGCCCATCTGGAAGGGAATCACCAACTTCTTATTAGACTTACCTTGAGAGGTGACTCGAGCTCATTTACAGGGATAGACGACGTCTGTTGGAAGAGGGCGCAGCACAGCGGCGTCGCGAAGGTAACGCTAAGACTGACCAGGCCTATCTGGAAGGGAATCACTAACTTCTTATTAGACTTACCTTGAGAGGTGACTCGAGCTCCTTCACAGGGATAGACGACGTCTGTTGGAAGAGGGCGCAGCACAGCGGCGTCGCGAAGGTAACGCTAAGACTGACCAGGCCTATCTAGAAGGGAATCACCAACTTCTTATTAGACTTACCTTGAGAGGTGACTCGAGCTCCTTCACAGGGATAGACGACGTCTGTTGGAAGAGGGCGCAACACAGCGGCGTCGCGAAGGTAACGCTAAGACCGACCAGGCCTATCTGGAAGGGAATCACCAACTTGTTATTAGACTTACCTTGAGAGGTGACTCGAGCTCCTTCACAGGGATAGACGACGTCTGTTGGAAGAGGGCGCAGCACAGCGGCGTCGCGAAGGTAACGCTAAGACTGACCAGGCCTATCTAGAAGGGAATCACCAACTTCTTATTAGACTTACCTTGAGAGGTGACTCGAGCTCCTTCACAGGGATAGACGACGTCTGTTGGAAGAGGGCGCAGCACAGCGGCGTCGCGAAGGTAACGCTAAGACTGACCAGGCCTATCTAGAAGGGAATCACCAACTTCTTATTAGACTTACCTTGAGAGGTGACTCGAGCTCCTTCACTGGGATAGACGACGTCTGTTGGAAGAGGGCGCAGCACAGCGGCGTCGCGAAGGTAACGCTAAGACTGACCAGGCCTATCTAGAAGGGAATCACCAACTTCTTATTAGACTTACCTTGAGAGGTGACTCGAGCTCCTTCACTGGGATAGACGACGTCTGTTGGAAGAGGGCGCAGCACAGCGGCGTCGCGAAGGTAACGCTAAGACCGACCAGGCCTATCTGGAATGGAACCGCCATCTTCGGATAGTTGCAGAACCAGCCGGCTCGGATCGCCGAGTTCGTTAAGAACGGGGTTATTGCTAGAATATAATAATTACTTAAATAATCATGTTTATTATATTTAAATAAAATTTAAAGTAATAGAATAATTACTTATTGATAAAGGCTGTGAATTTGTGAAAAGATTACAGTTGAACAGAACTCTGTTCAACTCTAATCATTTCATAAATATGTAGACCTAAGTCGGTTTGTGTTAAAAGTTAAATTTTTCCCTGTGTTAATCATTTATTTATTCTAACAATTAATTGCAAACAATAACATTACAAAGGTTTGCAAATGGTGGGCTTAACAATGCTTTTGGGCTTAACTAGAGATTTTTTTTTATTGGCTTTAGGTGGCTTTCGTGTCACTAAGTACGGCCATGATAGGCCTATTGTGATCGCCACTCAAGTGTTCAGCCCAGAAGCTGCGACGTTCATATATAGTTCGCAACAAACCCTTGCAGCTGCTAGGAACTGCAGGATTTTCTTCGGGGTGATGGCTCGTAGCTCGTCTGGGCTGTGCAGGTGCTTGCCCAGATGGATGCTACGTTTTAGCATCAGTGCTCCGCACTCTCCTAGCAGATGAAGAGGCGTTTCGCGTTAACTAAATAGTTAACGCGGGGACAATGCAGGCCACGTCAGGTCCAGGTGGAGTTTCAGTTTACAATATACCTACAGAGCGCCTACATCTACCAGTTAAAATACTAACTCATTCCGGGAAGCGCCATCAGGACCCTGGATATGCAGACGAGGAAGATTCCCTTCTGCGCTGCCTTCTTAGAATCTCCGAGTCGCTTGCCTGTGTCGGCGTACACAGGAGTACCGTGAACGAGCTCGCTGGAATATATAATACTGAATATGTAATCTAGCCACAAACTAAGCAGAGTTTGTGTTTAAGTAAATGACACTGAAAAATTTGCATCTGTGTGTGGCACTGGTACCCCAGCACGCACTGCGTCGTGGCATGACGTTGATGTTACAAAGTGCTACTCACGTGCTCCTCATCATGGGGATGTTAATGAAATTGGCTGCTGTCACCGCAACGAAGGGCACAAGCCTTCCGTAGATCGGCTTCATGTTCTGCGAACAATCAGAACGGGAGATTTAATTCACACTGAAAAGGTATCTACCTACCTAATAAATGTTTTGTATTGTTTGCATTTTGATTAACAAGCGATGTTTCCCTTCATTCACTTTTCCAGATCCATAAATCGGTAGGTAGGTACTTAAAGCCGGGTTGAATTTACCTACGCAAGTTTATTATAACTAGCTGCTATAGCAAAGTAGGTAATGTTGTTTTTTCCACCAGAGATGTGCTACGTAGCATAGCGGCGGAATGTAGGTACTCGTATCAAATCCAACTAATAGGATCGCTTAGTTAGTTAAGGAGATCAAGAGATCCTATCGGCTAAGTTAGTCTCATTCCGCTGGTACCTACATGACATAGTGTACCGTTCAGCGTTGCTACGCTGAACGCTTCCTCTGGTGGAAAAGCACTCTAAGACCAGACTGCATAATATTTACAAACTTAGTGGCGTATTTGCTGACGTCACACAGCTAATCTCTTGCGAACGTTCTTTATTGTTTGCTGTTATCTCGCTAAATAGCCTTTCATGTCCTATTAGCACGTCATGTTATTTGCTATTCTTGCGATTAAAAAATCTAGAACAGTAGTTGGCCCTCCTTGGTCTAAAACGACCCCCTTTCAGTTTAGGTTTGAGGCACCTTGTAGTTTCAAATTCGGCGGGATGATGGTAGGTAGGTACGCGGAGGTACCCATAGGTCGATCTATTCTCTTGAAGTATGTTTGTCAACAACTCTCAACAATAAAATCCAAGATTGTTTTGGCGTCGAGTTAGAAAATAATTGATAACACTAAACTTAGTAGGAAAGAGATAAAATCGACAAGGAGTACAAATTCTGCCAAAAAGAAAGTGATTCTCATGTTATGGGGGACTATGTTATAAATTATTGTATCTTGAGTTTACGTACGTACATTGTATTTATGTAGTTTATTTAAATGTTATGTTCAACATTTTCTCAATTGACACACCTCTTGTTACCTACGTCACGTCACGATCAAAAATAACAACTAAAAATATCTTATCATGACGTTATCATAATTATCTTATTCTAAGTAATTACCATTATAAGTAGGTAACTAGGTAGGTACAGTGATTTTATGCCGTCTGATAAGGTTGAGAATGATAATAACGTTAATGTTTTGTTATTTCCTAGTCAATAATATTATCAAGGTTAGTAGAAAACTACCAAGAAAACAATTGATGTAGTCCTTAACCTAAGTTCTAATTATCTTAATATATAAAAGAACAAGCGATTTTCTGGGGACAACGTTCAGCCCAAACCGCTGAAGCTAGTAAGCTAAAATTTGAAAAGCAGTACCTGTTACTACACAACCTCCCGCTAAGGAGGGGGTTGAAGTTTTTTTTTTTTTGGTGTGTTTGTAATTGTAACTCTAACCAGTGGCCAATTAGCTTGAAACTTACTATGTAACTATTTGGTACATATACATTACCTTTACTTTGCGATTAAGATACAGGGCTGTACCCAAAGCTCCGCCACACGCTGCAATGTAGGATTTTAACAGTTGCCTGTCAAAATAAATATTTGTGTTATTCTTAAATTACTAATTTTCTCTATTAATATTTTGGTTCAATTTAAGTTGTAAGTACACAACCTACACAGTGATTGATGAGACCTAAAAAAAATCCCATTGCTGTTTATAGCATTAATCGATCAACGAACGTATATTAAATGCACGAGTAGAACACCCACTATTTCAAATAGGTAGGTAAGTACTTTTTTTTATAAAAAATTATGAACTTAAAGTGACCTTGACCTAGAAATTTTATAAAAAAGTTCTGTAAACGTAACTGTCCAAGATATTATTTTTAGATAAATATAGTCTGACAAAGGATGGTTAGGCGCATCTTTACTAGTTTTCTCTGGATACCGTAAAAATATTATTTTTTCAGATTTTCGTTTATTTTTTTTCTTTCTTAAACCTCAAAAGTGTGACTTGTGACTAGCACTGAAAGATTGCTCTTGACAAGGCCTACTCATACAAAAACCAAGTTGCACTATTGCGGCTCTTAGGAGGAATTGAATTTCAAAATAAAGTATTAGGGTTGTCACTTAACTTGACATTTCAATTTATTCAGTTTTGAACTAAATTTTTCCCTATATTAAAATAATTTATTTTACTAAAACAAATAAACACATGCTTGGCAGACTTTTTGTATGTTTTTTTCGATGAAGGGTCACACGTAGCGTGGTACGACGTCCACCCTCGTTAGGCCTAAGCTAAAACCTCATGCTGATACATGTGACCTAGAGAAACGGGGGTGAGGCACCATGGAGCCGTTACATACCCATGGCGCCACTTTGCCGCAGCAGGGGCATCCAACCTGCTGGGGGATGTCCATCCGGGCCCCGACCGGAGGATTTACTGCAAGGGGGGCATGAGGGCGCCGACCCTCATGTTGGTACACGAGTAGCAAATGATGCTGTGGACTGCGCCACAGCCGGTATTTCTCTCACTCCGGAAGTATCCGCAAATGCGCAAGGAGATTGTTCGCGATTACATGCGTATGAATACTCTTACGAGGAAAACAAAAAAAAAATAAGCAGCTCTGAAAAGTCTCAAAGATCTCTCACCTAGCGAAAAAGATAAGACTCATAGGCGATGTTAATACAAAGCAACGAAAGCGATTTGTATGTGTTATTAAAACAGTTTGTTCCTGCGACTTCATTTCCGATTTCACGATTTCATGACTTCACTTTTCACTTGTATGGTAGGTGGTACCAAAATTATTAGTTATTCAACCTAGGTTTACGTGAAAGTACAACTTTTTCAAATTGTAATAAAATTTTGCCAAAAACTATTTTTACCTACCATGTTATTCTAAATTACATCGTTCACCTAATCTTCAGCTTGCTAATTAACCTATAATATCGGACGTGCGATATAAAAAAATATTTGTCGTTAATAAATAAAAAAGAGTAAGTAATAAATAACACAAAAACATTTACCTTTACGACAACCCTATTTTGTATTATTTGACCTTAGAACGAAATTGCATATTTTTCCCAAAGGCCGCGATAGTGCAACGTGGTTTTTTTTATCATTAATAGGCAAGAGCAATTTTTCAGTGCTAGTCACAAGCCGTACTTTTGAGATTTACGGGAAAAAAAAATTAAAAAGAAAATCTGAAAAAACGACGGAACTTTTGACACGTTCCGCTGCATAGCATTCCTAGTGTAAAATCACACTGACACCTACGAGACAACTTTGGAATCATCGAAAGCAATTTATTTATTTATTTATTAAATAGGACATCCATCCAACATGAGATCACACAACGCAAGTTAGTAACAAACAAGTAACAAGGTTCTTAAATCTATGTGTCTCTATAATTTAGGAAGTCTCAGCGTGTACAATAACAGAGTAACAAAACAACAATTATAGAACCTAGAAAAAATATACTTCAAGACAGCCTTATCATATCGCATATCGCCCATCACACTGGCGATTTGCGAGCGGTTTCAAAGCGATTACGCATTGAGATCGCAGCGAGCGCACCGCATAAGCGCCACCGTCTCCGCTAGTCGCACGCAGTCGCATGCACCGCGAGCTGGCTACAAGGGTCACGAAGACAATTTAAATTTGTAGAGTAGGTTTACAAATCCTTTTTCACTCCACATGATTATTGAATTCGAATATTATGTTTATCTCTTTATGCAAAGTCTATTACGTACAGGCTTTTTATTTAAACAAACGCGTGCGATCCGCGTTTTTAGGATTCCGTAAGTACCCGAAGGGTGAAAACGGCAAAACCCTAATACTAAGCCTCCGCTGTCCGTCCGCCTGCCACATGGCTCTATCTATCTCATGTAACTGCAAGAGGTAGGTACAGTTGAAATTTTCAGAGAATGTGTATTTATCTTGCCGCCTTATATAAAAATAAAATAAATATCCAAATTAAAGGATCTTCCATACAAAAAATGTGCTTTCTTGGCTATTTTTGCTCTTTGTTTGTCAAGGCTGTAACTTATGAATCACAATAGGTAGACACATGAAACTTTCTTTAAATAAGTAACACTTCAACTGTAATAACAACAAATACTAAAAATATAATAAAGTTGCAAATTAAGAGGGGTCTCCAAACAAGTAAAAATTTAATGCTCTTTGAAAAGTTGCCTGATTTTTACGGTACGGAACCCTTCGTGCGGCGGTTTATTAACTCTGGCGTCGACGGCGCTTATCGCGGCGTGCTCGCTGCGCAATCGCCTCGCTTTGAAATCGCTCACAAATCGCCAGACTGATACGGCTCTTTTAGGTCTAGCTACGAGTAGATACTAACGACATTTTGATCGGCGCGTCGCCGGATCGGTTGGTGTAGTTAACCATCGCATTGAAGGACTGATTCGTCCACTGCCAGAATATCACAGCCGCGGTCGTCTTGTAGAAAGATATCATACCTGTTAAAAAATAAAAAATAAAGCTTTAATAAGTACCTACCAGTATTTATTTAACTGCTCAATCGCACGTTAAAAATTATTATTAGTGCTATTAACTGAACTTGATGTGTTTGTATGTTTTTCGAGTTAATAACTTCTGAATTACCTACAAGTATTTACTTAAAAATCGGATGAAAATTGACGGGTGTTCAGCTTACGAACTACTAAAAGAAATTTAAAAATAAGAATTAACAGTTTTGATACGTCTCTTAGCTACGTGAGTACGTGGCACATCAGCAATCACTGGTCAAATCAGGCATAGAAGCTTGTCTCTTGGGCGTAGAAACGACAAGTATACCTACTGCTATTTAATCTTATTTTTAGTTAAAAATAACTAGGCATAATTTTTATTTTATGCTGTAATAAATTTATTTTGTATAGGCGTTTTAGGCCTCTGCCCTAACTAGGTACTTACATATACAAAATAAAATTATTACAGACCACTTTGATAAAAGTAAAAAAATGGAGATGAGGCACTAGCTTCTCGAAAGTGGCAAGCGCAAATTAGGTCCAATTAGGTTCCCCCACCTCAGTCATAGTCGGACCGGCCGGCGGGCGCGACGTTCGTGATTCGCGTGCTTGCTACGACGTACCTACTTTTGTGTGATTTATTACCTAAAAGACTACAGCAAAAGAAAGCACCAGTGGAACGTTTACGCATGAAGTAGTATAAAAATATTTTTTATTTAACTCACAAAAATATTATATTTCTGTGGTAGGTAACTTACATCCAGTGATGAGCGTGTTCATAGGTGCTTGTGCAGACATCCGCCCCAGAATGAACATTTTGTTCCCCGTATCGGGATGATACGCGCTGTCGTATAAATACTTCATCTTCCATAGTTTCTCCTCGTTGTAGCCTTTCGGTATCACCTTGGTTTTTCTGTAGATTAAAGTTTAGGTTATTGATAAGCTCAGTAGTTGGTAATTTTTAGCTCTGCCCTGATATAAATAGAGAGGTATTTGTAGCGTGTCTGTCTGTCCATCTTATCGTAGTTCCAAAACCTATGAACCGCGACGACGTGATTTTTTTAAGGTAGTTTGTGTGCTTCTTAATTCTTACTATATTTTATGCCAAGTGAGTCAAACAAAGAGGTCTGATTAAGCTCCTGTTATGCGTAAAATACCTGAATTAGGTAAAGTACTGTCTGTATTTAATAAATAAATATAGATGAATACACAACACAATTTTTTTTATTGTCTATAGACCTTCGTTCGGCCACAATACCTCAAGAATTATATAAAAATTATATAATATAAAAAAAAAAAAATACAATGCAGCTTAAAAAAAAATGATAAACTTGCGCAAAAAGAGCATTTTCTGCAAATTAACTCCAAGGACCAAGGGGTCGTCACCCCTCGAGTTGAAGCCGGGGTAAAGAGGTCTAACCTCGAGGCCCCCCTCCGTGCCCTTAACAAGGGCCGGAAAGAAAACACGTCTCACCTCAAATAAATAGTACCTACCTGTAGTATTTCTCATGCTTATGTACAACTCAAATAGACCTTTTTCTAATTAAATTTCATTTGCATGGACGTTCTGGTTGTAAATAGCTTACCTACCTACACTGCGAGTACAGCTAGGTAGGTAGGTAGGTACTTGCTACCTACTTGTTTTACAAACAATCGCCGTTTGAAGTAGTGGTGTTATAATGAACTGTTATAAACGCTTAGTAACATCTCTTTTGTCAGGTTCGTTATGGTCGCAGAATATTTAGATCAGTCTCGATTGCGTTTTGCATAATAACAAAATTTTAAAAAAACGTAGTTGGATCAAAATTTGGCCCTCCGCACCCTGGGGAAAACCTGTTTCGTGGCACCCTGTACGTATTTATTTTTTAAATTACTTTGCTTACTTGAACTCCGTAATAACTTCCTTCGCCTTATCCAATTCTGTATCGGAAGCCAGCAAGTTTAGCGGGTTGGTGGATCGCAAGAAGTGTCGCGCCCTCCCGGCGTAGGTAGTCAGGTCGTACGGCGATTTGTCTAGGTCAATCACGCTAGGCGCCATTGTGATTGTTTGTGCTGCAACAGATGATGTGAAAAGTTACTAATTACTACAGCTAATGGTACACAGCCTATATTGGTCCACTGCAGGGCGCAGGGGGCAAATTCTCTCCAATTTATCACTCGATAAATATCAAAATAAATGTCAAATTCAGATATTCATATAAAAACTGTCTTGTTTGACAGTTCTTTTGATAATTATCGAGTGATAAATTGGCGAGAATTTGCCCCCTGGCCTCCCCAATAAGCGCCTTGTTGGCTTTTATCTCATGGGGGTAATGTCTATATTCCCATGCTGGGCATGCGGGTTGGGATCGCAGTTCGGTGGTAGAATTGTTGATCTAAGCCGATTTCACTCGTTTTTCCGAGGAAATTTTATTAGCCGCTGAAAATACATTCAACTATTATGCGATTATAGTGTGGTTGTTGCAATCTAGTGGGTATGGTAGGTATAGAAAAATAAATAATGCTGGACAATTCACACAGCATCATCTAGCCCCAAGCCACAGATTTTATAATAGGTACCTACTAGCCAAAATGTCTTTGGTACTAGCCCAAGCTAAGCAGAGCTTGTGTTAAGGGTAGGTACTAGATTACTGATATCCATACTATAATAGGTATTATAAATTAGAAAGTAACGTGTCTTTCTGTCTACAACCTTTTCACGCCTGAACGGATCTTAATGAAATTTGGTAGATATTTTGTACTATACATAGAAAACGGCCAGAACCTGAACCAACATCTGCAGATCGTACAAACATTTGCCCCGAGGTGGGAATCGAACCCGCAACCTCCTGCGTCGCAGGCGGATCTTCTCCTGCTGCGCCCCAGAGGTTGTGTAGATACTGACTCGGTGTGACCGGGCAGGTAAATTATTTTCGCAATCTGACACGGAATTCGCACGAAATTCAAATATTATTGCGCGTTTTAACATGGGTTTATAGAAAATGTTTTACGCTTTGCGGGAAACTACTTTCCCGCTGGTTTTATTTCTTGAAGAACGCAGAAACTATTAATTAAAAACGGCAAAAATTATAAAACCAAATTATGATCGAACTAGAACTCCCCAGTAGGTACCTACAGTCAGGACAGGACCTTACTTACCTACCAACTCATTTTACGTTGGCTGACCTAACAGATAAGACTTTTATGAGTGATAGATAAGCGTGGAAACAAAAATTATTAATAGGTATGTATCCTATCTACCTACAAAATACATATGTAGTAGGTATATTATCTACTCATCTAGCCCCACGCTCTGCTTAGCTTGGGGCTAGATGATGCTGTGTAGATTGTCCAGCATTATTGATTTATTTACTATATACCTAACTGAGAGTTTAATTTAAAATTGCTTAACAATATCAATAACGCAGGGAAACAATATCTATAACTATGCACTTAGGCACCTTTTAAAACAATGCTGGTTTGGATGGTAGGTATAGGTATAATTCGAAGTTAACTAATCTACCTACGTTTGTAGTAGTTTTACTGACAAAGAAAACTGTTTTATACATATATTTTATCTCAAATTACCTACAAGTTTCGGTCCCTGACCCTTGCCACCTTATCAATGGGGCGCGGGAGGCGATTACGTATTCGGAAAGCTCAATAATCTACCACTAGCAAGATCAAATCAACACTTTTCTTTGAATTTCTGAGCTTGTATTATCGTGATTTATTTATTATTATCACGATAAAAATTCTATAAAACCATTGAAGAACATGTAAAAATATTTAATTTATGGTTACCTTTTTCTCGATATATTCAACAACTAGAAAATCTATATCACTTTCCAATGGCACTCTGATTATAATTGTAAATTTTTACGAATAACTTTGCACTAAAATATAAACCATGAACATTTTACCTCGTTAATTTTGTATAATTTATCTAAAATTTCGTCTACGCGTTTAAATCATGCGCGCGCCGCCGCCGCCGCCGGACCGGACAGATTTTAATAGTGATGTGAATTACGTTGAATCGATTCGCGCGCGCATGCGCAAATAGCCAGTTTTGGCAGCGCGCGCTAGTATCGCTGCTGTCTGAAAAAAAATGGAAATGGGAAAGATTTTGCGTAAAAATTATAGAATTTGGTGGAAAGCTAAAGTACGTTTCAAATATTTCATTTCTATTAATAAGATTATGTAACAAATATCCACTTAACAGTCCGTGGTGACTACAGTCACCGAAAAAAAAGTAGCCTCAACTGTCCGTGGGGAGTACAGTCACCAATCCGACTTAGTACCGTTTTAATCATATTTTGACGAACCCAGCCTAAATTAGTTCTGTTGGCAGCTACTAGATGGCTCTGTAATAAATATTTCATCTATGGGAATATTTATTTTCTGCATGTGGCAACAAAAATTACGAACAAAAAATTAAAGAAGTTGGTGGTGCGTCTTTCACCGCTGACCTTGTGAGCAGTAGGCAGATAGTTTTAATTTATTATTATAGAAATTAAAATATTTATATTAAGATATTGGTATCTGTAGAGAGGCCAGATAATTTACTTTTTTATTATTAAATATAAATAATACTCTGCAAGAACTATTTCATTTTATAGATAAAATTAGAAGTAAAAAAGTTTCCTTAAATTTTGTTCAAATCGGTAAGTTTAAGCCTTTTTACAGGCTATGCTTTTCAATCGAACTAATTATTTTTATTTTTATTAGATTTGAAATTATTTTATCTTTCATATAGTATTTTTTATATTACTAAAGCTATAGTAGTTTTAAAATTACAAACGTTTTTGTCGAAAAGGTCGCGGCCGCGCAGTGCTAGCGTAAGGTACGAAAACGCGCGGACAGTTGAGGCTAGAGTCGCTCGCGCGCTCCGGACCGTTGAGTGGATATGTAAATTGCAATTTAACAACATTTTTTTTATTTATGTCTCAACTTACGCAGTATCTCTGACGTTGACATAGGTTTCACGTTTCTGACAGCAGCTGAACAAACTAGCTAAATCGGAACGTATTTCTTCAAAGTTACGTCAGACTAGAAATAGAGACCATCCAAAAATACTTTTCCAAAAAATAACCTTCTATTGAGGTTTTTGGCTAAAACAAACATGTCTCTAATCAGCCGAAATGTGATCCGTACCCTGGTTCAGGTAAAGTTCGGTTGAGCCAAGTGTATTGTTTACTGTTGCTCTAAAAAGGATAACTATGTTTCGTAACCTTGTCTATTTTGTCTTCTATATGTTATTTGAACGAAACGAGCAATTTTCTAACTTCTCCTGGTTTCGAATACGCTGTAAGACTGCCCTAATTTACTAGTAGTTATGTAGCCATAGTCTCATGTGATCATACTTGGGTTTTCCATCTTTTACAAAGTAAATTTTTAATTTCAGGGTTCTACACACTGCAAAAGCCTGCACACAAGTACGGTTACCTCGGAGAAAAACGTATGTTTCGCGCCTATAAGCCTTGGTGCCCTGGTGAGATCAACTAACTGTCTACTAATTCCTACAGCCAAGTGAAGAAGCAATATTGTTTATTCTCTGGATTGTAAGTTCACTTCTTGAAACCTGGGATTGTTACCACCTGTATTTTTTACAACAGTTCTAAAGTACAATCTTCAATCTGAGATGAATCTGATATTGCTTTTAAGCTTGTGAAGTACCTCAAAAATATATTAGATTGATTGTCTTGGACAACAATATTTGGCAACAAAATTATATATATATATATCTTAATTCAGTTTTTGGCATCAAAATTCTATTATCTTCCTTCCTATGATACAAAACTACCAGTTATCAAGGTTTCGTAAAATGTAGACTGTTTCATTATGAAATAAATGGTTTTAATGTTATTTTTGAGTTCTAGAAATCCAGTTCCTGTGTTGTAAGGTCTCTTGCATGTGTTAATGCATATCTGTTTTACCCTATGTGTATACAAAATAGTAAAGCATGCATTGCAAATAGTAATGCATGCCTAATTAATTTATATGTTGCACTGCTATTTTATGTTATCCAATCGGATATGAATGGGTGTTCTAGTTTAAGATCAACTTTGGGAAGTATCATGTTATGGTGTTACACATTTATTCGTTTGATAAAGGCCTCACAAACATTAAGTATGTAATACTATCTAAGAAACCAGTTTAACATTTTTTTTTTCTTTGCACGCACTTTGACTCAGAATGTAGTGAGCTGACTTAATAATCTAAGATCTAGTTCCTACATTTCAGCAAATAAAGTATTATGATTATGAAAATGATAGATATTATTCAGAAGTTAAAAGAACAGTACACAAACACATCACTCACATACACTTGTACACATACATACTTCATTGTAACAAAAGTGGGAAAAATAGGTAAGTAAATAATAATAACTCTATTACATTTTATTTATTTATTTATTTTATTTTACAAATGGACTAACAGTTAAAACCAAAACGTCCAAGAGTCAGGATACATACATTTTTTGTACATTAAATTATATGGATCATATAATTTAATGTACAAAAAATGTTATCTAATCTAAATACATACACTGCCGGCCAAAAGTTTGAGACCACCTACATCAAAGTAGGAAAATGAAATAAAACTCAAAATACAAAGCAAGAGGTTTAATTATGAATTAAAATACTTATTTCCTAATACACATACATTATGAAGAAAACAAAAAAATCAAGAAAAATCAACCATTTACTTTAAAAATGTCGCTCATATTTTATACAGATTTTTCGTCGAAAAACCCTCCCTTGCATTTTATTACTACTTTCACTATTCTTGGCATACGAGCAATCAATTTGTCGATTGTATCTTGTGATATATTGTTCCAGCTTTCTTGTAAAGCCTTCTACATGTCTTCTTGCGAAGTGGGACAACAACTGCGCACATTTCTATCAAGCTCTTCCCACAAAAGCTCAATCGGGTTGAGATCCGGACTCTGAGGGGGCCACACCATGTTTTTTAAAACCCCTTCTGTTTCTTTGTGTTCTAAATAACCCCTGCATAATTTTGAACTATGTTTTGGGTCATTATCTTGTTGGAAAAAAAATCCATCTCCAATTATTCTTGAACCAGACGGAATGGCATTTTGCTGTAGTATTCGTTTATATTGCTCCTTTTTCATGATTCCTTCGACTCGTACCAAATCTCCGGTTCCATGGCCCGAGAAGCATCCCCAGACCATAATGGAACCACCACCATGCTTGACTGTTGGCACCACACAGTCTGGCATCATCTTTTCCTCGACGTTACGTCGAACAAAAATTCGTCGTTTTGAACCAAATATTTCAAATTTGGACTCATCTGACCAAAGAACTTGTTTAAAGTCTTCTTCAGTCCAGTCTCGATGGGTAAGGGCCCACTGCATCCGTTTCTTTTTGTTTTGTGGCCTTAGTAGTGGTTTTCGAACGGCGACGCGACCAAATAACTTAGCATCTCTCAAACGTCTTTTTACTGTAGTCAATGATACAGGTTCTGATCGGGATTTGTTCACTTCTACGCGGATTTCTGGTGCTGTTAGGCGTCTATTCCGCTTGCTGGTAGTGACGATGAAGTGATCCTCGCGAGAAGTGGTAGTTCTCGGCCTTCCCGAACGCGAACGATCTTGATTACTGCCAGTCTCCTTGTATCGGGTTATTGTGTTATGAACACAAGTCTTCGACAACTTAAGTTGAGAGGCAATCGCACGTTCAGATTTGCCTTCGCCGTATAAAACAACTATGGCAGAGCGAGTTTCACTGCTAATTTCGCGAACTTTTCCCATTTTAAGATGTCTTCACTGTAACAACGACGAGCTCAGACTAATAAGGTAGAAAATAATTTACTCCATAAAAACTCAGGTACTAAATATGTTTTAGGAAGCTAACATAATCCCTGATATCGGTTAACGCGAAACAAACCCAAAACAATAAGTAATGAGCAGATCATAAAAATATTACAATGACTCTACCACCTGGTCCTTGCGCGGCGCTCATTGATGTTTTGAAACAATAGACCTTTTTAGGATGATAACTTAAACAACAACATAAATAATGACTCTTAGAAATTCTTTAATAATAATAGAATACGCAGGTGTTCAAATTAGCTCATTATCATATGTGTACTTTGAAATATTTTGTTGGTGACAAAGATTTTTACAGTGGTCTCAAACTTTTGGCCGGCAGTGTAAGTACAAAGTTTGGTACATAGAATTGACATAATATAATGTATTTTTAGGTGGCAATATTCACTTACCGTTTTCTGCCAGACTTCTAATCATCAAATAATCTTATTATGGCATGAGTCAACTCTGGACATAAAAGATGTGTACCTACCTAATAAATAATTTATTCATTCGGGCGAAGGTCCGCCTGCGACGCAGAAGGTTGCGGGTTCGATTCCCGCCTTGGGACAAATGTTTGTACGATCTGCAAAAATTTGTTCCGGGTGTTCTGGGTATTTTCTATATATAATAAAAAATATCTATCTATGTTATGTATTGTATTAAGTTTATCAGTCATCTAGTACCCATAACACAAGCTCTGCTTACTTTGGGGCTAGATGATGCTGTGTGGATTGTCCAGCATTATTTATTTATTTATTTATTCATTCAAAGTATTAACAATTATAAAAAAAATTCTTTACATAGCATACATGCAAGTTGTTATTGTCCTTAGTGTTGGCCAAGTGATATCTGCCAAGTTAAGAAGAAAGCTCATCTTACTGAAACTTTACCAGTAAAGGCAAAAAGGGGTGAACAAACCTTGGTTAGCATAAACTAACTAAAATCGTATCAAGTATTTTGTATTACATGCATCTAGAAAATCTTGATCAATTTAAAAATTCTTACAAAGTAGTACTTAATTTAAACAAGATCCCTCAAGTGCGAGTGTGACTCGCGCGCCGAGGGTTTCGAACGGTTGTCAAGTATACCAATATGTACTATAGGTAGGTACTGGTTAGAGACTTTGCTATTTGATGAATTCCAAAAAATTAAAGGTACCATACATTTAAAAAAAATTAAAGGTACGTACATACATTTCAGATGTATTGGTTTGCAAACTTCGGAGTATAGAGTAGTAATAGTAAAATTTTCTAGTTTTTCAAAATATTTCAAAAATTATTAAACCTACAGAAATTTTCAAAAACTGTTTTGAGATGTACAAACCGATACCTTTCATTTGATAGCTCAATCGGTGAGGTAGTCCCCCCTTTTGAAAATTATCCCCCCCATTTTCGATAATTTTAAAAAAGTGGTCCACTTACAGATTTCTCTATAATTTTCTAAAAGTTGTGGTAAATGTGATTTATGTTATAAAATAGAAGAGTAAAATTGTTTGCGTGCTATATTGTGTCCAGTCCACCCCGGCCACCCTGCAGCGATAAGTCCACCCTTTGTACATCCCTTATTATTAACATTTCTTTCTGTATTGTTTTTTCTGTTTTGGGTGGTACTATAAAATATTATATATCTACTTACTAACTATTGCATTTTTCACAATTCATTTCAAATATTTTTAGCCTAAGGTGACTCACACCAGTTGTAAACTACGTTTGTAGAAACTACATCTCAGTATAAGAGCCATTCACGGGCATTCAATAACTATTTTCCCAGACCGTAGTTCAGGGTCTTTAGGTGTCTAGGTTATTTAGATAAAACCTTATCAATAAATGATAATTAGTTCATCTTGCACAAGACGTACATCTATTAGAAATAGTTATTGTGATAGTCAATGTAATTAATTACACAGATAATGGCTACTGATCTAGCCTTCAGTTGGATAAATAACTTAACTTACTCATTAGTCTAAAAAAATTCACTCATCTGCAAATATTTCTTCTTGTTCATTTATTAAAACTCACATTGTAGGTACGTATAATACTTATACGTACCTACAATATAGCCAAACTCGATGTAGAATGTTTGTAAACAAACCTCCATACTTAACCAGAAATTCACTCTGTGGCTGCGCCTTTTGGGCTAAGCTAGTGTGGCTAGTGTATAAGTTCAATTGATTTTCTTTAATCTAATATTTTTTGTTTATATTTAATTTATCAATTATCAAGCCTATTTGAAGCAAGCAAGGTAAGGTTAGGTTTGTAACATACCGCCGCTACTCACACATAGTTTCAAAAGAAAAGGCGAAATAAATCTTAACATAAAATACATAGAGCTTACTATAACATGCGCTTGTAACGTTCCAGCAACAAAATGCGAACAAGGAAGGTCGCATCAAGTGCACCCTTATTCCCGGAGATGGAGTCGGTCCTGAGCTTCTTTATTCAGTGCAGGAGGTTTTCAAGGTATGCGAGATTGGCCTTGACCTTAAAATTAAGGACTAAGCACATACATCCAGCTTCGCTACCGCACGGCACAACAATAAGCATTCAAATATGAGCTAAAATTCAATACATTTTACAGTGGCAAATAGGCGTACCACAAGCTTCAAGCGAGTGCCCGCGAGCTGTCTGTTATCTGATGCCGTTAATATAAAATGCATATAAATATTACGAGTTAAAGCCCATAGTTGCATGCACATTTTTGTGCTGTGCCGCAGTTGTGTGGTCCAGATTTGCGACAATCTTTTCGCTTCTATTATCTACAAGGTGTCCTAGAAAACACGTCAACTTAGTCGTAACTAGGTACATAGAAATGAAACTCCCTGCAAACTTCAGTCATCTGGCGACTAGGGGACATACAATGGGGGACGGGCAGCAGCGCCCCTTGCAGAACATCACCAACGAACTGCGATCCCCAACATGCATGCCCAGTGTGGGGATTATGGGCATTAACCGAATCAAACGAAGAAAAAAAATGGCCTCCAGGTCCCGGCCGCCTCGCTTTTCCTGACCATGGTAACGGCGGGGCAAGGGTGCTTGGAAACCCAGGGCTGCCCTAGGCTTTTACGCTAGACACTTCCCAAAACCCCCGAACCTAGCAACGGCACCCTCTGACCAGGTGGGATGACGATCTGCGAAAGACTGCAGGCAGATGCTGGATGCGGCAAGCAGAAGACAGGGCGCTATGGCGCTCATTAGGGCAGGCCTATGTGCAGCAGTTTACTAATATAGGCGGATGATGATGATGATGATGTAAGTTCGGTTCGAGCTGGTCTGATGATGGAGACAGAAGGAAAAAGGAGAAGGTGGCCATAGGAACTCCTAAACGAAACTACTAAGGGGCGAACCTACTGGTTAGGTTATCAAACTAGGCCTAGATCTCAGAACTCACGAGATCTCCGTTGTAAAAAACTCTAATTAATAAAATTCAATATTATTTCTTTGGTTCCTTAAATGTGAAATCAAAATTGAGAAAAAATACGATCAAAAAAAATCTTGTAAGTCCACTGTTTCGCACATAATTTGGTTGAGATCTCAGGAAACCTGCGGTCTATTGAAATTACTTGTGTTTTGATTCGTAGGTTACTACTAATTATTTGGTCCCTTGAACCAGTTTCTTCATAAGTTGTGTAGTTTTCTTGCAAATAAACAATAACTAGATTTTTGCGCTTACGACGCCGTTCCAAAAACGTTTGATTTCTCCTGTTCCTATGAACGCGAAATCCTATGGCTAACCTTTTCAAAAAATGGCGCGCATTGCGGCCTCTTAACTGCGTCGAGTTTGGGTTCGTTAGATTTGTCTTCCCAAGCCCTTTGGTCCTAGATGATTATAAAAGCTTGTTTTAAAAAGTTAATTTAAAATATTCAATAATTATTTTGTTAATAATAATATTTTATTACAGGCGGCCAGCATTCCCGTGGATTTCGAGGCGTTTTTCTTCTCCGAAGTAAACCCTACACTCAGCGCGCCCATTGAAGATGTCGTCACCTCTATCGCTAGGAATAAGATCTGTATGAAGGTTTGTTTTCTACGTTTATTTTACTACACTTACCTAAGTTACTTCAAATTTCTGTTCAGTTTATAGGAATAATAGAATAGGCGGACAAAGGTCCGCCTGCGACGCAGGAGGTTGCGCGTTCGATTCCCGCCTTGGGACAAATGTTTGTACGATCTGCAATTATTTGTTCCGGGTATTCTGGGTATTTTCTATACATAATAAAAATACCTTTCTATCTATGTAATGTATTGTATCATGTATATCAGTTATCTACACTGGGCTGCAAAACTAAGTATCACACTTTTATAATATTTTTTTTTCTAAAATTTTGAAGTTAAAATAAAAAACGTTTTATAGCAAATTTTATCAGCTTCCTTTGAAACTACAGTACACATACATAGTATACATTAGTAACATTCTTAACAAAAAAAAAAAAAAACAATAAAATAGCAATTAGCTCTGATTACAGCTTTGAGCCGGCTTGGCATACTGAACACGAGGTTTCGGAGCCGATTTTGGGGAATATTCTCCCATTCTTCTATATACAAAATAATAATAAATAATTTTGATATACAGAATTAAACTCTTTTTCGACTCGTTTTTATTTCGAAACTATTATGATATTATTAAAAGTTATTGCAATTTTAAAAGTGTGATACTTAGTTTTGCAGGCCTGTGTAGTAGGTACCCATAGTACAAGCTCTGCTTAGCTCGGGGCTAGATGATTGATAATGCTGTGTGGATTCTCCAGCATTATTAATTAATTTTTCTAGCATTGTGACCAGTCAAGATGAACCAGATGGGAATATCATTAACGACGCGACAGTCAGTTATGGCGAATTTTTTAGATAAGCAGATCCTCAGCTTCTACACCTATTCCATGAAATTATTTTCTTTTTGGTAGTTTGATTGATAATCAATTATTATACGTCCTAATGCTTTACCGATAAAAAAATGTATGAAAATAAATTTTGTTTATGAAGAAGTTGTAATTGATTTTGTTATAGTTGCTCAACATTTTGTATTATTTTACAGACTATAAATAAACTACTAAAAGCTCGAACGTTCACAGTACTCACACTAATACAATTTCACTGTACAGCATGTTTAAAATTTTTAAAAATGTGAGAAGTAGTTATTCTCCTCTAGTTTTTGTAAGGTTGCGTGGGTTGAGAATAATGCAAACAATCACACGCTCACGCACGGTGACAAAAATCTACTGACAAAAATAATGAACGTTTTACTTCCTTGTTTGAAATATTCATACATATTTTGAAATAAGTAGCAAATTCTCTTAGTGAGTTTAAATGGCACCTTGGTGTTAATAATGATGAAATTGAATGTGGACCTTCAAACACGTGTAAAAATTCTTAACAAGATGATCCGTACAATGTGATCGAAGTTCGATCTAACCTCGTTCGCAGAAAGTGTGAAAATTAGAGTAGGTATTAGGTATCCCAGTAAATACTGACTTGTCTATGCGCGCGTTAATTGGCAAAACAATGGCTGCCTCTTTCACCATCAACGCTTGACCGCGTGGGAGAGGGACGGACATATATGTACTTTTCATGATGCGCATCAGTACGACGACGCCACGCCGCGCGCTTTATCACAGATACTACACATGCGCAACGTGTAAATGTGTTACAGGTGCCAGCTCTTACTAACCAAGCTATACTCTAAATGACTTTATATTTGGAATCAGAATATTCATAGAATAAAATATAATTATTTTTGTTTTTTTATTTGATACTTGCGTGTTGTACCGTGGGCGGAACCGCGGTATAACACGCGTTTTTCTGTGATAAGAAGTAAGACAGATGAGTTACTTTGGTAAATTATTTTCAATACTTTTTCATGGGAAAATCCAATACCATACAGAAAATAAATTCGTGGACGGGGTGTAGGATAATAAAATGATGTTTGCGCTACCATCCGAAACTTTCTCCCCAGGGTATCCTAGCATCGCCAGATTTCTCTCACACTGGCGATCTACAAACCTTGAACATGAAACTCCGTAACGCGCTCGACCTGTACGCCAACGTAGTCCACGCGAAGTCTCTGCCCAACGTGAAGTGCCGCCATAGCAGCGTGGACTGCATCGTCATCAGGGAGCAGTCGGAGGGGGAGTACTCTGCTTTGGAGCATGAGAGCGTTCCTGGTGAGTAGACGACTAATAGTCTCAAACTCCATAACGCGCTCGCCAACGTAGTCCACGCGAAGTCTCTGCCCAACGTGAAGTGCCGCCATAGAAGCGTGGACTGCATCGTCATCAGGGAGCAGTCGGAGGGGGAGTACTCTGCTTTGGAGCATGAGAGCGTTCCTGGTGAGTAGACGACTAATAGTCTCAAACTCCATAACGCGCTCGACCTGTACGCCAACGTAGTCCACGCGAAGTCTCTGCCCAACGTGAAGTGCCGCTACCACGACGTGGACTGTATTATCATCAGGGAGCAGACGGAGGGGAAGTACGGCTTTGGAGCATGTGGGGATGCGTGGTAAATTCACGACCCATCAACATCAACCTACTGCTGTGTTTGTCTGTGTTAGGCCTCTATGTTTATGTCTCGCCTCGGTCGGTGCTAGTCTGGGCCAAGAGTGGCTCAGGTTTCGACATCACACCTTGTCAAATGTTTGGGATATTTGATCGTGAAAATGCTCTGTATAAAACCACATACTAAATAATAATAATAAATAATGCTGGACCATCCACACAATATTAGCCAAAGATAAGCAGTGTTATAGGTCCTAGATGACTGATATACATAATGCGTATTACGTAGATAGATATTTTTTTTATTATAAATAGAAAATACCCAGAACACCCGGAAAAAATATTTGCAGATCGTACAAACATTTGTTCCAAGGCGGGAATCGAACCCGCAACCTCCTGCGTCGCAGGCGGACATTCGACCACCGCGCCACATCGGTCGTCAAAAGTCCATACATCTCAGATTAAGTACTTACTATCGCCGCTATTATTTAACTGGAACGTATAATTTTTACTAGTGCCACCTAGTTAAGCTAAAGATCGAATTTAAATTGCTTTACTTTTAATACCAGCGAGGCGTGGTTTTCTATTTTTCGAATGTTTCTTTTTGGTTGAACTCTTTATTACTCGAAACGGCTAAAGCTATTTTGTTTGGTAAATAAGGTATCAAAACACTTATAAATTCCAGGGGTGTTCTTAGCTACATTTTACACTTGCGTTAAATAGAAATTAAGACGCGGTTTCCACTAGTTTCTCAAACTGTATTTTCCTTCTCCAGGATTGGTCGAATGCCTGAAGATTGTCACCGCCAATAAGTCAGAACGCATCGCTAAGTTCGCGTTCGACTACGCAGTCAAGATGGGCCGTAAGAAGGTCACCGCCGTGCACAAAGCTAACATCATGAAGTTAGGCGATGGCCTGTTTCTAAGGAGCTGTGAAAAGGTAAGAATATAAAAAATAAATAATGCTGGACCATCCACACTGCATCATCTAGCCCCAAGCTAAGCAGAGCTAGTGTTATGGGTACCAGATGACTGATAATCATACATCCACCCCCTGGAACAAATGCTTACATATACAAACATTTGTCCCGCGGTGGAAATCAAACCAGCAACCTTTTGCATTGCAGGCGGACCTACACTGCCTGTATGCACTGCGTCATTGAGTTCGTTAAACTTGTACTCATTGTACTAAATAGATAACATTGTTGCAATGTACGTCGTAAAATACCGCATACATTAAACTACGGTGTGAAATGTCTGGATTCATAATTAAAATAGGTCAAATAAATTAAAATTTAAATTAGATCATTAAAATGTGTACCTAATTGTCTAATTCACTTTTGATTTAAATCTATATTTGAAACATATCCTTTGTAAAAAGGCTTACTACAAAAAAATATCAGATTATCTAGAGGATAAAAAAGCTTGGGACAAGTTTTGCTCCAACTCGAAAACAAACAACCTAACAAGGTAAAGGTTTCTTGTTCGCTTCTTTGCTTTACCTTAAAAATATTGAAGTGAGCAAAAATCAAAGTGATCACTTTATTTTCTAGTTTTACTTGGCCAGATGATGCTGTGTGAAAATGTACTGTACAATTTTACATCAACAGCCTTAACCAGTCCACACCACAATGCTGTACATCTGTACATAGGCGCTTATCAGGGGAGGTCTACGTCGAGCATAGGCCTCTCCTGATAATCGCCTTATAGCCTTTACCCACAGAAATATGTCGGTTCTGGCCTTTACCCTGACTACGACAAAGCTAAAATACAACCCGTTCCAGCTACAGTCCTTTGCAGTCGTCCGTCCGTGCACCTGCAGTCCGGATGGATTGTTATAGAAATATATCTAGATAGAAGCAAAAAGTTTTATTTACCTCGCGTGCCGAAAAGAGGGGCTGGAGAACGTATTTGCTCGATGCGAAATTCAGTCCGCGCCCGACCGCTTTCCAAGTGAGACGTCAGGTTATAAAAGCAAAATGCGCGGTTGTTCAATAATTAACAGTTCAAACACCACCAAAAAAGCAAACTGTGTAATTTAGTAGTGTTTTCATCACTAAATTACACTCGTGACGGCAAAGTACCTATTCAAGATGTTACACGCACGGTTTCAATACAAATCGGCGAACTCTTTGCTTCTATCTAGATATATTTTTGTGGGTTATGTTTATGAATTTTGTTTCATGTTAAACTATTCGTATATATAGTACGCAATAAGGCTATATTATAAGGAGTCTACGTACCAAAGTCGCCGACCTACGCTGTACGCTGCCTTATGCGCTATGCGGTGTCGGACTCATAATCGTATGAAAAACGTCTAGATAGATTTGCCGAGAACCCGCTCTCCCCACGTGAGATTGCGTGAGGTTCGGCTTGACCCCCCCACCAACGCTTCAAGTAATTTATGAATACCCCCTTAACGGTTCAGTGTGTAGAGTCCATTACAATCAAGAAGTGGGATCCGTGGCAAGTGTGTTCCGTAGTCAGGTTAAAGGTTTAATTACTTATTTCAGATATCAAAACTATACCCCCGAATCGAATTCGAGAATATGATTGTCGACAACTGCACTATGCAAATGGTGTCCAACCCGCATCAGTTCGACGTGGTGGTCACTCCCAACTTGTACGGCAACATTGTGGACAACCTCCTGACTGGGTTGGTGGGCGGTGCGGGCGTGGTCGCTGGCGCCTCCTATAGCGCCGAGTGTGTGGTGTTTGAACAGGTAATTACTTTTTCGTTAGTTTCATTCCTTGTAGAACGAAGAAAAAATTCATACCACAAAAAAGAATCATTTCTCGCTAACACGAAACGACCAACCTTAACTGGGTAGTTTTTATTTTATGTACGAGTGGAGACCATCGATCTATGCTGCCGAGCGTACTGACTTGGCAAAACTGGTACAGTATTGCCATAGCCAGCCAGCCCGGGCTATTCCATTCGATCAAAATTAGATTATCTAACACAGATTCGCACAAAATTAAAAAAAATAATTATAGGTATAACAAAGCTAAGATTTAATTTTATTTTATTGTGTTTTTTGTATGTTTTTGTGTTCCTATGTAATTTGGAATTGTCTGAAATAAATGCGTTAGGTAATAATAATAAGTTTAAATATTTTCCGGTTATAATACTTTCTGCGTTCTACAAGAAATAAAAATAGCGGAAAAGTAGTTTGTTGCAAATCTTAAACCATTTTCTATGTATCCAGTTTTGAAAATATCAGAGTTTTCAAAACTCAACAGTATCAACAACAAATGTCAAAGGTGGTACTGGCCGGCGTTACAAGGCGTGATATTAGAGCAGTAAGAAGTAAGAAGGCGCTCGCAACGAGCAATGAGACAGATTTTAGCACACGGCGAAACGTATCATGCTCGCTGCGAATGGTACATTACACCCTGTAACACCGGCCAGTACCCGGCTTAATATACTAAACTTACGTTTTTGTTACCAGGGCGCTCGACACGTATTCTCCGGCGCCGTCGGCAAAAACATCGCGAACCCGACAGCCACGCTCCTCTGCTCAGCCAACATGTTGACGCACGTCAACCTGCCTGCCTACTCGCGCATGATCAAAAACGCAATCAGCAAGTAAGTACATGAGTAAGACATGATTTATTGCAGCAGAATACATGCAATAAAAACTGAGTTAGCACTTAAAAATTTTAGGAATGGAAAGAAATTAAAATCGGCCACAATATAGCGAGGGCTATTCTATACCATAACATCCACCTAACAAAAAATCAAAAGGTCCTATACTACTTTGGGTCATACTGAGTCCAGTATCAATTTGTTCAAATACCACATGTTTTCTATTTTTCAATTACGTGTGTCCAATATCAAAGCAGTCACTTACCAAAATCTTAAGGACAATAATCTGGATATTATTTGATTTCTTATTAAATTACCCGAGTGTGAGGGCTTACTCACTATAATAACAAAAATACTTTAAAATCTTAAGTCTCTTATATGATATCAAATATTCGACTTACCAAAATGTCAAAGCTTTTTTGTCAAACTTTATCGTCATCTCGTAGCTGTGGCAAGTCTGTTTTGGAGTTTTCTGTTGGTTCCTTATAAGAATAATTGAATTCAACAGGACTTTTTTTTTAATTTATTTATGTAATTAGAACGGTCTTAGGCCAATTAATTAGATTTTATTATTAAATGTGTTAATCTGTTTCTTAGCCTATTTTTTAATCTGAAAAAAAAATCGCAAAACCACTTAAAAATCTTCTAGATCTAGCGACAAAGTCGCTAAAACGGCGACACTGCCGCCCGCCCCACGCGAATTTTTTTCCGCAGTGCGGTCAGAGTCAGAAGCATACAACCCCATAGTGCACAAAACATTAGCGCGAATTTAAATCGCCCCTCGGCGCTGAGGAATCTGCGGCAAAACACAGATTTAGTTGAGTAATTATTCCACCCAACCTCTTTTGAGCACTCATTGACTGGACTATACCTACATACTTAATATATTTTAACTCGACCAATGCCTTCCGTGCCTCCGTTGAGTACCTACATATCTAGCTACCAGAGATAAAACCATTATAAACCTATTCTACTCAATTGATAGGTCTGTCAATGCATAAAATTCCTGCAAATTAAGTTTGGGTTAGCTACAATCCAATATATACTCTATTTTAATGACAGATGAATCATTTAACCCTTAAAACAAATATGTCGAAAATAGTAAATCGTAGGACGGGCACAGCTGTCATCGCGAAAAAAAGAAACGTGACCTCACGTCCGTCCGAGAAGGCATCCAGTATTAATAAAGTTACTCTATGATGCAGCCTCCGACTGAAGTTAGTGGAAACGATTTTGAGCATTGAAAAGGATGTTTGTGTAATAAGGTTCAAATTATTTTGGCAAAATATTTTATCATTGATGCAATTATTCGCAAAACGCCATACAAAAATTAGTTTTTTGGATTTTATTGTATAGAATTCTATAAAAATTACGTTTGTTTAATACAATGTTGAAGTAGTTGTTTTAATATTTATAATTCATTGTAGTTATTATATTTTCTGTGAGGGCTTAATTCCGTGCTTTTTCTCCAGTGCAGCAGTGGTTTATTATAAAAACTACACAAAATATTGTAAAAAGAAGGATAATCTTGTGAAGATCAGTTATTTGTTTAAATAATATCACATTTTTCATCCCTTAAATTAAATGCGCTTAGAGAAATCTTTAGGACAAGTAAAATCATTAGTTAATGTATGACACCCCTTAATCTCTCCTTTATATTTTCCAGGGTCCTGAAAGACGGCAAAATAAGGACGAAAGACCTCGGCGGCCAGTCTACTACCAATGATTTCACAAGCGCCGTCATCTACTCCATGGTTCATTAATAACCGGTGACGCGTCAACGTATTGTGACGCGCTCGGTTTGTTTGTGCCCACGTAGGTAAGGTCGATCCTATTCAAAGTTGCGTGCGGCTTTATCGCATTTACCACAGGTTTTCTTAAAAGACAGATTCTCAAACACACTGATGTTCAAGACAGATCAGGGGCCACTTATCATTGTTTTAGATTCAGATTTTTATTGTAATTTTCAAACTTCCATAAATTAGACTAATGAGACTTTTAACTTAAAGGAACTACTGATACAAAACTTCAGGCTTTACCTGAAGGGTACGGTCGGGACGGTTTAAGTGAAAGTTAAATAATGTCAAAGTGACAGCAAATGCTACAAGTTGCCGCTAATTTTAAACTGACGCTCAATGTCAAAATTGTAACGACTATATTTCGGAAACTACTAGTACTACACACATAGGACATGTGGTTGGTTTAGTTGCATTTCCACTCTCCGCTTTGATAAAAGCCGGCTGCGAAAAAATTTTGTGTTTTAAGATCTTCTATTATTAAATTGTGTGAACGCCATGCAGCCGCGCGCAGCTTTAGAATAGTCAGACTATACGTATGTTACCTAGTAGATTATAATATAGGTTATGTAACATTTTCATCACTTCTTATTTATATATTTTTAATGTCCTGGTAGAGTTTTAGACGATAAACAAGATCTATTCAAGCTCATTACGCGTTTAAGATATTAAATTAAAATGTCAAAAGATGTACTCGTAGGTAGTCCAGCACAGAAATATATCTAGATAGAAGCAAAAAGTTTATTTACCTCGCGTGCCGAAAAGGCTGGAGAGCCTCTTTGCTCGCCGCCAAATTCAGTCCGCTCACGACCGCTTTCCACGTGAGACGACGTTTTTTATTGTAATTTTTTTATGTTGTGTTATACATTTATAATTAACTGTTCAAACACCACCAAAAAAAGAAATTGTGTAATTTAGTGGTGTTTTACATCACTAAATTACACTCGTGACGTCAAAGTACCTATTCAAAATGTTACACGCTCGCTTTCAAAACAAATAGGCGAACTCTTTGCTTCTATCTAAATATAGAGGTATTTCTGTGTTGTCCAGTGAAATAAACAATGCAAGAAAGTTGGGATTTAAGATTAACTTAACAACATCGAACGGGGGCATAATGCCCCCGTTTTGAAAATCCATCTAGATCCGTCGAAATCGGACTGTGCCGTAGGTCCCTTTCAAAATATTTTGGTTTTACGCTTTATTTTGTATATGGGAAGGTCTCTTTTCAACAGATGTATTATTGAATGACGTCAGACAGCCCGCCAAAAAAACGCCCGCCATCTTGGAACCTACCACATGTCGACCAAACTGCGCAAGTTATGTAACCCGAGCCGCGCTCTATTGGCGTGAATGTTTTCTTGTTTTTATAGAGTTTTAACCTACGTTTTAACCAAATAATCGGTAATTTGCTATTTTATATTACGTTTTAGAGTGTTTTTAATCTCTTTACATAGTTCCAATTGTATAAATTATGTAGTACTTATTTGATGGTATAACATAGACTAGTAGAAATAGCACTACTTTTCAACTTTTGGTCGAAAGAAAGGTTTTAGCTTGTTTCAATAGCTTTCAAATAAAGTAACCCAAATCACCCTAATCAAAACAATTCTATCGCTACCTTCGATCAGGTATCCGCCGCCTAGCGCCTCCTCCGTAGATACCTAGAACAAAAATGACACTCGAAATTGTCTACGACTTGTTTTGACGCAGACAGTTTACGCAGAGCCATGACAAGTTCTGTGAATACGGAACAAGAAATTAGTAGTAAATTTTTTTTTATTTTAACTTGTATGTACCTGAATATAATAAACGCTGTTTTTTATAAAAACAATCTGAAAATCATAGCGTTACCTATTACTATTTAAATTCACTTGGTTCCTTCTAATTAATAAAATCTTTTATTTCGGATAACTAATAGTTAGGTATGTATGTAGGTAGTTAGTGTAGTCACAGAACTGTTCCTGTGTAGTCAATACTAAACAAATATAATGCAACATGAAAAGAAATTATCAAAATAACGATTGCTATTATTTTATAAATGCTTGAACCAGTATTAATTGCAAACTAGTCTTTATAATAAAAGAAAATAAACACAAGAACACATATAATAATATTTAAAAAATAATAGCACATTATAGTAGTAAAAAATGCATTAAAACTTTACTGAAAATAGGAAATCCCGTCCTTTTTTGTGTCTTGGACGAGTGATTTTGCAATTTTGCTAGGCATGCTTCCTGTCCGAGCGCTAAAATTACACTAGTTGAAATGGTAGCCTAACATGTCAAATGGTTTCTCTTTTGATACAGACAGTTTCAGGGTGGGCATTGTGAATCTGTGGGGGGCCGGCGGATACCTTGATCGATGATCGCTACTCATAAAATAATACACAAGGAGCAAAGGCCGCGCGCGCGCTATATACGCGCCAATCTAGCGGTATTTGAGCGGAGCAAGCGCCGTTTTAGTCCAAGAAAAATCTATTCTGAGCCTTAATATCCCACCTTTCATAATTATTCGCATTTGTCCTACAGTTTCCTGTTTTGTAGATCAAATCGAGACAAATTTTCTCATTTGTTCTATAGAACAAATAATATTCATCGTTTTGTTTATATGTAATTTATGAAGCCCTTTTTAGTAGGTGTTAATTTATTTTATATAATTTATTGAATTGAAATAAATGCAGTCAACAGTATTCTTATTCGTATTTATTGATCCGTGTTACCATGTAAAGTGAATTTTATGAAATAAAACGATGAAATCGTGGGGTACTGTTTTATTGCTGAGGCAACACTATTGTGGACTATAATATACTTTCTTACTGAACAGTCACAAGGAAACTTGCCAAGGAATTTTGAACTATACGTTTATTGTGTTATGAACTAGTCTGTTGGTGGGTAAACTTTGTGTTGAGATAGTTTCTTAACTCTGTCTGTTATCACGTATTTCATTGCAGCGGGCGAAACCTGTGGAAAATATATTGGTTTGGTACACATGCCGATGTATTATTTAAGTTTTATAATAATCTAGCTTCTGAGCGCGGCTTCGCACGCGTTTTATCGGAACGAACAGTAGCCTATATGTGTTACCAGGTCCATCTAGAAGAGTGCAGAATTTCAGCTCGATTTATTCAGTAGTTTTGGCGTTGTCTTCGGCCAAACATCTTCACAAGGGCACAAACTTTAGAATAGAATAGAATAGAAGACATTAATTATTTATAACAACAACAATATGAACAGTTAAAAATACAAGACACACTTATTGGATAGGTACATATATAAAAGGTCCTAACTCAGCATAATGCTGGCTAAGCTCCCGTAGGAGGCCTAGCCAGCGCTGATCTTCCGTTAGAACCCGTACAAATGACTTCACGAACAGACCTACGCTAAATCTATCTAAAAACACAAAAATAAAAAACTAAATAATATGTATAAAAAGGACCAAATTAAAACAACATGAAAAACAGCATACAAAAAAAAAATCTTTCGCCTTATGAATATTAGTAGGAAAGGATGGTAGGGAGTAGGATGTAACTCCGAATTATATTATACAAACCTTCATCGGATCCTTGTACCAGACCTCTTGTGACACACGCCGGTAGATCTTGCTGTCGGGTAGAATTGCCAATAGTGTCATCTTGGGCAGCAGTTGTGCGATGTTCTTGCGTGGTCCTCTCTGTAAGTCCAACAAATGATATAAGAAACTTATTATTTATGTTGCCCGCGGCTTTGCATGCGCTTCCCCCGGGTACAATTTATCATGCACGTTCAGTTTAGACGATTAGTTGTGAAAGCGTACTTAACACTTAGAGATTATCGTCGACTGTGCAAATACGAGTACCTACTAAAGTTCTTTGGGCACGTGGCACGGAGTAAAGACTTGATGGAGCGTCTCGTGGTACAAGGCAGAATGGAGGGCAAAAGGTCCCCTGGTCGGTCTCCAACGAGATTGTCGGACCTCATCACCTTCCTAACAATCCAAAATGACCGATTGCTACCACAACGCAACCAATAGGAAACGGTTGCGGCGCATTGCACGAGCAGCCGTTTATCGGACCCCCATCATAACACTCACGCTGTGGAGAACTTCCTGAAGATGAAGTTCGGATTCTCGCTTCGCGTCGAGAAGCTGGACTCTCCATAATGTAAGCTTCAGTTCATTTTCGCCATAATGTAAGCTTCAGCAGCAGCATTTAGACATTTAGGCTCTATAAGGCGGTGATCTCTTCCAGTATAAAAGCTATTCAATACACGTATACTTATTTCGAACTATATTTTTGTGGTTTTTTTTTTTTTTTTTTTATTCAGATTTTACAACCTTTTAACAATGTTAATGTCGGTTGACTATATGAAAGTAACAAAAACACCTTAAAAGTAAACAAAAAAAAAACACTTCTGGAATGAACAAAACAAAATAAACATAAAAGAAAATTAACTTATAAACTACACAACTTAACTACCTACCTACACGTGTTGTACTTATGAAGCTAAGTTGCCACTTGATCCAGCACAGTACGCTAAATCAATTAGCAACCTAGCCTCACTGGTGTTGGGATGAGCTAGTATTTGATGGAAGGCGCCTACATCAAGAACATTGATGTTAAGTTCCTGGAGAACCTGCTGGCGCTTGGCCTGGTTCTGGACACACTCCACCAGCACGTGGTGCACGTCCTCCGGCTTGTCGCACGTCTCACAGTTGGGTGATGCTACTTTGCCCATTAAGTACGCAAATTTTCTAAGTGGCATGTGTCCCGAACGAAGCCTGTGTGCCGCTACTACGTCTCTTCTGCTAATGTCGCCCATGAACCACGGTAAACTGGGAGGCTGACTTTGTATAATTTTGTACCAAATTCCTTTTGTTTTAGACCGTTCGTCGAAATATTCTCGCCAAAATACGTTACTCAATCTTCTATATTTAGGTATAAGTTCCGAGTAGGACTGTAAAATAAAAGTTTCCGAGCCATCTGAACCAGCTGCCCTCGCTTCCAGTATAAAAGCTATTCACTACACGTATACTTATTTCGAACTATATTTTTGTGGTTGCATAGGATGTAGTCTGCTTGGTGGAGAGCCAGGCAGTCGCCGGACACCGTAAGATTCGTTTGTATCTATAACCTGTCGGAAATATCTGCGGAAATCGAATGTCGCGCTCTAGGCAGACAAGTCCGTAGATAATAGGGTTCATATTGTAATACTTAGGTACATATAGTTATATTACCTACCCATTAAGCCAATGTAATGACAACAATTTACCTCGTGTGTTCATAAGTTTTGAGACGAACTTATTTAATTAATTTAAAAAGAAAGTAATTCATGCAACCTTTTTTAAACTTTTAAAATTTTAAATTTCGAATGTTTTGAATCAGAAAAAATATACATTTGAATATTTGTTTCATTCTCCGTGAAAATGGCACCAACAAAAGATTTGCGTGCGACTGTAATTTCACTGTTTCAAGCAGGAAAAAAACCAATGCAAGTTTTTAGTGAAATCCAAAGTTTGGGATGTAGTCGGAACTTTGTGTATTATATCATAAAGAGGTACAAGGAGACCGGCTCTTTAGAAGACCGTGGAAGATGTGGCTGCCCGCGGTCTGTAAGGACGCCCGCCAACATCAAAGTAATCAGAGAGCGAATTCGTCGCAACCCTTGCCGGACTCAAAAGAAATTAGCTCTGCAGACCAACATTTCGCGAATATCGGTGAACAGGATACTTAAATATGGTCTTAAACTAAAGGCCTACAGTCGAAGGAAAGTGCATTATTTAAACGAGCGTCTTCGTAAATTGCGACTGGAACGATGTCGAAACCTATTGAAGAGACACGATCCAAAAAATATCCTGTTTACCGATGAAAAGATCTTCACGGTGGAAGAAAAGTTTAACCGGCAGAACAATAAGGTTTACGCCAGAAGTTCAAAGGACGTCCAGCCATCTGTACGCAATGTCCAGCGCACTCATCATCCAGCAAGTGTGATGGTTTGGTGGGGTGTTTCCTACGAGGGGGTCACTTCGCTTCATTTTTGCCAGCAAGGCGTCAAGGTGAAGGCACAAAATTACCAAACCGACATATTGGAAGCGGTGGTGGTTAAACAATTAAATGATACGCTATTCGCTGGAAAATACTGGGTTTTCCAACAGGACTCTGCTCCCTCCCATAAAGCTAAGACTACCCAACGTTGGCTGGAGGCCAATTTGCCAGGCTTCATTCGGAGCGAAGATTGGCCCTCGTCAAGCCCTGACTTGAATCCTTTGGATTATTCTTTATGGACGGAATTGGAGCTGAGGGTATGCAGAAAGTCTCACCCAAACCTGGATTCTCTCAAGCGAGCCCTTATTAAAGAATCGAAACGGATTCCATTGAAAAGATTCGTGCCGCCATAGATGAATGGCGCACGCGTTTGAAGGCCTGCATTGAATGCAAAGGCGGCCATTTTTAATGATTTATTTTTAAATACAGATCTAGATGTCAGTAGTTTTAATTTTAATATCCAATAAATGAATACTCAACTTAGCTCCAAAAATATTTTAGTTTTACTGTGTCTCAAGACTTATGAACACACGAGGTATACATATATTGAGACCGTAAATATTTTGACGACCGATGTGGCGCGGCGGGCGAAGGTCCGCCTGCGACGCAGGAGGTTGCGGGTTCGATTCCCGCCTTGGGACAAATGTTTGTACGATCTGCAAATATTTGTTCCGGGTGTTCTGGGTTTTTTCTAAATAGGTATAATAAAAAATATCTATCTATGTTATGTATTGTATTAAGTTTATCAGTCATCTAGTACCCATAACACAAGCTCTGCTTACTTTGGGCCTAGATGATGCTGTGTGGATTGTCCAGCATTATTTATTTATTTATTTTATTTATTGAGTATTTCCGACTGGACCTACTCACCTCCATTTTACTTTGTGTTTCGAACGTTGTTTGTACTTGTGTCGAAATAAATGTTTATGCTAGTATATCGCACCTTTATTGGCGTTGGTTCGCTCACGGGCTTAGGCCCAGCTATCTGCCCGATATAATCCATGTGTTTCTTCCATTCACTCTCGCTCCATCCTCTTTTCTTCCTCACTTCTTTGGAGTCTTTCTTCAGGTCGATGCAACAGTTAGCTAGTTTGGAATAGCACGTCGCGTTAGCGGCCTCTACCATCCTGTCTATGTTTTGAAGTCTCTCGACGCTGAAGCGGTTTTTGTACGCTTTTTTTGTGAGCAGGAATCGTCTGTTTTATTAAAATAAAACTGATTTCAAAAATGATAGAACAAACTTTGACCTTCCTAGTGTCTGGCTGGATCCCTTTGGCTTAGCAGCTAAACCGCTAAGGGGACTTGTTTAACATGCGTAGAATGGGATTGGGAATGACGTCGTCTCATGCTGTCTGAGCAGGACATCAGTTCGAAACCGATCTGAGCATGAGAGATAACATCATTCCCAATCCCATTTTATGTATATGTAGGTACACAGGTTATAGAACAAAAGTTGATCTTCACAGTATACGGACTACCCTCTTTCGGATAGTAGATGCACCACTTAGGCGGTGGCGCCTTGTGTGTGCAATTTAATTGAATGTGTACTAAATAGTTGACTTGGGTGGACAAACACCACGCCAGAGTCGAGCAAAAGCCCATCCAACGGCATGTAACGTCCAGGGTGTGATAGCGAGATGAGTTTGATGGACCCCTGTCATCATCGACGACCTCTGTGGCGCAGAAGGCCAAGGCCCGACGTAGGAGGTTGGGTTCTATCCTCGCCTTGGAACAAATGTTTATACGATTTGTAGATATTTGCTCCAGGTGTTCTCTATGAATCTGGTACACTTGCGCGAAAGACACTTGCAAAACATACATACCTACATAAATCAAAACATACAGTCGGTAAAAAATGGGCGCCGTCGTCTTGTCCCATAATTCTGTGCACAAAACTAGTGTTCTGTTCAGGTACAGAACTACTGGGAATACGCGAATTCGTAATCTCACCCTAGAGTTAACAGAAATCGATTCCTCTAATTTAAAGAGATTAAGAAACTCCAGTTTTCGACTGACTCGGAAACGATTCATAACAAAGAAATCACCTTAAATTTGAAAGACTGGGAGTGAACAAGAAGACCTCTTCACAGTTCTCTACAGAGTTTGAATGACTCACAGACTACACTATACAGACAATGAATGCGTGAATTCTAGTTAGTAAGCGTTGCCGCCAGTCCACCCGTAGCTTCGTAGCACGTGCTACGATGGTCTACGAAATAATAATTATTTACTGTGGAAGTGAGCGTGACCGGAGGCGCGCGCGTTGAAGTCATTTGTTTGCTACATCTCTGTCGATCCCTCGTAGTATTGTAGCACATGCTACGACGGTCTACGTTATTAAACATACTTTATGTTATTAAACATACTTTATGTTTCTCATTATGGGGAAGGAAATGGGAGGGGTACGGCAAGGTGAGATATATCACAAAAAAAGAGAAAATTCTCTACACAATGGTGAAATCAGCAACTCCCTGCGACGTCTATTTCGAGAGATATTAGGAGGTTTGTGATTTTTCGCGTAAATGTCCTCCTTGCAAGTGTCTTCTCGCGCAAATGTTTTTCGCGCAAGTGTCTTACTTGCGCGAAAACCGTTCTTATACCGTTCTCTATGAAAAAAAAAAGATTTATGCATGTAATGTAGTGTAACAAGCACATCAGTTTTCTAGTAGGTAGTTACCTACCTAACCTAACCATAACACCATAACGTATAGACAAAATTACTCTAACAGAAGCTTTGCTTAGCTAGGGGCTAGATGATACTGATTGAATTGTCCAGCACTATTTATACAGATAAATACACAACACAAAAACCGTTGTTCTAGATAACTAGAAGTGGACAAACGGTTGAAAATAATATTAGTGGAGCTACACACCGTAAGTAAGGCCAGGCAGCATCGTGGACTCTGTCCGTGGTTTGCCCCCGGAGCGCCGATTTCCTGATGCCAGATGGGGACCAAGCCGGCATGCCTTCATCCGTCGGGATTATGTACTTGCGAGGCACGCTCAGAATGTTCAGCCTACAGGCACAGATTTTATAATAGTTACTAGTACAGATGCCTCATTTCATAGTAAACAAGATCCGTCAAGTACTGAACGGATCGGGGTGAAATTTTGGATAGATGTAGCTCGAAGCCTGGAATCTAACATACCCAGGCTACTTTTTATCCCATAAAACAGTTCCCATGGGATCGAAATAACCTTTAACTCCTCAGCTGGCTGGCGTAACCGTCAGCTGGCGATACGCATAGGTACGCGCTGTTACCGCGCGTCTGGCAGATCAGATGCCGCATTTTTCGCCGATTTCTTGATATTTTTGTAGGAATACCTAGACCTACCTATCTGTATATATCTAGATTCTGCATAAAATTTCCTACAAATTAGCATGTAAATATTCTGTAGTTGAATAAAAACAATTAAATGAGAACCACGTAAAGTAAGAGGATTGGTAAAATCGTGCGAAGCCGCGGCAGAAACTAGTTTATTATAAATGCGAAAGTTTGGATGTTTGTTATCTCTCCACGCCAAAACTAATAAACGGATCGAGCTGAAATTTTGCATACAAGTAGTTCTAAGCCTGGAATAAAACATAGGCTAGGTACTTTTTAAATCACTTCCCATGTGATAAAAATAATCTACTTTCATGGAAACAACGCGTACCTAGGTACGATGGATGAGGAAGCAGTAGACACCTATAGTACCCAGTTAGGTACCTACCTATCTGGTTCTTAAAGTAGGTAGGTAAACTTCTCAGCCAGCCCATCATCTAGGCAGGTAGGTACATCTACAGCCTATACTAACTGCTGGACACAGACCTCCCCCTGATAAGCGCACTATTGGCTTATATCCTATTGGGGTAATGCCCTTAGTCATTTGCCACCTAGTAACTGCCTTGGACCTTGCTGGTAGGCGGGCCATACCGATATACCAAGGTCCTTAATCCACAGGGATGTCCTGCTTAGTCCAGCATCATATTATAAAGTACCTAGCCCATAAATACTAACTTACTTAAGTACGACGCACTGAACATTTGGCATATACATATGAAGTTCTGGACCTGGATGATTTTCCACCTACTTCTACTTTTTCCGAATATACGAGTGCGAAACCGCGGGCAAAAGCTAGTATTATGTAAATAATATACCTCTTTGGGATCTTGTAGGGGAAAGTGGTGGTAGGGACATCGTACTTTGGTTTGCCCATTTTTGTAATCTATGGGAGAGGTATGGATGGAAGTTTTGTGGGATTTGGTTTGGTTACATTTTGGTTTGGTTTGACTATTATTTTGAAGCCATTTTAACCATTATTGTGGTCTTTTCTTAACTATTTCTTGAATCCGCGAGCAGCCATGAAGGCTGGTAGATGTTGACTTGTTTTTATTTCCGAAAAGTCATACGTAGGTAATGTCATAAACTAAATATTTTTTAGTTGGCTTCGAACTGATCTTAACTCTATGGAAGTAAGCTTTCCAACCGCCTTGGCTGGTCTTAGGTTTAAAACTATTCTAATCTATGGGTACAAAAAGGCCCCTCCGTGTCATTTATCCAAGAATAGTTGGTAAATCTATGACAATCCTAGAGTTAGGAAATAATGGCAATACTAGAGGGTTTAAAGGAGGGTTTGCCAGCTCAATTAATATTTAAATGCTTAGGCTTTGGTTAACTAATTTCTAGCTGCAATACGGAACTTTTCAGCCAAAGATGGTGCATCGTACATACGTTCCGCTATAATTAAAAACCACTCGACTGGCCAACAGTTTATAAATAAAACACAAAGTAAATATCAAATTGTAATCCATCTTCTTAACATAAATCAACATTCTTAACATAAATTGATCTTTCACAACATAACAATACTGTTACAAAATAGCAGCCTTTCACATCTGTTTCACCTATAAAACCAGTCATGTGAACAACCGAAATGATATCTCATACTATTATAATAAAAGCGAAAATTGAATGCACTAGATTTTAAACTGTTTTACTTCGTTATGTGGATTTCTATAAATTTAACAGATTTTATAAAATGTTTGGCATTGGACGGCTTGGCCTTAACGTTAAAATATTGAACAAATTTAATGAATGAACAGTTCATTTCGTTAATTACTTTATAACAAAGGTACATTTTTGTTTTGGAGAAAAAAAAAATAAGAATCCACAAAACTTAGTAAAATGGTTTCTAAAAAGCGACATTTCTCTGGTCTATGCAAGCTATAAGCTAAATACTAACATTGTTCAAATTCCTTTCCCAAATACGAAAAGGCTTATTTTTATTCTTATTTTGAAGTGTCACACAAAATGTGAACATAATAATATAATCAAATCACATAGCCTTGGCATAACCGATAAAAAAGAAAGGAACTACCGAAACAAAATGGCCGATTAATAAGCCCAATCATTTACTAGTGTATAGCGGCGCCTATTATTAAAATAACTAGGGCCCAAATGCTACTTTTCTACACGATATAATTCTAAAATAGAAAGTGCCCTATCCCCAAAAATGTGCAATGCAAAAAAAGTATTTTTGTTTAAGATTTTATAGGTGAAATCCTTCCTGATACACAGGAATGCAATATAAATTATTGCAATCGCCAAAACATATGAAGGCATTGCAATAAATAATTTGACTTTTCAATAAATATTTTCAAAAATAGTATTGCTTGTAGAAGCTCCAAAATTTTGATAGATAAATTAACATGTTTCAAATAATTTATGTAAATGTAGAAGTTTCATCCAAAAGTCCAGCATTTCTGTTGATTTGTTCAAGGTCAAGTCATACGTAACCATTTTAAAAAGTACGAGTAAAGAATGTGTAAGAAGCACATGTATTCTTAACCATCCCCATTTATAAATTGCTTCAAAATTTAATAATTGATAGAACTCTATAGAAGACAGAAAACACGGATATTGGTTTACATGAAATAATAATAAACTTTATAGTTTTCACTATTTGTTTGATTATGTTTCTATAGCTTTTTCGAAAACTTTTCGCTATATTTAATAGCACAGATCTAACAGAACTTGGGTATCCTTTGCAACATCTGTAAATATTTATGAGCAATTAACATAAAACGTTGAACGTTATAGACGTTCTAAATCACCATACCGTTAATAAAGATAACTTTGTTGCAATTAAAACAACGGTTTAAACATCAACGCTACTCGCAACGTTGCAATAACGGTTTTAAAAACGGGTCTCTAGACAACGTTACTATTTGCCGACGACATCAATGGTTGCGATGCCTGTGGGCTCGACCGTCTCTGAAACGGGGGTGTTGGTTTCTTCAAGGATTTCTTTAGTTGGTCCTCGGTTGACAACACTGTAAGGAAAAATATAGTTTTAACAGTAAATACATAGTACTATTAAATGAACCAGGTGTTAGTAAAGTATAGGTAAGGAAAAATACAGTTTTAACAGTAAATACTAAACTAACCAGGTATTAGTAATGTATGGATAGTGTTTTTCTTAGTTAAATTGCTCTGTTTTATTTGCATTACACCGAATATTATTTCCCTATTACGAGAGGTTTTATTCTGCTAATATTAGATCTCTACGAATAATACTCTAAGCTAAGAGACTGTTCGAGAGACACCTCTCGACAGAAACATCACTCTGGTAGAAATACACATTTCTACAGTTTTAACAGTAAATACTAAACTAACCAGGTATTAGTAATGTATGGATAGTGTTTTTCTTAGTTAAATTGCTCTGTTTTATTTGCATTACACCGAATATTATTTCCCTATTACGAGAGGTTTTATTCTGCTAATATTAGATCTCTACGAATAATACTCTAAGCTAAGAGACTGTTCGAGAGACACCTCTCGACAGAAACATCACTCTGGTAGAAATACACATTTCTACCAGAGTGATGTAGGTAGCCAAGCTACGGAGGTCTGACAGACCTACAATAGGATCGCTTAGAAAATCAAGAGATCCTATCAGTGAGTTTGACGTAATCAACCACTTAACTGCGAGGCCATCTACGCTTCAAAATTTGACAGAACACAGAACAAATATATTATCTAATTTGTTCTGTATTCTTGGGAATTGTAATTCGAAAATATATTACATATTTATATGTGTAGAAATGCACTTCTTTTGTTATTATACAGGGTGCCACGGAAAGAGTCCATGCTCGAGCTCCAGAATCATCCCCTTTCGGCTTAGTGCACACTTTCCGTGGTACCCTGTATTTATTTTGACAACTAACTCGCAGTACTATCATGAAAGTTATTATTATGTTAGTAAAACCTTCACCAACCAAAGCGTAGAGATAAGAAGCAACCGACAGACTCAAAAAGACCCAAAGATTAAGAGGAATAATATAGTTATCGTTACTGTTGCAAAAACGTAACGAAAGTACCGTTTTCGATATAAATTCATGCTCAATGTAACCTAAAGATGTTTTTGTGGCAAAAGCGACACAACAAATGTATGGATATGAATGGAAAAGGAAACCACCACCGCTGAACCAATTTTGATCTCGATGATAACATACCTCCCTTACTGACGACATAACGAATGAATGACGTTATGAGAACGCGTATATGAAAACAAAAAATATAATTTAAACTAAATGTTTTGTCAAATTTTTCTGAGAAAAATAACATTTTTTAGTCCTGATTTTTCAATTTTAGGCAATTTTAGGCACGGGATTTGAACCCGCACTTTCCCTAAAGTATTATAAAATCTGTGGTGTGGGTAAGGACTATAAAAACAAATAATCCCCTGTTCCTCATATGTAAGCACACTGCCCATCAGAAGCTTAAATCTTTGTCAAACTGTACTAAATAATATCCATAAAATTCAAGACATTTCAACCAAACTTTCACAATAAACTAGCAATAAAAACTTTGCACGCATGAAGATAAAACTAGATATAACCGAAGGTTTTGGTTATTATTGCCCTCAACTCGGGGTAATTTCTAAGAAATCAAATAATATCCCTAAAATGTTTTAGACTTCGACGGGACTTGAACCCGCAACCTTCCCTCGGTACGGGAATGCGCTAACCAATTGGGCCGCGAGGCCAAGTGGCGTAGTCGTCGAAGAACTTTGCGACTTCCTTCGGACTCTAGCGCCCTTAGCTCCACGAAGAAAGTTTGGGATATTAATTAATTTCTTAGACATAACCTGCTTAAAGAATGGGATTGATAATGACGTCATCTCTAACGCTGTCCTTCACAGTTCGAATACGAGCGGGACAGCATGAGACGTCACGTAATTTGATATTGACTATAATTATAATCTGTGACTTAAAGACGTTTAAATTAATAAATTAATTATAATAATAATTCTCATATTCTTTATATATAGTCGGTTATAATTATAAGTGTAACATAATGTAAGAACCTGACAAATGGCGCAGCGCTAATTAATTATTCTTTCAGAGAATACAATGTATGGCGACAATTGGCGTGTCAAAAATACCCATGACTGAAAAAAATAACAATGACGGTGTGCCACGGGCATAAACCAGTGGCACACCGTCATATTTCAAAGCTTTCAAAGCTGTAGCTTCGTAGAGTTAATAAAACCATCATATAATATGTATAATATGATCATATAATATGATTGTTTGCAACAGTCTGTAGTTAGCTCAATTGTTTCAGTTGTAAATACTAGTTCTAATTTTAGAAACAAATTGTTTAATTGTAATGTTCTTTGCTGATAAAGAGTTTATTACTTATATATACATTCAAAACATTGAATGTGTTTTTTTAATTATTATGTTGGACGTTGTCAATAAGAAACTGGATTAAAATTAGTTGCAAATCATGGGGTTGCCATCTCACTGGGATTGACTAGTTTTTAGATTTTGTCACACAACAATCTGTCAAAACTGGAAAAGTTCACACGCACAAAGTTATTTGATATAATAGGCATTCCCGTTGTATGTATGAATACTCACCAAGACATGATCTTCTGGTATATGTAGATGCAAGTCATAGGTATGGGTGTCATGATGGCTACCGATACGGGTATCACTGGAACGAGACAAGATTGTTTTGTTAACACGTAAAATAAAATAATAAAGATTTTATTTCGACCGACTACCGATGTGGCGCGGGGGGCGAAGGTCCGCCTGCGACGCAGGAGGTTGCGGGTTCGATTCCCGCCTTGGAGCAAATGTTTGTACGATCTGCAGATATTTGTTCCGGGTGTTCTGGGTATTTTCTATTTATAATAAAAAGAATATCTATCTATAATACGTAATGTATTGTATTAACGCATTCACTACCCAGCCTCGGTGGTGCGACCCGCAGGGGCGCGCCGCCGCCGCTACGGCGGAAGTTGATAAGGACCTGCGTCTTGGCCCATGAAAGTGTAAAGTATATCAGTCATCTAGTACCCATAACACAAGCTCTGCTTAGCTCGGGGCTAGATGATGCTGTGTGCATAGTGCAGCATTATAATATAATTATATAATAATATTTCTAGCACACACAGAGAAAAGGTGTTCACTGTTAGACATAGGCCTCCCGTAATGAGCGCCATAGCGCCCTGTCTTAAGTCGCATCCAGTATCTGCCTGCAGCCTTTAGCAGGTCGTCATACCACCTGGCCGGAGGGCATCCTACACGACGTTTGCCGAGTCGCAGTCTCTAACCAAGAACACGTTTACCCCAGGCTGTCGGTTCTGCGCGAGATATGGCCGGCCCACTGCCACTTCAGCTCGTTAATTCTTTAAGCTATGTCGATAATTTCGGTTCTGTTTAAACTATTACCAGTAGTTAAGTCTGCCTCGGGTTGAGGCAGCGCGTATCTCAACATAAAGATGGCGATGCCTGTGTTTTGGATGCCCGTCTCTATGGAGATGGCAAGTGCGTCGGGGTGCGGCTGCTTGCACAAGAACGCCAGTAGGTAGCCGGCAGCGTAACCCACCCAGGGTATGCCCATGCCTGCGACTATGATCTGCAAATAAATAAATGTATATATATGTATTAGAAATATAGCGCACATACACAATGCTAGAAATTTCACATTTCATGCATTTATTAATTTTCAATTTTTTTTTTTTTAATTTTTTTTCAATTCAATTTTCAAAAATAAATTATTGTGTACTAATTATTGCGGCTTCCATACTAATATTATAAATTGGAAAGTAATCTGTATGTTACCTTTTCACGCCTAAACGGCTGAACGGATCTTTATGAAATTTGGCAGGGAGGTAAGTTGTCGGGCGATGTTATCGCTAGCGATAAAGCCCTCAAATAAATTAAAAAAAAAAACCCGGGTATGGACATAGACCACTTTCTATTGTTATATTATATTATTCCATTCTTTATATTAATTAAAAATATATAAACAAAATGGCAATAGAACAGCTCAAAGATGTACAAAGTGGTAGCTATCACGAGGACTGTGATGAAAATGTGACGTGTTATTCTTGAAATTTACGAAATATATGATTATGCAGCAGCGTGGCGGAGAATCCTTTGAGAATGCGCACCATGAAGTGAATCTATCTCTAGATCTTATAACATATAGGCATAAAGCCAAATGACAACAAAAACTGAGTGTGTTTAGTTAAGGCCACACACGATAGAAGCGAAAAGTATTTACATTAAAAGTCCATTCAGCAGGACTGGATGAGAGTGTACCCGATTTAGAGTAACCGATCCGAGCGTGACGGCACAGTTATTTTTTTCAGAAATCGTCCGCGTAATTTCACTTCAAAATATGGAGGGTCCTAAATTGTCAAAAAGCTAGTATTATAAAATGATCTCACCTGCCAAGAGAACAGCTCAAAGATGTACAAATTGGTGACTATCGCGAAGACTATGATGAAAAGCAGCAGCGAAGTGGAGAATCCTTTGAGGATGCGCACCATGAAGCGAGCCAGCTTCGGCGTCCAACGCTGCATGCCGAGGCCTATGGCCAGGGGAATTATTAAACCTGGAAAAATAAAAATAAAATAATAAGGAGTTTATTCATCAAAACTATAACTAGGTTATAAATGAGACTTATAAGTACCTACTTCTTATTGTTAGACACTTTACTACTAAGGATAGATACAAAACGAACACATTTTTGAAGTAAGATTATTTAAAGAATGTACTTAGGTGGCGTGATAATGATGAATAGGCTAAGGACTCAGCGCCTCTGATTTTCAGTCCCACCTGGAAAATGTCCACAGTATGTAAAGAGGTTTTAGTATGATTTAAATCTTGTATTTTAAAGAGGTAACAATAAACAATACATCATCAGCTTTATGGCAGTCCACTGCTGGACATAGGCCTCCCCTAACGAGCGTCATAGCGCCCCGTTTTTAGCTTGCAATGAGAGAAAGCATTGCTTTTTCTCATTGAAGAGCTTCCACATGATAGCAGGCACATTATACTTAAAATCTTATGTCCGAGGTAGACGGGCGCGGAGTAGTGCGCCCTACGCAAGTCACGTGTGTGATAGGAATACAAATTATATAAACTTACTATTACTTATTACGTAACTTACTATTACTTATTAAGTATATCTTACTTATAACTAATATTATAACGGCTAAAGTTTGTGCCGCTGTGAAGATGTTTGGCCGAAGACAACGCCGAAACTACTGAACGGATCGAGCAGAAATTTTGCACACAAAGATAACTGGAATAACATACAGGCTATTTTATTCCAAAAAACGCGTGCGAAGCCACGTGCAGAACCTAGTCTTACCTATAACGAATGTAGCTATATTTCTGTATGGCACCACCAGGTTGGCATCACGGAAGATAACTTGGCCGAGAGAGAATATCCAAGCAGGGATGAAACCTGTAACACAGCAACAAGAATATTACGGATATGAAAAGTTATTTGTAATCATATGAAAATTCCTAATTTTTATTTCCATTTGATGGTAAGATACTATGTCGTACACCAGCCCTTGCAAGTTGCACATCAGAATAATGATAATTTAAAACTCTCTATTTATCAGGAATAAAGTACACTTGTATTGAAAATAAAGTAAAAATGAAATAGTTTATTAGACAATACAAGGCACACACATACAAAGTTGGGCACGTACAACAACTATAACTAAATTTACAATAACACATACTATAGGTAGATAACACAGAGAGACTACTTGAGTACGGTCTACATAAAACAGCATAAAATACAGGTAAACAGTGGGTACTAAGCAGCTCATCTGTGTGCAGGTAGACAGAGCGTGTGTACGTAGGAGACGACTAGTTTATTAAGCCAAATAAAAGATGACCAAGCTTGACCGCTACCTTGACGCGCAGCTATTTCTTCGAAGTTCAAGAAATCCATGCATTACCAAACGAAAGTGCCATGGCATCATTTATAATATGGAGCCTTCCCTTTGGTTTGACACGTGTCCTCTCTCGTAGCTCATTATACCTGGCTCGGATCTCGCAGGAGATATCGCGCTCGCGGGTCAACTATGTCTGACGTTGTCTTACTTTCTACATATACCTAGACATTGATTATGAAAAAATAGATTGGATTGCTCTTTATTTTGGTATGAATCAGGCAGTCTTTTAACCCTGATTTCAATTAGTTACTACCAACATTTAGCAAGTTGCATGTTGAGGGAATCGACCCGCCATCTTGTTTGCCGCCATGACACAAAATGGCGGACTAAAGAGCCCTAAAACGTGGACTTACCAAAAGAAGCCAGAGTGGATATAGAGCTCATAGCGAGACTCAGGTTGAGGTTTCCTCCCAGGATGAAGGTCCATATGTTGGAGGCGCCGCCGCCCGGAGACACGCCCGTGAAGAACATGCCTAGGCGCATGTCCGGACGATCCGGGAATATTAGGAAGCCGAGGCCGAATGATAGCTGGACAAGAACAAGTAATTTTATTAGTAGTAAATATTATTTTACCAACAAAATGACTATCGGACTATCTATCTGGATCGTAGGGATCCACAGGCTACGTTTTATCCAAGCTAGTCTAACAATAAGTAGGTTAAATTATTTACTCACCAAGGGCATAAGTATGAACTGGCCGGCCATGCCTATAAGTGGACCGACTGGCCGCTTGATGACTTGCTTTACTGTCGGCCAGTCCATCGCACAGCCGAAGTTTATGAAGATCAGCGATACCTGAAAAAACAAAATACGGTTTTAATAAGACCTTAATAATGATCTAACTAGTAAGAAACTGGTGTCATACTAAACTATTTTAAAAACACAGTTTAAAAAAAAAATAACAAACTAAGTGATAAAGTATTTTCTATCTACCTATCTAATGATTCCGTTCTTTTTATTTCGATCGTTTCTCAACATTTGAGTGCTGTCAAATTAGTTTCGTTTTGGCGACATCTGAATTAACACCACTGTTAATACCCCTCCAACGCAGCCCGTGGATGTCGTAAGAGTCAACTCAGGGCAGCAGCTTCGTTCTGTGTATTTTTAACACCTTTACTGCGATTACCAATCCGCCTGCCAAGCATGGTGATTATGGCAAAACCCTCTTGTGTGGGAGGCATGTCCAGCTGTGACGGTGTGCTGGTGAGGATGAAGAAGAATCTAAATCGAGCTCATGAGGTACGTTTATATTTGAATAAACAACTTTGTGTAGTGTTGTTATACATGGTTCCGTTTCTGTGGGTACAAAAACTTAACAAATATGTGATGAACTCTAAAATTGTCGCCGTTTCTTATTAACCGAAATAAAAAGGACGAAGGCAAGAGACACTTTCAGTGCTGTCAAATTTGTATGCTTTCGTTTTTGTACCAACAAAGTCGACACCAATGTCTGCCACATGGTAACAAAACGTCAGCCGGTCAATTACCGGCTGATTTTTAGTTACCATGTGGCAGACAATCTTTTCGTGAATGAGTGATAATCATACTATTTTCACGTTACTATTTCCGCTAATTGGCTGCATTTTGTATACGAATAAATAAGAAAAGAAAATGAACAAATGGGCGGTGAAAATTGTATTAGTGATACACTCACGAATACATCTGAATTAAATTAATAATTGACCAGCTGTTGAGTTTGTGGCAACACAAATCACGATATTAAAATGAAAAAGTAAAATTTTGGCACCACGAAATCTCAACAATTTATAGAAAAAAACTCAATGATCATCTACTAAACTCAAACGCAGAAAAAAAATGCTATCAATAATAACTACATTATTACTAGGAAATTTAAATGATAAGTTTTTTGTTGCATTTCTTTTTTGCAATTAGGTTATCTTGGGTTAAGGTGACCTTGCTTACACATTGCATAATTATGTTTAATCTTTATAAAGGCTGATATTTACCTATACCGTGGTCTAAATGGCAATCAGGTATGAAAGACGACTTTGACAATGTAGCAAAGGGTCCCTTTGCTACATTGTCAAAGTCGTTACCAACGCGCTTTCGGACGTCCAAGACCCTTTATCATTTCGTACAAACCCTATTTTTGCCTTATTTAATTTGTAAGGGGGAAATCACGCAAACTTAGAATATAACCATATTTCTAGTCTTTCCAGAATACCTACCAGATGCGTTGGAAACGTAGGGACATAAAAACATACGCGGTAAATACCTCATTATAATCTTTATTTGACAACCTACCTATTCTTAGAACAGAATAGTCAATACTTAAAGAAGTTAGCAGTGTCGCTAACACTGCTAACAAATATACTGTCCAGCCTAGTCACTATGACAGGCAAGTGCCCGACAGTGATACTGTAGTTGTCTGTACCTCGACTCGCTTGTAATGTCACGTTTGTATAGACTGGAACATTGAACAGAGATCATTATGAATGTAAGCGGGTTAAATTCATAATGATGACGATGGCACGTTTCATCCCATAACGAGGGATTTCTTCACGGTGAATGCGGTTCGAATCTTGCGCGTTCCGCGTCCCCGCGTGCACTCAGGGTTATTGCTTAGGTTGTGTCAGTTAAACCACTTAGGTACATTTATAATGAACTAGCTGCTGCACGCGGCTTCGCACGCGCTATGTGACTAGCCTATGTCCGTCCCCGGGATATCATTTACCTCCCTGCCAAATTTTATTGAGATCGAAGAAAAGGTGACACAGACAGATAGACAGAGTTACTTTCGAATTTATAATATTAGTATGTATTCGTCAAACTACGATAGTTTTTAATCTTCATAATAGGTGTCAATACTTACAAAAGTAGCGACCCTGAAAACAAATATAGTGTCGATGACTCTGTCCGGCCTAGTCACTATGACAGGAAGTCCCTGTCAGGTATACTGTAATCGTTTGAATCGACTCGCTTTTAGTGTTAGTTTTGTTTACATTGGAACATAAAATAGATATTGCAATATAGGTGACAATACTTACAAAAGTAGTGACATTGCTAACAAATATAGTGTCGATGACTCTGTCCGGCCTAGTCACTATGACAGGAAGTCTCTGTCAGATATACTGTAGTCGTTTGAATCGACTCGCTTTTAGTGTTACATTTGTTTAGATTGGAACATAAAATAGATATTGTAATATAGGTGGCAATACTTACAAAAGTAGCGACACTGCTAACAAATATAGTGTCGATGACTCTGTCCGGTCTAGTCACTATGACAGGCAAGTCCCCGTTAGAGATACTGTAGTCGTCTGCACCTCGACTCGCTTTTACTGTTACGTTTGTTCTACCTGGAAATAAAGAGACAATAAATAGTAGTTAATAATAAATATATAAATAATAAACAGTTAAATGATTGCTGGACAATTTTGTACTATCATCTAGCCCACAAGTAAGCAGAGCTGGTTTTAAGTACCAGCCGGCTGAAAAGTAATACATAGAAAACACAGCTCGTTACATTTTTATGCGAGCATCGAACCCGCAACCTCCTGCGTCGTAGGCGGAATGCGCCGCTGAGGTCGTCTAACTAAAGGGTCAATAATTTAAGAGTTCAGGTGAAAGAGGCTACAGGGAGCTAGAAGGGACAAAAATATTATTTTGCTAGAGAAATCCACAGTAAATGCTAAATCTGTCCAAAATCAACGGCAATTTAGTGAATTTTCGTGAGGTATCAAAACGTTTGTGATGATAGATTTGACAGCTCGTGTTGACTCCACTCTGCCAACGTCGCCGAATGAGCCAGCTAGTAGAAGGCTTGTTCTTGTTCGGTCAATAAAGGGATCGCTCAGTACAATCGTACTGAAGTACTAAGTAGTTCGGACTTCTAGTACTATTAGTACCTCGCTCGGCAAAATTTTCGAAGGAAACAGTACCTACTGCTGAACTAGAGAACGAAATGCATATCTCCGTCTCTTTTACTACCGCGGATTATGAGCTGTCTATCTCTGTTTTTCCTTATTCATTCCTTTGTCTTACAATTCCGTCTGATTAGTACTACTGAACTAGAGAAGGAAATGGAATTTCAAATAGTTCTTTTTATTCTTGTTAACAGATTGTAGGCTATATGTCATAGAAAATAGTGATTAAGACGTGTACTTTTTTAGAGGTTCTGAGATTACGTGAAGTCAAAGTCAAAAAAACTCTTTATTTCCATAAATAAAATAAATGTACACTTAGAAAAGGTCAAATTCTTAATAATTAAACACTGACACGGAAATAAAGTGATATTTTTGATTTCAGTCGCTTCGGTATGTAGACTAAAGTAAAGAAGCGACGAAGAAACCCTTAGCCTGTTAGTTAGTTGTTATTTTTCATTTTTCGAGTTGGAGCGAATCCCGTCCCAAGCTTTTTTATCCTCTAGATTCTAGATAATCTGATATTTTATAGTAGGCCTTTTTACACAAGAAGGTTTTGACAATTTGTTTGAATTAATTTACTGATAATTTTTGCAACTCACTAAGAGTTTTGTTGTAGAAGCGTATACATTGCTCTTTAAAATATAGAGGTTCATTAATTTTGTGTAGTCTAGTTGCGGGCACAGCGTGTTTATGTTTATTTCTTGAGCAAGTGAACTAGTGAACTACTAGGAACGAGTTAAGTTGAACAGTTCTTACTTTAGTTCATTTTAGTACATCGTTCCTGAACTACACAAAACTAAGAGTAGCGGGTCGGAACAAGGTTGGTGCTCACACATGCAACACCACTGCCGCACAACACAAAAATGTGTATTCAAATAAGTAATATGGGCTTAAACTCGTCATATTTAGATATCTTTACAGTGACAAAAGGGTTTCCCACAAGCTTTAAGCGAGTGGCCCACGAGCTGACTGTTATATGATGCCGTCAATATGAAATGTGTCTAATTATTTCGAGTTAAAGCATGTTTATATGCACATTTTTTTTTGCTGTGCGGCGGTGGTGATGTCTAGGTCTGCCAGGCTGTGTAGGCTTTGGCGAGTTTGGTGTGTAGATTTCATAAGCGAGACAAGGCTCACTTCAGCCAGCATGTAACTGAACCAATCGGTGATTTGCTTGTAAATATTGTACTTATGTCGAATTTAGCTTTTGAATAGACTATGTAAATGACCCAGGAGGAGTAACACCATAACCTAGTTTATGGTTAATTTGCGATTGCTTTACTAACAGTTGCTAACACCTAGAACAGATTTAAAAAGTTAAGTAAGATAGGTAGGTACATAGCTGACAACCGGAGATTATGTAATACTTTAACGGAAATCTACTATTGGTAATATGATACGAAACGTATTATAAACCTATTTAATGGAAACCTTGTTTCCGCTTATATGATCGGTGCTGATTACCAATCACTTATTATCTGTTTTACGAGGGGGAGATTGGGTAAAGCTGGATACTATGTGATTATGTGGAACAGAGTATATTTAAAAATTTATATTTTCTTAAAATTTACCAAGTATACACTAGCCAAAATCGATGTAGAATGTTTGTATACAAACAACGACACAAATAACTAAAACTCACTCGGTTGGCGTCGAGTTTCAGATATAATTGTAAGCAATATTTATTGAACTGCCTTCAATAAATATTGCTTACAATTATATCTGATCTCGAATCGACAAGTAAGTAAATTGCGTATAAAAAGACGTGGCAACGGCAACAGAGTGAATTTTAGGTTAAGTATGGGCGGATTGTTTATAAACATTCTACATCGACACACATTCGATCACACATCGATCTTCATTTTACATTCAGTTCGGGAATGCGCTAACTAATTGCACCACAAGGTCAAGCTCCTGACTAGAACCTACTCGAAAATCTTTAGGAATTTCTAAACGCCCGCGCCACCGTTTGATGTATAAATTCTTCAAGTGTGGGTAAGCACTATAAAAACAAAAAACTTTAGTATACCTAGTGTTAGTTGGTCCTATTCCGCGGGGCCCTATTCTGCTAAACCAGTCAATTCATTTGTATCATTTATGAAATATGCGATTGGTTTAGCATAATTTGGACCCTGTTCGCGACCTTAGTGGTATAAAATAAATGGGTAAGACTCACCTATGAAGTTCCCTAAGACCCTGATCCTGCCCGTCCAACTATTGGCAGCCACGTGGCTGTCCTGTATCTGATTCGTGGAGTTCCATTCCGGTCGTGCTATGTGATGATCGAGAGTTCCTAGTTCTATAGCGTCGTTGGCTTGCATCCCCGTTCCTGAAAATAAATAATAAATTAAAAAAATATGACATGTATTACTAGCTACTGCCCGCGGCTTCCCACGCGCTTTTCAAGAACCCTATGTCCCCGGGACACCATCTACCTCCCAGCTAAATTTTATTAGGATTTGATCAGCCGTTCAGGCGTGATGTGATGAGGTAACAGACATACAGAGTTACTTTCGTATTTATAATATTTGTATGGATTTCTACATTATCTACATCTACCGGCCAAAACTGGGCTGCATCCAGCAGAGCTGGATGCAGGCCTCCCAAGCCTTATTGGGTTTTATCATATGGTGATGGCCATAATCCCCTCGCTGGGCATGCGGGTTGGGATCGTAGTTCGGTGGTAAAATTGTTCTGGGAGGAGGCGTTGCTGCCCGTTCCGGTGGATATCCCTTAGTCGCCGCCTGCCAGGGCTCTATTGTTATTTTGGGTTCGATCTTGTTAGATTGATAACATCGATAGGTACTTCATTCATATACTTTTATATTTATATTAATTTTAGTAAAAAAACACTAGTTAATTATTTATGCAGTACATATTTACTATTTTAAAACTTAAACTTGACATTCACGTAATTGGCATAAAAGATAAAAAATTGTGTCTTATCAAAAAACTTATTAAAAAATCATGGATAGGTTATCAAGACAAGTACCTAAAACATTTGTACTTAACTTTAAAATAATTACATTCATCGCATTTTAATAGTATCAAATAACCTTACATAATTACATATAGAGGTTTTCCACCACCTTCATCATTCGTACCGCTGGAGTTTGGCACAAGCAAAAACAGCAGCAGGGAACTGCTGTTTTCCGACCAACTACAACCTCTTCTAGAGCTTCATGTAACATCGTCGGCCTCGTCACTTTCCATCAGGTGAGATTGCGGTTAAACGATACTTTCGTTTAACCGCATTCACGATATTTCACGATATTCACGATAAATAAAATACTTTGGGTATTTCATGACGCAGATTATTGCGTCATGAACACCCAAAGTATTTTTTTAGATTACATATTAATGGAACCTAAATAGTTTTTTTAATAATTTTAACCTACTTCGAATGGTAATGTTAATTATACAAGTTATGAGACTCAATCAATTATTTTGAAAACTACTTTCGAATTAAGCTGTAACCTTCGTATATAGAACGACCTTAGTATTTACTACTTGTGTCCCGCGGCTTCGCACGCGTTGTTTCTATCGACACGTTTAAAAGTTATTTCCATGCCATGGGAACTGATTTGTTGGATAGAACGCCTATGCTTTATTCCAGGCCTAGAACTACATCTATGCAAAATTTCAGCTCAATCCGTTCAGTAGTTTTGGCGTGAAAAAGTAACAAACATCCATCCGATTTCGGATTTATAATATTTAGTGTGATTTATTATAGTATATATTTGTGTATTTATTGTACCTACCTACCTACCTTTACGAATGAAAAAGATTACCTAATGGCAATAAATTTACTAGACTGCTTTTCATTAACATTTAAGTATTGTTAATATGCCTTGTTTTGTTTATTAGTTTCTCGTATTTAACAAAAGGTGTTTATTTCGTTTTCTGTGATAATAACCCTCCTTGCACAGTCGGTTAAATATATGTAGATATATACCTACCTCATTTATTATTCTATAAATTAAAAATGCTGGACAATTCACACAGCTTCATCTAGCCCCAAACTAAGCAGAACTTGTGTTGTAGTAATTTTGTGTATCGTAGTACGTTACTTAGGTACTATTATTTTATGCTATTTTTATCGACTTGCGGATTGGGACAATGGAGACTAATATAATAATAATTTAACAATAAGTTTCCTTATTGTATTTTAACTGTTCCACTGCGATCACCAACCCGCCTGCCATGCGTGGTTATTATGGTAAGCCCTTCCTCGTTTGGGGGGGCATGTTTAGCAGTGTACGTATGTGTACTGATGAGGATTACTAACAGGGTGCCACGAAACACGTGTACACACTAAGCTTTAGTGAAAAAAAAATGTACTTGTTTTCTTCAAATTCGTGTTCTTTTATGTGTATTCTTACATTATTAATATTGTTTTGAAATTTCAAAGCAATTACATAATTTTTAGGGTTCCGTACCCGCAGGGCGAAAACGGAACCCTATTACTAAGCCTCCGCTGTCCGTCCGTCCGTCTGTCAAAGGGCTCTATCTCATGAACCGGTTAAGTAGACAGTTATAATTTTCGGAGAATGTGTATTTCTCTTGCCGCTATAACAGCAAATAATAAAAATAAAATAAATATCCAAATTAAAGGATATTTATTTTATTTTCCTTAAAATTTGATATTCATTTGGATGCATACAAAAAACGTGATTTATTTGGCTATTTTTGCTCTTCCTTTGTCAAGGCTGTATGTATCTCTTGAACCACAATAGGTAGACACATGAAACTTTCTATAAATAAGGAACACTTCAACTGTAATAACAACAAATATGAAAACAAAAATATTAACGTTGAAAATTTAAAAGGGCCTCCGAACAAGTGAAAATTTGATGTTCTTTGAAAAAGTTGCCTGATTTTTACGGTACTACGAAACTATTCGTGTGCGTGCGAGTCGACTCGAACTTGGCTATTTATTAAAACAATGCAGCACATACAAACAGAGGTTAACTTAAACTATAATACTACATTTAAAGTAACAAAAACTAAACTTAACCTAAAATACATTTGTACATTTTGTAGTTTGATGAAGAAGTAACATTATTTTAGAGTACCTACTACAAGTAACGTTATCCAGGGTCCAATTGAAGCCGCTGACAGAAGCTAGTGTTGTATAAGTAATAAGTATAAGCATAAATAAGTTGTTATAATGCAAAGGTTGTGAGAAAATGGCTATAACCTTGCTACTTGTCTAACAAAAGACATAACTTCCTCAAGTAAAAAACTTTATATACATGACTATAATTAGCTGTATAATTATTTTACTTTGGTTATAAGTACAATTGTTTATTGCTTCTAAGAAATCAAATAATGTCCCAAAAATGTTTTGATTTCGACGGGACTTGAACCTTCCCTTATTATGGGAATACGCTAACCAATTGCGCCACGAGGTCAATTGACGTAGGAGTCGAATAACTTTGAGACTTCCTTCGGACTCTAGTTTATTTATTACTCCTGTTTATTGCTTATTTATTATTTCGCAGTAGCATCTTTTCAACATGCATTATGTATTTGTCTTAATAAAGAAACTTTTTATTTTATTTATTATTATTTTATTTTATTTTGGTTCTGGTTTGGATAATTTTTTTGAACACTTAGCTACACTAATGTGGCGCTAGCTAAACTTAGACACTTCCACTTAATTAGTTATATTATAACATGGTAAAGGTAGCTTATTGAGACTGAAAACGAACGATGAGTACGAAATGGAAGCTTTTAGTACAGTTCTCCATAATAATTGTTACCTACACCGCGTATACAGGGTTATCGACGATGATTAGTGAAACTTTAAGCGACATGGTATTTACTAATGTGCATTTCGCCGTTTTTAGAATGGCTAGGCCGATTGCTGATTTTTTGGAAATAGTACCTAATTTATTTATTTCGACTAGATGGGTAAGTGACGTTTAGCCTTATAGTTGAACGTTTATCGTAAAATATCGCCATCCTACAAATTCTACGGTCCGGCGGCGACAAGTATGTATACATCTGGTTTAAGATCTTGTGCATAACAAAAGGTGTGCCAGACCAACAATTTATAATATCAATATGCATGGGTTTGTTTGGGTGAAAGCGTGTTGCGTGGCGGTATCATCTTTACGCAACCGCAGAATATAAAATGTAAGTACCTTTGCTTAATGAATGATACTGCATTTTCTGATGCAATGTGCTCCAATATTATGTTTATGAACCACTATATTTTATTTAATAGGTATACATGGCTTAATGTCTTATGCAATCAACACGGTTTAAAATATATATAAAGGAATTTTCAGTATTATTTTTTACCTTTTTTTACTAGATTTTTTTGAAAAATTAATTATGAATGGTGTACTTCAAACACAAACTGGGTTCGTACATACGTAATGAATGTTATCTTATTATTTTTAATTCCTTAACAAATTATATAAATGGGCTATGGCATCATAAAATAACACCTAAGCAATTTTTATTGCCGACCCCACCTAGAGCAGGAAAGATGACATGAAAAAGAGGAGGTAATACCAAACAGTGACATCAACATAAACACAGGTAGTCACAAGGGTTGAAGGTCGCAGCGGGTGCTGGCACGGTCTGGCAGATCAGAAGGGACATATGTGAGGAGGGGACATAACACCAGCCAGAGGTATCAACTAACCTTGCACAGTGACATCCACGTAAACATAGTCGCTCATATGCACGTCGATCTCCCCAGGGTTGAAGGTCGCAGTGAGCGCCGGCACGGTCTGGCAGATCACCCAGAGGGGACATAATGCCAGGATGTACAGAATTATCAGGTGGAGAGGCCAGATTGGACACATCTTGGCCGGTTTTTTCCTTCTGTAAAGAAGAGAACAGCATTATGGCATGTGGTCATGGTAGGTAGGTCATGGTAGGCAGTACATAATTAAACCTCTTTGGTCTAATCTTTCTTAACCAGCTGAATAATATATATTTTTGTAACTTTATTATTTTTTCTCATTTGTCTATACTATTCGGTCGTCGATGTTTACATCAGTCTTTGTTAAATTGACCGACGAAAGCTATTGAAGGTATGACATGGTGAACTATGTATGAACGCCACCGTGTATATTGTTCTCATATGTCTAGTCCATATCAAGGTTGCCTGGAAGAGCTCGCTTAAAGCGATAAGGCCACCCTTTGTATTTCCTTGTATCTCAGCATTTTCTTCTGTATTATATTTTGTGTGGTACAATAAAGAGTTATCTATCTATCGACCTACTATGTTTTAAATTAGCATGCCCTCTAAGAGAACCACCCTCAATTCTTGAAACACAGTATTGTAGAAACACTCTCTACACAAATTATAGCTGATGTAAACAAGATCATTCACTGTAAATAAATCAATCCTTGGAGTTATCTGATTAAATTTTCTTTTAGAATAAAGATTGTCGATTTAATTTTCAATACAGCTATATCACTTTATCTCACCTCGTTACGACTAAACTCGAAACTAACTTCGCGAAATCACAAACACATAACACGTGCGCACTCCACAAAGATTCAGACACGACTGGCTGAAGCTGAAATAGAAATACCGATCGCATAACACTACGTAACATATACGTATGAACTGATAGCGTAGCTATCTCATACTTCTTTTTACAACGTATTAGAGGCGATAATTGGATTATGTAAATAACCAAAAAGGATTTAGCCAATCTTTAGATTATAATTATAATGATCTATCAATCTCGTGGTTTTGGTCACGTAGAGATAAGAACTGATAATTGAACTAAGTTTTAATTTAGCCTGAATCAACCTACCGATTTTGTAAGATAAGCGGCTGAGTGAAGTACATTAATATTATGTAAAGATAATTTTACTTTATTTAAAAAAACTGAGGACACTATTGACGCAGATAAAGCAAAAAATGCATTTATAACCGGATAAAAAACAAAATATATACAATACGAAACGATGAAGAAATTCAAAACAGAGCAATTTTATTGAACAGGGGTTTTAGAGGTCAGAAATTACAAATTTAAATCTATGAATCCGAACATGAAAAATAAATCATGCGAATGGTAGTCACAAAGTTCAGATTGGCCTTGGACGTGACGTTGCAGATTGTATAATTTGTAAGGTGCGATTTATATTCCGAATATAAAACACTGACGTGCTGTTTTTGATAACGTCAAGAAAATTTTGTAGTACAAGGACTTATTGAGCTTAATACAGAAACTTTAAATGATCCTTATAATATAACTTATAATCAGAGTAAAAATGGTACAGAGCGCGCCTTACAAATGGAGAGCCGATGACAAACAAAATAGTATAAAAAAACTGTTAAATTATACAATGGAATAGGTACAATGTTTGCATGGCTTCGACGCAATTGGCAACTAGCTGTTTTCATATAAACTGTGCCTTTAAGAAGAAGTTTATAGGAAAAATATTAAAAAGTTGACAGTTTCTTCAACTGCAGCTCTGGCTGCATAGCGCATATACCGTAGAGTAGGTATTTATTTAAAATCAAAGACACAAAGCTACTGCCCACAAATCGCCATGTTGCATTGTTTGCGTAATATAACATACCTACTGTAGTCACGAGAACCAAATTATTCTGGGACCAGTCATGAAGGTCGACTTACGTGCTAATACCGTTTTATTTTACCCAAACGCTGATTACATTCTAGCACCTGTCATCTGCTGTACTTTCATTGCACTTTTGATTCAATAAAATGTTTGCAGACCAACCTGTATGTTGTTTTACTTTATTCTTTAGCAATTAGTAAGTAGGAAACTAAAAATAACCGAACACCCAAAATTTAAATAGTCCCATTCCAAGAACCAAATATTCCAACATGTATCAACGATCTCAAAAAGTCCCATATCCATATACTCATATCCATAGTTACCTATCGTTATTTTGATTTGTTTGTAAAAATGCTATAGTATTTCGTATTTTAGGTGCGTTTTTAGTTTTTAATATCTGTTTTGATACAGTTTATATTAATTTAAAAATAAAGACCTACCAACATTTTATTTTACACGGGAAGTCCGTGGGTCCGGAATACCAAAAAATCGATGGACACCCTACGTATCCAGTATAATAATATCTTTCGGATGATGCTGCGACTGCCCAGATTCTGCAGTGCATCGGGGATGTTTGCGCAGTACCACACTGATGGTTTCCATGCTATCATACGAAAAAGACAGCGTCCCTGATGCGTAAAGTGCGGGACAGTCGCAACAGCATCGTAAGAACTGTGGCAGAGTGCCTATCTTCTTCACTCTGGAAGTGTTTTGTGCAGAGGGTGATGAATGAGGGAAGCTATTTCCTTGATTGATCATCCTCGGCTCACGCATCTTATCAGTGTCTATTATATTTTATTTTATTCATTTATGTGTGTTAACTTTATTATACTCGAATTTGTATGGGCTAGTATTGTTTGAAATAAAACATTTTTATTTATTTTATTTTATTTCTCCAGCAGTTCAGATTTGAGCTTTTGAGGCCGTTGAAAAAAATTACCCTGTATCAGTAAATTTCTTCTACAGGTTTTCAGTAGGTAGAATTCACAATGCACATGAAGTTATAAAGTAATAACATGTCACAAAGTTGAACCACTCTATAAAATAGAAATAGGTTAACATTCGAGTTCATTTCCAAGGGTAAAGCAATAACGGAGAAATGAATAGACGGTAAGCACCTGAAATAATCGGACGTACCTATCCGTCTTGTTTATATTTATATCCCTTTGAATTCGTGACCTTTCGTTAAGTAAACTAATTAAGAAACTTCGAAATTGGGTTAGGTATATTTTATTTGTGTTTGATTTTATGAAGTGGATAAATGGTTGATGTGATGGCCTTGGTTTAAGGTTTTGATCATGGCCTCTTCGAAGTGGTCTTTTTGGCATTTAGTGACTTATGTATGAATTAGGAATTTAGGACAAAAAAACCAGTAATATTATAAAGAAAGAGTTACATACAGAGAAATCTAAATAATAACTTATTTAGATTTCTACGAAAAGGGCTGTCACTAGCAATCCCAATCTTTATCTACGCGACTTATAGATACATAAGTGCAAAATATTCCAACACAGCTAGGCAGGCAACCTAACCTAACAGTTATTTACAGAGCGATTTATCAATTGAGGGCTATGTACACGAAACTACCTGAGTACTTAAAAGTATAAAACAATGGATACATTATTTGTTGTCCATTGTGCAAATAATAGCGAACTGTGGATTATCTATTATCTTAGGGAACAATTGGTTCGGCTTCCCTATTAGAACAAGACTGAATACTTTATAATGGTACCTACAGTACAGTAAGTACCTGCAGTTAGTTAGTTCAAACGGTGGTTGTTTAAGATTGGTTGGTACTGATACTGATTATACGACGAAAAAATATTTGCAGATAATTATGTAATGATATGAATTATTTATATTAAATTTCATACGTAATCGGACGGAATACGTGACCTGATAAATTTTATTATGCTAAGGAAGGATAACGTTTAATTGTTACTATTGAATTCCCCCTTTTATAAACCGATATCATAATGAACTCTGCAATTACCTTATTATTTTCCTGCAAATAAATATTAATAAAAAATGCTATCTACAGGTACTTTTCTACAGTACAGCGCTGCAGGGTCATCGATGAACTGCATTAAAAATAATATAAATAATGCTGGAAAATCTAGTATCATCTAGCCCAAAAGTATGCAGAGATTGTGGTAAAGCATCTAGATTCTACATATCTTAATATATTTTATGCACATATATTTTAGTTACGCGGACCTTACGTGCCGCGCCGGTGCGTACGGCGGGTCCGCAGTGAAACTATATTAGTATAGATAATACAACGAAGTAGGGGGGGGGCCACCCCCCAAAAAATCATGTCGGTCCATGTGCCAAACACCCTGTAGAAATAGCATAGACTGTATGAAGCTTCGATCAACAATACAACCTATGAAGGCTTAGTCGGCCATGGCCGTTCCCTTTACTTTTCGTCTTAGACTTGCTCTCGTCAAGTAGAATTAAACATAAGTACCTATCCACTGTAACACTGTATCTTTCGTGTATGTATATACCTACTCGTGATCATTCGCACACATATATACGATCTTGAAACCCATGACACCATGTGATGTTTGTTGGCTTAATAAACCGGAATGGCATGACACTGATTTAATATTTAGATTTAGGCGTCTTCGAAAAAAACGGAGGAAACCGCTGTAAAAAAATTGCTCGGAACCGCACAAAATAGATGACTAGAAATTCCTAGCAGAGTTTCATATATGTACCAAACCAACATACGTTCAGGGTGAATCTAGCGATTTGGATGGTTTAGTATTACTTCCGCATATTTATTTACTGGATGTTAATGAAGAAGAATATTATGTTTTAATCAATATTACAAAAACCAATTCAACTGTATCAGATTTGCTACAGCACGATCATTGATTATGCATAACGTACGGAAATAATGCTGCGTAATAAATAATGAGCAGAATTAATTCTACGACAAACAAACCTTCGATCTATAATAATTCATTAAATAGGAATTTATCCTAACAAATTCCGGTTTATTTTATGTTCAATAGAGTTCGTTATCCGAGCTTTTGTCATAGTCGCAAAATGCAAATTGGCTTTTACCGACCTAAGATTTCTTTAAATTAAAGTTAAACATGGAGGATTTAGTCCTCCAATGGAACAGTAGAAGTGTAGTTCATCTATGGCTGACCTACACCATCTTTTTAATCTTCATAAGCAATGGCTTATGAAGATTAAAAAGATGGTTCAACCACGTCTCCGAGACAGCAGAGATGAATGCATCTCTGCTGTCTCGGAGACGTGGTTGAAACCGGGTTTCTTTTTTGGTATCCCTGGTCATACTATCCTCCGAGATGACAGAGATGATGAAAAAGCTGTAGCGTGTAATGTTGTGCTTAATATTTAAACAATATTGTATTTATTTCTTTGCTTTGTACATTTGTGTATATAAGTAGTTCTCTTAGTTTTGTATATTTGTAATATTATACCTGCCTACTGATAAAACCCTGACGAATTTATCCTATTTTTTTTTATTATAACTTGATCCGTGAAATAGCACGTGATGCTGGCAAAAGTTTCCTCATAAACCAAAAGAAAGAGGAAACAAATTGCCATAAAAAAAAAGCAGCAGGTTTTTTATTTTATATTTTTGATTCGTTTGACTCTTAAGTGTCAAAACGTCACTCGGAAGATACCCTTAACTTTGACCTGCCTGTCTGTGCAGTACGTTGAATTGCCGATAGGTAATAAATAAAATAATAGTAAAAGTAACTATTCCAATGAATCAATATTCAATTTTAATTACGAAAATTCTTTATTAAAACCTTAAATAACATTAGTCTGGTACGATTCCTAGTGTAAATTGAATCCTAGAATGCACAAACATACACCAAACATAAAAAAACGATTTAGAAGCTAGGGCGTGCGCTTATCAATGAAAAAAATCACAATGAATGAAGAACATCGAAGATGAATTTATTTCTCAAAATACACCAGAAATACATGATAATCTTAATAAGATTTAAGGCTTATGTTAAGTATCTATTTCCTAAGCAAGAGTTTGGATTGGACTATTCGAAGTCTCAAGTTGCAAAAGATGACTAGCAACAAAGATCGTCATTCATCCATGACGGTCAAAACCTACCTATTGCAAGCCGTATCCTGCTCATTCACAAAGCAATGCAAAAACAGATCTCTGTTGAGTTGAATAGAGTAAATTTTTGCAGATGCATTAAACAGTATTTCCGTTACTATTAATTTTAAAGCTGATGACTATTTCGTTGGTTTGGTATCTTTAATCGCATACAGAGGAGTTGACATTGTAAATCTCTCATCACCACGTCCCTAGAACATGCCACCCCCAAACAAGGCTTGGCAGGCGAATTGTCGATCGCAGTGGAGGTGCTAAAAATACACAGAAGGAAGCTGCTGCTCTTTCTTCTTCCTTGGTAGGTTCCTTTAGTCTTACGACATCCACCGACTTAGTATGTATTAAGTTATTAGAGGAGTCCTTAGGTACCAAGTTATTTTTGCAGCTGATATTCTCTCTTATTGGAAAAGTCCATGAAAGTCGCGCAAAAGTTACGCAATGGCGAAATTTTTAAGTCTTCTTATTTCGAGCCTGAGAAACTTGATGATTTATCCCAAAAACAGGCCTAAGGCCCACGTCACAGCCACTCACGGTATCTTGGTCAAATCAACAAGATAGATAAGTTTATCTTATAAGAATGTGATAAACGGCATACAAACCTCACAATAAGATTCCCGCGTTGCGAAATACCGCTTTTCGTTGCACGTGACTGATATCGTTAAAAACTAGTTATGATGTAAGCACTGGCCGAGTGAAAGTTCACAACACTAGTACCTTGGAGTTCTAAGTTTAAAAAATACACGGGGCGCGCGATCTTCGCGGCTTTAACGTAGCTACTGGCTGGGTGGAAAGTTACCTACGTGATGTTGCCATCTATAATAGAGAAAAATGATTGGTCTACAATAAAAAGCCCTTAAAAAGGTTGAATGATTAAAGGTAAATTAAGACAAATTTATGTTATAGGTCAGATAGCCAGTAGGTACCTAAAATAATTGTAAGTAAATACAATAGAGAAAGATGAAAATTTCCTGCAGCACCTAGGTACGGTATGTATGTCCTGCAGAGAGATTAAACGGGCTTCTAATAATTTAAATTGCTGTTTAAGGTTGTCCCTTCACTGATCTTAATATTTTAATTTGTTGCTTTTATTGTGTTTTGATTTTGAATTCTGATGTTTTCTAGAATAGACTAAGTTTATATTCTTTTTTTCCTACCATGCTGGAAGGTATGTTTCTTTTATACATGATTAGTTCCAGGTCCAACTTATACTAATCTCATTGTATTGTGATCCATGGAGTTCGGGGGGGGGGGGGGGGCCTGGAGACTTGCAGTTACAGGTTTTTGTAAAACCTATAGCAAGCTCCAGCCTCTCACAATACAAGTTTAAATTTTAAGTAAACCTATTGTGTAAAGAGGAAATAAACAAATTATTATTATTATTATTAGTGATCCATGACAATTAATTAAGTATGTACCTAAATAAAGTAATAAATTTCAAAAACTTGTTAAACTGTCCAATTACCTACCTAGCTAAATTACACCACATCCAACCTGTAGACAAGTAATATGTACTCTAAAAAAGCTAGATCTGACACCATCTCACACTGCTGGCCACTCTTTCATAACGAGTTCACCAGTATCCATACATCAGACTACACAGTCAGTAGTAACATAGTTAAGTACTGTGTCATTACATTCCCCCTTCAGTCATTCAAGGCTATCAAGTTGTGATACTGAGTAGAGGTATGATTTACTGTGGGGTCATGTTCCTTCATTAAGTATGGATTGCAGCACATGATTGATGTTTACCTACTGTCTGTGCTGCTTTCGTCAGCTTAACAATCTTGACAACCTCCTTGTGTCTATCTTTGACAACACTTTTTAGGTGGGTACAACTTTTAAAAATATTTCTCTAATAACCCTGTACCTATACAGGATTACAGCAAGAGAAGTGTAAAAATATTAGGAGCACCTACAGCTGTTATAATGTCATGTATATCTTTATTTATTAATACTATGTTTATGCCGTATCCACAAATCAAAAAGTTTTAGGTATGTACCTACCTATTATGTTATTTAAGTGGGTGGGTACTACTTTGATATGAAACTCACAAAAATGTGATTGCACAGTGATAAACTATATCTACTACAAAGTGGGGAGTGCTGTAACTGCACTGCAGATGTTTTTTTTTATTACAAGAGCACATAATCAAGTGCCTTCACAATGCTGCATCCATACAAATATTACAAATTCGTAAGTACTATATGTCTGTTTCCTTTTCACACCTGAACAGATCTCAATGAAATTTGGCAGGGAGGTTAATGGTATCCCTGTGACGGACATAGGCTACATAAAAAGCGCGTGCGAAACCGCAGGCAGCAGCTAGTAATATTATATAGATCATCTTTCACAGATGCAAAGGCCTATTACAATTATTAAAGTACCTAATACTTATTTTTTTTTTTAAATCATTTATTTAGGGTTTGTTCAATTATTTGAACATGCCACCCTTGAAAGTACACAAATTACAATAAAAGGACACACAAGAAAAAACAATAAGTGAAACAATTATGCTAAGTAGGTACAATAGTGAAACATGGAACAAAACATTAATCGCGTTCTTTAATTGCCTGTTGATACAGCTTGTACAGTTTCCCAGCCTCCTCTGATAGAGGATTAGCTAAGAAACTGTTACAGTACCTAATACTTACATCCGTCTCATGGAGAGACGAAACTAGTAGACAACTTTAATGGGCTTTTTCAGTATGTACCTAGTTTGTGTGTGGTTGTTTCTTCTCTATTTAAGTTAAACAAACCAATTACATAATTTAGGTAGCCTACCTACCTTACGTTCTCAAGAAATGACTTTCCTCTGGTTTCTGAAATTATTCAATGAAAACTTGAGTCTGTCACACGCAAAACGTATTGGCTGTGGATTTATCGCTTTTGTTTATATTATGTTTTAAAGGATAATAATTATTATTATTTCAATGCAACACGTGAAGGTGTACGTTTTATGAATTAGTAAATAAAAATTTAGCTGGAAGTTCAGGAAGTTCAAGTTGGACTCACTTTGATCCTGTATAAACACAATCACTTCACCAAAACACTGCACTTTATTTTGAAGAATGGGTTTGTATTTTTTATTCACGAACTGAACGTCCGTCTTTTCTCGCCTCGATCTACAATCAACACGAGTTTTTTTTTTCTACTGTAACTTTAAACTATTAACCATACCACCTACCATGGTAGGGCTTCCAGCTGGTGCGAAAGCGAAATAGCTTCTACGAACAAGCTTCTCAAATAGTACCTACTAAGATTTGAAATGTTTCGTACATTGTGAAAAACATCACAGTTATTCTAAAAATATATGGTGACTGTTGGATGCATAATTGAAGATTATATACACTACACTATCATCCATTAAAACAAAACTATGATGAAACTGTTTCGATTTCAAAAGTACGAATTTCGTAGTTTTTGTACATAGCGGCAGGCAGGCAGCCTGCTAAATTTTATTGTCAGTGTCAGCACATCCAATTGTCAACTTCAATTTTTATGAATGACAGTTAAGCGAAAGCCATTATGTAGCTGTCAACAACCAACAAAACGCGTATAGGCTCTAGACACGTTTTATAGTGATTCCATCTATAAGTCCATTTTTCTCAGATCTAGCAAATTTTTATGTGAGATGGGTCAGAGTAATGTATAATTCTGTTACATGCACACAAGATAAAAATATGATTTACTAACTCAAGAGAATTATAATAATATTATCTTGAGTCACTTTCGCAATACTATATTTATGGCCCCTGTAGACGCTTCTAAAATAATAGGTATAGTAAGACAGTTAAAATTTAAAAAAAATAAAAAAAAGTCTTTACATGACAATATTCCCATACAAGTCATTAAAACAAGCATAAATTACATAGTAGATCCATTAGTTTACATAATTAACTTAACCCTTGAAACAGTTTCAAGGGTTTCGCATCAGCATTGCCATACAGCGGGGCAATGCAGCCAGCGTCTTGGGGACGCTTCCGACTGGTATTGATATGGATCAGTTGAGCTACCTGTAGATTGTTTGCAACAGTCTGCAGTTAGCTTAATTGTTTCAATTGTAAATACTAGTTATAATTTGATTGTAATTTTCTTTGTTAATAAAGGCCATTGCCCTAGTTTCAAGGGTATATTTGTAGTGACACAGTTTAGCATAAAGTACGCGGCGCAACCACGTTTTGTGAAGTAAGCTTTTTCAGTAGCTAAGCCGAGTTTAACCAGTCACTCCTCAACCCTCTGCAGTATCATACATATCCAAAAATAAGGATTAAAGATATCGTAAACATTAATTTTATGTACTCGTGTCTCGTATATTGAATAGACGCAGTAAAGTGAAAACAAACTCTTTTATTACAACCAACCCACAATAGCATAAAGACAGTATATATAGTAAATACAAAATATTTGTATATTTTTTTTTATATTTATATACCAGTTACTGGTATAGGTATATCCCGAAGAAATTAAAAAAGCCTTGATAAAGCCACTTCAAAAAAAAGGCTCACGTGCGGATATGGAGAAATATAGGCCTATTGCCCTTTTACCAACCTTTTTTAAAACAACTTAATACAATCTGGGAAGGATTAAATAATAAAGCTCTTGGTGTAACTTTGCTATTATACATGTCTAAGGCCTTTGACTGTTGTTCACAAAATTTTGCTTGAGAAAATTGAGAAATTAGGTATAAGAGGTACAGCACTCTCACTTATTACATCATATTTAGTAAATAAAAGCCAAGCTACTGTTATTCAAATAAAAAACAAAAAAACTAAGACAATAGAAACAATACAATCAAATTTCAAAAATATTTTACTGGGTGTACCGGACTGAAGCATACTAGCTTTATGTCAATGAGTTACCTAAAATAACTAAATTTCTATGCGTTATGTTTGCCGACGACACTACAATACTATATATATGTATGTATACAATAGATACCCCAAAATAAAAAATCTGACACTGAATTTGAACAGGAAATTAACTTAACATTAAAATCACCATGTAGATTCGCTTGAGCAAATAAATTTAAAAGTAAATGTCAGTAAGACTAATATAATAAGATTTCAAAATTATAAAACTCCACCATTACATATAAAAATTGCATACAATGATAACGAAGTAAAAGAAATAAATACCTAAAACCATATTTTTAGGACTAACAATTGATTCATATCTCAACTTCAAAGCTTACCTATCAGAATGAAAAGAAAAAAATATAAGTACTGCTACGCTCTTTCTACACTTAGCTCAATTACATCAAAAAGTACAGCAAAACAAGCCTGTTATGGATTAGTTTATTCTCAGTTAGGCTATGGGCAAACAATCTGAGGGAACTCTGTTCATATCCAAAGGACCTTTGTAATGCAAAAAAAAATCTTTAAGATGTATTTATAACTTAAAGAGCACTGATTCGCTCCGAAATATTTTAAAAAGGAAAAAATACTGACTCTCACTCCATCTATATTCTAGAAATATGTATTTTTGTAAAGAGCAATAAGCAATATTTTTTGAAAAGAAATTTGTTCGTGCATCCTCTCCAAGGTCCATGCATAAGTTTAATATTTGTATCCCTCAAGTCAATAACACCAGATAAGTAGTAATATATTTAGAAATAAATTAAAAATATGGTTAGAATCGAATGCTTTCCATTCGCTCAGAGAATTCATTGATAAATGATGGGTATACCTACCTAGATATCTATATAAAACTATTACCACTGTTACTGTTATCTATGGATACCTACCTATATAAAACTGTTATTGTATGTCATTATAGATAAGCTGTTGAAACTGTTCATTATTTTATACAAAAGATCTTTTTTGTACAACAGTTAACAATAAACGTATTTCTGATTCTGATTCACTAAAAGTAAACGGAGGCCGACCAAACGCCGTTGCCGCTACCGCCTAGGCGCCTCCGTCAACGCCAATCGCGGCCGTGTGCGGCCGGAACCAGGAGGCTTATTTTATTCTCCTATACGCAATTGCGTGTTTTGTTTAGGATAATGTTGGTAATTTATTCCACCAAAACACGAAACACGCGATTTTGTATTTCATACGTTAACTATATAATATTCATAGCATTTGTGGATTTTTTTTTCTGATAGTTTTTCCTTGCAGAACGCAGAAATATTAAAAGCCGGTAAAATATTTGAATTTCGCGCGAATCTGTGTCAGATTCCGTGTCGAAGACTCTGAAACGGAATTTCTGAATAGCCCTGCTGAAAACATTCTTCATCAAGAGCGAATCGACCGACGAAATTCTTAAATTATTGTTGGCATCACTGCCGAGCCGCGCACGCCGATCTGCCATCCTCGTCGCTCCTTGGCCATCACATCAGTCGTAGATCGTAGTCTTGTCTCGTTTTCAAATCACATCACAACACAATCACCAACAAATCAAATCTTGCGAGCTTGCACAGCTGTGCAATGTGTTAGTGTGTTATAAAAAAATCACGACAACCGAGTTTTGCCCAAATTTTTTGATAAACCTTCCCGTTATTTGCAAAAATGTCTAGTGTTGAAAATCTTTTTCCTTCTGCTCCTTCTCAACCGGATCCGTCCGGCCCAAGTGATCAAGTTCAGCCTGTGGATGATGAGAATGCTAAATCGTGCTGGGTTTGCTTCGCCACTGAGTCAGACGACAGGCTTGCAGCTTGGGTTCATCCCTGCAAGTGCATTGGGACAACAAGATGGGTGAGTAGATAAACAACATTTTTATCAACTTGATTATAGTTCTGTGTCTGGGTTGGCAGAGGTCTGCCAGTGTCTGTTCCAAGATAACATTGTTAGTCTTTGTAAATTTATGAACATAAAAATAAACCTGTAATGATGTTAAGTTACTGAATAAATAAAAGTAAAATAAATAAAAACTTAGTACTTAGGTAGGTATTTACAGTACAAATTCTTAGACAAATAAATATCACTGAAATAAAGAGATGTGCGAAGGGCCTTTTAAATTCCCAAATTCTGTTCAGCGGATAATAACTATTCTTGGGTCCATATTTTTTAAGGGTGGTTCAAATCAGTATTAGAACAGTATTGTAAAAAACAAAATTGTGATCTTGTTGATAGCATGTTTTTCTCTTATCATACAAGCATGATAAATTATTATCAATCCAACAATATTTTTGTACTTATTTAGTTAAATTTTAATACTGGCTTTTGATAATGCTAGTAAAGTAAAGTAAAAGGTATTTATTTTGCCAGAACATACAGAGAAAAATATACATATAAAAATAAAGCATACATTAATTAGTCATCTGACAAAATCAGACTCCACTCAGCATGTGCTATGGTAGAGCAGATCGTGCCATAGCGCTTGTCTTCCGTGGAGACTGGTGCGCAAGGTGGCCCCATACACACACACAACGTCAGGCATAACATTAAATTTAAAGATGTTGAAAAAAACAAAATTTAAATATGTAAAGAATGTCCTTAAGATTTTTGTTAATATAGTGCATAAGCCCTCACACTCGGGGTAATCTCTAAGAAATCAAATAATTTCTCAATTTGACTTCGACAGGACTTGAACACGCATTCTTCCCTCAGATCAAGTGATGTAGGGGTCTAAAAACTTTTCGACTCCTATGTCTCTTGACCTCGTGGTGTAATTGGTTAGTGCATTCCCGCACTGAGTAAAGTTGAAAATTTTTTGGGCATTATTTGATTTCTTAAGAATGTCCTTCATTTGCTTCCTACTATCCATACTCCAACTTCCTACATCTCATCAACCAAAATAACAATTTGGCAGCACCTTTCTTATGTTTTCCAGGGTCATTAGCCTTTAGCACTATGAGTGACCTATGACATACAAGGTTTTCTTAAATGTTGTTTAATTGCAACAATGGGCACTGATGCAGAGTTTTCAATGCAATAATCATAATATTTAAAAATAATTTATATTATCTCCTGCATCACTTTTATTATGTACTAGCTGCAGCCCGCGGCTTCGCACGCTTTTTTCCGGAATAAAAGGTAGCCTATGTCCGGCCCCAGGATACCATCTACCTCGCTGCCAAATTTCACCGAGATCCGTTCAGCCGTTCTTGAGTTATAAATAGTGTTACTAACACAACTTTCTTTTATATATATAGATAGATATATATATAATAATATATATATATATATATATATACATAGATATCGAAATATAAATAAAAATAAACAAATTAGTTGGTTTATAGTCTCAGTGACATCTCTTAGGAACTTGTCTTAATGGAAGGTTTGAATTGATCTAATTGCATATTTATTATTAAAAGTAGTGTAGAAAAAGAATGTGAGTCAGAATGACCTCTCACGATGTCCCACTTAGATCATGTAAAATCAATTAAGAACAAGGTGGAACAGCATGAGATAGGCAATCATTTTCAATCACAGTCTTTATTCTGTGCGTCTTATACAAGCTGCGTCTCGCGGTGTTACTACCTTTACTTTCAGGCTAGACTAGACTATGCTGAGTAAATGTCTAGTAATAAAAAAAAAAGGATTGTATAATACTGACGACCGATGTGGCGCGGCGGGCGAAGGTCCGCCTGCGACGCAGAAGGTTGCGGGTTCGATTCCCGCCTTGGGACAAATGTTTGTACGATCTGCAAATATTTGTTCCGGGTGTTCTGGGTATTTTCTATATATAATAAAAAATATCTATCTATGTTATGTATTGTATTAAGTTTATCAGTCATCTAGTAACATAACACAAGCTCTGCTTAGTTTGGGGCTAGATGATGCTGTGTGGATTGTCAAGAAAAAAAAAAAAAAAAAAAATGTTACTAGCCATTTATTTAGACAGTTTAACAAATAAGAAACCTAATAAAATCTAACACTTAAATATTCTGCTAGACAATCTTGACCATATGCCACCTGCTGTGATCTTTTTAAGTTTTAAAACCATCTAATTCTAAGTAGGGGAACTGGCATCTGCACTGACATCTCGCATGGGAGTACTACTTATATATATATACTAACTCTTATCTCCCTGTCTAACCAGGCTCTAACCAGCCCAACTCCCTGAAATACCAGAGCAGGAATTTTAGTGATTGACAGTTTCATTTCAGCTTTTCTGTAGGTGTGGATGGGTTTGATGCCTCTGAGACTCTGCAATCTCGTTTTTTGTCTACCACAACGTGTTCCACAGTCTCTTCTTCGTGGAAGCAGTCACAACACAGACTGCTGTCTATGGCTCCAGTTTTGAGAAGATGATGGTTCATCAGTTCAAAGTGACCTGTGATGATGTCCACCATTGTTCTTAGGTCCTCGCGCCTCATCTTGAGCATCGAGTTTGTGGTTACCTATTTTTGGAGGGGAATATTGATTAGTGTGCTTGCAGTCTCTTCGAGGCTCCCATAATTTTTGGTGTATTTTTACCGAGTTTAGTTTTAGTCTATTTTTGACTAATGCTGTAAGCGGGCTTGAGAGACTTAGGTTCTGTGTTTTTGGGGTCTGTCTCGCTCCTTCTGTCTGTCTGCATTTATGTTGCCTGGAAAGGATAGACTCTTTTTAAAACCATTAAAATAATCCTTTACTGAACCAACCTTTAGGCTGCCTGTCCATTGATGCGGGCGAGGCAGCGGTGCTGAGATATTAACCAATGGAATTGCTTAAAACCTCCGCTTCGCTGCTTCGCTCTGCATCAATGAAGAGGCAGCCTTAGTAAACTTACTCAGTCAACAGCCTCAAAGTCACGGATAATCAATAAACTGTATCAAATACAAACAATCAGTAGATTGCGGTGATTTGTTTGTACGAGGTATCTCGGCAAACAAATGTGTCATGTACTTAATATTGATGAATGTTGTAAGGGCATTGGACTCGAAACCTTGCTGGTCGTTGTCAGCTTTCGCAATTTCCTTGTTTCACATTCGTTTACATGGTCGTTACTTTTCGAATTGCATCATGCCTTACTTCCTTCTTCATCCTTTCCTTAGTTATTTTTATCGTGGAATTGTCTTGAGAATTTTGTTTAAACAAAATGAGCCGAGTTTGAGCCAATTTATCAGAACTCTAAAATCAATTCAATTATGTCCCTGATTCCCTGATATACCAACCTACATTACCACGAATGTGAGCGTAAGGACTATATTCCTTTACCCTTGTTTTAAATATTTTACGATTTATCTTTTTGCTCTACATGTTTTGTTTATAATATTATTATTCCAGTATGCACATAGGTTGTGTTACAATCTAGTTATAGACCTACATTATTGAAACATTGTTATTTTTTGTGGTTGTAATATGTTTTGTGCGTCTTAATAATAAATAAATAAATAAACAGCTTGTGTAAGTAATTCGTTTGTATCTCTCGAGTTTGGCAGAGAATGTTAACACATTCACAGTGAAGTGGAAAAAAACCTCTTATCCCAATAGCAAAGCCCTATAGCCATTAATATATACATTATGTATGTTCCATACTATTCTAATCCAAACTTGCATGACTATAAGGTCAGTCGGTAGGTATTTACCTACATTCATCCATTCCAATTAATGATAAATTCTCGCTTATTATTATAGCCTAGCCGTTGATTATGATAACAGTTCCATCAAAGTAATTGAAAAACAGATAAAAGTTGATTAGAGATTAGTAGTAGCACAAATCTTGTTTACTGCAGTTTTATTGCCAAAGCAAAAATAAAACTTAGATAGAAATGGATAAATATTTTGGCAAAGGACAAAATAACACATTTAGTATTGTAACAAAAACCTCCATGTAACATGTATTTTATTTATGCAGTCTTCTTTCGTCACATAAGTAAAACTCATACACTTTGTATTAAGGGGCGAACCTAACGGTTTGGTTGTCAAACTAAGCCTAGATCTCAGCCCTCACCCGGGATCCCCGTGGCAAAAAACTCAAATTGCATAAAATGCAACATTTATTCTTTGGTTCCTTGAATGTGAAAAAATGATTGCGAAAAAAAAATCATGAAAGTGCACTGTTTTGCACATACTCGTAGTTTGGTCGAGATCTCAGGAGCCCGGGGGGGGGGGGGGGGGTGTATTGAAATTATTTGTTTTGATTTGTTGGTTATTTAAATTCAAACAAATTGTCAAACATATCCTTTTGTTAAAAGGCTTACTACAAAATATCAGATTACCTAGAGGATAAAAAAGCTTGGGCCAAGTTTTGTTCCAACTCGAAAACTAACAACCTAACAAGGTAAAGGTTTCTTGTTCGCTTCTTTACTTTAGCTTAAAAAGATTGAAGTGAACAGAAATCAAAGTGATCACTTTATTTCCTAGTTTTTACTCATGTAATTTGAATTTTGTGACGTGTTCAAGAGTCCTGTCAGGTCTAAAGGAAATAAAGCACTTTTAATTTTAATATGATTTATTAGGTACGTACTAATTATTTGGTTGCTTGAACCAGTTTCTTCATAAGTTGTGTAGTTTTCTTGTAAATAAACAAAACTTGATTTTTGCGCTTACGCATCCGCCGCGCGGCCGTTCTAAAAACGTATGCTTTGTCCCGTACCTAAGAACGCGAAATCCTATGCCTATCCTTTTCAAAAAAAGACGCGCATTGCGCCCTCTTCAAGCAAAGTTATTAAGAACCTTCTTTCGTCACATCAGTCAAATATATCGTTTGAGAAGCTTTGCTGTAACAATAAAAATGCTAAGGCCCGTATTATGAAAGCTTGCTCAATCAGTGACGTTTATGCCATAGAAAAGCGTTACTTACTCAAGCAGGTCCAGAGTCTTAGGCCCGCATTATAAAAGCTTGCTCAGTCATCAATCTCTGCTTGAGTAACGCTTTTCTATGCCGTAAACGTCACTAAAGTATATATCTATGACTAAGCAAGCTTTCATAATGCGGGCCTTAGCGCGCGAGTGTGAATCTCACTCGGACGCTTTATTTTCTATCCCTCATCGACAAAATAATTTTCTTCAGTATTTATTTACCTACAGCTAAGGTACAGGTAAGGTTAAATTTTGTTTTATGTAGATAGATTCTGAGTCCTGCATTCTGCAAGCTAAAGAAAGACGTCTCCGTTCCAGGTACACCAAAGCTGCCTCCAACGCTGGGTCGACGAGAAACAACGAGGCAACATAACACGCAAAGTCCTCTGTCCCCAATGCAAAGCGGAATACATCGTAGTGTTCCCTTCTATGGGTGCATTTGTTGCGCTCCTAGACGCGGTAGAGGAGATGACACATAAGATATGTCCGTTCATCGCTGGAGGGGTCCTGCTGGGATCGATATATTGGATTGCGATCACGTATGGTGCTGTTACGGTTATGCAGGTCAGTATATACCATCAGAAATTTCTTCTTCATATGTGTGCGTCTATGGTTGCGTTTCTACCAAAGTTATCGACATAGCTCAAAGTATTAGCAGGCTGAAGTGGCAGTAAGTTGACCATATCTCGCAAAGAACCGACAACCGCTGGGGTAAACGTGTTCTTGAGTGGAGACTACGACTCGGCAAACGTAGCTTAGGACGCCCTCCAGCCAAGTGGGAGGCAACCGCGTGGTTAACACTTTCATTGTCCACGACGCACATGCGCAATGCCAATGCTAGGCAGTGAATGCGATACTAACAGTATCGCATTCACTGCCTCAACTAGTTTCATACATTTGTTACGGTCTTTTCTTCTAAATTTTCGTCAGCAGTCTAAACTGTTAAGTTAATGTCAGACTCTGACATAGATGGTGATTGGAACTCCTTATCGCTTAAAATTAATTTTTGCATTTCCATTTTATGAATTGTAATGAAATTAACTACCATGAATAATTTGCTTTTAATTGCTTTCGGTTTTTGTAGCGTAAAGTTTTTCAAGTTTTGTATGAGGAAGATCGCTCACTAGCAAGCAACACTAGCTTCATTCGTGGTTTAGCTCACGTGGACAGCTAGACAATTCGTTGATCCATTATCCTAGAGTTATTCCATATTAAATAATTTTAATAAATAAATAAATAATGCAGAACAGCTGTCCATCTACACATACACTGCCGGCCAAAAGTTTGAGACCACCTACATCAAAGTAGGAAAATGAAATAAAACTCAAAATACAAAGCAAGAGGTTTAATTATGAATTAAAATACTTATTTCCTAATACACATACATTATGAAGAAAACAAAAAAATCAAGAAAAATCAACCATTTACTTTAAAAATGTCGCTCATATTTTATACAGATTTTTCGTCGAAAAACCCTCCCTTGCATTTTATTACTACTTTCACTATTCTTGGCATACGAGCAATCAATTTGTCGATTGTATCTTGTGATATATTGTTCCAGCTTTCTTGTAAAGCCTTCCACATGTCTTCTTGCGAAGTGGGACAACAACTGCGCACATTTCTATCAAGCTCTTCCCACAAAAGCTCAATCGGGTTGAGATCCGGACTCTGAGGGGGCCACACCATGTTTTTTAAAACCCCTTCTGTTTCTTTGTGTTCTAAATAACCCCTGCATAATTTTGAACTATGTTTTGGGTCATTATCTTGTTGGAAAAAAAATCCATCTCCAATTATTCTTGAACCAGACGGAATGGCATTTTGCTGTAGTATTCGTTTATATTGCTCCTTTTTCATGATTCCTTCGACTCGTACCAAATCTCCGGTTCCATGGCCCGAGAAGCATCCCCAGACCATAATGGAACCACCACCATGCTTGACTGTTGACACCACACAGTCTGGCATCATCTTTTCCTCGACGTTACGTCGAACAAAAATTCGTCGTTTTGAACCAAATATTTCAAATTTGGATTCATCTGACCAAAGAACTTGTTTAAAGTCTTCTTCAGTCCAGTCTCGATGGGTAAGGGCCCACTGCATCCGTTTCTTTTTGTTTTGTGGCCTTAGTAGTGGTTTTCGAACGGCGACGCGACCAAATAACTTAGCATCTCTCAAACGTCTTTTTAAGTAGTCAATGATACAGGTTCTGATCGGGATTTGTTCACTTCTACGCGGATTTCTGGTGCTGTTAGGCGTCTATTCCGCTTGCTGGTAGTGACGATGAAGTGATCCTCGCGAGAAGTGGTAGTTCTCGGCCTTCCCGAACGCGAACGATCTTGATTACTGCCAGTCTCCTTGTATCGGGTTATTGTGTTATGAACACAAGTCTTCGACAACTTAAGTTGAGAGGCAATCGCACGTTCAGATTTGCCTTCGCCGTATAAAACAACTATGGCAGAGCGAGTTTCACTGCTAATTTCGCGAACTTTTCCCATTTTAAGATGTCTTCACTGTAACAACGACGAGCTCAGACTAATAAGGTAGAAAATAATTTACTCCATAAAAACTCAGGTACTAAATATGTTTTAGGAAGCTAACATAATCCCTGATATCGGTTAACGCGAAACAAACCCAAAACAATAAGTAATGAGCAGATCATAAAAATATTACAATGACTCTACCACCTGGTCCTTGCGCGGCGCTCATTGATGTTTTGAAACAATAGACCTTTTTAGGATGATAACTTAAACAACAACATAAATAATGACTCTTAGAAATTCTTTAATAATAATAGAATACGCAGGTGTTCAAATTAGCTCATTATCATATGTGTACTTTGAAATATTTTGTTGGTGACAAAGATTTTTACAGTGGTCTCAAACTTTTGGCCGGCAGTGTACGTACATATTATAAAGTGTTAAAAGTTTGTGTGTAGGTGGTAATCTCTGCAAATACAGTAGGCCAAGCACGGGGATTGTTCTCTAGGGTAGAATAGACAATAATGACATCGCATCGTCATACATTGCGTACATTATTGAAGTTGAAGGAATTAATTTCAAATAATTTACGCATTCGATTAAAAAGTGACGTAATTTTTCTCTATTCTACCCTAGACAATAATCCCCGTGCTAGGCCTACTGGTACGATTGTGAAAATTATTTCACTAATAAAAAGCTACGTTATCCCAGAGTGACATAGGCTATGCTTTATCCAGGTACGGTGTAAACGAATCCGCGATCTAGAAGCTAGTTGTAAGATAAACACGTTTTTCGGTCACATTTCTGCTAATAGGCACCTGACGGCCCTAACTGTATCTATCCACAAACTGTGTTATTTGCCCAATTTGACCATATAACCCAGTTTTACGTGTGAAAAATCCATTATTTACATAACCGTTAAACGAAATGTACGACCAGACGAATGGTATTAATTTAACCCACTGACAGAGTTTAAAAATCGTCTTTGGTTATTGACCAGCCTCTAGCAAAAAACACATACAATTTGTATGTGTTTTTTTTTTGTGATGTAGGCACTTATTAAGGTAGTCGGTGGGTTTGCTCGGTGCAGGGTATGCTTGGAGTTTCTCTGAAATATAGGATTCGTAACGATAATGAACATATCCGACAAAGAACCATAGTTATCGGACATAAGTAACTCAAAGAATTAGCAAGTTGAAGTGGCAGTGGGCCGGCTATATCTCGGGAAGAGCCGAAAACGCTGGGGAGAACGTATTCTTGAGTGGAGACTGTGACTCGGCAAACGTAGTGTAGGAGCGGTTGGTGGCATGGCTGTGCGAAAACCAATACATATCCGAAAGCGGTCCGAGTTTTATATATCCGTACTACCTGCTGCCCGCGGCTTCGTACGTTCCATTCCGGGATAAAAAGTAGCCTATGTCCGTCCCTGGGATACCATTTGCCATATTTATTTAAGATCCGTTCAGGCGTGAAAAGGTAACATACAGACAGACAGATAGATAGACAGACAGAAAGAAAGAGTTAATTTCGAATTTATAAATTAGTACCTATGTATTTTCACGGATTAGGATGCAGAGCGAAACCGCTCTAACTTGATACCACATTAGGTCTATTTTGTATCCATGGTAGATATTTGATACAAGCCCATGCAGTAGATCTGCGTGAAAGCGTAACCAAGCAATACTACTTTTGCTTCATATTACGCTCAACTAGCTTCCGCCCACCTATTCGCTCGCGCTTTTCCGAGATTGGCCAACAAGAATTTTTGTACCATAAGGTACATCTTGAACATTTTCATCTCTCGACAAATACTAAAAATATAATAAAGTTGAAAATTTCAGTCTCAGAACAAGTGAAAATTTGATATTCTTTGATAAAAATGCCTGATTTTTACACTACGGAGCCCTTAGTGTGCGAGTCGACTCGCACTTGGCGGTTTATTTTAATAGTACTGTTGATTGGTACCTGAAAAACAACACAAAGTTAGTTAGTAAAGGATATATTATTTTCTTATCAGCCACACCACACAACAGTGTTCAGGTTTTGGAAATAATGATGGACCACGGTAAATTATTATTTTCTGTCGTCCACCTGCCGGTGCAGTCCTTGGTGGACCACGGAAAAAATAGATGGTCAATGGATGGTCTACGTACTTCCCCAGCAATCTCCTTACCTTATATATGACCTGTTCAACAGTTTAGTCGAAGAGAGTTAACCGACAGACAGAGTTATTTTCGAATGTATAGTTCAGTGTGGATGGAATCCATCCGATGGATTCATAGATGTCAGAGTTATTTCTCCAAGATTGCAACGGACCTGTCTTGTGATTGTGACATCTAACGCAGGACTTGGTGGCTTTCACATGCCTTCTTAATGTTTCCACACACCTACTTAAAGGCCGATTGAGGAGTGGCCATAGAATTGCAAAGCGTAAATAAGCTTTAGGCATCCGCTAGAAAATCTAGAAATATAATCTGATGGTTTTGAAAAAAACCGACTTCTAATTCTTGTTTTTAGGGTTCCGTACCCGAAGGGTGAAAACGCAACCCTATTACTAAGCTTCCGCCGTCCGTCCGTTCGTGTGTCTGTCACAGGACTCTATCTCATGAACTGTAAGAGGTATACAGTTGAAATTTTCAGTGAATGTGTATTTCTCTTGCCGTTATAACAGCAAATAATAAAATTTCCATAAATATCCAAATTAAAAAGGGCTTGCGTACAAAAAAACTTGATTTTTTTGCCTATTTTTGCTCTTCGTTTGTCAAGGCTGTATCTCTTGAACCACCATAGGTAGACACATGAAACTTTCTATAAATAAGTAACACTTCAACTGTCGCACAGGCCTCCCTGCCTGTCAAATTGGGAGGCTTAGGTATACGCAAATTTTAAAGTGTAGCCCTTCCTGCATTCCTGACTTCCGTCTACAGCAGTAGTTCTTTAGTTGAAAACATTTTTAAGTCATCTCGTTTGGTCCCACCTGGAATTTCATTTAAAATTTCATTTTAGACGAAGCTTGAACGGCTTGGTCATCACGGATTATCGTGCACTAGGGCCTCCGCCGCGCCGGTCGGATATCTCGATATCTCTCTGCCAGCCTAAAACACATCATTCGGCGGGCCTTTGTCACCGCTAACGTACCATCTACTATTCTTGAACCGAATGGTCTGTTGCGTGACGATGGTAAGAGGCCCGACGGCATGACACTAGTCCCCCATGGGACCATGAGTTGGGGAGGCCCATTGTGTGGGACGCTACATGCGTCGACACACTTGCGCCTTCCCATCTTCCGAGGACATCCGTGAGGGCAACGTCTGCAGTTAGCTTAGTTGTTTCAATTGTAAATACTAGTTCTAATTTGTTTCTATTATTTGATTGTAATTTTCTTTGTTAATAAAGGCTTCAACTGTAATAAACAACAACTACCAAAAATATAATAAAGTTGAAAATTGAAAGGGGTCCCCGAACAAGTGAAAATTTGATGTTCTTTGAAAAAGTTGCCTGATTTTCCCTTCGTGTGCGAGTCGACTCGCACTTGTCGGTTTATTTAAGTATTGCGGGACAAATACTAATCCGTCGGGAAAAACATTTTTGGGACCATCTCCGGATCACTCCTATAGGTAGGTACATATACAAAAGAATAATTAAAAAATGGGTGGAATCTTTTTTTGAAGTCGGTTAAAAATAATGATGTATTCTACACAGGTATGCTGTGGCGTGCGTTAGCTTATGTATGGACATACATATATTACTATTATTATTGGACATATATTATTTATAAACTTGCATCCCTTATTTCATCCATTCATGATTATTTTTTGTGACTAATGTTGGCCTTTATCGTTCCTCAAGATACTATCTATCACTGTGCCGAATTTCGCCTTTATCGTTCCTCAAGATACTATCTATCACCGTGCCGAATTTCATTAATATCCGTTCAGTTAGGTTTGAAAGGGAACTCTTTAGTAGAATAAAAAAAAAATACTGTTCCACCACTGTCAAACAGAAAACGAAACAGAAAAGTTAGTCGCAGTGTTCGTTTCACAGTACTCTACAAGGTGGTACAAACGAAACGTTCCTTACGTGGACGGCAAGTACCCGAAATATTCAAGTTACATATTTTACTCAATAAAATATTCCTTTGTTTATCAACACAAGACGAATTGCACTCACAGAATTTTCTAAAATGTCTTGTCTTGTCCGGTACTCGATCCCACCAATTACATTCTGTATTTTTATGACACCGAACGGTAGAGACATTCATAGGTACATAATAATCAAATATGTCGGGGGTGTACCGGCACCTTAGCCGGTACACCAGAAAGAATTTTAAAAATCACTTGAGTTTAGAAAATTCTGCGAATGCAGTCCACGTAACGTTCGTTTGTCCCCTGTATAGTTCTCCATTAAAACATTGTAAGTACCTATTATAATATATATGTATATATATAGATATTATATGTATTATTATTATATAGTGCAAGTTTTATTATTAATTGCTGTAGTTTATCTAGCTTAGTTTAATTATAGCCTACGCCTTTTTGTTTTATTTCTACCATGTGTTGGTTGACTGGTAGAAAATGCCATCGGCAATAAGCCCACCTTTTGTATACTTTTGTTAAATGTGTGCAATAAAGTATTTAAATAAATAGTTATTCTATGGTTGTACCAGTTATTTTTAGAAATAGCAAACTTGACTTCAATAGGTACTATATAAATGCCCCATTCATTGTTGGAATTTATTCTGTTGTCTGTGAGATAGTGTTAAGGCATCTCAGGTCAGGGTCGATTTTGTCAGTAGGTTAGGTAGTTGAAATTTATAATCATTTGATGGTTTTCAAAAAACTAAAAACAGACTCCCTTAGTTTTTTTATTTTTATAACTAGCAAACTCCGCGAACTCCGTTTCGCCACCAGATGGCTTCGTTTTATGTAACATCAACGGATTTGTATGTCACCAAATCGCCAGCAGTATGTGAAAAAAGATTTTCCCGCTTTTCTTTTTAAATTTTTACTGAATTTTCTTTGATATAAACCTCACGGAACCCGAGACCTTTCCAACGAATGCAAAACCGTGGAAATCGGTTCGTGCGTTCTGGAGTTATAGCGTCAGGAAGGAAAACCCGACTTATTTTTATAATAGCTTTATTAACAAAGAAAATTACAATCAAATAACAGAAACAAATTTGAACTACTATTTACAATTGAGCTAACTGCAGACTGTTTAAAACATTTTGTTTTTAGGTTTGCGGGATAAATACTAATCCCTCGGGAATAAAAATTTTATGGGACCACCTCGGGATTATCATCTAGCTATACAAGCGAAATAATTTTGAAAATCGGTTCATAATGACGGTTTTTGTTAACGAAGAAATCGTCGAACATACATAAAAAAGCATACAGCCGAACATAGAATCTCCTCCTTTTTTAGTTGTCGGTTAAAAATCAGCAAACTTCACATGCGATTGAAAGTCTGCGCAGATGATGGATTTTTCTTTCAATTGTGAAGTCTACCAGACAAGGCAATGTTTACTCAGGTGGAGTGACTTATATTGATATAATAACTACTTTCTGCCCGCAGATTCGCAAGCGTAATTTCGGTATAATAAGTAGGGTCTATTATCTAAGTTAGGCTATATTCTAAATGTATTTCAAATTTCATCTTGATCTGTTCAGTAGTTTTGAAGATCTTAGGTAACAAAATAAAATTAGCAAACTTTCCGCTTTAAAATATTTTTTGTACCTGCTATTGATGACGTACGTAATGCGTACGCATTATGCCTAAACTATTTATTTAGTTCAATAAATGTTAATTAAAAAGACCCATGTATTTTTGAAAGAAAACATATAAAGAAAAACTTACATACTTTGGATTGTGGTTTGGGTTAAATTGGACACAACAATGAATTTCTGTATTTCTGTAATTTTTTTTAGAAATAAAAAACTTAACTTTAAATCACACAAGACAAATTAAAACTAGCATTTACAATTGAAACAAACTGCAGACTGTTGCAAACAATCTGCAGGTAGCTCAACATATCCATATCAATTCCAGTCGGAAGCGTCCCCAAGACGCCGCTGGCCGCATTGCCCCGCTGTATGGCAATGTTGATACACTGCACCCACCAGCTCTCGGTCACGCGTCGCTTCGACCAGTCGTTCAGATAACTTTTTAAAAACCCGATGAGCCTCGGTACCCCACGGGCCTAGAGTCTTGACCCCAAAGGGAGCAAATGTGTCAGCTCTGTCGAGACCTGTGTATTTGCGTATAACAAGACATAAAAATACTAATATAAGAAAGGTTTGGGTCAAAACAAACCCGCCTGTTTGTCCAGCGCGTGTTTGACTTCGTGCCCACGATAACTTTCCTGTGTTGATAAACAATCGAATTGTATGTTGTTGAACTGATTCTAACCTCGTTATCTTGGTAGTTTAACATCGCAGTTATGCTTGATTATTATATGATGACGTAGGAGAGTCCGATTACAATAGAGCCCCGAGTCCAATTTTCCGATTGAATTTTACTACTTTTACATAGATCTAAGTCTTAGATTTATGGTCAGCAGTTTTAAATTCTTCACATCACCCTGTACACTAATTTATAAATGCGAAAGATTGGATGTTGGTTACCACTTCACGGCAAAATTGTTGAAATTTTGCATAGAGGTAGTTCTAGGCCTGTAGGCCAAGCACGGGGATTGCTCTCCAGGGTAGAATAGACAATAATGAAATCGCATCGTCATACATTGCGTATACTATTGAAGTTGAAGGAATTAATTTCAAATAATTTACGCATTCGATGACAAACTGACGTAATCTGACGTAAATTTTCTCTATTCTACCCTAGACAACAATCCCCGTGCTAGGCCTACAGAATTGACTTATCCCGAAAGAACGCGTGCGAAGCCGCAAGCAGGAGCTAGTGTTAAATAAACGGCCTGCAAGTCTATTTTTCATAATATGTACTTACAAGCTCTGATTAGTTTGGTCCTAGATGATGCTGTGTAAAATGCTCAGCATTTTTTATGTAATATATATGTGTCTGGGTAAAAACCAACGTATCGCAGTAAAACTGGACTTGATGGGTGAGTCAGTGAGTCCGGTTGACGAATAGTATCGAGAGGTGATTGTGACGTCTCATTTTTGTATGGGATTTGCTTAGTTCCCTTTCCGCACGCAAGCGGCGCTGAACCCTGCTTGTGCTTTTATAGGCCATAATAATTGCAAGATGATGCAATCTTCTCTATCCACAGACTACCAAAATATTTAATTAGCGTTGTGTGTGCCACACTTTTAATAGGGATGTACCTACTGACAATTTATTGACAAAACACAACTAAGCTACTATAAAACTACACAATGAAAACTACAATAATTATTATTAGTAATAAATAACCTACGAATCAAAGAAATCATTTCAAATCACGACCAAATTATGTACAAAACAGTGCACTTTCATGATTTTTTTTATCGTAGTTTTTTTCGTAATCATGTTTTCATGTAACATTTAAGGAACCAAAGAAAAAATTTTGATTTTTTGTAATTTGAGTTTTTCACAACGGGGATCCCGTGAGTACTGAGATCTCGGCCTAGTTTAACAACGAAACTGCTAGGTTCGCCTCATAATGTTCTCAAGGTTTTTTAGTAAAACGAGTTCGTAGTAGGATGAAAGAGTGAGGTTTAATAATAAAAAAACACAGGGGCCAACAAAACATAACATAAACATAACTAATAGGTAGACACATGAACCTTTATGAATAAGTAACACTTCAGCTGTAATAAAATAACAACAAATACTCAAAATATAATAAAGTTGAAAATTTAAAGGGGTCTCCGAGCAAGTGAAAATTTGATGTTCTTTGAAAAAGTTGCCTGTTTTTTACGGTACGGAACCCTTCGTGTGTGAGGCGACTCGCACTTGGCGGTTTAATTAGAACACTATTCTTCATGGAGGTAGGTAAGTAACATCCAACCAACGTTGATACCCACTTGGTGTTTGCTACAATATTATTTTAAGTATTATTGTTTTAGAACAGTTAAACTAGCTTACCTTAGATCAGCGGTTCTCAATGTTTTTTGGTGACGGAACCCTTTCGGAAAGCGAAATACTTGATGGAACCATACAATAAAACAATAGTTATTAAAAATGTATTCTTTATTATTAAGCAAAAGGAAGCATTGGATATTCATCACGGATTCTGCACCAAAAATCTTCTTCCTTCTTCTTCTTCTTAATTTCCGGAACTACTAGGTCCGGTTCTGGAAATTATTTCTCAGATATGTAGGTAATTACGTCTTATCACCGTGTACTACGTTTCTCTAGCGGTTAGGTGATTAATTACATATGTAAGCGTGTTACCTACAAACCTTATTATCAATTCGTGAATATACAATAATTTTTATAATATTTTTTAATAGTTAGGCAGTAACTACTTGTTTTTTTTGGTCAATAATTGGCTCGTTGTCTGCAATCGTGAATAGCAAAGTCGACGTCCACCGGAACGGCTGTGTTTACTTTTTATTGTACCAACGTAAAATAAAGAATTGTTTATTGTATAATGTACCTACATGCCTTGTGGTGCCGGCTTAGAATTTGCACCACCCCAACTCTTCCCGCGGGGGGCGGGCAACAGAACATATCCACCACCGAACTGCGATCCCCAACCCGCATGCCCAGCGTGGGGATTTTGGCATTACCCTCTAATGATAAAAGCCAATAAGGCGCTTATCAGGGAAACCCTATCTCCAGCTGTAAAGTCTGTTGACTGACTGACTGCACCTAACTCGAAAATATACTACCTAGAGACAATTCTACGGTTACAATTCTAGAGTACTTTTGCAAATGTTTCGGTGACATTATTATTAGCGCAGGTCATCCCACCGCTGGAAAAAGACCTCCCCCCACTCCTGGTGCGGTGACATATCAATAAATAATCCTCGCCAACGGGAAGTAAACTTTTGCTTCGCAAGAATAAGGGTCGATTACGAGCGGAAGAGACGATTTTGGAAATTGTTTTCGTCAATCCATATTTATAATACAATACCAACTGAGGTTGTTAACGTTATCGTTGTACAACATAATAACATAAATAATGTAAATACTTATTGCCAATTGGCCAATAAATAATTATTGGCGAATTATTATAATTTTATAATTATTGACTAGAGTTGCTGGCACTCAATTAGGTAGTTGCTTAGGCCTTCATCATCATCAGCCTATATTATTTAGTCCACTGCTGGAAAAAGGCCTTCACTAATGAGCGCCTTAGCGTGATTATTGGCCATTGCCTTGAGCTTAGTTCCTTCACAACAGATAAAATACCTCTGACTCGGATCTAGACTACAAGATATTATTGTAAACAAGGACGTTTAGGTATGCATGGAGGTAGGTAACTTGACAAAAACTGATAACAATAAAATAAAATAACATGGCAACAGCAAAGTTACCACTAAATCGGCCTTTAGTTTGGGATGCCACGTGTACCCTAGCGGTGATACCCTAGCGCCTTCACATCTTGCAGGGACATCGGTAAGGGCCGGCTCCGCAGCAACATCAGCGGAGTCCCTCAAACGGCGAAAATACGCTAATCTTGACCGAGGTTACCTATTTGAGCCGTTTGGGGTTGAAACCCTTGGTCCTTGGGGACCTGGAGCACACGCCATTTATAAAGATATTACCAAACTTCTTGTAGAGTCGACAGGTGATCGGAATGCTGGCTTCTATTTCGGTCAACGAATTAGCATTGCTATTCTACGTGGCAATGCTGCCAGCATTCTGGGCACTCTGCCTTCTGGTGACGGCTTAGATTTTTAAGAAATAGATATTAAGTGTATATACTAGTTGTAATTGTTTTATTCTGTTATAATAGGTACTTAGATCATTTATTCATTAAACTGATAAATATACTAAAAACAAAAATAAAACTTCAACACAATTACACACGCGCTACAAAAATGTGCATACTTCCAAGTTCCAAAACGGGCAAGAGACGAATTAAATTATGAATGAAAACCGTCAAAACCAAAAATTGTTTCTGATACTTCTGAGATTTGCTCCAATGTTACCTATATGTCGTAAAATATTTTCTACCAACATTTCTTTGGTTTTGTTGACAAAAAATATCTTGGATTCTAGAACCGAGTAAAGTTAGACCAATCGATCGATCGAGTTATACTCGGTTCTAGAATCCTAGATATTTTTTGTAAACAAAGGCGTTAGAAAACCAAAGAAATATTGGTGATAAATATTTTATAACACTGGTATCATCGGAGGCAATAGCAGAAGTTCGAAACAGTTTTTGGTTATGAAACCTTTCATTCATTATTTCATTAGTAGCTCGTTCCTTTTCTAGCTCGAATTTCTACATTTTTCGCTGGGCGTGTGCAATTAGGTATGTGTTGTTGAAGTTTTTGTTTTAGTTTATAAAAGTCTCGTGTCATAAAAGTCTTTGTTGACATAAAATATCTTGAATTCTAAATCCAAGGTTGGTTGAAAGCTAGCCATTTAGGAACAGTAGAACCAAATGAAATTTATTAACACATTTAGGAACTAAACATTTAGTTTGCTGCTTCGCCAACGCAGCGAAAGGTCCGCAGAATTTATTTCAGCCTACGGATAAATAATAAGTAGGATTCAGCATATCCGTAGGTATAAACTAGGTTATCTATAAACCTATTCCATGAAATTATTTTGTTTTTGGTAGTACGATGGATAATTAAATAGTCATGTCCTATTGCTTTCCCGATTAGATTTTTTATGACAATCGATTTTGTTTATAAAGAAGTTGTAATCGATTTTGTTATTGTTGATCAATATTTTGTATTATTTTACTCGGCGTTTAAATGACTTTTTTTTTGGAACCGAATATTCAGTACAATAAAATAGTATTATTTTTGTTGGTTTATTTGCTACTTGTTTCTGCTCGCGGCATTACACGCGTTATTCCGTGATAAGAAGTAAGAAAGATTGAGTTACTGGCTACTGTGGAAAACTATAATTTTTATACCTACTACATATTTTCAATACTTTTTCATGGAAAATCATCTACATAGGATAATCTTCGTTACATACAATGTCGGCTCGATAAAAATGGAAACTTTTGTAAGTCACCATATTATTTAGAGTCGACAGATTCGCATCTTAATACCGAGATTTCTTATAGGAACGACGGACTTTATTAATCTTATGAAAATTACAGTCAAATAATAGCGACAAAATAGAACTAGTCTTTACAATTGAGCTAACTGCAGACTGTTGCAAACAACCTACAGGTAGTTCAACTGATCCATATCAATACCAGTCGGAAGCGTCCCCAAGACGCTGCCTGGTGCCCCGCTGTATGACAATGCTAATGCGCTGCACCAGATACTCCAGCTCTCGGATCACGTGTCGCTTCGACCAGACGCTCAGATTTAGCTGAAGATTATCTTATGAATAAATTTCTCCTTTCCTACTTCCAGGTGGTAGGCCACAGAGAAGGCCTAGAGATGATGGAATCAGCAGACCCCCTGGTCCTTCTAGTCCTTCTACCCACTATTCCCGTGACTCTAATCAGCGGGAAGATGTACAACTGGGAAGACTCTGTGCTCCTCTTCCTCAGGAAGTACTGTGCGAAGATTCCCGCGCTCGCGTACATACTGCCTTTTGGAAGGTGAGACTTAAGCTTGTCGCACACCTGAAAAGCACCGCTGCAGCACAGCACAAAAATGTGCATTCAAATATAGGCTTTCTCTCACTCGCAGTCGTAACATTAAGATTTTTATATTGACGGTATCATATGACAGACAGCTCGCAGGCCACTCGTTTGAAGCTTGTGAGAAGCCAAGTAAAATGTACCTAAAGATAACGAGTTTAAGACCATTGAATGCACGTTTTTGTGCTGTGTGGTAGCGTTATTGGATTAATGAGCGCAGAGCCTAATAATGATGACATGTTGACAGTCCGTAGTCGCAGGTACGTGTTATTCTAAAAGATAATCGAACAGTTAAATTTTAATTCACGTTTTTGACAGAAGTTTTCATACATCATCTGTCAAAGCAGGATATGGAAGCTGCTGACCGTCCAATAATCTTGCCATAGCATAGTGTGACCCTGCCTTTTCAGAAAACAATCACCTTAGAGTCATCTAGATACTAATCGTAGGTTTAAAACCAGCTGACCTTGGTTTTTCTCGGCGATACATTCGGAAACTTTACAAAGATATAAGTGATTAGGTGTTTTCTAGAATCTAGACCATCTGGTGAGATTCTGTCAACGAACGAACGGTAGGTACATGTGAAGGTTAAGCTAGAGATTTCCCGCGCTCGCGTACATACTGCCTTGTGGAAGATGAGACTTTCCCGCGCTCGGGTACATACTGCCTTGTGGAAGGTGACACTTTCCCGTGCTCGCGTACATACTGCCTATATGTGGAGGTGAGACTTTTTCCCGCGCTCGCGTACATTCTGCCTTGTGGAGGTGAGACTTTTTCCCGCGCTTGCGTACATACATTCTTGCTTGTTTTGTTTTATTTGGGAAATATACAGTGCGTACTGCCTTTTAGAAGGTGAGATTTTGACTTAAGTATAGTTCAAGTTCAGACAGCTCATGCGGGCTGATGTTAAGTTATTGTAAAACTACTAGGTACTTAATGTCTTTATTGTAAAACATAAAACTGTAAATAGAATAAGAATAAAATATATTTATTTTAAAAACAGAACTCATACACAACACTTACTAAATAATACTTATAAACAAAACTCAATTAAAGAGGAAAAAACAAATGATGACACAGTCTGTTAACAAAATTGGCTCTGGCTCAGCATGTGTTGGATGACTAGCAAGCTAGCATCCAACGCTGGTCTTCCGCCAGAGCCACTTGTTGGCAAATAAAAATATACCTTTGACAAGTATACTGGCAATTTGACGAATCCTAACACAGCATGCACAAACAACGTGATTTAGTATAAAAGACTTTCGTAGTTTGACGAATTCATTATAACTGTAAGCGGGTTAACTACGAACCTAGTTTGTGTGTGTCACCTTGATGAATTCCCTCCATATGGGGTAAGGATAAGGGATGAAACGTTGGTGTTCTTCCAACTACTACAAACTAGGTTCGTAGTTAACCCGCTTACATTTATAATGAACATGAACTATCTTTTTTTTTATTACTATAGTGCGTAAGCCTCTGGGTTAATTTATAAGACATCAAATAATATCCCAAAAATTTTTTTACTTCGACGGAACTTGAACCCGCATCTTTCCCTCAGTACGGGAACGTGCTAATATACTACTACACCACGAGGTCAAGTGACGTAGAAGCAAGTGACGTGGAGCTAACGGCGCTACAGTCCGATGTATGTCCCAAAGCTTTTCGTCTACTACGTCACTTAAATTTTTGGGATACTATTTGATTTCTTATGAACAATCTTGTAGAATTTGTGCAAGAAGTGGGCCTAAAAGCAAAATTGCGGTCAAAATTATATGTGGTGGCATTCTTCGTCCCCCAAACCTTTGTAAGAGGCGTATAATCGCATGCGAGTTGCAGGCCGAAAGGTAAGCTAACTTAGTTTTGGCGTAGTTCCCATAGCTGAGGCAGTTTTTCACACGTCCGTGTAGAATGCAAACTAAGATAGATAAATAGATAGATAAGATTTTTTATTAAGTTCACACACAAACAGCACAGGAAAACATAACAAATCAACAAAAACAGTATTTAGGTAAGTATACATAAGGAAAAAAATAATAATAATTAAAGCAAAAGCAAAACAATCAAAAATAACACAATACCTAAAATATACACCTACCTATCACCAGTGCACAAGCCCTAATAACGAGCTATGTGATATGAAAAACTGGGAGCTAGGTTAGCTTTTGGTCTGCAACCTGCATTGAGGCATAAATAAGCGTCCTACTGTCGTCAACCAAAAATTTAATTCTAAGCTTGCGAGGCCGCGTATGCAGCTTAATTTAAATAATATAAATTTAATTAATATTCGTCATTTTTCACGCAACAACGTCTGAACCTTAAGCAGAGCATGTGTTGTGGGCACGAATAAGAAAGTGATTTTCACATTAAGCGTGGAGACGATATTTATAAACATTGTACCATATGTTTGGCTTGAGTATAGAAAAGATTCCTTTCATGCGTGTGACTAACAATCATCCTTATTTATTTCCAGTAACTCAAACAATGAAGAGCCCAGCCCCAGTGCGATCATCCCCGGCCCCCAAGCCCACAATACAAGCCATATCCATCTGTCCCCCACACGGGTATTCTGCTCAGCGCTGCTACTGCCCACTATTTCTACTATCATGGGGAAGATATTCTTCAGATCTATTCAGAATAATTTGCACAGGTAAATATAAATTCGCATATGACCCCGTGAGCAATTCCAAGTGATTTTATTTTATTTTATTTTTATTGTTTAACAAAATCAACAGCCCTTCATCTAAACAGTTCTAACCTTAATAACCTAACTTACGGCCAATAAGAGATTTGCACAGGTAAATCATAATTACTATTTGTTTGCTTTACTGGTGGTGTTTTTCTAAAATAATCAGACAATTACAGTTACAGTAATTTTTTAATTTTTGTTTTAGTTACAGTAATTTTTTTGACACAGAAGTTCATACTTTCACGTCAAAGTTAACAAACGAAGCTTTTGGTCGTCCGGATCAAAGTAATTCTAGATAGTGCGTGCGGTGCTATTTGCACAGAGAGATTGAGAGGATGGTTTCAACCATCGACCTGATACCCAATAGACGCCTAATATAGGGGGAACGATTTCAGGTAATACATTAGGCAAATAGATCTTATATAAATCCACGCCCTCTAACGTTCGGCCAGTAACGACCAGATCAATGACCCGTTAATATCTATGCGCTCGCTTACTGCATAATACATATCCTTGGTGCAATGGCTCCTTATAGAATAAAATGGTGTGGAAAAGAGAGCAAAACCTCAAATTTTAAAACAGATGGAATAACATTTCACAGATAAGCTGATTTCTTTCGAATAGAATAAAATTTGCTAATTCATTTTAGTTTTGATGAAGTTCAACTTATTTTGGTTGGCCGGTCGACGTCACCAACTGTGCATCCCTTTCTTTGATAACTAATTTTATATATACTTTCCTTTTTTCTCTGATAAGGCGCGTGCAAGTAGTGATGTGCCGTTCCGGGCCGGGTCGTGATCAGAATATCGATATGGTTTTATTATATTACCTGTAATAAATAATTAGTCCTGACTAATTAAAATTAATTCTGTAAAAATCGTTTAAAATAATATTTAACGTTACATTGCTACCATGGTATGATATCTAAATGTAAAGTACCTAAATGCTAACCCTAATATTTATCATTTATACTGATGTTAGATTGAATTATTTAGTTACGAAATCTAAGATTAGGTATATATAGGTATGAATGGGTAGAGGGCGATAGGGAAATTATAAAGTAGTATGTGGCGGTACGGAGATTAAAGGAATAGGAAGAGGTTGTATCAAGCAAACGTTTGTATCTAGGATTAAAATTACCTGTATGCAAAATTTATATCAAAATTTCAGCCCGATCCGTTCAGAGAAAAAAGGTAAAAAAACATCCATATATTTATCCATCCATCCATCTAAACATGCAAACTTTCGCATATTTATTATTATTAGTAAATATACTTTGTTACAAGTATCGATTATTGTTTTCATAGAAACTAAGTACCTACCCCATCCCTAATAAATAATGTTTATGATTCGTCGTAACCTTGAACGGACCAATCAGCACTCATATCCCCGTGCCCGCACACCTCAGTTGGTTGACAGACTTGTTTGCATAGCAAATAAGTAGGTATCGGGCGTCTATTGGGTATCAGGTCGATGGTTTCAACCTTGACACTTTGACACACGTTCCTCCATCTTTAGTTTGTTTTATCCGTAGACTGAGAATCTGATTTTTAAAATGATTTTTTAAGTGATACTTTTGGTGACTTGTAACTGAAATCTTGCATTAATTTTATTTGACATACCTACTTACCATACCTTTTTATTAAATTAGTATTATATGCAGTATCTGGCCGTCTCCCATTGCAACAGGCTAAATGGGTACATATTGTGTGTATTCCTTAACATAGTCAATAAGTCCTGACATGTATGTATGTACCATAATATGACGCAATAAATAAATAAATAAATCTCGGTCTACTGTTTCATCAAAGGTAAAATGCCAAACTGTGTCATTTTGAGATGATACCATTGAATGAGTGAATGAATGCTTTATTGCACTTAAAACATAACAATGTAAAACCTTATTTTCTACATTTAAAACATAACCAGTATAATAGGCGGCTTTATTGGTGAACAATTTGTTAAAAGTTTAACCATTGTTATGGTGAAGCAATTAATTTAGTGAAATTAGGACCCTGATCGTCCGATGATCTGTCCTTAGTTTTAAAAGTATCTAAAAAGTATGTGTAACATGAAATGAAACAACTCAATGATTCTACAAAATATGTTACTTTACTTTCAGAACAATACTGGGTGGCCTTACGTACATCACAATAAAGGGAGCGTTGAAAATCTACCACAAACAGATGCTATATATCCGGCATTCGAGCAGAAAGATTCTAGACTACACGGAATCTAATTTGAGGTACTATTTGAGCCATGGGCAATTGAGCTATCTGCAGACTGTCGAAAAAAATCTAGAGATAGCTCAGTGATCCAGCATGCCAAGGTCCCCCTGCGACGCAGGAGCTTGCGGGTTCGATTCCCGCCTAGGGATAAATATTTGTTGTTTGATCTGCAGATATTTGCTCCGGGTGTTCTGGGTGTTTTCGATGCATGATGAATCTAACTATGTATGTAATGTATTTAATATATCAGTTATCTAGTACCCTTAACACAAGTTCTGATTGCTTTGGGGCTAGATGCTGTGTGAATTGTCCAACATTATTTATTAATTAATTGAATAAACGGGTGCATCCCCAAGACGCTGGCTGCATTGTCCCGCTGTATGGCAATGCTGATGCGCTGCACCAGATACTCACCAGCTCTCGGGTCACGTGTCGCTTCGACCAACCGCCGTGATAGAATTTTGAATAACCTCAAAACCAACAGTGACTCAGTACCCCACCTACACATACAAGGGTATTAATTTATCATTTACAATTCCAGGCTGTACAAAGACGTATCGACGTCCATCAGCGACGCAATGACAAGCACCCGTGACGACGCTGACCAAGTGGTATAGCTACACGCAGCGTTTAGGGACATCGAGAGAGCTCTAGCGGCCCTGACCATAGATTGATTTACAGTTTCAGGCACACAGGGTGAACGTCCTAAACTTAGATTGACCTGGTCCCTGATTTGAATAATATTGGTAACATTATCGATGCCTAACCAAAGCCTAGATTCGGGCGTTAATTTGGAAAAATCCATTGCAAAATATTAGGATGATAAGTATTTAGTTACAATAGCAAGCAAAACCATCCCTGATATGACACGGTCCACAAAAATGCAATTCGCGTGCACCGCTCTCCCTCCCACAAATTAACATGCCATGCCGTAATCTAGTATTAAAGTGACCTGGTAACTTTATAATGCCTAAGGCTGTTTTATTACTTTCTCTGATTGCATGGCATGTAAATTTGCGGGAGGCCGGCTGGTGCACGAGAATTGCATTTTGTTGGATCTTATCAGAGGCTTTTACGCGGAATTGTTATTAAATATTTATCATCTTAATATTTTTCAATGTAAGCTAGACAGTTTTATCTTCTGATCTTTGTTGATGATCTTTAAATATCGAATCCTTATCTTCTTGGCAAATGACTCTACGTCTGATTTGATACAAATCTGCCTCTCTGGTGTCAATTCAGATGTCAAAAAAAATGATTTGAAAATCATGCCATCCTTTTTATTTTTATCGATAAGAAAGGGACAGCTACATTTTAGTGTTGTCAAAATAGTTGAATTTTTTGATATCTGAATTAACCTCTATGTCAATTTCTAGATATATCGCTTTTCTTGAAGTGCGCGCATCAACATTATGGTATTCTAAAAGATAATTTACTTTTTTCACAGACGGTTTTATAATAAATAATACGTCAAATTCAATCGAGGACACCTGATTAATTTGTTGGCGAACATGTAATAAGAAAAATAGAAGGACGACAATAATATTAAAGCGAGAGCAATATGGCAGCTTTGGTTTAGCTTCTATAATGTTCATTGTAGTCGGTCTTGATCTACGCATATATTTATTGTGAACAGTGAAAACAGTGGGTGAAGTGGAAGTGTACAAAGTGAAGTTGAAATTTTTATGGATTATAAATTTAAAGATTGGAATTGAGAGTCGAAGTTTTGTAGATAAATTGTTATGATTACGTTTGTGGCTGTTTTAGGCTTTGATTTAAACTGTATTACAGTGGTGTCGATTCTGTTGTTTTAGAATTAGCTAAAATTAGGATTTAGGAATGTCAAATAGACGAAAGCTATTCTATGTTTCAAAAATTAGACTGGCAGGTTTAAAATTAGGATGACAGATCTAAAACAACTCAACTTAGTTAAAAATAGCTATAACCCTATTCTTTGCATTACATTTTAGCTATGATTAGAAACGTCTATCTAATTATAGGAGGCATCTAATTAGGTCATGATTCAAATTTATAGGCAAAATGCTGGATGGATAAAAACATTAGGGTACATAAAAGTTGTACGCACCTGTTTGACTGACAGACTGACAGACTGACCGACTGACATACTGACAGACAGTCAGTCAGTCAGTTTGGGATTTTCAAACACGTTCTAATTTAAATTAGATAAATCAATTTGATGCAAAATTTAAATTTTTCTCTGCTTTTACTATACCGATGACATTATTTTTGAACCGATCATATTATTTTTGAAGTTTATGACACTCCTTACTGACACTGGCAGAACCGTAGCGAAAAGCAAGCGGCGCCAAAAATAAAGAAGTTGAAGTTGAATTTAGCTATTTTTAGGATCTGTTTACAGAATACCATAATTTTTAAGTCAACCTATGTTAGAAAATTTAGAAATTGTAAAATTTTAGATAGAAATCCTAAAACAACAGAATCGACACCATTATCGGCTAACAATATTTCTTGGTTGATAATAGGATGTTGTAAAATATAGAATGTATGATCTAAATCTTTTACAGAAATTGTCAATTTTCAAAAAGCCGTATACCTTTTAAAAGAAAGTCTTCATTCTTTCTTTTACTTACATTTACTTTAGGCGTACTTACATCATCAAAGTTATTCGAAATCCTATGATATCCTTATGATGATTTGAACTTACTCTAAAAAAACAATGCTACTTACGTTGAAACCGGAATTTTAAGGTGGACTAGGTATTTATGCAAAATATTTAACCCTTGAACGCCTTTTAAATATACTTCTGAAAAACTGGTAAACTAAAATATTTGTATCATTTAACCTTATGTTCAAGTATTAAACCAGGTTGAAGCCTTGTGTACCTTTCGTGTATGTACTATTATGTTCTTTGTAAATATTGTTTCTAATAATCTATACGGAATTACTATGTTATATATACATTTTTTTACGATGTTTCTTTAGTCAAAATTAGAGGTATGATTTGTATGTCAATGTATAATTTGTTAATATTGTAAATAGGTTTTTATGTATGGGAATAGAGTTCGGTTCCTATAACATGGCCGTTCTGAAGTTAGCCACATAAGCTATGATTGGCTTAGACCGAAGTGGGCTAAAATATATGGAAAGAATCTGCAAAATTAAAGACAATTAGATAGAAATTTTTAAATCCCCTTGAAAATAAGATAGATTATATTTTTTTGTATCTATAACTATTATTCATTATCGAAAGCCTATCAGTAGCTAGTGTTTGTATTTTCATAAAGCATTTCTCAATTTAGGTCATAACTCGAGATAGTATAATATTGGTATTGATGCTCAATTTAAAAATTGTTGGGCTATAATCTATTGTTAAAGCAAAAGCCTCGAGTTAAGGCAGCTTTCTACGAAAATGTCTTGTCTCGATTTGAGGCAGCGTTCCACATGAATGTCTTATCTCGATTAGCTCGACCTGAGAATGTCTTTCTTGTTGGGCAAGATAATTTGTAGTTTTATAAAACAAAATTAAAATTATGTTGTAACGGTTTTTTTGGCATAAAATAATTCACTGAATCGCTTTAAATCAAGCACACTGTTATATAAAACTAACTGAGTGGATCTAAAGAAGAATTTGAATAAATAAAGAAGATTGCCTCATACAAGCGTTTTTATTTTATATAGACTAGGTACACGACTTATTCCATAACGAAACTTGAGCTAGAAAGTACGTCATTGCAGGCGAACTAGAACCTATGGGTCGAAAACCTATGGAATTTTGATGTCTCACGCGTTTGCCGCGAGATAATAATGTCTGGAAATCCATTTCTAACGTGTTTTTTTTCTTTTAATTTTCTGAAATTTCAGGCTTTAGCTATGGTTATTTTAAACCTACAAAAAGTTTTTACTCCGAGTCCGCCATTATGATACCTATCGGCCTCTTCCGTTCTCGGAACAGTAATTCAAAAAAAGAACCAAGAGTTTGAGGCATTCGCGGGAATTTCTTCGAAATTTACATTTGAGTTAGGTAATTTTATTAATTCTTAATAATCATTTTATTAATTCACTTAAAGTTCAATATTAGCAAACTCACCCCTGAATCGAAAAATTGCCCACACTATTTTAAGTTAACTATGAAATGATACCCCACACCATGGGGTAGGCGAGGATAAAAATATTAACACATTCACTGGCCAGACGTGCCATTTTGGATCCCACGGCAGCGATGATGCCCATCTTCAGCCTGCCGTCATGTCGTCGCGGTAGCGAGGTGGTGCATATAGACAGTTAGTCGAAAACAATATCCATTAGTAAAATTAGAGGATATAAAAACTATCCGCCATTTCATTTTTGAAAAAACACCGCATATTTGTAATCTGCACCCTCGAGTTAGTCGAAAACATAATCACCACCCACGAAAAAAAAGCATTTGAAAAAACCGCCATTTTACACTTATTTTTAATATATTACTTATTTTTACCTTTGAGATTATGAAAATGGATGCCTTTTCTGTAATCATCTCAACTATAAGGGTTCCGTAGTCAACTAGGAACTACGGAACCCTAAAAAAATATTGTGTTTATTTTAATTAAGTTAATATCACGTTAGGCTTTCAAATATAATATAAAGTTGAATTATAATTGTGTTTTATTGATAAGAGGTTATCCTTAAAGAAAGCAGAGAGATTTTCTGAATTTTTAGGAATAAATCAGTAGTGTTCAAAAAATTCTAAAACAGATAAATATACTATTAAGTCAGTAGATCTGACCACACCGAGTGAGTGACGAGTAATGTTCTTCCTTCTCATTCTTCGATAAATGCGAACGAGTGCCCGCGACCACTTTTTGGCGTATCGAGCAACTTATCGGAAAAGTCCTCGATAAATATCGAGATGGTGAGAATACGCTTGTTTGATTCGCAGCAATCACTCGATATTTTGACAGTTCCTTTGATATTTATCGAATAATAAATTGGCGAGAATTGCCTTCCTGCTATCGCCTGTAGTCACGTTTCGCCCATTAGGTACCTACAGGGTTATCTATATTAACTAGGTAAACTATTTACATAAAACAAATTCGGGTAGTGTAATTTATAACTCAAGGCTGGATCGAAAAATTATCTTTGATTTGCTGGGTTTATCTCGGTCCGGAATAGAAGTATTTTATAGAAATACATGAAATTTTGTTTATAAATTACTCGTTACTAAAGCCGGGTACGGTGTTACGGGGCGTAATGTTCGCAGCGATCTTCCGCCCCCCGCAGCCAGCTGCAGCAGCCCCGAGAGCTCACACGCACAGCCATAGATCATAAAAACTTTGGCGGCTCGCTTCGCTCGCCGCTGACTTTATAGTCTATTGTGTTGTCCTTCTATTTTGTTGTTATTCGCCAAAAAAAGCATAAATTTGTTCTTAGCTCCTTGTCTTGCAAAGCAAAACATGCCTCACCAATTTCCCGGCTCACTCCACTTGCCGATATTTATTTTTTACTAGTTTCCTAACAATTGTCTAAGCCGCCGCAAACTCTCCAAAATTTCGAGCGCACCAATCGCTATTATTTAATCTTTCATATTTTTAACATGTTTGTGACAACCCTAAAAAGTTACAAAAATTCCGCCATTAATTATTTTGAGTAGGTATCTAACTTTTTTATTGATCGGCGAAAAAAAACCTCCGCTCACCGTCGCGTCGTCTTAGCTTCATTGTCTTTGTTGCTAGTTTGGCCCAACTGTAGGTACACGTTTATTATCACCAATAGACGATACGCCCTCCTTTTATAATCTATTAGTAAGATAAAAGGAATTGGGTAGTGATACATTTTGATTTTTATTAATAACCTATACCTAAGTAGGTACCCGTAGGAACTCTGAGCTCAGGAAAGTTAACTTTCTTCGAACATCATGGGCCTGACTCTGTAGCATTCTGATTATATTATATGTACCTACACGGGCATCGGATGTGCTAAACGGTGAGTGAGGGTTTACACGCGCTGTGGGCGAACGGTGGGGATTCGCACTCTGGGCGGCATATCGGCTGGACGTGTCTTTGAAAAATAACTGTTTTATTTAATAACCCTTACCTGGTACAAACTATTTTTTTTAATTTTAATTTTAGTTTTATATAATATGGAACAAAAAGTTATGTATAGTATTTATTATGTTGTATGTAACAATATATTCATAAACTACAATTACTATAGGTACAGTAATGTTGCCAAGTGAGAAATGACCCATGGGCCAATTTGTATAAAACTAAAACGACTTTATTTTCCTATAAGATTTGCAGGACTTATGAGATGAGCGTTAGCTAATCGCGCTCAAAGACTGGTGAAATGCGTCTTGAGAGAAAGGGAACCTGAGCCAGTTCAGTAAGTTGACAATAGTATCGAGACGATTGTGACGTCTAATTTTTGTATGGGATATGTGTAGTTCCCTGTCCGCATCGCACGATAGGCGCTGTTGATAGGTACGTACCAAATCTCATAGAAAAAGGAGACGTCGGTCGATACTATCCTCAACCGAACTCAGGGCAATGTTAGGTTGATTATTATTTGATACGTATGCATTTAAAAGTACTCTAGAAAAGACCAAATTGTTTTAGGTACCTAGGTAGTTATAGGTCGCGCCACGTAAAAAGCCTTTACCTGCGCACTGAGCGATTTGTCGCGATTTATCCGTGCGCAGACACTTCCCCTCTACCCCCCTCACCGTTCTTTTTACGTGACGCGACAGGTGGTAAAGTACTTGTTTTGGAAATGTACTTATTCCAATTATGGATAGATATTTTTTATATATATCTACCTAATCCTATTTGTGTTTACAAATGGCCTTAATATTAAATGCATTTTTTGATGCATTTAACATTGCAAATCTTAAAATCAAATTAAACTAACTCATTAGCGATAACAAATATCAATTTTTATCGACTGATAACGTATCTATCGCCTATCTTATCAGTAAGATGAAATTATGGTAAATAGTAGTCGTCCGTAACACCTACTGCAGTAAGTTTGTCCACTCCCTTATCATAAATGGTTACAAGTTAGTAACAAAAAGTTTGCAGTTTTCAAACACTGTTATCGGTCTATGGCGGTTTAGTTTTATCTTGGCGATCGGTGGATGTGTGACGAAGGTGAAGGAAGGTCATTTCTTGGAGTTACCACCTGCTAAGGTAAGTACATGTTTGATATTTTTGATCTATGTAAGGTTTCCTTTTCACTTCTGTCTGTACTGTACTTTATGATAATGATAATGTCTGTAATGTACTGTATGTGTGTCACTGTACTTTATGAAGATTGAAGTGAATACAATCAAATGGCAATTTATTTCCTGTACCTACACAGTTTACAGTTAGGCGGCGGCGCGGCGGCGGTTTTTGGAGGCGGCTCAGGACCACTATTTGTGGCGTCGTATGGGAAAGACCTATGTCCAGCTGTAGACGTGTGTTGGCTTATATGATAATGATACCTAGTATTGGGTCGATATATATCGACTTGATTCAGAATCATTATTTCCATATGACAAATACTAGGTACCTACAATAAAAATATAAGCCAACGTTCGTTCCAAACGCAATGCGAGAGTCTGGCATTTTAGCTTAGGACAAATTTACGCCGCTTTTAATTGATACGGTGGGCTGTTATGAAACAGAATTGTAAAATCCATCAAATATAAGGCAGGTTCTCGCTCTACTCTGGAAATGATTATCCTATCTAAAAACGAACCGTAGTACCTAACCTTAAAAAAATTAGATAAGTGAAATACCTAATCGAAGAGACCACAATACTCGTATTTCCTAGTTTTACTTACTTAGGTACATAGTTATCTAAGTAATTTGAAATTTCTGACGTGTCCAAGAGTCCTGAATGGTCTAAAGGAAATAAAGCACTTGATATTTTTTATTAGATCCTTCGCTGCGTAGAACCATCGTAGAGTTATATTATAGTGAAGTGCTGTGAAATTATTAGTTACTAAGTTTAGTTTTGGCGACATGACATCGGAATTGACACCGGTGACGTTTGTTATTTAGTGCTATTGTTTCTTGATTATAGTACCTACCTACTTTAATTTTATTAGATATTTTCTAAAATTATTATTTATATTTGATAGCCGTTTATCTGAATAATAGATTATATGCTTTATGCACTTTGTTTTCTAGGAACTAATGTATTTATTATAAACGAGATTAGTAACCTAGATACTTGTACAATGCTACCTTACTAGGCTGCCTGTCCACAGGAGAAAAGCGGAGCGGAGTTGTGCTAATATTAACCAATGGAATTGCATAATATCTCCGCTCCACTTCGGTGGACAGGGATTTTGTTCAAAAATTCATATTCATACTAAACCGGGAAGCAGAGCGGAATTCTCACAAAAGCGGAGAGCTCCGCATCAATGGACAGACACAGTCACACCCCGGACACTCGACTATTTCTGCATACAAAAGCCGCGTCTCGACATATACATGCGCAACTGTGTTGCACGACACGCGCAACTATGTGTGTGACGTTCAGGGTCACTTCATGAACATAATATTGTGCGAGTGAGATAGTTGCAAAATAACTCAACTATATACCTATATTTTTATTTTCCTCTTACAAAAGGTGAAATCAAACCGCAAAACAAAAGAAATTTCGTAGTTCCATGATCAAACAAACAATAACATCGTACGCAATCGGCGTCGGCCATCCGCGTCCATTGAGTGCGCCGTAGGTACTTCCCGTGCATTTGGAACACAAACCGAACTCGACTAGGTGCTGGCGTGGTGAGGAAGCTCGGTCAGGTGGAGGGAGATGAGTGTCCATACTATACGTTAGTATTATTATATATTCTCTGACACAGTCCGCAACTCCGCTCCGCATTACTCCGTCGCTCCGCGTCAATGGACAGGCAGCCTTTATAAATCCATACTATCCATACTAATACTTAAAATTCGAAAGTAACTCTGTCTATCTGTCCGTTACCTTTTCACGCTTAAATGGCTGAATGGACCTTAATTAAATTTGGCATGGATATAGATGGTATCCCGGAGACGGACATCGGCTACTTTCTGTCTCGAAAAAGAGCGTGCGAAGCTGCGGGCAGCAGCTAGTAGTAGTATAAAAGCGAAAGTAATTCTGTCTGGCTGTCTACCTGTAACCTTTTCAAACGCATTCTGAACGGATCTTAATGAAATTTGGTAGGGAAGTAGACGGTATCCCGTGGACGGACATAGGCTACTCTTAATCCCGGAAAGTGCGAGTGAAGCCGCGGGCGGAAGATAGTATTACTATAAAAACTGTCGTAGTTTGACGCATTCATTAGACATATCAGCGGGTTAGCTACGAAAAATTAGATAAAGAATTAAACGTTGGTGTTCTTCCAACAAAATTTCTTTTTAATATCTATGCCAATATAAGTAGGTACAAAGGTACCTACCTAGTTAATAAGATTGATTTAATGTAATCTTGTCTACCTAAAATATGTATTTGGTATTTATAAGTGTTTTTTGGGTAAAATATATTAGTATTCTTAATGTTATCTTTATATGAAAACTAGTACGTATTGTATATTCTGAGAGAAGCACAGAATGATCAAAAAAAATTTGGATAAAAGTGTGCACTTCTCGGTCGATATTTTTTTTTCTTTCTATGTTTGTTGGATTGCTATTAATAGTATACTTTTGCTTTATTATACTACCCGTACAGAAAAATACCCATGGGGATGAGATCCTGCGATCTGGGTGGCCATACGATGACACAAAATTAACTTATCAGTTTTTTGGGTTTTGTGTTCACGGAGTTGGCTCTCGCCGAAAAAGGTGTACCTACCTAGCGCTATCTTGCTGGAACCACGTGTGCGAAGTTTTCGATTAATCCTCTTTAAACCTCGGCATAAAATATTGGCTTATAATGCGACGTTAATAATCACTATCGATAATTACGTTTGCTGCACGCGAATTTTCGAAAAAAATGGTCTGGTCAGATTATTCGAATCTTTTTAGAGCGGCCCTAACGTTGACTGTGTGTGGGTTTGTCAGGGATAGTTTTGCTTTACTTGTTTATTTATTTCCAAATAAAAAGTACATTATAATAAAAAGTTTCTGCCAAACTGAATAACAGTTTGTCGGCAGTAGCTCTCGTGGATACAATAGTCTTAAATTTTAAATGTACCTACCTCACTACTTAAACATACTACATGTTCAAGCTCCATTGATACTTATGTTATATATAAACTAACTTTTTATTTAAACTAGCTACGTAATACATTTCCATACTTATATTACACATGCAAATTATAGTAAAGTACTGTGATATAATTATAATAATTTGCAATACATCTCTAACTATTATGGACACAGCGATATATCAATATCAAACTCACATCAAAAAAATATCAACAAAATCAAAGTCAAAGTCAAAAACTCTTTATTTCCATAAATACAATAAATGTACACTTAGAAAAGGTCAAATTCTTAATAATTAAACACTGACACGGAAATAAAGTGATATTTTTGATTTCAGTCGCTTCGGTATGTTGACTAAAGTAAAGAAGCGACGAAGAAACCTTTAGCCTGTTAGTTGTTATTTTTCGAGTTGGAGCAAATCCCGTCCCAAGCTTTTTTATCCTCTAGATAATCTGATATTTTATAGTAGGCCTTTTTACACAAGAAGGTTTTGACAATTTGTTTGAATTTATTTACTGATAATTTTTGCAACTCACTAGGAGTTTTGTTGTAGAAGCGTATACATTGCCCTTTAAAAGAATGCTTCTTTAAACTTGTCTTTTACTTGTTACACTGTTAAAGAAGTTATGTGGGTGCTCATTGATAATTGTTGGCGTTAAAAAGCGCCTCTCACGTCTTCCATAAAAATGTCTCACTTTAGGGACAACTAACTTAGGTACTATCTATGGGTAGGGTACGCGCACTCCCTTTCACTTTTATATTCATCACTGTTGTAGGTACTGCTCAATCATGATAGTAATTTTCACTTTTGATTCTACAGGTAGTTACTATATTAAGTACATATCTTAAATAATCTTTCGTAATTATTTTCTATGGACATTTTTACGTTGTTGTCTACCAATACTTTAAGTAATCGAATTTTAAAATTTTTGATTTTGTTTAGGTATGTAGGAAAAGTTCATACTCACCCAACCCGTAAGATATAGTTGCGTCGACCAGCGCGTGGTAAAGAACCTACATAGTTGTATTGTATTCATTAGATATTCTTCTCGTAATCGCATACATTAAACATACTTTTTATGGCAGTTCCAGTTAAAATGTTAACTGGAATTGCCATATTATCTCAGTATGTAATAAATTTCGAGCAATACATAGTAAATTAATTAGTTTAAAGTATGCGATTACTAGTTACTATCATTGTCTATGAATAATCACATTTTTATAGAAATTTGTTTTGTCAAAAAGTGAATCTACAAAATCGCAAAAAATTGTGGCGCATAAAGTATTAATCGAACAAATGCTTCTGCACCATGCTCACTAGACCACTGCGAAATAGTGGTCGTAAAATCCGCATTCAAGCCGCGTCGAATGATATTTCTTTCCACCTCATTCGGGCAACGGTTTTTGAAATATTCTAATTTCTAATTCTAATTTTGCCACCGGACACCCTTTATATATACTTATATGTATATCTCTCTTTCAACACAAACAAGGTTCGTAGTTAACCTGCTCGCATTCATTGAACTTATAAATTTTAGGACTTATCTTAATTTTTGTTGTCTTCATAGGTATTGTCTTAAAAAGCTGAGGCAGAAGCATTTTATGGTAGGCTAAGTACCTAGATAAATATCCGGACCTTTAGTAACTAAGAATATACGTAATACTTCATTGGTCCAAACTTTCTGCTGTTGGACTGAAAATTGTTCTATTTTGTTTGGATACACCGAAATAATTCTAACTTTTTAACTTCCAGATAATCAAATTAAGTGCACAAAACATGGCAAAGTTCATAAAGTCCATATTCACACCAGAAAAGAAGAAAAACTACGACGAAGAAGTTGAAGGAGAGACAGACCCGCCTCCATTGGATTCTAGGAGGAAACTTTCAATGTCTAGGTCTGGCAGACTGAAACAGTCTTATAAGAGACGGCAACAACTGAGCGTGGAAGTTTACGGAGGAGAGGTAAGCTATTCTACCCGGAACTACACTATTTAGATATGGCCGCGGCGTATGAATCGACCGCCCAACACAGCCCGTGCTGCAGTCTAAAGAGCCCACTAAAAAGAACTACCACAGGAATGGCAAAAGCTTCCATCTGTGTCGGAATTATTTAACACTTTCACTGCACTAATCCGCATATCAAGCATGCTTAATAGCAAAACGTTCCTTGTTTGGGAGATTTTACTTGTGAACTTATGTATGCTGCTAATGCTCCATTTTTTGAACCCTTATAGAGAGGTACCTACATATCTAACCGATGATGAAGAAGAAAAATAATCATCTTCGTTGGATTCTAGAAGGATACAATGTTCCGCTCTGGCAGGCTGAAACAGTCTTATAAAAGACGGCAACAGCTAAGCGTAGAGGTTTACTCTCCTCCGGAGACAAAGACACGTTCTCGGTGACCCCGTTGACCCAATCAGCGCCGCTAACCCGGGGGTGACGGCAACAAGTCCCGATTCGGTTCCGCACACTTTACACCCGACCAAAAACCGACTCCGCCGGATACGGGGCCGAAGAATTCCCCGCCCATAGGTGCATTCGTGCACCTTGGTGAAACCTCCATTCCCTCTTATAGCATCAGGCAACAGCCCAAGCCGAGGTTCGCACCTAAGTGGTGGCCCTTGTGCGTGTTGCCCCAACATAACTTTACCGGCGAGGCGCCCTCTGCGCCCGCCAAAAGTTCGGTAACGCTGTCATGGGCATCTGCGGAATTGTAGTCCATTCGAAAAAAAAAACGTAGTAAATAAATAAAGTGAATGTGGATCTTTATGAAGGTAGGAAGGTAAACAAGACGTGAAAAATTCGAAAAATAAACATAATCCATGCCAATATATTTATGAAAAAATGTTGTGCACTCATTGGAATATCAATCCGTTCCCTAAAAATAGCAGACATACGAGTACTTAATTTAAATACTAGAAATAAGAATAAACTCGCTGTGCCCAAAACTAGGCTGCACAAGATTAATGTATTTTTAAAGGTAGACGCTTCTACAACAACATACCAAATGAGTTGAAAAAATTATCAATAGGTAAATAAATTCAAACAAATGTATCCTTTGTAAAAGGCTTACCTATACTACAAAATATCAGATTATCTAGGGGATAAAAAACCTTGGGACAAGTTTTGCTCCAACTCGAAAACTAACAACCTAACAAGGTAAAGGTTTCTCGTTCGCTTCTTTACTTACCCTTAAAAAGATTGAAGTGAACAAAAATGAAAGTGATCACTTTATTTCCTAGTTTTACTTATGTAATTTGAATTTTGTGACGTGTCCAAGAGTCCTGTAAGGTCTAAAGGAAATAAAGCACTTTGAATTTGAATTTGAACCGAGGTGTCCATATCTCTGTACCACAAAACAAATTACTTAATGAATTCTCTTTTCTCATTCAAACGTCGCATAACACACAAAATATAATTTGGAATATTTGTGTTTGGATCTCGTCAGCTGACAAACCAAACAGGTTTTACTCAAGGAGGCCTGAAACCTCCTTAAAGAAAGGTTTTGCTTGGAACTTTGTTGTTTGTAACTTTGTCAAGAATACATTCTAGAAGGAAACTGTCAATGTCCTACTTTGACAGGCTATGTTTTAGCCTCTAAGGCCCAGACTCCACCGAAGCGGAGATGTCCGAAGCGGAGAGGAGAAGAGACTTTTTCAGCTAGGGTGTATCCACAGAAGCTGTGCGAAGATGCGTACTGGCTAGACTGGAGCTGAGATGTGTGGTGGCTCGAACGGAACTAAGCTGCGTGCGGCGTTGGATGTTTTTTGATAGCGGCGCTGCTCACATATCTGCTAATCTTTAATGCGTGACTTCACCAGCTTGCCAGGCACAGCTCACATCTCCGCTTCGATCGCGCCATACACATATTTGTATGAACACCTCCGCTCGGTGGTATCCATTGAAGTTGAGCGGAGACGAGATGTGTCAATAACGGCGTTCTGTTGGTTGTTTAAAACACATCTCCTCTCGTCTCGACTCCACTTTGGTGGAGTCCGGGCCTTATCGACGGCGGTTGAAGCTGAGTCATTTGAAGTTAAAAATAGACACTGTAACTTGAACTACATCTAGGTATTACAGGGCCGAGTCTGCCAGTATCGATGTGAAATATTTTTTTATTAACCATCACCACCGAACTGAATATTTTTGAAAACTAGGATTTATTAGAAATCTTTTTTGTTTCAGGATCTAAATCTACAACCAACAGAGAAGCCAAAATCCTTAGAGTACTACGTCAACACACCCTCCACACCGACCACTCCAAATATCGACTCTAGGAACAGTATAAAGTCCAAATCAGAACCATCAGAATCAATACCTAAGACACCTTCAGAACCTGAACAAAATGGCTGCAAATCCCCGGAAGAAGAAATAGATAACGCGTTTGATATTATTGATAAATCGTAGCGAACTTGTAGCGAAATAATAGGATAGAAATAGAAACCGTTGCAGTAAGTTTGTATTTGCCAATAATTTACGATGATTTGATAAAGACACACATATTGAGAAGACCAAATAATTAAGTCGCCTGCGTTCTACTATCGACAACACAAACAAAAGATTTGTATCGCAGTGCGAAGCTTAGTTTACTGATTTATAAGTAGTATGGTCGTCCAGACCAGGGCCGCACCGCTACCACGCAGCACAAAAATGTGCATTCAAATATGGGCTTTAACTCGTAACGTTTAAATGCATTTTATATTGACGGCATCAGATGACAGACAGTTCGCGGGCCCCTCATTTCAAGCTTATTTTTCACTGTAAAATGTATCTAAAGATATCGAGTTTTATATTTTAATGCACATTGTTGTGCTGTGCGGTAGCGGTGTTGGATTAATATGTGCAGTGCTTTATACTCAGGGGCTCATATGGCAATGGTATCGTCACAAATGACACGTTCTGGTATTCTCCCACATCAATAGTGTCAAGGTTGAAACCATTCCATTAATCTCTCCGTGGATATTGTCAAATTTGGAAGTTTTAACCTTGAGAGTCTAGTCGGCGCGATGCGCGACCCGGGAGCTGGTGGGTATCTGGCACAGCGCAATGCGCTGCGCCAGTGCATTGCCATACAGCACTGGCGATGGGGCAATGCAGCCAGAGTATTGGGGACGCTTCCGACTGGTATTGATATGGATCCGTTGAGCTACCTGTGCATTATTTGCAACAGTCTGCAGTTAGCTTAATTGTTTCAATTGTAAATACTAGTTCTAATTTGTTTTTAATATTGAATTGTAATTTTCTTTGTCGACAGTTTTATTTAGAAGATCTGTCAAATTTGACAGTTCTTGTCATAAAGTCATTTACAACGGGATGTTTACCATGATTCGATGACATGATAAAATGACTTTAGTTTTATTAACCAAGATGAGTTTAAAAGATTTAGTTCTTCCCATATTTATCGAGTGACACATTGGCGAGAATTGCCTTCCTGGAGTTCCTTTCATCTAAGGATAGAAGGATGCGAGCGATTCTGTGACGATACTATTGTCATAGTGAAGCGATTGATAGGTAGAATTAGGCCCCAGTGATGATGGTGCTGATTGCACTTAGAGCTAAAGATTAGGTTTTTAAGCCTTCGTACAATAATCACAAAAATAAACGGAAATTATAGATACATAGATAGATAACTCTTTATTGTATCAAACAACACACAAAATACATAAGAAAATGCTGAGAAACAAGGAAGTACAAAGGGAGGTCTTATCGCTTTGAGCGATCTCTTCAGGATTATATTAGGTACTCGTAATATCTAAAATGCATCTACAGATAGATAAAAATTGTTAATTACGATTTTAGCAAGTGCTTATGTTTTTTATAAAGATCAATTATCATGATCATTACACTAAAATGTAATTAACTGTAACGACACCTTGGGGCTAGATGATGTTGTACGGATGGCCCAGCATTATTTATTTATTTATAGTAATTTGATTGTTGTAAAAACTAAGAACCGAACCGACTTCGAATCCCTTAGTAAATACTAGTACTTCTAATTAAACTGTTCTTTAAGTTGTGCGTGATAAACACTAAACTCTTGGGAATATTTTTTTATGGGACCACCTTGGGTTCTTCCTCTATACAACTGCAAAAGAATCATCCAAATCAGTCCATAAATGACGGAGAAATCGATGAATATTAATAAAAAAAAAAAACTTAAAAACACCCGTACATAAAACAAGGTCCTGCTCGGTCCTTTTTTCGAAGTTGGTTAGAAATAGCTGAACAAAGCAATATGTATTGTAATTTATAGGCAATATTTTACAAAAGTATAGATACTAAAATATTTATTTCTTTAACTGAATGTACTTTTGAGATTTCCTTATAAGTAAAGAAAATACCTGTGTTAGGGAATTTTGTATTATGTGAATAAAAGACTGATTGAAATGCTGTTTTAAACTTTTGTCTGTTGTATTCATAATTTGCATTCTACACTAGTTTTGTTGTTTTTAAAACATACCAGGTAAGTGTTATCATAAATTTATAATAAACTAGTTTCTGCCCGCGACTTCGCCTACGAGATATGTTGAAAAAACATTGCCTATTGGCATCCAAAACCAATGATTTTGTTTGTCTTTACTTTTTTTGCGTTGAACCGGTAGTATCGTACTTAACCCATTACAAAAAATAATACACGTCATAAAATATAAAAAGAATAATTTATTTCACTATTACACTAAATGATTTAAAGGTTAGACCTAGAGGACGCTGCTAAAACTGTGCCAGTGGCATGATGAATAGGATGATAAGCTAATTTCAGATGGTGTTAATAATTAACCGATAAACAACCGGTAGGTAAGTCTTTGTTATAATTATTTATCAGATAAATAATCTGTGATAAGTACGTGATAATAGTAGGTAGAACTGACGATTGTTAGTTTGCTGCACCCGTATTGGTTATCATTATCATCAAATGATATGTTTGTGATTGATTATTATATGGGAAATTTCATATTGCCTGTATTAGTATTTAATCTGTGCAGATAAGACACAACATGTTTGACCAATTTATATCGATATGCAAAAAATATGTCGACAGTATGGCATGCAGATCTAAACTTTACAACTGATGATTCAGGCAGATTTAATACGTTATCAGATTATCACAAAGTAGAAATTATAAGTATATATTGATTATTAATTATACTCTTAATTTGATTATTATTATTATTCTTGCACAGCTATTAAAACTTATTTAAAGTTACATTGAGCAGTTGAGCGAAACTTTTGTTTTTAGTTCCAGACGTTTCAACTGCTTTACAGCAATCGTGGTCGGTGGGGTCAAAAGAATAGACAACAATTACATCGCATCGACATACATTGCGTAAATTATTGCAGTTGTAGGAAAAAATCCATATACTAATAGGTATTATCAATTCGAAAGTAACTCTGTCTATCTGTGTTACCTTTTTACGCTTAAACGGCTGAACGAATTTCAGTGAAATTTAGCAGGTAGGTAGATGGTATTCCAGGGACAGACATAGGCTACTTTTTATCCCGGAAAAAAGCGTGCAAAGCCGCGGGCAGCAGCTAGTTTCAAATATTTTACGCATTCAACGTTGTGACGTAATTTTTCTCTATTCTAGCATAGACAACAATCCTTGTGTTTAGTCTACTGTTCCATGTTTGCACGGTAGAAGCGCTGTACCAAATCCCATACAAAAAAGGAACGTCTCGTCGTCGAGACGATAGTATCGAGTAACCTAACTCAGGGCTCTGATCTCTAAAAAGGTAACCTTAAAATTTCCCTTCTGAACTTGCAATAAAAATCAAAATATATCTTAGCAACTATATTTACAAAAGTTTTAACCATTATCTTTTTAGTTACTCGACTGACGCATAGAGTAGTACATTTACAGTTTCATCTTCTTCTTTTTTGGTTTCATAATAGGCAGCGGTCCTCCGCTCTTGAATACGGTACTGAAAGAAAAAAAAACCGCCGTGAAAAAGGTTCAAATTCGAGATCACAAGTTCGAACAGACAAGAGATAAATTATTAAATGATGAATGAAAGCTTTCAAAACCAATCATTGTTTGGAACTTCTGTAATTTGCTTCCATGCTGACGTAAAATATTTTCCACCAATATTTATATGGTTGTGTAACACCTTTGTTTACAAAAAATGTCTAGGATTCCAGAACCAAGTATACCTATCAGGGGGCATTGTTTGTTAATAGACTAGCGTAGTGTAGGTCGAAGACAAAATCTATTATCGTACTTTTCGCATGCAATTTTTGTAATAGACAATACTTACTGGCATGTTGTGCAGATAGGGCTGAATTTGCAGAAAACTGAAACAAGGGGACATACTTTAGTGCGTTTTTCTCAATAAAGTACATACCATTAACAAATAGAGATGGTGTATGTAAGTCACTTTCATACTCGTAAAAACTTTTGTGGAATAGCTCCAAAAATATTTATTAAACTACCATCTCTAGGGGAGACAAGCCTAGTGACGTGACGACCGACGTTTAAACTTATTCAACAATTTATTTAATGACACTGGCATTAAAATGTTAATATCATATTAATGAATTTTTCACGGACTCTTATATCAAACATTTTGTTAGTTTTACATCAAACGGCTCTGTCAGAAGACCAGCGTTGGTTGTAATGTTTTTACAGCTAGCTCATGCTGAGACAGAGACCGCTTTGTGACTCAATGCAAAAACTAGTACCTAAGCTTTGTTTTTATTTTATTTTTTTATCATATTTTGTTTTTGTTTATTTGAGTTACAAATAAAATAAATATTCTATTCTATCTAATTTTTATTATTTGACATTTGTATACCTGTAGCGGGTGTTATAGTAAACACTGTTTCGTACAAATCGTTATTTATTTATAGGTTTTACAATGCTGAGCCTGTACTATATATATGGTTCAACCCGAGAAAAGGTGTTCGGTCCACTCCCGGCAAGTGCGTCCGCAACAGAGTACGCGACGCAACGAGTGAGGGAGATGCCACCGAAAGGAGTGAGGTGGGGGGGGAAACGTTCCGGCTAGTGCGGCTCTTCCGATGCACGGATGGAGCGCAGCGCCAGCGCAGACTGCCGCTCGTAGCGGTGCATGGTCGCCTTTTATTTGCGAGTGGGCGCGGTGGGGCGGCCGGCGACGTGGGGAGGAGCGCGGTGACTCACGCGCTGCAGGCGCGCATGTAGTGATGTTACAGTCTCCCCCTCTGGATACGAAGACGTCCCGACGAGTAGCCAGTCAGTTGCAGCTGCAGTCCCTACTGAGTGAGAGTGGTCTTCCGCGGACGCCCTCGTCCACGACTGGCCGGTCTTGACGCTGCCTCAGTAGTAGGCCTAGATTTAGGTGGTCGTCCACGTTTCTTTATTGGGCGTACAGGCATGGGAAGCGGGTCCCCAGCATGGCCTTGAAAAGGGGTCAAGGCTGATGCGTGATACGCACCAAGGGGTTTGTCTGGTGTGTTGGGATCTGAAATTAGATAAGTAGAGTAATTCCTTTCTGCAGGAATCATCAACCTACTGGCATATTCAACCGGATGCTCATCTTCTCTCTCCCCCTGCACTAGAACTGCTCCTAGGGCATAGTTACTAGCATCCGTTTTGATGATGTAGGGTCTATATTCATCTGCCTGTCGTAAAACGGGTGCTGTGGTGAGACGCTGCTTTAACTCTTCGAATGCATTTTCTTGCTCGGAACCCCATGTCCATTCTGTCTTCTTCCTAGTTAGTCTGGTGAGCGGTTCGCTTATTTTTGCGAAGTTTGGTATAAACCGGCGGAACCAAGAACAGGTTTGCAAGAATGTCATCAGGTGTTTGAGGTTTTTAGGCGCTGGGTACTCACATATCGCTGCTATCTTTTCAGGTTCTGGCTTCAGTCCATCAGGTGTTACTAAATGACCCAAGTACTGGTAAAATTTACTCTGGGCGAGTAGCCATCAAATATGGTTCTAGATCGTTTCCTTGGGGGGGACGATAGATCAATCGGTACCACGTGGTACGGTATCATCGTCAGGCAGGATGTTGTTTCAGGGAGTGCTGGTTCAGCAAGCAGTGAACTCCCAATTGCGGCGCATGCACTTGCTTGTGGCAAAACCTGTGTCAAGGCTTGATTGCTAAGCTCCGTTTCTACATGCATCACATCATCCCTTGGGGTCTGTGATACTGGGGATATGAACTCTGCTAGTTCGACCTCTCGCAACATGTTTCTTATTTGAGGCGTGAAATGGGCTGGAGTAGTTTCTACGCGCACCATTGATATTTCTTCGTAGACTTCATCTTGGAGATCATATATAATTTCAGGGTTATCCAAAAAATGCCACGTCCTTTGAGGTACATCCAGGACCATCATGGCGTCTTGTATAAACCCTACTCCCAAAAGGGTTCGGCTCTCTCGAGCTTCAGGAAAAACAATAAACGTAGTTTGGACTACTTTGTAGCAAACGCTGACTAGCAGACTTACTGTCAGGACTTCTCTCAAGGTCTTTACCCCATCCGCTAGGGTGATCAGTATTTGCTGCTTCCCGAACTCAAATCCGAGCTTCCGAAGACATTTATACAGAGCGTATGAAGCTACGCTTGTCTTTGCACAGGTGTCTATATATGCATTTCCAACAATTTTCCCAATGCCAAATCCTACAGTTGGTCTTGGACGGATATCAGCTCTTATATCAGCAGTGCAGAAGCCTATCTCTGCTTCAACTGCTTTGGTTGGACGTTTAGCACAGTTTGGGCATTTCGATCGAACTACACCCAGAGTGTTGCAACCATAACAGGCAAACTTGGGCTGTGTAGGTGACAGTGCTTGTATGCGTTGGCATTGGCTTCATGGTGGTGACCGCGCAGGCATCCTTCTTGTCTTTCTTCCGGCATGTTTCTATAGTGTGACCTGGGAGTCTAGAATAGGTACACCTCTTCTTCTTAAATGTAACCTTTTCTTCCTCTTCTTTTGTTCCTTTATCTACCTTTCTCATGGGTACATCTTTTTTAGTGAGCAACTGTTCTATGCCTCTGGCCATTTTCAGAAGATCGTCAAAGGTATTTATAGATTCTCTCGGCATCTTGACTCTTATTTTGTACCTTAACTGTCCAAATATCATGTCTATCTGCTGTGTCTCTGAGTGAGCTTCCGTCATTTGTGCAAAAAGTGCTCTTTTCTTCGCAATATACACTTCGGTCAGCTCATCCTCGGGCTGTTTCACACAAACTATATTTTGGTACAGCTGGTATGCCGGTCTTTTGGGCGCGAAGGCATGGCGAACTCTGGACTGAAAATCTGACCACGTAAGCACCTGATCCTGTATTCCGTACCACCAGGTTGCTGCCTCCTCCTTCAAGATCAGTGGAACACTTTTGAGCGCATCTTCATCAGATATATTCTCTACGTCCTTAAAAACTGTGGCTGCCGCGAGAAAAGTCTCCACTGTCTCTGTATCTCTGGTACCAGTGAAGCTTTTATTGCATGTGGCGAAGGAGCCACGTCTTTGATTGTTTACCACGGAGAGAAGTCTTTCAAACTGTTCTGGTGACATGTTCATGGTGATGTCAGGATCTTGCTTAACCGTCTTCCGTTTTGGGCTAGCTTTCTTCCGGGCCTTTACGTTGAGCGCCAGTTTGTAGCGGGTGTTATAGTAAACACTGTTTCGTACAAATCGTTATTTATTTATAGGTTTTACAATGCTGAGCCTGTACTATATATATGGTTCAACCCGAGAAAAGGTCAGCGTTACCGGACTTTTGGCGGGCGCAGAAGGCGCCTCGCCGGTAAAGTTTTGATGGGGCAACACGCACAAGGGCCACCACTTAGGTGCGAGCCTCGGCTTGGGCTGTCGCCAGATGCTACAAGAGGGAATGGAGGTTTCGCCAAGGTGCACGAATGCACCTATGGGCGGAAGCGGGGAATTCTTCGGCCCCGCATCCGGCGGGGTCGGTTTTTGGTCGGGTGTGGGCTGCCGCTCGTAGCGGTGCATGGTCGCCTTTTATTTGCGAGTGGGCGCGGTGGGGCGGCCGGCGACGTGGGGAGGAGCGCGGTGACTCACGCGCTGCAGGCGCGCATGTAGTGATGTTACATACCTAATTAAAATTTGCTTTTTGATATTTCTGTGGACCAATGTTATTGTAATAATCATAGTTCCACATTATTTTATATAATTTTCCGATTTGCATCTCTCTATTTGTTATCCTACTAATATTATAAATTCCAAAGTTACTCTGTCTGTATGTTACCTTTTCACGCCTAAACGGATCTTAATGGAATTTGGCAGAAAGGTAAATGGTATCCCGGGGACGGAAGTAGCTTACTTAAAAATCGTGTGCGAAGCCACGGGCAGCAGCTAGTTATTATATAATTTTGCAAACCAAAGTTGTTAAGTCATTGCATGGAACATTTTTAATATCAACATACCAACATGTAACGCGTTGTCTGCAAAAAAATATTCGATTTGATTTGATACTGAGTTGGCTGTCGCTTTAGCTCAAACGGCTGAACGGAATGTAACAAAATTATGACTGATACCTTTTAGTAAAAGTAATAGCTGAACGGATCTTAATGTTTGGCAGGGAGGTAGACGGTATCAAGGGGACGGACATAGGCTACATTTCATCCTAGTGAAGCGCATGCGAAGCCGCGGGCTACTGGGCTATAAAATTATAATTATTGTTATATAATTATCTCACCGCTCAAACACAGTGAGCACACGTAGCCCAGTTAGCAGCTCGCGGTGGCAGAAGCAAGCCGCCCTGTAGTCCACTCGGCCTCGGCCTGGCAACACCAGCTTTGTGCGTTCTCACTAGTTACTACAGTATTTTTCTCACCGCTCAAACACACGGAGCACACGTAGCCTATAGTTAGCAGCTCGCGGTGGCAGAAGCAAGCCGCCCTGTAGTCCACTCGGCCTCGGCCTGGCAACACCAGCTTTGTGCGTTCTCACTAGTTACTACAGTATTTTTCTCACCGCTCAAACACACGGAGCACACGTAGCCTATAGTTAGCAGCTCGCGGTGGCAGAAGCAAGCCGCCCTGTAGTCCACTCGGCCTCGGCCTGGCAACACCAGCTTTGTGCGTTCTCACTAGTTACTACAGTATTTTTCTCACCGCTCAAACACACGGAGCACACGTAGCCTATAGTTAGCAGCTCGCGGTGGCAGAAGCAAGCCGCCCTGTAGTCCACTCGGCCTCGGCCTGGCAACACCAGCTTTGTGCGTTCTCACTAGTTACTACAGTATTTTTCTCACCGCTCAAACACACGGAGCACACGTAGCCTATAGTTAGCAGCTCGCGGTGGCAGAAGCAAGCCGCCCTGTAGTCCACTCGGCCTCGGCCTGGCAACACCAGCTTTGTGCGTTCTGATACTTCCGGCAGGAATACCCACTGGAATAATTTAATAGAACGGTTTATGGAAATATTGCGTAACATCTACATCTACAGCCTATATTGGTCTACTACTGGACGCAAGGCCCCCTTGATAAGCGCTTTATTGGCCTTTATCTCATGAGGGGTAGTGCCCCTAATCCCCACGCCGGGCATGCGGGTTGGGGATCGCAGGTCGGTGATAAAATTGTTCTGCAGGAGGCGCTGCTGCTCGCCCCCGGTTGGCATCCCATAGCCGTCGGTTTACGACATCCGCGGAAAGTATTGGGGAGGTGCAAATTCTAAGCTGGCACCACACGGCCTAGCTGGTGTTTGATATAGTTTACCTTTTTAAGATGTAAAAGAGCTTATACATTTTCATTTCACAGTAGAAGAGTCACGGGTTCTGTGTTTTAGATACTTATACGTTAAGAATCTGCAGGTACCTATTTTAACCATCATTTTTTCGTACCAATCTGGTTGAATTTGCTTTAGCTAATTCGTCCATAAAATAGTGTGGTTGTTTTAGGCTTCTGAGACTCAATAGGACTAAAATCCCTTTATTAATGAAGGTAGTTAAGCATTTGAACACTGTAAGTGAAGATATGGCCTATGATGATACCTTTTTCCTGTTATGATCAGATATTACTTTGATTTGCAAGCTGTATTTTCATTGCTGTCTCTGCTGTCTTGTGTTATACCATAAGTAACGTACCAATATATACTGCAGCAGTCCTTCCAACGTGGCCTGTGATGTCGCATCCTTGTTGCAACAGACTGAGGTGTTTGTCCAGCGAACACACGTCTATGATTACTTACTGCGTTTATTCTAATATCTTGTAGGTACTATAACATACCAATAGATACTGCAGCAGTCCTTCCAACGTTGGTACTTTGAGATACAGCCCGCCTGTGATGTCGCATCCTTGTTACAACAGACTGAGGTGTTTGTCCAGCGAACACACGTCTATGATTACTTACTGCGTTTATTCTAATATCTTGTAGGTACTATAACATACCAATAGATACTGCAGCAGTCCTTCCAACGTTGGTACTTTGAGATACAGCCCGCCTGTGATGTCGCATCCTTGTTGCAACAGACTGAGGTGTTTGTCCAGCGAACACACGTCTATGATTACTTACTGCGTTTATTCTAATATCTTGTAGGTACTATAACATACCAATAGATACTGCAGCAGTCCTTCCAACGTTGGTACTTTGAGATACAGCCCGCCTGTGATGTCGCATCCTTGTTGCAACAGACTGAGGTGTTTGTCCAGCGAACACACGTCTATGATTACTTACTGCGTTTATTCTAATATCTTGTAGGTACTATAACATACCAATAGATACTGCAGCAGTCCTTCCAACGTTGGTACTTTGAGATACAGCCCGCCTGTGATGTCGCATCCTTGTTGCAACAGACTGAGGTGTTTGTCCAGCGAACACACGTCTATGATTACTTGCTGTTTCTGAAATTAGACAATAGATATGAAAGTTAGGGACCTTTTTCGGGAGTTTATGTAAATTCGCTTATATCGATCATCGTATACCTGGTGGGTTATAGTGATAATGTATGGTGTTTTTTTTTACCCCATTACAGTAACAACTAACTGATGACAAAAATCTGTCTGTTTTTTATTGTCTATGAACAACCCTTATGGTGTTTCCTTTGCTAAAAATTTGTGCGAGATTGTTACAATATAAATTATTTAAAAAGTGTAACGACATCAAGTGTAACATGTGTACCTACGGTGGAATAAATAAATACAAATACAAATCTACGTTTGTTATTTTATGATTACTTGACTGATATAATAACGAATTAAAATTGTGTACTTGAGTTTGAGTTTCAATAGGGTACCTACAGAATTGAAATGAATATTTGTTTTTAAACGCTAAGGACTTTTGGTACGTAGTTTAGGAATAATGTTATCAGCTACTTTGACTGTTGCGAGCAAAAATGATATAAATTATTATTTTTTAACATCTTTCGGCAAAACATCCTGCAGAATAGAACCACCGAACAGCGATCGCAAACCCGCTTGCCAAGCGCGGCGATTATAGTAAACTTAGGGGGGTTTGCCATTGACTTTTCGGAAAGGCTCTATGTCCAGTGGATATCTTTTGGCTGAGATGTATAAACTTTCCTCTTTATCTCACATATGCCCACTGCTGAAAATGCTACAAGCGATGGTGGGCTTTGCTATAATCACCACGCTTGGCATGCAGCGTGGTGATCGCAGAGGAGGTGATAAAAAAACTTAGAAGGAAGCTGCTGCCTTTCCTCTGGTAGGTTCTCTTACTCGGCTCTTACGACATCCACGAGCTGGGCTAGAGGGGTTGATTCTTACGCAGCGCCACGGCTAAAGTACAAACTTGCCTGTGCAGTGAAGAACACATTCATGTAGTTGATGTACTGAGCTGCTGTGTCGGAGCTCCCTGTGACTATGAGGATCCTGCTGCTTATCCGAAGGCCAGGGGCTGCTTGGCGACGCATCTGAAATAAAAGAGACAATCTGACCAACCTTCTCACTCTAAGTGGGGGAACTGAGACCTGTACTGACATCTCATATTTAAAGTGTATTGTGTTGGGTATGTGCTCGATGATAGTGAGCAACCATCTTGTTAGTTACAGAAAAGTAAATTAAAAAAGGGCAATTAAAATACACCATGAATCAATACATTCTTCACAAATCAATTTAGGATTTTTGTTGATTTAAAGAAAGTTACAATTAATCGGTTTAATCTAAGGTGCATACATAAAACTAAAGAATATATAAATTTTGTTAAAGCAATAGAAGCTCTAAAGGGCAATCTGGATGACCTATTAAAAATAAATGACCCTGACAATATGCAGCAAATTCTGTTATATTTTGCAAATATTGGAAAAACCTTAGCGGAAAACATCATTAAAAAAAGTAAATTCCATTATAGAAACTCCTTTAAACTGTCTTTTAACCATAGCTCTTCTTGTGTTCTTCTTCTAGATAGTGACATATCCGAGATTCAGAGAATTGTAATGAATTTAAAATCAAGAAGTGCACCAGGATAGGACGATATTTCAACCAGCTTTCTTAAATCATCATTTAAGATTATTGCCCCTATTATTTGTCATCTGATAAACCTGTGTCTAACACAAGGATTATTTCCCACCATGCTTAAACAATCAGTTATCATACTAGTGTACAAGAATGGAGCTATAGACGAAGTCAGCAACTATCGACCTATCTCAATACTTCCCGCAATTTCTAAAGTTCTGGAAAAAATAATTAACAAAAGAATTGTGTCATATCTTAACAAATTTAATATACTTTCAAGTAATCAATTGGGATTCAGACTGGGTCTATGTACGGAAGATATTGTATCAACATTATGTGATCTCGTCGTGGACCATGTAGATAAAGGACGCAAATGCTTAACAGTTTTCCTCGATCTTAAAAAGGCATTTGACACCGTCCCGGTCGCTATACTTACACAAAAATTTGAACAAATGGGAATAAGAGGTGTACCCCTTTGTTTGTTAAAAAGTTATCTTCATGAACGAAAACAAAGAATTAGGATTGGAGAGGTAGAAAGCGAAGACATCTCTATTAACTACGGAGTCCCACAAGGTAGTGTTCTGGGGACCTACATTGTTTTTGCTATATATAAATGATCTTTGGGAGCTAAATATCTTAAATGGTGGAATATTTTCTTCTGCAGATGATACCGCAGTTGTATTTGCAGGGTCATCATGGGAAAGAAAAGGGCTGAAAAGGGTCTCGAAATAATTGCTAATTGGCTTAAACTGTACTTATTGTCGCTCAATGTTGAAAAACAAATTTTATGTGTTTCTTTATGTACAAACGTACTCAACCTTCTTGTGAATATATAGTTAAGATCCATGAGTGTGGTATGGGCAATAATTCGTGCTCCTGCTAATCAATCAAAAAAGTAGAGACCACATAATACCTGGGTGTATTTTGATCAAAGGCTTTATTGATCAAAGGCATGAACTCATGAACAGAACTAGGAAGCTCACTTGGATATTTAAAAATTTAAGGCATATAGCGTCACAGAATCTCTTACATAAAATATATGTTGCTCTCGAACAATCAATTTTAACATACATTATACCAATTTGGGGTAGAGCTACCAAAACAACATTTATAAATCTAGAAAGAGCACTGAGATCCCTAATGAAAGTTATGTTTTTTAACCATATAGGTTCTCGACTGAAACATTACACTCATTAAAGAATACTCTATCTGTTAGAAAATTATATATACTGCATTCTGAGATAAAACTATCATTTACGACCCGAACATCATAAAAATTAGAAGAAAAAAAACATTATAAATAAAATACAGACTAAATCAACCTTTGCAGCTCGTCAAAACGTATCTAAATCAGCGCATATGTACAATAAATTAAACTAAATTTTACACATTAATTCAATGAATAAATTCAAATGTAAAACTAGCCTAACTAAATATTTACTAAATCTAAACTGTGATAAAACTGAAACATTTCTAGAATAAGATAGATGAATTTAGTTAAAAATATGAGTAGGTAGTTACACAGTATGTAGGTGTTGAGTAAAAATGTTTTTTGATAAAGAACACTCACACAACACACTAACAACATACATATTCATGTATTACACAAACACACATCACTCACACACTAAGTAGCAAGCTCCAGCTGCCCGAACTCTTATAAGATTGGTGTCCTCGGGAGCTACAAAACACACATTCACTACACAAACACGCACCAGTTTGCACTTGTACCTTATAACATTTACTTCGACTGAAGTACCTACCCTCTACTAATTTGTAAAAAATTGTTTAACATTGAATTATCATTCTTCTTTGGTTTTACGCACCTACGTAAAATGATTTTTGTAACAAACAAATATTAAATAATAACGTATGATAAGGAAGAGCGTTGCCTCCTAATACAGGTATTTGATACTTAAAAGGAGGTTCCGAGAACAAAGTTTATGTACTATTTTGTTAGTAAAATAAGCATTTTTATAATTTGTATTGTATTTGTAAAGAAAGTTAAAATCAAATAATAGAAACAAATTAGAAGTAGTATTTACTATTGAAACAATTAACAACTTTCTTTGCATTTTTTTCACTTTATAATTCAAGAACGGATTATATTATTTTAATGATGTTATGTTGAATTTGTCTCCGACCGAATAGCAATATAACTAATTATTTATAATTAGCAATATAATTAAAAATTTAAAAGATTTACGAAAAAAAATATATGAAGTAAATTTGTTACAAATTTTATTATTACATTATTTTATTCATTTATATAATTATTATACAATATAAAAATTAGTCATTAACAAACCCGCCCCTGAACATTCCCGGCGCAAAGCTGTATTTTATTAATTTGTTATACATTTTCCGTATTCAACACCATCTCAGATTCTAAGGCGGAACAAAGTTTGCCGGGGCAGCTAGTTGCGAATATAGCGTGATGAAAAAGTTAGTTGACGTTTAGACAACTATGTTTTCTAAGACTCGTAGTTTTTATTTCAAAGCGAAAAATATGAGTAGTAGTGCCAGCAGACTCACCCTGGCAATGAAACAGAGTCCCATCGCTACAGCTCCAGCCAATAATGACTCACCAGGCTTGTCATCTTGCAGCTGGCTCTTCACCAAATTCACTAACCTGTAACAATGAGACTTTTATAATGACTTAAATGGACAGTGAAGTAACTGATAGATACGCTGTTCCCTGTAGTCGTATTGCGGCTCCCTTCGCTCGCCGTAATGCTTGGGGGGGGGGAGAATAGGGTTGTAGGCTCTTATCATGTATCATATGCCATGGGGTGGCGGCTTAAGTATAGGGACTCCTCCATCCCACTTAGCCTGTGATGACTAAGGCAACACACCAGAGGAAGGCCAGCAGCTTCCTGCTGTGCATTAATCACAGTAAAAGTGGGTGGATTGTTTTTTATTTTCAGCCGCTTTTTGTGAATATTTTTAAGTAGGCATCAGTATTTAGTCATATAATTACTCATTAAGTTAGCTGTTAATTTCCTGAATCTAATTAAAATAAAATAAAATAAATTGGTGATCACTGGATCACCAATCAGTCTGTCAAGCATGGTGATTATAACAAAACCTCCCTTGTTTGGGGGAGGCAGTCTTCTTATTTTCAAGGGAACTGAAGCAGGTTCCTCCTGCTTGTTGCATTAAATCAGTTTCATGATGTCAAGGGAATTAAAGACTAAGCTTACCTAGTTTTGATTGTTTTCTCAACAAGTGTGAACAATTCATACTGGCCATCAATCTGTCTCACATCTAGAGGTTTACCAGGCGAAGGGTATAGGTATTCACTGAAAGAGAAATAGTAAAAATCAGGAATATGCTGGTTAAGTGTAAGCAGTGCACAATCTAATTAACTCTTTGATCTCTCTCCAGGCTAAAAAAAACACCAATAAATATGGTTTTAGCCCACTACTATTAAACATGTGAAATATTTGGATGTTTGTTACCTTATCACGCATCAAAACTAAATAATGAATCGGGCTGAAATTCTGCATAGAAGTAGTTCTATGTGGGTTTTAAATCCTTAAAGAATGCATGTGAAGCCGCAGGTTTAGCTAGCTAGTCATAACATAAAGTGTGGCCATGATGTACAGTCTCCTAGTGCAGCTCTGGGCAGTGAATATGAGAAAATAAACCTAATAAAACTAACCTTTTATGAAAATGACAGCCAATAACAGCAAGCTGGTTCCGGGACTTTTGCATCAAGTGGGAATTAGCGAACGCAATTACAGCATCGAGGCAGTTTGTTAGCACCTTTGGATCCTCAGTTATGTAGCGCTGGTTTGGATTGGTGTCCACTATGATAACTAGGAGACTGCTGTCGGAAGGCACTAGAACCAAATAGAATTTTGTAGTTTAGAATACTTACTTCATAAAAACAGGAAATTTCTAGATTCTAGACATTACTGATTGAACAGAAGTATATGCTTCAAGCCAAGTAGGTACTCTGCATAACAGAAGCATAATTATATTGATACCTGGAGAGAACCAATTAGAATAAAAATAGTTTCGGGGACTTTATGATATGTTCACAAACTTACGTTCGTCGTCCGCCATAGTTTCAACTCGGCTTTTTTGCGGTTTCTATGATCTATTATATAATTTTCTTTACAGAAATAACAAAGAATACGCCAAGATCTGAGTTAAATCGAAGTTCGGCTGTTTGTGTTTAGTACCTTTATAATTTGTTTTCTTTGCAAATAGAAAATCTAGGGAGTGTTGCCATATTATTAATGATGATCGTTCCGTTCGTAGTTCGTTCTCACTCGACACGAAAAACCTGTAACTTTTCTAGTTACGTAATTAATGGCTTAGATCATTAAACCATAGATATAAAGTTTATTGTGAATAAATATGTAATTATTTATTTCTATCTATTCTATCTTGATGTGATCCCATAACACAAACAATTAAAAATGTACGTATTGCGTACTTTTTAGAACTTTCTGGCAATACCAAACTTATGACAGTGTGGCTTTGCCATGACATTTGAAATTGACATACCATCAAAAATCGACAAGGACAGTAGGTACCTTGGACGAAGGAAATTACTTTCCCTGATCGAAGTTAATTTAATTATGTACCTACTTTGTGATAAAAAAACACAATGGTTGAATCATCGTTATCATCGAGATAAAAATCTATCCTGATCGAAGGGTTGATGCAAAATGTAGCATGGTCTTTATTTTTCCTGAATTCGTTTCCTTATATTCCTGAGTTCCGTTCTGAGATGTTGATGCTCCGAGGGATATTCATGAATCTATAGACGTTGTCAGGGTAGGTAGTGACCTACGCACGGTCCGTAGTAGTGCAAGGAATTTTTGGTGCCTCTTTTCAGAATTAGTGCGCAATTTAAATAATTTACAGTTTGATCATGGTTTGATACAATTTGCGAGTTCTACAAGTGTTACCTACCCGAGCAAAAGAAATAACGTAAACAAACCTTAAAAAAGGTTAATAATAGAACAAACTTTCAAGTCACCTTGGACTTACGAAACCTAGACTGAACCAAAGTACCTACTCTATAGAATGTTCTATAATGACACCGCCTCTATGCAATGATTACACTAAAAAGAACCTAAAAAAACAAAGATAATCAAACTTTCGTTGAATTTATAACCATATTAATTAATAGGTACAGTAAAAGCTCCTTATTCGCGGGGTATACGTTCCGTAAATATGCCGAAAATACAGCCACCGTGCATACGGAACGGTAATTTGTGTAGGAATAAAGAAGAAACGTTTCAAGATCTCAAAATAAAAGAAAAAATCATACTTACCTACTCAAAAACAAATTAATAACTTAACGTTACTCGTTTTTTTAACAATACCTACTAATTATTATCTAGCTTAGACAAAGGTTTAAAAAACTTAGTAATTTTCTCTTCGCGAAATATTTATCCGCGAATACAGGAAACGATTCACAATTTTTTTACCCACGAATAGCGAAATCGCGAATAAGGAGCTTTTACATATTACATTTAATTTTATAAACAATAAAAGTAGCCAATTTACATGCGTGTGGCATGCTTTTAATTTTGCTTTGTTTTTTTTCTTCCACGTAGCTGTAGGTATGTACAAAATAATACAGGAACATAAACGCACAGGCTAGGCGGCCGGGCGTCGTCGCCACCACCCTCACAAAACCAAAGCTTTGAAAGCTTTCCAATTATAAGCAGTCGGATGTATGATGTCAATTTGAGTGCAATAAAATTAATAGTGGATATTATTTGAAAAATAAGTTGCTAACAATTGACAAAGTTTTAAATGCTGTAAATGAAGACATTTTTAAAGAGGTAAAGATTATAATGCATACCTACTTGCTAATATAAAGATATAGGCAAATCCAAAAATGGATACGAAAAATATTGATTCTTTGTTTACGTTATTTTTTTTTGCTCGGTTGAATAGAATAAAGTAGGTATTATAAAATCTGTGTCTGGAGCTAATGGAAAAGTAGTTTGTATTTTCTATGAACTCATGCTAGGTACCTTTATCAATAACAGAATTCGATTCAATTGTCCTTTTGAAGCAAAAAGTAGATAGATTGAAATGGGAGAGTTCTTCGATCAATTATATCATTGATCGAAGGGAGAGTTGGATAATACCGCGTCATTGACAATAATAATTACGCGCCATGGATACCTAGCCAAATAAGCATAGCCAGCTATTAATATCATAATGCTTCAATCAGTTATAGATCGAAGTCATAACGCAAGTCTCCAAATGCCCCTGCGCGCTGCGTCAGCCCGCTCCGATAGATCAGCACAGAAGCACGTGTGTTTAAAGATTTTTGGTGTACCTACCTATAATATCTTTATGACTGTTTTTGCGAAGATGTAAGCTCACTAATTGTAGGCATTTCGAAATTATTTAAATGCACTTCTGTAGAAAATATACTGCGAATTTGTTTTCTCCATATTCTTTACGTTTATTTGTTTTTTAGTGTTTTAATTATAAAACAAATAATATCATATTTTAGAGGTAAAAATTTCGTGTAATGTATGGAAATATGTTATGGCTGATTATAACTAAAAGAACAATAAATAATAGTTGATAATGTTATTTTAAACACTAATTTTACTGTGGAGTTTATATTAATTCCAAATATTGTACCTACATAAAAATAAAATATAATTTATTTGTACAAATTTGTATGAGTACATACCGTACCTACGATAGGTATTATCAACCTCGAGCACGGTATTATCGTAACGAAGTGGTACGTTAATACCGCGTTTTAAAGTTTTTTTGGTATTTTGATAATATTTTTTTTCTATAATTCATTTTGACGGGTGCTCTCGAGCGTGGCAAACGCTAGAGAGCCTAATACATTTCTTACCAGTACGTAAAGTAGGTATTAGGTATAAAATCTGTGCAAGTACCTACCTTATTTTTTTTATTTAACCCTATTCCAAGTTTTAGCTTTTTTTTTATTCCTCGCTTATGGTCGCGGTAATATCCGACTATTTATTCCCCTACCTATTCATTAGGTACTACCAACCTAGTTTAAATCAACTTAAAGAAAAAATACCTTTAGCCCAAGAAAGTGCCTACCTTCTTGGCCTACCTACAATATGCAACACGGTGTGCAGACGTAAGTAATAATATCACATAAACGCAAATGACCAGTCGCCACTAGACAGTATTTTGTCAAACTATGTACATTCCACACATCTACCTACATTGATGTATCAACTTACTTAAGCGATGGACCATGCATCAATTTCGTTTGACTTATTTCGACTCGTGCTCACAATGATAAAATCAAAATAGAATTCGAAACAGGTCATGTTTGAAGCCTTCTTAGTGAAGCCGCACACGAGACGTAACGTACTACACTTGTATTAAGACATTTTGTGGCGTCACATTTGACAAGGAAGGACACATTTCTAGTAGGTAGTGTACAAATGCGTCCTTAGTGTGCGTGCTTGTGTGCAGATATTAAGAGGGAGATAAATGTGTCGCGCTTCAATGTGGCGCTACTATTGTCGTAATTCAAGTGTATGCTAGGTGTGCGGCCTCACTTACGAGTATGCTGCTTACACACCGGCCAAACGAACGAAAGCCGTTGGCTACCGCACGCCCGTTGGCCTTCGATGGTGCGTCCAAAATGCCCAAATACGTTTAGTGGTAGAGCAAACGATCGTTGGCACCTGATTCCGGCTCGCATGCTCAATTTGATCATGGACGACGATGAAATAATTATAAATGCTATTTTTATAAACAACTAGCTGCTGTTCGCACGCTCTTTTCCGAGTCAGACAGTTAGCCTATGTCCGTCCCCAGGATATCGTCTATATCCATGCCAAATTTCATTAGGATCTGTTCAGCCGTTTAGGCGTGAAGAGGTAACATACAGACAGATAGACAGACAGACAGAGTTACTTTCGGATTTATAATATTAGTATGGATTCGAAAGTAACTCTGTCAGTCAGTCATTCAGGATAAAGCATTTTATGCCAAAATAAGTTTCTACCCCTTTTCAACACCGTTAGGGGATGAATTTCAATAAAATTCGAAACATGTCTTACATCAAATCTGTTAAAAAAAGGTTTGTGCGAAATTTTAAGTAGATTGGATCAAGGAATCACGTTGTCCAATACAAACTTAGCCCCCCTTTTTCACAACCTTTGAAGTAGAATTTCGGAAAATCCTTTCTCTTCGGATGCCTACGTCAAACAAAGCCTCCAAGTTTCAGGTTTCTACGATCAGCGGTTTAGGCTGTGCGTTGATCCGTCAGTCAGTCATTCAGGAAAAAGCCTATATGTATAGATAACGACATAGCAAAGACAAGAAAAATAAATCGAAAGCGAAGATGGTGGACAGGCACATATTTTTAGAATAGAAATGTGTATAGTGGAAGTAAAACGCCACGCTCTCTCGCTTCAACTGAGCGTTCGATCGTTGGCCTTCGGCGACCGTCCACACTGAGTATGATTTAATGGTTCGATTGTATTGGTGTAACCGCCACGCTTCGGATCGCCGGCACACGGTAACGATCTTTGGCGTTCGCTAAGCCGCCCTCCAGACAGGACCAACGAATGCCACCCTTTTGGCCTGTTGGCGTTCGTTTGGCTGGTGTGTACGCAGCATTACATTGTGAAAAAACACACGGTCTACATAAATTTGTTTTTGATTTCGAATCTAAAATCTACCGACGCGACGAAGCCGACTGTAAAAGGTATATACCTACCTAGAGTTTTATCACGCTTGTAGGCAACTTCCTTATAAACCTGCTACCTATGGAATTTAAATTGATTTAATAAAAAAAGTTTTAATTAATCCAACGCGCAATCACAATCTAATTTCGTTAAAATGTAATGTAATTTAAATAGTATCTACGTGGTTGAACTTGGTAGGGTAGGAGGCTTAGAAGGAGAAGGCTGTGTTTATACTCTACGGTAGTAGGTATCTATTTATCGCACATAACTAAATGTCGTAAATAAAACCACCCGCAAGTTTAAAGTGAAGAAACGCTCGTCTGTTAACAGGAAGATGAAATTCTTGAATGAGTTAAATGGTAGGTAAGTAGGTACTATGTATAATAATTTATGTAACCCTATGATAAAATTGATGGAATTGTCGCACAAGCTAGAGCGACTAATACAAAATAAATAGTGTGATAAAGTAATTAGCTTATTTTATGCTGAGCATTCAAGACAACCAACACAACAAACCAAGCAATCCAGACAAAAAAATCCTAACGTTTCATGTGGGTACATAAAACCATTTCATTGATTTACATCATCTCAGACAACGTAAGACGGGAGCTTATTAAAACATCCCAAATTGATATTTCATAGCGAGATGACTAACTAACGATACGGGCGCCAAACTTATGTCATCTGTCAAAATACATGTTAACATGTAGTAAGACGAACGGTTTAGATCTGTGTACAGATAAATTCATGAATAATATACGAAGGATGTGACAACCTACCCGTCATTTCACATTGTTTATATTGTACAGTAATGATATGCCTCATTTGAATGCTGGTGGTCTGAATAGAAAAAAAGCGTTGCGTTTTTGCCGCTATGTTGGCAATAATGTTCATGCAAATGTCGCAAGGGATTGCATTCATCAAAAAAGTTTGGTTATAAATTATTTATTTGCATGTTATGACGACATTATTTAGGGCCAACAACAAAATCTGATAGCAGTGGATCAAAATTTAACTGAGAACATGAATTATCTTTATCATATTTGTTTCGAGAGTAGTTTGAAAGTGCTCTTTATGAACTAAACCCCGCTAAACTTCGATCAACAATACAATTGATCGACGGCCGCTGCTGCGACACGTTGGTGACCCGAACATTGCAGGTCTATTATACTTATGTAGGTAATGTTAGCGTGTCACGATCTTTATTTATCACACTTGTATTGATATTTAATTGATAATTAAAAGTGATTGTTTCTCGCCCTTCGAGAAAACTAATTAAAAGGAAACTAATCAGTTTATTGAAGTAAAGTGAACGCGTGTGAGGTAATCGAACAAAATTTTACGAGAACATTGTTTACAAGACTTCGTGCTTCGAGACAGCGACGGTGCATTAGCGCGCGCTTTCGAAAATCGAACTCTGAATGAGAAAAAAAAGTAAAAAGGCGGGAACAAAATAATTATGCACGTTTCGTTCGGTAATGGGCTTCGCGCTACCGTTTCGCTTTAATAGCTCGCTTGTTCTGAGAATTTAATTACGCTCGGAGTGAGCCCAGATTAGCCCTGCGCGCGTCCGTTTTGTTAATAACTCTAATAATGGATGATGCGCGCACTCCACCTCTATTAAAATAATTTATTCTTTTTATGCCGACGACCATAATACTAATCCCAGATCCGATCATGACCCACCGTTTCTTTGAATGGTATGACAGAGAATATTGATATGACGCTCTCAAAATATCAATATTAATAATTCAATAACGAGCTCCTCAAAACAAATTGTCTAACCGATAAGACATTGGGATCGACACAAACAAAACATAAAACGATTCAGCTTTAATAAGAACCGGGGTCCAGAGATGAACACAAAAGAAAAAGATAGCCGCCTATTGTTTTTTATCATGTTGTCAATATCGCGCGGCCAAATTTTCAATATTGGAATGCCACGATTCGCCAATAAGAAGCGGGAAGAATTGATTTATTGTCCAATTAGCGTCGGTCAGGTGTGCCAACTGCCAAGATAGCATCAGGCTGGCCAACCTAACTCGGCTGCAGAGCTACTATTTCTTTCGGTGCGTCCCATTTAAATGGCATATTGGAATCAAAAAAGGACCTTTACACCATGCTGGCTGGGCTTTCTGGAAGTGTATTTGAAATTCTGATCGTTCGCGGCGAAGGTTTGCTTAAGTGGAAATCGATTTGAATTAATTGCATGTCTGACTTTTTTCGCTAAGGAACTTTAATTTGATAGAATATTATTTTTGCTTTACTACCGGTTTTATGTGTTGACCCATAGTTGAGCCTAGGTTTGAATTATTCGTTGTAAGTAGCGAAAGTCATATTTTCATGCTATAAACTACGAACAATGAAACCTTTGTGGCAGGCACAGCGACACCCACCGATCGCAATACCCTGGACAATTTGCAAAGTTTATTTGCAATTTTACAATATTGTCTGTTCCTACACATTTACCTAAATTATCAAACCCAAACGTTTATTGTTTTTAAAATTTACGAGACTCAGGAACTATTATCGATAAACACGCTCATAATTCTCGTGTAAGATTGAATAGCTTAGCTCCGCAGCGTAATAAATCGTTTCTACATAATAATTTCGCAGCCAAAGTTGTTTCAATAGAACGTCGTTGGCGTGAAGCGAATTGTTTGCGGGTAGTCGATAAATTCCGGTCGCGGTGCCGGAACTCGGTCGAAGTCGTCATTTGCTATTGAGCGCTCGCCAAGCACGGACGTGTCGTGATATTGCCACTCAATATTGCTGAGATGTGTCGGACTAATTAATCTTGATGCTTCATAGGAAATGACTGGATTTGCATGGGTTTTTGCTTTAACTATAACAGGGTAAAAATTACTACTTATCTCGATGGAAATTGCTCGGTGGAATCATTGCAAACTTAAACTTAACCTAAGCGCATAAAGTTGTAGGTAGAAAGTCATTTTAGAATGGTTTGATACTGCTCGTAAATACAAACATAACAGCCCTACTCAACAAACTCGAGTGGCAAACACGATTCCCAGACTCATATTATTACATTTTATAACGCTTTATTAAATGGTGAACCTCTCCACGCTAGAAAAAGACGGTGATATGCCACCCCCGAGCACATTCCCCGCAATAAATGTGTGGGAAAGAAAGAGACGTAGTAATAGCCGGAAATTAGCACTCGTCTATCTTTCATTTTACACCCCAAATTTTCTTATTCCAATTTCCTCTCCGAGCGCGTGCCAACTTTTCACCGACCGAACCCACCACCCATTGTCGGTAGAAAATAGATCGTATAATCTGCGCGATAGAGTCGTAACTTTAGTTAGCTACGGCAGAGTGATTGCGGCGTTCTATATTAGAAAACGCTTTAGAACACTCTGTCATTTGAAATGAGTCATTTTCTGATAAGAATGCCCTATTGGCTGAGACGTGTGCACGGGCTTCGATAAAGCCATTTCCTAGAGATAGCGAATAACTTGGGTGTCGGTTTTTGCAGTGAGTTTTAATAAACCATAAGGGGAGAGGGGTTCGCCCAGAAATGGAAATGAGCGTGGTACAGAGGAAATTTGAATTTATACACGAGCTAGTTTTATTCATGACTGTACGCGTTGGTCGTTTAGAGATTATAGGTACGAAATTTTCGTGCGAATATGACGGCTATATTTTAGAGGGAGATTTATGATCGTGGAATTGGATTGCGCTAATCTATTGCGGGGCTTGTGTGGTTTCTTACCTATGTTTTACATGAATGGGCTATATTCACGGCATGCATGTTGTTTAATGTTTCCGACACGTGTAGAAAGGTACTGGCTAATAAATTTAGGTTGGCTCTAGGGACTTACAGACCTATGTTTTTAAGGCGATACGTTATGAAGGTAGTGCATAATAAACTTATTTCACTATATTGAGCTAAGTCTTTGGTTATCGCTGCAAAAAATATTAAGAGCTCCTTCAAACGACCGATAAAAAATCTCAAACGAACCGACTCTATCATTCCCATAACATCTTGATAGAGCACCTTCATCTTCAAAATGCATTAAAATTAATAATCCGTGAAATATTTACAAATCCGAAGATTATATTCGGTCAGGTGACGTTTTGACAATAGATGGCAACACTGTGCAATGATGACAGGACTTTTTGTGACTCGTGGGAGAGTCGATGTTTTTCGCGCGCGCCATTAGCTTCATGTTCGATTTTAAATGCAACATTTGATGTGGTTTTTTCGTATTTGCGTGGGAAATTGAACTATCCAGTACCTACCTTGCTGTTCTTCCTGTCTTACCCCTAGTCAATGTATCTCTTCGTGTTTATTTATATTATTTTTATTATTTAAACTCACAAGGATCCAATAAGTAGCTTTGCGTGTGTATCTATTGGTATTAGATAGGTATACATACTTGGTTACCTACTGAATGATACGTTTAGCAGGTAAGTCGCGAAAAGAGAGGTATCAGACAGATTGTCTGTCCAATTTCTTGAATCAAAAAATTATGCAATAGGTGGGTAGGTATGCACTTACGAGTATCTACCTACCTTTGCGTAATGTCACGGCACCTACTTAAATACCTCAATAAATGTACTTAGATATATAGGTACCTATTACTACTCAAGAATATTCTAAGAATATTCTTTAGTTTAAGTTATTTTTGAGTTTAACCATTTGCACGACTCAAAGGTCAAATATAGTGAAACTCTATTGTAAAACCACCATTTTTTTATTTGTTTTATTTATTTATATTAAACATGGTTTACATATGTATGCTACAGCTAACATATACTGTTGATCGGTTTGTCCGTCAGCCTCAGTCTCTATGGTAAGTATAGTATCTAATGAATACAGCAAATCTTACACTTATCATAGGCTAATACAATATGCACCCACCGCAGCGCGCAGGTCAGAAACTGAATGTAAGCATTGCAAATCTATATTTAAGCAAATAAATGCTATATTTATTTCATTTTTACTTTCTTAAAATCAAGCTTATGGTAGGTAGGTACAAACTACAAACCAATTTAGAATTTATAGCTACACAAGAAGCCTTTTTTTGTAAATTAACTTTGAGAAAAGGGATTAATCCATTCATAATTCATTCACAGCTAATGGTCATGTCATTTTTTGTCGCCACACTCCAACTTTTTACACCCCCATTCATAAAAGAATTTCAAGATCATAAATAATAAACACCCAACAATACAAATTTTTATCGCTATTTGAAATTCGAACGCAGGTTGAAGAAAAACTATTCAGTTAGTTCATTCATAAGTTGTTCATTCAATCGTTCACGCAAAAAATACAATATGTGAGTCGTAGTGAATTTTTGAGTCTATGAAGTCTTCATTTTATTACCCCGTGGGATTCCAAACTGTGATGATGAATATCAATCCATTATACCCAAACCGTGAAATGGTCATCTCATAATTTATATTTAGTGTCCTTTGAGAACTTGAATGCGGTTTTTTACCAACTTTTTCATTGGGTAAGTATTCTCTATAATTTAGGTCATCGTCATCATTTAAGCTGAGATCACTGCAGGGTACCTACCAACAGGTGTATGCATACTGTTCACTGTTCACTTTCAACAGCCTCGTTTTCCTGTGGATCTGGCATCCAAGTAATTATTTAGGTACTTACCTAACCAATCTTTTCTAACTTACTCGTACCTTTGACCTATCATCATACATTAATCCCATTTTGTGAATAAAGTTTTGTTAATCCTTTTGGTAGGCACCTATCTACCTATAGCTACTTACGTGATATAAAGATAAAAAAAGGGGGCAAGAATAAATAAAAACGTGTCTAAATTACAACAGACTTGTCTAAAATAGTCGTTTCGCCGAAGAACTATCGCGACCGCGCGATCTTGGTCGTTGACGGTCTGTAGCAAACCTTTTGTTTTGCGGATTCAGCGGAAATCCGATAGTCGTTGCATTTTTCTTTTTCAGTGATGTGTATCACGGGAAAAAGATGTCTAAATAAAACCTTTTGTGTCATTCTTTATGAAATACAGGTCGAGTAACGGCTTTAGCAAGCTGGTTTCTTAAAATATAACTTAAAATAAAAATAAAAAAAATTATTTGTACCTACGAGGCAACATTTAATTAATTTAGATAAGTATTATGTGGATTGTGTGTGGATTGTCCAGCATTATTATTTATTATTAAAAACCAAAGTCAAAGTCAATTAAAGAAAGGCCTGCGCCAGACGCATTAACGATAAGTTTAATACAAAGATATCATCATCATTAATGATGTTCTTAAAACCGTTTTAATTAAAAAATATTAGGAATTACCTACTAAAAACGAATTCATCAAGCAACTAAATGACATAATTAAAACCAAAGCTCAGCTAAACTTATTCGAATCACCGTCTGCATTTTATAACAATAATTTCAAGATCTTTACGAGTTTTAGAAATTACCACCAACGATCACAAGAATTACCTTCTAAATACACATTCATTCTAAATAAAGTAGCTTCTAAATAGATTCATCAAGTCGTTTAAATAAAAAGCCACACCAATTACAGTCACAGTAACTATCCGTTTTATCTCTTAATCCAGTTTTAAGATCAAACTCCGGTAGCACTATAATTAATCCGTAGTACTTTATAAGCCACCATGGCGTCGGCATCAGAATATTTTCATCCAATTAACTTGTAACATTCTCGCTTCCGAAAATGCCGTACCTAATAAAAAAGAAAAAAAAAAGATGCGTTCGGATACGTTCTCCGAAATTCGGCCATTACCCGTTACCTCCCAAATAGAGCGCGATCGAACGAGATAAGCCCCTTCACGTGGATTCTACTAATTGGTGCAATAAATTTTGGGATGCTGTGACAACTCTGAATACCATTTGCTAGCAGGTCTCGGGCCTTATTAGGGCTTACGACCTGTCATAGAGCCAGGGCCGATATACATATACGCGAGAGCCGACAATTAAGAAAAGTCAATTAAATATATTTTTTTGCACCATAATGTGCTCGATTAGTTGAGCACTCTCCAAAATATTTACAGAGAAAAGTAAATCTTTACGACCTCATCTTTCGCGTATCTCGAAATAAAATTCCCTAATGAGGAACGTTCAGAAAAGTGACGTTTCGGTGACAAAATGCGAAATGAATATCGATTATAGGCCATTCGAATATCAGCCCTGTTCCTCGAAAATAAGGATGGGTATCTCGATTTTGTATCGATAATATAGAGTCGTTGCGGGCGCGCAACCGTTTGTACCCGCGTCATGGAGACGGACGCTTTTTGTCGTTTTTAATTATATTTATTGTTCTCGTTGTTTATTTATTGTCTTCTGTTTTGCTACCGTGCTTTTTAACTTTGCTACAGCGGGCGCATCCAAATTAGGCTGATGCAAATGTTCTCTTTTGCATACGGGGTCGGACTCTCGGAAAAAACGCAATCGATATTTCGACGATCTCGAATGAAAACATCATTAATGCTATGCAAACGATCATGGGAAGACTTTTACATGTTTTTAAGAGTAGGGTTTACGAACGAAATGATATCCGGTTCAATGTATTATACCTTTGAAATATCCTATATAATAAAGCAACTGAATAAAAGTTTCGGGAACCAATCAGATATTTTTAAATTCAGTAGGTAGGTACTTTTGTTTGTGAAGATACCTACTCAGTTTATTTATCCGCCATTAAAAAGCCATAGAGATAACATAGAGTGGACGTATTTGCAAACAAAGGGAACTCAATTGAATCCAATAAAATCGATTTTTATCGAAATGCCCGTCACTCGGTGCCCAGGCCAGACAATGTAGAGACACGTCGAAAACTCAAACAGAGAAGACTGATCTTTTTTTTTTCATACAAAGTTTTTTTCTTCTTTCCTTGAATTATGAAGTCAGTATTCTTTAATGTTATTATTATTCGTACTTTAACCGAATAATAGAACAAATTCGCATTACAAGTGATAAATCTGACGGAATTATAAAATTCTCTGTGGGTAGTCGTAGTCATAACATTGGTTGTATGTAGCCGTTGTAGGCACACAACGGCACATTATTGTGATTTAAATGATCACGAAATAGTCTTGATACTTGGGTTTCAAGAAGAAAAAGTAAAGTAGAGCCCTTCTTTAGGGAATAGTAATAACAACATTTATAAGGCTAATCTTGGCAATGTAATGACACAAAATGTAAATCTTTATGTCCACAGGACATGCTCCGAATTTACCTACATGATTCTTAGCAAATTAAGTATACCTCTAGATAGGGAACAATATTCATGCCAGTATTGAAGTGCGAAACAGATTATGCAAGAATGGTTTATTGCTTACACGATGAGATCAAATATCAAGATTTCTTGATTCAATAACAAAGCCTATGAATGGTTAGGAATGAATGACAACAACCCAGCATGATATTGCTACCACTTTATATTGTTGTACATTATTTGCTTAGTTACACAAAATTATGGCAAAATTTAAACTTTCGTTAGGTCGTGGCAATTTTTTTCTTAAAGATTATTTTAGTACAGTTTTCGAATAGATCTGTAGACCCTCTACGTCGTAGACGCCGTAGGCATACCTACGTAGACAAAGGGGTCACAAAAACATGACATGCGACAAAAATGGCGAAACGAAACGCAAATTTCTTCACTTCGTTTCCTCCAGCCACTGTGTCTATCAATCACTATCAATTATCAATGATTGATGGTACAAATGGTAATTAAAAGCATAATTTCATCGTGTCGATGAACCACAACAAAGCGAGATACCTCTCACGACAGTGATTACCTTTTGTAATTGTTTATTGTTGCAAGTCGCGCTAATTTTATAGAAAACGGCTCAGTAATTTTTGAGAAAAAAATAGAACAAAGCAATGTAGTTATTAATTGAGGGAAAGTTGGATGCCTTTTCACTTGAGGATTTTGAAAGGAATGAGTTGTTTTGTCTTCCGAATATCTTTAATGTAATATATATTTTTAAACTTACGCGATCACATTAACATTAGTGTTATTTAACGGGTATTTATCGCCAGGAAAAAAAACGCGATAAATAACCGTTCAATAATGACGACCGATGTGGCGCGGAGGGCGAAGGTCCGCCTGCGACGCAGAAGGTTGCGGGTTCGATTCCCGCCTTGGGACAAATGTTTGTACGATCTGCAAATATTTGTTCCGAGTGTTCTGGGTATTTTCTACATATAATAAAAAATATCTATCTATGTTATGTATTGTATTAAGTTTATCAGTCATCTAGTACCCATAACACAAGCTCTGTTTACTTTGGGGCTAGATGATGCTGTGTGGATTGTCCAGCATAATTTATTATTTATTTATTTATTTTATAATACTAATAATAATCATTATTGTAGTTATTGGTGTCGTGTCTTAGCCTTAATAGGTGTCTTATTTAATGTACCTGTGTGTGGCTAATAATTAGACAGACATATCATTTATTTGCCACCATAATACACACAATATAAATTAACAATTTTGTAATGAAAATTAACAAAAACTGAAAACCAATTAACTTGATTTATAATAATGAACAACTAACTAATAATGGGGGGCAATGCAGCCAGCGTCTTTGGGGACGCTTCCGACTGGTATTGATATGGACCAGTTGAGCTACCTGTAGATTGTTTGCAACAGTCTGTAGTTAGCTTAATTGTTTCAATTGTAAATACTAGTTTTAATTTGTTTTTATTATTGAATTGTAATTTTCTTTGTCAATAAAGACTAATAATTTACTTGAAAAAAAAACTAATTATCATTACGTAAAAAATAAGTAAGAAATAATTATTAATGACGTTCTTATTTCTCATTAGGTTTTTGTGTTTGATCTATTTCTTATTGTTTATAATGTCATCATTTTTAGTCTGTAGACTTAGGCACTCGTACCTACCATAGAATAGTAAAAAATATGGATGCCCACCTACTCTCTGCTTGTGTTTGTGTCTATGTATGTACATACATGTATAAGTACATTAAACCTGTATGTACCTGTTTAAGGCAAAATAAATGTATCTTTATTAACATAATGAAGAAGACCCCGTTTTCTTTTATGATTCACCTAATTTTGCTTTAATGCTTACCTAACGATAGGTTAAATACTTTATTTACCTACCTAATGATCTTGGTTTTTAAATATCAAATACGATTTTTGAGCTATAAAATAGCTACATATAACTTGACACGGTAAAAATACATGGCAAAAGGCATGGACTCAAATACCTACTATGTGATATGAAATTTCTGACGTTGTCAAGAGTCATGTCAGGTCTTATGAAAATAAATCACTTCGAGTTTTGACTTTTGACTTTTTAGTACGATTTTACAAAATTAAAAAATCTGTATGTTAAGTTAGGTCAAGTTGTGTAACCTACTTAGTTACTACGTTATGGCAAATAATAAATATTTATTTTTTATAATTCTGTGTCTCCTGTGATATATGATACAAGTGAAAAATCAACACTTTACAGGAGAGCAAAAAAAAGATTTAAATAATTCTACTTCGTGAACTAAGTGTGCTAGGTTGCACTTAAGTACCTTCTTTTGTAGATAAAAACATTCACTTTCACATTACATTTTGATTTTTATGTTAAATATTATAGTTTTAAAGTAACTCACTAAAAACCTGTAACTTGTATCTTTTTTATTATTGTGTTAAAAATACGTAATCAATGATACAAGTAAATACAGTTAAATTATGTTGCACCTATAAGTTGTCTTTCTGTAAACTGATATACAAGAACTAGAAAAATCTAATAACTAATAGAATATGTTCCTAACACAATATTGCTAAAACACAGACACATCACAAATGATAAAAATACTATCCCAAAGATAAGATTTTTTCTATTGAATTGTACCCTAATCAGTATTGAGAAAGATTGGTTCAAAGTGATATAACTCTAAATTATATCAATATTCACGATAAATACACTGAAAAATAAAATGTGAAAAGTAATATAATCGCTCTTATACCACGAAGCACGAAAACCAGTGTGTTATAATTACTTAAAGGGGTTACAACTTGACATACTCGTATACTATATTCACCATTTTTTTGCTAATATCGTGGTAGTTATATCACTTTGCACCAAATTATCTCCAAAACTATAGCAGATAGAACAACGTGAGTTAGACCCAAAAAATCGTAATTTTTTTCTGATAATTTTTATGTAAAAATCAAAAAAACAACTCGATTTATATCACCCATCACAGGAGGCACAGAATTGTTTTTTTGCCTATTGGTAGCTAGGAGTCATTGCTTATTTTACATATTTTAAGTAGATATCGTTAATACATTTAGGGTGTAATAAAATATATTTAGTGAGGGAATTCGTCTCGAAATTCGTGAATTTTAATTTGGATTCGCGGTCGAAGCTGATTCTTTTTGTCGATACCATGTTGCAGCAACTTTACGAATATGGTAGTTTTGGGTAAGAATGTGTTTTGAAAAGAGACATTAAACTACTCAAAAGTAAACAACTAAGCTGTACGTTTAGTCTACAATTTAATGCTATTGTAAGGTGTAAACAGCCATAAAAAGTGATAAAAACCAAAATCTTTCTAATATTACGTATTTTTTGTATAATTGCATTAAATTCATTAAATTAAATTAAATAAAAAAAAATACATTGTTTTATTATATTTAAAGCAATCGGAGCAAAAAATCCAGACCAAAAAAAATTATTAGAAAATTCGTGTTTTTTTGGTTTTGAGTAATATTATTTTACCAAAGCGGTTGCGCGAAGGAAATTTTGCGCCGAAAAGGCATTTGCGCGTGTGAATAGAGCACTATCGTAAGAAATTTAACAGAGCTCCACGACAAAATATTTTGCATCCATAAAGAACGCGGGTCCGGCGTAGCATCGTAGCCCTGCTGCGATGCTACGCCGGACCCGCGTAGCATACAAAATATTTCAACGCGCACCCACTTTTTAAAACGAACTAAAATCCCCAGCTACGAAACTAGAAGACGTACCCAGTTGCGGTTGAGTTATTTCTCTTTATAAAAATATAATATGTTTTTCCCCTACACCTTTCACTAACTTTTTAATAAATACCTACATCTTATTTTGTATATTATTTTGCTGAACCTGTATATTCAGAAAGTTATTTATACTACACCTGCTTCTCGAACTCCGAATAACACACTCGATAGAAATCAAGCATTTTCTGACCTCGGTGAAAAATTAACTATTTAACTCGCACCTTCTACATAAAATACAATAAACTAGACTACTTTTTATTTCTGAAACTATAAATAAAACGGAAAGAGATTTCTATGATATGAGTATAAGAGAAGTGAGCAGAGCACTGATTCTCTTTTTATAATGTCCCTCCCCATAGCTTCTTTATGGATGCAAAATATTTTGTCGTGGAGCTCTGTTAAATTTCTTACGATAGTGCTCTATTCACACGCGCAAATGCCTTTTCGGTGCAAAATTTCCTTCGCGCAACCGCTTTGGTAAAATAATATTACTCAAAACCAAAAAACCACGAATTTTCTAATAATTTTTTTTGGTCTGGATTTTTTGCTCCGATTGCTTTAAATATAATAAAACAATGTATTTTTTTATATTATTTAATTTAATGAATTTAATGCAATTATACAAAAAATACGTAATATTAGAGAGATTTTGGTTTTTATCACTTTTTATGGCTGATTACACCTTACAATAGCATTAAATTGTAGACTAAACGTACAGCTTAGTTGTTTACTTTTGAGTAGTTTAATGTCTCTTTTCAAAACACATTCTTACCCAAAACTACCATATTCGTAAAGTTGCTGCAACATGGTATCGACAAAAAGAATCAGCTTCGACCGCGAATCCAAATTAAAATTCACGAATTTCGAGACGAATTCCCTCACTAAATATATTTTATTACACCCTAAATGTATTAACAATATCTACTTAAAATATGTAAAATAAGCAATGACTCCTAGCTACCAATAGGCAAAAAAACAATTCTGTGCCTCCTGTGATGGGTGATATAAATCGAGTTGTTTTTTTTATTTTTACATAAAAATTATCAGAAAAAAATTACGATTTTTTGGGTCTAACTTACGTTGTTCTATCTGCTATAGTTTTGGAGATAATTTGGTGCAAAGTGATATAACTACCACGATATTAGCAAAAAAATGGTGAATATAGTATACGAGTATGTCAAGTTGTAACCCCTTTAAGTAATTATAACACACTGGTTTTCGTGCTTCGTCGTATAAGAGCGATTATATTACTTTTCACATTTTATTTTTCAGTGTATTTATCGTGAATATTGATATAATTTAGAGTTATATCACTTTGAACCAATCTTTCTCAATACTGATTAGGGTACAATTCAATAGAAAAAATCTTATCTTTGGGATAGTATTTTTATCATTTGTGATGTGTCTGTGTTTTAGCAATATTGTGTTAGGAACATATTCTATTAGTTATTAGATTTTTCTAGTTCTTGTATTTCAGTTTACAGAAAGACAACTTATAGGTGCAACATAATTTAACTGTATTTACTTGTATCATTGATTACGTATTTTTAACACAATAATAAAAAAGATACAAGTTACAGGTTTTTAGTGAGTTACTTTAAAACTATAATATTTAACATAAAAATCAAAATGTAAAGTGAAAGTGAATGTTTTTATCTACAAAAGAAGGTACTTAAGTGCAACCTAGCACACTTAGTTCACGAAGTAGAATTATTTTTAAAAAGTGGGTGCGCGTTGAAATATTTTGTATGCTACGCGGGTCCGGCGTAGCATCGCAGCAGGGCAGGGATGTTCTATAATAAAATTATGTTTATCTTCATGGTCGATGAAGCAAAAGAGAATATGAAATAAGATATATGAAGAAAGATGGCAATGTCACCTACACACCGGTGGAACCCGTAACTATCTCAGACTTCCAAACAGTCAGCTCCAGAGAAGCAAGCGTCAGTCGCGCAAATGTATATGTCTTTCGCGTAAATGTCCTAATACTTACCTATTTAAAAAGTAAGCATTTTTTTCAACTATTGCACTAATCTTCTTTAAAAAAAAAAAACAGATTATTTTTAATCTATAATTTTTTTGTTAGTCCGCAACAAAGCGTTCAAAATTAAACATTGAGACGAATAAAATTTTCACCCGCCCACAACATTGAATGCGGGCGACATTTCTTTTTGTCACAACCTGTTTTTATAGAACCTTCTCGAACTAGCTTCGGCACCAACCTTCTTGTCATTTCAACTGTAAAAACTGGTCTTTTAAAGTGACAAAGTCGTAACTCTTGTCCGGTCCATCTAAAATCCGGTAGCCAAAAGTAATTTGTGAAATTAACTTCTTAGAATTCGGTGTCAATTAAGGCGAGCGCGTAGCTTTGCTTAAAAAATTTTTTTTCTTCTTTATATTTCAGTGTCGGTGCAAACGGGCAACACCAATTCTGCTTGGTATGGATGACGAAAGTGGCAAACTGGCAAAGTTATAAGTTATGCTGTTAATAAGTTTGTGACGCTTTGGGCAAGAAGCTTCCTATACACATAGTAGATACCTACAGTCATGCTTTAACGTTTACGTAACTCAAAAATCAAAACATGGTAAATATCCCATTGTAAATTACTTTAGTGTACATTTTTTAACCCATCATGGTGAATACCATGATGGATTAAAAAATGTATTTCCAATAATTTAAAAATATAGTTTATTGAAAATGCCTTATTAACACACCGAAGTCCACTGCTGAACATGCTTCCCCCAAACAAGGGAAGTTACCCACAATCACCATGTTTGGCAGGAGGATTGGTGATCGCAGTGGAGGTGTTAAAAATACATATAAGGAAGCTGCTGCCTTTCCTCTGGTAGGTTCTCTTACTCGGCTCTTACGACATCCACGAGCTTGGTTAGAGGGGTCGATTCACGGACACCAAAGTATAGACATATCTGCGCAGTGAAGATCACATTCATGTAGTTGATATACTAAGCTGCTGTGTCGGATCTCTCTGTGACTATGAGGATCCTGCTGCTTATCCGGAGGCCAGGGGCTGCTTGGCGACGCATTTGATTTTACTCGTAAAAGTGAGGTGACTGAGTTGGCGCGGTCGACTCTTACGCCGACGGCAATAAGTTCAGTTTATTAAAGGTTTCTCTCGCAAAAGCGAAGGTTCATTGCCAAGCATATGTAAACCAAAGACATATCTCTAAAACCCCATACTGCCATTCCATCGGCGATGTGCTACCTTGCATATCTTTGTTGGAAAATTACCTTTATGGTGTTGTTCTTGTGCGTATGATGCCACAAAAACGACACCACGGCCTATTTAACCCTGTTTTGTATAGGCCCTTAGTATGTCAAATTAACTTTTCTATAAAACACTGAAAAAATTCTACGAGTATAAATAACCTTTGGCAGAAAATTACTAAGCTTGTTGATTAATATACAACCTGCAAAGTTTATAGTTTAAAATAAACAAGTCAAGTTTTTTAACTATTTGATCAATATTAACCTGATTAATTGGTTAAAATTGTTTATAAAAAATAACCAAGTACCTAGCTTAGTTAATGTATCGGCAATATGTTTGTAGGTGTAGCCAACTCTACTCTGTTTTTAGGGTTCCGTACCCGCAGGGTGAAAACGGAACCCTATTACTAAGCCTCCGCTGTCCGTCCGTCCGTCCGTCCGTCCGGCTGTCACAGTACTCTATCTCATGAACCGTGTATTTCTCTTGCCACTAAGAACAAATAATAAAAATGAAATAAATGTCAAAATTAAAGGGGTCAAACGTGATTTTTTGGCTATTTTTGTTCTTGGTTTGTCAAGGCTGTATGTCTTAAAAATACAATAGGTAGACACATGAAACTTTGTTTAAATAAGAAACACTTCAACTTTAATAGCAACAAATACTAAAAGTATAATAAAGTTGAAAATTTAAACGGGTCTCTGAACAAGTGAAAGTTTCATGTTCTGTGAAAATGTTGCCTGATTTTTACGGTACGGATCCCTTCGTGTGCGAGTTGACTCGCACTTGGCGGTTTATTAATAACAAACGTTCTCGATAAACTTAACCCAGCCAACCTACTTTGTATACGTGAATTTACTTTGTAACATGCGTAATATTCAAAACATTCCTAATTGGTAGCTACTCAGTTAATAATTGTTAATTATTTCTACATTCTTCACTATAAGGATATTAGTGACAAATCTAGGAGATGAAAAGTTAAATGCAAATGGCAGGTATGAACGGTTAGCAGTGGTAAGCTTGTCGCACATCTGGAAAACAACGCAGCAGCAGAGCACAAAAATGTGCATTCAATTATGGGCTTAAACTCTTAACATTATAGATATATTTTATATTGATGGCATCAGATAACAGACAGCTCGCGGAACACTTCGTTTGAAGCTCGTGGGAAGCCATTTTGTCACTGTAAAATATATCTACAGTTAACGAGCTTAAGGCCATATTTAAATGCATGTTTTTGTGCTGTGTGGTAGCGGTATTGGATTAATGAGCGCAGAGCGGTACGTTCTTACTACGTTTCTACTAAATTTATAATAAAGCTTTTTCTTATTTCCGTCGAGGCTCGAGGATCTTTTGGCTTTTTCAAGATACATATTATTTTATTTGACCATAACTGCTGAAAACAGCAAAATTTAATACAAATAAATAAATAATGCTGGACAATCCAGCATCATCTAGCCTCAAGTTAAGCAGAGCTTGCGTTATGGGAACTAGATGACTGATAAATTACATACATAGTTAGAAATTCTTTATTATACATAGAAAACACCCAGAACACCCGGAACAAATATTTGCAGATCGTACAAACAGTTGTACCAAGGAGAGAATCGAACCCGCTACCTCCTGCGTGGCAGGCGGACCTTCGCCCGCCGCGCCACGTCAGTCGCCAAACAAACACGTGGCATTGAAAAAATTCATCCGGTAATCCAGATTTTTTTCTAAATTACTACCACATTTTTTAGGTTAAAAATGTTTATATTGCCTTTTTACTAAATTATTGGGTTAAATTATTAAGACAATTTAAATTGCGAAAACCACCATATGTTATACTATAGGTATATATAGGTATCACAAACTGCCCAATGGATTTTAGAAATGTCTTTTGTTTACCGAAATAATAAGATAAACTAGGTGGCGGCGCTATTCTGGGTCGGGGTAGCGCCTTAAGGAAATAAAAAATATTAAAGTTCTACCACCACATCCTTACTTCTCCACCACCACAGCTTACGTTATAGTCACTACACATAAAAGGCAGTAGTAATTGGCTGGAAAACGCTTTAATTGATACATGATAAGTATCTTTTATTGGCTAAAAATTATATTGTGTAAAAAGTGACCGGTGCACTCCCGGGAACCGAACCGGTAATTAGTGAGTAAAGGCTGCACAGTTAGTCCGCGACACTTGCGCAGACAAGGGAGGGTTAGCAGAATAGGGTAGAGGTGAAAAATAAATAATTTGATTGTTTTGAAAAAAATAAAAACCGACTTTGCTATTTCTTATCTATCCCTGAGCTTCAAACTGTTTTATTAAGATTTACGGGATAAATACTAATCCCTCTGGAATACAATTTATAAGACAACCTCAGAATCATCCTCTATACAACTGCAAAAGAATCATCCAAATCGGTCCATAATTGATGGAGAAATAGAATAGAATAGAATAGAATATTTTATTTTATTTGCAACTCAAATAAACAAAAACAAAATACGATTAAAAAATAAAATAAAAACAAAGCTTAGGTACTAGTTTTTGCATTGAGTCACAAAGCGGTCTCTGTCTCAGCATGAGCTAGCTGTAAAAACATTACAACCAACGCTGGTCTTCCGACAGAGCCGTTTGGTGACGACACGGAAGATAACACATAATATGAAAACACGAAACATTCACAGATATAACATTAAAGAAACATAATCTACGGCAACGGTTGACAAATACAAGAAATCGACGGACATGTATATAAAAAACATACAATATTATAAATTCGAAAGTAACTCTGACTGTCTGTTAACTTTTCACGCCTAAACGGCTGAATGGATCTCAGTGAAATTTGGCAGGAAGGTAAATGGTACCCCGGAGACGGACATAGGCTACTTAAAAAGCGTGTGCGAAGCCGCGGACAACAGCTAGTAATTATATAATTTTGCAAACCAAAGCTGTTTAGCTGGTAAGTAAGCGCATGGAACATTTAACATTATTGTTAAAATAATTAATAAAATGTTCGGAATTCAGAAAATTGTAGAAAAAAGTTGATCCTCTCGGGGTCCAGAATCACCCCCTTTTGGCGTAGTACACATGTGTCTTGGCACCCTGTATATCCAAACAAGCTAACTAGGAAACACATGACTTTTTAATTAGTTCTAGTAATACTTTTGGGCTTTTCTATCAAATCTAGATCTTCGCCTTTGAAACATTTTTCTGCAAACCCTACGTGTTTTTACCGACGTGCCCAGCAGGGCTCTTCCTTCGAGGAAAGCTGCATGGAACTACTGTGTAATCTGCACCTTCTGGTTAAGGTGACTGGAAACCGGTCGCCCAATTCTGTCAAAACCTCGATTTCAAAGTATTCTAATTGATTTTTAAAGTCATTACCTCACAAGTAGAATATTCGACGTGAAAATGCTTATAGAAAGTTTCGCGTCAACACGGAAGTTGAAACTCTGCCGGATGTAAAACTTTTGATGAGTATTTTCGTGTAAAATATCTCAGTTTTGTTATTGTACCAAACTTATTTATGTACTGGTTATTTCTAATGTCTGGCCAAGCTTGCGTTTGAATGGAAAGTTTCAATCCTTTTTTTTGTTCATCATCATCAGTTTCAGTTTTAAATCGTTTATTGCAAGTGTTTACTGATAGTGAGCATATGTAAACACACATTTTTACAATGTCTTATGGTACAATGGTTGGGACGGGATTTGCTCCAACTATTTGGAAAAATAACAACTAACTAACAGGCTAAAGGTTTCTTCGTCGCTTCTTTACTTTAGTCTACATACCGAAGCGACTGAAACCAAAATATGACTTTATTTCCGTGTCAGTGTTAAATTATTAAGAAGTTTACCGTTTCTAAGTGTACATTTATTGTATTTATGGAAATAAAGAGTTTTTGACTTTGACTTTGACAATAGTTAACTCATAATTTCAACAAAATTATGAAAACAAATACATTTAATACGGCTCAGCTGTACAGCTTAATTAATTTAATTTCATGTGCCAGCTCCTAGGCTCTATTGTTATCCAGATAGTCCTATTTCATAGTTTATAGTTTTTTATTCATAACAAAAAAATGTTACAGGTCAATTAAGTATCTAAGTTAAGTAGTATCTAGTAAGGTTAGTTTTTCACGCTATAGTAAGCTTTTTAATGAGTATGTTTTTTTACAATATTTTAAATATATTTCCCTATTTTTTTTTTCATTCTGTATTGACAAAGAAAATTACAATTCAATAATAAAAACAAATTAGAACTAGTATTTACAATTGAAACAATTAAGCTAACTGCAGACTGTTGCAAACAATCTACAGGTAGCTCAACTGATCCATATCAATACCACTCGGAAGCGTATTTTTTCTTTTTCTTTTTTTCTTATTGATTTATTATGTAGTTTGGTAATGTGTTTGATCCTTAGGTCTTTATATTATATGACTTATTAATTCTAGCTAGTCTAGTTGATATACAGGTGAATTTATATCTATTTCTGGTATTATATGGATGCCCGTCACCTTGTTTTTTATGGTGGTCATAGTTTTTTCTGACATACATGATGTTCATTTAAATATACAAAGAAGGCATTGTCATTATATCAATGGTTTTAAACAGATCTTTGAAACTCGAGAGCCAAGCTTATAGATAGCTCTAATAGCTCTTTTCTGAAGAATGAAAATGGTTTCTGCATCAGCCGCGGTACCCCACAGTATTACCCCGTACGACATGACACTGTGGAAATAGCTGAAGTATACGAGACGTGCAGTGGTTACATCCGTCATTTCACGTTCTCTGCGTACTGCATATGCAGCAGAGCAAAGTTTGTCAGACAATGTGCCAATGTGAGGTGCCCACTGCAGCCCTGCATCAACGTATATTAGTCCATTGCTGGACATAGGCCTGTCTAATGAGCGCTATAGCGCCCTGTCTTCAGCTTGCCGCATCCAGCATCTGCCTGCAGTCTTTCGCAGCTCGTCGTCCCACCTGGCTGGAGGACGTCCTATTACCGAGTCGCGGTCTCCACTCAAGAACACTTTTACTCCAGCGGTGGTCGGTTCTTCGCGAGATATGGCCGGCTTACTGCCACTTCAGCTTGCTAATTCTTTTAGCTGTCGATAACTTTGTTGATAATCTCTGTTGGACGTTATCGTTACGAATCCTATCCTTCAGAGAAACTCCCAGCATAGCTCTTTCCATAGCTCGCTGAAAGTGTTTTTTTTATTATCTTGAGGGAAATGCGCTCGCATTATCGTCTACCATGGGGAGACGGTACGATTATGTGGAACTCTAAAACCCTCAGGGTACTTCTGCCTCTGCCGCTTAATGTGAGAACTTGGGGACACTTTCACATTCTTCCACGAACCCACCGCGGCTGCCCGATATCGGTCCCATCACTGGGGGTTGTGGAGCACCTTCCTTCGCGACGCACCAGAAACACTTGACGCGCCGCGACCACCTCGTGGACGTTACCCGCTAATTGGGCGCCGGACGACCCCGTGTCCGAACGCCCTAGATCCTCCTGCGACGGGTCGGGTCGAAAGTTTCAACCCTTGTTCGACTGTTCGTACCTCGCACTGAGAGGTTAATCTGTTTCAACTGTCATTAAACCTACAATTAAGTAAACTTGAGACAATTTAGTGGTGGATGGCAATTTAGGGAGGCCTATACCCAGCAGTGGGTAAAATACGGCTGCGGATGATGGTAATGATGAAGCGCAGCACGATACAAACAAATAACAAACCGCCAAGTGCGAGGCAACTCGCGCACAAAGGGTTCCGTACCGTAAAAATCTGGCAACTTTTACAAAGAACATAAAATTTTCACTTGTTCCTCCGAACAAGTGAAAATTCCCCCATTAAATTTTTTACTTTATTATATTTTTAGTATTTGTTGTTATTACAATTGGAGTTTTTTTATTTATAGAAAGTTTCATGTGTCTACCTATTGTGGTTCAAGAGATACAGCCTTGACAAACGAAGAGCAAAAATAGCCAGAAAAATCACGTTGTTTGTATGGAAGCCCTCTGTAATTTGGATATTTATTTTATTTTTGCTATTGTATTTTTAGAAATACACATTCTCCAAAAATTTTAACTGTCTACCTTTTACGGTTTATGAGATTTACCTGTGAGATACCTGTGAGAGCCCTGTGACAGACGGACGGACGGACAGCGGAGGCTTAGTAATACCGTTTTCAACCTTCGGGTACGGAACCCTAAAAAATCAATGACGTACCAATAGTGTAAGTAATCATGTAACATTACTATAAAACTTTTTCATGAATTAGAATTTTTTGTATGGCTATATTTGCTATGGTAAAGGTAAGAAAAGGCAAAACAGACATAGCAACAAAGGTACGTAATTGTGCAGGCATTTAAAGGCAGAAAGCTCCTAAATCTTCAAGATCGATATATGCCAATTGCCAATGCCAGACAGCCAAGACAAAATATGAAAGATCATCTGTCGAAAGCTACATGGCTGGCGATGTTTTAATTAGCCCAGAGGCTGCGACTGTTAGCCGAGCAGATACAGGCAAAGTCTGTAGGGGTGGTGAGCTTTACTTGTGCTTTTTTTACTATAAAAACTACTCGTTGTTTGACGAATTCATTATGAATGTAAGTGGGTTAACTATGGACCTTGTTTGTGTTGGAAGAACACCAACTATACATCCCATTACGTTCGTAGTTAACCCGCTTACATTCATAGATAGAAAATTCTTTATGAAAAAAATAACAAACAAGTACAAAAAAAATTACAGTTGGCGACGGTGTTATCGCTCAAGAGCGAACATTGTGAATGGCATAATGAATTTAGTTGTGGTGTTTCAGTTATATGTTGGCCGAGGTTGGCCGAGGCTGGCCGAGGTTGGCCAAGCCAGGCTTGAGGCAAATCTGTACCTACATAATTGTAATCATCGTAAGAAATGACTCGGTCAGATGTCATCAAACTAAACTAAACTAATTTGACAACACTGAAAATTGTGTAATCCTTTTTATTTATATCGTTATGAATGGGACGGCAGCATTTTTAGTGCTGTCTGCCAAATTATTTTAGTTTAGTTTTGAAGACATCTGAATTGACGCCACTCAGCGCTGGCTAGGCCTACGGGAGCTTAGCCAACATTATGCTGAGTTAGGTTCTAACAGCTATATATGTGTATTTATATGTGTACCTATCCTATTATGTGTGTCTTGCTGCTTGGACGAACAAAATCACCCTCCCAGACCGAAGTGCTGCAGTTTGCATGATCTGTGGTATTAATGTTAGGCTTGTTGGTCTGGTCGGGTTGGTGCGTGGTCTGATCGTTCTGAGTTAAGATTGCGATCCCGTGTTGAACAGCTAGCTCAAACTATGTATAATCCTTTTTTTTGTATTTTGTTATTGTGTTTAATTGTAAGCTTTTAGAATTTTGTTATATATTTTTTTATCTTATGTCTGCCACCCGTGTTGACACGTACCAAAGGTCCTGTCAGAAAACCAGCGTTGCTCTACTTTCTGTGGAGCAACATTATGCTGAGGCAGGACCTTTTGGTTCGCTACTTTATAATTATTAGTTATTTTATTTAGAATTTTAGGTCATTTATAATGTAGTGAACTAATAAATATATTTTCTTTCTTTCTTTCTTGCCTTTTTAACTGTTCGTATTGTTGTTATAACTATATGTCATTCTAATATGTTCTATTATATTCACTGCAACATTATACAGTGAAAGATTTGCCACGACTTTGAATGAGACTCATGTCCATGCGTAGATAGAACTTGCAGACGGTCTGATTATTACATTAGATTCGTTTATTGATTCAGACAACATAGATCTATATATTAGAGTAGAAAAATGTCACACAGTTTCAGAAAGTCACAATTAAAAAACATAATAGATACTTATACAAAAACCTTATGGTAGTTATACCTATTTAAATAATATATTTTTAGGGTTGTATCCGAAGTTTGGAAACGGAACCCTATTACTAAGCCTCCGTTGTCCGTCCGTCTGTCACAGGACTCTATCTGATGAACTGTAAGAGGTATACATACATTTAAAAATTTCAAAAAATGTGTATTCCTCTTGCCACTATAACAACAAATAATAAAAATAAAAAAAAATATTTAAATCAAACGGGGCATTCATACAAAAAAACGTGATTTTTTGGCAATTTTTGTTCATTGTTTCTTTTCATTTTTCTCTTGAACCACAATATACACACATATAACTTTCTATAAATAAGTGACACTTCAACTGTAATAACAACAAATTCTGAAAATATAATAATGTTGAAAATTTAAAGGGGTCTCCGAACAAGTGAAAATTTTGATGTTCTATGAAAAAGCCGCCTGATTTTTACGGTACGGTTCGCCTTCGTGTGCGAGTTGACTCGCACTTGGCGGTTTATTTTAATATGAAGAAAGAAAGAATGAAATAAATTATTAAGGTACCTAGACCTTTTTACTTATGGACTCATCCGGCAATGACCTAAATTGCCTACCTAAATTCCTTACTTTTTGCTATCAGTAATTCCTTCGGATTGCCTATCCGAAGGAATGCTGTTATCTGAATGTAGCTGCTGCTAGTATAAAATAAGAACATATTTTATTTTATACTATCTGCTGCCTGCGGCTTCGCACGCGTTTTTCAAGTAGGCTAGGCCCGTCCTCGGGATACCATTAACCTCCCTCCCAAATTTCATTAAGATCCGTTCAGCCGTTCAGGCTTGAAAAGGTAACAGACAGACGACAGACAAATAGATAGACAGGAAGACAAACAGATGTACTTTCAAATTAATAATATTAGTATGGTAGTATGGATTTGGTTGATGGTATTGGTACCTACCGATAGAATGCACACTGCGGTTTAGTTTCTTTTACTTTTGACTTTACATTTTTAAGGGCTTGTGATAGCCCTATCGCGAAACCCGGTTAGTTACTACTAAGAGGCCATGAAAATTGTTTAACGCCTTTCCAGTGTCCAGAATATCTTCATTTCGCTTCGTAAATTGAATCGCTGGCCGACGGTGGCGGCTTACAAATTAATGTTTCTGATTTAATCAACTGGGCACTGTACACATCAGCTTTGATGAGGAATACTGGACGAAAGCGACGAACAATTCTTTATTCATTAGGGTTCTACTTCTATCAATAGTACCTAGGAATAAAAAATCTTTGTATTGTAGCATTACTATTTATACTTAATCTATATAGTAACTTAACTTATAGTACGTATACAATCACAATAAAAACTTTGTTAAATTAAAAGATAAAACATAAATGCTACAAAATGGCGTCCGACTCAGCATTTCTTGTGATACTCGTAACTAGCCGGTAGGCGTAGTAATCACACACAACGCTGATCTTCCGTCGAAACCAACTGACGACGCGTCACGTACACTAGCACAATTTTATTTATATATACATATGGCTTATTTGATGCAATTTTTTTTTCTGCTTGACTTCTTTGTATTAGGCAATATTGTCACTTTTCTGCCAGTGTCCAGTTCATGGAAATTTCATAGTCATGGAATGGAGACGGGTTTAAATAATAATATGACCGGATATTATAAAACCGATCATGTTATTTTTGATGTTTATGACTCCTTACTGACACTGGCAGAGTCGTAGCGAAAAGCAAGCGGCGCCATTAAGAAAGAAGTTGAAGTCTAAGTCAGTTTGTGACAAAAAATATCAAAGGTGCTGAGCAATAGGGAGCTCCATTCCAAACTGATCCACTTTGCAGATCTACTACCTAATGGATCAGTGTCCACTGCTTGAATCTATTCCACTGTGATCCATAGGTCGAGTGAGTTAGTGATCCATGGGCCAGGTGGATCAGTTTCCACTGAATATTCAACTAGACCTTTCTACTACCTTCTCCAGTATACTTCGTTAGCCGCTTTTTAGTACAAGTTTGTTCTTAGACACTGCACGCTAGACTCGCTAGAGCGTAAAACCTCTTTTATTCTATTTTTCAGAAATTGTAGCTTTTAATATTGTTTGGGATAGTTCTCGGCTACGGTATAGTCCGTATGCAATCCGAATCGGACGGAACCTTGTCAAAGTAATTATTTTATGTCATTCATTACATTACACATTTCTCATACAATCCGCGCGTTGTTGTCTAAAGGTAGGTACTGACCGGCGTTACGGGACATAACAACGTGTTACAACAGCTGCACGAACGCACTCGTGCAGTCAGTACGGGGAAAAAGTCGCTCGCAAAGTCAAAGTCAAAAACTCTTTACAGCTGTACAGCTGAGCTATATTAAATGTATTTGTTTTCATAATTTTGTTGAAATTATGAGTTAACTATTGTCAAAGTCAAAGTCAAAAACTCTTTATTTCAATAAATACAATAAATGTACACTTAGAAAATGTCAAATTCTTAATAATTAAACACTGACACGGATATAAAGTGATATTTTGATTTCAGTCGCTTCGGTATGTAGACTAAAGTAAAAAAGCGACGAAGAAACCTTTAGCCTGTTAGTTAGTTGTTATTTTTCGAGTTGGAGCAAATCCCATCCCAAGCTTTTTTATCCTAAAGATAATCTGATATTTTATAGTAGGCCTTTTTACACAAGTAGGTTTTGACAATTTGTTTGAATTTATTTACTGATAATTTTTGCAACTCACTAGGAGTTTTGTTGTAGAAGCGTATACATTGCCCTTTAAAAGATACATTAATTTTGTGTAGTCTTTTGGGGCACAACGTGTTTATGTTTATTTCTTGTATTCAAATTATCGCACCGAGCAACAAAACGGATTTTAGCACACTGCGTAACATATCTTGCTCGCTGCGAATGGTATTATACAACGCAACACCGGTCAGTACCAGGCTTAAATCGAAAGTGAACGTGAAGTAGAATCTTTAATGTCATTTACAACGGGATATTTAACATGATTTGAGGTTTGAGCTTATATATCCGGTTGTAAATGACTTTAGTGTTAATAATCATGATGGATTTAAAAGATTTAACTAGAATCTTTGTCTAAATCCGATCGTTTTTGTTTTTAAATTGGAAATGGTTCCGTCCATCCTATTCTGATCGCGCGCTGACTGTGTACCTACTGGACGCGATGTTGAATGATGAACCGGTGTCTGGTTTAATTTTCACACACACTGTGTGGATGATCGCCTTGGATTCATGTTGCTGTTCATACGGGTAGGTAAAAAAACTTGTTTATTGCTGTCAAGTTTCGAACAAACTTTGAGATCCGATAACAAGCATAAATCGGTGGAAACTGGAATGTTTTATGCTGCTGATGATAAATCCGGGTACTGACCGGTGTTATGGGGCGGGTAACGTGTTCCACAGCGAGCGTTCGTGCAGTCAGTACAGGAAGAAGGCGCTCGCAACGAGCAACGAGATGGATTTTAGCACACGGCGTACGTCAAGCTCGCTGCGATTGGTACATTACGCCCCGTAACACCGGTCAGTACCCGGCTTAAGATTATTGAAAAACAACCCGATTCGAAACATCAATATCCAACATCATATCCAACATCAGCATCATGAGATCCAATTATATTCTGTAATACAAACTTGTAAAACGTTTATTTTCATGTCGATCGCGATATATTCTAAGGATTAAATCATCAGAAGTCTGAATACGGGTTGAGTAATTAATTTTGTAATGATAATTACAGTTACCAGGAGTTCTCGTTTCGAACTCACTTGAAACTTACAAATAATTAATATAAATAATTTGGACGACCGATGTGCTGCGGCGGACGAAGGTCCGCCTGCGACACCCTGGACAAATACCTGCAGATCGTAAAAACATTTGTCTCAAGACGGGAATCGAACCCGCAACCTCCTGCGTCGCAAGCGGACCTTCGCCTGCTGCGCCACCGAGAGGCCATCAAAACCTCACATTAGCAATAATGCAGCGACTTTTGTCAAACTTAGCTACGAAAACATTTGATTTCGGCTTGTAAAGCAAAAAAAAATAATATAAATCGGTCTAACGTGGGGCACACACACCTTACACCGCCGGCCTTTAGCTACCATATTAAATTATTTATATAAAGTATCTGACGAAGAGGTGAGATTTATTATTTTATGGAATTTTTAATGTTGTCGATGAATTATGTTTGACGAATATTAAGTAATAGTGTTATGAAATTGTAATCACTTGGACTTGCGCTTCGACAGATTTTTAAATGTAGGTGTTTTTTAAATTAATAAACTTATTTAATGATAGGCAGAAAGGCTTAGTATTTATAATTAATTCTAAATAATAAATAATGTTAAGTCTACCTAGTCTTAACATTCTCTATAGCTTTGGATACCAACGCAGAATAGGTAGGTACTTTCCGCTTGTAAATGTAGAGTAAATGTACTTACATTAAAAAAAAAGTTATCATCGACTTCCAACAGTAACACAAAGTTAATTTAAACTCAGTTGTGAAGGCGGGTCTGCTTAATGCCCCTGTGTCACCTATAACTAATCCGCCCGCCCCCGGCATACGGCTCATTTGTCTTGATGTCCCTGTATTAATAACTTCATGATTGGATTCTATCAGTAGCTGGATTACTTCTTATGCTTTATGATTGCCTGGTACTTTCTGAAAAATAGACAATCATGGGAAAAATATTAATATGAAAACAAATAGGTACTACAAAATAAACAGTATGGTAAGAAATTAATTTGCGACTTTTAGTGTGCGTGTATATGAGTGGGTATGTGTGTGTGTGTGTGTGTGTCATGTTGTTAGGTGCTTCTGAGGCACCGGTCTCGTAAGAGTCTGGGCAACAGGAGACACCTGGTGATGATGATTATGCTTCTTGACAACACTGCTTGCAAAACCAGTAGTAAAATAGGATTATTTTTTATCGGGCTTTACTCGCTAAAACCTTCAGCAGCAAATTCTAGCTGGAGTGGACGCGGCGCAGCAACGATGCAGCTCGCTTCCGCATGATGGCATGGTACCCGTCGGTCTGAGTGTCAGCAAACATATTTTTGTACACTTCCTCTACCTGTACCATCGCCTCTCCTTTAACTCAAGGTTTGCTGGAAGAAAACTCTTTTAAGGCTTAAGCTCGCCTATGTACATATCCTATTAAATAAGTTCATGCTTATGTATTATTGTGTACATTATAGAATTACAGAATTACAATTCAAGTCTAATTTAGTTTGATGACACATGGACGAAACTGTTGTCATGGAAACCATTAGGTGATAGAGAAATTATCATATTGTGACGATGTTTTACAAACCTACGTTTTACAGCGCACATAGCAGTCCCTCGACAACCAAGTATAAATAAATTTTTATACAATAACGAAAGAATCATCAAAATCTGTTAACAATTGGCGCAGATATCACCAAAATTATTGTAGCTAGTCGTGATTCTTCAAAAAAATGTTTTTTTTTTAAATTTTATACGGGATAAATACTAACCCCTAATAAATAAATCCCTCGGGAATTAAAAAATTATGCGACCTTATCGGGATCATTTTCTAAACAGTAGTGAAAGAATCAGCAAAATCGGTTAACCATTAGCGGAGACATCAAGTAACATACATACATTTTAAAAAAAAACATACAGACGAATTGTGCGCCTCCTCCTTTTTAAAGTCGGTTAACAAAGTCACTCATGAGCCGAGATAAAGAGGTAGGTAGTTTTCTCCCACCAAGACCACCGCGGGATACATTACACGCACTTACACCAATTTATTGACCAGCTAACGTTTGGTCCCATTTAAATTCTCAGCATTTTTCCTGACCACCTCAGATTTGGTGATGGTTATCAAGAATCGGGGCCTATCTATTAGAAACTTGCACGTAGTTTGTTTATGGGGAGCTTATAGACCATCGTGTTTTTAGTGGAGACCGTGGCTAGGATAACTTAGTGTAGGACACCCTCCGGCTAGGTGAGTTGATCTGCGAAAGACTGCTGGTGCTGGCAGATTATGGGAGCTCGGCACATGAAATTAAAGTAATCAAGCTGTGTTTGTTTTCATAATTTAATTTAAATTTTCTTTGTTAACAAATTTCTAGTAGGTATCACTTTATCCCAATAAGTACCTAATTTAATAACATTGTAACAATGTGTGTTTACATAATTTCACTATGTAAATCACTAAATTACAATAAACGATTTGAAATTGAAATTGAACTAAGCTATGGATGAAGCGGCAAGCTGAAGACAGGGTGCATGGCGCTCAATAGTGCAAGTTCAAGTTCATTATTGTCACATATTTTATCATACTATAAGTACTTAATGGTAACAAATTGGGTTAAATGTCAAATAAAAAGTATATTAAATCATAATTTTACAAGTAAAAATAATAATTAAAAAAAATATTAGTTACCTACTTTCGATTTAATAAAATAAAGTTGTATAAAATCAATGTCAAAAATGTAAATAATTGTAAATTGGTCCAAAAAATAACATCAACGAATAATTTAAAAATACTACAATTGAGAAGGCAGGAGGCCTATATCCAGCAGTTCGCCAGCATGAGCTGATGAATGTTGATGATGATAGTCACTCGTTCATCATCAACACTGTAGTGAATGTAATTTATAATCATCACCATTTCCTTTCCATCATCAACATTGGCATGTCAGGTGAAATCGGGCTGTGTTGTAGTACTCGTAGATTATGAACTATCTCAGAAGAGCTCTACTTCACAGCGACATTTATAAAATAATTAGAAAATTAAAAATAATAACAGTTTTATGGTCTAGTCAGGTAGCTACAGTATTCAAATCCTGTAGGTAATGTGATATCCTCAATTAAAACCTTAGCCTAGTTACTAATAAAAGCTTTATTGCAAGCTTCTTTCATTGGCTTATTTCCGAAAGAAGATTGTAAGATAGTCTCAGGTGCGCGATAACGGTTCCCGAAAAGGTTCGATAAGCACCGATTTCGTCTCTGGTGTCGATAAAATTCGGTAAGAACCAACCGTTCTTACCGAATCCAGTAAAGACATTTTTCGCAATCTACCGCCTGCGACGCAGGAGGTTGCGGGTTTGATTCTCGCCTTGGGACAAATGTTTGTACGATCTGCAAATATTTGTTCCGGCGGTACTGGGTAATTTCTATGTATCATAAAAAAAAGATCTATATATGTAATGTATTGTATAATGCATACCAGCCATCTAGTGCCCATAACACAAGCTCTGCTTAGCTTGGGGTAGATGATGCTGTTTGCAGTGTCCAGCACTATTTATTCGGTACCCACCAAATTTATAAATTGACTTTGAACACGGATACCAAAATGTACAGCGTCAATAAATGTGCACATCGCAGTAAATCTCTCAATTCCCATGGTCTCTTTACCTAAGAGGAAACACTTTCATTTATCTGACTACAAACTTTGTTGTACCAACACCATTCTAAACCTCTCACTCTTCTTTTCTTAGCAAGGTTATTATAGTCTTTGTAGGCTCGACTCACGAGGTACATACACGATTGCTCTGAGTAATGTAAAAGTGAGAATTAGCAAGCTGAAGTGGCAGTGGGCTGGCCATATTTTGCGAAGAACCGACAACCGCTGGGGTAAACGTGTTCTCGCCTCGGCCTCCGGCCAGGTGGGATGACGATCTGTGTAAGACTGCAGGCAGATGCTGGATGCGGCAAGCTGAAAACGGGGCGCTATGGCGCTCATTGGGGGAGGCCTAAGTCCAGCAGTGGACTAAGATAGGTTGATGATGATGATGATGAGTACCTAATGTAAAAGTGATCGTATCTACTTGTACCTACCTAGGTACGCTCAACGGACCACTGTAACCATGGCTACTAAGAGCTCGGAGAGTTGTACTCGTATATTGAGTCAAATACCAATAAACCTAACTTGTTGACGATTGTGCAGTTTTCATCCCTCACCCACCCTTCATTTGACTTACCTCGTCCTCCTTTTCGCATTGGTCTATCTATCGTAAGCAAATAACTTTTAAATACGGCCTAAACCCTACGTCTTACCATATCCCTGATCGTAAGTTTAACCAGTGTTTACCATTTTATAGATAACGCAAGCCCGAGTAAGTTATCAGCAGAATGCTTTACAACTCGCAAACCAATTAACCATCCACTCTCGATTTATTATTCGCCATAATCGATTCCTCTCGCGATTTTAATAATCGATACAGATCTGCTATGAGTTATGTTTATTTGTTTTTCGTATTCGATTATTAAAGATGATTGGTAGTTTGATTTTGATGACAGTGGGCTAGCTACCACAGAAGCTGTCCATGTGAATCAAAGGCCCGTATTATGAAAGCTTGCTCAGTCATCGATCTATGCTTGAGTCTCCATCTCCATCTCCACAGCCTATATTGGTCCACTGCTGAACCCAGGCATCACCCTGATAAGCGCCTTGTTGGCTTTTATCTCACGGGGGGTAATGCCCATAATCCTCACGCTGGGCATGCGGGTTGGGGATCGCAGTTCGGTGGTAAAATTATGCTTGAGTACCTAACGCTTTTCTATGGAATAAATGTCACTCAAGCTTAGATCTATGACTGAGCAAGCTTACATAATACGGGCTTATGAAGTAGATAATCTGGAATATTCGTAGCATTTTTAATTGCCAAAGGTATTGTACATTTGTTTGACAAATAATGGTTATTATAAAATTTATACATTTTGTCATTATGCGTGGTAAATCCTATGAAATTAAATTAATGTGTAATTTAATTTTTAATTTAATTAACGATTTGACATTGTTAATTTATATTATTTTATTCAATTATGAATCAATTTAATATTATTCCCACATTTTTTATATAAACAAATTAATAAATTCAGCAAGACCTATGTATATATTAATATATACAACGTTTTTGTAATTTTAATTAGAATTAAGAACATGACATGTAACATATAAACGTTATCAATAAACAAAACTAAACTATACTTTTCAAGAAATCAAAGGTTTGTCATGTATGTACGTACGTCTTGTTTTAGAAAAGACATAATTTAAAAACTTTAATACTGAAATTACTATCACGGGTATTTATCGCGTCTATACATACCTATTTTCCCGACGTTTCAACAGGTTTACACACAATCGTGGTCACGGGTTGACACTGAGATGATGAGAACATGACTTCTGACCGCGAATGTTTAAACAACTACAATATTGAAATAAAAAAGTTTGCAGGCTCTTGCGAAAGAAAAAAAACAAATAAATCTTTGAACCGTCATCAGTTTTTTACTCGTCCGCGTTGCCCAAGCTCGAACATCCCAAAAATGTGAGGAATCTTAATTGGTTGAAAGGGTTACCCTGGCATCCAATCAGATAGTGTATATTTGTGTATGTTTCTTTAATGTTTTCTTGAGCAATTACTTGTTTTAATGGACTCGCTTTCCGCAAAGTTTCTGTATGACAAATTGTATGGCCACAGAGTGTATGGGCACTTAGTGCTTTTGATAGAGGTGAAATTGAAGTGGAATTGAATGTGACTGGTAATTTTGTGATTGTACTACTCCTTAATCATATCCTATAGAATCACAGTTTCAATACACGCGTTAGAAAACGCCAATTATAATGACGTAGTTACGGAGTTTATTTGTAATGAGTTATGTGCATCAATAGGTCAAGACATGATTGTTGTCTTGTGAGAATTCAAATTCAAAGGCTTAGAAAATAAGCTCATAGACAAGTCAAATTGAAGGTTTACCTAACATAAAAAAATCAATGGAGCTTTCAATGACGATCTGTCAATAAAATGGTGACCAGAACAAATCTAGTTTAACTTTCGTAAATATTGGTTTAATGTAAGCTTAAATGATTTAATAAATTCGTCATCGTACTTGTAAAAACAAAAAAGATGTAAAGGGTCTGTCTCTATGAAAGAGCGTTTCATAATAATCTTTAGCGGTTTGACGAATCAAGGATTTTTGGCTGTAATTAAGGACATTCGACGTAAAGAATGTAGATTTGTTGGTTTGTTCGGACTACGTACGTAATTTCGAAATTAAAAATACGGATTTAATATAAAAATGGCTATTAATTACAAACAGCCCCTAAAGGTGTAATTAATTTAATTTAGCTTTTGTTAATTGTTTTATTCCAGGTAATTAGCACTTAAGCAGGAACTTTAATTACAAAGTTAAACTTTCGGAAACAAGTTAAATATCTTTCCAACCTTATTGCCTATTGGCATTAAGGTCGGAAAGATATTATCTCCCTATGTGCTTTTTTATAAATACAGTTAGCAAAATCATCGCATTTTTGCACGTTTTTCTATTCTGTATTTGCATTTAAAATAATCATATCCATCATAAAGATAAAACTAATAAAAAACTTAGTAAACAACATTCGCCATCCGTCCAACATTGTTTTGAATTTTCACACTCCACAAAATAATAAAACCCTGCAGAGTAACGGACACCCAACAAACCGTTAACAAGAACTTAAACAAAGTATATACCAAACAAAAACGCATCATGAACCTATTTACTGTCAACTATTGACTAACCAATTCATACAATAAAACACGACCAAATTAAGAAGATCCCAGAGAAAACCAACAGTCGAGAAATTCTTGTCATAACAGGACGGGGGCAAAGCTCAGCTTAAAATGGCAATTGCCATAATATGTTAGTCAACTGGTCATCATTACGAATAAAATGACCAATTATAATAAATTACCGGGCACGTAGAAGTAATAAACGGCCATTTTCGGTGAGTAAATAAATAAATGTGCAATTAATGACCTCGCGGCTTGCGCGGGACGTAGTGATGGACTGATTAAGGATGGGAAGATCAAGATTGTATCAGTCTTTACTTTGGAATCTAGAGAGATATCTCTAGCTAGAGATTTCTATGTTTTTCTTTATGAGGTTTCGTTACTACCATACTAATGTTATAAAAGTGTGATGCGATAGATTGTATGGATGGATGTCACTTCTTCACGCCAACACGTCTAATAAAGTGATCGAGCTGAATTTTTGCATAGATGTAGGTCTAACCCTGGGACCCTATTCTGCTAAACAAATCGGTTCACTATGACAATACAATGACAAGAGTTCACAGAAAGTCAATTTGGAATTCTACATTCGATCAAAGAAACTATAGATGGAGGGACGCGCGTCAAGGGACCATTATATTAATCCCTCCGTGCAAATAGCACCGCATACATCATCTAGATAGATAAAAATAATAAACTCTGGAGTTTATTTCATCTAAGGATTCTGCGAGGATACCGTAGTCATAGTAAAGCGATTGTTTAGCAGGATTGGGCTCCTGGAACAACACATCTACTTTTTATCCCTTAAATCATGAGACAGGAACTCTCCAGCAAGTAAAATTTCTTATAAAATCAGTTTTCAGTCTCTGCCTTGCAAGTGGACTACTTATGCAACAAAACCAGTTCGCGTCTGTCCCATCCCTATTTCCGCAGATGTCACATCACAGCATACAAATCTGTGCATTTAAAAGTATTAACATCGATTATGGAGTGGCCAGTTTTTGTGTGGTGACGGTACCAATTAGCAAGTGAAGTGAAGATGGTAGGGAGTGGTAGCAAGTGACGAAAAGGCTGGCAGTTGTAGGCATATAATGTGCATGAAAATGAATAGGTTTAGAATTGTTATAGAAGAGTTGTCTGAAATTAAAATATATGAATTCCTTCATTCTGTAACATTTTTAGCAAAGATCAGCACGCTTAGTACCAGTGGACACAATAAGATTACGATAAAAGTTTTGAGAACCATTGACGTCTTAGAAGACGAAGGCTTAGAATGGCAATTTATAAGAAATAAAAAAACAAATCTTAAAGTTTTTCGACTCCTACATCACTTGACCTCGTAGTGTAGGTAGTTTAGCGTAGGTTAGCACGTTCCGGTACTGAGGGAAAGATGCGGGTTCAAATCCCGTCGAAGTCGAAAAATTTTTGGGATATTATTTGATTTTATATAAATACGTCTCATTCGTATACGTGCGCGCTCATATGCGTTTCAAAATCAAAATCCAAAGAATTAATTTAATTATTTTTATTTTATTTGTACAAGTCATGTCTGTCTGTTTTTTTCTTTTCTTTAAGCATCCCTATTTTATTTTTATTTTAGTATGACAATGGCCTTTATTGACAAAGAAAATAGGTGATTAAAAAAACTTAACAAGTGAAGTTCAATCGCTATTATATGAATAAGTTCCATTAGTAGAAGTTAATTTTACACAGGCTACTTGTTCCATGCGGTAGCGGTATAGAGGAAAATGTTTTTCTTCGGCACAATCTTAGGAAGTGTTGAGTTCTAGGAAAATCCAATATTACGCAGAGTAGATGACTAATTACTTGCTTAATGATCTTCGTGAATGACCTACAGTCAAACCGCTAGGTTTTTAACTCATCCAGTCTAGCCTTCGTGAAGTACCTGCAGTAAATCCCCCAGGCAGGCTTTTAGATGGTATGTTTGAAATGTAAAGAGTCTTCTAGATTATTCTAGATAGACGATTTGCTTTATAACCTTCGTGAGATACCTACAGTCAAACCCCCAGGTTTTTAACTCATTCTGTCTAGCCTTTCTGAAGTACCTGTAATAAATCCCCTTGTAAATAATTATAACTTCTAGATTATTCGAGATAGACGATTTTCTTTATAACCTTCGTGAGAGACCTACAGTCAAACCCCCAGGTTTTTAACTCATCCTGTCTAGCCTTTGTGAAGTACCTGTAATAAATCCCCTTGTAAATAATTATAACTTCTAGATTATTCGAGATAGACGATTTGCTTTATAACCTTCGTGAGTGACCTACAGTCAAACCCCCAGGTTTTTAACTCATTCTGTCTAGCCTTCGTGGAGTACCTACAGTAAACCCTCCAGACAGACTTTAAGATGGTAGTATGGTTAAATTATAAAGATTTACAACATCTAGTAATTAATTCATGTTAGAACTTACCTTCATTATTCGAGAATTCAATATTTCGACCACATTGACATTTTTGTTTTATTTCTACCATGTGTGGTTGGCAGGTAGAAAATGCCATCGGCATTAAGCCCACCTTTTGTATACTTTTGTTAAATGTGTGCAATAAAGTATTTAAATAAATGAATAAATAAATGGACTCGCTTGGTTAGTGAGTGGGACACGGTCACTGTATTGTGTCGTAATGTGAACGCGGACATTCCTGATTCTGAAGACGAATTGAGGGTAGTCGTGGATACTACCGTCAATTCTTGGCTGTGACTCCGAGAACATCCAATCGCCCCATGACCATGATCGCTGCAACGCGATGGAAACGTAGGGGAAAATAAAACAAAAGGTACGCGATAAATACCCGATAAATAATCTTTAATATGGTAGTGAGATTATCATATTGTGATGATGTTTTACAAACCTACGTTTTACAGCACACATAGCAGTCTCTCAAGAATTAAACTTATAGGGGACCACCTTAAAATCAATCTTTATACAACAACGAAAGAATAATGAAAATCTATTAACAATTCGCTCAGATAAGACCAAAATTGTTGCAGCTAGTCGTGATTCTTAAAAAATATGTTTTTTAGGTTTTATGGGATAAATATTAATCCCCGGTAATATTTTTTTATGGGACCATCTCGGGATTATTTTCTATAACTACAATAGTGAAAGAATCAGCAAAATCGGTTAAGCATTGGCGGAGATACCAATACATACATAAAAAAAACATACAGACGAATTGAGAACCTCCTCCTTTTTGAAGTCGGTTAAAGATTGCAAACAAACTTACATGTCAAATATTCTTCGCTGATTAGCCAACAATTTGTTAACACATGGGACGCTCAGTTCAAAGTCGACTTTATTCTCTCGATATTTGAGATTTTATTGTCGTTTAACGTGTAAGTCGCGTTCGTCATTTTCTACAAGGTCCTCCAGTTGCTACCACCAGTCGCCTTGCGAATTAAACTCGTTAGCAGCATAGTTTACAAGCGCTGACTACCACAGCATACTTTGTTTCGGGTAATTTTCTAGCGTGAGGGATGCTTCTATGTTATTTTCCGTTCAACGGGATCGTTGTCATAATTCGAAAAGAAGTTCCTCTCGATCCGTTAAGGGCGCTGCAGAAAACTAATAAAATATTCGTAAGATAATGCGCACAACCCATACCTAGGTAGGTAGGGGTTGTGCGCATTATCTAATCAGTCAGAGCGGGTGCGATTCAGCCGCAGGACAAATTTTTGTATGATCTGAATTTTTTGTGGGTTTTTCTATGTAGTCATGGTTATGAAGTAGGTACCTAGTCAATAACTTCGTCATAACAGTCGCCCGTTGAGTTGGTCTCATTAATAATAATAATAATAATAAATATCCCGCGGAAATGTGGTGGTCGAGGCTTTTTAAACGCCAAAACCTACACAACCGTGAGGTATGCAATCTCAGAAATCATTTTCATCAAGCCGAATACCAGATACATCGTGATGTGGTTGCAGTTGATAAGAACCTTACTCCTCTCTCCTTAGCTAACGAGAACTGGCGCAAACTTAAGGTGATGAGCATTCAGGACAGGAAGGCTATATGGGAGAGCAAAGAGCTGCATGGGAGATTCTACAAGGTCCTCACAGGACCTGATGTAGATCTCCTAAGCTCCGTAAACTGGCTACGCTTCGGTGACCTCTTTGGGGAAACCGAAGGTTTTGTCTGTGCAATTATGGATGAGGTGGTAAAGACGAACAATTACCGAAAGTATATAATGAAAGATGGCACGATCGATATTTGTCGAGCGTGTCATCTTCCTGGGGAGACCCTTCGTCATATACTTTCGGGTTGTTCGCACCTTGCTAACTCTCAGTACTTGCACAGACACAACCAAGTAGCCAAAATTATACACCAGCAACTTGCTCTCCGATATGGCCTTACTGGCCCTGAAGTTCCGTACTATAAGTACACACCGGCGCCAGTTCTCGAAAATGGCCGTGCCACGCTCTATTGGGACCGATCTATCATTACAGACAGGACTATTCTTGCGAATAAGCCTGATATTGTACTGATAGATCGGTTAGAACGGAGGGCGGTGCTCGCTGATGTCACCATACCACATGATGTTAACCTCGTTAAAGCTGAGAAAGATAAACTTAGCAAATATCTTGACTTGGCCAACGAGGTTGTCAGCATGTGGGATGTTGATTCAGCGACCGTCGTCCCGATAGTCGTTTCAGTTAACGGCGTAATAGCGAAGAGCCTTGATCAACATCTCAAGAGACTCTCGCTAGGAAGTTGGATCAAGGGTCAGATTCAAAAGGCGGTACTCCTGGACTCGGCGCGCATCGTCAGGAAGTTCCTCTCTCTGCAGCCCTAGTCACTGGCCGCTTAAGGCTAGCTTCGCGGCCGGTGATTCACCGTTTTGATATATTTTTTACTGTAGAATAGTTTTATAATATTTTATTTTCTATAGTAAAAAATGTATTTTATAACGAGATTTAAAATAAATGAAGTGAATAATAATAATAATGGCGGATATGATCTTCGCGTGTATCATATTGTACAACCGAGGATGACATCTGCTATGTATATCCACCTTTAGATTAACTCTCATAAAGGGTCTCTGTGCTATTGGCTTCGGCCCTACGCTTGCCTCCCAAAGGATCAGGCCACTATATGGCTCGTGATCATGGAAATGAGAAATACATAATAATAATAAAAGGTTTATTTCAGGCACAGAGATTAGGAGGTGCTAGTACGAATTCTGTTTGAATTATAGATCTCAAAAATAAAAATCATATATATTTTATCCAACTAATATTATAAAGGCGAATGTTTGCGAATACAGATGTGTAGATGTTTGTCAACTTGTCGGCAGCCCGCTGATTTTGGTGTGTAGACTCATTATGAAATTTGACGTTCATGTAAAAGATCCACCGACATAAATTTGGCTACACGCTATTTCGAACGCTACGCGAAGCCGAGGACAGGACCTACCTAAGAACAACAAGTTTGCTACGCCGCCGTAGCACTCGCTACGAAATACCTAAATCAGATATACCTTCAAATATTGGCTAAAGTCACGGCGGAGCGGTGTGGTGCTAGTGGAGGCATAGCATTGGATAATGATGCATGCGCCCAGTTTGCCGGTCACTGATATGTCGTGCATCATCGGGCAGGCATTTAAGGCTGGTGTATGGCCCAACGGCCTTGAGAACACAAAATAATTATATAGCCGTAAATATAATTTGGTTTTATTCGAGAAATGTTCGATTTGTGTAAAATACTTTGACAAATATTTGAGTGAAAGAAACATACTAAATATATAAACTTAGAGATTTAATTTCAAAATACCAGTAAGGAATATACCAAAGAGTTCCATTACTTAATCCAAAAATAGGAATATCTTAGGATAGACGAGTGTCATCGTTAGATTAGACAAGTAGGTTTAGATAAACTTGTCACCTCTTGTTAGATCTCCTGTATTAAAATAATAATAGCATTGACTTTGTGGTGATGGTACAAAGGTAAATAAAAAATACCACAGTACCATCAATGGTACCAAGGGAAAAAAAACCGTACTACCATTAATGGTTCAGCGGCAAAAAAAAATTACCACAGTAGCGCCAGTGGTACTATCTAATGGTACCACGGTAAACGAAGGAAACTGAATAGCGTTAAGAAGAAATATCCATATTTCGAATAAAAATAAAAATTTCGAGGCCGTTGGGCCATACACTATCTGTCTATGGCCCAACGGCCTCGAAATTTTTTTTAAAGGAGATGATAGCACACTTTTGTAAAGAGCCGCTACCGCACAGTTCCCGCACGTCCAGCTTTGAATCGTGCTAAATGGGTGGAAAAGTTGAAAAAGTGCTGTTTGCAGGTTAGTTATTTGTTTCAGGCTTGCGGTAAGCAAGGCTTAAGCCAACGGGTGGCTACGTTTCAGCAAGCTCGCTTGCCGCGCGCTGTCTGCTATGCTATAACAATAATAACAATAATAATCATTTATTTCAGGCAACATTAGTGCTATGCTGGCACTGGAATGTGTATGTGAAGATTACTATTTAAGGCATATATTTGAATGGCATTTTTTGTGCTGTGCGGCAGCGATGTGACTTTAGTATGCAATACAACGATATTCTAAGTAGGTATAACTTACCTGAAGGTAGCCATGTGCGAATAAAACGAAAAAAAATACTTATAATTAATGTATAATTTAATTAATAATTTACACGTGTTTTTGTCAATGCAACAGTGAAAATTCAACGGATATATTGTTAATTTTGTCAAAGGGAATTCTACATTTTTTACTATAGTTTCAAAAAAATAAAAACGGCGGAAATAAGGAATTAATGGATTAATAAGTTAATTAAATTAAATATGAGAAACAGGAAACTAGTATTAATATAACTTTTGATGTAAAAGGTTAATAAGATAAAAACGATATTTTGCAAATATTATTGATCCTGTACCTTTGACAAGATAAAATATCTAAACTGTGCTTAACAAAATTTCACATTGATAATTTTTGTCATTTAACTTATTTAATTTGTTATATAAAATCTACTCTATCATGTTTAGCTTATACTAAAAATAAACAAATAATGTTAAAAATAAATAAGTAGTTTAAATTATGTACATTAGTTTATTCATTAGTTTAATTTAATTTGTAGGAATCGGTAAATGAGATATCTATTTTAATAGGAAATTTCTAAAACAAACAATATCTATATGTTTAAAACTTATCTTACAATTGACTTAAATTATCGTTTTAACTTTTAGGCAAATATTTAGTTATTTTTTTGTACAAAAGGATAAAATGTAAGTAGTCAGAAGCATCTTATATTATTATATTTAAGTAGGGATGATACTGTTAAATATATTAATTTGCACTAATTTTGCATTAACATGTATATCATTTAATTTCTTATACCTGCACAGATTTTTAATTCACAACATAAGATTTCAGCAGAGATCTCAATTCAAGTCAATATTTTTTTGACAGTTTTCCCAAAATTTGTACCAAAAAATTGCCACATGAAACGCGCTTAAATCTGCTTTGCGTTGGAGTATTTGAGGGTTAATTAATAATGAAAATTGCACGGTATTATTATGATGTTTTGTAACGTACCTATTTCATTTCACTACATGTAATGTTAGTATAACTACATGGCGTTGACTGTACAACTTCAATTTGATTTAGCACTTTCCTTGAACCTTAAGCTTCATTTATTTTTCGTCTCATTAAAAAACATTTTGCAGTCCCGTTGAATGATGCACAAGTCGGACAGAGACAGTGTTAAAATAATGTCAAATGAAAAATATTATAATAACTTCAGGGTCTATTATTTTCGGAACTATACATCCATAATCACTACTTCCCTTTCAAATTCAAGAGTCCAACTAAGGTGGTTCCTCACGCGTTTCCGCGTGATCTAAACGTCAATGTGGCTGCAACGAATTCAGGATATTCATGTTAATCGCATGCTGATGACTCGGGGGGCCCCCCAAAAAGCTCAGTTGGGGGCGTGTTGCCGCGGCCATAGCTGCGAACAAGGGGGGTGCGCCTCCCCCTCCGAAGAAGGCCAGGGAATGGGGCAGAAGAGGCCGCGCGGAGAGACGGAGCTTCTCAATCTCCGCCTCTTGGAGTCTTTTCGCTTTCGCTCGACGGTTTTGGAACCAGATTTTTACCTGGAAAGAGAGTTGGTAGTTAGTTTATAAGTTGTTTTTACGACCACTGTAAGAGTAACTAAACGTTTTACTTTTGTGTGGGTACAATAAGGATATTATTATTTTTTACGTTTCTTTTAATAAAACATGCAAAATTGGGTTCTGGATTATGTATTCATTTTCTGTTTTGTTTTTTTTTTGTTTGTATTTACTAGGTCTACCTAATTTACTGTTATTTTGATGTATTCCAAATTATTCTGCGGAGTAAGGCCCTGGTGACCCGTACCACAGGTTTAACAAACCTCTCTCGGGCACCAGTCTCTTACAAAACAAGATAACTTCATATAAAATTAAGCTTAATCCAAAAATTGTAAACTATTATCTTTTGTAAGAGAAAATAAATATATTATGTTATAAATATACTATATTATATATATGACGACCGATGTGACGCGGCGGGCGAAGGTCCGCCTGCGACGCAGAAGGTTGCGGGTTCGATTCCCGTCTTGGGACAAATGTTTGTACGATCTGCAAATATTTGTTCCGGGTGTTCTGGGTATTTTCTATATATAATAAAAAATATCTATCTATGTTATATATTGTATTAAGTTTATCAGTCATCTAGTACCCATAACACAAGCTCTGCTTACTTTGGGGCTAGATGATGCTGTGTGGATTGTCCAGCATTATTTATTTATTTATTTATTTATATTAACTAAGCGTTAACTTGCACAATTGACTGCGAAACATTCTAGAGTCAAACATTGAGGAGAACCTATGGTCGCGTTGGTTTTTAATATTGTGGTAGTACATACTTAGTACTTTTTGTGCCAGAACCACTTCGCCAACGGGACATATTGTTTAGTCTTATGGGTTGTTGTACTCAGACCATCCACTTTCCGAGACCGACCCTAGTCGATCTGAAATTTACAGTTTTTTTTCATTATCTTTATTTATAATGGAGTTTTGTCACAAAGTGACTATGCCACTCCCGTTAGAAATCAATTCTTCTACATAACTCGCAGATACAGCTTGATTAGCATACGATGAGATTAGTAAATCTACCCCCCACCTGGTTCGGTCGGACTAGTCTGAAAATGCCAACCAAGGTTGTACAAGACTCAAATTACCTGCGTCTCAGTGAGTCGAAGCGAGGAAGAGAATTCGGCCCGCTCAGCGATGCTCAGGTACTGCTTATCGCGGAACTTCTTCTCCAACGCCAGCAGCTGCTGCGTCGTGAAGGGGGTCCTCGGTTTTCGGTTCGGCTTATGCTTGCGGAGCTGGCAGCGCACCACTGGTGGGCCGCTGGGGGCGCCTGCAAGGAGGGGATAAAAAAAGAAAATAAAGAAAAAAGAAGAAGATCACAAAAAACACATACCTTATTATAAAAAAAAAAACTATAAATAATTAATTATTCATAATTAATTATTTATTATAAATGTAAGTGTGCTAACTACGAACCTAGTTCATAATGGATTCGTCAAACTACGAATGTTTTTTATAGTAAAATTCTAACATATATAGTAAAAGTGTCGCCACTATGTGGATCGGAGGTGGTAGAGATAAACTTTTCTAAAAATGCACGCCCCTCCACAAAACGGGATAATTTTAACGTGTGAGAGGAAATACTTATTGCATCACTATACTTGTGTGCGTGCTGCAACTTTACTGGAAACATGGACTCTTCCGCGCGCTGAGAGGTCAACTAATTGTGCGATCAGTCCAGTGTAGGTATTGTATGGCGGGGAGCGCGCTCTTTGTTTGGGCGACACGTGCGCTCTGTCGCGCGTTCGGTTCATTTATGGACTAGTTGGCCGACAGATCCAACCGTTCTTTCTTCACTAAGAAAAAACAAATACGGAATATTAAATTGATGTTTCAGAATAAGGTAAACATAAATAATAATGGTAGGTAAGTAGCCTATCATTTTAAAAGGGAGATAAGAATTCTAGAAATAATAAGAGTATTACAAAGTAAATCAACAACATTTATTATTAATCACAGTCTTTCGTTGAGACGCTATCTGGCATCAGTAGCATTCTCAATCCCACTTTCTGCTTCATATTTCATTCTGTGATATACCTAGTTTATAACTTAAAACAAAAAAAAACACTTGACTGCGAAGATACTTTTTCGTTGACATAGGTATCAACCGTACTTTTGCGGCGTAATCGACGCGTGCTCCCACTTTCGTGTCTAGCCGGTGACTGAACAACCAATGACAAAGACCAATTTATGTGTGTTGTGTCTATAAATCTTTTTTGCATGTTTTTTTTTTAGTGTAACCGCGGTGGAGGGGCGTGCATTTTTAGAATGATTTATCTCTACTATCTTATATATCCACCTGTGTAATTTACCATGTGAATAAACTGTTTCATTTGAAGGTCCGAAGGTTCGTTGACGTGATGGTGATAGCTCTACTGAACTGTACCTAGCAGAGGCCAAGGCAGATGCCTTTGTGCACAGTTTACCAAAACTATGAAAGTTTACGTTTCATTTAATATATTTTAGACCTTTTGCAGCGTCTACTGAGAGGGACTACTTTTAGTAGTATGACAGCGGTCCTATAGTTGCACACACGAACGTATTGACAAGCGGTAATAAACTGTCATATACTCGATAACTTTTTCAGCTTTGGTATTTTGCATACTCATACTCAGTCAGTTTCTCGAACGCCAATTTGTAAAACTGGGCCATAGAAAAATGCCTTATAGCGTGCCTGGAAACCCTAACTAAGGCTTACCCCGCAATCTAAAAATAAATGATTGATTGATTGATTGAATCTCACCGCGCGAATTTCTTTCTCGTGGATTTTAATCCGCGTAAGGTTGGGTCGCCTAAAATCGGACGCATTAGCCGAAAATTTTAGACGTACTGCATTTTTATTTTATTTCTCACGATTCGATGTCGTTTTTCTGTTTCGGTTTACTGTAAATTGAAGACAAAGAAATATCGTTTAACCCCTACTTTTTTGGTTTGCGTAGGTGCTATCTATCTAAGCAAATTAAGGGCTTAAAAAGCAGACTTTTTTCAACTTACCATAGTGAAGAAAATAACATTTCGGCCGAAGATCGGACTATGTAGTATCTTCACATCTATACGTTTGATAATAGAGTACACATTAGGAAAACATCCGGACTTACGTCCATACATCAAGTATCAACGATCCGGCCAGGAAATTCCTCAAAAGATTTGACAAATACGATTTTTTTTTTTTTTTGCTATTTTATAGTCCGGTCTTCCCTCTCATCCCCCTTCCTCCTAATTAAGTTTCTCAAACTTTTATCCTTCTGAACCTAGAACTATATAATGAAAAGGTACCTAAGATCGGATAGTCATATTAGTCATAGCGTCATTGGATAGTTAAATAAATAAAAAATAATAAATTATTTCATAAATAAATTACTACGCATATTGCGTAAGTAATTTTTTTATATTTATTTATATAGCTTTTGTTAAAATATGCAGAGCATATTTAATTTCTATAAAAAATAAAAAAATATTTAACTGAGAAAAGTTCTTGTGTAGGACTGACTTAGTATTTTTACTTTAATTAAAATTAAAAATAATAAATTGTGGGCATTGTAATAGGACCTACTACAATAGAAATAAAAACTACCTGATAGGTCAATCAATTTTATTTAGAGAATTTTCGCTTGCGATCTTCCTAGGGGTTTACTCTTTAATCCGGATTTGCTCAAAACTCGATCTAGTTGAGGTAGGTATGCCATAAATTTTGGATGCTGCATAGTTTGTCAGTTCTTTTTTCCTTATCCTTTCAACTGCTTCTTTTAAGGCTTCTTCTGTGTAAGAAGTCGCCCGAAGCGAAATCCTCTCATATTTCGTAGGCATATTTTATCTGTAAATAGCAATTTTAATGTTTAATTTCAATAGGTATATTTTAAGACGAAAAAAGCGTAAACAGTGTTTGTGACTTCAAAAAATATAAGTTTGATATTTAAAACAAATCAATTGCATTTCAAACAAAATTTGCCCTAAGCCTCAAGCAGAAAAAAATCAATCAAAATGCAAATAAGTTTTATTCTTAATAGCTGTTGCCCGCGACCGCGACATTGCGTGCATTTTGATAGAACCATATAGAGATAAATACGTGTTATATAGCGATAAAAAAGTATCTTTTGTAGTCTATCTGTGTGCCAAGTTGAATTTAAATCCATTCGGACGTTTGAACGTGCAAAGGTAACAAACATACACGCACGCACGCACTATTATTATAGGTATAATATACTACTCTGCTAAAGCCATAAATAAAATTAATACCTGTCAAAGAGGTTTCGAGCGAAGCACGCTCAAAATAAAGAAACTGGGCAAAATAAGACACACCAAGATTAGAGAAATAATGGAAGTGAGCGGGCCATATCGCAAGACTGACAGACCAGAGATGGACTAAGAAAGCAACTTGGTGGAGTGGCCCGCCAGGCAAGAAAGGTAAAGGAAGACCGCTGAGCTGCTGGGAGGTGGACATCAAGCGAACAGCTGGCACAAACTGGAGACTGGTAGCACAAGATCGAGACAAATGGAAATCTTTGGAGGAAGCCTTTACCCAAACCGGGGTTCTTACTAATAAGATTAGAATAGATGAATAATAAATACTAATACATCTACTAATAATTACAAAAAAAACACTAACCTACTAAACAAGTAATAAATGAAATAAGTAAAATAAAAAATAAATAGTAAAAATTGTGTAACTTTATAGTAAGAAATGAATAGGCTTTATTATTATTATTATTAGTGGGATAGTGGGACTACGTAGTTAGGTACCTACTTGAACTAATTTCAATATACGAGTTAGTGGGCTTGAGAACCACTGATTATTTTTTGACATCCTAAGAACGGACACAGCTTAGTCCGATCTTCGGCACGAGGAGGGAAGACCGGATCTTGGGCTGTGAACGTCCTAGGCGTAATCAAAGTACATAGATCGAAAGATAATTCGCTAATTCTGCCCCAAAATAATTTATTACATTAAGTTAATGAAAGTACTCACCACAATGAGCCATCAAAGTTTTGGAGGTAAGATCGGATCATCGATTTTTCGCATAAAATGCACCTTTTCTGCGGAATCACATGCGTGCACGTCCCGTCTGGTCGCTGGCCGGCCGCGGTAAGAGGAGAGGGGCAGAATAAAATGGCGGATCTAGTAGTGTTTCCAGCAGTAGAAAATATTGCCTAGTTTGTGAGTTATTCCATGCATCCGATCTTATGTCACATCCGATCTTAGGCGACCCAACCTTACTGAATCGTAACTCATGCGGATTTTTTTCCGCAAGTGCGGGCAGCTTCATACAATTTTCATAAGTTAAAGAATTCTGAGGAAAAAACCGTAAGGTGGTATACCACAGTGCGAGGTAAGACTTATGCCCGCCTTCCACTGCGAGCGGAGCGGGCTCCGTACGGACTCCGTTTAACTCGCAACGGCTTTTTTCATAGAAGTGCTTCCACTGTAAATGAGCGGACTGAGCGGATCAAAAGAGTACAAAGAGTCACAAAATTGGTCGCAGAGTTGAGCGGATTTCCAACGGACTCCGTACGGATCCAGTTCAACTCGCAACGCAAAATTTCATACAAGTGCTTCCACTGCGAGCGAATAAAGCGGAACGGATTGAGCGAGTTAAAATGGGTCCGCTGCGTCATGGCGTCGCACGCGAGTTTTGAACGGACTCAGCTCACCTCCGCCCCCCGTCGCCTCCCCTTCCCCTTTACTTGCCCGCTTTCGTCTGTCAGTTCAGAACGCGCAACGTGTCGGCATGGAGCTGTTAATTGAATCAGTGCGGCAGTACCCGTTGTTGTGGGACACCAACCACAAAGACTATCGTCATGTTGACAAAAAAGATATGAAATGGAAAAAGATTGTGGATATCGGGATACCCGGAATAACAGACAGTAAGTAAATAATCATATTATTCAAACGTTGAGGCCTGGGAGTGCACCAGTAGTATTAAAAAAATCACAGAATACATTCCTCACATAAAAAGCCTCTCTTGTGGCCCGTAATCGGTCATTATTTATCGACAAAAAAATATTTATATTGTTTTCGTCTTCATAAGTTGTTGGAGATGGCGATGACATCAAATAGTTGTGCAATATACATGTTCCTTGAATTATTTTGTCAACCAGTTCAAGTTTACACTCAAATGGTCGACGGTAAGCTCGCCATCTACTGGACAATATGCCAAAGGCGTTCTCAACAACATTGCGTGCTCTACAGAGACGATAGTTAAATTGTCTTTTTGCTCGGTTTTCAATGGTAGTTGGTGTCGGATATGGCCGAAGTAAATTTTTACGTAGTGCAAAAGCTTGATCTCCTATAAATACATAAGGCACACTTGGCCCATTATCGTCTAAAGGTCGATCAATAGGTAAATCTAACTCATTTTTATACAATTTCCTACCAAATAGACTATCGCTGAGTATACCGCCATCGCTAAAACGGCCCATGGATCCAACATCAATTACTATGAATTTTTTGTCCGCATCAACAACTGCTAATAACACGATGGAATAGAATTTTTTATAGTTAAAATAAGAACTTCCTGAATGAGGAGGACATTTGATCGAAACATGTTTTCCGTCAATGGCCCCGATGCAATTTTTAAATTGCCACTTTAATTCAAAATCTTCTGCTATTTTTTCCCAATCTTTCCTCATTGGTGTTTTCATAAACAGAGGTTGCAATCTATCCCATAGAGCAGTACATGTATCATTTACTGCCCTTGAAATGGTAATTTCGCTTATTCGATAATTGTAACCTAGACTTCTAAATGAGTCGCCCGTTGCCAAATATCTGAAAAAGATAAAAGTACCTATATTAATTTAAAAATCAAAAACCTCGAAGGACTACCTACATCATAGGTGCTAATACTTCTCAAGGTTCAACTTGAAACAACGTTCAAGTTGAACCTTGAGAAGTATTCTGCCGTCATAAGGAAAAAAACAGACGTAGGTATTTAATTTTTTTTCTTCAAAATTAAGGTTTATATATATTTTGAAGCCTACAAGGCAAATTTGCAGATACCTACTCACTTTTTATCTAACAAAATTTTATTTGTTTTAGTCAAGACCGCAAAATCTGAGTGGAAGAAACTGCGAGACAATCACCGAGATAGCCTGAAAAGGCAAAAGTGTGGCAAAACAGGCCAAGCAGCACCAGCTATAAATAATTGGAAATATGCCCAAATCATGGATTTTTTGCTACCATTTATGAAAAATAGAAAAGTTTCCACAAATTTAACAAACTCTCAATGCACACAAGAGATCATCGATCAAAATTCCACCCAAGACAGTGAATTATGCACTCAACAGTCGACACAAGAAGTAGAAGAACCTATTATGTTGATTCCATTGGCAAACAATGAAGGTCCAGAATGTCCACAAGAAACACAAACAACACGAAAAAGAAAGAATGATGTTGATATCATAGATATTATCAAAGATATAGAAGAAAATCATAACAGACGTCAGGAAGAAAGAGACAATATTAGAAAAAAACAACAAGAAAAACATCCCATGGATCTATTTTTCGAAAGTATGGCCCAAACAGCCAAAAATATGCCAATTTATTTCCAAAATAAAATTAAGAAAAAGGTTTTACAAATTGTGTGTGACACTGAAGAAGAAATGGAATCTTATAACACAGGTTATGGTTACTCTACCGCATCTACATCATCAGTATCTGCACAATCGCCTCCGACGACGAGTTATGAACAACTTCCTTAAAATAAACTGTTTTGATTTAAGAAAATGATACGTTTGATTAAAGAAAAGAATATCAACACATAGTACTAGTTGTAAGTTTCTTTCTATTAATAAAGTCATAAAAAATAGGGGTTTTTATTTCTTACCTTAGAGTGATCGCAAGTTTTTCTCTTGGTGAAACAGCTTTTCTAAAGTTTGTGTCTTGTTTTGTAATATCTTCATTTATGAGTGATAATAATTCTTCAAACTGTTTTCTATCGACTCGAAAATAGTTTTTGAAATATTCGTCTTGTAAATCGTAGAACATCCGCATCAATTCACCCTTGATAGGTCTCTCTCTAATATGGTCGCTTATCCAGAATCTTGGTTTGTTACGCTTCTTTTTTTCGTTATAATGGTAGAGTAGCAAGCATTTATTTATAGTATTTACGTAATCCTCTTCACTGGAATCGTCAGACATCGTTATCGCAAAATATACCGCGCGACTTGCTTCCTCTGTGGATCGCCTGGCTCTGAGATATTTCTGCGCCTCCTCGCTCATCGCCGCGCCGCTGGCAATGGAAGGCCAACAACTCGCTCATCCGACCCCGCTCATTTCCCACCTCACTCGCTCCGCAAAGCCCTCTGGCAGTGGAAGGCAAAATCTGAAACTCTTTCTTAGTGGAAGTGTACAACTATTTTTACTCCGGTCCGCTCAGATCATCAGCTCAGTTTCCGCTCATTACCCTTTCGCAGTGGAAGGCGGGCATTAGAGGTTAGCCTTAGCCTTAGCCATTGAACGAAGTGTCTATTGAAACACTTCATTCAATCATTTGACAGGCTGGTCAACTAACAAGGTTTGACCTTGATCTGCATTCGGGCAACTAGCTTTCCCCTAAAGCTAGTTGCCCGAATGCAGATCAAGGCCGCCTAGCTAAATAAAAGCTAACAGAAAATCCGCCAACTACTGTTTTGATAATTAGCTGTACACAGATTGTTTTGGAAATGAACGCGTGTAAGCGATATTTTGTTGACAAGCAAAAGTTCGCTATCAAAATATAGCATTATGGTTGTGCATCTTCGACTGTGCTAATAGCTACATTTCCATCATGGCTATGCCATGATAATAGCTACATTTCCCGTAAACCTAAATACACACGTCTCTTCTATTCCTGTGGCTGTGTCATTGAGCGTAAAACTCGGCGGAGAAATTGCTTAGTTCAACACGTATGGAATCCAGTAAAATTTAGATATGCTCGCCACAAAGTCGTTCACTTTGTGGCTACTAGTTGGCAAATCGTATGGGCCTTCCTACGTCTTAATTTTTTTATTTTAAACAATAAATAATGCTGGACAATTCGCACAGCATCATCTAGCTAAGAGGAGCTTGTGTTATGGGTACTAGGTACCTAACTGTTATACTTAATACATTGTACAGGATGGCTTTTTAGACAGGAGTGGATGGCCAGAGCCGAAAACATGAGAGTTTGAGAAAAGTCGTGAAATGAGTCATGGGCTCAATTTATGAGAAAAAAAAACTAATTGTAATAATAATTATTAAAAAATAAATTAATTAATTAGTTCTAAACTCTACAAACTATCTACCCACTATACTCCCATTTTCGGTATTGCCACGCTCTGCTTGGGTACCATTGGGTCTCATGTACCTTCTCAGTACACATAAGTCCACAGCTGAACGTGGGTTCCCAAACAAGGGTGGTTTTGCCATAATCATCACGCGTGGCAGGCGGATTGGTGATCGCAATTAAGGTGTTAAAAATACACAGAAAGAAGCTGCTGCCCTTTCTCTCGTAGGTTCCCTCAGTCGACTCTTACGACATCCCCGGACTGAGTTGGATAAGCGACCCCCACGGCAGTCTCAAGTATTGCCTAGATATTATGACATACAAATGAACACAATGATTGCAATAAATAAATATGAATCGGGGATTGAGATTGGTAGGACCTATTGGGATTGTTTTAAGAGCAACTGCAATACAGCGCAAAACCAAATAACATAGGCAGAAACAAAAGATTTTAATTTAACGTCCTTCCTTTGTTTCCTATCAGACCGGTGTCATTAGCCAATTATTAGTATTTTAATATTAAAATCGATCAAATCGAGTGGATAATCGATTTAGTCCGCCATTGTCTCGCTTCCGTTCGAATCGATTAAATTCAAATATTAATTAAGTTTGTTTCAATGGTAATCGGGTTGGATTCGGTGACAGGTTTAACCAGATAACACTTTTATGGGAATTAGGTTGAATTGAAAACGAAATTCGTTTTTGTTGACATTAAAAAGCGTTTGTATTAATTAAGTTCCCCACAGTCCCGAAAAGTGTAGTTTGGATGTTTTGTTTGTTTGAAATGAGGATTTATGAATAAGGGAAGTTGCTCAATGGCGTCAATTCGATCAATGTCAATGAAATCGCCAAAAGTAAACTGAACTAATTTTACAGCACTTCAAATGTTGCCGTCTCTTTCATAACGATCAAAATAAAAAGGATGGCATAATTTTTACTGCCGATAAATTAGTTAAGTTTTGGCGACGTCTGAATTGACATCATTTTATTGTGTCATTAGCACAAGATGGCAAGCTATGAAGACTATAATAGTTAGGAACACAGATAAGAACTACAAACTATAAATTACTAAGGAATTAACCTCCCACATCAAAATAAACAATTTACCAACAAAGATATCCCAATTAAACAGACATTGACAACTAAATCGTATTAAGTAGCCGAAACGGGCTTAATTGGCGGCCATTACACAACTCTATATCTCTATGGTCAAAATGGCGGCTCGGCGGGAAAATAAATACGTTCAGCGATGGATATTATATCTTCATTAGCGTTCAGCAGTTCGCATTGATGTGTCTACAGGTGGAGGCCATTGAATTTGTTCTGTTTTATCACCGCTCTACGCTATTGGATTGTCTATGGTCGATTTGCATGGACGCTGCAAAGGGCATTAATTCATAATGCTCGAATATGGCTTTATTTAGCGGATGAATGGCTTTTCATAATGTTTCGTGGTATTTCCCGAGATTGTGTTCAGACTCTAATGTAGGTACTTACCTTAGTTGTAGAGAAACATGCAAATTATTTAGGTAAATAATTCTTATTTTTGGTATAAATTTAGCGTAAATTTATTTAATCCACTAACTGATTCGGCAGACGTAGTCATAGCCATTATTCATCTCAGAGAAAAGCACTCTAAAATCCCTAATAGGTATTTATCCAAATTTTCCAGGCAATTTTACAAATTTTCTTTCTATAAGAATCATTACTGAACCAAGAATATCAATAATTTGATTGTTTTTAAAAATACTAAAATCCGTTTTGGAATCCCTTAATTTAACACTGTTTTTAAGTTTTGCGGGACAAATACTAATCCCAGGGTAACAACCTCGGGATCATTCTCAATACAATAGCGAATTAATTTTTAAAATCGGTCCATAATTGACAGGGAAATCGACGGACATACATAAAATATACATACAACCGAACATAGAACCTCCTCCTCTTTTGAAGTCGGTCAAAAATAGAAACGAAAAACTATCTCCATTAATTTTCAAGTAATACAATATACAAAAAAAATACAAAAATCTTTATTTAGAACAGAACTTAATGTTTAGGGTACAATTGAAGGGCTGACTACCGCAAAAGTTAAAAACTGTGTAGCAGGGTCAGCGCCCTCCTCCGCTAGTATATTATACAACGGTGCGCATCTGTGGTCGCACTTCTAGCAAACCATAATTACAATGAATACTAAAATCCGTCTGATGCGATTAACGCGGAGCGTCCGACTCCGGCCTGTCGACGTTAGCCTTTATAACCTATTTAAACCTAATTACATACATTTTGATTAGTTTCGTGATTTCACGTTTTGACCACTGACAATGTTTTGTTTGTAAATTAAGGGTTAATAAAGTCAAACAACTCGTCAAGTTTAATCAAAAGGAAATTGAAAATTTTACATGTTAATTGAATTGATTATTGATGAACAAATAATAATAATAGGTATCTAGGTCATGCAGGATAAATAAATAACGCTGGACAATTCACACAGCATTATCTAGCCCAAAGCTAAGCAGAGCTTGTGTTATGGGTACTAGATAACTGTTAGGTAGGTATACTTAACACTACATAGATATATATTATTTATTATACATAGAAAATATCCAGAACACCCGGAACAAATATTTGCAGATCGTACAAACATTTGTCCCGAGGCGGGAATCGAACCTGCAACCTCCTGCGTCGCAGGCGAACCTTCACACGTGAAGTTAGGTAGGTACTCTTTATAGATTTTGGACACCACGAATAATTCCCGTTTTCAAAATTAATCAAAAAACTTAATATCTACAGATAAAATGATATGTTAAACAGGGCGGCCTTATCGCTTAGAATGGTATCACGTACCGTAGTAGCAGGTATATAATTATTATTTTATTTTAATGTAATCTAATTTATACTAATATAGTTTAATGTAAAATTTTAATTTTAGGTAGTGTAATTTAGATTAAATATTAATTTCAATCGCATTTGTATTTTGATTTTAATTTAATTTTAATGTTTATTTTAATTTTAATTGAAATCTATGGATTTAATTATCTGTAATAAATAAATACAATACAAGTTAGGAGAACAAATACTTTTTCTGGTCCAAAGCTTTTTTAAAATAGATCACATAAACATGGCGCATAATATCTATACGTAAATGTACCTTCATTAAATAAACATTTAAAATGTAATTAGGTAGTTCTATATAAGATGGTTATGATCGGCTAAGATAAAAAACCCGGCAGGAAATGATATTTCTACTTAAACCGTTTAAAATCAAAACATTTATAAGTTGATTTCCTCTGCATTCCAATACTGTGCCAATCTCGAAACCTGATAAAATGCGATATTGCTGAGATAATTTCAACTAATCGAGAAATAATTATCGACTGAGCGTGGTGTATTCTCGTTTGTCGGTGTAAGATATCGAATGAGACATGACCGGATTTGTTTGAAATAGGAATTTTAAATTTTGGGCTGGGTTTGGGCGCAGAAGTAGTAAATTTACAACATCAGCAAAGAATAACTATATAATACTTGCAAACAGGTGATGGGAAGCGACAGGTTCAGGCTAAGTTGGTAGCATAATTTCCCAAACATATTAATTAAGTAAGTACGTACTAGATATGGAACAAGAACAATAAATGGATTTGGAGAACAAAGAGATTTTCCGGTCCGAAGTTGTTTTTAAATAAGTCACATAGGCATGACGCATAATATCTATATTAGATACCAAGAAACAAGGTGTGATACGTTGCGTACGACCGATAACTTATTTTTGATAAAACGTTATTATCAAAAATTAGATATTGCATAAATGTGCTATATATAGTGCACCAAGTAAAAGAATTCTGCTTAGTGTAATTTTAAGTTTTATTAAATTTAACGTGTCGTTCTGTACGGACCATGGCGCATTTTGCATATATTTAAAAGTTTTTTTTTTACAAAACAATTATCTAGAGATGTGCTATTTAGTTCACAAAACAAAAAAGCTGTCCGTGACTTTGAGCTGAACCTGTCGCATAATAGGAGTTATAACATGTATAAGTTGGTCCGTACAAGGCGAGTACGTTCTGTACGGACCATAGAGCATATTGCACCATTTTGGATTTTTGTTTTTAACAGTAAGACTGCCTGAAAGTGTGCTATTTAGTGCACCAAACCAACTCAAGACTGAAGTACCTTTCGTAAATTACGACTTAAAGTTTGTTCATACAAATTAGAGTAGGTAGGTACGTGACGTGAGGACGATGATGGTTCTTGTATTTTATTATGGAGATAAGTAGAATAAAACATGTGTCCGTTCGCAACGTATCACACGAAACAAGTATCCTGATTGGTACAGACACAAATGTCCAATCTTATTTGCAAAGCGGTGATGAACGTTGCGCAAAACAAATAGATACAATCTGATTCAAAACATACGATGAAAGACAGATGTCAATCGAACGGCATAAAAAGGTGAATAGTACAGCAGCAGGATAGGAGATTTTATCATGTCTCACAATCGCAACCAATCATCTTCGATCTTACTCGCACCTTCGCAAGCGACCACTTATTCCGTGATCATGGCATGCAAAACGCTAACTGATTTTCTAATATTTCGGCTTGTTATTAGTTAGTGATATGTACTAAAACCTATCTCACAATCGACATAATTTATCTCGATCGCCGCGAATAGAACCGATCAGCGATCAGTAAATCAAATTCACATCACGAGTTATAGTCCGTGGTTTCAGCCAATTACGATTGAAAATTACAGACACGAATTAGCAATTAGCAGGAAAATACTATCTCCCGCCATTTTCCGGTGAATAAGTGATATTATTGATGCACTGCCAACCGCATTGTTTTTTATATGTTTGCTTCTTGGAAAATCGACTGGTGGTTGAAGATTAAACGGGTATGGTCTGGCATTCGTAATATTTCTAAGGGGAATTGTGACTGGTGAGTGGTTATTAGCATTAGCTAGGTACAGTGCAGTCAGTACCTACAGTATCTAGTAAAGGCCCTTTTGAAAGGACTTGTAAGAGAAAAACTACGACCACCAGTTTAAAGAAAAATCCGTTATGCTTCGATTACACGATCCATGGTAACATGGCCCCTAGAATAACGGTAATTAAGGATTTAGGAGTTACATTCCACTGGAAACTCACATTTCACGAACACATCTCTACAGTCGCCAAGCAGTCTTTTCAGAGACTTGGTTTTGTTCTGAGAAACGCCAAAGACTTTCGTAGTGACAGTGTTGTGCGGCTTCTGTTTGGGGTTCTAGTGCGAAGCAAGTTGGAGTCAAGTTGTTGCGTTTGGAGCCCACACAAAAGTTCGTACGCACTGTTACTGGAGAAGGTTCAAAAAACGTTTCTTAGGTCTCTGTGCAAGTGAATTTTTGGGTATTATCCAACCAAGTTCCTCCAAGGGACCTGTCTTGGGTACAACTCTCTACAAACCAGAAGAGCGTATGATCAGACAGCAACAATGTGCATGGTGCTTGGTGGTATGATCGAAGTTCCTGATTTGCACAATCTTCTCTTTCAGCTCTACCTTCCTGATAATTACCTTCGCAGCAGAGGCCATAGACTTTTCTATGTGACATTCAACAAAACCGTTGCTTGTGCCAGCTCTCCACTGCCTCGCACCCTCGCCGCACTCGACCGACTTCTTGACCAGAACCCGGACTGATCGCAGATGAATGGGAAAATATAATGATAGTGTGCCTGAGGTTTTGCGAAAGTGATGAATGAAAGGATTCCGTTTTGTGTTGTTTATATTATTGTGAAATTGTATTGCCTTATTTAATTAATTCCAATTATTATTAATTTCAATTAATTTGTTTGATAATATTTTATACGTATATAATTATTTTAATTTTATTGTATATATGTAATTTTAAACCTTAAGTAACTACTGTAATTGGTTTATTTTAATCGTGTTAGTTGCTAAATAAATAAATAATAATAAAATAAATAAATAAAAATTTGGGCCTAACCAACCAATTTTACCATTTAGTAAAATTGCTTGGTTTCATAAAAGGTACATTTTTTTTTTAAAAACCTGTAAAATTGAGTACGCTCTTAAAACGCGATTAAACGAGAAGCTCATTAAATAAGTAGGTGTACGCAAAACCAACTTTGAACTCATTCATGCTGAACTCAATTTAAAGTTTGGCAAAAACCGGGCTTAGCCAGTTCTTAGAATGCAAAGATCGGCGTATTAGAATCTTATAATGCTCGCAATTGCAACAATGTTTCGATCTCAATGAGGCATTCGACTAAGTTATTTACACGTTTTTACAAAGTATATTATTGTTCATTATTCGTTATTGTTTCTGTTTCTTTAGTAAGTAAGCAAGCCTATTTAAAGTTACGCGTTTACGCACGGAGCAAAAGGATATAGATAGATAGAAGAATTTATATTAAGTTCACACACAAACAGCACAGGAAAACATAACAAATCAACAAAAACAGTATTTAGGCATACATAAGGAAAAAAATAATTAAAGCAAAACAACCAAAAATAAACACAATTGCTAAAATAGATTTGTTGTTTTCTATTGATATCTATGGTACAGCGTGCGATGGATCGGGGTATCTGTCGATAATCGGTATCGGCAGAGACCGGTATTTCTGACGATGACGTCATCCGCAAAAATATCCCTCGACGATATTGTTGCAGACGACGTCATCGGCAAACTCGAGCGCTATGAAAATACTTATACCTATTGCCGATGCAAAATCCGAAACCAGTAGACGCATCCTATCGGCATATTGAAAATACTGACGCCGCGTACTGTCCGATTACGACGCAGTGGACGCGTTACTGTAAAAGGTTTTTTAAAATATATATATGATGAAAAAAATTGGGTAGGTATCGAGCAGAATTAAATTTTGGTTTTACTCAAGGTTGTTTACTAGGCCGGCAATGTTTTATTTTTGATAGTTAATTTAACTTTAATAAAAGTAATGTGCAAGTTTCTCCAAGTAATAAGAGAAATTGTTATAATTATCTTAAGAAATCCTTAATTTAACCCCGTTTGGCTTTAACACCGTCAAGAAGTGATCATTGAGTTTTATTACCCTGGTGTATCCTTTTAGGTTTCGCACCTTTGTCGACACTTATCCACAAAAGGTAAAGTGTATAAACAGTGTATAATTTTCTCTTAAACAAAAAAGCTTAGTTGCAACAATAAGTGCAGACACCGGCGCGTCTGTTGAGACTTAAGAATAAAGGTTATGTAGGAAGTTTTCTTCAGGATTGTACAGCAAGTTTCAGTGTACCTGTCCACATATTTTAACATTACTACTTAGGTAATATAGCTATTTAAAGGTACCAATTTTGCAAAATAATGTATACATTGAAGGATATTTTAGAATAATTGTTAAGAAGGACGGAAGGGAGGAAGGAAGGGGTTCTAATAAATAGAACCATACCAACTCAGCTCGCCTTAAGCCGGGTACAAACCAATGTTACAGGACGTAATATACCATTCGCAGCGAGCAGGAAACGTTACGCGCCGTGTGTTCCGTCTCGTTGCTCGTTGAGCGCCTTCTTTCCCCGTACTGACTGCACGAATGTTCGCTGTGTAACACGTTGTATTACGCTGCGTAGCGTAACATGGGTCAGAACCTGGCTTTATTACGCGAAATAAGGCTCTCACAAATAGAAAAGCAGCAGCATATTCTAAAATAAAAACTAATTGATACCTTCAATACGTTCATCAGGCCTCATGGTGCTGATGAAACACTCAATTTCAGCTCATGTGTAACCAGAGGTGGACAATTACAAGCAGTTGATTATGATTGAGCAGGATACACACAGGCAGATTGCTCGACAAAAAAAAAACGACACCATCCACAGAGCATTTAATATAATTTACTACCAAATGATTGTTTGTTAATCACTGGTTGAGTATCTTTTATGTTTTCTGCATATGGTAGTTAATTAAGACATAAAATATATTCGTCGAATGCTTCCTTTAAATGAGCTTTGGTCAACAATTGTTATTATATCATTTTTCAACTGGTTTCATCATCTTTCAACTTTTTGATTGCTCATTTAGTACTTACAAACCACTCAGACAAAATTGAGCAAAACCGAATTGGACTGTGGAACCGAAGTATTTATTTGTAAAGGGACAAGAGATAATTTTATTTTATTTCTTAAGCTATTAAAAATCGTAGAACTCGATGTCAGTAAGTACTAACGTTAATCGTATTACTAGAAGTAGGTATAAAAAGAAAAACCCCGCCAGAAGATGCACCTAAGTAAGAACTTGAACCAAAGTTATCGACATAGCTCAAAGAGTTAGCAAGCTGAAGTGACATTGGTCGGCCATTTCTCGCATAGAACGACAACCGCTGGGGTAAACATGTTCTTGAGAGGAGACCGCTACTCGGCAAACGTAGTGAAGGACACTCTCTGCGGCCAGGTGGAATGGCGCAAAAGACTGCAGGCAGATGCTGAATGAGCTGAAGGGCGCTATGGGGCTCTTTAGGGGAAGCCTATGTAATATAGGCTGATGATGATGACGATGAAGAACTTAAAGCTTTTAAAAAAAATATATTTGTGTACATGAATTTATTCCCATAATGGTCTTCGAATAATTCTGAAGCGGAACATAAAGTTCATTTTACTCTTAGGCTTAATTTACAGAGTTATGATAGTTTTTATAGTGTACTATATCTCTATAGTGTTTTTAATCTACTTTTTTCACGTGACTATTAAATTATGTGTATCAATGTACCTAAGCATTTACTTTTCACAAATTATCTGAGCTTCAATATCAATGTTAACATTTTTATATCGCAATTTACTGAATCGTCTAATCCCATATTCATATCCTCAGATGCGATTGTGCGGCTATTCATACAAGAATCTTGAATCACCGAAGCATGTTTTTGTACGTCTTCTCAGCTGCCCGTCGGTTGGCTAAGCGTTACCGAACACTGGAGGCACACGGCCTAACAATTTCACAATTTGTCGAGCGCCCTTTTTGCGCCCAGCGGTAATTGGCAGTCACCTGCCTGCAAGCCAACGCAAGCCTCGGACAACCTGCCATAAAAGGCAACCTGATCGCAGACACACCGCTTTTTAGGATCTGACAAATGTGTAATTATTTATTTAATATCCTCAGTTCTACGTTTGGGCACAATTCGCATAGCTTCTACTTTTCGGTTGGAATCGTCATGTCAGAATAATGCAGGTAATACGCGTAATGCAAGAGTTTTTGTGATAATTTATTATATTCAACTGTTGTTTTAAATGATGGGATTAATATTAAAATGCTTGTCTGACCAGTGCTAGAGGAACGCACAACGAACGTGTTTTCTTATCATTAGTTGATAAGAAAACTGAATAGTATTCGTTTTCAATTTGATTTATTAGCTATACATTTATTTGTAAGTGTGATTGTACCCAGATTTTGCACGCCGAAACGTTAGAAATACATTGTGTCTTATTTAAACACACACCACATAGGTAGGTACCTTATTTACATGTATTTGATGCAATAAACTTTACTTTACTCTCGAAAATTAACAACTAACAGGCTAAAGGTTTCTTCGTCGCTTCTTTACATTAGTCTACATACAGAAGCGACTGAAATAAAAAATATCACTTTATTTCCGCGGCAGTGTTTAATTATTAAGAATTTGACCTTTTCTAAGTGTACATTTATAGTATTTATGGAAATAAAGAGTTTTTGACTTTGACTATACTGAATGGGCCGAGAGGGCCTATAGTTATTACACTCTCATAATTGCTGTTTGGTAGTTCGACTGACAATTAAATAGTCATGTCCGTCCATGTGTCAAAAAATCAAATTGGCAATGCATTATGCCAATTAAATTTTTTATGACAATCGATTTTGATTATGAAGATGTTGTAATCGATTTTTTTATATTAGTCAACCTTTTTTATTTTTTTACAGACATACTCAGGCGTCTAAATGACTTTATTTTTGTAATCAGAATAATCAAAAATGCCGAAGCGACTGAAATCCAAATATATCACTTTATTTCCGTGTCAGTGTTTAATTATTAAGAATTTGACCTTTTCTAAGTGTACATTTATTGTATTTATGGAAATAAAGAGTTTTTGACTTTGACTTTGTATCAATAGTATGAAATATTAATGTTTTTGTTGTTTTATTTTCTACTTGCTTCTGTCCGCGGCATTACACGCGTTGTTCCTTGATGAAAAGTAAGACAGATTGAGTTACCGTGGTTAAATAATACTTTTATACTATTTTCATTATATATTTTATTGTGGACGGACTATAAAGAATCTCATTAAAACAAATGAATTCTGATGCGGCACAGACAATAACTCGAATATTCGATATCTTTGGGTCATTCGGTGCGTTGTAGTCATTAAATAATAATAATAAATAGGTATGTGGTTTCGTATCAAAGAGCCTAACAGTAGGGTAGTTAGTTATATCCTAGAGCACATAGATCATGCTAGAGCTATCAAGTGATGCTCTTGGTAAAGGCAGACGATGGCTCACACACACTGAGATAATCGAGCCAGACCATTCGATTGTTCCTTCATTCGCAAAAAAAAGTTGTTGGTACTTTGTCTGTATCTATGAACAAGGTACAAATCTCAAAAATCTTGTCTCGTTAATTGGACTCTATTGGCAATTCCCACGTATCGTTCGAGTTGTAAGTGGAGCAGTGCAAATAGCCGGCATATTTGTCAACGTAAATGGTAAGATTCTTGAAAACGGTTTCTCGTTACAGCGGTATCCATAATTGCGATACCTTTATGGTAACGTGGCAATTTCTAAGTTGGGGCGGTGCGGTGGTGAGGGCGTGAGTGGAAGCGGGTGATGTCGCGATTTCATAATATTATTTAAGTAGCTACGTAAGCTAAGGCCCACCTTATTGAGCCGCCCCGTGACCACGATCGCTGCAATGCGATGGAAACGTAGGGGAAAATAAAACAAAAGGTACGCGATAAATACCCGATAAGTAATCTTTAATAGATCGCGAAAGTTTAAAAAATTTTACCTTATTTAGGTTTCTCGATAATATTTACTTATCGATGACCTTGAATCTTGAATTGAAGACGTCGTCATCGAGATGTTCTGGTTTCAAGATAGTTTTCGAAACCCTTATGGTCTAGCTCTGTCTGTCCTTTTTTCTCTCTTTGAAAATGAAAGTTTTCAGTACAAATTGTGATGTCGAAATTTTAAAAGAGACCTACAAGGTCAAAATATGGGGTATCAAATGAAAGATATCAGTTTGTTAATTTCAAAACAGTTTTAAAACATCTGCGTAAGTTTCATACTTTTTGAAATATTTTGAAAAAAAGTCGAATATTTGACTATCTCCGAAGTTTGCAGAGCGATCCATCTGAAATGTAGTATGGATCTATATTTTACAGGAAAAATATAGAGAAGTCTGTAAACAGAACACTTTTTGAAAAATTGTTTCAAATTAAAGATATCGGTTTGTACAACTCAAAACAGTTTTTGAAATTTCTGTGGGTTACACACTTTTGAAAGATTATGATGAAAGTCAAAAAAAAATTCTATTACCCCCTAATCTCAAAGTTTGCAGAGCGATACATCTGAAATGTAGGTAGGTACCTACTATTTTCCGTTATTCATTAAATTGCGAAGTTTCTAACTGGTAGGTACCTTAAGAACATATTTGTATAGGTAATTGACAAACGGTCGAAAGCCTCGACGGCGCGCAAGTCACACTCGCACTTGACGGATCTTGTTTTTGTATGAGATTTGGTACAGGGAGTCTACCGTGCGGACATAAAACAACGCATATCATAAACAAGGCGTCTGGATGACGAAGTCTATAGGTACCATAAGAAACCCAACTCAGCGCTTTGAACGCACATATTTTCGAGAGACACGTTTTGGTGTATGAAACCTCGTACTTGACCGCACCGAGCCGGATGAATCGTCAGGATTAATTGGTTTCTAATTGGATAAGAAATAAATAAGTACTATATAGAAAGAATAGGACCATATAAAAAAAAAAAACAAGAATATATCAATATTCGAGATTCTTTCATTCAATTGCTTTCTAAATAATTCAAGTTGCCTAAGAATAATACGAAATGATGTCAACCCACCAAAAATAAAAACTGTTTTAAGGGTTCCTCTTCTTCTTCGAACGATGGTACGGAACCCTTCCTGTGCGTCCGACTCGCACATGGCTCACTACAATAACTGCACATTTGTTGCACAAAATTATTCAAATTGCCTACGAAAAATACGAAATGATGGCTAGTTTCTGCCCGAGGATTTGCACACCTTCCTATGAACCAATGCGTTCAACTCTCTCTATACACCTCCTCTCACCTTATTTTTAGAGGAAGTGGTTGAAATTTCGATTCCATGATTTGACCAAAACAAAGTCAAATTACAAGTGCTTTATTTCCTTTAGGCCTTACAGGACTCTTGGATACGCCACAAAATTCATATTACATAAGTAAAAGTAGGAATTAAAGTGCTCACTTTGATTTTTGTTCACTTCAGTCTTTTTAAGGCAAAGTAAAGAAGCGAACAACAAACCAAACATAGACTAACCTGTATTAGTTCCCACACGTTGACGTTTGTAATATTTTCTTTATTTATTTGCCTATATTTTCCGGCTACTATGTTTCTAGCTATAAATAGATTACGTACCTACCTTATAATAAGCTTTAAATAAATTGCTGCGCCCTTACAAGTACTTACCTCTAAGCTAATTACCACCTAAGCTAAAACTATGTATTAATGTATATGTATGCAATAAATAAATCTGAAATATGAAATCTAATAAATTCTTATTAGAGCGTGCACAAAAATTATTCTCAAGCAGAAAAGGACAATCTCAACATATCGCAGAAATAAAGACATATCGCTCGCTATTTGTGGGACCACACTCTGACTATCAAAACAACGGTAATAGATACCATAGGTGGGTATGGTTATTTTGGGAATAGACAAGCTTGACCTATTATGCTAATACCGATTGGATCGATTGGTCTTCATTAACAATCTATTTTCGAGCTTCCTTGTTCTGTTCAGTTAGGTTCGGGACAGAATTCAATGAAACGTTTTGGAGCAAAGTTTTGGTGAGTTATTAATATTCACTGTAACGAATCTGTAAGCTTTCGATAAAACAGGAACCTTTCTAATGTCTCTGATAGACATATACAAACTTTTTTAAAAAAGTGTAAGTAGAAAGGCAAGCCTGGACAGAAAATATTTTGACCGATTACTATGAAATCAAATAATAATGTAGGTACTTACCCGGATACTTATTAAACTTAATGTGACACATACTGACATCAACGCATTTACTAAGGCCCGTATTATGAAAGCTTGCTCAATCAACAATGTATGCTTGAGTAACGCTTTTCTATGCCATAAACGTCACTAAGGCATAGATCTATGACTGAGCAAGCTTTCTTATTACGGGCAAAGTATTACATTGTAGATAAGTATAAATACCTATCTATTAATTTATCTATTATTTATTTATGTATAAATAAACATAAACAAAAGTCTATGTATGTATATCAGTCATCTATTACCTACGCATAACTCAACCTCTGCGTAGCTTGGGGCTAGTTGATGCAGTGTGCATGATTGTCCAGCATATTTTATTTATTTATTTATAAATGGTAGGTTAACCCTGACCTTCTTGGGCAATTCTTTTTAACCTTTCTTAGACTAGACAAAGTAAATAAATATTGATTAGGTAAACTTATCCGCTTTCCCTCCATTGGACAAAGCGATTCCGCAAAAACCACATTCAATAAATTAATTCACTATGGCGGATCAAGGTATGTGACGAAGGAAAGAGTTTTTTACAAAATGGCCGACAGTGTTGCAACTCAGTGCTAATTTTGTTATCGACGTTTAAAACGAATAGGTTAGTACCTATCTACCATGAATAAGTTGCAAGGGGCGATCAGGTAAAGGGTAGGTATATAATGTAATTGACTTTTTAATTTCCCGTTAAGAATAATACCTACATTATTTATGCAGGGAGTACATCATGTGCTTATTAGTAATAATTTAATTGTGACGTTTCTTAACACTTTCAAGTGATAAATCATGTAAGATGTCAATTAAAAGTCACGATTTTCATTGAATAGGCCCAGAAATAAATAAAATATCAATGATTGCTTGTTATAAAGGAATGTATCAATGGGCAATTAGTAGAATCGCACTTGAGTTGAATTCTATATGGCAACTTATAAGCCTGTGACTTTACTCTTACATGACAGCACGTATAATGAAACGTAAAAGAAAATGGCGCCACGAACAAACATGAACTTCCGGTTTGGAAGAAAGTTCGATTTAAAAAGTAAACTTTTCTTATTACGTACGTTTTAAAAAGTTAATTGTAAACAAAACTCTAACTGATATAGGCAATAACGTACAACTATAAATTTTAAGATTCCTATTTGAAAAAATAGCTGTGAACTAAAATCAGGTTTTTATTACGGATTTAAACAACATGCTTCTAATTTATACTTACATTTTAGTACATAATACCTGTTGATTATAAGCTACAACTTACCTAGTTTAAAAAAAATGCTGAACATAATATGCGGAAAATTGTTTAAAAACATGTTAAATATTACCTAGCAGTACCCTAATCTGTAAACTCTACGTACTCTATTCTACGTAGCTATTCTGTACCTATACTCTACTAACGTAGCGTGTCGGCACGATAGTCTCGCATTATATCGATAACAGTTTAGCGTCGATACCAATCTCCGCTTTGATTGGTACTCTCCAATCAAGTAATTGACACAAAATGGTGGCCGGCACGCTAATTCGATTCATTTTCTTATCAAATGCTATGAAAATACTGATTATGGCTATTAAATTGACGTATTGTTACGGTTCGTGATTAATTTATTTTTCTGGGTTAATAAATAAAATACCGAGAAGAATATTATATTACCTACCTATACATAGCTGTCTAACTAAAAATAGGTAGAAATTGCCTGGCATTAAGCCCACCCTTTGAACTTTTATTTAGTGCTATAAAGTATTAAATAAATAAATAAAACCATTCTTAACAAACATGCCTGATTGCCTTATGCGTATTATCTATCTGTACATTATCTGTATTATTTTATTGTTGCATTAGGTTAGTAGGTACCTACTATAGCTTAGGTAGACATGTTTTCATAATTTGATCAATTATTTTGTCAAACTATAGTAGCTAGTAGAAACTATAATTTTCATTATAGTTTCTCGCTACTAGAGTCGTTAAGTATCTAAAATAAAATTTAATGACGTTGTTTTTTGTGGCAACATTTGATAAATTAGCTTCATAATGGTAACCCTAATGATGTGAAATTTTCGCACGTGGAAATGCAGCTACATATCTGCCGCTTGATGCTAAACTAACATAAATACAAAACAAGAAAAAACACGCAACTGTTCTACTTAATTATAGGTGTGATAAATGATGCTGTCATCGGTGTATTGTTAATGGTTTTGCATTCAGTTGGGTCGTTGGTTGTGATTGGAATATTTTGACAAGAATGTAAGGCAGCAAGAATGTCACATTTCGAGTTAAAAATACATTAATTACGACTGCTTGAAAACCTTTTATTATTATTATTTACCAATTCAATAAACTAACCAATTCCTTAACTTGCGTTACAAATTTGAAAATCACAAACTTGGTGTTCTAATCGCTGTTTTTTTATTAAATTTATTTTACAATTTGTAGAATACACTAACATCAAATCAATGTACATATACATCATCGATAATAAAACTATAATAGGTCAAATAGGTCATCTACTTATTTCAAGTAAGTTTAAAAAGGTTATTAGTTACGTCTATTTATAACTAGTAAATTTAAATAAAAACTGCGCATAGACAATTTGCAAATTTAATGCAACGGTAATTGTTTAATATGACATAAATAAATAAAATAAATTCAATGGATGAATAGAATACAATAGAAAATCATTTGTAACCACAACCTTTGACACGCGATTAGTTATTTTATTTCTTACTTAGTTAACTTTATTAAGTAATTCTGATGCCCGAGTTATTTTTAAGCTACAATGCGCCTTATTTGGAATTTAACGATTTGTAAGTACTTACTTGAAATTGGCTTTAACGGCACATTTCACACAGTGTTTTTTCAGGGGTTAAATATTAGAAATCTTTGCTGCTTCGAAGGTCCAAACAGCTTAATAATGCGATTATTGTGAAGGATCAAAACACTTTTCTGAATTCCGGGAGTGTTTTAAGCTAGATTTTGTGTTTCTAAATAAACGATCCTAGCATAAAAATGTAAAACGTGGAGTTTTAAAATAATGGCTTGATCATATTTGCTTAAAAATACATAAAATTCGTCTCATATTTGCTTAAAAATACATCAATTCAATACGTCTATTGAGTAACCAAAGCATGTTATTAGCTTGTTTATCACTTTACGACTCACCCCTAAAGGAAAAAAAAATATCCAATGACATAGGGTTCCGTACTCAAACAAAGGCACACACACGGGCCGACGACGACCCTATTACGTACGAAGCCTCCGCTATCCATCCGTTCGTCCGTCTGCTGACACGCAGACTTAACATTAGTTAGAAGGAAACCGTTGAAATTATCACAGAGAGTGTATTTATTTTGCCGCTATAGCAACAAAATAATTAAATATTTAAGGTAGGTATACAGTTCCTATATAGAGGTAGATAGTACGTATAGATAGTACGGAACCCCTTCTGAGCGAGTCCAACTCGCACTTGGCCAGTTTTTTATAAAAAAGTAGGTAAATTTTGTAGTATACACTACACTCACAAGTAATTTGTATCAAATTAAAACAATGGAAACTAACGACTTGCTATTAGTTTTAATTATGTATGATGATTATGTTAATCATGAATAATATTAAAAATCTTTTTACACTATTCTGAGACGTAGCTCAAGCATCTGTTTGTATTTTATTTTTGCAGTAAAATCGTATGAAAAAATAGTCGTAAATTTCCAAATTCAATAAATCGTAATGTTGTCAACTTTTGCTCTACGATTTTTCGAATTTCGATATTAACAACTTTATTTTCTTCCTAATCGACTATTCGTGTTTTTTTAGTTTTTTCATGGTCTTATATTAATAAGACAAGGTAAACTATTGTTTAAGGGGCCCCTGTAAAAATAGTTGTACATTTTAGAAATAAAAAATCTATAAGTTTCTATTTATATATCAAATTGTTGTCATAATTTTATGACAAAACACTTGTTTTGCAAAAAATAAACAAGCAAAACACATTTTAGAAAAATACTGTTAAATAATGCAAGAGTGTGTGTAAAAGAACATTAATAGGAAAAAATAGACACTATTTAAAAAAAAAACTACAAAATTCAAAATATCGTAGAACAAAATTAGACCATCTCGGTCCAGAACCACCACCTTTTGGCTTAGTACCTACACATGTTACGTGCCACCCTGTATTATGTCAATCCAAAACTAAATATTATCAAATAAGAAACAAAGACGAAATTATTTGCCTTCCTTTTAATTGTAGGTTCCTATTACTTAAATTAAAAACTGTCAAAAATCGACTCCAGATCCCTACGTTTTCAGCTGTTATCCAATAAATTAAAAAATAGCATAGCTTGTTTATAGTTATGGTAATTACATAAAATAGATGGCGTGAGAGTGCACCTGTGTTTGCGCAAAAACTTGTGCACTATAATTATGTCCTGCGCACAGGACCAGTCTCCGCGATGACTGGTCCTGCGCAGTCTCAATGTGCGTTGAGACTGGCTACCGCCGTGGCCGAAATTCGGCTAGATAGGACATCAAATGAATAAAAAATACAAATCGTCTCGATCACTGCTCGGTCACGGCACTTCGAAGTGTAAATAAAGTTATTTCATTGTAATACTTAACGTAGGTACTGAAGTGTTATTAATTTTACTGAAAAAACATGACATGTGTGTTACTAATTGTTATTCATTTGTTTTGTAAAAATTGAGTACCTAGCTATTGCCCTGAAGGTTGGTAATTATTAAATTTGATTATTTATTTTTTTACTTATTATAGATAGAATAAGAATAAAAAGAATAAAATATGTTTATTTTATAAACGGACTTAAACATACACAACACATACTTAATAATACAAACAGATACATATGTATTTGTCCTTTTCTATTGTCAAAAGTCTCGGTATGTACGAGTATGTACCGACGGAACTGTGTGTAAATTCGTTTTTCCACTGCCATTTAAATATAATAATAATAAGAGAAAGAGAAAAAGTAAAGGTACAAGTAGGTAAGTACCTACAGGTACCTAATCAAAATATCTAACTACTGCTCGTACCCACATAGATAAAAAGAGATAAGTGTGAATTTTTTGAATTCCCAAATCTTATCAAGTTAAATCTAAGCAAGTACTTACTAGACGAACCGGTTCTGAACATCGGGTTTGGTGCCATCCAGGGGAAGGCTCCGAACGGCCAGGACGGCGGCGCCGGACCCTGGTACAGCCTCGGGAGCATTGGTTGTGGCACCACCACGCCTCTATTCTCCTCCTCACCATCGTTTGCGTCTCTATCTTCTCTTTCATCAGCGTTTGAGTCGACGTCCTCGATATCGACGTCACTGTCGTCCGTTTCTGGGGCAGCGTCAGTGCTTTCTGCGTCATTGCTAATGGCGTCGATGGAGTCTTTCTGCGGTGCGTCAGTTTTTCCGCGTAGGAGAGAGTCTACGCTGAAGGATATCCGCCCTTTTCCGCTCTCGGCGGAGTCGGCACGCTCGCATTCGAGCGTCGTCTTCATTTCATCTGCTCATTTCTATGACAGTGGTTATTGCCGAGTCTCCATTTTCGAATGCCGATTTTGAAATATCTTCAGTCTAATGTTACTTTTTGCGATGCTGAAGTATCATTGGTCATAAGTCATAAGTTCAGTGGGATGTCACTTCAGTGGGGTTGGTTTCTGGGATTTATTTATCTATATGTAAATCTCAGTATTTATCGCACGTGAATTGATTAATTGTTTTGTTTACACTTGTATGAAGTTCAAATGTCACACCGATAGTCACCGTCTAATTAATCACAATAGCAACACTTGGAATTCAAAAGTGGAACGTCAAATTGCAGATGGGTGCGTTCGAAAACTTGATGAGCCGCGGAAAGCCGCGGTGTGCCGGGTGATTCGCGTGGAAGCGCGGTGGAAATCGCGCTAGTATTGGGGCGCAAACCGCGAGTCGCGGACCGCCCCTCTCCTCTCCGCCACGAGAGAGACGCAGCTACCAACCGAGGAATTTTAATAAGCGGCGCGGAGCGAACGAGACGACGATATAATCCGACATGTGTGGAATCGCGATATTCAGTAGGCGGGGTCCGTCGCGCTCAAATTAATAGTCTCTATGGAGTACGCCTTATAAAATACTATCACAGCTCCCTAATTTGACTTTTATCGCTTGCGTATAAAGTTTATTTTGGATTGAGTTGTTGAACAATAAAATGACGTAACGGAATTGAACGAGTCAGATTGCAGTGGGTATTGTGTTGAATGAAAAAGGAGTAAATAGACGTCTGCCGTAGGCGGTGTAGGGGACTTTACGATTTAATTATTCGCGAATGCGGAGGCATTTTGTAGCGAACTAATGTCTCTTTGTCTCATTAATATCTCGGGCCGGCCATGTTTGATTTGTTTATGACAGGTGAGACGTGGGACTTGCTACTGTTTCCGAATGGTGTGGGTTCGGAAGTCCGCTCTGAGACTGTTCTGTCTGATGGGTTGGAAATTGTAACTCTCTCTAATTTGTATGAAGTTTAAATTACTTTTAAAACGCTTGTGAAATTTACAATGGGTTTACCATTTGATTAAAACTAAGACCATGATTAAAATGATACCTAGGTCATAGAATAAGCGAAACAATTATAATAAGTAGTTATGCATATCGACATCACAAACAGTTTTTCCAGTTGCAATTTGAATACCTATGTACTAATTATATTAGGTACGAGTATATTAAGTAACTACTAAGCTAAACCCATTATTTTTAACGCTAACAATATATTTTACCAAGATACTTATACCATTGAAAAAAAAGCAAATCATACCATTAGCTAGCGCCATGTCACTTAACACGAAGTTAATCGCATTAAATCGTTATCTACCATCTTTTTGTGCATCTAAACGCTGCCCAACTCAACCATTTAATATTCAACCTTATCGCTCTACAATACAGCTGAAATCAAATGTCACTGTCATAATTGATGTCAATTCGCAAATATTATCAAACGTTTATTTAGGTTGTTGGAAAATGATTCCTAGTCAGTTGTGATACGGTTGTTTGGTTAAGGGGAAGTCTCCCCTAGCCAATTAATGCAGTGTAATCACACAAAGAGATTACGTTCGCCTTAATTGAAAGAGTGTAATGATGAACGTTGCTGGGGTAATAAAACTGGCTGGATTTTTCTTTGATTTATTTCTGATTTTAAATTTCGAACGTTTTGTTTTGATGTTATGATTTTTGTCGGGCTGTTGGTTGATTGAACGATATTCTGAATTTAAATCTGATCATTACGCATGTTTATTTTGAATTCAGGAAATAATGGGCAATGAATAAAAGTTCGATGAGAAAAATTAGAATTAGGTTTTTTTTTTCTGAAAATTCAATTTCCTGGATCTAGTTAATGAATATGGTACCTAACTACTTATACGCAGGAATCAAACTCGCACCATAGCCTAACCACCTAAGCCCTATGCCATAATAGGCGTCCTTATTAAAATATAAATTCCATGCAAACCGAAATCCCGCCGCAATAAAATGTAGATATCTCATCGACTTTCAAGGGTCTAAAACTCAGCTTAACTGAAATTTATACTGAAATAATACGAAAACGGCAATCTTTTTAAATAACGACTTCATATTCCCGAGTGGTGCGGACAATTCAGAGGAGATGAGAGATTTTTTTAATAAAACGCGGGATAATAGTAGGTAAGTGGGGGCCGGCCGCCATTACGGCGAGAAATGAGTTTTCAGTTCGCGTCGCGACCTTTTTGTGTTTACAGGGTGAGACAAGTTGGACTGAAATTATGGTAGATAAAAATGCACCAGTAAAAAAGGGACATAGAAGTACCTCACCCATCTACTCAAAACACAAGCGAGGAACCTCTAAAGGATATCAATTATCGTTCAATTTTCTTATTATTCCTATATCTAGGTAGATATAGGAATAATAAGAAACCTACGATCATGCTATCTGACAACAGTTTAAATTAAGACGGAAAATAAGCGGTGGTATATTCACTGGTAGTTTACCTGTGAATATACCACCATTCTCTATTATTTTTTAAATAAACAAATAATGCTGGACAATCCACACAGCATCATATAGCCCCAATTTTTTATTACACATAGAAAATACCCAGAACACCCGAAACAAACAATTGCAGACAACACAAACAAACAGTTGTACAAAGTTTTGTCCCAAGGCGGGAATCGAACCCGCAACCTCCTGCGTCGCAGGCGGATCTTCGCCTGCCGCGCCACATCGATTGTCATACACCAATGCTTAAGAAATAGTCGAAGATACTCTATTTTTAGTAGAGCTGCCTTATCGAACCCGGAACTAAATAGTTATAAGTTAAGTTCGTCGTTTACTACGACGCGACGTATTGTATTTATTTCTGGGTTCCGGTAAATGAACAAAAATTTGCAACTCCATTTTTAAAAATCATAAAAACAGTAACACCCCTAACCATAGACAAACTCAAGCAGTAATAAAACCGCGTATCACCCGCCGCTGTCATCGTAAACACATTTCCCGCTTTTAATATTTGGAAATTGCTCTTTTTCTTTTTCCAACGGGGAGGGCGCGAGGGGGTAATTGCGACACCCCCTTTGCAATTATATTTCTTGGTAAAAGTAATAAATTAAGAGTAAATTAACTTCCTGTTTAGGTTTCTCTATGATGTAGAGCTGCTAAAGTATGTTTTTGAGAAGGCTTTATATTTTTTGTTTAAAAAACGTTGTAAACTGCAAGAATTATTTTCAAACTAAAAAAAGTTGCCCGTAAGTAAAGAGCCATGAATAAATTTTTAAAGTATGTTTAAACAATAACGATCTCTTCAGAATAACAAGCGCTAACTCAGTTAAAAATAAGTACCAAAAAACCTGCTAAGTGACTTTTATAACCAAAACCCATTTCTTTTATAAAGCATTGTCTCCTTTCATATTCGACTACCCTTTCGTAAAGACAAAAATAAACCTTGTAACGACGTCGTGTTTAAGCCTCGAAAACAAACAACGCCCTAAAACAACCAAACACCACGGTCGCCACTTAACCACGTCACTTAGCAGCACCATTTTGGAGTGAACCCTCTGTTTAAACTAATCTTTGGTAATAAGGGTCAGATGAAAATGGGCGCATTATACTTATATATTTTTTGAACAAACGATACGGTAAGTATCAGTTTTGAACGGATAGGGAAGTACCAAGTTCGATTTTCAAATAATGTAGGCGCCATGCTTTTTTTGGGGAAGGTGTGTGTGTTTTCTGCAGATTAGCATTATTATTATTTGATAACGTTTTGCAGGGAAAAAATCCTTATTCACCAATTTTCAGCACACACATAATAATCTACGTTATCACCATTAGCATTACTTCAGTCAAAAGACGTAAGACGGCTGGACATAGGCCTCTTCCAAAGATCGCCACAATGACCGGTCTTGTGCCTGCATCGTTAGGACTTCAGGAACCTACTGTTTAGTACTAACAAAATAATTATTTGTATGCATGAAGCGTAGGTTTGTAAGACGCTCATAAAAATTGTACCCAAGTAGGTACACAAACTTTTGTGGCCATTGTAAGGCTTACATATTTCAGTTTCCCCCTATGAGGGAAAACAATAGTAGCAGTTGGTAACACTGAATACGGTAAAAAAAAACAAACATGCCAAGTACGGCGCCAAAAACTCTTTGAACAGATTAAGGCGGCTAAACACCATTGGGTGTTTGTTTTCAAATATGGAACGGGTATTCTTTCATATTAGCACCTTTTACTGTTTTGCTTTTAAGGAGGCATCGTGTGTGGTCCTTTATTAATGTTAACGTGTCGTGATAAGGGGGAACTCGGTAATTTTTGGACTTGTTTAAGTTTTTTCTTTTTCTTTATTGAAAACAAGGCGAAATCATTTTGATTCATTGCAGGATGATATGCTATCTATTAATTTAACCTATTATTTTTTTACGGTGCTTTTAATAAATGATCAAGTTAGGCTAGAGAAAAATACTCGTAATAGTCCTTATTATTACGTTTTTATTTATTTATTATTTATTATTATTATTATTTATTATTACGTCCTTTTATTGATATTCGACGAATTTGAGTGATTGTCTGGGTTGATAAAGAAGATGACGAATTACAAGAGTTGGTTTTATACAAAACTTTAGAACAGAGATTTTTTCCAAACAATTTCTATAACAAAACAGAACCCTTCCGTAAAGTGACAATAAAGAGCTCTAAGCAGCTGTTCTTTCTTGACTTTATTACGATTTAATGCCATAAATAATTTGATTAGTCTCATATTTATCAACATAAAACCATCTCTTGGAAAAACGTCAGCCATTCATAGACATTTAAGTCAACCATTGAAATCAGGACAACCGTTTAGAAGCCACTAATGTTATCTTGATATCTTAAAAAAAAGAATTTTGTTTATGTCTTCTGAAAAAGTTGTCTATGAAATAGAGTTGTAAGAGCTTTTATAAAAGGAATTTGGCATGAATTGAATGGACGAATAAAAATCCAAAATTACTTCTATCAACAAAATAATGAAATTAGACGAATTTGAACTTTAAAGCTACTGATTTTAGATGACAGTTATTTTTATATTTGTAAGAAAATATGTTTGTGTCAGTTTATATATCATTTTATTGCAGTTTCTATTTTTTGCGATAGTTTTTGTAACGGTTTATATCAAAAGGTGTTAGAGATTTCTTGTGGACAAAGCTTTTTTTACGAGATCTAAAGCACGCGTTGTTAATTTACCAAGAATAGGGTTTTTGTATGACATTCGATGGGTTTTATAGAGATATTTGTATTCTACTGGTAACTCTATAACTTCATCATCAGCACAAATCCGAGCACTGGTGAACATGCTTCCCGCAAACTAGGAAAGTTTTGCCATAACCACGCTTGTCAGGCGGATCGGAGATCGCAGAGTGAGTGTTAAAATACACAGCAGGATGCTAATGCCCTGCCCTCTGATAGGTTCCCTTAGTCGACTCCTGCGACATCCACGGGCTGAGTTGGAAGAGTCGGCTCTTACACTGCGACTGCCATGAACTATAACCTCATTGCTCTCTAAAGACTATTATAGATGACGTTTTTAAAAAGTTATCTGAGCGTCTGGTCGAAGCGACGCGTGACCCGAGAGCTGGTGGGTATGGATATCTGGCGCAGCGCATCAGCATTGCCATACAGCGGGGCAATGCAGCCAGCGTCTTGGGGACGCTTCCGACTGGTATCGATATGGATCAGTTGAGCTACCTGTAGATTGTTTGCATCAGTCTGCAGTCAGCTTAATTATTTCAATTGTAAATACTAATTCTAATCTGTTTTTTTATGATTTGATTGTAATTTTCTTTGTTAATAAAGACCATGACTGGCACAAAAGATAAATAAAACTAGACTTATAAAATAATTTGAAAAGAGTTTGAAAAGGGAACGTCTGTGTTCGACATTCAAAAGTCTCATATCCGCCCATGCTGTCACGACAGAATTCATCTCCATATTTGGAACAAGAATCGATTGAACATTAAGGTACCTACTGCGTAAACGATCCCGTTTTCACCTCATTAAGCCGAAGTTAAGGACCCTATTATGTACTTTATGTATTCCTAAATTACCCATCACTTAATAGGGTACGAAAACGGGGAGTTTACCCTACAGCTGGTATAACTTGGACTGCCCTTTTGGAATTTTGTGTGTAATTTTGAGAGAAGTGAGGAGGTATGAGGGGTTGTTTTAAATTGGTTAGTAATTAAGAGGTGGGGTGGTTTAAAGTGTTTGTATGATTACAGGCCTGCTCAAATTTAATGCCGGTATCTAAATGTAATACAAGTTTGAAAATTGGTGGACTCATTGTCGAGGGTCTTTATCGAAGCGTTGGAATGGAGTGGTTTTAAAATTAAATAAATTAAGAGGGCCTAATGCGCGACGTTTTGTGAAAAGGATAGGAATATATGTAATTTTGCGTTCATAGGAGCGGGGACAAAGCATACTTTTTGGAACGGCGTAAAAGCAAAAATCAAGTTTTTGCTTATTTACAAGAACTTTAACTTATCAAGAAACTGGTTCAAATAATTAGTAATAATATTAACCTACGAATCAAAACATATGTCATTTCAATAGACCGCAGCGTTCCTGAGATCTCGACCAAATTATGTGCGAAACAGTGCACTTTCATGTTTTTTTTAGCGTATTATTTTTTCTCTACTTATCTTCTTTTCACATTCCAAGGAGACAAAGAAAAAAAATAGAATTTTATGTATTCGAGTTTTTTACCACGGAGATGCCCTGAGTACTGATCTAGGCCTAGTTTGTCAACCAACCCTCTTAGGTTCGCCCTTTAACAAACAAAGATGATGATGTCTCTTTTCAGCTTTGGTTGCCTGGAAGAAATCGCTTTAAGCGATAAAGCCGTCAATTCAGATTATCTAGAGGATAAAAAAGCGTGGGACGGAATTTGCTCCAACTCGAAAAATAACAACTAACAGGGTTTCTTCGTCGCTTCTTTACTTTAGTCTACGTACCGAAGCGACTGAAATCAAAAATATCACTTTATTTCCGTGTCAGTGTTTAATTATTAAGAATTTGACCTTTTCTAAGTATACATTTATTGTATTTATGGAAATAAAGAGTTTTTGACTTTGACTTTGACTTTGATTCTGTTACCTTTTACCATACTGTGTTACATATAAGTTCTCTGAATAAAGTATTATCTATCTATCTATGATACTTGAATGGAGTACCTAGATACTTAGCGAAAGAGAATCTCTTTGTGATCTATAGCATTGTAAGTAAGTTTTAAAGCAAGAACCACACTATAGTGTGTTGTTTTGTGTGGAGCGTCAGCATAAATATGCGGGTATTGGTTTTTTTACATTTAGTACCTGTGTGTAATTATTAGACACATAACAGCGACACAACACACAGTAATGTGTTTCTAACTATATTAAATGTGCATAAGACACGCGCCGCAACACACCACACCACAATAATGTGGTTCTAGCTTAAAGTAGGTACCTAATGTAAACAATGGCTAAAGTTTATAAGGCTACTCCTACGTACACCCAAGTGCTCTATTAGGTAGATACTAAAGATTAGCACCGATTCTAAGGTATAAGCCGTGTAGATAAAGAATATGATTGAAAATTTCATGCTGTCCCGCTTAGATCATACTTGACAAAAATGATAGGTAGATACCTATAAGCGGGACGACATGTCATTTTAAATCCCATGCTTTATCTACGCGACTTATGCAATCAAATCAACCGACAAAAAGTCAACCCATAAACGACTTCATCGTGGTCAACTTTGCCACAGTAGATTATGTTTGCACCATAAAGGAGTCGACTATACCATCACATCAATCAACCGTAGTCAACTTTGCCCAGGTACCTACATATAAGGTGTCAGTGTCCATTCTGTCCCAGTTATTACAGCCACATATGTCCAAACACGTTCGCTGCCGACGCCATTGTGTGGACAAACGTGAAAACTTCTATTGTTGGACTATTGAGAGTAGTACTTACATTATAATGTGGTGGTGTCCACGATTCTAAGTCAGAGGTAGGACAAGTTTAGATTGACATTAAAAAAATCTTGTAACTGAGTAAAAAAACTAAGTTTTTCATTTGATAAGCTGAAGGATTCTAGTGAGGTGGTAGGTTTGTTTTTTGTAGTATTTGTTGGTCATTTAAATCATTTATTTGCAGACGACGACGACGGGTTGGTATGCTTCATCATGCTTGGTCTATTTCTCTTACTGATTGGAGATTCAGGGTGCTTCATCATAAATAAATGCTTTTATTTGTCTTCTATAGGCAATTCTCGCGAAGGTAATGCGACAAAATCAGTTTGTCATCTAAAATCTTTTATCTAATTTAACAGAGCCTACACATTTGCTCCCTTTGGGGTCGAGACCCTAGGTCCATGGGGTACCGAGGCTCTCAGGGTTTTTAAAAAGTTATCTGAGCGTCTGGTCGACGCGACGCGTGACCCGAGAGCTGGTGGGTATCTGGCACAGCGCATCAGCATTGCCATACAGCGGGGCAATGCAGCCAGCTTCTTGGGGACGCTTCCAACTGGTATTGATATGGATCAGTTGAGCTACCTGTAGATTGTTTGCAACAGTCTGCAGTTAGCTTAATTGTTTCAATTGTAAATACTAGTTCTAATTCGTTTTATTATTGAATTGTCATTTTCTTTGTCAATAAAGATTCTAAATTTATATATAATTTGATGATCACAATGAAAATGCTCAAGAAAAGTTGATAACGGAATATAGTTAGTAGTCAAACATTTATTGCATTTTCCAGAGGTGTTCAGAGGACTTAACAGAGTAACCAGCATGGTCACCCTACCGCCCAGTGCCATCCGCACCCATAATGACCGGCTGATAGCCGTTTAAAAACGAATTTGCTCACTTCTGGTGCATTTAACAATCTATGGTCCCTTTCTATGCGTTTGTGAAGCCATGTTTTTTTGGTGCAGTAAATTGCATTTATTCGTTACATTGTACACTATCATATTACACTAATATTATTAATGCGAAAGTTTGTATGGATATTTGTTACTTCGTCCCGCAAAAAGCGCTGAACGGATTAGGCTGAAATTTTGCTATGATGTAGGCCTGGAAAAATATTATACTTAGGCTACTTACAAATGTGGAAAAAGTCACCGGCGGAAGCTTGTTAAAAAATAATTGACCTAAGGCCTGTTTTACAATGATAGAACCCGGTAGCGTAGTAATTAAGTAAATAATTATAAAATTTTTAACAAACCATTTATTATTGGTTTTCTTTCTAGTAGAGACCGCTCTTTATACATATAACATATTTATATATAGGTATATATATTATGTATATATATAAAATAGTATGTAAGAGTAAGTACTAATATGTATGTAGTTTGTATTGTATAGTTTATATTTGTTAATATTCTAAGTAAAATACCTATACTTTTATGCACACAGATTATATAAGACTCAGTTGTAGGAAATATTGGTTCATACATACTATTGCGTGCTGTGTGGCGTTCGCGGCGTTACATTTGTTACAACCGCCCCTCTAACTCGGTCCGTGGATATCGCATCGTCTAAGGGAGCCTACAGAGGAAGGGCAGCAGCTTTCTTCTGTTTTTATCACCTGTCATCACCAATCCACCTGCCAAGCGTGGTGATCATGGTAGGCCCCCTCGGCAAGACATTGTACAGCATAACAATAATGCTTATTAAATTACTACAGCTATATAGAGCTTCAAAATGTAGACTAAAATGCACAACTATAGCATTTCCAAAAGAATTTATATCTATACATATCTATCTATCTACATATACGTTGACACCTATTTACCTTTATTAATTTAATTTTACTTACCAAAAGCTATGTAGGTACTGCATCATCATCAGCATTGCCATACAGCGGGGCAATGCAGCCAGCGTCTTGGGGACGCTTCCGACTGGTATTGATATGTATCAGTTGAGCTACCTGTAGATTGTTTGCAACAGTCTGCAGTTAGCTTTATTGTTTCAATTATAAATACTAGTTCTAATTAGTTTCTATTATTTGATTGTAATTTTCTTTGTTAATAAAGAGTTCATTAACACGGAAAATTATATAGAATGGGAAACAAGTACCTACTCACTTACAATAATTCACTGACTTAATTTTTTTTGTATAAAAGTTTGTGTTTTTTTAATGAATCAATACATATTAGATAATATACTATGTCTTATCGTAAAGTTTTTGTTATTAATGAGCGTAAGCCCTCACACGCAGGGTAATTTAACTTCTAAGAAACGACCTCGTGGCGTAATTGGCAGTGCATCCCGTAGAGGGAGAGTAAAGGGATCAAGTCCTTTCGATAAAAAAATAATGGGATTTTATTAAATATCTTATCTTGCTTAAGGATACCACTGGTCTACGAGTATGTGCGGATGAGTAAAAGTAAAAATCATTTATTTGCAAGGAATTTTATTTGAGGAAGGAACGAACAATTTTTGTTGTGGAATACCTACTCAATTAGTATACAGTATTATTTTCATTGCCTATTGTTATCGTCATAGCTACAATAATAAAACGATTTTGTGTTAATTTGGCTTTGTGGTGATTTATTACGCAATTTTAGTAATTAAACCGGAAACTCGTTGTTTATGGGCTTTAGTGGGTTGATATCGAAAAATATAAATACCACTTAACCCTGCCGCTTGTTTGAAAAGTCACGTGCCTGATCAGGCCATACGCAAATCGACGATCGTTGTAAAAAAAGCCATCAAAATTTGCCGTCACAAAACGATGACGTAACGGACGAGCTCGATCGGGCCTAATGCGAGTCTAAGAGTTAAAGTAATTCGGAATTGGATTTTAATCCTTATCTAACTAAAAACTAACTTTAATCCTAAACTAACCTAAACTAATTTGGAATTAGATTGTATGTTATTAGGCGAGACTTGGTCATTAAATAAGTGTTTTTGACGCGAACACCGCCAGTAGTATCTTTATCAACTAAACACCGTCCTTCGTCATGTTATAATTTTAGATGTATTTTTCTCTTTATTTTTACTCGGTTCTAGAATCCAATATATTTTACGTAAACACCAATATTTCAGCATCAATATTTAATAATTAATACAACTATTACATTGATAGTTTATACTATTACTTTCAGTCGACAGGTGATCGGAATGCTGGCTTCTATTTCGGTCAACGAATTAGCATTGCCATTCAACGTGGCAATGCTGCCAGCATTCTGGGCACTCTGCCTTCTGGTGACGGCTTAGATTTTTAAGAAATAGATATTAAGTGTAATATATACTAGTTGTAATTGTTTTATTCTGTTGTTGTAATCTATGTGCTAAATAAAAGATAACTATTACATTCTACTAATATTATAATGGGGAAAGTTTTTGCCCTTGTGAAGATGTTTGGCCGAAAACAACGCTAAAACTACTAAACAAATACTGCCGAAATTTTGCACACAAAGACCTGGAATAAATGAATGGCTACTTTTTGTAAAAAATGCGGAAAAAGCCGCGGGCAGAAGCTTGTAATAACTTAAAACAACTAGGTAACCAGGAAAGTAACCACTAAAAATTTAAATATAAAAATTCAACAGAGCGTAATGTGCATGTAATTTGTTTTTTTTACGCGCATTCAAAAGTTGTAAATTCAAGTTCCAATACGGACGACGAATGAAAACGAAATGATGAATGAAAAGCTTTCAGCTGATCAACCTGCAGTCATATTCAAATATATTTATTTTTCTCTCATAATAGAAGCTTAGTTGCTTAAATACAGTGCAAATAGTATAAATACAAATATTATAGCTAACATTGTGAGAGACTGGTGCTTGTTTTAGGTTCACAAGAACCTGTATTACGGGTCACCAGTTCCATTCAGTGCGCTATAGAATCAGTGATTACCCTTATGATTACCTTCATCTGAATCGACCAGCTGAACCTTAGAGCTGAACCGTTTAAGCCGTAGCCAATAAAAAAACTCTTTACAAAGCGTTGCGACTCGAACCAATATTGGGTACACTACAGGCCACTTTAGCACCCTCATACAACCTATTACAATAGCCCGCACTTCACTGATTGTACATTTATTTAGTTTATATAAATAGCCCTGAAGGGCCCGGGACAAATGTTCGGTGAATGATTTGACAATTACGCTGAGTGAATTTATTGAATTGTATTGAGTTTGGGTAGGGTAAGTCGAACTGAATGAGTTTTGAGTTGAAAGTTTGATTTGAGTTAGTTTGGTTAGTCGGTTGTACTTATTTACAAGACTTAAGCGTAAATTCAGATGTTGCCAAACTAAACAAAATAATTTGACACAGCTTAAAATTATTCCATCCTTTTTATTTCGATCGGTATGAAAAAGATGGCAAAATTTTTGGTCCTATCAGATTAGTTTAGTTTTGGTTGGTGATATCTGAATGGACATCATTGTGCTGCATGAAATGGTACTTATGTCTATTTGAGTCAAACTCTTATATTACTTTTTCCAGGCTGTAATAGTCAGATCGGTCAGTCGGGTGTTCTATAGTAACTCCTTCGCTTCGCTCGTGATTCGAGGATCCTGAGTTGCGCTCGGAATTCAAGGAAGCCCGTGACATAAGACACTGCTTTACACACTCGGTGCATAATCTACTTAGGTTCTAGTAGAAACGTCAACTTGGAAAGTGGTTTACAGCCGGTTTTTAGGGTTCCTTACCCGAAAGGTAAAAACGGAACCCTATTACTATGCCTCCGCTGTCCGTCTGTCACAGACACAACTGAAAGTCATTTCATTAATATTTTAACTCATTTCTGAATAGTTTTTGCAATTGATCCGGACACTGATCTTAATTTTGATCCAGATTAACTTTCTCATAGTTAATAACGGTTATTAGATCTCCAGAATCCGATCAGTCATGGCTAGCATATGTAAATAAACGTCCGACATATTTAATACAAGGGGTGCCGCCGGTTTGATTCCCAGCGTGCGTTAAATGCGATATTTTTCCATAACACTTTGGGGGTTGAGATTGGGACGGTGTAATGCAAACTTTCGTTTAACCTAACATATATTTTTTATAATTGTTAAATTTTACGTGTGTCTGTGCCTGTGACACCGTAGCTTCCAAACGTATGACCTCTTATTGATTGCGTTTTATTATGTCTAAAAGGTGACTTGATACATAGCTTAAACACTATCGTTTAAGCTATGATTGACGGAAATCGGTGCAACGTTTCTAAAATTATGACGTTACTTAACTCTCTAAGTGAATTTCAAAGTAAAAAGTCTGGGGCTTTACATAAAATAGTTTATTTGTGAAACGAGTAGTTACTTAGTTAGGTCATTGTAGTAATAGTAACTGACGACGATGAAGATGATCATGTCTTTACAGACTATTACAAATAAAAAAAACAAGCAGTCACATAATTTTATTTATCTCTGCTCTTACATAAACCTATCCCCGTGATCATTTAACCCTCGCTTACCACGGCTTAGCCCTGGCAATAACATCTCAAATATCACCCCTGAATCACCCTGATTTCATTTATACATTTGTCATAAACTACGTTATTGCGTTTCGTATTACGCGGGGATTTTTCTTAATTTCCGCACCGGAAAACGGCTTGATGGGGAATTAGACGGTATTGTTCGTTTGTTATTTGTTTTAAAATTAACAATGTTATAGATCATGTTTCATGTATATGTTAATGTGTTATGTATGTGTTAATTCATAAGTAGATAATTAAGATAAGATAAGTTTGTACATAATCAGGAATTATGGAATCACGTCTACGAAATTATTGGTAGAGTAGACCACAGGTAAAGGAACGTAGAATAAAATACAAACGTACACTGTTGATAGAAACGTACAAAAAATATCAACAATTTTTTTACTCAGTAGCTAATCAAACTAGAAGAAAACTTATATGGTTATTTTAATTCATTTTTAAGAATCTCTGCAAGAAAAAGTGTTATATATTTGTTTGAATTTCATGTTTTATGAAATTAAATTATATTTTATTGCATAAAACATGGTATACAAGGTGATTAAAATTAATTATGAGCTCATGTTTAGCTATTCTATAGCATGCAATTATACACTTACTAACCATAGTAAAATTTAATAATAACCTACCGCAAGAATATGAACTATATCGGTGGAATAATTGATAATCACCTTTTTGAAGACGGTTCCTATGACAAGATGCGCGATAAAATAGCTCAACCATTATCACCAAATCTGAAAATCATTAATAACTTTTATGAATGACTCCTTAAAATTGTAAAGATCTAAGAAACGTAACATGTGCTCACCATTTCATCGCTCATCTATTCATTTATCATTTTAACATCATTTATCATTGAAATGAGACTTAAAGAGATAGAAAATGAAGTGCGCTGAGTAAACTAAGTAACAATCAATGATTAATTGAATTCCGAATTTCTTATGGTCTACTTGTTTTGTAGTGAAATAAGTAATTAGATCTCTATTGAAAAGGCGTAAGGCTTACATTGGATTGCGATGCGTGTGGCGTCGGTTGGTCTGTGATTATATGATATTATGAAATCGGTAGTGTTTGAAAATTATTCTCCATTTGTAATTTTGAATGGACAATGACGCATGGATTTTCATTGACGTTTGAAGGGTTAAATTTTCGGAAGGTTTTTGAATTTTACGTTACAATGACTTTATTGATTATGACTTTTACAACATTTCACAGTGATTTTAGCACTATTTAATTTTAGTTTACATCTCATTCATAACTATTGAATGAGATTGAATTCATAGCGTGACAAAGAATTTTTTTTTGCTAGATCTTTCTATGCACAACTCTGAGAAGGTAAATCAGGTGCGCGAGAAGGGAAAATATAAAGTCAACCGCGATTAGTAGATTGGTAGAGTAGGTACCTATAGAGAGGTTGACCTCATGTATTGGTAGAGGTCGCGCAAATCTTTATGAACTCTCGGAAGTAAGCGCGAGTGACTGTGCATGAACTCCATCATAAAGATTTGCGCGACCTCTAACTTTATTGTATTGTATTGTATTCATTTATTTCAGATAATAATCCTTATTACACATACACACAATCAAATAGAATTCATAATTACAGTCAATAACATAAGATTAGGTACATTACATTACAGATTCAAATCATTAGAATAAATTAAATTAAGTTACAGTAGGTATAGGTTATATTTTATTTGTATATTACAGTATTTTGTTTATTTTTCACTAATTGAGTTGTATTAAAAAAAGAAAACTACATTGAAATAATAAAAAAAAAAATAGAACTCGGTAGGACCTTTTAGTTTTCCTTCCTACCTGTCAGCATTCAAACGTCTAATGCTGTAGGTACGTGCCTCCTACTAAACAGGGGGGGGAGGTATTTGCCATAATCACCACGCTTGGCAGGTGGATCCGTGATCGCAGTAGAGGTGTTAAATAAGGAAGCTGCTGTCCTTACTCTTCTACCCTTAGTCGCCTCTTACGACATCGACAGGTTCAGTTTTCCTTCAACAAGTTCAAAATCGTATGGGTTTCGTCTTTTTGGTGAAGAGGTGCCATGTACCTAGTGAGGTCCACCTCTTTCATATTTATGTACTAAAAAGTCATTTGGTTTCTTTGACAAAAAGTCTGAGTTAGTCTCATAACATAAATCTTGTGAATCACTAGAAGCCAAGCTATTTGAAGTTATCAAATAATAAGTGGCTAATGCTTAACGGTAGCACAATAGTTGCTCTATTAACTATAAATATTGTCACACTACTGCATAGTATAACCAAAGGATTCAGATAAATCAGATACAAAATGTATCTACAACGACGCACACTGGTACGTAACAGACGAGATAATAGCAGACTATGTATGCCTAGTCGCAAAACCGAACTGTTACAAAAAAGCATAGTCTGTATGGCACCTAAACTTAATAGTAAGATACTTAAGTCCTTTGTAATCTTAGTGAGATTATGTATAAAGCTAAATTAAAACAATTATTAGTAAGTAAATGCTATTACAATTAATGACTTTTTAGTTGACGATTTGAAACTTTGACCATTTAATTTTGAGAACAATTTACGTAATACAAATATAATTTTAAATATTTGCATGCCTAATTTTAAGGTAGAACATAATTGCAACTACACTTGACATTATGTTGAAGCAAATAAATTTTTATCCTAATTTTTTATAACAAGATATATAAAATGGTGGGTTGAATAACGGTACAACTTCCGTTACATAATGGCCTCATGAAAGCAAATACATAATAAGAATACAATTACGAATAGCTACTAAAGATAAATTAAGATTACTGTATTATGAATACCTACCCACACGTATGAAATTGATAGTGATAAAATGTAAATTTCGATCTTGTTCTTCACATCTTTCCTAATAAGTTTGTATGGGATGACAACCGGCAAAAGACTGCAGGCTGGCAGATGCTGTGGCAAGCGGCAGATAACGCGCTATGGCGCTCATTATAGGAGGCCTATGTGCCAGCTATGTGTTATAAGTAGGTACAGGCTGATGATGAATAATTTTATAATAACTATGACTTACCTACAAATTAGTCAGGATGGACGAAGAAACGAGAGTCATCTATATATGTATACATAAAAGAAAGTCGTGTTAGTTACACTATTTATAACTCATGAACGGCTGAACGGATCGCGGTGGAATTTGGCAGCGAGGTAGATGGTATCCCGGGGCCGGACATAGGCTACCTTTTATTCCGGAAAAAAACGTGCGAAGCCGCGGGCTACAGCTAGTTTTTAATAAATACATAATGCGGGACAATTCACACAGCATCATCTATCCCAAAACTAAGAGCTTGTGCTACGGGTACTAGATATACGAGTACTTAATACATTACATTACCTATATAGATATTTTTATTATACATAGAAGATACCCAGAACACAGGGAACAAATATTTGCAGATCGTACAAACATTTGTCCCAAGGCGGGACCGAACCCACAACCTCCTGCGTCGCAGCCGGACCAACGCCCGCCGCGCCACATCGGTCGTCATTAGCAATGGAATAACTCGTATTATAAAATCAATGATTTATCTGCCACGAAAGTTATACTGGGGCGACCCCAACAGATGGTGCAACAAAAAACCAACAATAGCCATAAGTGGAGTCACTCACTAAATAATAAACTTTAATGACACCTTATTACGGATTTATTTGCTACTACCGAATTATTCTGTAATTTATTGGACGTGTGAGTATGTTTATGGATAAATAGTGTATGTCTGTTGGTTTGTTGTTGAGAATTTAGGCAGGCAGCCTTAGGCCCGTTTTATTAAAGCTTGCTAAGTCATCGATATATGCTTGAGTAACGATTTTCTAAGCGTTACTCAAGCATAGATCGAAGACTGAGCATAGTTTCATAATACGCGCCTTAGACCCACAGAACTACTCTACGAGCTTAAACCCGTATTATAAAAGCTTGCTCAGTCATAGATCTATGCTTGAGTGACGTTTATACCTTAGTTTATACCGTATATTATTATATATACACTACTAGTCAAACTCGATATTGCTTCTCAGATTATTTATATTTTCAGTTCAAATTATTAATATTTTCAGTTTCATCTTCTTACTCAATGAAATAAGTAAGGAAATTAGTACTGTATGTGGTAAGTACCTACGATTCCCGATCGCAATGCACAAAAAGGTCAGCCGGGACAAATCTGTCAATGGGACCAAAAAAATCTCGACACGGGTAGAGTCAAATGCTCACCCCAGTCGAAAAAGATATAATTTATTACAAATATCTTATGAAACCAGTGGATGTTTCACAACAATACATTTTTATTACATCTAATGTACATTTTTTACAGGATTAGCTTTTAATGATCGCCCATACAATTTTACTATTCCATTCAAGTACATAAAATATTAGGTAATTTCTAATGGGATCCGTTTAGATTTATATATTTTTAACAGTTAAATTTAAGTATTTATTTATTGTTAATATTATTTAGTAAACTGTTATTGCTTGGGCTGGGAAAATTATATTCTATACAAATAATCTTCGAATGATCGTAGGTGGCTTTCAAAAGCGTAGGTATAATATTTTTAGATTTAGTGTAAATGACTGAATTAGATATTAAATGAATGTTTACGTACCACGTTATCAAAAAAAAATATTTTATATGCTTATAAAAAATATTAATAGGCGAGGACGTATAGAACTTAAAAATAGTTTTTTTATTTGATAAGGTTTGGGTGGCATTTGAACTTTCGTTGTTATCAGCAAAACTTTATTCGAAAAACTTTTTCTAATTATATTTAATAAACTAGCTTCTTTCCGCGGCTTCGCATGCGTTTTTTGTGATGAATTGTAGCATATATGTTATTCCAAGATCAGATCTTTATTTGTGCAAAATTTCAGCTCGAATCATGAAGTAGTTTATTATATTAGTAGGATAAATTACCTATTTCAAAATAATAAAACATTTTAGTTTAACATCATTTAAAGTTAATACGAAAGATGACGTTCGATAATTTTACAAAATATCATAAAGGAATGCGAAATGGTAGAGAACCAGCAAAAACACATTCGAAATGGTACCTTCTCTACGCTAATTATTGAAATGTGTTTTGTAGCAAATTAGGCGTTCATTTTCACAGTTTTCTGTTCGCAAGTTGAATAGGAAGTTTTCCAAATGTTTTGTATAGTGGCACATAATTGGCCATCGATGGTGGAGCGGGAATATGCAAATAAATACATATTTCTGTTCATGAAAAGAGAGTTAGGTCCGTACTGTACTCAGCTCTTAAAATGAAAAGGTGATAAGAATAATAAAGGTACCAAATACAAAAGGTTAGAATAATGTTTAGTAATTTACAGTGTAGTGACACAGTTTAGCATAAAGTACGCGGCGCAACCGCGTTTCGTGAACTCAGCTTTTTCAGTAGCTAAGCCGAGTTTAACCAGTCACTCCTCAACCCTCTGTTGTATCATACATATTCTAAAATCACTCTTCAACCCTCTGTTGTTTCATACATATTCTAAAGTCACTCCTCAACCCTCTGCAGTATCATACATATCCTAAAATAAGGATTAAAGATATCGTAAACGTTAATTTTATGTACTCGTGTCTCGTATATTGAATAGACGCAGTAAAGTGAAACAAACTCTCTTTTATTACAACCAACCCACAATAGTATATAGACAGTATATATAGATGAATACAAAAGTGGTGACCCCGACGTGATTATATTAGGTCCTTACATATGAAATTGGCGTTTTTCGTACTGGCCACTTTAATCACAAATTTCTCCTCTTTGGTAAGGAATTCCAAATTCAAATTTGTACAGCTATAGACTCATGTATTTGTGCTTCGATGATCGTCATTCATTTGTTTTTTTTCTTCTGTTTTTTTCTGTTTGCGTCACTCATTTTACAAAATGGAAAACTTAAAATATCGCATTATTTACGAGTACGAGTTCCGCCGTGGCACTAGTGCTGCGGAAACAACTCGAAGGGTGAATGATGTGTATGGCGGTCGTGTTGCAAAAGAAAACACAGTTCGTTTTTGGTTCCAACGTTTTCGTTCTGGAAATTTTGACCTGCAGAACAAGCCCCGTGGACGGCCTGAGACTCAAGTTGATAATGAAGAGTTGAAGGCTATTGTGGAAGCGGATCCATCGCAAACCACGTCCGAGTTAGCTGCAGGCTGCGATGTTAGTGATAAAACTGTTTTAATTCACTTGAAGCAAATTGGGAAGATTAAAAAGCTTGAAAGGTGGGTACCTCACGAATTGACTGAAGCAAACCGGCAAACGCGCGTCGACTGCTGCGTTACATTACTAAACCGGCACAATAATGAAGGTATTTTAAACCGAATCATTACCTGTGATGAAAAATGGGTTCTTTACGATAATCGGAAGCGCTCAGCGCAATGGTTGGATCCTGGCCAGCCAGCCAAATCCTGCCCCAAGCGAAAATTAACCCCAAAAAAGTTACTTGTAAGCGTTTGGTGGACTAGTGCCGGTATTGTTCATTACAGTTTTCTCAAATCTGGCCAGACTATTACGGCTGATGTCTATTGTCAGCAATTGCAAACCATGATGGAAAAGCTAGCGGCTAAACAACCTAGGCTGGTCAATCGCTCCACGCCACTGCTGCTTCACGACAACGCTAGACCACACACTGCGCAACAGACGGCTACTAAATTAGAAGAGCTTCAATTGGAAAGTCTAAGACATCCTCCGTACTCCCCGGACCTTGCTCCAACAGATTACCATTTTTTTCGAAATTTGGATAACTTCTTGCAAGGGAAAAAATTCAACTGCGATGGGGCAGTCCAAATCGCCTTCAAAGATTTTATTGATTCCCGTCCGACTGGTTTTTTTAGTAAAGGGATCAATGAACTACCTATAAGATGGCAAAAGTGCATAGAAAATAATGGTTCATACTTTGATTAATTAAATATATTATATTAAAAAATATTCGACTTTTTGTTCCTCCCATACAAAACGCCAATTTCATATGTAAGGACCTAATATTTGTGGGTTGTGTTAGTGTTTAAAAAACAATACGGAGTGACTCCCTCCCGATGAAGTCCACACCTCGGGAGGTTAAAGAAATAGCCAACTGACAGGATGACGCAATATAGATGCAGCGACGCCACGCGGTATGGAATGCGCAGCAGGTGACGTCAGCAGATCCCTTTCCGGCCATCTACAGAAGCCCTATTGAGAAAACCAGTCATCAGTCTATGGATATGGTCTAGCGGCAGATGTAAAGAAGATTTTGGAGCCAGCAATATCTGAGGTATACTCAATCTTATAGAAAATGGTGTTTATACCTGCAGATTCACTCAAGATTATTGCCCGGTTGGAGTAGGTTCGCTCACCGGAGGATCAGTGTTGGAATTGGAGATATGGCTCATTCCCACTGCTACGAGTGACTGGCATGCGATGTTCCTGCGCTACTTGGAGACCAAGACAGAAAATGAAGGCGATTTAGAGAAGGTTCTGATGTGCAGGATTGGACAAGGTGTATCGTGTCATTAGTGTGCATGCGTAAAGTTTTTCAAAAAGTAAATTCAGTGAGCATAAATTTTTTTTTAGAATCAGTGTTAATTCTTAGAACTTATCGCACATGAGAGTACCTAACCGGTAACACGGTGCAGTAACGTGAGAGCCTCACTCACACATTGTAATGTAGCGAGCTATTTGCAGCGTTAGCGAATTTGCAATTGTGTTTTGTTTGAGATTATGTACTCTACCTCGGCAACTTAAATATTTTATTTGATGATATTTTATAATTATGATTATTGTTTTCACTTTTTTTCCAGGTTATTTGATGAAAACATAAAAAAAGAAAATTTATTGTTTATTTTATGTAAATTTATTATAGCTAAAAAAAAGGTTTATTATAACTACCTTAATGTTAGGGCATCCAGAATTTTTAAGTTTATATAATGAAACATTTTTAAGTTTACTTTTATATTTTATTGTTCATTGTTTACAGCTTTATTAAAAGATGAAATGATATAAATGTATAATAATATTTTTTTCAAAAACATTGTATGTAAATTTACAGGTTGACTGTACTTTTCGTGTTCATTCAAATAAACTTTGATATTATTGTACTACCTACTTAGGAATGCGACTTCGAAACATGAGCGCATTGTTGATGTCAGCAAATTTGTTCGTGTAGGCATGAACTTGTGTAACTTATTAGAGATTTTGAATTGTAAAGTTTTAAATTGAACCTTTAAGGATGAAAAATTTTTATTGTATAAAATTTTTGAAAAAAGGGGAGGATTGATGTAGTGACACAGTTTAGCATAAAGTACGCGGCGCAACCGCGTTTCGTGAACTCAGCTTTTTCAGTAGCTAAGCCGAGTTTAACCAGTCACTCCTCAACCCTCTGTTGTATCATACATATTCTAAAATCACTCTTCAACCCTCTGTTGTTTCATACATATTCTAAAGTCACTCCTCAACCCTCTGCAGTATCATACATATCCTAAAATAAGGATTAAAGATATCGTAAACGTTAATTTTATGTACTCGTGTCTCGTATATTGAATAGACGCAGTAAAGTGAAACAAACTCTCTTTTATTACAACCAACCCACAATAGTATATAGACAGTATATATAGATAAATACAAAAGCAGTTACGAACTTATATAGGCAAGTTATTATTACGTGAGTAAAAATATGTGGGATACCGAGGCTGTCAGGGTTTTTAAAAGTTATCTGAGCGTCTTGTCGGCGCGACGCGTGACCCGAGAGCTGGTGGTTATCTGGCGCAGCGCATCAGCATTGCCATACAGCGGGGCAATGCAGCCAGCGTCTTGGGGACGCTTCCGACTGGTATTGATATGGATCAGTTGAGCTACCTGTAGATTATTTGCAACAGTCTGCAGTTAGCTTAATTGTTTCAATCGTAAATACTAGTTCTAGTTTGTTTTTATTTTTGAATTGTAATTTTCTTTGTCAATAAAAATATCTTAATTTAAGAAATACATGGTTTTACATGTACTTACAAAGACCAATCACTTCACAAAGAACAACAAACCAAACATTTTAATTATTACTTTTCCTGTTATAATAAAAACAAATATGTCTCATTTTTGTCTACTCCATCGATCTATAATTTCTACTCCGTAAGATTTTACCGAGACGCGAAAAAAATTGGCGCCACCCGTCATAGGTCACTTGAGTTTTGACGCCCTCTTACCAATCCTTAGTTTTTGTGGGCAACACCAAAGGACCCTAATCGTGCCGCGGGTTAATGAACTGTAACCTCCTTGAGCATATCCTGGGCCATAGATTGTGAAATAGGATCACCTGTTTTTTGTTTTATAATACGGCATTGCCGACAGTTTTTTTTTATATATGTTAAATACAGTTTGCAACATTTTATTATTATGTGATTTACAAAATTTAATAAGCAAAATTTTCTTGACTTGGACCGTATGTTAAAATGTTTTGTTAGAGCAACCTTGTTAATTGTTAATTATTGTCCTACCCTTCATTTATTTTCGATAATGGTATTGCGACCTAATAATATTACTTTGGTATTTATTATTTAACAAATGTAACGCCACCGGAATTTACATAATAGAAGACGTGGAAGAGCGAAAACACTTAATACAAGTATGTCATTATACTTAAAAGGTGTTTTCAACTATGGTAACACTATTTGTATCTTTTATTACAGAATAAACATTTGTATTTGTAGTTGTAGTTTTTTTTATACTGGATATTTCACGCAGCAGTTTCATTTAGCCCCAAGATTGGCAGAGCCGGTGCTGTGTTTGACGGCCGATGTGGCGCGGCGGGCGAAGGTCCGCCTGCGACGCTGGAGGTTGCGGGATCGATTCCCACCTAGAGTTAAAATGTTTGTACGATCTGCAAATTGTTCCGGGTGGTCTGGGTACTTTCTAAATAGTTAAATATTATGTGTATTGTCCAGTATTAATTATTTTATTTATTTATTGTGTAGGTACTATCGCATGCTACCAAGAAAGTTGGCAAAGCTTGTGCAAAAATAAGAAATTGGCCCAACAAAATCATCATTTTACTATAAAAATTATCGTAGTTTGACAAATTCACTATGATTATAATGAAACGTTGGAGTTCTTCTTGGTAGGGGGAATGTGCATTTAAATGTAAGCTTTAACTCATAACATTCAGATGCATTTTTGAATGCACTTATTTCTCCTGTGCGATAGAGGTGTTGGGTAAATGTGCGCAGAGCTGGTAGGTCGAGTAATACAAAAAGAGTGGAGTAATACAAAAATTGATATAAAAAAGATTTCGGAAATTTTCTTGACAATTATTTAAGTAGGTACTTAAACTAAGATTTTGGGGGTTGGTTTGGTCGCGAGGAAAAATAGTACCTAGCAGTGAGATGTAGTTTATCTGTATTTTTAACAAATAACTGATGTTTGGGGTAGATAGATAGAATATACTTTATTGCACAAAAGTTGTACATAGGCGAACATAATGCTAGATAGCATTCTCTACCTGCTAACCTTTGGGTAGTATGGACAAAATTTTAGTAGGTAATGCTAGATATAACAAAAATTACAAGAAACAAAGAAAAATACAATTAATAAATAGTTTATATAGTGCAAATATGCAGGTCTCGACAGAGCCTACACATTTGCTCCCTTTGGGGTCGAGACCCTAGGTCCGTGGGGTACCGCGGCTCTCCGGGTTTTTAAAAAGTTATCTGAGCGTGTCTGGTCGACGCGACGCGTGACCCAAGAGCTGGTGAGTATCTGGCGCAGCGCATCAGCATTGCCATACAGCGGGCCATAGAACAATGCAGCCAGCGTCTTGGGGACGATTCCGACCGGTATTGATAAGGATCAGTTGAGCTACCTGTAGATTGTTTGCTACAGTCTGCAGTTAGCTTAATTGTTTCAATTGTAAATACTAGTTCTAATTTGTTTTTATTATTAATTAAGTTTTATTTGTCAATAAAAAACCTATTAATAAATAGTGACATTAGACATCAATTAATGCACATATAAATATAAAACATTATAATAGTTACTCACTATAATAGTTATATTTGGGGTAGGTGCGTATACCTATGTCTGTAATTAATGATTATTATTTTCCTGCCATTGTTATGCATACAAGAATCGAACTCTGTTTTAGCTAATTTTAAATTATGGGTAAAACACATTCGGGTGTAATCGGTCGCTGGAATTTACGCAAATTATATTCTACCTACAACTAAACTTGTTGACTTACCTTTTAAGTACTTATAATGCTTTCATCATCATCACCATCAGCCCTTGTCGACCCACTGCTGAGCATAGGCCTCTCTATGATTTGGCCATTCGCATGCTTTTTAATCTATATAAAATAACAAGCGATTTTCTAGTAACAACGCCCAGCCCAAACCGCTGAAGCTAGAAATCTAAAATTTGAAAAGCAGGTACCTGTTACTACACAACCTCCCGTTAAGAAGGGATTATTGGAAATTCCACCCCTACGGGGGTGAAAAGCGGGTTTGAAGTTATTTTGGTGGTTTTGTAACTCTTTAACCAGTAGCCCAATTCGCTTGAAACTTACAGAGAATACTAAAAAAACAAAACTATTATACACGAACGCGCCCCGGTCCGACTATGACTGAGGTGGGTGGACCTAATTGCACCTAATTTGAGCCTTCCACTTTCGAGAGGCTGTAGAACCTCATCTCCCCTTTTCTACTTAAATCGATGAGTATACGTCACCTCCTAATATTTTTAAATTTATGCGATCTGAACACATTGTTCTATAGTATAAGGTACTATTGAACGGGTATTTATCGCGTTTATTTAAGTAAGTATACCTATTTTTCTCGATGTTTCTGCAGGTTCCCGTGACCACGACATTGTGTACCTAAACCTGATGAAACGTCGGGAAAAATAGGTAAATTTACGCGATAAATATCCGTTGAATAATACTAATAATAAGTCAACTCTTACTTCAAAACTGCGCAAGAATTGCTTCTTGCGCAGTTTTGATGCAAGAGAATTTCAAGGTTTAAAAAATTTTTATTTCCATACAGTAGGTGAAAGTACGTACACTTTGAAAAAATACGCTGAAGCATCAAAATGATGCCTATTATTAAACTAAGCTAGCAATAAATATTGATACCACAAGAAGCGTGGGAAAACATGTGACTACATGAACCAGACCTATTACTCTATTTACAACAACATTGTTATCTAGTGTACCGTATTAAAGCTCAAAAAGGCCGCTTACCAAAAAAAAACAACTGAAAAAAATAAAATCAGAGCTTTTTTTATTTAACAAAAAGGTTGAACGAAAAAAGGTACTGGCCAAAAGCGCGCCGTTCCAAACATCTTCGAAAATGGAACTGCTGTGCAATAATTCAAATTTGGAAGCCGTTCCGCAAATCCAGTAACGAAGCGTGGCGGGTGCAGTGGAGTGCAGGTAAAATTACTCAACTCTGATGCAAAAATTTAATTTTACTCTTAGTGGAATAGACCCGTATCTCTACTGATTTAAAGTTCATACTCATTTGTCAAAACGATCTGAATATTGAACTTTTGCGCAGAATCAAGGCCGTTTAGTGTCGAGTGACAAAAGAACACCGATGCGTATGTAAGAACGTAAATTATCAAAATGTGCTTTTTTGGTATTGATATTGGTGATTAGTTACCTTACGGTTGATCGTTTTGTGTTGGCGCGCGATTCAAATTATCAATTTATTTGTGGATTTTTTTGGTTTAATATTCGCGGCAAATTACTTTTCCGTTAGTTTCATTCCTTGTAGAACGCAAAACAAAATTAAAAACCACAAAAACATGTGAATCTCGCGCCAACACGAAACATCTACCTTAATCCATTTCGGTTGATTGAATTGAACAAGAAAAATAGTCCTACAGGTGGCTGATAAATTGTGACAGACTATTTAGAATTTTTTCAATGGTTTTTTAACTGTTGTTTGATTCAAATGTATTCGCGAGTGTATCACTCATACTATTTTCGCCGCTCATTGGCATCATTACGTTTAATATTAATTTATTATCAAAAAGACAAAATTATACAATGTCACTTACATAAGAACAGGGTTCTTAGTATAGATAGATACAAAAAATCATTATATTACGAATAATAGATTGATCGTTTTAAATAAAACTAAAAACCGACTTCGCAGAAGAGTTTTTTAAGTTTTGCGGGACAAATACTAACCCCTCGGGGTTTATGGGACCACCTCGGGATTATCCTCTATACAACTGCAAAAGAATCATCTAAATCGGTCTATAATTGACGGAGAAATCATTGAATCATAAATAACATACATACAGCCGAACATAGAACCTCCTTTTTTGCAGTCGGTTAAAAACAGGAAATTTACCAATGAGCGGCGAAAATAAGATGAGTGATAAGATTCACAAATACATCTATAATGACCATCATCATCATCAACCTATCTTAGACCACTGCTGGACATCCTCCCCCAATGAGCGCCATAGTGCCCTGTCTTAAGCTTGCCGCATCCAGCATCTGCCTGCAGTCTTTCGCAGATCGTCATCCCACCTGGCCGGAGGGCGTCGTCCTACACTACGTTTGCCGAGTTTGCTATGATGACCAGTAGGACCATCAAGTCATGTAATATCACATAAAGGTTTCTTGTTCGCTTCTTTACTTTACCTTATAAAGATTGAAGTGAACAAAATATCAAAGTGATCACTTTATTTCCTGGTTTTATTTATGTAATATGAATTTTGTGACGTGTCCATGAGTCCTGTAAGGTCTAAAGGAAAAAAAGCACTTTGATGTTTGATATATAAGCGAAAATTATGTAATTTAACACAAATTCCAAGTGTGAACACACCTTTACACAACATTTGAGTTACGATATTTAATTTTCGCCACAAAGGGTTTTACGTTTTTACGAGCCCGGTCGGTATGGAACTTAAAGGAGCCTTCTCGTTAACTGATTCTTAAAGATTAATGCCCACTTAATGAGGTTCAAATATTGTTATTTGAGTTTATTACGGATTTTTTTTATTTATGTTATATACCTTGAATCTTTTGCTGTTTGAAAAATAACCTTTGAGAAGTTTCGGTAGGTACAAAAGTTTTCGAGTTTTAATAGTTAACGTATAAAAGTTAAATTTAAATAAGTTTTATCTATAGAGTTCCGTGGAGATATTTGCAAAATGTACCCTAAAGCTTGCTAAAATAGAGATACTGCCGTATCTTCAAAATCATTCCATGGCTTATGTTATAAACGCAGATGAAAAGTGGACGGCTTAACGCTTCGATCAATTATTGATCGAAGGCTGAACGGATGAAATTTGGCAAGGAAATAGATAGTGTATTGTATAGGATTAAGACATAGACTCCCAGAAAAGCATATCCAAAGCCGGCAGAAGCAAGTTGCTATACATTTTCGTAGGTTTTCTAAAAGTATTTTGTATTTTTGTGAGTACTTACAAACTTAGTAGTAAGTGACAGAATAAATATACAGATTGATTTTTTGGGCGGGGTTGTATGGGGAGGTTCAATGTGACAGAAGAGCGTGACCGGTGTAAGTTATAAAATTAAGCGCCAAGTGCGAGTCGACTCGCACACGAAGGGTTCTGTACCGTAATCAGGTTTTTTGTATGGAAGCCCCCTTCAATTTGGATATTTATTTTATTTTTATTATTTGTTATTCTAGCGGCAAGAGAAATACACATTCTCTGAAAATTTTAACTGTCTACCTCTTACGGTTCATGAGATAGAGTCCTGTGACAGACGGACGGACGGATGGACAGCGGAGGCTTAGTAATAGGGTTCCGTTTTCATCCTTCGGCTACAGAACTTTAAAAATTAAATCTAGCATTGGAAAATAATAAAACATGTATGTAGGTAATCATAATCATACGTACTTAGATTTTTATTAACAGTAAGGTGACCAGTCTCCTCTATTGTCCATAACAGACTGGCATCTTCGAGGCATACTTTCAACTAATTTTTGTCCGTATTAACGGGATAATGACCTCCATATGGCCTTTAAATTGCCAAAAAATTAATTTGTACTTTAACCGGTGAAACAGGGTCGATTGGCATAAAAAAGGTGTAGTGTAAATTGCCCATTTTTTGAATATGGATATATCCATATTTTGTAGATAAATTGTCAGCTTCATTCTAAGATTTTCAAAAAAAAATATATTTTGCAAAAAATTAACATTTTACACTTAACCTTTTTTTACCATTTTCCTCTAACTGCTCCTGTTAAGGTACCTGCCCTTACTGCCCCTTTCAAAAAATCCTCCGTGTGTAGTAATAACGTACTAAATAACTATTGATATGGATCAGTTGAGCTACCTGTAGATTGTTTGCAACAGTCTGCAGTTAGCTTAATTTTTTCAATTGTAAATACTACTTCTAATTTGTTTTATTATTGAATTGTAATTTTCTTTGTCAATAAAGTTGTCACTAAAGGTATACTTAGTACAAATTACTTGGATTATATGTATATTACTGGATTTCCCTTCATACGATGGAAGACAGAAAGTGACGTGCGGTAGCTTTATGCAACGTGTTAATATTTTTTTTTTTGTTTAAATTTTGACGACCGATGTGGCGCGGTGGGCGAAGTCAAAGTCAAAGTCAAAGTCAACTCTTTATTTCCATAAATACAATAAATGTATACTTAGAAAAGGTCAAATTCTTAATAATTAAACACTGACACGGAAATAAAGTGATATTTTTTATTTCAGTCGCTTCGGTACGTAAACTAAAGTAAAGAAGCGACGAAGAAACCTTTAGCCTGTTAGTTGTTATTTTTCGAGTTGGAGCAAATTCCGTCCCACGCATTTTTATCCTCTAGATAATCTGATATTTTATAGTAGGCCTTTTTACACAGGAAGGTTTTGACAATTTGTTTGAAGGTCCGCCTGCGACGCAGAAGGTTGCGGGTTCGATTTCGCCTTGGGACAAATGTTTGTACGATCTGCAAATATTTGTTCCGGGTGTTCTGGGTATTTTCTATATATAATAAAAAATATATATCTATGTTATTTATTGTATTGAGTTTATCAGTCATCTAGTACCCATAACACAAGCTCTGCTGACTTTGGGGCTATATGATGCTGTGTGGATTGTCCAGCATTATTTATTTATTTTATTTATTTAATTTTATTCTTGTATATTGAAACTGTGTGATTTTTCTTTTGAGATATGTGTTTTTTGCCGGAAATACACGAATTTAATTAATTAATTTATATTATCAAAGTTGATATGTAGTTAATAGAACTATAAAATTCCCAAAACGCACGTATCTAACGTATGTTGAAAAACGCGTTGTTTTAGTAATCAGACCACCGTATTGAGCGGTAGAATGTATAACATAAGGCTATATGGCACTGGACACCAACAAATGCTTATCTACTCTTCCAGATTATTCGGAACAAGCCTCTTAATTGGTCATCAATATGCGACCTAATAAGCCGGTACGGGGGAGCGAAAGTAACAATAGCATTATGCCTCCACGGCGACTTGACTTGGCTACATTTACGCTACCATTAGTCACTCACGGTGCGAACCAGGGGCCGAATTCTGCTAACCTATCGCTACTATGACAATGGTATCGACGCAGAATTGTCCATAGATGAAAAAAACTCTAGATAATACCACCGCACGGAGGGTCCGTGCGGTGGTATTAGCACGGAAATCTTGATAGAATGGTTTTAACCTTGACACTTTTGACACGCGTCCCTCCATCTGAAGTTTCTTTCATCAAAGGTAAAATGCTAAAATGTGTCATTCTGAGACGTTGTAATGGTGAAGTGATTAATTTAGTGGAATCAGAGAATTAGTGTGAAAAATCGGGTACGGTGTGAAGGATAAGAATATAAATTCCTAACCTTAACACTATTAATAAGGTTAGAAATTTTTATGCCTTATCTTCATACCAGTGTGACAGACAGTGTGAAGGTTAGTGGGTCGTCTTAGCGACACACAATCTTGCAGATTCTGTGAAGAGGCGGTGGAAACGCCTCTTCATCTGCTAGGAGAGTGCGGAGCACTGATGCAAAAACGTAGCATCCATCTGGGCAAGCACCTGCACAGCCCAGACGAGCTACGAGCCATCACCCCGAAGAAAATCCTACAGTTCCTAGCAAGAATACAAGAATACAAGAATTTATTATTAAAAATTTTTTTAGCAGCTCCAAGGGTTAGTGGCGAACTATGAACGTCGCAGCTTCAGGGCTGAACACTCGAGTGGCGATCACAATAGGCCTATCATGGCCGTAGTGACACGAAAGCCACCTAAAGCAAATAAGTCGGTCGTCAGACTATCACTCTATCACACGAATATTATAAATGCGAAAGGTTGGATGACATCACGCCAAGACTACTGAACATATCGGGCTGAAATGTTGCGTAGGTAACTGGCCCTGGCAGAACCTAGTTATTCCATAAACAAAACATAACAACAACGCAATTTGAGGCTTCCTGGCGATGTAGTCGTTGAATGAAAAGTCCTTTTAGATTTGTTGTTAATACTTGGTCCTTTTAGATTTGTTGTTGCCACCGACGACGCTCACACAGTTTGCCAGCGCATTATGGGTAACGCACTTTGGATCGCATCGCTGAAGCTTGGCAGTGAACCATTGAGCTTGTAGCTCAATGCAGTGAACGCGGTTAATGAAAAATATGCGAAAATGGTCGTTTTATATTTTATTAACAACAATTTAGCAGCACACCATTATTATTTATGAATCCGCGAGTTGTATTGTGGTATAAATGCTGAATATATTTGATAGGACTTCTTTCTCTATAAGCAGATTTAGTATTGTTTTTGACAAAGCATTATGTAGTCACCATAACTCAAGCTCTGTTAAGCATGGGACTAGATGATGGTGTCTGAATTATCCAGCATTATTTATGTAATTCTTTCTACATGTTTTGGTTATTTGCTACAATTTTACAAGATATTATATCCTCCATCGTTTGAACTAGCCCTACGAGTAAAGTAGTTCAAGTAACTTGCATCCCCCCGTGCCCAGTAAGCCTTAATTAAGATGTCTGCAGCGCGCGGCGACGCTAACGAGCCGGCAACACATCTGCCGCTGTGGTACGGCTTGTTTGTATGTACGTTTGTCACTAGGACCAGGGGGACCATTGAATATTCCCACTGTTCCTAGATGTTCCCACTGTTACTAGCGCAACTCAGGTCATCAATATTCAAATTTTGCACATTAATGCCTCAGTGGCGCAATGGGCTAAGGTCCGCTTGCGACCCAGGAGGTTGCGGGTGATAATGATGATCAGTTATCTAGTACCTACCCATAACCCAATCTCTGCTTAATTTGGTGCTAGATGATGCTGTGTAGATTATCCAGAAGTATTTATTTATTTAGTACCTTCTAAGTACATATGTTTAGTATATTTTACTTGCCTTCGTATTATAAATATAAGACCATGATCATTTGCGCTACCCACGGGACATGAACCCGCACCATGAAGCCGCAATGATCAGTGAGAGCAACATATCTGCCGCTGTGTTACGGCCTATTTGTATGTTTGTCACTGGGAGCACTGGAAACATCGGATTCTAAAAGTGAGGGAATAGAGAGTGCACCTATATATGTTTGCGCACACACTTGTGCACTATAAGATCCTACGTACATGGCTAGAGTCCTTTGAGACTGGCTGCCTCGGCTGAAATTGGCTGGGACATCAGTGGGACCATAAGTGTATTTTAAATGAAAGTAATAAAAAAATATTGACCATGCCGCGCCGGTCGCGGCTTTTGAATCGACCCCTTCAACGCAGCCCGTGGAAGTCATAAGAGCTGATTCAGGGAACCTTTTACCTACCTTCTTTGTATTTTTAACACCTCCACTGCGATACCCAAGTCGGCTGCCGAGCGCAGTGATAACGGAAAACCCCGCATTGTTTGGGGGAGAATGTTCAGCAGTGGACGTATGTGTGGCCGTATGTCTTAAGAGGAGGAAGACTTGTTTATCTGAACTTGGTGACTTGTCTATGGCTTTCACAATCAAGAATTTAATTTAATTTAGTTCCCATTAATTTTATATTTTGCTTAATTTAAATTTATATTATAGTTTATGTATATTTTGCATGCCGAATGAACCGGTGAACTAAGTGGAACTACTTTTGAGCCTCAGACTTTTATAAAACCATTTTTCAGGTAATAGAGTGTTTGTGACTATTATAATAACGAAAAACAATATACTAGCCTTATATAGTTTACCTAACCCTTACCTACAATCATACTAAGTTAATTTTGTTTTGTTCGGTTTTCCTCAAACACACCTTATTTTTTAGTATCCTGTCAGCGGTGAATAAATGCGAGTAGATCTGTGAGCAAGCCCTAGTCCACCATCAAAGGTAACCCAAGTAAATCTAACCCGGGGTAAATGCTAATGAAGCCTGCTCAGGATTGCTTTATTATGCGAATTGACTTTAATTAGATACAAATTCTGTCGCCAAAGATTAAACTGGTTTTGTTTGTTCCTTTTGTATTGTTTTGAGCTAAAGAAAAAACTCTTTGGACTACATCGAGACGTGTTATTGCTAGCTGTCTTAGATAGAATGCAGCTAAGAATGAATGAATGAACACTTTATTGTACTTAAAAAAAAATACATTATAAAACCTTATATCTACATTTAACAAATACTCAGTACAATAGGCGGCCTTATCGCTGAGAGCGATTTCTCCCAGGCAACCTAGGGATGGAGAAAAATATATAAGTATACATATAGTTGGTAGACCACAAACAGTATAAGAAAATTATTCTTAAAATACATACTATATAAGAGTGAGTTTATGGTTTTTAAGTCTGGCTGGCTGGCATCTTAATATGTTCCCTCGGTGTCTCTCACCAGAGCACAACTGAAGAGAATGTCTGTTTTCCAGTAGGTACCTTGGGCATTTGGTGACAGAATCCATGTCGGATGAGTTAGATGTGGGACGTGAGCGAAGGGCACTCGCAACTAGGGCAAACATCGTAGCACGCGATTTCGCTGTTGTTCAGTTCCTGTTAAAATCACGTGAAGCGTTTTGCACATCACTTTATGCATGTAGTCTGTGGACTAACTACACCAAAGGGTCTATGAGTGTCCTTCGTGTACAATTCAATAACGGTTTCCGGGCGTTATTGCGGCTGCCGCGCTGCTGGTGCAGTGCGTCGGGCATGTTTGCTGACGCGGGCGTGGACAGCTTCCAAGCTGTGCTACGAACTCGCCTGCGCGCCAGTTGCAACAGCCTCCTGGCAGCGATGGCTGAAGACCTGAGCTGCGGATTCCTGCAGCATTGGTGCATTCAGTGCTGGCAACCTACACCTGGCACTGAGTGCACACCTGCCCCTGTCCGAACCTCAAACTTGTTCAATACTTTGTCATCGTTCTCCTGGATTATGTCGAATGATGATTTGGCGGTGGCAGCAGTTTGGTTGGGAATTAAACGAAGAAGGTTTTTGTTTCTTTTCACAACGTAATAAATAATTAATTAATTACTAATTGTAATAAAAATATGTTTGTATCTGTGCTTTATTTGTGTACTAAAATTTTGCAACTAACCAAGGTCTGAAATAAATGATTTTTTTATTATTATTATTTTTATAATAAACAACATAGTAAGAATTATCTAACGTTATCTATCGTAGGATATTTTGTATTTTATTGCTCTAGTTATTTATCTATAGACTCTACTGGACTTTTTTCTTTTTCTATTTAGTAACTTTTCTATTTATAGTCGCGTACCTGACGTAGCGCAATGGTTTTGACGGAAGATCAGCGTTGAGTAGCAACTATAACTAAGCTAACGCTGAATCGACGCCATTTTGTTGCTTTAAGATATTAAGGTATTTTATAAGTGGGTATCCATAGTAATTTATAAATTCGAAAATTACTCAGTCTGTCTATCTGTCTGTTACCTTTCACGCCTAAACGGCTGAACGGATCTTAATGAAATTTGGCAGGGAGGTAGACAGTGTCCCAGGAACGGACATACTTTCTATCCCGGTAAAGTGCATGCCAAGCCACGGGTAGAATCTAGCTATACATAATATGGTGTTGGTAATTTAATTAGTTTTAGTACATATTATAGTTTTCAGCTACAAATAAGGTATAATTATCTTATCTCATTTGACTACTTTGTCAGTTCACATACTGTTGAACATGCCTCCCCTAAACAAGATAGTTTTGCTATAACCACCACGCTCGGCAGGCGGATTGATGATCGCAGTGGAGGTGTTAAAATATAGATAGATAAAAGATAGAATATACACACTTAAATCTAAAATAAACTATTTACAACAAGACAAATAAAAACTAAGCGACATATACAGAAGGATGGTGCTGCCCTGTAGGTTCTTTTAGTTGGCTGTTACGATATCCACGGGCTGAGTTGGAAGAGTCGATTCTTACGCCGCGAACGCCACGTCAAAGTATCGAGTAATAAAATCGAGGCATGACGACCGATGTGGCGCGGCGGGCGAAGGTCCGCCTGCGACGCAGGAGGTTGCGGGTTCGATTCCCGCCATGGTACAAATGTTTGTACGATCTGCAAATATTTGTTCCGGGGGTATTTTCTGTGTATAATAAAAAATATCTATCTATGTAATGTATATCTCCAATAATTACCATCAAGCTACTTTTATGCAGTATAATGTATTAAGTTTATCAGTCATCTAGTACCCATAACACAAGCTCTGCTTAGCTTGGGGCTAGATGATGCTGTGTGGATGGTTCAGCATTATTTATTTATTGATTTATTCAGCGGCAGTGAATGTAGCATATTTTCACATATTACAGGCGTGACAACAAATCATCTAATAATTTTGGTAACCATTTTCTGTGATTTTCTATAGATTTGAAAGGAAACGCACGTGGCGTGAAAAAGCCTGGGAACTGGCAAAAATCTGCTTTCGCTCTCAGTGGATCTCCCTCACCAAAAACACCTCGAACAGATAATTTTAAGATTATCTGTTACGGGTCAATGGAAATCTTGACTAGTTGGATCATCCTAGGAAGCACTGACTCAGCCGTCAGACTCTGGAACGCCCATCCTGTTTCTATCCGACAAGCTAAATCCCTTCCCATCCTTAAAGCATGGTTCATCAACACTCTTTCTACTCTTGATTAGTCGTCCTGATCTTTGTCTGTTAATTATTCCTGTTTTTAGTCTTCTTCTTCTTTCTTATTGCTCTCTTTTTGTATATTACAGTTTCTGTTTGTATGATAGTACTTTTATGTTGTAAAAATATTTATATTAATTTTTAATTCGTTATCACTTTCAGTTACGTTACGCCACCTTCTTATCAGTTACGCCACCGTCAGTTTTCAAACGTACCGATCCTATCCATCCAAAGGTTGCCTGGAAGAAATCGTTGTTAGCGATAAGGCCGTCGATTGTACCACACTAAATATAGTTAGTATTAAGTTCTTGTTTAATGGTTTTATGTATTGATGGTGCAATATAGTAATAATCAATCTATCTATCTAACCGCCAAGATTTGGAAGTGCCTGAACACCCGTACCATTCGAACGAGATACCAACATACTCGCCGGCCTAAAAAAACAAACTCTAGAGCGAGAAAGTAAAATACTACGGACAAAAACTCTATAGAATTCGGCCTTCTCATTTGAAGGTTTAGTAATAGGTAATTACTAGGATAGTTACAGACACAAAGATCACAATTGGACTCGCTGCGAGCCAAGCTCTGCTATTTTGCGATATTCACAAACGCGAGGCAAAACGAAATGCCTAAGTCAGATTCAACTGGTAATTGCCTTCATTTCATCTACCTCAAAGCCATCTTCAAGAGCTATAACTCATAATTGGTACAGCATCTGAACGTGATTGTTAGCATGAACAGTTTGCTTTCAAACGTCCGTACGCTTTGACTATCGATTTTCCTCATAAAATTTATGAAGATTACCACAATCACGCCTACAGGACCGAAATCAATGGACACTCAGCTGGGAAGATTTATCATCTGCTATTCGAGTGTAATCTCAACTAATTCAGCGTAGAAAAAGTGAGTTTTATAGCTGTATGGACAATATATCCTTTGTCGTTTGCTCAATATATTTTAAATGACTAAGACCACTCGTGGCCCGGCTTCCATTGTACTGATGGAGTGGCTTTGCCAAGGCGAATGCCGAGCAATTTATTTTGAAGGAAGGGGTCAATGGTTGATGCTCTTTTCATACACAGACGTGGGGTCTGGAAGTTTGTCTGTACAAACTCTACTCACAGAAGTTGGTTCAATTTACTATTATGCTCTACAATGTCTCTATATTTTCTCTAGACTCTAAACCTCTTTAGAGCCTGTCCATGTAAAGATGGTAATTTGAACCACAATGAAACCTACTAATACCTCTTACGACCAAATCTATAAACGCCTTGAAGATAGTTAAAGGCTTATGAAAATAACGGAACCAATCAATAGTTTGAGAATTATCTCTCATCATAGCATCATATCTAGTTGTTCGTTCATAGCTATTGGGTTCTAGATTACAAACCTTCTATACATAATGATCATACATTACTGTAAAAAGAAAAACATTTGTTACAAATTCCATTCCTGCACCCAAAGCCACCCAACGCAAGAACTCAATACAACCTCCTTTGTACGAAAAGAGGTCCAACTCCTTTAAAAATGATTTCTTTTTGCCGCCGTGTGGTGTGACGTGTGCCGTGCATTAAGGCCCTTTGTTGACGGCGTATTAAAGCCGAGGCGTCTTTTGGGCTACCTCATCGGTCCACAGATGCTCCATACAATTAATAATAAGGATACACATCTTTCGGAGCCGAAGTAATCTAGAATTTGTTGTATGAAATCCTTGTCTGCGCTCGGACGGACAATTCATTTGTTTCAATTTAATCCCGTGCGCTTTCGATTCGAAAATCGGGTTAGACAACTATACAAGTATACAGGGTTTTCTATGTATGTTTGCCCATTCAAATGACATTCTTAGCGAATTGGTTTGAATGACTGAGAGTTTGGGACTTTAAACACAGAACGTGTTTAAAGTCCAAATTTAGCTATTTTTAGGATCTGTTTATAGAATACCATAATTTTTAGGTTAACGTAACTAAGAAAATTTTGAAATCGTAAAATTTTAGTAAGGAATCCTAAAACAACAGAGTCGACACCAATGTTCGCAAAACTTGTTAACAACTGCTAAGTAAATTACTCGTACAACCTAGAAAATAGTAATATCTCGATTTTTTATTTCACGCGTGCGTGACTTACTTTATCTTAAGGTTATCGGTAAATCTTACAAAATTATTTAAATTAGGTACCTAAAAAAGAGGAAAAAAACAGCCTTTTACTTTTACTATAAAAGAAACCTTTTTGTCTCAGAAAACGGTCCTTACTTATAGGTACTTAAAATATAATAATAATAATAATAAATCATTTATTTCAGACAACTTCGAACAGTTAAAGATCTTAATTAACTTATCTACGGTTCATAGATATATACCTTACCTTAAAACTAACACAGATAAAATATAAAAACTATTCCGAAGATGTGGTAGTGCCAATTATTATTACAGAACACACATTTATGTATAGATAGAACCTGTTACATTAGTAATAATATTACACAAGTTCTCACAAAGTGAAATTTAGACTACCTACCTAGTGTTCAGTTCAAACGTAAAAGCTATTTTTTACGATGTGTTCCCGTTGTCCCCATTGACGCTGTCCCCATTATGGGGACAACGGGAAGTCATACAATTTCCTTTCCGTTGTCCCCATCGACGTTTTCTGTTATGGGGACAACGGGAAGTAATAAAATATCCTTCCTGTTGTCCCCATTGACGCTTTCCCGTTATGGGGACAACGGAAACTTATAAAATATCCTTTCTTTTGTCCCCATTGACGTAAGTATAGTTACATACAAATGAAACAAATGATTTAAGCATAATAGGATTTTAATCAAATGTGAAATAATCTTAAAAAAAAACTAAAACAAATAACACAACCTTAATGTTATAGAAGAGTAAAAATACCACAATAATTTTTTGAATCTTTTAATCAACTAGGTATATTTTTTTGGGTCATAGTATTAATTATATCACAGAATCAACGTAAACCTAAATGAAAACACATAACATACATAAATATTTAAAAGTTAGGTTAAATAAACATTAAAAAACAAAACAAATATAAATTGTACTTAAACGTAGGAAACATATTTTCCTATTATCATCATAGTCTAGCGTTTATCGCGATTAAATGTTACTTAGATATTTTTTTTTAATTTTGATTATTTATTTTAATATTTTGTTTTTTTGCTAAGATTGGTAAGCTGGTGTTCAGCACGTAAAAATATTGTGCCGCCCTTTATGTGTATGTATTTTAACTGATAACAGGAACACATTATAATTATTTTTATTGTGTTTCGCTGTCCCCATTAACGGGGACACTGTCAATGGGGACAACAGGAATACATTTTAATTATTTTTATTAAGTTTCGCTGTCCCCATTAACGGGTCACAGTCAATGGGGACAACAGGAATAAATGTTTAATATTTTTATTGAGTTCCGTTGTCCCCATTGAATGGGGACAGCGACAATGGGGACAACGGGAATACACCTTTTTTACTACTAAATTATGGTCTGCTTGTGGGCAAATTGTCTACTTCACTTTGGGGTAGGGGGGACAAATGTTCCGTTTTTGATTTTTGAACCGACAAGTTGTCCGCTATACTTTTAAGAAAAGGGCAACTCGCCCGAGGGCTAGATTTTTCGCGGGTGAGCTGTTTCCTGTTGTGGACGGGAGACGAGTGAAAGGATCGGTAGCTTGAGTTACACTGCTTTAATTTATAACAGAGGCGCTTGGACGCAGCCACATAACATTACTCCCCCATTTGACAAAATCACTCTTACATTAGAATAATAGATAAAAGTTTATCTACAAAATAGTTTATATTCAACCCTAGGTATATTTCGCAACAACAGAGTGGTAGATCTAGAAGAGAGCTGCGGCAGCGCCAGCGACGACGGTGTCAGTGACCAAATTATTGGACTGGAAAATCTCCGTCGTGATCGACCCAAGCATGATCTGCTAATGACTACTAATTGTACTTGCAAGCAAGTAAAACAGACTGAGATAAAAAGATTTCGACGACAGATAAGTTCGTGGGTTTTCTGTTAGTCGGCTTTTAGCACACGTGTATCTTTTTGCAAAAGTGAAAGCGCTGTGTTGTTTTCGTCCGAGACAAAGAACAATTTTGTGACTAACGAAGTAACATTGGGTACCTAATATGCGCAAATAGCTACTTCGTTTATGTATGTACCTTCATGTTCCTGGTAATTTTTGTAGGTACAGCGTTGTCTAGCCCCAAAGAAAAAAGCTAATAAGGTCCGGAATCCACTAAATCGTAAAGGAGCGAAGACGCAACGGTGAGTACCTAAAGGAGCGAAGACGCGACGATAAGTAAAGGAGCGAAGATGCGACGATGAGTAAAGGATTGAAGACGCGACGATGAGTAAAGAAGCGAAGACGCGACGATGAGTGAAGGAGCGAAGACGTGACGATGAATAAAGGAGCGAAGACGCGACGATGAATAAAGGAGCGAAGACGCGACGATGAGTGAAGGAGCGAAGACGCGACAATGAGTAAAAATAATTTGATAATTTGTTTTGAAAAAAAAAAACTGATACAGACTTCGATTTTACACTTTTTTTAAGTTTTGCGAGACAAATACCCACGGGAATAAATTAATTATGGAACCACCTCGGGATCATTCTCTATAAGATTTTTCTAAATCGGTCCATAATTGACGGATAAATTAACAAAATATAAAAAAACATAGGTACCTACATATATACAGCCGAACATAGAACCTCCTCCATTTTCGAAGTCGGTAAACACTCGTTAAAATAACGTCATATCTCGTTCCCGCTTTAGAAATTGAGGCACAAATTAGGCGGATGGTAGTTAGGTAATCTATGGTACACATACATAAATATTTTATGTAAAATGTCGGCGCGAAGACGTTATTTCAATATGAAAATCTACTTTTGAGAGTTAATTTGATTGTTATACCACTTAATCTAATCACAGAATTTAGTTAAGTTTAAAAACATTGTAACAAGTCAAGGGCATAAGCTTCGCGACTGCGGTTTTAGCTCGCGCTCGGAATCGTTCGACGCGGGGCTACACTTTGCTATAAATATTGCCACACCAACTTCGTGTCTTTCTTCCAATGGATCCCCACCGAGACGAGGATGATAGGTCACCCTTTTTAAAAAGCGTACGGAGGGTCCTCCTTCGTCATATACATACTAGGTAGGGCATATTATGTAAGTTTGGCCGTGACGGCCGCGGCGAAAGAATCGACTCCTCCAACTCAGTCCGCGGATGTCGTAAGAGCCGGCTAAGGGAACCTACCAGAGGAAGGGCAGCAGCCTCCTTCTGTGTATTTGTAACACCTCCATTGCGATCATCAATTCGCCTACCGAGAGTCACGAATAAGTCACCCCCCCCCCCCCCTCCTTGTTTGGGGGATACATCTTCAGCAATGGACGTCTGTTTGCAGATGAAGTATTACTCCACTATACATACCACCACCCCTATATCCATAACTTAATGCCCTGGACATGCATACTTGAACGGCATATTTAACCAGTAAAGTTTTCTTTGATACCCTGGAACCAATCAATCCTCTGAGTACCGCGCACGGGTACCCACGACACGGGCCAGCCTAGTGTGGGGCTTATAGACATACCAAACTTATTACAGTTAGCTCTTTAGTACTTGACCATTTTTAATGTATACTTAATTGTTAATTTTGATTGCTACTAAATAATTTTGTAATTTTATCTCGCTTCCACTCCAGGACGGCGCCATACCATCCCTATCTGGTGGATGTACATATACCCACCATCCACTCGAATTAAAGGGTTTTGTCCATCTGCATCATTCGCACCACTAAGTGTTACAATAGTATAGAATTATTTATTCAGGTAAAAATCATGATCTGTCAAGTGCGAGTGTGACTCGCGCGCTGAGGATTTCGAACGTTTGTCAAGTATGTATGTACATGTACTCCAGGTACTGGTTAGAGATTTTTTTTTTCTATTTAATGAGTACCTAAAAATTTAAGATACCTACATTTCTACATTTCAGATGTATCGGTTTGCAAATTTCGGGGTATAGAGGGTAAATTATTTTTTCAATTTTTTTTAAAAATGTATGAAACCTACAAAAATTCCAAGGAGTGTTTAGAGATTTACAAACCGATACCTTTCATTTGATACCCCACTCGGTGAGGAAGGCCCCCCTTATTGACCATTTTTGTGGTCTACAATACAAATACAAAAATGCTTTATTGTACACAAAAAAGACAACATTACAAAGAGACATTACATACATAAGATAAGTACAATGGGCGGCCTCATCGCTTAGAAGCGATCTCTAATTCACAATGCTTTCCGCATTGTGAATTTAAGAAAGGCACCAAATATGATCTAATATAAATGTTAACATAACATTATAAATACCTAAACACAATAGATAGATAAATATTACCACTACTCCGATTGGCCGACTCAAAGTCAAGCATCACACTCGAGTTAGGCAAGCAAAAACTTTTATCGATATCTATAGTCAATAAATAAATAAATAAATAAATAATGCTGGACAATCCACACAGCATCATCTAGCCCCAAAGTAAGCAGAGCTTGTGTAATGGGTACTAGATGACTGATAAACTTAATACAATACATAACATATGTAGATATATATTTTTTCAATGTTTATAAACTAAGAGCGTCGCGAAAATTATTTACGATAGTAAAAGAGAAGTAAGATTTTTAAAAAGCAAACAAATCAAATACTTGTATTGAGTGTACCATTGTTATATTAGATAGAAAGAACGAATTATAAAGGAATTTACACTTTAATAAGAATCGCGGGAATACATAGGGCATCTTTATTATCGCTATGACCAATCTCTTTCGATAATTAAGTATTAATAATATTAAGTATTATCTTAATTTAATTATTTTAACACAAGCTCTGCTAAGCTTGGGGCTAGATAAAGCTGCGTGAATTGTCCAACATTATTTAATGATTTATTAAATTCAAAATGAATAAGTAGCGTAAAAAAAAAGTAAAATGTTTTATTTTTGCTAAATTGACGATATAATATGCTAAATCCCGGAGTTTTTATAATAGTTACACTGATCAAATAACATAATCAAGTTGATACATTTTAATTACTTCTTCTTATATCGGTAGTATCGATGCATTATTTTATTAGTATGCCAGCACAACACTAGTATAGCGAGCAAGAGTTGACATTTATAAGTGAAAAAACACTGATCAGTTTCGGAATTCGAAAGGCCATATTTCCTCTCTATTGGATATGTGCTCGATGCTTCAAGACAAGAGTGAATAGATGTCTTCTAGATCTTCGTGATACATGGTCGACTACATCGTCACTGCCATCAGGCGAGATTGTACTCAAACGCATTTCTACGGAAAAAAAAGCTGTAGATAAGTATGTTCATAATTAGACACGTTTTAGGATAATGCAATACAATACAATACAATTCTTTATTAATAACGCCAAGTTACAAGTCAAAATTAATAAGGTAAGCAATATAGAATTTAACATTGACCTTAAATAATAATAATAATAGTATTTAATATAAAACGATTTATTAATTATATAGTAAGTTAATATATAATCCAATTTAAATAATAGGTGGAGCGTAGAACGTACTCGTCTACGGAGTAAAAAGAACTCTCCAAGAGCCATTTCCTTAATCTATTTTTAAATATCATGGTGGAAGTTGCGTCCTTTTTAATCGTGTTCAGCAGCCTGTTGTAGACAGAGGGACCCATTATATATACGGACCTCTCCGAGTTGCTCAGCTTGTGCGCGGGCGCGACGAGGACGTGAGCGAATTTGTTACTGCGCTGAGCGCGGGCGGTGTTCACATGTAGGTAACAACATATTGCCACTATTAATTTGCGGTTTTTTACAAAATTCCTCGTATTTCTTAGAAAAGCGATGATAATTAAATAATGCCTACATAAACAAATAGGTTCCTTTTCACAAGGCGATAAGGACTATAATTGCCTGTAATGAGTTGTTTAATCAAAATGTATGTAATGTGTCAGAATTAGCGACTAAAGTGGTAAATGACGTTGTTGGATGGTTGTATGAGTTTATAAATTGACATGATTAATAAAACATACAAAGGTAGCTAAATAAAATACCTATAATATTGTTTGTTAGAGTTCGCGTCACGTAAAAAGAACGCTGGCCTTCACCTGCGCACTGAGCGATTAGTCGCGATTTACCCGTGCGCTTCCCCTCTACCCCCTTCAGCGTTCTTTTTACGTGACGCGACCTCTACCACTTCACGTTAAAACTGTTGAACGGATTGGGGTGCAATTTTGCAAACAGGTAGATCTAGGCCTGGTATATACGAGTAACATTGGCTTGTAGTTTTCTTGTAACTATGCAAAAACTAGATTTTTGCTCATACGCCTTTCCAAAAACGTATGCTCTGTCACGCTCCTGTGAACGCGAAATCCTATGCCTATCCTTTTCACTAAATGGCGCGCATTGCGCCGTCGTTTCCATAGAAACAACGCGTGCGAATCCGCGGGTAGAAACTAGTCCTAGGTATTTTTTTAACAAAGGCGGTTACAAAACCAAGGGAATAATAGTGGAAAACATTTTACGACAATGGTATCATCAGGAGCAAATCGCAGAAGATGGAAAACATTTTTTTGGTTTTAAAAGCTTTCATTCATTTCATTCGTCCCTCCTCCGTTTTCAAACTCAAATTTGAACCTTTTTCGCTGTGAGAAAGCGTCGATTTTTTTTATTTTTTTAACAATCTTGTTGCTTTCAGTTATTGTTATCATTTGAGTAAAGTTTTCATACAAAAATTTCTTTATTTACCAAAAATATTTTGTATTCTAGAAGAAGTACCTATAGATAGATGTAGTAATTGATATTCTCGTATAAGTGCAATGAAATCATTGCAACAGAAATCAAACTTTATTTTTATAGCATGGCACATCGACGCACTACCGTGCCACGTTAGCAGTCAGACACTGTATGGGCATAAATTCCTATATTTCGTTTATCACAACTTAGCACGCGTCTATGGGAAAATTGTCTTCGAGCCATGGGAACGACGGAATACACTTAGAGTAATTATTAGAGTAGTATTGACCACTCGGCCGGCACTCTTAACTTGTGTGTTGGAAAGCACCGATGCAGCACAGCACAAAAATGTGCATTCAAATATGGGCTTTAACTCATAACATTTAGATGCATTTTATATTGACGGCATCGGACAGACTCGAGGACCACTCGTTTGAAGCTTGTGGGAAGCCATTTTGTCATTATAAATGTATATAAAGACAACAAGTTTAGGTTAGATTTGAATGCACGTTTTTGTGCTGTGTGGTATTGGATTAATGAGCGCAGACCTTTATTATGACACTTGAATCGGCGTAACAATATTTTTTTGTTCCTCTCCGGTTGGTGTGTTGCAATACAAGGCGCTAAACGTATGAAAATTTCCGAAAACTATATCAATACTAATATTATAAATACGAAAGTAACTCTGTCTGTCTGTCTGTCTGTCTGTTACCTTTTTATTTTGGCGGGGAGGTAGGTGGTGTCCCGGGCACGGTTTCTTTTTATCCCGGAAAAAGCGTGCAAAGCCGCGGGGCGCAGCTAGCCCCGCGGCTTTGCTGGCATGGAAATTGATTGCACACCCCCTAGGGGTAGTTCTGTAAAATAAAAAATATGTGTATCATTATTTACTTTATATTTTATTTAAACAGAGTTTTGAGTGAATCGAACCAAGAAATAATAACTTCACATAAACACTACCACCCTTTTTAACCTCCTCAGAGGTTAATTTTAGAAAATTAGATTAGCCTATGTGATATTCTAGAACTTAAACTATCTACATACCAAATTTCATCTAAATAGATTACGTAGTTACAGAGATACGTGGTAACAAACATTGACACGAACTTTCGCTTTTATAATATTACTAGCTGTAACCCGCGGCTTCGCACGCTTTTTTCCGGAATAAAAGGCGTGCGATAAATAGCCTATGTCCAGCCCCGGGATACCATCTACCTCGCTGCCAAATTTCACCGAGATCCGTTCAGCCGTTCTTGAGTTACAAATAGTGTAACTAACACGACTTTCTTTTATATATATAGATATATAGATAGAAGATTAGTACAGTACGACTCTGCCCTACAAAACGATCTCTGTGCAACAGCGATTGTTGTCTAGATAGAAAACAGCGTAGATTGTGCTGGCACTCCTAAACCGTTGGTTACCGATTTTAGGATTGTCTCCAAAAATTGTCTCCCTCACTGCTCGAAGGCTCAACTTACAAGCCAATCCCACGTTTCCCACAGGAAAACTCCAAGGATAACTGACAACGTCCATTTTCATTAACAAACATCCACACGGTATTTACAGTCGATGGTTAACATTAACATTCTATAGTCTATGGTTAACACTTAGCGAATCACATTAGCGATGTAAACACATGTGGGAATTGTCTATGGGAAATGAAGATGGAAGCGGAGGTGATTGGCCTTATTCAGCTGGTTTAGGAGCTAGCATGAGAAACGGTAACGTTGGGTTCGCTTACGATGGTTTCGGAAAATAAAACGTTAGTAACTGACGAAGAGGTCCACCTGATGATGTTTTTGACACAAATAACGCTTTAAATTTCGTAATTTGTAATGTTATTTTGATTTTAGCCGACTTTAAATAGGAAGAAGTTCTCAATTCGTCAGTATGTTTTTTTAATGTATGTATGTTACTTGATATCTCCGCTTATGGTTAACCGATTTTGCTGATTCTTTCGCTATTGTATAGAAAAGTTCCCGAGTTGGTCCCATAAAAATTTATTCCCGAGGGATTATTAGGTATTTATCCCGTAAAACAAAAAAATACAACTTAATATTTTTGAAAAATCATGACTAGCTACAACAATTTTGGTGTTATCTGCGCCAATCGTTAACAGATTTTGATGATTCTTTCGTTGTTGTATAAAGATTGTTTTGAGGTATAAGACTTGAACTTTAAATAGATGTCGCTACTAGAGAAATTAGATCCCCCTATCGAAGTGTAAACCCAATTTTTTGCACGTGAACATAAATGAATCATATTTATCGGAATTTGAAGTCGGTTTATAGTTTTTTAAACACGTCAAATTAGTTTATTATAAAATAAATTGAAAATTCGATTGAAAATTACGTTTTACTAAGAAATAAACGTAGGTACTTTATAGACAAAGAAAATTACAGTTCAATAATTAAAACATATTAGAACTAGTTACTTACAATTGAAACAATTAAGGTAACTGCAGACTGATGCAAACAATCTATAGGTAGCTCAACTGATCCATATCAATACCGTTTTACTTATCTAGCTTCGTTAAGATTTTGTTGTGTTGCCAAACCAACACAACCTACACAACAAAATCTTAACGGAAGAAAATATCAGGATTAGCACATTTGCGGTATCTTTTTGAGCACCGTAATCACCGTTATTTTAGATAAAAGATAGATAAGAGACATCCACAGCTGTTGTTATGGTTTTGACCGCAGCGCAATAGGCGTTACGACCGATAAAAGTTTGCATGTGGAAACTTGTAATTAGCCTTCAGCAGCATATCATGCACAGTTAATGCATGTTATTTTAAACAAATGCCTTTTTGTAAACGTATAGCTGGAACTTCTTCAAAAGTTGTAATAAAAATGTAAAAAAAAAATGAGATACCCTGCTGGATATAGGTTCCCCTCCCCTTCCCCAAGTAGGTATTGCAAAATCGCGAAGTAAACCTGATCACGCAATATTGCGTACAAGAACTGGTGTAACAACGTAACGTCTTCGTATCGTTAACGTGTCTACGAAAGTTCATGCTAGGGTTGTATAAGTACCTACTTAATATCATGTCTTGTTAATTGGATCGTGTGTACACCGTGTAGTAGATAAACACACGATAATTTTGATCAGTTTGTGGCTACAATAAAGTACTTGGCCCTTTATTTTGCACTATGTAAAATACTAGCCGTTTTCCGTGATTACGGTAGACATATCTTAACCCAGGTTTTGAACTGTCTACGTCATATGTCCAAATTTGAGACCAATAAATTCATTAATTTCGCGTGAACCGTAAACAAACATTCATAAAAAACATAATCTAAAAAATAAAATATATCCATCTAAAGTTTCGCGTCACAATTAGGTATACACTGGCCTGCAAAACTAAGTATCACACTTTTAAAATTGCAGTAACTTAAAAAGTTACTGCAATTTTAAAAGTACCATAGATATTGTGTGATACCTATTTGATTAGATTATAACCAAAATAAATGCAATAAATGATTGAGTATTGAGTATATTGAGTAAGTACACAATATATTCTTTCGAAATAAAATGGGCTCGAAAAAGAGGGGGAATGGGATAGGAATATTATTTAAATGTTTTCATAATACAACGCGTGCAAAGTCGCGCGCAGAAACTAGCTTGTAACAAGTGTGATAATGTGTAAAATATCGATTATGAATCTACTGTGACCTTATAATAAAACGTACTTAATGAGACGGGATATGATAACTGATGTGGACCATACCCTTATAGGGTCCCTAGTCCATAAGGGTATGTACATATCTGCTGACGACAAAATATATACACACCTGGGTTGGGTATTTATAGGCCAAACGGGTATTTAAGCTAAAGTCACACTTATCGAAACCTAGCTTTGGTGTGTATAGTTCTAGATTCATGTCGTATTTATGCGATGCAATGAGAAACGGAATGTGGGAAGACCTTCCACTCGATGGACTGACGACATTGTAGCAGTCGCAGGGAGTCGATGGATGGAGGCGGCTCAGGACCACTATTTGTGGCGTCGTTTGGGGGAGGCCTATGTTCAGCAGTGGTCGTATGCGGGCTGTTGATGTATGATGTCGTATTTATGTCTCCAACATTGAAAAATGTAAACCTGCGCGCTTCTATTTCGGCAAACGAATTAGCAGTGTGCGATTCCCCAGCAGAAAAGTATCTTCTACACTTGCGAGCTATAAACTGGAATCACTTCATCGCTGGTTTTTGCAGACCATATTTTACAGTTTCCATGCAATAAACTGTAGGTTGTGGTATATTATTTTAAAGATAATTTTATTAGCTTTCAAACTCTTTCGATATCATAGCGAAAAAAATGTTCATCATATGTCATGGAACGTGAAAACAAAAGACATAAATTTTTGGAACGAAACATCAATTTTTTCAAACTCCTGAATCTCTATAAAAACTGGGAATTTATGCAATTTTGTCATCAGTCCAATATATCACGTCACTCAAAATATTGGAATTACAAGAAAATGGAAACCACACCAATAGAAGCCGCTCAAATCGTCACCCTAATCCAGCAAGGGTTCTCTCAGCGTACTATCGCTCGACAGCTTCATCTGAGCCAGTCCTGTGTCTCCAAAGTATACAAGAGGTTTAGAGAGACTGGAAACTTAGTCCGAAGACCAGGATCTGGACGACAGCGATGCACTTCGGCGAGAGATGACCGATTTATTGTCAGCACTTCTCTCCGAAATCGACATCTGCGTTGACGTCCAGCGGGAGCTCGGAGAAGTTCGAGGGAGAACTGTCAGCGAGTGGACAGTGAGGCGAAGACTCAAAGAAGCTAACTTGACCCCAAAAAGGCCAGCAACGGGACCCAAATTGTCTACAGCCCACCGACAAGCCCGACTTCAGTTTGCTCGTGATCACTTAGATTGGGATATACAGCAATGGAGCCGAGTTTTGTTCGCGGACGAGACTAGGATGTGCCTGCATGGCAGCGACCGTCGACGGAGAATCTACAGGAGACCGGGAGAGCGATACGCACAATGCTGTATAGCGGAAACAGTGGCATATGGGGGTGGGTCTTGTATGATGTGGGCGGGGATTTCAATTGAAGCTAAAACGGAGCTGGTATTCGTACCCGGTGGAGGTCGGGGAGGAGGACTAACCGCAGAAAGGTATATCAATGACATTCTGCTGGGCCATGTACTCCCTTACGCCGGGTTTATTGGCGAAAATTTCTTGCTAATGCACGACAATGCCCGCTGCCACACCGCTCGTGCGACTAGACAGTACCTGGAAGAAGTCGGGATTCCCACAATAGACTGGCCAGCCGTCAGCCCTGACATGAACCCTATCGAACACCTGTGGGACGAGCTGAAAAGGTGGGTATGAGGAAGATCTCCAGCTCCGGCGTCAATAGAAGACCTAAAAACTGCTCTTATCGAAGAGTGGCAGGAAATTCCACAGGATTCCATCAGGAAACTCAGTAGGTCAATGAAAAACCGTTTACAAGCAGTCATTAGGGCCAGGGGGGCAATACAAAATATTAAGCGGGAAATAACAAAGATTTTAAATAAAAATTTGATATTTTCATATTACTTCTTATTAATTTAAACATCCACAACTTCGACCTATTGTATTAATTCACTAAATTAAGGTAGGAAACTTAATTAAATTTAAATAATTTTTATACCATTCGAAAGCTAACAAAATTTGTTTTCAAATGGTATACACCAATCTGCAGTTTATTCCATGGAAACTGTAAAATATGGTCTGCAGAAACCAGCGATGAAGTGATTCCAGTTTATAGCTCGCAAGTGTAGATTGAACTGTGTTCTACAAAGCATTATTACGTTTTATGCTGTAAATGGCGCCAAGTAAAAATTAGTGCATGTTGCCGTTTTGGAATAAAACGCAAAATACGTTTTCTGCTGGAGTAACGTTCTTCCAGCACGAAGATTCTAAACGAATGACCCTAGACAAAAGTGACATACATAGGCAGATAGCTTAGATTGGTGCATAGAAGTGCGCTAAAAATAAAAGCAAAGCATTGCCATTCAACGTGCATAGCTGCCAGCACTCTAGGCACTTTGCCTAGAGTGCTGGCAGCATTGGTGGTTAGGCATATGGGTGACGACTTAGACTTTACGAAATTGATATAAGAGGCGAACCGAAGGTTTAGTTGGCCAACTAGGCCGAGAAATCAGTACTCACTGGATCCCCGTGGTAAAAAACTTAAATTACATAAAATTCTAAATTTTATCTTTGGTCCTTGAATGTAAAAGACGATTGCGGAAAAAAATTAAGATAAAATTATCATGCAAGGTCCACTGTTTCGCACATAATTTGGTCGAGATCTCACTAACTCTGCGGTCTATTGAAATGATTTACGATATGTTTTGATTCGTAGGTCGCACTAATTATTTGGTTCCTTAAACCAGTTTCTTCATAAGTTGTGTAGTTTTCTTGTATGCTCTGTCCCACTTCTTTAACGCGAAATCCTAAGCCCATCCTTTTTACAAAATGGCGCAGATTGCAACCTCTTAAGTGTAAATACTATAATAAATATACTATATTGTATTAACTCGAGATTGACATTAAGATTGGTAATTATTTGTATTCATTGCTACATGTACAATACATGTATAATATTTGACTTACTAAGTTTTTATTTGTTATTTTTGTGTGAGTTCCTGACTCTTGGACGTTTTGGTTTTAACTGTTAGTCCACTTGTAAAATAAAATAAATAAATTAAAGGTAATTTGTCTCTATAAAAAATTAAGGTTCTTGACAATTACGCCACCTATATCACGATTATCCGCAACCCAATGGATCTACTATGAAAGAAAAATCTCGAAACATCCACTTTTAAAACTGGATCTACTGAGAAATACAAAGCTCAATCTCGGCCCACCATGGATCTAGTCAATGTCTGTATCTAGATTCATCCAATTTTACTGTCTGGCACTGTTGGATATATCCCTCCCAAAGTTTGTGCTATTCTTACCCTACCCATAGTTACCACCTTCTTACTGCAAATCTTTTTTTATTTTATCACTTTACTGCAAACCTCATTTCTGAGAAAAGACAATAGGCACTCTATGCCCTTGGAGATTCGCAGCTCGATGTGCGACGTATGTCGTGACTGAGTGCTTGACGCGGTTTAATGAAGTCGTATGGAGTCTCAACACCAGTGGAAAGTGTGGAGACCGCTTCTTTTATATATTCGTAATTTCAATCTGTACAGATCCATTATCTGGGGATAGTGTTGCGTACAAGCGCATAAGGCACAATCGGTTACGTCAATTGACATTTATTTTGGTCAATTCATTAATCGGTTCTGCAGGAGTATTTCTCGCTACCTCGACAATGTTCTCTGGCTATCTCTCTAGCATTCTCTTCGGGCGTGTCCAAGAGAAAAATTATAATAAAGCACTATGAGTTTCAAGTTTTAATCTGGTAGAAGGTCTGAGAGATGTAGGTGGTAGTGTTTTGTATGGGATTTGCGTAGTTCCCTGTCCGCACGATAGAGCCGCTGTACCAAACTGTATGGAAAAAGGAGAAGTCACAATCACGTCTCGTTACTAACTTCAAATAGACTCACTTCTCTGGTCTGCCTTGATAATATCATGCTCATTATAAGTTACTGTACGAAATGCTTGCAAACAATCGAACGTCAATTCATTCTGCCATTAAAGTACTGTTGTTAGGGTGTAGAAAAAAAAATGAATTGCATAAAGAGCTCCTATATCCTTCAATACTTATTTTTTTTGCTAAACTAAAATAATTTTTTATTCAGTAAATGTCTAAAATTATTTTAGGAGTAGTTTCTCAAAATCAGTCATCATGCCTGTTCAATAAAAAGCCAAACCGTTTAATTATTCTCTATTCTCTGTATTAGAAACTACAAAATCCGTTTAATCCGATTTTTCATAATCTTTTCATACGAATACTAAAAAAGCCCTTTCCACACTACATACCCGTTATTGTCGACACTCTGGGTGGTGGTAGGTACTTATTATATCTCATTAGAGCTTCGAAACACTCCGGTAAGTACCAGCCAAATTGCCGTGAGGAGACCACCTTTAGGAAATGATCAATTATTACCTCAGTGATAGGTTGATTGCTTACCGATAGACAAAAGTAATTATGGATGAGGAAAGCGGTGTTAGGTTGTCTATGTACCCAAGGAATAGAGAGTGTATGTACCTGGTTGAACAATTGGTTAAGGAGTAGGGTCTCACTGTATTTATTAGGTTAGGATAAGTGTACGAGTTGATTGTATCTACCTACCTACTCACTTAGGTAGGTACGTACTATTTATTTATTACTATAGGTATTTACCATAGAGTCTGAGGCTTACGGACAAGCCGAGTAACGGTGTATGTTAGCTGTAGATTTATTATGTGAACAATGTTTAACACAAATAAATAAAAAATAAAAAAATCTGTGCAAGGCAAAACTTGTTTTGTTTCTGAACAGAAGAAGAGAAGACCAAAATTATGTTTTAGCTTGGCGCGATATTTGGCAGCATTTTTCTGAGCAACTTATTACAGTTTTCATAGAAAATCTCGTGCACGCGCAAAAGTTCTATTGACAACTGTCAAAAATCTCGCTTCAGCTGAACTCTTTGACGCTGCGGACGAAGGTCCGCCTGTGTCGTCACAGGCGGACCTTCGTCCGCAAGGTTGCGGGGTCGATCTCCGCCCCGGGACAAATGTTTGTACAATCTGCTGATATTTATTTCGGGTGTTTTGGGGGTTTTTCTATGTATAGTAATAAAAAATATCTATGTATGTAATTTAATGGTTTAGGTATAGGTAAGAGTTATCTAATACCCTTATCACAAGCTCTGCTTAGCTTGGGCCTAGATGATTCTGTGTGGATTGAAAATAATTTTTTTTTTACGATTCGTCAACTCGCACCAGTTGGGACAAGAATTATGGAGCGAGTTAGTGAATCACTCGATTGTCCAGCATTATTTATTTATCTCGCTTCAGCTGGTCTTCAGTGCTCGCTAACTATTTTCGACATGCGAATGCGGGAAGAAAAATAACTACCTACATGCGCAACGTAATTTTTTTACGTCTATCATTCTGCCCTAATACTAAATTACATAAATTGACTTGCTAAAATATAGCCAAACGCTATATTTTAGCAAGTCAATTCTAGGTAGATACATGTTGGCACCCAAGACATTTTGCTAGATAAACTCAGCACCTAACCTAAGATGTAATCAATAATGGAACCAACAGCTAAAGCCAGTAACAAACAGTCAATTACAAGGTATCTCCGATCGGTTCACTAATCATTATAAATGCGTCGATAGAGCCCTAATAGACTGTAGGTAGGGTGTACCAGGACTTGTGCTGTAGTTTATTTTTGAAAAATAAATAAATGTATCGACTAATGCCTGTTAAAGATAAGCTGTTAAAACTTCAGGCACCTACCCTCGTTTATAAGATCTTTCTGTACCTACAACAGTTAACACCAAAATTATTCTGATTCTGCTACTGAATTTATAAATAAATGTTTTGTTAATCATTAATCCTCCTTTCACCATCTTAGAAAGCCGTTGACCAAATCTGATAGTGACTGACGATGCCTATAAAACCAAATGATGCCAACATTTCCAGTCCTCGACGTTTCTAATCATCAGATAGTCCACACGGAACATTTGCAAACTTGAGGCCAAAAACTGCATGGGTTCTATAATTTCACGTATTTTATGAGTGTTTTTTTACAAGTCAATAATTTTTGCTGATTCAAAGGTCTTATCCGCCAAAACCAAAAGTCCGTTCTACCCTTTCAAGTGGACCTAGGTTTGTTTTAAAGCCTATGTAAAATCTACTTCTCAAATATCCGAACATCCTTAAAATCGTCGACAAAAAGCAACTTGTCCCAACAGAAATTTAAAGAATATTTTATTTTATATTGAAACACATGTCCTGTGGCTCCTTGTACCAGCAACAATAAGGGCTAATAGACAGTGCAGGCCCAGGTAAAGTTGTAAGGTCCTGGAGGTACTTAGACCTTCGTGCACGCTGTAGTAGACCTCAAGGGTAGGACCTAGGGCTATTCTCATTGTGGAATTTGTATTGTTAGGTTTATAATTTTGAAGTTAAACTCTTCGTTGATAATAGGTTGAACTTTTCAGCTTTTGATGGGATTTCTTAAGCTCGGAACTCCAAAATACTTTTGATACTTGATTGGTCTTGTAGAAACGAGTTTTCTCATTTACATTGGTTATTATCAATGTAAAACTGAAGCTTTTTATGGCTCAATGCAGGTCTAGGTGTCATCTGTAGGTATATAAAAAAATATCTAAGTATGTAATGTAGGTAATTAATTAGTAGATAGGTATATCAGTTATCATCTAGTAACCATAACACTAGCTCTGTTTACTTTGGGGATTGATGGTGCTGTGTGGATTGTCCAGCATTATTTCTTTAAGCAAGTACCTATAATAGCTTATATTTAAAAGTAAAAATGAAAATGAAAAATGTTTATTTCTGTACATAGGTAAGTTACATTATCATGGGTTGGGGTTCTCTTTTAAGCATAATATGCTAGTGTTAGAGTACCCCGCTCTCCCTTATCGTGTTCGTTGGATAAATACAAAAAATATTTAAAATAAATACATAAATTAATAAAGTTAAGTCCTTCGATCAATTATCGATCGAAGTTTAAGTCTGTTTAAATACTGTGTTTTCTGTTTGGTAGACCTGAGGACACGGTCTCACATGAGTCCAGGCAACAGGAGCTACCAAAAAAAAATGGGTACGTACATGTGTGTGCGTGTAGGTAGCGTGTGAGTGTAGTATGTGTTGCGTTTGGTAGTAGTTTTTAACAATTGTAAATACAATATCTAATTAGTTTCTTTTCCGTGATTGTAATTTTTTATGTTAATAAAGTAAATATACATTTTAACATAATATAAAGAAATTCAATTATGAATTCCTTTAGGTATCAGTCCGTCCTGTCCTCCTGTTTTTGATGACGCGGTCGGTTGAAAAAAAAGACATACCTAACCAAGTTCTTTCTCACAAATAAAACCTATTACATCCTATTTTACAGCGCAAAATAGAGAAATGTAAGATCTTAATGATGCTGTTGAGCCCGACCCAGCTTGCGTGTATCTATCGCGGCTCGAACTGCGCGCGCGCAGGCTCTCTAATTTGTAATTACGCGCAGCTTATTAAGTCATTACCTATGCGACATCGCACGAGCGTGCAGTTAGTGCAGATGAAGGGAATAAATAGGATTATTTTAAGGGTTAATGGAAAATTGCATAGATTTGTACGTTTACTTAATTATTTTATAATTTTATTTTTTATTTATTATTTTTTAATTTAAATGTTTTGTATTTTTACTTTATATTAAAAAGTCAATGTGGTGGTTTACTTAAGTCAATGGGGCGAAAATTCCCATCTGCCCCATTGACTTGAGTAATGGGGTGGATGGGATTTTTTTCCCAACCACCCCATTGATGGGGAGGTTAGATAGATAGATAGATAATTATTTATTCACAGAAACTTAAATATAAAACAGTATGGTACAGAAGATAACAGAATTGGCGGCCTTATCGCTTAAAGCGATTTCTTCCAGGCAACCAAAAGGTTAATGGGGCGGTTGGGAATATATCCTTTAAGACCTAGAGAACTCTTTTAAAACTATCATAGTTATTAACACTAAAGCAAAATGCAATAATGGAAAACTCAAAACATGGTAAATATCCCGTTGTAAAAAACCTTAAGAGTTCTTCTGTAAAAGCGTGTTCGACCCGTACAGTCTGAGCAGTTTCATAGGAACCTTTGGAGAATGCACTTTTCTGCGTATAAACGAGACAAAAACCGAAACCAATGCGAGCTGTCCTACGCTAGGTTGCGGCAAGCTTGGTCTGCTTTTGTAAGTCTCTGTAAAGTGTTCCTATCTAAGAATTACAAGTTTGGGCCCATTTTAGAATGCTCATTTTTAACCGACTGCACAAGATAAAGGGTTACAGTGCTGTGCGGTAGCGGTGTGGCCGAGATGAGCTACGTCCTATAAGGCCACGTCTCTATTTCTTTAAAGAGATGGTGGTCACAAAACCACAGAAGGTCGTATTCTTTGTGATCATCTAGCCCAGACTAGCGCTGTGGATCTAACGATATTGGGATCTAGGGTGATTTCGTGCGTTGCGATAACGTTTGTCGAGATTTCGTGCGTCGTGATAACGTTTGTCGAGATTCCGTGCATCGATCTAACGTTTGTCGATATTTGTCGTGATTCCGTGCACCGAGATAACGTGCGTCTGGATTCCGTAGTTCACTCGGTATAAACACAGTGGCATAAACCCAGCTGTGGGCGCATACGAGGGCTGATAATAAAATAGTGGTGGAAGCCAAATCATTAATGAAGTCCAACCTTTTTTGTTCCATTGTAAACACATAAACTGGTTGGTTGTCCACTTTTGTTTGAGGATGCGCGTTGAAATATTTTATATGGGAAATATCCTTGTCGGTAGGTTTTTACAAGCTTATAACATATGTGAGTTATATGTTAGTTAGCATAAAAGGGAGTTAACATATAACATATGTATGTTATATGTTAACTTGCCCTGTTAGTGTGTGTGGAACAAATCTTGCAACTGAATTTTAGACCAGTTATCCTCAACTGATTGAGCTGAAATTCATACATACTTATGTAAGTTCGGTGACATGGTACCATCGAGCTGGTCTGATGATGGAGACAGAAGGTGGCTATAGGAACTCCTAAACGAAGCTACGTAGCCCCGTCGAGTTTGGGTTTGTTAATTTGTCTTCCCAAGCACTTTGGTACTAGATGATATAAAATATTGTTTTAAAAAAAGTTATTTTTATATACTTAGAAAAAAATTATATCAACCTTCTTTTTTTTAAATAAGGCAATTGCCTTTATTAACAAAGAAAATTACAATCAAATAATTAAAACAAATTAGAACTAGTATTGTAATATGAAACAATTAAGCTTACTAATATCGACATTTTCTAAATTTTTTCCAAAATTATGCAAGCTAAAAATATTTAGCTGGTTTTGTAATCATGCGACACCTTTCATTTGATATCTCCCCTTTCATTTGAAGTCTCTATACTTGCCCCCTTTTGAGCATTTTTTTTCAAAAACTGTTCTACTTACAGACTTGGCTTTATTTTGCCTGGAAAATATACATTTAACATGTGTAATAGGTAATATGCATGTGTTTCAAAATTGTACATTGTTTTCTTTTGAAAAATTACCCTGTCTGTACCCTAAAGTTTATTTTTATCTTTGTCCTAAGTATCGATCTAAGATTATACACGTACACCATTACACGCTCATACAGCCCATAAATTAATGGAATATTACTAAATTATATGCACGCTAAATTTTAAATTATAGTGTATTTTAGAAATAACTTTATGTATGAGGCCTTCGCGTTCTCTTGCGAAACAATCTTGAGATTAGATCTTAGGGCCCTGCAAGCTTAGAACTTGTAAACATGTGTGTATGCTCTAGCCAAATTCGATGTAAAATGTTTGTAAACAAACCACCCATACTTAACCTAAAATTCAATCTGTTATCGTGTAGTTAACAGGCCTAGCCTAGTGAGGGTGCCATCAGAAATTACATAACATTGTAGATATGTACGTCTCGGCAATAACACAATGTATTACACTAAATTTCAAATACAAGTACTTAGAAATACCTCATCACCATGTAAGTGCTAATTATAAGTTAAGTGTATTTACTTATTAGTTTTGCTGTAATAAATGATTTTTATCTTTTATCTTTATCTTTTTAGTTTTATACGCAATTTCCATTCCTTGTCGATTTGAAATATTAGCTTCACTAAATATTGCTAACAATTATATCTAATACTTGACGTCAAGCATGTGAGCGAGTAGCAATTTTTTTTGTTTGTTTACAAACATTCTACATCAATCAAGTAATTAATTGAAAACCATAAATAAAATAGACTCGGTCCTATTTGTTTGGTCTAAAATTCAGCTACGACCCATCTAAGAGTCCAGACGAAGACTGATACCTTCTTTATCAAAATTGCTTTAGCCGTAAAGAGTAGGTATTAGAAATCCACGCAGGAACACCAAACCCAAAGGTAAAAAAAAATTCTAAAATTCCTTGGGGTGACATTTTAAAGCAAAGTATGTATGTACATACCTAAACTAAAACAAACTCACTCATTTAGTTAAGCACTTACCTAATGCATACAAAATAATGAAAAGGATTGGATTCACTAATTTAAACACCACAACAAAATAATTGATTTCAACTTAATTAAAATCTACAATGCTAAAGAGCGGATGCTACGCTAAGGTTTAACCCCGGCTTAAAAACTGTTGTGTATTCTATGAGGGTGTAGGGCAACGAACTTACCGCCTTTTAGTATTTAGTATGTTTAATTCTACAGAAATGCTAGTTACAGGGTAAAAAATTTTAGAACGCGTGTGTGTTCTTATATAAAAGATACCTACAAATTCGAAAATATTATTGTTCATGTGGGAACGCCATGAACAATTTATTTCATGAGACACAAACGTGATTGTTTTACGCTAAAAACTTTTTTTAATAAAAAAAATATTCACAATACTTAACTATGATTGTTTATCCAAAATATGTAATTGTTTTTTGAATAATTTTAATATTATTAAAACTTTTAGTTTAAGACAAGATCACGTTTGTGTGTTATTAAATAAATTGTTCATTGCGTACCCACATGAGCCATGTCATAAATAATAATATTTTATAATTTGAGAAATCTTTTATTTAAGAACTCTGCGTTCTAAAATTTCTTAAGGATCCTAGCGAAAACTTAGGTATATGTCTGCTTTAAATTGAACAAATTCTAATGTTTATACATAAGTCTATCTCACTTTTAACGGTTTGTGTGAGAAGTACAAAATTTTGTTTCTCATTATATCCAAACTTGATAGGACTCACACATCCCAGAGTCGGGAGGAGAATACCTACGGGAAAGTGGCGTTTTTCAGTGTTGATAACAATTGTTTAATTTTTTTTTCGAAACATGCCTAATTTTTCTGGCGATCATTAAATTTTTAGTATAAAACTTCACTCAAATTACTAACCCACAAAACATTAAAAGGAGTTCTATTGACTCTACCGGACCTCAAAGAATACCTCTTAACCTCTGAGCTACCGACACAAACAAACAAGGATTAAGATAAGTACTTACTTACTCAACGCCGGCGCTTAAAAAGTAATAATAAAAGATGGCGGCATTTTAATTGATGTCAAATATTGGTGGTCATGGTAATTAGTTGGAGGGAGAGGGCCGTGACCCGCCTGGATGTAAGAAAAGCGTAGACTGTGGAGTTGAGACATTAATGCCCGTATTATGAAAGCTTGCTCAGTCAGCGATCTATGCTTGTGTTTATTCCATAGAAAAACGTTACTCAAGCATAGATAAATGACTGAGCAAGCTTTCATAGTACGGACCTTAGTGAAGCGTACGTTGCATCGTATAAGTGTACGTTAACACAGCCGTCCGTTTTACAGGCTCGTTTTATCATACTATACGTCTTTATTTGGCGACGGCGTATGTAGTTGTATGAGCGAGTTCACAGACTACCTAATGTGTGTGAATTCTCTCATACAACTACATCCACCATCGCGTACGTTACGTTACATGTACGTTACGAATACTGACAGTAGATTGGAATTCAATATGAAACGCCACGCTACGTAACGGAGACCATTCGATTATTTCAAAAGTCATTTATTGCGTAATGTTGCAGTGGTGTTTATTAATTAGGATCACTATAGACCCAAGAGGAACCTGTCACTGTCACACAAACAATTGAACATAATTAGATCTTTACATTGCAATCGAATTCAATGGATTCGAAACCCCAAAACATAAGATATAACATTTTAATCAAAGATTTTTTATGTAGATTTTCTGTTTAATTATCTGTGTAAAATCTATTAATGATGTTTCTATTTATGAGCTTAGGGGCCCTATTCTGCTAATCGCTTCATTATAATAATGGTTTCGTCACAGAATGAAACGGTTTAGCATTTTACCTTTGAAGAAAGAAACTACACATGGAAAGACGCGTGTCATAAGTGTCAGGGTTAAAAACAATCTATCAAATATCTCCGTGCAAATAGCACCACACGCACTGTCTACAGTTTATTTCTTCTATGGACGATTCAAAGTCAAAATGGTTTATTTCCTTTAGACCTTACAGGACTCTTGGACACGTCACAAAATTCAAATTACATAAGTAAAACTAGGAAATAAAGTGGTCACTTTCATTTTTGTTCACTTCAACCTTGTTAAGGTAAAGTAAAGAAGCGAACAAGAAACCTTTACCTTGTTAGGTTGTTACGTTTCGAGTTGGAGCAAAACTTATCCCAAGCTTTTTTTATCCTCTAGATAATCTGATATTTTGTAGTAATCCTTTTTACAAAGGATATGATTGACAATTTGTATGAATTTATTTACTTATAATTTTTTCAACTCATTAGGTATTTTGTTGTAGAAGCGTATACATTGCCATTTAAAAGATACATGAATTCTGCGACTGTCATAGTCAAGCGATTGTTTAGCAGAATTCGGTCCTAAAAGGGACGCGCGTAAAAATTATCAAGGTTAAAACCAATATATTAATCTCTCCGTGCAAACAGCACCACTTTTATCTCAAGATTCTACGTGACGATTCTGCGACGAAAAGTCATAGTCACAGTAAAGCGATTGGTTATCAGAATTGAGCTCTAGGTTACTAAAAATTTACCAAATTCGCAGTCTTTGTGGTTGCATAATGATGTGTTCTGTATAATTATCAGTTTGCGATCAATTAAGCAATAACCCGACAATATCCGGGTCACAACGACTAGTTCACTTGTTCATATTTGAGTTAAGTGAGTTAAGTTTGAACCCATCAGATGAAGGCCTCCTTCTGTGTATTTTTAACTCCTCAACTGCGATCATCGATCCGCCAGCCAAGCGTATGGAAAAAACCCCCTTGTTTGGGGGGAGGCACGTCCAACAGTGGTCGTATGTGTGCGAAGGAGGATAGGTTTGTACTCTATGCCTTTCTAGGCAAACAAGAATAAGTACAGTCAACGACAAAATTCGCTGAAGTGGGTATACTTGCGAGAAATGTTACAGTTTTGGGAATATTTTGTCGTTGACTTTTGTCCCAGTGAAATACGTACAACTACATACAAATATTATAACAAAATTGAATAAAAATTAATAATTCTGGACAATTTCACACATCATCACCTAGCGCCAAGCTTAGCAGAGTTTGTGTTATGCACAGAAATCTAAACAGTGCCTTATTATTCAGATTTCTGTGGTGTTATGGGTAGGTACTAAATAACTGATATACTTAATACATTGCAAATATCTACAATACCCACGTAGAAGATGTACACAAAGGAGATTTCGTTCATGCATCCTATTTTAAAATTTAGTTAAATGATGATTTTAGATAATCGCAAACATTTCAGAGTCAAATGCGCCGAGAAAGATAAAGGAAAGCGTAGGTTAATTCCAAGCTTGGCAAACTTTGATTTAACTCAGCAGATTCAGTTCACGGTGGCCCCAGAGAAAAGTTAGGTAATTAACCCAAAGTTTACCAAAGCGGTAAGTAAAACTATTCCAACCGTGGTAGGTACCAACAAATCAAATATACAGGTGTGTCACGGTGATCAGTAGCCGGAGCGTGGGCGCCTAAGAACAAACAGACAAACACATGCAACCTACATGGACATGGAGCTTTTGTAGTGCCGCCGACGCGACGCGACGGGCAAATTAGTTGAAGCTTTGTTGGTTACGGTGAGTGTAGGAAAATTTAGATATTAGGTAGACACGAATTGTTAAAGATTTGCAGAATGTTGGCATTACGTACAATTTATACCTAATCACTTATATTATCTTTATCTTAAATGTATATATATATGTATATATATATGTATATATATATGTATATACATTTAAGATTTATACCTGCTTATTTATATATTAGGTATAAATTGTACGTAATGCCAACATTCTGCAAATCTTTAACAATTCGTGTCTACCGAATATACATAACATAACATATATAAAAGAAAGTCGTGTTAGTTACACTATTTATAACTCAAGAACGGCTGAACGGATCTCGGTGAAATTTGGCAGCGAGGTAGATGGTATCCCCGGGCCGCACATAGGCTACCTTTTAGCGTGCGAAGCCGCGGGCTGCAGCTAGTAATATTATAAATGCGAAAGTTCGTGTGAATGTTGTTTACCACGTATCTCCGTAACTACTTAACCTATTTAAATGAAATTTGGTATGTAGATAGTTGAAGTTTTAAAATAACACATAAGCTAATCTAGTTTTCAAAATTTACCCTCAGAGGGGGTTAAAAAGGGTGGCAATAGTTTCTATGGAAAAATTTTATTCCTTGGTTCGATTCACTCAAAACTGTATAAATAAACTATAAAGTAAATAATGATGATACACGTATTTTTTATTTTTACATAACTACTCGTAGCGGGTCAATCAACTTCTATGCGGGTGAAGCCGCGGGGCGCAGCTAGTTAATAATATATTAGGTATACCTACAGCCTATAATACCAAATAATGCTATGTTTAATTTGATAAGTACTTTATACTGCGTTTTAGAATACGACCCTATGGTTTTAACAAAGCTTAGGTTCCTAACTGTTGTATCTATCAATTCACGATTTATTTTACTATTTATATTTACCGACAACAGCAGCTCTTTCCAATATCTGAACACCTAAATAGTGGCTTGATATGACGACGTAGGTACCTTACCTTCCTATACCCAGGTAAGGTGTTGCCACTATGTATATCGACTAAAGAAAAGTTTGGTGTGCTCGCTTTGCTTGCCAGATTACATCATAGTAATGGCACCTTAGCCAAGAATGGACCATTCTACATAGACCATTAGCACATTCCCTCTCAATTGTTTAAAATAACAGGCACCAAAAAGCATGAGAAAAACAAAACTGCAAGTTCTTGTTTCGGTTCATCAAAGAACAAAAGTGCTCGCGAGCGGTAACTTCCATTTGTTCTATAGGACTGTGACGTCATAAAACTGTTAACACCGTTTTTTATACCTGTAGTTCCATAGTAGAACTATTGAAACGACGACACTTGGCCCATTTATTCTATAGAATTAACAATACTTGGTAAAATAGATTACAACTCAAATAATATCCCAAAAAAATGTCTACTTCGAGGGGACTTGAACCCGCATCCTTTCCTCAGTACGGGAATGTTCTAACCTACTACACCACGAGGTCAAGTGACGTAGGAATCGAAAAACTTTGGGATTTCCTTCGGACTATTTATATTTCATTAATATATTTGATTTCTTATAAACTACACCGAGTGCGAGGGTTTACGCACTATAATAATTTAAAAAAGTTATCTGAGCGTCTGGTCGACGCGACGCGTGACTCGAGAGCTGTTGGGTATCTGGCGCAGCATCTGGTCATCATTGCCATACAGCGGGGCAATGCAGCCAGCGTCTTGGGGACGCTTCCGACTGGTTATGGTATGGATCAGTTGAGCTACCTGTAGATTGTTTGCAACAGTCTGCAGTTAGCCTAATTGTTTCAATTGTAAATACTAGTTCTAATTTGTTTTTATTATTGAATTGTAATTTTCTTTGTCAATAAAGAAATAACTATAATAACAAAAACCTTAGGTACTATAGAACTGTTGATCCATGGAACTGTTAAAACTATTTTTATCCTTGTAGTACTACTATGTTAAATATTGTTTACATAATTAATATACAGCTAACATATACCGTTATTCTGTTGTTTGTCTGTAAGCCTCAGTCTTTATAGTAAGTATAATAATAAACAAAATGTATGTACCTACCTACCTTTTTTTCCGATGGGGAAATACGTGAGTTGGTAGATTACACTTATCCTATGCTAATAAATACAATCACAATTATTCGCTGCTGGCTGCTGCCACCCCGGCTTGAAACAATCCTTGTGCTACTAGAAGAAAACAAAACATGTTAGTAACTTCACACTATCTTATAAAAGCGAAAGTTTGTATGTTTAGATGTGTGGATATTTGGATGAATGTTTGTTACTTCTTCACGCCAGAACTACTGAACGGATCGGGCTGAAACTTTGCATACTATATATTAATTCTAATCTAGGAATTAAACATAGGCTACTTTTTAGGGATAAAAAGTAGCCTATGTTTAATTCCTGATTTATATCGTAAGGTAACTGATATATGGTAATATATCAGTTACCTTACGATATAAATCAGCTTTAAACATTTCCATAGAACAACGCGTGCGAAGCCACGGGCAGAAACTAGTATGTTATATAACACGTCCACATTGTAAAAGATGTAAAATAATTATGTTTTACATAATCTGGACGCGCCATAAGGATAAAAGGGGAAAATGGCCAGTTTCTAATAGAATATTGTTCGAGTCTAGGACTGTTGTCAACTATTTCTGACAGTAATTGTCATTTGGACAGTAACTGTCATAATAAGAATACTATTGCAGTGTTACCTACGTAGCGCACATTTTCTTCCTTACCGTCACACCAGTGTGACAGTGTGAAGGTTATCCGGTCGTCAAAATAACTTTGTCTTTGTCCAAGACCACATGGCGCCTCCGACACGCTTCGAACGGTGAATTATGATTATGACAGAAAATCACCCTTCACGCCCATCAATCGATCCTGGCCATTAAATGACTATTCATTGGGTCCAGGCTATTGTGATGAGGAGCAGATGCTTTTGTTCGAATTATACGGTTTCTAAGACAACCATTCAAGAGAATGGAACGTCTTTGGGTAGACGTTGCCGACTGTAAGAATTGTATATAGACAATCTTTGGAAGCGAATCGTCGCTTTTTGATTAACTTTTAGTTAAGGTTAGACCAGCAGTCGTCTCAAGAGTTTGTGGCACACGCTTGAGACGACTTCTGGTCTGACTGAAAATAAAACATCCTCACAGACCGGGTGTTCCAACACCCTGCCTGTGAGGAGGGCGATGGTGTCTGCGACACAGTTTGACTAAAAACTACTGCGGGCATCATCCAATTCCAAAAGTTACTACAACCATGTAATTTGTTAATAATTATTTTACTTTGAATTAACTAATGAAAGTGTGTGCAAAAATCGAACTCACAACGACGCTGGCGATGACTGCCGCAGCAAGCGAAGGTCCGCCTGCTACTCAGGATGTTGTGGGTTTGATTTCTGCCTCGGTATATGTTTGTACGATCTGCAGATCCGGGTGTTCTGGGTGTTTATTTATTTATTTAAATACTTTATTGCACATATTTAAAAAAATTATACAAAAGGTGGGCTTAATGCCGATGGCATTTTTTACCTGCCACACATGGTAGAAATAAAACAAAATGGCGTGCTATAATTAAACTAAGCTAGATAAACTACAGCAATTAATAATTGAACCTGCACTATATAATAATACATTGTCATATAATATCTAAATATATATATTATAATATATATATATATATTTATTTTTGTTTTGTGTCAGAATAATTTGGTGTGATGGTAATATGTTAAAATTGAGAATGATATTAATAATTGTAATTAGTAATTGTGTTAAAATATTGATGACCAAAAGGTGACTTAGATTTTAGGGATTATTGTGACTATAGATAGTAAACTATCACATTAAGTGTACCTGTAAGGATAGTGTACTAACAATATTTTTGAATAAATAAATATATATATATATATATATATATATATATATATATTATAATATAGGTTATGGGTGTTCATTGACATTTCCAAGTGTCATGTTTGATTTTAACGAAGGGTGTAGGTAGCTACTATGTTGATTAATTCCCACAGTAATTTAATAATCTACGATCATGCGCTCTTTGAGGTTTTCCTCTCCACATACTCTTATCTTGAACACGCTCGAAACCAATTTTACCAATGAACAAGTTTTATAAAAAATTATTCATCCAATAACTTTACACTGGCACAAAAATAATTTGAAACTTAATCCTTACATTTTCCGGTGGGAATACCTGACTTTTTTTATCAGCTTGCTAATTAATAATACGTTTCCTTAAATACCAATTTTTACCTACTAGTTTCTGCCCGCTGGTTCTACCTACCTGCCCAATTTCATTAACATTTGTTCAGCCGTTTAGGCGTGAGATAACAGACTGTCAGACAGAATTACTTTCGTTTTTAAAATATTTGTATGGTTTTTTGTGAATTTCCTTGCTTGTGACTTGTCCCCAGTCCGAGATCCTACTTCCAAACACCTTAAGGATGTCCTTTGACATAAAACCGTTGACTCTCAACTCCTCAAGACTTGAGTTCATTAAATTCTATTATTTGGCTTATTTATTACAAACAAGCATACAATAGTCAAGTACCGTCATTTAAACTGAATTTATTGACCACCACAATAACACGGATGGTGTTTTGACTCTACCATGGTGGTCTTTGTGTACAACAATAGTTTTTAAAGTTTTTGCGCAATAGAAAACGAATTAGTAGTCTTTGGTTCAGATAAATGGAGACTTGATTTCGCTAGCTGGCAAAGCTCATTATTATTAAAAATCCTCATTCTACCAAGAATCACTCACGGTATTGTTTTTCATGTCGAGTCCTCTGCCTCAAAAAAAAAAGGAATAATATACTGTTGTTTTTCAGCACTTATGTCGAAAAAATTACAAGAAAATACTTTAAGTTTAAAAAAATCTTATGTATGTTTCTAGTACCGAAGAAAGCATAAATAGATTCTTTGTTAAGAGGAAGCGTGGTAGGTACTATCTTACCTCTATGATTGTGACCTAGAACCCTCGCAGCCCTAAATAAACTCCTGGAGGCCCTCCCGGACACCGATATATTCGCGGACGAGTGAAGCTTATGCTTGCGTGTCTAACTTTTTGCAAATGTGATTTTCGACAAATGTTTTGCTTTATTTTTAAATTTTGCCCTATTTAGACATTTCCATCTAATGACTTAATAACTTATATTACTTAAGTCTAATGACTTAAATCTTACACTTTAATATTTCTTAGGATAAATAATAAAGCTTGATCATTGTTTATTATTTGACATAGGTATGTACTATTTCTAGCATTATGTACCTACTTAATTTAACTATATTAAAACCTAATTAGTAAATTAGTATAACCCTGTAGTTAGTATAAGAGGCCTAAGACCGTTCTAGTTACATAAATATTTAAATAAAATTGTTTGATTTGAATACATTTGTTGTTTGAACTACGTAGTTTGAAGTCGTATGAAACATTTGGCTTTTTCGACGCGTTCGATTCGGGTAGATTAGATATGTGTTCGCTCGAGCGATTTCGCTAACTTTCTTAAGAACCCCCTGTCTTTGGAAGCAGGTGATGGCATTGATGGGCACGAGTCATTGTCAGTTTTTCAGCAAATTATACCGAATCTCAAATGGTTTCAAATTGACGAAAATTGCAGCAGCTGCCTTCTTTGAAAGTGAAATATTTAATTGATTGATTTAATACGAATTTCTCCAGTATCCTTTGTATGGCAAGTTTTTTATTTGTAAGTCAAACTGTTACAAGATTACACAAATTGTGGAACTAGATTTTATATTTACTCTTGCCACAGGTTTTATAATACTGCCTTGCTTTGTAATTAAACAAATTACCTACTACAGTGGAAAAATTTTTTTTTTAACCAAAAGGTTAGTTTTTATACCTTATACTAAACTACCTATTAGCTTTTAGTCTCTATATTGTATATATAGAATAGAAGAAAAACAGTCTGCAGTTTCTAATTGTTTCAATTGTAAATATTAGTTCTAATTTGTTTTTATTATTGAATTAGAATAGAATAGAATATAACTTTATTGCACCATCAATTTATTGCATTTATAAAACAAAAACTTAATACTAATTATATATAATGTGGCACAATCGGTGGCCTTATCGCTAACAGCGATCTCTTCCAGGCAACCTTTGGATGGATAGGATCAGTACGTATTGAAGCTGACGGTGGGGTAATTGATGAAGTATCAAAAATAATAGAAGTACTTTAAAAACAGAAACTACCTCTACAATAATTAACAAAATAGGGCAAAGAAGACACAAGAAAACAAGAGTGATTACAAAATAAAAAACAAAATAATTATATCAGGAACACTTATCAAGAGTGGACAGATAGTGTTGATGAACCATACTTTTGAAGATGGGAAGGGATTTAGCTTGTCGGATTGAAACAGGAAGGGCGTTCCAGATTCTGGCGGCCTGCAAAGTGAAGGAATCACCATAGAACTGGGATGTGTGCGATGGAATTTTTAAAAGAAGAGTATCAGAGGAGCGAAGTGATCGTGAATGGGACAGATGGAGAAACTCAAAACGATCTTTATTTATACTTGATATATACTCTAGTTGTGAATATTTTTTAGTGATGTTTACCTAGAATGTGGAGTAAAAAGTGTAGAGTAGGGACCTACGTTGTAGTCCTACCAATATTATAAAGCCGAAAGTTGTTTAAGTGTAAATTTTATTTCGTTAGTTAAGGTCTCTAAAAGTACTGAACAGATAAAGATGAAATTTTAGGTACATTTAGAATATAGCCTAACTTAGATAATAGACTCCTTATTATACCGAAAATACGCATGCGAAGCCGCGGGCAGAAGCTATATTGGAGTAAATTTAAATTTTTTTTTATAGTATTGTTTTTCGTGGAGCGGTTTGGGAAAAAATCTTATAGATTATCTTATTCTTATATCTTTTTGGAGTATTTTGGGAATAAGGCTATATACGTAGTAGTATAGGAAAAAAGGGGTACCTCAAGTTAAACGTTTAAAAAGAAAAGGGAATTTAAGTCTTCAACTGTCTGTAACGTCTGTAACTTTCTCAACAACAGGTTTGTCACAGATTCCAATAAACCCGCCAATAAAATTCCTTCTAACAAAAACAACCCCGCAAATCTAAGCAAATTAATTTTGGCGCTCTTTTTGCACCCAACATGGCGGCGACCGGTAGCCATTTTGACTCCGAAATTTTAATTGGGAAGATAAAAGTTATTTGGTTTGGTTTGACTTTTTTTCTTATCGGGGCTCGATTAAAATGCCTTGTGGTAATCCAACAAATGGCCGCATTTTTGTTGGACCGACGACGCCTGCGCTGGTTTTTGCCCTTAAAAGACACCTTTGGCTGTGAATGTTAAGTGATTCGATGATTAAGAGGGAAAATAAAGTTTAATGCAATATTGTGGGTACTTTTTGTGTAACGATTTGTCACGAAGGAGAGCAAGACGTGTCTGCCAAGTGCCTAGATATGTGTTTTGTTGGTATATGACTATAGATTTGTCACGAAGAAGAGCAAGGTGTGCCTGCCTAGATATGTGTTTTGTTTATGTATGACTCTAGATTTGTCACGAAGGAGAGCAAGATGTGCCTGCCTTGTGCCAAGATATTTGTTTTGTTTATGTATGACTTAAGTTTTGTCACGAAGGAGAGCAAGATGTGCCTGCCTTGTGCCAAGATATTTGTTTTGTTTATGTATGACTTAAGTTTTGTCACGAAGGAGAGCAAGATGTGCCTGCCTTGTGCCAAGATATGTGTTTTGTTTGTGTATGACTCTAGATTTGTCACGAAGGAGAGCAAGATGTGCCTGCCTTGTGCCTAGATATGTGTTTTGTTTGTGTATGACTCTAAATTTGTCACGAAGGAGAGCAAGATGTGCCTGGCTAGAGCCTAGATTTGTGTTTTGTTTGTGTATGACTCTAGATTTGTCACGAAGGAAAGCAAAATGGGCCTGCAAAGTGCCTAGTTATGTGTTTTATTTGTGTATAACTCTAGATTTGTCACGAAGATGAGCTAGATGTGCCTGCCTAGTGCCTAGATGTGATGTGTTTTGTTTGTGTATGACTCTAGAATTTGGTTCTGGAATCAAATTTTTTTTTATAAAACAATTAAACATTGGTGGAAAATATTTTACGACACTGGCATCATCGGAGCATCATTTCATTCGTCGATCGTCCGTTTTCGAACTCGATATGTAACCTATTTCGCTGTGCATATGCGTTTGGGTTTTTAGTGAAAAAAAAATGTTAATTACCATGTGGTTTTCTATAATTGTTGTAAGTTTTAGTTAAGTTTCATACAAAAATGTGTTTACTTAAAATATCTTGATTTCTAAAACCAAGGTATTTTGTAGATTTCTCCTCGAAAGTAGTCACCGTACTTTGTACGGCATGCGGCATAGAAATTATAACAATTATTATGCACTAACCATTTAGTCAAATTGAAAACTTGGGAATGTTTATATATTTTCGCAGCTGACTGTACCTACAACTCGTTGCTGGAGTATATTCCGGGCATTGATGATGATCTAAGCTAAGCTATGGTCGCTCCATTAAAATGAGCACATTGTTTCTTTTGTGTCTAAGGCCAGCTTGCTCAGTCGTCGATCTATGCTTACATAAGTAACGCTAGCCTATGGCATAAACGTAACTCAAGCATAGATCTATGAGCAAGCTTTTATAATATGGGCCTAAGAGTGACACCTGCTGAATTCAGTGAATGAATGCTCATACCTACCTATTAATTGCCCCGTTCAATGACTGCATTCTAACTATTCGCTGAAATGGAACCAATGTGCGGTATAAACAATAGAAATAATAATAAGAAGAATCATTTATTTGTTTCAGGCATCACAAGACATGTACAAACAATGTAACTTAACTAGGGCCATATATTCGAGACTAACGTACATAATAATAAAAACTTTAAAAAACCGTGGTATTAACCGTCACTTTTGTTTTTTTAAAGAAAAACATTTTAAGTCCATTAATACTTGATATTTTATGGTACTATCTACCAATAATTTATCTATGTGTGAGTCGTTCACTGGGTGGTGAATGGTAGTTTATCTAAAGTGTTGATCATCAACTAGACTTAATTAAATTCCGAAAATATTGTGAATGAGTCCATCACGGACGTTCAAGTAGCTCTGCTGTTAACGGAACGTAAAAAAGTAACCTAGTGTGCAGGATGTTGCTTGGCTTGCAATGTACCAACTTATTAGGGATTAACGTTATAAAAAATACCATAGATGAATATCCCGAACTTCCAAAAGGACATTCCAACTCCTCTCCCTCACCTGTGGACAATTAACACGAATGTCAAAATAGAATTTAACTGAAATATTTCTTACAAGTCAAAGTCACTAGAGATCAATAAATAGAGTAAAATATAGCCACAAATAATATTGATTCTTAACTGAAAGGTTTAAGTTCTAAAACAGCTTGATAACATAATGAACAGCAAATTCAAAAATGTAAATCGAATGTTCTGTAATTGCTAGAGAGGCACCACAATTCCATTAAAGTTATCGATAAAACGATTACTGAAACTATCGATAGTCGACATGTTTATAATTATGTTTATTTTATGCCGATAATAGCCAATTATATTTTTATGATGTTGGCACCGAGAGCTCCCGTAAAAGGCCGTTTCTTGTATGAAGTAGCTTAGCTTCGGAAGTGGGTACCTTAACTGCCATAACGGCAGTTTTATAGTGTTGCTTTTTATCGAATATGGTTAAGCTCAGGTTTGATGTACTAACTCGTAGGTCTTCGGTCTTTTAAAGTTAATTTAAAATTCTAAGGTACAACATTACCTAGATGCATGCAGGTAAATAACACAATATTATGAACAAAAGACCAAGAAGAAGAGAGAGAAAGTATTTTTCGTATACGGTAGAGTCCGTAAATCCATATACTTAGTGTATGTTTTAAAATTGAATATTAGCCAATAAAAATAAAAATACACATAATTATGTCGTTGTCTATCTCGATATATTCATCGACATCTCACATTCCTAGCTAATCATAATAACCAAACCATAGACAATTTGTTTCGTCCTAACGAGTCTCACGTTACATAGACCACTCATAAATCATTTTTGGCGGCAAAAAACAACGGCAAAATGCGTGCTAATTGACATGTTCCTGGTTAAGATGAGCTCATCAGAAAAAAAACTTGGAAGGAAATGAAACGTTCATTCATTAGATCTATTACCTACTTTGTTTGTTTATGAATGTGCGTGCGTAGGTATGTGTGATTTACCTCTTTGGTAAAAACAAAATAAGACAATCTTTGTACACGTAGGTTGTGTTTTTTTGTTTGGACATTGTCTTATTTAGGTATCTATTGAGAAGGTTCTTACTTTTTACAGAGAATATATAATAATACTAACGTATGGAATTAACACTTCTCGCCCTCCACCTGACCGAGCTTCCTCACCCCGCCGCGTTCTAGCTAGTTCGGTTTGCGTTCTAAATGCAGTGGATGTACGGGGCACGCAAGGGGCGCAGGATGTTGCATGATTTTGAAAAACGGGGCCGATGGTGTTCGATGTTTTGTTTGTTTGATCATGGACATACAAAATTCCTCCGTTTAACTTCACCTATTGTGACAGGAAAATAAAAATTAAATGTCTGAGTTATTTCGCAACTGTCCTTCTCTCAATCGCTTGATATATTCATGAAACGACCTTAGAAGTCACACGCACAGTTGCACATGTAGAGCAACTGTGGCGAGAGAAATGGGCGAGTGTCCGTGGTGTGCTTTTTACCAACATATTTTTTACTTAGTAATTTATTTCACACGTGATATTAAATATATTACCTACTCAGATTTTGTAGATACAATGATGAAAAGAAGAAAAAAAATCACGCTTTTAGTTTGAAATTAAATGGCACAGACCATGCACAGGTTGACCTGACACTGCTACAACAGTTTTTCTTCCGCGAAAGATCACTTAAACCTTATTACCTTAGAACTCAATAGATGGCATTGAGTTCTAAGCTAATAAGGTTATTTCTTTCTTGGAAGACGCCTCATTGAAACCTCTTAAGAAGTACGTACCTACGAAGTATTTTTAGCACCAAACTCTATATTATATATATAAATAACTTCTATTTTATTCTAATCTATTCTATCTTCATTTGCTCCCTTTGGGGTCGAGACCCTCGGTCCGTGGGGTACCGAGGCTCTCCGGGTTTTTAAAAAGTTATCTGAGCGTCTGGTCGACGCGACGCGTGACCCGAGAGCTGGCGGATATATGGCCCAGCGCAGCAGCAATGCCATACAGCCAGCGGCGGGGCAATGCAGCCAGCGTCTTGGGGACGCTTCCGACTGGTATTGATATAGATCAGTTGAGCTACCTGTAGATTGTTTGCAACAGTCTGCAGTTAGGCTAATTGTTTCAATTGTAAATACTAGTTCTAATTTGTTTTTATTATTGTATTATAAATTTTCTTTGTCAATAAAGCTTAAGCAAAATTAAAGATTTTACTTCTATGTAACTAATTATATAAATTCTATCTATTGGTACCTACAAAGTATCGCTTCTGTACTTAATTTTAGTATTGCTCTATGATGTCATGTCACCCACATGGCAGCGATTTGAAAATCTATTTTAATTCTATGACTAAACGTTTGAGATTTTTATGTGCAGTCATAATAAGTTACTGTTTAAGAGGCGAACCCAACGGGCTTGGTGTCGAACTGGGCCTAGACCTCAGTACTCATGGAAACCCCGAATTACATTATAAACTCGAGTTACATAAAATTCAACATTTTTTCTTTGGTTCCTTGAATGTGAAAACACGATTGAGAAAAAAATTACGATAAAAAAATCATGAAAGTGCACTGTTTCGCACATAATTTGGTCGAGATCTCAGGAACCCTGAGGTCTATTGAAATGACTTATGTTTTGATTCATAGGTTAATACTAATAATTTGGTTCCTTGAACCAGAGTTTCTTCCTAAGTTTTGTAGTTTAACTTAATTTTTGCGCTCCAAAAACTTATGCTCGGTCCCGCTCCTATGAACGCGAATCCTATGCCTATCCTTTTCATTAAATGGCGCGCATTGCGTCCTCTTAAATGATACACGTACCTATGATTTAATAGTGTGATTGAATGGTTAACGGAATATGATATTCAAAGGGTAACTAAGAATATTTATGAACGAAAATATTAATGTGATATGTCGGTGGTATGTTTTCTATTTAGAAATCAATTCATTATTTTGTCACTTGAACTCGGGAGAGTTTTAAAAATCTATTGTCAAAAACAAAAGCAGCGTTAAAAATCGAATGCGATTAATTTTCTTAGCTATGAATAACCAAGTATTTTTTTTTATTTGAAATACTTTTATTTTTGATAAAAACAAACATACATATTTAAGGTGCCAACGTCATAACTCGCCTTCGTTGGTAGTCAGCTAAAAAATTCAAAAACATTACTGAAACTCGATAAAAAAGAGTAATAATCTGTAAAATAGAAATCGCAAATTGTAATTTTAGGGGCCGTTTAATTTTGACGATTGATATGGTGCGGCAAGCGAAGGTCCGCCAGCGTCGCTGGAGATTGAGGGTTCGATTCCCGCCTTTGGACAAATGTTTGTACGATCTGCAGATATTTGTTCCGGCTGTTCTGGATGTTTCTATGTATAATAAAAAATATCTATCTATGTAGAAGTGTATTGTATTAAGTATATCAGTTATCTAGTACCCATAACACAAGCTCTGCTTAGCTTGGGGCTAGATAATGCTGTGTGAATTGTCCAGCATTATTTATTTATTTATTTTATTTATTACTTAGAGACTTAAACATCAGACATAACCGAAAAACGCGTTTCCTAATAATTTTCCGTTACTTTAACATCAGCGTCTTTTTGTGTCCCCGTTTTTGCAGGCAAACGCGTGTAAATCATTTTTCGACATTCTTTAAATATTTGTCCCAAAGACTGTTTGGATGGTTAGCCAGAATGCCACATCATTTGTATGGGGTTGGAATCTTTGCATATTTGTATGAGACAGTTTTATATGGAATACTGGTGGGTGAGAAATGATTTGTCTAAAACCAGGCACTGAACGGTGTTACGTAGCGTAACGTACCATTCGCAGCGAGCATGATACGTTACGCCGTGTAATATCGGTCTCGTTGCTGGTTGCGAGTGCCTCTTACTGACAGCACGAACGCTCGCTGTGTAGCACGTTACATTGTGCCCGTAACCCCGCGCCCGCGCTGCCCCGGTCAGACCCATCTCAAGAGCTTATTATTTTATAAGCCTAAAGAAATAAAAGTGATTTCGGATTTCTGAGGGAGTTTATAGGTAGGTCCTCCTGATATTAAAGGTTGAAGATCAAGTTATGAAAATATGGTGTTACTAGTTTCTACCCAAACTACTTAGAGCGCTTTTTTTTACAGAATCGTTATAAGGTTTAAAAATAATCGTTTATAGATAAATAGTATAGATAATGTATATAATTAGTCTAGACCTAGTTTTTATATTTATAAATAGTATTTCTAGACTTACATCAATGAAAATGTTAAATATCAAAGTGCTTTATTTTCTTCAGACCTTACAGGACTCTTGGACACGACACAATGCAAAATTACAGCCCGACTTCCGTTCAAAAATACACGATTTCGCATTTTTATGCAGTTAGACAACATATCACTGACATGATAACTGGTAAAGTGCGAGTGTGTGTGCACATGGAGGGTTCTGTACCATCGTACCAGATGGTTAAGTTTGAGCAAAAACACTGAAATAGTCCTATATGATATCCCTTTAACAATATAATTATAACATAACTTTTTTTTTAAATTAGTTAAGTATTATATCGGCAATAGGTAGAATACATAGAAATACACACTGAAAATTTCAACTTTCTTCATGAGATACAGACAAACAGGCAGACGACGACGGACGAACGGACCAAAATGCCTATTTCATTTTATTCTCTAAAATTCGCAATCGATTGTACCGGTTAATTTTTTTGGTGCAAATTGGTACTCTAATTCGGTGTATTAGAGTACACCATCAATCGGTTCTTCGGTCTCCCTCTCTCCTTATATCCCTGCACATTCAAACCAACACTTCTCGTCACATGACATTCTTCCCTCCGTGTAACTTGCCCATACCACGCTAACCTGTATTAGATATTATGTACCTTTGTATTAGAGTACACCATTTGGCCGAAACGAAACACGCAATTTAGTATCGCAGAATAGAAGTAGGCCCCCAGACTAGTTTACAATACAATAATACACCTGCACACTAAATAAAACAGGAAAAGACAAATACAGATTACGTTGCACAGTTACTGTGTGACTGAAGCCGCTAAAGCCTGGTAACATTCCACATGTGGAGATTTGATGCTACATCATTAGTGAAGAAAAAATCTATTCCCGTTTTGGGGAAAAAGGCCCTTAATTAGCTTAACGGTTTAGGAAGGAAAACGGTTCATTTTGATAATTTGTTGTGCAGCATACACACCAAACTTTAGTATTTCCTGGTGGAATGTTTTATAATTAATTATTGCGATAATAATTGTAATAAACAACATACCTACTTACAGTTTTTAAACTACCACAGAAGGTCGAGCTGTCCAGAACCATGTTTTATCCCTACTTGTTGTTCACAAATAAAAAAAAATCATTCTCATTTTCAATAGAAAAGTTCTACTAAAATTTTATTATCGGTTAAATAAGCAATTTAAAAAATTAAGTAGGTTTACTAACATTTCTCGTCGAGAAAGCAGGTACATTGCTTTCCTAATTTTTAAATCAAACAACGTTATTTCAATAAATTGTTGTTCGAAACCTTTCACATCTCGATAAACATTATTCTCCACACATTAAACCTATTAGCTTTGTAAGGAACCCGTTCAAATCACATTCAATATCACTCACCAGATGCCCCGAAATCAATACACAAACATAATAGACATTCGTATTAAATATCGCCTTCCTTCATCTAATAAAGAAACCAAAACCCGTCTAAAGAAAACACCCTAAATTGAACCTTATCTCCATGCATTATGAACAACAGAGGCGAAAGAGCATCACCCTGACATACACTATTTTTCTTCGCACCCCAAGTAATTAACTGTCCCCCATCCGAATACTAAACACCTATTTAGTACTGACTATAGCTAGAAAGGGATAGAAAATAAAGTCATAGAGAAGCAAGAATGAGATGGTGGTCCCTAAAGTTTTCACGGTTATAATCTTTGGGCGCTTATAGACGTATGGTATTGTCATACTCGTACCCCTGTTGGTTATTTTGGGAGAAATCGAGTGTGAAGCGATAGGATGTTAAACGAATCTAATTTATTTAAACTGTTTGGCTTTTAGTTAAGAGGAAGTATGGTAGCTATTTGAAGGGGATGTCACGATGTTAAAAGAGACTAAAAAAACTGCTGGTTACCTAAGTGGTTTTTTGTACTTTGACTATAAAATAGACGAAAGACGCGAACATAAAGTGATTTTAATTAAAAATAAAGTTAAAGATGGAGACTCTGTTTAATGAAAAAAAACCTTACGACACTGAATCATTTAAAGTCTGTGACGAAGGATAAATGGTCGCTAAAGACGAAAATAAACTTCAAAGCGGTATTATAATCAAAATTTATAGTAACAATATATCACAACACAAAATAATTGTCATCGAGGCAACAGTAAATCTGCGCTAATTTGAAACGGATCCGTAAACACCAAATTCATCAGAACCGGCCTGGCTAATCCCACAAAGGGTAAAGATTCCCTCAAAAGGATTTAACAAGCGGCATTCACGTACTTCATTATATTTTTATACTTTATACCTCTGACATAAAGTGCGCGATCAAAACGCGCGAACCCTACAAAAGGTAATTATGTTTTGATTCTTACAAAAAAAATCGAGTATCACAAAGGAGACTAACGAGATAAGAGCGTGCTAAATCGCGCTCCCCTCGGCCCCCGCTCGGATCGGTTCGGTCGATTGGTGGAGCGGGACAGACAGACAGGCGGGCCGGCGCAGGCTCCGCCCCCCGCCGCGCCAGGCACCCCAGCCTGGCCCGTCCGCCAGTCAGCCTCCGACCGCGCCCGCATGCGTACACGAACCCTCGCTCGCGGAGTGTAAGTGCTAATGGAACTGAACGTTCAATGTTAAAGAAAAATTACGAGAACCAGGAAGTGAACATGGCGATACAGAGTGTTTCGAGATACCCGAGCTCCCCGGCCGAAGCGACGGAGCCACCGAAGACGAGCAGGATAAGCTTCAGCGTCGCGTCCATCCTCGCAGACACGAAGACTAACCAGGCTGACCAGACAGCTGAGATGATCAGGCACCATCGGACGATACCAGAGTCTCCTCTCCGCCAGTCGCCATCGGCTCAGCCCGAGCTTCCCGGTGGCAAGTCGCTATCTCCAAGACCGGCATCACAAACACCTCCTCTGAACCTGAATGTATCAGCGACAGTCACATCATCCGATGAAGAGTATGAAGATTCTGTAAATCAAGAGGACTCTATAGTAGATGTGGAAGATTTGCAAAATGGAGCGCAGAGTGAAGATGAAGACAGACCGAACGATAATGGCAGACTTGTGAGGCCAACTCCGTTCAGCGCGCTGGCGGCGGCGGCAGCGGCGTACCACGGGCTTAGCTGGCCGGGGCCTTCTCCAGTCGTGCCTTCGTATGGTCCACTGTTCCCGAACCATTTTGCTGGACATTTAGGTCGGTATCTTTTCTATTTTTGTAGCTTTTAATTGTATGATTAGTTACCTCTTTATCTCCTGCTACCTCCTATACTTATCTTGTGTTATTTTTAAATGGTTTTGTGTTTAGCTTCTCGTATTGTTGATACTACACATTATGCATATACTAGTATAAGACTTGTAGGTATCTCGCTTTTGAATTTTAATCGCGTTTTAGAATTCGTATTTGGTCTAGGACTTTTATTTGTAATTTATCATTAACTATATTTTAGCTATCATTATTTTCAGTATATTCACATTTGTATTATTATAATTTTGTATTATTTCGTTATATTAATTTTTGTATTTGTTTTTGCGTTTTCCCCAATTTTTGGGTCTCTGTGGACCATTGGGTAGGTATTCAAAATTAATTCTACATTCGGTTCCAAATTTACCTTGAGGTTGACTTTCGGAATGCAAATAATCGTACAAATGTATTATTATGTGGGTAGGTAAGTGTTGTGGTCTACACAAGTTTACAACACCCTTTTCGTTCGCGAAACAATGTTATAGTAGGTATGTGCTAATACATAATGGCAAATTACTGATGGTCATTGCTATTGACTACATTGATTTTGAGTGTGGAGAAATTTGTATACTGATTTTCAGCCATAAACTCTGCAGTTATCGTATGTCCGATATCAGTGTTTTCTTAGGTTTGTTCTAAAAAAGTTTGGGTGTTTCCATTACGAATTTAGACATGATCTGTTATTCTGATCTGTGGTTTTAATTAACTATGAATGACTTATTATAATGGTTTTTTTATATTTTTATTTCTCTATCTTGTCTCTACTATTGAATTTGCACGTGTTTTGTTGAGAGAAATCCAGTTTGTAGATGGAATAAAGCTGTTGTAATTGACACAAATTCTTTTATTCCAAAGTTTTCTATTTTCATATAAAATATAATTATGTATATTAAATTAACAAAATGTTCGTAACTACCTCTACATATATACCAACAGTTTCAATCATAAAGGTATTTTTGTTAAGATTATACCCATTCTAGAATGCATCGAAATTACGCAATTAATTATCTGATAGGTAATAGTTCATAGCAAAACGCCAAAGTTAGCAAAAAGATAATTATTTAGTAACCAGTTTCTTTCGAATAGTGAGATTCTCTAACACAATTATTTTCTTTACTTGAAAGATAATCTCAAACGCTGTGTTATATCTATATGTATGACTATCGAAGCAAAAAAAGTTCTAAAAAAGTCAGCAGTGTTCTTTACAAATAAAGGTCACCCAAAAACGGGAAAGGATTAAAACAGAGTTGCTGTTTTAATCCTTTCCCGTTTTTGGGTGACCTTTATTCAGTTATCAAATAATATCCTAAAAGTATACCCAACATTGCACCTCGCGCAGGATTGGATTAATTTCAATGCTTCCCCTGTAGGTGGAACTAACGGCACTATAGTCCGAAGGAAGACGAAAGTTTTTCGACTACTACGTTAATTGACCTCGTGGTGTAATTGGTTAGCGCATTCCCGTACTGTGGGAAGAATGCTGATTCAAGTACCGTCGAAGTCTAAAAATTTTTGGGATATTATTTGATTTCTTAGAAATTACCCCGAGTGTGAGGGCTTACGCACTATAATAACAAAAACCTTTCTCAAGTTCTTTGGTTTCCTAGTAGGCTTAGTTTTCTTATAAACTTTTTTCTATAACCTATTTGATTGCCGCTTGCTGGATTTATGTTAAAATACTTAACTCTTCATTGCGTAGGTATGTTCATTTCAATAATTTTACCTATATCATACTAGCTGCTGTCCGCGGCTTCGCACGCGCTTTTTAAGTAGCCTATATCCGTCCCCGGGATACCATTACCTCCCTGCCAAATTTCGCTGAGTTCCGTTTAGGCGTTTAGGCGTGAAAAGGTTACAGGCAGACAGACATAGTTACTTTCGAAATTATAATATTAGTATTGATAGGAAGCGATTATCACTTTTATTTCTTTTTCTATTGTATTATTGTTTTGGTGGTGTTACACCCCCGTCCCTCGGAAAGCACGTTAAACCGTTGGACCTGCGCCTGAACTCTTCCCGGTCGTGTCGGTCTGACTTCCAAAAAATGATAGTGCACGTGTACTTGTGCACTATAATATGTCCTGTGCACCTGGCTAGTCTTCGTTGGGACTCGCCGTGGCCGAATTTCGGCTAGGAGAGCATCATTCAGTTTAGATTTCACTAAAATCAATTTTTTGGTTAATTATGGTGTTAGTTACGTAATATACTAGCTGCTTCCCGTGGCTTCGCACGCTTTTTCGAATAGAAAGTAGCCTATGTCTGTCACTGGGACACCGTCTACCTCCCTGCTAAATTTCATTAAGATCCGTTCAGCTGTTCAGGCGTGGACAGCGGTGGGGTAACAGACAGACAGAGTTACTTTCAGATTTATAATATAAGTATGAATAAGTCATATTTGTTTTGTTATTAATTATAAAATGTAATCTACATTGTTTACTTTCTGACTTGCAACTTGTAGGTATGTACCTACCTACCATTATTCTAACATAATTATATCCTGTTACAATTGTATGGGCCTTTCTATACCTAATTAGTTGAATTGAATTATAACTTTTATTAATAAATATGAATAATCTTTTGTACAAATTAGATTAAATATAGTAAACAATTTTAGGGAATTCCCACTTATATTTACAAACTAAAACAAGGAAACTATGTACCTACTTGCCATTTAATTAATTAAAAACCACAATAGTTATTTTTGAATAGGTACCTAAGTTATTAAACAAAGAATTGTATTTTATCATGGTTTCCTGTTAAGCTATATAAATTTATAAAGCTATCGATATTCTGGTAGGTAATTAATAATAAACCGTTCATGGGATTTCCGATTCCATCACGATTCTAACTAGAACCTAAACTAAATATTTCTATAAAATAAATTTATGAATTTTATTTTCCCCCTACTACCTTTAGGTTTCCATCGCATTACAGCGGTCGTGGTAACGGGGCGACTTATGTGACATAAATTACGTTAAGAAATCTCGAAAATTTAAAAAGTTGTTTAATAAGAGTTGTTATAATTTAGGAGTACCTTCTATTATCTTCCGAGGACATCCGTGAGGGCTGGTGCGGCGACAGATTTGGCCGAGGGTCTCAGGAGACGCAAATATGCAGGTCTCGACAGAGCCTACACATTTGCTCCTTTTGGGGTCGAGACCCTGGGTCCGTGGGGCACCGAGACTCTCCGGGTTTTCAAAAAGTTATCTGAGCGTCTGGTCGACGCGACGCGTGACCCGAGAGCGGGCGGGTATCTAGCGCAGCACATCAGCATTGCCATACAACGGGGCATAGCAGCCAGCGTCTTGGGGCGCTTCCGACTGGTATTAATATGGATCAGTTGAGCTACCTGTAGATTGTTTGCAACAGTCTGCAGTTAGCTTAATTGTTTCAATTGTAAATACTAGTTCTAATTTGTTTTTATTTTTGAGGAGTACCTAGGTATAACTATATTTTAATAAGAGAAGAAGAAAAATAAACAAATTGGTCTCGGGTAGGTAATAATTGCAAAATGATGAAAAAAGCCTGAACTACACATTAAGGTGAAGTGATACATTAAGGTAGGTACTGATTTATTTTCTATTTTCTGTACGATTCACCTAAAATTATTTTACTTATTCACATAAATTCAGAATACTTGTGGTATGGTTTAAACACAGGTTTAATAAAATTCCGGGTAAAATTCACGAAGTTCTAAGTAAACTAAGAATTCGAGCTACCTACCCTTTCTGAGCTTTATTCAAATCGCGATTCGAACTTCGAAATTCAAAGTTTATGCAAAACACCCGCCATTGGTCCCTTGATCCGCCATCTTGTCGAATATTGTTTACGTATTTCGACAGATCCCTTATTTATGATGGCTTATTGTTCTTGGATGTTGGATTGTAGAGGATTGAAGGATTTCTGGTTGGATTTAAATACGCTGCGGGTATTTGAATAAAGTTTATACGTTTTTGGACATCTCTACCTTAGTTAATAGTTAGTAGGAGATAAGGGACAGAGTGATGTCGTGTTGCTATTTTTATTTATGAAAAACTGTATAATATTTGTATATAAAATGGTATAAACAACCCGCAAAAAGGTTTCACTTCAAAAATTGTAATGTAACACTTTAAAATCATGCACTGCAATCGATATGTTTTCCATGGATCTCATCTCGCTATATTAAAATTGATGTTATGTTTATAAATTGGTTTACTAAACATATATTTCCTATCATGTTATGATAGAAATGATTAAATCACTTCAATAAAAAACTAAAAAAGTTCTAATCACTTATTCTTATCCATTCCACTAAACAAAGTAGAGTTCTTTCTAAACTTGCGAATTTGCCGCTTTTTTTGACATCTGTCAAACAATATAATATGACCTATGGATATATGTCTGCAAACCATCGATTTATTATACAAATCGATAGCTTTTAAGACGATACTTAATAAATTATTCATTGCAAATAGGTAAATTGGTATCTGACAAGATTGCCTGTAAATAATTACATGATTATCCTCTAAATGTCACATTGCATAATATATTTCTGAATCTTATTGGACGCACCCTTTTGACGTTTTGAACTTAGAATCACGACACAAAAACATAAATTTTACTTGAGTGATTTATGTATAAAAAGTGCGAACATAATAATAGAGCTAACAACCTAACCTTTTTAGATTAAAAATATATAAACCTGTAATCAGAGTTTAATAATACGAGTATTTACAATATAGTTATATGTTGTATTATTATATTTTCATTGTTTCGTTATAATGTAACATAGTTTATTTATTTACATAACCTTTTCCAGTTCACTTACAACTATGCAGTACTTTTCCGCTAAACAAAATTAGTATTTGAGTTTAAAATTTTAGAATAGAACCTCAAGTCTTTTTGCCATAGAGTTTAGAATTCGCGTGCAGACTGGATATAACGTTGACGTGCCCTGGGAGCTACATGCTTATTCAATTAGGTGCTTGCTAATAGCTCGATATTTTTCTAAATGACCTTTTATAGAATTTAAACGATTCCACAAATTTATTCTTTGATGTTTTATCAAAGTAGGACCTAAGAACATGTCAAAGTAGGACCTAAGAACATGTCAAATTAGGACCTAAGAACATGTCAAAGTAGGACCTAAGAACATGTCAAAGTAGGACCTAAGAACATGTCAAAGAAGCTCGTTAACATCATAAATATGTCTCAAAATGTGAAGGAATTGAAAAGCTTGTAATAAAAGCACTCGTTTACTTACACGTTTATCTTGGTATTTAAGCAAACATTAATAATATAAATGATAGGTACCCAACTTGTTTTTTTAATGAGCTATGCAAGAAATGTAGGAACACAAATCACATTAACATAAGTTTTAAGATTAACGTTACATAAATTACTGAAAAACTTAGGTCATACATCCAGCCTGGCCTCTTTACAGAAAGGTATAATGGGTTGCATATCGCATTATTTGTGAACACTGGCTTTTGGCACGCAAATACCATTTTGATAATTTTACAGTGAAAACAGTCAGTTGACAAAAACTGGTTCTCTAAGTTACTACTAAGTTACTACTGGTTCTCTAAGTTACTACAAGGTACTTGCTAGTATTGCACTGGTTAACTCCACTTTAAATAAAAATATGCTTATGAACTGTGAAACGATACACAGGTACCTACTCATTTGCTTACATATCCAATTGATAATAATTAATAATATTGTTAGTTGGTTTTCTGTTTTACTAGTGCTTACTTACACTTGGGGAAAAGTCTTATAGACTTCCCGCTTAGGCCATACATTTTTAAGATATATACATATTACACATTCTTAGGATAATGTTCGTGTTCGAAACAGCACTTCAAATATAAATTAGAGTACTCAAAAACCACTAATTTTAATTAGAAATTCCCACAAGAATTTCCCCCAAATAAACGAAAAACTTCCATGCTCAAAACTGTCAACGAAAATAAATTACCGATTAAATAATTTGCAAGCTACACATTAATGAGGAGTGCACTTGGTCATGCAATCAGCGTAATAGCCATTCGTCACGAATGCTAAGTTTTACATAAATTATGCGTTTTTCATGATTATACCTAATTTTCGTACATTATGAATAGTTGCCCGGAATTTGTTATACCGAGTATGTAATTTGCACGTTTGTGTTTTTGCCGCGTCTAATCTTTTGTTCAATCTATGGTAATTTTCGGTTCATTGATTTCGTTTTAGAAGCTAAACCTTAGCTTCTTTTGTTTTTTTCCTCAAAAAAACTTAGTATAATGTTGAAAAAAAAAACGCTTCCCAGGTGGCTTTTAACGTTTTTTTCCATAACTAAAAGCACTAAAAACCGGATGACACATAATTGACCGGCCAGCAGCCTATCTCCAATCAGTGCTTACAAAAGGGTCCTTTCTACTGAAAAATAAAACGCAAACACGGCTCAAACCTGTTCCTTATCCGTACAATGGCCTGGGATCTAAGGACTTGTTTACACTGAGCGACTGGATTGGATAGTTACTAGAAGACCTAATTAACTAGTTACTAGCCGATAGCCATTGGTAACCTTATTATTGGCCGATCCACCATATCTACATCTAAACGAATTAAAAAAAAATTGCGTTAAATTTAAACTTTTAATTTAAATCAAGTTAAATTAGTAGTATACGGAACACAGTTTAGATTCAGAGCCTCTTTGCTATTTAAAACGAAACGATGCTTAAATAAATATCTCCATAAAAAATAAAAATAAACCTAATAAAATAAAACCACTCGCTTATTATAGGCCGATTAATTTACAAAGCTTTTACGAACGGATGATAATTTATAATTCTATCGATCTTTAATTTGAAATTCTCACGATACTTATTTCTATAATTTATTTAAGTACTTACGGATTTTAATAAATTTCACTGTTGCTAAGATTTTAAGATGTATTCACATAAAAGCTAACCACTAACCAACCCATTCGAACTATGCAAGTTCAATCACTACACTCACTCGCCAAAGCTCATTATAGCTGCAAAGCACAAAATGGTGCAAGTTCACTAGCTCCAGTCACTCGGCAAAGCTGAACGAAGCTTAAAGCACAAAATGCTTTAAAAGGCAAGGTATTACGCGTTAATACACTTTCCTATTTGTTTATGACCAACAGCAATGGTCTATTAAGATCTTTGAATTGCCAGTAGAGTTGTGCTGATTACTTTGGTAATTGATTTTCCTATTTTCCATTGGTTGCAGTTTAAGCTTTAATTTTTAAGATGAAGTACTTATTCTGGATTTTCGCTTGATATTTTAATGTACGTAATGACGACCTGCGAAATACTGCAGCCAGATGCTAATGCGGTGAGCTGAAGAAGGGGCGCTATGGGGCTCATTAAGGGATGCCTATGTCCAGGTGGACTTATATAGGCTGATGATGAATTCCATTTTAGAACCAACTTAGTTCGTGTATCAAGACACTTTTTTCTATTAACATAATTGTTGGACATAACATAGAAAAATCCTTGGCACTCGATTTATTTGCGAAGGTCGTTTTGTTTTTTAGTCAGGTTTTCTTCCGACTTTATCATACGCACCGTTAAGGTTAAGAACACGGTGCCTGCTGGTGTTCTTCCGACTACAACCTGGGTCTCTTCAAGGCAAGAGTGAAAAGGTGTCTTCTAAACCTTCATGATACGTCGTCGGTGTCACATCGTCACTTACCTACCAACAGGTGAGATTGTGGTCTACCAGTAGCAAAATATATTTCAATGATCAAAAATGGAATTTATAAAAAAGTAAATTGCCACAGTCCTACTCCATATCGCTAGGTCATTACCTAACTAATTTACGAGTAATACAAAATACAATAAGCAATCGCAAAGTCTGATTTGAAAGCAAATTTATTACTTTTAATAAGTATTAGACGTTTTAATTTCACACCTATTGAGTTGTAATAACGTTTGCTTTTACTTGCGACATTCACTGATTATTGTTTTTATGTTGGCAATCGTGATATCATTTAATCTATTGGTTTTAAAAAGTTACCGTAGCGAGCTATTTGATACCGTATTTACGACGTAGTATGATTGGAAATTACATAATTTTAACAAAGTGTTGCTTTTCTATATTTTTTCAAGGATTTTAAAGTAGGTATAAATCTTAATAAAAAAAAGAACTATTTATATAGTAGAACTACCTAGATATATTATTGAATGTTCCTATTTGTACGAGCTACAAACAAAAAAAAATCTATTTCTATTCTATTTCACAGAACACACAAAAACTCGATAACAACAACATTCAAAGTATGATCAGTTGAGCTACCTCTAGATTGCTTGCAACAGACTACAGTTAGCTCAAACAGTTGAGTTGATGCAGAAAATTGTAACTAATAGTTCTATGTTCTATTCTTTATAAATTTATTATTAAATACATAACACAATGACAGTGACACAATTGTAAACGTAAGGAGTAACCCTGTAGTTGGAAAAAAAAACATATTTTATAACCGATAGATATATATTTTATATAGAATCAACCGAGGAATCAATCGCACAGGCGTTGAATAATGCATTGCTACCGAAGCTACTAGGAAAATTCCTAGTTCCTAGTTCTCAAGGAGTTGGACAAATGTCCAACTCCTTGAGAACTAATTACCTTGTTCTGTATAACGTGAGATAGTTAAACCTCTCAGACAGCTATGACACTTATTTATGACAAATAAAAAAATAGTTGAGACCCTAGGCATGAGGTACCAAGGTTCTCCGGGATCCCAAAAATTATCAATATGTCTGGTCGAAGCTACGCGTGACCCGAAAGCTGGTGTTCTGAGGCAGGCAGCGCATCAGCATTGTCAAGCAGAGGGGCAACACATTCAGCGTCTTAAAGACGCTTCTGCTTGATTTGGATCAGTTGAGCTACCTCTAGATTGTTTGCAAAAGATTGCAGATAGCTGAACAATTCCAATTTGCACATTACAATATTTTATTGGTTTTCTATACTTTAAAATGTTATATTCGAAACCTCAATTTAACTTCCCAACCTATGTATTTGCAAATATTATATCCTCTGTTATTGCGAATGAAACATTTTTTGAATAAGTAATAAATGTAAATCTACTCACCATTTTACTGGCCCTACTAACCATAAGAGGCATTACTTTTATTTCTGCAAAAGATAAAGCAACGCAAGATATTTATATATTAAATCAATTAAGTAAATTGTGACTAAAATAATTAGGTGGTGTCAAAAATAAGGAAAGATTATGAGTGATATTTTTTCTATACATATGTAGGTACATACACCTACTTTACTCATAGAGGAAAGTTTCATGTTTCATAGTTCATCGTACAAAGTAAAATACACAAGTGGTCTAGCTGCTAGCTGTCTATTCACTACACTGGGCTGTATGGGTATACGACAGTGCAAAATTAATGATAAATATATCCGTATTTGTCTATCAGTGTAACTGGACGGGCTTATCGCTCCCAATGCTCTCGTTAGCGCGTGTAAACCGAAACCCCATTACTGCCCACACAAACGAACAAATAAACACCTTAGGTGTTGCCCACAAGGTCCATATTAATTCGAAAATTTGTTTTAAGGTCTTTTTTCGCCCTGTACTCGCACGATTGCCTCTCCTAATTGGCTCGCCATCTGTTTTAATTCATTTTGCGATAGTTTTACAAGTATTTTATTGACGCGCAGCTCCGCCTGGCGGTCGGCCGGTGTAACGAAGCGATTAATCGATTCGTTTGCGTGCGAGGCGCTCGATTGAATCGACGTATGAATCGATCCGATTATTCCATTTTCAAATCCATTTGTTCGCCTTACCATACGGTAGTTTGCAATTAAAACGCCGGAAAATAAAAAAGTAATCATCCATCATACTTCTATCACTATGGGAGGTCTGGATGAAATGCGGTGAGTGTAGCACCTTGTAATAAGGTTGTAAGTTGCGTGAAATGATGGAGATAAGTCCAGTAGCCAGTGACGCGTGCTGCCATCTCTCGGTCGATGACAGTAAATAATAAATCTTGGAGATAACATCAGAGGCGAAGATTATACGGTACTGAGTCCCCATCACGCCATCCGTGTTTCCTGCGCTCGCAAATTAGTAAACGCTTTACCACAACGCTTATTTTTACCACCACCTTAGAAGCCTTATTCCCATCGCCCTAAGACTCAGAATCTCTCAGCTGGTTTCTCGTAAGGCCTCATTCAGTTCTGTAGAACACTGGAGTATTTTTAGTGCTTCGCAGAACCATACACGCTAAAGTTAACGCCGTTGCCTGAACGAGATTAGACAATGAACAGAACTAAACAGTTTAAGTGCCTATTTAACGTACAGTTAGTCAAAGAATGGGTAAATAGTGCATGTTTGAGCTAGATCTCGAGTAATAGCCTAGCCTAGACTAATGCTGTTGTAAATCAAGACGGGCATAGGTTAAATGCACGTAAAATCTAGCCCTAGGTTTTAAGTTATTAATGGCTTCCTGTGTTAGATTGTTAAGTTATTTCAAAATTATCATTATCATTGTAACAAATAAAGCATTAAAACTTCTTTATTCAAAGCAGTAGTTAAATTTTATCACCATAAACTTTTCAAGGGCAAAAACAAGAGTCGAATGCAACTTTCGCTTCACTTTTTTTGCTCGCATGTGTACCTACTCGGCCTCGACCTGCGCGTTGACCAATTAGAAACAACCATTAAAATTCGGAAATGTCCACTCTTTTTCGCCGGCATTCCTTCACGACCTTCTTTGGCAATAAAAAAAAATGTTTGCGATTTGAGCCGTCAATTTACAAATGGAACAACCACCGGTAGCTTAAAAATGGAACACTAATGACTTTTCGAATTTTAAATTCATCATTATCGCCAGTTGGCGGTTTATTATAAAAGCAATATTATGCTAATTGAAATAAAATCAACGCAGGTTTTGTTAATACGCATGTAGGTAGGCATTCGTTTATTTTTTGTTTCGTTAAGTTATTAAACTGATATATTATAATTATGAAACAATACGAAATCAAAGATATTCCAACCCAATTTTTTTTAAGCGTCTGGTTAATTTTGCAGATTTGCAAGAATTTGATTATTAGCATCTTTATGTTCAAATTCTAATGAAGCATAAAAATTGCGATTAATGGCCCTGTAAATCATTATTGAACCCCAAAATTATATAGAACCTACGGTCCAGACAAATTATAAATCATATATTCATAGTTAATTAGAAATAATCAACCTTAACGAATTAGATAATTTGTCATTCGACCTTTTCTTTTGTCCGAAACATCATAAATTAAAGACCTTCTGGGAATTAAATAAAAGAACGTTTTAAAATGGTAGCGATAAATTAGCGAACAATTATTAATTTGCGGCGATCTGTTAACATTAATATATTTTTATTATGTATGTTTGATTTGATTTTTGATATTGAAGGAGATGACCTCTAAATTAATTGCAGATGATAATCAATTTGTCCGTTGTTTTTGTTATCATAATTATCGAGCTTTATTATTTTTAGATTTGAAATATCATGTTTAAAAAGATTATCCCAGTGAACTACGTTATTATCAACAGATAGACTAGTACACTCGTATGAAGCTATCCTACGAGTCCACTCGGTCGGAGCAGACATCTGATCGTGTCAACGCGGCTTTAAACAACAACAATAAACTGTATGCCAGCGTAGCCTTAATTAAAAGAGCCAACAGGACGATTATTTGGACCCTATTTCGGATGTAACTTCCTACCGATGACGTCCACGGCTGGACATTGGTCTCCTGATACGACACCGCAAATATCGGTCCGCTATTTTTTAGGGTTCCGTACCCGAAGGGTGAAAACGAAACCCTATTAGTAAGCCTCCAATGTCCGTCCGTCCATCCGTCTGTCACAGGGCTTTACGGTTCTCATGAACCGTAAGAGGTAAACAGTTGAAATTTTCAGAGAATGAGTATTTCTCTTGCCGCTATAACAGAAAATATTAAAATAAAATACATATCCAAATTAAAGGGAGCTTCCATAAATAAGTAAAACTTTTAAGGGAAACTTTCTATAAATAAGTAAAACTTCAACTGTAAAAACACACTGTACAAATATTAAAAACAAAATAAAGTTGAAAAATTAAAGGGATCTCCGAACAAATCAAATACGATGGTCTTTGAAAAAATTGCCTGATTTTTACGGTACGGAACCCTTTGTGTGCGAGTCGACTCGCACTTGGCAGTTTATTTATAATACCTATCAGTACTAAAGGACTATAGGTTGATAAAAATATCGGCTTGTTGTAATTTACATGGGCTTTTAGTAATATTATATTTAATTGCGTATTGCGTACCCCACTAAATAATAGTATCACTCACCTTTAGATAAGTCTCATAAAGGGCCTCTGTGCTGTTGGCTGCGGCCCCACGCATGCATCCCATAGGACCGGGTCACTACATGGCCCGTGATCATGGCAATAACACATTATATTACATTTTAAATATTTGCAGATCGTACAAATATTTGTCCCCAGGCGGGAGTCGGTCCCGCAACCTCCTGCTTCGCAAGCAGGCCTTCGCCCGCCGCGCTACATCGGACGTCTGCATAATAATAATAAATAAATAATGTTGCCTAAATATGATTTCTGCGCGAAAAAGCCGTTAAGCCACACGCAAGTTTCAACTAGACTACTTTACCTTTAGCAAACCAGTAGATGCCAGTGGATAAATGCCTTTATAATTGTTTGTAGTGCCGCTTCGCCCACGTCGTGGGGTGTGCACGCGATCTTATAGCTAGTGTGGGCCTGGCTTTATTAGATCCGATATTGATATTTTAATCCCGGATCATTTTTGTTCAGCTTAGGGCTAGATTATGATTTATGTGATAATCAATGAGTTTAGGAAAATTTGGTAATTTATTAAAGGTTAGGTAACGTTTTGAACATTGCGTTTTCGCTAATCAAAAAATTTGATGTGAGCTTTATTTTACTTTTACCTACAATACGAGTATATTATTAATATTTTATGTCATATTTTTTTACGCAATAAAGGTGTACGAAGATACTTTGCTTAGAATTAAGATGTCACACAACATCATTGATTAATACATTTTTATGACCAAATATATCGGATTATGTCAAATTCAACCGCATCATGTCTGACGAAAACGCATTTTGCCAATCTAAACCACATTATGCCAAATGAAACCGCATTATAAAAAAATTAAATCGCATCATTTTATATGGTAATGGGTGCTGTGTGGTGCCGGCTTACAATTTGCACGTAGGGTGGCACTCTTCCCGCGGGTGTCGTAGGAGGCGACTAAGGGATACCCACTGGGTGCGGGCAGCAGCACCCCCTGCAGAGCAATTCTACCACCGAACTGCAATCTCCAACCCGCATGCCCAGCGTGAAGATTATGAGCCCCACAAGATAAAAGCTTATAAGGCGCTTGTCAGGGGGAGGCCTGCGTCCAGCTGCGGACCAATGTCGGCTGTTAAGGATGACGATGTCAAATGAAACTGCATTATTCCAAATTAAATCGCATCATGACAAATGAAACCGCATTCGCATATGCCAATAGATACGATACTGTTCCTTCCCTATTAGTAAATGAAAACGTTATGTCCGTAAGACTGCCCGCGGGGCGTCGACTCCCACGCGGGCCACCTACAACACATTGTAACGATACAATTACTGGGGATATCTGTTAGCACGAGCGGCTGTCTGTGGTTTTACTCGATATCTTGTTTGAATGATCGATACATCATCATCAGCCCGTATACATCTACTGCTGAACATATACCTCCCCAAACGATGCCAGCGAATTAGCAGTCCTGAGCCGCCTCCATCCAACGACTCCCTGCGACCGCTACAATATCGTAGATCGATGGACAAATGTCAATTCATCGTGTGAATTCATTCCTTGAACGATACATATATACTTGAACTAACATAGGTACTTACAACCCTAGGTCCGTGGGGTACCGAAAATCTCCGGGTTTTAAAAAAATGATCTGAGCGTCTAGTAGCGACGCGTGACCAGAGAGCTGGTGAGTGTCTGGCGCAGCGCATCAGCATTGCCATACAGCGTGGCAATGCATCCGACTGGTATTGATATTGATCTGTTGAGCTACCTGTAGATTGTTTGCAACAGGGTGCAGTTCACTCAATTGTTTTCATTAAAAATTCTACTTCTAATTTGTTTCTATTATATGATTGTAATTTTCTACATACCTACGCACTACACCTAGATATAATTTTAGCAAAGAAAATCCTAATATGTTATTGATCATGATCACATAAAGAAGAATAAAGAATTTATTTATAGCCACACACATGTTATATAAAAATAAGGGAAATACAAAAATACAGGTACGTAATAAACAAAAACATAACCCTTTGGATTTAAATTTAGAACATAATACAACAGCATGCTGATCCTAAGGTCCTAAGGGTTTAAAAACACACACATCATGATATTCTACACGCCTGAAGAGACCTTTGCCCAATTGTGGGGCGTTGCATGATTTTTACACCTTGTAGATACTATAGTTTTACTACATTAACACTGTCAATTAGTTAGCCTCTTTTGACAAAGGCGTCCACCAACCTTTTCCACATCTCTCTCATTATATCCATGTTCTTCCTGCAACATCCTTCAGCTCGTCCTCCCACCTTTTAAACTGTCTGATCTGTCATCGTTCTATAGGTACCGTTGTTTAGTTCACCATAATTAATTCAGCCACTAGAACAGCGCACGATGTTCGTGTATTCATGCAATAACTTGCTGTGTATAATGTTGTTGAGTGGATAATGTATCGGGTATTTAAAAGGTTTTGTGTTGCACAGGTTTTGTAAAGACAATAATTGATAATTGATGTTGTGGCATATTTTTTTTAATGACAATTGTGTATTATGTTTTTTTTATATTATGCATAATTTCAAAGTAATTCGGTTAATATAATATCCTAATATGTAGGCATGTTTGCATTACATATCCTCCACAGCCTATAATGGTCCACTGCTGGACCCATGCCTCCCCCTGATAAGCGCCTTGTTGGCTTTTATCTCACGGGGGGTAATGCCTTAATCCCCATGCTGGGCATGCGGGTCGGGGATCGCAGTTCGGTGGTAGAATTGTTCTGCAGGGGGCTCTGCTGCCCACCCCCGGTGGATATCCCTTAGTCGCCTCTTACGACACCCGCGGTAAGAGTTGGGGTGGTGCGAATTCTATGCCGGCACCACACAGCTAGCATAATGTATATTTTTTTTTTATTTGTACACTTGCGATCTGAATACAACGTCAAAAAAAAATAGGTAAATAAGCGCGATAAATACCCGTTAAATAACACTAGGTATTTTGTTTCTGGCCTTTGGAATAATAAGTAGTATATATTATTCCAGGTTCAAATCTTAATGCGTGTTAAATTTCATCCCGATTCATTCAGCAGTTCTGGCCTTGTTTTCTGTCAAATATCTTCACTACGGCACAAACTTTCCCCTTTATAGTATTATATAATAGGGCACATTATTTTGACAGCATTCACATGAGGCATAAAACCGTGAAATACGTAAGTAAAACATCACTACGTTTTTCTAATATTTTGTCAAAAACAATATTTTATTGGTACAAGCACAACAGCACAAGACAATTATATTTTACGACGCCCAATAAAACAGAAACTAATGAGTTACCACCATATATTTTCACAATACCTACTTTATAATGCTTAGAGCATCATTAATATTATAATTTCGTATAAATTGATTTAGAAACCAGTTTCTATAATTCCGTTTTTATAATTTATATAAATTAATAGTATGTGAGAAACATTTCGTAGAATCTGTAGGGTCATAATTTTTTTATGCGTCTATAACTATGTTATTTTCATAATAATTAATAGAAATCAAATCAATAAATTGTTTTAGGCTGTTGAAAACTTATACCTACTGTGATTGAGATTGTGTTCAAATAATAAAAAAAAATTATCCCAATCAATTATCAATAATAATAATATTAAATAAATACTTACATGGTCAACAGAAAGCTTTATTAACAAATAACATTTCAATTAAAAAATAGAAACAAATTAGAACTAGGAACTACAATTGAAACAGTTGTGATAGCTGCAGACTGTTGCAAACAATCTAGACTAGAGAAGTAGCTGAACTAATTCATACACCAATTTGGAAGCGCCCCCGAGACGCTGCTGGCTGCATTGCCCCGCTAATAGTTAGGTAAATACAGCAATGCTGATGCGGTGCAGAAGAAAATATTTTTTACACAATAAATGCACCTTCACGCAACTTGTGTTTAAAAACCTAAGAAAATCGTAGTTCTTAGGATTAATACCGACTCATTATTTTACACTCATATTAAAAAAAATTCAACTATTTTGACTAATACTATCTCAACTTTGTCAAACACAGGTATGTTTGTATGCACGGTATAGATAGGTACGTATAGGTACCGTCAGCAACAAGAGTCACGCTCCTAATTATAGAAGCATTCCCAATCAATTACCGCGTATGCGAAACAAAACTGTCGCGACCGCTTCATTTGCGGTACCGACAGCAAAACAGGAGTGGACTTGTGTTTTTATTTATATGACATTATTTATCTCACGAATCTGACAAAATTTCTGACGTGTCCAAGTGTAAGGTATAAGCACTTTGAGTTTTAAGTTCTTGAAAATAAAAACAAACAGAAACGGCTGAGATGAATTTCGATAGGTACTACTACCTACTTTATAGTAGAAAAACATTCAATTAAAAATAATATATAAAAAATTTTTATTGTCGAGTTTTATAAACATGTACCTATACAAGTTTTTTCTTTTTATAACAAACTTAACCTTTATTTTATTTTACTTTCTCAAGTAAACTATAACTATAACCTCAAATACCTGTAAAATAAGTAAACCGCAAAAAAACAACCAATCGTTCTAAAGTTCACTCTTCATAATCCCGTCTTAATACAACCATAAAAGTATCAAAAACAACTTTAAAACCATCACAAACTTCTATAACCTCATCATCTGCTTAAGTGCTCAACTTACAAACTGTAAACGTCAAGTAAAACAACAGATTTCATTATCACATCTTAAATAGTCACCACTACCAAGTTACATATTCAGTCATCAGTGGCGCTAGTGTAGACTCTTCTTAAAAATAAGGAGTAATATTCGAATAAATGCTTTAGTTCTAACTTTACCCACGTGAAAAGATAAGTCGGTGGGTTTAAATCTTAAATCCTTTAAGCTGGATGGTTTTGTATTTAACAAGCAGTCGAAATGCCGGGAGTTGGCGTCGAGCCAAAATACTAATGTCCCATTGAATACTGCTATTTGTAAACTGAACGCAGAGGACCAAAGTAGCACTCTTAATAGATCATTTAGGATAAGCCACGAAATTGGAGATTTGGATATAGGTTTTAGATTACGAGTAGGTATTCGTCTAGGAGGATATAATTATTGTTTTGTGTTTAACCAATTCTCAATCTGCAAATTTTAATAAGTGTTTAATTTAATTTTAAACTATATTTCTCTAAAATATGGAGTATAAAAGATTAAAATAGTTATTGAGCAAAGTCGATTTTGATATGAGCATTACAAAAAAAAACTTTTAAACAATATTCAAACAAAGTTTAAGTTATTCGTTAGCATAAAATTATCACAACTATTAGCAACTTTTGATACAAAAAAAACTAGGTAATTCATAAAAAAAACATGCTTGAATAATCCATTCAAACCACCATATAAATAGTTCTCAATCACTAAATCTCAAAGACAATTTTTTTTTTTCTATTTCCGCGTTGTCTATGGCCTGTATATTATGAGAGGGGAAATTGATGAATGGTTGTTTGTAAGCATCCCGTTTGATCCTCAGATAAATTTTGTGGGTGGAATTCCGGATCGGTTAATAGTCTAGCTCTTTGTATTCAGTTCTCGAATTTATAGTCAAGGAAACGGATAAAGGAGAAAAAATCTTTGTGGCAGTGTTTTTTATTTAATTTTAATGTCAATTAATCCAACTCTGTTTTAATTATTTAAAGTTTAAAGTTAAAACACGTAATGCAGATTTTATTAAAACATATTCTTCAGATATACTTTGGTTTCACGTGCCAAAAAGGTAAGCTCCAAACAAATTGAGCATATAAAAATTAAATATCCCAATCAATTTAATCATTACGATATGACCCCTTTTATCCGACCACTAAAATCCCTTTAACACAGTTAAATTATGTAAATATTTTAAATTAATGTTCATATTTTGAGTAAAACATGTCATACATCCACCAAGACTCAAGGAATGCCCGCCTCGCTTGTACAGACAACAAAAACGTCAAGCACACTGCGCTTGTTTAAAATATTGGAATGAATGACATACCGCGCCTCGCACGATTAATGGTACTGCTCGCACAAAAAGCAAACACGCTCATTAATATATCAACTGTCTCAGCCACGTTAGGTACCGTCAGCAACGAATTCCAAATTTCAAATTCAGCTGCACTTTTCATAACTCACCCGTTAGTTCTATATTTATTTTTGAAAAAGTTCATTAGCTAAAATTTTAATAAAAAAGAAAAAAAGTGATTATGTCCGACAATGGCTGTTCACGGATGCATTTAAAACGTCTCGTATTTCTTTCTTCGCTCACAACAGGGACATAATTTAGCGGGGAACATCTGTAGTCGATAGCTTCTTATACAATTAAAGGAAGAATGGGATGAGACAGCTACGTAGTGTATTTTTAAAAGTAATTTAGCTACCGAGTAATTTTACACACGTGGCTTTGTCGCTTCAGTTGGTCTTGGAAATGTTTTACCCACTTGAAAAATAACTTACTACTTGAATAAAGATACTAATTAAACAGAAGTGTTAATACTTTTTAAGTAAATATACAGTATAATATTGTAAAAACGTATTAAAATTTATAAAGCTTTATGAATATGTATAGGATCACCTTTCAATTAAAACAAGTAAGCAATGTAACCTCCTATGCATGCAATATTTTTTCGTCAAGTCAATGAAAAAAGCTGACAGAAGTCGAGTGGATCTCTTAACTTTGTTTCCGTTGTAGCGCTCTCTTTGACGTTACTAAACACGACATACATTAACCTTTTTTTTTCAGCTGTCACATATATTACTTTTTTCTCTGGTTTTTGAGCCATTAGCTATTAAGCAACCGTACGGTTTGACATTTGTATTAATATGTTGGCAGCTAGCGCCACGTTGCCAATAATTTGAATATTGCTAATGGATTTTGTAATTTTACAACGATTTTGACAAGTAGAAAAACAAAATTTTGAAATATGAATTACGAAACATCATTGCTTTAACGCACAGCTATAAGTAGATGGTGGTGATTTTAATGTATATCCATAAAGTTTTGAAATTAAATGAAATTAAAATATTTATTGAAAAACAAATACACAATAACAATGGCTATGTTAAGCGACGACTCGTGACCCGAGAGCTGGTGGGTATCTGGCGCAGCGCATCAGCATTGCCATACAGCGGGGCAATGCAGCCAGCGTCTTGGGGACGCTTCCGACTGGTATTGATATGGATCAGTTGAGCTACCTGTAGATTGTTTGCAACAGTCTGCAGTTAGCTTTATTGTTTCAATTGTAAATACTAGTTCTAATTTGTTTTTATTATTGATTTGTAATTTTCTTTGTCAATAAAGATAAAAAAAAGGTTAAGCTATGTTTGTGAGTGATATAGCCTGTCAAAAAGTTATTTGAAATCGAGAACAGTGAAAGTCTGACATTTTAACACCAGCACGTGTTTCTACATCAATCAGAACACTCATTAGTGTTTAAATACCAATTAGTTGAAAGATAATTTTGTAGGCTACAGTTTATTACAAATTCAATTAATTAAACTTGGTAATTTGGACTTTTGATTGTCTATAATGTTGACTCATGAACATTTTAGTGTCGTCATTGGTGGAAAAGTGAATTAGAACTTCTTAGATATGACCTAGGTACTTGACAAACTACTTGAGATATGACAATAAAATTAGAAATATAGATAAAAGGAAATTATTAATCCTAACATAAACCTTTATTTTAAAACAAACAACAAAAACACATTTGAAACGTAACCCATTGATCCCAATTTACATATATATCCGATTGTGATACATGTTTTAAAACAAATGATATGCAAATTGTATTTATAAGTGATTCTAGCTTCTGTTTTAGACATTTTGTTAATACATCTAAAACATATTTTATTTTAATAGGTCATAAAGACTAATTAGTCTGCGTTCAATTTCGTTGAAACTCGACACTTTTAATCTTGATCTATGCGACGTGTTTTAATAGCTCATCTATGCGTAGGTGTATCTCGAAACTGTTGCTAAAAGACCGAACTGACCAACGATTTAATTACTTTTTATTTCCCTTATTAGGTTTGGGATTTATTTTACGATTTATTGGGCCAATGGTCTGACATTCCTTTCGGTTTTCGGCGAGCTTTGAAATCTGAGTATGCTAGTAAAGTTTGCATTTTAAGTAGCTTTTTTGTATAGTGCAAAGTGTGTCATATAGAGGACAAATAAATTCACCAAAAGCTTTTTATGTAATATTGATATTAAACAATAAGATGTTCTTCAACCTGCCAACTAAATGTTTACTTATCTAATGGTTGGTTATAAAAGTAATTCGATTTGTTTAATTTTTTTATTTAGTAGTCTTAATTTTAAATGACTTCTAAATATAATTTTGAGAAATGTACAATAACCGTGTGCGCTACTTCGAAGTTGTTTTAGGTGTTAAATCATGAAAGAACATAATTTAATGAACTCCGAAGGTTAATATTTTTCTTTATTGAATACTGTTAATTCTTAATAGATTGTCATCTCATGGGTATCGATGTTATCCAAGCTTTGATTGCTTTGGAGATTTCCGCCGTTTGATCCCAATACAAATATTTATTTAATTTGTCATTAGATTTTTTATTCACGACCGTCGTTACAATGTTTGGGTTTTTTATCCGTCCCAACCAAATACGATCTTTCATTGAAATCTTGCCGCATCGTCAACGAATAGGGATATATATTAATATATTATTAAAATTTGTTAATTTGTCTACGTCGATATTAATTTCATAAAGGAACCTATTATTCTTTTTTATTAAGCCTCCGCTGTCCGTCCGTCTGTCCGTCTGTCGCAGGGCTCTATCACATGAACCGTAAGAGGTAGAAAGTTGAAATTTTCAGAAAATGTGTATTTCTTTTGCCGCTATATCAAAAAATAATAAACACATGAATACCCAAATTAAAGGGGGCTTCCATACAACAAACGTGATGTTTTTGCCTATTTTTTCTCTAGAACTACAATAGGTACACATGAAACTTTCTATAATTTAGTAACACTTCATCTGTATTATCACAAATACTAAAAATAAAAAAAATAAAAAATTATAGGGGTCTCCGACAAGTGAAAATTTGATGTTCTTCTGCCAGATTTTTACGGTACGGAGCCCTTCGTGTGCGAGTCGACTCGCGCTTGGCGGTTCATTGTAAATGTTTATCTAATGCTTACCATTAATCTTATTCATCCACTTTATGAGAGCCAGAATGACATAAACTCTATACACTGGTTTAAAAAACACCTCTATCGATGTTTTAAGGAATTTTTATATTGTCCACCCAGGTGAACTTTGGGAAAAAGTCCCCGTAGGCCACCTAGATGTTTCACGTAGGTGGAGTAAAGGGAATAGACGATAGGTATTAAAGTGTAGCTGATCCTGTAACAATTTCGATCAAAGGTCTCTAACCAGCTCTTCTCCAACAGATGCAAACGGCGAGCCTCCAAAGCTGAAGTGCCACCTCCGCAAGCACAAGCCGAACCGAAAGCCGAGGACACCCTTCACAGCCCAGCAGCTGAGGGCGTTGGAGACCAAGTTCGTGGAGAAGCAGTACTTGAGCATCGCTGAGAGGGCAGAGTTCTCGTCTAGCTTGGGACTGTCTGAGACACAGGTAAAGAGAAAATACAACTTGAATATACCATTTATTTTTTATCAGTTTCTGCCCGCGGCTTCACATGCATTTTTCTGGAACAAAAAGTAGCCTATGCTCTTCCTCGGGATATCTTCTATATTCTTGCCAAATTCATTACGTTAATTTTAGCCGTTAGGCTTGTAAAGGTAACAGACAGACCGACAGATATACAGAATTACTTTCGCATTTATAATACTAGTATGGGTTAACATGGAGAGGCATTTTATGTGTAGTGAGTGGAGACGGGCTTAGAATGATGATAAAGTTACCTAAAGCCAAGTCACACATACAAATGTATCTAACACAAAACATTTATGTACAATAATAGGTGCTAACGGCGCTAAGGTCCGATGAATGTCCCAAAGTTTTTCGTCTTCTACGTCACTTGACCTCGTGGTGTAGTAGGTTAGCACGTTCCCGTACAGTGGGAAAGATGCGGGTTCAAGTCCCGTCGAAGTCAAAAAGTTTTAGGGATTTTATTTGATTTCTTATATACAATAATAATCACAAATAAAATCTCAATGAAGTTGGATATAGTTGTTAATAAATAGTTATTATGGCTCTGAAAACATTTTATATAAACACCGATATAACCTTGAAGGTGGTGATTAGGAATGCCAATAATATATGTGGGGCTCGCAATATATGTGGGGCTCGCAATTTTGAAAAGGAAACTTTAATAGGCTGAATCAAATATCGTCATACCAGAAAACTACCGAAAGTCGCCTCATTACATAAATATTAAATTATATAATTGACTATATATTTATTTGCAAATAATAATATAGTACGAGCACGTAGATAATATCCACCATGTAGAGAAAACATAAGTGACTGCTCTTATTGGCATTGTATTTACTCACTAGCATGTAGATTGTCCGTAATCTAGATTAGCAATTCTAAATTAAGTACAATTAAGCGACTATGCCATGACGCAAGACAAGACGGCAGAAATTAATCCTAGACTCAATCAGAGATTTATTGGAAGGTTAATGAAATTAGAGCTCATTTTCTGATATTAAGAATCGTTTGTTACCGAATGAGGAGAAGCAAATTATCAGTTCAACTATCGATTAACCTTCGAGACTAATACCTTGACATTTAAGTTCCGCTTGCCATTGCCATTTTAACCATAAATTGTAGGCTGCCACCGTAGATCGTGACGTCACGTTTGTGCACCTAATTTTTGACAGTGCATGTAGCGATTTATTTGAGAACTGTCACTACCAATTATTCTTTCCTGTACAAATCATGATTACAATAAGTTTTTATTAGAAAATGTAGGTGCCTTATGGTGGTATTCATACACAACATAACGTTTTTGACGGAAATTTTCATATTCTAAGCATCAAAGTTATCCGACGACGCAGCTGTTCGGCTGTTAATCATATAAAACAAAAAAAAAACAGAGGCTAAAGTTTTTTTATTTTATTAATAGTATTTTTTGTCAACAGGTAAAGATCTGGTTCCAAAACCGCCGCGCCAAAGCGAAACGTGTTCAAGAAGCGGAGATCGAGAAAATGAAAATGGCGCAGTTTTCTCGCCACCCCCACCACATGTATCACCCAGCGTTGCAGCAGTACTTCCACCCACACCACGCCATGATGATGGGGGGCCGCCCTCTGCCGATGGGCTTGCCCCCCCAGCTGGCTATGGTCCAACCACCTGTATCGGGGAGCTCGCCGTCGCCTTCGCAAAGTGGTAGTCAATCTTAAGAAAATAAACTATGACGCAAACCAGGCTTACCTAAGTGGGGAATGAACGAAAGTAATGATTATATTTTTTGGTTTGTGAAGGGTTAAAAGAACTAAAACTATCTGTTTTTTTATTGAAAGTATTACCGGGATTAAATTGTCTGCTGAAAGTCTTTTCGGCTCATTGGTTCGAGTTTGTATGTAGCCAGACAGTCTGTTGTTTTTGTGGTATCACAAAATGTTCTGCTTTTAAATTAAAAAAACTGATTTATTATAATAATCAAAAAAGTTGTTAGTTTACTTTTAATAAACATGATTTGAACTGCATAAGAATTAATAAAAAGAATAGAAAATATTCTGATTATTAAACATTCATCTACTTAATTATAATATTGTTTGAATAAATAGGGGTGTGTGGATGAACGAATGTATAAATGCCATTGAATTATTGCGATATTTTTGTTGACGGTACTGACAATTTTTTGTTCTAGAATTAATTTGTAAATTATTGTGTAAATATTATTTGTAGCTAAAATTATATTATTGTGAAATTAATTTAAGTGGATTGTATGGAATGTTTACCTATCACCAAATTAGTTTAATTTTCTTGTGGTATTTCTTGGAATTATCGTGTAATTACATCAATATCAGAGTGTTATTTTGTAAATATTATATTTGAATAATTTGTACTTATCTATCTACTTATGTAGCTGAAAATATATTTCTTCATGGTAAAAACCGTTTTTCATTTTATTACCGTTAAATTCTTGGTCTCTTGATCACTACGTAGTACGCTTCGTTCTGCGTACTGCGTACAACCGCTGACGCAGACTTCTACGGAACAAAATACCACTCTAGACGTTTTTCATACGATTATGTGTCCGGCACCGCATAGAGCATAACACAGCGTACTGCGTAGTGATCAAGAGACCAAGGTTGAAGGTGTAAACATGCGGAATAACTTTCGACCGCGGCTAACTCTTACACACGGTCGACTTTGACATTTTCATCATGTTATCAGACCGTACGACGCCAGAAAAAGCGGTTCAATACTCAATCATTTATAGCATTCTATAGGTGTACAGAGGTGTTTATAATCTAATCAAGTAGTTATCACTACAGACCCTGCTGGGCACACAATATGTATGGAGAGAGGAAGATGTCATTTTTAACATGTCATGTATATTTTACTCGTTTGCTTTCTTATTTTTCGTTTAAATATTCATCAATCGTGTAATAGGCTTTGTGATTAATAAAATCTTTAATTGTTTTATAAAAAAGTTGTAATTTTCCTCATCTTTCAATGCGTCAGGTAGTTTTTTATATAATTTAATCGTCATTACATAGGGGCTCGATGGCTTAAATATAGGTTAAGATCCGCCCCAATTCATCGACTCCCTGCGACCGCTACTGACGTCGATCGATCGTGTGGATTGGATGGTCTTCCAACACTCGTCGTTTCACGTTCGCGGTGCCACTCAAGAACCTGTACTCCCCAGGGGCTATCAGTCCTAGCTATCAAGCTATGACCTGCTCACTGCCACTTATTAATCCATATTTAAATGAAATGCAATAGTATTAATTTGCTTAAATATTGGTTAACAATGATGGTTTTAGAATAGTGTATCACTATATTTGACTTGCAAATGCAAATGTTTAATAGTAATTTCAATAAATTTAGTTAGAGTATATTAAATAATGAATAACTTTAGTTCATAACTCACAAGTTGGCTATGACAATACTAAAAAAGAATAATATTTAGCGAACACATGCATAAACCGTCAAAAAATCTTCATTATCGAAGGGGGAGGCCCTTCGATTCCAATTTGTGTTCACTTTTTTAGAGTAGGTGGAGGAAAATCAGTATTTTAAAAGAAAATAGCATGAGCTTTCATTTATCATACTGAAAACCGCAACTTTTTAGTTCTACTAAGTTTCGGAGCTAAGAGGAAATCAGTGTGCAGTAGAAAAGTGGGTGCGCGTTAAAGTCTTTTGTATGCTACGCCGGTTTGTCGTAGCATCGTAGCACGTGCTACGAAGATTTACGTTAAAATGTTATCGTTAAGGGGAAGGAAGTGGAGGGCTAGGGGAAAATAAGGTTCATGTGATATACCAAAAAGGAAAGAGAGATCTTCTACACAATAATGAAGTTCGCAAAGCTCTGCGACGTCTAATTTCGAAAGATATTAGGAGTTAAAGATAAAGTTTATTTACTGTGGAAACTATGTAAAAAATATATATTTATTACTATAGTAACAAAGAAAATTACAATCAAATAATAGAAACTCATTAGGACTAGTATTTACAATTGAAGGGTTCAAAATGAGAAGGCGTTATCTACACATTTTTGGCAAAATGAGTTATGGGTATCGTTGGATTCGGAAATAATGTTAAAAAAATAATAATAAATAAGATGGAAACAACAACAGGCGTATATTAAAAGTGCCCACTCGCGCAAATTTCTCTCGTGGATGTGTCTATCGTGCAAATGTCTAGTAGGTAAGTCTTAGAGCATTAAACCAGAAAGGTAAGTAGGTACACTGGCGAAAATGTCATCTCGCGCTATCCGACTATGCACTATGCAGTGTCTATGCCATGCAAAGAACTTACACGTAAACTTCACGTTTTACTTATACGTAAAACGTGTACATAAACTTATACGTACGAACTTACCATGTCCCTGATGCCATACTAATTTGACAGATCCAAAGTCATAGCGCCCTCTTTTCAGTGTGGTCGTACTATTTTCGACAATTAGAAAACGGATCTAAACTACCTAATTTTTTAACTGAAGATGATGGGAAGCGATGCCGTCGTAAAGCCCGTCTATCAACACCCTTAAGTTGAGTGTCCACTGCATTAGAATCGGAGCGTACGGAGCGTAAGGATTGGCTTTGTATTGATTTCTATGGTACAGCGTCAACTAGATCACGTATTTACCGATACCGATATCGGAGACCGGTATTTCTGCCGATGACGTCATCCGCAACAATATCCTCGTAGTGACGAGGATTTTGTGCTATGAAAATACCGATTTATTATTAGTATTTCCGATGCAAAGTCCAAAAGTAGTGGACGCACCCTATCGGCACATTGTAATTCGCCGTGTACGCTGCGTACGCTTCGATTCCGATCCGGTGGATACACAGCTTTAAAGATAATGATTGTTGTCCATTGAGTGAAGACTAATTTAAATATATCCATTAAAGTTAATTGCCTGACACAGGGGTCAGCATTGCGTTGATAATGGAGGAGATGTGATTTTGTCGAGGGGGTTATCGTTATGCTGGAGCCTGTTATTGTTTATTAAGTTTTACTAATACAAATATAAACGTTTATATTCAAACATATGACAGAAACTCTGCCTCTCATGGTAACTAAACTGTAGATATGATACGTTACGAGGAAAATTAAAACAATACTGCTGTGCATCAAATGGCCAGGTAAGCTAGCATGTTTTTTTTTTACCTCCAAGGTGTCAAACAAGCACGCGGTTCGCCTGATAGATAAAGGCTACCGCAGCCTATGGGCACCTGCAACATCATCCATAAATCCTATGTCCAACCTCAAAACTTGCCAGATTTTCTTACGATTAGTTAAACACATTTTAATGACGATAATCTCCGCAACTACTGCTGAACCAAATCTTCATTAATTAATTAATTAATTAATTCTTTATTGCACTAAATAAAACATACATTAAAAAAACATAAAACTAGAGAAGGAATGGCAAAGGCGAGCTTAACCCTAAAAAGAGTTCTCTTCCAGCAAACCTTATTGGGAGAGAGAGAGACAAGGTTATTATTGTTATTCATCGGTGAGATCTATCAAGAAGACTATTTTTCTTTAATATATCATCATGTTCATCACAGGCTCTTGACACTGTTGATGTGGGCTCCTCTTTACAACCAGCTTATCGGTCTTGAGCGATCATCACCCCTGTGGGTGAGGTGGGTATTCCGTTCATCACATGACAGGTGATGATCATTTATTTAGTTAACTAGGGTAAAGTCCGGAAAGATGCCCCTCAGGAGCTGCACCAGCTTCAAAAAAACTTGTGAAAATTTTAGGTTTTCTAGTATTTTAAGTTTGGAAAATCACAATCAAATAATAGAAACAAATAAGAACTAGTATTTACAATTGAAACAATTAAGCTATCTGCAGACTGTTGCAAACAATATACAGGTAGCTCAACTGATCCATATGAATACCAGTCGGAACCGTCCCCAAGACGCTGGCTGCTTTGCCCCGCTTTATGACATTGATGCATTATGAAGGCCATTGGCCATTCAAAACAAAAGAAGGAGATTGATTGGACATCAATACGACGACAACTTCATAAGTAACATCACAGAAGGAAAAGTAGAAGGAAGAAGAGGACGGGAACATCATGAATTAGCTCAATATAAGAAATAAAAGACATTGCATTGGAGAGAGAAAAGTAGAGGAAATTGCATCATTACACCGACAAGAGCTAGGATTTTTAAGATAGATAGACGCGTGACCCGAGAGCTGGTGGGTATCTGGCGCAGCGCATCAGCATTGCCATACAGCGAGGCAATGAAGCCAGCGTAGCGTAGCGTTTGTTTGTACGATTTACAAATATTTGTTCCGGGTGTAATGGGTATTTTCCGTATATAACTAGCTGCAGCCCGCGGCTTCGCACGCTAAAAGCTAGCCTATGTCCGGCCCCGGGATACCATCTACCTCGCTGCCAAATTTTAGCGAGATCCGTTCAGCCGTTCTTGAGTTATAAATAGTGTAACTAACACGACTTTCTTTTAAATATATACTAGCTGCTGCCCGTGGCTTCGCAAGCTTTTTTCCGGAATAAAAGATAGCCTATGTCCGGCCCCGGGATACCATCTACCTCGCTACCAAATTTCACCAAGATCCGTTCAGCCGTTCTTTTATATAATATATAGATAAAAAATATCTATGTATGTAATGTATTATGTATATCAGTCATCTAGCACCCATAACACAAGCTCTTCTTAGCTTGGGGCTAGATGATGCTGTGTGGATTGTCCAGCATTATTTATTATTATTAATAAGCTACACCTACGACTGCCCATCACGTACTCTGAGGCAGGTCTTTCGTGATCAAACACCGTGACGTAAGTAAGTAAATCATTTTCTAGATAACCTCCCAAAATATTGTTTTGAAAAAACATTTTTATCAGCTCATAAAATTTTATTAACTCGATTTACCTACATCGACGATGATCGTCCTACTTTTAATTAGTAGGTACTGAAATTGTTATCTAAATGGTTAGATAATACGAAATATTTATGGGCCTGTCATAACTTAGAGATATTTTTTTATTCTATGTGAGGCCAAAAGTTCACCATATTTCTCTGAATAAATTATAGAATCTATAAAATATTGACTTTAACTATCAGCACTCTAATGTGCTTCCCCCAACCAAGAGGGATTTTGCCGTAATCAAGAGTGACTCCCCTACCATAATATCTTAAACTAGCTGCTGCCCGTAGCATCTTATGCGCTTTTTAAGTAGCCTATGCCCATTCCCGGGATACCATTTACCTCCCTGCCAAATTTAATCCGTTCAGCCGTTTAGGCGTGAAAAGGTAATAGACAGACATAAAAAAAAGTTACTTTCGAATATATAATAATAGCTGCTGCCCGCCACTTCGCGCGCTCTTTTCCCGGATAAAAAGTAGCCTATATCCGTCCCCGGGATACCACCTACCTTCCTGCCAAAATTCATTAAGGATCTTAATTTTCGTTTCGTTTTCATTTCATTCGTTTAGCCGTTTCGGCGTGAAATGTAATAGACAGCCAATCAGATAGACAGAGTTACTTTCAAATTTATAATATTAGTTTAGATATACATAGATTGACAAAGAAAATTGCAATTCAATAATAAAAACAAATTAGAACTGGTATTTACAATTGAAACAATTAAGCTAACTGCAGACTGTTGCAAACAATCTACAGGTAGCTCAACTGATCTATACCAATACCAGTCGGAAGCGTCCCCAAGACGCTCACTGCATTGCCCCGCTGTATGGCAATGCTGATGCGCTGCGCCAGATACCCGCCAGCTCTCGGGTCACGCGTCGCGTCGACATAGATTAGTATGGAGTATGGATCGGCCACATCGTCACTTTCCATTAGGTGAGGTAGCAATCATTTATTAAAAAAAGTGAAACATGTTTAAAGTAATTATATGTGATGATTTAAGTTCATGAATTTTGTGTTTATTTAATTTGTATTGAATTGTACTAGGCCGTTCAGCAAAGGTGTCATTTTGATATTATTCCCATTTGCTACTGGGTCATGTTGCAAATAGCAGGTTATGCTAATATGCCCTTTTGCTTTTAGGACGTTCTGTTAATAGGGCATTCTGCTTAAATGTCCTTTCGATTCGAAACGAAAATAAGGTCTGGTCTATTGACGATAAAAAAATTAAAAAATAACCGCGCTAAGCAGGCTGATTTGTGACCGCAGTGGAGTTGTTAAAAATACACAAAAGGAACATTGCCCAACTGCCTTTCGTCTGGTAGATTCTCTTTGTTGGATCGTACGACATCCGACAAAGGCAGTTTGAAGAGTCGATTTCCGTACATCATATGACCTCTCCCGGGTCTTGTCAGTCTGCCGTCCCATTGGAATGAGAGTGAGGAAATAGAGTGCACCTGTGTTTTCACATACACTTGTGCACTATAATATGTCTTGCGCACCTAGCTAGACTCCGTTGACTGGCCGCCGCGGCGCCGTGGTTAAAGATTTGGCTAGGAAAACATGATCTTCATCAATGCACTCGACTGTACTTATACACTAGCCAAACTCGTTGTGGAATGTTTGTAAACAAACTCATACTTAACCTAAAATTCACTCTGTTGCCGCGTCTTGTTATACGGAATTTACATTACTTGTCGATATGAGATCCTTACTTCATTAAATATTGCTTACTTATTCTCGACGTCAAGCAAGTAAGTATTAGTTATTTGTGTCGTGGTTTGTTTACAAACATTCCACGTCGAGTTTGGCTGGTGTATAGGTACCCAATTTCTACGGCCAATTCGAAGTGTATACTGTAACATGAACGTTCAGCCACTGCAATCCAATTCGAGATGTGTTCCACTCTACCGTGTCGGATTCGCAACAGTGTCTTCTGTTCACGTCTTCACGCACCATTTACAGTGAGGTTGGAACGTGTAGAAGGAGTCTATTTTTGCTGGACACAAGTTGCTTTGTGCTCCACTCTCTCTTCCAGTAGATACCTTTTCTTGGAAAAGTCTTTCATATTTCATTGTTTCCTTCATATTAGGTAGGTTACTATTAATTGTTAATGTCTGTCGGTATGATGCCTATCAAAGAGAATTTTAAGAACAAATAATCTATAAAAGTTGAAAACAGCATCATAAAACCGCAAATGAAACTGTACACTGAAACACCTTCTTGAGCTCTGCAGATCCATTCATGTGAGTATCCTTGAGTATATGACTCATGCAAATTTCGCTGCTCATTAGCTTTACGACATTACGAATAAAAAATAAAATAAAATAATTAATTTTCTTTAGTTTTTAATGCGTAATGAAAATGCAGCCAATGAGCGGCTAAAATAGTACCTACCTATGAGTGATACACTCACGATTACTTACTTCTAAATCGATCAGCTGTAGGTAAGTATAAGCCAAATTGTATGTTAGGTCCGTACTTCTCCTGGTAACACTGTTTTAGAGACATGCTACATTAAAAAAAAAAAAGCCCTTCAGCTAAACAGCCTATTCTCCAAGCTGAACGCGCCGAGAAAACCAAACGAATTAATGCGAGTCGACACTGCTTCTATGCCTTACGACTCTCGACGTTCTTGGTCCATCACAAACAAATTAATCCGCCAGCATACGCAATTACCCCGTAATTAAAAATAACTTATTCATTTAGCATAATACGCCTCTTGCCCGTTAATTGCTTATATTAATCACGTTAATGTTGCGTGCTTGGCAACTTTGAGATTGAGAGGCGAGGGATGGGACGTTGGGAATGTTTATCGATATCGATGATGATGTAGATGTATTTTTGGCGGCACTGATGACTGTCGTGAGCTTGTTAATGGTACTTGAAAGGCGCAGAAAGAGTTTTTATTTTTGAAGATTTTCAGTGCTCGTTACATCGAATAATTTAACTAAAAGACGAATTAGAGCATTATTTATGCTTTCTTTTTATATATCTAAAAACATACCATCGCATTTAAGAGACTGAAATGAAAAGGACAACTAATTAAATATTTTAGGGGAAATTCTGATTTTTCTGAAATCAAATTCAAAATTCTGTTTTAAATTTTTGGAACAAAAGATCCAGAAATCACCTGCGCGGGGGATTATGGAAAGGGATTATTGGAATAAGCCCTAAATAACAGTATCCTGTCTCCGTTTAAATGTTCGCTAATTATAGATATCACCTTCAACGAACATTTCCCCTCCCTAGTACACAGAATTCTGCTTGTATCTCACTCACGCTCATTAGACGTATCTCGGGCGAATCGTCGCGTCTCAGATTGGACCATAATTTCCACGAAATCACCACAGATTACTGCATAGTCACAGTACAACACGCAAAATACTAGGTACTTATGTAACAGTATTTTTTAACATTTTTAGATCAATAGATAGGCAGGACCAGTCATTGTGGATATATTTTTGAAGTATATTTGAAACAGCTTTCATTTCTGCCCTAACTTAGACTTCAAAAGATTTATTTCAATTTCAATTTATTTATTATTACCATGCGTTCACAAGGAACACTTCGCCAAGTCAAATACTTACATTAATTACTTTTCAAAAGCACAAAAAATATTTAAGGCACGAGTAGGCAGCTGCAATAGTATTGTGAAAAATGTCGCGAGCTCCCTTTTGCGCAACTCATTTTGTTTTCTAGTAAAGTATTTAAATTAAAATTAAAATGTTAATGTCAGATTAAATTATGTCAATCATCAAACGCGAAAATATTTTCTACCTTCAGCACCAACATAATGATTAATCTTACACTTAACCTGCCTGAAATACAGGTTTCTAGGCCCATTCTACTCTGATCCGATCAGTTTCCACTGCTTAAATCTATTCCTCTCTGATCCATAGCTCGGGTGGGTTAGTTTCCACGGCATAAATCTATTCCTCTCTGATCCATAGCTCGGGTGGGTTAGTTTCCACTGCTTAAATCTATTCCACTCTGTTGTTTAGGTCAGGGTGGGTTAGATTTAAACCTTTTTCAGGGACCAGTCTCTTACAAAGCAAGCCAGTTCTCCTTGTAAGCAGGTTTGTACTTATATAATAGATTCAGGCGTTACTTTGCGGAAATCCATTGTAAATATAAGGATGAAAGATATTTAGTAACAATTCCGCGAAAATACCTTCTCCAATAAGATCTAACAAAACCCCGCCCCAACCACTTGGCACGCGGAGCTCGGAGTGACAACATCTCTGGTAGGCCTCTTCCGGTGTTGGTTGGTGCTCTCAATGTCAAGGTCGAGTATTGTGGTGTCCTGGTGATGTCTCGTGGAGGGACGAAACTAGTTGACGACTTGCTTTGATAGATGTTCTTTCATTTTGTGGTTGGTGTGGTCTTCTACACGGACTACTTTTTGTTAGATCTTATTAGAGAAGGTTTTTTCGCGGAATTGTTACTAAATATCTTTCATCCTTATATTTACGTTTGTACTTACATATATCTTTTAAGTGAGAAAATCAATGATTTATTTATTAATGATAAAAAATATGGTTAAGTACATGATACTTCAACGATAACTCATGCATGCATGAGTGGAGCACATAATTGGTGCTGGCTGAGTTCGTCGGTGCTGTGTACTGCTGTGTGGTGCTGCATTTACACCACCCCAACTCTTCCCGCGGGTGTCGTTGGAGGCGACTAAGGGATATCCATCGGGGCGGGCAGCAACGCCTCCTGCAGAACAATTCTACCACCGTACTGCGATCCCCAACCCGCATACCTAGCGTGGGGATTGTGGGCACTACCACCCATGAGACAAAAGCCAATAAGGCGCCTATCATTGGGAGGCCTGCGTCCAGCAGTGGACCAATATGGACTATTGAAGAAACGTCACTCAAGCATAGATCTATGACTGACCAATCTTTCATAATACGGCCTTTAGAGTAAAGTTAAGTTAAGTTAACTAGCAACAAATAACAGATAACAATCATAATGTTCATGAATGACGCTAACACTTAACCTGAGTAAAAGATAACCTAGACACACTATAAAATTATAATTAGGATTCATTCACATTTGCAATAAAAACAACACTGATTTATCAGAGGGAGAATTCTCGACAGAGTGTACCTATGTGTGAACACGGTAGGATACGCATAACAGGGTATCCGGAGCTTTCATTTATTTGGAAGAAAATTACAATCAAATAATAGAAACAAATCAGAACTAGTATAACTGTAGATTGTGTGCAGCAAACAATCTACAGGTACTCGTATCTCAACTGATCCATATCAATACCAGTCGGAAGCGTTCCCAAGACGCTGGCTGCATTACCCCGCTGCATGGCAATGCTTATGCGCTGCGCCAGATACCCATCAACTCTCGGGTCTCTAGTTATTTGAATATAAACTAATTTATTGAACTAAAAAATATGAAGGCCAGCTAGCTAAACTTGTATAGAAAAATAACAAACGAAATTATAAATGTACGTAAGAGGGAGTCGATAAATAAAGGCGGCTTAGGACCGCTATTTGTAGTGGCGTATGGTGTTAGCCTATGTCCAGCTGTAGACGACTGTGGTCACTTGATGCACGCTCCATGATATTTTCACTCTTTGTCTCCGATATCAGCAGACGCATTTCTCAATCACATATAATTAATGACGGTAATAATTTATAATTATAATTGTATTGTTACAATTATTGTTCCGTTATAGGAACATTAAGATAGCGACCGACTGTCGTGGCGTTGTTTGTATGCGTTTTGTGTCAATAAAATGTTTAGGGTCGGAGCACAACGGGCATAAAAGTGACGACTATTTTCCACAGCCCTAGAAGCGTGTTTGTGGTCAATCGAGTACCTAAGTTGTCCGCAGTTTACAATTTGATGTCGTGGCCGAATCTTTGCCCTCGGTGGCATGTCTCAACGGAGACTAGGTGCGCAGGACATATTATAGTGCACAAGTGCACTCGCTATTCCCTATCTCTCATAATCCGATGGGACGGCAGACCGACACGACCGGGGAGAGATCAGGCGCAGGACCAACGGTTTAACGTGCTTTCCGTCCAAATCACGTCTATTGACATCAGGAGGCCTAGCACGGGGATTGTTGTCTAGGCTAGAATAGAGAAAAAAAATGCTGTATGGCAACTGATGCGCTGCGTCAGATACCCATCAACTCTATGGTCACGCGTTCCTTCTTATTTATAAATAAAAAAATTCTACTACAAAACTGTATCAATTAGATTGTCTACTATAGTTACGCACGTACGGTGGATATATTGGGAATATGTGGGAATAGACTTACCAGTATATAAGTTGGGTACCCCCCCACAAACCCCCCTCTGCAACAAACTCTATGACGACGAATAGGCGGGGTTTGAGGGGTCCCATTCATAACTAGACTATACTATTACTAAACTATATTCTCCCGTGTAAATCACCTCTAATTTCTCTGTAATTCCTCTACAAACAACTGCATCCCATAACTCATTCGCAATTAAGATCGCTCGATAGCTCGATTCATTGAGCGCCATTCACAGAATCACTAAAATAGCACTATCTGCGCTCCGGAAGACATAAAGCACTCGCTGTGAATCAATCAGCGGCGAGGAATAGTGTTGAGTGATAACTTTCTTTATTGTGCCAATGAGATACCTATACAGGGTGCCACGAAACGTGTGTACTAAGCCGAAAGGGGGTGATTCTGGACCCCGAGGGGATAAACTTGTAAATAACGATTTTAAAATTTAGTTTGTTTTACTTAGGTTTTTTATTCTTCTTATTCATGTTCATATACACGCACTCTTGCATTATTTAACATTAGAAAATGTTTTTTTGGTTGTTTTTTGTTAGCTTTTTCAGCAAAACCAGTGTATTGTCATGAAATTATTAGAAAAAAGTCTGTAAATCATTTGAAATTTCAAAACAATAATAATATTGTAAAAACACACGAGTATGACAAAAAGTCTCAAATTTGATTTCATTTGAAAAGCCGCATTGACTTATTAAATGAAAGACGATTCTTTCTAAATTATAAAAAAATTGCCTTCTACACTGGACTACCTACACACCCACACCCATACAGCTCCCGATGCTTCATTATCCAATATAATAATTTATGTTAACTTTAATAGCATTGATATAATAACTATTAAATGAAACATTTCGGCTATTAAATTTATTTATCACGTTTAAGAGGTGACACGCTCTACAAACGATGTGGCGGTTTCTTTTGTAACTGGGCCTTGGGCTTTATGGTTTAGTGCGAGTGCAAGCGATAAATAATCTTGAAAATACCTTCCTAACGGTAGAGAAATGCATACAGGATATATTAAAGGATATTTAAACAGGATATACTATACATATTGCGTGCTGAAAAAAACACATCTCACTGAGACCAACGGGTATGAAGCCGCAGATTAAATTTAAATTAGAATGTAATCAATCAGAATCAGTATTAAAACAGCATCAGAATTTAAACATTGAATGCTAATCTTTATATTTGTATGGCAAACATCATTAAAAATAGTCAAGCAAATAGCATGCAATCTCCCAATGCCAATTATTCTGTCAACCAATGCGAGAAAACAACTCTAACGTGTGTGCGAGTGTATGAGCCGGAACTCAAAGGAGGCTGGTAGGTATAATGTAATTTCCCCAACTTCTCCCGTTCAAGCTCCAGCCAGCACCTATGTCCCAGCCACCAAAGGCCAGTCCCAAAAAATGTGCATAGATTACCTAGAGGATATGACGCGCTTTTACACATAATATTTGACGTCACCAGACGTCTAAGACTCGTGGGTAAGAAATACAACTATCTTCCGCTAGAAGTCAGCCCTGCCCCAGCCACCAAATGCAGCGGTCCCAAACAATCATAAACCAGACAGTAAAGTTTTACGACCGCCCCGTGACCTATGGATCGGCAGTCGGCGCGTTATTTGAGTTAACAGCTGATGCCACGCGTTTCTAATGTCAAGAATGCTCTGGATTCCTCAATGCCAATATCTACCTATAGCTGTCAGTGTTACTGGGTACACCTATCTATCTATCTAGGTGTAACTAGTGACACTGACGAATCTTTGCATGTCACAAGTCTTGACTTGGTCTTAGATTATAGTGCATAATATAACAACATGGCATATCTGAGCGTCTGGTCGACGCGACGCGTGACCCGAGAGCTAGCGGGTATCTTGGCGCAGCGCATCAGCATTGCCATACAGCGGGCAATGCAGCCAGCGTCTTGGGGACGCTTCCGACTGGTATTGATATGGATCAGTTGAGCTACCTGTAAATTGTTTGCAACAGTCTGCGGTTAGCTTAATTGCTTCAATTGTAAATACTAGTTCTAATTTTAATTTTCTTTGTCAATAAAGATTAAAAAAAAGAAACACATTATGTAAATCATAAATATTCATCGACGACCACATCGTCACCTACCAACAGATGACGATTGTTGAAGCTTTACTCCCTTTAGAAAAATAACTTTTCAAATAGAGATATATAGTGATCAGTTTGATTTTTTTTTTGTTCACGTTGTTGTGTTTGTTTATGAATCATCATCATTATCATCATCATCATCAACCTATCTTAGTCCACTGCTGGACAGGCCTCCCCCAATGAGCGCCATAGCGTCCTGTCTTCAGCTTGCCGCATCCAACATCTGCCTGCAGTCTAGATCGTCATCCCACCTGGCCGGAGGGCGTCCTACATTACGTTTGCCGAGCGGTTGTCGGTTCTTCGCGAGATATATGAATATCAATTGAAATTGTTAAATTTCCATACAATTAGAAATCCCAGTTTAGCCAATGTATGCAGTGCTTTTATAAGTTTAGACAAAACACAAATATTTTTACTACAGCTCATAATTTTTTTAATCCTATAGAAACTCAATTTATAGATAAACAAGAGAATGTGACCACCAAAACCTTCACTAGCCAAGCCAAATACGTTCCCAGACCATAACAATAATGATAAAACATATAAATATTCATCCCGTAAGCTTCCTAATAAAGACATTAACAGAAACGACTCCATAAGTCCCCTAAATGAAATAAGATTACACAAACCGGGTGGATATGCCCACCCAATGGATATGGCTACGCAATGGATATATGCCCAATGGATATGGATATGTACCCATGGAAATATGCCACTAGATGCCGCCTTCGTAGTAATTATCTGAATAACACACGACCACTTAGCTCAGGTTACTAATTAAGGGGAAGTGTGCGAACTCTTTAATTTAGATAAATAAAAATAAACTTTATGAAATAAATAGGAACTTGTTACACGAGTAAAGTTAGTACTTATTTGGATCCGCATCGAAACTTTTGCTGGAAGTCTGAACGATCACAACGAATCAAGGGTATTTAGGAAAAGAAACGTCAAAATAATGTATGTAAGCTAGCAATCTTTATACCAGCTCTGCAGGTAAATTCAGTCAGATGTGATTGTAAGTTCGGCGAAAATAGTATTAACACTTTTTTCGCCGTTCATTGGTTTTTTTTTTTTTTTTTTTATTCGTAATGAAAATAATAGCCACTGGCGAAAATAGTATGAATGATCCACTCACAGATATATCTGAAACGACCAGCTGCTCTAGAGCTCATCTTCGACTTTGTGTTTCCTTTTTATTGAGTTTCTGTGTCGGTATGTTTTTCTAGCAAAGTACGGTCCAATGAACATTACTTGTGATGATGATGAAACATGGCCCATCTGTAAATGATTGGCTTATTACCATCGACTATGACCTACAACTAACGTTTCCGAGTTTTTCCTCGAAGGTGGCTTTCGTGTCACTAGGGCCATGATAGGCCTATTGTGATCGCCACAAGAGTTTTTTCCATAACTACGAAGACTCTTTTCATAGATCAAAATTTACAGCAACATGGACTTTCACACCAAAAGTATCACCTCCCCTTAACGCGGCACGAAAGCTGCCCAACTTTTATTCAATATTAAAAAGCTTTATCAACTTATCTACACATATATTTATTTTAATGTCTTATTCTCAGTATTTTCCGGTAGCTGTTAATAGTTTGAAGTCATTAAAGTTAATTATAAATTCGTTTTTATCTCACATTAGTTTTATGAACTCTCGGGGAAAATATATAATGGGGAAAATACAGAAGCCAATTCAGTCGTAAGCAAATACATCAATATTTTTAAATAATAAAATTATTGACATCTTTATTAAGTTAAACAATTATTTAATTTGTGCATGCGAAAGTGTAACTTTCGCATGTTGGTCCAATAAATTAATAAATTGAAGGAATGTAGTTGAGAATTCACTTAACTTATTTTTATATTTGCTCAGCTACGGAAATAGTATAAGCTGCATGAACATACAACTTCTAGCTGGTTCATACTCAATTCAGTGGTTCTATAGCTAGATCATAAGCCACTCCTCGTATAATTTGATCTTATACAATTTGTAAGCGAAATCCGAGATGTCAGTTAGTAATTTACTTTTATTTATAGGTTTTATGACTATGGACCGTTGATGATTTCCAAACGAGACTGTCGGTCGGTTCCAAGTTAATTTTTGATGCGGTTTTAAATAATACAGCTTGTTTCGGTGAAAGTTAATCATATTTGTGTAATTTTTTTCTGGTTAAGACTGTTTGATCTTGATTTTAACCTGGTGAGGCACACCGGCGCCACATTTACCTCGCCACATAATACCGCGCCACATGTAGCAACCTGCCTGACGAATGTACCAACTTCACCCGCTACAAATGTGTCCTTGCGCGCAGATATACGGAACGATAAATATGTCACGTTTCAAATTTCTCGTCCTCAACAGCCTATATTGGCCCACTGCTGGACGCCCCTGATGAGCGCCTTATTATTATTAGTATTATTTAACGGGTATTTATCGTGTTTATTTACCTATTTTTCCCGACGTTTCAACAAGTTTACACACTGTCGTGGTCACGGGGTGACTGACCCCCGAATACTCAAACGCAACTTAGATTTGAGCGCGTCTCAAGTCGCGTTTTTTTGACAGTTTTCAATGAATATCTGTCATAAATTCGTCACTTGAGACGCTCTGCGTTCGAGTATTCGGGCGTGAGTCAGTCATCCCGTGACCACGACAGTGTGTACTGTACACCTGTTGAAACGTCGGGAAAAATAAGTAAATAAACGCGATAAATACCCGTTAAATAATACTAATAATAATGTGTTTAGAACGCGTTAGTTTAAAAATATAAGCGCCTTATTGGCTTTAATCTCATGGGGTTTATGCCCATACTCCCCACGCTGGGCATGCGGGTTGGCAATCTCAGTTCGGTGAAAGAATTATTCTGCAGGGGGCGTTGTTGCCAGCCCCAGGGGGATATCCCTATGTCGCCCCTTACGACACCCGCGGGAAGAGTTGGGGTGAAGCAAAAAGTCGTCAAAGCCGGCACCACACAGCAGTTCTTCTTCTTCTTCTTGTCAGATGGCTTCTGCGACTGGGTTGTCGCAATTTCGCCAATGTACATACGTCTCATGACGTCATCACAAGCTTATGGATTGCGCATTATTATACATATTATGAACTTATTAGTATTTAAAAAAGAAAAATATTAATTCCGAACAAAAACATCTAAAAACTACAAAACAGAACAAAAGGAAGCAGTGCTACAATAACTCTAAACTGCAGAATAATTAAATTTACAATAAATAAACACAAAGGAGCTACTACTACTACTAATTACAACTTTATATCATTGTGCAGTTCAAATGTGGCGCTACAAGTGTATGTCTGATGTGTCAATGTATCACTCACTATTTACACCTTTGTATTTAATTTTAGAATGTTTAATATAAAAGGTATACCAAGTGGGGCACAAGAAATGCATATGGAATTATTTTTTACTAGTTTATTATTTATTTGTTTATTTGGTCTGTGGGTGTTACAATCAGACATCCTATGAAAATACACACTTATTGATATAGCTAATTGCACAACCAGTTACAGGTGGACACTGCATGCTGAACAGCAGGTTATCAGAGTAACAACCAAGGCAACAATAAATGTAAACGATGCAGCAATATCACCATCTCCAAGTAGTTAATGTCGATAGCACAAAATATCTGAATTTTATGTTGTTTTAAGTAGGCCTGATGCGTAGTATAGAAAATAAATATAGAAATTATGAACTAAATTGTGAGTCAATTTTAAACTTTCACTGTTGCCAGTCAGTAGAAAATCGTTTAGTATGGTAAAGTATCCTTTACTTTACTAAACTATTATCTATAGATATGGCCGGTTCATTAATAAATAATAATAATAATATTGCTGGGCAATCCACACATCATCTAGCCCCAAGCTAAGCAGAGCTTGTGTTATGGGTACTAGATAATATACTTAATATAATACACACTTAAATATATATTTTTTATAAACCAGAGCACCCGGATCTGCAGATCGTACAAACATAATGTCCCTAAGCGACAACAGAACCCGAAATCTCCGCAGGCGGACCTTTGCCCGCTGCACCAGTGAGCTATGTCCGGCTCACTGCAGTTCTTTAATTGTTTGAGCTACGAGTACGTGTACCTAAAACTTTGGTTCTCTATATGATGTTAAAATAAGACTACTTGTTTCTGGACTGGTTTCCGCAACAGGTGGGCCCTTCTTGCGAGAGTCAGGTGGGGCTGCTAGTCTAACCACTCGATGTCCTCCAGGAAAGCCAGCAGCTCGCTGATGCCGGTGCATGCCTCCCTAGGCGTCCTTGCTTGGTGTCCCGCGAGATAGTGTAGTCGTTGAGAAGCTACGCTAACGATCTCTACAAGCACATGCGCGGCCGTCTCCTTTGCTTTCCTGCACCCTCTGTATAGGGGGTTGTCCGTGATACCCAAGTTAAATAGGTGCTTGGCGTGATACCGACGAATTGTCGGGGTAAGAAAAATAACGCCCGTATTATTAAAGCTTCCTCAGTCATAGATCTACGCTTGAGTGACGTTTGTGCCATAGAAAAGTGTTACTCAAGCATAGATCGATGACTGAGCAAGCTTTAATAATACGGGCCTAAGACTCTATTTTAGAATGATATTGAACAAACAAGGTTGCGAAACGCGCCAAGCGGCGCAGGCGCAATCAATTTGTATTACATCTATTAATTCAGTTCCCGTTATTAACACTTATCGTTACTAATGACTGCCAGATTAGCAATGTAAGTGTTTCTTAATCGGAATTAGCAGTAGGTAGGTAAGTAACCTACTTAAAAAGACTAACTTACTAAACACACACTTGTCCAGTCTAGATAAGTCGGTAGAGCACGAGAACAAATTTAAGAACTTGGCCCGTATTATGAAAGCTTGCTCAGTCATAGATCTATGCTTGAGTGACGTTTATGCCATAGAAAAGCGTTACTCAAGCATACATCGATGACTGAACAAGCTTTCGTAATACGGGCGATGGACGTTTTTACATAAACTGTCGTCAACCTGGCCAGACCTCTAAACTCAAAACTCAAAATGCTCTATTTCCTTAACCTTACAGAATTTGTCTGCTTGGAAGTCTTTCTGAATTATTGCCGCACTGAAAGTTCGTATTATTGATTATCGGGTATCTCCGACTTAATGAAAAACACTTAGTTATAGATGCGACGAAGAATAGGTCATACATCTGATTTATATCCGATAATTAGTCAAGTCTTGAAATTATTTCGGTTTTTAAGACAGAGCAATGGCATCGATAGGTAAAAAAGTCATTCTTTTTCGCCAGCCTCATTTGCGCTTCAGTGGGACGAATCAGGCTGGTGAAAGTCACTTTACCAACCAACAAATATTATTTCTGTTTGTAACCTACGTAAATATTTTCCAATTTAGTCCAACAATGTTGATACTTCGTTAGCAATAAATAATTTAATTATCGTTTTAATTGATCCGTGTTGTTGCCGATTACGACAAAAACAATATCGGATTTCTACGAACGTTGGCGGCGGATGTGAATTGATGTAGAGCTGAGAACACTTAGACAGGGTCAAAAATTCAACTTAAACTCACAATATATTTTTTGAAATACTAGCAGTGCCCACGGCTTCGCCTGCGTATAATTTTAATTTTTGAGCGTAACTATAATTGTTTAATAGTTTTTCTGCTATTCCGGAGACAAATCCAATAAATTAAATATCATTAAAATCGGTCCAGCCGTACTTAAGTTATAAATGGTGTAACTAACCCGAATTTGTTTTATTTATATATTTTGTGAGTTTAAGTACATTTTTCAGGTCATAATGTACTGGAAACTTCGATATCATATAAATATCCTACCCCGCTTCTTTGACATGTGGAGCTAGCTAATTAGCCGGTTGTTCGTACGCTGATTATCTCTTTAACTTACTAACACAAATGATATAATCACTTGGCAACGTCAATTTGGCTAGAGAAAGAACTATTTGCAAGAGATTGGACTGTTGGCTGTAAGAGGCGCTACCAGGGAGATACCAAATACATAATAATAATAATGTGGGATGTTGATACAGCGACCGTCGCCGCGTCGCTCGTCCCGATAGTCGTTTCGGTTAAAGGCGTAATAGCGAAGAGCCTCGATCAACATCTCAAGAGACCTTGACCTGACCCTTGATCCAACTTCCTAGCGAGAGTCGCTAGGAAGTTGGATCAAGGGTCAGATCCAAAAGGCGGTACTCCTGAACTCGCCTGCATCGTCAGGAAGTTCCTCTGTCTGCAGCCCTAGTCACCGGCCGCTTGAGGCTAGCTTCGCGGCCGGTGATTCACCGTTTTGATATATTTTTACTGTAGTTCTATAATATTTTATTTGGTATAGTAAAAAATGTGTTATATAACGAGATATTAAATAAATGATGAGAATAATAATATATTCTTTATTTCCAGACACGAGATCACTGCACTAATGCACACATCGTATGTCAGACGTTGGTGCAGATCACAATTTCACTACGCTAGAATTATAGAGTAGGATTATGAGAGCTCCTTATTTAAAAGGTCGGTATATGATTTTATTTCAATGTTTCCTTCGTTCCTTTTTCAAGGTATTGGACAGTGGATCAATTTCAAGAAAAAAAAATCTTTACTAAACCATTTCAAAGAAGAAAATAACTAACGAACGTTAATACTCAATACTCAATCATTTATTGCATTCTATAGGTGTACAGAGTTAAGTATATTTATAGACCCTGCTGCTGGGCACACAATATGTATGGAGAGAGGAGGACGTCATTTTTCAACGCGTCATGGTAGGTAGGTTACATAATTCTATTGTCATTACATAAGGGCTCGATGAGTGAAGTTTAAGTTTGGAATCTAGTTCTATAAGTTTGTTTTTAAATCGTAACGAGCGAGAGCTTTAGTTTACTAAAGTTTTAAACATTGAAATATTTGTCTGACTGGTAGGTATTTTTGCCGCGTTAACATTTTAATAACTCTACACGAATCAAAGGTTATCTCAATTGCATTCTAGTCGACTGTTGGACCAAAGAAATTCATAACATATTTTTACAGTATGTCGCTGATAAGTCGGTCAAAAGGTTATGTTTCCACAGATTATATGAAATTATAAAACATAATTATATAAAAGTTGCCGAAGCTACTGCATTACAAATTAACGAAGGTTATGATGATGATGTCTTCCTAGCCGAATTTCGGCCATGGCGGCGGCCAGTCTCAACAGAGACTAGGCTAGCCATGTACTTAGGACATATTATAATGCAGAAGTGTGTGTGCAAACACAGGTGCACTCTCAATTCCCCTTTTTCCCCGGGGAGAGGTCAGGTGCAGGACCAACGAATTTGATATAACATTTACCACTCGACGGGGTTGTATATCGAATATGCTCAGGGCAATAATTAAGTTATTGATGACAATTACATTTAACTAGAACAGAAACAGCTGCACCCAGTGGTTTATAACAAGCTAAAACTATATTATTCGTCGATAAAAAGTATATTTACGACATAATTGTAAAGACTAGGCCAGAAATATTATAATAGAGTACATAAAATTTTTAACGAGCGTATCAAACAATATTTTTATATACACAAATGATCGTAAAAATTTAATTATGACATTAATTGCAAAGTTTATGGACGAAAACTTGCAAAAAGCAGGCTATTGCTGATTAGGAATAATTAGCACATTTATTAATTAGAGTTTACTATAGTAGGTACTTAAAAGAGTATAAAAATTACGATAATAATGGTTTTTTGTATGTCAAAGTACACCTTTATGGTACAACATAAGGTTCCAAACTGAAAAAAATTGTAGGTCTCTTAAGCCCGTTTTATGAAAGCTTACTCAGAGAGCTATAGCGCGTGTTTTTTTCTCAAATCTTCACTAAGGACTTTCACTACACTACACTAAGGACATTAAGGATACTCTGTTACCTATATTGGTGCATAACCGATGCACCAATATAGTTAAAATGGCAATATAGGTTTAAGGCTCGTATTATGAAAGCTTGCTCAGTCGTCGATCTATACTTACTTGAGTAAAGTTTTTCTACGGCACGAACGTCACTCAAGCGTAGATCTATGAAAGCTTACATAATCCGGCCTTAGTTTTGTAAGCTAATGAACATAATGTCACCTTAGAACGATACTTAGTAACCTCGTTGACCTAGCGATAACAGCGCAATAACTTTTAATTTTTATTGCAATTATTGTTCTAATAATGATTATTTCTTTTAATGAGCTAACAAATAATAAGATAAGGATTCTCGAGTTTTCGGTGCACGGTTTTATGGTTGTATGAACGTGTATAAAAATATTTTCTTATCTGAGGAGATAATTTTGATTTCTATATTGTTTTATGTTTTCTGGCTACTGTTGGGTTTAGTTGCATTCTCCTTTTTATTTAAAAATGCTTATCATATAATAATTCACATAATTCACTTTCGTCAGGACTGGAACTCGTTTCTTTGCTGACTGTAAATTCTAACTAACCAATTGAGCCGCAATAAGATATTACATTAGCTCGAATCTTTTCTTGTAAAATTGCTCTACATAAATCACAATTAATAAAAACATATTTAAATAATAATAATAAATATGCGAGATGATGGTAAAAGACCTGACGGTATGACTCTGATTCCCTGCAAGATGGGTCGGCCTTTAGTTTGGGATGCCACGTGTGTAGATACCCTAGCGCCTTCACATCTTGCAGGGACATCGGTAAGGGCCGGCTCCGCAGCAACATCAGCGGAGTCCCTCAAACGGCGAAAATACGCTAATCTTGACCGAGGTTACCTATTTGAGCCGTTTGGGGTTGAAACCCTTGGTCCTTGGGGACCTGGAGCACACGCCATTTATAAAGATATTACCAAACTTCTTGTAGAGTCGACAGGTGATCGGAATGCTGGCTTCTATTTCGGTCAACGAATTAGCATTGCCATTCAACGTGGCAATGCTGCCAGCATTCTGGGCACTCTGCCTTCTGGTGACGGCTTAGATTTTTAAGAAATAGATATTAAGTGTATATACTAGTTGTAAATGTTTTATTCTGTTATAACAGGTACTTAGATCATTTATTCATTAAACAATTCATTTTCTTTTTAATAATAAATGTTATATTTCAGACACAGAAATCCATATCATATCTAGTACAAAATAATACTATGTCAGTAGGCACAACAAATTATATAAATAGGTATCAGTCCAGAGAAATTTGACCCTGCAATTCGAATGCTATCGCAGCAATATTCGAATACAGTGCATTAACATTGGACTGTCCCATTTATCGGACAATGAGCTCAGGATGCTGTTGGAGCTCCCGCGCCACCGGCGCAGCAGTGAGGTGGTTTTTATCCTCTTACAGGCGTGGAAGCCGTCGGTGCGCACCTCGGCGAACATGCAAGAGGCGCTGCAGAACCGCGGGAGCCTCAGCAACATCCTAAACGCAATGTTGTATTGGACGCGAAGGGCGTTCACTGCTTTTTGAGCATAAGTGGTTAAAGACTTGTTAGGTCTGTTTTATTCAACTAAGTAAAAGTTCTCTATAGCTAAATAAGCTTTAAATTGATATCCTATCCGCAAGTAGTATTAAAGTTGCTAAATTTAACTCATTGATATCTGTAAGTCTTTCTAATGACATTATAATGATAGATGACCATCACCAGGCAGCCCTAGGTAGGGGTGAACCAAAATTGTAAAGACTTTATCAACTTTCATTAAGTAGTATAAAAAAAAATTATGACGCGTCGTTTACGAGATGTAAACAAAACACTAAAAAACGGTACCTTCTTTGTGCCCCCACTCCTAGGGCTCACCTCACAGGGGTTGGGGACTTTTAGTATGTTTGTTCTCCTAACTATCCAAACAAAGTTCCGAAGTCAAATTTTCTATTTTCGACTTTTCCACGCGACCCCCTCTTTAGAGCACTCATTGACTGTACCTAGTATAAGCGAGGCTGATAAAATTTGCCCCAAAATGTCAAACTACCAGTAAATTTCTTTCGAAAAACAAAACACAATCAAAATTACTTGCATTAGTAGGTAAAGGTCATGTCAAGTCACAAGGTTCGCCTGCGACGCAGAAGGTTGCGGGTTCGATTCCCGCCTTGGGACAAATGTTTGTACGATCTGCAAATATTTGTGCCGGGTGTTCTGGGTATTTTCTATATATAATAAAAATATCTGTCTATGTTATGTATTGTATTAAGTTTATCAGTCATCTAGTACCCATAACACAAGCTCTGCTTACTTTGGGGCTAGATGATGCTGTGTGGATTGTCCAGCATTATTTATTTATTTTTATTTAGTTAAACTATAACTTTGCCCCCCACCAAGGGCATTCTTAATACAAAAGTAGGTAAACATTTCGCCCCATACAAATTATTTGAATTTCTATTTTACCTTTACGATTTTCTACGAATACGAACATAATATTGTGTGCAAGCCCACCAACAATTCCCGATTGCAATAAAAACACAAAGCGACCATTTAAGTATCAATGCAAATTGTCAATGTCAAAATGACACCCGCTGTTTTTTTTTGTGTTTTTGCTTAAAATTGTTGTAAGTCAATTATACGCACAAAAGATTTTATTATAAGTCGAGAGTTTGTTACTTGTAACTATAATAGTAACTATAATATTAATTTTATAGTTTTTTTATTATGCGCTAGTTTGTTGTGCTCAAGGTGTGGTAATCCTGAGTGGTATTATGAGATAACGCTATTCGAAATTTTGAAATCCTTTACAGTTTAAGTTATCTTGTTTTTTTTTTAGTTTGAACTTAAACTGTTGGCCAGGACAGGAACTCAAATCCCTTTATCCGGCGTGGGTATAGTATACCGCATTCACTGCCCAGACTTGCACTACAGGACCCGGAGATGGACATATAAGTCGTGGGCTATGAAAGTGTTCACTTTGGATATCAAAGAATGTGTTCACTTAAATCGATGCTTTAAAACGGCTGAAGCGTTCTTGATGCTCATTGTGTTTTAGGCTTAACTTTAATGTTGTGCATACCTATGTACATGGTACAGGCAAGGTAGGAAGGAACTACTTATTTACTAAAAATAATTCGCTTCGCCACACCAAACATTTTGCTAAAGCAAACAAAACAATAAGAGCGAAGTGTTAGCAAAACAAGATCCGTCTAGTGCGAGTGTGACTCGCGCGCCGAGGGTTTCGAACTATTGTCAAGTATACCAAAATGTACTAGGTACTGGTTAGAGACTTTGCTATTTGATGAATACCAAAAAATTAAAGGTACCTACATTTCAGATGTATCGGTTTGCAAACTTAGGAGTAGGTATACTATAGGGTAATAGTAAAATTTTCGTCTTTTTTCAAAATGTTTCAAAAATTAAGAAACCTACAGAAATTTTAAAAACTGTTTTGATATGTACATACCGAAAACTTTCATTTGATACCCCACTCGATGAGGTAGCCCCCCCTTTTAAAAATTATAACCCTCTTTTTTTGACCATTTTTTAAAAAGTGGTACACTTACAGACTACACTATATTTTTCCTGTAAAATATAGTTCCATATCTACAAACGCTATATACATTTCAGATGAATCGCTCTGCAAACTTCGGAGATAGGGGGGGAAATGGGTAACTTTTCAACTTTTTTCAAAATATTTTAAAAAGTATGAAACCTACAGAAATTCCAAAAACGGTTTTGAGATGTACAAATTGATACCTTTCATTTGATACCCCACACGGTGAGGTAGCCCCCCTTTTGAAAATTATCCCCTCACTTTTTTGACCATTTTTCAAAAAGTTGTGTAATTACAGACTTTTCTATAATTTTCCTGTAAAATATAGATCCAAACAATCAATATAGATACAAACAAATATAGATACAATAAATACAATAAATATAGATACAAACGCTACATACATTTCAGATGGATCGCTCTGCAAACTTCGGAGATAGGGGGGGAATGGGTATTTTTTTGACCTTTTTAAAAATATTTCAAAAAGTGTGAAACCTACAGAAATTTCAAAAACTGTTTTGAAATGTACAATCTGATACCTTTCATTTGATACCCCACTTGACATTGTAGGTGTCTTTTAAAATTTCGACATCACAATTTGTACTGAAAATTTACATCTTCATTTTTCATTTATTTTTATTTATTTTTCTTTTAATCTGCACAGGCGCACGAAATGTATTATTATTTCAAATTTCACGTTATTTGCTGCTGTAGTTGCTGAGATATTAGAGATGTAAAATAGGGCAGAAAAAGCGATGCCATAAGGGTTTCGAAACCGATCTCCGATCTTCGAAACCCTAAAAAAGCTAACATTATTGGTTTTTTTTATTAATTAAGTATCTTTTGGTCACATGACCAAAAGAAAAACCAAATGATGAGTTTAGATATATAAGTACATCTACATAGATTTACGAGTATAACTAAGCTACGATAAAATTAAGGCTCTTATTCTAATAAGCGTGAATATCGTAGGCGCTATTAGGCCAATAGAGATCGGTGTCAGCAATGCAGTCGATCGCATCTATCGGCATCATTGCACGCAATTACAATGAATGCATTAGCACTGGCCAAGTGAGAAATCGACACGATACAATCCGGGAATATAAAACAGATTAAATTTTAAACAGTTTTTGCAACCTACATATTTGTCTGAAATAATGTTTATCGGTTCAAATACGTTGTTGGAGACAGGCAATCAAATCTTTCCATACTTAAACTAAAAACTAAAACTTACCTACTGTTATGTTTGTGCTCATGTTTTTTTGTTCATAGTTCGACAAAACTTTAGGCAGGTACCCTATTCTAATAAGCGTGGATATCGTGGGCGTTATTATGCTAATGGACATCGGTATACACACTCAATTCGACGACCGATGTGGCACGGCGGGCGAAGGTCCGCCTGCGGCGCAGGAGGGGTTTGATTCCCGCCTTGGGACAAATATTTGTACGCTCGGCAAATATTTGTTTCTGGTGTTCAGGCTATTTTCTGTGTTTAATAAAAAATATCTATCTATATTGTAATGTGTTGTTTTAAGTTTATCAGTCATCTAGTACCCATAACACAAGCTCTGCTTAGCTTGGGACTAGATGATGTGGATTGTGTCCAGCAATAATTATTTATTGTATTTTATTGAGCATGGTTATTTATTTTAAATTCAAAATAAAATAAATACCCATAGCCAGTGCTAATCAGCACTCGTATAGGTGTGAGTGCTGATTAGCACTGGCCAAGTAAGAACTGGACGCGAATGAAGTCTGTAAATTTAATACGGTTCACCTATTTAAAAGTTTTAAATCCTATTTGCTTGGAACAATAAATTGTTGTCGTTTTGGTTAACAATAAAATTGTTGGAGACAGGAAATAAAACTTGCTGTTGAGGTTTTGGTCATGTCGATAATTTTTTCACGCAATTACGATCGACTGCGTTTGCACTAGCCCATGTGAGAAATGTACGTGATACAGTCATGAAAAAAAAAAACGGATATTTGATTTACTTATCTACTTTTATTAACGCGGAATAAATTAATTTAGTACAAACTTTGTGTGATCTACTTTTTAAAATCACAGTATGTATTTTAATATTGAATTAGTGACTGCTATTTTGTTTCGTCTTTCAACCGTTATTGGCTTGAAAATGTCATTATATTTCGACGAGTAATAGGTAAACTACTATAAATCTGTTTTCTCTTTTATCTTGCTCTCTTTCCACATTTAACATCGTCATGATAATATACCTTTTGTTGTTTTTGCTTTTCCACATTTACACAATGTTCGAAGTAAAATAAGGTAAATTTAATTTATTTACCAATTAAAACCTTTCTTACCGTTCAATTATTCCGTAAGGAACCTTAAAACATGTAACAATAACGTTTTAATACTACTACAGACACTAATAGTTCGCTTAGTAATTTTTTACCGCTTCCCAGTAATTACGATTGTAAATATCGATTTTGCAAACAATAATTGCAAATTAGTTTTAGTGTTTGTGGGTAAACTTTCTAATTCACTATTTAAGACCTCCTGTCTTACAAATTAACCTTTTTAGAGTGGCTTCCACAGAATAATTGGTAGGTATTTGTATGATTTATGGTGGGCATCATTAAAATTGTAGTGTAATTGAGTTTAGACTAGCTTACATTCATAGATATGCGTTATAATTGAGCATTGTTACGGATTTAAAAGTAGCGTATCTATAGGTATGGCTAGTATTACATCTACACATAACTTTTTATCATGTTTTGTTTAATTTTGAGGGCATACAGTTATAAATACTTTACAACAACATTAAATTATAACTTTTTAAACATTTAAGTGCACTCGCTTACCAAAAGGAAAAGTTCTCGTTGACCTACTACCGCTGAACTGTCAAAATTGACAAAGCTGTACTGCTAAAATGCAACGAATCACTGGAAATCATTCGAAAACTACAATAGAATTAATAGAATTTCGCGAATAGTTGCAAAAGCCACGAAACACAGAAGAAAAAGAGTGTGTATGAAACTATTGGATCGCTGTCATGCTATGCAATGTAGTTCCTCTCTATCCAGTAACTCTGATCAGAGTATTAAGGTACGAAAATTATAATGTAATTTGTAGTTTCCTTCCCATTCAAGTAAAACGAAAATAGTTTTCGTAAACTGTGCACAAGCTATACTGAGGAACATATTATTCTAGTAAAGCGATTTTTTCTATAATATACGTTATATACTACGTATTACCTAAATATCGCGCTGATCAGAGTTAGTTTCTCGGAAAGTAACTAGATATTAATTTTAATAGGGTTCAATAACCGGAGGACTCCGCCATTTTGCAACCTTCGCCAATTTTCTCAATTTATCGACTTCCTTACTATAACAACTTTGTCATCCGTGGTCCGATTATTTTTTCTGTAGATGAATGAATATAAGTAGGTACTTTCTATGATAACCAGCTAAAAGTAACATGTGAGGAAGGGAATAGAGAGTGCCATCATCAGCAACAAATAAAATTCTGGAAAACATGAGTCTTTCATCAAATAACTTTTTATAAAAAATCAAGCAACTAAGTAAAAGCCCTACCAAAGTAGCTGCTATGTAAATCTACATTTTCCGGTGTGTGCCTCCGGACTCGACGAACAAAGCAACCAACACGTAATATTTCATCTTCACACGTCAAACTAAACAAAAAACAACGTGGTATGAAATAAATTAACCCTTATGGTCGATGCAGACAGACCACTAAAAGTAGAACTCAGATGGGATGTGCCACTTTTAGTGGCCTGGCCTGTCATGCCGCGTGTTAGATTCCGTGTTCTTGTTAACACAAAATCTAACTGCACGATTTAACACGTGGCAAGTGGCAAGTTCCAACTACAAAATCTAACATACAAAAAAATACAATAAGAAAAAATGCTTTATTGTACACCATAAAAATGACATTACAAGGAGACATTACATAAGACAAGTACAATGAGCTGCCTTATCAAAGCGATCTCTTCCAGGCATACGTACGTACCTTTGTGGCCATTGACACTGTTGAGTTGTTTATAGAGTTACCCTGTCCGAGGCTTTGCAAGCGCTCTTCCAGTATAAAATGTTGCTCCTATTTCACCTCCTTTTAAGATTATGTTTTGAGACCAAAGGTTTAAACCAGAAGGAAGAAAAAGGAAGCAGTCTATATTGTTTAACGATATATCATCTAACTCCAAGCCAAATTTCATTTAAATCCGTTCAGCCGCTTAGCCGTGAAAAGGAAACGGAGCGACGACAGTCAGTTATTCGCATTTAAAATATTAAGTCATGGGTTCATTTGCTAACGTTGAAGTTCATAAAATTAAATAAAGAAATCGATACGAAACTTGCAAAAATCATTACCAAATCTTGTTTCTAAACTATGATATTTATTTTAACTAAATAAAAATCATAGTTTAGAAACAGATAGATAGGACCTATTACTTTTTGAAAATTATTGCCTTGAAGGGGATGTACGTCATGGGCACTCTAAGTGTTAAACACCCTTATCACAAGCAACTGCTAATGACTAGAAACGCAAAAAAAGGAAATAAATAAAGAAAACCGCTATCATTGACACAAACAACGCATGGAACAGAGCAGTGGCTACTAATTTATTTCGCTACTGTGTGGTGTTAATTGCTTTGTTGAAAGGGACAGAGAATACGTGAGTCCGTTTAGTGGGAAAGAGAAGGGAGACGTTGAAAAAGTATCAGCGGTGTTGCCAGAGAAGACTTTTTGGTCACTTTTCTCATAATTTTCGAGCGAAGTAAAAAGACAACACTTAGCTTCATTATTTTTTTGATTATATAAGTCAAACAATTTAATGATTTTGCGAAGGCCTTTGCCCTGCAGTAAGACGCATTCAGGCTAGTGTTAAAGATATGCTATCCATTATAAGAAATCAAATAATATCCCAAAAAAAATTCTACTTCGACGGGACTTGAACCTGCCGCCGCACGGTGGATCGAGCCCATACAATGGGTTGGACATAGCGTGTCAAAATTTTCAAAGTCGTAATTTCATAAATTTTAATATGCCATTCGATAGCTTTTTTACATCTAAGCAATAAATATTCTATTACATTTTTGGCCTAGAGTCATAGTTCAGGAGTAAATGTACCGCAACTTTCCTTCAATGACACACCTTGCGCTTTTATGCTATTTTTGAGATGCATCGAAAAAAATTGCCGTCCAAGTTTATTTCGCGATTCGATATCGTTATCATACCTAAGCAAATATTATTCCGTTGCAATTTACCATCAGGCTTATAGTTCAGGAGTAAATGGCATAAAACTGATTTCATTGTATGGCAAGCAACATACAAACGGAAATAGGGGGCGTGTTTCGTCCTGTTTCGTTCTATTGGGTCTATTATAGCATGTTCCTGGCACTGTACCGCAACTTTCCTTCGAATAATCATGCTGTTTTTTTTTTTCATTTGCTTAGGTTTGATAACGGTATCGAATCGCAAAATAAAATTAGACCGCAATTAATTTTTTTTTCTTTTTCGATTTATCTCAAAAACAGCATTAAAGCGCAAGATGTGTCTTTGAAGGAAAGTTGCTTTACAGTGCCAAGAATATGTTATTATAGACCACAGAACGAAACAGGACGAAACACGCCCCCTATTTCTGTTTGTATGTTGCTTTCCATACAATGAAATCAGTTTTATGCCATTTACTCCTGAACTATGACTCTAGGCCAAAAATGTAATAGAATATTTATTGCTTAGATGTAAAAAAGCTATCGAATGGCATATTAAAATTTATGAAATTACGACTTTGAAAATTTTGACACGCTATGTCCAACCCATTGTATGGGCTCGATCCACCGTGCGCTGCCGCATGCTTCCCTAATACCCCGAGTGCTCACACTCGGGGTATTTCGGGGTTTTTATTATTAGTATAGTGCGTAAGCCCTCAGGCTTACGCACTATACTAATAATAAAAACTGTACATTGTATTTTAACCATCATCTATTTGCAGAACTTGAATTCGAGCTAAAAGTTAATTCATAATTCATAATTCATTTATTGTTTGTGAATCAGGTAATTTTACAGTCGGTACATAAGACTTATTTTAGATCACTGAATTCTGCCGCTTAAAAAAAAAATTAAATTGAAAATTATTAAGTTTTGCACTAAATTGGTTGCAGGACAAATCACGAATAACTTTTAACTTAAAAAACAACTAACAAAAAAAAATAAAAAAATAAAATAAATAAATAACGTAAATAACAACAAAAACATAAATAAAATAAATTAACTTTTTTTTTTTTTAAGAGATGATTTGAAATAAACTTTACAAAATGTTGCTAAAAATGTCTAGATCTAGCGTAAAAGAAGAGTGCTGGTAACTCCAGCTGAGGCACAGTAGCGGTACCTCGTTAAGAAAGTGCTTTTAACCCTTTAATGGCCTGATGTTTGATTAAAAACATGATTTTTGTGCAGGTTACAGTTATATTTCACGTTCATTAGTATTTCATAATATATAGTAGCTGCATTTTTAATAAGAAGAAAGTGCAATAGATTTTTTTATATTTCCGTTAAGACCCAAAAAATCTGTGTCCTATTGTTAACATAATTAGGTCAGAGCTTAAGGCAGTCGAATGCCTTAAACTAGCGCCACCACCTATTCTATAACCGCTTTTTCTTTTATTTTTTTGCGAAGTTCCTCTTGGTGGACATCAAACTCTGTTTTCGCATCTCTGTCTTAATTATACGTAACTAAACTATTTCTGAGGGATACAAAACAAAGCATAAGATAAGTATCACTAACAGTACAATAGATTTTTGAAAATTCCTGTGTTTAACGTGATATTAGTAAAAATAGGTGGCGGTGCCAGTGTCATATTACTAAGTACTACTAACTTAAGTAAATCCTTTACTTTTATACTACTTACTTGTTTAGGGATCAAACATGTATTCATTTTACGTCCTAGATCTTTCAACAAACGTTATTCATAACATATAAATTCTTACAGTGTTAATGTGACCTCTTTATAGAAACCTCGGGGGTAAAAATGTCCCGAGCTACGACATTCAGGCTACTAGCCGACAGGCGACAGGTTGACACTCATTGCACCGTAGGCACCGCCTGCCGATAACGTTATTTCGTAATGAAACCTTTTTAATATGGAAAAGTGTTAATTAATCTAAAAATACTTACTACAACCTGGGTCTCTTCAAGATAAGAGTGAATAGGTAGGTATCTTGACGAACTTCGACCTACGACTTCGTCGGCTACATCGTCACTTACCATTAGGTGAGATTATGGACAAACGAAGGTTTATTCAAGAAAAAAAACTGTGTTTTGGTGTCATTTATAGGGTTCCGTACCCGAAGCGTGAAAACAAAACCCTGTTGCTAAGCCGCCGCTGTCATTCCGTCCGTCCGTCTGTCACAGGCTTCTATCTCATGAACCGTGAGAAGTAGATACTTAGTTGAAATTTTCAGAGAATGTGTATTTCTCTTGCCGCTATAACAGAAAAAAAATAAAAAAAAATATCCAGTTATGGGCTTCCATACCAAAATCGTGATTTTTTAGCTATTTTTGCTCTTCGTTTGTCAAGGCTTGTATCTCTTTAACCACAATAGGTAGACACATGAATCTTGCTATAAATAAGTAACACTACAACTACATTAGTAAAAATTACTAGAAATATAATAAAATTGAAAATTTTAAGAGGTATCCCAACAAGTGAAAATTTGATGTTGTTTGAAAAAGTTGCCTCATTTTAACAAGACGGAACCTCACCTACGTGTGTGAGTTGTCTCGCACTTGGCGGTTTATTAATATCTAGTAAGTATTTCACTTTTAAAGTGGTTGTTTTCAGTACTTACTACAAGGAATTTGGTTGTAACTACGACATACCGACTACTTTACGATACCCTTTAAGCTATTCAGTAGTTCTATTGTAGTGGAGCAGCGAACAGGGAGTACCTACGTACTCGCACTTTCGTTTTTTTAATAAAAAAATAATATTTTTTTAACAACTTCGAAAAAATGAGGAGTTTCTATGTTTGACTGTAATATGTTTTATTTGTTATAAATTTTCGTCGATTTCTCCCTCATTTATACTGATGTATCTTTTTAAAAAATTATTCCCGAGGGATAGTTAAGTACTTATCCCGCCAATCTTAAAAAAAGGCTAAAACTAAGGAATACGAAGTCAGTTTTAAGTTTTTCAAAACAATCTAATGATTATAATACAAAATGTTAAGTAGTTTTGTGAACTCTTGAGACAACCATAACTTCCTTAACCCATTGTTAAGCAATAAAGGTGAAAAAATTAACCTTTCGCGAATAAAATCTGCCAAATAAAGAATTTTATGCCATCCAATTACATTTATTGCCTTTGACGTTTCATGACGCTTCTTGACGTTTCATTCTGACAGCCGCATTGTGCCCTGATTGCTCCATTGTGCCCACCCGCCTGTCAGTCAAACAAACATGGGTTTTGGAGTAAACAATACCTTTTGACTTTTGTCAGGTTGTGCGGGTGTTGCGAGCGGTATAAGTGCGAAATCGTTACTTTTGGGCCCAGTCATTATAATCCAAGATAGTAAACGTTAGATTCTGACAATCCAGAATCCGCACACTATCAGAATAGGGCATTCTGTTAGTGCGCGTATTACTGATTATAAGAAAGGAACCGTGTCGAAATAAATATCACACACAATATCTTCACATTTCTGTAACCTACAATCCGCGAGTTCTCAGAATGCGATAGTTGAACCTTGTAAAAGAAACGGTCCGATTGCACTTGTTTTAGTTTGAAATGGTCCCATCCTACTCTGACCACGTGCGGATTACCTATACTTTCTTGCACATCAATTCGCGGTGTGAAAAACAGAGTACGTATCGTAAAAAGGTTAGAAGGTTACCTATTCAGGTAATAGGCATGCGGCAGGGCGCATGCCTAGGTACTTACTTACTTAGTCACTGAAAAAAAATTAGTAAGTTTTCGTAGTACAGCCGTGAAACTTATAAGGTCTACAGTGAAGCATTTTTTACACCACCGTATGTATGTAGGCAGTAAAATAACACGCTGCATGATTTTTTGTATATAATTTTACTTCTGTGTGTTTAGATAGATCTATAAAAAGAAAACCTGCCTGAACACTAATACAAAATTACCAGTGGGTTACCTATTACATCCTAAAACCTTTAACCTAGCGCTAGTAACCTGTGTTATTTATGATTTTAGTAAGGAAACGATTTTTTTGTTGTTTTGTCGTGAGTACCGGAAAAATACTTTTCTGACTTACCCCACCCTTCCATATAACGGCCTACCACCTACAACTCAAAAATTATCCAATAAAATAAGATTTTTACGTTTCAATGCACTCAAATACTCACAACGACAAGTCAATCATTTTCGCATTATGGACACTACACAATAGTTATTCATCTGACTGTACCGCCAACTTACCATTTCAGTTAAAAATGGCGCTAGCATCTCTTTTTATACTAGATGATACTTGTAATTTTAAAGCAGACGTTAGTTCCGATTTTGACCACCTGCATAGATCATTTGGTTTTTTTATCAAAGTTTTTGACAGATACGATTAGGTACATTATAATCCGTGATTCGTCATAGTTTGGTTTTAGTTGTATTCTCGGGTGCAAGATAATCGATGTCTTGCTTATTTTCGAAGGCCAATGTTCAACTGGCTGGAAATCGATATTTATCTCGAACTTGAAATAATTAGACACCTGCTGGTTATGGTTGCAATTTTTGATCGATGGTGGGAACCTTACAACCTGCAAATCGTTTTGTATCATTCCAGGTTCGCCGCTTATTGGCTCCATTAGGAAAACCTACCTACTCGCAGAAGAGCCAATGAGCGGCGAAAATAGGTTTGAGCAAGTCTATTCAGATCTAAGATTTAGTAGCCTCTGTCTTAGATTCAGATGTTGGTATTCGTGAGTGTATCACTCATACTATTTTCGCCGCTCATTAGCTTCATTTGATTACGAATTTGCATATTTTTGATCTCGGTCCCATAGCACAAGCTCTTATTCTGACCACATCTGTAGGGATCAGAGTAATTTTGTGAAAAGTTCACTACCCTTCATTTTACCTATGTATAACCGACTTCAAAAAGCAGGAGGTTCTCAATTCGCCTGTGTGTTTTTTAAAATATCTGTATGTTACATTATATTTCCGCCAATGGTTAACCGATTTTGCTGATTCTTTCACTATTGTAAAAACTAGTGTTCACTAGTGTTCACTAGTGTTCACTAGTGTTCACTAGTGTTCACTTGTGTAGAAAACGTTGCCGAGGTGGTCCCATGAAAATTGTATTCCCGAGGGATTAATATTTCCCATAAATCTTAAAAACAACATTACATTTTGCAGCAACAATTTTGGTGACATCTGCGCCAATTGTTAACAACGATGTAGTAAAACCCTTTTTGACTTTTATCAAAGATTGTTAATAGATTTTGGTAATTGTTTTTTATTTATATTTTTTTTAATTATGTACACAAAACACATAACAAGCAAAAATAATATAACACAAGAAGAAACACAAAGAAAATACGAACTGGCTTGAGACGTAACCTATGTTCACACAACAAATAATAATTGTAGACATTTCAACATTCTACGCAATTTATGAACATTTCGTTGTAATAATTTATAGATTGATTTTGAGGCGGTACTGCTATGTGCGCTGTAAAACGTAGCTTTGTGCAACATCATCACAATATTATTATGATAACCTCACTATCACCTAACAGTTTCATTTTTAGTTTGATGACACATGGAATTCTTCTTCAAGCCATCTGACAAGAAGAAGAATTCCATGTGTCATCAAACTAAATTAGACTTGAATCTATTTTATCTAGATGTCGCTACTAGGGAAATTAGATCGCATTATCGAAGTGTAAACTAAATCTTTTGCACGTGAACTAAATCTTCGACCAACGAAAGTAAGGGAGGGGTGATGAATTCTATTTATCGGAATTTGAAGTCGGTTTATAGTTTCATAAAACACGCCAAATTATTCACATTCCTAAGCATTATTATTCAAGCTCCCATAGAGCAGCTGCTTTAGATCCTATTCATAAACACTTAATTGTTAATTACACGGTAATCAGGTTGTATGGCGTGGCCTTTATTAGACGAGTTTAATTAAGCTCGAGTTACGGAAGCTAATGTTTAATTTATGGAAAAACGCTTTCGGTTTCAATTGAACACTTAAGCTGTGCACCGGATCGGAATCGAAGCGCACGCAGCGTACGCGGGGTTGGTATTTACAATATGACTGGCGTCGGTATCGGCAGATATGTCGATCCTGTACTACAGAAATCGTAGCTCGCTCTGTTCGCCGTTACCTACCTATTTATTTTAAAACATTCATTTAAACATAATCATTTATTTATTTCTTTAAAGAATTAACTATAGTAGGTTGGTACAATATAATATTGTGTTAAACATAGGTAGGTTTTGTATAGTATGACTAAAATACGAATAGGCAGGTCTGGGGGGACCAGCATTATGTGAGACTCGACGTCCTGATAAGGACTTAATACCCACTAAAACCTCTCCGGTGACCCCTCTCTCGCCATTTTCGCCGAACCACGGGAACATTTAAACCTACCGCGGCCCGACTGGCGTCCCCTCTTCCTCCCATACATAGCCGGCGAGCCCACCATTCCACACACTCGCCGGCCCCATTCATCCGTCACGTTTCCTCCCCCCGATTGGGGCACAAACAGGACAGACACAGTTGAAACCGCGAATGTCAAATTACCCACTCTATGCCTACGACTATTTAATTGTTTGTCATCAGTACCAGAACCTTACTAAGGTGAAAGGCCTCCGTACAAGTAAAAAAACTGTTATATGGAAGGGCGATTACGAATCAATACAAAGCAAGAAATCCTTACGCTGCGTATGCTTCGATTCCGATCCGGTGGACGTACAGCTTAATATCAACTCATAGTCTCTTACTTCTTCATCGCCTGTTCGGTTTTTATGGTCAGCATTAAAATATTGTGCTGGTTAAGATTTCTTTGGTTTGGGTTATAGAGTTCTCATATGAATTTTGCCCTATGGGACGGTCAATGATTTGTTAAAGAAAAATCCAACCAAGTCTAGTCAAGTCTCGACAGGGCCTACATATTTGCTCCCTTTGGGGTTGAGACCCTAGGTCCGTAGGGTACCGAGGCTCTCCAGGTTTTTAAAAAGTTATCTGAGCGTCTGGTCGTTGCGACGCGTGACCCGAGAGCTGGCGGATATCTGGCGCAGCGCATCAGCATTGCCATACAGCGGGGCAATGCAGCCAGCGTCTTGGGGACGCTTCCGACTGGTATTGATATGGATCAGTTGAGCTACCTGTAGATTGTTTGCAACAGTCTGCAGTTAGCTTAATTGTTTCAATTGTAAATACTAGTTCTAATTTGTTTTTATTATTGAATTGTAATTTTCTTTGTCAATAAAGACTTATTCACCAAGTCTAAGATTATTTAATTCTTACTGAAAGCTGGCTTTGCACCATCCTAACTCTTCCCACTGGTGTCGTAAGAGACGACTAAGGGATATCTAACGAGGGGTGGGCAGCAGCACCTCCTGCAGAACAATTCAACCACCGAACTGCGATCCCAACCCGCATGACAAGCGTGTAAGAATAAATAAGGATAAGTTTAATTACCTTAAAACTACTATACACAATTATCCGCGTGTGGATTATGGGCATTATCCCCATTTGATAAAAGCTAATGAGGCGCTTATCAGCGGGAGGCCTGCGTCCAGCTGTGGACCAGGTTGTAGATCATGTAGATGTAGCAGAGTAGGCCGTGAAGATGGGTAGTAAGTTAATACCTGAAGAAAGCTGATTCTATTTGTATTCTATTTATATCCATAGGTAATGAATTTTAAAGCCAATGAGGAAATATTCTCTCAACTAAAGAGTTCAGTTTGCGGAAAATATCAGGCAAACGGAACTCTAGGAATTCTACATAAAATATGGTAATATTATTCCTTTTATTAGGTCAAGACGTGAAAAAGAGTTCCCCCCACGGGTGGTCTGAACGAGTGGGATTCCAATGTAAGAGTGCATTCAGTGCGTTATTATAGTTATTATAAGTTATGGCCAAGTGGCCATGAGGTTGGGAAAATCAAGTTTTTTTTTTCAGCAGGTATATACAACTTTTGATTTCTCATTTTAAAAATATCTAATTATTTATATCTACGTAAAAATATATGTTAATTTTTATTAAATATCTGGTTTTTTTTTCTTACTAAAGAAAATTCCAATCAAATAATAAAAACAAATTAGAACTAGTATTTACAATTGAAACAATTAAGCTAGCTGCAGACCGTTGCAAACAATCTACAGGTAGCTCAACTGATCCATATCAATATCAGTCGGAATCGTCCCCAAGACGCTGGCTGCATTGTTGTATGGCCCGCTATATGGCAATGCTGATGCGCTGCGCCAGATACCCACCAGCTCTCGGGTCACGCGTCGCTTCGACCAGACGCTCAGATAACTTTTTAAAAACCCGGAGAGTATCGGTACCCCACGGACCTAGAGTCTCGACCCCATAAGGCAACAAATGTGTAGGCTCTGTCGAGACCTGCATATTTGCGTCTCTTGAGATCCTCGGCCAAATCTGCCGCCGCACGGCTGGTGCGGATGTCCTCGGAAGATGGGAAGGCGCAAGTGAGTTGACGCACATAGCGTCCCACACAATGGGCCTCCCCTTTTCTTACTTGAATTATCAGAATTCGAAATCATTATGTAAGTATTTGTACTAATCCGATAAGGAACCACAGACGAGACTTTTATGACGGATAGAGAGCCACAAGTTCAACACACTCTCGGGTAGTTCGTTTTGTTACCAAAAAAATACGAAAATAGATAGGTACAACTGGTTATAAAATATACTTATAAAACAGTTGACTGATTACAGATTTTTTGCTGCAGACTGTTGCAAAATATCTAGATATTTTTTCAGCACCCTCCCAACTGGCATCACGAGGCGGCGCGGCGGCGGCGTCAATCCCTTTTAATACCCAAGGTCACTGATAGAATTTATAGGATTGAATATAAAATAAGTAAAATTAATCCTACGGGCACTTATTTATTTATTTAAGACAACCAACTTGACGACCAGCGCGTCGACAAAATACTTAAAACTAGTGCTCTCTTGATTATAGGTAGCCACAACATGCGCTAACAAGTTTTTCGCTATAAAGTTCAAAAAGTCTCAATTTATAAGTCCTTCATGGTCACCCTGCTGACACATAACGGTAGCACTTATGCTGTCTCCCTAATTACCCATTATTTACTGCGTTATAATTGTTCCAACAGTTTTTACTAACGTTGTTTGCTAACAACTTTGTATGTATTGATTGCGTGTACGAGAAGCGTGCGAATCTGTAACAGAGCGTTCAGCGTATTTGCACCAAGTACGCAGGTATGGTCATTTTTGAAAAGCCGACGTTAATACATCGCATTCACTGCCCAGCCTCCGCTACAAGGGGGTGGAAGTGGTCACCTACATCTTGGGCCATGAAAGTGTTAGCATACCTAACATACCTGCGCAATTGTGGCTGTTTCCTCATGGCCTAATCACTTCGCCTAACTCATTTGGCTACTACGACTAACATATCCTCATGGCCGAACTCGTGTCAAAATAGGCAAAGCAAGTACAAACAAAAATGACCAATTTATTCTTTCGTTTCTCTTTACTTTTCTAATAGTTAAAACCATAGATTTAAAATTTGACTACGTCAAGTCAAATATATTAAATTAAATTAAAAGTTAAAACATAGAATGAACACTCAAGAACAAAAAGGATTTGAATGAGTGAATGATGAAAATATGTGTGTGAATCACTGTGTTATGCGCTATTGACATAATCAATAATCAATAATCATTTATTTCGTACATTGCTAGAATTACACGTCACATTCGTCCCTATAAAAAATGAGTAAATTATATTATAATTAAGTACAGAAATTATTCAAAAAATTATACAATCATTCGTACATTTACCTTAAAAATTAAAATAAAAAATAATAAAAGTAGTAATACATAATATCTAATATGTACAGGCAGATAACAATAGAAAGAGCATAGAAAGAGAGCGTAGGGCTCTAGCGGTAAGAGGTAATATGCTGATACGTAGGTTTTCCCGGTGTACAGAAGAAGTAAAACTAACGCTGTTTAAAGCGTACTGTCAAAGCTTCTACACCGGGAACCTATGGGTAAGCTACACCAAACGACCGCTGGAGGCCCTGCGTGTGCAATATAATAATATCTTTAGGATGATGTTGGGACTGCCTCGTTTCTGCAGTGCATCAGGGATGTTTGCTGAGTATGAGACGGATGGGTTTGCTGCCATCCTCCGGAAAAAGACGGCATCCCTGATGCGCAGAGTGCGGGATAGCCCCAACAGCATCCTACAAACTGTAGCCGGCAGAATTGCCTCGCCGATATGGCAGCACTTTGTGCGAACAGTTATATAAATATGTACATAATCAATTTAATTTGTTTAAGAATTATTTTCAATTCAATTCAATTCATTTATTTATTTGTGATACATTATTCTGATCAATATTAATTTTATGCTTTAATTTAATTGTATTTGCTTTCCTTTAAAATAAAATAAATAAAATAAAATAAAAAGTTTCTTTATTCAGACATATTTGTCCACACTTACATACATACCACATACCTAAATAAAAAGTAAGTAATTTGATTAATTTTTATAATAAGTAATTTGTTTTAATTTAATTTTATATAATTTCATTTCACTTCATTTAATGGATTTGGTTTAATTTAACTTGTATATTTAATTTTATTAACTTTGTTGTAGGTAACACTAAGAATACTAACATTTAATTTAAGAGATTTCTGCTACTAACAAATTATGGATCATGTGATGTTATCTGAAATAAACAAATTTTATTTATTTTTTTATTTTTATTGCAGTATCGTCGACGATTTGTACTACGTACTATACATATATATGTATATCGATGGTGTGAATGTGTTTTCTCAAATACCAGGACAGCATGAATGTTGAAGAGTATTTTTCTACTTGGTTAAATGAAAATACCTCTGCAATACATAATAATATGATGTCCAGGCACTTCAAACATTATTTTTTATCCATTGGTCATAAAGGAAAAATTAATCAGGTCTTCTAAATAATTTTGCGAAACCATTTGCTCATGGTTCAGAATTGTGAAAACCGTTTAAGCGATTATCGAACTTATGAACATTTTCAGAAATTTAAGTATTTTTCGTTAATTTCTTCCAAGGCGAATGATTTGGCAAATAATTAAAACCTAATATTAAGTTCTTGTTTTATAAGTGTATTGCTGGTGCAATAAAGTGATAATCTATCTATCTATCTATCTATCTAAAATTATGCAGCGGGTCTCGACATAGCCAACGCATTTGTACCCCCTGGATACATCCCCTTGAAGTCGAGACCCTAGGTCTGTGGGATACCGAGACTCTGCGGGCTTATAAATTTGTATCATTGTATCAGAGCGTCTCGTCTGGTCGAAGCGTGACCAGAGAGCTGGTGAGTATTTGGCGCAGCGCATCGGCATTGTCATGCCACATAACGGGCAACAGCTGGGCAACGCAGCCAGCGTCTTGGGGACGCTTCCGACTGGTATTGATATGGATCAATTGAGATACCTCTAGATTATACGCAACAGTCAGCAGTTAGCTTAAATGTTAAATTTAAAATACTATTTCTAATTTGTTTCAATATTGAAGTTGCGATTGACTTAGTAACATACCTAACCATTCCATTTGGATAAGCTAGTCTGTGGGATCAAACTATTTTCCTGACCGATACAAAAGATAATTGCAGCAAGATTCGTATTGTTAGCATTACTAAACAAGACTTATAAGAAAAAAGCATGATTCATAGCGTTGATCGTGGCAAATTTCGTTGCAAGAAGTGTAGCAGACCATCATCGTAGCAAACGGTGTAGCGTTTAACGTCGCAATATGCGTAGCACATTCCGTAGAAGCAATTAAACGCTATGTCCACCCACTTTGCGTAGTATTTTAAATAATTGCAACCTTCATCAGTACACTGCTGAAGAAAAGTGCAGAAAAACTGTGTTTGTATAAAAACTATATTCTCCAGTTTTTACAAAAATGTTACTCATTTATAACAACAATCACCAATTATTTAGAGAACTGAAGTGATATTCTCAGTAACTTTTATTGCATTTTAAAAAGTGTTCTAAAATTCACACTACCTAGGACATTATTTGCTTTCACTATAATCTTTTTCTAAAAGCTCCTCTTTGGTTCTATTCAGAATCTAATAAGAATAGCTTTTTATTCACTGTAAGTAGCAATGATGCCTCAAAATATTTGCCAACACTTTCGACTAAACTCGAAATCATAATTTTCAAAAGACCCACAGCTCAGGGTAATTAGGTTAAATTGACGGCATTCAAACCCAGTGAAATTACCACATATTGGATAACAGATGGTGGTAAAAACCGTCGCCGTGATATGACGGACGTTATGTTTTGGTACAGGCAAAGCTGAGATATTATATTAGACACACCGAATTACAGTGTGACGACGAAAAGTCTCGTAAAAAGTTTTGTTGGATTTAATATTGTGTACCTATGTATGTGTTAGAATCTGATGATAATAAATTTTGCGGGTAGTAGTTTTACACTGCCGAGCCTGGGAAACACCCATTTTAAGCACTATTTTAAGTTGTGGTTTATTAGTTTAGCGACATCTGAATTGACGCTATTACCAATTGACACCTATGTCTAGTTGCGTCTTTGATGGCCGTAATCTGACGGTGACGCCCTATCCAAAACTCTAGTTTACACCATCAATACGAAATAATATCGGTTTAATAGACACCGACTTATCTCAAACACTTACCAAACGTAACTCGCTAAACAATTTACTCGATAATTCCGACTCTATCGCCTTCAAATAGGGTTGTCTAGGAGTTTGACGTGTTATCGATAATGTGGTGTGCGAGACAAGAGTCATATCATCGTCATATTTGAATCGCGTGCCATGATTCGGCATATTTTATCAAAGCGGCAGACCACCAATGAGCCTCTTGAGAAGGTACGTTTAGTAATGTTAGGTGGTATTATCGATATCGATGAAAGATAACATAGAAACTCAAAACTACACAAATGTACATGTCTCCACCAGTTATTCAAGACAACACCGGTTGTGTGTTACTGAAATAAAATCCTACCTGGTAATAGTCGTAAATCGATATTTTGTAAGATGCTAATAGTTTTTATAAAACTTACAATTTTTTTTTTAATGTGTTTTAAACGAGTATCATATAATCAATGATAAAAAGGCTAAAATCCAATTTTTAGTTTTTATATCATTAAATGTTACTGCCCATTTTATGGAGTCAACGTTAGCAATAATAAATAGACCAGACAAGTGCGAGTCAACTTGCACACGAAGGGTTCCGTACCATACTTGATATACTTTCGAAAAATAACAAGAGAAACCCTAGAACAGAATTTTATGATGGATCATAAACGCGGTCGCCCACCTAAGTACTGACCGCGCCCAACGTTGCTTTACTTCGGTGATCGTTGTTCAACAGTATTTTTATTATTTGTTTTTATAGTAGCAATAGAAATGCTTAATCTGTGAAAATTTCAACTGTCCTTTACCTTACCTTTTTTATGACCTTTTACGGTTCATGAGATACCCGCTAACAGACGAATGAACCGACAGACAGCGGAGGCTTAGCGTTTTCACCCTTCGGGTACGGAACCTTAAAAACGGCTAGGAGAACATCGTCAATAGCATTAAAATTATGCAATTAAAACAGACAAAAGACTAGATTTTTATAAATACAAACGCTTTAGGCTACATAAATAATTTGTGTTTGAATTTCCTTATCAATGGATTTATTCAAAAATATCGACACTTGCCCAAACACCACATCCCAACCCTATCATTTACTAAAAAGCGTTCTCTAGATGCACAATCAACACACATTGAATTCTTTGTTGCGCCGAGTGATTTATTGATTGCGTTTCTGTCAACACTGGGCTGGCTTTAAAAACTCTACACCGCTCTTGAATACTTCATTTGATCCGGATTTTATCGATAATAAAGCCTTCGTGAGTCACATCACTTAGGATACAAATGATTGCGCCTTGTGCTATGGTGGTGGTGAATTAGTCTGATTGAAAGTGGGATACAGGATAGGCAGACTATCTGTGTGGTATTTAGGGATTTATTAGTACCATTTTTGTAGATATGGGCCTAGCTTATCCCAAGCGTGGGAAAGAATATGGGCAATGGTTCAAGCTATAGGGCAAGCAAGCTACCTCTAGTTGTATTTTATGCATTTTCTAGCTAGGAAATCAAAGATATTTAAATCATTATATAGAATATTATTTGCATTTAAAATAAACAATAGATAAAGCGCTGTTTCCACACTATTCCCTTTCATCTTCCCTCCCTCTTCAACTTTCGTCGTGATCAATCTATTCAATTGTCGTTTGGCGCATTCAATAATTGAATGCTACGTGAACTAGATCTTTCTTTTTAAAAACTTTACAGACAAGTCCGAAAAGAATTTCGATCGACTTTTTAAATTGGTTGAACTAATAATTACAAAGCAGGACAGAAACTTATTTTATAGAAGTACACATATCGAATAGTGTTGATTGTAACTTGAAAAATAAATAAATAAATAAATAATGCTGGACAATCTACACAGCATCATCTAGCCCCAAAGTAAGCAGAGCTTGTGTTATGGGTACTAGATGACTGATAAGATAAACTTATTTATACTTATCATAGATATTTTTTATTATATATAGAAAATACCCAGAACACCCGGAACAAATATTTGCAGATCGTACAAACATTTGTCCCAAGGCGGGAATCGAATAAAAATAAAAATAAATAAAAATAACTCTCTGTTGATATTCATAAACTCGTAACAATACATATAATCCAATTCGTCCTCCACGGAGGTCAGTTGAACAGTTTATAAGCGGCCGCTCATAATGGTTAGGGTACATTAGTCCAGGGCTCCCTGTGGGGCCAGAATTACACTGAAATTGGCCCCCCGCAGGGGAATCACTAACACATTAACTTTACTACTCTGATATTGAGTGGGGTAATTTGCAACTGTGTTGATTATTTTAAGTGTATTGTAAGATGTTAAAAGTAGATCTTTGTGGCGCAGCGGGCGGAGGTCCGGTAGCGACACAGTAGGTTGCGGGTTCGATTTCCGCCTCTCGACAAATGCTTGTACGGTCTGCTGATATTTGTTCCGGGTGTTCTGGGAGTTTTTTGCGTATACAAATATCCATCAATGTATGTAGTGTAAGCAGTCATCTAGTACCTAGTATGTAACATTCATACATACAACAAAGTCTACTTACTTTGGGGCTTAATAATGTTGTGTGGATGGTCCAGCATAATCACATTAAATAATAAATAAATAATAATAAGCAGCATCATCTAGCCCCAAAGTAAGCAGAGCTTGTGTTATGGGTACTAGATGACTGATAAACTTAATACAATATATAACATAGATAGATATTTTTTATTATGTATAGAAAATACCCAGACCACCCGGAACAAATATTTACAGATCGTACAAACATTTGTCCCAAGGCGGGAATCGAACCCGCAACCTTCTGCGTCGCAGGCGGACCTTCGCCCGCCGCGCCACATCGGTCGTCGAATTATATTAATAGAATTGGTCCATACACAATCAAAGAGTAACATTATCCTACTGAAAACATTTATGTATAACAATAATCAAATTGAACACAACAACACAATAATCAGAACAAAGAAAAATAATATTTAAAATAATTCTTTGGCAATGTTTTTTGAAATTATATAATATTATATGTTTATACATAATATTATAAATTCGAAAGTTTGTATGTTTAGATGTATGGACGTTTGGATGGATGTTTGTTACCGCTTCACGACTACTACAAAACTACTAAACAGATCGGGCTGAAATTTTGCATACAGTTTATTTTAATCCTGGAATCACACATAGGCTACTTTTTGTCCAATAAATCAGTTCCCATGGGATAGAAATCACCTTTAAACGTATCCGTAGAAACAACGCGTGCGAAGCCGCGGGCAGAAACTAGTTTACTTATAAACTCCGGTCGTGTCGGTCTGCCACGCCGCATGCCGTCCCATCGGATCATGAGAGTGAGGGAATAGATAGTGCACCTGTGTTTGCGCACACACTCGTACAATCTCGATATTATAATATATTAGATTGAAAAATTAATGGGAATACCTACTTCAAAAATTAATCTTATTCAGTTCAATTATTATTTATTCTTGCCTTATATAACCAATACTTATTTTAAACGTGACATTCCTAAATTTATTCTATCGGGTCCCTAAAAAAAGCGACATACATAACTTATTTACTAGAAATAAGAATAAACTCGCTGTGCCCACAACTAGGCTACACAAGATTAGTTTATCATATAGAGGGCAACGTACAAGCTTCAAATAACAAATGCGTTGAAAAAATGATCAATAATTTAATTCAAACAAGTTGTCAAACATATCCTATGTAAAAGATACAAAATATCAGATTATCTAGAGGATAAAAAAGCTTGGGACAAGTTTTGCTCCAACTCGAAAACTAACAACCTAACAAGATAAAGGTTTCTTGTTCGCTTCTTTACTTTACCTTATAAAGATTGAAGTGAACAAAAAATCAAAGTTATCACTCTATTTCCTAGTGTTATTTATGTACCTACTTAATTTGAATTTTATTACGTGTCCTGTAAGGTCTAAAGGAAATAAATTACTTTGAATTTGAATATAAAGAAGTACATATCAGGTTATCAATCTAACAAGAGCGAACCTAAATAATTGTAGCGCTCTGACAGGGTTTTATGCATTACGAGTTAAAGCCCATATTTCAATGCACATTATTGTGCTGTGCTGCAGCGGTGCTTTTTAGGTGTGCGACAAGCTGTAAATGTTACACCAACCCGCCGCGCTGCCGGGCTGTTTAGCCGACTTTGGTATGTAGGTACCTACTGTATCTACTTTTAGACCCGTATTAAGAAAGCTTGCTCAGTCATAGATCAATGTTTGAGTGACGTTTATGCCATAGAAAATACTGAGGTCGATGACTGAGCAAGCTTTTATTATAAGGGCCTTAGTTTCCGTAACGAAACAAGTGTTCATAAACAATAAAGATCATTATAAATATCTTGAACATAGATAGTTTTGTACACAATTTATCAACCATATTACACAAGCATTCTTGAAAATATTCAACAACAATAAATCGTAAAAATTCCAAGCATTCCTGCTTACGAGCCACTTTGAATCAATATCCCAAAACGAACAAAGCTCAAGCAAATGAAGTCACAACAATAGACCCCTGGCTGTCCTTTTAAAAGAACACATAACTTTACCTAAGATATAATAATGGACCTTATTAAAATCTGATAGAGTTGAAAGTACGGTAGAGATTGATCAGGCTGTAGTACAGACTCCTTGCCAATTTGCATATTTGCATCTCTTTTACTCTTATAAGAGTAAATCTGTGAATAGCTGACGATGTTGGAAGAGGAAGGAATTGCTGCTTAGAGGTACAAAAATTCTCCATGTCGTTAGGACATGAAGAATCTCTTAAACTTTCGCGATTTGTTAACATAATTTGGGAGTTTTATGGATTGAATACTTTGTATTTATCGCGTACCCAGTTTTGTTTTTGTTTTAACTTCACCCGAATTCTTGAACCCGAGTTCTTGAATTAGGGTGTTAGGAACACCCGAATTCAAGAACGAACCGAATTATGTAAGGTAGCAAGCAGTACTGTGCTAAGTAAGGCGAAATCTCACTGCGCTCGTCATGGTAGGCCATTTCATTAGTAGTACCTACCTACTATATGTAAGTACTTATAATTACTATGCGAACGCACTGCGTCTATTACAGATCTGTGATTGGTCCGTTTCTGTTGCTAAGTTCTCTTTAATGTTTAGCAGATTTGCGGATGACAATAATATAACCTATAAAAACTGCACAAACTTAATAAAACAATTTAAAGTGATTTAAGAATACAAACAAAATCTCAAGCAAAGCAAAACTGATAGAACATAACCAATAATTTGTGACATACCAGTCAAAAAGGTGACAAAGCTACACTATGCTTTGGTAAAAATAGCTATCTAGCTACTTTACTTATGGTTATGGGTCGTCCCAAGTGAACGCATAGCATTACAAATCAAATCACTCAAGTATTGTTTTGAATCGGATTGACCGGCTCTATGCGTTCGTGTGCACTGTGAGACCTCATAGTATTGTTCTTGGATACGGGTGTAAGGCCCCAGGTGCTTGGGCTCCATGGCTGGCCGCTGCGGCCTGGTGCCGATTTTCATTAAATTAATCGCTTCACCATAACAATAGTATCGTATCAGAATGACACATCATTCGTTCATCATCGCATTTTACCTTTGATGAAAGAAACTACAGATGGAGGGACTCGTGTCAAAAGTGTTAAGGTTTAATACCATTATATCAAGCTTTTGCAAATAGCACCGCACGCTCTGAAACTCTAGATAGAGTTTCATTCATCTATGGACAATTCTGCGGCTATACCGTTGTCAAAGTAAATCGATTGGTAAGATCGATTTCGGCCCCTGGCCGCTAGTGCGCGCCTAGCCTAAAGCTCTGCGCTCATTGATCTAATACCGCTACCACACAGCACAAAAACGTGCATTCAAATATGGATTTCAAATATTCAAATCTTGATCTTTAGATAGATAGATAACTCTTTATTGTACCTCACAAACAGAAAATATAGGACAGAAGAAAATGCTGCAGCGGTGCTATCCAGGTGACTTTATGGTACCTACCACAATATTCTAATAGCTGTTCTACAATGTTTTATTATGATGATGTTATTATGTAGATTGATTTACAAAAGAATTATCTACATCAAACAGCTGAATTTATAATAGGTAGTTGTTAACACAATAGAATTGCGTATCGGGGTTACTTAAAATGGTTTGCGAATCAATTAAAAACGAATTTAAAAATGAATTTCTCGTTTCCATAAATAACTAGAATAACATGTTGGTATTTATTCTTATTTGTTAGTTTTTTCAGTGAGTCACTCAACAGGAGAGTAGGGAAATTAGGAGTGTCTCCTTTTCACCATAATTTTGCATGTATCATTTAAAATACATGAAATGGTAATAAAAACATTTTTAATTAGTTTGTATCTAAAACACCAAAAAACGTAGTTTTAGTTTTCTGCACATTTTGCAAACCCAAAATTTGTTAGTAAAACAGCTGAGAACCAACTCCAAGTCCTTTCCAGTATATTTAAGTTTTTCGGGACTAATCCCTAGGGAAAAAACTTTTAAGGAATCATCTCGGGATATACAATACTAAAAGAATCATCAAAATCGATCCACAAATTGACGGAGAAATCGGTAAACATGCATAAAAATACCTCTTTTGAACCTCTTTTGAAGTCGGTTAAAACAGCAAATAATCACTAGAAATTTCAACGTACAACCATACCCCTGACCTGGGGAAGATCACCCCCATACATTACCCCTATCGGCCCCCCATCGGGGCGGGCCTCGGCTCGTTATGGCCCCGCAATTATCGCCCTATTAAGTAGTTTGGGGACGCCATTCAGGAGGGCCTGCTGAGCCGATGAAATGTTTTATGGGCAGTCGGTGGTTTATGGGTAGCTTTTTAGGAAAGACGGTAGGTTGAAGGTATAACGTTCGAGCAAAGAGGTTTGATCAACCTTTAAACATTTATTGAAGGTGAGTACAATGAAATAATAATAATAATAATAAATAATGCTGGACAATCCACAATAATAAGTAATGATAGAAAGTTATAATATACTTACCTAAGTAGGTAGGTGTAAAGTTTGGTTTACCCTTGATCCAAAAAAAAATTGTCTGGCATTCTGGGAGTGACACTTGCTTACGTCACTGTCCAGTTTCCACTTATACAGCACCCTGTATATTTCCATCAATTCCCTACATTGGCTTCCATTTTTTGTTGCATTAAGTGGCAACTGGACAGTGACGTAAGCAAGTGTCACACCCGGAATGCCAGACCTTGAGTAAACGCAAATTCCTTGTCGTCCCCCCAGGGAGACATCTTGGCCAATCAATAATATCGTACTGTATAACATCTTGGGGTGGAGCTGCTAAGACGCACCTTCTACTATTGGAAAGGGCTCAAAGAGCAGTTCTACAGGTTCTAAGCTGCAGACCTAGACTGTTTCCTACTAGTGACCTATACTCACTCTGTCAAGTCCACACTGTTCGACAACTGTTCATTCTCAAAACCCTCGTAAACATGGCGAAGTGCCGTACGACCCTATATCAAGCAGGACTAAACGACGGTTTCACAGAGTCTGTGAAATAGCTTCACACAGGACTGCTACAGCCAGTCGACAGTATCCCCACATCAGCTCGATGCTTTATAATTTAATTAATAAAAAACTTAATATAAATCCATTATCTCTGCGAAATTGTAAATTTAAATTATCTGCCTGGCTTTTAACACTTTCTTATGATGATACAGAACTTCTTATAGCGAAAATAAATTAATATCGTTGCCCTGACTCTCTTGAGACAGGTGTCTTCGAATGTACCTACTTATGTTCTGACTTTTACATTTATTTTATTTATTTTCACCACACGTCACAGCAAAGTTGAACAATATTTATTAATCTTGTGTAGTTTTCAATGTGTATGTATACTAACCTCCTAATTATAATATTAATTAAGGATAACGTAGGCTAAATTCTTTTTGTTTGTTTATAATTTTTATCTTTTTGATTCGGTCCAGAGGAGGGCGATACTGAACGCGACACAGTTTTATACTTTTAGCGTCAGTATCGTTGCATTGTTTTTGTTTTAAATATGTACATGTAACGATTTGATTTGATTTGATTTGATCTTGGGGAGACCACGAGTCACTCGTGGTTTTTTGGATCATGGGTAAACCAAACTTTACACCTATAATAGTCAGCTTTTGTAACGAAGTTTGATTAAAAAAACTACTTTTCTCACCAAAGCGCAAGTATGTAACTACCTACCAACCTGCTATGTATTATTGTGTACAAAAAAGAATTACATAATTACTGGTATGATACATTTTTAAAAACCGGCGCGTTCCCCTTTTATTTTTAGTATACTGAAGACCTGGATTTGTGACCTCAGCGTGGATTATTTGCTTTACTTTTGGTATTAAAAAACAAAATACATTCACGAAAGCTTTTAAAAACGTATCATACCTATATATTATGGAAGGAAAATTTACGTCCGAGTCGAGGCCTCAGCAATATAATTTTGCTAAAAATATGATTTACAAAATGATAAATAGTTTTGGTATCTTTTAGCATAAGTCACTTATAATATTATATTTAACGTAAAATATATTGTGAAAATTCATTAGAAACTCCCGCCGTTCGTAGATTGCTTAATTTTCTTTAATATTAACTTGTACAGGACCCCTTTTTAATTAATATCGACAAAGTAGTCGACCGCTAGCTAACTCTGATAAAGATTTTAGTGATGTGACACTAGAAATTTTAAATCATCGATACCTATTCGATAATTAAAATTTGTCATTATGTCATTGCGAGTCACGATACGAAAATTTTACTATGAAAATTTTCTTAGTTTGACGAATTCATTGGTGTGGTACAGGGTTGGTGTTCTTCCAACCTGAACTAGGTTCGAAGTTAACCCGTTTACATTCAAAATGGATACTAATACTTTTCTAGATTAGGTCAAACACAATCCACAAATGGTTAAAGATATTTAAAGTAAATAATATTAAAATAAGTAACTACAAATTCATTTAGTAAGTAACTAAATGAGTTTGTATTTTGTATCATAGCAAGGGAAAAATAAATATTCCTTGAAAGTTTATCTAGATAGTGTTTCACAAATTCCCTGTCGCATGCAAACTAATCCACAAAGATGTCTAGGTACAACACAATGTGTACACACCTAACATTAGCTCGTTTATAAAAACTCTCACTTCTCTTTTGAGAATTGACTCAGAAAGTAAAATCATCGATAAACACAAAATCTCCCAACCCTACAAATATTAATTTCAAAATTGGTTTAAATAGGTATTACGCCGCTTGTTAGCCCCGGTCCCAAATGAACTCATTAAAACTATAAAAGCAGCGGTAATTAAGGCCACCCCCCACCCCCGCCTTCATCCGGCCCGGCGAGGGGTTGGGTTTAGACCTCCATTTTCCCCCTATTTCCCGCGAACAGTCAAGATAGAAATAGTCTAGAATGGACAAGAACAAAATAACACTACTTTTTGTTGATATTTTGCTTAAATTATAAGCAGTACCTAATCAGTTTCAAGCGTAGGTACTTATGAAAAACAAGAATAAACCATAATTTTTATGAACCACAAAAAATCAAATCTCATATCTGGGATTTTGCCTGCTTAGTGTAACAGAAAACCTAATTTCCTATGACACAACTGCCTTATTAGTAGTGTCACGGGAGGAGCTAATTTGTCCGAGGCACATTGGTCACGGGAGAGATAATTAGCGAAATAATTTTGATTCCGAGCATTGTTCTATGACGCTTCGCAAATATCCGCCTTTATAATTTTGGAAGAAACAATTTGTCGACTAGTTAACTACTTACCTACTGCATTATGTCGGTCCCGTCAGAACTATTTTATAACTACCCACTTTTATTTTTCTTGTCTTTCCATTCTTGATTGGATAAAATGCATGGATGTGTTGATAGATTTAATTACCAAAGTAAAGTAAGTACCTACCAATTTCGACACAATTACTTACTTGGCTACTTACCTATTTGTGGTACGTACGCTCGTCCGTCACCCAAATGGTATATATGTACTTATTAACAATAATTAGCCTTAAGTTCTCATTATAAGTGAATTTTTGTAATACGTATGAGAAAAAGTTTCTTAAACCAGATTCTGGCAACTAAATATTTCCGCACGCGATGCATCGTAAAAACACAAAAACGCTTTAAATTGTTGACCACACTAAGCTATTTTTGCTGACTGTACATGTATCCCTCGTTTTACGGTCAAAGTTTAGGTCCCAGGTCTAGTCGTTATTATCTCTAACTGTACATAAATCCCTCTTTGGGTTCAAGATGAAATCCCTCACCCAGATCTATCTCAGTGCTCAACGCTCAAAAGGCAGTTAATACCTACTGTTAATACAAATACAAAAATACAGAAATCTTTATTAGGAACAGAACTCAATGTTTAGGGTACAATTGTGGGCTGACTACCGCAAAAGTTAAAAACTGTGTAGCAGACTCAGTGTCCTCCTTCGCTAGCAAAGTAATTATGTTTCATTTTAAGACATAAAAATAACTAATCTATTGTATAAATAACAAGGTAACGTGTGTAAGTGGTGTATGTATGTGCTCTGTGTGTGTGATAGAGAGTATGTGTGAGTGGTGTGTGGCTGTAATACCACTTCCTCCACCTCCACAACCTATATTGGTCCACTGCTGGACGCAGGCTTCCCCCTGATAAGTGCCTTGTTGGCTTGTATCTCACGGGGGGTAAACCCATAATCCCCACATTGTTCAAAAACGTTAGAGACAAGTTTGCTGGAAGAAAACTCTTTTCAGGGTTAAGCTTGCCTATGTACATATCCTATTATTTAAGTTTATGCTTATGTATTATTGTGTACAATAAAGAATTACAGAATTCAGACAAACACTGTTTTTGAAGAAAAAGTGGTAAAAACACGCACTGCTACGGATCGTATTGCGAAAGCCTGCAAATGAACGCATTGAAATAAAGAATATTGTCCCCCGTTGAGTTCACAGAGAAATCCCTCGCCCAGATCTATTCCAGTCCTTGCTTATCTTTGTCCACTGAACGGAGGCTTTATTACCGGGGACATTACAGTCGGGACGCGCGGTAATTTTCAACTAATAACCTGTTTAATTTTCACTGCCTTTTTCAGCTTTAGCAGACTGTTTATTTTGAAATTGAGGCTTTTGTTTTGAGTTACATTGTTTAAATTTTTGGCTGGGAATGATAGCGGGCATTGTATTTGCAAATGAATTTTTAAGAGTTTGGCGGATTATTTTGTGGTCGTTTTTAGTAGCACAGATGTAATGATTTTTGTTATTGTGACGATGTGATGAAAATCGGCCACAAAACAAAGTGGGTTTAATAAAAGAGATAAAGTAAAAATCATCTCGAACGTCAGCCATAGTTGTTTCTAAAAGCTACAGGTTCTAAGTGGTTTCAGAACCATGATGGCAACACGATGATAGATAAAAACCAACGTAAATAAAGAAAAAAATAGATTAGGTATTTAACAATTAAAAGCTATCGTAGTTTGACGAATTAATTATGAACGCTGGTGTTTTTGCACCACATACAAGGTTCGTAGTTAACTATTAGCTTACATTCATAGAGAGAGCACCTACATTTTTAGGGTTTCGAACCCGATGGGTGATAACAGAACCCTATTACCAAGCCTCCGCTGTCCGTCCATCCGTCCGTCCGTCTGTCACAGGGCTCTATCTCATGAACCGTAAGAGGTAGACAGTTAAAATATCTTGCCGCTATAACAGCAAATAATAAAAATAAAATAAAATATATCCAAATTAAAGGGAGCTTCCCTACAAAAACCTTATTTTTTTTGGCGATTTTTGCTCTTCGTTTTTAAGGCTGTATCTCTTGAACCACAATAGGCAGACACATAAAACTTTCTATAAATAAGTAACACTTAAACAAATAACAACAACAAATACTATAAATTAAATAAAGTTGAAAATTGAAAGAGGTTTGCATACAAGTAATCATTCTTTGAAAAAGGTGCCTGATTTTTAATTTTATTTTTGTAGCTCTGCTTAGCTTGGGGCTAGATAATGTCGTGTGAATTGTCCAGCATTAATTTTATTTATTATTAAGTATGTTCACGTATGTGTATGAAACACCTCCATGCACACGTTCCAGAAGATTAGCTTTTTCCACCAAGAAGAGTTATTTTGCTACGAAAACCAATCAAAGGAAGACGCCGTTGATGGGTCCATACATCACTGTTATCTGATCCGGCCGCCGATTGATTTTCGGAAATCTCCTCCGAATAACCCCCCAGATAAGTGATTTACACTTGATACACACGGTTACGAAAGAATGAAGAGCAAAGTAAAGCACCTAAACAATTGGCAAAATCTGCCGATTTTTCCAAGTGCTATCAACATTATTGCCTTATTGTTTATTTGATACTCAGTTTTGCCAGCGGCTTTGAACGCCCTTATTTGGATAAAAAGTAGGTACACCTATATCTAGATGTTCTACCTAGATATAATAATATAATATACATGCAAAATTTTATTAAGATTTGTTCAGATGTCTATATGTCAATAGGTAACAGGCTGACAGTGTTTACTTTTGCATTTACAAAAATATATTTTAAAAATATTATATATATATATATATATATATATATATATATAATATTATTTTCTTTGCATGCATTGTATTTACAACGACCGGGGCCCTTATCATTTCCACTAAATTAATAATTTCACCATAACAATGGTCGTCGTCTTAAAATGACGCATTTTGGCGCAATGCCAAAATGTGTCATTTTAAGAAGACCTTTTCAGACGTTTGATAAAAGAAACTACAGATGGAGGGACGCGTGTCAAAACTGTCAAGGTTGAAACGATACCATTGTCATAGTAAAGTGATTGGCCCCTGGGGCCGAAATCTGCTAACCAATCGTTTTATATTAACTTTACAGAAAATACTCTACCACTGAAAGATAGATAGGAAGTTTGGTACACTGCGGGACAGTGAGTCCGTGGGTTTATCGATATAAAACCGAGTGGACTCGATTGGCGTAACTGCATTCGATTATCGCATTAGGCGACGCTGATTTTTGCGACCATTGCCGATGATTCGAGTTTCGTTTTCGTAATTTGACTGTTAAAACTTGATAAATCCAAAGAAAATTAATGATACAACTTTGCCTTCATTTGTATGGGATGATTAACATAAATCTTACTTAAGTAACTAAGAAAGAACGAAAATAAATTTATTTGAATCCAGAAACACAACAAGATACATTACAAGAATACCTATTAAAGGTACAAAATATCTATAAAGCCTCACTAATGTTATAAATGCGCAAGATTGGATACATGGAAATGTGTTATTTCTTCACGCCAAAACTACTGAACTATTCAGGCTGAAAATTTGCGTAGGTGTAGGTATCTAGAATAAACATAGGTATACTTTTCATCCCATAGATCAGTTTCTATGGGACAGAAATAACCTTTGAACGTTTCCATAGAAACAAAATGTGCTAAGCCGTGGCCAGAAACTAGGAAGATAAAGAAGCTTCTGGGTACTCTGCAGCAGCGCGACAAATGCTTGTGTTGTGTCCGGTCGGGAGATTTCTTTGATTATAAATCTCTTCACTACCAATTTTTTTTCCAAAATCCTTTGGTTTGCGACGAAAAGGGAAGTTTGATCAATATAATTAGTTTAACTACTATCTAGATCTAACTATTTGCAATAACATACAGAAATGTTTTGCGTAGATGCAAGTGCGACAATTAATTTTTTGTGTGTCAGCCAGAGCCACCTCTCCACAGCTCTCGAACAGCAAGTCAGACTAGCCGTCTGAAGCCAGAGACACAAGCGTTATTGTTAGTTATTACCAAACACATTCACTGCCCATCATCTACCATGTTGATTTATTTATTTATTTATCACACAAAACACATTACAATGCACACATTACATATGCATATTAATATTATTATTTGCTTACATTACATTTACTTCATCACGTGTGTCAAATCAAAGACATTCTATGTTTTAAGTGACACGAGATTACCACAGGTTCGCCTGCCGTTAGGCGTCTGCTTTTTTATTCTTTCAAAGTAAAATGTATCCAATGATTACGAGCTTAAGCCCGTATTTAAATGCTAATTTTCGTGTGTGTGGTAGCGGTGTGGGGTGTATCTGCTATGTCCTTTATTGTTTAGACCTAGAAAAAAAAATGTGCTTAAATTTATTAAAAAATTTATAGGAGTGGGTTCTGACGTGTATTGTTTTTATTATGGGAATGAGCATGAGTATGAAAATCATCTAGCCTTGAATTGGTATTTTTTCGATAGAGATCCGAGTTTCATCAAATAATCACCCAGAAAAAAGAGTATTATCATCTCTACAATTATACCTCCAGCATAAAACCGCTCAGTCTCCGATATCGGACAATCTTGATGCTTGATGAATGAACGGTTTGTGATGCTAATACTCAGATTATGCAATAAATCTACCCTATACTTCTTGCACACCCTATACTTCCTCTAAACTCTATTATCTACAACATACGATTGAATTTTCAATGACAGCGTTCAGTCAATCGTATTAAAGTGGATTAAGCTTTAAATCTGAGTAGTTAAGGTTGATTTTTAGTATTGCTTTGTGTAATGATAATGAGGCATAGTACACACGTGCTGCGTTATCTCTGATTAGATGTCGTCAAATCTAAGGGGTGAGTGATTAAGGGTTAAATCGGCTGGGATGATTTGTTGTCGTTGTGATCGTTTGTTTTGGCTAACAATGTTATTAACAAAGTGATTAGGATAAACTTTTGTTGTGTTATCTGCTTTGTTTTGGCAAAAATAAGAAAGAAACTGCTGCAAGAACCAGTAAGGACCTTGTCGTACTGAAGAGCGCTCATTGCTAGATAGGGGCAGTCGTCAAGTAAGATAGCGTTAAACCTTAAAGGCTTATACAAAATATCAGATTATCTACTAGAGGATAAAAAGCTTGGGACGAGTTTTGCTCCAACTCGAAAAACTCGTATCAATGTTTAGGTTCCGTACCCGAAGTGTGAAAACGGAACCCTATTACTAAGCCTCCGCTGTCCGGGCTTTATCTCATGAACCGTAAGAGGTAGACAGTTGAAATTTTCAGAGAATGTGTATTTCTTTTGCCGCTATAAACGTAAATAATAAAAATAAAATATATATCCAATTAAAGAGGGCTTCCATACAAAAAACATCCCTTTTTGGTTATTTTTGCACTTGTTTTTCAAGATTCTCTTACACCACAATAGGTAGAAACTTGAAAGTTTTCATAAATAACACTTGAAGTATTACTTATTTATAAAAACTTTCAATTTATTATAATGTAATAACAACAAATACTAAAAATATAATAATGTTAAAATTTGCCTGATTTTACGGTACGGAACCCTTCGTGTGCGAGTCGACTCGCACTTGGCGGTTTATTTACTTTAACTTAAAAATATTGAAGTGCATAAAAATTCAAAGTGATCACTTTATTTCCTAGTTTTACTTATGTAATTTGAATTTTGTGTCGTTTTCAAGAGTCCTGTCAGGTCTCAAGAAAATAAAGTACTTTGATATTAATTGATATTTGGTACCTAGGTTTAAAAAATATAGGTAGGTAGGTAAGTACATGTTAGTGCATCTGACTGTAGGACAAGACTTTTTAAATGGTCTAACGACCGATGTGGCGCGGCGGGCGAAGGTCCGCCTGCGACGCAGAAAGTTGCGGGTTCGATTTCCGCCTTGGGACAAATGTTTGTACGATCTACATATATTTGTTCCGGGCGTTCTGGGTATTTTCTATATATAATAAAAAATATCAATCTATGTTATGTATTGTATTAAGTTTATCAGTCATCTAGTACCCATAACACAAGCTCTGCTTACTTTGGGGCTAGATGATGCTGTGTGGATTGTCCAGCATTATTATTATTATGAAAAGTTACTTAGTCATAGATATAAGCTTGAGTCTCGCTCATGCCATAAAAAAGCGTTACTCAAGTATAGATTGATGATTGAGCAAGCTATATAATACGAGCCTAAGACTATAGGTAGGTAGGTAGGTTTGCAATAACCCAACTTACATACCGAAGAGTTTTACGGCGCGGGCGGAGGTCAAATTAGCTTGTTACTAGATCAGTTTAAGAAAAAATCAAGATTTTTCTAATAAAACCCAAAAATGGTCTTTCAATTAAAAACAATCCACAAAAAGCCGACACAACGTAGTGACGTAAAAAACTGCACAAAATGGCGTCAGTATCGGGGCATACGTCATAAATTTGAATTCTGTGCAACAAAACTCCGCGGATAATATACTGGCTTATTGTCAACGGAGTTAGCTTCGTAATAAAAGGAATGGAAAAAATCGCGGACTTCGTGTCGGAACTGCCAGGGGTAGAGTAGGCAGAAATAGAGAATATTTTTTTTTGATTCTATAATTCGATACATGGCTGTAACGAGCCTTAAGTTTTGGTAGATATTGCAAAATAAATTAATTGACGTCACGTCACACTTATTTATAAACGTGTTTAAATATTTTTTGGATGTTTGTTACGCGTTCACGCTAAATCTACTAAACAGGCCAGGCTGACATAAATGTAGTTTCAGACATGTGATAGATAACATAATACCTAAGTTGTTTTTGGTAGGTAACGAAAAACACACTTGGGACCGCTGCCAGCATGCTACGTCTGCGTTGATCCCAAGTTTACCGTACTAGAAAAACTTGCTAAAAAAACTTATTTTATTTTAATTAATTAAAGAAAGCTGGATATTTCACACAACATAGTCTAGCCAGCTTTTAAGTGAACACTTTTTAGTCACCCTTTCTGAACTGTGAAAGAAACTAAACAGTCACGCTCGGATTGATTACCCTGAATCGTGCTTAGGTACGTACTTGGCTTCTGTCGTCATCAGCTGTCATCATTGTAACTCCCATGTGATCATATGAAACTTTAGCAATTAAAACATTAAGGTACCTAATTTAGTTTGATATTTTATATAAACATGTTAGTGTATAAGGTATTTATGAGCCTTAGAATTAGTTTTTACAAGCCGTACTTTTCTTACGTTGCCTGAAATAAGTGATTATCCTGTCTACCTTTTATTTGCCCTTTTCTATTTGTCAAGTTAATAATCTCTGCAGTATCTGTAGTACACTACTCTGTTCGGAATTGAGTTATCTGAGCTATGGAGCGGCCGTCGGAGCGTTAATGCAGCCGCGCTCATGCTAAATAGTTCCACCAATTTATTGAAATTTGAAACAATTAAGCAACAACACAACCGCATATTTAAATAACTATATCTCATTGATTTTTGTAAAGGTTTTGATCTTTTTTTATATTTTTTGTTTCACTTATTTTGTTTTAGTTTTTATTTAAGATTACTGATTCCTATATTCTGTTTGATGATTTTTTTTTTTCTAATAAAATAATACACTAAGCCCGCACTCTCTGGGTCTGCCGAGGTAGAGTTAGCCCTCGCGTCTTATCACGTTTTACTTAGCTAGAGCGAGGAGAAGATGCATTGTCAGCACTAGGTTTTCGGTCAGAGTATTATGTACTTACTGGTAATTTTATCTTAAATAATATATAACCTAATTAAATATTTAAGTACCTACTCTGTGAACCATCAAACATTTTTTGGAAATAAATATTATTATTATTGTTCATCTATTTATTTATTTATTAATCTCCTAATTCTCTGTAGTCTCTGTCCCTTTCTACTCTGTTCGGGATTGAGTTATCCGAGCTATGGCGCGGTCAACGGAACGTTAATACAGCCGCAATCATGCTAAATATCCTCCCACCAATTTATTGTTACTATTTATTTATTTTCTTATTGTTTTGTGTTATTTTATTGACAAAACTGTGAAATGAACTTGCTTGTTATAAACGAGCTGGGGTCTGCAAGAATGTTAATAATTTTATCCATAACTGCTTGCTATTCATTGATTTAAAAATTTGCTGAATATTAAAATATTATATGTTATTGGCTCCCTCTGTGGTGCAACGGCGAAGGTCGGCCTGCGAGGTTGCGGGTTCGATTTGCACCTAGGGGCAAATGTTTGTACGATCTGCAGATATTCGTTCCTGGTGCTCTGGGTGCTTTCTATGGATAATAAAAAATATCTATTTATGTAGTGGGTTAATGTATTAAGTAGTACGCTCATAACTGGTATTGGATCAGTTGAGCTACCTGTAGGTTGTGTGCAACAGTTTGTAGTTAGCTCAACAGTTTCAATTGTAATTACTAGTAGTAATTTGTTTGAGTAAGTATATCAGTGTTATTTGGTTAAGTAAGTATATCAGTCATCTGGTACCCATAACACAAGCTCTGCTTAGCTTGGAGCTATATGATGCTGTGTGGATTGTCCAGCATTATTTATTAATGCCAGCATTGTAAAAACAGTGAGTACGTTACGGTAGTCATGAAACTAAAAGTAGGCAAACTCGAGAAAAAAAAAATTACAGTGACAATTATACAGGGTTATGGGTTTATAATATTTATTGACAAAGAATATTACAATTCAATAATAAAAACTAATTAGAACTAGTATTTACAATTGAAACAATTAAGCTAATTGCAGACTGTTGCAAACAATCTACAGGTAGTTCAACTGATCCATATCAATACCAGTCGGAAGCGTCCTCAAGACGCTGGCTGCATTGCCCCGCTGTATGGCAATGCTGATGCGCTGCGCCAGATATCCGCCAGCTCTCGCTCTCTGGGTTTATTAATTATTGAAGATGTATAACGGGGTTTTCCCAAAAAAATTACGAATATGCGAATATCTCAAAAATGTTTCACTTTTGCCTGATACAATACAGGGTCAAAGTTGTTGCAAATGGCCTCCCCCATCAGCGAAAAGGATCTGGTCTAATTTCCAATAACCATGTATGTACTCGTATGGCTGTCCAAAATATATTGCCACAGCAGCCGGCCGCCGCCGCTGCTTTCTCTATACATTGAAAACGTACCATTTTTAGAGAACTTTTAATTAACGGTTAACCTTCTTCAATAGACCAAAATTAGCTTTATTCTCTTCCTATATAGTATTTTAGTTTTGCAACTTGTCAGAGTCAAAACGCGCTTTAAATTCAATTAAATCCTGATCATCAATTCACTTCGCGCTTAGAAATCCAAACACAACAGATAAATTAAGCCTAGAAAATCCAAGATATCGGATCGCAGATAGCGGGGCCACATAAATCTGTGAATTAGCCAGGTCCAGGCTTCTTTATAACATACGGGATATGAAGGAAATTAAAGATCGACAGGAGATTGACGTAGCTGACTTTTATCTTAGTTATGTTATGCAATAGAGGTTTTCAATATCCATCAACTGCTTTACCGTAAATAAACCGCCAAGTGCTCGCGACGGAACCGTACCGTAGAAATCAGGCAACGTTTTCAAAGAACATTGTAGTAATTGGCCGGAAAAACAGAATTATGCAAAGATCTCCAATGCTGAACGGTGCAAATGATGGTGTATAAGCAACACTACAGCAAGTACTATGACATTCAGTGGCCAACTCATACATTTTGCTTTATCCTTTTCTGCGCGTAATCGGAATGCAGCCTGCGAAAAAGTCTGAGCGCATCACTGAATGTGTTAAGTTTACCAGCTTCTAGACTCTTCTTTCAATCTCATCCCGTATCCGTCCCGTAGACCTATAAACAGCGTCCAGAATTAGCCAGCTAAACTTGCGCCCTGCACAGAACGAATCAATTAAGACAATGCGTTCTGATAACATCGGCTCCAATCAATGCATTGGAGCAGGTGCGTGGTGAAAGGATTATGTTAGAGACTAAGTACCTACCTACTCGTAGCAATAGACTAGAACTGATAATGATATAGACTAGTAGGTAGTATTAGACTAGAACGCACTTCTGTCCTAACCAAGTGCACCTATGTATGCCAAAGGGGGTGGGGCATCGTTGGATTGGTTTTCAAATTATTATATTATAAAATTTTGTACCATTCCGATTAAAAAAGCTTATTTAAAAATGTGCTGTCTTTTCTACTGTGCATACAATACTTAGGTATTGTATCCACAGTATAAATTACCAACAAAAATGTTACAATTATACCTAATACAAATAAATAAAATCTGACGTTTCGTAGGGCTCGGCGAAAAAATGCCTGGTTTCAGTTTTATTTTCAATCAATGAATTGCGAATTAGGATGCTTTAGCTCGGAAAATTGGGTGTGCATATCTAAGTATATTGTAGGCACAGTTGAAACGACAACATCACATTTTTAAACAAGCTTATAAACTCGGAATGGTACAAAATTTTAACTAATCCAACGATGCCCTTTACAAAGGTACCTTATATTTATGAAGTACATACTTAGGTTCATAATTTACAATATTAAGGTATTTATTTTGTATTTTCTACGTATTAAATACTGCTAAAATATCTAGGTATAATAGATAACCTTTCTAAGTAGTTGTTCACGATCTTCGATGTCATCTATGGTGGCTATTTGATAAACCCATGATAAAATACCTTCATACATTTCTAATACGGGCTATAACTATAAATTTTCGATATCACAATACAATAGGCGTCTGAGAACAACTCTATATAACATTGCATTGATACCATGCGCAGGCGCATCTATGTCATAAAATACGTGTAAGCTGAGTTTCTATATGTAAGTAAACGGAACTGTCTGTCTGGTTTCGCCGTGTAGGTAATCTAAGTCTACGTGAAAAGTGTTTTTTTATTGGTGAACTGTACTGAGAATTTTCAATCTTTTCCTTTTCTAATTCCTATCTATTGGTAATAAAGTTCTTACCTTTCAAGGAACTTGTGAGCATCATTGACTTTGTACTATTTTATAATTTGGCATGGTTAAAAAAAATCTAGAAAGATCCGGAGTCTCAAAATAATTCAAATAAAAACGCCATGTTTTTTCTCCAAAGCACATTTTATCATAAGGCGCTTTTTTTTTAACTTCACTACAATCTCCCCTGATGTAAGTGACGTGGCTGTCAATGTACGTGTTATGACAGAAGACACATATTCACCCTTGTCTTGTTTATCTTCTAAGCTCATACACTTTAGTAGCGTCATCACTACATAGGTACACTTTTAAAGAGAACTACAACCCAGAAAAACCACTTTTTAAAACTCTATAAAGTAAAGTCAAGAGCTCTTTACTAGTAAAACAAAAGGTAGAAACGAAGGTACACACGTATAACCAGCCAACATCTCTTAATGATATGTAGATTCCCTGCATTAGTTACAAGACTGTGTTCTCAGTGAAACATCTTGCGAACCGCTCGCTACATCACGATCCTGCAGAACTCTAAAGTACACTACATGCCAAAATAAACGCTACACCTTCACAAACAGAGATGGTTTTCAATCGGAGCGGCTTGGAGTTCAAATCTTACGAACTAAAGTACATTTCGACTCATTAAACAAGACATAATTTAAACGTGTATAAGGTTTCTTCTTGAATTTGTGTTTTCAGTCGTTGTTGTTACAGTTCTGTTTTGATTGTCTGCGATTGTTTTGCTTGAGTCGTTTTTGTTTTAAAGCGTAAAGCTCATGCATGGTTTCCAGTGATCTAAATTGAGCTCAGGGTACAGGGAAGGAAGGTTGAGATTTCAATGGGGATAAATTGAAATTGAGACATTAGAAATCTTCGAGCGACTATTACCGTGTTCTTTTAACAAATGCACGACGGCGCGCACGGAGTAAGATGTAACTTTGTACCGACGTGCATAAATAAAGCTGGATGAAGTATCGGTTATGGGCCCCCAGGTGGGCGTGGGCCCCCTATAAATCATCGCCAACAATTATTAAATTATCTTTTTCGTTGACATTAAGTAATTGTTTCGGCCGGCTTGTAACTGGCGCGCCGAATGAGGTATGGCCTTTAAATTGTTCATTGGGCATTCGAATTCTTCGATTGGTAATTTTTATTTATTTAAATGATAATTTCGTTCTGGTAATAAAATTTTGATTTTAAAAATAAAAGATTATAAAATCTGATTTCTGATAAAGTTGTCGGTTTGTTTAGAATATTTTCTACCACATCATCATCATTCACTATGTATTCTAAGTAGTTGGGTATAAGCTTCTGCTTAGGCCTATTTTAATTCTCCAATACGCAATTGCTAATACACCGAATTAGAGTACCAAATTTGCACAAAAAAAACACGCAATTGCGTATCTTCGAGAATTCAAATACATACGTCCTGTTCTTTGCTCTACACATCCAGCAGTAAAAATAAAAATAAATATACCTACATGTATTTGGCTTTACAGGAACAGCACAGACATAATTATAATCAGATTAACATAGGTAAGTACAAGTAATTGAATAGGTGAAAGGTAGAGTTACACATGAGGATTAATTAAATAGATGACAGACGCAGCAAGTGTAAAAAATGATGTAGGTGAAGCAAGAGAAGAAGACAGTAACATCTAGAACTGATAAATTAAAGCGTATACAAAACAGAAATTTTAAATTCAGATTGCCTACTTAGTTAACATATAACTAAAACAAAACATTCTAGATAGGTACAGTGATAACAAGAATGCGAGTACATAATGAAAACAATCCGACACCTACTACGTAGGTACTTACTTCAATAGTCTTCTTTTTAATAGAATATTTATTTAGGAAGCGCTTTTATAAAACTGTCTTGAAAATAAATTTTCAGTGGTTTCCTCTCTGCCTAGGTGACGGCCCACAGTATGACCCCACAGGCGGTTTATAAATTATTATATTATTTTGAACTAGGAAATAATGCAAAAGTAAACAAGGACAACAAATATACCCACAAGACAATACAAGTTAAATTAAAATCCTAAACCGCTATTCTATACAATTACGTGTGTTCCATTAATCATGCTCGACAGTGTACTATAATAAACTTTGGGTGGTAGATAGAAGAGCCTTATTTTTATAAATCAACTATGCACTGATATTATTTACGTTTAATTACCTAATTTAATTACTCAACTCATTACTTAACTCATTTACTGCCCGTGCTTTTCAGCTTTGGAACACATTGCCAGTCTCAGAAGGCGTGCAAAGTCACTACCAATATTCAAGAATATGGTAAAGGAACACTATTCGTCCTGCTGTTACTGACTACACCCTTGTCTCCCTTTATATTATAATTAGAGATATGTATGTATGTATATGACTACCTACCTATGAATAAGTATTTAGATATTTCTGTAATGTAATTATATATAATGTAATGTATTATAAATATTTCTGTGTTGTCATTTGTATTAGCTACATAATTATTAATTATGCATACAGATCCCCATGTCAAATCTAACGATCTTATCCATCCACGGTTGTCTAAAATAGATCGCTCTTGAGCGATAAGACCGCCAATTGTCACATATTTTGTAATTTTATTTTATTAGTTAATTCTTTCGTAAAGTGTGCAATATAGAATTTTCTATCTATCTATCTAACTTCACAGAAAGACTACATCTTGAACAGAACAGAACAGAAATGTTTTGAAAAGTCTTCTTCTTTCGTCGAATATACAAACGTACATTCAAAACTATATACTTTAAATTATCATAACCTTACGCACAGTAGTTCCATACAATTACGCGCATTATTCGCAACGTATCTCAGTGTCCCATTAATCATGGTCGGCAGTGTAACCGGGTCAGCTCAATGAATCAAAGTAATTAACTCACTAATACACTTATCACGACGTATTCAATTGGAGGTTTTGAAGTGTAATTAATTGTTTGTTTGGTAATTTTAATAGCTGGTTCTAGTTTGAGAGGGAATTGTTGTGGACTAATATACCAAAGTAATATTTTATGGACCTAGATAGATTTTGAACGGAGAACTTTAAAAGGAGAAGCGCGGGATCCTGAAATACAGTGTAGGCTAGTTTTGGACCCTACGGATTAAATATTATAGTGTTTCAGTATAAACACTGTAATTGTGTCGAATAAATTATGTTTTATGTTGTGGTACCTAAATAAATGAAACTGAAAGCAGTTTTACTTTTTTTATTGTGCACCAATATATCGTAATATCGCGCACGGCGGATAAAAGCAGAGAAATGTCCCGTTAAAAACTGACAAAATTCCTCACCTGTTCCTACAATTCACAGAAAACCTCTCTTATGGTTACCCCGCGAAATATGTATTAAAGAATTATGTGCACTCACCTTGACCCAAAAATCTCCGAATCCACGCGGGTGGCTATCCAAACTTAGCCCAAATCTTTAGCACCCAACCCAATGAGGCACAGTTTACCCAACGAAACTAAGCACACCTATAAACTCGTATAGGTACGTGCTAAATGGTAGAACTTGCTTCTGTCCTTGTTTTTAGGGTTTCGAAGATCCGCGATCGGTTTCGAAACCCTTATGGTCTCGTTTTTTCTGTCCTGTTTTCCGTCTTTAATATCTCAGCAACTACAGCAGCAAATAACAAGAAATTTAAAATAATAATACATTTAGTGCGCTTGTACAGACTTAAATGAAAAAAAATAAAAATGAAAATTTTCCGTAGGTACAAATTGTGATGTCAAAATTTTAAAAGAGACCTACAATCTCAAGTGGGTTATCAAATGAAAGGTATTGGTTTGTACATCTCAAATCAGTTTTTGGAATTCATGTAGGGTACCTACATACCTACTCTTGGAAATATACTGAAAAAAGTTGAAAATTTTAAAATTAGGTACACTTTACTCCGAAGTAGGAGGTATATTATAAGTGTACCGAATGAATGTCCTTTAATTTTTAGATATTCATTAAATAGCAAAGTCTCTAACCGGTATATATAGAACATATTGGTATACTTGACAAATGTTCGAAACCCTCGGCGCGCGAGTCACACTCGCACTTGACGGATCTTGTTTTATTTATTGGGGATAGACTATGAAGGACCTGCAGCTCGATTCGGATATATTCGTAAGGGTATCACTCGTAAGTACCTATACTCCGTCCACGCATTTATTACCTTTGACTGAATGAAAGAATGCAATATTTCATGACTCTGTTTTTATGTAAAAATAATGATGCGAACCTGTAGACTCGTAAATATCAGGACTAACGAGACCTTCGATAATTATCGACCTGTCAGATTACGTGTCTATGAAGTATTGTAGTATTCTTTCATTCAGTCAAATAGAATTATGCGTGGACGACGTATCTATATTCGCCGCACATTGGTTAATTTTCTTTTTTATTAGTTATCAAAATGCAGCAACTTAAACATAATTCAGCGGTGCAACGCGACTGAATGATGTTTACAACATGAATCGTTGCTTTCAAAGCTTTATCATTGCAGGTCATCATCACCAATTCATTATATGAAACCATGAGCTATGTCCCATCCCCAACACCCCATCCCTCATCAGCTGTGACCTTCCTAAAAAAAACAGACTCATAATTCCATAATTCTAAAAAAACATTATGTAAAACTGCAAAATGATCAAAGGCCCGCTTTGGCGCCCGTGCGCACGTCCGTCGCGCATAACGTCGTAAGTGACAATTTATGAAATTTACGATCCGCCCCTTTCCGCCGCTGCTGCGAGAATTTGTGATAGGTGGCGCCAGCGGTACAATGTATGTTCTAATTTTAAATTATTGTTTCTTGTTTTTGTCGGGTTGGTGTAGTATGGTTTAGCTTGTGAAGGATGCTATTTTATGCGTGGGTTTTCTACCTATGCGTACTTTACTAAAAACAAAAGTGACAAAAGTGTCGTAGCGTTTGTACACCTAAGATTATCTTCCTGCCATAAACGTACTCCTTCTCTTGTATATTCCAAACAAGAGCGACTCTATTATCTGTGCCTATTCGAAATTCAAAAAGCAAAACATATTTCCAGCCAGTGACATTTAAATTCGCGCCCAAAATGTCCAGTGGAGATCCGTGGATTTTTCCAATTTCCAGTCGCGTATCTGTGTCCACTCGGATGGCTCGAGCATGTTTTTTATTGAAAAAGGAGTGACGTTTTATTAACATTGTATCTGACGTGCGTTCGTTTGTGTCTGGCAACTGAAAATTGGTAGACAGGAAACGAGCTTACCCACGGATTTGAGAGTATTTTTGTCGTGCACGACGATTTAAAACAAAATTGGGATATTATTTAAATAATAATCTTATACCTACATGTTAGTTGGTTACTTTTATTTTAATTTAAAATTTCTTACGTGTCCAAGAGCCATGTAAGGTCTAAAGGCAATAAAGCACTATTATTGGAATATAATACAAAAATTCAAAAGCTGATTGCTCAATTATTTACACTAGTGTTTATGAATGCAAAATCCTATAAGAAAACATTCCGCAACCAGAAGCATCCAAACGATTCAGAAAATCCCGTTTAACCATTAAAATAGGGGACTTTAGTACCCCAAGCAAACACACCGCACACTCCCTGCGATAAATACGTTGTAATTCACGAATATCGCTTTATGGCGAATATCGTTATAGAATAACGTCATATCGGATATCACGTTACGAACGGTGGGCGATAATACGCGGCACGCGCCCGCTTATGAAATCTGATGTCGCGAGGAATGATGGGAAGGGTGGGACGTAGAAAGGACATGGATGTTGGTGTTGTGGAAGAAGTGCCTACTAAAGCATCAAAATTCATGCAACTAAAACATTTATTTGTCTCTCAGTGATGAAAGTAGTGGACTAACGTTGTAAAAATTTAAATCTAAAACTGCTTTTTTACGTCCGAAATATTATTATTTCTGTACAGGACATAATTTGGACTTATCAAACATTTTAAATATGGTGTCTGTTTAGTGATGTGAAATTGTTTTGTAATTTAACGACAAAACTAATAGTTTTTTGTACTTTACGTAGGTTTGAATGTAGGTGGTACTTTACATTAGAACACAATAACATTCTTAAAAAAATCTTTATCCACCTATAATTGAATCTTTATCTATCGATACTATAGTTTATAGTATAAAGAGGAAACAGTCTTTAGTCGTAGTTTAGTTAGTAAACGCATAGAGGAAACTCACTCAATAGCAAAAAGAAGAGACGTCCTATCACAAGCTCCACACTCTATGCCCAACCCCAGTTAAGCGCGCTACCCTTGTAAAAGTCAGTGTGAATAGAACTAATCTTTATCAGCCGAGGGTTAAAGTGAATCAATTAAAGATAAGCAAATACTCTGTATAGGATTGAATTAGCTGGTGTGAGTGAGGAAATTAACTTTTGGCTGAATAGCGATCCGTCATCCGGTTGTAATCTAAATTGTTTGTATTGTTTTGGGAAGAAATCTTCGTGTGAGTTTTTTGGCTGGGGTTGGTGGTGGGTTTAGTAGATTGTGTAATTAAAACTTTGTGAAATAACAATTATCCTAGCTTACAAGTTTTATCATGCAATGAATGTTTGGATTTTATCGAGATAGTTAAGTGTGACTCATTTATAAGCTTGTTTGCCATGTATGAATGATATGCATGAATGAACGTCAACCTCAAGTTGAAGATATATATGTTTTTTTTATCCTACGTCAATACATCACATAAGCTACTGCAATCTCTTATAAATCACATCTAGTACCCACCCACGAAGAGAATAGTCACAACAACTAAGAAATTACTTTTTCTATTAAACATCAATATCAATTCTCAAAACCAATCATTCTCTTTCTCATAAAACACCCAATAAACCAATTAAGCGGCCGCACTAACACCCTCTGAATTATTCATAACTAAATTAATAACATACCCTATCCTATAACATTAATAATAACTATTATAATAAGTATTATAACCAAGGATTTATTAACCGAACCTTTTATTAATAAAAAATTCAAATGTGGATTACATGCGTAGGCCACGAATTAAATTTGTTTGAGTTTCTCACATTGGTTTGGTAATAAATTGTTTTTGTGTGGGAGGGCTTTATTGTGTAGTAATGCTTGTGTGAATTGTCAATAGATTGGGTTAAAATTTACTAAAAAAAGGTTATATTATAATGCTTGTGTGAATTATCAATAGATTGGGTTAAAATTTACTAAAAAAAGGTTATATTATTGTAAAATTCTATACGCCTACAAAATAAAAACTAATCCAAAATTGGGCAAAAGTGTACGTACAACCTAATAACGATAAATAAAACCTCCATTTCACAAATTTATTCAAATTAAGAACCTCGTGCTCAGCACATATATTTTTCTAGAGATTTTTTTGCCATCCAGTATTATTTTAAAAATTCAAAAAAAGAACATAGGTTATCAATCTGTCACCGTTCACGCAGAACATGCATTGAACCGTCATAGATAAGCTAACACACTCTCGTAGTAATGACTTTGAGAAAATATTGCAAAGAGTTCATCCGTTTTTGTTTCCATTGTTATCCGGAAAAATCGCCTGTGTTTTTATGAAAGCAACTCGTTATGGGTTTTTAATCAAGTAAAGTTATTTTACTATAGAAACTATCGTAGTTTGACGAATTAATTACGGATATAAGCGGGTTAACTATGAACCTAATTTGTGTTGGAAGAACACCATCATGTCATCCCTTAACGAGGGACTTCATCAGGGTGAGTGCGGTTTGCGACGCGCCTGTACCGCTCGATGCACACAAAAATAAAAATGAAAATTTTAAATTTTTTTAATTTTTTTGGGCTAAAGCACGCAATGCGCGGGTCATTGGCACCGGGGGCGGGGGTGGTGGAAGGCACCTGGTTAGTCTCTGTTGAGACTGTCCCCCGAGGGCGAAATTCAGATACGAGGACTACGAACACCGGTCCGCCTGGCAAGAGTGGTGATTATGCCAAACCACTCTTGGTTGGGGGAGGCATGTTCAGCTGTGGACGTCGATACTGATGAGGCCTACCCACCTGACTCAGAAGTAGATAATTTATGACAAGTAGGTATCTAATAATAGGAAATCAAATACTAGCCCAAAAATTGACTTAACCTCGTGGTGTAGTTGGTTAGCAGATTCCCGTACTGAGGGAAGGATGCGGGTTCAAGTCCCGTCGAAGTCGAAAAAATTTTGGGATATTATTTGATTTCTTATAAGTTACGCTGAGTGTGAGGGCTTACGCACTATAATATAAAAAAAACCTTATCTATAATAGGTTCAAAGCACACAATCTTACTAGCACAATTGCTAGTATAGCAGGTAAGATTGTTTGCATTAATATGCAAGATCCAAAATACGTGAACCTATCTCTCTCACTATTTAAAATTAGTAATAGTAGGTATTTTTTAATTTTAATTAGGATGACATGCCGACCTTGAAATAACTATTTAATACCTATCTATTTTAATTTAAGCTCAATTTTGTCTTTTTATATATGTAAATTATTTTGCAGTGCTCTACAGGGTGCATGTAATTATATTGACTTAAGCTAACATTAATACCCAAGTTGTACCTACATTAAATGTAAGCAAAAAAAACACAAAAAAAAATAGTTTAAGTTTGGTAAATAACTTTTCAGTTTTGATGGTGCAATAAAGAAGTTACTTATCTATCTATCTCGAAATTCCGAAACAAGATCGAAATCCATCTCACTCTTCTAAATTTTTTTCTAATGATCGTATGACCTTGGAAACAAGCCCTATAACAATATTTCTGAGGCCCGTCAGGTGAACGTTATAAATGATTGTCGTGAGCACCTATTACCGTGGCAAAACATTAGGTAGGTTAACATTAGAGATCTCGGGTATACTTCTCGGCAGACTATTTGGCACGTCACACTTATTAGGGTATTAATTACACCCGTTTTATAAAAGTGTCTCAATTAGATTATATAGTGCTAATACACTACAAAAAAACAACATTTTTATTCAATTGATAAAGGCCATAACAATGCAATTAAATTTTAAATCTTCAAATTTCGCGCGTAATTTTACAAAATTAGAATGCTGGCAGCAGTGGACGCCATATTGCTCTGTGGTATGACATCAGTTGGCTGTCTTAACAAATGCGGTTGCGTTGGTTACGAAGAGGTAAAAGTACAAAGCCTATATACGCTGGTCAGTTGACAGTTGACACTTTTTAGTTTACACAGGCGTATGACGTAATACCATGGCGGCATCTATTTAATGGTGTTAAAAAAAGTTTTAAAAACGTAAAACGCTGAAATGAATTTTAAAATGTATTTTGTTGTGTTTTATATAAACTAAAACGAAAATTTTCTGACTGCTTTTTGCCTAATTATTATATATTTAGATATTTTCTCATATGGAGTCAAATACCTTATTGACGACTTTAATTGAATGTTTGTGAGTGTTCTATTATAATATCTAGTCGTACCATGGAAAATCAGCGCTGTGGCATATTTTGCTTTGCTAAATTTATCCATGCTGCACGACAGAACTTACACTGACGAAATCACCATGAGCTGATTTCTTAATTAATTAGTTTTTTCTTATAATTGTCTTATATTGCAGCCTGGTAAAATATATTTATCTCTAAATGAAAATTGGAAGTGCCACACCAGCATGATATTAATTATAAGTGCGATGGTGTATCAAACCTCATTAAAAGATCGCACCTATTGCTTGCCAATGACAGGCGCTCATATTTTGCACTTCGTTTGTCTCCGTAGTTTCGAATGTTTGTCCGTCGAATTTTTTTCTAGTACTATGTGCTCTGGAGCTCTGGCTCCTCATCTTTGAGTGCACGGAAATGTGCCAGATCGCTTGAATGATGTAATGTAATGGCGTACTACCTACAGTTGGTAGGTAGTACGCCACGAACAATACATAATGAACGGGAAAGCGCGATATGGATTATGAATGATGCTTTGCTCATTAGACGTTGAGCACAGGTTAGAGAAGAACAGTGATTTTCAGAGAATTGATTAGACCTTATTTGTATGAGGAAGTGTCACCTACATTTCGTTAACGAAAGAGACATCCAGACAAGACAAAAAGCGACAAGTACCATGCTCCTCACTAGAGAGTCACCTAACATGAATAAATCGTATGGGCATGGCCAGAGGTAATCTTGTAACTGTCTCCTTTATGCAGATGATCTAAAAATATTTAATATCATCACTAATACTGCTGATTGTGAAACTCTACAAAAGGATCTAAACACTTTGTCTCGATGGTGCATTAGTAATTCACAATGTGATTACTAATGCAAAGCATTTACTGACGTTTAAAAACATGTCATGTTTTTAAACGTCAGTAAATGATTTACCATATTATTTACAAATAGACAAAATAAGATTGTTCATGATTATAACATTAACGGTCATGTATTGAATCGCTAATACGTAGTTAAAGACCTGGGAGTTTTCTTTGATGATAAGCTTTCTTTTCGAGCGCACTATCAACATATTACTAGTAAAGCCAATAAGCTTTTAGGGTTGTGATTAGATCAACTAAAGGTTTTAAAGAAACCCCGGAGCCTTCTCTTTGCCTTTTCTTTGCCCTTGTAAGAAGTGTTCTTGAATACGGTTGCCCTATTTGGTCTCCTAACTATAAGGTTCATAGTCACGAAATTGAGAGAGTTCAAAGAAAATGCCTACGTCTGTTATGCTTTAGGATGCACCCAGGTCGTTCTAGTCTGAATTACGAAGAAATGCTATCTAAATTTAATGTCCAATCCTTGGAAACTCGACGTATTCATTTCGATCTTATTTATTTAACTATATAAAATTATACATTCATATATTGATTCCCCTATGTTGTTATCAGAAATATCTTTCAATACACGATTTAGTGCGCGCAGGTTCAACACAAGCAATATTTTTGCTTTGTTAACATAAAAAAACAATATTTCTTTTTACAACCCCCTGACTAGAATGGCCTGACAATACAATGTTTTAGCTAAGGTCAACATTGAACTAGACGTTTTTGTTCCGAGTTTGAGCCAATTTATCAGAACTGTAAAATCAATTCAATTAAGTCCCTGATTCTGTGCTTACATTATTGTAGATTGAGCGTAATAACTTTATTCCTTTACCTTTGTTTTAAACATTTTACGATTTACCTTTTTGCTCTACACATTTTGCTTGTAATATTATTATTCCAGTTTGCACATAGGTTGTGTTACAATCTAGTTTTAGACCTACACTATTGAAGCATTGTTATTTTTTGTGGTTGTAAATGTTTTGTGCGTCTTAATAATAAATAAATTAAAAAAGAGGGGGGAGGAAGTGAAACAAAATACTGCCTGTTTTTTGACCATACGAAATTTATAAAAAAATAACCTTTTGACCACTCTCGCTCGAAAACGGTGACTTTGCTGCTCGAAAATAGTGAGCAAAATCGGGTTTTGCTCACTGTGGAATAAAGGATATTATTCAACTTGTTGGAAAAAGTAATTTGAATTCAATTTGCTGTACTAAATTTCGATGGTGTAATATGTTGTTGATATTCTATGGTCGGCGCTAAAAAAAAACTACGCGATCTGCACCAGGGGAGGTAAACTTTCTCTGTGATGAAGGCATCGCCATTTTTATGTGTACCTTGACAACTTGGCTTGTGAAAACCATTCTTCTAGGCGGACAGCGCGATCTTTAAGTAATCTACCAAACGGTTCGGAATTTATATGGGACTTGCACCTCTGTGAGCTGCACTCATTTTAGTTTATCGTAGGGAAGGAGGTTAGACAGCGTTCAACCTTCACAGAAACACATAAGTTCGTTCGTTCATAGTTTGAAAGAGGTTTATAGCATTCGTACCCTCCATGGCTGTTGACAAAAATGATTTCCTGACATTCGACCTTTTTTATAAATTACAAAATATTAGATATTTAGTAAAAAAAGAAAATTGTTCTTGCTAGTCTAAGTGAAAAGTTGTATGTTGAACTCTAGAGCAAATGTTTTTTGTTTCGTGCCTTATAAATCCCTTGCTAGCTCAGCAGTCTACTACAGACTGCTTCGCTAGCTCAGGATTTAATAAGTAGGTATAAGCACGAGCAAGAAACAATCGTTTTGCTCACTTGTTGAACAGATAACTATTATTTCAGACAAAATTTAATATTAAATTTTGGTCCTAAGGTAAAATATAGGTGTTCTCTTATTAATGCTAGCTCTAAAAAATTTTAAAACAGGCAATATTTTTTTTATTTTAAACCCTCGCGAAAATTGTGTGAGTGTACCTATCACTAATGCTAGTTTCGCTGCTTATTGGCTGCTTTTCCGTAACAAATTAGAAAGAAAATAAAATGAACCAATGAACGGCAGAAGTAGTATGATTGATACACGTTAAATTATACAGTATTTGCATGGGTTTCTTGTCGTAGCTATGCATTGGGAGACTGGAGTCTTAGAATCTCTCTATAGTCGTAGATATCAAGAGTTTTTAAAGCGCTTGAAGGACTTTGACAATATGTGGAGGCATCATCTTCTATTTTTCTGCACGCACAGTTGTACAGCATCTTACAGTTTTACATTTAGGGTTAGTTAAGGGATCAAAATGTGGGGGCGTGGTGCATTTACCCCTAAACAGCCATAAACATCTCTATCGAGGGCTGTGCAAGGAATTATGTACGCCCTATGTCCCATTAACTTAGATGTATCACTGGAGGGGTAGATAGTTTGTTTATTTTAAAACAGGTAGGGTTAGTGTGAGGCCCGTTTTATGAAACCTTGCTCAGTCATTGCTCAGTAACGCTTTTATATGGCATAAACGTGACTCAAGCAACGATCTATGACTGAGCAAGCTTTTATAATACTAGCCTAAGTAGGTAGGTACCATTACTATTATAAAGCCATGGTAGTCATGGCGTATGAATCGATCCCTCCAAATCAGCCCGTCAACGTCGTAAGATGCGACAAAGGTAACCTACGAGAGGATGGAGCAATTTCCTTCTGCATTTATTTAGCACATACAGATAAAAAATGACATAGAATAGAATAGAACTATTTAATAATAATCGGAATTGATAACATTATTTTAAGCTTATTTACCTACAACAAAGTCTACCAACCAAAAACCAATCTAGTTACCAATTTGTTATTTCGATATAGTTTTGTGTGTCATTCCAACATCTATGCAAAATTTCAGCCTGATCCGTTCAATTGGCGCGAAGAATTAGCAAACATTCATCCATCTATCCATCCAAACGATAGCATTTGTAAATTTTTTAATTACATTAAAGCAATCCAATAGCAGGTAATGGGTGAAATAACACACATAATTATTTGCGACACACTCTAATTTTATTAAAACAAATAAAAAATCCTCAACCACCTCGTTTTTAATAAATAATTAAGTGCTAATTTAATATCATACCAAAAATTGATCTACGAAAAATTACCGGACTATGGAGTCATGGTCATTTTCCACCTTAAAGATGGTGGAACGTATAAAATGCTACTAATTATTTATATAGTTTTCTGCGTTCTTTTCATACATAATTTTACCTGACAAGAAACTGATCACCTTCTTCAACTCAATAAAGAGTTTGTTATTGTGTACTTATTTTTCAATAAATATTTAAATTTTCTGCGTTCAACAAGTAATATAGCTAGAAGGTTACTATGAATCATGGTTTTATTACTACAATCAACAATATCGATAGACTCCAAAACGAAAATTGATTCAAAATCTCCGTAAGCATCCAAACGACTTACAATAATTGTCGTAAAACCAGAACCAAAGGTATGGTTATTCAGTAATCAAACTACATATGGCTAAATTACTTTTAGAACGCGGAAATTACAAATACCGAAAATTCAAGAATCTAGCGTCACGTTCCACCTCAAGATGCAATAAGGTTGAACCACATTTGGTCAAAGTGACAAGTGTCGAAGTTAAATCGTTAGTTTGTACGGCACCGTATCCTGAAAGCACTTGAAGAAGTTGAAGACAGCCTCCTTGGCATCGCTGCCTTCTTGCTGGTTACCACATCTTCTCACACCTTCACCAAAAGCCGTTACTCTGGGGAAGACCTTTGCACTTCTCTCAACGTCGACTAAACCATCGGAACCGAGGTATTTTGCGTTTTTGTAGCAGCAGTAGATGAAGTTTCTGAAGTTTTTGCTGTCTATGTACCCTGGAAGGAGATAGATTCGTAAATTATTGTAAAGTATGAAAATGTATCATTGAAATCGGGGTATATTAAAGAGGAGGAAGAGGTTCTCAATTCGTCTGCGTTTTTTTTTGTATGTATGTTACTTGATATCTTCGCCAATGGTTAACCGATTTTGGTGTTTCCTTTACTATTATATAGTGAATGATCCTGAAATGAAATTTTTGTACCAAGGGATTAGTATTTATCCCGTAAAACATAAAAAACAACATCATATTTTTTAGGTAGGTATCAGAAAGTGAAGCTAGGGAACCTCGAGTCCTGGATCTTCCAAGTCGTATCCAAATTCTTTCATAAGTTTTTTTAGCTATACTGTTTTTTCATAATTTTCATAGTATGTAAATAATTGCAAGACAAAGCGTGACGCAGTGCGAGAAGAATGCGCATTCCATCGAGGTCTCAAGATAATTATTTCCTTACAGAACAGACATTATTATAGAGTTTGAGTCCGTACATTTTAGCGTCTTGCAGAATCCCTACTGGATACTGAGGGGACCCACTTACTTATTTTACTTTTCATAGTATGAAAGCGGCCCAATAGTTTCTTAGGCACAATTTTAGTTTTCGAATGGTTTTGAGTGATTTTTTGTATTTTGTCATAACGACTTTGACAAGTTAGCGGTAGTTACCAACTACCGATATTACGAAAAAGTTCCGTTTTTATATTATGCAAACTCATACCAGCCATTACAAATATAAGCTGTTCTCACGAGTGGTCACGAATCGCCTCGCTAGGAGACTTGACGAGTTCCAGCCACCGGAACAGACTGGGTTCCGGGGACGATATGGCACCATAGACCACATTCACACAGTAAGGCAAATTATACAGAAGTCCGAAGAGTATAACCAGCCCCTGTGTCTCGCTTTTGTGGACTATGAGAAGGCCTTCGACTCCGTTGAAACCTGGGCTGTTCTGGAATCCTTACAGCGTTGCCAAGTAGGTTATCGTTATATCGAGGTGCTGAAATGTCTCAACGAGGCCGCCACCATGAGTGTCCAAGTAGAGGGCCAGCAGTCTAAACCCATCCAATTGCGCAGAGGAGTGTGACAGGGGGACGTCATATCCCGAAACTGTTCACGAGCGAAGATATTTTTAAGACACTAGACTGGAAAAGCATTAACATAAAAGGCGATTACATCTAGCACCTGCAATTCGCTGATGACATAGTCTTAATGGCTGAGTCACTAGAGGAGCTGAACCGGATGCTGGATGGCCTAGCCACAGCCTCACGATGCGTCGGTCTTGGCATGAATTTGGATAAAACCAAAGTTATGATCAATGGTCACATTGATCAAGGACCGGTCGTCGTACATGGCCACCTTCTCGAAATTGTTTCCGAGTACACTTATCTCGGGCAGATTCTGCAGTTAGGTAAAAACTATTTCGAGAAGGAGGCCAAGAGGAGGATTCAGCTAGGTTGGGCAGCGTTCGGGAAACTACGTCGAGTCTTCTCGTCATCCATACCGCAATGCTTGAAAACTAAGGTTTTTAACCAGTGCGTCCTACCTGTATTACCTACGGAGCTGAGACGTGCGACGTACTCACGGTAGGGCTGGTCCACCAGTTCAAAGTCGCTCAGCGAGCTATGGAAAGAGCTATGCTAGGAGTTTCAAGCTGAGAACAGCGCCCTGAGTGTGTATTGGCGATATTATCGAGAATAGGGTATGTATTTCACTCATTTTTGAACCGTCTCAATTATATTCTAATGTGCTAATAAATGACAAAAAAAAACTTTTTTCAATCGTTAAGTGCCATGAACATGCATTTAAATTTTATATATACAAATTTCGCACATAATTTGACAAAAACACTGGACACAGTGGACGCCATATTGCTCTGTGGTCATGACGTCAGTAAGCTGTGTAACAAATGCGGTTGCGTTAGTTACGAAAATAATATAAGTACAAAGCCAACGCTGATCAGTTGATAGTTGACACTTTTTAGTTTACGCAGTCGTATGACGTATTAATATGACGGCTCCTATTTTAACTGAAAACTTTGAATTGAATTTTTAATTTTTTGTAAAGCTAAAGCTAAGCTTGAAAAGCTAAAGTTTTAATGTAAAGCTAACATTTTCCAACTGCTTTGCTAAGCTATCTTAATAATAAGTTTTTCTATTTTTTCTCGTATCGAGTAAAATACCATATTCGAGACATCGTCATCGTGACGTCTCGTTTTTGTATGGGATTGTATGTATGTATGGGATTTCCGTAGTTCCGTATCCGCACAATGTACCAAATCCCATACAAAAATGAGACGCCACGATGACGTCTCGATACTATCTTCAAACCGAACTCAGGGCTCTGTATGGACAGGTACCTACCTCCATCTACGACTTTCAAAAGGTCGGTCAACGGTATGCCAGAATCAGGCATGCATGTATTTATCGCGTGTACCATGTCTAGTGCTTCTGGTTGTGGCAGTACTAGGGGTTTCTGAAAAAAAAAATATACATAATTACAACATTATGTACAGCTGCTGCTCCCGGCTTCGCACGCGCTTTTCAAGTAGCCTGTCCGCCGCAGCGCCGCCGCCGCCTTATGCGTGCGTCATAGACAAAGCGTTACTATCTTTTGAAATATTTCGCTCCATTCCACTATGATCCACTTTGCAGATCCACTAATGGATCAGTTTCCACTTTTTTATCCACTCTGATCCATAGCCCGGGTGCATCAGTTTTCACTGCTTGAATTTATTCCACTATTTTAACATAAATAATAAATTCAAATAATAATCTTATTACAAGCGATTTATTTTAATTTTTCGGGGAAGAAAACGAGGCTTTTTTGTATTATTTTTATCCTGGAATGTATATATTCATCATCATCAGTCACATTATGTCTCCTCTAATGGCCGCCATAGCGCCCTGACTTCAGCTTGCATCTATTAATTTGCTAGAAACATACCTTTTGTATACCAAATGAATAATCCACCACCAATAAGCACAAAGTTGTTAACAAAAAAACCTTCATTGTTCTAATTAATTTCTGTTTATTTTATCAAAACAAAGTAATCGGACACAGTATCACTGTTTCTACCAGACAACCTTCGCTAGAATCAAGAAAAATGTTGGTGTACGTCCGAGTAAAACGCAGCGACTATGTATGAGAGCCAATGGTAAAAGATTTAATAGTGAACCAGTTTTTATTGTTTAAGGTTCTGTAGTAATGTGGAAGCAAACAAGACATTTATGCGTTCTCTTATGTCAATACGAAAACTACGAAACCGAACAACCTAACAAGGTAAAGGTTTCTTGTTCGCTTCTTTACTTTACCTTAAAAAGATTGAAGTGAACAAAAAATCAAAGTGATATCACTTTATTTCCTGGTTTTACCTAATTTGAATTTTGTGACGTGTCCAAGAGTCCTGTAGGGTCTAAAGGAAATAAAGCACTTTGAGTTTGAATAAAAGTTTGGCGAAGAATTGATAAAGCAAAAATTAAGATAGATAAATAAATATAAATAAATAATGCTGGACAATCCACACAGCATCATCTAGCCCTATACTAGGCAAAGCTTGTGTTATGGTACATGCCTTGATAGATATTTTTTTATTAACCGACTTCAAAAAGGAGGAGGTTCTCAGTTCGTCTGTATGTTCGTCTGTATGTAGATTTTTTTTATTTTTATGTATGTATGTTACTTGATATCTCCGCCTATAGATAACCGATTTTACTGATACTTTCACTATTGTATAGAGAATGATCCCGAGGTACTCTCATAAAAATTTTATTCCCGTGGGATTAGTATTTATCCCGTAAAACTTAAAAAACAACATAATATTTTTGGAGAATCACGACTAGCTACAACAGTTCTTTTTTATTTTGCGTATTTCAGGAAAACTTATAGCTATGATTGCACAATAAGGTCGCATGTTTATTTATTTATATAATTAAGAAACAAAATCCACAGCCCTTAAGAACAAAAAATTTACAAGCTTATTCACAAAACATACGGCCAATAATGGATTTACTTTTTGTATAATTTAATACATATTGACTATCACTATAAATTAAATTTACTAAAAATTTAAGGCAAATTATAAAGCATAATCATGCATGTTGCATGCTTTGTTTCCACTTATATGGTACCATATAAGTTTCCACTTATGTGGTATTTAGTACAAAAAAAACTTATACAAAAATCAGAAGACGACAATAACAGGAAACTACATAAAATAGGATAACGAACCCTATTTTATGTATTTAGGTGCACACAAAAAGATATATACACAAAACTTAAATTAAATTTAGAAAAATTTACTTAAAGATACAATCTAACTAACACTTAGGGTAATAGGTTAATGCAAGATTAATATTAGTTTAGGCGCGCTGTCCAAAAAGAATTTATCATTAAGAATACGCTTTAATTTATACACTGATTTATTAAAGATGTCAACATCGAAGTTTTTATTTGGTGATATCAATATCTGCGCCAGTTGTTAATGGGTGTGTTCGTTGTTGTATTAAAATTGATTTTGAGGTGGTCCCCTATAAGTTTGATTCTCGAGGAATTGCTATGTGCGCCATAAAAGGTAGGTTGGAAATATTATCACCAAATTAATGGTTTCCATGGCAACGGACGTCAACAGTTTCATCCATGTGTCATCAAACTAAATAAGACTTGAATTATAACTAGATGTCGCCAGTGTTTATCTAAATTTTTTGCACGTGAACATAGACCTTCGGTCAGGGAAAGTAAGGGAGCGGTGATTTCGTTCGTCCGAGACATAAATGAATATAATCTATAAACCGGAATTTGAAGTCGGTATATCGTTTTCTAAAACACGCCAAATTATTATAATTACTTACATAGAAAACCCCCGGATCTGCAGATCATACAACCATTTGTCCCGCCAGAAATTATGATAGAAATAAATAATGCTGGACAATTCACGTACCGTCATCTAGGCCCCATCTAAGCAGAGCTAGAAGAGAACGCAATGCGCGCCATTTTGTGAAAAGGATAGGCATAGGATTTCGCGTTCATAGGAGCATACGTTTTTGGAACGCGGCGTAAGCGCAAAAATCAGGTTTTTCCTTATATCCAAAAAAACTACAAACTTATGAAGAAACTGGTTCACGGAACCAAATATTTAACCTTCGAATCTAAACATGAGTAATTTCAATAGACCGCAGGGTTCCTGATATCTCGACCAAATTATGTGCGAAACAGTGCACTTTCATGTTTTTTCTATTGTTATATTTTTCTCAATCGTGTTCTCACATTGTAGGAACCAAATAAAAATTTTGAATTTTATGTAGTTCGAGTTTTTTACCACGGGGATACCGTGAGTACTAAGATCTAGGCCTAATTTGACAACCAACCCGTTAGGTTCGCCCCTAGAATAGTTAGATTTTTTGTTATTTCTAGAATTTTCTGTAATTTTCTGTCTTGGTGTTGTAACGCCGAAGTGTAAAACTTTGGAACCCTATCGCATCGTGCTGAACAAATCCTGACCAGTTCATTATACAACGTTAACAGCCGTCATTAAGTCGTAACAATGACACACGCTTGACTACGCGGATTTAATTAGGAAAACTTTGAGAAATTGCACGTTCATACTATGTATTCTTTTGTGCTCGGAAGCGGAGTATAGTCTCGCTAACTATATTCAAAATAATAACAAAGATAAGATAGTCTATAGTCCAGTCAAGTTAAAATGCCGCTCTTAAAAATAATTATATTCATTGCTCCTCAAATTGTTAATCTGTAATTTTAATTTCTAATTTTAAGTGACTTTTTTTTATTAATTTATTGTGATTTAACTTAATTTTTTAGCAATATTTATATTAATCATTGAATTTTTAATTTATCGAATGAAATCCAAAAAGAATTGTATTCAAGTATTATCCATATTAAGTTACTCGCTTCGCCAATTATTATTTTTCGCATGTTGTCTTCACCTATTTATGATTTTTACTAAGGTAACTCCAAGCTAGTTTTAGTGAACAATTCAATCAATAAATAAATAAAAAATTACTCGAAAATTAGGAGTAGGCTTACATAAATTCGCATACTAAAGCTCTTAATTGGTATGAACGTTAAGAAAACCTTAAATAATGAACAAATAGGAAAAGTCCTCATCGACCCCACGTGTCAAAATAAATTACTAATGGTCAATAAGTCAGCTTAGCTTAGCTTAGTTACGACATCCACGGGCTGAGTTGGAGAGGTCTATCTATTCTTACGACGAGGGCCGTAGTCTGTACATACACAGGATATTAAAAGCAAACTCAATCGAAGCACACGGTAATGGCTAATTGCAGTTTACCTACGTCATTTAAGGGCATTCTGTGACGTTGATTTAGAGGTACGTTTTTTTTATACCACCAAGGTGGTAAACAAGCATGCGGCCCGCCTGATGGAAAGACTGAGATTAAGAAAAAGAATATTTAGTTTGTAACTCAATCAACAAAACAATAACAAAAATGATTTAAAAATAAAAGACAAAGAAAGATAAATAATAAAGATATTCCTAAAACTTTATAGTGCGAGTTTATGACACCGGTGGTCATTAAATCACGTGTTCCACCTAAAATAAAATTATGTAAAGTGCGTGGTTAAAAGTTTTTTTTTTGGTCATGTTCGACAAGATTTTTCCATAAAATATGGCCTAGACATAACCTCAATGATGAAAAAATTAATAGTTCAGGTATTTATAATCTGTTAACTCCTGTTAACTCTTTTTCTCATACATATTAGGACATATTTCCTTACATATGAAATTGGCGTTTTGTATGGGAGGAACAAAAAGTCGAATATTTTTTAATATACATAATATATTTAATTAATCAAAGTATGAACCATTATTTTCTATGCACTTTTGCCATCTTATAGGTAGTTCATTGATCCCTTTACTAAAAAAACCAGTCGGACGGGAATCAATAAAATCTTTGAAGGCGATTTGGACTGCCCCATCGGAGTTGAATTTTTTCCCTTGCAAGAAGTTATCCAAATTTCGAAAAAAATGGTAATCTGTTGGAGCAAGGTCCGGGGAGTACGGAGGATGTCTTAGACTTTCCAATTGAAGCTCTTCTAATTTAGTAGCCGTCTGTTGCGCAGTGTGTGGTCTAGCGTTGTCGTGAAGCAGCAGTGGCGTGGAGCGATTGACCAGCCTAGGTTGTTTAGCCGCTAGCTTTTCCATCATGGTTTGCAATTGCTGACAATAGACATCAGCCGTAATAGTCTGGCCAGATTTGAGAAAACTGTAATGAACAATACCGGCACTAGTCCACCAAACGCTTACAAGTAACTTTTTTGGGGTTAATTTTCGCTTGGGGCAGGATTTGGCTGGCTGGCCAGGATCCAACCATTGCGCTGAGCGCTTCCGATTATCGTAAAGAACCCATTTTTCATCACAGGTAATGATTCGGTTTAAAATACCTTCATTTTTGTGCCGGTTTAGTAATGTAACGCAGCAGTCGACGCGCGTTTGCCGGTTTGCTTCAGTCAATTCGTGAGGTACCCACCTTTCAAGCTTTTTAATCTTCCCAATTTGCTTCAAGTGAATTAAAACAGTTTTATCACTAACATCGCAGCCTGCAGCTAACTCGGACGTGGTTTGCGATGGATCCGCTTCCACAATAGCCTTCAACTCTTCATTATCAACTTGAGTCTCAGGCCGTCCACGGGGCTTGTTCTGCAGGTCAAAATTTCCAGAACGAAAACGTTGGAACCAAAAACGAACTGTGTTTTCTTTTGCAACACGACCGCCATACACATCATTCACCCTTCGAGTTGTTTCCGCAGCACTAGTGCCACGGCGGAACTCGTACTCGTAAATAATGCGATATTTTAAGTTTTCCATTTTGTAAAATGAGTGACGCAAACAGAAAAAAACAGAAGAAAAAAACAAATGAATGACGATCATCGAAGCACAAATACATGAGTCTATAGCTGTACAAATTTGAATTTGGAATTCCTTACCAAAGAGGAGAAATTTGTGATTAAAGTGGCCAGTACGAAAAACGCCAATTTCATATGTAAGGACCTAATATACTACAGGGTTATTGGTAATACTGCCCATCATCACGAACACGTTCGTGAATAATGCAGGTCATCATAATTTTTAAAAAAGTTGAAATCAATCATCGATTTTAAATTTAGTTTCAAATAAAGGCTGTCTTAAGAACGATTATTGAATGGATATGATGGGCAGAAATCGCAGTTCACGCAGTGTCAGTGAATTACCAATAACCCCAGGGTTATTGGTAATTCCTACCAGATTACCAGACCACCAGATTACCTACCAGATTTTGCATTGAGTCACAAAACGGTCTCTGTCTCAGCTGGCGCTCTCTGAAATTGTCATTTATGATTTTAATATTTTTTAATACTAATTAATAATATATACATATAGTGTCATTGTTTTTTTTCAATCAAAAAAATAAATCTAAATCAAATTTAATTAAAGCCTTTGCTTAAACATTTATGCCACGTGAATATAACTTTGTTATAAGTTTTTGATTAGTTTTACCTTGATCTTTGATATATGTTCTATGCCATGTGCCAGTAATTTTAACTTAAACTTGATCTCGAACTATAAACCTATAGTTAAGTGATCATTAATAATAATAATAATTGAGTAATCCCATTATTATTTGTCAACATTGTTGAATCTTTGTTCATAAACATACTTAACCATCAAAAAGTTGGAAGATTTTTAGTATGAAGGGTGGGTAGCCCCATACTTACCCTCCATACTTAAAATCTTCCAACCCAATATATAAATTTTATTGTGCGCGGCGATTTTTGAAAAAAGCGGAGATATTATGCCACATAATAATTATGCTACCATAATGTTATGTGTTTTCAAAAATCGCCGCGCATCACTTTAAAATAACTCCCGCGTTTTTCGTTCATACCTCAAAACTGGTTTGGATGTTTTAGTTATTGGAAGGCAGTGAAATACTACTTTAAAGTATAAGAAATGGGACTAGTTAACATCAGTCGTATCACAAGGAATTATCATTTATAAGGAAGTCATCATTGTAGGAAACGTAAAAGGCCCAAAAAAACATTTATCTTGGAACAGTTTGCCAATCATTAAACTCTTATGTGTTGTTCAGAGGGGTGAGAAAATGTGTTTAGGAGTTTAAGCTATGGAATGTTAAGTTATTTTACTATTTTATGTAGACCTTACAAAAATATCACTAAGTAGTCTTGCGAAATTTTAGTATAGAACTTACACGTGAATTGGGACCCGTTGTTTTTTTGTAATAAAATTATGTGCTTTTCCTACACTAAAAAGTCGCTAAGCGCATTTAACGTTATTTATTATAGCTCAATATTGATTCGAGTTTTTCCATCTTTCCTTAGCTACAATGACGCTATAGTTGCATAATGTTTTATAGACTAGTTTTTCACATTAGCTAAGAGAGTTTACCGTGTTTAATTGTGCAGTATTGTTGTATGACGTCATTTTAGCTTAGATTAATGTCGTTTTCTGGCTAGGTGAACCATGACTTACAGATAGCAAAAGTATCATAACGACTACCTAGTCTTATAAAATTTAATAGTCTTTTAAGCTAAGCAAAGAACGGAATATTTTTTATATGCTGGCAAGACAACGTTAAAGGCTGCAAGCGACTGTTTAGCTAAGTATTGATGGTTAACGTAGTTTTAGTGGTGTAAAATATATATTTTACCGTAGTTAACGACGTTTTAGCTAGAGCTATCTCCTGAACTAAAAAGGCTACAAACAATGATTCTAAAATAGATCGATGAATGGCATTAAAAACTCAAAATCGACCTCCTGTGGCTTAGCAATGTTTATCAGAGGGCAGTTCAGCTAAAAGGATAAAAGGGTCCTACAATTTTTCAACAATTGGGTGATCTTGATAGTTTATTAATCTTACTAATATTATAAATTATAGGTACCTAGGTATTTTACTCACCCGTAAATCGTTAACAAACACCAACAAAACTAAAAATAAAAAAAAAACAAAATCGTAAAAAAACTATTTAGCTATTGTGTCCCACTGCGGGGCAAAATCCTCCCGTTTTTTAGACAACATTGTACATACATAGGTACATATTCATAGTAATACTATAAATTCTAAAGAAAGACAGACAGACAGAGCGTCTGTCTATCAGTCTGTCTGTTACCTTTTCACGCCTAAACGGCTGTACAGATCGTAATGAAATTTGGCATGGAGATAGAGGGTAGCCCGGGGACGGACATAGGCTACTTTCTATCTCGGAAAAGAGCGTGAGAAGCAGCGGGCAGCAGCTAGTATACATATACGTAGATTATTTTTATATCAGTTCTTCATCTTGTGATTACTCGTAAAGACAAACTAGAAGCCAAAGTTACCTGTATAATATCGTTTATAATAATAATATCGTTTATTTCAAAAGGTCTTAACAGTAACAGTACAGTATACCAGCGAAGTCATCCCAGAGAGTAATAAAAAACATTCAATTACATTAAGTAGGTACATTAACGCTAATTATACCGAGTTTTTCTTTATTGATTGTTTTCTTATTTTTCCTGGAGTAGAACAATGGTGTGATTTCACATGCCATATCTATTACAGACAGATTACAGCTAAAATACTAAAACTTAAATATAAGTCTGTTGTATAGGGAAGCCAGCAAATCAGTGTATGACATTCATTGAGTTATTCTCAAAGTCTCGCATGAGACGTGCTCATTCCCAACGTCACATGAAAAGTATTCCCAACATCTTACGAAAATCAGAGCGTCGTGATTTACAATTTACATCGTCTATTATTTATCTTTTGAGTGACTAGCTCAGAATATTTTCGTTGGGCATTGGTTTTAACCTGTGCATGGACATAAATAGATTTAATTTCAAATGGAATACTCCAGGATTTAACACGGTGTTTACCTATAGAAAAACACCATGTTATGGATTTTTTCATGTGTGATACATGTGATTTATGAGAGCGTTAAGGGTAATCAACATTTATACGAAAATTAGTACAAAAAAGGTGCTTAGAGATGAGAATTATTTTGACTTAGAACGTAGGTATCGAATGGTAACGTACTAATCTAGTTTTTACGCGGTCGAGATATATCTATATACGCTCGTCTCTTGGTGTTTGATTCGGACGAGTTGTACCCCTACCCCAAAGTGAAGTGGACAACTCGCCCGCGGACGAGTTTTTCGCGGACGAGATGTACCCTAACACCTTATCTAGAGGGTGCACAACATTTTTAGTATTTTTAACCACGTGAAGTTTAGGTATATAGCTATCTCTTCCATAGCTATAATGGAAGAGCTATAAAATAGGTACAAGCAACAACAATGTTGCCATCCTTAAACTCAGATTAAGCAATACAAAGAATCGATAATTATTTACTGGCAATACCTATTGCTAAGAGTCAGTCGACTGAAGTCTGGATCTAGGAAAATGTTTACTATCTGGTTAACAGCATTTGACTACAAAGAGGCGGATAAGTGAGGCAGAAAGTGTTATGATCTAGTCGTCGTTTAATGGTTCAGGCATTCGATCAAATAAACTGATCAACTCCAAACGGTACAACGATTTAGTTGGTTCGATTGGAATATCTCACTAGTCACTACCAATTTTCAATGATATGGTAAAGAAACACTATTTGTCCTGCTGTCACTGAACACGCCCTTGTTTTAATAATATAGTATGTAGGTAAATAAATATATTAGTACTTACTTACATATATATATATATATATATATAAGTAGCTGTATATATAGTTCTTTTTATAGGAGAAGTTATGTTTGGTTTTTTTTTGTAATTTATATTGTAGTATGTTAATATTTATTTTTAAGTAGTACAATATTTATTAGATGCACACAGATCTTATCCCATGTATTTCCGACGATTCTATCCATACCAGGTTGTCTGGCCGAGATAGGTCTAGAGCGATAAGACCGCCAATTGTCACTTTATATTATAATTGTTTTTTAGTTATAAGTGTGCAAAAGTATTTTCTATCTATCTATCTAATTTTATTCCATTCTGACCAATTAGACTGAACAAAGTCAAAGTCAAAGTCAAAAACTCTTTATTTTCATAAATACAATAAATATACACTTAGAAAAGGTCAAATTCTTAATAATTAAACACTGACACGGAAATAAAGTGATATTTTTGATTTCAGTCGCTTCGATATGTAGACTAAAGCAAATTTTAATGAGACATGAGCCTATTTTATTCATAACACGCAGGAAGTAACATTACATATCTGTAAAACAAGTTTAAAAATAACGATTGGTGCAAGTTGTACGTATTAAAAATTTGTTGATAATGTTTCATTTGGTCAAAATAGAACCAATTGATTGCAACAACTAAGTATTATTTTGTTGGTTCGATGAAGTTGAGTGTTTCTTTGCAAAAAAACCTTTTTTTTGTAATTTCTAGATAAAGTGGGAAGGTATTTAGTTAGTGACATACCGCAGCAAGTGCTACGCCGTAGAGTTTTAGCGTAGAACTACGTAGTACGTTTGTGTTATGAAATACGTACAACCTTTTCAAAAAATTCGTGAAGTCTGTACACTGTACCTACACATTTTTATGTGATTTTGTGATATGTGTTTGTGCTTTGTATAACTAGAAATTAATGACTTGAATGAAACCGCGTTCGGAATTTAGTAATCTACAATTCAATATAGTATGTATGTACCTACCAAATAGTGAGCGGAGCAATATGCAGAAAGTATACATACATTGGTGTTCAGTGGTCGCCAAAACAAAACTAAACTTTTTTGTTATTATAGTGCGTAAGCCCTTACAGGATAATTTCTAAGAAAAACATCAGACACCATCGGTCGTCTGTCAAAATCATTACATGCCATCTGCGTCCCGTGAGTGCGCCGTACATCCCGTGCATTTGGAACGAAAACCAAACTCAACTAGGGGCCAGCAGGAGATTTTCGGGATATTTTTTGATTTCTTAAACTAAACTTGTTTATTTGCCAGCACTAAAAAGGATGCCGTCCTTTTTATTTCGATCGTTATGAAAGGGGCGGCAACAATTTTAGTGCTGTCAAATTAGTTTAGTTTAGTTTCGACATCTGAATTGATACCATTGTTAGGTAGAATATAATTTCGTTCGATCCCTTGTATCAGCAACTGTACGAGGCGTGGCTTCGGCGTACTTTTACGCCGTTTCACGGTAGACATTAATTGAGGCAAATAGAATAAAACAAGCGTATTAGTGTCATGTGCATTTAAGTGCGCACACGCAAATGAAGTTGTAAATCAAAGGAGATGTAAAATACAATGTCAGCTTAGTAATTGATACAAGACGTTTTATGTGGAAGTGAATGGTTGGCTAATTTTGTTCGGGATTGTAACCATTTCGATATTCGAGATAGCTTTTGGTTTAAGGACTGTGCTTAATGTTGCGATAGTGACTACTTGTGCCTCGCTTACTGGATCCGTGGCTGACGCAATCGAGCAAGAGAGTAGCCAAAGACATTAGAGAGTAACTGATCGTGAGTAAAACTATAATCAAGCCATTCTCTAGGTCCGGCTGTTTGTTTAGCCTCTCGCATCGCCTTTACTCGGTCTGACTGAAGTATGGTGACCACTCGCCGTCCGTCTGTCGTGTCCGTGGCGGCTGTAGCTGTGTCCACGTCCACGGGAGTGATTTCTAGCTCTGTGGAATTGGTTTGGTAAATATAGATAGGTAGGTAAGGCTGTTTTTGCAACTTTTCAAATGTCTGCCTGCTATCTGAACGGAATAAATGAAAATCATCACGTTTTTGTGGTACACTTAGGACTTTTGAAAAATTTAAGGATGGTATTTTAAGAAACTCTCACTCTAGCCATTCTCAACGTACAAGGTTTGTAAACAACTCACAACACAATAATCCAAAATTCTCTTTTTGGAGTGATTTGAAAAATAATAGTCTGTTTGTAGGAAGTAAAAACTAAGAGATTTGTAGGAAAGAGCTCAATTCGACAAGTAGTGCAAATACTGTCAAAAAATCAACAACAAAGAGTGATTTACACACTACACTATTTTAAGTTAAGCCGGAGTCAGAGAATATATAATAATACTAACGTATAGAATGGACAATCCACGCCCCCCAACTGACCGAGCTTCCTCATCCCGCCGCCCCGGCCCAAGTCGAGTTCGCTTTGCGTTCCAAATGCACGGGATTTACTCAGATGGCATGTTATGATTTTGACAGACGCCGGCGATGGTGTTCGATGTTTTTAATTGTTTGATCATGGACATACGAAATTTCTTCTGTTTTCAGAATTAATTTCACTTTTTGTGAGCGGAAATAATACTTAAATAAAACTTTTTTGAGATTCCGCAACTGTCTCACTCGCACAATATGTCCATGAAGTGACTCTAGACGTCACACACACAGTAGCCTATATGTTTTATTCCAGGCCTAAAACTACCTATCTGCAAAATTTCAGCCTGATCCGTTCAGTAGTTTTGGCGTCCAAACTTTCACATATATAATAGTGTAATGTTATTTAAAAGATTATTACGAACTAGAGCTCCTTCAAATCTTTGTTGGGAACCGACAACGGTAGGTAAATATAAACTACTTATTCTCTGAAAACTGATAAAAATCTCTATTCAATCCACAAAAACACCCTTTTCAATAATTACAATGAACTATTTTATGGTCCAAATAAAGAACACAAAAAGCGTATTTATAACCACAATAAAGTTTATCACAGACGAAAAGAATGGTTCTGTTGAGGACATAGATCATAGATACGACCATAGTTGTAAAGATTAGGTTGACAGCTGTCAACGTGTGACCACAGATTACAATATAATATGTATGAGGGTAGAGGCCTACAAAGATATTTATAATTTGAAAAACGTCGCTTTCATCACTCCGATCATACATTCCAACTCAAACCAATAGTGAATCGACATAGTTCTATTTTTGCCAGTTTAGTTTTAGGTGCACACTTTACTTAGAAATTTTCATTTTGCTGTTTTCATATTTTCTTTTAGTTTGTAGTAGTTCCTAGTTCGATCCGTTTGAAAAGATGGCGCTCTAGAATGCCAAGTCATGTCAAGCCTTCCTTGCCGTTCGTTCCTGATCGAAAGTAGCAAATGACTTTCGTTTGGCGGCGCCATTAAGAAAGAAGTTGAAGTTGACTTTCGTTTGACATGGCATCACTAACAATTTATTTTAATGATAAACTAGCTGCTACCCGCGGCTTCGCACGCTCGTTTCCGATATAGAAAGTAGCCAATTTTCATCCCCGGGATGTCTATCTCTCTAAAAATGTAACAGACAGACAGAGTTACTTTCGAATAATATTAAGTATGGATGGATAGGGTTTTTTCTATTTCAAAAAACGCCATATTGTTAGAACTGACTAAAGTGTTAACGGAAGAAATCAACCGATTTCTAGAGAGGTTTGTATATAGGTAAGTTCTTCGGAGACATAATTATATATAGTATACACACAAACACACACACACACGACATAAATATGTTTGCCAAAAATGTTATAACAACTATTAAATATATATTAATTATTAATATATATATATATATATATATATATATATATATATACATATATATATATTGATTATTAAAGGTAGGCAATCGTAGAACCAGGAAATACTTAACTACTGGATAATTTACTATTCGCTTTTAAACGTAGAATAAGAACTGAACAACTTTCGATAGCTTCTGATATCAAAATACAAAAGCTAACATCTGTCAACACAACTCCAGCTTACCGCTACTTAGCGACAAGGCGGCAACTTAGCGGCTTCGTCAAAATGACGTAAACAATGACAGATAATGTATTCTAATGACACGTCAGAGCGATAAAGTTCTTGAGTCCATTGTGACACCTCGGCTTAATTGAAATTTATGTTTTCAAAGATACGCTTTGTATTAAGCGGTGGTAGGTACTGTGGGAACTCGATTGAGGAAGACCAAAGTCGAATGAAGTACGGTTAAGGTTTTAAAAGTTTGGTATTTTTCTTACCAAATTTTTAAAATGATTACGGACTAGCTTCCGCTGCTTCGCATGCTCTATGCATGGACGAACGTAGCCTAGTATTTGTTTAAGTTGGATTATGTTCATTTTTAACTGTTCGGTATTTTTGGAAATCTTAGCTAAGAGGTAACATTTCGACTTGCTTTTGTCCCTTATAATATGTACCTACTAATAGTAGGACTAACTAAGGTAATTTAATTGAATGCTGGGAGTCTTATAAAAATAAAGACGATAACTAAAGAAAGGGTGATTAAGTACATAGATAATACCGAAAATATTACGCAACACCATTTTTAAATATGGTTCTTAGTATATCCGCATACATCCGCAATGCAATATTTATTTCTTTTCGGGTTAGTAGTCAAAAATCCTAAATAAACAAGACAAACAACAAAAGTCAAAGCACTCACTCACATAATCAATTCAACTTTCGAGAAATAAAGGAAACCAATAGTAGAGGTCCAAGATTCGATTCGGCCTTTTATTATGCACACAAATTCGGGCTCGGTCTCGCTTCCGAAACACTTCCGCTCCTAAATGCTTTATTCGTGTGTACTCAGCCTTATCTTAATTTCTTAATTAAGCCCGGCGCACGTACATAGCTACCAACTTATTAGCTAAGGTGGTTGATAACGGAACTAGAGGATGCTACCTTAAAATTACTTTCAGATTTTAATAAAATGCGTCAGCAGCGCCACTGTGAAGTGAAGGAATTAGTTGGTAGAAGATACCAACCAGTATTAAAATGTTTGTATGTAATTGCCTAAAGAAATAATTATCACGAAATAAACTTTGAGTGTTATTTCGTTTGTTTTCATATAAAAAGTTTATTAGGGATATAATTTTCTATTGTAATGAGGATTTTTATCAGTTTTTTTGGTTTAGTAGTTTAATTAAACATGAGGGATGTGCGTGGAATGTGAAGTAACTTGTGTAAAATGTTTGATCTAATAAAATCACCCATCCTTGTCGACCTAATTATAAATAGATAGATCTATCTTTATACAGTATAGTGAATTATGAAGAAATAAAAACAAAAAAAAACAATAGCAAATTAAAAAATGCACAGGGAGCCGTAATTTCCCATTTTTGAACCAAATAATACCTCTCTATCAAAATCTACCGAAAAAAATTGTGTTTTTCCACATTCGTTAAAAAGCTGTCTATGTATAAAATCCCATAGAAATGACGAGTAAAAGTGGTTAAAGTCACCTAATCTCTTTTATTTCAACGATAGAAAACACCCCTATTCTGACTTCAGTCTCGCATTTCTATCGCCTCGTCATTTGCATCCGTGCGATTTCCCAGCGGGTTGGTATCGTAGGATCTACGGAATTACCGCCCGCCGTATCCAAATCGAAAATCAACTCTTTTTATTCGAAAATCGACTCTTTTATTCACGTTATTGGGAGCTTATTCTGGAATATGTAGAGCTAGAAATTCTTAGATTTGAATATGGAAAATTGGATACAGTATTTCGGAAATCGAATACGTGTGAAAAAAAGGTTGGTAATTTGAGCGTTCTTTTGTATGGATTTAAATGAAAGTAAAAAGAAAGAAAATTCATATACTATTTTTAACTACAACCAATCACACAGTTAAATAAAAACTTAAAACTAGTACATATATACATAGGTAGGTATTGTGTGGATCCAATTAAAATCAATTATTTTCATGGATGACAATTAAACTTTGATTAGTTTCATTGTCATCCAGTTTTTTAGCCAGAAATGCATATAGACACATGAAAAAACTGCATAATTACAATTTTTAAATAAATAATGCTGGACAATTCACACAGCATCATCCAGCACCAAACTAAGCAGAGCTTGGAAAGCTATCTATCTTTATTTTTTGGTCTTCAACTTACCAGTAGAAGAATACAAATTTATTATTGGCTGAGAACTTGATTAGCCTTTTGTTTTTTTTTAATTTCTAAGAACGTAGGCTGCTTTATATTAGTTTAATCTGCATGAAAATGTCACTGCTCGATCTCTATAATGTCGCACCAGAATACCGGCCAACCAATCGTCTCGTCTCGACGATTTTTGCATAGTAAACGCACATAACATTTTATTCGCTAAACCTTTTGTATACCTCATCGTTCCTTCACAAAGAAACGGTTTCTGTAATAACGAAAACGGTCCTAACAAAAACGGTTTTTGCAATAACAAGAGCAGTCACGAAGAAATGGTCTAATAAAAAAGTATTGCTATTTGCATTGTCGAAAAGTGTTCCCTTAATATCTAGAAAGTATTCAATTGAATTCAAATTTCCTTGTGAGTTTATCTTGGGTTGACATCTTAGTAGGTAAGTATATCATAGTCATCATTATTATCATCAGCCCGTCCACGTCCACAGCTGGACATAGGCCTCGCCCAAACAACGACGCCACGAATAGGGCTGCTGAACCACCTCCATCCATCGACTCCCTGTGACCGTTACAATGTAGTCGGTCCATCTAGTGGGAGTTCCTCCCACCCTGCATTTTGCATCGCATCTTGGCGTGGTAGGTACAGGCTGTTAAGGTAAGGTGAGGTGATAGGTATATAGGTACCTACTTCTTTTAATAACTGCAAATGACTTCCTAAATAAGTCTATATTATTATTTATTGGTCACGGGGAGTCGATGGATGTAGGCAGGGCAGATCCGATCAGAGATATGTAGGTACGTGGAGTCATTTGAGAAGACCTATACTCAGATTATTCAGAGGTGTACGGGCCGATGATGATCATGATGAGGGGAGGGAAAGTAAATAAAAATTATAATTAAAAATAATAATAAATTGAGGACAATCTAATCGCAGCTCTTTTTTAAAATTTTCAGCTTAGCCATGACAGTAAATACTAGAATAAAAATGTTATCTCGAAAGAGCCTGGAAGATCTCATTTTGGTTACAAACAAAGTAATAAACAATAATATTACCATAAATAGAACATTTCGAGAAATAAACCTTTCCTAGCTTTGTGTAATGGTAACACTGCATTACGAGATCACCTTGTATTTGGGTAATAGCGAAACGGATCACCCTGTATTCGAGATTGAGGAAGAAATGGCAAAATAAAGCTATTCATCGCACTCTATATTTGAGTTTTATTGTAATTTCATTTTTATAAGATTATCATTATAGAAAAGTACTGAAATAAAGAATTAAGTAGGTATTGAAAAGACAATAAAATAACGGGTATGTAAGTCAAGGTGACCAAAATCCAAAATTCCCTTTTTGGCGTCGAGTTTGAAAAATAATTGTCAGCATTATGCATTGTCGGACAGGGCTCAAATCAACAAGTAGTGCAAACCAAGTCAAATAACAACTATAAAGTGAATTTTAGGTTAGGTTTGAGGGTCATGTTTACAAAGATTGTATCTTGTGTTTGGCCGGAGTAAAAGTAAAAATGACGGCGCCGGCGGCGTGGAGAATCAACACCCTATGTTCCTTTTCATACATCCCGGTTCCCGGATAGCCGGTGCCGGGTACCCGGCGGCGAAACATATGGGCATGTACGGTAGCTTTCACACATACCAGCATAATTTGCATACAATTCGCCGCCGGGTACCCGGCACTTGCTACCCGGCGAGGACTTGTAAAAAACCACCAAATGTACGGCTTGAAATGTCAAGACAGAAACATAGCAAGAGGACCGAACAAATTCATTAGATAACAAATTCAGTTCTTACGACTAATTTATTTGGTATCTGGCGCAGCGCATCAGCATTGCCATACAGCGCGGGGCAATGCAGCCAGCGTCTTGGGGACGCTTCCGACTGGTATGATCAGTGGTTGATATGGATCAGTTGAGCTACCTGTAGATTGTTTGCAACAGTCTGCAGTTAGCTTAATTGTTTCAATTGTAAATACTAGTTCTAATTTGTTTTTTTTTTTTTAATTGTAATTTTCTTTGTCAATAAAGATTTAAAAAAAAAATATTTGAGCGCAATCCAAGGTTTCGTGACGACAATTTGGTTAACTCAATTCTACCAGATTCTACCAATATTCGGCCGGTTGTCTTGCTATTTTCGAAGTACCTTTCCCCTTCTTTCCATGACTTTATAGGTACGACATTAAGTTTTTAAAAAAGCCATGCAAGCCCCTACCCCCATACCACATCAGAATAATTCCGCCATATGTATGCGACGCCGCACATTATGTAGTTTGTGGCATTTTGCTGGATAAAACATATCTACGGATAGGAATCATGAAATCGTATTTTTTATTTTCTATTTAGCCTATTTGCTGTATCTGCGTACTATTAGAGATCTGGGGCTACGTTATAGTCCGTTTACATGTTGGCGAAGTCACACAAACGTGGTAAGACATAAAAATAATCAAGCATCACGCACTACTGCATCTCGGACGGATCTTTTCTTCCAGAATTTAAAATGAAAAAAATAGCTTTAAGCACTATTTACAATTATTCATCCAATTCTCAAACTCTTTCTTTCACAAATAATTTTCCACCATCATTGTAGCGTTGCTTCGTAAATATCAATCTGATCGACACAGATTTGTAGAGCTGTTTTGTTTTTATAATTAATGGGTACTTTATCTTCACAAAGTAACTCTACAATAATGGTGAAAACTACGCTTTTGCTTGTGAAGAAAGTTATTTCAAATTCAAAACGCAGGTACACATCGTAAAACTTCAAAGAAGCTTAACAAGCTTGCTCCTAGTACCGTGCGCTTCCCTAAATAAATTGCAAGGTAGGCCCATATCTATAAATCCACCCCCTCCAAACCAGCTGGCCTCAACATACAAACGGACAACATTCTTCACACTAGTGTATATACACATTTACACATTTTACACCCACGAATGATATACGGCGTTCTTACTTCCGGTAGACGACTTCCGGTTACGCCCTCTGTCGGCATATTGTAAGTGCTTCAGATAATCGTATATTTTGGTAAATTATGTTGTGAGATTATTAAACGGGTGTTTTAAGGTGTTTTGACGATGAAGTGAGCCGATAAGTTTTAGGGTCACTGATGAAACAGTATTTGAATAGTTCTCATAGTTTCTCAGAACTTTCTTTCCCCTTTTCTAAACCGTATTATTTTAAGGCCCGTGTTATGAAAGATGAAAGCATGCTCAGTCTTTCATAGGTTTATGCTTCAGTGACGTTTATGCCATAGAAAAGCGTTACTCAAGCATAGATCGATGAGTGAGCAAGCTTCCATAATACGGACCTAAAAGTTTAAAATAACAACTGGGACTTTCTCATCCAAGTAGTGCTTTAGTTACTTAACTTAGGTTTTTTGTGTTTTTATTTTCGTTTCTGTTCACATCGAAATGTAGTTCCGTCGATTTGATAGGTACAAAATTTGGGTTATTATTATTATAGCATGTGTAAGCCCTCACACTCAGGGTTTCAAAGAAACGTAATAATATCCCCAAAAATTTCGTATTTGAACCCAAACATTCCCTCAGTACGAGAATGTGCTACCGATTCCGCTACGAGGTCAAGTGACGAAAAACTTTGGTCTAAATTATCCGCTTGAATCGAACTTTCTGTAATTCAGGCGGTCAATCACTCCGTCACAAGGGTCGTCTCTACATTCCCAGGCTTTTACACCAAGTAAACTTGCCTACGTTACATGAAGGTCCAGTCCAAACAAAAGAGACACACTGGTCTCCTCACGGTCTCTTCAATGCAATCTTCACGGTAGAGTGGACTTCGCTTCAACTGACCGGATGTTCTTTGCTCGTGCTCAGCCAAAGACAAGTGCATGCGCTTTTGAAGGTACCTCTCGATAGAGGCTTGCATCCTTTTAGCATGGAGTTTCTATAGATTTTGTACCTATTTGGAAGACATATTGTATGAAAATTAAAACACAGCGTATGCTATCGTCATGACAACGATGTGGCACGGCGGGCAAAGGTCCGCCTGCGACGCAGGAGGATGCGGGCTCGATTCCCGCCTTGAGACAAATGTTTGTATGATCTACAAATATTTATTCCGGGGTATTTTCATCGTGAAGATAGTATGGCACGATCTTCGGGTCCAACACGCGCCTCATTGAAGAGGCGATAAAGTGAAACCGATGTATTCACTCAGCAGCTTGGCAGGAGCCATCTGACGAAACTCAAAACTCACGATAGGAGGACGTAAGATAAGCCGGAGATTTCCGCCGAGATAGAGGATTTCTATGGCTGATTATACGCTGCATATGCCCCTCATTTTCGATGAGATGACCATGATTCCAGAGCCACCCTGCCACGCCAGTATATCGACGAACTGCATGACATCAATCAAGAAGAGATCGTGTTAGCTCTGAGGCAGCTTAAAAATGGAAAAGCCCCCGGTGAGGACGGAATTACATCAGAGCTTTCGAAAGCCGAAGGAGCCCCTGTAATACAGAAGCTTCAGCACCTCTTTAACACCGTCCTTCACCGTGGGAGAACTCTGAAGGCGTGGAGCGGGAGTTTGGTGGTGCTCTTTTTTAAGAAGGGAGATAAAAATCCTCCTTAAAAACTACAGACCCATCTCACTCCTGAGCCACGTCTATAAGCTGTTCTCACGAGTGGTCACGAACCGTGTTGCTAGGAGACTTGACGAGTTTCAGCCACCGGAACAGGCCGGGTTCCGCGGAGTTTTTGGCACCATATACCACATTCACACAGTGAGGCACATTATACAGAAGTCCTAAGAATATAATCAGCCCCTGTGTCTGGCTTTTGTGGACTATGAGAAAGCCTTTGACTCCGTCGAAACCTAGGCTTTTCTGGAATCCTTACAGCGATGCCAAGTTGGCTATCGTTATATCGAGGTGTTGGGATGTCTCTACGAAGCCGCCACCATGAGTGTCCAAGTACAGGGCCAGCAATCTAAACCCATCCAATTGTGTCATATCCCTGAAACTGTTCACAAGCGCATTGGAAGACATGTTTAAGATGCTGGACTGGAAAGGTAGGGGCATTAAAATAAACGGCAACTTCATCTCACGACTCACACCGATTCGCTACGACTACGATTCGCTGATGACATAGTCTTAATGGCGGCGTCTCTAGAGTTGAACCAAATAAAATAAAAAAAAGAGAACCAAAGTTATCGACATAGCTCAAAGAATTAGCAAGCTGAAGTGGCAGTGGGCCAGCCATATCTCGCGAAGAATCGACAAGCCCTGGGGTAAACGTGTTATTGAGTTGAGACCGCGACTCGGCAAACGTAGTATAGAACGCCCTCCAGCCAGGTGGGACGACGACCTGCGAAAGACCGCAGGCAGATGCTGGATGCGGCAAGCTGAAGACAAGGCGCTATGGCGCTCATTAGGGGAGGCCTATGTTGATGTTTATGCCTAGGTGCCTAGGTTGATGATTATGATGATGATTTTCTATGTGTAATAAAAAATATCTATCTATGTAATGTATTGTATTAAGTATAACAGTCATCTAGGACCCATAACACAAGCTCTGCTTAGCTTGGGGCTAGATAATGATGTGTGGATTGGCCAGCATTATTTATTGTTTTATTTATCTGTATCAGTATTTATTTATCCGATGGGACGGGAGACCGACACGACCGGAAAGAGGTCAGACGCAGGACCAACGGCTAACGACGTGTAACGTGTTAAAGATTATGAGATTGAGGGAATAGATAATGCACATGTTTGCGTACACCGTTGAGATTGGCCGACGTGGCCGAAATTCGGCTAGTAGGACATCATAAAAATGTATGTTAGGTATATACATGTAAAATGAGTTTTATTTATCTAATTATCAATTTTATTAAGAAATGGCGAAATAAAAAAAAAACGGCTTACTCGGACTCGAATCATCATTTCGGTTAGTTACACTCATTTAGTAGTTATTTAATTATTAACAATTTAATTGCTCTCACAGTTAAAACCCATATAAAATATCTCGTCGGCTTCTTGAAACAATTTAATCTCTACTCAAACAAATCGGCAGCACTAAAATACGGGATGTTCATTATTAAGGCAACATTTATATAATTTTTTTATAATGGCTACTGATAATTATTTTGTGTTCTCAAGGCCGTTGGGGCATACACCAGCCTTATACTGAGTTCCTCGCTCTTGCTAAGAGACATCATCATCATAATATTTTATTTCCGTTTCAGCTGTCACAAAATATAAAATATTGAATAAACACATTCCGATAATAAATATGTACAAACAGCGATTATGTAAGTATCTACATTACCTACACAATCTCTAAACTCCGAATATCTAATTATCACAAGTGTAGCACCGTAGTTAAACACATATTGCTTATGTTTCAAGCCACAAGTGTTTAAAACATCCTGTATATAAAATAAAGAGGTTTTGTAGCAAAACCGTCCCCAACGGGCGGCGCTAAACGAATTTAAAGCGTGGGCAAATGTTTGAGATGCGATTAAGGACTTTATTGACACTGATTGATGGTAACTCGATATTTTTGGTGCAGAGTAGTGATCGTGCTTTCTCTGGTTATAATGAAAATATTCATAAAAATATAAATTCATCGCCGCTTTCTATTTAGAACCCCTCAATTTGAGAGTTTTCTGTGACAATCTGCCATAATCTAGTGACTTGATTGAGAGGTTAAATATAATCATAATCTAATTTAATAAATTTAATAAGAATTTCGGTGTGAGTCGGTTACTCTCTTTTTGGATCTTATTACATAGAATACTAAATTGCAAATTTGTTGGTTTATTAACGCCTAATAGAAAAATAAGAAAAAAATTACTCCTAATGATAACTGTAAATAAACACACTGCTGATGGTTCGTTTCCCGTTTTGAATTTGGTTGACTCTCTGCCGCGTGTCTAACTTCGAAAGTTATGCGTGATTTCCATGGCGCAAGGAAAACGGTGTAATATTTGGTTAAAAAAATTTAGTAAGCGTTAATTTATCTATAGTCCAGTCATTTTAGTCAAAAAAATAAAGCTAACCTCGGTACTCCAAGACAATCAGCTGGAAAGTTATACGACTTTCCAGCTGATTATTCATATAAATAAAAAAATAAAATAAAATAAAAATAAAATATCGTGTTGTAATGAATGTGCACCATAAAATGTATGAGGGTAGGTTGCCACCTCAGTTGATTGTAGGCCAATACAGAGTTTACGTGTTCACCCGTGTTTAATTTATTATATTCCTTGAAATACACAATACCTGTTGAAACCGCAAGTTATTCAAGGTCAACTCTTATAATAATCGGTATTTCTTAATTATCTAGCTTTCTATAGCTTAGAACATAAAATTTGCTACTTTTGTAGCAATCTCTGTTATACACTACTCTGCACCAGACAGCTGACATGTCGCCTTTTTGTCGTAGTTTTAAAACAATTAAACACCTATTTAAACGACAAACATAACGGGAAATAATCTGTGGGAAATAAGCCTTATTGAAGTTTCCGATTTTCGTAAAGTCTGTGGATTGAGCAGACTTTAAAAAGGGCCATACGCACTACCAGGATAACTGGACGGTTTGTAAGACCGTCGTGAGCGTAGTATGGTAGCATTTTGTATTTTATTTTTTTTATTTTTTTACAACTAGCTTCTGCCCGCGGCCCAATAGATAAATGAGGCGTCAAAATACTAGTCTGGGCTCCTATTGTGGTTCTTAAGTTCTAAGCATTCTGTGGGCCTTAGCCCTCACATTTGGCGTAAAAAGGCGTAAAAAGTAAAAAAAGCGAGAAAAGAGTCCGGTTTTTCTAATAGTTTTCAATTAATTACTTGCTTTAACTCCTATCCCTGAGTGCTTTTGTTACTTCGACTGAGGTACCTATAGCTTAACAAGTAAAGCCAGTGACAGTAGCCACTGCCACAAACGTGTTCGCCAAATGAAAGCACAGATTAATAGAACAAGTTTTTGCAGAGCCCATCAGCAAACAAAGGTGTTCAAACATTCGTCGGAGAATGAAAGGCGAGACCAACTAATCGCAGTGTAGGTGTTGAGTTTCCTATTCAAGTGGCTTGCGGATGCTACTTAGTGTGGAGTGGTTTTTTTTTTGTTTTTAGAGCTTTTTTTTTTTTTATTTTACCAAGTGATGGATATGCCTAAAATTAGTGCGGTGATGCACAGCATTTATAGACGCCCCGTGACTTAAGACTATTCAGCCTGTACGATAAAATATGTTTCGAATCGTAACTAGGTAAGTATCTACGTCGAAGAATGGACTAATCTAAGAATGGAATAAAAAGTGCTAGGTACACTGCAGCTGTGATTGATTAAAAGTGAAACTCAACACCTGTATTCTAGCCAAACTGAATGTACAATGTTTTTAACAAACCGCCTATACTTAACCTAAATTTGCTCTGTTGCCCGCTCTCAAATTCACTCTCTTTATATTTACATGACTTGTCGATTTTAGATTCTTCCTTTAATAAATATTGAAATTAATATATAAATATATATTATTAGGTTGCCTGGAAGAAATCGCTCTGAAAATGTTATTGTGTTATGCTTAATGTTTGCATTTTGTGTATAAGTGTTTTTTTTTTGTTTAATATTACTTTTGTTGCCATGATGTTGGCTTAGTTAGACCAAGTAAATAATATCTTTCTTTAATGTATGTTTTTAGTTTTTGTAACTGGTCCTTTTTATATATTCGTTCTTTACTTACGTCAATTATACGGGTTCTAACGGAAGATCACCGCTGGCTAGGCCTCCTACGAGAGCTCAGCCAGCATTATGCTGTATTATATATTATATATTCTTATAACAGCTTTATTTATGTACATATCTTATAAGTGTATTGTCTTTTTAACTGTTCGTATTGAATTAAATGTCTTTCTATTATATTCTATTCTCTCAGCGGTAAGGCCGCCTTTTGTACTAACTTTATTTCTTATGTAGATATAAGTTATTATTTATGTTAATTTCTAATGGTACAATAAAGTTTTCATTCATTCAATATTGCTTAGTTATATCTGAAGCTCGACGCCAAGCAAGTGAAAAACTCACTTGCTTGTTTTTTTTTTTGTGTCGTTGTTTGTTTAAAACATTTCACATCGAGTTTGGTTAGTGTATGCTATGCTGATGTTGAGTTTCCCATCAACTGTGAGTTCTCAAGCTTGTAACGCGAGTTATCACCAAAATTATGTTCAATTAAACAGAATTAAACTAATCAACTGAAGTATTTAGAAGCATCTCTCAGCTTTTTCCATTTAATTTAACAATCGCGATTTCACTTCTAATAACATTTGAATCAAAACTCCCACTCCACACTTCCTTACCCTGTCGGCGAGATGAAAGCGCGGTGGCGCTAGGCTACCACACACCGTGCCGAAACGTACTTATCGACTATTGATAACATTTCCCATGCCGTTTTTAGATGTAGGTACTTTACTTAGGTGAAGAGGAAGCGGTGTAAAATCACTTAGTTTTATCTCATACAACACTTACGTACGGGTATTTTTTCCGTGGACAGGAAAGTGAAAGTCGGTACTGTTAAGTAGGACGCCTGTGCCTCAGTTTCTACTGTTGGTAAAACCTACCTTTATATTTTCCTTAATTATTATGAATATTACCATTATTTAGAATAGAAAGCCATAGAAAGCTCGCGCTCTCTTGCAACCAAATCCATTTTTGCTCTCGTTTCAACTGAATTTTAATTTAGTGGTTAGAATTTGTCTTTGTCTGATTGAACCTTGGTATAAACTTATCACATAGAAAATATTTTCTTTGAACGTAATTTTAACTTGATCACCCAAACGAAACTCAACAATAATCATAACGTCAGAGCTGAAAATCAGAGCTGGCTGGACACATCAGTGTCTATCCAGCACAACGCTGAGTGGAGGCCATAGTTGCCTCAGACTCTCCTGCGCACACAATAAAGAAAATGTACATAGATTTGACTTGTTATTTAGTACCATAACTTTTCGTTTCGTGTAGTAGTTTTTAAGGGAAATAAAAATATTTTCCTTCTTTCAAACGGCTGCACAGTGGTTGCCGCTGCGCGGCGCGGCGGGGCGCGGCGGGTTGGTGCGAAATTTCGGTGTATGAATATTGAAGGCAGCCGACTGAGTTTTGTCTTCTCGCCGCCGCCTTTGATGTGACTTCATGAACTCGTCTATGAAGACCAATCGACATCTAATAAAAAGTTATCTGAGCGTCTGGTCGACGCGACGCGTGACCCGAGAGCTGGTGGGTATCTGGCGCAGCGCATCAGCATTGCCATACAGCGGGCAATGCAGCCAGCGTCTTGGGGACGCATCCGACTGGCATTGATGTGGATCAGTTGAGCTACCTATAGATTGTTTGCAACAGTCTGCAGTTAGTTAATTATTTTAATTATAAATACTAGTTCTAATTTTTTTTAGTATTTGATTGTACTTTTTTTATATTCTTATATATAAAGGTTTGTTACTTAACACGTCACATACATTGATAGATATTTTTATTATAGTACAGAGAAACACCCAAACACTCGGAACAAATATTTGCAGATCAAACAAAAATTGTCCTTTGGCGTGAATCGAACCTCCTGCGTCGCAGGCGGACCTTCGCCCGATGCGCCACGGAGGTCGTCAAAAAGATCTTGTCCAATAGCGACATTCCAAAATAAAGTTACCTATCACCTACTGATGAATCCCCTGAGGAATTTACAATGTAAGCACTTGATTGCTGTAAATTGTCGTTATTAACTTGCTAATTAATTTAACGGAAGAAGCAGAGGCTTTCTCCAAACCGGTGGAAAGAACTGGTTATTTTTTGGTTTACTCAAGAACCAGGTACAGTTAACCACAGAATTGATGATCAGAGCCAACCTTACCAAAGCATTTCGACATGTAAAGATTATAAAAATATTAAATCATCAGCAGCTTTTTCTAGCTCACTGTTGGTGTGTCCAGAGTGGCCTCCCCTCATAAGCGCCTTATTGGCTTATTATTACGGGGTAGTGCTATAATTCCCACGTTGGGCATGCGGGTTGGAGATCGCATTTGGTCGTGGATCTGTTCTGCAGGAGGCGCTGCTGCCCGGGCGGGCAGCAGCCGGGAGGCCCCGGTAAATATCCCTTAGAATAGAAATATCTCTTACAACACCCGCGGGAAGTGTTGGTGTGGTGGAAATTCTAAGCAGGCACTACACGGAATAAAATGCTGGATAATCCACACAGCTTTATCTAGCTAGCTCCAAAGGGTTAGGATATATCTCGTCCGCGAAAATACTCGTCCGCGGGCGAGTTGTCCACTTCACTTTTGAGCCTACTCAACCACGTCACCCCTAGGTGACGATATCGTCCGAATCTAAAGCGAGCAGATCGTCGTTACTTTTCATGGGTTCTGTATCGAAATGTTTTATACAAGGTGCCACGTTATTCAAGTACCAAGCCGAAATTGGGTTGTTGTGCTCACCCAACTGATCCGCATGGTTGATTTTTAGCAATACGGTGTTTTAAATTTTCATACAAAAAAAACTCATCTCAAACGCTAACTAAAGCGACAACCCTATCACTAACGCAAACACACCATTTTGCCGCCAAAATTTTAGGGTTCCTTTAACTAGGCCGTCTTTTTGTACTAGACTTACCATAGTTTATAAGCTTTATTTATTATTTTGCATGTGTAATAGGAATACATTCATACATGCTAAAAATAAAACTAGGCACGTACACACTAGGCACACGTAGGTACTTTTTAAAATTTCGCGATTTTCTAACATTACTGAAGATTATTTATCGGGTATTTATCGCGTAACTTTTATTAAAATATTGATAAATAATCTTTATTAGGTACCTACGTAGACGTACCTACCACGAAACAAACATACCTGCCTACAGATAAGCATTAAACAATAATAGCTTAGAAGAAAAATGTACGGAACCACCGTAAAAAACTGTATAAAATAAAATTGTGAGCATGGCTAAACAAAAGATGGCTACTCGCCGCGGTCGTCTTATTGGCTCACGTAACGTAACTACTACGTCTACGCAACAAGAACGCGCCAATGTGCTCTAGGCCTGGCGCTAGACTCTACACATTTAAAGTGTGTACCTAAGTATGGGCGGTACATTTTGAGGTCAAGAACCTTACTGATGAACAGCTGATTTTAGGGTTGGTCACTTACATATTTTGGATAAAAGTTTCGAGGTATTTTTTCAGTAAAAACCTTGAAACCCGGAAAGTGCTAGGATATACAATGTTCGTGGGAGGGGGGTAGACCAACCCCATTCCGCTTAGTACACCAATAACATGGCACCTTGTTTAAACATCCAGCCACAAATGCTGTAGGCAGAGCTTTTGTTATGGGTAGGTAGGTACTATTAACGCTGCTTGAATATTTTGACTCATGTTCGTTGTACATTTTGACGATCGTGCAATTTATCCACGGTACAATCAGAATTATACACTTTTTTGTACCGGGGCCCTAATTGATAACTGTTAAAGGGGAAGAGTTGTGAATGCTGTGACATTTTTGTCTGATGGATGACATTCTCCAGTAGACCCATTCGCGAATTGCGAATGTTGAGTTTTGTTGTCTGATTAAATGAGGCGTTTTGTAAATACTTCGAACGTAAAATACCTTCTAACAGCCTTTTCCCACGACAACATCCCGTTTTTTGCAGGTATGGTTTTATGTAGTATCCCGTTTAGTAGTGTAGGTACGTGTTTCAATACTAGCAGGCACAGGTGCGTTTTGGTAAGACGCTGGGAATACTTTTCGTGAGACGTTGGGAATAACTCTACAGAAGTAGGTATCCTGTTTACAGTAGGAATCCTGCAAAAAAACGATCCGTTCGAATTTGATATTGTCCGGTTGTGCAACTACGGGATAGACGGCACATTAAAAAACGGAGCTTAGTGTGCCTTGACGGATCAAGCGGCTTTATGTCGTTATCTTCTAAACCTAATATATTCTAAACTCAGTTTAAGAAAACGACCCCTACATTCAAATACTCAGCCCAAACGGAAACTCATCATTTCCAAAACATTAACTGCATTTTTTCTTTTTAAAAGTGTTTAAAAGGCTGAAAAAAGCTTTTAGCAGTTCATTATCTGGTTGACACTCATTGGGCACGTCTTGGCACACCTATTTAGCGTAATAGAGTGGGGACATCCTACTGTTTTGACGCATAAAATAGATGAGGGCATTTCTTTAAGTGCTGGTTAATTCTTTGGATGAAATGCACCACGAAGTTTGTAGAGATAGAATAAATGAGTTTTTTTTTTATAAAATTTCTTTGTGAGTATCGTGAGTGGAAAGAGAAAAGCTTTTGATTAGCAGTGGGACAGTAAAGGCGAAAACTAAACTAATAAGTACCTAACTAAAAAGTTATGTAAGAAAACTAGTTTCTTACATAATGTAGACTAGGTAAAGTAGAATTACAATCTAGCCGAAGGATCTATTTTTTTGATTAGGTATCTATTTTAACTTTAAAACTCTTTATAAAACCTTGAGCTTCCAAAGCCCAAACCAAATTACTATCTATTTTATCTCTTCTACGAGTATTTTACTATCAAAATTCAGTCTAGCCTCGCCTATCATAATTAAGCGGATCACAATAAATACTGGGGAAGTTGGAAAAATAGCTGCACAGTGAACATACCAGAATGGGCGGGTGCGGGAATCCATTACCCAAACTCATACGTACCGAACGTGGGTAGGGTTGGGAAAGACGGTTAACGTTATCGATGAATAAAAGTTTCGGTTACTATGTAATTTGGTAACAAGTTTTTAATTGAAATCTATATCTATAAAAGCCGTTTCAGTTCCCGATTTTCTACACTTTTCGCAAAATCTAGCTAAGTTAATACTTAGTTAATAGAGGTGGTATCAACCTGCACTACAGGTTGTTTCTAAAACCTATCACAGACACCAGTCTCTCACAAAACAGGTCATAGTTTAAGGAAGATATAAGCTGGGTTATGTTCCTATTCTTATACCTCTACATTATGCTAAAGTCCCCCTGTATTCATTTATCTTTAACTAAGTACCTATTGTGAGAGACAAATAAATGCTTATTATTATTATTATTTATTATTATTATTAACTGTAACTACTTCTAATAGGATTTTTAATGCTAGGGTTAGCCCTAGAATTAAAGTTTAAGTACACAGAATCACGAAAATAATGCAAGGTAATTAACGGATGGACACCGAGAGTTCATATGGGAGCCCCTGGCCTAAGCAAAGAAACTACATAGTTAGCAGAATGTGATTCATTTATCCTGAACCAAGAGTTTAGAATCTCATACATACCCATTATTTTGAGTGTTAAATAAATTTATCGAAACTGTTCTCATCCCTTTATCACATATTAGAATGCACGTCGTCACATTTTCTAATCTAAATTCAAATTGGCGCAGCCCGCGCGGCCGCCATTGTGAAAACGGCCATATTTTTCCAATTTCGTCCGGAAAACTCGCGCTTCTACCACTTTTGCATACAAAAATATACCTTCCACCGAGCCATACGATATTTAACCTTATTCATATGTATAGAGGTTTTAGTCAAGGATTTTTATGGCAATTGGGAAGATGTCAAAGTAAAATGCGCGCGCGATTTTTATTGTCATCTTTTCTAGCTTTTGTGTGACGTTCTACTTGTGTGTAAAGTTGGAATCGATACTTTTTCGATAGGTATTGTGTTGACTGTTCCTATTTCGGGTGAATATTTTTTCTTCTTTAGATTTTCAAACTCATCATACATCAACATCCTATACTTGTCCATTGCTGGACACAGGCTTCCCCTGATAAGCGTCTTATTGGTTCTCATCATGAGGGGGTAACGTCATAATCCCCGCGCTGGGCATGCGGGTTAGGGATTACAGGTCGGTGGTGGATCTGTACTGCATGAGGTGCTGCTGACCGACCCTGTTGGATTTTCAACTTTTAAAAATTGGTAGTTTTTATGTTTAAATACTTTTTTCCTATTAGGTTGCTTCATAAACCATAAAATAATGTACTTATCTACATTATTTTTTTCTAAAACCTGGCAATAATTTAATTTAAAATAAGGCCAACGTCACACGATCAAACTTTATACAATGTTAATACGAATCGCGTTTTGAATATCGAACGTCTTTATTTTGAATGTGACGACATTTGTTACGGATTCAACATGGCGCCGGGTGGACAGAGAGGCCCTTGTTTGGACAGCGAGTCTTTTGTACGCGGATCTAGAACACTTTCTGGAAATTCTTCTTCTTGAATAATCTTACTCGGTTGACAAAGAAAATCATACGCAAAACTTGCAAAACCCTGCAATATAGCAAACAATAAAACAACCTTGCGATGTTTTAAATTATTTTAGTAATATAAAGCTCAGATAAATTCCGATTGGTGAGATAAATACTTTATCAATTTCGCTTACTTACTGAAAATCGGAGTAAAGTAAAAGAGCGGTTATAAATTAGGCACCCATAAAAATACCTACCTAAGTAGTTGTTATTTCGTAGAAAGGTAGTTTGAAAATAGATTCAAAATAATATGACGGAGCTTAATAAAAATCAAGTAAAACTCCATACACATTCCGACATCATACAACATGGTTCATAGAAATATAACGCTGCACCGTGTTTTTACTCTATGTGGTAGTTATTGTCCTATCCAGATCACAAAGCATCCACGCTAGCAAACCCGCGGACCCTAAAATAAGACATCCTACTCCGAGAGACTCATATTTGTTTTTTATTTTATTTATTTATGATTATTTGCATGGACCGCGCTGGATGTGACAACCCAGGCGCTATTGTTTTTCGAAATAATAACGAGAGATGGCGCTTTGTTTTTTTTATATATTTTATTTTTTATGTTCCTCGTCACGATAAGCTTGCCCTTAAGGCGGTATTTTGGAATATATTTTATAGAATGGCGTTTGAATGGACCGAATAATAACGATGAATGATGTCGAGGCGAAATTGCTGTCGAAATATTGATTGTTCCCTCGTATTTCGAATAATATGTTAGAATAGAATGTGTTGTGTGTGTTTAATATCAGCTGGATTAAATAGTCCATAAAACTATAATTCCAAAGGATACCTAATGATCTACACTATCATTTATACATATATTCATACATACATAGAAAAAAAAACATTACTAAAATTTAGTTTTTGTTTTCTCATAAATAAGTTGCTGTCATGACTTCATATACGATTTTCTTCTGTTTATCATAGATTCGGCCATAATATGGATTTTAACATACACTCCCGTCTCAAAAGTCACCTTGTAGTATAGGTACCTACAAATATAAAATTTTGCTTCTAGTAGGCCTACCTCATCATCATCATCATCATCAAGCTATATTAGTCCACTGCTGGACATATGCCTCCACTAATAGCTCAATAGCTCCTAAAAACCTAATTTTAAGATCTATTTTCCGTAGTTCCTATAAAAATCCACTATAATCTCAGAATCTTCTATGGTATAATGGTTCTTTTAAACCCTCAGAGTATGTCGATAATCCAAATTACCCCACAATAATCACCACTAATAAGCACTTAACTAAATTAAGATCGTTCCCAATAAACACTTTTAAAATACCTCTCGTAATTAGCAACGCGGGATTTGGTAGAACGCCGCGCTCCTTTGCCATAAATTCAATTACCTGCACGTGAATTTAAAAAGCAGAAAGAGTCGGATGTTGGACGTAGGGTTCCGTCTAAAGGACATTTTGTAAGGACATTTTTTTACATTTTTTTTATGACTGTTAAATATAATTCATATATTTTGTGAAACATGGGTTACAGGGATGTTAGATTAAAATAGAATGAGCACAACCATGATCAGCAAAAAAAAAAGTATTTTTGCTGTAAAGCTGATCATGGATTTTTGTAATGTATGGACTTGTTTTTGCACGTTATAGGTAGGTGCATGGGTAGCTAGTTTACCTATACCTTTGTCTTTGTATAGTCCAGTAAAGCTGTCATGGCCATCTGCCGACAACAGCATATATAAAGATAAAAAAATACTCGGATAATATAATAATTCCGAAAACAGATCGGTGCAGTTAAAGTTAGGTTCTACCTTAGATCGTGGACACATTATAAAATTTACTATTTTTATTAATTGTTATTAAGATTTGAAATTTCATAAGTTTGTTATCGCCAGAATAACCTACTACTCGGCCGATTCAGTGTGAGTTAGAATAATAATTGTTATTCATAAGAGAACTTAGGATTTTAACTAAGCTAGTAGGTTTTAATTGGGTGGTAGGTATTAAAATGCATTTCCTCCTTAGGTTTACGGAACCCTAAAAAGAAAAAGAGAAACAATCGCTTCAAGACTGTGGGATCAATAAACAAAGAAGCTAATTAGACGATAATGTCTTTATAAGGCAATATCTCAGCTACTGTTTTAGCTTTACTGTTTAAGATTTATTTAATACTAGCTGCGCCCGCGGCTTTACTCGCGTAGAACTTAAAATATCATGTATTTTTTAATGCGGAACTCTTCTTCTTCCAAAGTAATCTTAGTTACCCCCTATAGAATCAGCTATCTAACTAGCTATTGCCCGGCTTTGCTCACGTTCTTTCGAGATAAAACTTGAATAATAACTGAACTTTGAATAATAAATGAACTTTCGTATATAGTAAAGTAAAGTAAAGTAGAAGATATTTATTTTGCCAGAACATTCTGAGAAAAATATACATATAAAAATAAACCATACATTAATTAGTAATCTGACAAAATCGGACTCCACTCAGCATGTGCTATGGTGAGGCAGATCGTGCCATAGCGCTGGTCATCCGTGGAGACCGTGGTGCGCAAGGTGGCCCCATACACACACACAACAAATTTAAAAATAATAATTAAATTTAAATACCAAAAAGTAAAACTAAGAAAACATTATTAATAGTATAGTATAATAGTATATATAAGCTTTGTGATTTTAACTCTAAAAATTAGTGTGATTGGTTTAAGGATTTGGTTACATATACCTACCAAGCTATACATTGAAATGCCTGTAATAAAAATCTTTTATTTTGACATTACTAACAGACACTTCAGTTTTATTTATTTGTACCTATATATTATTTATTCCAGTTCATAATTCGTTTTATGTTTATTAAGTTGTTTAGTTTACGTCCCGGTTGATTGCTTGAGTTCAGTGAGTAAATGGTTGAATTAGCCTACATAAAGTTTGTTGTCGATTTGTACCTATTTAATCATTTAATTTTATGTTACTTTATATTTAAAGTCATAACGAAAGTCACATTATTTAAATAAAACCTAAAGGTAAAGGCCTCTTTATCTTATGCTTTATTTTTATTATCATAGTAAGTAACGATATCAATTTAAATTCACCAAAGAATCCGAAAAAATGGTCTAATTGGTCCAAAATCTAAAGTGTCGAGCGCATAACTTTGTAAGGCGGTATTCTTTGCATTTTTTGTTAATTCATAGCGGCCTGGTAATGAATCGCTCCTCGTGTCACCAATAAATACTCGCTACTGGTTAATTGAAACATTATAAAGTCCCAACGAGAAATAAAAGAAGGAGATCTTATCTTACGTCGTCGGTACAAAGACACCGCGTCGGACCCAAAACGGCCCGATAGGTTGTTTTAGGAATTGGGTTTGTTTATTTCGTAGAAAAGCTTTTTTTTATTTTTACGATGGAGACGAGTAAACACAGGTGAAAACAGTAAGCACCTATCAAATAATAATTTATAAATAATGCTAGACAATCAACACAGCATCATCTAGCCCCAAGCTAAGCAGAGCTTGTGTCATGACTTATTTATATATATTTACTAACTGCTGCCCGCCGCTTCGCAAGAGCGTGCGTAGCGGCGGGCAGCAGTTAGTAAACCCGAATAAAAAGTAGTCTATATCCGTCCCCGTAATACCACCTACTTTCCTGCAAAAAGTCATTAAGATTCGTCCAGCCGTTTAGGCGTGAAATGTAACAGACAGACTGACAGACAGACATTAAATACATAGTTACTTTTGAATTTATAATATTATTATGGATTAGTATTGCTTAAACCTACGACGATATACCCACTTTAGACTTACGATTTATACATACGATTTAACACAAAAGATAGGTACCTACAAGCATATAATACTAACTGCTGCCCGCAGCTTCGCACGCTCTTTTCCGGGATAAAAGTACTCTTATGTCCGTCCCCGGGATACCATCTAGCTCCCTGAGAATTTCATTGAAATCCGTTCCGCCGTTCATGCGTTAAAAGGTAACAGACAGACAGATAGACAGATTTACAGACAGACAGGCAGAGTTACTTTCGAATTTATAATATGAGTTAGATAAAATACAAAATTATGGGGGTTTGGTTGTCAAACTAGGCTGAGATCTCAGTACTCACTACTCACGGGTGCCCCGTGGTAAAAAAACTCGAATTACATGAAACTCAAAATTTTGGAAAACACAAAGAAAAAAAATACGATAAAAAATCACGAAAGTGCACTGTTTCATGTGTTCACATCATTTGTACGAGGTCTCAGGAACCCTGCGGTCTGTTGAAGACTTATGTTTTGATTCGTATGTTATTACTTAATATTTGGTTCCTTGAACCAGTTTCTTCATATGTTGCGTAGTTTTCTTTTAAATAAACAATAACTTAATTTTTGCGCTTACACCGTTCCAAAAACGTATGCTCTGTCCCGCTACTATGAACGCGAAATCCAATCCTTTACATAAAATGGCGCGCATTGCGCCCTCTATAACACGAAACAGTTTGTGTACTTGAGTTAGATCAAAACCCAATGCTAAGACGTTAAATTGCAGTCGGTAGGCACTATAAAATATAGTAATAACACATACATTCAGACATTATGAACTGAAATACTTACTGTAATTAGAATTACTTAATAGGTAAATTATAGTGATAGTCTCTATCAAATTAAACAATGAACAATTCTTAAAAATCTTGGCGCCACTCATACATTTGTAAACAAACCAAACTCTTTATTGCAAAGTGATAAATTAGATGGAGTGATGTACAGACACTCCATCACCATATTAATTAAATAGTTAAAACTAACATAGGCTAAGAATTTACTAACTTATGGATCTTTTGTAATCTGAATAATAAACAAATATTATTATTATATTATTATTATTTATTAAAGTAGGCAGGTTCATATTCATATCCCATGGTTTGCATGAATGAGCCTTACTGGCCTGGCTTTTATCCTGTTCTATTTGAACCCTGTGTTCTTTGCTATTAGCTGTGTTTCCAGCTAAAACTGGAAGTATCTATCTACAAGATTAACAAGATTTTTCAAGGCGTAGTTACTTTGCTGTTTTATTTAGGTACCTACCTACCTATCTTCTTAGCTTACCTAAAGCAGAGAATATTATATAATATTATACTAACGTAAATGGACACTCCTCGCCCTCCACCTGACCGTGGTTCCTCACCTTGCCGCCACCGGCCCCTAGTCGAGTCAGTTTGCGTTCCAAATGCACGGGATGTGCGGCGCACTCACGGGACGCATATGGCATGTAATAATTTTGACAGACGACGCCTCTTGTGAAAGGAAAATAAAAAATAAAATTGCTTTGAGTTATTTTGTGACTATCTCACTCGCACAATATTTTAAAGAAGTGACCCTGGACGTCACGCACACAGTTGCACGTGTAGCGCAACACAATTGCACAGTATGCCGAGACGCGGTTTTTGTACGGAGAATCGGTCGAGTGTCCGAGGTGTGCCTAAAGCTAAATCCCAGTGTCCCTTATATCTAAGTAGGTACCTACTTGAATCACAATCTAAAGCTCTTGTCATAACTTGTCTTCTTTTCAGTGCCTACCTATCTTTCATCAACCAACTAAAAATATTAGACGAGGAACTACCTTATGAACTCAAATCTACTTATTATTAATTTCCTTCTTTTCATTGCATGCTAATCTTAGTAGAACATAATTGAAACTAAAATATTATTAACATCTGAGTTACCTACATTGTGTTCAAGCAAATTAACTATCTTTATTCTTTATCTTTATTGTTTTCTGACTGAAACTGTCAAATTTCCAATTTTCTGGCAACATTTTAGTAACTTTAATCGGAACAACAGGTCTTGATACTTTAGCCGTTCGCGCGAAGAAGCCCGGTATTCTAATAGGCCATTAACATATAATGCTACTGATTGGACGGATGCAGCCGGCAGATGTGACAACTAGGGGCTGCCAACTGTTGCAGTGTTCTTGATTATTGGAACAGAATTTGACATTTTGGTCAGATTAAATTGAGAAGAAAGGAGTAGAGAGAGGTTTATTTGCAAATGATAGAATAAAATAGAATAGAATATAACTTTATTGCACCATCAATACATTTATAAAACAAGACACAGCGACTACTGGTTCGCATAAAAAAAGTAAAAGTACCTACGTGCAAAATATTTCGGAGTTTTTTAGAAGCATAACCTACAACATATGGGTAGAGCAAGTTTTCTGCAATTTACACTGCTAATTTTAATCTATGGTCAGTGTCTACTTCTTATGATATTGCCAAGTTGTTTAGTTAAGAATTTGGAACCTTGAGGTTAAATATACCTAACCAACAAGTCTTATTGACAGGTGTGAAAAATCATTGTATTCAAATAAGTGTTTATTTAACACCTATTTAAATACAACGATTTTTCACACAAGTCAAAAATTCTCCTCACTTGCTTGAAAACAAAGCACAACGAGAGCAGTCTACTTCGGAAGACACCTCTTAAATAACGTCTCCACCATAAACGGCAGCCCATAAAAGCCTGTCACCTGTTTTCCTTGACTATAAATTAAACTCTATTTCCATTCTAGCTCAACTTGATAGTCCTTATCGAAATTTCCATGTCACAAAACTATCGATTGTTGCACACCCCTGACTGTGATGGCGCGCGATACGGTAGCAAATAGCGCTACTTTCGCGATTCACCTTACCTCACACTACCAACCATCACTCATACAAACAACCATATAACAAAAAATCCAACCAAGTCATACAACACTGTAAGTCGACAACCCAAAGTGTCAAAATAGTTTGTCGCGCTACGGCGCTTAAGTCATTCTAAAACAAAAGGAATTTAAAATCTGAAAATCACTGTTCTATATTCGAAATGCTTTAACTCCAAAATGTATGCTTCCATTCTCAACTCTACGGCACTGTCATAAATGTGAAAGTCGAAAGGTTATGATAAGAAATTGATTCCGGAATGCGTTTAAGAAAATTTCCCGGCGAGTTGAAATTGGACGCAGTGTCATGGCGATAGAGATTAATTTCGTTTGACGTGTAAGTATATCGTTTACGTATAAACGGTGGACAACATAAATGGTATTGTAGGTGCACCATGCACCACGCTTTTGTAGAACTTAAATAGGGGGAGGGCTAGTCTTAAGGAGATGGCTTAGTTATTAGTTGTTCAATAAAACATGTGTTATTATTATGATGATTCATTGGCATTCTTCTTTAGTCATTCATTAACGACACTTTGTATGTAAAAAGGAGCCATAAATTGGGAGTGAACCTAAAAAAACTAACAAAGTCACTAGGTATTTTGGTTTTGATAAACGCTATAGCGCTACGAAGAAACACTATTCTACCACTAAGTACTTCTTTACAAATTATTTGGATGTTTCATAAACAAACCTCTATATTATTACATAACTAGTTCCTATCAACGTGTTTTCTTCTTCAGCTAAAACAAAAAATAACATAATAGTACTATTTAGCTATGTCCTATTTCAAAACACCAAAAAAGCCTACTCCACTCTTCAAAGCCTAAGCCTCACTTCGTGTGCGACTGAAATAATAGGCTCGCACACTGGGAGGTATTGAGACATCAGTTTGTATTAGCTCGTGACGTCCCCCCCACCTCCTTTGTCCCCGAGGGGCGTGGGGGGGTCTCGTTAGAGAACCTGTTACGTCTCGACTCGAATTAGGGCCCGTAATTAGAGGGGAATGCAAATTTGTTTCGCTACTGTATTCTGTAGACTGTATTCAGTATACAGTTTATATATATGGCGTGTATCGTTTGTTTCGTTTAAAGTGAGAGAGTATTCTACGTTGGCTTTTGTTTGTCATTTTATTCGCGGTTGAGATAGGCTCAATTAGTGAGGCAGTACACCAGACATACATAATATAGATAGAAAATACTTTAATTGCACACTTTAAACTAAGAAACAATTAAAAAATTATAACAAGACAATTGGCGGTCTTATCGAACAAGCACGATCTCTGCCAGACAACATACAATTGTAAAGCCATGTTCAAAACTCGACACAGCATAATCGTTTATCTGCGCGCTTGGACACATTTGTGGCGGGTGCAGTTTGTAATTTAATTATGTTCGGTCTCTACATCATCATCATCATCAACCTATCTTAGTCCACTGCTGGACATAGACCTACCCTAATGACCGCCATAGCTCCCTGTCTTCAGCTTGCCGCATCCAGCATCTGCCTGCAGTCTTTCGCAGATCGTCATCCCACCTGGCCGGAGGCCGTCCTGCACTACGTTTGCTGAGTCGCGGACTCCACTCGAGAACACGTTTACCCCAGCGGTTGTAGGTTCACACACTTCAGCTTGCTAATTCTCTGAGCTATGTCTATAACTTTGGTTCTCTGTCGGATGTATTCGTTCGGTCTCTACATGAGGTGAAGGTGACGTAATGTAACGTCGAGGTAAATGTGGCGCTGGTGCACACTTACCTTATATTGGATCAGTGGTGTTATGGAATGTGATAGTTCTAGGAAATGAGTTATTTATTTATTTAATTTAATTTAATTAACACGGTATACACAACCAATTACATTAATTAGATATGATCACATAATATACAACAAAAAACAATAAAATTAAAGAAGTTATACTTTAGGTATAAGTCCTAGGACTTAAATAGGGTTAAAAAAAACTAGAGCAATGAAAATCGACGAGCATTTGTAATTTGTAGATATTATAAAACTAATACCAATATAGGTAATTGCTTTTCGGAAAACGAACGAATTTCCTACCAAAAAGTGAAGTGAACCTACTGTCTTTTACAATGTGATTTGTGTTCACTACTTAACTTCACCTCGCTCTACATACAGCTTGGCATAATGTTAAGAAAAAAAATGTTTATAAAACACATTTAGTGTACCTATAAACTCAATACTAAACCTTTTTGCCAATCTCTACAGCCGCCTAAAAAATTATTCTCGAAAATCTATTTTGGTAAGTGTGTAGCTTTTTTGTTATTTTGTTGTGGGTTGAAAGCTAACCTACTGCTATCTTCTCTACTGTGATGCAACCTCTCATACTGCATTCCCCACACTGTGCTCACATCTCAATCCAGTCTAAGTTATTCAAACCACATTAAGAGACTAAGGGTAATGTTCATCGAAAGATAATCGGATAATTAGAATCGAGAGTTTACCTACTACCTCTACTGTGATGACAATGTCCTGCTAGCCGAATTTCGGCCACGGCGGCGGCCACGGCGGTCAGTCTCAACGGAGACTAGCCAGGTGCGAGGACATATTTATATATATTATTTTATTGACGGTGTAATTCGAAATTTTATATGATTTTGTGTATGTGTAATATGGATTATTTAATTATCTGAAAGAAATTAATACAATACAATATTACAGTGCACAACTGTGTGCGCAAACGCAGGTGCACTCTATTTCCTCACTCTCGTATCCGATGGGACGGCATACTCATACTCGGCAGTACTTTCCACAGACGGTGCTCAACACAATGTTGTTTCCACTGTTGGTGAACTCCAGTCTTGGCTAGGAGAGCATAGTACTCAATCTCCGATTTCCTTAGTGGATGCCATAGATTTAAAAAAAACTGTAGATATGGTACGTTCTCCCAGCGCTTAGGTACTCAACAACTGGCCTGCATTACAACTACACGCAAACACTCGCTCACAGCTACATTACATTACCAATCTTGTGCAATAATTATAATTAACAAATAAGAGGGCAATGCTGTAGTCTTTTAGTCAATAAACCATACTAAAGTAGGTACGTCGTAGCAAGCACTCGTAACACGAACGCCGCGCCGGTTCGACTATGACTGAGGTGGGTAGACCTAGACTCAATTATCTTTAATATAAGTATTATTTAACGGGTTTTTATAGCGTTTATTTACCTATTTTTCTCGACGTTTCAACAGGTTTACACACTGATGTTAATGTGACGTTAAATAATGTGTATAATAATGTGTTCAAATCGTGCAAGTTTAAAAATATCCAATGGTCCTTTCTGTTTCTTGGCAGCCTATTGTGATAGCTGTTTTGTTTACTCACTTGCGCGAAGCAATCTTCAAAAAGAAGGGTGTATCACCGCCAACCTGCTGACTCTGGGCTACTGTGATGCAACGTCTCCTACCTCATTATTAGACCGAGTGTGCAGATGGACATGACTAGTTTCGAAAACCAAGTGAGGGTAATCTCCAGTACTCCAGTGATCCCGTGACCACGACAGTGTGTAAACCTGTTGAAACGTCAGGAAAAATAGGTAAATAAACACGATATATACCCGATAATTATTTTTCTAATAATTATCATTTTATTATTAGTATTATTACTAATAATAACATGTTCAGAACGCGTAAGATTAAAAATATTTCCTACCACATTCCCTACACCGTGGTCACATCTGAATCCAGTGTAAGTTACTCAAAGCCCATTAAGAGACTAAAATGCACTAATCGATTCGTTTCCGCCACTGAATCTAATTATTACTTTATCTTCGACTTTTTTAGATAAACTCGTTGTCGGCGGCATTTTAGTATATGGGGTGGGAACTCAGAAATATATTAAAAGTATTTTTAACGGAATCTTGTTGCTGGTGTTTTGAGTTTAAACATTTTCGGGCCAGTAGCATTCGTCGCGGAATAACTGAATTACTTATCAGTAGGTTGTTAATTTTATATCTAATGCTACGAGAAGTATACTATGTTCTAATAATTCGGCAGAGTTTTTTGTCGCGGAACACAACTTTGGCTACTTATATTTTTCTATAATATAAGTAGCCAAAGTTTTTTCAGCTATCTGCCGTACGTAGGTAAAGCTGTAGCTAAAGCCAGTAACTTTGGCCTTCAAAAAGGTTCGTTCTATTTCGAAGTTCTCTGTAGAAAAAACTACGAACCTAATTAAACCATGCTGATTAAAGCGTAGGCGCTTATCAGGGGGAGGCCTGGGTCCAGCAGTGGACCAATATAGGCTGTGGAGATAGAGATGGAGATTAAAGCGTAAGGTGAACTGTGTCAGCATGGACGATACATGCCAAAGCAGACTAGACTCAAAGTCTACCTTCCTATACAGGGTGACAAATTCTTATTCGTTTTTTTTCGAAATAAATAATAGCACTAACGATGCTTTTAGGTAGACAGTGAGAGCGTAATATACAGATTTTGAAACATGTGATCGCCGAGTGCAAGACTTTCGTTAAAAACTGTCTCAACTCGCTCTCGCTCCCACCATAAGTACAGCCTAACCTACATAATCATACAAACTCATCGCATCGTTAAACATCAATAAATAATCCAGCATGTCGTTAAAAACAAAACTAAAGCTCGACACACACTGACGCCGATGTGAAAACTGACATGTGTGACAGGTGACAATTGATTTGACGGCTGTCGACTTCTGTCGAGTGTGTGAACTTAGGCTAAGAATATCTGAGCTAGAATAGATGTGAAAATAGAAAACAGTTTACTCAAAAATATCAAAACTGGGAGAAGTTACTAGAGGTAATTTATTAGGCGCTTTTGAAATTAAACGGCATAGACCCTGCACTCTACCACAGTCTATTATCCTCCGCGAAAGATGTGTATATGCTACATATATATCTGTATCTATGCTTGGATTTAGAATTCAAGATATTTTATGTTAACAAAGACTTTTATGAATAAAAACTTAACAAAAACTAATAACAATAGCAGATAACGACAAGGTAACAGGAACTTAATCACTAAAAACCAAAACACAAACTTCAACAATACATAATTGCACACGCCCAGCGAAAAATGTACAAAAAACGAGCTAGAAAAGGAACGCGAGCTACTGATGAAATGATCAATGAAAGCTTTCATAACCAAAAACTGTTTCGAACTTCTGCTTTTGCCTTCGATGATAGGTGCCAGTGTTATAAAATATTTACCACCAATATTTCTTTGGTTTTTTAAAGCCTCTGTTTACAAAAAATATCTAGGATTCTAGAACCGAGTATATATATCTATATACGCTACTTTAGTAAGGATTATTTATTTTTTGGAAAACGCCTTATTCTGCTATTAAGATCTACACAGTTTGTTTTGTCTCTAATGGATCATTTCCGGAACTGGATATGTTTCAGTGCTATTTATTTATTATTTTATATATATGAAGCTCTACTTGACTTATCAAAGCTTCGAACAGAAGCTTGAGTTTTATTACAAAGGCCTATTCTTTAAAAAAATATTTGGCAAAACAGTTCGAACGTACTGAAAAGAGGGCGCTAAGTCTGTGGGTCCGTCTTTAGGTGGCATAGACCGGCCGAGACATAACTACATAACAATGGCAACATCTATTCTTCCGCGAAATATCAGCGCCAACTATTGAGTTCTTAGGAAAATTGTCTTTGTTCATTTTTTTGAAAACGGCTGTTCTTTCAAATCACCCTGTATATTTTTATTTCCCTTTAAAACCATGTTAAGGAGTTCTCACAAAAGCATAAATATTAATTTCTTATCGTAAAATAATTCCGCTCCCAAAACCTCCTTCCCACTGACATCTTATTTCTGAAAATCTTATTATAAACCAATTTGCAATTTGCCAAAACCAATCACAATAATTTTTATATTTAATTACAGACAACGTCGAGATCGGAACGGGAAAAAATTAAAACAAAATTATCATTAACTAGCTGTTTGCCTGTGACTTTACTTGTGTGTATGTATTATAAAATCTGTGCTTGTGCAGAGTTTTTGATAAAGGTCAAGTTTTGGTAGAGCCATAAAGACAAAAAGTTCTTTTATAAAAAACCTTGACTACCTGAAAAAATAATAATTATAAACATATGTAACTTTCTGATTCTAACTTATTAAAAAATGTCGGGGTTCTAGTTTTTGCAAATAAATGGACAGGTTTTATTTAAAAAAATATAATCTAAAAAATACTGCACAGCCAGCTCTATACATTGACATTTCACTAAGAGGCGTTTACGTTGTGTTAATAAATAGTTCAACCAGACTGAAAAGATGGGTCTTTTCGTTTAAAATTGAACCCTGCACAGGTCACCATCTTCATCATCAACCATGAAGGATGGTTTACGTAGCGTTCGTTTCGTTTCGTCATAGAATATAAAAAACCAGTCAGTCAGACAAAAACAAACAATTTAATATATATTTATATATATATATTTGTTGTTTCATTAAAATCCCATAAAGCTGCTAAACCCTATTCTATAAGTCATAAAGTTTAAATTGGTTGAGCAGTTAATTTTAATAAACTTGTCAGATCTAAGCTATTTGTCAGGTAAAACGACCCTAAGGGTCCGCCCACTGTTCAGTTAAACAAAAACTATAATTTGGGATTATATCTTAATTATTTGGTGCTTTTTATAATTTCTAATAGGCGCAAGAAGGAGCTTTTTGTAAAAAAATAAGATTTATTTTGTGAGAACTATTTGGACTCCGTCATTGTTAGGAACAATTTTGTGTTCGTTCTTTTGTAGAGAGCGCTATGAATTTCAGAAAATTATTTCTTCATATACCGATATGGAGATTGAAAAAAATGTATAACGGTATTAATACTGACTATTTGTTATTGTTATTAGACACAAAAACAACAAATGGACAAATTACAGGCAGTATTAAAAACTTATATCAATTTCCTAAAAATCTAAGCCGTCACCAATAATTATAGGCCGAGCGTCCAGAATGCTGGCAGCATTGCCACGTTCAATGGCAATGCTAATTCGTTGACCGAAATAGACGTCCGCATTCCGATCACCTGTGGACTGAGAAATTTGGTATATTTTATGTAGGATCGTTATTAATACTATTATTTGTGAAATAAAAATGGGTTTTTATATATGGCTTTACTTACGTTTTAGGAAGTGTAAGCTACGCACTAACTTGCGGATAATACTTTACTGACTTTTCTAAATTTTTGGACATTAATTTATGTAGATTCTGACTATCTCAATTAAATAACTCTGTATATTAGGGCACCCTGTTTATACACTTTTCGTTTAAGTATCAGAAGCTCCGTTCCATAAAATATTAACTGGCAACACAAACGACTTAATAATACTGGCAATACCAATTATTTGGATTGAGATGTCTTTCATTTTCCACCAATTGAGTTACCAGAGGTTTAATGTGTTTGTTTTAGATTAAATTTAGTTAAGGAGAAGATTTGTGAATTTTCATAAAACCTCTGTGGCGCGCAGCAGGCGAAGGTCAGCCTGCGACGCAGGAGGTTGCGGGTTCAATTCCCGCCACGGGACAAATGTTTGTACGAGCTGTACCTACTGGGTGTATTCTACGCTTAATAAAAAAAAAATATTTATACGCATGGTAAAAAAAAATATTATCTACAGTTATCTAGTACGAATACTCAGTCACTTTTCAACTCAAAAAAAAAACTAAATCAAAATCGGTTCATCCTTTTCGGAGTACGATAGGACAGGCAGTATATAGCACTCCTCTTTTTCGTCGGCGGTTATACAAAATAATATAAAAAACAGCTGGTATAGTCGGATGCGTGCAAACAGACATGACCCACGATTTCCTTCTCTTCCGAAAAGAACCACTAAAATTTGTTCATCAAAAAAATCTTAAACATAATATTATGTTACTACCGCGTAACACAAAATAAACTCATTTAAAATCACTCAAGAGTTTTAAAGCTATTTATTGCAAATGAAGATCGCTCTTTATTTTTACCTTTCCCTACCTTGAGGGCTCCTTAAGGGCTCCTTTAGGGCTCCTTAAGGGCCTATAAAGCCAATAACGAGTCCGTGCTGGGCCAGCTCGGGTGATTATGGTGAATTGGTCGTAACCTCGTTCGCTTGTGGGTTACGTTTTATTTGCACGGCTTTGACGTACTTGGGCAGAATTCATGGTAAATAATAATCATCATCATAAGAGACCACACATGTCCACTGCTGCATTGATATGGATCAGTTGAGCTACATGTAGATTGTTGCAACAGTCTGCAGTTAGCTTAATTATTTCAATTGTAAATACTAGTTGTAATTTGTTTTTATTAATGAATTGTAATTTTCTTTTTCAATAAAGATACTTAAAAGAATAAATTACATGAAATCAAATAATTTTAAAACGCAGCCCTGCAACCGCTATTGTCGGTCCATCGAGTGGACTCCCAACACTACGTTTCGCGTTGCATCGCGGTCCGTTATTGGTGTTGTGGTAAGTAATTAAAATGATCTAACTACTAATTTGTGTGATATTTTCGGTATGTATTATCCTTATCATCAGGTATTCATTCATTCTGTTTTCATGTTTCAATTCTCGTTATAAATTGTGTTCTTCTTGCACACAGCATAGCAATTACCGCCGCCCCGTCCAGAACTTAAAAACAAAAAACTAAAACCAGCATCCCAATACGGCTGCTCACCGCGGGACAGCTAGACCACAACCCACCAGCTTAGAAACAAATGGAGAGACAGAAAAATACAACAAATACAAATACAATACAAAATACAACATGTTTATTAATCATTATCTTAAGTTACATTGTTCAGTGTTCGAGACCTCCTTTTAAATATATAAATACCTGTATTAGGAGGTAACGCTCTTCCTTAATATACATTATGAGTTAAAACAATAGGTTATAACAAAACATTTCACAATAATAATCCTATTAGAAACATGAACAACATTTTTTACATAATTTGTTGAGGGTAGGTTTCTGTAAACTTTATTCTATTGTAAGTTCAAGAATGTTGCGTGGTACAAGTGCAAATACCAACTAAATTTGTTTATTTCCACATTACGTCATGCAAAGTATATAGTAGCAGTGGATCCCGCACTAGGACAAGCCTGTGTCGTGCAGGGTATCCTTAAACGTTTACCAAACAGTAATAATACATAAAAATAAAACTAAACAGAACTAACAAACTATCAGGAACGTCTCAGTAGAGATTATATTAACGTGCATCGCTAGAAATTAATTGTAAATGTGTAGGCAATAACTGTGAAGTTATACTGATTATTATTATACGCAAGGGATATTATGAATAACATTGGATAGGATTCAGGAGATGGCGACCAATAGTGATTCCGTGACATCATAGTCTAGTGTGACCGACCAATTCATTAGTTTCACTTTAGCGCTGAAAAGCGAACATGGTTTGAGGTTTCACTTTACTATAACCTATTTGTAAATAAAAGGAAAGGCAAATAATCGAAATCGTTTTGCGAAAGAAGTTCTGATTTTGGGTACATTAATTTTTTCAACACACTTGCTCATAAAGTGGCTATAATTTCACCGCCATTAGGTACATAATGACACCTGTTATCTAACTGTGACTTTTTCATTGCTGTAACTCACTAGTGAGTTATAGATTTTTTTTTAATTTTATTGGTTGAGGTGCTTCGTTCCTAAACAAGTTTTTATTCTAAAGAAAAATCGTGTTCAATAGAACAAATAAATTAATGTTCCTATTGCTTGCTCATTTCATGCAACTTTTATTTAAATAGATAATTTTAACTCGTGCTTATTTAATAAATAAAACTTTTACTCAGATATAACTTTTGTTTTCTCTGTAATAAAAGAAAACTAAATTCCACATTTTGTACGTGGCAGAATAGGCGCAAACCCTATGCGCGGAAAATAAAAAAAAACCTCGTCCCTTTAGTCTGTGGCTGATCGCAATGTGCGCGCATAGGAAAAGTAAAATTAATAATGAAGGGGGCAACGTCCATGCTTAATTCAACAACGATCACCGAAGTTGAGCAACGTCGGGCGCGGTCAGGCAAAGTCAAAAACTCTTTATTTCCATAAATACAATAAATGTATACTTAGAAAAGGTAAACTTCTTAATAATTAAACACTGACAGGGAAATAAAGTGATATTTTTGATTTCAGTCGCTTCGGTATGTAGACTAAAGTAAAGAAGCGACGAAGAAACCTTTATCCTGTTAGTTAGTTGTTATTTTTCGAGTTGGAGCAAATCCTGTCCCAAGCTTTTTTATCCTCTAGATAATCTGATATTTTATAGTAGGTATTTTATAGTACTTGGTTGGACGGGTGACCGCGTTTTTTAGTTTCCCTTGTTTCTTTTGCGAAAGTATATCAAGTATGGAACGGAACCCTTCGTGTGCGAGTCTACTCGCACTTGGTTTATTATGTATTAAAATAAGTAAGTATTAAAACATAATGATCAAGGTATGTGTATGTCATAAGATAATAACCAGAGGGTAATCAGGGGATTTTGTCTGCATTATTAAGCTATTGTCGTAAAAATAAGCTGCAATTTTTTTTATAGTACCTACGACGATGACTTTTTAGAATGTCTTTGTCGGTATTTCGGATTTTATTGCACTTTATGTACATAATATTACACTTTTACATAAGAAACAATTATATGACGCAGTACGATTTTTCCTGTTGTAGGCGACTAATATTGAGTGAAGTAAACTATCGCACTAATATTGAATGTGTACCTAAGTTTGTATAAATAGATGGATGGATGATTGTTAACGCGAAAACTACTTAACAAATCGGAATGAAATTTTGCATACATGTAGTAAGCCTATTTCGGGGCTTTAACCCCGGAAAAGAATCCGCGGGCCGATCTTCAATCTAAAAGTAGACTATCTAATAAAATTCTTAGAGACAATCGAAAATTGCCACTAAAACCATATTTCCCACTAGTTTTACTTTTTACCTTTTAAATAAAATCAATTATATCTTCCCACTTCTTTTGATCACCAATTTTTTATTGCCTTCGTACAAAATAACAATAAATAAAAGGCACAGCAGGTGACGAAAACCTTTTTCTTACCATGGGACAAAAACTTAACGTCATGTGATTTTGGTCAATTTTATCTTTTACAAAATATAGTTCTATCTAGCAGCGTGAAATAGCTCCACGGAAATATAGAGAGGATAAAACCTCTCGAGGACTTAGCACCTATACCAACATAATTATACCTACGTAATGATTGTTATTTTACGCCAGTACTGTCCCACAATCCGGGCGGCCGTGGCTCATAAAATAATAAATAAAATAATATATTTCTTTTATTAAGTATCGACTCTCCAGCTCAGCCCGTGGATGTCATAAGATACAACTAAGGGAATCTACTAGAGAGTAGGCAGCAGCTTCCTTCTGTGTGTTTTTAACTGCTCCACTGCGATCAATTCGGCTGCGCGGTGATTATGGCCCTCCTTTATTAGGGGACACGCTCAGCAGTGAACGTACCCATGTTGATAAAGGGGGACAGTATCCCACTCTGGCCATACTGATGTCATCTTTAGTAGATCTAAAATAGACTATTGAAGATGATGATAGAGAAAAAGCTCTCACTTTCTCCTTTATTTCTTCTCTTTCCTTCTACTTCCTTTGAGTCATAGCAGTAATGACATGGTGGTAGATTTGACGCAAGCTCGTCTCGCCATCTCTTCCTGGGCCTACCACGTAACCTCCTACCTACGTGAGTTCCTCCCTGTGGTTGTGTGTGGTACTTGCCCCCAATCAAGAATGCATAATATGTTTTTATCACTGCGTCCATTGGTGCGTGGTGACACGCACCAATGGAACTGTAATTTTCGAGATTCGGCGCTACGGCTATAATGCGATTTATTTAATATCTATTAAAAAGTAGTATTCAAATCTTACCAAATAAATTACATTATTATAACAGATATTTAACCTTGTAAGCACCTAAGTATGAAAACGGTGTACCTAACCAAGACGAGATTTTACTTCATAGATAATTATATATACACTTTGGTTTATCTGATGATTGAAAAATCACTGACAACAAAACTAATTCCAATTCTAACAATCATTCGTATTAAAAAAAATCACTGATATCTTCATGATTTATGTACGTAAGTGGTATCAACATCTCTATAAGACCCAGTCACACAGGTCAGGTATAAAAACATTTCTTTTTTTGGAAGTCGCGAGATCGTTACGAGAAAAAGGACCCGTTTCGGCGCTTTGTGAGCCAAATGTTTAAAAAAGGACGGTAGCAAACAAACAGCTATCGTATTAATTAATCGTTGTTTTTTTTAATTTTAGTAATGACAGTTTCAATTGAGATTTTTAGGGTATCGCTGTCACAGTGGTGAAAATCAGAACAGACACATAAAATTTACCATGTTCTCGGTTTTACGTTTGTCAAGAGTATTTTTCCTGTATAAATAAGTCTATGTCACTACCTAAAAAAAAAATACTAATTATATGCTTTCCATTATATAGCTAGGTATTTACTCTTAATATATTGTTTACTTAGATCTCAGAGGTTACATACATTAAATTCATAAGTATGTATATATAAATATGTATGTATGTATGTGTTTATCTATTTTAAATGAACTGTAGATACAGTTTGTATGAGAAATAACGATCTTTAAACCTAACAGTCGATCTTTTTATAATACCTACCTACTGATTTTGAAGGGAATGAAGGGATTACGAGTACTTTAGTAAGTATCTACACATTAGCCAAACTCGATGTGGAATGTTTGTAAACAAACCACGACATAAAAAAACTAAAACTCACTTTGGCCTCGAGTTTCAGATATAATTGTTAGCAATATTTTTTGATCATACTTGCACAAACTCCACATCCATAAAAACCTTCGTTTATGGCTTGGGCGTCTACTCTGCAAACCATAAATCGAAGTTTGTTTTCCACTTTTTCTACAGAGTAGGCTAAAATTTTACCTTATAATGGATTTACACGGTCAAGCAAAGGTATTTCGACCTAAATCCTCATAGCCAAACATCACGTTCGGTTTTCATTCACTCCGATGAAACAAAACTTATTTCGAAGATCGAAGTTCCGATCAAAGGTTTTTCCGAGTACCTATGGTATTTCCGTAATATACGGAGAATTCACGTATCGTCCCGTATTACTTATTTCGCAATCGTTTTGCCTAGTAGAAGCCTTGATCTTTTTCTGTTTAATTATACTTATTATTTTAGTTTTAGTATAAGGTTACAAACTTTGCTTCAATTTGATATTTTAAATATAGAGGTAGTTAGCTAGCTGCGCTTCGAGACTTCGCCTGCGTGGAAATTGATTGCACAGCCCCTAGGGGTAGTTTTCTACAAATAAAAAATACGTTGTAGGTTTTTTATTTATACCGAGTTTTGAGTGAATCGAACCAAGGAATAATAATTTTCCATACAAACTTTACAACCCTTTTTAACCCCCCCAGAGGTTAATTTTTGAAAATTAGATTAGCCTATGTGTTATTCTAGATCTTAAACAGTCTAAATACCGACCAAAGTTCGTCTAAATAGGTAAAGTAGTTATAATTAATATTATAAATGCGAAGGTTCGTGTGAATGTTTGTTACCACGTATCTCCCTAACTACTTTACCTATTTAGACGAACTTTAGTACTATAATTAGTACTTTGCTTCGATTTGTTCAACATCATCTATGTACCAACTATACCTATGTAGAGATCGCGTCACGTAAAAGAACGCTGGCCTGCACCTGCGCACTGAGCGATATGTCGCGATTTACCCGTGCGCAGACACTTCCCCTCTAGCGTTCTTTTTACGTGACGCGACCTCTACCGACTTTACTATATCTATAATTTAAGAAATAAGGAAAAACTAGTAAAACCAATCGTACGCCTTGGGGCTAGATGAAGTGTGGATGGTCCAGTATTATTTATTAGTTATTATTATTTAGCTGCACTCTCGAGGTCTGTGAGGCAGAGCACTAGCCCTGGCATCTAAACACTCGTTTTATTCGATGCATTTCAGCACTAAGGTTTTAGAGTACTCTTATATAAAAGTAAATTTAATTTTAAACATTAATAGATAACCTAATTAGTTGGCCTACTGTCAACTACTATGTTAACCTGTAGAAACCAAATTTGGAAATAAACACTTTACTTTTGTATTATTTTGAAAAGGAGGGATCTCAAATCGACGAGTAATGTCAAAAAGAACTAGTATTTACAATTGAAACAATTAAGCAAACTGCAGACTGTTGCAAACAATCTACAGGTAGCTCAACTGATCCATATCAATACCAGTCGGAAGCGTCCCCAAGACGCTGGCTACATTGCCCCGCTGTATGTATGTTCCATAGTCTTCATTTAAAAGATAGTTTACCTGACCTTACCTGACGCTTGAATAACTAATTATGTATACGAATACTTATGACTATGATACGTTAGCAGTCTGGAGCATTAAGGAGCAATAGACAAAATAAATGCATGCCCGGCGTGGGGATTATGGGCATTACTCCCCGTGAGATAAAAGCCAACAAGGCGCTCATCAGGGGGAGGTCTGGGTCCAGCAGTGCACCGATATAGGCTGTGGAGGTGGAGGTGGGAGACATATTAAAGTAATAAACAAAATGCAGGAAATCCCGACTTTAGGCAAGGAACCTAATAATAAAATGAAATTCTGAGCCCTTTTCAGAAAATCTTTAATTACTTTCTTTGACAAAACATGACAATTATTAAAATAAATAATACTAAATCAAAATAAAAATCGTATTAGTCCGTTTTTGAAGACAAAAAATGAAGAATGCCTGTGTAATGTTATGGCACAAGTGTTTTTTTTTAAACATTAATGATTCAAATGTGACCATTAGCTGTATTTGTTTTTACAATAGTTTTTCGTTTTTTTTTTATTTTTTGTGTATAAATTAATACTTATTTGTTTGTGTATGTTTTTTTGGTAATATTATGGTTTCAACGCAAAAAAAAGCAGTTTTTTTTACCTAGGTAAGCTATCTATCTGCATACACTAGGATATCTACATAATCAATTAGAATTAATAATGACAGACAGATAAGAATCTACAGCAGCACTATGAATTTTAATGATTATTATTTTTTACTCAGGTACATGACTTTAACGATGCCCGCTAACAGCTGATCCATTTATTGTTTTACCAATTTTTATATAGGGTGCCACGGAAAGGGTGTACTAAGCTGAAAGGGGTGATTCTGGACCCCGAGGGGAAAAATAACGATTTTTTTAAATTAGGTTCTTTTTTTGCTAAAAATAAAGGGTTTTTTTCTTCCTATTCGTGTTCTTTTACACGCACTTAACTAGCATTTTAAAACATCACAAAATATTTCATAATTTTATTTTCTGGTGTTTCAGCAAAACTAGTGTTTTGTCATTAAATTATTTAAAAAAATACGCAAATCCTTTGAAATTACAAAACAATAATAATAATGTAAGAATATACGTAAAAAAACACGACTGTATTTTTTTCTTATATGTAAAAAAAACTAAATTAAAAAAATCGTGTTACATACGTTGACCCCCTCTATGTCCAGAATCACCCCCTTTCGGCTTAGTACACCCTTTCCGTAGCACCCTGTATAATACTAAATTCCCTGATAGTTTTCCAATCATGTCTGCTTTATGACTTTGAATTATAATTTAAGCACTATTTGTAACATATTCCTATAATATATTATTGTGAATTGACGTATCCAAGATTGCCTTGTGTAAAGTGAGATTATTCTAACCAAAAAAAACCTTAATGATTTTTGACGACCTAAGCTTACAATTGATCATACCGTAGTTTTGTTCAACGAATATAAGTATCTCTTCGTCAGCGGTAGGCAGCTCAACAATGGGGAGTGGTAGATATATCTATGGGACAACTCTCAACAGCAGCAGGATCCGTGGTATTCTCATCTTCAGCTGGAATATCATCAGCCTTACATTTATCTTCGTCACCAGAACCAGGTCGTTTAACAAACAACACTGCGTCGACTTTTGGCGTTATAAGGTTGGATTTTAAACGAATATCTTGTAGTATGGATATGTCAGCTTTGTGCTCAGATAAATTAGTATCAATTGATTGTTCATAAAGATCCGTCGCTATTTCGTCAGAATTATTTTTGTTTTCTACAGTGATCGTGTGCTTATCCATAATGTTATGAGAATCGTTTACGGGTTTGGATTCAGATTTAAAATGGTCGGGTGTACAAAGGTGAACGGTTTTAGGTTCTATGGTGATCGTATTAAGTGGCATATTTTGAGCATGGGTTTCAGATTGTACAGAAACTCTAGCTACCGGGCTAGCTTTATTAGTGTCGACTATTGGAGTAGCAGGAAGAATTTTATCGGGTATGGACGGAGTTACAAGAGGAACTGTAGCCATAGGGAGAGGTTGATCATTTATCAGTATAGTGGGATTAGAAATTGTACTTTTATTACCATCAGAATCAGTTACAACTTGATCTTTAGGAGCCACACTAAGAGTAGCTTCAGGTTTTTTTTTTAGTTTGGATTTATTAGAATCATTAGAATCAGCCGAAGCACCTTCGAGAGGCTGGTCCTTTGCATCAGATTCTACTACCACTTTATAATTTGGCAAAGTCTTCGACATCATCAAAGCATTGATGTCCTGATCGAGCATCAAATTTTTAGGTTCCTTTGCCTTCATATGTGCCAAGTAGATGGTCCAGATAAGGCTGGCTATGCTAACAAAAACGACTCTGTTCTTCTCGGAAACACAGTAGAAATTAAATGTCTGAGCTGTCGGCCAGAATATTACGCCGATCTTGTACGTCGGCCAGAACTTCTCTGTGACTTCGTTCCAGCAAACGTGGAGCGGCTTGAATTCTAGAAGACTCATCCCGAAGAAGAAGTAAACCATCGCGAGAGGTGAGTATGATACTTGTTCAATAGCAGCTCTTAATATGGCGGTTTTGAGGGTATTTGACCTGAAGAATCTGCCTGAGAATTTCATCCATCCGTAGAACACGGGAGCCATGAAGAATGAGCCAAAGACCCCGAAGCGCGCTGCACGAGCGAAGTTTGCTTCTTCGATCGTCGCGCCATGGTCTAAGTACTCTTGGACTATACTGCAGGTCGGCCAGATGATGGAGTAGGAGATCATCCCCCGGATCAGGGGGTAGTGGATGGGAAGACTGCGCATTTTGGTGAAAATCCCACTCATTATCAAATTTGATAAAACAAGTAGGAAGTATTGGATGATATGACATGGCATTGAATGTCAAAATTATGCTTAGAGACGAAGGAAAGAGGATATTTATTGTCGTTGATGAGCGGATACAGTTTTTATGCCGGAGTCTGTCTGTTGGTTTCTTCGATCAGGAAAAGGTTTCCTTCGTCCAAGGTTGGTTTTGACTTAGCACCTTTGAGAAGGGAAAGTACAGTCGGCTGCACTAACATGTTACTAATAAAATTATCTATTCTTAAACATTTAAAACAAATTTTATTTATGTAGGTACACATACCTACCTCCTTAGCGGCGACAGGGTTCCGTCTTTCTAAAGTAATATACGTTTTTAAACAAGCACAAATTATTAAAGTGCATCGTGCTGCAGTTCAATTCAGTTCATTTATTTATCTTTTGACATAATATACCTGTTCTTAGATAAGACACATTTACATTTTTAACTTATATAGCTATCAATTAAATATCTACCTTATCTTCAGTACCTACCTCATCACAAAATATGTTTTTATCAGCCAAAGCTTCGTCAATTGTATAATAATTCTTATTTAATAGTATTATTTTAATAAATACAAATAGTTCAATGTCAGATTTGTTTATAACTTCTAAAAGTATTTTATTTTATAATTTTATAGAGACGTACATGAAGCTTTTTTTATTTTTGATAGTCACGTGCTGAGGACTACAATATTTTCCATATAATGTCACACTGATAAATTTATACCTAGTAAATTTTTTTCCACAAATGTTTAGTAATTGTATTGTGTCGTGTAGTGTCAAATAAATCATTTTCATTTAATTTTTACTTATTTCTAGTGTTGTGATTATGAACTTCCTTATTTCTTGTAGTATTATTTATTAGGATTTTCTCTAATGTATGTAATGATTTGATAAATTTGTCATAAAATTATAAATATTATTATATATTATAAAAAAATTATAAATTTTGCATAATTTTTAGCTTGCTAAACATGTCTCTACAGTATCTCTAGATTTTAAACCTGCTATATGTCTGATGGACCTTTTTTGTAGGACAAATATTCTGCAGACGTACTTACCTACTTTTTAGGGTTCCGTACCCGAAGGGTCAAAACGGAAACCTATTACTAAGCCTCTGCTGTGCGTCCGTCCGTCCGTCCGTCTGTCACAGGCTCTATCTCATGAACCGTAAGAGGTAGGCAGTTAAAATTTTCAGAGAATGTGTATTTCTCTTGCCGCTAGAACAACAAATAATAAACACAAAACAAATATCAATATCAAAATTAAGAAACACTTCAACTGTAATAATAACAAATACTAAAAGTAATCTAAAGTTGAAATTTATAGGGGTCTCCGAACAAATGAAAATTTGATGTTCTTTGAAAAAGTTGCCTGATTTTTTCGGTACGGAACACTTCGTGTGCGAGTCGACTCGCACTTGGCGGTTTATTTAATTCAAAGAAATAAACGATTTTTCCTACTTTGGCCTTCAAAATAATAGAACCAAATTATCATTAGGGCACGAAACATGACATGAAATTACTGGAAAGCTTATCTGAGCGATCTATAGGCCGATAGGCCACCCACCATGCTAGAACAATCGAATAATCGAATATCTACTCGATTAGTCAGGTCGGGTGAATCGAGTCGGCGATCGCCTTTGTGATTGCGATGATTCGGCGAAACTCGTGTTTGATTAGTCTAACGATTTAATTTGGTAGGTCTTGTGGCTAGATAAATATTAGTAAGTATGATACACATACGAGTAAGTACCTACTTTTATTTGCTGCAGCGATATTGGTACGTCTACGTTTCAGAGATTTGTTGCCCTGTCAAAAGATGCTTTAAGTTTTTGGTATGTTTATTTTATTTTCAGTATTTCTTCAGTAGATTTTGGCCTACAGATATTAATCTGTAGGTAAATACAGGTTAAATCGTTTAAGAGAGGCAGATTTCATTAGTTATAGACCATAGAATCAGGTAGGTATCTATTTAGCAGTAATCTCGGAGGTTCTTTGATAAACGTCTGAAACATCAGGCCATAGCGTTCCCACTTGAAGTTCAGGTGATCAAAAAAAAAAATATATTTGTTTATTCAACGTTGTCCATGAATAAAAAAAAAACAATGATAAAATAATATAAAAATTAGATAGATAAAAGAACGTGTCACAATTTATAGTTCAGCAGTGATTCAACAGGATCCCAACCTAGTCTAAAGAGTTAGGACCCGGTTGAAAGTCTGCATGATAGGCGAAGCAAACTTGCTGCCTATAAACCTGTAGCCTCTGTAGGTAGTGTAGGATGGTGTTTGGTGCTTACTGCTCCATGTTCTGCGCAGTGGCGAGGCTGTTTTCTTGCGGATGATGGCGAGAAAGCCATCAAGGCCAAACAACGCATAAAAACTTTATCAACAACTTGTCTTGTTCCATTGCGTTTGGTTTTTTCCATGTCGGATAACACACTAACACAAACTACCACTCACATTAGAACAGCTAAATTCGTGGAGGTACCTGGAGGACCTCGATCTTTATTTTTCGCATTGTTAAATATTAACTAGTGCTACCAGAATCAAAAATTAAAAGAATTTAAAAATTCTCTTAAAAAATAGTTTCCTGAAACTTCCTAAACCACGCTCGAAGCGCCATCTGTTCGTTTTATTATGAAACAACAATTCACATTGTTAACAACAAAGCACTAGTGCCATCTGCCCGCGTGTGGTTTACTTTTTAGCGACATCTATCCCTAATAAGTGACATTGCAAAGGCACTCGTGCAAGAGCATGCTGGTAGACGAAGCTATAAATTAGTACGCAAGAATTACAACAGATGGCAGACTGCATGTTTTGTTGTGTTGTTTTGCTACTCACCGCTAGAAAGCAGATTGTGATTTATTTTGTTCCTTCATTGAATTGAACAAATCAGTTTTTAACTAGGTATAAAAAAAGTTGGGTAAGTAGCAAATTTTAGTGTAAGCCTACATAACACCTAAAAACGCGAAAGTTTGGATGGATGAATGCGATGGATGCATTCTTCATACCAAATCTACTGAACGAAAAGGGTTGAAATTTCGCATAGATGTAGGTCAAAACGGAATAACACAAAGGCTTTTATCCCATGAATCAGTTTCCATTGTATAGAAACAACGCGTGCGAAGCCGAGGGCAGAAACTACCAAATAATACTACTAGTCTTCCCGTCACTAATAATAATTTGATACCTACCTTTATGATGACAAAATAATAATTTGATTGTTTTGAAAAAACTTAAAACCAACCTCGAATCCACTGTTTTTTAAGTAGGTAATAAATTACTAAATGTTTAATTTTAAGAATTTAACTGTTCTAAGTATGTAGGTATAAGTAGGTAAGTAAATTAATGTTCTTATTTCATCGAGGTAGACTTATAAAAACAAAAAATAAATTATTTGATTATTTGATTTGAGTAAAGTAGGTATCTAGGTAACTCATAGGTCAACGGGACAAATAGGTAGATACTCATCCCTCTGGATTTTTTTAATATTTTCTATGAGATCATCTCGGCATCATCGTTTAGGTATAGGTACCTACTAAGTAGGTATCAATCATTAAAATCTGTCCAAAATTGACAAACAAATCATCGAACATACTTTGGTTACTTTGCGTTCGCCGGCCTTTATTAACCGACTTCGAAAAAAAGAGGAGGTTCTAAGTTCGTCTGTTTAAATGTTCGTCGATTTCTCTGTAAATTTCAATATGGACCGATTTTGAAAATTGTTTCGCTATTGTATAGAAAATGATTCAGAGGTCCCATATAGGTACATAAATGTAATTCCTGAGGGACATACATTACATAACTTACTATAATTGTAACTCTTAACTTTAAATAGTGCCATTTTATTTTTGAAATAAACTTTTACTTTACTTTACTTTAATAAATATATCTTTGTACTTTTGTACATTCCTCTCCACGATAGAAATTAGTTCGGTATTTGCTTACGCATATCTCTACCTTTTTGAAGCCACTTGACTTCCCCAAGTTTTAGTCCCACCGTAAACATGCAACTTTATTGCCAAATCTTGACAAGTTTTCAATCGTTACAGTTACGAGACCACTTATATTTATCATTTTTAAAAGTGTCCGTCAAGTTAGCAGCCCCGCCATGAAATTAGGAGGTTTCAACTATGTATGTATGACAGTAAATATATTTTAAATTAGCTGCACGGTGCCCTAAGAATAATAAATAGACCCGCAGCATCGCAGTAAGTTCATAATACAAATGGTACCATATCTACCGGTACCTACCTACCTATACTCCAGACAAATTCAATGTGAAATGTCTGTAAATAAACCGACTATACATATCCTTAAATTCAATCTGTTGGTGTGTATTTTTTTATCATCATAATTTACATCAGATCTATCCTTCAATAAAGTATTGCTTACAATATATCCGAAACTAAACACCATGCATGTGAGCTTTAGCTTTTCTGTGGTTTGTTTACAAGCATTTCACGTCGAATTTGACCGGAGTGTATATATAAACTTTTTTAATTTTTAGGGCTCATTTTAACCAATCTCTACAACGGGGTCTAAAAATGTAGCTAGAGAGATCAAGCTCGTTGATCTCTCCTAAATTGTTCAAGAACTTTTATCTGACAGAAGCGCAGCGTTCGAAAGCATCTTATGCCCATATAAAGAAGGCTTGCTCAGGCATCAATCTATGCTTGAGTAACGCTTTTCTATGGCATAATCGTCACTCAAGCATAGATCTATGACTGAGCAAGCTTACATAATATTTTAGGGCTGTAGTGTTTTGTAAAAGCGGCTCTCTAGGACATACATAAGCTTTTTTTTTCTCAAAACATCAGCATCATGGTCGATATCAACAACGTGTTATCCTATCCACTGCCTGTTGCAAACTCGGATGAACCTTTTTTTTGTATCAATAAGTCGTAGATTTATAATAATAAAATAATTACAAAAAATATTTTGGACAATGTACACAGAATCGTCTAGCCCCAAGCTAAGCAAGGCTTTTTTTTTACTAATCTTTATTGACAAAAAAAATTACAATTCAATAATAAAAACAAATTAGAACTAGTATTTAGCAGAGCTTGTGTTATTTATAAATGAACACTAGATTACTGATATTATCATAAGTACGTCCATAATACCTACTTTAATATATATTTTTTATTATACATAAAAACACCCAGAACTATATTCAGATCGTACAAACATTTGTCTCGAGGCGGGATCGAACCCGCAACCTTCTGCGTCTCAGGCGAACCTTGACCCGGTGCGTCACAGAGGTCGTCAGTGATAACTAAGTACCAAAGGTTCAAATTCGTGCCTTAGTAATTTCAAGGACCAAAATCCGTGCCGGTAAACCATGGGGTTACAATTTCATTGTCATTTTTCATCTGACGATGGTGTTTAAACGCCATGTTTGCGATGGAATCGACTCCTAATGAGTTTACTCACACACGTATCACATTAATCATTTTGTCCAAGTCTACTCTCTAAGGGTTGGTTCAGACGTGCTGATGGTGGCTACCAGGCTTAGCTGATGATACGTTTCTACAACAAAACTCTAATTCAGAGTTGTAAAAATTATTATTAAATAAATTTTAACAAATTGTTAAACATATTCTTTGTAAAAAGGCTTACTACAAAATATCAGATTATATCTAGAGTATAAAAAAGCTTGGGACGAGTTTTGCTCCAACTATATTTGGAGCCTTTACAACTAACACTCTTGTAAGGTTGTTAGTTTTCTTGTTCTTGTTTATTGTTCGTTTCTTTACTGAAGTGGACAAAAAATCAAAGTGATCACTTTATTTCCAGACCCTGGGTCCGTGGGGTTTTCAAAACTCTCAAGGTTTTCAAAAAGTTATCTGAGCGTCAGGTCGACGCGACGCGTGACCCGAGAGCGGGCGGGTGTCTGGCGCAGCGCATCAGCATTGCCATACAGCGGGGCAATGCAGCCAGCGTCTTGGGGACGCTTCCGACTGGTATTTAGTATATGAATCAGTTGAGCTACCTGTAGATTGTTTGCAACAGTCTGCAGTTAGCTTAATTGTTTCAATTGTAAATTGGAAATACTAGTTCTAATTTGTTTTTATTTTGGAATTGTAATTTTCTTTGTCAATAAAAACTTTATTTCCTATTTTTACTTATGTCATTTCAACAACAACCAGGTGTATGTACCGAGGTCGGTGCGTAGACCTGGACGACCTTCATGCTGTACGGCTTGGATACCCGAACGATCAGGTACGACCCACTGAAGATTTCTTGGTCGTTGTTAGAGAGGGCCTTATTGACGAGGAAACCTACGCCACCCTGGGATGTTTTATCACCCTCGCGAAAGTAGAGAAGATGGCCCGAGCCCAGGGTTACGGTGTCCTCTCTATGGACTTCGCATAACCCCAGAACATGCCATTTAATGTTCTCTAACTCCACTTCCAACTGCGCTATCTGGTGGTAAAGCCTCAGAGTGCGTTCGTTAAACGTAGCCAGGGTTAAATTTTTAAGTGGTGAACGGTAGCCTTATGTAGCCTGGGGATTCCTAGCACCCCCTGCCCCGCCGATACATTGGCCGCTACCATGGCCAGGAATAACGAGGCGGCCGGGAACTGGGGGCCATTTTCTGGCTTGCCTTATCATTAGGGGGTGATGCCCATAATCCCCACGCTGGGCATGCGGGTTGGGGATCGCAGTTTGTTGGTGGAGTTGCTCTGCAGGGGGCGCTGCTGGCCGTCCCCCGGTGTATGTCCCTTAGTTGCCTCGTACGACACCCATGGGGAGAAGTGGGGTGGTGCAATTCTAAGCCGGCACCAAACGGCAAAGAAGCCGAGAGGAGGGTTCAGCTAGGCTGGGCAGCGTTCGGGAAACTACGTCGAGTCTTCTCGTCATCCATACAGCAATGCTTGAAAACCAAAGTTTTCAACCAGTCTACGGAGCTGAGACGTGGACACTCACGGTAGGGCTGGTCCACCAGTTCAAAGTCGCTCAGCGAGCTATGGAATGAGCTATGATCGGAGTTTTTCTAAAGGATAGGATTCGTAACGAATACATCCGACAGAGAACCATAGCTCAGAGAAATAGCAAGCTGAAGTGGCAGTGGGCTGGCCATATCTCGCGAAGAACCGACAACCGCTGGGGTAAACGTGTTCTCGAGTGGAGACCGCGACTTGGCAACGTATTGTAGGACGCCCTCCGGCCAGGTGGGATGACTATCTGCGAAAGACTGCAGGCTGGATGCGCCAACCTGAAGACAGAGCGCTATGGCGCTCATTGGGGAGGCCTATGTCCAGCAGTGGACTAAGATAGATTGATGATGATGATGTTGAATTTGAATTTTGTGACGTGTCCAAGAGTCCTGTAAGGTCTAAATCTAAGGAAATAAAGCACTTTGATATTTGATATTTGAGAGGAATTCAAAACATTGTTCGTTCGTTCGTATACAGCACAAACGTTCACAGATAAACATAACTAACTCCTTGGGGCATTTAAAGAGGTGTTTAGGGGTGAACGTCACGGATTGGCGCGAGATTAAAATGTTTTCGTGGTTTTTAAGCAAATTTATTTTATAATTTATTTTACAAGGAATAAAACCACGAAAAGTAATTTGCCAGTCTGATGATGGAGACAGAAGGTGGCCATAGGAACTCCCAAACCTAACCCCGTCGAGCTTGAGTTCGTTGGATTTGTCATCCCAAGCACTTTCCTAGATATGATATAAAAGCTCGTTTTTAAAAAAGATATTAAATTATTTAAGATTTATTTTCGTAATTTAATCCACTGTATTCTTTTGCCAGCATGGGGCAGTTTATTTCACATGAGGAATGAAAAACAAAACATTTGTTTGATTTTATGAAAAATCTTGCCATTTGATTAGATAAGTAATTTTCGGAAAAAAATTACTTGATACCAAATTACACTTTTATAACAAACATTAATTTTGTAAATCTTTAACATGTTCAAAAATGCAGTATAGTAACTGTAGTACTTAGTAGAGCTGTGAAAAATATTATTAAGATCACCAAACCCACCCTCGAACTTATAACCAGCCAACCACCCGCTACGCCAACAGTTCCATGACCCTAATAAAGTTGCACAAGGAAGTGACACACGTGCCGGACATGGCCCATGGCGACAGCTTTTTATGACACTCAGCGTGACGTATGGCAGGTCAAAAGATGTCATATTGATTTGGTAGAAAAGGCAAGGAAGTACCTATTATAGTTTAGTAAATATTCATTGAGAAAAAGTCATTGGTCGCTCTTTTGCAAAATTGCTACATGGATGTATGTAAGTGCGAGTACACAGCGTTTTGAAGCGCGCGCTTGGAAAGTTTAGAAACGCGCTCTTGAATACCGAGACGCGCGCGTTTGAACATGTACAATACAATACAAAAATACTTTATTGTACACCAACAAAAATACAATACAAAAGACATTACATAAGACACAAGTACAATGGGCGGCCTTATCGCTAAGAAGCGATCTCTTCCAGGCAACCTTTGGATTGAAAGAATTAAGTGAATTTAAGAAAGGCAGGGGGTGTACCAAAGATAATTTTAAATAAATATTGATAACATTATAAATACCTAAAACAAGAACAATTAAATATAAAAAATACCTTACTATATACATATGTACGGAAGAACGTAGACGTAGATATCGGATCAGATAATTCAGTTCAAAGATCTATTTATCATTTACAATAAACCGCCGTGCGTAAGTGCGAATTGACTCGCACAGGAAGGGTTCCGTACCGTAAAAATCAGGCAACTTTTTCAAAGAACATCAAATTTTCAATTGTTCAGAGATTCCTTTCAATTTTCATCTTTACTATATTTAAGTAACACAAGTGTTACTTATTTATAGAAAGTTTCATGTGTACTACTTACTGTGGTTCTAGAAATACAGCCTTGACAAACGAAGAGCAAACATAGCCAAAGAATCACGTTTTTTGTTTGGAAGCCCCCTTTAGTTCGGATATCTAAGTTATTTTATTATTTGCTAATAGCGGCAAGAGAAATACATTCTCTGAAAATTTCAAGTGTTTACCTCTTACGGTTCATGAGATACAGTCCTGTGACAGACGGACGGACGGACGGACAGCGGAGGCTTAGTAATAGGGTTCCCTTTTTACCCTTCCAAACATGTTATTTACATGAGAAACTTAAACGAAGTAATATGAATATTATACTATATCACGTTTATCTAAATTAAGTTGGTCGAGTAGTGTTGCACTCTCAGATAGTTCTTAAAAAGCGCGTCACCGAAGCGCGCTTCAAAACGCCTGATGTGTACTCGCTTTAAGGATGTCATACAAGTGATTGGATATTTTTTCTATCAGCTAAAGACTCACGTGTTCACATCCACAAACATATTTATTACCTATTTGGCGACCGATGTGGCGCGGCGGGCGAAGGTCCGCCTGCGACGCAGAAGGTTGCGGGTTCGATTCCCGCCTTGGGACAAATGTTTGTACGATCTGCAAATATTTGTTCCGGGTGTTCTGGGTATTTTCTACATATAATAAAAAATATCTATATATGTTATGTATTGTATTAAGTTTATCAGTCATCTAGTACCCATAACACAAGCTCTGCTTACTTTGGGGCTAGATGATGCTGTGTGGATTGTCCAGCATTATTTATTATTACCTAAACTTGTGGACGGTTCTAATCGTAAAGTCCTTTTTGTTTTTCAAAATGTTCTGATTCTCTAAACTCTAAACGTTCCTTTTTCTGTAGCTTATATATAACTTACTGACTGCTGCCCGTGGCTTCGCACGCGCGTTTTAAGTAGCCTATGTCCGTATTTATTATTTTTTATAAATTAACTTTTTGATTTATTTATTGATTTCATCGGCCAACGGGCCTCAAATGCTTACTCGTATACCCGAGTTGTGCTATCGACTAACCAAGTTGACAGATGGGTCTACTAAACAATCCATTACTTCGCACCTCCCAACCTCTTTCAACAAACAGTCATTATGTCGATTGATACATTTGAAACCGTTGACTAGTAGGTACCGACATTTTTGGTGGGAAATAATTAACCGGTACGTAGAAAATAAACTATGTAGGTACGTATGAAGAAAATAAAAATGTGAAAATTTTTTTTTCCAGGCTCGCTTATCAACTGTCTATTTAAATTTTTTGTAAAGACAAAAACACTCCGTCTAACAGTCTAATTTGTCCAGGCACCATTTTAAAACTCTATATTTTGTAAGTATGTATTCTAACTACAAGAAAGTTTTCTTTAGTATGTAGAAATAATCACTAAAAAATTACTAACAATTACAAAACGTAAAAGAAACGTATTAAAATAGGTAAGGGTTTAGAAAAACTAAACTAGACAAAACATCTTATAAACTACACCATAGGTAGATACCTGCCTGCATGTATTATCCATTTTTACTATAGTTACCCTCCGGATAATAAAAATAGGCCCCATAACCCTACCACGTAAAAACAACGAGCCCATAAAATTTAAACACCTCAGAAAAACAAAACCAATTACAAAGTCATTAGAGAATCAAAGGGGCATCTCACTCAGGCCAAATGAAATCATCCACTGTAAACACAACACACACGGAGTAAACACTCCAGGCGAGACAGAGATACATTCAACCTCAACCTTAACGGGAAGGAAAGAGAAAGGAGATATGTCAGACCCCGCCCACCACACCAAGGATTGGCTCGAAACTCATAGGGGTTATAGAAACCCATCAGTCTTGCCACGCATGCCTTTTACATCACAACTAATTAAGACTAAAAAAAAAGTGAATTATGGACTAAGTTTTACAGTGCAATGGAAACCTACGAACAACAAAACGAAGTGTCCACTTCATTCAAAAACCCCGTGAAGCCCAACTACGAATGCAAGGAATTTTATCAAAAATACGAGAAGAATGAATACAGATACAAGATGGAAGAAGCGAGTCAATCTACGCCTTTTTCAGTGAAAGACATACTAAACAACCCACCGTGTTACGAACGAAACGAACTTTGGAAGTACAATGGGAGAGACAAAAGAAGTTATGAATACGACCCCGTGTATCAACCTTACAGTCCCGATTATTTCAACCCTGTGTATCCGAACCTGCCCGTCCACAACAATATAGACTACTGGACGCCAGAAAGCTACCACGACCACAAAATAGATGACTACTACAACTACACTCCTTACTGTCACAATTTGTACCAGAGCTATGAGTATGGTGAAGTACCCTTCCCAACGATGGAGACAAAAATTGAGGAGACGAAGGAGACAATAAATGTGGAATCCAGCTCTCCTGCAGATCCTGAGGTCCTGGAGTTTGTGGTACATGATCAACTGCCGAAGGATTCCACGCCAAAGAAAAATAAAAGTAAGCTAACATGAAATACAATATCTTTATGACTCCACAAAGTAAATAAAATATAAATAATGTTGATATCAAATCCTATACATAACAAATTTTACTTTAAAACGAATTATTACGTTTAGTTAAAATTAATTAAATTATTTTCTCAAAACCTCGTAAAACAACCTTTAGGTTGCCGGCTGCTGCCGCCGCGCCGTTTAATAATTTAATGTTTTGTTTATTTTTTTTTTATATTCCTTATTGACAAAGAAAATTACAATTCAATAGGTAACAAAAACAAATTATAACTAGTATCTACAATTGAAATGACTAAGCTAACTGCAGACATTTGTTTTCCTGAAACCATTTATTTTTTTATTACAGAAGTCTTCGCGCCCGAAAAACCGGACAGGAACGATAAGACCATCAAACGAAAACCTAGAATCCTATTCTCCCAAAACCAGGTCCATGCACTAGAAGTCAGGTTTCGAGGCCAAAGATACCTCACCGCGCCAGAAAGAGAACTGCTAGCCAAAACACTCAGCCTAACACCAACCCAAGTCAAAATATGGTTCCAAAACAGACGGTACAAAAGCAAGCGAAATAAAGGTCCTGAAGTTTCTACCTCAACAGACGTGAAACCCAGTAAGCTAGCTGGAAAGAAACTTTATCGCGCTGAAAATAAGGAAGCTTTTCCAGTTTCCACCTATGAATACAAATCTGATGATAAATTGGAAACTGAAAAGTTATTCATCTCTGATGTTAGTCAGTTGACTTCTACCATTTATTTCGATGATAGTTTGGCATATGATAGTCCTGTAACAGAAAAGTATTATTCGAAACCTATAGACTTAGAAAGTCTAGGCGCAGGTATAGTGGCTAGTAATATAGGGTCGTCAGGTATCTCAGACTTGTATCCTGAAATAATACCAACAGAAAACCAAAAAATCTACGACAGTGAAGATAAAAAATATTTCCCAATGAATTATGTATGTTGATGCCAAAAATAATGCCATTTTTAGACTGACCAAAGTATTATAGTTTTGTTTATTTTTGTTATTTCTATAGTTAATATTAGTTTTAGTAGCATGTGCAATGCCCTAAGTATTTACAGCTTGCCGAAGTATTATAGAGATAAGATTGTTTTGTAAATAAACAAAATATTTTCTATTTTATGTAGCAGTTAATTTATTTCCCAATATGTATTATACGAGAAAATGTATTTTATAAGTATTTAGTTGAATACACAAACAATGAAAGGCACCTAGCTAGCTAAATACAGTTATATTGGCAGCATCAGCGCAGCGCATCAGCATTGCCATACGGCGGGGCAATGCAGCCAGCGTCTTGGGGACGCTTCCGACTGGTATTGATATAGATCAGTTGAACTACCTGTAGATTGTTTGCAACAGTCTGCAGTTAGCTTAATTGTTTCAATTGTAAATACTAGTTCTAATTTGTTTTTATTATTGAATTGTAATTTTCTTTGTCAATAAAGATTTGATCTTCGTTATATAGAGGTAGGTAAGGAACATCGTTTTTGTTAGTTCTTTTTTGACCGAACAAGTACCTACACTTTACATCTCGAATGACGTACCTACCTACTCTGTTTAAATCGATAAAAAAAATTCACCTCAAGCATTTCTGAGTTGATTCCAGGAAGATTTCTTTCTAGTCACGTTCTGTGGTACAGATTAACTGGTGTGGTACCTACTTACCAAAGTCGATGGGACTGCAACTACGTAGTTGACAAAACTTTGTCGCCTGCCTACAATAATCATATACTAAAATGTAGTACCAACTCGCCGGGCCGGGCTGTGTCACAGACTTTGATGTGTAGACTCCATTATGTGCATTATGTCCGATGGACTGCACCAAGTTCAAAGATCAAAGGGAGGCACTGATGACTGAACTTAATTTAAATAGATTAGATTTAGGAACATTTATTAACATTTTAGCAGAACCAAATTCAATAGCGGCCATTTTATTGTTTAAAATCTTTATGCATCAGTGACTTCCTTTGTATATAGCTACCTACAAATTGAATATTAGGTTTGATTTTGTTGTTTGTTTTTCTTTTGTTTGTTATTGTTAAGTTTAGGTTATGATAGGACTGACATACTTTACATAGTAAAAGTCCTTAACAATAAATTAGATTTAAAAAAAAAAAAAAAAGACTCCATTAATTAAGAGGGCGTAATGCGCGCCATTTTGCGAAAAGAATAGGCATAGGATTTCGCGTTCATAGGAACGGGTCAGAGCATGCGTTTCTGGAACGGCATAAGCGCAAAAATCAAGTTTTTGCTTATGTACAAGAAAACTACACAACTTATGAAGAAACTGGTTTAAAGAACCAAACAATTAGTAATAACCTACGAATCATAACATAAGTCATTTCAATAGACCACAGGGTTCCTGAGATCTCGACCAAATTACGTGCGAAACAGTGCACTTTCATGATTTATTAGTATCGTAGTTTTTTCTAAATCCTATTTTCACACTCAATTAACAAAGAAAAAATTTTACATATTATGTAATTCGAGCTTTTAGCCACGGGGATCCCGTGAGTACTGAGATCTAGGCCTAGTTTGACAACGTTCGCACCTTAAGGTACAACACAACTTTCAGGGACAAAACTTTGTTTCCAAAATCTTAGCTCTCTATTCAAGTCAGGTCCTGCCAATGGGATCCAATGTGAAACCAGCCAACTGTTGAAAAGTTTAAAAGGGCAACTGCTGGAGCATGCAAGGTATAGATTAGCTAATGCAATTAATTACATAAACTAAAGTTATTGTAGGTAGCTCATCTACAAGTCTGTCACTTTAAGACAAACTGCATCATCTATCTATAATAAATTCAAAAACGTAAACTCAGAAAGATAATGAATGATCGATGAATTTGTAGCCTGTAAAAGGGACTAGAGATGATTATCTGCCTGTAGATATTAGATATTTGTATTATTATTATTATTTTTAAATATAATTTTAAGGTAAATGTTACGAATGTATAATTTATTTTGTAATAATTTCTATAGTTACTTACTTATAATATAATTTACTAATTTTTTATAGGGACGAATGTGACGTGTAATTCTAGCAATGTACGAAATAAATGATTATTGATTATTGATTATTATTATTGATATAGGTACCAGAAAAGATGGGCTGCATTTTCGATAGACACAAAATTTAGCTTAGTTTCGACTGTGTTCAATAAAAATCTCGCGAGCTGCTCCCTCCTTACTCTGTCAAAGATAACCCAATGAGAAAACAACGAGGATTTTCAAATTTCTAATCAATATCATATATAAGTTTGGTGTGTTTGTATGGTTTGACAATTTGCATTTAGCTAGGTACTTAAAAATTCTTACGCAAGCGGACCTTTTTTTAACCTTTATTAAAGAAAATTACAATCAATTAATAGAAACAAATTAGAACTAGTATTTACAATTTAAACAATTGAGCTGTTGCAAACAATCTTTAAGTAGCTCAACTGATCTAGTTAATTAATATTTTTATTGTTGTTATAACCAGCAAACTAAACCATAGTACATATATGGCGAAGTTCATAGACACAAAAATTAATTTATAAAAAAATGTTGTCAACAATGTTAGTTTTTGTACTGAAGGTAAAAATGGTTAGGTTGTAATAATTTTCTTGCCTAAAACAATCTTCATTATCTCCATCATAATAAATTAAGCGAAAGAAATGAGAAACTTCAAAACTTTATTTTCAAAATTGAAAAAAGGCACTTTACATGGGCTGTCTGTTTCATGTTTTTTCAGTTCAATTTGTAGGGATAGCTGTTATCTGAATTGCTACCATCCCGATGCAAGTGAGAGATGGGCGTTGCAGACGAGCGTTTTTCCATAATTATAATCGTTCGATATGAAAGTTGAAAAAGTTTTAATGGAACTCTTTAAAAAGTTCGATTAGAAGACATTTCTAAAGTCAATAATAAAAAATATCGATTTTGTATTTGTAACACGTCTCGCTTCAGCCGCAGTACAACAGAAACTTTAGAAGCTCTTGTCTTTACCGCATTTGATGAGATTTTATATTCTATCCCGACAAAATCGTTGTCTACACACAGCGTAATTGCTAGCCCCTATCACGTAAGGAAACTCCTGAATTCCGAATATTCGAGGAGGGAAAACCACCCGTATACAACCAAGCATCTAGCACCGCTGCGGCTGGGCAGTAAACGAGATATAATAACCTCAGGAAACGCCGACGTAAAACCCGCCCGTCTACAATCCCCCACCCCATATCATCTTCGGCGCCGGCGCCAATAGCTATCGATGCCATAACACGTGTCCCTTAAGCCACAGTCTGCAGGGACCTGCATGGGAACGCCAGAACCACCTGTTGCTTTAAAAGCTAATGGTTATTTTATAGGCCGATCATAGTTTGTGAGCCAGAGAGTTTGTATCGATATACACACAGACTTTTTTGAGTTTTTGGTATTTTAGAAAGAAAGAAATAAAAATATACTTTATGTGTAGCTGAGAACTATTATATGTACTGAAAATAATGAAATTACCAACACCATATAAACTATATATTAATATTTCACATACAAAATACCTTAAAGCTACAAAATGGCGTCCGACAGCATAATAATATGTTGTGATAGCAATAGGATATAGCTACTGCAACGCTGATCTTCCGTGGAAACCATTACGTTACGTCACGTCACATTTTACATAATACAAATTACCAAAGAAAATAATAATTCCGCCCAAAAACACATATTATATAAAACGGTTAAGAGTCACGAAGCTAAGACCAGTTTCACAATCAGTATAATAATTTCCTTAGTTCCGACAAGAGGATATTTTAACGTCAAATATTTGAATATAATTTACTGTATTAACCTAACATATAAACTTTTCTTAAAATTATGTTAAAAAGTCAAATAAATAAATAACTTAATATAAAGTTATAAAGTTGATACAACACAATATAAATTCATTAACGAAATCAATAAGACCAATAAGAAGTTCAATAAGAAGTGCGAGTCGACTCGCATACGAAAGGTTCCGTACCGTAAAAATCAGACAACTTTTTCAAAGAACATCAAATTTTCACCCCGTTTGTCGTCAAAATCGTTTGGAAACCCCTTTAAATATTCATTTTAATTTTAGTATTTGTATTATTACAGTTGAAGTGTTATTATAAAAAGTTTCATCTGTCTACCAATTGTAATTCAAAAGATACTGCCCTGACAAACGAAGAGCAAAAAAAGCCATAAAAATCACGTTTGTTGTATGGAAGCCCCTTTAATATTGAAAATTATATTATTTTTATTATTTGTTGATAAAGCAGCAAAAGAAATACACATTATCTGTCTACCTCTTACGGTTCATGAGATAGCCACGTGACAGACGGACGGACGGACTGACGTACGGACGAACAGCGGAGGCTTAGTAATAGGGTTCCGTTTTCACCCTTTGGGTACGGAACCCTAAAAAGAACCTAAACATCACCGTAGCAGAAAACTCTAACAATACTGACGGTAGTCACCATAAAAATTAAGAAACGATTTTAAAATCGCTTTTTGAAAGCTGTTAATTTTTTCAAATGTTGTAAAATGGTGGTACAGGCTTTTACTGCTTGCGGTTTCGTTTTTAATTTTATTGTGATTGTTTTTAACAGATCGTAAGAAGTTTTTATTGATGTTAAGTCATTTTATATGGGCATTTGTGTGAAGTGACTGTTTTAACTTCCACTCGTGCGTGGTAAACTGATAAATAAAACACGAAGAAAGTGGTGAGAAGTTTGTTTAAAAAAATGTTTATCGCCCTGTTTTCTCTAAAATTATCTTTTCAATTCATAATTTCAGATTTATTTATACAACTTACAAATAGTGGTTTAATTTATATGAATATACAAGTAATGCTGAACAACCCACTCAGTATCATCTAGCTAGCCCCAAAGTAGTACAGCTTATGTGATGGGTAACAGATAATTAAATACAAAGAAAACACCTCCTCACCACCTCAAAACACCAGGAACAAATATATTACGTAATTATAATTACACTATGTATAACATATTTCTAACTTGTGAAGTTTTAAGTTGGTCAAATCTTAAGTCAAATTTTAAAATGCTTGCATATTTTAAATTACTCTTTTCGCAGTAAGCCGACGATATATGCAAATTATTTGAACATGTGTAATCTCTAAACCAATTCCATTAGGTCCTTGATTCTGTGCTTACATTGTGAAATTACGTAGCTATATAGCGTTATAACTATATCCCTGTACTTTGATGTAAATATTTTTTCGATTTACTTCTTTGTTCTACTGTTTTGCTTGTAATATTATTATGATTTTCTGTATAAATAGAATAGAATATTTATTTATTTAGAAAGTATACATGTGTATATCAATGTTGCACAATTAAACCGCAATAGGTTTGTTTTGGTGCTCACTCGTCTTCTTCGATCAATTATATCGATATAATTGATCGAAGCTCGTCTTATACATAAATGTATGTACATGTATTTGGATCACTTCTTATAATCTACGAGACAAAAGATATGCACTTAGGTTGTGTTACCAATCAAGTTACATTATCTACATTATTGAAAGATTGTTATTTTTGTGGTTGTAATATATTTTTTGCGTCTTAAAAACCAAAATAAAAAAAAAATTCGGGCGTCGGGAATAAAACATATTCGGACCTTTGCCCTTTGCGTCACAGAGGTCGAAATAAATCGTCGTAATGACCTCATTTCAACAATTATGACAAGATAAGATAGATAGGCAGCTATGATTACATGGATCCGAAAAGATCTATGAATAAATAATTGATACGAAAGCAGACACTTCTATATGCGAAAGATCCGATTGTATGACTGCAATAAATAAAAATACTGAAATACTGGACGTTTGGATGTATGGAGAGATGTACATATGTTTGTTAAATAGTTCTTCACACCAAAAGCTCTGAACGGATCCAGCTGAAATTTTGCATAGATGAAGGTCTAATATTTTTAGCTATTACTGTCCCACTGCTGGGGAAAGGCCATCCTTTTCTCCTTCCACTCCTCGTGATCTAACGCTGCAACAGGTCACGATGGAAGATTTGCCTCGTGCTCATCACGCTATCTCACCCTGGGTCTTTGCCTCAGGTATGTTTTTACCTGGAATAATACACAGGGTACTTTTTATCCCATAAATCAGTTCCCAATGGATAGAAATAGCCTTTAAAGGATTTTTCCTCAGAAATAACGTGAAGCCGCGGGCAGACCCTAGTTACTAATAGCAGCACGCTGGCCGTGGGCGCGGGTGTTTGATGTATTAATATTGGTGAGCTTTTAAGGTTATCTCCGGCGGGAGGTGATCTGGTCGATAGTCCGATGCCGCGCAACCTGCGCGTGCGCACGCCGTGATGGATGTTAAAAACCTATAATTTAATAATATAACTTTTTTTTATTTGCTTTATGTGGCTTTTGTGTCACTACGGCCATGATAGGCCTATTGTGATCGCCACTCAAGTGTTCAGCCCTGAAGCTGCGACGTTCATAGTTCGCCACTAACCCTTGCAGCTGCTAGGAACTGTAGGATTTTCTTCGGGGTGATGGCTCGTAGCTCATCTGGGCTGTGCAGGTAATATTATTACCTAAGTCTATGACAAAGACTGAAGAAGTTTTCGTATTACCTGTCTTTTCCTGTTTTGCTAGTATTTATATTGCTTTGTGTAAAATGTATCATATTTTATATAGTTTTGCTTAAAAGTTAAGCTTTGCTTAACATGGGGCAAGATTATGCTATATCATTATAGGGAAATATCAATCGGTTCCCGATAGACAAATTTATTTAGCACATAGATTACAATAACAGAATAAAACAATGTCAACTAGTATATACACTTAATAATCTTAATATTCTTATCGGTTCCCTAAAAATTGCGACATACATAATTTAAATACTAGAATTAAGAATATACTCGCTGTGCCCACAACTAGGCTACACAAGTTTAATGTATCTTTTAAAGGACAATGTATACGCTTCTACAACAAAATACCAAATGAGTTGAAAAAATTATCAATATCAAACAAATTGTCAAACATAATATGATTAAAAAGCCATACTACAAAATATCAGATTATCTAGACTAATCTAGAGGATAAAAAAGCTTGGGACAAGTTTTGCTCCAACTCGAAAACTAACTACCTAACAAGATAAAGGTTTCTTGTTCGCTTTCTTTACTTTACTTAAAAAGATTGAAGTAAACAAAAAATCAAAGTGACTTTATTTCCTAGTTTACTTATGTAATTTGAATTTTGTGACGTATCCAAGAGTCCTGTAAGGTCTAAAGAAAATAAAGCACTTTGAATTTGAATTTGTGATCAAAGTGACTTTATTTCCTAGTTTACTTTAGGCTACACAAGTTTAATGTATCTTTTAAAGGGCAATGTATACCTACGTTTCTATGACAAAATACCAAATGAGTTGAAAAAATTATCAATATCAAACAAATTGTCAAACATAATATGATATATTGTAAAAAGCCTTACTACAAAATATCAGATTATCTAGACTAATCTAGAGGATAAAAAAGCTTGGGACAAGTTTTGCTCCAACTCGAAAACTAACTACCTAACAAGATAAAGGTTTCTTGTTCGCTTTCTTTACTTTACTTAAAAAGATTGAAGTAAACAAAAAATCAAAGTGACTTTATTTCCTAGTTTACTTATGTAATTTGAATTTTGTGACGTATCCAAGAGTCCTGTAAGGCCTAAAGACAAAATTTGAATTTGTGAGATGCGCATTATTTTTTTTTTGCTAAGAAGAAATATATTTTTTAAAATGCAACATATGTTTGTGTTTTACGCACCTACAACTAGCTGCTGCCCTACTTTGCACGCGTTTTCCAAGATAAAGATTTTTTCTCTCGAATTCTATGACTTTATTTAAGTTTACCAAAAAGTTCTAAGTTTAGAAAGCTTTCTTTCATAAGCTCCATGCGCCAGTTTCGCCAGCGGTGGTACTCCATTACCGCAGCGTAGCAGTGCTCGTTAGCTTTTATTTGGACGACTCCCGTTCCAGAGATGTACACTGCTGGTCATTACAATGTAAAGCTGGTGAATAAAATAGTCTAAATTCTTCTCCATTGATAGATAGATAGATAATGCTTTAATCATCATCATCACCTTATAAAACATATAGTACTCATTAAACATAATGTAGGGAACAGCAATGGAACTGGCGGCCTTATCGCTGACGTCATCTGTGTATGAATCACGCATGACCCCTCGGCTTCGAACGGATAAAAGTAGCCTGAGTATAGGTTTAAATAAATAATGCTGCATATCATTTGTTTGGATAAATCGCATTATCTAGACGAAAACTTAGTTAAACTATAAATATTGAATACTTACTGTAAAGTGTGTTAGAGGGGTCGATTCTTGGACCGCGGCAAATTGTTTTGCCAACACACACAGGAATAAGGCAACATATTCCTGTTGAATCCTGAACTCGATCCAAAGGGCTTTTAATTATCTAATACGCAAATCCGTGTTATGTTCCGCCCAATTGGGTACTCTACCCAATAGGGTGCTGAAATACACCGAATTATAATACCAACTCGCACAAAAATTACGAAACGCAAAACGCAAGTTTTTACATAAGTATAAAAAGTACCTAAATCCGTTTTTGGCCGTTAGTTTTGATATGTAACATATGTAGGTATCTTATCTTATTGACATATATAAAAGAAAGTCGTGTAAGTTACACTATTTATAACTCAAGAACGGCTAAACGGATCTCGGTGAAATTTGGCAGCGAGGTAGATGGTATCCCGGGGCCGGTCATAGGCTACCTTTTATTCCGGAAAAAAGCGTGTGAAGCCGCAGGCTGCAGCTACTTTATAATAATTAAAGACAATGGATTTTGTTAAAATAATAAAAAAAAATTGCATGTTTTGAAGAATTAAAATAGGCCTCCAGTTTTCTTGTCCCGCAGTGCACGTGCTATCTCCGTGAGCTATCAGTGCAGTACATGTGCACAGTTTAATGTTCTTATTCTGCTTTATTCAATTAATTGCCTTTGCCACCGATGAGCCGACAGAAATTATGTTTGACCTTTGTTTGATTAGGCAATTTTATTTGACTAAGTAAGAAAATTAGAGAGCAGCTTTTTTTTTTACTAAATCAGAATAAACTGAGGTTCCTATCTACATGTAACTTAGATGTTGTACACCTTCCAAACTCGAAATTCTAAAGAAAATGAGCGGCGAAAATAGTACGAGTAATACTTATCTAAAAGTTGTTGCAGATCATGGCCGCACCGCAACCGCACAGCACAAAAATGTACATTCAAATATGGGCTTTAACTCGTAATGTTTAGATGCATTTTATATTGACGGCTTCAGATGGCAGATAGATAGCGGGCCAATCGTTTGAAGCTTGTGGTAAAATGTATATAAAGACTAGCTGCTGCCCACGGCTTCGTACGCTCTTTTCTGAGATAGACAGTAGCCTATGTCCGTCCCCGGGATACCATCTATATCTATGCCAATTTTTGTTAAGATCCGTTCAGCCGTTTAGGCGTGAAGAGGTAACAGACAGACAGACAGACAGGTATACAGACAGACAGACAGAGTTACTTTCGGATTTATAATATTAGTATGGATACGAAAGTAACTCTGTCAGTCAGTCATTCAGGACAAAGCATTTTATGCCAAAATAACTTTCTACCCCTTTTTAACCCCTTTAGGGGATGAATATTACAAACACAAAAATTAAATTACGAAACACACCTTCCATCAATTCTGTTAAAAAAGGTTTATGCAAAATTTGAATTACATTGGACCAAGGAATCACGTTGTCCCTTACAAATTTTGCTTCCTTTTTCACCCCCTTAGGGGTAGAATTTTCGGATAATCCTTTCTTATCGGATGGCTACGTCATACAAAGAACACACCCTTCAAGTTTCAGGTCTCTACGATTAGCGGTTTAGGCTGATCCGTCAGTCAGTCGTTCAGGACAAAGCATTTTATATGTATAGATAACGAGTTTAGCTCATATTTTAATGCACATTTTTGTGATGTGCGCGAATCAAATGAGTCATGATAATAATGAGATTGTTTCTCGAGATGGGATGATACATTGGGCTGCAGATGGAAACCAGATTCTTTGAATCTATTTCCAATGCATACAGAATCAGTGCCTAAAAATAATATATGAGGGATGTTCAGAATCAAAATACAGTTTGGCTTTTTTAAGGGTTCCGTACTCGAACAAGGTGAAAACGGAACCCTATTACTAAGCCTCCGTTGTCCGTCTGTCCGTCTGTCCGTCCGTCTGTCTGTCACAGGGCTCTATCTCATGAACCGTAACAGCTTGACTGTTGAAATTTTCACAGAATGTGTATTTCTCTTGCCGCTATAACAGAAAATAATAAAAATAAATACCCAAATTATAGGGGGCTTCCACACAAAAAAACATGATTTATTAAGCTATTTTTGCTCTGGTTTAGAAGCTATGTGGTTTAAGAGACACAGCCTTGACAAACGATTGTCAAGGCTGTGTCTCTTAAACCACAATAGGTAGACACCTGAAACTTTCTATAAATAAGTAACACTTCAACTGTTTTAAAACACAAATACTAAAAATCAAATAAAGTTGAAAATTTAAAGGGAGACCCCCTTTACATTTTCAACTTTATTTGACCAAAAAGTGAAAATTTCATGTTCTTTGAATAAGTTGCCTGATTTTTACGGCCCTTCGTGTGCGAGTCGACTTAGCACTTCGGCACTTGGCGGTTTATTTTATGTTCCTTATAATAAGGTCCAATAACGCCCTGGATCGGGATGCATACTTATGATGATGTTCTACTAGCCAAATCTTCGGGCACGTCGGCCTGTCTCAACAGAGACTAGCCAGCGCAGGACATATACACAAGTACACAAGTGCACAAGTGTGTGTGAAAACACAGGTGCACTCTATATTCCTTCACTCTCATAATCAACCGCTGATAATGAGCGTCTGGGTTCTAATCCTGGGACCTGGGCCTGGTGTTATTGGGGTTTTTCATGCAAGTAAACTTCACAGGAACAGCCCGGAGTCTGGAGGTTGGCTGTGATTCACCCCCGAGCCTCGGAAAGCACGTTAAGCGGTTGGTCCTACGCCTGACCTCTCCCCGGTCGTGTCGGTCTGCCGTCCCATCGTATTATGAGAGTCAGGGAATAGAGAGTGTACCTTTGTTTGCATACTTATAAGGAGGGAGGGAAGGGAAGGCTTTGACAAGCAGTGGGATCGAAAATGCTGATTATATAGGATAGAATTCAAAACAATTGCACACCAAAAAAATTCAATAAAGATACAGGAAAAAAGAGCAAACAGAGTTGCGCAATGGGCGGCCTTATCGCTAAGAGCGATATCTTCCAGACAACGATTTGGGATGGGCACGAAGCAGTTAGTTATTTATTTATTTAAAAAATTTTGGGAAAACTTACAGCTAAGTATAAAATTAATTACAGTTAAAAGTATAGAACATGCCCGGAATGACCAGTGCATGTTTGCTGCCGACTAATTAAATATTTCCGCAGACAAGTTAAATAAAAATAACAGGGTACAAAGTAAATTGACGACTTTTTAAAAATAATCTTAACAATAAAATAATAAGAATAAAAAAACATCAACACATCACACATAAGTTAAACAGGTAACAATGTTAGGATATGCTTGAAAAAAAATTGATCACTTAGAAAGCGTTTTAGCTTACTTGTACTGGTGTTGAAGATATCAAGCTCACTGTTTCCATGAACTAAAGAATTGAACGTACAAGACGCAGTTAGATAAAGCGAAGCATAGAGCTTGCGTAGTTAGATTAAGTTCCTATTTGATAAAAATATAAGTATACCTAGGTAAGTTATCAGCAACACAAAAAACCCGAGGCTCATTCTTGGGACTCTCAAATTTGCTTAAAATATCAAATTCTGATTGTTCCCATGAAAACGTTAAGTTGTTTTGAAAATTTTGCAGCTTCAACAAAAACTGTCAAATAAATTTAGAAACTGCACACATCTTTTTATTTTTTTCACGTTGGTGTAGCGGGGCGTATGTTGACAAAATGCCAATGTAATTTATTGGTGGTTAGGCGCCAACAGCGAGACGGGATAGTTTCTACCAGTTTTTACTTTATGCGGTTTTTATGCAGCGGCAGATTGTTGAGTGTCTATCGCCACTTTGTGGAGTGGAGACGAAAGAGGAGAGAACATGACGTAACCACATTTTTTTCAGCATATACGTTTGCTGTACCTATCTTAACTGCTGTAGTCAAGTTATTACAGTACCTAAAATTTCTATGCTAAAAAAAAGGTAAACTTTTTATGCTAACAAAGCCAAGTACCTACTACATATGTAGGAACCTGTTAATACGTAGTTTGCTTTGATGGGATTTCCCTTTTGATGAATCCTATCAGATTTTAGTTCTTAATGTCGGCAAAATTTAAAGATTACTAAGCTGAACAGCGTTGCTTGCATGTTAATGTTTTACTTACAGCGAAATGCTGAATTTACTATTTTTTTTTTTTGTTGTGTTCAAATAGGTATATATATATCTAATTTTTGCATGAGGTATTTTTAAGACAAACTAAAATTAATATTTGTTAAATTAATATATATATTTATTAAATATATATGTATATATTTTTTTTTCTTTATATGTAGTTATGAATTATATAAGGCGCTGCGCTACCGTGACCCAAAAACAGCGAAAACAGAGTTTGGTGGCCACTAAGAGCAACTTCGCATCTTTGTCTAAACTATACAAAATAAATACAGAGGCATTAAAAGCTTAAAAGCTTATGATAGGTATCACAAACTGCTCAATGGATTTTTGGAAAATTCTTTTGGTCAACGTAATAATAAGATAAAGTAGGTGGCGGCGCCACTGTGGGTCAGGGTAGCGCCTTAATATTCTTAGTTTAAAATTCTGTAACTACTGATTTGTAAACCAAAACTAATAAAAGATAATAATGTATTTTTTATAGCACAAAAATACTAAATTCGATAAACCATTTGTAAGTACCCAATCTATGCTATGCATCTACTTAAATAAAAATAGAAGTTTCTATATTTTCCATGTCCAGTAAAAAATTTCAAGCAGCAATCACATGCCAAATCTGGCGTTAAATTGAGTTTTTGTAGATGGCGCCAGTGCGCCTACCACGCCGCCGTATGGAAGCAATAACTTACGCGGTCGAATTGACACTTGGGACACTTTGACCCCAAAGCAATGGGACGTATTTACCCGGTGTTTTTGCTGTCTTAACATTGTTTACATTTCGGACCTTCCATTAGTTAGGGAATTTAAAAGCTATTCGACAATTTAAATGATGCGTAAATTTTATATAGTTGTTATAAATTTAGTTAAAAATAACTTGTCATAAGTACCTATATAACCTTTTTGTTGAATCTATTCATCATCATCATCATCAACCTAAATTAGTCCACAGTTGGACATATGCCTCCCCCTAATGAGCGCCATAGCGCCCTGTCTTCAGCTTGCCGCATCCAGCATCTGCCTGCAGTCTTTCGCAGGTCGTCGTCCCACCTGGCTGGAGGGCGTGCTACATTACGTTTACTGAGTCGCGGTCTCCACTCAAGAACACGTTTACCCCAGCGGTGGTCGGTTCATCGCGAGATATGGCAGGCCCGCTGCCACCTCAGCTTGCTAATTCTTTGAGCTATGTCGATAACTTTGGTTCTCACCAATCTCTATTACCTAATAAATAATTATTATACGATAAAAGTGATTCTGCAGTGGAAAGATTTGGGGAGGCCTTTGCCCAGCAGTAGGAGAAATCAGTTATAGAATAAAGTTGTAGTCCCAGTCTCAGCGCGGGCAGCGGTGCGCCCCTGCGCGGGGCGCACCGCTGCCCGCGCTGAGACTGGGCAGTAAATGCGTAAGAAAGTGCAGGTATTAACTATTGAATGTTATAAGCTAGGAAAGCTTACACCAGCTATTTTAGTAATGGACTTAATTGAGCAAGCCACCAACGCCTTCAAACAATGAGCCCTCTCACTCACCCCACGGCTGGGAGCGACCGCATCACTAGTGTTGGGAAAAGAACGGCTAAATAAATAAAAATTAGAAACCCGCCCCGCTTCGCACGTATAGAAATGTCACACTTAACATGATAAATGCGAAAAGTTCGATGTTTGGATCTTTGTTACCTTTTCACGCATAAACTACTGAACGGAACGGGCTCAAATTTTGCATAGATGTAGTTGGATACCTGGATTAACATACACGCTACTTTTGATCCCGGAAAGAACCAGGCAAAAGCTCGTAGTAATAAACGTATAAAAGTTTTAGGGTTGCTCGATTTATTTCGGCGCTAGACAATTTTTTTTATAAGGCTTATATTTTCTGCCTTCAACAGGGAATTCAACTGAGAAGTTATTGATATTGTATGTTGTGATGTTGTAATCTTTAACCACTTTCTACGAACCTATGATAAAACAAACTTTTATTCAATATGATGTTTATTATTTCCAAATGGAAATAATAAACTTTTAATTTTGTGCCCATTTTACATAACATACAAAGTGAAGTAATGCTTTACAGACTACCTCAGTGGGTGGCACAGTGGTCCACCTGCAACGCAGGAGGTTGCGGGTTCGATTCTTGCCGAGGGACAAATGTTCGTACTATCTAATATATATAGATATATGTAAATAGTAACTAGTATAATTGGCCTAAGGCCGTTCTAATTACATAAATAAATAAATGTTGCAGCACTAGGTGGTTTACCTAATATTATGCATGATTAAATAATTATCAATGTAATGTATTAAGTAGGTACTTAACTACCTATCAACGATAGCGCTTCGATAACGCTTCGGAATCATTCAGTAATTTAATATTCTTGTATGTAAATAAATACTAAAATCAGTTGTTCAGTAGGTATATATAACATATTTTATAATAAAATTCTTATGCTTTTTGTTATTAAATTGCCTCAACACTCAGGGTAATTTCTAAGAAATTTAATAACATCCCAAAAATTACTTAGTTTTTAACTTTTGCTTAGTTTCGGGCAAGATTGTGTGAACTTGCAACATTTTCTATAATTTTAATTCAAAATACGGCCGACTACCATCTTTTTACCGGCTTTTAAATAGGTACCTCTCTAAAGATAAATCTGTGGTATTGGATATTGGAACAGAGGGTGATTATCGGATCAATTACACAGAATATTAAACGGTGGATGGCATGTGGTTAATGTCATGTCTGAGAAAGCAGGAGAATGGTTCAGAAAATTAATAGGAAGTGCATTTGGGGGTTAAATTAAATTAAATGTAATATAATGTAGAAACTGTTTACAAAAAAGATCTTAAAAGCTAGGTGGAACAACAGTTTATCCATTAATTATGGGCGTATAATATTTAACTTATATAACTAGGTAATTTATTGATTATAAAATTCTTTAAAGTCATAAATTTTTTTTTCTAAGAGCTACCTACGGAGTTTTTTTAAAATTTACTAATAGGCAGAGTTCTTATGTTTCTAGGAATTTTGTTAATATGTAAAGTATGTACAAGGAGTATAAGTATAATATAAGTAAGTATAAGAGTTTTGGTAATTTGGTATTTACCACAACTATCATAATGTACCTACTACTACTCTGCTACTACCAATGGTGGTAGTACAAGTTTAGTCAGAAGTTAGAAAATAGTAGATTTCTAGCTTTTTGTGGTACTCACTCATGGTACGGTACACAAAATAAGGTTTTTATCTAGGTTATCTATCTATCTTTATCTAAGTAAACTTCATCGCACAAAAAGTGAAACAAAATTGTAAGTAGTAAATTTAAAACAATATTCTGCTGACTAGTAACAACATCTGTCGGTACGTAGAAAACTCACAAATCATGTCGTCACTTTTATAAAGAGCCATCTAGCATCGAGTAGCAGAACTACGTGAGCTTTTTGTAAGCTTTCGTAGTGTTAGAAGAACACCGAACACTGCGAGAGCTCATACTTTGAGTCAAAAGATTTGGGGCATTTGTTTGACAAGAGAAGCGTCTATAGATGTCGCTACTTAATGCAGTTACAGCAATGAAAAAATAAAACCCTGTTTTGAGAGAGGTGGTAGGCTTACAAACGATCATTAAAATGTTAAAATAAAATGTAAAAAAATAGATTGATAATATTTAGGACCTATTTCATTCATTATCAAAAATATAAAGCTTTCTAATGCTCAGATTTATGTAAACACACTAACAAATAAACAGACAGATTTTTTTTCATTGATATTAAATTCTCCATCTCCACAGCTTATATTGGTCCACAGCAGGACCCAGGCCTCCCCCTGATATGCGCCTTGTTGGCTTTTATCTCAAGGGGGATGATGCCCATAATCCCCATGCTGGGCATGCGGGCTGGGGATCGCAGTTTGGTGGTAGAATTGTTCTGCAGGGGGCGCTGCTGGCTGCCCCCGGTGGATATCCCTTTGTCGCCCAAAGGGATATCCACAGGGTCTTACGACACTCGCGGGAAGAGTTGGGGTAGTGCAAATTCTAAGCCGGCACCACACAGCCACAGATATTTAATTATAACAACCTTAATTTATTAATTAATTTAATAATAATAATACTGCTGGACAATCCACAGAGCATCATCTATCATTTATTTAGTAAGTTCTAAAAATAACTTTGTGTGATAGCCAAGATAATTTAATATTAACTAAAGAGCAAACCATTATTTTTGGACGTTAATTTAATTTTTGACAATGACACTTTATATGCTAATAAATTGTATATAGACTTATAAAAAGTAGAAACCTAATGTTTTTTTATTTTTTATGTTACCTACATTCGGTTTAGTCGTAGGTACCTACAACCCACAATAACCGATACTAAATAACTAAACCGTACTTACTCTAAATCGACCGTTCTACATAAAGCTGATTGATTACGGACATTCGAGCCGCCGCAAACACCACTTACCACCACTCGCACGACCACTTACAATGTAGAGCTACCAACGTGTAGAGGCGGCAAACTGGTACATACATAAACTAAGGCCATATTATGAAAGGTATTTCAGTCATCGGTCTATGCTTGAGTAACGCTTTTCTATGGCATAAACGTCATTTAAGCATAGCTCTATAAACAAGCAAGCTTTGCGCAAATACGTTACGAAGTAGTCATTGTATGGTAGTTTACCCTTTTCATCCGATTTATCTCAGTCATCTGTTAATCTCGGAACAGAATACTGACAGCCTGAAGTGCTTGGATTTAGATCAAAGATCGGATTAGTGCGCAAACAACACAATACAATACAATATTATATAATTCAGTTCAAGTTTTTTATATCCGTATCCGTCGGATGCAGTGCGTAACCGCTCTAACAGTCAACGACAAAATAAATACCTACCTATTATCATTACCACGAAATTGTAGAGCCAGTAATGTCTAGAGACAGCAATTTCGTAGTTCACATTCCATGAAGATAACCGCCGTTTTATCCTTATACGATGTATACATTACATTACTTTATCAAATCGACCGTTTTTCATAAAGCTCCACCACCACTTACAATGTAGAGTTACCAGAAACGGTTAGATACTGTTGGCGTTGCTGGCTCAACATAGTAACGGTAAAGTCAAAGATAAAAACAATTTCCTTAATAAGAGAGGCCATTAGAAACGCTAAAATGTAATTTCGTAGGCTACTGTCCAATCGAACAACTTCTTATTTCATGAACATCCTAAGAACTGAGGGGTGAGTCTATTTGACGTTAGTAACGAGGCGTGATCTTAACGTCTCCTTTTTCCATATAATTTGATACAGCACCTCTATCGTGCAGACATGCACCTACGCAAATCTCATACTAAAAGGAGATGTGACGATCACGTCTCGTTACTAACGTCAAATAGACTCACCCCTCCAAAACTTAGTTGTATTTCCGAAACTTTTCAAATAATCAACAAAGTAGAGTCAAGGACAAAAGCGTTGAACAAGGTAAGTTTTCCAAAATAGAATTTGGGTGTCTAGGTACACCCAAATTTTCTTATTACTTAAAAAAGATAATAGATAAGCCGTGTAGGTATCCGCTTTAGAGTCTCCCCACTCTATATAATTTAATTATTTTACGGTGAATATTGAATTATTTTGTATTTTTTCCCTGCCACTTCTAACACAGCATAGCTCTAAACTGACCACTTGATAGGGCCCACTCATCCAACATCATCTGAATGTAATACTCGGCCTATTAATACACTTCTCGATTTATGCTCAATAATCCAACCAGTAAGTATTTGGGGTTAACCTGATTTGCAAGATTACAGAATATAATGAAGTAAAGATGTGTAAGATAGGTACCAGTGTTCTTGAGTGGAGACCGAGACTCAGCAAATGTAGTGTAGGACACCCTCCGGCCAGGCTGCGAAAGACTGCAGGCAGATGCTGGATGCGGCAAGCTGATGACAGGGCGCTATGGCGCTCGATTAAAGTGAGCTGTGTACAACACCAATAAAAACGTTCTTATGTCTGTCGCGTCGTAGAAACAGAGATAACGAAATTGTGCGGTTCCGAAGCACGGTCTAGTTACTAAAATAAATTAAGTTAAATTCCGGCCCAACTTGGTGACTTACCGAAGGCCTCGGAGTTTCCTGGACCCAGGTCTAGAAGATAATTAGAGTATCTACAGATCAATTCCTGCACGTTTTTTTAGAAGTTGTGTAAGAAATAATGATCCTATTTCATCTTCATCATAATTATTCTAGTTTGGATTACCCACTGATTCAATTCTAGATAAAGGTTATTTTAACATGTGTAACCTAAATTTAATATGACTCCTCTCTGTTTTGAAGGAAAACAGATTGATCTTTTACATCTTACAGGACTCTTGGGACACGTCAGAAATTACCTTTAGGCAGGTAGGTACATTTCAACAGTACAGACTTTCGCATTATGATTAAATGTGTTACTTTCTCACTTCACAGGCCAGGACGGCCAAGTATAGTCCGGAACTTAAAATATTAGCACTCACCAACCATTGTCTCGAAATACATAACAGCTGTAACTGAATGAGTTTCCACTATAAAATACCTTGGTGTCACAATAGACCAGCATCTACGACCATCACATTAAATCAGTAACAGGTAGAGTACGTAAGTTAATTGCCGTATTTAAACAAATAAAACGTGAAACATTGGACCATCAACAAAAAATTACGTATTTTGCGCTTTGCTAGTCTCTTGTATTGTATTTGTAATTTAGAAATAGAAAATGTAATATTGAGTAATGGAAAATTTAATATTTGCATGCCTATGTTATGTAGAATATAACTGGACCTATATAGTTTTAAGACCTACATTGTTACATATGTTCTGGTAAATAAACATCTTTAATCTTTAATCTTGTGTTGAATTGCATCAGGTCGTGGGGAGGCGCCGTGAAGACGCATCACCTACCATTAGAAAGAGCACAGAGGGATGCACTTGTTGGATATTCAATCTTAATTCTGGGCTATATTCATTTATATATTCACTTTTATTTTTCTAGTACCTACTTACATATATCTTTGTAATTAATTAGGATTAAGGTTTATTTCGATGTAATTTGTACAATATGTAATGGATATATCTTTTTTCTCATGTTTCACTGCTGTAACTAAATTCTTATTATACATACAAATTATTTGTGAACCTATAAGAAGCCAGAGGCCCTCGTGCCTAAATACAAGTTAACAAACTTAGTTAGAGTGAGGTGTCATCTTTGACCCTGAAAGGTCAAATATAATGACACAACACCTCGCTCTAACTAATATTCTAATTGTAAGTGGGAGAACTGGGATCTGATCTGACATCTCGCATGGGAGTGTATTGTGCATTGTCCCCCTGCCTAAACAGAACCTAACGTAGCAAAATGCTAAAGCTCCTTCGAAATTTGAAGCTACTGAATCGTAAATAAAGGCACTGACACATATTCCGAATTCCGAATGAAAAATTAAAAAGAAAATTAATGTTGACACTCACTTCCCACTTCTTTTATTGGCGCCCGTAATGCCCCACTGCCACGCCATTGGTTCGTTCAAACGTCGCTCTAATGGGGGAAAGGGACATCGTGGATAGGCTTAGAACGTTGCTGGCGAGAGGGAAAGAGATAGATAGACACTTCTCAAGCACTTATGGATAGAGCGTCGTGAGTTAGGAAGTGCGAGGCGATGCAATGGAAAGCGGTGGTTGAGCGAATTGGCGTTGGCGGTTGATTAAGAAAAATATTGCTTTACAGTAGTTGCTTTGCTCTATATAAAGTTTAGATTCTAAACTCATCATTGATGATTGATGACACTGATTAGGTTAAGTAGAAAAAAATCAAAAAAGGCGTTTTAATAGATGATGATGATGAGTCATCACAGATTTAGATCTTGATTTTATTTATAAGAAAGAACGTCTCTAATAAGTCCTTCTTTTGTCGTTTTTTAAATGAAAAAAATATGTCTTCTAGTTAACAGAGGGCGAACATGAAATGTTTAAGTGGGTACATGATAAAAATGTAAGTTATAATAACCAAAATTATTGAACCTACACAATAAGTATAAAGCAAATATACAAATGAATGAAATAAATGTAAATTGAATAGCAAAAGCCAATACTAAACACCATCACAGCATGCACGTGACCCCGCCGATCAAATCGCATTCACGTAAACATCTTCAAGAAAAACTCAACGATCCCCACTACTTACGCTACTTCAGGAGCTTTTTTAAAAAACGACCGCCCTAAAATCCACCTATCTCCTTTTCACTCAAGGACTAGGTGCAAGAAAATTGTATCGCTATCTCGCTCTAAGGCTTAAGCACGTCAAACAGGCGGGCAATCTATCACGCAAAGTTTATTCGGTTAGGAACGCTTTTGCGGTGAGGCGAGCTCACTCCGCGGGAAGTGCCATTTATGTGTTTAAATTTATAAAAATGGAAGCGAAATTGAAATTTAAAGACTCAATTCATCAAGATTGTGAAAAGACGAATTTGTCGACGCCGTTTTCGATAAACGATATTTTGACGAAGGAGAACGATGCGAAGTGCGAATTTGAAAATGGAATGTTTTTTGGCGGGAAGATGGACTTTTTGAAGGCTTCCGGATTTAGCAAAGAGGATGGTTACAAGAAGGAGGTTTCGGATAAGAGCATGAAGTACTACGATGATTGTAATGGCTACAGCGATTTCGCAGACGATGGCGCTTTGGACATGTCGAGGAAGAATCAATATCCAGTCACGGAACTTTCAGGTGAGAAGATTATTTTTGTTAAAATTATTAATAATTACAAAGTTTTTTTTTATCTGTTACGGTTTATTTTTATTTAGTCAAAAACTTCTGATCTGAGTGAAGGATCTTCACTTTGCAATTTCTTTCTTAGTTCTACTCACACTATAATGGGGTTTAATAAAATACTTTTGTACATTTTTTTAAATGACTTCATTGTCTACAAGGGAACACCGCCGTGCTTTGTCGACGGCTGATACCTATAGATACTCTGATTGCGTGTCGTCTACAAGTTACCGAAATTATATCGTGTACGACGTAGGTAGTTAGTACCTAAACTAGATTTTTATTATTTTACTATCGGTCAAGGTAAGTATCTTATTGCTTCTCAATAGCTTTTATTATAAACTGACTTCAAAAAAAGGAGGAGGTTCTGTGTTCGACTAAGTAGGTAGGTATATGTTTTTTTATGTATTTTTACAATTGCACCGTCAATTTTGTGGACCAATTTTGATTATTATTTTACCTATAAGCATGATCCCAAGATGGTCCTACAAAAATGTTATATTCGCGAGGGATTAGTATTAAATTTACTCCCGCAAAACTACATTTACAGTGTAAATATCAAGGAATTTAAAGTTGTACCTATTAGTTTTTTCAAAACCATTAAATTATCTTTTTTGCTGTGCTGATGATTGACATTTATTATTAGTTTTAACTCAAAATCAGGTGATCTTGAGTTAAAATTAATAATAAATGTAACGTTGAACGGTATGTACTACCTACGTAAATACCTACATACCCTGACTCTAGTGATTATACATTTGCCTTCACCACAAAAAATACCATCTCAAACAAATGACCAATCAATGACAATCCAAATTCGAAATTCAAATTACCCGCCGCATAATTACCGCGGTTGACAATGAAAGTGTAATGGCGCGTTCACACTAGCCGGTGCCTCGCGGCGACGTCTCCACTTACTGTCACTTCCCGCGATTACACTACACCCTCATTATTATAAGTGATGACGCTTAAAAGCTTCATTGAGGCATTCAATTTAGTAATTACTAGGTTTGTGGCGAACACGTGTCTAGCTTTTATGGAAATTGCAGTCTTAATAAGTTATTGTCAGGTCATGGTCGGACAAAGAAAGCATTAGCAAAGATAGCTATTAAGTAGCTAGAAACTACTTTCTTGATTAGAATTTTCTACGGTTGCATAAAAAATCTCGACGGAAAAATCATTTAAACCTTAGGAAAGTTTTCGTTTCAGTGCCAACTCTAATAGGTATTATTCGAAAAACATACTATTCGAGAAACCTGCTATTTAATAATAATATTAATAATGTTGGACCATATTTATTTGACTATATGCCCATAATCTGCATACCATGGAGCTAAGTAACTAAAACCTTAATTTACTTAAAGGTAGCTTAAGAATTACTTAGCATCATTAAACGGTACCACGCCGACCCAAAAAGCTTCACACGCAAATCACATTTAAGCCCCATTCTAGAGTTTTAACTAACAATTTGCGTAATGGCGCCATTGTGCACGTGCCTTATACGCGGATGGCGTGAGCTGATACCCATTAATTGATTCCTTGGGATGGTGAACGGCTAATGAGTTAGGAGTTTGTTGAATGGCAAATTACTGGTTTTAGTTTAGTACAAAATAAAGTCTTCATTGATAGGTTCATCTGCAATCTTTCACTTCTATGGTCGATGTTTCATTTATAAAGATATCTAATAATCATTATAAATGAAATGAATTGTGTCGTTGAGTTCTAAATTCAAACTTTATAGATGGCAACATAGATTAAAACCTTTTTCGAATCTATGTATGTATGTCAAAGCGATTAGGTCCCGTTCGCACTAGATGACTAGAGATTACCTACCGCTACTTGACATTTACTTGCAGACACCGCAGATCACCATTTATTTAATTATTCTAAAATTATTTTCTTTGTTCCAGATGACTACGACTCCCGTTCATCCCACACGACGTCTCCTCGCCGAGCGTCCTCACCTAACGACATGGTCTACAAGCCCTTCCTGTACGAACCCCGACAATGTAGCACCCCCACCGATACTCGTTCCAACTATCCTATAACAGACTACTCTAACACAGGGAGAAAGAAACGCTCCCGAGCAGCCTTCTCTCACGCGCAAGTCTACGAGCTGGAAAGACGGTTCAGCCAGCAAAGATACCTCTCTGGACCAGAAAGAGCTGACCTCGCTTCGAGTCTGAAGTTGACAGAGACACAGGTCAAGATCTGGTTCCAAAACCGACGGTACAAAACTAAGAGAAAGCAGCTACAAATGCAAGAGAATGGGATGCTAGCAGCCGCGGCAGCAGCAGCGAATCACGCAAGAAAAGTGGCGGTAAAAGTTTTGGTCAATAACAACGGACAGCCAAGCATACCCGATCTGAAAGCATACCAAAATCCAATGCTGGGAAAGAATTTGAGCACGAATTTGTTCTCTCCGCCAAATCTACTAGAAGGCTCACCAATCTGGAAACACTTTGCTGGAGTGTACGGAGTTGATTTTGCAAAGAATCCGGAGTACAAAACTCTTTTGCAAGAGTCGTACAACCAAGCGGTGTTGCAGTCACTCTACGCCCCCCATTTAGGGGTAAATTACCCGAACTTGCCTCTTTCTTACATGTACTATCCGGGACATCCAGCTTTTGGGATACCTTTGCATGATGTTGACAGAAGTTCCATTGACAGATCTGAAAGATTCGGTGACAGTTCAGACAAGGACAAGATGGAGAAAGCGAAAACTGTTGAGAATGTTGACATGAATGAAAATAGTAACCACAGTATTGCCAGTAATATTGAAGTTGAAAATTAATTAAAGCAGACAGATGTTTTGGAATTCTAAAATCAAGTTAAAAATATACCAAAGACATGATTCCAGATATATTTAGAAATATACAATCCTAAGATAACTTCCAACCAAAGTAAAACCAAAGATGTTCTTACGCGTAGCTAGTAGAATTTATTGTTAATGTTTAGTAAATTTTGTTGTAAATAATTATTAAGATTGAGTAAATGTTATCGTAGTTGAAAGTTTCAGCACGTTTGTAAATAGTACAAAGTTAGTAATGAAAACATAAATAAAAGTGCAATAAATATTATTTTCTGTGTTTATTTTTTTCAAAACACCTGGGACGCTGCTTAATCAATGATTTGCCTGCTTTTATTTTTCTAGTATGTAAATGAACCTCTTTTTTTTTAATCATAACATGGACATAAAATATCCTAATTTAAAAAGTTAACTCTCATGTTATCTTTACCATACTATCGTTCTTGGTAGAAATAACTTGCTTGCGCCCGGCTTCATCGCATTTAATTAAGCATTAAAAGTTCATAGCATCATAATCATAAGATACAGTAAATCTCTGCTTTATGGATAAGTAGGTAAATACGAAGGCAAAAAACCATCAATAAGATTTGACGAGGTAAATAATAATGGCAATAGCCTAACAGCTGTACAGAGATACCTACTCCGTCCACGTGTTAATTTTCTTTTTGACAGATCGAGTGACAATCAATTAATGACCATATGCTTTACCAATTAAATTTTTTATTTCAATCGATTTTGTTTATGAAGAAGTTTTAATCGTTTTTTTTCCACTTCATGTGAAAAGACAAATAAAGACGTGGACTTATAGAAATGGTATTCCAGCCACGCTCTATGCACCTTACTACTAAGTGACCTTCATTCCAACAGTTTTATGTAAATCATATAATTTCCAAAGAAAACTTGGTAATCGCAGTTGCAGTCGATGGCACTCCGCGCGGGAAAGTGAAGAATGCCGCGAAATCACCGCGCGCAAATTGCTACTTGCGAGTTCCAAGTCGCGTGTCTAGAGTGGAGGGGCCTTTTGAATCATTTTCAAAATAAGAATACGATTTTTTTTAGAAACCTTTGTACCGAATACCGATAGATACTCTGCTACCAACGTTTTGAAGATAGAATGATTTTAAAATCAGTGGAGTTCGTAGAGGTTCTTTGAGTTTACTTACACCCTTAGAGCATTCTGGTTTAATGCTCTAAGCTTACACCATACCAAATTAGGGTTCTATTTTATGGGACTATGCAAAATTGCGGGACAAGGTAGTTACTTTCTTACAAACTGTAGGACTCAGGTGATGGACTAGGCTCCTAATCTACTTTGTTTAACATGATTTCGGCGATCCATCCCATGTTGACAGAAATGTTAGTCGGTTGGTAAAATTTTAATATAACTGTGGGAATTTCCGAAAAGTATTTCTTAGTATGAGCTTGACATCTCAACTAACGCATACTTAGATCAATTAGCAGTAATTTTTTTTTAATACCTTAAACGATACCTACCTAACCATGAACCAATATTTTTACTAAGTATTCATAACAATGTTAATTAACTTTCAGCTGTTAATCGAAATAAATGTTTAATATTGTTAGTTACGTACACGCATTCTAATAAATAGTTTGTTTTTAGGATTCCGTACGCGAAGGGTGAAAATGGAACCCTATTACTAAGTCTCCGCTGTCCGTCCGTCCGTCCGTCTGTCTGTTACAGGGCTCTATCTCATGAACCGTAAGAGGTACACAGTTGAAATTTTCAGAGAATGTGTACCTATTTCTATTGCCACTATAACAACAAATAATAAGAATAAAATAATTAACCAAATTAAAAGGGCTTCTATACAACAAACGTGATGTTATTGGCTATTTTTCTTGAATACTAAACTAAGTCAAAATTTGAACTATGACATGACGAGGACCGAGGAGGAGGAGCACACTACCTGCTGACATACAGTGCTCAACTAGTTCGGCAGGTAGGGCAACCCAATTCAAACCACTATTTTTTTTAAGTCTATAGCACCAATTTCTAAATTATTTTCGTATGTTATAAGTTATAAGTTTGTATTTTATCTAAATATAATAAGAACCTACTTAAATAATTGTTGACATTAGCTGTCAATAAGACGTAACCTATAATTTTTTTTTTATTTGTAGTCGGTCCATTGTCTATCATATCCGATATTTTTCTATATTATTATACTAATTTTTACCTTGCTGATTTCCTGAGTTGAGCAATTTGCGTTGAGCAATGGGGAACAAAATAAGTTCGATATGGAAGGGTCCCATTGCTCAATTTGCTCAATTGGGTTGCACAAAAGGGAACTCGTGGCATTTTTGTTCTGTGGTGTGGTAATTTTGTTCTGTGGTAATGCCAAGCAGCATTTTCCAAGTAGCTGTAGAAAAGCCTTTTCCACAATCCTTAGCAATGTGCTTCAAATAAAATTATCATATGAATACCTCTGCGCGGGAAGACGCCATTATGAAAATGCTGGTTCGAGTTCCGGTCGAAGAATTCTGGAAGATTCCGAGGAGCTCGTTTGAATGCTCTTGTGCGTCTAGGGAAGTTTGTTTAATGGGTGAGGATGAGGATTGTTGAGGGTGCACGGAAAGATGCTTTATAGAACATAATAAAATAGAATAACGAAATGTAAAAGTCTGTTCTAAGTACCTATAAAAAAAATTCAAAGTCAAAAACACCATATTTTTTTTTAAATAAATACCTTCTTACAAGTAGGCAAATTCAATGTCCTGGTCAATTTTCTTCCTCAACTTGCGCACTGATTTTACTACGACATTTAAAATTTCGACGCAACTTAATTATAGGATGGATGTGCTGTGCCCTTTAGCACTTAGTAGATAAATCAACTATACAAAAATATATAGGTGAGTATTTGTCTCGTTTCGTAAATCTGAATAATTTTTTGCCAACTCGAGGTTCTCTCGCACGTTTCCTCCTCCCAAATTTTAATGAGCTTGTATAGCTCAATAGCTTTGGATAATAGTGTATTGTTTATTATGTACTGTGTAGTGTATTTGGTGGTACTTACATAAAACTTATCTTAATTCAAAGCAAAACCACTTTAAAATAAGTGATGGATATTATTAACTCCATTGGAAACGTAAGAAACGTGTCGGCAATTAACTGATTGTCGATGTACGAACAGCACTAAACTTGTAAACACTGCATTACCGCTCATCCTCTCAGTAGGATAGCTAGGGATGGGCAGTTATCGATGATTGTTATCGATAATACTTATACCGGGATGTACGTTTGACAATACAGCGGCCGAATGAATGTCATTAAGTACCTACACAAGTCTAACATACAATGCCTTACAAACAAGTGATCCACGTAGATCAGTGGCACCTAACGAACACTACATAAACCATAACTCGTGGCGGTAAAAGCCAATAATTTGTAAGATGTAAATGATGATCACGATATCGATGGGGTTTCTTTAGGAGTGCATCCGCACTGAATCACCTTCCGTCTAAGCCGTAACCAGTTGAATATCACGAAACGGTTGAATTCTGATGAAGTGTAATGACACTTCATCAGAATTCAACATTAACTCTTATTGGGGCTTGTAAAAAAATATAAAAACCTTTTTTCAGACTAATAGTTCATAAATAATTTGGTATGTTTTAAAAAACGATAAACTGACTTCAAATTATGGTACGGTACCTAGATATTCTATATCTCGGACGAACGAAATCACCCCTCACTTACTTTTCCTGCCCGAAAGGTCTATGTTCACGTTCAAAAATGAGTTTACTTTGGCGACATCTAGTTTGTATTCAAGTCTAATTTAGTTTGATGACACATGGACGAAACTGTTTACGCCCGTTGCCACGGAAACCATTAGCTGATAATGAAATTATTATATTCTGAAGAATTTTTACAAATCTACGTTTTACGGCGCACTAACGATTCCTCGGGAACCAAACTTATAGGAGACCACCTCTAAATAAATTTTACAACAACGAAAGAACCATCAAAATCTATTAACAATTGGTGCAGATATCACCAAAACTGTTGTAGCTACGAGTAGTCGTGATTATCCAAAAATATTATGTTGCTTTTTAAGTTTAACGTTATCCCGTTAAACTTATACTATTCCCTCGAGAATAAATATTTTATGGGACCACCTCAGGATCATTCTCTATACAATGTGAAAGAATCAGTAATCGGTTACCTACCCATAGGCGGAGATATCAAGTAACATACATACATAAAAATAAAAAATAAAAAACATACAGACGAACTGAGAACCTCCTCCTGTTTGAAGTCGGTTAAAAAACGCTATACAGTTTGAAAACAGTTTGGAAAAGACATTTTAGACACAAACTTTTTAACACTGCTTTTTCGGCATCAGCTTCTCTTAGCTAACGCTAACTGCCTAGCTAACGGTAACACTAGTAGCAAGCAGGGCAAAAAATTAAATTCTTAATATAACTCTTCTTCATTTGAAATTGAATAAGAACATACCTTTCTACCGTTCCTAAAGAACAAAAATCCCCTCGAGATTTTCGAGTAGGTACCTACGTAAGCTCATCTATATCGATAAACCCTTTTCCCCTCCCTACCGTCGCCGCAGGACGCACTTTACTGCATTACCCGCGAGTCAGGTTACAGCACGTGCGCCGGATGTGTCGTCAGGTAAACAAATACCCGTCACTAGCACATCACGGGCACATCACTAGCGCGCGACTTCGATAAAGGGTAATTAGTAGGTAGCGGTTGTAAACATTTTCAAAATAGAAATTGTTATTGAATTGTCTCTGGGTGAAAGTGGCGATAGTGAATCGGGTAATGCACGGATGGGATGGTTGTGACTTCGAGGAGACATAAATGGTACCGGGCAACCACATAGCTAGATTGGACCTACTCGGGATCTGATAGTTTATATAAAACTAGTTTCTGCCCGCGACTTCGCACGCGTTGTTTCGTTGGAATGTTAGAAACGTTTAAAAAAATAAATAATACTGGACAATCCACACAGCATCATCTAGCCCCAAGCTAAGCAGAGCTTGTGTTATGGGTACTAGATAACTGATATACTTAATATAATACATACCATCAGTTGAGCTACCTGTGGATTGTTTGCAACAGTCTGCAGTTAGCTTAATTTTTCAATTGTAAATACTAGTTCTAATTTGTTTTTATTATTGAATTGTAATTTTCTTTGCCAATAAAGTATACATTCATAGATATTTTTTATTATAAAAAATGTACATGGAAAATACCCAGCATACCCGGAACAAATATTTGCAGATCGTACAAACATTAGTCCCCAGGCGGGATCCGATCCCGCAACCTCCTGCGTCGCCGGCGGACCTTCGCCCGCCCGCGCCACATCGGTAGTCAAAGAAAAAAGGTTATAGATTATTTCTATCCAATGGGAGCTGATTTATGAAATAAAAAGTAGCATAAGTTTGATTCCAGGCCTACATCTATGCAAAATTTCAGCGCGTTTCTTGTTTTGGCGTGAGGGTAACTAACATTCATCCATACATCTAAACATCCAAAATTTCGCATTTATAATATTTGTGTGATTCTGATAGTTTAACCCCGAAACTAAGTTCAACCAATCATATCTTAAACCAATCATACACCGAATTAAGCAATTATAAACCTAAAATTTTGTGAATATTTGTGGTATTGAAATTTTAATTCTACAGTATAATAAGGAGAATATAAAGGCGAGAATGAGTACTTGATAAACATAACAGAGGCTCTAAGGTTAAGTATGTAAATGTTTGGTTCGAATAAATTATATAACCTACCTCCTTGGCAAATTTATCTGCCATTAAAACCCCTATGATATACGATTATTGATTAAAGTGGGGTACCTGCCGACTAATATATTACCTTTCTACCTTCATTTGAGAATTAAGATTTAGCGTCTTCACGAACGTGTACGTGATGATCGGCAAAACCGAACACGAAGTGTCAGCGAATTACCAATAACCCTGTATAGATATGGATGTGATTATCTTAAGTCTAAACAGTGACCATAAAAACCATTACGAAGTCGATAATCTCTTTCATTCCCATCGTTCGCCATCGCTCGTAATGCATTGTTTACATTGCACATTTGCGAAATGCGGTTCTCATCTCGACTTTATGATGTTTGGATGGAGGATTACTTATTGTTTTTTTTTTATTATCAAGTGGTGTGAACATTCCTTTTTATTTATTTTTTAAAAGAGTTAAAGATGTTTTATGAAAGGGGTGAATGTCACTGTAACTGGCTATTGAAAACCGGTATGCAAATGCAGTAAAAAAATGTGAATAAAATAAAAAATACAGCAACTAAATATTATGAAGGTCCACCCACGACCATCCACGACGCCCCGGATTATATCCAACTTTTTAAAGTTTTTTAGCTAAAATAAAGCAGTCTTTTGAACAAAATTTGCAAAATCAACAGAAATAAATAGAAACCAGTTCTCTCACAAATAAAAAATCTCATATTTTTCGTCTTGCCGCCAAACCCTTTTCAAAAAAATAAAGCGGCTCCAACTCAATTAGTTATTTGGCATACCACTTAACTAATAGGCACAACAGTTTAAAAGGTGGCGCGACGTTAAAAAAAACATTTAGTCTCACTTGTGTTAAACATGGCATCATTGTATTACTAAGAGAATTATTATGCATGGGGCCTTACTATGACTGAGATGGGGTTGAGTGAGTTTCATTCGAGTTGGAAAGAGTGGTAGGTACATACAGTTACATAGTTAACGCACAGTTCAGAGAATAATCTTTATTAATCAAATTGCTGCGCAAAAAAAAATAATTGAAATCCGTTTAGCCGTTTAGGCGTGAAATGGTAAAAGACAGACAGACAGATAGATAGACCGACAAAGTTACTTTCGAATAATATAATATTTATATGGATTATAAAAACCTATCGTCTGCTATGTCATTAAAACGAAGTAGGTAGAGGTAGTAAACTTTCTACCGAACAAATATTTTTCAGTAGGTTAGTAGGTATTTTTTTTTGTATTTCAATACTTTTTATCTTAGGGGTTTTTTTTTATCTTACCTTGCTTGTATTTGTAACGGATTAAAGCTTGACGAAAGAAAACTAGATCAAAGTCTGAAAACTATTGAACATTTTAAAAATCCTAGTAATTTTTCATCCACCCCTTATAATATTTTAGAGATAAACCTCTCTCAACCTAACCTCTCTCACTTCTCGAACCAAACTCGATCTCTACTCACTCTCCCGTCGCCAATCACTGCAAATCGTCTAGACAATCACCGGCGACGACTCGACGAGGGCCGCCCCCAAGGACCCACGTGCACTCGACTTGCAATCATGTGCTCGAGCGTGTGGTAGGGCCCATGTGTGGTCCTTAATTTATGTCAATGGCTTTTGTAGTATACCTTGCATTTTCAACCGACGAAGAATAAAAGGAGGCGGTTCTCATTTCGGCTGTATTTTTATGTATGTACTATCTGCTGCCTGCGACTTCGCATGCGCTTTTTCCGGGATACTATTTAATTCCTTGCCAAATTTCATTGAGATCCGTTCAGCCTTTTAGGCGTGAAAAGGTAACAGACAGACAGACAGATAGACAGACAGAGTTACTCTCGAATTTATAAAATTAATATGGATGTTACGGTGTCCGATTTTGATTTTTTATAGAGTATAATCCCGAAGTGGTCCCATTAAACTTCCCTAGGGATTACTATCTGTATTCAGAAATATTTTGTCGATTCTGAGTCTGAGTAAATACGTCGTATTTTTGGAGATTTGTGGACAGTGGTCTCAGAAAGGCTCTAGGGGTCTAGACTATAAGGATCGTAACAAAAGTATCTGACAGAGAACCATAGTCATTAGCTCAGCAAGTCAATAATCATTCATGAGTGTACCACTCACATTGTTATCATCACTCATTGGCTGAATTTTGATTACCAATACAAAACAATAGAAAATAAACTCATGAGTGGCAAAATTATTTCGTCCATGCTATAAGTAAAAACTCACGAATACTTCTGAACTTACCAACAGAGATGAAGCAAGCAAGTACCTACTTCTAAGCTACTTCTATCTAGATATATTTATGTGGTTATATCTATATAAACGTACTTAGTGGTAAGTTACGTAGTTAGGTAGGTATTATACATTAAAGAGCCTAGCTCCTGTATGTGCAATGTATAATTTCCTCCACTTTACCCTCTTTTCTCTTTCCAATGCGGTCTCTTTTACTTCTTTATACGACATGACATGACGTTCTTCCGAGTTTGATCCTGAGTTACTTGGTACCTATTGGGTTAAAAATATTATGGAGTTTATACTGCATAAAAACCTACATAAAGCACACAGATCCCCTTGTACTGTCCAATGATCCTATCCATCTATGGTTGTCTGGTAGCGATCGCTCTTGAGCGATAAGACCGCCAATTGTCGCTTAGTTTATGTTGTCTTGTTGTAAATAGTTCATTTTAGATTTAGGTGTGTTCTATTTTTTTCTGAAAACACGATGGAGAAAAAAATACATTAAAAAAATCATGAAAGTACATAATTTGGTCGAGATCTGACGAACCCTGCAGTCTATTGATATTACTTATGTTTTGATTCCTACTAATTATTCGGTTCCTTGAACCAGTTTCTTCATAGTTTGTGAAGTTTTCAAAGAAGCAAAATCTTGATTTTTGCGCTTACGCCGTTCATAAAATGTATGTTCTGTCCCGCTCCTATGAACGCGAAATCCTATGCCTATCCTTTTCACAAAATGGCGCGCATTGCTCCCTCTTAATTAAAATATGTAGGTAGTAAAAGCCCTAGCGCCATAGAGTACATACGACAATTACGACATACTCTATTCCAGAATCTAATATGTTTTATGTCAACAAAGGCATATAATATGGTTCTAGAACTGCATATTGGGATCTACATCTACCTAACTAATTAATGTAGTTAGAGATGAATCTAAAAACTGAAATAATCTAATTTCCCGCGAAAATGTAACAAAGCAAAACCCAAGAATCTGTTTTGTGTTCATTTCAGAATATTCAGATGTAGAATTCAAGATTGAGGTCATTAACTAGATTCTATATTATTTTAGACGTTCTTTAACGTACAACGTGTCTGTGCTTCGCTGTACACATGGATACAATAAAATAGGTACATAACGTAATGTACTAAGAAAAAACATCATAGATATATACATAGATATATAGAACACACTTTATTGCACACTTATAACTAAGAAACAATTAACAAAAAGAAATAATTATAACAAAGTGACAATTGGCGGTCTTATCGCTCAAGAGCCATCTCTGCCAGACAACCTGGTATGAATAGGATCGTCGGAAATACATGGGGTAAGATCTGTGTGCATCTAATAAACATTGTACTACTTAAAAATAAATAGTAATATACTACAACACCACCTACAGAGAATATCAACGGTAAGTACCTAGGTAGATATGCACTTATGTAGTGTTTCGGGAAAAATCTAGGTATTATATCCTAATATACCTAAAGGATACACAGGACTGCCAATAAGTCTGTCTGTCCTAAACCTTTTCAAGACTAAACGGCTAAACAGTTCATAACAAAACTCGACAAAAAGATACATCTAATCCACCGCTGAGAAGATATAGATTGATTTACTCTATAAAGCGCGTGCGAAGCCGTGGAGAGAAGCAAGCACATGTATAAAAATTAACACGCTCCGTGCCAACCACGCCCAAAATGGCCAACCGACCTTCGTCTACGAGACTCAAACACGGAAGTGGGAGTTTATCTGTGATGTTACACGCTCCATTTAAACATCAATTACCTCCTATACGCGCATTAAAAGCATAATTATGGATATAAAACCTCTTTCTCGTAAAACTTTAATAAAAAGGTCGTATGCATATCCTCTAATCTGAATAACGAAAAAGTTTTGAGTGATCGTTTGACTGACTGAGAATGATTTATTATTCCCTACTTGTTTTATGTTTATTAAAGCGGTAAGCCGCTCAACAGATTTCTTGACCAGAACCCAGTCTGCAATGTCTTCGCAGATGAATGAAGAATATGTTGGTATGCCGAGGCTTTGCGAAAGTGATGAATGGGGTGCCTGTTTTGTTTTATATATTCCCAACCGCCCCATTAACCTCCCCATCCATGTGGTTGTGTATATTATTCTAAAATTGTGTTACTTTATTAATTCAATTCATTTATTTGATTAATTTATACGTACCTACAATAATTTTAATTTTATTTCATATAATTTTTAGCTATGTAACTAATGTAATTAGTTAATTTAAATCGTGTTTGTTGCTCAATAAATAAATCTAAGTAAGACCTTTTCTTAAACAAAAAACGCCATGTCCTTATAGAGGTGGATAGAAACCTGTGATAGAAACCAATTTTATATCATGCCTCAAAATATAGTTGAACTGAACATTGAAATGTAATGTATATGTCCCATTATGAACAGCGCATGAAAAACGAGTAAAATCGTGGACAACCCCCTAGTTTTCTGTCGTTAAATGGTTGCGTACACCCATTAACACTATTTAACGTTTTTTTTTTTAATAAATTCATTGAACGTTCTTCAATGAGGCTCATATATATTTAAAAAGTACCAAAATAAATCTGTTTACGTAATTTTTTAGTGTACGGCGTAAACTTGTGTGCTGAATTTTCATAGGCAATTTGGAGGCGATAAAGGTTATAATCGCGTGGCACGTCAGTTTATGATATAGTTGATGATGTGTAGCGTGGAGTCGTTTGAGACAAGCGATTGACGTCTTTAACGCAGTTCTAATTAATTTATTGGCGCTTTTAAAGCGGAAGCTAAAAACTGTAGAGCCGCAACTTGAATTAAATAATTTGTCTGAGATAAACTGAATAATTACTTTGGTACCTACCTATGTACTTTATTTATTTTTAATAATTATCAATTCTTCAATAATTTAGTGTCTGAAGACCGCTTGCACACACGCGTACCCTGTCAATAGAAAAAAGCTTAATTACGTTTTTTCAAGAAGTATATACCTACTTTATATAAAAAAATCATTAATAATCCGTGATAGGTACTAAATATTATTTATCCACACTACTCATTCAATTGAAAAATACAAATCTACATGGTTGTAAGCCTCTAAATTATTTTTATAAAATAGTTTATTCATGTTCTTAGTAAAAAAAAATGTCGTCTCCATAGTTTCCACTAGGCTGCGATGCGGCAATATTTACAAGTCGTATCCGGCGCGGCTATTACTTAATAGCTCCTGCGAGCTAATGTCGCGTGAGGTTCTCAAACATTTATACAAAAATGCGGCGGTCATCTGCTAGAGACATGATGAATTTTAAAAAAACTTCGCCCGCTAGACGCCTTACTTGTCTTTCGTTTATTAAACCCCAAATAATTGTACCTATACCATTTTATATCCAAAATTTATGCAATTTTACCTTCATTTTTGTATTTGTTTATATTAAAGATATAAAGGTATCTATAGTGCCATTATTTCTTGCTTTAAGAAAAATCCACACATCACACACATCTTTCTCTAAAATATAACTTTATTCTAGATACAATAAGTATTTAGTATCTCTCATCTTCTCTAATGTGTGAAGGTTCTAGGTGGTATTTTCTGTAACTATTTAGTGATTTTTTTACTGAGTCTATTAGAAGCAACTACCACATTGTGATTGAAGTTAAAAGTAAAATTATTTTCTTACTTCTCTTTTTTATCACATTGAATCAAAACCATCCTCATAACGACCAAGGTTACATTTATAGATAATTGCTTATGTCTAAGGCCCGTATTATTAAACTATGCTCAGTCATCAGTATATGCTTGAGAAACGCTTTTGCCCTAGAAAATCGTTACTCAAGCATAGATCAATGACTGAGCAAGCTTTTATAATACGGGCCTTAGTGCGTCATCTTTCCGTCGTCGTCGTCTGATCGACCGCTACCAAAAAAATTAAACTGTAAAGTTTGACAGCCGCTGTCTTGCGCGGATTTTTTACCCAAAGGTTGTAATATGACACTAAAATCCAGTAAAAACAAACTAACGCCAACTAATAAAAGGGTTTGTAATATGACATGTTAAAATATAAATCAAAGTGAATCGGCTAAATTAGAGCAAGCTCCGAACCGTTTTAAGTTTTTTAGACTGGGTAAAAAAATTGTTTGACATGCAATTATGAAAAATTACCATGTCTTTTTTTTCCTATGTAAGCCAATCTTCTTGGCGGCAGGAACATGACAGAAATGATTGAGCAAGACTAAAAAAGAAATTCCAAGACGTGGTCGCTGACTTCGCACAATAAACTCAAAGTCGCTCAGCATGCTATGGAGAGGGCATGTTTGAAAAAATGAATGAATGAACACTTTATGGCTTGGAGTTTTTCTACGCGATACAATCCGGAATACGGAAATCCGTCAAAGAACCAAAGTAACCGACATCTCTCAGAATTAGCATGCTGAAGTGGCTATGGGCAGGCCATAGGTATAGCTCGCAGAACCGTTAACCGTTGGGCTAGCGATCGTGATGCAACGCGAAACAGAGTGTGGTGTGGAAAGATCTCATCCAATAGATCGACGACATTGTAGCGGTCGCAGGTTTTGTTCGAATCGATTCGTGTGAACCAATTGTTCAAGTTGTTTTGTATTGTTTTTTATTAAATGACCTTTTTGATTGATGAATAACTATTCAATTTTGATTGAATAGTTATCTATGAAACAGATCCCAATAAATATTGGAGGATAAGAAAATAGACAAACAAACAAAATGGCACATTACCAATCGAGCTCCCCTCTAGCGGCAGAGCAGGAGAATGGGGTCGGAAAGTTACAGGATCCTATGCAGCATACCTACGTTTGAGATCAGAACACGTCCACTGCTGAACACGCATAGTCATAACAAGGGGGGTTTTGCTAAAACGGCCACGCTTGGCAGGCGAATTATAAATTTGAGCATAACTCAAAGGATTGATATCCAGTATATCTCAGACCATAAAAAATATCATATCTACTAAGACGTATAAATTGCTGTGTGGTGTCGGCTTAGATTTGCACCACACCAACACTTCCCGCGGGTGTCGTAAGGGGCGACTAATGGATATCCACCGGTGGTGAGTAGCAGCGCCCCCTGCAGGACAATTCTAGTACTGAACTGCGATCCCCAACCCGCATTAGCAGCGTGGGGATATATTATAGGCACTACCCCCCGTGAGATAAAAGCCAATAAGGCGCATATCAGGGGGAGGCCTAGCAGGTCTAGCAGTGGACCAATATAGGCTGTGCAGGTGGAGGTGGAGGAGACGTATAATGTAGTTTGCAGCCTGTAGCTGGGTTCATTATTTTAGTAGCTAAATTAGATATTAACTACATATTTGACGACGACGACAACTGATGACCGATGACCGATGAGGCGCGGCGGGCGAAGGTCCACCTGGAACGCAGGAGATTGCGGGTTCGATTCACGCCTTGGGACAAATGTTGGTACGATCTGCAAATATTTGTTTCGGGTGTACTGGGTATTTTCTATGCATAATAAAAATATATCTATCTATGGGTGTATTATATTAAGTATATCATTCATCTAGTACCCATAACACAAGCTCTGCTTAGCATGGGGCTAGATAATGCTGTGTGGATTGTCCAACATTATTTATTTATATTTAAGTACCTTTTTAGTTCATAATATGGGAAGAAGCTGTTCTCCTGCACACAGTTACATTGTACCTACCACAGGAGACAGATTTCTCACTTGTATTTATATTGGTGATCTCAGAAGAGGTCTTAAGAACACACAGAAAGAAGCTGCTGCCTTTCCTCTGGTGGTCTTAGACAACTCTTATGACATCTACGACCTGAGTAGGAGGGCTCGCCTCTTACCGCCACGGCTACTCCACGGTTTTTCATAATATGATGTACCTATATATGAACGCCAGTGGCGTTCATATATAGGTACATCATCCCCAAGTAGAAACAGCTTCCAATCTTCATTTTACCGAAAGACTTTAGTTTGAAAATATTTCTGTTTCAATAGAAATGACTTAAAACTTAACCGGGGGGTTAACTATCGATGAACGGCAATGTACAAAATCCATCACCACCTCCTGCACTACTCCAATCCACGTGATGGATCACTATGCACACAGATTTGCCTGCGATTCAACAATCACTTGACTCGGTTTTAGCACAGATTAAATATGGTTTTAGCTTTTAAGAGGGGCGTTATATGAGCCGTAAAATTTGGGCTGGATTGTGTTACGTGGTATTTGATGGATTAATGGGATGGCGATGGCTTTTGGAGGCTCATTCATTTTTCATTCTTAGCGTCTGGTCGAAGCGACGCGTGATACGAGAGCTGGTGAGTATCAGACGCAGCGCATCAGTATTGCCATACAGTGGGGCAATGCAGCCAGCGGCTTGGGGACGCTTCCGACTGGTACTGGTACTGGATATGGATCAGAGCTACAGATATATATTTAAATAGATAGAGATATTGTTTGCAACAGTCTGCAATTAGCTCAACTGTTTCAGTTGTAAATAGTAGTCCTAATATTTTCTATTATTTGATTGTAATTTTCTTCATGTTTTAAGTTTTTATTTATTTCTCTACATTCTCTGTATTAAATCCTTTGAGTAGGTATCTACTTCAACTTGATTTTCTCGTGTTTGTGATTTTTTTATTCGACTTTTGTTTGTGACCAATAAAACCCATTGACCCATTTTGGCATGTGACCAATAAAATAATTAATTCTGTGTTCTTAAATTAAGAGCGTACCCAGCCCAAAACCAACCTTTCAACCCAACAAAACCATGGCCATTTTTTTCAGATTTCTCAAGCCAATTTCAGGTCATAAGTTCATCCTAACGTGCAGCGAAATAGGTACAGTATCGACAGAAAAGTACGAAGTTAAACGGGGTTCAGAACACAGCAAAACAAAAAAAAAACTGCTTGGTCCGTCGATGCATATAATAATGAAATAAGGGGCGAACTTAGGGAGGGCAGTAGATCTCAGTATTCACGGGATCCCCGTGGTAAAAAACGCGAACTACATCAAATTCAAAATTTCTTGTTTGGTTCCTTGAATGTGAAAACACGATTGAGAAATAAAAATACGATAAAAAAGAATCATAAAAGTTCACTGTTTCGCACATAATTTGGTCGAGATCTCAGGAACCCTGCGGTCTATTGAAATGACTTATGTTTTGATTCGTAGGTACTAATTATTCAGTTTCTTGAACCAGTTTCTTCATAAGTTGTGTAGTTCTCTTGTAAATAAGCAAAAACTTGATTTAGCGCTTACGCCGTTCCAAATACTTATGCTCTGTCTCGCTACTATGAACACAAAATTCTATGCCTATCCTTTTCCCAAAATGGCGCGCATTGCCCCCTCTTAAACTCATCTGAATACTCTACTAGTCTCACTTCGGACCGCAAAATCCTGGATCGCGCGACCTCAATTGAAATTTATAAACAAATTAATATTTCAATTAAATCTTGACTCTAAAAGGTTACTAAGTGAAAACCACTCATGTCACTCGTGTCCTTTCATAAAATAACCCACACACTACATACGTACTAATCGAATAGTGATCCAATAACTTACTACTGTTTGAATACCCCTACAGATTGATAAAGACACAGGGGTGACTAATACTTCCACTTAAGCTTCGTTAATGACCTTAAGTTCACCCCAAGTTTACCACCATCATTGAATATTGAACTTTATTATCTAATTCTCAAAAAGTTAAATTTGAGTTACACAGCTCTATTTTCTAGATACCTCAAGATTTTTCCGCCAACGATGAAAATTGAACTTTGCCTTCTTTCTATCAAAGTTGAACTTAGGTTAAAACAATTCTGCTGTATTTTGAACTCTATTTCGTAGAGTTTAATGTTGATTTGTTTAGTTTTAAGGGCCAGGACACACAAGACTGCATTGAGATGGTCAGGCTCCCACGGTAGACAGTTTGAAGAGGTTTACCGTTAATGTGTTCTTAGTATTAGGAGATAAGCAATAGGTACTACTGTTTAGTGATTTTTTGTAGAGTTTGGGAGAATGAGTGTAGTAGAGCAATGGTCAACCTTAAACACCTTTATGATGAACTAAAAATGAGTTTACTTTCCAACCCACTGTGCGAGGCCGCTAAGGCCTTGTACATAATGGTATATGAAATTATTAGATAAAATAAGGGTTAAGTTTGTGTTAGTATAACGGGACTAGCATATTCGCTAAGCGAATAAGTTTAAAAAAAAAAAAATTTGTTAAAAAAAATCCAGGGGCACAATTCTGCTAACCAATCGCTTTACTGTGACAATGGTATCGTCACAGAATCGTCTCGTAGAATCCTTAGATTAAAGAAACTCTAAATAGTACGTACACAGAGAGATTGAAGGAATGGTTTCATTCAACCTTGACACTTTTAACCACAGATCTAAATAATAAGGCTCCTTTTGACCTTCGTCTCTGCAGTAGTTTCTTTCATCTTAGAATACCAAAATGCGTCTTTCTGTGACGATACCATTGTCACAGTGAAGCGAGTAGTTGAGCAGGATAGGGCCCCATTTTGTTTTTATCATGCGCATCACTTGGGAGCTTCTGAAAAGAAAAATTACGGTCGGCAAATGACGGCAATATTTTTAATTTCTGGAAAATTTTAAGTGTCATTTTCTATGTGATTTTCTGTCTTGCGAGCTTATTAACATTTAAAAAGAGTTTTCTCGTGTTACTCGTCGGCCATTTTACACAACCCATTAGATTAAAAAATAAAAAATCTTTACTGGGAACAGAACATAGGCTTATGGTACAATTAAAAACTGTGTAGCGGATTAAAAAAGAACAAATCTAATATACTTAATGTATACATAATAGAGAAGACAATAAACTTTATTGACAAAGAAAATTACAATTCAATAATAAAAACAAATTAGAACTAGTATTTCCAATTGAAACAATTAAGCTAACTGCAAACTGTTGCAAGCAATCTACAGGTAGCTCAACTGATCCATATCAATACCAGTCGGAAGCATCCCCAAGATGCTGGCTGCATTGACCCGCTGTAATAGATGTCAAGGTAAATTAGAATGTTATATTAACGATGACCGGAACAAATATTTGCAGCTCATACAAACAACTGTCTTTTCAATATTCATCTAAGTCTTTAAGACTAAACTTTCATGTAACCTATTAACAAAGTTTCCAGTTAAACTCTACTAGCTAATCCCAGCCCTCAAGATGTAAACAGACAGACGAACAAGTAAGATAACCAATGGGTTAGCCACTTGCGCTATGCTTAACAAAGTGGCTAGTGATGGGATAAGATATCGATGATGGAAATAAGATATCGATGGTTCGATTTAAATTCAACTTACTTATTCGATGAAAAATTTGTATGAGAAATAAGCAAAACACTAATTAATTGTAGTTAAATAATTCACAAAAAACATTACAAATATCACTTAAAAAAGTAGGAACAGAATCCAGTTGAATAAAACAATTATAATGACAAATGATGATGTTTATGAAGTGTTAATTTGATTTACTAAACAGACATTTTGATCAGTAGCATCGAACAAAAATGTGCCGTGGGTATCTACTGCGACAAATAGAACATTTTATGTCAAAAAAATTACGTAAACTTATCGCGTTTTAGCATAGAAGGACAATTAAATCACGAACTGAAATGAAAAGTTCAATAATAAATAATGCTGGACAAACCACATGGCATCGTTTAGCCCCAAGCTAAGCAGAGCTTGTATTACGGGTAGGTACTTGATGACTGATATACTTAATACAATACATTACATAGATATATTTTTTTATTATGCATAGAAAATACCCAGATCACCAGGAACAAATATTTGCAGATCGTACAAACATTTGTCCCAAGGCGGGAATCGAACCCGCAACCTTCGTTGCAGGCGGACCTTCGCCCACCGCGCCACATACATAGGTCGTTAATGTTTTGGTGCTTAGATTTTCTACGTAGGTAGATGATAGAAGTAGATGGATATAGTTTACCATAAATAAAAAACACCCAGAACACCCGCAACAAATATCTGCAGATTGTACACACAATCATTTGTCTCGAGGCGACAATCGAACCCGCAACCTCCCGCAACCTCGCAGAGACCTTCGACCTTCGCCCGCTGCGCCACTGACATGACGTTGTCATGTCAGTGGCGCTGCGTATGCGATTTTCAAGCACAAGTCGTATGCACTAAACCTTATCGATAAAGCGTAGCGATAATCAATCGAAGCTTTTTAAGAAACTTATCGATAAAAACAAAGCACGTCCCTACGCGACAAAAGGAGTAGACCCAAGATACTTGAGTTATAAGTTGCGTGAGTAGCACTTCACCTGATATTTATGCTTTCTTATCTCCGTGACACTGCACAGGAGTTGGCGAAATGGATACTCCAGAATCTCCAGATATCGATAAAAAATGTTCACATCACTGGTTTTTGAAGTTTTGGAAAGGTATAAAGGCCTTCTTTCACCTTCTTGCAAAAATCCACCAGAGACGAAGAAGGTTACAGATTCGATATGTACCTACTAAGGACTAAATGCTTATAATGTTAATGAAGCAGTTGGCCCGGCGCCTGATCTGAGGGAATAGAGTGTGACATCATCACATGTCACAATGTCTGCATCAAACTGCAAAGGATGTTCCGAGTGTGTGTGTTTGGAAAGCTTATAGTATATGTGTGTGTATGTATGTATTTCATTATGAATGTGAGCGGGTTAACTACGAACCTTGTGTTGAAAGAACACCGAAGTTTCATTCCATATCAATCGACACCATCAGTGTAACCACATACTTAAAAAAAAATTGTGTATTTACTTAGAATAATGTATGATTCATAACAGATTAGCTTAGCCTTAGCCTTAGCCCGCGGCTTTGCTGGCGATTTCAGAAAAAAAATAGCTTAATAATCCATACTAATAATATAAGTTCGAAAGTAACTCTGTCTGTCTGTTACCTTTTCACGCCTAAACGGCTGAACGGATCTCAGTGAAATTTGACGGTATCACAGGAACGGATATACTAGGCTACTTTTTATGCCGGTAAAGTGCATGCGAAGCAGCGGGCGAAAGTTAGTAGTATAATAATAATGTTATTGATACAAACATTGAACATTGGTTATTGATTGTTATTGTTATTGTCATTGGTCCAAATTATCGACCACGGCGGGAAATCTCAACGGAGACTAGCCATGTGCGCAAATCAAATCAAATCAAAAACTCTTTATTTACATAAATACAATAAATAACTTAGAAAAGGTCGAATTGTAAAATTTAACACTGACACGGAAATAAAGTGATATTTTTGATTTCTGTCGCTTCGGTATGTAGACTAAAGTAAAGAAGCGATGAAGAAACCTTTAGCCTGTCAGCTGTAGTTTCGAGTTGGAGCAAAACCCGTCCCAAGCTTTTTTATCCTCCAGATAATCTAATATATTAAAGTAAGCCTTTCTGCACAGGAAGGTTTACAAAATTTGTTTGAATCCATTTACTATTAAATTTTTGCAACTCACTAGAAGTTCATACATATATACATATATAGGGACATATTACGTTATTTCAGAACTACTAAATACTAGATCTGATAGATTTACTAAACGTTGTAATGTATGGAATCTATGAGCTTTGATCAGTTATTGAGATATGTATGACGATCTTGTAGCCACGTCTGAGGGACCTTTATCTGGTTGTATTTATGGACTGAGTATTTTTGCAAATTAGAGACAGCACTAACAAATGTTTCAAAACATTTAAATTTTTTTTTTTTAGATTAGCGTATTCAGGATTATGAAATTTCAATGTGGACCCAGGGGGGCCAAAACTACTGAACAGAGCTGGCAAAAAAATTGGTGAACGTTAACACCAATTTTTTTGCCAGCTCTGTTTAGTAGTTTTAGCCTAAAAATCTCTCGCGGCGGACTCGTGGTGACACCGGTTCGCTACACCAGTGTGACTACGAGTAATTTCTTTTACTCGTTGTAACACTACTCTGAAAAGGATCGCACTTGACTGGATAGTAGATAAGTAGTAAAGTGCCCGATATATAAAATATTCGTAAAATATCTAGTACTTTGAAACTCCTTGATTAATGTTCATGAAACTAGCTATTATTGACACTAAATTGTCATACTGAATTGTCAAATTCTTGTTTACCTACGTTACTGTTTAAATAGCACCAAATTTACTAGAATAAAATGTTAAATGGGTACACGAATTAAAAGAAAACGTGGTGAAGTGCTTTTAAACGACGTATACCAACATAAAAAAAAAACATATGATGTTTATGTAAAGCCTCAAAAAAATGTCTATGTTTATTTTGAGTCTTTGCAAATCCTTATACATAGAAATGAAATGGAACCAATTTAGTATTGATTTACGACACGAGTGTTCCATAGTCGGTGCTATTGAAGTGGGTTTTAGTATAATGCTTGCGTAATTCTGATTGCATAGATCATACTTGAGAAATGTCTAGACTAAAATAGTCTAAGTGTTCGCTAAATTGATGGTAAATTGTTTGTTTGTGTTTTTTATATTAAGTATATCAGTTAGCTAGTAGGTAGCTACCCATAACACAGTACTGGTTATTTTGAGGCTAGATGATACTTTGTGGATTGTCCAACAATATTTATTAATTGATCTATTTAATATTTAGTATCAATCGTATATCAAGTAAATAATCAAACTAAAATTGATTAGAGCAGTCAGTTTGACATCAAGATGACATGAAATTGACACTGACATACAGTAACTTACTTTAGATACATGTCTTGGTTGTCATAAGAATTTTATTAGTGATAAACACTTATTATGGTAATAGTAATACAGTCATGTTCGAGCCCAAATTTTATTAGAGGATAATCTGTTTATTGTTAATGTACAATCATAGATAGGTACTCTTAATTTTAAATTTTGTTTGTTGTTTACATTATGTACCTAAGTAGAGTTTTATTTAGTTTTTTTTTAGTTTGTTCGCTTTCTTCCTAGACACAACTGGCAGATGGATAGTAAGATTGTGTAAGTACTTGTATTCTAAGTAGTACTTAAATACCTATATTATTATTATGCACACAGATATTACCCCATGTACAATCCAACGATCCTATTCAAGGTTGTCTGAGAGAGATCGCTCTTGAGCGATAAGACCGCCAATTGTCGCTTATTCTTAATTATTATTTTGTAAATTATTTCTAAGTTAAATGTGCAATAAAGTATTATCTATCTATCTATCTATCTAAAAACATAAAATAACTAACTGACGTCCTCCAAAGACGTACCAAATAACCTCACGAATCACCCAACTCCTTTAACCTTTCAACGCGAACACTTTTAAAAAGAGCCCAACAAAATTACCCCAACGTGCCCGCGAACCCAATTCACCATCAAACGGGAAAGGAGGCTAATCAAAAGAGATTCAATATGGCGGAAACCGAGGAATTACTCGAGAATTACTGCAGAATTACCGGGGGAAGGAAAAAAGTGGAAATAATTCTTTAATCGCGTAATTGGAGCGCTACCGAACCGGAAAACAAATTTCCTATTATTGAGTGGTAGGGTTGGCAAGCTGGGGAAAATTGAAGAAAATTAAACGCATTTCTTGTCTCAAACTGTTCAACTGACAACCTGTAGTTCTACCAATGTGTTAGTTATTTGTTGAGCTCGGTGGGGTTTACGGATTTTTTAAAATGTTTTTTGGGAGAAAACATAAAATAGACTTCCTTAAGGCACAATAATAAAATTTAAACTATGACTCCAGTTACCTTAACTAGAACGCCTCTACCAGAATTGTCTTTGTTGTTCTTCCAAAAAAAGTTTAAATTAAAGTCACTTTTTGCCTATGTACCTCTATATTATATTATAGCATTTTGTTTTTATACAAAAAACATAACTAATAAATTTCCGGGCCACCCCTAACACAAAGCTCGTCGAACAGAAAGTGTAGTTAGATAATTATTATTAGAAGTCGACTCATTAGGGTGCGATTGTCGTCCATCCCCCATTCGAACCCGTCCCTCCGACCCCGTCGGACAGTCACACCTGAACGAGCTTATCGCCGTTTGGGATGGCACTTTTTATCTACAGAGTGATGTTTTATAAGAAATAAATATATAATGCTGGATAGCCCACACAGCATCATCTAGCCCCAAGCAAAGCAGAGCTTGTGTATTGGGTACTAGACTAATATACTTAACACATAGATAGTTTCTTTACGTAGAAAATACATAATAATGTGTTTAGTTAGTGATTTTTGATTTTAGCACTTCTTTGATGCGCGTGTTATAGTAAATTTTTTAAAGAGATTTCATAAGCACTGGCTCCTAGTAACGGCTGAGATAAAAAAAAATTTACATTATTGTAAATACTAGTAGTAAATTGTCTCTAGTATTTTAAAGTTTATATTGAAATAAATGTCCATAGCACCTGTACGATCACATGATTTTGCCGGCCGTGTGTCGACAACGAGCTTGCTGCATTTTTATAAAAAAACTAAATAACCGATTCAAGTGAAGTAATATCTAGTCTGAGTCCATTCACATAGCTTTAAGAAATTATACCTCTAATCATAAGTTGACATCACAAAACGATACCTACTGAACTTTTATAGCCCCGAATATCTACTGAAACGCCACTAAAATTTGAAAATCCTTCGTAAAATCACGATTTTACGAAGGATTTTCAAGTTATTCGCTTTTGAGTCTTGCTCAAAGTTTTAGTGGCATTCTTATTCGGGCAAGAAACATCGAACAACTGACATGAAAATCCAACCCTTTTTTCTGTTTTTTGTATTTAACTCACGTAAGGTAGAGCACCCCTATATGACATAGTGGCGTGCTGAGACGCCATTGGCGATGTCAGCGTATTTATTTGTCGTTGACCACTCCGCCGCCATTTTATAAACGTGAGGAGAAGGTCTATTGGTAGTTTTTCCGATTAAGTAGGTACCCCTACTTAATCGGAAAAACTTTTAAACGATGCTTACTAAAACATTTTTTTAAGTTTTGTGTAAGAAGTATACCTACGCGAAATTACAAAATTTAGTTAAGCATACTAAGTTAAAAAGCTTACTGAAAAAAAAATTCGACCTCCCAACGAAAAATTTATCGATTATAGAAGAATCCAACTATCTATCAATCAATCAATCATTACTCCAATATTTTGATCATCAGTCATGCAACCGGCTACTTTGACAGGACTTTGACGGGTTAAATGATTTGATTGGAACCTAAGTAAACTATTAACACTTTTGACACAGGTGGTCCATTTTAACACAAGCTTTGTTTTCTTTTGGGCAAGAATGATTCTGTGTGAAAATGTTCATCGTTATTTATTTTGGTCTTCTATCTTGGTAATAAAAAGCCATTTCTAGCCATTAGTTCATCTCTCCAGGCACTGTATGTTAGTGTTTCCAGATGTGAAATAATAAATACGCTACATCAACGTCAGTACATTGAGTTTACACGTCAGACAATGATTTTAATTGCTAACAAACGCTAATTCAGACGAATTAGACAAATAATTCATGATTTTTACGCCTAAACAGATCGCTTACGGCTCATAGATATGGGTGCTAGCCATTTAAGGGTTAAGAATTTAGGTTATTAAGTACCTTCTTTTTTGAGGGTAGGTACTAAATGTCCCAAATTATAAAATCTTCGTAGTCCCAAAAGATACGATTTTAAATATATAAGTTGTTTTTTGTGCTAGGCAGGCCTTTGCGAAAAGCCTAGGTACCAGTACTTTTGAATAAGACAAATAATAATTATGATCATCAATTTTCGACGACCTCTGTGGCGCAGTGGGTGAAGGTTCATCTCTATCTGAAGCTGGTTGCGGGTTGATTTTCTGTCTCGGGCTCGTGTCTCAATATGTTTGTGTGATCTCCAGATATTTGTTACGGGTATTCTGGGTATTTTCTATGTATAGTAAAAAAATCTATCTATGTATTGTATCAGTTAAGTATATCAGTTATCTAGTAACCCATAACACAAGCTCTGCTTAACTTGGGGCTAGCTAGAAGATGCTGAATGCATTGTCCAGCATTATTTATTTATTAAATTTTCCGGTAGCCAAGACTTATTTCCGTTTGGTCGATTAAAACAATACAATTTCGTATTCGTAATGTAATCAAATGAAGAAATGATTCTGTTTTCAATTTGGATTTTCAAAGCTAGCATTGCTGTAGGGAACTACAATAATTTATTGAAGTTCAGCGGGTGTAGGAGATCGGTCTGTATTATTTACTATCCTCGGCCCGTAGCGTTGTTCGTGATTTTCTTAAATAACAAGTGATTAATTGAAAACTGTAAAAATAGCCCGACACGGTCCTTGCTTTTTCTATTTTTTCGCCAAATGTGAGGGCGAAGGCCTAGAAAATGTAGCTAAGAACTTTATAAGAGAACCCATCCAGGAACCCATTGAAATATACACACAAAATTTCTTCCAAATCGCGTCAGCCGTTTAGGAGGAGTTAGGTGTCAAACACACGTACAGAAGAATTATATATATTTAGATGTACCTAAGGATAAGTGTGTAATGTACATTATGTAGGTTAACCTGTGCGAAAAAATTTTTAGCTAATTCATCATCATCATCAGCCTATATTAGTCCACTGCTGTACATAGGCCTCCCCTAATGAGCGCCATAGCGCCCTGTCTTCAGCTTGCCGCATCCAGCATTTAACTGCAGTGTTTCGCAGATCGTCATCCTACCTGGAAGGGAAGAAGGGCTTCCTAAGCTACGTTTGCCGAGTCGCGGTCGATAACTTTCGTTTTCTGTCCTTTGTATTCGTTACGAATCCTATCCTTCAGAGACACTCCAAGCATAGCTCGCTGAGCGACTTCTCTACCTAATTACAAACTATTAAATGAAGTTCTTTGATTATTTTGAAATAATCAATGCCTAAATTACTAGTAGGTATTCCCATCATGATCAATAATGGTGAAATTACATTAAGATTATTATTATTTATTGAGGACTGATTTACGATAAACTCAAAAGTGCTTTCGAAAAATGCGAGTACGCGACCAGACTATCCCGTGCTTGCCAATAGAATCAGCGAGGTACTGGTGAGCACACAAGTTTATTGAGGACCAGCTTCTTTAATCGCTGCATGTTATTGTAAGTTATATCACAGGGTTATATTTATATATCTATATATATAAAACCTTATAGTTTTAACCTTAACACACTAATAATGTCGATGAAGCTATATTGTAATAAAATCTCATTTATTAACGTAGTATCAAAATAAAGTGAAAAGACATATCAACACATTGAAATAAATAGAAACAAGGGGTAAGAACCTATTTCTTACACTTTGGATTAAAGCATCTTGAGACTTTGCTTTTGTAATGTCCAAAAGTTAGTCATTCGGGCCGCTGCCGCCCGTAAAGAGAAGTATACCTTTATCTACAAAACAATCTACTAAAAAGGACTACTAAACAATGTGTTGCTCAGGCTTTTGTTCTCGACTGTACCTAAAAGAAGTGCCATTGAATTGGGCAAGCGAAACTCAAGTGGTCTACGGGCCACATTTAGATCACTTGTGTATTCGGGTTAATGGTGAAGTGATGGTGGACCATAGGTAGGTTAGTTTGGTAGAAAACTCTACCAAACTTAATTACCTCATCATAATCATCATCATTATCAACCTATATTAGTCCACTGCTGGACATAGGCCTCTCCCAATGAGTACCATAGCGCCCTGTCTTCAGCTTGCCGCACCCAACATCTACCTGCAGTCTTTCGCAGACTAAACTACCTACCTATGGTAAATCAAATTGGTGAGAACGTTGGTGGGCAGAAAGAACCTAAAGTAGGTAAGTAAAATGTTTTCTCTAAATTTATAACAATGACAAATTTAATTATTACAATGAAAAATTTTAATATGTGTTTGTATAATGGATGGAAAGTCTCTGGGAAGATTAGTCTTATTCTGAAAAATCACTCGGATCCAGCCGAAATATGAGATCAGATTTCGATATGAGTTTTGCATTGTATGCGAAAATGTTAAACATTTCCTTCCTCACATATATCTGCTTAAACCGCCCCTACCGGATACTGAGAGAAACTACTTTTCGTAGTGTGACAGCGATTCTACGAATAAGTAATATGATATTACTTACTCAATACTCAATATATTTATTGTTGTCATCACATTGGCTTAATTGGTAGGTATATATATGCATCTAAGTATCACAATGTGATCCCTGTTGGGCGTAACAACAAGTGGAAGGTAGACCGAGGTTGGTTTTGATAAAAATATGTAGGTACTAAGGTGACTAGTAGTCTAGTCTACGCAAGTAAAAATTATAAATTACATTTTTGATTTTTATAATGTCAGTTTGTTTATTTTGTCATTCAAAAATTCATTTACGCCATAGTAGCATTTGTCAATTAATAATTGTATTAATTTATTTATGAATAAGGAATCGGATTGAATGTCTTTCATTTCGTTTGGAAGCTTGTTATAAATTTTTATGGACATTTCATAAGGGCCGGTACTGTGCATACACAGGGTTGATAATGGTTGTATGATTTTGTTTCTGCCTGGTCTAAGTGGATATTTTCTGGGAAGTTCGTCAAGTGTTTTGTAGAAGTAAGAGTATTTTCGAACAAATTAACAAACTTATTCGTTGCAGCGATCCAATAGTTTGATACGAACTCGATTTTAGTTTTCAAAAGAATTTGTAAGATTAGTTGCATTTTTAACCGATTTTGTTACTTGATATCTCCGCCTGTGGTAAACCGATTTTACTGATTTTTTCACTATAGTATAGAAAATAATTTCGAGGTGGTCCCATAAAAATTTTATTCCCGAGGCATTAGTATTTATCCCGATGAAGTTAAAAAGCAACATAATATTTTTGGAGAATCACGACTAGCTACAACAGTTTTGGTGATAACTGCGCCAATTGTTATTAGGTTTTGATATGTATAATATCCTTGGGTTTTGATGATTCTTTCGCTGTTGTATAAAAATTGATTTTGAGGTGGTCTCCTATATGTTTGATTCTCGACGAATTGCTATGTGTGTCGTAAAACGTAGGTTTGTAAAAATTCTTCATAATGTGATAATTTCATTATCACCTAATTAATGGTTTCCATGGCAACTGGCGTCAACAGTTTCACCCATATGTCATCAAACTAAATTAGACTTGAATTATAACTAGATGTCGCCAAAGTAAACTCAATTATTTGCACGTAAACATAAGGTGAACATAGACCTTCGGTCAGGAAAAGTAAGGGAATGGCGATTTCGATCGTCCGAGACATAGATGAATATTATCTAAGTACCGGAATTTGAAGTCGGTTTAAAGTTGTAAAAAACACGCCAAATTATGGTAGCACGAGTGCCAACTTTGACAAGTAACCTGAAATAAACTGTCACGTTTTCGAACCAGTATTTTGCAAATTCATACTCTTTTGTAAATACTAATAGGTACATATTATGTTTATTAATGCGCCATCCATAAAGCTTGTGATGCTGTAATGAGACGGACATTGGCGAAATTGCGACAATCCAGTCGCAGAAGCCATCTGACAAGAAGAAGAAGCAGAAGTACCTAGGCTTAGTGTTGTTGCAGGTCTAGAAATCTGTACGTACAGATTTCTGTACCATGGAGCGTTCGTGCAGTCAGTACAGGTAAAGAAGGCGCTCGCAACGAGCAACGAGACGGATTACGGCACACGGCGTAATTTTATTTTTTATTTTATTTATTTATTTAGTAACGAATTACATGGTTGCAGTAACTATTGGAATTCGATGATGCCCGCAGTTGTTTTTAATAAAACTGTGTTGCAGACACCATCGCCCTCCTCACAGACAAGGTGTTCCGCTACATAATTTTTTTAACAAATAACAGTAAACTATTAGATAGGTACTTAGGAATTTTAAATGAATTAATAGACGTCTATGTTTAATAATAATAATGTATGCTTATAAATATTCAAAAGTAAGTACAAACCTAAAATATGTATATATTTATATATTCGTGTGTATGTGAGTGAGTTTAGATGTGTGTATGTGGTGCTCCTGAGGACACCGTTCCGAGTCCGGGCAACAGAAGCTACCGGGTAATGTTTCATGCTCGCTGCGAATGGTACATTACGCCCTGTAACACCGGTCAGTACCCGGCTTTAGACATTATTAAATGCTACTTTTTACCCGGGTAAATCGCATGTCATGCTAGCACTTTATATGCTGCATTATATCCAAATACCACGTGAGCAAAGCAGCGAGCAAATGTTAGTTGGTAACAATTGAAACAAAATCGTTTCATAACATCGTTTCATTCTTTATTCAAGAATATAACAACTGAAAAAATGGTCTTTTGGCTTTGGATATTTTATGTTTCCATCCAACCTTTTTTTAACCCCACAAAAAGTGTAGTTATAGTAAACGATGTTTTTATAAATCCCACGTGTAGTGTCTGTTTATTTCGACAAGTGTTCGAGTCAATATTATTTTATTGTTTGAGCAATAAAAAAAGTTTATATAACAGTATCATGGCACATCAATAGGTTTTTTTTCATGAGCATTGGGTATTTCGAACTTAATCTTGATGGATTTACTAAACTTAGGTAAGTATGTTTTACAAATCATAAGTTAAGTAATAAAACAACATGTGTTCGGTTGGGTGCAAGGTGTTGCGCGCCTCATCTATGCCACCGCGGTACTGCTGTCGAACAGCTTGGTGTACTAGGGCCGCCGCGCCGCTGCGCCGCCGCCCCGGTCGGATATCTCGCCATGCCAGCCTTAAGGACATCATCCGGCGGGCCTTTATCCCCGCTAACGTACCAGCTATTTTCGACCCAAATTTCGAGAATAGCTTCAAAATTATCTGAGCGTCTGGTCTAAGCGACGTGTGAGCGCTGGTGAGTATCTGGCGCAGCGCATCAGCATTGCCATACAGCGGGGCAATGCAGCCAGCGTCTTGGGGACGCTTCCGACTGGTATTCATAATATGGATCAGTTGTGCTACCTGTAGATTGTTTGCAACAGCCTGCAGTTAGTACAATTATTTCAATTATAAATATTAGTTTTAATTTGTTTCTATCATTTGATTGTAATTTTCTTTTTTAATAAAGGCCATTGCCAGGTAAATCTTGTAATTAAATAAATATAACTTACACAGTTATATATATATTATATATATATTAAACATATATAATATATATGTTTAATATATATAATAAATATACAACACACAGTTCACTGTCAGTATATCATCGAGTGATTTGAAGATACATACAGAAGAGAAAAACAATACAATACATAACTTTTTATTATTTACCACAAATAAAATAATACACATAAAAAACAAAGGGCGATTCCTAACTCGTGTGTCAAATGACACCCTCGTCGTTAGGAATCGGCTACTTTCTCAACACGTATACAATGTTATGCTATTAAAAAAGGCCACGTACGCCTTCCACGGACACGATCGATCGGAGCCTATTCCTCATTATGTTTAATGAATTATGATGCTGGATGCGACAAGCTGAAAACGCTATGCTGATTATCAAAGACCGCTGGCCAAATCTAGACTAGCAGAGGCTGAAATTGATGGATGTTGAATAGTAGGTCTGTAAATAACGTAACGTTCCTGTGGCAGTCATGGCGAAAAATCAACCCTTACAGCTCAATGTACCATACTCGACTGATGAGGATGAGGCGACTAAGGGAACTTGCCAGAAGAGGGGCAAAAGTTTCCTTCTATGTATTTTGCACACCTTAACTGAGATCACCAGTAGGTACTCCTACCAGCTGTGGTGGTTATGGTAATCAGTGCAATTCAAACAAATTGTCAAACATATCCTTTGTAAAAAGGCTTACTACAAAATATCAGATTATGTAGAGGATAAAAAAGCTTGGGACAAGTTTTGCTGCAACACGAAAACTAACAACCTAACAAGGTAAAGGTCTTGTTCGCTTCTTTGCTTTACCTTAAAAATATTGAAGAGAGCAAAAATCAAAGTGATCACTTTATTTTCTAGTTTTACTTATATAATTTGAATTTTGTGACGTGTCCAAGAGTCCTGTAAGGTCTAAAGGAAATAAAGCACTTTGAATTTATTTATTTATTTTTTTTCACTAAGTCGTAGCCTCACCAGATTGTGACAAACAGGATTTTTTTTCTCGTCTGTCACACTACTGATTTTACTACACTATATTTATCACTTGTCATTTCTAACTAGTGCTAGATGTCCTAGTTAAGCTCATAGTTTAATAAAATTTAAAGAAACCTTAAAATTACGTATTGGCGTTATGTTTCAAGGATATTTCACCACTTTAAATTATTAATTGGCAGGAAAGAATAAGATTATCTTTATCAGTTTGGTCGACTGTTCCTTTTTTTCGATGTTAATTTACTTTTGATGGAATAATACCCCCCTCGTTTGAGAGAGGCACGTTCAGCAGAGCACGAATGAGAGCTGATAAATGTACACGTGGGCTGGGCATGTCGCTTTTGACAGGTTCTTCCTTTGACGTCACAAGACACACGTGTGCGTCAATGATATAGTTCTAGATCATCAAAAGCTACCGTTCTGAGTGCATTAAAATGAAAAATCTAAAAACCTCTTTATTTACAACAGCTCAATCACTCGGACTTCTGAGAACGTTTAAAAATCAATTAACCACCGGAATCTGAGTCGGTCTACAGAACAATGGAGCATGTGTAAAAATAACGCGCGAAGACTGAAAGGATTGGGGCACGTTGGTGTGTTTTTAGTCACTAGCACTGGCGTTGGAACTCTCCTGTATTACATAAAGCTATATTCAAAGTAGTGAAAATAAAACGTGCGTAGAAAGTCAGTGGAACTCTCATGTTTTCAAATCTGCTTTCAAACTAGTGAAAATAAACCGTGCGTAGAATAAAAGTATTGTGGCGCGCTGGTGTTTATAATATTTCACGCAATATTTCACGAAGTTAAGAGTAAGTTTTCGTATCGTAAGTTGGTATATTTTTGCCTCACATCGGCTGCTACGCGCGGCTTTCCCATGGAAACCCAAAAATCCGTTACCACACCCCTTTTTTACCGTCGTTTTTAGCCACATGTGCCTCAACTACAATTGGCCTGGTTTAAATGTAGATAAAAAAAAGTGGTAACCTGCTTTTCCCTTTATAAGAAGAGAAGCGCGCGTTGATGTCTTTTGTATGAACATATGCAACAAAAATCAAATTTCTTTACACTGGTAGTATTTTCTAACTACTAGCAACCCGCCCCGGGCGCCGCACGGGTAGCAGAGCAGTTTAATTCATACGGTTTACACAAAACCAGCCTAATGAATTTTACGTTTAAATAAAAATTTACGCCATTAGTAAAAACATAATAGTGAAAACCTGTTCGGTAGTTTTTGAGTTTATCGTACAGACAGGCGTGGCGGGGGAACCTTTTTTTTATTTATGTAACGATATCATCTTCAAATTAGCTGAATAAACATTGGAACGGCTGCATCGGTTTCCTTCAAACACAGTAGTGAACACTTTCATCTCTTTCGAAAAATATACCTATAAATAATTAACTTCAGTCTTCAAACATATCAAAACAATAAAAGTACCTACACAGTTACACTTAGTTAGTTACTTTGATCATTACATTAATAAAATAGCTTCAAGCTAGTCCAGCATTTGAGGCGAGTAAACTCGATTATTTATTATTATTATTTAGTATGTACTTAATTAATATTTATAAAATAAATAAATATTTTATTATTATTCTTTTATTCTTATTCTATGTATCCACCATCACACCCTAAACGTAGCACGTACACTTCCGACCACGCTAATCAGGTAGGGGAAACATATCACCGTTTACGCTACTGAAACGTATGTGGCGTTCAAACGATTGAAATAGTTTACTTTACGGTTATACGATGGGCTGTTTGTACCTTATTGCTTATTAATAGTACTAGGGAAGCGGGATGATTGAAACTTCTGATGTTTGCTGATGCTGTTATCTGCCCTTATATTTCTTTGTAGCAGATTTGTGTACGATTTGCAAAAAACGGTAGAGTTGATTTCGCCGCTTTATTGAAAGATTGACAAAACAAAAATAGGAATTGAAGCTTTTAAAATATAATTGCTCAATCCACTAGACTAATTTTTTTGATTGCGTAAATCCCGTAAGCCCGCGCGCTTCTAAGAGAACATTCACACACACAGAAAAAACGTAGTCATTTTTTATGCACGGAAGTTCAAAGAAAAAACTCAGCTAGAGAGAGATTTAGAGACAAAATATATACTCATTTAAATTTCTTGATTATTGAAGCATTCTGTACCTGATTGTGTAGGTATGTACTATTTACATAGGTACCTATTTCACCCAATTCACGTTTTTAATATCCACACGCATACCTAGCAATCAAGTCCGTGGGTAGTTTTGTAGATGATAAACTCCAACACCCATCAATTCTCGAAATTCCGTCTCTGCACAGACTCAGCGTTTTGACGCGTTATTGCGTTTTATGCGTTTACAACACATAATTAACAAGTTTCCTAGTAACACACGTGACGGATAGGTATTAGGTTAAGGAGACGTTTGTGTAGAAGCGAGCGTTGATCTGTTTTACAAGCGATTTGATTCTGTTTGAGTTTGTTCTCTAAGGCTGGGTTTTGGCCTTGAGAACACAAAATAACTATCTATAGCCGTATAAATAATTTGTTTTATTCGTGAAACGTACCATTTGTGTAAAATACTTTGACATATATTTGAGTAGAAGAAAAATACTCAAACTCAATAGCGTATATGTATATGCAAATTTAGAATTAAAAAAATATTTGAAATTCGGATATATCTTCTAAACGCTATTGAGTATGAGTATTCTTTTTTAACTCAAATATATGTCAAAGTACACTCATGGTACGTTTCACGAATAAAACAAATTATTTATACGGCTACAGATAAATATTTTGTGTTCTCAAGGCCGTTGGGGCATAGGCCAGCCTAACATAATTTTACGTACCAAAATGTCATGTAAAGGGTTTTTTTTAACCAAGAATCTTACCTTTACTTTCTCGATTTAATGCCTGAGGAGATGAATAATAGTTTCGTTATTGTACGTAAATACATTTAACATTTAGCAGGACTAAAAAAATTGTGCCATACCTACTGACATAAAAATTCGCTAGGTATAAATAAATAAATAAATAAATAAATAAATAATGCTGGACAATCCACACAGCATCATCTAGCCCCAAAGTAAGCAGAGCTTGTGTTATGGGTACTAGATGACTGATGAACTTAATACAATACATAACATAGATAGATATTTTTTATTATATATAGAAAATACCCAGAACACCCGGAACAAATATTTGCAGATCGTACAAACATTTGTCCCAAGGCGGGAATCGAACCCGCAACCTTCTGCGTCGCAGGCGGACCTTTGCCCGCCGCGCCACATCGGTCGTCAAATCGGTACGGTAACTGGGTCTTATGGTTATTTTCATCGATATAAAAAGGGAAGCAATACCTATTATTTAAAGCGTTTATTGACCCGTTATGGTAACATAAAAAAACATAGTTAAAATAAATCTAGTTGACATTTTTATATCAATTTTGGTAAAAACATGTAAAACAGCACAAATGAATTGATTGTTTTCAGTAATTTTTCATAATAAACAACTTTGTATTTAGTCAGTAGGTTCAAATAAATATTCTATTCTATTCTAAATAATAAATTCAAAACATCCAACAGTCACCGTATAAATACATCCATTAGTGGTTCTGCAAAGTGTATCAGAGTGGAATAGGGCCATCGTACGATCTTCTGAAATGAGATCGATTTCTGTAAAACGCACCTTAAACCTTTTTTTGTCTTTTCAACTAAGACAATCTTTTTATTACTGGCCTCTGGATGAGGACGGGTGAGGACGGGTTGCTTTAATAGTCGCTTCAGATTTTAAAGACGCAGGTCATTTTTTACCTTGTTTAGGTTATGGACACGTGATAGGCAGAGAAGGAAGGACCCGAGTTTAGAGGAATATTAAATTTAACGTTTAGATTTTAGTTATGGGGAAAATATAGGACGGGCAGACCGCGACTCAGCAAACGTAGTGTAAGACGCCTTCAGCCCGGTGGGACGACGACCTGCGAAAGACTGCAGGCAGATGCTGGATACGGCAAGCTGAAGACAGAGCGCTATGGCGCTCATTAAGGGAGGCCTATGTCTAATAAAGGCTGATGGTGATGATGTCGGTAGGACCAGGAGAAATCTAATAACATCCCAAAAATTGTTCGACTTCGACGGGACTTGAAACTGCATCCTTCCCTCAGTACGGGAATGCGCTAAACAATCACAGCACGAGGTTAAGTGACGTAGGAGTCGAAAATCTTTGGGACTTCCTTCGGACTCTAGCGCCGTTAGAGCTACCCACAGAAATCTGAATCTTAGAGCCACCTCTATTTATTAACGAGTTCACTGCTTCGACCCCGACGGGCGTGCGCCGCTGTACAAGGAGCAGTCATACATGTCATGACCGGGTGCGTCGATGGCAGTCAAAGTGTCAAAGATTGCTCAATTGTAGCGTCATTTTTATATTTTGTTCCAACCTATTGAGCCTGTATTCTAGTAGGTACTTATTGATAAATAACATGGTTTTGTGAATGAAAAATAAACACAATTTTATAGCATTATCCATTAGGTTACCTAATTTTTAAAGAATTATTAATACAAATAATTCTTGGGAAATAAACAGATTCCTTGTACTTTCGGTCACTTCAAAATAGATTTATTCTTCACCAGTTTCACAGAGTAGTTAAGCGTTACTCTACTTTAGGCCCTCCCGTCGTAAATACACTTCTAGCCCGTAACCGTGTTAGTGGGCAACAATTGATCAAAAGATAGTCTTTGACCACAGCTGGACGCCCGCCAGAGCTTTGATTTTAGGACGGTAGAGTAGTTTGGGTTCAGATAATTTAATTCTGGTATTGAAATGAGTTGTTGAGCTACCTGTAGATTGTTAACAACGGTCTGCAGTTATCCTAACTGTTTAAATTGTTAAAACTAGTTCTAATTTGTTTTATTATTTGATTGTAATTTTCTTTTGTTAATAAAGGCCATTCTGAAGTAAAGTTAAAATTAATGAAACAAATTTTCTAGCGTGGTCTTTTGGAATAACGTAGCGTGGTCGCTTTATTCCATAAGTTACTATAACAGAAACTTAGCGAACGATTGGAAAAGAATATGGAAATGGTCCTAGAGATGATGAACAACAAATTTTATTAAGTATATTATTATAAAAACAGCTTACAAAAACCTAGATGTACCAACTCTACACGGGGGAAACCACCTTGAATCGGTCTAGTATTAATAGTCCGATGATTTAGTCCGATGTTCGGACTAATGAGACTTTTTAATCTCATCAGTCCGATGATGCTGATCAATACAGATTATCGGACTACTGAGCCTTTTAGTCCGATATTTACACATTTCGACTTTCCCAAAAAAATAAATGCATTAACTTCAGTTTATTTTTTCCAACATGCTAAATATAAAGCTATTTCTACATTTCGCGTAATTTGACATTAATAACTAGGGGTACATTAATCATAGACAAATGTTGTTTGGTAATCTCTGTATCACACTACTCTACGCTCACTGAGTAATGAGTCGTTTTTAGTATCAGGTACAATACCGCGGTGTTTAGGATTGTACCTACTATAGCTGATAAACAAACACGCGGCGGAAGCGACGACTGTTTGTCTGTTTGTCTGTCTGTCTGTCCCACTGCCGAACTGGGCTTTGATTGAGCTTTTGATTAGCTTCCGGATGCTCTTTGTTATTTTAATTAGCTTTTGTGTGGGCAAAAGCGTAGTAGCGATGCCTATGGTTATTTCCTTAGACTATTTAGAAAAGCCCTTGTATGCAATTTTTTTACAGTGTAGCGGCTCATGTTTGCTATAGCAAACATATCTTTAGATTAGAAAATCGAAAATAGAAAGCTAAAATTTTTCTCGACTGAAGTATAATATGATTGTTTTGAAAAATCTAAAACCCGATTATACCTTGTTTTAAGCTGTTTTTTTTCGGGTTAAATAGTTATCCCTTGGGAATCAAAATTTTCTATATACAAAAAAATGTAAAAAAAATATAATGAATAAATATATAATAATGTATATGTAAAAGAATCATCCAAATCGGTCCATAAATGACGAAGAATGACGAACATAATAAAAAAACAGACATACAGCCGAACATAGAACCTTCTCCGTTTTTGAAGTCGGTTAAAATAACACAAACACGCAGTTTAGGCGTGTTATGTAAGTTTAGTATTATCCATACTTTACCCTAAACAGCGCGTGATCATCGATCCAATTGTGGTTCATAGTCACATAGGTAAATAGGTACAAAAAAACACTCACACCGAAATCTTATCTCGTCCTAGTGAGTCAAGCTACCCACGTGTAAAAGCTATCAATGCGCCAATTCCCCGGTATTTACATAAATACATTATTTTAGTTCGACGTGCCATCGCTAACGCAATTAGAGTTATTGGGGCTCCAGTTACGGATGGTCTTTAAGAAGATGAAGCATTCTTTTAATAAAATTATTGCTATTAAATTGTACTTTAGAAAGTTTTCTGGTAGTATTGGTAAATGGATGTTTATTTATGGGTTCGGTCAGAGATACGTTATAGTGCTCATAGCGATCAAAAATTATTTTACGTACCGTTAGAAATCACGTTAATGACATTTGACATGTGCGCTCACAGTGATTGGTGATAACGCAAAATGGCGTATGTAATGACGTCATCTATGACGTCACACGGGACATCGTCGTCGCGCTTATGTCACGCTCACGGCAATACCTGTGGTAATACGGAAGGCGTGTGAGCGCGATGATATTAATTTTAGCGTATTTCGGAACACACCCATATCTACGCCGTAGACACTCTACGAAGCGTAGAACCTGCTACGAAACGTAGAGCTTGCTACGAAACTTAGAACCTTCTACGAACATTTTAGGACGAATCGTTCTATCGGATTGATAAAGTTTGAAATTGATTTATACAATACTAGCTGCTGCCCGCGGCTTCGCATGCTCTTTTCTTTGTAGAAAGTAGCATATGTCCGCCCCGGGATACCATCTATCTCCATGCCAAATTTCATTAAGGACCGTTCAGCCGTTTAGGCGTGAAAAGGTAACATACAGATAGACTGACAGAGTTACTTTCGAATTTATAATATTAGTATGGATATTATTTGTACTTGTGTCGTCTTATCTTTTGTATTATACTATGTATATTGTATTATACTATGTATACTGTATTATACTATGTATATTGTATTATACTATGTATATTGTATTATACTATGTATACTGTATTATACTATGTATACTGTATTATACTATGTATATTGTATTATACTACGTATATTGTATTATACTATGTATACTGTATTATACTATGTATATTGTATTATACTATGTATATTGTATTATAATTTACTAATTCCTAAGTATAAGATTATTGCCTATGTTGTAACAAGGAAGTATACGGGCTGATGATGAGCATGAGCTAAGTATGAAGTTTGAATCTCTACTTTGACCATAGAGGTATAAATTTTTGCTACAGCCATAGCAAAATATACATGATCCGTCAAGTGCGAGTGTGACTCGCGCGCCGAGGGTTTTAACGTTTATCAAGTATACAAATGTGTACTTTATGTACCGGTTAGAGACTTTGCTATTTAATGACCTACGGTGGAAATAAATAAAATGAAAAGAAATACCTAAAAATTTTAGGTAGCTACCTAAAATTTTTTTTATTTTCATTTCAGATGGATATTTTTGCAAAATTCGGAGTACAATCGGTAATGGTAAATTTTTCGACCTTTTTAAAAATATTTCATAAGTATTTAACCCACAGAAATTTAAAAAAACTGTTTTGAAATATACAAACTGATACCATTCATTTGATACCCCACTTGACCTTTTAGGTCTCCTAAAATTTCGAACATTTAATTTAATTTTTTAATTTTTTTCTATAAATCTGTACAAGCGCACGAAATGTATTATTATTTTAAATTTCAAGTTGATTGCTTGCTTGATTGATTGCTTGATTGATTTGTAGTTGCTGATATTTTAAAGAAGAAAAGGACAGAAAAAGCAAGACCATATTGTTCGAAACCCTAAAAATGCGTAACAAAATTAGCTTGGTTCCTTACAGCATAGCATCGTCCGCTGTTTGAACTCGACGGGACGGCATTAAACGAGAGCGAGACACAACAGTGTACGATTACCGGGCTTCATAACATAACCCATTATCTACCAAATGAACGCTAGTTTTTTTTAGAAACTAGCTTCGTATAATTTTTAAATTGTGACACGACTTCTGTTACAGTACTTGGCATTTTACTTTTTTTTTTGGGAAATATTTGACCTACATAAACGCGATCAACGGTCCTAACCTAGTTTAGTTTAATAGGTAGCTTCATGGTAGTAAGTAGATATATTGTTAGAATTTAGCTTCCACGCATTTTCTTCTCGTAAATAGCCTATGACTTTCCCCGAGATACCATAATCTACTTTTATATCCTTTGAGAAAATAATCTTTCATAAGTACAGGTTTTAATAATTAATTAAAACCTGACCTCAATAAAGTTTCACCTTGGTTATTTTGTGTATCTTTCATTATTATATGCTGTTTTTTTTCTGTAATCATTGTTTTTATCTTAAGTTGTACACTTAGCATAATGTTGTTAACCGAACTACATATACGACATGTATTAACTGCACTTCTGCCGCGGAGTGGAAGCCTTTTTTTTTTCTCCGCCGAGGAAATTACGAATAGACTGGTCTAGGGGGACCAGAATTATGTGGGACTCGACGTCCTGATAAGGACGTAATACCCACTAAAAACTTCACCGGTGACCCCTCTCTCGCCATTTTTGCCGAACCACGGTGACCTGTAACACAAACTTAACGCAGGTACCAGTCTCTTGCAATGTTGCTTTTATAGTTATACTTACTATTGTAGTTTTAAATGTAAGCTCATTGTGTGAAGAAAACAATGAATGATTTATTATATTGTCCTTGCCAAATTTCATTAATATCTGTTTTGCCGTTTAGGCGTGAGTAGGTAACAGACGCTAACAGAATTTCTTTCGAACTTAAAATAAGAGAATGAGAGTATGGATGAAATCACAAAATGCATTAATAAATCATTAATTTTAAATAATTAATTTACAAAAGTTAAATCCCTAAATCTATATTTTTATGTAATTTTGTCGGTGATCAATATCGAAATTACAGGAAAACATGAAAAAACTGAAAGCAATCTGTTTTCTATCAAAACAGCCTAATTCCAGCAAGTGCCAATGAACCGGAAGTTGTAATGAGCACATCAAAATGTTCACTTCTCGTAAAATACCATGAATCTTATAAAACATGGTGTAAAATAAAAATAGTAGTACTTTTATAGCAACAAGCCGTTGCATTACGTTGGCTATATGCTTAGAGGCTCACTGAATGGGAAGAGATCGCTTTTAAGTGATAAGGGTGCCGATTGTACTTGTACTATAAATTTATTTTTATTGGTATAATTTAAAGGATGTTTTAAAGGTTAATATATATTATTTTAAATACTAATCAGTAACGAAGTTTTGAAACTTAGACAGATTATTTCTTTGTAACCGACAACGGCAAAGCCAAAAGGTAGTTTCGACTTTGACGGAACTCGAACCAGCATTCTTCCATCAGTACGGGAATGTGCTAACCACGAGGTCAAGTGAAAAAGTTTGGGCCTTCTTCAGACTCTAGCGCCGTTATCTCCACCTACAAGGGAAACATTGAAGTTTATCAAATCCGGTTCAAATACTAAAATTACATTTAGTGCGTTTGACGAGAGAAAAAAAAAATCCCTGAGTGTACACATGTGACAATAAGTATACACCCCTGCTCTTCCTAAATTCTCAATTTTCAATCCATCCAAAGAATGCCTGGAAGAAATCGCTTCTAAGCGTTAAGGCCGTCCATTGGACCAATCTATTTTATGTCAGTGCCTATGTTTTTATTCAATTTTGTGGCGTACAATAAAGAATTTTGAATTGTATTGTAGTGTACCATCTACTCTAAACATCTACAAAATATCAGATTATCTAGAGGATAAAAAAGCTTGGGACAAGTTTTGTTCCAACTCGTAAACTAACAACCTAACAAGGTAAAGGTTTCTTGTTCGCTTCTTTGCTTTACCTTAAAAATATTGAAGTGAGCAAAAATCAAAGTGATCACTTTATTGTCTTACATAAGTAATTTGAATTTTGTCACGTGTCCAAGAGTCCTGTAAGGTCTAAAGGAAATAAAGCACTTTGAATTTTGAATTTCGACTCTTAGATATATACCATTTTAAATAGTAAGAATCACTTTGTAAGTGAGCTACTGTGCTCTGCGCTGTATCCATTTGTTTGTTAGCTCACGGGTGGGCTACCGAGAACTCATAGTGGTGCTTTGGGAAACATTGGGACTTACATTTATTACGTTAGTTACACTTAACAGTCTTTGCCATGGTAGTTGGAAGCGATCTTGCGGAAATCTCTTCAGTGGTTCACCTTTATGAGTCAGTTTTGCAGGACAATCATTGTCCAAATAGATCTTTATACTTACATGCTAAGGAGACTGAAATCTATATTCTATTCTATGCATGCATACTTATTTGACTTAAATGTCCTAGGACCCCTAGATAGGGCAGAGGTGTCGGCAGTAAATTGCCATCCCGTCCTATCTTGAGCTTCTCGCTTAATTTCGCTCCTGGTCTTCCCAATGTCCTTTACTTCTTCCAAGATTGAGCGTCTCCAGGTCTCTTGGAGCGGCCACGTTCCCGTTCACGTTCGCTTGCCGTGGGTTCCAGTCCAAAGCTTTTCTGGGGATTTGTTCAGAGTCACGGTTTGATCGGTGAATAATTTCGGCCATGCACGGAGTGTGACCAGTTCCACTTTCGACGTCTTATTTGTCTTATTTGTTTTGTTATTTGTTTCTTATTTGTTTAATCAGTGTTTGTGATTTTATCTGGCAAAAAAAACTTACTATGGACGACTCCACTAAGCAAGCTGGTAATTATGGTATCTACTGTTTTATTTGAAACGTACCTAATGATAACTTTTTCTCAATTTCGTCATCACTATTTTCATTTCGTCACCAATCCAGAACCATACAACCAGTCACATTCACATTGTTCTATCCAAAATAAACGCGTGTATTTCTACTGATGAATTTATCTACTAGTTAGTTTTAGTTGTTTAGTTGGCAGTTAATGACTCGCTCGATAAAACGCAGGCTATTCAGTGGGAAACACAATAAAATCTAATTTAGTGTTGGAGTAAAGAAACACTAGAAGGAAAAACGTGTAGAGAATTAATTAAAACCTTATTTGACCGATTTGCATTGTCTTTCTATTAGTTAATTTGCTTATTTTTGTATTTTGAAACTTAATTAATAAATAAAATTACTGTCAAATAATAGAAACAAATTAGAACTACCTCTAGTATCTAGAATTCAAACAATTAAGCTAACTGCAGACTGTTGCAAACAATACAGGTAACTCAACTGATCCATATACCAGTCGGAAGAGTCCCCAAGACTCTGGCTCCATTGCCCCGCTGTATGGCAATGCTGATGCGCTGCGCTAGATACTCACCAGCGCTCACGCGTCGCTTCGACCAGACGCTCAGATAACTTTTTAAAAACCCGGAGAGCCTCGGTATCCGACGGACCTAGAATTAATTCAAAACCTTATCATACAATTAGTCAAACTATCTTTTGTTAAATTTACAAATCTATAGTAATGCTGTGGCGTTAGAATCGACCCCTTCTACTCAGCCCGTAGTTGTCGTAAGAGCCGACTAAAGGAACCTAGCAAAGGGCAACAGTTTATCTTTGTGTATTTTTAACACCTCTTGGCGATCACCAAACCGCCTGCCAAGCGCGGCGACATGTAGTACTATCTTAACTCTATGGTGGTGACTATGGCAAAATCTTCCTAGTTTGGGGAGGGATGTTCAGCAGTGGACGTATTGGCTGTTTAAAGAAAAAAAAACGTTTTTAATTCAGGTTTTACTTTAAAAACTAAATAACTACACTATTACTTTAAAATTTTATTTTTGACATTTTACATAATTACTATTCTATATTTTGACATTCTGCATATTGTGCAATAATTTTATTTCATGTTTTACATTCCTTATAATTGTTTTTTTTTTGTATACAATTTATTTAATAAGTATTTAACTATTTCAATGTTTTTATTTTATATAATTGTACTGTAAGTCTTATCGATTGTATGTAACAATGTGTATATTATAACAAATAATTTAAGAACAATTCCGACACAATCTATATATTGTTTGCGAATAAATAAATGAAATGAAACAAGTTAGGGCTGATGTAACCGTCAAAGGAGAAACGTTTGAAATAGTTAACAGTACCGTATTCTTAGGAATAATCTTAGATAGTAAACTTCAATGGGGCCCACACATAGACAAGCTATCCAAGAGAATTAGTTCTGCAGCGTATGCAGTCAAAAAAATCCGTCATCTTACAGACGTTGATACTTCTAGACTAGTCTATTTCAGCTACTTCCATAGTGTATGTCTTATGGCATACTGCTATGGGGGAACGCTGCAAATATTAGCACCGTATTTGTGCTGCAGAAGAGGGCTGTTGGTGCAATCTATAATATGGGTCCCAGAGAAACCCTACGTGAAAAAATCAAAGAAATGAACATAATGATAGTACCATGTGAATATATTTATGAAAACTTGTACACTCATAGGAATATCAATCGGTTCCCATAAAATAGCGACATACATAATTTAAATACTAGAAATAAGAATAAACTCGCTGTCCCCACAACTAGGCTACACAAGATTAGTGTATCTTTTAAAGTGCAATGTATACGCTTCTACAACAAAATACCAAATGAGTCGAAAAAATTATCAATAAACAAATTCAAACAAATTGTCAAACATATCCTTTGTAAAAAGGCTTACTACAAAATATCAGATTATCTAGAGGATAAAAAAGCTTAGGACAAGTGTTGTTCCAACTCGAAAACTAACAACCTAACAAGGTAAATGTTTCTTGTTCGCTTCTTTACTTTACCTTAAAAATATTGAAGTGAACAAAAATCAAAGTGGTCACTATATTTTCTAGTTTTACATATGTAATTTGAATTTTATGACGTGTCCAAGAGTCCTGTAAGGTCTAAAGGATCTATCAGTTATCTTGTAGGTACCCATAACATAAACTAGCCATATTGAGTCGGGCCTTTGTAGGCCAGCACCTAGCGTGAAGAATATAAGAGAGAACTGTGCATGACTGATTACGATTAGGAGTATGATCTTTATACGAGTTGCTTTAGAAAAAAAAAATAATTTAGGCCCGTATTTTGAAAGCTTGCTCAGTCATCGATTTATATTTGAGCAACGCTTATTCCATAGAAATTCGTTACTCAAGTATAGATCGATGACTGAGCAAGCTTCCATAATACGGGCCTTAGTTAAAAATATTTTTTTCTAAAGCAACTCGAATAAAGTTCATACTCTTATCGTACACAGTTCTCTCTATACTTTTCACTACTACTCTGTTAGTTTCAGTGAAACAGTGGCTAGTATTTATTTAAGTGGTGTTATGGCCCGCCGGTGGGCAACCAGAGACCACACATTAAATTCAACCTCATTTTGATTGTTTCTTTGTTTTTGTGGCTGTGGTTTCAATGATTCCTGAAGATATTGTAGGTATCTTCCGGGCGACCTGTACCTATGTAGAAAAGTAGGTACCTACGTGTCAAACAAACTTGATAGATGTAGGTACATATAAATTGAAACTACCACTACAAAACCACTATCAATCCTATTTCTTTTAAATTATAAAATTATCTATGTATCAATTAATGTTTGCAACAGTCTGCAGTTAGCTTAATTGTTTCAATTGTAAATACTAGTTCTAATTTGTTTTTATTATTGAATTGTAATTTTCTTTGTCAATAAAGGTATCTAGGTATCAAGGCATTGTTTTCTCTTTGTTGAAAAGTAGCGCCATCTATTAAGAAGTACTTCACGTGAAGCTTTAGCTACTTAACACTGCACACTGCGCAAGAATTAGGGTTTTGTTTTTTACTAGTAAAATCAATCATTAATGAATCCCAACATGGTCACAATAAAAAAAAAATATCATAATTATTCTTATTTCTATGTAAAATGAAACGCAACAATCGGCAAAACAAAACGTCAGTAAAGTGTCAGTCAAAATGACGTTCCCGGTTGACAGTTGGGCTTTGATATCGACCCGAATATTTTCGTATATTTCTTGTAAATCTAAATTCTTGTGTACCAGGGCAGTTCATTTTCATATGGCTAAAAGTGAGGATGCAAAGACAAACATGGAGATCACTAAGGTACCGCCCATCGTGGCCACTTTTCGGCAAGCTCTCCGAACCTTCGATGACAAAAACAAACCTCAGTTCGTAACCAACATGAAAAAACTCAAAACACTGATGGATAATCTAACAGCTGATGATCTGGGGTTCAACAAGGCTCTGAACGACCTCAGCTTGTGGGACGCAAAGGAGAAAGCACCCTGTACGTACATAGAAGTGTTCCAAAACAATCAAGTGAATATGAGCATTTTTGTGCTAAGGCCGGGTTTCAAAATGCCGATGCACGACCATCCTCAGATGCACGGGATGCTGAAGGTAATATCTGGTGCAGTGAATATCAGAAGTTTTACAGAGTTTCCTGTCAAAGATAAAATGCTAGAAATGGATATAATTTCCCGCGCGAAGTTTGAAGCAGCTCGCATAGCTCAGGGTTTCCATAAAAAACGGCGTATATTCGCCAGAATAGAGACTGATTCCGTCTGTACAGATACCACACCAGCTTGCGTGTTAACCCCAACAGAATCCAATTTTCACGAGATTCAGGCCCTCGATGTACCAGCTGCTTTCTTCGATATCCTCTCCCCACCTTATGATTCTATGTTGGATCATATTGGTCCCAGGAAATGTAGTTACTACTTTGTTTCTAATGAAATAAGTACTAATTTAGTGGAACTGGAAGAGACAGTTGTGCCAAAATGTTTCTATTGTGATCAGCAGCCATATTTAGGGCCTGTATTGAAATAAGATTGTACATAGGGTGTTTAAATTTTGGTTAGTGTTAATTGTCACTCATCAGGACAACTGTACAAAGTAATTAGGTATTACCTAGCTGTTTAAATTTATTGGTCTAAATTTAAGGAATTTGATTCCATTTTAAAGTTTTAACTAAGTCACATTGCTGGCAAGTTTTGGGCCAGTCTTTAATTTGAAATACAAATCTTGGGTACCTGTTTTAAATCTCCTAAATTCTTGCTTTATTTACCATTGGCAGTCAATAATACTTTTAGAACCAATTCAAATAAATATGTAAAAAGCATCATACTTACCAGAGGCTTTTATTGTAAGTGGTAGTTTAATGTAACTTTTCAAAGAGGACTGTTTAAAATTTAGTGAAACTTTGTCTTGATTAAATGCCATGAAATGTTAGCCATTACCTTGTATAATGTTAGGTGTATAAATTGCTGCAAGCATAAATCAATATTTTATTGTTTAATCAACTTTTATACATTAAATTAACCAGCGGACCGAAGGGGTCACATGTGTCCATACAAAAAAAAATGCATTCTGTGAGTTAAGTAGGTATATCCCAATATCCCATCATGAAAATGTTAACCTACCTTTTTGCTCAATGTGTTAAAAAACTCATCCCTTAATTTCTTTTTAATAAAAGTTTTTGGATTAGATAGACATCATGATCATGTTAGTATTAATTTTAACTAACACCACAGATTTTTTCTTTTTTATTTAACTTTGACTCATCTACCCTAGGCAGACTAGCATTTCAATAACTGACAGTTTTGTTTTAAACACCATTGTTATTAAATATAATGCATACCATTGTATTGTTCACTTAAATGTACTTTAATATTTATTTATACCATCAGGGATTCTATATTATTCATAGGATGTCTCGGATTAGACTTGAAATATAAGAGTACTTATAAGATGTATAACTATTGAATACCCTGTTGTAAAATGTGTATTTAAATTGATATATTTTAATTAACGGCTGCTTGAAAAATATTTTTAGATTACAATCATAAACAACAATCATTGAAAATTAAGAATATTTGTATGACTGAATATAAAAAAAAATTACATTCCACACAGACTAAATAACAAATTCAATCTAATTATATGAAATTAAACTGCAAATTTATTCATCATCATCACCAACCTATCTTAGTCCACAGCTGGACATAGGCCTCCCCTAATGAGCGCCATAGCACCCTGTCTCCAGCATTTGCCTGCAGTATCTATAACTGCATAATAATTATATGCAGTTTAATTTCATCTCAATATTTAATGATCATGAATATTGAATGATCTCTGATTACATGAATGTTGAATGATCTCTGGTTACTGAATCACAAAATGGCATTTAAATACTTGCATAAAGTAAGTTTGAAAAATAATAAAAATAGCATAACCATTTAATGTTTTTGTGTACCTAACTAGCTTGATTTTAATGTAGGTCGCACTTTTAAAAGTGGACTTTATCACAAGGTAATGTTACTTACCATTGTTGTAAGTAGCAATTATATGGTCTTAGGCTCAATTCACACCTGAATGTCAGCGGCCAGCAGTGATGAGAGGCATCCTTTATTTTTAAGCTATACTGGTCTTATTATGTGTATGTAGATAAAGTTTAAAATTGTCTAACACTGAAACTGCTCACCACTGCCATTCCAATGTGAATTGAGCCTTAGGGTTATTTTATTTTAGCCTGACTTAACTAAATTAAGTGAAAATGTTTATAAATGTAAGAATGAGCGCCATGATGAATTCTAGTGGCATTGTATTGAGATGTTTTTGTTAATAAATTATTTTATTTGTTTATACTGAATTTTTCATACTAGTCAAACTTGCCTCGAAACTCAATTTCCTTTTCGTAGGTAGCATATAATAACAAAAAACATTGAATAAAATAATTGTGTATTGAAATATTAAAATAGCATACACTTAATATACATTCACACAAAGATTGCACACAATAAATAAGGGTATAAGAAAACTTCTTATATTTATACTTAGGTACTTTACTTACCTACTTAATATTTCAATAGATACATTCATATAATAATCATCTCATAAAATAATATTTTAGCATTAAAGCACCTGCCAGCCTGAACAAAAAATTAACAGGATGGCCCAAAAAGCGCTCTTTACGTGCGGTCACCTATTAGGCGATGACTTTATTTCTCAATACTTTTTCTTGTACACCTTATGCTTTGTTATCATGAATTCAACTTCAAATACATGCTACATGATCTATCTTCAGGTTTATTTAAGGAAAATACAATATAATACCTATTTGGTATAGGTACCTAAGTGACTTTCAGTTTCCTTTCATAGAGTTGATAAAACGGCAAAAATCTATCAAGATAAGCTGTCGAATTTTACCACACCCAATTAATACTTAAGTAGGTACTATTATACATAGAGAACTACCGCCAGTTGTTTGATTCGGACAGGAACCTTCTACAGAAATTGCTATTGAGTAATTACCTAGGTAGATAACAGGGCCCCAATTTCCTAAATTTATTGCTTTACCATATCAATGGTTATGTATCGTCAACAAAAAATGAAGGGATGCGCGGGTCAAGTGTCAAGGTTGAAACCATTATATCAATCTCCCTGTGCAAATAGCACCGCCTTTTTAAAATTTATTTCATCTAAGGACGATTCGGCGACAAAACCTACATACCATTGTCAAAGTGATTGGTTAGCATAATTCGGCCCCTGGTCACATTAAGATCACTTCAGTAGGGGACTAAACTGCTAGTCGCCTCATGCGGGATGCGCACGGCGAGATGGGAGTGTGTGAAAAGAATACCTACTGACAGTTTCTCTAGTAACCGAATAGTTTGATTTTTTATGCTTCACACAATGCGTTTTTTAAACGCATTGCATATTACATCATTCATACCAGTTATTATTTATGGCGATGCGTTGCGAATCGGCATCGCAGCAGTTATGGTATTCTCTTCTATAAATCTTAAAAATAACCTCTACTGGCCTCATAGAGTAAAACCATGCAATTTGTTCAATAAAACTACAAATAAGTATATTCAATATAAGGTATAGTATATTTTAAAAGTAAATAAATGTACATATTTTTCCAGAATCTTAAGATTTTGATTTATTATACAATATTATTAATATTTTTAACTCTACTGGTAAAGAGGCAGTGTGAGTGAGTAAAGATAAAAACATGCAAAAATAACATTATAACATCTTAAACCTAGTGTAACGTTTTTTATTGTGATGGACTTATCTTAAAACTAGTTTATATTATTTTATTTTGTTTATGAGCAGATATTCTTCAATGACCTTTAGGCCGGGTATACACGGTCAACTTTCAAGATTGTAGAAGTGTATCACCGGCTTTACATTCATCAACAAACAACCAGTGGTTTGGTTAAAGCTTACACAAGGTAACAAGGCAGGCAAAGTGTTGAAAGAGGTATAAACCGATTGCGGCCGTAGTAGCTCAATTATTTGAGATTTAAAGTAGCACCTTATAAATGAGAAAGAGAGCTACATAAATGATTTAAAAGAGATAAGGTAATATATCTTACATTTGTTAGTAAAAAGACTAGTAACAAATTGTACTGTCGAGTTCTAACTAATTTCGAAGATAATGAAAATTTAAAATCCTTAAATCTAAAGTCAATCTATCTAATCTTATAACGCATAATTGGTCTCTAAACTCTGCCTAATAACAATGTTTTTGACTTATTTTGACGCTTAAAAATACACTCTTTTAAGTCCTTTGCAAGTTATTGAAAAGCTAGAGAACTATTATGCATAAGAGGCTTCTATAAAAACAGGTTTTAAACCTGTAAGAATAATCAATTAAACAATTTTGCTTAAAATATGATTTATGTAGTTTAGACGAGCTTTTCAACATAATAGATTTACACAAAAATAATTACTTATTTTAACAATAAAATGCATGCTTTGTTTATGCATCTGCCCTGTTTTAATAATTACCATAAAACTTGTTGCAAAGCGATCATTCGTTTTGAACCAATCTATACAAATTTATTTTGTTAAATGTAAATAGTACCATCGTTCTAGTACCACATACAAATTGCCAGGTTTGTAAAATTATATTCGGTCTCGAATCCACTTTTTGTTACGTCTGAAAGATGGTGAAATATAGTTTTGTTAGAGCAGTAGGTACAAAGTCCATAGATTAAAAGTTAACAGAGTAATTATGTAGCTAAGACGCTTTGTTGGATGTATTGGCTAAAACGCCATCTTGGATGTTTTGGCCAGGACGCCATCTTGGATATTTTGACTACGCGGGTAGTTGAGGACGATCTCCGGTGCCACCCGCTAAGTCGAACACCGCTTGAGCCACCTCCGCTGCTAGCTTATCTGCATTCTGAAAGGAGAGAAGTATCGTGAGAAACAAATCTAGAGTAACCACCACTGCTAAACCAATTTTCATAAACGTGTGATGAAATGTAGATCCCACTCGGAATACACGGTTTCGATTTAGTTTTTTGTAGCCGAAGTAGCAATGGGCAAGCTATATAGCTCGCAAAACCGCAAACTGGACTTTAAAAGTCTTTAAAGATAAAAGAAAAACTTTAAATGTGAGCTGATATGCTAATGATGACTAGCTTGTTGGTTCGTCTTACCTCTTGTGTATCGGCCTCGGTATAAACATTAACAACATCTTCAGTACCCGAGGGACGCACGAACAAGCGGCCATCTTGGTACCCCCGATACTAATACGCTGATTCGGCTCTGGTCTAACCTCTTGTGTAACGCAGATGTCGTAAGAGCCGACTAAAAGAACCACAGGAAGGGCAGCAGCGTCCTTCTATGTATATTTAACACTTGTACTGCGATCACAAATCCGCCTGCCGAACGTGGTAATTATGACAAAACCCCACTTGTTTGGGGGAGACATGTTCAGCAGTGAACGTATGTATGCTGAATACGAACTAGTTCATTGATTCGGCTTTAGTCTTACCTCTTGTGTATCTGCCTCGGCATAAACTCTAACAACATCTTCAGTACCCGAGGGACGCACGAAAGAGCGGCCATCTTGGTACCCCGATACTAGTTCGTTGATTCGGCTCTGTAAGCCCTCCGGCTCGGTGCATTGCCGTTCCGCATCCGTGGTGGAGATCGCGTTACGGTCCTGAAAATATTATTGAATTGATTAATTCATAATTACTTACCAATTTTTTTTGACATTCTAATAACTCAATTATTATTTTAGTTACTGTCTCATGCATGCCATTTCTTACAATTTATACACCGTAATCGGTAAAACATTTTGATACCTGTATGCCGGTTTGTAAAACCTTATATCTACATATGTTTATGCAAATAAATTATTTTTACCTTTATCTGAGTTGGAGGGGTCGGTTCTCAAGCCCGCCCTCGTCATACATATTTCAGTGTTATTGTCTTGTAAATAAGATCGTACCTTCACAGTAACTTTGAGCTGCCTGCACGGTAGGTCTACGTAAGCTGCCATCCACTCCCTCACGTTATGCCCGCGCGAACACAGCACAGTCTCCACTAGGAACAGATCTGATATAGCGTCGCCGACGGTTTCGTTCGTCATATCTATGAAATTGAGTAGCTGTGTGGCGGCTTTACGTTGTTCTGGTTCGCTGGGGAGGATAATATATCAATCAATCAATAAAATTTTATGCATGAAATACGTGTTATAAAAATTGTTATAATCACATAGAAATATAACTACTAATACATACATACATACATACATACTTACATAACTAATATACATAGGTTTCAGTATATCTATATATCTATAAAAGAAAGTCATGTTAGTTACACTATTTATAACTCAAGAACGGCTGAACGGATCTCGGTGAAATTTGGCAGCGAGGTAGATGGTATCCCGGGGCCGGACATAGGCTACCTTTTATTCCGGAAAAAAAGGTGCGAAGCCGCGGGCAGCAGCTAGTAAAATATACAAATACAAACAATTAATAAAGGCCTTTATTAACAACGAAAACTACAATCAAATAATAAAAACAAATAAGAAAAAATTATGAGAATATTTTTTTACTAGTTAACTAGTATTCACAATTGAAACAAATAAGCTAACTGCAGACTATTGCAAACAATCTACATATAGCACAACTGATCCACATCAACACAATGAATTAAGAACTAGCCTCCACCCGTGATTCGTTCACGTGGTACCTGGAGAAAACATTAACTATGTAATTCGGGGATAATGTTGCTATCTGTACAGTAGGTATCTAATCTACTGTGAAAGAATGTTTAAAACAGAACCAGTTATAATTTGTAAACATAACCTATCTCTTCATATAATAGAAAATAGGAAATATTAATTCATCAGAAAATTAAAAAAATTGTGATTCTGCTTATGAAAACAATCCTTTGCGTGTTTGATAAACTCAAGCAGTGAACGATAGTGCTAAGCTTTTGAATTAATGAAATGAATAATAGTCTGAAGAAAACCTTCTTGTTCACTTTGTGTTTCGAAGAGTTTCGACTGCCGTTGGAATCGTTTTTCACTAGCGACATCTAGTTATACAGGGTGGACCAAAAGTCCGTTTATATTTGAAATGATGATAAAAAAAAACTAATTACAGTAGATTAAAATTGTTTATTCTTTTCAATAGTAAACAAAAGGGGAATTTATTTCTTAAAAATCACATCATCCATATGCAATCCTTCATTATTCTGGCATTGCTGCAATCTAGAGCGGAAATTTTCGATAACAGCTTTACATGTTTCTGTTGAGATGTTTTGGATTTCTGTGCGAATACGATCCTTTAATTCGTCAAGAGTTATTGGGTTGGTGTCGTAAACTTTAGCCTTAAGATATCCCCAAAGAAAAAAATCCATTGGGGATAGATCCGGGCTACGAGGCGGCCAGTTAATGTCCCCTCTTTTCGATATCACTTTTGGGCCAAAAATGACTCATTACATGTATGACAAGTGGCTCCATCTTGCTGAAACCATGAGCGTTGATTAAAACCAACAAAATCCTGCATTGCTGGAGCGAAAAAGTTGCGGTTTAATGATGTTCTTGGCACGTTAAGGACAGCAGCCCGTTTTCGAGTTGAAAGTCCAGGTTGGTCACGAACAGACGATTTTACTCGCTCCACGTTTTCGGGGTCCCTCGACGTTCTAGGCCGGCCAGATCGAGGTAAATCCATTGTTGAACCCGTCTTCTCAAACTTGAGCACCCATTTTTTAATTAACACACCTGATGGAGCTTGATTTTTGTGTCGTATCTTGTAATGACTGCAAAACTTTGAGCTAAGGTCGAAGAATCATTGTTTTGATAGTACTCGCGTACACAAAACGCACGTTGACTACCGCTGAACGACGCCATCGTACTAAATTCCCATAGGCCGCTCTTGCAATGCGTAACCCCTCCACCCCCCTCCGCTGCCGCTGCTAGACGCGGCAACCGATTCAAATGTTAACGGACTTTTGGTCCACCCTGTACTTTAGGTATTGTGCTCTATCCTCCCTCTGCGACTTTGAGTGTGTTTCTGGCCTTGCAGCTATAGACCACGGACCCGTGTGTCGCTGTGTGTATGACCTACCCTTCCTCTGCAATCTTGCTGAGCGTGTTTTGGCCTTGCTGCTATAGACGACAGTCCCATGTGTGTGAATGTGACTTACCCTCCCTCTGCGACTTTGAGTGTGTTTTTGGCCTTGCTGCTATAGACGACGATCCCTAGTGTGTGTCTGTATGTATGTGACCTACCCTTCCTCTGCAATCTTGCTGAGCGTGTTTTTGGCCTTGCTGCTATAGACGACGGTCCCGTGTCCGTTCGCCTCGAAGTAAACTCCGACGTCGTAAGACAAAGCCGCGTGGTGCAAGTGTTTCACCCCGGTTTTCACGCAGGATAGGGGGATTTTCTGTAACAAGATATTATAAAGGCCTTTTAAATATACTTAAGTAATAAAAATCATTCTTAATATTTGTCGTGGTAAGGATACACGTTTTCCTTAAAAAAAATCGTCCTCATTGGCACTCATGCGTTCGAACATGCCTTTCCCATACGTAAAAGAGGTATTGCCATAATCACCATGATTGACAGGCTGCTTTGTGATTGCAGTGAAGGTGTTAAAAATATACAGAAGGAAGCTGCTGCCTTTTCTTTGGTAGGTACCCTTAGTCGTCTCTTACGACCCATGGGCTGAGTAGGAGGTGTCGATTCTTACGCCACGACCGCCACGCCACCCCGTCTGTCGCGTAGCTTGCTATATGAGTATTATATACAGATGGCGTACATTGTATAGTACTAATACTGACCAATTGTTGTGTAATGTAGTTAGTCGAGGCTCCGTTAGCGTACGCAGTCTGTACCAGCCCTAGGGACAGCTCTGCTGAACAAGTCTTCAGCTGTTCCGTTATGTAGCTCGCTAGCAGTGTCGCTATGCGGTCGCCGTCTAGTAGGTGCATTTTCTCTCTGGAAATGGAACAAGTTTTTACTGTCTCAGGTTAGAAATCAAACAAATGAACAGTAAATTCTGCCTGAAAGTATCTTTACTGTTAAATTTACAGCGAACTTTATTGAATTATCATTTTGTCTGATTTCATTGAGCGTTTCTTCCCAGACTAGACGCAGTCGAGCACGTGAAATTTGCAGCGACAAGGTACACAATGGATTTTAAAATGCAAAAAATTTAATGCGTTAGTGTAGGAAGCTTGTTATTTGGTCAAAATTATTGTTTGAAAGACCCAGCTTTCTGTTGAAATGATCAACACCACTGTTGCCACAATTCAGGTCGAAATGACGTCACTTGAAGCTTGTATGCCCTATTCACAGAGAAATGCATTTCCATGGCCGACGGTCACTGTAGCGCTCCTAGACACTTACACGAAGTCTCTCACTGGTACGAAATACACCAAAATGGCAGCGGTCAGCAGGGCAGCGGCGATCAGTTTCGTTTCACAGCATTTTTAACTTTTTCTTCATTACTAAAATACGTAGTACCGCTTGAATGGTTAGAAAAGACGTCTTGCATCCGATCAAAGCGGCGATTCCTATGATAACTCTGGCTAGACATGAACGCTGCCATTTTGGTTTGTTTTAACTTGGGGCTGTTGGAATGCGCTGTGTGGTGCCTGCTTAGATTTGCATCACCCCAACTCTTCCCGCGGGTGTGGTAAGAGGCGACTAAAGGATATCCACCGGGGGCGTGCAGCAGCGCCCCCTGCAGAACAATCTACCACCGAACTGCGATCCTCAAACCGCATGCCCAGCGTGGGGATTATGGGCATTACCCTCATGAGCTATAAGCCAATAAGGCGCTTATCTGGGGAGGCCTGCGTCCAGCAGTGGACAGCACCTCGACAGCATTACAGGCTGTAGAGGTGAGGTGAAGTTAGAATGAACGCAACTGTAGCTACCTAGATACGCATGACGCCTGCTCATATTATAATAGCAAACATGGTTGAACATTTGCGTGTAGGCTTATGTGTGAAAGATATTTCTTCTGTCACAGTGCGCCAATCAAAAAGCATGTGCTATTACATTTATATCCTCAAATAAGTTGATAACGGTTTGATAATGATCCGGGCTTATTATTTCTTCATAGCGACACAATTTTACGTGTTTAATAATTATGATAATGTATTTACTAACTTGTCATCTAGATAGTAATACACGATCCTGTCTGAATCTCCGTCGAGCGAGGCCACTCGTTGGAAGGGCTCGTGGGGGACGCCCACTGGTGGGCTCTGGGACACTTTCACGAAGTCTGCTCCACACTAGAATGACAGAAAAATATTGTTTGTAAGGACATAGCCTACTTATTTTTCCGGTCCGAGTCACTACGATTTGAAACAGTAGATAGACGGTGTATAGGGCTCACAGGGCCGGTTAAGCTGTTATCTAAGGAGGCTTATACCCACCCCGGACACTCGACCATTTCTCCTTACAAAAGTCACGTCTCGGCACATACATGCGCAACTGTGTTGCGCTACACATGCAACTGTGTGTGACGTCTAGGGTAACTTCATGAACATATTGTGCGAGTGAGATAGTTGCAAAATAATTCAAAGACATTTTCAACCTCACCAAAAAATCAAACCTCAACACAAAATAAATTTCGTATATCCATGTTAAAAAAACAAAAACATCGAACACCATCCGCGTCGTCTGTTAAAATCATTAGGTACATGCCATCAGCGTCCGTGAGAGCGCCGTAGGTACATCCCGTGCATTTGGAACGCAAACCGAACTCGATTAGGGGCCGGCGGGGTGTGGAAGCTAGGTCAGGTGGGGGTGACGAGTGGCCGTTATATACGTTAGTATTATTATATATTCTCTGCTTATGTCCAGCAGAGGGCTACAAATGACTATAAATCACTTTCAAGGTAAGTCCCTCCCCCCAAACAGCGAGTTATTTAAATAAATGATGGCCCTAACTTCACTCTCTGTGGCTCTTTAAGTAACCCCGATAGAAACGAATGTTATGAATAGATTAGGAAAACTGAGGTTTGCAGAGGATTGTTTAAGCTGGTATCTAAATAAACCGCGAAGTGCGAGTCAACTCGCACACGAATTGTTCCGTACCGTAAAAATCAGGCAACTTCTTCAAAGCACATCATATTTCCACTTGTTCGGAGAATCCTTTAAATCAACATTACTATATTTTTAGTATTTGTTGTTAAAACAGTTGAAGTGTTACTTATTTATAGAAAGTTTCATGTGTCTACCTATTGTGGTTCAAGAGATACAGCCTTGACAAACGAAGAGCAAAAATAGTTAAAAAAATTATCTCGTTTTTTGTATGGAAGTCCCCTGTAATTTGGATATTTATTTTATTTTTATTATTTGCTGTTATAGCAGCAAGAGAAATACACATGCTATGAATATTTCAACTGTCTACATCTTACGGTTCATGAGATAGAGCCCTGTGACAGACGGACAGACGGACGGACAGCGGAGGCTTAGTAATAGGGTTCCCTTTTCACTCTTCGGGTACGGAACACTAAAAAGGAGGCTATGACTCACATTCAAGTTAAGCTTCCCCCCATTCCCCCCAAGGTTGAAAAGGTTGAGCTGCAGTTCCCCATCCAAGCTCTTCTTGATAATGTTCAGCTTCTTGCCTCCGACGCCGTTCGCGCCGTCCACGTAAAGTGTTGTGTTGTACGCGCCGTAGATTGGCATATTTTTGCGGATCTTTTTGAATGCTCCGACTATTTTGTCGTAGTAGCCTGGAGAGCAGAGAAGATAGAAGCATTTTATTACGGGGTGACCATAACTTGAAGTTTTTTTTTTTTTTGTATTAAAATTGATGAGTTAAAATATAATAAATAGGGAAGACTCCTACTAAGCGAAAGTTTGTGTTTGTACAGATGTGTCTGTGTCACAACTACTAAACGAATCGTGCTGAAATTTTGCATATATAGATTTCTAGAATATAGGTACCAAAACAGGTACTTCCTATCCTGAAAAAAACACGTGTGAAGCCACGGGCTAAACCTATGGTATAAGTATTAATATAACCAAAATTCTATAAAATGAAAAAATAAATGAAACGTGGTCAAAAATCGGGTCTAGATTAACCCTCTCGGCTTATTGCACATATTTTGACGGTCTTAGGGGTACATACATCTATCATTTCGTTACTTTTTTCAGTGATCACAGTAATGGTAAAAAATCCACAAAAACAAACACAGTTATAGTACTTATTGTATAACCCCTGTTTTCTCTAATTCTTTCAGTAACTACCCTCATAGTTTACCTACCTTCTTCAGTAGGAGTGCCGTAAGAGTTGTCATTCCTACATTTGACGCAATAGTGTAGGATGGGGGTGGTTACGATTCCGAACTCTCTGGCTGTGCCTTTAAGGGCCATAACACCGTGGACAGCCGCCGCTGCTAGCCGGGGGCTTGTGTATCTGAAATAAACAGAATATGAAAGTCAAAGCCAAAAAGTCAAAAACTCTTTATTTCCATAAATACAATAAATGTACACTTAGAAAAGGTCAAATTCTTAATAATTAAACACTGACACGAAAATAAAGTGATATTTTTGATTTCAGTCGCTTCGGTATGTAGACTAAAGTAAAGAAGCGACGAAGAAACCTTTAGCCTGTTAGTTGTTATTTTTGATTTTTCGTTTTTTATGTATTAACTAGCTGCAGCCCGCGGCTTCGCACGCTTTTTTCCGGAATAAAAGGTAGCCTATGTCCGGCCCGTGATACCATCTACCTCGCTGCCAAATTTCACCGAGATCCGTTCAGCCGTTCTTGAGTTATAATTATAAATAATGTAACTAACACGACTTTCTTTTATATAGTATATAGACTTTAAAAAATAAAATATAACTAAGTCGTACGAAAACACACAATCACAATAATACCTACCTAATGTATTGAGTTTTTGTTCAACTGTGTGATAGATAGATAGCTAATGCTTTATGCATCACCTTATATAACACATAGAATAGTACTCATTAAACATTAAACATAAACTTAAAGCTTAAAGCGATTTCATCCAGGCAACCAAATGATTGGTTGTAGTTAAAAATAAATATATTTTCTTTCTTTCTTTTTACGTCGAATGCATGATTCGTATAGCGCTGTAGTACACCGAAAGTGTAACTTTTTTTTAAACAATTAATAAGTCTATTATGGAATACGGTCTCCAATAATTAAACGCAATTGCTTGTTCCGTTTCGGCAAATGTTGGCACTCTAACACACCGAATTAGAGTACCTTGCACAAAATCAACGAAACGAAACACACAATTGCGTATTTTGGAGAATTTAGTTCGTGCTCCTGAACAGACACCAATGTGAAGTTGGCTATAAAACCTAAGACTTAAAATGAAGGCTTATATTTACCTTGTGTCCATTCCGATGAAGACGCTGGCTTTGAGCGCCATATCCGCATTCACTTCCTTGATCACCTCCGCTGTAGTCACCTCCAAGTCGTTGTCACTGAAAATATTAGATATCTTCATTAAATATATAATTCAGTTTGTCAAGAAGTCATATCATCATCCTCATCATGAGCTTATGCTAGTCCACTGATAAACGTAGGTTTCCCCTTATGAGCATCCTACCGCCTAGACTTATGCTTGCCGCATTGAGCATCTGATGGAAGTCTTTTGCAGGTCTACTTCCCACCTGGCCGGAGGGCATCCTGTAAGTTTTTTTTGTAATGTATAGACCTTCGTTTTAACACAATCTCACCTGATGGTAAGTGACGTTCGTCAAGTCGCGATTTCCTCTCAAGAGCACGTTTATCGAAGCGGTTGTTGGTTTATCGGTAGAGACTAGCTTTAAGATCTGACCGGCCCACTGCCACTGCCGTCTTGGTCGTTCTACACGTTAGTATTACTTTTAGTAGTATATAGCCTTTGTCCAGCAGTGGACTAGATAACTAACCTGACATTAGCCAGCCGGGTAGCGATGGCCTCCCAGCTCTGCTCCAGCATCTCTCCATCAGGGTCGATGAGCTTCACTCCGTTGTCGGGCTCCAGGTTGTGAGAGGCCGTTATCATAATGCCTATCGTACGACCTGTGCAAAAAATATAGATGTTATTGGAAGGTTGTTTTGATCTAAAAGACAGGGTCTCTTTCTTGGGTAGTGGAAAGTGGGGGACCGCTAACGTTATTGGAAAATTTCCAAAGTTCTAGCCAAGGATAACCTAGTGCGCAGTTACGGTGGTTCTCGTCAGGGATCGATAAGCACGATTTTGTCTCCGGTGTCGATAAAATTCGGTAAAACCGAGGCGTTCTTACCGAAGTTTATAGGCTCACTGGGGTTACATAGCTTATCGATTCTACGGCTGTCTTTGACAAATTCTTCCGCTTAGCTCTGGTTTCTGGCCTCAGCACAATAATTTAACAAGTAGAAAAGGTTTTTATACAACATACCTAATCTCATGTTTATCTAACCCTTTCTTATGATTATTTTCTAACATGACATTTTCATTCATCGGTATGAATACAGCTTTCGTAAATATTTCGCAACCACATAGGCATCTATGTGGTTGCGAAATATTTACGAACTACTAAACTCATTAGTAGGTTACACTGGGTTTGAACCAACGACTTATAACTGCAGGTTAGCTAACTGCCACATGAAAGATGACAGTATAACAGATGTTCTGAAATTCCAGCTTTATCGTAGGCAACTAAGGATGCTTTTGGAATGCCGAGGGGTAAAGGGGGAATGAGTATAGGTATCGATTGTTCCAGTTTGAATTAGTCTAGCCTAGTTAGGATTGCAAAACATAAAGGAGGGTACTGACTGGCGTCATGGGCGTAATCTTACGTGTTACACAGCCAGCGTTCATGCATTCAGCACAGGGAAAGAAGGCGCTCGCAACGAGCAACGAGACGGATTTTAGCACACGGCGGCGTAACGTCGTATCATGCTCGCTGCGAATGGTAGGCCCATTACGCTTTTCTATGGCATAAACGTCACTCAAGCATAGATCTATGACTCCCTTAGACTACAAATAAAGTCAAAACGAATGTGAGTACCAAGACAAACCTCACAAGTTTTATATTTTGTTTAAGTATACAAAGGGGTTTGAAGATTTTTGTATGGAGGGTGGCCCCAACATTTGATATTTTTTTCAATACCGCCGCACACAATTAACTTTATATATATTTGGATAAAGGACACTAAAACCAATAAAAAAATGTCTTATAATAATGTCCTAAAGTCAGGTTTCTTAGATATTCATAGATGAAAATAACTATATTTTTTATTCATATGTGAATATCTCAGAAACCTAACGCTATAGGACATTATGTTGTAAAACATTTTTTATTTGTTTTGGTGTCCTCTATCCAAATATATAAGTAAGATAGAGCGCCGCAATTTTGGTGTGGTTTGAATGGTGACCGATGTTGGGCCGATGTTGGCGATATTTAGATAGAAGACACTAAAACAAATAAAAAATGTTTTTTATTATAATGTCCTAAAGCGTCAGGTTTCTAAGATTTATTTATTTATTTATTTAAAATATTATAAGTACACTATCCTTACAGGTACACCTAATATACCCGATAGTGTACTCTCTATAGTCACAATCACCATAATCTCCATAATATACATCGTCAACTTTGGTCATAAATATTTTAACATAATTATTAATTAAATTCCTAATTTTAACATAATGATATTATCATTATTACACAAAATTATTTAACACATATTCACATATCAAGAAAAAATATAGTTTTTTTCATGTGTGAATATCTCAGAAACCTGACGCTTTAGGATATTATGCTATAGGACATTTTTTATTTGTTTTAGTGTCTTCTATCCGTATATATAATTTTTATTGTACGCGGCGATTTAAAAAAAACAAAAACAAAATGGTGATCTATGTTAGGGCCAAAATCTTCAATCAAATCCTTTAATATATTCTGTGATTGTTTTTGTAATGAATAAATATCGATAAAAACACAGGTCAGTACCCGGCTTAAAGTTATGTACCTACCAATACTTGTGTCTTCCGTACTTAAAACATGTATCTATGTCTAAAGGACGACACGATCCTATTAAGAGAAATAAATAATTTTAATTTAAGGGCTTTTTTTGTAAGCAGAAAGAAATAAATGTTATTGATTTCGGAGCATCATTAGATCCCACATATTAGAACCGCAAGAACAGGCAAATCCTAACTAATGTATCCACACTAGTGGATCACACATACCTCTACGTGTGCTTTGCATAGCATGCTTCCGTTGTTCAAGAACTTTACTGACATGCCACCAATGACGTAATACGAGTACATATAGTTACTAATTGCATGCCATCAACAAATACTGCAAATCTTTCAACACTTTCCTTGTCACAGTTGTCATTAAAGCGCAAACTTATCGACCGACGTAATGTAGGTATCCTCCCTATTGACCTACGAAACTTAAACTTCGTCTGTGCCCAGATGAAGTAGAGCAAAAATATGGGTTAACAAATTACAGGGGGTCAAAACATGTAAATATGTAATAATAGAAAATTATGTTATAGGTACCTACGGTAAAACTGTAGCAACATCATTTCTGTGTGAAATGGGAGCAGATTTTGACAGACATTAATGAATCACACTGAAAGCGAAAGGTGGCGAGAGTCCGTTTGTTTGTATTGTAACCCTAGCTGTGTGGTAATGTAAAAACGGATGGACTGATTATATATGAACTGCCAGTATCATGGAAGCCCCGAGTACAGACGTAATTTCGACACGACAAACGTTATAATCGTGTCGATCATCATCGTCATCAGCCCATGTTAGTCCACTGCTCCCTTAATGAGCGCCACAGCGCCCTGTCTTCAGCTAGCCGCATCCAGCATCCTGCAGTCTTTTGCAGGTCATCATCCCACCGGGTCGGAGGGCGTCCAACATTACGTTTGCCGAGTCTCAACTCAAGAATTCATTTAATACACAATACTCAAGCATTTATTGCATTCTATAGGTGTACAGAGGCGTATGTCAAGCTGGATAGTTTTTTTGGGTATGTGGTACCCCGTTTTAATGGGTATCTATTGTTAGGCCTAGCAAGCTAAATTCATTTACAGTTTGTAGAGGTATATTTTTATAAGTGTAGTTGATTTTTAATGCGGATTTTTGGTAGGGGTGGAATTTCATTATTTTAGTATTTAAGAAGTTTATTTTAGGTTATGCTCGTTCATCCAGTCTGTGATATTATTAAGTATACCGTCAAGTTTATCGGATACATTTTCATTGTTTGTACAGATATTATTTACCCCAGCGGATGTCAATTCTTCGTGAAATATGGCCGGCTCATTGCCAATTCAGCTTGCTAATTATGTCGATAATTTTCGACATTGCCCAAATCGTATCGATAATCACGATGAATCTTTACTAACGGCCAAGCTTCATTGGTGTATGTATGCGCTGTCCAGTCTAAGAGCAGCGTGTGCGTAACTGGCTCTCAATGAGTTAACGGTAGAGACCCAGCTCTTTAAAATTGTCGCAGCCCCTTTTTATTTCGATTAATACTAAAGATACAATGGTATGAATTCCGATATCGCCGAAAACAAATTAAACTAATATTACAGCACTAGAAATAATAATAATAATAATAATCATACATCGTGATGTGGTTGCAGTTGATAAGAACCTTACTCCTCTCTCCTTAGCTAACGAGAACTGGCGCAAACTTAGGGTGATGAGCATTCAGGACAGGAAGGCTATATGGGAGAGCAAAGAGCTGCATGGGAGATTCTACAAGGTCCTCACAGGACCTGATGTAGATCTCCTAAGCTCCGTAAACTGGCTACGCTTCGGTGACCTCTTTGGGGAAACCGAAGGTTTTGTCTGTGCAATTATGGATGAGGTGGTAAAGACGAACAATTACCGAAAGTATATAATGAAAGATGGCACGATCGATATTTGTCGAGCGTGTCATCTTCCTGGGGAGACCCTTCGTCATATACTTTCGGGTTGTTCGCACCTTGCTAACTCTCAGTACTTGCACAGACACAATCAAGTAGCCAAAATTATACACCAGCAACTTGCTCTCCGATATGGCCTTACTGGCCCTGAAGTTCCGTACTATAAGTACACACCGGCGCCAGTTCTCGAAAATGGCCGTGCCACGCTCTATTGGGACCGATCTATCATTACAGACAGGACTATTCTTGCGAATAAGCCTGATATTGTACTGATAGATCGGTTAGAACGGAGGGCGGTGCTCGCTGATGTCACCATACCACATGATGTTAACCTCGTTAAAGCTGAGAAAGATAAACTTAGCAAATATCTTGACTTGGCCAACGAGGTTGTCAGCATGTGGGATGTTGATTCAGCGACCGTCGTCCCGATAGTCGTTTCAGTTAACGGCGTAATAGCGAAGAGCCTCGATCAACATCTCAAGAGACTCTCGCTAGGAAGTTGGATCAAGGGTCAGATTCAAAAGGCGGTACTCCTGGACTCGGCGCGCATCGTCAGGAAGTTCCTCTCTCTGCAGCCCTAGTCACCGGCCGCTTAAGGCTAGCTTCGTTGCCGGTGATTCACCGTTTTGATATATTTTTTACTGTAGAATAGTTTTATAATATTTTATTTTCTATAGTAAAAAATGTATTTTATAACGAGATTAAAAATAAATGAAGTGAATAATAATAATAATAATGCTGGACAATCCACACAGCATCATCTAGCCCCAAAGTAAGCAGAGCTTGTGTTATGGGTACTAGATGACTGATAAACTTAATACAATACATAACATAGATAGATATTTTTATTATATATAGAAAATACCCAGAACACCCGGAACAAATATTTGCAGATCGTACAAACATTTGTCCCAAGGCGGGAATCGAACCCGCAACCTTCTGCGTCGCAGGCGGACCTTCGCCCGCCGCGCCACATCGGTCGCCGTCTCTTTCATAACGGTCGAAATAAAAAGGATGGCATCATGGTTAGTCCTGTTAAATTAAATTAGTTTATACGACATTTATCTGAATTGACACATATCGCGATACTTGTTTCGATTTTTCAATAGCGTTTATCCATGTTTCACAGACAGTCCTAGCAACTCCAGAATGCCCGCTCCACTAAAGAGTCTGTATTTCAGAAATAAGTTTATTATACAAAGTTAGTTAATCTAAGGAACTTCTAGTCCGATTTAAATCAATCTTTCACCAACAAAGTTATAACAAAGTTTTTTTTATTTTCCAAAAAGCTTAGTATTAAGCTTATACATTGAATTATATAGGTTTTAGAGTTTTTTGGTGACTAGTTTACATAAACTAGCGGGGGTCATAGTTAATCATTATATCCACATGGATATATAATGATTAACTATGACCCCCGCACTAGCCTAGACTAGGCTTGTTTCGCGGGGATCGATTACATAGTCTTTTTGCCATGATACTGATTATCATGGCAAACAGACTATGTATTCGATCGAAAAAGGTACTAACAAATAAGGCAGAATATAAAACTAAAGTAACAAAGTAGATACATAACATAAGTACGTACTAAAAAAGATAAAATAAAACAATGGACGCTACCAAGTTAAATTAAATTATGTTAGTCGGACCAGGAAGTGCTCAAATCAAACAGATTCATTTACATATTTACTAAATTCATTCTATTCATTCTGCAACATGCTACAAAAACCGATGTTGTATGCATCAAGATCTAAATGATACCTTAGTCTACCTAAACGGGAACAGTTTGAGATCTAGATCGCCTAGGAAACTGACATCCTATGGACTAGACGTAGGGATATATTGAGGATGTCTAGTGCATCGTTGTAAGAATAGATTCGACGATGTTTATGTAGTAACGAGTCGGCTGAGAATCGAGGAGGTGGGTTGGATTCTTGTGACATGAATGTAAAGTAAAAAGGTTTTATTTATTTTTACTATAACAAACACATCCACTGCTGGATATAGGCCTCCCCCAAAACTATTAAATGTACACTTCAAAGTCTATCCTACGATGATACAGAGAAGCTATTAGAAATTATCAACTAAATTATATTTTTATATGTAAAGTTAACCTAGTTAGAATAGTGATTAATCTAGTTTTACTCAATTTAAGTACCTACATACCATAAAATTTAACATAAACAACATTGTTAAACTAAATGCCTTTATCGTAATAGTAAGTGATTATATTATTTAATAATTATCAGTATAGATTAGCACTACTGTCGCCTGAAACACAGGATTACCTAGATCAGGTTAAATTGTTATACTTAGCTATACTTATACGTTTAGTGCACTAATGTATTGTCTATTTACGTTGTTGTGTATAATTATTATAATGAGTGCCTTAGCGCCCTGTCTTCAGCTTGCTTTGTCTAGCAGTGGACTAAGATAGGTTGATGATGATGATGAACAAACACATAGGAAAAAACAAATCATGCTAAGCATCGCTCAGCATGTGCGCAGAAGCGATACATATTTTTTTTTTTTTTTTTCAGAAGACTATAATGCTGTTGACCGCAGATGGCCATGACAGTGTTACCGGACTTCTGGCGGGTGCAGAAGGCGCCTCGCCAGTAAAGTTATGATGGGGCAACACGCACAAGGGCCACCACTTAGGTGCGAGCCTCGGCTTGGGCTGTTGCCAGATGCTACAAGAGGGAATGGAGGTTTCGCCAAGGTGCACGAATGCACCTATGGGCGGAAGTGGGGAATTCTTCGACCCCGCATCCGGCGGGGTCGGTTTTTGATCGGGTGTTTAGTTTGCGGAAGCGAATCGGGACTAGATGCCGTCACCTCCGGGTTAGCGGCGGTGATTGGGTCAACGGGGGATGGAGGAGAGAACTCTTGGGAGGATAGTCTATTGGAGAAGCGATACATATTGTTTCTGCGCGCTGGTTTTATGCTACTCCCAGTGTGCGCAAGCGAATCGTATGAACAGCTGACCCACGTCACGCAACGTACGCGACGAAATGAAGGAAACGTCGGATGGCGTGGCGTACGATAAGTATGTCTCTGGGCCATCTGTATTCATACAAATTCAAGCGTCCAGATCTCATAATGTGTCGCGTACGTTGCATACATGGTACCAGTCTGCTTCTGGCTCCATGTCGGCGACCCGGCGTAAGTACCACGTAAAAAGTATCATTAAAAAAGCCTTTAAACTTTTAAATATAAAGAAAACTGCAGATCTCTGGGGCATTTCCGTTAGAATTATTAAACCATTAATTGATACTATTGCACCAGATCTAGCTTTTATATTCACACTCATAGAAATATCAATAGCTTCCCTAAAAATAGCGATGTACATAATTGAAATACAAGAAATAAACATAAACTCGCTGTGCCCACAACTAGACTACACAAAATCAATGTATCTTTTAAAGGGCAATGTATACGCTTCTACAACAAAACTCCTAGTGAGTTGCAAAAATTATCAGTAAAAAAATTCAAACAAATTGTCAAAACCTTCTTGTGTAAAAGGCTTACCTACTACAAAATATCAGATTATCTAGGGGATAAAAAAGCTTGGGACGGGATTTGCTCCAACTCGAAAAATAACAACTAACAGGCTAAAGGTTTCTTCGTCGCTTCTTTACTTTAGTCTACATACCGAAGCGACTGAAATCAAAAATATCACTTTATTTCCGTGTCAGTGTTAAATTATTAAGAATTTCTAAGTGTACATTTAATGTATTTATGGAAATAAAGAGTTTTTGACTTTGACTATCTTTAAAAAATAATCAAATCAAAATGACTGCTTGTAATGTCTGAATAACAGATTTTACTAAATGCAGAAGTATGAAGTATAAGTATGCCTGGAAGAGATCGCTCAAAGGTGTTGGTAACTCAACAAACTTGTCTATGACATCGACATTTTTTATCTGTGAATTATAGATATCTATGCCGCACTCTCTGTAATTAATTACTCTATGGAAATGGAACAGGAATTAAAATTCCTGTTCCGCTATATATAAAAAAAGTACTTCCGATTTGCTCTACAAAACATGTACACTGGAGAAATATTTTTTATACATGTATTACATTGGGTTTGGCATTAAAACACTGAATTTAATTAATTTTTTTAATATCAAACCCAAATAGGCCATCGTAACACACGGTACTTATGGCAAAACAACATAATATGATTTTTTTTCTGTCTGCTTGTTTGAGGTAGTCTCCGAAACGGCTAAACCGATTTTGTCGGGAAAACACTGACAGATAGCTGATGTTATAGTGGGTAACATATGCTAATTTTATATTAAAAAGTATTAGTGTCCGGCGCTACAAAATAAAACCCATGAAATTGTGAGTTCTATGCGGGCGAAGACGCGAACACAACTAGTTTGTAGGGTTCCGTACCCGAAGGGTGAAAACGAAACCCTTTTACTAAGCCTCCGCTGTCCGTCCGTCCGTCTGTCACAGGGCTCTATCTCATAAACCGTAAGAGGTAGACAGTTGAAACTTTCCATAAATAACTAACACTTCAACTGTAATAACAACAAATATTCAAAATATAATAAAGTTGAAGATTTAAAGGGGTCTCCGAACAAGTGAAAATTTGATGTTCTTTGAAAAAATTGCCAGATTTTTACGGTACGGACCCCTTCCTATTCCGAGTTTTAAGTGTTGTAAAATTATCTACGTACTCATATTTTTTACTTTACTCATATTTCCTATTATTGCGGTTAGTTACAGGAATTAAAATTGTGCCAGCAAGGTCCTAATTCCTAAAATTACTGTGATGGAGAACTTGGCAACTGTTCAGACAATTTTATCGGCTCGCGATCAATGACCCGACGTCGTTTGTGTTGAACTTGGCCTTAATATCACATTTTATGTTTGAGGTGGGATTTTATTTATCATCTATCGTTTGACAGTTTTATTCACACTAATTTTCCAGCCGTCTCAAAATAGACAACAGATCCTATGAATAAAAAAATATACCTATGTAATTATAAATTATAATGAATTAAGTATTATATCAGTCATCTAGTACCCTTAAGGCTGGCCTATGCCCCAACGGCCTTGAGAAAACAAAATAGTTATCTGTAGCCGCTTAAATAATTTGTTTTATTCGTGATACGTACCAATTGTGTAAAATACATTGAAATATATTTCAGTAAAAGAAGAATACTCAAAATCAAGAGCGTTTAGAAGATATATCCGAATTTCGAATATTTAAAAAAAATATCTAAATTGGGATATATCTTCTAAACGCTATTGAGTTTGAGTATTTTTCTTTCACACAAATATATTTCAAAGTATTTTACACAAATGGTACGTTTCACGAATACAACAAATTATTTATACGGCCACAGATAACTATTTTGTGTTCTCAAGGTCGCTGGGGCATAGGCCAGCCTTAACACAAGTTCTGCTTAGTTTGAGGCTAGAATATGCTGTGTGAATTATTCAGCATTCCCTATATTAATTAATTTATCCTTGATAATTTAGGATTTAATAGAGCATAGTTTATACAAGTTAAATTGTACCTAATTTAACACGTGAGTATAATCATCTCCTATATTTTCTCAAACGCTATAGAACTATCTCTTGGGATGAACATCCCAAGCCCAGCCGCGAGATGGTCCAATGACAAAGTTGAAGGCGCCTTTAGACTGTGAATGAGGCTCGTAAAGGACCTATTAAGGCGGTTGCATGCCTCAAACTAGCGCCACCGCCTATTCTTTCATGAAATTACGTAATGCAAAGAAATTTTGAAAAGTCCATTGCACATTTTATGATACCTATCATAAGCTTTTTTAATGTCTCTGTACTAGTTTTATTTTGTATAGTTTAGGCAGAGATGAAAAGTTGCTCTTGGTGGCCACCAAACTCTGTTTTCGCATCTCTGTCTAAATTATACGTAACTAAACTATTTCCGAGGGATAAAAAACAAAGCTATTTTCGAAAATTCCTGTGTTTAACGTAATGGATGATATGGATCAGTTGAGCTACCTGTAGATTGTTTGCAACAGTCTGCAGTAAGCTTAATTGTTTCAATTGTAAATACTAGTTCTAATTTGTTTTTATTATTGAATTGTAATTTTCTTTGTCAATAAAGAATACGTAATAATAAATAAAAATAGATGGCGGCGCTAGTGTGCGGCATACAACCGCTTTAAGTTGGCATGCAAGGAGTAGGCCATGATCAGCTTTATCATTCGATTGGAACTCGCTGCCTGCCTCTATTTTTCCGGCCAACTACAACCTGGATTTGTCTTCAAGACAAGAGTGAATAGAGGCTTCTTCTTCGTGACATCTTTGACACATCGTCACTTGATGATAAGTGGTGAGATTGTGGTCAAACGAAGTGGGTGTCATGTCAACGGACTGAAATTTGATAATATTTATAATAATAATCACGTAAAATATTTTTTAAATTTACCATTTTTAACTCGTGATCGTAGAACAGCGAGAAGTCCCATCCGGTATACCACATGTTCCAGCAGGCTCGCTCTGAAATAAATATAACATTATGGAATAAAATTATTAAAGAGTTTTATAATAGAATGATAATTTTAACATTTTATTTCGACGCGTGAATTTATTACAAAGCTACAATAAAAAAAAATTAGCACCCTTTGAGTAAGTACACGGAACCCTAAAATCAAAACATGGAGGTGTAACGGTGGTAGTCAAGGGTAGGCTGAGCATGTATTTAATTTTTAGCAAAAGTCCTCACTTAAATAATAGATTCAGGCGTTATTAGCGGAAATCCATCTTGTCGATTGATCTTGTCGTGGAGAGACGAAACTAGTTGACGACCGCAGATTACAGATCAATCTGTGTTGACGACTTATTTAGATTCGACATTTTATTGGATCTTATCAGAGAAGGTTTTACGCGGAATAGGTACTGAATAATTTCAACCTTATATTTTTCTAAAGTCTTCAGTTTAGTAGTAGGTAAGTAGGTTATGGCAAACTAGTTTTAAAATGGCGTGTTAAATGTTCAATCCACAGAAATATACCTAGATAGAAGCAAAAACTTTATATACCTCACGTGCCAAAAAGAGGGGCTGGAGAGCCTCTTTGCTCGCCGCAAAATTCAGTCCTTTCCCGACCGCTTTCCACGTGAGAAGTCAGGTTATAAAAACAAATTGCCTTGTTGTTTATTAATTAACTGTTCAAACACCACCAAAATAAGGAAATAGTGTAGTTACTTGTATTTTACGTCACTAAATTTTATTACACTCGTGACGTCAAAGTACCTATGCAAAATGTCATCACGGCGAACTCTTTGCTTCTATCTAGATATATTTCTGTGGTCATTATAATCTTAGCTCTTATCTGATACATTTTTATTGCGTCATTTTCCATATTTCGCAACGCTTTGATTTAGTAAAAATAATCATCCATGAAAGTTTATTAGCCTGGATCTTTAACGGTTTGAGCTGGTTTCCGCGAAATCAGAGCCGTGCTATGATCTAGCAATAGATTTTTATAAAATACGTTCCCATTGACTGTTGAGAGGCCTCCAGGAGGCCTCTATTCTATACCCCATCTGTTGAGAGGACTCCAGGAGTCCCCTGTCGACTACGACGCTAGATATAGGTTTTCCATTATTATATAGGTGCTTTCTAAGTAGTAATCTCAACAGTGCTATAACGTACTGGAACACATAACCGCAAATTTTTACTCCGTGGACTTCGCTGGGTCTGACATTTTTGTAGTCTAAACATTAAGTTGTTATTTATATATCCTAGTTTAAAGATCTAAGTAAAATCTGAGGTTAAATTATAATGTGCTGTTTGTAGTTCCTTAACAAAAAATAGTTATGACGATACGTTGTTACAGTCTTAGGCCCGTATATGAAAACTTGCTCACTCATATACTCGGTTCTAGAATCTTAGATATTTTTTGTAAACAAAGGCGTTACAAAACCTAAGTAATATTGGTGGTAAATATTTTATAACACTGGTATCATCGGAGGCAAAAGCAGAAGATCGCAACAGTTTTTGGTTATGAAAGCTTTCATTGATCATTTCATCAGTTGCTCGTTCCTTTTCTATCTTGAATTTGTACATTTTTCGCTGGGCGTGTGCAATTATGTGTTGTTGAAGTTTGTGTTTTGGTTTTTAGTGATTACGTTCCTGTTACCTAGTTGTTATCTGCTATTGTTATTAGTATTTGTTAAGTTTTTATTCATAAAAGTCTTTGTTGACATAAAATATCTTGAATTTTAAATCCAAGTATAGATATATGCTTGAGTGACGTTTATGCCATAGGAAAGCGTTACTCTAGCATAGATCGAAGGCTGAGCAAGCTTTCATAATACGGGCCATAAAGTAGGTGTCGCATAAAACCAGCGCACAGTAGCGTCATCGTTACTGTGCATAATGCTGAGCGATCACCTTTTTTGATGTCACGTTGTAACTGTATTTGTTTGTAATTTTGTGACGCAAAATAAATACTTTTGACTTTTTATTAGAGTCTAGATACACGGGCAGCTTGAGGCAGTCAGGATCGACTGCTTCAAGCTGCGACTGCATAGTGGACTATGCAACTGCTTGAGCAGTTCCGAGTATGTTTGTAAATAGTAGACTGTAGTTCACTATGCAGTCGCCAGCTTAAAGCAGTCGATCCTAATCCTGACAGCTTCATCTGCCCTTGTATCTAGGTCCTTCGGCAGGGAAATCAATCACTACTGACGTCAACATAGCTCACAATAAGACCAGAAATAGTCCTATGGTAGGTATTCCTATTCTAAATCGATGCCTATTGATGTATTCTACAACCGTGCGGCGGCACGCGAAGTATGCGACGTTAGGACACTATCCTTTAGTACTACGAAGGTATCTGAGTTCAAGAGCTCTCGGGCGCTCCGGTCATGTTAACTGTCGCTAAACTATAGCTTTGGACATGACAGTGAGCGCTTTTGTAATTTATCAGACGGTACGTTTTTACCGTCACGGGAAAACAGAAAAACAAAACTTATATAATAACTAGCTGCTGTCCGCGGCTTCGCGCGCTTTTTTCCAGGATAAAAATTAGCCTATGTCCGTCCCCGGGATACCATCCTCCATGCCAAATTTCATTGAGATCCGAGACAGATAGTTATTTTCTTATTTATAATATTAATTTGGATATTCAGAATAAATTGTTTGTTTTGAATAAACTAAAAACCGATTTAAATTTCTGAATGTTACATTGTTTATTAAGTACAAGCAACTGTCAAATTCTAATCCCTCGGTAATCAAATTTTATGTGACCATCTCGGGACCATTCTCCATACATAGCAAAAGAATCATCTAAATCGGTCGATTAATGGAGAATTCCGAATGGCGATGCGCGAATTCCACAATTATTGGATTAATAATTAATTAATTATTATTAACATACGTAAGTTCAATTATTAATCGATGAGGTTTTATTTGTAGGTAGGCAGTTATTATAAAATCACACAAAAACTACTCCTTGAGTAAAACTACATCACTCTAATATTATATTTGCGTAAGTTTGGATATATGGATGTTTGTTCGTTACCTCTTCACGCCAATCTCCTGAATGGACCGTGCTGAAATTTTGCATAAAGGTTAGTTCTAAGCTTGGAATAAAACATAGGCTACTTTTTATCCATCTGTTCCCGAACATATAAATTACTTTTAAACTTTTCAATAGAAACAACGCGTGCTAAGCCGCGGGCAGAAAGTATTGTGATAATAAATCTTTGTATTCTGGTTTGTGGTCTGTATTTGTTTAAGATTTCGTGAATAAGTAATACATACTTACCCGATTTTATAAATTCAGAATCAAACTCTTGACGTAAAGCCCATAACTCAAAAAACCATTCCTTTGATATAAAAACCAGTGCTTACGTATGTGGAGCATATCAAATCAAATAAATTACTTGATATGCTTTATTTCCTAGATTAGCTTACGCTCGCGGCTTCATGCGCATTATTTCTGGAAGATAACTGGCCTACATTTTATTCCGTGGTTATTTCCTTCCTACACCTTTGCCAAGTTTCATCGAATTCGTTCGTTTTCCAAAATAAATACCTTGCTTTAGGTAGGAATGAACTAAAACTAGGTCTAGTTTCAGTTTAATAGATGTTTTTTTCTTGAATCAAATTTCGTACCTAGTTATGGAGGTCACCGTCTAATTTTACGGGTTTTACTAACGTAAAACCCGTAAAATTATAAAAATCCTACTCAATTTATAATTGTACGTATCTGTAAGATAATAAACGAACAAACCTGTGAACCAATCACTGTCTTTGTTCGGGTAAACCGACCACTCAGCAGATATGCGTTTAACTGCGCTTGCAGTTGAATGCGTATTTGCTCGCGGTTACCTAAACTTACTCAGTTCGCGATCGACCGCCATCGTCACGAGTTCAAACCAGCACTTATAACCATTTCACACCATTTACCATTTATACCATAAGTTGGCGGCAGTAACTTTATTTACCATAACGTGTCTTGAGAATATAGTCCCCCAAACCATACCCTTTTTATGTTCGGGTAAACAGACCACACAGCAGATATGCGTTTAGCTGCGCTTGCAGTTGAATGCGTATTTGCTCGCGGTTACCTAAATTTACTCAGTTCGCGATCGACCGCCATCGTCACGAGTTCAAACAAACACCATTTACCATTTATACCATAAGTTGGCGGCAGTAGCTTAATTTACCATAACGTGTCTTGTGAATATAGTCCGTACCATACCACACCAGTGACTTTCCTTGACCACCAACCAAGCACCATACCAATTACCAATCTCAAAGGGCAGTTGGGGGATCAACCAGCACCATCTACCACAACCCATCGACCGCCATCGTCACGAGTTCAAACCAACACCATTTACCATTTATACCATTAGTTGGCGGCAGTAGCTTAATTTACCATAACGTGTCTTGTGAATATAGTCCGTACCATACCACACCAGTGACTTTCTTTGACCACCAACCAAACACCATACAAATTACCAATCTCAAAGGGCAGTTGGGGGATCAACCAGCACCATCTACCACAACCCCCAAACCATACCCTTTTCAGTCTTGTTTTGCTATTTTACGAATTCTCTGGCGATCACATCACTCTCAAAATAATATACTGCTCTCTGATTGGTCGGTGCTCATGTCTGTGTTCATAGAGCTATCAGACAGTTTCGACACTATTAGCCACTGTTCCACTCGTTCTTTAACTTAGTTTACAACTTTACTATGGGTATTATTGAACAAAATATTTTAAAATACAAAAAAAATGTTGTTGTTTATCCGACTAATGGATTTACACATTTGTATTTATATTGAAAATCATACAGTTTTTCTTTGTTCCAACGATAGCGATCTATTGTAGCCTGGTTATTAAAATCAATATTGCCAATTAGGATTGGCCGGTACCTTATCTATGTATTAGTTCCACACGAGTGGCCTACTTTGGAGCGTGTCTGATGGGCAAATGAATGTCACGGCCTTTGTGAAGGGGACGTTATGTCTTTGAGGACATCGTGCGGGTTTATTTGAAGGGATGAAAGAATAGGGTGATTTTAAGAGAAAAACCAGGAAATTTATATATGTATATAAAAGAAAGTCGTGTTAGTTACACTATTTATAACTCAAGAACGGCTGAACGGATCTCAGTGTAATTTGGCAGCGAGGTAGAAGGTATCCCGGGGCATAGGCACACAGACATAGGCTACCTTTTATTCTGGAAAAAAGCGTGCGAAGCCGCGGGCTGCTGCTAGTTGCAAATAAATCTAAGCTTTACTTTGAACTAGAACCATCAAAACATTTGATAGGTCACCGATTTTCTGTAAAATTAGCCGATACTCTGCCTACTCTCGATCAAGTCACCTTTCAAACACAATAAACTTAATAAATCTAATTCAGTTAATCCTTTTGGAAGCTACGAATCCGAGAGCCTAGTCCGACACACGTCAAACTTAACACCCCTATTTTTTGTCGGGGTTTATATCCCGATTTTTATGACATCACACGTGCCGGCTTCGACTTTGCGCCACCCCAACTCCTTCCAAGGATGTCGTAAGAGGCGACTAAGCCACAAGGGAGCGGGCAGTTCACTTCTTCCACCGAACTGCGATCCCAACCCGCATGTCCAGCGTGGCATTATTAGCATTACCGCTAGGGTATGGCGCATATCAGGGAGAGGCCAATATAGACTACGTCCAGCAGTTTACCAGTATAGACTGTAGACTACGAAAGTTTTTATAGTAAAATGAAGTACCTGACGCTGATACAGAGTTTAGCACATTATGTATTTTTAATGATTTTATAGCATATTTTTGTGATATGATACTTAACGTACCTATAGATAGAGAATAGACTGGTTACTAAAATAGGTAAATGATCCACTTACACTATTACCGACTCGTAAGTAAGCAAGACAAGTTCAAGCACAAATCTCCCTATTATAGAGAAAATAAGAAATATCCTGAGTAATAATAACTCATACTCATTCCCGTTCCCAAACAACAGAATCTTAATAAAAATATCGCTTTATCTCTTTGACCTACATTAAAATGAAGTAATGCATAAGTGCCTAGATTACTTCGTAATCGTGAGCCGTGCTAACAGATCGATACAGTTATTAGCTAAGCAATCGATACAGCTATTAGCTAAGCAATCGATATAAGGTTAATAGCTAGACAATCGATTTAGTATGCAGTCAGCACTTGATGACCCGACTGACATAACAGTCGGGTGGATAATGTTGATTTTATTAATAAATCTCTTATATCGATAGACTCCAAAACTACAATTGTTCAATGTGTTTTAGCAAAGATTCATTAGTAAATGGCTTACTATGCGCGCAAAACTTCTTATAGGCTATCTAAATTATTTGTAGAACCTAGAATACTTGTAGCAAAAACCGGAATTCTTTTTTTACGCGTGCGTGAGCAACCACCTTAACGCATAATGGATCAAGTTCTGCAAGCTTCCTTCTATAGATAGCATTATACGTCACCTAGTTGAATTGTAAATTTAATTAAACTTAAGACTACACCTAGCCTAGTAGTGTGTGCTATACACTTTCGGTTAAAAAGTCTATGGTCAAGTCCCGGTCCAACCAATGAGTTTTTCACTAGCCCCGAAGAAAGAAGCTTGTTACTTGTTTATGGACTGGTTTCCGCAACTAGGCCACAGGTGGGCCCTTTTTGCGTGTCGGGTGGGGGGCTGCTAATCTAACCACCCGATGTCCTCTAGGAAAGCCAGCAGCTCGCTGACGCCGGTGCATGCCTCCCTAGGCGTCCTCGGTGTCCCGAGGTAGAGTAGTCTTTGAGACGCTACGCTATTGCACTCTACAAGCACATGCGCGGCCGTCTCCTCTGCGTTCATGCATCCCCTGCATAGGGGGCTGTCCGTAATACCCAGATTAAATAGATGTTTGTTAAGCATGCAATGTCCTGTGACAATACTGACAATTAGCCGGAGTTTGCCCCGTTTCAGATTGAGGAGTTTTCGGGAGAATCTCGGGTTTAAAGCCGGGAAGGCCTCCTTCGACTGCCTACAATCCGGAATACTTGCCCAGTAGTCTTGGTGTTGTTTAATCGTTGTTTGACTGAAAGGTAGGGGAATTATTGGTTCAGGCCCTGCCGTTTGCCACTCTGAACCTCTCCTCGCCAGTGCATCAGCTTCGTCATTTCCTCTGGATCCGCTGTGTCCTTTTATCCATTGTAGAGTGACTCTATTGGACTTACTTACTTGTTCTAGCAGGTCGTGGCACTGTAGAGTAAGACCCGAGTTGTGCTCTCTCTTGTTCAGAGCCTGTAGTACCGCCGCACTGTCTGAGAGGATCCTGATGTTTTGGTCAGTTACCTTTCTTCGTAGCACTGCGGTCGCAGCCTGAATTATACCCACACATTCCGCCTGAAAAATGGAGTTGTGGGCGCCCAGTGCTGTTGTTTTGTGGATGTTCGAAGAAAGAAGCAGATAAGATTGTGTTTGGTCTCAATTGAACGGTTGTCGCAATTAATTATAAAATATACAAAAATAATATTTTCTGCCCACAAAGAGATACAGAACCTACCTTTTAATTATCTACTACACAGTCTATTATCTAATTGTGGTTTGGCTTGCCACAAAAATAGTTATAGAATGCAAATACCAAAACCTTGTTCCCTTATTATATTAATATAGGAAAACGATCATAGAACAATCTAGAAACATAATAAAGTACGTATTAGTCCCTATTCTAAAAGAGTAGGTAACTATTATTTATATTTCGGCAGGCAGTTCCTCGAGGGTAAAATTGGACCCTCGAGGAACCTAGGGCAATACGAGCCTATGACTATGGGAAGAAAATAAAAAAAAATTTGCAACTCAAAGGGTCAACAGAGATCTTTGAGATGCTAACTTTTTTTAATTTTCTTTAAGGCAAGGCACATTGAAAACGAATCGAAGGAAATATTTAAATAATTTGATTGAGACCATCTCCAAACATTTTTATGTTAGGAGATGGGCTCAATTTGCCTTTGAAGAAAAAAAACCAAGCACATTCACGGGCGTTCCGACGAATTTTCCAATTTTTAATCATCATACATTTATAATTACAGGGCAAATAGGTTACAGCCTAAACTAGCTTTTCTAATGTTGCCTGTCTGTATAAAGTCAGATTAGCAAGTGTAACCATGCTAATTAATCAAAAAATCACATTAAAACATCAAAGAAATACCAACCTACATAGTAAAAGTTATTCAACTCTCTATTTCGAGCCCAATCTAAATAATACAGATGTCGTAAATAATTTTATTCCCAAAATAAATCATCATGAAACCAATATTATTAAGATTTAGACTGCAAACAGTCAAATCAACCGAGTGGCTGCGGCCATATTCTGCTAAACTAATTGCTTTACTATGGTATCATAACAGAATAACACATTTTGGCATTCTACCTTTAATGAAATAAACTGCAGATGGAAGGGCGCGCGTCAAAAGTGTCAAGGTTAAAACCATTCTATCAATCTCTCCATGCAAATAGCAATATACTGCACACACTTTCTAGACTCTAGTTTCTTTCATCTAAAGATTCTATGTGATGATTCTGCAATGATACCATTGTCATAGTAAAGCGATTGGTTAACAGAATTGGGCCCCTGGCACCGTGCCAAGACAATAAAATTTAAAAGCCACTCAATGGGAGTAGGCATAGGTATTCCGCCGAGATATTTGGGTTTATTTGTTCAGCTTGCTTTATATTACGATCATCGGTTTTTAGAAAACTGATGGGTACAGAATAGAATCCCTAGAAAATATTTTTATGATAATAAACACAGACATAATTCTTCTGCTTAGATGTGAATAAGTAGAAATAGAAACGAAAATACTTTTTTTTAAATCTACAGACCTTTGTTTGACCACAATTTCTTAAGAACAAAATACATCATGTTAGTTCAAAAGCTGTACAAAAATAAATTTGTAACAAAAATAAATTTGTAAATAAACACAGACCACATCGTCATTAATGAGCAAATAAATTTAGCTAAGTGAGTTTAAGCATCAGTTATTTGAAGTCTAATCTAATTCATAGGGCCAGGTCAATAAGACTATCAGTGTATTTAATTACTTGTATTATTAGATTCCATGTTTGGCTGTGCTTGCATGTTCCACAGTAATAAATAAAATTAAGTAGCTCTATTCACTGTTACCACTCAGGTAACAGTTGGTAATAAGAGTTACAACTGCAACATTTATGATATGAATGTTTGAACAAATTCTTTGAGGCAAAGCAGGTAGGGAAGTATTTACTTATTTGATCACGCAAAATCTAAATAAATATAGTGACATCATGAACAACAACTCGAGCATTTAATTCTAAATTAAGCATGAAAAAGAGTCTAAAAATAATGTACTGAGCCCCCCACAAAGCACACAAGGGAATGTAAACTCAAATAACTCCCAACAGACTCTAATGCTTTAATTGGCAAGGTCTAATTCATATGCAAGTTACTCCTACATAACAGAAAACCTGTATTGCACTAGACTGCCTATTCAGTCAATATTATGACTAACCCGACAAGACTAACCTACTCTCTGTTTTGCCTTACAAGATTAACCAGTCATTGACCATATGATAACCATCGCGAACTTCCCGTTAGTAATTTATTATACATAAGCAAGCCCCAGGATGAGTCACTTAGCGTACTTATTGGAATTGTTCTATCAATTATTGCTTACGTGACAAAGGCTCGGCATAAGAGAAAGGTGCTTCAAAATTAGCTATATTTCACTGTTATTATGATAAATTTATGTTAGAATAAAATAAAAGGGCTAAATTTGTTGTTTTACTCACTTTGTTCGGAATCCAGCGGTCCCGTACTCGATAAAAACATCTGTAGTTTTCGGATGCATTTCTCTCGCGAACGCGTAGACGACTCGTAAGCTACTTGGTGGCATAGTGTTCGGCGAAATTTATTTATATGGTCGCGTATCGCTCAGGTGCTCAGACACAATCACTTTGCAATCAACAAAACGAGATTTCTTACATTCCCGCTCCGACTGAAGTTAAATTATATTCGATTGGAATTTTGACGTTTGAGAAAAAGAAATTGACAAATCGCTTAGACAACAACGAGACTAAATTCAGACTATTAGAAATTTACATGACGGAAAGCTTCGATGAGACTTTCAAAACTGGTTGGGTTTTATTTACTTCATTGACAATGACAGCAGCTGTCAAAACATGCCGGAACTTAGTAGTGCTACTCGCCGCTAGATGTCAGGTATAAGATAATTTGTTTAGACAATAGCAATAGATGGCGGAACCATCGCTTTTTATTAGCCAGAGACATCTTTAATGTCACTAATAAACTAATACAAAATGTTCTGTTACTAACTACTAGATGGCATGAGCATGATTTTCAGTTTACTAATTATATTTTCCAAAGTTTTTGTGCGCGGTAGTTGATTGTTATGGTTATTATAAAATAATATGTAGGTATATGTTGTGCCGTAGGTAGGTCAGGTATACCAGCAGGTCCATTCAAAAGTATTCGTGAGTGTATCACTCATACTATTTTCGCCGTTCATTGGTTGATTTTGTTTTGTTTTTTATTCCTAGTGAAAATGCAGGCAATGAGTTATGAAAATAGTATGCGTGATACACTCACGAATAGCAACCTAGTACATCTGAATCGACCAGCAGACTTATGGATCTATGGCGTTTTCGTAAAACATCACATAAAAATTAACTACCTTGGGTAAAATGGCGTTTTTGAAATTCATACGTTATACCTACGTACTTACCTTTCTCATCATCATCATCATCATCGTAAATCCATTAGAAGATAATACCAAATTGTACATAATATCATTGCCGTAATAGATCCCATTAATAGGAACAATTTGGCTAAAATATTTTCAATTCAACCATAAAACGAAAACGTGCTTTGCCATCGTTCAATAGGTAGGTACAACAGGACTCGAACCCGTGACAGTCTCTCTAGGCTAGGCCGTGATACAACGGGACTCGAACCCGTGACTATCTCTCTAGGCTAGGCCGTGATACAACGGGACTCGAACCCGTGACTATCTCTCTAGGCTAGGCCGTGATACAAAGGGACTCGAACCCGCAACTCATATCTCTCTCGAGGCCATGACATAAGTAGGTAGAATGTACTTACAATAAGGCACACGACTCGGAGGTCCACACTCCCCTTGCCAAGCACCATGTGCTCGGCGGCGGCGCGCTAGTCGTCTTACCATACGAACCACTAACCAACTGCAGCTCTTATCTACCATGAGGCAGAACTTTCTTCACACGATAGGACAAAGGACCCTCGCATCCAGCTCATCAGCAAGCAGCATCGCATCGGTCAGCTTGCCTGTAACTTGAGAAGTTTACTACATAAAACATTTTGTTAAGTGTGAACATTTTGGCTGTCTTTCTATTTCTGTTCTCTAACAAACTCGTCTAACTTATGTTGTTCAAGCACAGAAAGTGCGTTAACGATAACGACACACATCTATAGCTATACTGGCTAACTTACAACACAAAAACCCAAAATTTTCGTTTTGGCGTCGAGTTAAAATACGATTGCTAACACTAAACATTTCAGGATAGAGCTAAAATCGAAACAAAAAAATCAATACATATCAAACAAGTGACTTCATTAGCGGTGTCACCGCCCTCGACGGCGATAATGCAGTCGATGACTATTAGCTGCATTCTCCACAGAAACACTGGCCAAGTGTTACCTGCTTTTGTTGCCTAAATTCTCAGCATGTCAAGCAAGTCCTGCGGCAGAACTCGACCTGCCGGTATTCATTGTGTATCTACGGTGATATCAAGTGAATTTGGCTACATAGAACGCTAACACAACTATGAAAACTCGCGCTTTCAAATATGCGACCACGGTCACACAGTAAGCTAACGGGATTCCAAATAAGGATACAGTGTTACACAATAACGTTTAAGTTCCTTATATAGTTAACTTATTGATCTAATCGATATTTTAGAGTTAGATGATAAAATAGAAATGATTATAGTATTATATCGTTAAGATTGTAAGATGTTTCTTTTGTAGTGAAAAAGTTTACTAACAACATGTCAGATTTTTTTTGATATTAAGTTACATAATTTGATGAATGTGATTAATTATTGTTTTATTTGAAAACTACGTTGGTTAGCGAGTTTCATTAATTATAAGCCTATATTCAGCAGTGGAGTAGAGATGAGATTATGATGTTTCCGATAGGATAATAATAACATCGAGATAAGTTATCTACTACACAAAATTAGTTCAGAAGACCAAGTGAGGGTAGTTCGAGTAATGCCACCCCCGCTTCTTCGCAGACCCAAAAAAAAATAAAAATCAATAGCAAGTTGGACATAGTAACAGTGTACAAGGTGTCGACCTTACGACGGCTTGAGCAAAACTTAGCCAGAGACAGCGAGTGAGCTGCTTTTATAGAAATGCTACAGTCATAAATTTCAAAATAATGTTTCCCGCTGATTCAGCTTCTCCTGACAGTGGTTTCCTTCAACCACATCTTAGTTCTGGCATACTTCATGCTTCTTCACGAAGGTAGAGCCCTAAAGGCTCGGCAAGTAGACTGCGGTAGAGCTCGGTCATTCCTCGTGGTGCAGTGGCGGAGCCTGTCTTCTAATGAGGCCGAAGCAGGCTGGAATGAACCCGCAGGGCCTCTGCTTTGCTGGCGTTTAGACCAGCTTGTAACAAACCCGCAGAGAAGTCTCCAACATGTGTGATTGGGATAGGCTCGGACGCCAAGGCGTCATCATCAACTGGAAATAATGCGAAACGTACCTCATATTAGGACAAGCAGGCTGGAATGAACCCGCAGGGACCTCTGCTTTGCTTGCGTTTGGACCAGCTTGTTACAAACCCGCAGAAACGTCTCCATGTGTGATTGGGGTAGGCTCGGACGCCATGGCGTCATCATCAACAGGAAATAATGCGAAACGATTTTTGTATTTTTTATAGATATAGTCTTTATGTTATTGTGGGTTGGTTGTAATAAGAGTTTGTTTCACTTTACTGCGTCTATTCAATATACGAGACACGAGTACATAAAATTAACGTTTACGATATCTTTAATCCTTATTTTAGGATATGTATGATACTGCAGAGGGTTGAGGAGTGACTGGTTAAACTCGGCTTAGCTACTGAAAAAGCTGACTTCACGAAACGCGGTTGCGCCGCGTACTTTATGCTAAACGGTGTCACTACACGATCATATTAGGACTATTTTATCTCTCGGCGTACATAAACAGCACGACTGTATTTCTAAAACTAGACAGTGGCCCCAAGCTGCATGTCTTAAGCAGAGCACAGCTCAACGCATCCGGTATGTAAAGACAGTGGCACCCAGCTGCGTGTCATAAGCAGAGTTACATGTACACATCACCCGCCAATCTCAGATAGAGGGCTCAGTTATCTCTGTCAGCAGAGGGACTCCATGATACATGTACATATGCCACATACCAATCTTAGAGGACCCAGTTAACCTGTCAGTAGAGCGGGGCTGAATGCTTCACAGTTCATGTACCTATGACAAACGCACCCAGTTAGCGTGCCATAGCAGCATCTGCGTAAACTATACATACGCACATCATCAATACACACGAGCCAAAAGAAAAAATACATGAACTAACTAAAATAGTTTCAATTCAACCATAAAACGAAAACGTGCTTTGCCATCGTTCAATAGGTAGGTACAACAGGACTCGAACCCGTGACAGTCTCTCTAGGCTAGGCCGTGATACAAAGGGGCTCGAACCCGCAACTCATATCTCTCTCGAGGCCATGACATAAGTAGGTAGAATGTACTTACAATAAGGCACACGACTCGGAGGTCCACACTCCCCTTGCCAAGCACCATGTGCATGGCGGCGGCGCGCTAGTCGTCTTACCATACGAACCACTAACCAACTGCAGCTCTTATCTACCATGAGGCAGAAGTTTCTTCACACGATAGGACATAGGACCCTCGCATCCAGCTCATCAGCAACCAGCATCGCATCGGTCAGCTTGCCTGTAACTTGACAAGTTTACTACATAAAACATTTTGTTAAGTGTGAACATTTTGGCTGTCTTTCTATTTCTGTTCTCTAACAAACTCGTCTAACTTATGTTGTTCAAGCACAGAAAGTTCGTTAACGATAACGACATACATCTATAGCTATACTGGCTAACTTACAACACAAAAACCCAAAATTTTCGTTTTGGCGTCGAGTTAAAATACGATTGCTAACACTAAACATTTCAGGATAGAGCTAAAATCGAAACAAAAAAATCAATACATATCAAACAAGTGACTTCATTACCGGTGTCACCGCCCTCGACGGCGATAATGCAGTCGATGACTATTAGCTGCATTCTCCACAGAAACACTGGCCAAGTGTTACCTGCTTTTGTTGCCTAAATTCTCAGCATGTCAAGCAAGTCCTGCGGCAGAACTCGACCTGCCGGTATTCATTGTGTATCTACGGTGATATCAAGTGAATTTGGCTACATAGAACGCTAACACAACTATGAAAACTCGCGCTTTCAAATATGCGACCACGGTCACACAGTAAGCTAACGGGATTCCAAATAAGGATACAGTGTTACACAATAACGTTTAAGTTCCTTATATAGTTAACTTATTGATCTAATCGATATTTTAGAGTTAGATGATAAAATAGAAATGATTATAGTATTATATCGTTAAGATTGTAAGATGTTTCTTTTGTAGTGAAAAAGTTTACTAAGAACATGTCAGATTTTTTTTGATATTAAGTTACATAATTTGATGAATGTGATTAATTATTGTTTTATTTGAAAACTACGTTGGTTAGCAAGTTTCATTAATTATAAGCCTATATTCAGCAGTGGAGTAGAGATGAGATTATGATGTTTCCGATAGGATAATAATAACATCGAGATAAGTTATCTACCACACAAAATTAGTTCAGAAGACCAAGTGAGGGTAGTTCGAGTAATGCCACCCCCGCTTCTTCGCAGAGGCAAAAAAAAATAATAATCAATAGCAAGTTGGACATAGTAACAGTGTACTTTACCAAGGTGTCGAACTTACGACGGCTCGAGCAAAAGTGAGCCAGAGACAGCGAGTGAGCTGCTTTTATAGAAATGCTACAGTCATAAATTTCAAAATAATGTTTCCCGCTGACTCGGCTTCTTCTGACAGTGGTTGCCTTTAACCACATCTTAGTTCTGGCATACTTCATGCTTCTTCACGAGGGTAGAGCCCTAAAGGCCCGGCAAGTAGACTGCGGTAGAGCTCGGTCATTCCTCGTGGTGCAGTGGTGGAGCCTGTCTTCTAATGAGGCCGAAGCAGGCTGGAATGAACCCGCAGGGCCTCTGCTTTGCTGGCGTTTAGACCAGCTTGTAACAAACCCGCAGAGAAGTCTCCAACATGTGTGATTGGGATAGGCTCGGACGCCAAGGCGTCATCATCAACTGGAAATAATGCGAAACGTACCTCATATTAGGACAAGCAGGCTGGAATGAACCCGCAGGGACCTCTGCTTTGCTTGCGTTTGGACCAGCTTGTTACAAACCCGCAGAAACGTCTCCATGTGTGATTGGGGTAGGCTCGGACGCCAAGGCGTCATCATCAACAGGAAATAATGCGAAACGATTTTTGTATTTTTTATAGATATAGTCTTTATGCTATTGTGGGTTGGTTGTAATAAGAGTTTGTTTCACTTACTGCGTCTATTCAATATACGAGACACGAGTACATAAAATTAACGTTTACGATATCTTTAATCCTTATTTTAGGATATGTATGATACTGCAGAGGGTTGAGGAGTGACTGGTTAAACTCGGCTTAGCTACTGAAAAAGCTGACTTCACGAAACGCGGTTGCGCCGCGTACTTTATGCTAAACGGTGTCACTACACGATCATATTAGGACTATTTTATCTCTCGGCGTACATAAACAGCACGACTGTATTTCTAAAACTAGACAGTGGCCCCAAGCTGCATGTCTTAAGCAGAGCACAGCTCAACGCATCCGGTATGTAAAGACAGTGGCACCCAGCTGCGTGTCATAAGCAGAGTTACATGTACACATCACCCGCCAATCTCAGATAGAGGGCTCAGTTATCTCTGTCAGCAGAGGGACTCCATGATACATGTACATATGCCACATACCAATCTTAGAGGACCCAGTTAACCTGTCAGTAGAGCGGGGCTGAATGCTTCACAGTTCATGTACCTATGACAAACGCACCCAGTTAGCGTGCCATAGCAGCATCTGCGTAAACTATACATACGCACATCATCAATACACACGAGCCAAAAGAAAAAATACATGAACTAACTAAAATAGTTTCAATTCAACCATAAAACGAAAACGTGCTTTGCCATCGTTCAATAGGTAGGTACAACAGGACTCGAACCCGTGACAGTCTCTCTAGGCTAGGCCGTGATACAAAGGGGCTCGAACCCGCAACTCATATCTCTCTCGAGGCCATGACATAAGTAGGTAGAATGTACTTACAATAAGGCACACGACTCGGAGGTCCACACTCCCCTTGCCAAGCACCATGTGCATGGCGGCGGCGCGCTAGTCGTCTTACCATACGAACCACTAACCAACTGCAGCTCTTATCTACCATGAGGCAGAAGTTTCTTCACACGATAGGACATAGGACCCTCGCATCTAGCTCATCAGCAACCAGCATCGCATCGGTCAGCTTGCCTGTAACTTGAGAAGTTTACTACATAAAACATTTTGTTAAGTGTGAACATTTTGGCTGTCTTTCTATTTCTGTTCTCTAACAAACTCGTCTAACTTATGTTGTTCAAGCACAGAAAGTTCGTTAACGATAACGACACACATCTATAGCTATACTGGCTAACTTACAACACAAAAACCCAAAATTTTCGTTTTGGCGTCGAGTTAAAATACGATTGCTAACACTAAACATTTCAGGATAGAGCTAAAATCGAAACAAAAAAATCAATACATATCAAACAAGTGACTTCATTACAGGTGTCACCGCCCTCGACGGCGATAATGCAGTCGATGACTATTAGCTGCATTCTCCACAGAAACACTGACCAAGTGTTACCTGCTTTTGTTGCCTAAATTCTCAGCATGTCAAGCAAGTCCTGCGGCAGAAATCGACCTGCCGGTATTCATTGTGTATGTACGGTGATATCAAGTGAATTTGGCTACATAGAACGCTAACACAACTTTGAAAACTCGCGCTCTCAAATATGCGACCACGGTCACACTGTAAGCTGACGGGATTCCAAATAAGGATACAGTGTTACACAATAACGTTTAAGTTCTTTATATATTTAACTTATTGATCTAATCGATATTTTAGAGTTAGATGATAAAATAGAAATGATTATAGTATTATATCGTTAAGATTGTAAGATGTTTCTTTTGTAGTGAAAAAGTTTATTAAGAAGATGTCAGATATTTTTTGATATTAAATAACATAATTTGATGAATGTGATTATGTATTGTTTTATTTGAAAACTACGTTGGTTAGCGAGTTTCATTAATTATAAGCCTATATTCAGCAGTGGAGTAGAGATGAGATTATGATGTTTCCGATAGGATAATAATAACATCGAGATAAGTTATCTACTACACAAAATTAGTTCAGAAGACCAAGTGAGGGTAGTTCGAGTAATGCCACCCCCGCTTCTTCGCAGACCCAAAAAAAAATAAAAATCAATAGCAAGTTGGACATAGTAACAGTGTACAAGGTGTCGACCTTACGACGGCTTGAGCAAAACTTAGCCAAAGACAGCGAGTGAGCTCCTTTTATAGAAATGCTACCGTCATAAATTTCAAAATAATGTTTCCCACTGATTCAGCTTCTCCTGACAGTGGTTGCCTTCAACCACATCTTAATTCTGGCATACTTCATGCTTCTTCACGAAGGTAGAGCCCTAAAGGCTCGGCAAGTAGACTGCGGTAGAGCTCGGTCATTCCTCGTGGTGCAGTGGTGGAGCCTGTCTTCTAATGTGGCCGAAGCAGGCTGGAATGAACCCGCAGGGACCTCTGCTTTGCTTGCGTTTGGACCAGCTTGTTACAAACCCGCAGAAACGTCTCCATCATGCGTGATTGGGGTAGGCTCTGACGCCAAGGCGTCATCATCAGCTGGAAATAATGCGCAACGTACCTCATATTAGGACTATTTTATCTCTCAGCGTACATAAACAGCATGACTGTATTTCCAAAACTAGACAGTGGCCCCAAGCTGCATGTCTTAAGCAGAGCACAGCTCAACGCATCCGGTATGTAAAGACAGTGGCACCCAGCTGCGTGTCATAAGCAAAGCTACATGTACACATCACCCACCAATCTCAGATAGAGGGCTCAGTTATCTCTGTCAGCAGAGGGACTCCATGATACATGTACATATACCACATACCAATCTTAGAGGACCCAGTTAACCTGTCAGTAGAGCGGGGCTGAATGCTTCACAGTTCATGTACCTATGACAAACGCACCCAGTTAGCGTGCCATAGCAGCATCTGCGTAAACTATACCTACGCACATCATCAATACACATGATCCAAAAGAAAAAATACATTAACTAACTGAAATAGTTTCAATTCAACCATAAAACGAAAACGTGCTTTGCCATCGTTCAATAGGTAGGTACAACAGGACTCGAACCCGTGACAGTCTCTCTAGGCTAGGCCTTGATAAACAGGGACTCGAACCCGCAACTCGTATCTCTCTCGAGGCCATGACATAAGTAGGTAGAATGTACATCAACGGCGTACTTCAACGGCGTCATCATCAACTGGAAATAATAGATAGATAGATAGATAGATAGAACATACTTTATTGCACACTTATAACTAAGAAACAATTAACAAAAAGAAAATGCTAACAAAGTGACAATTGGCGGTCTTATCGCTCAAGAGCGATCTCTGCCAGACAACCTGGTATGGATAGGATCGTTGGAAATAAATGGGGTAAAGATCTGTGTGCATCTAATAAATATTGTACTACTTAAAAATAAGTACTGGAAATAATGCGAAACGTACCTCATAAGGACAAGGCTGGAATGAACCCGCAGGGACCTCTGCTTTGCTTGCGTTTGGACCAGCTTGTAACAAACCCGCAGAAACGTCTCCATCATGTGTGATTGGGGTAGGCTCGGACGCCAAGGCGTCATCAACTGGAAATCTATTTTATCTCTCGGCGTACATAAACAGCATGACTGTATTTCCAAAATTAGACAGTGGCCCCAAGCTGCATGTCTTAAGCAGAGCACAGCTCAACGCATCCGGTATGTAAAGACAGTGGCACCCAGCTGCGTGTCATAAGCAGAGTTACATGTACACATCACCCGCCAATCTCAGATAGAGGGCTCAGTTATCTCTGTCAGCAGAGGGACTCCATGATACATGTACATATGCCACATACCAATCTTAGAGGACCCAGTTAACCTGTCAGTAGAGCGGGGCTGAATGCTTCACAGTTCATGTACCTATGACAAACGCACCCAGTTAGCGTGCCATAGCAGCATCTGCGTAAACTATACATACGCACATCATCAATACACACGAGCCAAAAGAAAAAATACATGAACTAACTAAAATAGTTTCAATTCAACCATAAAACGAAAACGTGCTTTGCCATCGTTCAATAGGTAGGTACAACAGGACTCGAACCCGTGACAGTCTCTCTAGGCTAGGCCGTGATACAAAGGGGCTCGAACCCGCAACTCATATCTCTCTCGAGGCCATGACATAAGTAGGTAGAATGTACTTACAATAAGGCACACGACTCGGAGGTCCACACTCCCCTTGCCAAGCCTCTTACCATACGAACCACTAACCAACTGCAGCTCTTATCTACCATGAGGCAGAAGTTTCTTCACACGATAGGACATAGGACCCTCGCATCTAGCTCATCAGCAACCAGCATCGCATCGGTCAGCTTGCCTGTAACTTGAGAAGTTTACTACATAAAACATTTTGTTAAGTGTGAACATTTTGGCTGTCTTTCTATTTCTGTTCTCTAACAAACTCGTCTAACTTATGTTGTTCAAGCACAGAAAGTTCGTTAACGATAACGACACACATCTATAGCTATACTGGCTAACTTACAACACAAAAACCCAAAATTTTCGTTTTGGCGTCGAGTTAAAATACGATTGCTAACACTAAACATTTCAGGATAGAGCTAAAATCGAAACAAAAAAATCAATACATATCAAACAAGTGACTTCATTACCGGTGTCACCGCCCTCGACGGCGATAATGCAGTCGATGACTATTAGCTGCATTCTCCACAGAAACACTGGCCAAGTGTTACCTGCTTTTGTTGCCTAAATTCTCAGCATGTCAAGCAAGTCCTGCGGCAGAACTCGACCTGCCGGTATTCATTGTGTATCTACGGTGATATCAAGTGAATTTGGCTACATAGAACGCTAACACAACTATGAAAACTCGCGCTTTCAAATATGCGACCACGGTCACACAGTAAGCTAACGGGATTCCAAATAAGGATACAGTGTTACACAATAACGTTTAAGTTCCTTATATAGTTAACTTATTGATCTAATCGATATTTTAGAGTTAGATGATAAAATAGAAATGATTATAGTATTATATCGTTAAGATTGTAAGATGTTTCTTTAGTAGTGAAAAATTTTACTAAGAACATGTCAGATTTTTTTTGATATTAAGTTACATAATTTGATGAATGTGATTAATTATTGTTTTATTTGAAAACTACGTTGGTTAGCAAGTTTCATTAATTATAAGCCTATATTCAGCAGTGGAGTAGGGATTAGATTATGATGTTTCCGAAAGGATAATAATAACATCGAGATAAGTTATCTACCACACAAAATTAGTTCAGAAGACCAAGTGAGGGTAGTTCGAGTAATGCCACCCCCGCTTCTTCGCAGAGGCAAAAAAAAAAAAAAATCAATAGCAAGTTGGACATAGTAACAGTGTACTTTACCAAGGTGTCGACCTTACGACGGCTCGAGCAAAATTGAGCCAGAGACAGCGAGTGAGCTGCTTTTATAGAAATGCTACCGTCATAAATTTCAAAATAATGTTAACCGCTGACTCGGCTTCTCCTGACAGTGGTTGCCTTTTACCACATCTTAGTTCTGGCATACTTCATGCTTCTTCACGAAGGTAGAGCCCTAAAGGCTCGGCAAGTAGACTGCGGTAGAGCTCGGTCATTCCTCGTGGTGCAGTGGTGGAGCCTGTCTTCTAATGAGGCCGAAGCAGGCTGGAATGAACCCGCAGGGACCTCTGCTTTGCTAGCGTTTGGACCAGCTTGTAACGAACCCGCAGAGCTGTCTCCATCATGTGTGATTGGGGAAGGCTCGGACGCCAAGGCGTCATCATAAACTGGAAATAATGCTAAACGTACCTCATATTAGGACAAGCAGGCTGGAATGAACCCGCAGGGATCTCTGCTTTGCTTGCGTTTGGACCAGCTTGTTACAAACCCGCATAAACGTCTACATCATGTGTGATTGGGGTAGGCTCGGACGCCAAGGCATCATCATCTACTGGAAATAATGCGAAACGTACCTCATATTAGGACTATTTTATCTCTCAGCGTACATAAACAGCATGACTGTATTTCCAAAACTAGACAGTGGCCCCAAGCTGCTAAGCATTATAATAACAGACAGTGGCCCCAAGCTGCATGTCTTAAGCAGAGCACAGCTCAACGCATCCGGTATGTAAAGACAGTGGCACCCAGCTGCGTGTCATAAGCAGAGCTACATGTACACATCACCCACCAATCTCAGATAGAGAGCTCAGTTATCTCTGTCAGCAGAGGGACTACATGATACATGTACATATACCACATACCAATCTTAGAGGACCCAGTTAACCTGTCAGTAGAGCGGGGCTGAATGCTTCACAGTTCATGTACCTATGACAAACGCGCCCAGTCAGCGTGCCATAGCAGCATCTGCTTAAACTATACATACGCACATCATCAATACACACGAGCCAAAAGAAAAAATACATGAACTAACTAAAATATTTTCAATTCAACCATAAAACGAAAACGTGCTTTGCCATCGTTCAATAGGTAGGTACAACAGGACTCGAACCCGTGACAGTCTCTCTAGGCTAGGCCGTGATACAACGGGACTCGAACCCGTGACTATCTCTCTAGGCTAGGCCGTGATACAAAGGGACTCGAACCCGCAACTCATATCTCTCTCGAGGCCATGACATAAGTAGGTAGAATGTACTTACAATAAGGCACACGACTCTGAGGTCCACACTCCCCTTGCCAAGCACCATGTGCTCGGCGGCGGCGCGCTAGTCGTCTTACCATACGAACCACTAACCAACTGCAGCTCTTATCTACCATGAGGCAGAACTTTCTTCACACGATAGGACAAAGGACCCTCGCATCCAGCTCATCAGCAAGCAGCATCGCATCGGTCAGCTTGCCTGTAACTTGAGAAGTTTACTACATAAAACATTTTGTTAAGTGTGAACATTTTGGCTGTCTTTCTATTTCTGTTCTCTAACAAACTCGTCTAACTTATGTTGTTCAAGCACAGAAAGTGCGTTAACGATAACGACACACATCTATAGCTATACTGGCTAACTTACAACACAAAAACCCAAAATTTTCGTTTTGGCGTCGAGTTAAAATACGATTGCTAACACTAAACATTTCAGGATAGAGCTAAAATCGAAACAAAAAAATCAATACATATCAAACAAGTGACTTCATTACCGGTGTCACCGCCCTCGACGGCGATAATGCAGTCGATGACTATTAGCTGCATTCTCCACAGAAACACTGGCCAAGTGTTACCTGCTTTTGTTGCCTAAATTCTCAGCATGTCAAGCAAGTCCTGCGGCAGAACTCGACCTGCCGGTATTCATTGTGTATCTACGGTGATATCAAGTGAATTTGGCTACATAGAACGCTAACACAACTATGAAAACTCGCGCTTTCAAATATGCGACCACGGTCACACAGTAAGCTAACGGGATTCCAAATAAGGATACAGTGTTACACAATAACGTTTAAGTTCCTTATATAGTTAACTTATTGATCTAATCGATATTTTAGAGTTAGATGATAAAATAGAAATGATTATAGTATTATATCGTTAAGATTGTAAGATGTTTCTTTTGTAGTGAAAAAGTTTACTAACAACATGTCAGATTTTTTTTGATATTAAGTTACATAATTTGATGAATGTGATTAATTATTGTTTTATTTGAAAACTACGTTGGTTAGCAAGTTTCATTAATTATAAGCCTATATTCAGCAGTGGAGTAGAGATGAGATTATGATGTTTCCGATAGGATAATAATAACACCGAGATAAGTTATCTACCACACAAAATTAGTTCAGAAGACCAAGTGAGGGTAGTTCGAGTAATGCCACCCCCGCTTCTTCGCAGAGGCAAAAAAAAATAATAATCAATAGCAAGTTGGACATAGTAACAGTGTACTTTACCAAGGTGTCGAACTTACGACGGCTCGAGCAAAAGTGAGCCAGAGACAGCGAGTGAGCTGCTTTTATAGAAATGCTACCGTCATAAATTTCAAAATAATGTTTCCCGCTGACTCGGCTTCTTCCGACAGTGGTTGCCTTTAACCACATCTTAGTTCTGGCATACTTCATGCTTCTTCACGAGGGTAGAGCCCTAAAGGCCCGGCAAGTAGACTGCGGTAGAGCTCGGTCATTCCTCGTGGTGCAGTGGTGGAGCCTGTCTTCTAATGAGGCCGAAGCAGGCTGGAATGAACCCGTAGGGCCTCTGCTTTGCTGGCGTTTAGACCAGCTTGTAACAAACCCGCAGAGAAGTCTCCAACATGTGTGATTGGGGTAGGCTCGGACGCCAAGGCGTCATCATCAACTGGAAATAATGCGAAACGTACCTCATTAGGACAAGCAGGCTGGAATGAACCCGCAGGGACCTCTGCTTTGCTTGCGTTTGGACCAGCTTGTTACAAACCCGCAGAAACGTCTCCATGTGTGATTGGAGTAGGCTCGGACGCCATGGCGTCATCATCAACAGGAAATAATGCGAAACGATTTTTGTATTTTTTATAGATATAGTCTTTATGCTATTGTGGGTTGGTTGTAATAAGAGTTTGTTTCACTTTACTGCGTCTATTCAATATACGAGACACGAGTACATAAAATTAACGTTTACGATATCTTTAATCCTTATTTTAGGATATGTATGATACTGCAGAGGGTTGAGGAGTGACTGGTTAAACTCGGCTTAGCTACTGAAAAAGCTGACTTCACGAAACGCGGTTGCGCCGCGTACTTTATGCTAAACGGTGTCACTACACGATCATATTAGGACTATTTTATCTCTCGGCGTACATAAACAGCACGACTGTATTTCTAAAACTAGACAGTGGCCCCAAGCTGCATGTCTTAAGCAGAGCACAGCTCAACGCATCCGGTATGTAAAGACAGTGGCACCCAGCTGCGTGTCATAAGCAGAGTTACATGTACACATCACCCGCCAATCTCAGATAGAGGGCTCAGTTATCTCTGTCAGCAGAGGGACTCCATGATACATGTACATATACCACATACCAATCTTAGAGGACCCAGTTAACCTGTCAGTAGAGCGGGGCTGAATGCTTCACAGTTCATGTACCTATGACAAACGCACCCAGTTAGCGTGCCATAGCAGCATCTGCGTAAACTATACATACGCACATCATCAATACACACGAGCCAAAAGAAAAAATACATGAACTAACTAAAATAGTTTCAATTCAACCATAAAACGAAAACGTGCTTTGCCATCGTTCAATAGGTAGGTACAACAGGACTCGAACCCGTGACAGTCTCTCTAGGCTAGGCCGTGATACAAAGGGGCTCGAACCCGCAACTCATATCTCTCTCGAGGCCATGACATAAGTAGGTAGAATGTACTTACAATAAGGCACACGACTCGGAGGTCCACACTCCCCTTGCCAAGCACCATGTGCATGGCGGCGGCGCGCTAGTCGTCTTACCATACGAACCACTAACCAACTGCAGCTCTTATCTACCATGAGGCAGAAGTTTCTTCACACGATAGGACATAGGACCCTCGCATCTAGCTCATCAGCAAGCAGCATCGCATCGGTCAGCTTGCCTGTAACTTGAGAAGTTTACTACATAAAACATTTTGTTAAGTGTGAACATTTTGGCTGTCTTTCTATTTCTGTTCTCTAACAAACTCGTCTAACTTATGTTGTTCAAGCACAGAAAGTGCGTTAACGATAACGACACACATCTATAGCTATACTGGCTAACTTACAACACAAAAACCCAAAATTTTCGTTTTGGCGTCGAGTTAAAATACGATTGCTAACACTAAACATTTCAGGATAGAGCTAAAATCGAAACAAAAAAATCAATACATATCAAACAAGTGACTTCATTAGCGGTGTCACCGCCCTCGACGGCGATAATGCAGTCGATGACTATTAGCTGCATTCTCCACAGAAACACTGGCCAAGTGTTACCTGCTTTTGTTGCCTAAATTCTCAGCATGTCAAGCAAGTCCTGCGGCAGAACTCGACCTGCCGGTATTCATTGTGTATCTACGGTGATATCAAGTGAATTTGGCTACATAGAACGCTAACACAACTATGAAAACTCGCGCTTTCAAATATGCGACCACGGTCACACAGTAAGCTAACGGGATTCCAAATAAGGATACAGTGTTACACAATAACGTTTAAGTTCCTTATATAGTTAACTTATTGATCTAATCGATATTTTAGAGTTAGATGATAAAATAGAAATGATTATAGTATTATATCGTTAAGATTGTAAGATGTTTCTTTTGTAGTGAAAAAGTTTACTAAGAACATGTCAGATTTTTTTTGATATTAAGTTACATAATTTGATGAATGTGATTAATTATTGTTTTATTTGAAAACTACGTTGGTTAGCGAGTTTCATTAATTATAAGCCTATATTCAGCAGTGGAGTAGAGATGAGATTATGATGTTTCCGATAGGATAATAATAACATCGAGATAAGTTATCTACTACACAAAATTAGTTCAGAAGACCAAGTGAGGGTAGTTCGAGTAATGCCACCCCCGCTTCTTCGCAGACCCAAAAAAAAATAAAAATCAATAGCAAGTTGGACATAGTAACAGTGTACAAGGTGTCGACCTTACGACGGCTTGAGCAAAACTTAGCCAGAGACAGCGAGTGAGCTGCTTTTATAGAAATGCTACAGTCATAAATTTCAAAATAATGTTTCCCGCTGATTCAGCTTCTCCTGACAGTGGTTTCCTTCAACCACATCTTAGTTCTGGCATACTTCATGCTTCTTCACGAAGGTAGAGCCCTAAAGGCTCGGCAAGTAGACTGCGGTAGAGCTCGGTCATTCCTCGTGGTGCAGTGGCGGAGCCTGTCTTCTAATGAGGCCGAAGCAGGCTGGAATGAACCCGCAGGGCCTCTGCTTTGCTGGCGTTTAGACCAGCTTGTAACAAACCCGCAGAGAAGTCTCCAACATGTGTGATTGGGATAGGCTCGGACGCCAAGGCGTCATCATCAACTGGAAATAATGCGAAACGTACCTCATATTAGGACAAGCAGGCTGGAATGAACCCGCAGGGACCTCTGCTTTGCTTGCGTTTGGACCAGCTTGTTACAAACCCGCAGAAACGTCTCCATGTGTGATTGGGGTAGGCTCGGACGCCATGGCGTCATCATCAACAGGAAATAATGCGAAACGATTTTTGTATTTTTTATAGATATAGTCTTTATGTTATTGTGGGTTGGTTGTAATAAGAGTTTGTTTCACTTTACTGCGTCTATTCAATATACGAGACACGAGTACATAAAATTAACGTTTACGATATCTTTAATCCTTATTTTAGGATATGTATGATACTGCAGAGGGTTGAGGAGTGACTGGTTAAACTCGGCTTAGCTACTGAAAAAGCTGACTTCACGAAACGCGGTTGCGCCGCGTACTTTATGCTAAACGGTGTCACTACACGATCATATTAGGACTATTTTATCTCTCGGCGTACATAAACAGCACGACTGTATTTCTAAAACTAGACAGTGGCCCCAAGCTGCATGTCTTAAGCAGAGCACAGCTCAACGCATCCGGTATGTAAAGACAGTGGCACCCAGCTGCGTGTCATAAGCAGAGTTACATGTACACATCACCCGCCAATCTCAGATAGAGGGCTCAGTTATCTCTGTCAGCAGAGGGACTCCATGATACATGTACATATGCCACATACCAATCTTAGAGGACCCAGTTAACCTGTCAGTAGAGCGGGGCTGAATGCTTCACAGTTCATGTACCTATGACAAACGCACCCAGTTAGCGTGCCATAGCAGCATCTGCGTAAACTATACATACGCACATCATCAATACACACGAGCCAAAAGAAAAAATACATGAACTAACTAAAATAGTTTCAATTCAACCATAAAACGAAAACGTGCTTTGCCATCGTTCAATAGGTAGGTACAACAGGACTCGAACCCGTGACAGTCTCTCTAGGCTAGGCCGTGATACAAAGGGGCTCGAACCCGCAACTCATATCTCTCTCGAGGCCATGACATAAGTAGGTAGAATGTACTTACAATAAGGCACACGACTCGGAGGTCCACACTCCCCTTGCCAAGCACCATGTGCATGGCGGCGGCGCGCTAGTCGTCTTACCATACGAACCACTAACCAACTGCAGCTCTTATCTACCATGAGGCAGAAGTTTCTTCACACGATAGGACATAGGACCCTCGCATCCAGCTCATCAGCAACCAGCATCGCATCGGTCAGCTTGCCTGTAACTTGACAAGTTTACTACATAAAACATTTTGTTAAGTGTGAACATTTTGGCTGTCTTTCTATTTCTGTTCTCTAACAAACTCGTCTAACTTATGTTGTTCAAGCACAGAAAGTTCGTTAACGATAACGACATACATCTATAGCTATACTGGCTAACTTACAACACAAAAACCCAAAATTTTCGTTTTGGCGTCGAGTTAAAATACGATTGCTAACACTAAACATTTCAGGATAGAGCTAAAATCGAAACAAAAAAATCAATACATATCAAACAAGTGACTTCATTACCGGTGTCACCGCCCTCGACGGCGATAATGCAGTCGATGACTATTAGCTGCATTCTCCACAGAAACACTGGCCAAGTGTTACCTGCTTTTGTTGCCTAAATTCTCAGCATGTCAAGCAAGTCCTGCGGCAGAACTCGACCTGCCGGTATTCATTGTGTATCTACGGTGATATCAAGTGAATTTGGCTACATAGAACGCTAACACAACTATGAAAACTCGCGCTTTCAAATATGCGACCACGGTCACACAGTAAGCTAACGGGATTCCAAATAAGGATACAGTGTTACACAATAACGTTTAAGTTCCTTATATAGTTAACTTATTGATCTAATCGATATTTTAGAGTTAGATGATAAAATAGAAATGATTATAGTATTATATCGTTAAGATTGTAAGATGTTTCTTTTGTAGTGAAAAAGTTTACTAAGAACATGTCAGATTTTTTTTGATATTAAGTTACATAATTTGATGAATGTGATTAATTATTGTTTTATTTGAAAACTACGTTGGTTAGCAAGTTTCATTAATTATAAGCCTATATTCAGCAGTGGAGTAGAGATGAGATTATGATGTTTCCGATAGGATAATAATAACATCGAGATAAGTTATCTACCACACAAAATTAGTTCAGAAGACCAAGTGAGGGTAGTTCGAGTAATGCCACCCCCGCTTCTTCGCAGAGGCAAAAAAAAATAATAATCAATAGCAAGTTGGACATAGTAACAGTGTACTTTACCAAGGTGTCGAACTTACGACGGCTCGAGCAAAAGTGAGCCAGAGACAGCGAGTGAGCTGCTTTTATAGAAATGCTACAGTCATAAATTTCAAAATAATGTTTCCCGCTGACTCGGCTTCTTCTGACAGTGGTTGCCTTTAACCACATCTTAGTTCTGGCATACTTCATGCTTCTTCACGAGGGTAGAGCCCTAAAGGCCCGGCAAGTAGACTGCGGTAGAGCTCGGTCATTCCTCGTGGTGCAGTGGTGGAGCCTGTCTTCTAATGAGGCCGAAGCAGGCTGGAATGAACCCGCAGGGCCTCTGCTTTGCTGGCGTTTAGACCAGCTTGTAACAAACCCGCAGAGAAGTCTCCAACATGTGTGATTGGGATAGGCTCGGACGCCAAGGCGTCATCATCAACTGGAAATAATGCGAAACGTACCTCATATTAGGACAAGCAGGCTGGAATGAACCCGCAGGGACCTCTGCTTTGCTTGCGTTTGGACCAGCTTGTTACAAACCCGCAGAAACGTCTCCATGTGTGATTGGGGTAGGCTCGGACGCCAAGGCGTCATCATCAACAGGAAATAATGCGAAACGATTTTTGTATTTTTTATAGATATAGTCTTTATGCTATTGTGGGTTGGTTGTAATAAGAGTTTGTTTCACTTACTGCGTCTATTCAATATACGAGACACGAGTACATAAAATTAACGTTTACGATATCTTTAATCCTTATTTTAGGATATGTATGATACTGCAGAGGGTTGAGGAGTGACTGGTTAAACTCGGCTTAGCTACTGAAAAAGCTGACTTCACGAAACGCGGTTGCGCCGCGTACTTTATGCTAAACGGTGTCACTACACGATCATATTAGGACTATTTTATCTCTCGGCGTACATAAACAGCACGACTGTATTTCTAAAACTAGACAGTGGCCCCAAGCTGCATGTCTTAAGCAGAGCACAGCTCAACGCATCCGGTATGTAAAGACAGTGGCACCCAGCTGCGTGTCATAAGCAGAGTTACATGTACACATCACCCGCCAATCTCAGATAGAGGGCTCAGTTATCTCTGTCAGCAGAGGGACTCCATGATACATGTACATATGCCACATACCAATCTTAGAGGACCCAGTTAACCTGTCAGTAGAGCGGGGCTGAATGCTTCACAGTTCATGTACCTATGACAAACGCACCCAGTTAGCGTGCCATAGCAGCATCTGCGTAAACTATACATACGCACATCATCAATACACACGAGCCAAAAGAAAAAATACATGAACTAACTAAAATAGTTTCAATTCAACCATAAAACGAAAACGTGCTTTGCCATCGTTCAATAGGTAGGTACAACAGGACTCGAACCCGTGACAGTCTCTCTAGGCTAGGCCGTGATACAAAGGGGCTCGAACCCGCAACTCATATCTCTCTCGAGGCCATGACATAAGTAGGTAGAATGTACTTACAATAAGGCACACGACTCGGAGGTCCACACTCCCCTTGCCAAGCACCATGTGCATGGCGGCGGCGCGCTAGTCGTCTTACCATACGAACCACTAACCAACTGCAGCTCTTATCTACCATGAGGCAGAAGTTTCTTCACACGATAGGACATAGGACCCTCGCATCTAGCTCATCAGCAACCAGCATCGCATCGGTCAGCTTGCCTGTAACTTGAGAAGTTTACTACATAAAACATTTTGTTAAGTGTGAACATTTTGGCTGTCTTTCTATTTCTGTTCTCTAACAAACTCGTCTAACTTATGTTGTTCAAGCACAGAAAGTTCGTTAACGATAACGACACACATCTATAGCTATACTGGCTAACTTACAACACAAAAACCCAAAATTTTCGTTTTGGCGTCGAGTTAAAATACGATTGCTAACACTAAACATTTCAGGATAGAGCTAAAATCGAAACAAAAAAATCAATACATATCAAACAAGTGACTTCATTACAGGTGTCACCGCCCTCGACGGCGATAATGCAGTCGATGACTATTAGCTGCATTCTCCACAGAAACACTGACCAAGTGTTACCTGCTTTTGTTGCCTAAATTCTCAGCATGTCAAGCAAGTCCTGCGGCAGAAATCGACCTGCCGGTATTCATTGTGTATGTACGGTGATATCAAGTGAATTTGGCTACATAGAACGCTAACACAACTTTGAAAACTCGCGCTCTCAAATATGCGACCACGGTCACACTGTAAGCTGACGGGATTCCAAATAAGGATACAGTGTTACACAATAACGTTTAAGTTCTTTATATATTTAACTTATTGATCTAATCGATATTTTAGAGTTAGATGATAAAATAGAAATGATTATAGTATTATATCGTTAAGATTGTAAGATGTTTCTTTTGTAGTGAAAAAGTTTATTAAGAAGATGTCAGATATTTTTTGATATTAAATAACATAATTTGATGAATGTGATTATGTATTGTTTTATTTGAAAACTACGTTGGTTAGCGAGTTTCATTAATTATAAGCCTATATTCAGCAGTGGAGTAGAGATGAGATTATGATGTTTCCGATAGGATAATAATAACATCGAGATAAGTTATCTACTACACAAAATTAGTTCAGAAGACCAAGTGAGGGTAGTTCGAGTAATGCCACCCCCGCTTCTTCGCAGACCCAAAAAAAAATAAAAATCAATAGCAAGTTGGACATAGTAACAGTGTACAAGGTGTCGACCTTACGACGGCTTGAGCAAAACTTAGCCAAAGACAGCGAGTGAGCTCCTTTTATAGAAATGCTACCGTCATAAATTTCAAAATAATGTTTCCCACTGATTCAGCTTCTCCTGACAGTGGTTGCCTTCAACCACATCTTAATTCTGGCATACTTCATGCTTCTTCACGAAGGTAGAGCCCTAAAGGCTCGGCAAGTAGACTGCGGTAGAGCTCGGTCATTCCTCGTGGTGCAGTGGTGGAGCCTGTCTTCTAATGTGGCCGAAGCAGGCTGGAATGAACCCGCAGGGACCTCTGCTTTGCTTGCGTTTGGACCAGCTTGTTACAAACCCGCAGAAACGTCTCCATCATGCGTGATTGGGGTAGGCTCTGACGCCAAGGCGTCATCATCAGCTGGAAATAATGCGCAACGTACCTCATATTAGGACTATTTTATCTCTCAGCGTACATAAACAGCATGACTGTATTTCCAAAACTAGACAGTGGCCCCAAGCTGCTAAGCATTATAATAACAGACAGTGGCCCCAAGCTGCATGTCTTAAGCAGAGCACAGCTCAACGCATCCGGTATGTAAAGACAGTGGCACCCAGCTGCGTGTCATAAGCAAAGCTACATGTACACATCACCCACCAATCTCAGATAGAGGGCTCAGTTATCTCTGTCAGCAGAGGGACTCCATGATACATGTACATATACCACATACCAATCTTAGAGGACCCAGTTAACCTGTCAGTAGAGCGGGGCTGAATGCTTCACAGTTCATGTACCTATGACAAACGCACCCAGTTAGCGTGCCATAGCAGCATCTGCGTAAACTATACCTACGCACATCATCAATACACATGAGCCAAAAGAAAAAATACATTAACTAACTGAAATAGTTTCAATTCAACCATAAAACGAAAACGTGCTTTGCCATCGTTCAATAGGTAGGTACAACAGGACTCGAACCCGTGACAGTCTCTCTAGGCTAGGCCTTGATAAACAGGGACTCGAACCCGCAACTCGTATCTCTCTCGAGGCCATGACATAAGTAGGTAGAATGTACATCAACGGCGTACTTCAACGGCGTCATCATCAACTGGAAATAATAGATAGATAGATAGATAGATAGAACATACTTTATTGCACACTTATAACTAAGAAACAATTAACAAAAAGAAAATGCTAACAAAGTGACAATTGGCGGTCTTATCGCTCAAGAGCGATCTCTGCCAGACAACCTGGTATGGATAGGATCGTTGGAAATAAATGGGGTAAAGATCTGTGTGCATCTAATAAATATTGTACTACTTAAAAATAAGTACTGGAAATAATGCGAAACGTACCTCATAAGGACAAGGCTGGAATGAACCCGCAGGGACCTCTGCTTTGCTTGCGTTTGGACCAGCTTGTAACAAACCCGCAGAAACGTCTCCATCATGTGTGATTGGGGTAGGCTCGGACGCCAAGGCGTCATCAACTGGAAATCTATTTTATCTCTCGGCGTACATAAACAGCATGACTGTATTTCCAAAATTAGACAGTGGCCCCAAGCTGCATGTCTTAAGCAGAGCACAGCTCAACGCATCCGGTATGTAAAGACAGTGGCACCCAGCTGCGTGTCATAAGCAGAGTTACATGTACACATCACCCGCCAATCTCAGATAGAGGGCTCAGTTATCTCTGTCAGCAGAGGGACTCCATGATACATGTACATATGCCACATACCAATCTTAGAGGACCCAGTTAACCTGTCAGTAGAGCGGGGCTGAATGCTTCACAGTTCATGTACCTATGACAAACGCACCCAGTTAGCGTGCCATAGCAGCATCTGCGTAAACTATACATACGCACATCATCAATACACACGAGCCAAAAGAAAAAATACATGAACTAACTAAAATAGTTTCAATTCAACCATAAAACGAAAACGTGCTTTGCCATCGTTCAATAGGTAGGTACAACAGGACTCGAACCCGTGACAGTCTCTCTAGGCTAGGCCGTGATACAAAGGGGCTCGAACCCGCAACTCATATCTCTCTCGAGGCCATGACATAAGTAGGTAGAATGTACTTACAATAAGGCACACGACTCGGAGGTCCACACTCCCCTTGCCAAGCCTCTTACCATACGAACCACTAACCAACTGCAGCTCTTATCTACCATGAGGCAGAAGTTTCTTCACACGATAGGACATAGGACCCTCGCATCTAGCTCATCAGCAACCAGCATCGCATCGGTCAGCTTGCCTGTAACTTGAGAAGTTTACTACATAAAACATTTTGTTAAGTGTGAACATTTTGGCTGTCTTTCTATTTCTGTTCTCTAACAAACTCGTCTAACTTATGTTGTTCAAGCACAGAAAGTTCGTTAACGATAACGACACACATCTATAGCTATACTGGCTAACTTACAACACAAAAACCCAAAATTTTCGTTTTGGCGTCGAGTTAAAATACGATTGCTAACACTAAACATTTCAGGATAGAGCTAAAATCGAAACAAAAAAATCAATACATATCAAACAAGTGACTTCATTACCGGTGTCACCGCCCTCGACGGCGATAATGCAGTCGATGACTATTAGCTGCATTCTCCACAGAAACACTGGCCAAGTGTTACCTGCTTTTGTTGCCTAAATTCTCAGCATGTCAAGCAAGTCCTGCGGCAGAACTCGACCTGCCGGTATTCATTGTGTATCTACGGTGATATCAAGTGAATTTGGCTACATAGAACGCTAACACAACTATGAAAACTCGCGCTTTCAAATATGCGACCACGGTCACACAGTAAGCTAACGGGATTCCAAATAAGGATACAGTGTTACACAATAACGTTTAAGTTCCTTATATAGTTAACTTATTGATCTAATCGATATTTTAGAGTTAGATGATAAAATAGAAATGATTATAGTATTATATCGTTAAGATTGTAAGATGTTTCTTTTGTAGTGAAAAATTTTACTAAGAACATGTCAGATTTTTTTTGATATTAAGTTACATAATTTGATGAATGTGATTAATTATTGTTTTATTTGAAAACTACGTTGGTTAGCAAGTTTCATTAATTATAAGCCTATATTCAGCAGTGGAGTAGGGATTAGATTATGATGTTTCCGAAAGGATAATAATAACATCGAGATAAGTTATCTACCACACAAAATTAGTTCAGAAGACCAAGTGAGGGTAGTTCGAGTAATGCCACCCCCGCTTCTTCGCAGAGGCAAAAAAAAAAAAAAATCAATAGCAAGTTGGACATAGTAACAGTGTACTTTACCAAGGTGTCGACCTTACGACGGCTCGAGCAAAATTGAGCCAGAGACAGCGAGTGAGCTGCTTTTATAGAAATGCTACCGTCATAAATTTCAAAATAATGTTAACCGCTGACTCGGCTTCTCCTGACAGTGGTTGCCTTTTACCACATCTTAGTTCTGGCATACTTCATGCTTCTTCACGAAGGTAGAGCCCTAAAGGCTCGGCAAGTAGACTGCGGTAGAGCTCGGTCATTCCTCGTGGTGCAGTGGTGGAGCCTGTCTTCTAATGAGGCCGAAGCAGGCTGGAATGAACCCGCAGGGACCTCTGCTTTGCTAGCGTTTGGACCAGCTTGTAACGAACCCGCAGAGCTGTCTCCATCATGTGTGATTGGGGAAGGCTCGGACGCCAAGGCGTCATCATAAACTGGAAATAATGCTAAACGTACCTCATATTAGGACAAGCAGGCTGGAATGAACCCGCAGGGATCTCTGCTTTGCTTGCGTTTGGACCAGCTTGTTACAAACCCGCATAAACGTCTACATCATGTGTGATTGGGGTAGGCTCGGACGCCAAGGCATCATCATCTACTGGAAATAATGCGAAACGTACCTCATATTAGGACTATTTTATCTCTCAGCGTACATAAACAGCATGACTGTATTTCCAAAACTAGACAGTGGCCCCAAGCTGCTAAGCATTATAATAACAGACAGTGGCCCCAAGCTGCATGTCTTAAGCAGAGCACAGCTCAACGCATCCGGTATGTAAAGACAGTGGCACCCAGCTGCGTGTCATAAGCAGAGCTACATGTACACATCACCCACCAATCTCAGATAGAGAGCTCAGTTATCTCTGTCAGCAGAGGGACTACATGATACATGTACATATACCACATACCAATCTTAGAGGACCCAGTTAACCTGTCAGTAGAGCGGGGCTGAATGCTTCACAGTTCATGTACCTATGACAAACGCGCCCAGTCAGCGTGCCATAGCAGCATCTGCTTAAACTATACATACGCACATCATCAATACACACGAGCCAAAAGAAAAAATACATGAACTAACTAAAATATTTTCAATTCAACCATAAAACGAAAACGTGCTTTGCCATCGTTCAATAGGTAGGTACAACAGGACTCGAACCCGTGACAGTCTCTCTAGGCTAGGCCGTGATACAACGGGACTCGAACCCGTGACTATCTCTCTAGGCTAGGCCGTGATACAAAGGGACTCGAACCCGCAACTCATATCTCTCTCGAGGCCATGACATAAGTAGGTAGAATGTACTTACAATAAGGCACACGACTCTGAGGTCCACACTCCCCTTGCCAAGCACCATGTGCTCGGCGGCGGCGCGCTAGTCGTCTTACCATACGAACCACTAACCAACTGCAGCTCTTATCTACCATGAGGCAGAACTTTCTTCACACGATAGGACAAAGGACCCTCGCATCCAGCTCATCAGCAAGCAGCATCGCATCGGTCAGCTTGCCTGTAACTTGAGAAGTTTACTACATAAAACATTTTGTTAAGTGTGAACATTTTGGCTGTCTTTCTATTTCTGTTCTCTAACAAACTCGTCTAACTTATGTTGTTCAAGCACAGAAAGTGCGTTAACGATAACGACACACATCTATAGCTATACTGGCTAACTTACAACACAAAAACCCAAAATTTTCGTTTTGGCGTCGAGTTAAAATACGATTGCTAACACTAAACATTTCAGGATAGAGCTAAAATCGAAACAAAAAAATCAATACATATCAAACAAGTGACTTCATTACCGGTGTCACCGCCCTCGACGGCGATAATGCAGTCGATGACTATTAGCTGCATTCTCCACAGAAACACTGGCCAAGTGTTACCTGCTTTTGTTGCCTAAATTCTCAGCATGTCAAGCAAGTCCTGCGGCAGAACTCGACCTGCCGGTATTCATTGTGTATCTACGGTGATATCAAGTGAATTTGGCTACATAGAACGCTAACACAACTATGAAAACTCGCGCTTTCAAATATGCGACCACGGTCACACAGTAAGCTAACGGGATTCCAAATAAGGATACAGTGTTACACAATAACGTTTAAGTTCCTTATATAGTTAACTTATTGATCTAATCGATATTTTAGAGTTAGATGATAAAATAGAAATGATTATAGTATTATATCGTTAAGATTGTAAGATGTTTCTTTAGTAGTGAAAAATTTTACTAACAACATGTCAGATTTTTTTTGATATTAAGTTACATAATTTGATGAATGTGATTAATTATTGTTTTATTTGAAAACTACGTTGGTTAGCAAGTTTCATTAATTATAAGCCTATATTCAGCAGTGGAGTAGAGATGAGATTATGATGTTTCCGATAGGATAATAATAACACCGAGATAAGTTATCTACCACACAAAATTAGTTCAGAAGACCAAGTGAGGGTAGTTCGAGTAATGCCACCCCCGCTTCTTCGCAGAGGCAAAAAAAAATAATAATCAATAGCAAGTTGGACATAGTAACAGTGTACTTTACCAAGGTGTCGAACTTACGACGGCTCGAGCAAAAGTGAGCCAGAGACAGCGAGTGAGCTGCTTTTATAGAAATGCTACCGTCATAAATTTCAAAATAATGTTTCCCGCTGACTCGGCTTCTTCCGACAGTGGTTGCCTTTAACCACATCTTAGTTCTGGCATACTTCATGCTTCTTCACGAGGGTAGAGCCCTAAAGGCCCGGCAAGTAGACTGCGGTAGAGCTCGGTCATTCCTCGTGGTGCAGTGGTGGAGCCTGTCTTCTAATGAGGCCGAAGCAGGCTGGAATGAACCCGCAGGGCCTCTGCTTTGCTGGCGTTTAGACCAGCTTGTAACAAACCCGCAGAGAAGTCTCCAACATGTGTGATTGGGGTAGGCTCGGACGCCAAGGCGTCATCATCAACTGGAAATAATGCGAAACGTACCTCATTAGGACAAGCAGGCTGGAATGAACCCGCAGGGACCTCTGCTTTGCTTGCGTTTGGACCAGCTTGTTACAAACCCGCAGAAACGTCTCCATGTGTGATTGGAGTAGGCTCGGACGCCATGGCGTCATCATCAACAGGAAATAATGCGAAACGATTTTTGTATTTTTTATAGATATAGTCTTTATGCTATTGTGGGTTGGTTGTAATAAGAGTTTGTTTCACTTTACTGCGTCTATTCAATATACGAGACACGAGTACATAAAATTAACGTTTACGATATCTTTAATCCTTATTTTAGGATATGTATGATACTGCAGAGGGTTGAGGAGTGACTGGTTAAACTCGGCTTAGCTACTGAAAAAGCTGACTTCACGAAACGCGGTTGCGCCGCGTACTTTATGCTAAACGGTGTCACTACACGATCATATTAGGACTATTTTATCTCTCGGCGTACATAAACAGCACGACTGTATTTCTAAAACTAGACAGTGGCCCCAAGCTGCATGTCTTAAGCAGAGCACAGCTCAACGCATCCGGTATGTAAAGACAGTGGCACCCAGCTGCGTGTCATAAGCAGAGTTACATGTACACATCACCCGCCAATCTCAGATAGAGGGCTCAGTTATCTCTGTCAGCAGAGGGACTCCATGATACATGTACATATACCACATACCAATCTTAGAGGACCCAGTTAACCTGTCAGTAGAGCGGGGCTGAATGCTTCACAGTTCATGTACCTATGACAAACGCACCCAGTTAGCGTGCCATAGCAGCATCTGCGTAAACTATACATACGCACATCATCAATACACACGAGCCAAAAGAAAAAATACATGAACTAACTAAAATAGTTTCAATTCAACCATAAAACGAAAACGTGCTTTGCCATCGTTCAATAGGTAGGTACAACAGGACTCGAACCCGTGACAGTCTCTCTAGGCTAGGCCGTGATACAAAGGGGCTCGAACCCGCAACTCATATCTCTCTCGAGGCCATGACATAAGTAGGTAGAATGTACTTACAATAAGGCACACGACTCGGAGGTCCACACTCCCCTTGCCAAGCACCATGTGCATGGCGGCGGCGCGCTAGTCGTCTTACCATACGAACCACTAACCAACTGCAGCTCTTATCTACCATGAGGCAGAAGTTTCTTCACACGATAGGACATAGGACCCTCGCATCTAGCTCATCAGCAAGCAGCATCGCATCGGTCAGCTTGCCTGTAACTTGAGAAGTTTACTACATAAAACATTTTGTTAAGTGTGAACATTTTGGCTGTCTTTCTATTTCTGTTCTCTAACAAACTCGTCTAACTTATGTTGTTCAAGCACAGAAAGTGCGTTAACGATAACGACACACATCTATAGCTATACTGGCTAACTTACAACACAAAAACCCAAAATTTTCGTTTTGGCGTCGAGTTAAAATACGATTGCTAACACTAAACATTTCAGGATAGAGCTAAAATCGAAACAAAAAAATCAATACATATCAAACAAGTGACTTCATTACAGGTGTCACCGCCCTCGACGGCGATAATGCAGTCGATGACTATTAGCTGCATTCTCCACAGAAACACTGACCAAGTGTTACCTGCTTTTGTTGCCTAAATTCTCAGCATGTCAAGCAAGTCCTGCGGCAGAAATCGACCTGCCGGTATTCATTGTGTATCTACGGTGATATCAAGTGAATTTGGCTACATAGAACGCTAACACAACTTTGAAAACTCGCGCTCTCAAATATGCGACCACGGTCACACAGTAAGCTGACGGGATTCCAAATAAGGATACAGTGTTACACAATAACGTTTAAGTTCCTTATATAGTTAACTTATTGATCTAATCGATATTTTAGAGTTAGATGATAAAATAGAAATGATTATAGTATTATATCGTTAAGATTGTAAGATGTTTCTTTTGTAGTGAAAAAGTTTACTAAGAACATGTCAGATTTTTTTTGATATTAAATAACATAATTTGATGAATGTGATTATGTATTGTTTTATTTGAAAACTACGTTGGTTAGCGAGTTTCATTAATTATAAGCCTATATTCAGCAGTGGAGTAGAGATGAGATTATGATGTTTCCGATAGGATAATAATAACATCGAGATAAGTTATCTACTACACAAAATTAGTTCAGAAGACCAAGTGAGGGTAGTTCGAGTAATGCCACCCCCGCTTCTTCGCAGACCCAAAAAAAAAAAAAATCAATAGCAAGTTGGACATAGTAACAGTGTACAAGGTGTCGACCTTACGACGGCTTGAGCAAAACTTAGCCAGAGACAGCGAGTGAGCTCCTTTTATAGAAATGCTACCGTCATAAATTTCAAAATAATGTTTCCCGCTGATTCAGCTTCTCCTGACAGTGGTTGCCTTCAACCACATCTTAGTTCTGGCATACTTCATGCTTCTTCACGAAGGTAGAGCCCTAAAGGCTCGGCAAGTAGACTGCGGTAGAGCTCGGTCATTCCTCGTGGTGCAGTGGTGGAGCCTGTCTTCTAATGTGGCCGAAGCAGGCTGGAATGAACCCGCAGGGACCTCTGCTTTGCTGGCGTTTGGACCAGCTTGTAACAAACCCGCAGAGACGTCTCCATCATGTGTGATTGGGGTAGGTTCGGACGCCAAGGCGTCATCATCAACTGGAAATAATGCGAAACGTACCTCATATAAGGACAAGCAGGCTGGAATGAACCCGCAGGGACCTCTGCTTTGCTTGCGTTTGGACCAGCTTGTTACAAACCCGCAGAAACGTCTCCATCATGCGTGATTGGGGTAGGCTCTGACGCCAAGGCGTCATCATCAGCTGGAAATAATGCGAAACGTACCTCATATTAGGACTATTTTATCTCTCAGCGTACATAAACAGCATGACTGTATTTCCAAAACTAGACAGTGGCCCCAAGCTGCTAAGCATTATAATAACAGACAGTGGCCCCAAGCTGCATGTCTTAAGCAGAGCACAGCTCAACGCATCCGGTATGTAAAGACAGTGGCACCCAGCTGCGTGTCATAAGCAAAGCTACATGTACACATCACCCACCAATCTCAGATAGAGGGCTCAGTTATCTCTGTCAGCAGAGGGACTCCATGATACATGTACATATACCACATACCAATCTTAGAGGACCCAGTTAACCTGTCAGTAGAGCGGGGCTGAATGCTTCACAGTTCATGTACCTATGACAAACGCACCCAGTTAGCGTGCCATAGCAGCATCTGCGTAAACTATACCTACGCACATCATCAATACACATGAGCCAAAAGAAAAAATACATTAACTAACTGAAATAGTTTCAATTCAACCATAAAACGAAAACGTGCTTTGCCATCGTTCAATAGGTAGGTACAACAGGACTCGAACCCGTGACAGTCTCTCTAGGCTAGGCCTTGATAAAACGGGACTCGAACCCGCAACTCGTATCTCTCTCGAGGCCATGACATAAGTAGGTAGAATGTACATCAACGGCGTACTTCAACGGCGTCATCATCAACTGGAAATAATAGATAGATAGAACATACTTTATTGCACACTTATAACTAAGAAACAATTAACAAAAAGAAAATGCTAACAAAGTGACAATTGGCGGTCTTATCGCTCAAGAGCGATCTCTGCCAGACAACCTGGTATGGATAGGATCGTTGGAAATAAATGGGGTAAAGATCTGTGTGCATCTAATAAATATTGTACTACTTAAAAATAAGTACTGGAAATAATGCGAAACGTACCTCATATAAGGACAAGAAGGCTGGAATGAACCCGCAGGGACCTCTGCTTTGCTTGCGTTTGGACCAGCTTGTAACAAACCCGCAGAAACGTCTCCATCATGTGTGATTGGGGTAGGCTCGGACGCCAAGGCGTCATCAACTGGAAATCTATTTTATCTCTCGGCGTACATAAACAGCATGACTGTATTTCCAAAATTAGACAGTGGCCCCAAGCTGCATGTCTTAAGCAGAGTACAGCTCAACGCATCCGGTATGTAAAGACAGTGGCACCCAGCTGCGTGTCATAAGCAGAGCTACATGTACACATCACCCGCCAATCTCAGATAGAGGGCGCAGTTATCTCTGTCAGCAGAGGGACTCCATGATACATGTACATATAGCACATACCAATCTTAGAGGACTCAGTTAACCTGTCAGTAGAGCGGGGCTGAATGCTTCACAGTTCATGTACCTATGACAAACGCACCCAGTTAGCGTGCCATAGCAGCATCTGCGTAAACTATACATACGCACATCATCAATACACACGAGCCAAAAGAAAAAATACATGAACTAACTAAAATAGTTTCAATTCAACCATAAAACGAAAACGTGCTTTGCCATCGTTCAATAGGTAGGTACAACAGGACTCGAACCCGTGACAGTCTCTCTAGGCTAGGCCGTGATACAAAGGGGCTCGAACCCGCAACTCATATCTCTCTCGAGGCCATGACATAAGTAGGTAGAATGTACTTACAATAAGGCACACGACTCGGAGGTCCACACTCCCCTTGCCAAGCACCATGTGCATGGCGGCGGCGCGCTAGTCGTCTTACCATACGAACCACTAACCAACTGCAGCTCTTATCTACCCCATGAGGCAGAAGTTTCTTCACACGATAGGACATAGGACCCTCGCATCCAGCTCATCAGCAAGCAGCATCGCATCGGTCAGCTTGCCTGTAACTTGAGAAGTTTACTACAAAAAACATTTTGTTAAGTGTGAACATTTTGGCTGTCTTTCTATTTCTGTTCTCTGTGATGTCGGACACAGCTATGAATGCTTGTATGTATATTTTGAAATGAACGCAATGTAATATTACGAACGTTATGGTTCCTTTACTTATCACTTTATTATTATTATAAGGACCGATGTGGCGCGGCGGGCGAAGGTCCGCTTGCGACGCAGGAGATTGCGGGTTCGCTTTTGTGAATGAAAAGAATTACTTACTAGATGCTATTCCTTGACTCAGTAAATGTCAAACAAATTTATACTAAACAACAATTATTTAAACTTAAACAACAATTTCTATTTCGCAATTCATTATTTTATTTCTTAGTTACTTACCTACTATAAAATAAAATAATGAATCAAGTAGGTAGGTATTTTATTTTTCTCTTTTATTGTACTGTGGCGTTCAATACGTCAGCTTCTCGCTCATTTCTACATTTAACTGCATCTCATCCGCATGCGACATAGTGCCATACAAACTAGTGGGTGTTAATATAAACATATAGCAAAATAAAGCACCGTGCTAAATACAAATAACATAAAGCAAATGCTATCGTGGCTCTCACAAGTTGCTATTTGCTTTTAAATCGCACTCTCTGTCTCCGTCCGTCGCGCGAAACGCAATAGCAAGTCGTCGCATGCTAGCGATTCCTGTCGGTCGCGTGGGTTATTGTTTTACGCACCGCGTGCGAATTTGTGATATCTCGGGCGGCTCACGTAAATAAATACGTATTTTATTAGTGTAAATAAATTTAGTGATAGGACACGCAAAACCTGTAATTTTGTGTAATTGTAAAAAAATGTCAATATGTAAAAATGTCAACATTATAGTTGATTTTTTTACATACAATCAATGAACTTCTAAATACGCCATTTTTGCTTTAAATACTAACTTATTTTATTTAACATTTATTCAATTAAAGAGTCCTAAGCCTGGCAAGTATGAAGAAAAGTTCATTGTATTTTTAACGGTTCTGTTTTATCGTAATTCATAAACGCGATGCAATATTCTTTTATAGCATGCTGTCAGTCACCGCGCTTGCTATATTCGCGCCCGCGCTTTTTGCCGTAGCAAGTCAAGTACCCACGCGTATAAAAAAGCATGCTATATTATAGCATAAAAAAAGCATGCTGAAAATATATAGCATTTAGCATGATTGCCATATAGCAACTTTGAACACTGTTAATAATACAAACTACGAAACATTACAAACAAAGCCGGATCCGCGTGAATATGATAAAGAGATGAACGAACGTACATTGCTCGCATCGCACCAATCACCAACCGAACTTCGCGTGATGTATGCCTAAAGTAATGTGTAATGCTTCGGCGTCTCTAGTGATGTGTGATGTTACATTAAGTCATCGCGTAATATTACTTTTGTGATGTCACTCGCATTACTTGTACGACGCGGTTAGACATGTGTAAGTAATGCGAGTGACATCACAAACACCACACAGACATGTTTGACGTTCGTGGGCACAGAAGAATCGGTCAAAACTTATGTTATTCTCGCTCGGTCTGACCTGACCTTGGACAAAGTGCGACCCATCGCGACCTAAATACTTTACTTTTGTGGCTACGAAGGTGCTATTCTTCACGTTTATCGAGACTCAAAGACTCGCGAACCTTTGTCCGACACTATCATACATTTTTGAAGTACAACAAAACCACCTTATGGGAACCGTAACGAATGTAAGTGGGTTAACTACAGACATTTGTGTTGGAAGAACACCAACGTTTTATTCCTTAAGTAAAACTTTAGACAAATGTCACTAAACGCGGTCACCAATTTTACAATGTATTCTTTTATACACACACACACACAAACACACACCGTGGATCGAGCCTATACAATGGGTTGGACATAGCGTGTCAAAATTTTCAAAGTCGTAATTTCATAAATTTTAATATGCCAGCTTTTTTACATCTAAGCAATAAATATTCTATTGCATTTTTGGCATATAGTCATAGTTCAGGAGTAAATGGCATAAAATTGATTTTTATTGTATGGAAAGCGACATACAAACAGAAATAAGGAGAGTATTTCGTTCTATTGGGTCTATTATAGCATGTTCCTGGCACTGTACCGCAACTTTCATTCGAATAATCATGCTGTTTTGTGCGTTTTTCGAGTTAGGTACAATATTTAGTTATTGTAACTCAATTGTCAGTTATTGTTAGAAGGGTAGGATAGATAATTCTAGGTATACAGGCTATTTCTATGGGTTGTGTGTATTTGCTTAGGTATGATAACGGTATCGAATCGCGAAATAAAATTGTTGAAAAACGCGGGAAAACACCTTGTTTTACCGCGGTCGTAACGTCACTATCTGTAAAAGCCTTGTACAAATTACAACTCTCAAAAATTTACAGTTTAGATTCTACCAGCAACGCAAAAAGGTAATTTCAGCTTGTAGCTCTTTGTCAAGCGCTAACAGGCTAACAGCTATCATTCTGCGTCAAAATAGAGGGGTATTCCCTTCCACACTATGCAAACTGAGCGTGACTCACTAGCGCACTGAATGGTGTAAAACCACTCATAATTCACACACAAATGTTTAAAAGGTTTTTTACACATACTGTCACTCGCGTCAACAAGAAGGAGAACTATAACTTTTTCTAGCTACCCGCATCTAAGTAATACTAACACATACATACGCATAAGTACTAGTAAAATTACTGCTTGTACCTGCTGAATCGGTCAGTTCTTCCGCCTTTAGTTTCATGGGACACAAACACATCGGATGGCTAAGGCTACTACAGGAGTAGCATTTTAGGTCCGATCTCTTTTGTTAAGGGGTAATTTCCTATCGGACTTACCCTGGCCTGGTTGCCTAGCAGCAGACGATTAGGATCTTACCTTAGGCTTGGTATAGATCGATATAAACTCTACAGGTCTTTGGGCAACAAGCGGACGTTCGTGGCAGCAGCACGTAGGTACCTGTGCGTTAGTTATTCCGCGCATTATAATAGCGGCGGTAAGCTCATCGCTTAACCTTTTCATGATATTAAGCCGCAAAACAGAACGATAGGCATACTCTGCGTACATGGAATAGCCATCGGAATTTGTACAGGTAACAAACAAAATATTTGCGACGTCGATTCTTCGCTAGCACAAAGACTTTTTATAAAATTAGACAACTTGCGGTCATTGGTGACCCAATCATTATGCCAACTGCGAGCACCTCCCTTCAAGCAGTTCGCTATCCGGGATGAGCACTCATTGTCGTCCCAACAATTAACATCACGTGCTCTCGCACAAAGAATCGATATGATGCAAACTAGGATCGAAGTTAATAATAATAATGGTTGGATCTAACCTTGCTCAACACACTCAACACTCCGCTGCGAACGCAGCGGGCACGTGGTGGCGGAACTGGGCAGCGCCATGGCGCTATCGTCCGGCGCCATCAACAGTGATGACGTGGCGCTCATCGAGGGTAGACCAACATGTTCCAGCGCGTTAAAGCGCGCCAGAATTGAACCTAGAAATTCACGAAGTTCATTAGTCTTGGTGTCAGTTTGTTGCCTTTTCCACCTCTACCACGAGATGTAGAACGTTCGGCAATGATTTACTTACACAATGCAAAACTATTTGCGCTTTAGGCCAGAGCAGAGATTAGACAATGGTGTCCAATCCCACTTCTGAAATAAGCGGTTTCTATAAATTTAACATAAAAAAACAAGCTAAGAAAATTAAATTTAGACCTGCATGCCATATTCTCCAATTACTTTGCACACCAATGTATATTGGTCAAACATGTTGACTCAAAAAAACTATTTGTAATCTTTTTTACACGTGTTTTTGCAAATAAATGACTTTTACTTTTTAAGAACAAAATAATTTAATAACCTCAACATTATTTCACAAAAAATAGTCACAACCAATAAATACAAATCAATAGCAAGTTGGACATAGTAACAGTGTACTTTACCAAGGTGTCGACCGTACGACGGCTCGAGCAAAAGTGAGCCAGAGACAGCGAGTGAGCTGCTTTTATAGAAATGCTACCGTCATAAATTTCAAAATAATGTTTCCCGCTGATTATAGCTAAATTGTGTGGGACCTGGACAAAAGTAGCATAAGTTACACAGGGCACGGAATATTAATTTATTTAACTATTGTTTACTAATAGTAGTACTGTGTTTTAAAATCCGGACCCGGAAATAATCTCTATAGCATAATAGAGTGTAACGAAGACAATCCTTACTACATACAAAAAAAAAACTAATAATTCTGTCACTTTTTTTCGTAGGTACAGTCCTACCAGAAAGAATAGAAAATATTTAAGTAACAACGAGGAACTAAAATTTACTGTAAACTGGCAACTCTTTATGAAAGGCCAGTGTGGCCGCTATAGTGAATTTTTCGCCAGATTCAGCTTTTCTTTGCAAAATTATATGCACGTATTTAGCATACGTACGGAACTATCAATTTTCCCGTTACACAAAAGTACTTTTTGATACTGACAGAGATACTATTCATATCAGTTTGTTCTCAAAAAGACAGATATACATGAGCACCCATTGTCACCTCTTGCATAAAAAAAATATGCAGAAAATGACAGAATGCGTAAAATACTATTTGAAATGAATTCCTTTAACTTCAAAAATTTACCTACGCATTTTCTCTATTCTATTCACGGAGGAAGTCGCAGGGAGGAGAGAATAATAGGAAAGGTCATTGAAAACACAAAACAAAAGTCATAATTTAATGTTTATTCAAGAACTTATTGAAAAACGAGTCCACGTACATAAAATTATAATTACTAACTTAAAAATAACAATATATACTAATGTGATTTCTCAAAGGCACTTTAAAACATTAACACCACAGTTTTACTCCCAGTGGGGCAGTAAGGCCATATTATTAAATATTATCAGATCTCATTTAAATCATCAAATCTGGCTCTTGGCAGGGTGAGAAAATAAGTATTAATATAAAAAAATTGGTGGGTTTAACATAAAACTTAAATCTAGTACATAACTAGCTAACTACACATAAACTTAAAAGAGAAATCTCGCTTTTTGAACAAGTTAAGAGCCCAGTTTAGCTGTAGTACCTACTACCAATGCGTCTGTTTTGAAGTGTATTTCTTTTATATTTAAAAATACATATTATTTTAATTTAATTTTAATAATAATATGGAAAATTACTTAACTGAGTTTCTTGATGGATAAATATTTAGTTTCGGAATAGAGCTAAAACGTCTTGGTGACATAATTTCAAGTAGCAAATAAGGCTTTGGTCCTGGGTGTGTCGGCATTCAATGTTTCTCATAGATATCGGGGCCCTATTTTGCTAACCAATTGCTTTACTATGACAGTGGTATTGTCGCAGAATCATCACGTAGAATCTTTAGATTAAAGAAATTCCAGGTAGTGCGTGCGGTGCGATTTGCACGGGGAGATTGATAGAATGGTTTCAAACTTGACTGACACTTTTGACGCGCGTCCCTCCATCTGCAGTTTCTTTCATCTAAGGTAGAATAACAAATCGTGTCATTCTGTGACGATACCATTGTCATAGTGAAGCGGTTAGTTTAGCTGAATATGGTCTAGGTCTCATTTAACTTTATACCACCATCAACCAAGCTGCTCATTTGTCAACACACTGTGCACACAGATGTCGTTCCCATATAGGCCTTTAATTTTACAGCTTATTTATACCACATCACAGAACAATGAGCAGTATAAGCTCATACATGCAAATAAACTTTACAGTGACAACATAAATCAGCAACAGGGCGCTCTCAAGTGTGTAAAGTTTTAAGGTGTTTAGTGTAGTGTGTCTCACGACCTTAGGTCCTTGAATGCTAGTTTTTTCTGCTGAGGCAAGCGGCAGAGAATAATATTACTAACACTTAGGCAGAAGACCGTTCGATTGAAGCATCTGTTGACACTGACGCCGAGAAAAATACATATGCTTGATTATTATAGTGCATTCACAGTTATTTTACCTCTGACAGATGTTTTCTGAGTGTTGGTATAACTGTCGCGTCGTCTTGAAGAGCTTACAGGTATGTAAAAAAGGGTTACCTGTCTTAAACATTTTACCCAATTAAACTGGAAACTAGAATGTTGATCTGTTATTTATTATTGATTGATATAATATTATTGGTACTTACATATTATGTTAATCGAATATTGGTACAGCTGTACTGATTTTGTATGGAGATAAATATTTTATTAAAAACATTACTTAAAAAATACCTGATTAAATATTTAAGAACTATCGTATTATATGTGCCATTATCACACAAAGTGTAATACTAAATCGGCATAGTTAGGTAATATTAGCAATACTGTTTTTTACATTTCGTTTAAGGGAGTCATAGAGGTAGAAGTTATATGTATATGGCAATATAACGCTCAGATTGCCAACCTAACAGCTAGAGGTAAAATAACTGTGAATGCACTGTACCTGCATTTCACATACAGTTACGTACGATATTTTGGAGACCCCACCCATAGAGTTAAGATATATGACCTCACCGCTAAAGAGAGGCCGTTGATGTTTGACGCTTTGTTTGTTTGAGCATGGACATAGGAAATGTATTATGTTTTGAGGTTTAATTTCACCTTTTGTGAGTGGAAAAGAAAAATAAAATGTCTTATAAATGTCATGTCTATAGATGTAAAGCAGCAGATATATACCAGTTTCCAGCAAAATCCAGCGGTATCCACCATTTACCAACCAATCAAAAGCGGTAGTAACCCGACTGTGGAACGAGGAAAAATGGGTTATGTATGATTTATGACAATCGTTCTGGAATGGGTTTGTACGCATACTGGGTGATTATTTGTATTAAATTTGGATATTATTATGTAATTCAACAATGTCAATAAAATAAAATTCAATAAATTTGCCGTGGCAATAAGTTAAAAATTAATATAAAATTCCTCATGCTATTTTCGTCGCTTTACGTTTTTAGGGTTTCGTGATCGGTTACGGAACCCGGTTTGTCTGTCTGTCTGTCCCGGTTTGTTACTGAAACCATCTACATCTAGATAGTTTGCAACAGTCTGCTTATATCTGAGCATCGATTATTGAAACCAACAACCTCTAGATTGTTTGCAACAGTCTGCTTATGTCTGAGAATCAATTATTGAAACCAGCTACCTCTAGATTGTTTGCAACAGTCTGCTTATATCTGCACCTGAACAGATTAAAAAGAAAAAATGAAAACAATTGAAAAATTCAAACTCAAACTTTCAGTATAAATTGTGATGTCGAATTTTTTAACAGCATTATAAACAGCAGTATCTACCTGGTATTTATAGGTGTCCACCGTTAACAGCAGGTGGATACCAATTGCTGGAGACCATTGCTAGCCAGCTATGCATCTATAGTCATGTCTATCAAAGATCCTCGCCCTCCCCGATCGAAGCAAAGATCGTAGCAGCCTACGTTCCCAGGCCCACAGAGTACTGTTATTGTAGACCATTATCTATTCTAGTCTTTGAGTTATTTCGCAACTGTCTCACTCGCACAATACATTCATACAATAACCCCAGACATCACACACAGTTGCGCATGTATGCGCCCAGACGCGGCTTTGTATGGCGAAATGGTGGAGTGTCCGGGATTTTTTAGATACATGTTACAGTGATAAAATGGATTCAAGCAAGCTGTCTGTTATATTATGCCGTCAATATAAAATGCATTTATATATTAAGAGTTAAAGCACATAACGGAAGCAAATTTTTGCGCTGTGCGGCAGTGGTGTGGTCCAGATCTGCAACCTCTATTCGCCTTAAATTACCTTACCTAATTTAACTTAAAATAATAAAATTAACTAGCAGCCGGCGGCGCTTCAGGCATCGTGTGAATAATAACCTTCCTCTTAACGTTGTAACTAAAATTGTTCAGCTTGAATATTCTGCAGTCGTAGAGCGGCTTCAGATCGGAGATGTTGACTGTCTCGCTCGCTCCAGGAGGTCTCGCTCTGAAAAAGGAAAGATTGATTTTATAAATATATATAAATTCAGGTAAGTTCTGCCCGCGGGTTTAAAGGTTGTTTCTATCCCATTGGAACGAATTTATGGGATTTTTAGCCGAAATAAAACATTGGCTACTGGCCAATGTTTTATTTTGGCTAAAAATTCAGCCCGATCCGTTCAGTAATTTTGGCGTGAAGATGTAATATACATTCATTTTCTAATAATAAGTGTGATTTTACTAGAATCAGGATGTGACTTGTGGATAACGGGGCTGGTCACACTTTTATTTAAGACCGAGTATTTGCCTCGCCGATAATTCCAATCTTAAACCTGGTAAACATTCCAAGAGACAGGTGCACAATAATACAGATATATTCTCCAACAGAAAAATCAAAAAAATTATGTTTAGACAAAGTCTAAGAAAAGCACAGGACAGAGAGGAATGGAGATGGCTGGGGGAGGCCTTTGCCAAGCGGCCAACAAAGTAATGTGTACATACATATGTGTGTGTTGTAAAAATTTAAATAATGATTGTAAAAGTAGTTTGAATAAAAGGCTTTATTATTATTATTATTTTGCCTCGCCGCCGCGAGAGCGAGCAAGCAAGCGTCCTAGCGAGGCAGCCGCTCGCGAGGCTGCTCCCTCAATCAGTACGCGGCTAATCGGTTCTGGCTCTTGTTGGGTATTCATTTAGTCGCTATCCGCGTTTATCGGGAGAGTATACCGCGCGATGTACGGTGATGTCACTGTGCTTGTGTGCGTGACTGCCTACCGCACCACTTTCCGATGCTTGCTTATAAATTATGTATTGTGTCTAGATAAGCGTTACTTAGGATTTAAGACGCTATAAACTATACAGAAGAATCGAACATTATCGAACATTATCGGAACTTCTCTGTTACAGACAACAGAGAAGTTCCGATAATGTTCGATCTTCGGAAAATTGTAGCCAACTTCAAAGCCGTAGGTATAATTCAATTATGCTAACCTTTTAGTAAATAGTGTTAAAGAATAGTTATAGTTTATTTGGGTGGTTTTCCACTTGTTCCGATTCAACAGATAACTTCATAAAAATTTTAATAGTTTGAGGAATTAATTATGAGTGTAGGCGGGTTAACTACGAACTTAGTATGTGTTGGAAGAACGCCAACGTTTCATCCCTTATCTAGGGACTTCACGAACGCGTTTCAGGAACGCGCGGAACGCTACTCTAACCGCACTCTTTCTGATGAAGTCCCTCGTTAAGGGATGAAATTTTGGTGTTCTTCCAACACAAACTTAATTCCTGGTTCGCTTACATTCATAATAAATTCAAACTTAGGTACATTAATTTTATAACAAACTCGTACATAACTCTATGTTCTTTATGTGCAAATCTCAAAGAAAATGATCTAAATCAAATAAAAGACTAAACAATGTAAAGTGCCATGTTTGATAACTTAATATATAATTTTTTTTTTTAAACTTATATCTTTATTGACAAAGAAAATTACAATTCAATAATAAAAACAAATTTTTTATTTTTTTTATTTTAAACAAATATTATGGGACTTTGTCGCTAAGCGACCACACAGAACTAGTATTTACAATTGAAACAATTAAGCTAACTGCAGCCTGTTGCAAACAACCTAATATATAATTAATCTTGATTACCTAGGTAATTAAATAGTTTTTAATATGAATACCTTACATAAGTACCACGGATAAGTTCACTAAAACAAAACGAACGAAAGGGGTGGCCCTTTCTATTGTAGTAACTTGCGGATAACGGGGCTGGTCACACTTTTAGAATTTAGTTTATTTAAGAATACCTATAGTTAATTTTTAAGTGTGATTGTTAGTTATCCTCAAGTGATTAAAATGAAATAAAAGTACATACGAAAAAACAAGTACATTTATAAACGACTTCAAAAAGGCGGGTTTTCTCATTTCGGGCGTATGTAGGTACATACTTTTTATGCTTATTTGTTACTCAAGATCTCAGCCAGTTGTTATCAGAATTTGGTAATTCCTTCGTTTTCTAACAACAATTTATTATTATGTTGGGCTGTATGTATGTTCATCGATTACTCTATCAATTGTGGACCGATTTTGATGATTCTTTGTACAGACTATACGCCATACATCCTGGTCCCATAAAATTATTTCGGAGGGATTAGTATTTATGCCGCAAAACTTAAAAAACAGTGTACATATTATAAAGAAATTTGAAGTCGGTTTTTAGTTTTTTAAAAACAATCAAATTATGTACAGATAATTATCTCGAGGCGGGCCCATTAACGATTTATTGCCAAGGAATTTATTACCAAATAAAAAAAAACAGTCAAAATATTCTGCAATTTGAAGTCGGTTTTTAGTTTTAGTGAAAAAGGCAGAGGTGATAAACCTTCTGCCAAAGTTTCTACATATTTTCGCCAAGATTTCGAAACTTACCTGTCTCCTAGCCCTCATAACGCTGTATTTCTGCGTGTCGACATCAGGGTCCTGATGGCCATGTTGACGTCGTCTTCATTCACTTGCGAGCGCAGGTGCATGCGTGCGTGTGCCTCGCTCATACGGATCACTGGAATGATAATGATTTAGTAAGAGAGAGACATAAAATATAGAAGCGCAAGAAAACTTATTGATTTTGATCATAATTTAGTCAACTACATTGTCAATCTCATCAGATATGTTCAGGTGAGAACATATCAGATGAGATTGACGGCATTGGAGACGTCTACAATTATTAAAACAACAATAGAATTTCCAATAACTTACGCCTCCATATTATCTCCGAACATTTCCTCTCCATCTTCCTCCTCCTCCTCAGGGTTGCCTCCGAGGATTCCGGCTTCATCTTCAAAGGGTTCATACTCCCGCGCTGGTGACGTCATTAGGGACCGGGCTCCGTCCCGATCGGATGGCGTGTCTGGTACTGGAGAACTCTGTAATGTTTTTATGACATGAATAGGTTTGGGTGATGGGTAGATAATATAGGTAAGTGTAGGTAATAAGAAAGGAATAGACTATTCAAAGTACTGTAGAGCGAGAGAGAGAAGTACTCTTAAATCATTCAGCATTCGTCCTACTATAGTTGGCTGGATGTAAAATGAATGAATGATGATAATATAATAATACATGACATTAACCTCGGGTTAATTGATTCTGGATTATTTTCTACTGCAGCAATATAAACTGTGAGTTAAAAATACAAAAAAATTAACACTGAGTTTATAAACCTCAAGTTATTTATTTAACTCATAGTTTTGGTACAAGTGGGCCTTAGTGAGTGTAACAACAAATGTAAGAGTATTTATTCTGTGTCACAAACAAAATGGGTACAGACCAGACAAATACAGTAGAACACAGGCAAAAACAAGATTACTCAGCATAGGTAGGTATGTAAACAGTAGCATGTTATCACTGCTGTCTGGTATGTCCTGTATCTTCATATCAACAGTATTGTTATGCATGTGTTTTTTGCTAAAATCAGGTTTATTATTCACATAAATGAGTTGGTACCACTCTAGTTAAACTAACGCTGTAAACTAGAGTGGTAAGAGTACTACTGCCTTGCATTAATACTCTTAATTAGTCCATTATTATTATTATAGGCTTGGTCATCGCACCGCTGGGCAAAGGCCTCCCCCTACTCTCTTCAGACATCATAATTACTGGCCAGCTCCATCCAGTTGGCCCGGAATTTGTTCAATTTGTCCATTAATTAATAATATTTATTCATTAATACAGTAATATTTATTTATTGAAACATCATAAACACCAGAAATTACACATAATTGTATGGCTTAGAGTATCAAACAGTTTCATTAAATTTACTCACCTAATTCCAATTTCATCATCATCATCTTCCTGTCATTAACCCATGCTAGGTGGGGTCATCACAACATGTATTTTTCATCCACTCTCCTCGATCAGCCATCATCTCTTACACCTTTCTTAGCCATATCCTCTTTCACAAACTAAATTCAATTTATGAACTTAATTTTTAGAATAAACTAATTGCAGCCCACGGCTTCGCACGCTTTTTTCCGGAATAAATGGTAGCCTATGTCCAGCCCCGGGATACCATCTACCTCGCTGCCAAATTTCACCGAGATCCATTCAGCCGTTCTTGAGTTATAAATAGTGTAACTAACACAACTTTCTTTTATGTATATAGATAGATGTATTGTACTGTAAATAGCTGTAGGTACATAACTCACAATGTAGTTGTGTCTACTTCTATAGCTCTAAGTACATAATAAATAATATTCTAAGTGATAAGACCACCCATTGTACCTTTCTATTTTATGTTAATATTTTTGTTTTTTATTTAATTTTGTACAATAAAGAATTTTGTATTGTATTGTATATAATCAATCGTTTATTGCATTCTGTAGGTGTACATATGTGTTTATAAACTAATGAAGTATCACTATAGACCCTGCTGGGCACACAACATGTATTTAGAGAGAGGAGGACGTAATTTTTAACAGGTTAGGTATATTTTACTTGTTTGCATATTTCATATTTTTATTTATGTATTTGTCAATTGTGTATTATGCTTTTCTAACTAATAAAAGCTTTAGTACCTAATCACATCAACACTTAGAAACTAAGCTTTTATTGTCAAACCTGTGATAGTTACTCAGCGGAATCGCTAATAACACTCCTTTACAAACCTCTGTGGTATACTTAGTGCTATTATTATTATTATATGTTTCCTTTGTAATATTATTTACCTATTGGTAAATAAATAAATTAAATACACAAATTATGGTCTTAAATCTGTGTCCCTGTAAGGACAACTGATCATGAATGTTGGTATTGGTACCTTACACACAATTAATACATTATGACACTATGATTCTTTTTTCATTGTTTTTTTTTAATATTTAATAAAACTTTATTATATGGGTATTTAGAAAGAATGTAACTACGTCCGGAGATTCAGAGCATTTAGTTTGTTAGTTAGTTTTATATTCTACGAACTTGTATTTCTGTAAAAAGGCTTTCGGCGTTTCTCCAAATTGAGATAGCGGAAGTGGTATTAATTTTGATCTAAATAGCATTTTTCTCAGTGATTTGTATACTTCTTTGGGCATAAACGCTTTGGGTGACTTGGGTAAATTATAGGTCTCAAACCAAACTTAACTCGGTTTCGGTCAGACTAACGATAATACGATAAAAAGCCAAAATTTACTTACCATTCTGAGAAGGGTAATATCTCTAGTAAATCACAGGACAAACACTACCTAAACAGTACCTAAATGGTAGAAAATAAACCAAAATCCTAATAAATACCACTGTTTCACCAAAAAATAAACAATACCTTATTTTTGAAGGTTATCATGTCTGTCAACAACTTGTCTGTCAAAAAACCGCGCGAATTCGCAATCCGATCCACAGCATGTGTATTAGCTACAACAAAGTAGGTTCTTTTTTTATTCTTTGTATACCACAGCATACATATTTTTGTTTATACTGTGGCTTAACTACTCATAACTATATTCATTTTTTAAAAGTCTATTCGCAAAACGTATAGAGTTATTGTACGTTTAATCTAATCTACCGATGTAGGTAGTATAAAGGTACCTACCTACTTACATCCATCTACATTATAGAAATTAGGTACCTCGTGCTATCCGAGCCATAAATCCATTAGAAGATAATACCAAATTGTACATAATATCATTGCCGTAATAGATCCCATTAATAGGAACGATTTGGTATTACGCACACAAATTGGTATACCTACCTACCTCGCCCTCCACCGAGCCAACATAACTAAAATTCTGATGAACCTTAGCGTCTAGGATTTAGAGACTAAAATGAGTATATTTTCGATGCCAATGCTGGTGAATATTAAAAGGGAGTAATATAAGTAGCACTGGCACTGTATTAAGTTATTTAGTCATAGATATGTACTTACCTACATAAGCCAGTAATTTTGCTATTAACCTGTGTTGAAATCAATTTAATGAAATGTATTTCATGATGGATACTCGTACCTACCTACTGCTGCGAATAGTTTATTTTTGAATATGTACGTAATGTAAGTGCTCTAGATTGTATTGTGTTTGAAGATTTTAGTATGGAGGGTGGTCCTAACATCGGCCACCACTCAGTTTTTATTGTAAAATCGCCGCGCACAATGAAGGTTTTTGGCTGAAAAACAGCGCTGAGCGGCAACCGCTCAGCACATGCTGAACTAACACCTATTTCGGCACAGGGTCACGGGGGCAAAACTAGATTTGACGTCCCACCATTTGTGTTATCTTGACAGATATCAGCTCTGTGGTTATCTTTAATAATTAGCGCAGTTAGTTGGTTAGCGCATTCCCGTACTGAGGGAAGGATGCGGGTGCAAGTCCTGTCGAAGTTGAACAATTCTTGGGACATTAATTGATTTCTTATAAATTATTCTGAGTGTTGTGTGGCTTACGCACTATAATAACAGAATCTTTTGTTTGAAAACTTCGGAGTGTATACACACCTCAGCAGCTGAGTGTAAAGGTACTCTCACACCGGCGCACAAGAGGGATTAAGATGGCGCGGTGTCAATAGAATATCTGTGTGGTCTCGGCGCTCAAATTACTGCCCTGTGGGATGTGGGAACAATACCAATGACATTCCTCGAACCCCTACTTAATGTGAACTTAGGCGGGATTTTCAAAAACTGGGAGGTATTTTATGGTACATATAGAAAGCTCTAACGATCGCTAAAGCTGTTCGTCCACTGTATCGAATCGGAGTGTACGGAGCGTAAGGATTTGTTGCTTTGTACCGATATGAGTACTTAACCTTTTCATCATCATCACGTCACATGTACTTTCTTTAAATAATCTTACTTCAACAATGTTCTTTGTTTAGTATCTATCCTTAGTAGCAATAAGTAGGTACTTATAAGTTTAAGTAAGTACTTATAAGTCTCATTTATAACCTAGTTATAGTTTTGATAAATAAACTCCTTTTTATTTATTTTATTTGTTTCTATGGTAGGTTCAGCGTACAGCGTTCGTGATCGGCATAATTATATGATACGGATGCCAGGCATTTGTAAACTATCTTCTGCCCGCGGCTCCGCTCGCGTATTTTCGGTATAATACTTAGCCTATTAACTAAGTTAGGCTATGTTCTAAATGTACCTACGCCAAATTACGTTTTGATCTGAGGGGTGAGTCTATTTGACGTTAGTAACGAGACGTGATCGTGACGTCACCTTTTTCCATGCAATTTGGTACAACGCCTCTATCTTACGGACCGGGAACTACGCAAATCCCATGTCACTACTCTACCTCTAGACTCAACTTCACGAACATATAGGTAACACAAAAAACATACGTATCGACAGCCAAACGCCTCCTCCTTTTTTGAAGTAGGTTAAAAAAACAATCGGTATCATGGCAGCAATTCGCAATCATTTTGTATTGGTAGGTAAATTGATTAACTTTTCTTAACATAATTATGCATATACTATATCTAAAACGATAACTTTTCAAACTCCTGGATTTAAATTTAAGAGGCAATCAAAAGATATTAAAATTGCACTAATTAAGTAATCAATGAAGTAATAAAATAAATTGATTCGCTACTGTAAAATAATTACTAATTAAGATAAAGTTAATTAGGTTTCATTTGATTAAAATTACTAAGGATCGCTCAACGTGGTAGCTCATATCTTAAATTAGTATTTTTCCTCTTAATTAAATACACTTTAAAATCTATATTGCTACCAAAAACTGTAGATCATTTCAATAAAGTTAAAAAGCGACTTAACGTAATAAAATTAGTACAAATCCAAGATTATAACTCTGCCGCTAATAGACCATTTGAGACCACCTTTGCCGAGTCGTAAAAATACATATAAAAAGCAGAACGCTCTGACTGACTGACTGATAATAACAGAATTAAAGTAGTTTGAATGTCTAACATAAATTATTTAGATGGATATCCATCTAAATAATTTATGTTAGACATTCAATACCTATTATATGGTGACGATTGCTGATAAGGATGATGAAGCTCAAGAAAAACAAAATAGACATATTTGCCTAGATAAGTATGTACAGAAACCTTTTTCATATAACCTTTCCCTAACACAACAAACTTCTACCTCATCTCTTTTTCTTTACCTTTTTCTAACACAACCAAGGTTGTCTGGAAAGATAAGATAGAACCTACAACAAGGTTCTCTTTTGATTGATTTCAGCATAATATTATGTTTAATCCGGTTTTTAGAAAGGTTTCGCTTTTTTTTTACGCACTGGTCCACTAACTAACTATGTAGAGTAGAATATTATAGTACTAGGTCCTTTGTACAGCTGTGGGTTCTAGCGAGCTAGGTTAGATGTTCTGATAGTACAACATAGCACCTACCAAATAACTTAAACATTTTACTTTCAAGTGTTTTGAAGTCACAGGCATACGTTAGTGAATGAAGTATTTAAAAACCATGTTACAAAATCAACCGAGTTTTTCCTCCAAATGCGTGTAACCTCTAATGTGAAAGCATAAAGAGCTATTTTAGATGAACAAGCAAACGAATGTATTTTTTGACCGCACTGTATTTAGAGGGAAGGGTGCGGTGATAAGCGATTATGTCATAAGCAGAAGCGATATCAAACTTTACAGGGTCACCTTAGAGGTAGAATATCAACACTACAGGGAAACAAATACCGATACGGGAGGGCAAAAGCAAATACAGTGGCCATACGTCTGTCTCGTCAGAAGTGTTTTTTATAAGTGTAGCTGGTCTGTTAGTAGGATACAAATATTACCTTTGTTATATTTATAAAACAAATCAATTTTTAATAAATAATTCGGTTTGTAATAAAAGTACGAAAAAAAGAAATAATTCGTCAAATTATTCATGAATAACAAAAATACCCTACTTACCAACCCAGACTTACATAAACTTACCTAGATTATTATTATTATTTTTTTTTTAATATACTGTCTTTATTGACAAAGAAAATTACAATTCAATAATAAAAACAAATTAGAACTAGTATTTACAATTGAAACAATTAAGCTAACTGCAGACTGTTGCAAACAATCTACAGGTAGCTCAACTGATCCATATCAATACCAGTCGGAAGCGTCCCCAAGACGCTGGTTGCATTGCCCCGCTGTATGGCAATGCTGATGCGCTGCGCCAGATATCCGCCGGCTCTCGGGTCACGCGTCGCGTCGACCAGACGCTCAAATAACTTTTTAAAAACCCGGAGAGCCTCGGTACCCCACGGACCTAGGGTCTCGACCCCAAAGGGAGCAAATATGTAGGCTCTGTCGAGACCTGCATATTTGCGTCTCTTGAGATCCTCGGCCAAATCTGCCGCCGCACCAGCCCTCACGGATGTCCTCGGAAGATGGGAAGGCGCAAGTGTGTCGACGCATGTAGCGTCCCACACAATGGGCCTCCCCAACTCCCATGGGACTAGTGTCATGCCGTCAGGCCTCTTACCATCGTCACGCAACAGACCATTCGGTTCGAGAATAGCTGGTACGTTAGCGGTGACAAAGGCCCGCCTAGATTATTATATTATATATTATAATCTCTTATTATATTATAGTTGCCATACAGCGGGGCAATGCAGCTAGCGTCTTGGGGACGCTTCCGACTGGTATTGATATGGATCAGTTGAGCTACCTGTAGATTGTTTGCAACAGTCTGCAGTTACCATAATTGTTTAAATTGTAAGTACTAGTTCTAATTTGTTTTTATTATTGAATTGTAATTTTCTTTGTCAATAAAGATTTTTAATCCTAACTATAGTTGTTGAAATGCTTTCTTCATAATCTTGAATAAAGAAAATTTTACTTACAAAATAATATGCGTGATAAGAATTAACTAAGCCAATAGGTACAAGTTTCTTTGGAGTATGAAGCCACTTATAACCAATAATATACTTTAAGCCTCTCCCAGACAGACGCGGCCTGCGGTAGCGGTAATGGCCGCTACTGCAGGCCGCGTATCTGGGAGTGGCTTTATTTTTTTTAAAGCTTTGATCTTTTGATCGGGACGCAATACGCTGCGTCACGCCGCAACGTCGACTTCACCGCGTTTGCCCCTCACCGCTGACGCAGACATCGACGGAACAAAAGACCACTAGACGTTTTTCATACGATTATCTGGTGCCGCATGCCGCATACTGCAGCGTACTGCGTAGTGATCAAGGCCTTACCCGCTTCCGTCTATGCCATCGCGCTCAATCCGCCCGCACCGGTGCGGCAACATGAAAGCGCGCGGCACCTTTGTGATGGGCGCGCAATTAGGCCGCTGTAATGAGCAGCGACAACCGCTAATCGCTGCGCCTGTTGCTGTTGGTGGTGGTAATACGGGATCATGGTGAGAAGGATAGTTATGAATCAGAATCGAATGATAATAATGATTTCTTTAGGACCGTTGAGGACTTGAGAATTAAAAAAAAAGCAAACATTTTTCTATTTACAATAAAAACTGCCGTATTATGAGGAATTAATTTTGAATGTAAGCGGGTTAACTACGAACCTTGTTTGTGTTCGAAGAACACCAACGTTTCATCCTTTAAGGCGCTACCCCGTCCCTCACTATATAGCGCCGCCACCTGTTTTATCTTATTATTACGTTAAACATAGGAATTTTCAAAAAGCACAGTTTGTGATAATAAGGCTTTTTTTAATGCCTCTGTAATAGTTTTATTTTGTATAGTTTAGGCAGAGATGTGAAGTTACTCGGTTTTCGAATTTCTGTCTAAACTATACCTACTGTAAAATAAGACTATTACAGAGGCATTAACAAAAAGCTTATGATAAGTATCACAAACTGCCCAATGGATTTTTGGAAATTCCTTTATATAACGTAATAATAAGAATAAATAGGTGGCGGCGCTACTGTGGGTCGGGGACATCTTCAGGGGGAGTGCTGTTACAGTCTCGCACGTTCCGCGTCCCAGCGTGTTACGTTGGTGTTCTTTCAACACAAACATGGTTCGCACTTAACCCGCTTTAATAATGAGTTTTTGAACTAAATAGGTAAAAAAATATGATCTTACCTACTGCAGGATCGAGGCGGATCGCTTTCAGGAGGTGAAGCCGCAGGGGGACCTTCAGAGTTTAAAGAAACTGGGATCTACATCCCATGAATGTAGAGTTATCTCTACAGCGAACTCTACATTCCAACAAAAACAATGATATCTCAATATGTTTTTTGTAATATTATCAATATTTTTGTGAGCTTAAAAAAAATAGATATTATGTCTATGCGAAATCATCATTTTAAATAGTTTGTGTTAGTACTTTCAAACAAGAATAAAAGTACCTTAATGACGAACCCACAAAATAGACGACAACCTGTCCAAAGCCAGTTGAAAAATACGATTGATTAAAATCGTCAATCCATTGTGAACCAAAATGAGACATAAAAGATAGCAAACGATGACAGATGACCGCCCAAAAACAACTTTATTTGTACCGAAACAAACAACGATTTGAATTTTATCACATTGAAAATAAAAAGCTTTCTTAATCAATAGAGATTTTTCAATAGAGGTTAAATTGAACGGTTTTTCAAAGGGTTTTGGGCACAGAGGCGCAAAAAGAAACCCGTTTAGTGTTGTTTGTTATATCGAACGTCAATTATTTATTGTAAAAAGACGTTTGCATGAGTCACAGTATTTAGCACAAGGATCCGTGAAAATTAGCGTATTGGCTCCAAAACTGCTTTTCGATATTTTGAACTACCCATTAATCTAAAAATCGTTGTCGAAAATTTGTCTTGTATTTTTTAGCATTTTCCTTCTAAAATTTCAAATAATAGGTACATACTAGTTAATAAAAAAACAGGACATTTTTATATCTAGGTACATAGTTTTCAGCAACAGAAAGTCATTAAGCACTAATAAGTAAAATCAATACGCGGACAAACACACAATGAATTAGCAAGCTGAAGTGGCAGTGGGCCGACCATAATATCTCGCAAAGACCTGGGGTAAACGTGTCCTTGAGTGGAGACCGCGACTCCGCAAACGTGGTGTAGAACGTCCTCCGGCCAGCAGGGCTATTCAGACTCTTCGTTACCGAGTCATCGACAAGAAATCCGATACAGATTCGCGCAAAATTGAAAAATTTTAGCGGATTTTAATATTTTTTGCGTTCTACAAGGAATATAAATAGCGGTAAAGTAGTTTTCCATAGATAATAAAACATTTTCTATAAACCCATGTTTTAAAAAAAAACGATATAGTGCTACTTTTGAAGCAATTAATACAAGAGATTTTTAACTAAAAACCAACATAATATCAAAAGCTCCAATAAATCACACTTTATGATAACATAGGCTCATAGAAAATGGTCTACGATTTGTGGAAATCTACTTTTCTGGTTGTTTAATTTCTTGCAGAACGTTGATAATATTAAAAACCGCTAAAATATATGACTTTCGCACAAATCAAAATCTGTGTCATATTCCGTGTCGATGACTCGGTAACGAAGAGTCTGAATAGCCCTGCAGGTGGGACGTCCTGCGAAAGACTGCAAACTGATGCTGGATGCGGCAAGCTGTAGACAGGTCGCTATGGCGCTTATTAAGGGAGGCCTATGTCCAGCAGTGGACTAATATAAATAAATAAGTAAATAATGCTGGACAATCCACACAGCATCATCTAGCCCCAAAGTAAGCAGAGCTTGTGTAATGGGTACTAGATGACTGATAAACTTAATATAATACATAACATAGATAGATATTTTTTATTATATGTATATAGAAAATACCCAGAACACCCGGAACAAATATTTGCAGATCGTACAAACATTTGTCCCAAGGCGGGAATCGAACCCGCAACCTTTTGATGATGATGATTATAAATTCATACGACATCATCTAGCCCCAAACCAACCCAAATTAATCAGAACTTGTGCTATAGTTACCTACTTGCTAATTCATTTTAAAATTACAATTACATATTTTAATTCTATTTATTCCCAAGACCACCACATTAAAGATTTTCTTCACAACATTTATTCCATAAATTGCTGAACATACAAATTCATTTAACAATAATTATAATAAAGCTACTTTCGTTGCCGATATAATATCATATTAATATCCTGCAAATAAAAACCTTCATAAATAAATAAAATTATTATTCTGTGACCATAGACCACCCAACAAATCAAATGCATTATAAAATATTTAAGGTAACATTAGGCGTGCATCTGTTGTTACTGAAGTATGGACTCCTATCATGGGCATTGGACAGCATCAATGGACTTCATGAACAGAGGTAGTAAGTACTTACATCGGTCATGGGTAATTAAGTGGTGGGGTGACATTGGTTTTGGATTAGCTTAGGACAAGAATTCTATGAATTTCAAAATATTCTCAGGAGAAATGTGTGAAACGTATTAGTACCTACCTATCTAATAGATATCCTAAACGTGGGACTAAAAAGTGTCTTTGTGGCAAAAATAGTGGTCAAAACCTCCAGAAAGCTGCAAACTAAGATGGACCTGTACTGCAATCTTAAAATGACAACATTTGACAACCAAAAGACTCACCGACATCGCATCCAAATGCGTGGACAGCAGAGCCTATTAAAGTTTTCATAGGACAATTCGTAGGCAAACGTTCTGTTTAGCGTCTTTAAAGTATTATAAAATCTGTGGTATATCGAAAATCCACTTCGGTATTTGCTCTTGATACGCTTCCGAAACTCAGGTTCGAAAGGTTTCTCGCTTATTTTTTGAGAAAACTGTGAAAAATGCACTTTCCCACAAAAATGGCGCTTCACTTTCCCACGAAAATGGTGCTTCAGCATACAACCTTCATCCATTCATCCAATAGTCTCATTTCTTGCTCTCTTTACTGTCACCCTACTCACAGCATCTGCACTTGATATTACAGTACTACAATACGTGATTAACCGTACCCGAGGTCTCAATCCATAATCTTTTAAAATTGTGCTAGTTGTCACCTTCATTGTGTAGCAGCACCAAATTAACCGTGCATGTGGACAAAATTAGAACTAAAGCTGATACTTTTGTGAAACTCTACGGTTGTTGGAAAAAACGCAATACTAGCGCCGCTGGTGACTGAATGAGTAAAGTTGGTGGGTATTCGAGGGTTGCTTTGTCGTCTTGTCGTTGTCATTGACAGGCGTGTCTTCGATGATGATGGATAGATTATGGTGATGGTTGTTGATGAGTTTGGTTAGTTCGATGTTTGAACTGATTTGAATTGATGATGATGCATGTTATATTTTTGTAAGTGTTTAGAAGATGATTGTTTTGTAAAGTTGCATTTAGAAGGTGGTCTAGGAAAGTAACAAGAACTGTCAATTATAAAAGTCCAGAGCCTGAAATATATTTAAGGTGTTAATAACTTTAACAAAATTATTTTTGTTTGCAATTTTTTTGTGAACAATAGGTACCTATTCACCTACCTTTCTTTGCCCATCTGTGGGATACATTAGATTAGATGATGCATACCAAAAAAATTTATTCTCGCAAGGGACTAAAACCTTAGTACGGGAGATACTAAGGTTTTAGTTGACCTAGAATTATGATATTTGGCAAGAAATAAAGTCTTACAATTATACGGAATTTTCTCAATAGGTAGGTACTCTTACTCTACCTATCTATTAGTAGGTAGACCAGGTAATCAATTAAATGAGAGGCAGACAGGTGTACTTACCTTAAAGGAGGATTAGTAATAAAATGCCGACGACCGATGTGGCGCGGCGGGCGAAGGTCCGCCTGCAACGCAGGCGGGTTCGATTCCCGCCTTGGGATAAATGTTTGTACGATCTGCAAATATTTGTTCCAAGTGTTCTAAAAAATATGTATTGTATTAAGGAGGTTGCGGGTTCTATTGCCGCCTTGGGCCAAATGTTTGTACGATCTGCAAATATTTGTTCCAAGTGTTCTAAAAAAATATGTATTGTATTCAGTTTATCAGTCATCTACTACCTATAACACAAGCTCTGCTTAGCTTGGGGCTAGATGATGCTGTGTGGATTGTCCAGCATTATTTATTTATAATTCATTAATAATAACTAAGAAGCTATTTCATTATCCTCCAATAGATATCTGCTGGTCTATTCAGATCACAGAAATCTGAATATTATACCTACCTATTATTCAGATTACTGTGATACAGATGTATTCGTGAGTGCATCCCTCGTACTGTTTTCGCCGCTCATTGCCAAGAGAATATAATACCTACGAAGACTCATTGGTACATTTTCTTTTGTTTTTTAGATGTATTTTTTATATTTTTTAGATATATCGAAATGCACCTAATGAGCGGCGAAAATAATATGAATGATACACTCACGAATAAATACATCTTAATAGACCAGCAGGTGTATTTGTAATTGTTTTTTTCAGTTGAGCTACCTGTAGATTGTTTGCAACAGTCTGCAGTAAGCTCAATTGTTTCAATTGTAAATACTAGCCTATTTGTTTCTATTATTAGATTGTATTATTAGCCTGTATGTAATGAGATGAAAGTACTAACAAAATGACTTTTAAAAAATCATTATCCGTAGGTAAACTAAATTCTAAGTTACATGAAATAATAATGTTTCCAACCAGCAATGATTATCATTGGATATTACATTACGAATTAAATAAGTTAACCTATCCAATCTGAGTCCATCAGAGCAATCAAATGTCCAATTCCAGTAGCTAGAAGTTTCAATTTTGATCGCGTAGAGGTGACTGTAGAGAAGGTACCTAGAGCAAAATTTTACGGAATTACAGCAGCGTACATGCATTGATGATGTGTGCTCATCTTGGTGTGATATTTCTGCGGGCGTGCCTCAAGGCGGCGTTCTTTCACCTCTCCTTTTCGCTATCTTCATTAACTCTTCATTAATATTTTTTTTGGAAAATCCAGAACAAAGAGGAATAATTCGGAGCAGCTACCTCCTGACTTTCTTCCGAATATTGAAAGTAGGTAAATAAGTTTGTGATAACTCTGGTGAAAACTTATCAACATGTCTATTTGTCCGTACAAAAGTAGACAATAAAGAAGAACGAGACCGTTGTTACCAACAGAAAAAATCCAACTTCCCCATAAAAATTACCCAACTTCCGTTTAGACGATTAGGCCACACACGCTCGAATAGGAATGTGCCGTAATAGCCACCTTTGACTGAAGCCACTAATGCATGGAATAACGCTAATGCACGTAATAAGCCCCCGGTGTTTCCGTGTTTGTTCCAATCTTAAAAAAATAAACATTATTTTAATCATTAATGTTCCAAGCCCCAATGTTTGGTAAAAGCCTCGCAAGAGAGGGAGGAAACAAGAGTTTTCATGCAGTTTACCTACCACTCCTCACCATGCAAACCTCGGACCAATGATCATTGGTTCGAGATGCAAACTCTCGTCATAAACAAGAGACAGCATAATTTTTATGAGTTTTTCTTCGAAAGTTTGTACTTTATTGACCAATGAGAAAACTCGCCTTCCGAAGAGAAAACAACAATGAGATACAGAATCAAAAAAGTATTAATATCATTTCTAAACAAAATTTCTAAAAACAAAAAACTACCCGTTCCAATTTCAAAGTTCCCAAGTCAATCAAGGTACTTTATCTAAGGCCACCCGCATACGGCTCTCCTTATTACAATTTATGTGTTGAAACCAAATTGAGACGTGTTATAATGACCACGCCCGTAACTCCCAAATTACAATCTAGGAACCGACCGCTCGCGTGAATGACGGTCCGTTTGAACCGAATGCCGTGGGACGAAAGATGCGATAAAAAAACTGATTGTGTGTATTTTATACTATGCATTGTATATTTAAGTAATACGTATGTACATAACTGCTTCGTGTTAATCCCAAGATAGTCTGGAAGATATCGCTCTTAGTGATAAGGTCGCCTATAATATTGTGCAACTCTGATATCTCTCTTTTCCCGTTTTTTTTTATATTTTCTTGGTGTGCAATAAAGTGTAATATATTGTATTTTGTGTGATAGTTTAGAGTAAGTAAAGAATAGATTATGAGAATGTAACGAATTGAATTCATTGCAACCTTAGTGTTTCAGCATTGTAAAACATCTGCATAACTATCAAAGATTTTACTCAAGGGGAGACTTATACAATTTTCCCGACAGACTTTCCCCAATATCATACCCAATTTTTGTAGATGTGATTGAAAATAATTGTGTCAACCTTGGGTACTTACAGTAAGTTATTAAATTGAGTGATTCTACAAACTAATATGCAGATAAATAAGCTTAATTTTGTTAAACGCTGAGGCTTCGTAAAATGATGAAAAATCACAATGGTAAATGAGAATCTGTCTATTCGGTATTTGATTTATTGGATTCCAAGCATGTCAGAAAATTAATGTCACAGTACCTACCAATCACGGACCTATTTCACGGACCTATTTTCACGGATTTATAGCTTATTTTCAGAAGTATCTAAACCCCCGTCAGCAACGCAAGCGCACTCTATCGTGCCTTCTGGTGCTAGAGCCTCTAATGACGCAGTGGGTTTCCGTTATCCATTTCGACAAATAGTTCGCCACTTTTAAATATAGGGTAGCTGGTAGCTAGTAATGCAAGATGTGCGCTGACTATTAAATATTTGGGGTTGGAGTTAATGCAAGGTGCCAGGTATTGTTTATTTAATCTGCGGTTAGGTTTTGATGGGGAAATGACGTTGTGAACGTGGGGACCTACCTGTCGAAATACAAAGAAAAATAAGTTCCTACTTCGACAGCTACGCAAACCAACTACGATAATTTACTAAACTTTCTGAAACCGGTTGTAAATAAAAATAAAACCAGCCGAGTGCGAGTCTAACTTGCACTCGAAGGGTTCCGTACTCAAAATCTACAATTAGTTATAAATCAGTAAATAACATTTATTGATGTTCTTGAGCATGCTTTTTAATACGTACCTTTATACTTTAATTATAAACTTATTAAATATATAATTTGTTGTTAAAGCAGCTAAAAGATTATTTACTCACTTTTAGATTTTTTTTTTTGTGTCTACCAGTTCAGAGATATAGCTATTGTTAATGTCAAACAAAAATACGAAATATCTATATTAGAATTTATCCGTCTAATAGAAATAGTTTTATTATTTGACGATATACAATTACGTTTAGGTACGCCATCCCTCAAGTCAAGGGGATCAACCAACCATTCCAACATACTTCTTCTACTTTTTAGGGTTCCGTACCAGAAGGGTGAAAACGGGACCCTATTACTAGGCCTACGCTGTCTGACCATTTGTCTGTCCGTGTGTTAGCGGGCCGTAATAGGTGCCCGTTTTTTTCTTATTTTTAAACTTACGCGATCTGAATGTGTTCAGATTATTGCTATAATTTAACAGTATTATTTAACGTCGGGAAAATTAGCCGTAATACCCGTTAAATAATACCAACAATAAGTCTTTTTTCTTTTTATCGATCCGCCAAAAAAAACTGTATTTAGGGTTTCTCTTCTTCCTCGAACGATATTACGGAACTCTTCGTGTGCGATTCGACTCGCACTTGGCCGGTTTATTATTTACAAATTAGGATCGCACACACATCAGCCAAAAAAGTCGATTATACGATAGAGTCGTCATAACGTAAAATTGGCGGGTAAAATTGATGTCTATTTAAAATTGGCGGGTAAAATTGATATTGCGGCCGCTTTGAAGCAGGAAGTGTGAAGTCAGGTAGCAATTTGGACTGCAAATATCAGGTTATTATTGATTTGGAGATTGGTATGAGCTTGTGGATTTAATAAGGGAAATGTTTTACTTCTCCCTCTAGCTTCGCACGCGCTATTCTAAGAGTTATAAAAGTTTTCAAAACCGTAGTCTCTAAGCCCTTAGCAATTAGGTACTTTCTTCAGCAGTTGTTCATAATTCATAGGCTAAGTTAATTTTTTTAACGATTTTTGTGTAGTAGATAACTTGCTTTGTTATTTTTAACACCAAAATTGTAAGTAATTAAACAAACTGGGTCGTAGAAGACGCTTGATAGTTGAAATATCAAGCGTCGACTCGCACACGAAGGGTTCCGTACCGTAAAAATCAGGCAACTTTTTTAAGGAACATCAAGTTTTCACTTGTTCGGAGACCCCTATAAATTTTATTTTAAGTATTTTTTATTATTACAGTTGAAGTGTTACTTAATTATAGAAAGTTTCATGTGTCTACTATTCACCTATATAATAGTAGTTCAAAAGATACAGCCTTGACAAATTAAGAGCAAAAATAGCCAAAAAAAATCACGTTTGTTGTATGGGAGCCCCCTTTAATTTTGATATTTATTTTATTTATATTATTTGTTGTTATACTTAGCGGGAAGAGAAATACACATTATCAGAAAAAAAAAGCTGCACCGTCATCTAGCCTCAAGCTAAGCAGAGCTTGTGTTCTGGGTCCTAAATAGTATCTAATATATACATTACATAGATATATTTTTTTTATTATCCATAGAAAGACACAGAACACCCGGAACAATATCTGCAGATCGTACAAACATTATGTACTTATGTCCCAAGACGGGAATCAAACCCGCAACCACCTGCGTCGCAGGCAGACCTTCATGAGTATTGTACCGGCCATAATAAGCAAAGCAATTAAAGTAAACACCGAGTACAATATGCCACCCACACGCCTGTATGAAACACCAATAATTGTATGAAAGACATACCTTCGTATAATAATTGTATGAGACCAGTGAAAGACGGGCGCAATTATTATGTTACAAGTATTGTACAACTTACTTACAAAACGGACTTTGTAAAGAGTTATTTACAAAATAAATTACATGTATTTATAAATAACATTCGCCCGTGGCTTCGCACGCGTTTTTTTTTAATAAAAGGTACCCATATGCTTTTCCAGGTCGAAACTTCTTGCGTGCAAAGAGTCAGCCTGATTTGTTCAGTAGCTCTAGCCAGCAGCCTATCCTGGTCCATTGCTGGGCACAGGTCTGCCCCTGATAAGTGCAGTTTATTTCATATTTTAGACATCGCTACGTAAGGGCTACGTGATAACTACGAGACCCACGTGATGGCTACGGGAGGCCTACGGTTTAGCGTAGCAAGTGCTACGATTTCATTATAAGATTTTTATGTATCGCGATTACCTACAAATGATTTTACACAGCATCCTCTAGGATCTAGCACTAAAGTAAGCACATAGTTAATATTCTTACCTACCTATAAATAATTTAAAAAAAACTTCAGAGAAAATGGCTCTGCGTCTGGTTTCAAACAAAGCAGCAAAAATTTTTTTTTTCAATTATCTTTGACAAACATATTCAATGAAAAAAAAAATTAAATGCTCTTAAAATCACCACTTACATGTTTTATCGCATTTTTCTTGGTTTTATCATTGATTTTTCATTCCACATGTCCCCACCTACTTCAAAACCATATTCTTTTAAACTTTGTATGTCACTGATTCCTAAATTACCTCATGTAGAATATGTATTTTTTTCTGAGGAAAAGTATGCAACTGTTATTTTTTCTTACTGTATAGTGTGGTAACCCTTTGTAAGACTCTACCTTATTATTACCTACAAACAGGAAAGGAAATGGGATGGAAACAGTAATAGACAAGAAATATCATAGGAAGGTACTTAGGTAACTCCTTCCTCTATCACTCCTTAGTAAAAAGGATAATTTAGAACTATACAGGATGGCGGTTGTTCAATGGAAACGGATGTAGTAAGATAACTGTAATGAGTATCTAAGTAAATAATCTACCTAGCAGTGATCAGTAAATAGGTAATAAACTACGCTTTAGAGCCCCGACGTAGTAATTTAAAATTCTTTGGTTTCCAGGCTTTCCAAAAAATGCAGCATAAAGTAAAACAATACCTGGGCCCAATTACTCCAAACTAATCGCTTTACTATGACAATGTTCTCAGTGAATGAGTTCTATAGAGAAATAAAAATTATGAACCAATGACCAGCAAAAATAGTATGAGTGTACACACTCACGAATCATTTCTCTTCATCATTGTCATTTTTGGAGGCATACCTTAGAGATCATATTTGCTTGAAGGTTACTACGATTTAAAATAATAAATTTCATCTAATTCTGAATTTCACCGTTCAAATCCTTATTTTATTTTAACATTATTTTACTGACAAATTTAGTCATTCTACCTTATATGAAAGAAATATAGATGAAGGGACTACTGTCAACAGTGTCAAGGTTGACACCAATCTATCAATCCCTCCGTGCAAATAGCTCCGCCCTATTTAGACTTCTAGAGTTTCTTTCATATAAGGGTTCTTCGTGAAGACAATATAGATATTGTTATGTGTAGAGTCTTCACGAAAAACCAATCGGCTTGGTAACCATTTATGCTACTTCCCTTTCGACAGTTGGTAGATCATTGTCGAAAGGAAAACAGTCGTCAATATTTCAAGAAACCCAATCTGCTGACATTGAAATCACTATATATTTATGAAGTTGTACTATTTATTCGACGAAACCCGGGACTATTTTCTTATAACACTAACAAGCGGCGACAAGACTGTTTACTACTTAGGAATAACGTGAAAACAGCTCTATTTAGTAATAGTATTTTTGTAATGGCGCCCAAAATTTATAACCATAATTGACATTAGGAAATGTAATGACATCATAATATTTTAACTAACATTTTTAATTATTTAATAATGAAGACATTTTACATTTTGCATGGATTTTTTGACGCAGTTTACCATTAAGTAAAAGTAGAGTACCTACAGAGTGGTTGATACTCATTGCACACATATATAAACGCATTATTTTTCAATTCTTCAATCTTTTCCTTTGTAATCTTCACTATTATTAATATCACTTTTTATCTATTGTTAAATTATGTTAAATTTGTACGCCAAATGGCAGATCACAGTTCTCTAATTTTATGTCTGAACATCCCCGTAATACCTGTATCACAAATGAATGAATAAATGAATTGAATTGAGTAAAACGATTGGTTATAAAACGCTGAAACGTTGAAAACAGCAGTTCAATTTAGATGCACTATTTCGTGAAGTGATTCGTGAGTGTATTATTCATACTATTTACGCCGCTCATTCACTGCATTTTGATTACTTACGAATAAAAAACAAAAGAAAATGAACCAATGACCAGCAAAAATAGTATGGGTCTCACGAATAATTTCATCATCATCATTGTCATTTTTGGAGGCATACCTTAAAGATACTATTTGCTTGAAGGTTACTACGATTTAAAAAAATACATTTCATCTAATTCTAAATTTCAGCGTTCAAATCCTTATTTTATTTTTTCATCAATTTATTTTTCTTGTATATTCTTTATTTTATATCTTTTACGATTAAATTATAAAATAAAATCAATAACATTTAATTATAGAGCTTATTTAAAGCTTTTGTTTTGAAAATTTAAGACGTATTTATTACTTATTCTAATAATTTATACCACATACAATATAATTAAAAAAAATTAAATGTTTTACATCTAAATAAAATAACATAAAATTTAATGACGCAGGTTAAACTTTTTCATTGATTTAAGTTTCCTTATCTTTTATCTACTTAAAAAGGTCGTAAACACCACGAATGGCTGCCAGACAATGTCTTTAGAATCTAGGTTACCACTTCTGACCCCTACTGTACATCTGAATCGACTACAGATGTAATAACATCATCAGTAGGTATAGTTCGACCTTAAAGGTCATCACTCATTGGAGCCACCCGGTACCCGACCCGCACCGCCTCGCCTCGTGCGGTTAGTATTCTTTATATGAAATTCTATAGATATGCGCTCACTACACCAACTCGGATCGCCTCGCTCGCAAGCTGTCAACGCGTTGACGGCGGGTTGACCACGCGCTGTCCACGCGCGGGCGACGCGTTGGATAGCTCGCTGCTAGCATGCTTGCCTTGCGTTGACAGCACATGGGTCCTGAGTCCCATGTGCTGACCGCGCGCCGCCCACGCGAGGTTTGCTGGTTGTCCGCGCCTCGACCACCCGCCGAGACGCCGCGGCATCTTCGCACGAGGCGAGGTGATGCGGGTTGGGTGTCGGGTGGCTCCATCATTGGATCACTCATGTGATGATCTTTATGTACATAGGTAACTGCGGGGCAAAACAGCCAGCGACGCTTCCTATTGGTATTGATTGGAGATCAACTGTTTCAATTGTAAGTACCTACTAGATCTAATCTGTAGGTATATATTCGTTAAATATAGATCGATTAGATTGAATATCGATTTAAGTAGGTACATAGATAAAAATCTCAAAAGACAGTTCAGTACGAGTTCTGAAATATTATTTACACACCAAAACCACACAGTAGTGGAGGCTTACCGGAACCGGCGCCATATTGCTCGTTTTTCCGCGCGCAGATGATAAACCAATCATGGAACATCCGGTGAGTTCGATAATTGAATTTATAGGTACATAATGAATGAATAATTTTTTCTGTTGGTTTTTCTGAGAACATAAAATGTATTCTTCCATTAGGTAGTATTGATATGGATCGTTTGAGCTACCTCTAGATTATTTGCAACAGTCTGCAGTTAGCACAACTGTTTAAATTGTAAATACTAATGGTAATTTCAATAGGTACCTTCATTACAACTTTCTTTGATAATAAAATTATTTTTCTAGAGCCTGACCTAGGTATTTAATACCTGCTCAAGCGCTTATATATAAGATTTAAGAATGTCTCACGTAACGATTTAGAAAGAGTTTTTAAAAGAAGCTGTCTGTACATCGAAACTCGAAACCGCCTATATCTGATTAACGTTTCAGCATTGGAGGATAATTTCAGCTTACCAACAATACATTTTGGTGTAGGTAATATTTTGAGATTCATTTTACAATTTTGAGTTGAAAACAAATCGAAATTATGGATTGGTAGAATGTTATTCTCTCTCTCCTCTCTGATATTCTCGGTTGTTCGTACGCTGATCATCTCTAATCAACGATGGGCCGAGTTCTGCTAACCAATCGTCGTAGAATCGTCCATAGATGAAAGAAACTCTAGATAGTCCGTGCGGTGCTATTTGCACGAGAGAGATTGATAGAATGTTTTCAACCTTGACACTTTTGACACCTCCACCTCCCTCCACAGCCTATTTTGGTCCACTGCTGGACCCAGGTCTTCCCCTGATAAGCGCCTTATTGACTTTTATCTCACGAGGGGTAATTCCCATAATGCCCACGCTGGGCATGCGGCTTGAGGATCGCAGTTAGTTGGTAGAATTGTTCTGCAGGGGGCGCTGCTGCCCGCCCCTGGTGGATATCACTTAGTCGAATCTTACGACACCCGCGGGAAGAGTTGGGGTGGACTTTTGAGACGCGTCCCACCATCTGTAATTTCTTTCATCGAAGGTAAAATCCCAAAATGTGTCATTCTGAGACTTTACCATTGTTATGGTGAAGCGATTAATTTAAGGAAGTTGGCGCCAGATCGCTGGTCCACTTCAATTCATATTCAAATCATTTATTGTGATCGGGTTGCTGGAAATTTATATACCTAGGGTAATTCCCTTACACTGCATACACTGCAAGTTCTGCCCATCATCACGAACACGTGAAGACGCCAGCGCCCGTACTCGTAAAAACGAAATCGAAGTTTCTGATTCGTTTTCGTGCAAACGCTAAGCTTATGCAAGCGACATAAGAGCTGGTTTTGCTCGAAAACGAAAAAGAAACTTCGATTTTGCTTTTCCTAGTAGGTCCCCAGGACTTAGTTCTTAAACTTTGCAAATTAAGTACCTAAGCACTTAATTTGTACCCAAACGAAATATCAATTTCCATTTACGTTGGCAAGGAATTTTGACAATTTAGGGTAAGAACAACCGGTGATAAAAGTACCACTTCTGATGATAGCCTTTTTAACCCGTTCATTGCCTTTATTGATTTATACCTCTGTGGTCACAAACGAACATAAAATCACACTAATATTATAAATCCGAAAATTTTAATGAATGATTGGATATTTGGACAACACAACTACTGATCGGATCAACCGCGTTGGAATTTACATAGCTCTAAGCTTGGAATCAAATATAGGCTAATTTTTATCCCATAAATCAGGTCCCATGGGATATAAATAACATTTAAACCACAGGATTTAAACGTATCCATAGAAACAACGCGCAGAAACAGGCAGAACCTAGTAACATATAAAGCCCATTTACCGACATATTCAAAAGAATGATGTCTAGGTACCTACTTATTTTGTATTTAATTAACTGCTTTAGTATCGCTCTGCATTAACAAACTCTACCGACCTATACAGAACCTAACCCAATGGCAAAGCGGCTGACTTCGTAAACGAAGTTAACTGTCAAATTATTACTAACCTATTTTTTAATTCGTGGCCACCGAGCGTAACGTAAACAAACAAAATAACCAATATGGCGGCGGCGGGTACCTACCAATTTCGGCGGGTACTTACGAAACATTGTTTTAATTAGATTATGGTAGAAAGAGGGTGTGTCAAGTTCGTTTGACAGGGTTAATTGTCAAAGTTTATATTTGTAGTTTATAGTGTTTATGACATGAAATAAATAACGAATAAATAAATTATTTTAACGAACATTGGGTGAAAGCAATTTATGTAGGTACCTACCTATTTAGTAAAAAAAACTCATTATAAGTTAAGGTACTTTTAAAAATTCTTCGAGATTAGTTAGGTACTTATCTACCTAGTTAGTGTTAAGGAAATTTCAATGTTATTTTCTGACACTGACTCGTTCCTAACTATCTTATTAGGTAAATTTATTAGAGTACCTACCTACTTATATACCTGTTTGGTTCTGTTTAATTTCTCTACCTTTTCTATTGTATAGGTACCTACCTACTTGTTGCTACTTTATAAAAAAGGTAGAACAAAATCTTATAACATCAGAACATTCAGAACAATCGCGCAAAAAATATTTTTGATGGCCCACAATCATGCTTTCAGAATATCTTTATTGACAAAGAACATTACAATGCAATAATAAAAACAAATTAGAACTAGTATTTACAATTGAAACAATTAAGCTTACTACATACTGTTGCAAACAATCTACAGGTAGCTCAACTGATATCAATACCATAGTCGGAAGCGTCCCCAAAACGCTGGCTGCATTGCCCCGCTGTATGGCAATGCTGATAATTAATTAATTTCAGAATTAATTTTCTTTTAACATAGGTGGGTATGAAACTTCCTCGTATTTATCAAAGCACGTGTTATTATTCAAATTTTCCTTCACTTCAAAGACAAGCCTTTATTACTATGTCGCTGACCGTAGTGTAAAATTAATTTTCCATTGTAGACGGTATAATAATTAGCAAGCGACAATTCGTCAATTAACCGATGAACTATAAATGAAGGAAAGTGGCAATTTCTCCAGTGACAAACAGCGGCCTTATCGACGCTAAATAATGGAGCGAGTAGTTAGAACCGCGTCTTCATCCCGATAATTAACCACCGGCCCCACCCCTCCCCCTGGCGGCTAAATTAATCACACCACCAATCTCGCCCCCCAATCCAAGGATTAAAACTTTTATTGGAGATCCGAGTGCGACAATCCTCCGCGCCTAGCAGTTCCCAACCGACCAATAGCAGCGACCGTGCAATAAACCCGCGCGCGCTGATTGGAGGAACCTTAATGGGCCACGCCCACGTTCACCGCCCGAGCCAGGGCTGTCACGCGCCACGTCAGTTGGCCGAGGCGCGTCGACCCGTCCGTATCGTGTTATCTATCGCGTGAACTGAACTCGAATATAACCAACCGGTGACTGTTGTGTGATGGATCTGTGAAAGATGATGGAGGAGGAGTCGATGTCCGGACACAGCTGTTCTGAAGACGATATCAGTGTTGGGCGGCCGTCGCCGGCGCCGTCGCGGTCGCCGTCACCTCAGGATTACTTCCGACCGCTGAAGAGATTGAAGATGGCTTCTGAGCCGGTGGAAGAGCGTAGGGGTGACGGTGTGAAGAGTTTCTCTATTTTGGACATTTTGTCGCACAGTCCGAGGACGCCGCCGCGTATCGTGCGTCCGTGGGATGCGTCTGGGTTCGAGAGGCTGCAGCGGTTGCAGCGGTTGGCGGGAGCTGCACTGCTGGACGGGGAACGGTGGAGGCTTGCGGCCCTAGGGCTCCTGAGGCCGAGAGACATGGCACCGGCGGAATGCTGCGACTCTGCGTCGGAGCGGTCCTCGTCGGCGTCTGATTGCTGCTCGGAGCCGCGGCGAGCGTCGCAGCCCGGGTCCAACGCACCGCACACTCCTTTGGATGCTCTGTTCCATATGACGAGCAAGACGTTCGAGGCTAATACCCCTGACAGTCAAGGTAAGGATTTTACTTAACCTACAGATTTTAACTAGAGTACTAATTTTAATCAAAATTGTAATATTGCTAAACTAGAATAGTTTCAACGGAGAAAAAACACAAAGTAATCATGCCTTGATCCGTCGACGCATGCAGTGCATTGACAATGATAACTATTAATCCCTCGAATGTGATTATTAAATGCATAAATTAATTACCAAATGCCTACTCTAATTTCCCTTATTTTTAAAACTTACCTACTTAATAAGTTTGGCATTTGGTTTTCTGCCAGATACTTATTCATTGCAGATCAATAAATCATGATGGATGGCTTTATTGTGTTAAATGATACAAAATTAAAACCAGAGAATTGTTTTGAATAGGAACTTATAATAAGAGGATTTAAAAGAGCATCCTAATATGATAAATTTTTGGGATATTATTTGATTTCTTAGAAATTGCCCTGAGTGTGAAGGATTACCCACTACCGCACTTTAAAAACAAAAATCTTAGAATCCAAATATGTTTGGAATTCGAATTAATATATATAACGACGAAATAACATAGAGTAGTGCCAACCATTATTGTAATAAATTTTTTTATTTCTGTACATAGGTAAGTTAAATCGCTCCGGATATCGAGTAAAAAATATTATATGTACTTGATTAAGTTAGGTAGATAGGTATATATTTTGATGCCTGGAAGAGATCGCTCTCAGCGATGAAGCCACCCTTAAACTTCCTCTATTCTGCATTTCTCTCTGTACTGTGTCCTGTCCTTGTGTGTTATATAATAGAGGTATAATAAAGAGTTTTTATATCTATCTAGCAGATGTTTGGAGAACCAAAACCTAATAAGGAAGGCATATTATATTTTGCTGTTAAAATAACAGAAAAATATAGGATCTCAAGAAACTAGTGATTCATGATTTTTATCTACTACCTAGTTATGATTATAATCATCCAGGTTGCTACTTAAATGAATATACAAAAAATAATTAAATCTAACCATATAAATCAAAATACAATACAGATGTAGATCAAATGAGTTTTATAAACGAAGAAGGATTGTATAATCTGTCTATGCAAACGAATTGTTCTGATTAGCAACAATTAGATTGAACTAATTGTTTCGCACAATGAACGTTGACTGTCTTATTAATTTGGTGAAGGCCGATTATGAGGCCGCCCAATCATAGCGGCACTTAAAGTGTAGAAGCTTTGCCAAAGAAAAAAAAAATTTTTGCTAGACTATTTCGTGCAACTGCTACTGTGCAAAGGCCTCCTACAAATTTTTCCACTTGGTTCCTTCCTAACCAGTTAAAATTTTGGGACGCTTATGGTATTATTTTTTAACACATGATTATTGTATTTAAAATGCACATAAATAAAAAAAACAAATTTTTTTTCATTATTAATTATTAAAAAGCACATCAAGGATCTGAGGAAAAATATTATAATATAAGTACCTAAGAACCGTATACTGAAAATCCATTGTTTATGAAACGTTGCAACAATTATCTACCTACCTACATAATATCATTTTCTGTTACCTACTTATAAAGGACCTAGGAATAGAATAAATATATTTTAAATATATTATATATTTGTGTATGCAAATAAACATTTATTTTATTTGCATACTATGGCTTACACAAACACACAATAAACTTAGACTATGAGGAACAGATTTGAAGGTACGAAGTGTAAGTCCGGTAACAGAATGGCTAAGTTTATTTATATTATTTCGCTTAATTATACCCATTCTTATTAACTTTAACATAAAAAAATACCAAATAAACTGTTTTACCATCCTTGTGTGTTTTACTACGCATAAGTTTATATAAAATAAAAAATAATCGGCCAAGTTTTACGGCTCGTCAATTAAATTAAACATAATATTTCGAAATCGCTATAAAATTATTATAACTAACATTGAATCATGTACATATTTGACACCATATTTGGTTGGCACATCTTCTTAATTGATCAATTTGGTTTTGAGCAAAACTGACCGATGATGAGTTGATTGAGTCAAGCTTCGATTATGTCGGTACAACATAAACTTTAAAGTGGTATTACAAGGTTAGAAGTGTTTTTGAAAATCAAAAAAGGTTATTATCTGCTTTTACTTTCTTTTAGGCTAAAGCACAATGGCTTTGGAGAAACAAGTAGTTAGTTAAAGCAAATCAAAAGCAGCTATAGCAAAGCAAACCGAAACGTAAATACTATTATAAAAAAATGTAAAATTAAATAATAACTCATAGAAGCGCGTTGGTGTGTTTTTTATATGAAATAAAAAGAAAATAATCGTTGTTTCTCGTTGAGACTTACAAATAAAAATTAAAATGATAAATGAATACTTAGTACAAGTCCTAAACTTTACTTTATAAAAATCCTATTCCGCTCATGTTCTACTCGTAGGTGTATCTACATAATTAATAAGGTACTTATTAGAATATCAACTTATATGAATGTACCTACCTACTAGACTCCCTCGACAATAATTCTTCATACCCACTACTGAAAAAATTATAAATTGATATAAAAATTTTCAGTGGTGGATAATCGACAAAACACATTAGAATTCCGAACACACGCATCAAAGATAATCGATAAACAGTCTATCGATTACCGATGACAATCGAGTGGGGCCGAAAATAGCCGATTACGTTATTATTACTGGTCGGGCAATAATTGAGCGCGCGGCATCATGCCCTGTTATTAGTTGAAAAACTGACGCTTTCAAATGTATTTTGTCATTGCCATTGATAGAGGAGGTTTTATTCTTTATTGCTTAGATTAATTCGAATACAAAATACTTTAGAGAAATAGTCACAAATTCTATATTAACAAAGAAATTTACAATCAAATAACAGAAACAAATTAGAACTAGTAAGTACAATTGAAATAATTGAGTTAACTGCAGACTGTTGCAAACAATCTACAGGTAGCTCCACTGATCCATATGAAAACCAGTCGGAAGCGTCTCCAAGACTCTGCTGGTTGCATTGTCCCGCTGCATGGCAATGCTGATGCGCTGCGCCAGATACTCACCAGCTCTCGGGTCACGCATTGCTTAGACCAGATAGTTTGTTATTGTTGTGTTGTTTTGTATAATGTAAATTAAAAAAAAATCGGTGTGAGTAGAAATTGACTTGAATTTGAAGTATTTGATATATTTTAAACCATAGTATCTTTCGGTGAAATGAAGATATATACATATCTAAGTCTCTAGAATAGAAAAGAGTGATTATCTTCTAGACCTTCGTGATACATCTTCAGCCACATTGTCACTTACCACCAGGTGTTAGATTGTGGTCGAACGAAGGTCTATTGACTATAAAAAAACCTAATCTTATGTAAGGCGAGGGGAAGGAAGGGTATAACCTATCTATGGACGTGACTGTACCTAGGTATGAATGAATGAGCACTTTAGTGTACTAGAAATTAACATAAATAATACAGTTAATATCTAGGTACTTATGTAATTAAATTACCAACCTTTTTATTTCTGTCATAAAATAAATTCAATTGAACCGTTAGTATTTTAATGACAATAACATCTATTCTGCTGTAAAGTACCCCTCAGTAAGCTACCGACCACACATTGAAAATTTATTAGTTCCACATAACGAACATCATTGATACAAAATTAACCAGATAAAAATATAACACATTTCAATGAACTTTTAAAGACCCCGACAGCTCTATCCATCACACACGTAACCTAATTTGCAAAAACTCCTTTGTTGTTACACAAAGGAAGACATCAAAAAAGAAAAAAGTTCTAAATTTAAATAGGCGGTAGAAAGGCGGGAATTGTCTATGCTCCATATGTTACGAGATTAAGCCGTAAGCGTCGGTCATTTGTCATTTCTAGCTGTGAGAGCAACAAGAGTGTTTGATTGAGGAAGTCATTTCCACCATAATAGAGCGGAAATAATATTTTTTTACATCCCCAGAGCATTAGAGTCCAATATCTTGATAATGAACATTTATTTACATATGAAACTTATAATATGAGATTCCATATTGTACATTATTTATTATGTACTAATAACATCTGAAAACATCTAAGAAATTTTTCAACGATTACATTACAGGACAAATTTTTGTTTTTAGTATTGAAACTGAAATGCAATTTTGCAATATTGTTGAATGATTCCGCCGATAAAACTTCATGCATAATCGTAGAGCAATTTTAGTTTAAATATGTCATTATTTCAACATAATTCCAGGTTCAGATAATCTTGATCTGAACTGTAAATTATGGTATAATTTTGATGTGATGATAATTTCAATGCTTATTCTGGTACTGCGTATGTGTATTTATCGCTTCAATCAGAATGGCACTGAGCTGGAATCGGTAGGTTGAGTTTACGTTGACTGAAGATTCAAGTTTTGATTATTTTTAAATATAAGTTCTTCCTAGATCTATGGTTATTCCCATATAGTTAGATAAATTAGTATTGATGGTTCCACACATTCACTTTTCTGAAATTCAGAACTTACACTTTAAATTTAGAACCCAGTGAATGTGCCATATATAACGCATAATATTAGTATATCTGTAATGTTATTATTGTGTTTAATAAAGTGAATTGAATTGAGTTGAATAAAAAAGGAATAAAACCAAAATCTATTAAATAAACTGAGCCACGCCCTAAATATGTTCGACCTAATCAGTGATCTTTAAAATCACATAATATTAAAAAAAACACATAAGGTTGCTCTCGCACCTTTATATCTAAGTCAATTAAAACACACCTGACTTTTAAAACTCACAAACTTATTAGAAAAACACATAATTGCACTAAGCGCAGTCGGTTAAGGTTATAAAAAATCAATCGATTGATTTTGGGGTCGATACCTTATCTAAATTAATATCTTCAGCCCCTAAATGTATAATGGTAGTTATGTACTGGGGTGTGTTTTTACAAAACAAAATGGCGCTTGTTTCATACAATCTTACAGAAGTACATATAGGTTTAATTGCACGTAATACTTATTTTTTTCTATTATGTGAACCTTTAAGTAATTATAAAGGTTTCACCGCGTATGTATAAAGCAAAAATGCAGATAAGCAAATCAATCACCTTCTGTTACAACCAAAATCTCAAAACATAGCTTACATTTTGCTACAAAATCGTTAGGTAAATATAATTTTCAGTATAAGATATACTGAAAATATACTAAGGTCGTAAAGGTCGCCCTTTGATAGTAGATACCTTATTATGGAAGTACCTTAGAGTTAATACCTCCTCTTTCCTTTCTAACAAAAATAAATGCCTATTGAAATAGGAAAACGTGATAACGCCACATAAAAATCAGAGGTACTCGTATTGGAAATTGATCCCCTTCTTAAACTCGGTTAGAGAGTGCATCAAACCTGCGCAAATAAAATTACGAATGCCGTTGCGCTCAAAGCACACCTCAGGCACGGCAGACAATTTAATTTAAAATAACAGGTTTTACAATGAGCCAGGGGTTTATTTACAAAAACATCGCCTATAATTCGGCATCGGGGTGTTCAAATTTGGGGTTATTAGGTAATGGACTGCCGCCGGTCCTTTATTATTCGCTTTGTGCTGAAATAGGGTACAAGGGCTCTAAGGTCCAAATTAAATTTGACTGAAATTGTAAGTTTTTGGGTTTTAGTGCTTTGTTCAGTTGGTTTGAGTCATCGTGACCAAAACAAATACCTATTGATTGTATCTTGAAGTCTTGTACAGCTTGATATTCAGCAAATTGATAAAATACTTAGATAAAGTAAAGTAGTACGATATATATATGTATATATACAGGGTGGTTTTTTGAGAAGGGCGGTTAACTCGTGAAAAGTCGTGAAAGGAGTCATGCCCTCGATTTATAAGAAAACAATAACTGCATATTTCTTTTTTTCAAAAATCTTTTACTTTTGACGGAAATGGACCAGAGTGATTTTTGAAAAAAAAAATCACCCTGTATTATTAAACTAATCGATTCTGTTGCTGATAAGGATTAATCTTTGCAAATAAATGTTTTACTAAAAATGAAAGGAAATAGCAAATTTTTACATTTTACTTTTAGTATCTCAATTTCACCTAACTAATAAGTTGCTCAAAATGGTTTCCATTGACTCTAATGCATAAGTTTATACGTCTCTCTAGAGACTTAACTGCATTTGATATCATGACAGGATTTATCCTCGATAAAGTATCAAGTAATGAGATTTGTAAGCTCTCAACTGTATCGTAACGAGCTTTGTAAAGTTCGTTCTTGACGTAACCCCATAGGAAATAATCAAGCGGTGTGAGATCGGGTGATCTTCCCGGCCATCTCACCTGACCATGAGTGCCAATCCATCTATCCCCAAAATGTTCATTCAGCATATCTCTAACCACACGGCTGTTGTGAGCTGGGGTCCCAGTCTTACTGGAAATACATATCAAATTTTAAAAAATAGGCCTCCATCAAATCTTCTCACATAACGACCAAAAAATTTAAATAGGAGGTGAGTTTTCTTCCGTGTAAAAATAAAAAAGTGAAAATTTGCTATTTCCATTCATTTTTAGTACAACATTTATTTGCAAAGATTGATCCTTATCAGCAACAGAATCGATTAGTTTAATAATACAGGGTGTAATTTTTTTTAAAAAATCACTCGGGTCCATTTCCGTCAAAAGTAAAAGATTTTTGAAAAAAATAAATATGCAGTTATTGTTTTCTTATAAATCGAGGGCATGACTCCTTTCACGACTTTTCCCTAACTCTCGTGGTTTCAGAGTTGGCCATCACCGCCCTTCTCAAAAAACCACCCCGTATATATATATATATATATATATAATACTATCTACTAATTAGTAAAAAAAAAACTAGTAGATAGTAATAAAAAAGAAGTGGTACTATTTATTTATTTTTTAAATTTATAAAATAGTTTCTCCTTGTGAAAGTCAAAAATTAAATAACAAAAAAGTAATTTAGATATACATAATCATAACACAAGCTACGTTTACTTTTGGGACAAATGATGCCGTGTGAAATGTCCAGAATTTATTATTTTATTTATTTGGAATAAGTTATCAAAGGAATAGGGGACTTACATTTTATAGCTTCACTCTTCTTCAGGTTAAAATACCCCACTTAATTCGTTTACAACATAATTAAAGTCAAAATTAGTATATGCCGCGCATGCTGTTAAAATGAACCCGATTTTATCTAAATAGTGTTCATCTGACACCTTCTAATCTTAGATCGGACCAGATGGACCCGTGCAACGTAATTAAATTAAAACACACCTATCTCTTTCCTACCTTTACAAAAGACAGAGACAGGAGATATTTTTTGTTGTTTAGTTACTTACTAATGTGTTTGGATCAGTGATGCAATATTTTGGCTTATCTTTGATTTCAAATGATGTTTTTATTGGTTTAGGTATGCAACTTAGTTGATGGTCATTTATATATTTTTTGCGACCCTTGCAATTTAAATCAAGGTGATCAAATCCTTTAATTATTTTATTGCTATTTTCAATCAATAAATGACCCTATTGACGTGCATCACGATTTATCTGACTTTTTCAACCACCTACATCTAGGTATCAAGCAAAAACGTTTTTGTTTATATCTTTTTTCAAGACAAACATAAAACAGATGGCCATCAATAGCAATCTTTATGGTATACTTTACAATGTTGGCCGAGACGGTACGAGTAAGTAAGAGTTACTTCAACTTCTTGTTTTATGGCGCCGCTTGCTTTTCGCTACGACTCTGCCATGCCGGTGTCTGAGTCGGATATCACAAACGTTGTTTATGATGACAGATTTGACAAGTAAGTCAAGATTCGCCATGACTCGGCTAACCTCGGCCAACGTGTCTGACCCTAAGCAATATTTATTTCAATTAAAGCTCTACATAAACCGTTAAATCCATTAATTCATTTTTCTATCAAAAACCCCTACACCCCATCGGTATCAATAAAAGTTGAACAAAAACTTTTATTCTATTCTGCTCTATCAATTAGTCAGCGATATTGCTTAGAGTTCATATTATTTGTGAAATCGTGTAGCGAACGCCTAATAGCGGCTTTTTGCCGCCTTTTTTGTTTATGGAGTTCCGTGTAACGTTAACGGAACGGTTGCTACGGAATTTGCGCATTGGAGATTGTTCTGTTAGAAATATGAGCATGACTCACAAAACGGCGGCACATCTTTTTTTTTCTTGCTAATTTCGTTTATATAAAAAAAACTTTACCTACCTACTTAACAAAATCTGTGTCAACCAAATATGAATCTAAAATCTATTCCTAAAGCCTAGGTGTTTTACTTAGTAAGGATTTAAAATTCCTCTTGTAGTCTTGATTATTGTCAATAATTAAATCAAAATTGATAACTAGTAAAAGTAAAGTAAAAGTAAAAATGCATTTATTTTGTTAACCAATACATATATGTATGCTATGTGTAGCATATACAAAAGATAAAGGCAATGATAAAAGTAACAATCATGGTAACAAAAATGGCCAATACTCAGCAGATGCTATGGCAGGATGTAACCTGCAATTGCGCTGGTCTTCCGTGGTGGCCAGACTACATTATTTTACACCAACTTTACCCTCAGCTGGATCCCCAAACTCTTATGCCACTCCTTATGGTCTTGCGCTAGCGTCTTCATAAAATAATCATTGGCCTGTCTACATCTACGCAAGATGATCAAAGTGGCATCAGCCCGGCTGGAAGTCAGTCGAGCACTTTCGTGTATGGCTGAAGATACCTGTTCGGGAGCGACAGCATCGGCCGCGTCTAGTACAAAATAATAATCTCATAATTAATGAAGAAGACTTATCGCTGAGAGTGATTCCTCAATCCTCCTCAACTTCCGTAATTTCATATTACGGAACCCAACCCAGCGCAACACACACTTGCCCCTTTTTTTTTTTAAAAGAGGGTAATATAAACGTGCCGGCTCTGACACCTTGGGACCCCACAGGAGGAATAGGAGCAATCATTATGGGATAATAAAGCATAATAGCAAGTAATAAGGACTCGATTGCAGTGCTTGGAATTAGCTTTTTTGAGGAAAGAGTGATTTTTGAGACTAGTTTCTGCCGGTGGCTTCACATTTAAATTTCTAGTATAAATTTGATTGTTGTACTAAAAACTAAAAACCGACGAATTCTTTAATTTTAAACTGTTTTTCAAGTTTTGCTGGACTAATGCCAAACCCTCGATTTTTTTTTGTATGGGAACATCTCAGCTTCATCTATCAATAGCGAAAAACCATCGGCGGAGAAATCGGCGAATATAAACGAAAACGCATACATACAGCTGAAAATAGAAACTCCTCCTGTTTTCCGAAGTCAGTTTAAAAAGTTTCCACATAAGAAAATTTCTTAGGTATTCAGAATTCGTTAAAATCAATAAAATTATCGTCGTGATAGTAAAATAGTTATTATAAAGAAGTAGATAATAAACTTGTGAATTCCATTGATCTTATTTAAATATCGAGTTCTTTAATCTGTCATAAATCGCTCGTCACGAATTTTATTCATCCCTACCAATCTGGTAGAATAAATTTTGGCCACAAAAATTAAAATACTGAAACACCATGGAAATTCCTTTTTCAAAATTATTTCGTTGTTTAAAGAGCATTCAACAACGCAAATTACTTATCGATGTTTTCAAAATCGAACAAAAGAGGTCTGCGCGGATATCGATACTTATTATCGTGTTCTTTTATCATATTGATTTCGAAGCACTGTAATTGTAATTCACACATTACTGTTCGTCGAAAGTTTTATTTAATATTCCTTTTAATTATTTAATATCTTACTCACGAGCCCACAATTTCATTGAAATACATTCATTATTGTCATAATTAATTCGTGTGGGCTGTTTTTATCATTATGTGGCTTGTATTATATTAATAGTAATTTCGGCAATAACACTTATTACAGTCAAACCAAGCTACAAAGAGTAGAATAGATACGAATTAAAACAAATAGGTACCCAGGTGCTTAAAGTGATCACTTAAGTAAAATATCTTCTTTGACAAGGAGCTGCCACAAAAAAACTGGGTTTCAGTCAATTGGAAAAAGTTTTTAAGGACTTTGTTATTGTTATCAACTGTAACATTGTTTTCAAACGATTAAACCGTACAAAAACATACGTTTTTATCTCAAAATAATTTTCTTCATTTTCCCATTGCTAATTAAAACTACTGTGGCTCATTCTCTTCGGTACCTATAGATTATATTATTTTTCCCCACACTAGCTGATAAGGCAATATCTTTACTGCGATTCTGTACGCACTAATCGATAACACAATAAAACATGGGTACAGCACTTAATTGAATTATGTTTACTAATGGAAATCGTGATAGGAAAAGGGAAGCTCGGGATTGGTGCGTTTGAAATAGGAACAACAATGGCGGAGTGTGTCTTTATGCTAATTAAACGACAAGCTTTCATGGCATTTGTTGCCATTTTTCATGCATTCCTATTTATTGCAATCTATACCATTAGGTACGCGTTAATATTAAGGTAGGTATTTGAACAAACGTCAAACGAAATAGCCATAAAGTGATTAAGGTTGCAAAATAACGGATTACGATAAATAACTCCGTTATTCCCAAAGCGGTTTCAAATCGTGCAAAATATGGAAAGCTTTAGTCCTTCTACTCTCCTTTACCGCCATTGCGTTGAAATAGGCCATGATATGGTCACAGCTTACAAAAGGTACAGCTAATTCACTCAAGCTGTCTTAAGTATGGCTTCTAAGCGATAAGGCCGCCCATTGTACTTGTGTCTTATGCAATGCCTTTTGTACATATTTTTGTTGGTGTACAATAAATTATTTTTATATTGTCTTGTATTGTATTGTATAACTTGCGATACTTGCTCAGTCATCGACCTATTCTTGAGTAACGCTTTTCTATGGCATAAACGTTAATCAAGCATAGATCGATGACTGAGCAAGCTTTCATAATACAGGCCTTAGTAAAGTAGAGTCACATTTAAACTATAATAGGTACTTAACTAAACTAACACTTTCATGGCCCAAGACGCACTGTCGGTCAGCGCCACCACCCCTGCGGGTCCGCTTGCACTGCCCGGCCTCGGCGCGGTGCGGGTGCGACACGCAGCGGCGCGCCCGCGCCGCCGCCACTTCACGGTGGCGCTCCCGACATGTGCGTCTTGGCGCATGGAAGTGTTACTTAGTATATTGCATTCAGGCTTCAGTCTACTATCGATAAACAAAGGATTATCGCAATACTCATACTCATTTATTCGCCGTAGGAGCACTTGGCCCACTTGGAGACGTCAAATTACAGGTTAGTAAATGTTGCTTAAATTAGTAATTCAAAGCCACAAAACAGACAAGATAGAAAAATAATCGAGGAACTTAGGAATTACGGTACAAAAATAGGTAAAATAATAAATGGATCAGCTGTCAGGGCATCCATAAAGTCATGTAAAAATAATAATTATAAATTCATAGTGCTGCTGTAAAATTGCTGTCTGTCACAATTAATTCTACATAAATAACAAGTAATAGATATCACAGTGTATACAGTTACTTCACTTATGTAAAAAATAGCTGCTAAGAGCGCATTAACATTTGTGGACTAGGCTATTATAAAAGTAAGCTATCTTACTTTTATAATAGCCTAGTCCACAAATCCACAAGTTTGATTATGTTAGACATCTATATGTCTAACATAATCAAACTCATTCGTTATCCTAAGTGGTCTACAATAAAATGAAATAAAGCTGCTTGATGCGCATTGTCCGGTGTACATAAAATACGATATTAGCCTAACCTGTCGATTGATTTAGGTTCCAGATGCATGACGCTAAGGTACCTACCTATCCTTCAATAGCTAGTAAGCTAGTAAGTAGTCCGAAATTTCGTTAAGTTAAGTCAAATTACTGGTCTCCACGGTACAGACTTTGCCTAGTGTGGAGACCGCAGGAAAAGTATAAAATTGTTATTATAAAATATTTTTTTTCGGCGGGTTAGGCCTTCGGGTAAAGCTTCCGCGCCGCCGCCGCCGGGCTCTGTGGCTTTGCATTGGTGTGTGGAGGAGCCCTAGACGGAATTCAATTTGAGATCGAAACGCAACATTTAATATGGCTTGAACTCCGCTATATACGACTTCATAAATGGTCCATGGACGAGCCACAAGTTTTAGGTTTGCGTTCAGAAACGTTGGGTTTGAAAAAGTGATGCCAGAGCTATCTAGTTTCTGCTGAAATCTTTTAGCTTGTTATATGACTTCCACGAGTAGATTAATATACCTTTGGATATTTCCTAAGGTATATTATTCTACTCGTAGGTTTTCCTACAGGTACCTTTACATACAGGGCGAGGCGTAGTTTATAAAATGCTATCGCAAAGACTGTGGATGACGAGACCTATACCCAGGACCCAGCAGTGAATGACTACGCTGTTTATAATCTCCTATTTCTTCCTCCCCTTATCCCACAGCTGGCTCCACATGTCTTTTTCTTGAACTGTCCTCTATCATCTCTCAACTCCGCACATCTTTCTTACCTCTTGTTTTAACTCAGCGAAAAAAGCGATAAAAGATTTTTTTAATTACCAATTTTTTCAAATGCCTTTGTTGCGTCGCGTTTGTCACTCAGCCAGGACAATAATAATAATAATAATAGTTATTCGTTAGTTGAGACCTTCATTTAAGTATATAAAACTTGTGTTAGAGGATCTCGCTCTTCTATATCACACACAAGGGGTAAGAAGTGTGAGTACGGAGATGACAGTTGATAAAGGAGAGTCAAAAGTAACCCCTCATTGGCAACAACCAACAACACAGTACTTATATTCGTCAATTCTTTCACAACATTATTAAAAACAACCAACAACACAGTAGAAGTCGTGTAGATAATGATTGTGATTGAAAATGGCATGCTGTATCTTTGATCATATTTGTCAATATTGTAAGCGGTACCGCATAACATTTTCAATTAGTCTTTATCTACATCACTTATAGTGTGTTGTTATTGTTATGTTATATTAATATTTATTTAAAGTAAAACCAGTGGCTGGGTTTATGAAAGAATTGACGAATATAGGATTTTTTATACAGCTATGGACCGACAGTGGTTGAATAGTGTTACCCCACCTGTCAAACTAGTTGAGCACTGATCTCTGTGGATGATGAATAATACAAATAAAACCTTTTTTGAGTCGGAGGCTCGAAGCGGAGTGAACCAACGGTCCTGCCCAGCACCACCCTGAGAACGCACCAACCGCAGCTATTCCCTAATCTGTGACCGTTGCGTTTAGTTTCATAATCCAAACCGCATTCAATCTGAGCCTAGGAAAGTAATTTAAATATTTGACAGCGTCTTTCACTAGCTTCATTATTCATTAGGCAAGTTTTTAGTAGCGATGAGTTTATTCTGCAGTAGGACGAAAGTCAAATTGTGATTTGCTAGATTCTAGATATCTACAATTTATACATTATATTTAGATACATACCAGACAAACTGTCAAGGGATTCCACACAATTTATTATTTCGTATTGTAGGTTGTGGTTAGCTAAACCCTTATTTTCTATAGAAATATCATCATAGAGCGGAAGAGTAGGTACCTAGCTGTAGGTTTTTGAAAATAACCCAAAATGCTTTACTAAGTATTACTAGTACCTTTAGGTAGGTACTAGTAAAAAGTACCTACCTTAAGGCTATATTAAAAATGTCCAACTGGTAGGTAAAGAGTTACACTGGCTCTCTCATGACACTTTTGAAGACATAAAAGCATATCCAAAAATTTCCGAATGACCATTCTTATGGCATCCTTGCCTTTTATATACATTTCCATACTCGATAGCGCTCACTGAGTTCTTTCTAGTTTTTTTGGTGACCTTTGGAAACCTTTGGATTTGAGTCGCTTATTCTGCACCTATCAGTAGCTCTACAATAGACAAGAAAATCTTCTATAAATCCTCTTTTACTTTTTAGTTTGCTAGCGCGTGTGTCCAGGAACCGGTTCGGTCCAGGCCGACATATGCCGTACGCCGGTGGTCGGAACTAATTGTGTGCCATTAACCTTATTACGGACACACGGACATTTGGACGCACGGGAGATTCAAGGTAGTTTTACAAAATCTTCGAAAATGAACAGTTAGAGGAAGGAAAATGAATGAATGATACGGGAGGAAACTGAATTGGAGGAAAAGCTGAATTTGGAACTCGGTCAAAGGGGTTTGAAGGTTTTATTAACACCAGCCAGTGTTACCACCTTCCATACTAAAATCTTCACCACACTGTTTTTTTTTTTTCAAAATAGCACTATGAATGTTATAATATATTTGGGTAAAATATACTTAGAGGTACACAAATTAAAAAAATCCAGGACAGATGAAATCCTACCTATTGCTTTAATTTTTTTTCATACCTATTTGATTATCTCAGAAATCTGACGCTTGAGAATGTTATTTTATTATGGATTTTTTTTTGTCTCCAATATCCAAATATATTAATTATGCGATTTAGAAAAAAAAACAGTGTGGTAGCCGATGTTACGGACCCTCCATACTAAAACTTTCAAATCCCTTTGATCGAGTTTCAAATTCAGCTTTTCATCCAATTCGGTTTTCTACTGTATAATTTTTCATATCAAATTAATTATAAAATAATTTAAATAAAATATTTTTCCGTATCAACATTTACCGTGCGCCACGATTTAAAAAAAAAAAGCAGTGTGGTAGCCTATGTTAGGGCCAAAATCTTCAAACCCCTTTCTTTTTTTTCAGATATTGATTTAATGATTACTTTTAGGTACACAGTTTTACTTATTATGTTATTATTATTACTCATACAGCTTAGTCATACTTTTTAAATCTTGTTTAAGTATAGTAAAAAGAAAAATGTTAGATTAGTTCGAATTAGTATGGTAACTGGTACAATACTAAGTAGTTATTTATGTAATAAATAGTTAATATTATTATAGTTATTCTTGGAAATGGTAAGTATATTTTAAGTATATAATTGTAACGCTGTGGTTTACCTCAATAAAAATCAATAATAAATAAATAATGGTAACAGAAGTAAAAGAGAAGAGGAACGAAATACGTGTCAATGAATGACTGACAGGCGAAAGGAAAACTGAATTTAAAACTCGAAAAATCTATAAAATATATAAACACATTTCTTAAAGTCATATTTTTAGAGATCTGTACGTATACTTAACACGATTAATAGTTAATATAGTAATGAATGGAGGGAAAACTAAATCAAAATTTTTAATTTATATTGTTTTGCGTTGTCATCAAAAACTGGGGTTCCATATAACCTAATACGCAGTAAAGACAAATAAATCTATCTAAAATTAATAGGAAAGTACCAGAAACTACCAATTTAGCAGAATAAACATAGGTTGTTGATACGATCTAGCTATAAAAGTGCTTAGCAGTAACTTTGCCAATCCCCTATTTATAGCCAGCCAACACCCGCGCGAACGTTTAATTAAGGACTATTATTAAACATCACCTAGGTATCTAAGTACCTACTACTGAAGTTTGCCTTATTGTGAACTAGTGGTTGCCTCTGGGTTGCTTCGGTATTTTATTGAGAAGCGGAATCACCGGCGTATCAACTTCCGAAGCTAATGAATTTCCAAAATTTGTCCCATGAAAAATATTACGTCTACGCTTTCAGATTTGCTTTGTTTTTATTTATGAAACTACTATTTACATAATATTATAATAACATTAATAGTTAGGTATTTATTTTTTAGTTAAGATGGTGTTCGTTTGGTGGTGTGGATTTAAAACATTTAAGATGCAAGAACATTATTAATTTAGTCCAAGCCCCCCATGGTCTTCTCTTTTATAAAACTACGGCCCGTATCATGAAACCTTGCTTAGTGATCGATCTATGAATTAACACTTTATTGTACTTAAAAAAATAACATAATAAAAACCTTATATCTACATTTAACAAATGCTCAGTACAATAGGCGGCCTTATCGCTGAGAGCGATTTCTCTCAGGCACCCTAGATTTAATACTTTTGTAAGGCATAAAAGACACTCAAGCATAGATCTATGACATTTTATGATACGAGCCAAACACACCCAAGCCTACTCAAACCAGGTATTGCCTCCCTATTAGAGAACAGAATGGTGGGCTGTGAATGTGTTTGTTAAGAAATCCAGACTAAGTGCCTACTTAGTCTGGGTTTAATACATTACTAATCTACCGGTGTGCTACACGTTTGCAAAGCCCAGATTAGTCCACGTTAGAACAACAATAGCCTATTTGCAGACCGCGCCTTATCCCGAGCAAATCGAGCTCTCATTGTGATTTGTACGATTTATGTGCACTTGAAACAAACAAACATACACTCTAATTAGTAAGGGGGTAAGTCTTGTTTAGTATGATTGGATTTCAGTCGGTTTAAGTTGATGAAGGAAAATAAGTAATTTAAGTGCTTAGTTTTTGTTCTCTTTAACATTTTTGAATGCTGAAGTGGAATTACCTAGCCAACTTCACTTACTTTACGGGCTACCTAATCAGATTCTTTATAAATAATGCTTGTTATATCATCATATATCCATATTAATATTATAAATTCGAAAGTAACTCTGTCTGTCTGTCTGTTACTTTTTCACGCCTAAACGGCTGAACAAAATTAAATGGTATCCCGGGGACGGACTAGGCCAATTTCTAACTCGGAAATGAGTACCTAGTAATACATAAATATCAATGAAAAAGATGGAATATTTTATTGGTTTCGGTTAAAAAAAATTCGTTCAAAACTTTACAGTTCACTTAAAATGAGATCATGCTTAGTTACTTATTTCTACGTTTCTATAAGGCTAGCGCGCTCAAGCTTTCGTTTAGAAAATCTAATTAAAAAAATTAAAATTAAAAAAATTTGTGAATTCCAAGGAAAGCTAGCTCCATCTTATGCAACATCTCCAATTTCTTAAGTGAGATGGTGGTCAAACGCTTTACCATTTTATTACTTTTTACTGTTACAAACAATCTAGAATTACCTCAACTGATACAAATCAATACCTACCAATCGGAAGCGTCCTCATTCTCTCATTCTCTAGCGCAGTATTGAGCAAATGCTTTAGTAGGTACTGCAACAAGCTGAGGCTGAGCTGAGGGGGCAGGGGCCATTTTAACTTTGACCACTAATGTCAATTTATGTACATAAATATGTAGATATGTTTATGTTACGTATATGTTTATGCTTTGTTAATAGTCGGGTAGCCGGCTAATAAGATTTTTTTAATGTAATGTGTCTAATTTAAAATATGGATAATAGACTATGGATCAGTTGGGCTACCTGTAGATTGTTTGCAACAGTCTGCAGTTAACTTAATTGTTTCAATTGTAAATACTAGTTCTAATTTGTTTTTATTATTGAATTGTAATTTTCTTTGTCAATAAAGTTAACGAAAAAAAAAAAAGTAACTAAACATATGTGTTTGTTATTGATTTGTTTTGGGTAAATTAAATTATATACTCTCTCTTATTTTCTTTGTTAATAAATTTCATAATAATTACTACCTACAAGTAAATAAGTTTTCTTTTGCAGTTTGATGAAAATAATTATCTAATATCGTTCTTATGATATGAGCAGTAGAGTCCAGAAATGTATGGCTATGTTTAGTTGAACAGCTCTCTAAAAATAAATAATCTTCAGTCAATGTTGTCAGAATAGATTAATTTATTTACGATTATTATAGAGGAAAACACACGGGTTATAGTATAAATTACGAATGTAGTAAATAATGTGTGGATTAATCCTCAGTTTAAAATACATTTGATAGAAGATATTTAATATACAGTAAATCTTCCAATGAAGAACAGTTTAGTTATTATCGGAACTTATCTTGAGTTGATCTATTAGTTATTTCATTTCTTTGTTTAATAAATTAAGTGAACGTCTAAAACTTATAATAAATCAATTCACTTCCTCTATATTTATAACTACTTTCAATCCTAAGAAATTGCTATAAAAAATTGCAAATTAATTACCATAGAGAATTAAAATATTTAGAAGTGCGCAGACAGGTCATAGACAAAAATAGGTTTAGATCATCGCGTGGCGAATAATTGATTGGTTCAAAACATTCGTTCAAATTGATAGTTCATTCATTAGAAGCTACTGTTCGAAATTTTAATTGCTTTTATGAACCACTAGCTGCTGCCCGCGGCGTTGCACGCTCTTTTTAAGTAGCCCATGTCCGTCCCCGGGATACCATTTACCTCCCTGCCAGATTTCATTGAGATTCGTTCAGCCGTTTAGGCGTGAAAAGGTAACAGACAGACTGATAAACAGAGTTACTTTTGAATTTATAATACATATATTAGTATGGAGTGGTGTGTGGTGTAGGTATACTTACCGGTACTTAAAGGTATACTGCACAGATATTGTGACTGGTCCAGAATATCTGTGCATCTCGTGCCATACAAAACGTTTGGCGCGAGGTGCACAGATATTGTGACCGGGAAAAGTAATTGATTGGCTCGTTACATTCGTTCAAATTGATAGTTAATTCATTAGAAGCTACTGTTCGATATTTAAATTGCTTTTATTTTTTGCCATTGGTGTGTGGTGTAGGTATGCCTACTTACCGGTAGAGCTTACAGATCGCCCCAAATTACTTACCAACAAATCCTTACAAAAAAATCTTACATGCCAAGCACGTGCTTGGCGTCGACAATATACATACTTAAACGAATGATAAAGAAAATTACAGTTAAACATAAGAAGCTAATTACGAGCTAGCATTTATAATTGAAACAGTTGAGATAACTGCCGACTGTTGCAAACAATCTAGAGGTAGCTGTAATGTAGGTAATACTACCAACAATCCATTCATTCTATCTAATCTGCAGCTCCATCGATGGTATGATGACTGCACCCATTTTAATCGTCCGATATTTACCACTTTCCAATGCCTATGGCTAATTTCAATATTAAAAACATATTTAACTCGTCTATTTTGACTAAAAGCGTCTCTAATTCATAATAAGTGGTTATCAGAACGAACAACAAGAAAATAAAACGAGACAGGACATTAACATGAACCTCAGGCGAGAGTGAATGGCTCAATCTGCCACAGATTACTGCATCGAGCTGTTATCGTAGATCTGATTGGGAGATCGATTTTATGGAAGCGCTAATAATGTTCTCGTAGACAATGTCGAGATCAAAGTTGTTTCGATACCTAACTTTGAAAGTTAGTTAAGTAGGTACCTATAGAAAAGAGATGGACAAGTATTACCAAGTTATGAAAAAAAAACGCGATTACGTTTTTCCATATGAATAAAAACTGGGCTAGATTACTAAAAATTTAATTTTTGTGGTCTTAAAACGAAGTAGACATGTAGATTTTTAAATGCCGTTTTGCGTTTGGCAAACTAGTCTACTAGAGGTTAAATGAATTATTTATTACTTTATTTTCGCAATACAAATCTTTATTTTTTTAACTAACAAAGTACTAGGTACATGTACAGTGTAAGTATATATAGACGGCCTTATCACTGAAACTGTCTTCTACACAGCATTGTTTTTGTTTTTATTTTTGTTTGCATAATTATTTTTTGCTGGTCATACAAACATCCTTAGTTCTCCCATATCTAACCCTCAAATTTTTCACTTTGATTCACAATTTAAAGATCACCCGATCTTCCACATTTCTGACTACATGTGATAAACTTCAAACAGCATCCTCAAGCCCGATTAGCTCCAAAGGCTCCAATAAACCATCAAAAGGTCGAATCTCAAAGCGGTCACTCCGTGTAACCATGTTCTAAACAACAAAGGCACCGTCTACAACTACTAATTCCTCCGTGAAGTGTTGACACTAAGGCCAATTCGATCTGCCTCACCTCATCAAAAACTACCACCTTATTATCAACAGAATAAGATTCAAAACCGAACTACGCGTAAAAATCAAAGAAGGCTGACAATTTTGAGGTTGTATATCTCGTATCTGTTATTACCAAAGAGGTAGAGTTCATATTGAAGAGAGTTGAGGTTGGAGTAGTGTGGCAAAGGATTCTTTCGGAGCTTTTGATAACATGGATTTGAGTTTTGAGAATGATTGGATTATGCTGTCAATTGCATGTAAATCTTGGGGTTATTCAACCGTTGTAAATGATGTTATATTGTACCAAGCTTTGGACTAGTTCAAGGAAGTGATTTGAGAGTCGTGGGTTGGCCCGATATCCTTCCAATCCATTCTAATGAGTGTATCTGGCTAGAATGTTATGTTTTGGGAACAAAGAAGACAATCAACATCATATTATCAGCCCAGCACCACTTCTGCTAGGTACCTATTAGGCCTCCTTTCGCTTCTGCCAGCTATTTAGAATTCTAGTGAAAAAAAACTACTTAACAAGGTAAATACCATCTTTTCACCATCATTTGTCAACTGTAGCACGTATAATAATGATAAATTAATAAGTTAAAGTTGAACCTACTGCAATTTTTAGAGGTGAATATTAGAAAAACCTGGAAACCGGATGGATGTAAAGAATACCGAATCTTCACGAGGCTTTTAGCACATAGGTATTACTTAGATATTCCTTAGTCAATATAACTACCATAATATCTAAATTAACCTTACACATTGTAAATATTTCTGAATATAATAGAATAGAATATTACTTCTGCAAACGTACGTACTTTTAAGAAGGAAACCATCGGGGAGTCTGCAAAGTTTAACATCGTAAAAACTAGTATTCTAAACATTAATAAGGTTTCCATCAGTTTAATAGACAGACACCGTAACTTTATGGTTTGAATTGAACATAGCATTCATTTTGAAAAGACGTGGTATTAAATCTATACAATTAAACTTTAGTTTCTAGTCTCTACTGTATGATCTTTAAGCCGATACATTTAGTGGCCCCCAAGCGACTCAGAAATAAATAAATAATGCTGGAAAATTCACACACCATTAACAAGCCCCAAGCTAAGCAGAGCTTGGGTACTAGATAACTGATATACTTATTACATACATAGATAGATGTTTTTATTATAGGTACATAGAAAACATGTAGAAATGGTAGATAAACTAATACATATTATAAATGCGAAAGTAAATCTGTCTGTGGCTAGTTAACCACAGACACTACCTCTTGATGACTAAACGTCTGAACGGATCTTCATGAAATTTGGATAGAAAATAGATTGTAGATTGGAAAGGAAGGACATCACAATCACTTTTAGGCTAACTCTTGTCTCAAGAAAATAATCTTGATGGGGTGGAATTAATAATATTGATAGGGGTGGAAATAATAATCTTGATAAGGGTGGAATTTTCAGTAATTTAATGGGTTGGGTGAAAAATATTTGCAAAATGTGCGAGCAAAGCCACGGGCAGAAGCTAGTACATACTTTACTTATGTTTCTTTACATATGGTCAGCTATTTGCTAAGCCCTATGCGAAACCGACATTAACGATTTCTAATGTAGACGTTTGAGAAAACCTCTTAAATGTTACCCCCACCCTAATTGATCTGTCGATGTCGTCTCAAAGCTAGACACAGTATGATTCATATAGAAGTGAAACTCCTCACACTTTAAGTATCACAGTATTACTTCTGCGGCATACCAGCGTAATATAAACGTTGTGTACCCTTTGAAGTCGCCGCTCTCTCCAATTAGCGCGGAGCCGCCGCCTTTGGCATCGACCGACGCTTTCAGACCACCGCGGTCTTGCCTCTTACTCTAATCTTCTGTCTCGCTCACTCACGTAATGTAGTTGATTAATAAACTAATTATTCGGTTGGTGGTTTGATATAAGAGGTACTTTGGGAATTTAGATTAGATCTAGATATATGAGTTGATGCGAATAGTTAGGTCTTAGAGTGCAACAGTGATAGTTCTGATGCAGTTTTTCTGAGAAAAAAATATTTTTTTAAGCGTACCTTAACATTTATAAATCGATATTTCCCGAAATCTTACATTCTTATCGAAAAGTGAAAGGAAACATCTAATGTCTCTAAAAAATCTTCAACCCCAAAATAAAGATTAATCTCTTATTGGCTGCATTTTGATAACAAATAAAAAACATAAGAAAACGAACCAAAGAGCGGAAATTGTATGAATGAAATACATGGCACAAATACATCTGACTTGACCAGCTAGGACGAGGGGCTGAAGCCATTTTTCAACCAAAATCCGTACCACATCTGACCATGATGCCTGATCCCTTGAATGGAAAACCTGCTGTTGTTTTATTCGCCACCGAAACGAATTAGTTACGTGTGTGGGAATTAGCTGCGCCTTAAATAAAATAAAATATCGTGGAGACTCGCCTTAAATATAAAAAAAACAATCGATGGTGTCGGCTAATAACGGGTTGGACGGTAATTATAGTAATTAGGAGAGGGATAGATTTGGAAATTAGGAGTTATTTTTGTTGTTTGACACTGAAGTTGTTCGCAACTTTAGACTCTACATGTACAGGGGAAATTTTGTATTCGTATTTATTTTATTCCACCACAGGTACCTACACATGTTACACTTGATGTCGTTACTGTCTATATAATTTATATTATAACAATCACACAGAAATTACCCTAGGAAACACCATAAGTGATTGTTCAAGGAAAAGAAAAGAAAAAGACAACATGACTAATCTAAAAATTAAAAAATAATAATTGGTCAGACTACAATGAATAATAAATAAATTAAAAGGTACTTACCTATGTCAAAGTAAAATGCTGTAGGTACAAGGGCATTGCCAAACTATACCTACTAAAACTAATGTACAAATGTACATAATAATAATAAACAAAGAAAATAATAATGAAATAATGTCAGAAGTAAAATTATTTAGACTCATTGAGTACATAGTAGTAGATTTAGAAATGTAAGGAAAGTTGAAGTTATTTTTGTTGTTTGGCACTGACTGAAGTTGTTCGCAACTTTAGACTCTACCTGTAGCTATAACAAGGATTTAACTTTATAATTTTGTTTTTATACACTAGCCAAATTCGATGTAGAATGTTTGTAAACAAACCACAACACAAATAACTAGAACTCGCTTGACTTCGAGTTTCAGATAAAATTGTAAGCAATATTTATTGAAGGGAGGATCTCAAATCGACAAGTAATGTTGCGTAAAAAAAAACGCGGCTACAGAGTGAATTTTGAGTTAAGTATGGGCGGTTAGTTTACAAACATACTACATCGAGTTTGGCTAGTGTATGTATAGTAGGTACGCTTTAGAATGAATCGAATGATCCACAGCTATTGCTTTACCTGCTTATAATCCATCCATCTATTTTGAATTTTTGAATATTTCATCTGAATTGACCACTTCGGTCAAGGTCAGCAATTAATGGTATTGTAAAAATACCTGTCAAAATTAATAAAATGTTAATTATTAAACCTAGTACCTATGTACACTGGTTTATAACGGCAATCACCGTTTAGGAAAAATCTGCAAAAAGTTGTGTCACGCGTTGATGTCTTTTCTATGTTTTTGTAAGTGCTACGAACTCTTAGACCTTGCGTAGACCCAAAAACGTCGATTATAACTATAACATAGGTAGGTACCTAATAAAATCACCAACCAGCGGTATTCAATCAAGTTTTTAGAAAAAGAGACTTTCCAAATCATTCATTCACATAAAAGCCGACACAGAGAGCGTAAAACCTGACTGGTGACTCGACCACCCCGTCCCTCCATAAATCATTAATATCACTTTTATTTTGCATAAATAAAACTGAATTATAACCCCTTTGCGCCCGGTAGCCGCCAGATAATATTGTAACCAATAACAAAAATGAATTAAAGAAAAAAAACGTGTAAATGGAGAAAGAAGGCTGCATATCAAAGGAGGCCGCGGTCACGTACTGGCTGGTTATGAACAGCGGGTGTTAGAGACGATTTTAGAAGCGTAACTATTTGAAAATCGAATATTCAATTTGGAATTAGAATGTGCTGAATAACATCCTTTTAAAAGTGAGTGAGTAAGTCAAAGTCAGACATACACTAGTTATATTACCAGTGTATGTTTGACTTTGACTTGACTTTGATTCGAAAGTTTGGATGGATGGATGATTTTTTCTTCAACACGCCAAAACTACTGAACTAGCTTTGAAATTTTGCATTGATATAGAAACCTAAAACCTGGAATAACATATAGGCTTTTTATCTCATAATTCAGATCCAATGGGATAAAAATATCCCATAAACGTTTCCATAAAAAAAACGCGGGCAGAGACTAGTATTATTATACGACCTCAAAACAACAGGAGATTTTCGACTTGACTGTTTCTTTTATATTAACAAGGAGTCAGTTTACTCATCACTATACACACCAAAATATTCTAATTTGTTTCGATCACGGTATACAAATTCAGATCAGCTGGTTATAAACCGTCAAAAATCGGTAGGCGATATAATATAATGAAATTAGCATCATATTACCCGAATTCGCATATCAAAGGCGCCGAACTCATCATCTGACATGAAAAGTAAGAATATATTGAACTAGCTATGGAACAGGTTCTATGAACATGAACATGGAAAAATATTAAGCTTTTGTTCTATTCGATTTTATCATAGCTTATTATACCTACCCGAGGCTTTACAAGTCATCTAAGACATGGAGTCGTGTTATTCGAAAGATGTATGGGAAAATTAGCAGCTTCGACAGACGAAACTTTGTTTATTTATTTTATTTTTTAATAAAATACTTTTTCTTAAAAATAACAGTATATATAGTTACGTATGCACCAACAAAGATGCCACTAATAGAAACATTATTTACAATATAACACAACAACGGTATAGACACTAATTTGGAGAAAAGCAATAAACAAACAATTAAAAAAAAGACAAATCAAGCATGAATACACAAAAAATAAATCTAAGAGAGAAGCTTGTTTTTTAATGGTTTTCTTGAGAGCAAAAATAAGTCACATAAGCGCATTTGCATTATTATTTATTAGTTTTATGATTGTTTAACATGAAAAGGTTATTTGTTTTACGAGAATTCATACGTGGACATTTAAAACCTAATTGATTTAATAAATAGCAGCGCAGTGTGGTGCCGGCTTAGAATTTGCACCACCCCAACTCTTCCTGCGGCTGGCGTAAGAGGCGACTAAGGGATATCCACCGGGGGCGGGCAGCAGCGCCTCCTAAAGAACAATTCTATCACCAAACTGCGATCCCCAACCCGCATGCCCAGCGCGGGGATTATGGGCATTACCCCCATGAGATAAAAGCAATTATGGCGCTTATCAGGGGAAGGCCTACGTCCAGCTGTGGACCAAAATAGGCTGTTGAGGTGAGGTGATTTAATAAATACGTAGAACTTTGACATTTATGTACGAGAACTTCTATCAAAAACGTCAAAGTGTAATCGTCCGATTATATGTACTATACTAATGAACAAATGCTTTAGTTAGTGCCACCAAACAAACACTAGGTACATAAAGTCATTTACAATGGGATAATAAAAAAAAACACTACATAAACCATTCGTCGCGTCATCGTAGAGGTACGTTGAATCCATTCATGGTGATGATACCTATTATAATTGATATTGATAACCCCGTGCCTCGGAGAGCAAGTAAAGCCGTTGGTCCTGCGCCTGACCTCTCCCCGGTCGCGTCGGTCTAAACGTTACGATGTTTGTTACCTATCCACACCGAAACTACTGAACGGATTGAGCTAAAATTATACATAGATATTTTTCTAGATCTGGAATAAATAGGTATAGGTTACTTTTTACTTAAAAAAAAACGGGTACGAATCCGCCGGCGGGTGTTATTTTTCGACCTGAGAATCCCTACTATAATAAAAGAGAAATAAATTCTGTCCGTCTGTTACCTTTTCACGCCTAAACGGCTGAACGGATCTTAATTAAATTTGGATGTAGGCTACTTGAAAAGTGTGTGCGAAGCCGCAGGCAGCAGCTAGTAGTTTATAAGTTCTTAGCCAGATCTTAATATATATTATAAGATAACCTTAAGATCATAACATAAGATAACCTTGCATTATTCAGCAAAAATTTGTTGCAATGCTTTTGACTTGAAATAAAGCTGACCTATCAAAATTCTTATTCTTCGCACTTTAACTTTATTCCACTGTTTACGAGTTTTTTTATGGTCCACCGCTACCTAATAAAGTTCGTCAACTAGACGTAAAGTGCCAAAAACTAACTGGTTTTAATCATACTAATATTATAAATAAGTAAGTTCGTGTGAATGTATGTTACCACGTATCTCCGTAACTACTTAACCTATTTAGATGAAATTTGATAAGTAGATAGTTATATTTCTAAAATAACCCATAGGCTAACTAATTTTCAAAAATTAACCTCTGAGGGTGTTAAAAAGGGTGGTAAAGTTTCTATGGAATATTATTATTAAGTCTTCGATTCACTCAAAACTCGGTAGGTATAAATAAACTATAAAGTAAATAATAATACACGTATTTTTTTTATTTTTACTAAACTACCTCTAGGGGGCAATCAATTTCCTCACGGGCAAAGCCGCTGGGCGCAGCTAGTTAAAAAATAAGATAATAATGATTAAAATGATAATAAAATGTGCAAAAACATATTTCAAGAACTAATCAGAGCGGTAAATCATAATCATTAAAATAATGATGTTAATATTTATATTTTTACGTCTTTTATTTTTACATAATGTATAAATCCTAACGGTATCTATCTTGCAGAGTGTACCTAACGATGCCGAATCTTTTACGCCAATTATAAAGGCCAAAAGAGCAAACTATTAAAAATTCATATCCAATTAGGAGATCAAAAGGTGACTCTCTAACAAGCAATTTGTGATAGATACCTTGTCAAATCTAGTTTTAGAATGAGATAGTAAACTCGAATAGTAAATCCGAATTTTAAAAAGTTGCGGACAAAGATCGAATTTGGGCTTTTCATGTCATGTACGTAAATGTTGGTAAAAAGTCCTGAGCCTGCTTAAAATGTATGCGACGTTGCAACAGCTAAACTGCATAGTTCGGTATATTCTTTTTAGTATATTTTGACTATCTTTTTATTTTTTCATAGGAAAGTTTGTCGTTTTAGTCTATGATCTGATCACTCTCGTTGGAGGACATTGTATCTCACTTAATATATAGACAACATACATTTGTTTCTGAATTACTTCGCTCGTTTAGACTTGTAATTCAAATGTCTTGATAGTGTTGCAGTCAAAGTTTGAATACAAACAAGTCGTGTTTTATCAGTTTACTTGAAAATACAAATTGACAAAGCCATTTAATTTTTTTATAAGTCAGTAAGTACCTACGTTATTTTTTAGAAGTTTTTTTCCGAGTTAAAAGTAGATACCTACTTAAAAATGTTTTTTGATTGCAACTATTTTTACGGGACGCCTCCGCAGTTGATTATATGATGATAATGATGTTTGCCCATACAGCTGACATGCAGGCAATAACTTGCCTGTATGTCAGTTACTACTTACTACTGACATTTTCTAATAAGTAGGTAGGTATACAAACTAGACATTTAATCAACGACCCAATTCACAAGATCGCATGTCACATACCTACCAATTACATCGTTAGTTGACTTTAATGAGCCAAGCCCTGGGCTGATCTACTTGAAAACCATCGAAGATCTCACAGCTCTTATAACAACCGATTAAAGTTCGTTTCTGAACAGCAATATTGTTCCGTTATTAGTAAGAGGTAGTAATAGTAGTTTTTATGCTAAATATGACTTTTCAAGGAACTGTCTGGAGCGTGTTCTGAGTATAATAGTGGTTGGTTTTACACTGCAAGCGCGTTAGCTATCTTTCTGGGTCAGAAGTCTCGCTCAGTTTGCATAGTGTAGAAAGAGATACTCTATTTCAACGCAGCGAGACCGCTCTGTTAGCCATTTAGCGCTCTGACGGAGAAGAACAAGCTGAAATGAACTTTATTGCGTTGCATTAAAATGTAAAATGTATTTTTTCCAGGCCCAGAAAGATTGGCCAGAAAACCTAATAGTTATAATGGCCATAACTGTGATGGTATCTTTGAACGCCTCGACATGTCCCAGTTAGTAATTTTACGTTCTTGAATGTTTGTTGCATAATTTAGTATACACGTCTTGCAATATGGTGTGGTATTTAGAAACAATACTAATAGGCATTTAGCATGTAAGGCCTCCTTAGCAATAACTCTGAACAAGATAAAGTTAACGGCAATGTAATTATAGGCTTAGTAATTGCATCTAGTTACTTGTTTATCATGTGTTTATCTGCAATAACAGTAAAACTTTAAGAATATTTAGATTTTTCATTTTAAGAATATAATTTAGAAGCACCTACCTAGATTCAATTTCTGGTAAGTATACTTAAATCAGATGGAATGTAAAAAATCTTCATTATTCAAGTAAAAAATCTTTATTAACCTTCGATCAAGGTATCTGCCGCCTCCCCCGTAGATAACTAGAACCATACAAAAATGACACTCGAAATTGTCTACGAAATTGTTTGACGCAGACAGTCTGCGCAGAGGCGTGACAAGTTCTGTGCATACGGAAGAAGAGATCAGTGGAGTTGAATTTATTTTATTTTAATTATAAGTAGGTTCCTGAAAATAATAAACGCTGTTTTTTTAGGAACAAACTGAAAGACATACCGTTACCTATGGTTTATCATATTTAAATTAATTTGGTTCATCCTAATAATTCAAAAATATTTTATTTCGCTCAACAAAAAGGTAAGTAGGTAGTTAGTCACAGAACTGTTTCTGAGTACTCAATAGATACTAAACAAATATAATGCAACAAGAAAAGAAAAATGTTCAAAATCAAATACTAAGTATTGCTATTACTTTATAAATATTTGAACCGATATTAATCGCAAACTAGTATTTTTCTAATAAAAAAATAACGCAAGAACAAATAAAATAATAATAAAAATAAAAACAATAGCCTCTCTATTCATGAATTTAGAACAAAGTCAAAATCGTAACATAGGCAAACCAAAAAAATATATTCAAGGCTGATTTCTTGAGGATAGGGCTAAATAGCACATTTTAGTGGAAATAGAAAATATCGTCGTTATTTTTTGTGTCTTGGACGTGTGATTTTTGCAATTTTGCTAGGCATGCTTCCTGTCCGAGCGCTAAAATTACACTAGTTGAAATGGTAGCCTAACATGTCAAATGGTTTCTCTTTTGATACAGACAGTTTCAGGATGCGCATTGTGAATCTGTGGGGGGCCGGCGGATACCTTGATCGATGTCATTAACAAAGAATCAAAGAATACAAACAACTAGTATTTAAAATTGAAGCAGTTGGCTTTCAAGTAATTTCCCACACAAAGAAATAGCAAAAATTTCGTTCATAATCCCAGAATAAACCTGTGGAATCAAGATAGTTTGACAAGTATAAGCTTTTAAGAATGAATTTGTAAACACAATACGTTTTATAATTTGCGCAAGTTTAAATACACTCAATTACAAGTAGATAATTGTACATAACTTTATTTTAACGACTTCTAATTATACGTTAAATGTTTTTCATAGTTCGTGTGCTAAAAAGTCACTGCCTCATACATTTACATAATATAATTCCATTTTAATAGTTTCATACTTAGATACGTACGTGGATATAGCTTTGTCGGTAAAAATATGACATTTCATTTATTTCAAGGGCTAAAACTTAATTAAAATATTACCATAAATTTATTAGAAACCTACGCAAAAATAGAAACGTAATTAATTAGGTTTTATTTCTTAATAACATAATAATAAAGATCTTAATAATTTTAATAATCACTAATTAACAATCTCATCTTTATTAAAGCTACTCATGAATCATAAACATTAATTCATAAGCATTAATTATTCGTTCAAAGTTAAAGTCGTTTTAAAATATCAATTTATGTTAAGCAATAATGCCATCCCGCACACAGTCCACATAAAATCAAAATTAATCATGGATTAAATTAGTTTCACACATAAAAACCACAATTTTATAAGTCGGTAGCGACAATTCCCGGTTATACTACAGAATATGGTCAAAAAAAGTAAAATTATAAAAAATTAAAACGTTGGCTCTTTATCCAATTATGCACTTAACGTATAATTATGAACGGTACTTAGGCAGTCGATCGATCGGTCATTGGTAGGTAAGTACTAATATTGGCAGTTTGCGTCGTATACGCGCTGCGACATCGGACATTGCCCGGTAAGTGGCCAAAATTAGGTCTTGCTTGATAAAGTGGGCAAAATAAGGTCGTAAACGTTTTGTTGAATGTGGAATTTAATACTTATTTCTGTACTTACAGCTTCTGTTCCGGGTCAGAACTTGTCCATGGTCCTCTAAAAGTTGTATTTTTATTAATATTTTATTCTTTTTAAACGTAGGCAGTTTATTTAAAATCCTTACTATCCTTTAAAAACCACCTATTTAATAAAGAAAGATTATCTCCTCACCATTACACAATACGTCCACTGCTGAAAGCGTCTATCTCAAACAAGGGCTTTGCCATAATCACCACGCTTGGCAGGCGGGTTGGTGATCCCAGTAGAGGTGTTAAAAATACACAGAAGGGAGCTGCTGCTTCAGAAATAACCTAGTTTTTTTATTAAACCACCGATAAGTACCTCTTGTTTATTTATTCAAATTAAGCAAATTAATTAAATTTAAATTCCTATCTTTTCTCCAGCCAAAAAAGTATCGTTTACCCCTAAGGTAAATTAATAATTGAAACATCTGAATCTCATACGTTTTCTCTCGTAACTCTACTCTCAACTCTAATAAGTATCTCAAAACTCTAATAGAAGCAATTTACGGGAGTTTTGTGCTTAGTGGGGTTAACAATGCGTACATTCGAGCAATATAGGTACGAGTGTGTGGTACGTACGTGTCTTTAGAAGATACGTAAGGCATAAGCTGAAGCGATTTGATTTATATCCTCAATGATTGGTTGTGTCGGTCAACAAAAAAATTAAAGAGCTTTGTTATTGGGTAACGAATGGCTGATATTCAGTATTTATTACCTAGTTTTTAGAGGGTAGGTACTATTCGAATTATATCTAGATAGAAGCAAAGAGTTCGCGAACTTCTATTAAAACCGAGCGTGTAACATTTTGCATAGGCTGATGTTAAACACCAACAAATTACATAATTTGTTTTTATGGTGATATTTGGTTTATTTTGGTTTTTATAACCTGACGTCTCACGTGGAAAGCGGTCAGAAGCGGACTGAATTTCACGGCAAGCAAAGAGGTTCCCCAACCCCTCTTTTCAGCACGCGAGGTAAATAAACGTTTAACTTCTATCTAGATATATTTCTGTGTACCTACTCCTACGATGGCCCTCTCGAAGTGTGACTAGGCCTCCGAAAAGATCAGTTGCCATTTTTGTCTGTCCTGCGCAGTTTTCCAGTTGAACCTAGCAGGTCCGCTTCCACCACACCAGCTAGTCCTCCATAAATTCCCATATATACCGCTATCGCTTGTACCGTAGACCGATCGCCATTGTAAGAACAGTAAGGGGTAATATTATATCTCATTACGGCAGGTGAAGTTGTGGCCCCTATTACACACTAATTGATCCGAGAACTTGACTGTTGCCAATGTTGCTTTAAGGCCCGTATTTTGAAAGCTTGCTCGGTCATAGATCTATGCTTGAGTGAGGTTTATGCCATAAAAAAACGTTGCTCAAGCATTGATCGATAACTAGTTAATACCTATCTAGATCTGCACAACGCGTTTGCATAGTAAAAAAAATTACGCGGTCTGTACTTAGCCCGTGGCCGGTCAATATTTGACACGAATTTGGCGACAAGACAATTGGGAAGTGTCCATTATAGCGAATATTTATAATTTTTAGTTCTTTAAGTAGCCTTGGGTAAGATTCAGTTTTGTATCTTTGTCATTCATCAAATCATTACTTATTTATAAGATCATGTCTCCATAAATATAGATTGTCGACGATTTTCAAATTTGCCATTTCGAACCTCAAATATAAAAAAAACATCGCGCTATTTGTGTTATTAAAACTTTTCAAAGTTCGAATTATATCTTGAGTTCATTCAAATTAATATTCCTTTTTCATATCTTATGTTCCACATTCAAATTAATGTGTTTCCCTCACATGCGGTCAGGTTACCAATTTGCCAGCAAGATGTTACCAATAACCTATGCCTCACCACACTTATTAGGAGAATGTGAAGTAATCCATTATTTTAAAAAGGTTAGGCTTTTTAAATTAAACTGTTTTAGATAGGAAGTCTCATAGGTACCTACGCGTTCCTTAGTGTTTTTTCTCTAACATTTCAGGTGATGAAAGTTAGTAAATTAAAAATAACAAAAATTTATTAACCCACAAATTAACGACACAGACAATAAATGTTAAAACAACTAGGTATAATAAACATTATGATGATTTTTCCCCAAGTGTGGGTTAACACTATTATAAAAACAAATACCTAAGGTTTAAAAGTAACAAAATACCCAGCTACTTAAAAGTAGTTACATTACGTACCTATGCATGTAGTTTAAAATATTGTGACACATAAAAACTGAGACAAAGGTCGGGTCAAACTCTGGCCAACCCCAAAAAACCATTCAGACCTTGAAATATTGCGCAACTACGACAAGATGCGTGTGGTCGTCTTTTGTTTCGCCAAATTAAACATCTTTACGGCAATTTATTGCATCTGTTTCGAAATATTTTGGTACGGATAAAGGCACTGTTTATTTACAAAGACATTTAGGACATGCTAATCAGTAAATCCATCAGTAGGTTATCGTATGCTAATAGTAAATCGTAAATGCTCTTAGCCTGAGTGAAGTCTTTATCTTCCGCCCACTTACAATATTCATATTATATTGATACCGCTCGAGTCTACAGTGTTGCCACATCGCTCATCTGTCAAAACATTGGCGCCACTTTAGCAAAAAACTGCGCGTAAAAACCATCAAGTGTCTTATAGGTAGAGTTTTTGTTGCAATGCTCGAGTATTCCACCAATATGTTTTAATAGGTTTTTGCTGTTTATTATGATTATATTTTTATTATAATTTTCGTGATTGTTCTAATACTTATTAGAACCTAGTTTACAAATACTGAAATTACTTCATCTATTTTCTTAAACTAACTTAAGTTTAGACAGCTCTCTTTAATCGAATCCTATTTCGCTTGATTTGATTACTCCGTAGTATGTCATTAATTTATCCGTGAGATAATTCATTGAACGGTTGAATTTGCTAATTCGCCCTTTCATTAATTGGTTTCGCTCTGTCACTATTGTTTGTTTTGTTTTTCTGAAAAATCATCCTACTGAATACTAAATGAGATTTTGAATTAATGTCGAATCATGATAGCGATTGCTTTCGTTTTAAATTCGGAACGCCGCGGCCGGCGCCCTTGTTCTAGCTCGCTCGCTAATGAAGATTTCGTATACAGCCGTCCTTTTTTTGTCAGCCATATCTGTTTGTTTTGAGTTCACCGTCAATTTATTTTCCAGTTTTAAATTAGCCGTGTGCAAGCACCGGGCGTGTTGTCTTTGTCTGGTCGCGGGGGTGTGGTACGTGCGTCCCTGTCTGGCGCGTCACTGAGTTTGTTTTGTGCGTGATGCGCCCCGCCCACGACGGCACGGGTCTCTTTGACCGGTAGCGGAGCGAGTCGTTATCTATTTTTTCCGTCGGCGGTGTGTGTCCAGCCTAATATTTGAGTTGCTTGAAAAAGTAGTTTTGGTTACCTTTATCTACAGTGGGAGCTGGGTTGCTGTTTATTGCCCGCCATTTGGCGGAACTACTTGAGTAGATTTTGTGCTGTGTATTATTCTTATCTTAACCAGGCATTGGAAATGTTTACATTGACCGAAGAGCATAGTATTTTATTTTTGGATACCTGCTGCTGCTACTTCCAGGACCCACAGGTGAAATAAACATCGAGGGTCAGAGAAAACTGACAGAAAAAGAGGCGGTACTGACTCATAACATAATGGTGGGACAATGCGCCTAAAATAAAAGTTTACATAGTAAAGAAAAACCTTAATTTTTGTTGGTATATCTGCTTCCGAAACCAAAATGCTTAGCCACGTACTGTACGAAAGTTTTTCAAGCTGAATTTCAGTCGCTCCAAGCTAAACAAGAAAAGCGTGACTTTTGCTATGTCCCACTACAAATGGGAAGTGTTGCGTGCACGGGTATCGCCACATCTCGCCTAAATCGGACCTACACACGACCGACGCGACGGTAGTGTTGTCCCGTATACCGAAAATGGAGAGACGGAAAATGTTGCTCACTTTTCTAGTAACCAAATATGCCTGAAGCAAGCTGATAAGTCTGGGCATGTAAGTTGGTTGTATCAATAAATTGTATGTGAGCCTAAAAAAACGAATTCCTGTTTCTTTATGAAGCCCAAAAACAAAAGCTAAAGATTCGTCGAGAAACTGTACACTTTGAGTGTACAGTTTTATTTTCCCTTTTATACAAACCAACTTTTTGTGCTTTTTTTCAGTACTTGGTATCCTCCTGACAGCTGATAGCAAGGACTAAAGGGATTGCTGTGGTAGGTATACTGGGTTGAAATATCGCTCATCAGCCACTTAATTACATATTCAGCACTTTAACTTATTCTGAAACTGTACGTTACTAATTTATTAGATAAATAGGTCTCCCAGCATTCACTCAGAAACGATCACAAAATATTTTACAAACTAAAACCAAGAAAGATTTATCTTTGTGTCCTCTCAGTTACCGGTCGCAATAAATATAGTTACTTAATTTTCCCATAAATATTAACTTAACCAAGTAGGAAAATAATATAAATAATTATAACTACTTAGACTTAAGAGATCTAAGTATAATTTAAAAAAAAATAGGCATTAACCCATATTCATGCCACTTCTTATGGGTTCATGCCCATTCTTTTATTTAAAATAATTAAAAAGAAATAATTCATGCATTTTTGCACACATAAGATTCTTTTTTAAAATGTTTTTCTTTAAATAAAATATCATACAAAAAAAATCGAAGCACACCCAATTCATTCAGGAATGTTAAATAAACTTACAGATACATACAAAAAAAGGGGTTTGCTTGCGTCCCACTTTTAAATCTAATCACTTTTACAAATTACAAGAATCCGTACGAAACAAAAAGCTGGACGTTTCCGGACTCTATTACATTACATCCCAACTCTACGATACAAATCACAGGATATTACGAACCGGTCCTTATTAGCGTTATTTCAGGACAAATGAAATGAACGAAATGAGGACATACTAAAATGGCTCGCTTTTTAGTACAAATTATATTTAAAGGTTTCACTTTAATTGGGCGGATTTTATGAGGTTTTCGTGAGAATAGGCCTGGTAAAAATGTATTCGTGATTTTTATAAATGGTATGTATTACGTAACTTGTTATAAACGTCATTTTTATAATCTCCAGGTTGATTTATTTATTAGCAGTTTGGTGGTTTGGTTTATGCGTTATAATTATTATGTATAAATACACTTTCACTGCTGAAATCAGTGCTTCTAAACAACCTTTTAGTACAAAAAAAAATGCTAGACGTGATGAAAAATGCGTAATTACGCACAGCATCATTAAGTCCGATATACTTTACATTTATCATTATAATTACATTGATAGATATTTATATTATACAAAGGAAACACTCGGAATATCTGGAACAATTATCTGCAAACCGTCCAAACATTTGACCCGAGGCGGGAATCGAACCCACAACCTCCTGCGTTGCAGGAAGACTTTCACCTGCAGCGGCTGCAGCGCTTCATAGGTCGCTTTGAAAGTTCACCGATCCTGTTCTTAAACTATTTCACAACTAAGACTTTTGTGGCTTAGAATAACAAAATCAATGGCGTGCAAATCCAATTAAAATCAGACAATTGCGTCAATATTTTTATTGACGCAGTTCAATTTCACGCCACGAGGCGTTAAAACGGTTAAACCTTGCAAGATCATTCTGAACTTTTTAAAGCATTGCGGGTAATCGCGAAAACATTTAAATGAATGAACGTGGATTTGAATTTGGAAGGGGATGAATGAAAGGGTAAATCTGTTTCAATTTGACGGATTATTTCATGTAATTTGTAAAAGTGATTGGGATTAAAAATGGGGTGCAAACAAACCCCTTTTTTGCATCTGAAAGTTTATTTAACATTCCTGAATCAAATGGGTGTGTTTTATATTTTTTAATGATATTTTATAGTAAAACCTTTTAACAAATAATCTTATTGGGGTCTAGAACAATGCATGTCCTCTTCTTTTAAATTACTTTAAATAAAAATAATGATCCATGGGCAAACTGAAGAGGTCTAAATATTTTTTTACTATTTAGGTACTTTTTTTTTAACTGCAGTGGCCTTTATTAACAAAGAAAATTACAATCGAATAATAAAAACAAATTAGAACTAGTATTTACAATTGAAACAATTAAGCTAACTGCAGAATGTTGCAAACAATCTGCAGGTAGCTCGACTGATCCATGTCAATACCAGGTGGAAGCGTCCCCAAGACTGCGTTGCCCCTCTGTATGGCAATGCTGATACAGGTCAAATTTGGAAAATTGATATCAAAAAGCCTTTAATATTGTTAATTTAAATAAGATATTCTTATTAATTGTTAAACAATATAATCAAACATAAATCACTATCGAAACTTTTGATTTGTTGATTTAAAGGGAAGCTAAACCGTTTTGGGTAATCTTCTGCTACGTTGCTCAACTGAAGCTTAAGGAAGGGTGATTCGGTACGGTATTATTGCTTTAGCAATGTTTAATTTGACAGTTATAGGCGCTATAAAACTTTTTGCGAAATTAAAAACAAACGAACGAATAACAACACGAGTGTGTAAGTAGGTATCTCGTAATATGGTAGAGCAATCGCACTTTTAACGGTTTTGACAGGTCACACTAATTTTTAAAAATATTTTCTTGTAGGTCATTTTATTATAAATTAAAGAGCCTAGTTCATATCCGTGAAATGATGCAATTTCCTCCACTCTTCTCTTTCCAATGCGGTCTCTTTTACTTCTTTATACGACGTGACAGCGACCTTCTCCTTGATCTGACTCATATAATTATTTCTTGGTCTTGTCTTCCTCGTCTTCCGTCTAGTTCTTTCTTTTTCTTGTAGTACCTAAACATATTCGAAAAACAGTTGGCACTTTAATTGACTTAAATTAATATATAATAAATTTATTAAAATAACAGAATAAAACAATTACAACTAGTATATACACTTAATATCTATTTCTTAATAATCTAAGCCGTCACCAGAAGGCAGAGTGCCCAGAATGCTGGCAGCATTGCCACGTTGAATGGCAATGCTAATTCGTTGACCGAAATAGAAGCCAGCATTCCCCAATCACCTGTCGACTCTATAATATTTTTTATAAATTCTATATAAAACTTTGACTCCGTCTATTTGTCTGTTACCTTTTCACAACGAAACCAGAGTATAATATGCAACTTCTACCCGCAGCTTCGCACGCACAGTACCGGGATAAAAATAGCCTATGTCCGTCCCCGGGATACCGTCTACCTCCCTGCCAAATTTTATTAAGATCCGTTCAGCCGTTTAGGCGTGAAAAAGTAACAGACAGACAGACAGAAAGAGTTACTTTCGAATTTATAATATTAGTTATACCTCGACAAACCGGCTGAACGGGTCTCAATGAAATTTGGCAGATAGATAATAACATCCCGGAGAAGGCTTACCTACGCTTTTTTTTATCCCGAAAAAGTAATGCAAATCCGCGGGCAGAAGCTAGTTGTTAATAATAACAAACGTGATTAAAGAATGCCCACAATCACATATTAGTTAATATTACTTCCACAATAAATAAACAATACTGGAAAATCTACACAGCATCATTTAGCCCCCAAGCTAAGCAAAGCTTGTGTTATTGGTACCTTCTGGATGACTGATTGATAAGTATACTTATTACAATAGATAGATATTTTTATTATACATAGAACACCCGGAACAAATAATTGCAGATCGTACAATCATTTGTCCCAAAGCGGGAATCGAACCCGTAACCTCCTGCGTCGCAGGCGGACCATCGCCCGCCGCGCTACATCGGTCGTCATGTTGCACAATGCTGTCGTGAAACAGACACTAGACTTTCCTATGTGAAACCAAATTATTGACACACACAGTTTTTTTATTCATAGACTATAATAAATTATGTATTGTATTTAAATGTACTCACCTAATTTGATAATTAAATTTGTTGTTAGTAGTATTGTAACAACTTAAAACATCAACTGACATTTACAAATAAAATTGTTTATTCTGTTGAGTCTGTTTAAACCTGAATAAACCAATAGGGCTTTAATAAAGCTAAATAAAAATAACAATTAATCAAGCCAGAGATTTTTGTGTGACTTCTTTGCTCTAGCATAAAAATATTGAATTGAAGTCAACAGAGTCAAAAATATCGTTTAATTTCCACTGAAACAGTTAACCTTTTTAAATGCATTTGGTCAAATAAATAAAATAATTTTAAGTTTGAATTGATTCGATCGAATGGTAGAGCAAAAGTTTACCAAGCCGTTTTTCATTTATTTTTTTTCACCATGTTATTTTATGATTGCGCTTTTAAAGCTCAGTTCAGTGGCATTCTACCGTAAGATTAATCTCATGATCCAATAAACTGCAAACAAACTATTACTGAACACAAGGGATCTTTGTCAACTCGCATAAAGGAACCGACCGCCATGCGAATGACGTCACAGGTAACATGGGTTCAGCTGGGTCACTCTTGTACCAGGGATAGTCCTTCGTCGACCAAAATCTCTCCGGGTAAAATAATATTAATAAAATACAATAAATAAATATTTCCTTGATGCAATATTTCCTTGATGTGGCTGACGAAGGGTCACGTCAGACATCAGTTATTGGTAAAATAATATTGACTACGAGCATCAAAATGGGGCAGTAAGGTATAAGAGACACCTCCACTCACACATCCAGTCATATCATAAATGGACCCAGTTGTAAAGGAGTTAAGAAAAACATGTTCGGATGAATATGGCCAAAACTCTGGCCAGCGCACCTTTTCAATACTAAGGCGAATTAGATTAAAATACTAATTTGGTTTACTGGATTAATTATTCTACGATTTTTTGTTCAAAATACATTACCGTAGTTAATAAATACCTTATTTCCCTTTCTTTTTTTAAGAAAGAGAAACAGATTTTCTCTTCCTTATTTTAACTTAATCTATCTTCCGATTATTGAACAGTTGACGTTTTCATCTACCAATGACGTGCAATCATCGGATCACAGGCGATACCACAATAAATCCAATCTTTCGTTATCTCTTTTTATTGTTCAAGTGTTTGGCCACACTTAAATACATAAGTAAAGACGTGGCCTAATGTAGAGCACACTTTCCCAGAATAAACTCATTCACTCTGGATTTGAAGACTCCAGGATTGTTCTCTAGCGGGAAAACAGAAGCAGGAAGCTCATTTTACCCTCTGGCCGTGATATAATGAAAAAAAAACGCACTATATTTAGTGCGTTTTTTTTTTTTGGTCATCTTGGTCCAGCCATTCTATGCAGTTACTACGCTCCATCTTGCGGCGGCTATTTTCCGAGCCACTTGCCACCCATATTGCATTGTGCGGTGGTCCTTTGTAGAGGTGTCAATAGATTTATTTGGGCCCCGAGTTAAACGTGTTTATTACGATAAATGAGGGTAAATATTTTTGCATGCTTGCTAAATAAAAAATTGGTTAGTGTTTTGTTTTATCTTAAACAATGCCTTTTTTTTAATTTGATCTTTTTGGCGAACTTCGGGGAGGCATAGTTATGCCCAGCATTGGAGGTTCTTTTGCTCATTTGATGGTATGTAAAACAGTCCGTTATTGCATGCTGCTAAAGAAGATGGACATAAAAAGAAGGTGGTCAAATCCAGAACTGGTCATATCTAGAAAATAGCATTTTATGAAAAAGGTCACTGAACGTTGTATATTCCGGTATCATCGACGCAAAATAGGTACCTATCTAAGCTGGTGTTCTATAAAAGATCAGACAATTATCAGCTTCGTCACTTAACTTTGCCGTTTAACGAATGAAAACTTCTGTCAAAAACGTCAAGGAAAATGTAGTTTTCCTATTTTATTTTTGCAGAACACATGCCTGAAGGTATTAAATACCAGTTTCTGCCCGCGGCTTTGCACGCGATGTTTCTATGGAAACGTTCAAAGGTTATTTCTATCCCATGGGAACTGTTTTATGGGATAAAAAGTATGCCTTTGTTTGATTCCAGACATAGAGCTACATCTATGCTAAATTTCAGCCCGACCGTTTCAGCCTTTATGGCTTGAAGAGGTAACAAATATTCATCCAAACATCCAAACTTTCGCATTTATAATATTATTGTGATGTGATCTTTCACACTAGGTAATTGAAAAGTTCCATACCCTTGAACATTGCAAGTGTGACATGTGCTCAATTCGCGCCACGCCGTGGCCCAGCCAATCATGAGTGATTGCGTTTGACACACACACTTGTACAATATCATCGTAAATTGTTGCCATTATCATTGTCACTGTCACTTGTCATTGTTTCTTTATTGCGGTGTTAGAGCCGGGTTATACCAACGCGGAGATGTGTGAAAAATAACTACGAGCATGTTGTCAAAATAATGGCACATGGTCATCACGATATTTAAATATTCGGGACTCTAATTGGTAGTTTAAACACTATACGTTTAGGCCTAAATCGGCCCTTTGGCTAAGGCCAAACATGACTTAAAAAAATACGCTCGTTTGGCCTTAGCCAAAAGAGCGTATTTTTTTAAGTCATGTTTTGAGTCTCTTCATACAAAACTTCTATTACGATACGATGAGTAGTAATTTCTGTTTAATGTACGTATTTTAAACGAATCACAGTTCATAAAATTACGCTCATGTAAATAAAAAACAAAACGACCAAACCAAACCTCATTCGAGACAGTTAAACAATTCCAAACAGAACACTAACTCAACATGTCATGTGCCAAGATCATCTTATTAACATCAAAACCAGCCATTTATCTCGTCCAAATAAACACATGAACCGGACTCTGCAATCTTCTATCTAAAATCTCATCTCCTACCAGATTTAGCTCCCAACGGCTGAACATATCTCGGGATATATCTGGGGATCTTTGGCCCGTCTGCACGGTGCACTGAAGACTTTAATTAGCAGTTTTTGTTTTTGGAACATTAAGTTATAGAGTAGATAAACATTAGGCGTTTTAAAGCGCGCGATTTGGTAACTCGAGTAATAACGCATTCGTCTGTTCGTAGTGTTCGTACACAACTAAGTAGGTAATAGGTATACACCAAGCGTAAACGCTCGCTTCTGGGTAGGTACCTATTCAATTCAAACGCGGGTTTGGGTGTGCACTTCCCAACGCGTGAACCTGCACGCGGTTTATAAAACACGCGTTACCAAAACGCGCGCTTCCAAGCTCCTAATGAGTACTCGCTCTGAACCGTAGAGCTGAGTAAACCCTGAGCAGATCTGACAAATATTGGTGACAGGAATTTTCACGGCTTTTCATGATAATGTTAAACCTGAACGAGAGAAAAGTACTTAAAACTATTGATATTGTACAGGATTATTTTTATTTACATTTTCTAACAAATAAATAGGTTACCTACCAAAACTTATAAGTAGCAAAGCTTCTCCTCACCAACCCTAGCCCGTATTAAAAAACTATGCACAGACATATCGATCTTTGCTTGAGTAACGCTTTTGCCATAGAAAATCGTTACTCGAGCATAGATCGATGACTAAGCAAGCTTTTATAATAAGTACGGGTCTTAATCTAAAAACCGAGTAGGTATGTAAACTATGCATAACTTTTTTAGAAGCTGTTAGCAGAATTCCAATTTTAAACTTGTTCGTTCAAAACTTTTTTGTACAGATCTTTGATCTTTCGGACTTTATTCATTTTCTACTCGCCTACTCTTTGAGTTCACGCTCGTTGCATTTGAAAGAAACGGCTGAAATAACACGGTTTCCAAAGTAGTTAGTTACCAAAAAGTTTTTACGTTGTGATTATTCGTAGCAGTAAATAATGAATTCATCAGTATGAAACCTATTTGGTTGTTTGAGATAATTTGGCTTTTATGGTCATGAGATGTTTGCTTTGAAATAGTTTCGTCTGACAAAGTACTTTTAGGAGAAGGTAAGGATAGTACTCAATTAAAATATTTGGCTGAATCTTAGAAAAGCAACTGCAAAATTTACTAAATTTTATTGATCAAAAAATTAACTAAAACATTTTATTAAATTGAAGGGATTTATATTAACAAAGATCGATGCCGATTAAAAATCCATATCAAAACCGTCAGTGACTAAACTTCAAAAAAAGAATAACATTCAAATTCAAAATAAGAATTCCAATTTAACCCATTGAGCGACATTTAACGAGCTGTCATTTGGTAGAGCGATAATGGATGGCGACCGCCGCGCGCCATTTTTCAACGATGTGCCGCTGAAAACGAAATCGCAATTACAGGACGACTGACATGCAATTTATTTAGATAATCAAGAGTTTCTGGTTCCTAAAGTCATGTGCCATCCAATTAGTTTTACTGAAAATTGCAAAAATTACTTCAACACGTTGCGCCAAGACAATGGGTAAAATAATGAGTAAAGTACCTAGCTAGAACGTACCTACCGTGTGCGGCAAACGATAACCAACATGACTGGCTGAAACTTAACGAATTCCTATTATTTTTCAAGTTTAAGTTAGGCAGCTTGTAGGTACTAAAACATCGTATTTTTATAAGTACTACTTACTTATACGTAAGAAATGAACCAAATGTACGAGGAGATGACCATTATATGATCGAAAATCATACAATCATTAGATACTAAAGGAATCAACGTATAACTAGGAATCCGTTCCATACAAAATCGAGCGAATCGAATCCTACCAAATGACAGATCATATCGACATTCCATTTTCGAATTGTCATAGTGTTGCACCTGTGGATTCCCGCCACCCGTCGGGAGTCGAATCTATCCCGCGTTTTGTTCTCTTTGTTACGAAAGAGTTTTAAATCTTAGCGCTTCTTGTACTCGTAGTTACTTCCTCGCTTGAATTATAATTGGAACTTATTTATGAAGGAACTATTTTGATAGACCACAAAAAAGGTTGGGAATTTTCTTTTAGGTATACCTGTAAAGAAAATACCCTTGATAAAGTTTTAGACTTTTTTTTATGGCTATAAAGCGAGTGTTGTTTCATTCTCAAGGTGTCAAAGACATCATGTATAATACGTAGGGATTTACCTACATGATGTATCTAATAAGGTACGTAATGTATATTTGTATTTGGTCTATTACTTAGATAATAAACAGTAGGTACTTACCTAGTTGCCTAGAGAACATCAATAATTTAAAAGAAATTAAATTTACCCACCATCACTAACTCAATTTATACCACATTGATAGTGCTACAATAACATAGCAGTATAAATTAGACATGCGCTGTGCAGCGATAAATAAGTAGGTATCTAGTCAATCAACATTAATGTATGCCTAGAACACATGCACGATTGCATGCGTATACAATGCTGCAGACTTATCTGTTCATATAAAAAATATAAATAGATAGATAATGGTTTGATATAATATTTTCCTCTTATTTTTTTGGTTAAGCTGAAAAAAGACGTGGTCAATAAATCTCTGGGTCAAATTGTAGAGGTTCTTTGAAATGTTAAAAAGATATTCGCTCTGCTTTTAAACGGACAATTGAGTAACAGAAACCAAACATAAAGTTGGCAGCACTGACACAATGGACATAACAGGTTTTTTACTTCAATCGGTTGCACATCGCAAGGTGTACAACACGACAGTTGTCACGAGTCCGTGAAAATCGAGCCCGCCATGAGAAAGACACCTTCTTCATCTGCCAATAGGAAGCGAGTAAACTATGCTCAATGGTTTTTGTGTGCATTCTCGTTTATTGTAATGTGCTTTTAAACGTTCTGTTTGAATGGAGCGGTTGTTTTAACTGGTTCTTGTTGTGTGTCGGTCTCAGTGTATCCGCCTTTTTTCTTTTGCTACCTTTTACAGGTTCCACGAAATCATTGTTCAACAAAGGAATCCAAGGTTGTATAAAATCATCAGAATAATATTGAGCTTTAGCTAGTACCTACTCCCCTAATATAACAAAATGTTTAGACAGAACAAACTACCTACCTACATAGAGATATAGTTTCATCAGTATGAGTTCTAAAGGTTGAATGGAAGAAATTTATCTATAACGATAAGGGCTGTGTAAATTTATTCTTTACGAGTTTCTGCCCGCGGAATCGCAAGCGTCGTTTCTATAGAACTGTTTTAATGTTATTTCCATCCCATGGAAACTGATATGTAGTATAAAAAGTAGCCTATGTTTTATTCCAGGCCTAAAACTACCTGTATACAAAATTGCAGCACGATCCGTTTTGTAGTTTTGGCGTGAAGAGGTAACTAACATCCATACATACATCTAAACATCCAAACTTTCACATTTATAATAATTATTATTATATTATAGTGTGATGTGATGTGATTATATACGTTTTTTATGCAATAATAGGTATTCCTACTTATTGTAGTTTTTGGTCCTTTATTTAGTTGTATTATATGTCACAAATCAAAAGTGAACATTTTTCTTCTCTTATCTACACTTTCATGTGTCAATAGTCTTTAAAAAAACATACAGCCGTATTGAGAACCTCCTTCTTTTTTTGAAGTCGCCTAAAGATAGAATAAATTGGTTAGTAGCTAAATATCTCGAAAACGGTTAGCAAAAACATATCATCCCGCCTTCACATCGGCGGCGGCGTATCAATTTGTCAGTTTACCGTTTGGCTTTAGTATTCGTCCCCTAGTTTGACAGTTATGACGTGGCAGGGCGGGCCCGCTGCGCCCCAGTTCATTTGTCGAGCCATTTGCCGGCGGGAATGCGGTGTCATCAGCGTCGAACGGAGCGTGAAATGGAAAACGCCCCGGTGTCACCCCCCCCCCCCCCCCCCCCCACACACCCTGCTAACGAAATTTCACTTTAGCTAGTGTCACTAGAAGCTGACAATGTAATAAGGACTTTATTACTTGGAGCTTAGATTTGTAGATTAGGAGGAGGAGTTACCTGAATATGGAAGGTGATACAAAACCGCAATTGGATGACTGTATGGCTTATGGTTGGCATTACCATAGTGAGGTGACGGATAATGTAGAGTTTATTTAATTATAGGTTCGTAAAAATTATTCGACATATAATAACTTACTTAATTTAACATAAAACTAAATTAAATAGGTTAACTACCTTATACTAAACATTTAAGCTGTCACCAAAAAGCAGAGTAGCCACAATGCAGGCAGCATTGCCACTTTGAATGGCAATATAGTAATTTGACATGGCAAAAAATGTTGCCGTCCCTTGCATAACAATCTAAATAAAAATAATGGCAACATTATTAGCGATGTCAACTTAGTTTAGTTTTATCTGAATTAACACCAATGTTAATTCGTTAGCCATAGGTACGTGGTTAACGAATTAACATTAAGGAATTACCGAGTTCTAAATTTAAAATAAGCAAGACCTTCTACTTAAAAACAAAGGAGTATGCACATGCACTAAGTAGGTAGGTATACTTACTTGATTGCTTAATCAAAAGCGCTGTAAACCTAAATCGTAAACTGATGAAGTCATTACTTTTATAATGATAATCTGAACAAAGTTTATGAATCGCGATAGTGTTTATTACCTACCATTGGTTATAGAACCTGATAACTAGTTAGTTACTAAATTACAATAGCAAATTGCTAAGTATAAAAGTAAATTATCATAACTCTACCTATACACGGTGTTCCACAAAAAAACTTTAAAACAATTCAATAATACGAATATTGAGAAAAAAAAATATGTTTAAAAAAATATTCCTATGTTTGGACAAAATCACACCCCAGAAACCAAAATCACCCCGTTTAGTACACATTAAGGTACACCGTGCACAAGTAGGTAAACTTGAAGGATTATAAATAAAACAGAAGCGTTCCGTTCACTGAAAAAAGAAACTCCCCAAGTTGAAGAAAACAATGGTAACCTTCCCAAAACCAGTTTTGCAAGTAATAGTAACAAATGGAGGAGATCCCGCTCTCAAGTTTACTGTCCCCCTAATGTCCCGTAATCCGGGATCATTTGTTTGCTAAAGGGATCCCGGGGCACAACACTACGTGACTGGGGTAATCGTGCGGAAAGGTGGGAAAATGAATAGATTTGAATTTAAAATAATTCTAAGCAGAAAATTGTTGTTGTTCGAACTTTTTCGTTTATACCTACAAGTTTAGAACCACTAGTATGTTTTACTACTGTTTTTTTGGCTGGTAGAAGATTTTTGGCGTTTAAAAGGCTTTATCGTCGCTACCGCTTGGTAAACCAAACATATCGGGTGGTGAAAACGATGCGTTTAATCGAATGGGTAAATGATAAAGTGAGATATATGTATATAGAGAGAAAGAGTTGCAAACCATACAATTTCTTTCAAAGAAAATTTTTGATTCGTAGAACTTAAACGTATAATAAAAACATTTCTTTCCTCAAACCTTTAGGTATTTGAAAATGGAATGGAATGGAAACCCCCGAGTATCTATAATGAAATTGGATGTACTATCATAGACAAATTAACTACCTACGACGACCTCTAAAGTTCGCCAAAGCCGAACTCCTAACGATTCGTAACCAAGGCGCCATCGATTATCAATTTGTCAACTGTCAGTTGAATCGATTGGATGACGCCCGTTTAACTCGAGCTTTACTTGCTGACTGGTGACGATTGTGACTAATGAAACGAATATTGACAGTTTTCTTGGTTGTACATATGAGTAAGTAGTACTGGCTGAAAGAGAGGGTTATTCCCGCTCGTCCCCACGTTTCGTCCCCATAGGGACCAGCGGGAAGTTTTTCAGTAGCGTTTGTCCCCATTAAAATAATATCGTTGTAAATGACTTTAGTGTTAATAACCATGATGATCGCAAAGCGATAATGCCGCCCATTGTTTGTACCCGTATCTTATGTAATGTATTATTTTTGTTGGTTTACATAAGGTGTTTTTTTGTATAGGCATAGTTAGTACCTAACTTCTTAGTACTTGGCCTCTTCTGTCTCTGACAAATATTATAGTTTAGTAAAACTTGGGGGCTTATTACAATCCAAGTCTTTAAGCACACGTTTAATTATGTTGGTAGTTAGTGAGGTGTGATTGAAATTGTCCACGGAATCCTAAATCTTATCTACACTTTCATGTGTCAATAGTCTTTAAAAAAACATACAGCCGTATTGAGAACCTCCTCCTTTTTTTGAAGTCGCCTAAAGATAGAATAAATTGGTTAGTAGCTAAATATCGCGTTCACTTTTCGAATCCCAACCACATAAACGGCACTACATCTATCTTCATTTAATACTAGTCCAGATTTTTTTTAATTTCGATAAACCCGGTATGAATGACATAAATATAATCACATCACACAAACAAGAAGTACCTCAAGCGATACCTAATTATTATAGTATATACATAAGTCAGTGCCTCAAGAGTGTCTGAGAAACGAAGTGACTTGTCCTCGACACTACGACATCATCTTCATTTATTTCTAGTCCAGATTTTTTTTAATTTCGATATACCCCTGTATGAATGATTAACTATCATCGCACATCAGGCAAATAAAGTAAAGTAAAAGTTTATTTCAAAATTAAAATGGCACTATTTAAAGTTAAGGGTTACAATTAATTAGTTTCATGTTATATACGTTTTTGTATGTGTTGTTACCCGTGGTCGAGTGACTGTCATCCGTACTAGCTAGAACTGTATTACGGTAGGAAGCTTGCTCTCCCCCAAATGATAGGCGTTAATATAAGGTATAGCGTAAACTTAAAAATATAGTGCGATTTAATTATTTAGGTACATAAGTATATATATATATATATATATATAAAGAAAAAGTTAAGGAACATACATTAGACTAATATTAATATTATAATAAGAAGTTCCTACCTACATCAAGAGAACAAACGAAGTGACTCGATCTCCTGCGGAATAAATAAACATCGTAGTCTTCACACAGACGAAGTAAAAGAGAAACAAAGGACCACAGATCAAATAAGCTACACCAATTTGTACGTCGCCACCAATTTAGATTTATTCGCTGGGGCAAATTTATTGCCAGCATTGAGCTGGATAACCCAAAAGCCATTTCAGATCACGACAAAGTGAAAATCACGATCTATCCGAAGCTTTTCCCACAAAATTGCTAAAGTGGATTTTGGGCTTTGAATCACTCAAGTTTGATGTTTACATGTAAAGCCAGGTACTGACCGGTATTACAGGGCGTATTGTACCATTCGCAGCGAGCATGATACGTTACGCACCGTGTGCTAAAATCCGTCTCGTTGCTCGTTGCGAGCGCCGCTGTCTTCCCCCGTACTGACTACACGAACGCTCGCTGTGTAGCACGTTACATTACGGCCCGTAACGCACAGGTTAGTGCACACCTTTACCTATCTTGTTCTATAGCGTGAAATGTTAGATTGCATATCAGCACTGGTACGTTTACTGCTGAACATCCACCACCTCCTCCTCCACAGCCTATATTGGTCCACAGGCTGGACCCACGCCTCCCCCTGGTAAGCGCCTTATTGGCTTTTATTTCACAGGGGCTAATGCCCATAATCCACACGCTGGGCATGCGGGTTGGGGATCGCAGTTCGGTGGTAGAATTGTTCTGCAGGGGGTTTTGCTGCCCGCCCCCGGTGGATATCCCTTAGTCGCCTCTTGCGACACCCGCGGGAAGAGTTGGGGTGCTGCAAATTCTAAGCCGGCACCACACAGCAACTGTGAACGCGCCTCCCCCAAACAAGGGTTTTGCCATAATCACCACGCCTGGGAGGCGGATTGAGGATTAAAGTTCCTACAGGTGTTCAAAATACACACATGGAGGCTGTTGCTTTTTCTCTGGTAGGTTCCCTTATTCGGCAACATCCACGGGTTGAGTTGGATTGGTCGATTTTTAAGCCGCCACGGCCACAACCACGACCACCACTCGAAATGTTAGATTAAAAAAAGTCTCATTGAACTATTCAGTTCATAACTAATTCATATGCCACGCGCGAAAGCTTGTATCCTAGACACTTCCTCCCTTCGCTCGCCTATATTTCGTAAATTTAAAAAAAATGTAGGCACGAGAGCAACATCATTTGTTAACCTCTTTAACGTTTACACTTCCACCGCAAGGGGGTTACCGGTTGATGATGCTGTCTGTACAAAATTATGCCGTAGGTAGGTAGCTCTTATTTCGATGCGTGAAATGTAACATTCTATTTGAACTACCTCTATATGAATTTAGTCATCAAAGCTTAGTCTAATTATTTCCACGCTCGAATCAACTTGTATCAAACCAATTAGTATTATCTCATCTCAGTCGCATCCCATAAATCATGGACTCTGTTTATAATAATAAATAGACCCGTTCATTAGTCCTAGAGTTTATGAATAGGTAGGTTATCAAGTTTATTTATTTATTTGTAATTTATTTATTTATTTGTAAATAAGCCGTCTCCATCCGTTTATCGGAAAACAAATAATTTCTGTCCGTCTGTCTGTATTTAATGAAACTTGACAGTTATAAACGGTAATGACTCTGTCTTCATCTACCAGGATGTCATAGCACAGAGGAGGTAAATGTACTGTGACAACATAAGTCTCAATTAGTAACGCAGGCGCACGAGAGTAACGCAAGGGACCAAATTAGTACGAAAACAGTGTAGCGTTAAAACGAACAACGTTTTGCGACAAAAAGTCTAAGCATTACGTCGTCACTCCACATTATAAATGTAAAAAAAAGCCTTTGAATTTTTTTAGATATGGCAACCGGTGGTGGTTCGAAAAAGATTGAATTAAATATTATTTATCTGAAATTCAAACTGTATTAACAAAGGAAACTAGAGGTACAATCAAAGAATTGAAACTAGATAGTATTTACAATTGAAATAATTGAGCTAACTGCAGACTGTTGCAAACAATCTATAAGTAACTCAACTGATCCATATCAATACCAGTCGGAAGCGTCCCAAAGACGCGCGCTGGCTGCATTGCCCCGCTGTTTGGCAATGCTGATGCGCTGCGCCAGAATGATACTTACCAGCTCTCGGGTCACGCGTCGTGTCGACCAGACGCCCAGATTATTTTGATATTCAAACCATTTTTTTTATACACGATGTGATGTCACTTGTGTTTGAAGACAAAATGAGTTTACCAAAAAAATGCAAGGGTCAAAATATTGTCCGCATTTTTTTGGACCACACAAAGCCATACCACCCTCACACTTCTATCAGCACATGTGCGCCAAGCATTGCTAAACAATTTGTAAAAACTTCTTCCTCTTTTCTAAAAAGGCCAATAAATATGTCGGAACCAAAACGTTTCAATTCCAACATTTGTTAGTAAACATTCCAAGTGCATTTTGAGTTAAGATTCATTTGTCAGATTCGACACCGAAATTGCAAAATTGAAAAACTGCTCTAAAATCTTAAAAATAAGATTGAAATTCGTGCTTCTAAATTTGTAATCGAGTTGAGGTTTTTATGTGATTGCAATGCTGCTAATATATCTGTCGTTAGTGCGTTTTTATTTTGTGTAAACATATGGTTGTGATTTGTAAGTGTACGACCGCACACAAACTGGGTTGTCGGCTCCAACTATCTTCTTAACAATGTTTTGAAAGTTTTTTTTTTTGCCATTCTCTAGTATTTTCTAACGCTGATTCATGTTTTTTATACCATCGATCACCGGGTTGCATATACATTTGTAAAATAAAGGATGCAACCCGTTGGTTTCTAAATAATAGAGAAAGTAATTCCGTGTCAGTGTTTAATTATTAAGAACTGCCAACAGAAAGAACTGCTGCCCGCGGCTTCGCACGCTTTATTCCGGAATAAAAGGTAACCTATGTCCGGCCCCGGGATACCATCTACCTCGCTGCCAAATTTCACCGAGATCCGTTCAGCCGTTCTTGAGTTATAAATAGTGTAACTAACACGACTTTCTTTTATATATATATATATATATAGATTTGACCTTTTCTAAGTGTACATTTATTGTATATATGGAAATAAAGAGTTTTTGACTTTGACTTTGAATTGGTAGGTAAGTAGGTAATATTGTCATAGTTTCTTAGGTTATTGTCTAAAAGTAACTTAACCTTTACAAAAGCGAGCCCGTGCGGGCCTTTACGCGAGTTAAACGTGGTGAATAAATCTCTTGCAAATGCTAGCATGTTCACTTGTGATCTACTTTCATCCATCTTTCTAAGTCTACCAATTAACAACATCTTCAGCTAGCCACGAACCTTCTCTTAGTGGTAGCTAGCTTCTTCTTTTTCTCCTCACTTCTGACATCTCATCATCATCTCTTCATCTTTTGACTCAGAGTCAAAACCTCATCATCATCTCTTCATCTTTTGACTCAGAGTCAAAAGATGAAGAGATAATGATGAGATGTCAGAAGTGAGGAGAAAAATAAGAAGCTAGCTACCACTAAGAGAAGGTTCGTGGCTAGCTGAAGATGTTGTTAATTAGTAGACTTAGAAAGATGGATGAAAGTAGATCACAAGTGAACATGATAGGTTGAAACTCGGTTGGATATCTGCATAGCTCTATTTTTTATAATTTATGGGGACATAATTAATTATAATGACTAACTTAACTTAACTTATGGATAAACGTATGTCTATCAGACATAAGTTTTTGTCCGTGATAAAACAATTTTTTCTAGATTTATAGCCGTGTATAGGTATATTAATTCGTACAGACAGTCAACACAACCGTGTTGGTTACTGTGATAGGGCGTTGAAATGTTTGTGTTAGTTTATGTCACCGCACTCTCGTAAAACTATTAGGAGATGGTAATGACGCTGCACGATGGGAGATATATGGAACACGCACTAAAATAGTTTCAATGACATTAATAGTGATGACTGATGACTGTACTTTAGATAGATTTTTGTACCTCTAAGATTGTATATTTTTATACATAATTTATTTTGGAAAAAAAAAATACCTTCCGGCCATTATGGGTTTATGAATCAGTGCAGAAATAATTTCTATACAGATATGTAATTTTTTGACATTATGTAGTAGGTACAATATGTATGATACCTATAAGCAATTGTTAATTTATATCATTCAATTAGTTTTATCGGTAATATTATTCAATTAATTAATTATAAAGTTATGCTAACGGATGCAACAGGTAAGTATAATTCCTGTCTTAGCACTGGCATTGCCCATGACGCACATGTTGTACATCAGCCTCTTCGGATCGCACCGCAGTGGCAGGCAGTGAATACGATAAAGTTTTATTCACATATAATTTGAAACCACTTCAGTGAAAGTAACGAAACCTCCACGTTTAGTAGGCTTAATCAGCAACATGGCATCACTTCTAAACATTTACAAATGTATCCGAATTCCAACAATATCTCCAACGCCGCCACAATTAAATTCGACATTCCCATCCATTACATCCAGCCGTTCATCCAAATCGCACCATTAAAAGGGCATCTTTCATCCACTCTATAAATATCACACCCATGACACAGGTTCAGGGAAATAGCTGAATCACTATTGTATTAGAATCCTACTAATATTTAGAGGCGAAAGTTTGTATAGTTGTGTTTGGCCGAAGACAACGCAACGCCATAACTACTGATTGCATTAAAGCGGTTGTATGCCGCACACTAGCGCCGCCACCTATTTTACTTATTATTACGTTAAACACAGCAATTTTCAAATATCCATTGTACAGTTTGTGATACCTATCTTAAGCTTTTTTTCTTTCTCTGCTCAGCTCTGAATTAGTTTAGTTAGTTTCCTATTATTTAGACAGAGATGCGAAAACAGAGTTCGGTGACCACCAAGAGCAACTTCATATCTCTGCATAAAGTAAACAAAGGAAAACTATTTCATGGGCATTAAAAAAGTTTATGATAGGTATCAAAAACTATACAATGTAATTTTAAAAACTCCTATGTATAAGAAAAAATAGGCGGTGGCGTTAGTTTGAGGCATACAACCGCTTTAAATTGAAATTTTGCACACATGCAGAACAGGACCTGGAATAACATATACCTAGGTTTTTATTCCCATAAACGCGAGCTTAGCCGTGGGAAAAAACTAGTTTTCATTGTATTTATAACTTAAACATAATTTGCACCCGTAAAATTTATTCCGCCAAGGGCACGTATGACACGCGCTATTTTTGAAAATGTTATCTGTCAAGTTTAAATCTTGTATCGAATGAATATTTGTTGTTAATTTTCGATGAAAATATTTATTTACTTCCCTCATCATCTAACATATCAGCCCACTCACGTCCATTGCTGGACATAGGACTTACGACGCCACAAATAGTGGTCCTGAGCCGCCTCCACCTATTGACTCCCTGCAACCGCTGCAATGTCATCGGCTCATCGAGTGAACGGTCTCCCAACACTCTGTTTCGCATAGCATCGCCGTCGCCACTCGAGAACCTTTACTCCCCAACGGTTATCAATTATCTGTTCTGCGAGCTAAATGACCTGCTCACTGCCACTTCAGTTTACTAATTCTAAGAGCGATATCGGACTTTGGCTCTTCTACGGATTTCCGTATTCCGGATAATGGTTGATATAATAGAATTTTGGGAACAACCCGGTAAAAAGTATTCCATTTGTTACCGGAATCCTATTTATTTAATCATGGACATAATCAGTACTATAACAAAGCAAAGATATCGTCATTAGTAATGTATATCGAAATCACCTCCAAAAATTGCTCTGTTGTATTCATATTTTATTTTTCACTTTTTATTTCGAAACTGTCATAGGTAGATACGCATAATGAATACAGTCATTACATGCCATGCCATTACAATTTTATCATTACCTACCTGCGCGTTCTGTTTAGCGCACACGATAATAACGTCATCAAAATTGCTTACCTAAATAAATACGCGGTTATCTCAAACTTCATTGCAAAAAAGACACCCTACAATTTACCTACATATTTCGTCAAATCCTTTAAGTATCTTATGACAGAATTATTTTGTGAAATTGGTGTCTTACCCCTAGCAGAGATTTCTCAAAGACAAATGGTATTAAGCAAATACAATACTATATTGGCTTCATACTAAACTGGGCCAATGTCATTTCCACTAACCACAGAGGATTTGATTTTTTTTTATGTTTCCCAGCTGCATCTAACATCATATCCATTCACAGTAAATAAAACCACGATTTAGTCTCCCTCTCAGCAATATGTCTTTATTCTCACTAATAACAATTTAGGCAATTATGTGACAAAAGGAAGTGTTCACATTTCTCTTTTAACCCTGACTTTTTGAAGTCACTTTCCTCACACTAAAAAATAAGCTTTATTTCCATCGCATTAGATTCAATTCGAACTGAAGAAAATGGGAACGAAATTCGGGTAACGCAACATAAATTTTTTTGCTCTACAAAATTGAATCGTAAGTATAACGCCCTAAGTTTTAAAATCATATGCAAGTCGCTAGTAACTGGTACTATCGAGAGAAAAATCTTTTGAGTGAAATATCTGCGAGGTACTATTTTGTCTTCTCGCCGTGATCGCTCCCCGGGGGTTAGGCGTTAGAGCCCACATTATTGCCTCGCTGTGATTTATGCTGCAGCATTGCTGACTACTGGTATTTAATTTTATTGGGTTGGGAGGTTTGTTTCTCCGGTAGTCGATGAAGAAATTATTGGGAATTTGAGATTCGTATTTAGAAATTATCGGAGAAATTATATTGTTTTTCTTTTTCTTGTTATTTATTATCTTACATTATTTTGAGCGAACTTGATCAAAAACTGGTTAAAGAATTTTGGGTTTTGAAGGTAGTTAAGGTGATGACGATATAATAATAATAATTATTATTATATATTTAAATTGCGTGTTTATGTTATGATGGGGTCCTCCTAGCCAAATCTTCGGCCACGGCGACCAGTCTCAACGGAGACTAGCAAGGAGCACAGGACTACTATTATAGTCCACAAGTGTGTGCGCAAACACTGGTGCGCTCTCTATTCCTTCACTCTCATAATCTGATGGGACGGCAGAGTGACACAACCGGGGAGAGGTCAGGCGCAGGACGAACGGCTTAAGGCTGGTGTATGGCCTAACGGCCTTGAGAACATAAAATCATTATCTGTAGCCTATTACATAGAAAACACCCTGAACACCCGGAACAAATATCGCGATATAATAATATGCAGATCGTACACTGATATGTCCCGAGGCGGGAATCGACCGCTACCTCCAGAGTCGCAGGCAGACCTACGCCCGCTGCGCCACAGAGATATTTGAGACGGGACAGTAAGGGCAGGTACCTTAACCCTTATAGTTACAGGAAAACGTTCCTAGGCGACCATCATAACTTTTTAAGATATTATGAACTGCATTCACAGATTTTTGAAAAAATGTACAGTCAGCAAGAAAATTGTAATGTTACACAAAAACTTTTTGTGTCAAAAAAAGTTTTTGTATTAAAAAGAGTGTTTCTTATAATAATCAAAAGTTTCTACTGGACCGACTGAGATTTGTGTACTAGAAATGTCAGAAATCTCGAAAAACTTTTTCCATACATTTCATTTGAGAAATTCTGAAGAATATCTCAAAAAGTTATGGTGGTCTCCTAGGAACGTTTTCCTGTAACTATAACGGTTAAGGTACCTGCCCTTATTGTCCCGTCTCAAAAATCCACCCTGTATAGAAAAATACTCAAACTGAATAAATAGCGTTTAGAAGAAATATCCGAATTTCGAATAAAAATAATATATTCGGAATTTGGATGTTTTTCTAACGTTGTTGGTTTTGATTTTTCTTTCACTCAAATATTTGTGGTAGGTACTTTACACAAATTGAACATTTCCCGAATAAAATAAACTATTTATACGGCTACAGATAATTATTTTGTGTTCTCAAGGCCGTTGGACCAGCCTTAACGTGCTTTCCGAGGCACGGGGTACTAGTTAACTGATATACTATATCATTTATTTATTTATTAAGATTACAATAACAGAATAAAACAATTACCACTAGTATATATGTACACTTATCTATTTCTTAAATATCTAAGCCGTCGTCACCAGAAGGCAGAGTGCCCAGAATGCTGGCAGCATTGCCACGTTGAATGGCAATGCTAATTCGTTGACCGAAATAGAAGCCAGCATTCCGATCACCTGTCGACTTTATAAGAAGTTTATAGAGTTTATACTGATATACTTAAAGATTTATTAATTTATTAATGCCGTACCAATAATACGCAATGACGAATTCACCCAAATAACCATAACACAGTAGTAAATTTAGACGTAAAAATAAAACAAGACCATAAACTGAAGTGGAGGCTGAAGGGCCTACAAATGGTTTGTTTTGACTCGCGCACCAACAAACTTATCTGTTGAGACTTCAAAGAACACCGCGGTAGCGGTACTAATACTGTTTAGTATGTTTGACTGTATTGTGAGCTGTTTCATACAAACGAAGTATTTATTGGAGTAACAATCTCTGTTCGTTTCGAGGATTTGACTAATGTTTGTAATTTTAATCAACTGAAAAATAGAATGAAATAGAATAAGAATTTATTTAGCACACACACACAAAAAACTGATGGAAAGTAAAAACAAAAAACTTACACTAAAACACAACACGCATAGAACAAACAGACATATTATACAAAATTATTAAAAACTAAGTACATTAAGAAACTCTACGTGTATAGTCAGATGAGTGAAATTAGTCTTTCCCTATTGCGCGGCTAAACAGGTCCAGCCTCAGCTTAATGCCGCTACCGCCCGAGGACAGTAACAACGCAAGCAAACATATCATTTAGAATAATAATGCTGGACAACCCACACAGAATCACTTAGCCCCAAAGTAAGCAGAACTTGTGTTACGGGTACTAGATAATTGAGATATACCTAATACATTACATACATAGATAGATCTTTATGAACCATAATGAAAATAGTGCTATCATAGCAAAATTTTGTTAAATGATGTATTTTTATTGTACTGAGTATTTGTTAAATGTATATATACCTAAGGTTTTATTATGTTATTTTTTTAAGTACAATAAAGTGTTAATTCATTCATTCATTAATTTTTTAAAATATGAAGCAACAAGATGAAAATTTAAAAGACCGTCCATCACCTATGATGTGATGTGATGAATGATGAGTGATACTGTATTGTACGGAGCGGGCTCCCGGTCTAGAAGATAAAGAGCTCTACAATAACTCAATACAATCAGCATCTGGTTTTAACAAGATCTCATAACTTAAAATCACTTTTTAATTAAGTACCTTACCTACCAACACGTAAGAACAAACTCAATTAAAAAAAAAATCTTGTTTTCTGCTGTTCTGGTTACTTAGTACTAGTGAAAAAAACAAAAGAAAATGAGGCCTTTGCCCTATAATGTGCCTCCACAGACTATTATATAATTAACTATTATATAATTATAAAAAATAAAGATGGTGTCTCAACAGTGGCAGCCCACTGTTGGGACACTATCTTTATTTTAAACTAAATACGTCTACGTCTACGACCTACTTAATTAAACAGGTATTTATTTATATGTTGCCGTATATTGTGGCACAGGCATTTATTTGAATGGTTTATTTTGTAATCCGCTTAGGCTTTCTACAAACGGTCTAATTCTACGGCGACGTAATTATGTAGGTACATTTTGTGAAAAAGAGAACGGCGTAAGCGCAAAAATCAAGTTGTTGCTTATTTACAAGAACACTACACCACTTATAAAGAAACTGCTTCAAGGAACCAAATAATTAGTAATAAATAACCTACGAATCAAAGCTTATGTCATTTCAATAGACCGCAGCGTTCCTGAGATCTCGACCAAATTACGTGCGAAACAGTGCACTTTCATGTTTTTTCTTTATAGTAATGTTTTTTCTCAATCGTGTTGTCACATTCAAAGGAACAAACAAAGAATTAAGAACTTTATGTATTCGAGTTTTGTACCACGGGGATCCCATGAGTACTGAGATCTAGGCCTAGTTTGACAGCTACCTGTTAATACCTCTTATTGAACCAGGTGAGAACTCTGTGTCTATCTAGTTAATCATAAGATAGGATTTAAGGCACTTCTAACCAAAATGTAATATTGTTTTTTATCAGATTAAATAATTCTATTATATTATATCCGTTAACCTAATTGTACAGTCCCTATAAAGATAAAAGAAAGAAAAAAAATAATTTATTCGAATCCAGAAACACAATAAGTATAGTTAAATTACAAAAAATCACAAAAAAGAAACCTACTAACTATTTACAGAAACAGAAATAAACAAGCATAGTAGGTACCTATAATAATAAAGAAAATTACAAGCAAATAATAGAAACAAATTGAAGCTAATATTTACAATTGAAACAATTTAGCTAACTGCAGACTGTTGCAAACAATCTACAGGTAACTCAACTGATCCATATCAACTCGAAAAATAACAACTAACTAACAGGCTAAAGGTTTCTTCGTCGCTTCTTTACTTTAGTCTACATACCGAAGCGACTGAAATCAAAAATATCACTTTATTTCCGTGTCAGTGTTTAATTATTAAGAATCTGACCTTCTCTAAGTGTACATTTTATTGTATTTATGGAAATAAAGAGTTTTTGACTTTGACTTTGACGAGTCGGAAGCGTCCCCAAGACACTGCTGACTGCATTGGCCCGCTGTATGCCAATGCTGATGCGCTGCGCCAGATACAAGCTTAGTGGTACAGGGGTCCAAAAAGGTCCCTGTCTCAGCATTATGGCATGGTGCTTCAAGCCGAAGCTAGTTGCGGTGCTGGTTACAGACAGGGCCTTCTGCGGTAGAATGTGGTGACACGGTGGCACAAAGGTTGCATAACAATATACACAACCTATTTCATAACAAAAAATGAATCATAACGTAAAAAATTTAAAAGCACATTTACAAGTAGGTACATAGACATTCTTTGTAAATATTCACATCCCACTTATGGGAGCTAACCACCTGCAAGACAAAGAACCTGCAATTTTATTGGCGAGATCTAGATCTTAATGTGGTACATAAGCAATGGGTGTATCATAATGTGGTACACAAGCAATGCGTGTATCATAATGTGGTTATGATAATTTGTTGGCCGGGAAGACCGAGAAAAGTTAATTTTCCCGAGTAATTGGGCATGCTTTTTTGTATATATTTTTATACTGTAGGAAAACTAACAGCTTAGTAAACATTAACATATTATATTTATTAGATAACTTAAGCCCACTAAATTACGTGTCCATTAAAAGGTTTATAATACATACCTAAATAAGCATTTAAACTATTTACAAAGATTGTGATTGATTACTTTATTTTTATTTATTTATTTTATTTATTCAACCGTAGGTACACATGTTACACTTGATGTCGTTACACTTTTTAAATAATTTATATTGTAACAATCTAACACAAATTTAATCATAAGAAACACCATATGGGTTATTTATAGAAAATAAAAATAAAAAACAGACAGACATGGATATTACAGTGCAGTTTACAGAATATGGAAATATGAAAATATGTTCTTAGTACCTACACTACCTCCCTATTCAGATATAGGCAGAGAATATATAATAATACTAACGTTTATTATGGACACTCTTCGCCCTCCACCTGACCGAGCTTCCTCACCCCGCCGGCCCCTAGACGAGTTCGGTTTGCGTTCTAAATGCACGGGATGTACAGCACACTCACGAGACGCAGATAGCATGTAATGATTTTGACAGACGACGCCGATGGTGTTTGATGTTTTTGTCTGTTTGATCATGGACATACAAAATTTCTTCTGTTTTGAGGTTTAATTTCACTTTTTGTAAGAGCCAACTAAAAAATAAAAAATTAATATCACTCGCACGATATACGTATTCATCAAGTGACCCTAGACGTCACACACACACACACACCCTCACACACACCCTCACACACACACACACACAGTTGCACATGTACGTGCCGGGACGAGACTTTTGTGTGGAGAAATGGTCGAGTGTCCGGGGTGGGATGTGATGTGTATTGATATAAGACTTAGTGAAAATGTAGAGCAGCGTAAGCATGCTTTTTTACAATTTGGGCTTTTTACCTCAGTTCTAACTCTACACTTAAATAAATAAATAATGCTGGACAATCCACACAGCACCATAGCACCAAGCTAAGCAGAGCTTGTGTTATGGGTACTAGATGACTGATATACTTAATACAATACATTACATAGATAGATATTTTTGAGTAGAGTTCCGTACCCAAAGGGTGAAAACGGAACCCTATTACTAAGCCTTCGCTGTCCGTCCGTCCGTCCGTCCGTCTGTCACAGAGCTTTATCTCATGAACCGTAAGAGGTAGACAGTTAAAATTTTCAGAGAATCTCTCTTGCCGCTATAACAACAAATAATAAAAATAATATATATATCCAAATTAAAGAGGGCTTCCATACAAAAAACGTGATTTTTTGGCTATTTTTGTATTTTTTTTGTCAACGCTTTATCTCTTGAACCATAAGACACATGAAACTTTCTGTTACTTATTTATAAGTAACACTTTGAATAAAATATATAGAAAATAACCTGAACACCCGGAACAAACATTTGCAGATCGTACAAATATTTGCCCTAAGGCGGGAATCAACCCGCAACCTTCTGGGTTGCAGGCGGACCTTCGCTCCATCATCCATCATCCGATGTGGCCGCGCCTCATCGGTCGTCACGTAACTATTAGAATGTTTTACCCTATTTGCTAAATTCACCAAAACAGGTAAAGGACTTTGAATTACGGACATTCATTAAATGCGCATAAAATGTAAAGAAACTCAAAGACTTAATCCCTATATCTATCTCGCATAGTGACTATAATAAAATAACATGTGCAGGCAAGGCAAGTACAAAGAGACAAATCACCATTTTCCATGTAAATTACTGTTTACACTGCCCTTCGTGATAAATAGCAGAGCTAAAAGTGCCAACATTGTCTGTTGGTTCGCCTAGCCTACCAACGCGTTCATTTTACTAACTAAAGACACGAAACAGAATACAACTCAGTTTGTAGCAGCTCTGCACGATAACCATCGGTCGTTATGGTGTCACGGACGATGCACTAACTACAATCCACGCTTGCATTGCAATGTAAAACAGAAAAAAACCTCTTTTTTCGAAAGCTACGAACTTTTTGCTCGGCGTCCTCCTTTTTCGAGCCGCACTCCGAAACTAGAATTTATTTTTGGAATGCTCTATGAAGCGCCATTGATTTGTGCAAGCGTCACTGATTTGTTTACGGTATTTTGGCGCCTACTTTGATGGCACCGCTAATGATTATAAGATACAGATTTTGGTATTATAATTGCGTGGAATTTCGGAAATACCACTAAAAAATATTTTAATGATATTTTTTTAGCGGTAAGTAGGTTTGGGTTTAGGTATTTAAAACATTGAAACAAAATTTGCCGGGGAGAACTCAGTTTCGTTAAGCATAGAAAAGAAAGATGGCTCCCGCCCAAGCCAATAACGTAGCTAGCTTATTCGAATTTTAAACCAGCTCCATTTCAAAACGCCATATTTTCAATGCTCTAGTACCCTCAACAACTGACTGTTATTATTAATTATAATTAAGCAGCAAAATTGAGTTGGATGTATGACATTGCCATTATGCTGGGCCCACGCCAAGAATGCTTGCTTTGTCTCATTAGTGGCAATTAGTATGGCATAAATTGGTACATTGTGTGCCGCGTCGGTGTCGTAATGACCCTAGGCCTGTTATTGGATAATGCTTGTGTCTGTTTATACCTGTGTCTAATCGACCTGACTGATTTTCAATCAAGTTGAGTTCAGATTAGGAATTCCGCGAACTAAATGCGTTCCATTTCACACATAATTCAGATCGCTTTTCTGGCAAAACAATGAGGTTTATATCGTCAAGAATGCATATAGCACCTGCAAGTAGCTTTACTTTGAAGAATTAATTTATGAAGATTTCTTCATAAGCATTAAAAACGAAATTCCCAGCAATGGATCGATTGTTGACCAATATCACACAAAACAGAGCAAAACGAAACGTAAAAATGATTCTATAAATCTGTCAAAGATCAACGGGCCGTAACCCAGAAGGGCCTACGTGCTGCGGCCTGCACCCAAATGTTCTTCGTGTGAACAATACCTAGTTCATCCCGTGAGAATGTGGTCAGCGCTATTTTCAACTTTATCAGATTACTACCTAATTCTGGATCGTTTTGTGGTGACGTAAAGTAGATTGAAATATCTTTGAGGCATGATCATTTCTCTATCGACTCCACCAACTGCACTTTTTTTCATACACTTACCTACCAATTTCAAACGTTTTTTGAGGAATGGTAGGTAGGTATTATTTATTTGTTCACACTCAAATTATAAAACAATTTTATAATGACACCAAGTTCTTATCTTTTTTAGGTCTACCTTTACATAAAACTGATTTCTAATAAGAGAGAGTCGTAAAAAGGCAATGGATTCTTTTTTATTTAATTTTTTTTTTAAGTCATATAATAAATACCAGTTAAAGTAAAACCAGCAAAACGAAAATAAATTTACACCAATTTAATAAAAAAGTTGCAAATCGTAAATCAACCGCAGCTAACTGAATCCAGATCGATATGATTTCCATTCGATCCGTAGTCTCTTGCTCAGTCAATTGTCAAATTAGATTTTTTTATTTGTAGGTAACCGTAACCGTTTGTCGGATCTCATTTTTTACGTAATCTGTGGTACCTAGCTGTCAATTATTTTTTGGCTACGCACTGGTTATCTATCATTCTAGTGCAGTTTTTTTTTTTACATTACAGTTTTTTAAAGGAGCTAGTAAGACTTTTTTTACGGTTCAGTAAACAGCACAACATCTTTTGGAAACAACATAAAAATGTTTACCAAACCAAAAAGTACCTACACTCGCGTTGACAAGTTTAAAGTCAGTTTTTAATCACCATAGCAAAAACAAACGAAATCAGACATAAATACATAGCCGGATACTTATACTAATTAAGAGAGCGTATGTCACGGGCCATTTTGTCGGCCAACTCTGTCAGTCGAAACACTCGTGAGCCAAATAGGCCATGCTGTGAAACGAACCGTTCATGTGAAACTCTTTGTGGATGTTTTCGGAAACCGCCTTAGATGTTTTTTGAAACTGTTTACATTGCTATAAGTTTGTGTCAAAACACATGACGATTGAATAGCGACTGTTTATAAATGGAATAGGATTACTCAGGCTGAATGAATCATAAAACTGGCACTGGCCAGTACTGATAGAATACTGATTCTAATGACGATTGCGTCAAAAATCAATCATAGACAACGTTTTGTTTTTATTTCTTTGGCAGAAAGCATTCACCTAATTTATTCTACCTCATTCATCATACATGCATTACTATTATTTCTGTTATTTTTCTTGGTTTTCGACTGCTAGTCTACTACCCTGTAATTATGGCTTATTTCAGTAATTGCTCTACCAATGCGTTTTGCATAGTAATTAGCTATGTATATCAGGATATTTATCTATTCGTTTATTTGAAATAGATTCAAAAATATTAGGATTTTGATTACATTGGTTGGTACGTAATTCATGTGCTTATTTTAAAATCAAAATAGATTGGTAAGTACAGAGATATCGTCAAGTTATTTCATAGAATAAAATTACATTTTTTTTAATCTTACACTACAGTTGATGGTATAGAAAGCTTATTCAACGAATCAGCTATTTATTGGTCCAATATTTGGTGCTTGCCTAGAGTTGTTGGAAGCTTGAAATTGTACCTAAATATTTACTGAATTCTTATAAAGAAGATCTAGTTTAGTTTTTGAATTAGAGAGCCTAGACTTTTACAGGTTATCAAATCTATCATCGCTAAGTCGCTGAGCGGTGCCCATTTTTGTTAGAATTTAATTCTGATTTTGCACCTTGTTGTTTTATGCAACAAAATAAAAACATTTTTACTTTACTTTACAAAGTAAGTAGATACCTACGTTTCGATGAATCAGCTGACACGTGAACGGACCATTCGATTTCGATTAAAATGTGCCAAAATTATATTCTATGGCTCGCTTGATCTTATTTAAAATGGGTTCTACGGTACCTAATTTTAATTCACTCACCCAAAGCTGATACAAACCCAACTATCCATAAAACACATCGTACGTGCGTTTCGAAGAAATGCAGCTTCATTGATTCCGGAGGCCAATTCAATCAGACAAGTGAATCAATTTCAACTCTCCATTGCCTTTTTTCTTACCACACAGTTTACTTTCTTCATAGAAACCTTCAATGATCAGTGTTTTTAGAGTTTTTGCCGCTGATTTTCTGTAACAAGGGTCAAACCGTGATCTTATGTAGGAATTAATCGAAGGTCGGTGTAAGAATGAGATGCTTTTGTAGATCGATGTAAATCGATTATTATTTATGGTGAATATCGATTTTAGAAACAATGTGGAAGCTGCCCCATTAGGGAATGCTAGATGTTTACTAGGTTGGTAGTTAGAAAAAAGGTCGCATCAGCCTAGTCGGAGTTTTGGATTAGACTTTATGTATAAATTTGATTTTTGAATTTTCCGATTTAGGTAGTAAGTAGAATAAATAATAATAGATTAAGGTGTTACTTTGCAGAAATCCATTACAAAATATTAAAACGAAATTTTAAAAACCTGACGGAGAGGAACATCTCTGGCGGGACTCTGTCGTTGTTGCTTGGCACTCATAGTGTCAAAGTCGAGTATTGTAACTAGTTGAAGACTTACTTTGATAGATATTTTGTCGAATTTATCAAAGAAGAAATTGTTACTAAATAATTTTATCCGTTAGTAAGTAGAACTTTTATTACAGTCAACAACAATAGTTAGTTACTGCCGATGTCAATCTCATCTTGAATTACAATGATCTTCCAAGTTTTGAACTGCTAATTTACAAAAGTTTCATAACATTGTTTGAGGGATGGACTGATCAAGTGCGTCAATACACGAATGCCTCACCGTGACTGATTCCATATTTTTTGCGGCCGCCTAACGATGTCTTTGGACTCGGCTTTTTTTTGGCACATTTGCAGTTTTATTCACCAGTAATTGAGGCCCATTCGCTAAGGATGCGATTAGCCCATGATTAATACGACTTTTTGAAACTCACCGTCAAAAATGACCATTTAAAAAGAAAAAAATGTCTATGGTCTGATTCGTATTTGGAATAAATCGACGTGACGACGACCAAATGGAATCTGACACGTGATGAATGTTGGGTTTCTTTAATTAATTAATCAAGGTGATGTTTTGACAGGAAAATCACAGGATTGCAGATAGATTAAACGATGTTTTTGCAAGTAAAAGGTCAGCGTATAAACAATTTTTACTTGATACTAAACTCGTAATTTAAGACATTGATGGATGGATTGCTCACTTATTCAATTGTCTAATCTCTTTTGACATGTACCTGTCAATATTTTTAAACTAACGCGATCTGAAAGCATTATTATTAGTATTATTTAACGAGTATTTATCAGAGGGGGTATTTATTTGGGAGAGTCATCCCGTGACCACGACAGCGTGTAAACCTATTAAAACGTCGGAATAAACAGGTAAATAAACGCCATAAATATACTAATTAAATAATACTAATACTAATGCAGCCAGCGTCTTGGGGACGCTTCCGACTGGTATTGATATGGATCAGTTGAGCTACCTGTAGATTGTTTGCAACAGTCTGCAGTTAGCTTAATTGTTTTAATTGTAAATACTAGTTCTAATTTGTTTTTATTATTGAATTGTAATTTTCTTAGTCAATAAAGTTTTTCTAATAAAATAATAGTGTATACCTGTCATTTGTTAATATACAATACTTTCTTAGATAATCTAATAAGAATGAAGCAAATAAAAATAAAACGCTTTTATTCGCGACTATACCTTGACTATATATATCTTGACATCGTGTTCGACGTTCAAAAAATGACAAAATGAGTCAAAAAGTGTTCTTCAATTTAGTAGTCATAATAATTTGAGCATTATTAGTGGTCGGTACATTAATGCGAACAATAATCCGACAATGCATAGTCAACTTAACGTCGTGGATCTTAAAAGTTATTTTAATTTTTGCGGTTGACCGCGAGTCGGTGATCTCAGACAGGGAGGTTGCAATATTATGGACGATGTTTTATTGCTGTTTTAATCACTGCATGGGAGATTTTGGAACAACTTAAATTTGACCGCTACTCTAAGTATTATATGATCTGCAGATCTTTGTACCAAAACCCAAAAACATATTTTGTAGGATGACAGTTACGAGTCATTATGCCACACTTGCTTTATCTCGTTCCGAAAATTACCAGTTTGTAGCTCGTGAATGAATCCTCCTTTCTAAATTTTCCTATTTGATGGTGAAGCTACTTTAAAAGGCTTTTAGATAATTAAATAGCAACTATCATTTAAAGAACAATCATCGATGGATATAAAATAAACTTTGATTTCAAATTAAGAACGCTGGATAGTTGGCGCCATAAAAATAAGTCTTTAACGATTCAATTTCGAAAAATAATTACACTAACGTTTCAAACGTAGAATGGAGATAACAAACTAAATAGACCGGATGTTGAGATAGCGCCATTGTTGTGTATTCATTTCCGTTAACTTTTATTGCTACCCGTAAAAGAAAATTTAGTTTTACGGCTTTTAAAATTGACGGAAAACTGAGTGCATTGTTTATCATATTAATCATAGACTTCGAGTATTTATCGGAACTAATGGTTTCCGTACAATCTTGAATATACAGACACTTTATTGATTTACCAGTAGCGCCACCTAGTTGCATGTTAGTTATTTGGCGCGAAATTGAACAGTTAGTTATGGATATGTTAGTTTCTTCTTCATTAAAATATCGCCCGTATACAATAGCAGTTAAATTGTAACGATACCTGGTGTTTTATTGTGTATTTTATGACGGACGAGTTACATTTTAGCGCTGCGGGCTTTTTATGGCGCCGAGCCGAATGATGTTTTAGTGTCTGATAACGAGACGTATCTATACGACTGTTATAATATAAGCCCACTTTTACTTCTAATCTTAGAATTATACCACCACACCCTTCGGATATCGAAAGGTGATAAAATGTAGGCTTTATAAAATAGCATCCGTTTGAGGTCGACCCTCTTTCCCGCCTCCTTAGTCATAGAACAAAGAACCTTTTTGAATTTCGTGTTTTTGTTTCCGTTTTGGTCAAGAAAAGCAAATGCCAACCTTCCATTTTTAAATAATTTAAGACAACATCAGAATGTTTTTGCACCTCTTTTGTGACGGACCCGTGATTTCCCCTGAGTCATACTTCGGCGAAACTCTCGTTAATCATTCCACTTAGACACAATTAAGTTCCTTATAGGCAGGCGAGACTAACCCGATAATTTCGCTTGTTCCAGATGGTCAGTCGAATCACCTCAACCTATTCAACTCGCGGCCACAGCCGAAGAAAAAACGAAAATCTCGAACCGCCTTCACAAACCATCAGATCTTCGAGCTGGAGAAACGGTTTCTCTACCAAAAGTACTTATCACCAGCGGATAGAGACGAAATCGCAAGCTCGCTGGGTCTGTCCAATGCTCAGGTGATCACGTGGTTCCAGAACCGACGGGCTAAACTGAAACGGGACATGGAAGAGTTGAAGAAAGACGTTGAAAGTGCAAAGGTCTTGTCCGCGCATAAGAGTTTCCTTGAAAATGTGACAGATTTGGGCATTTTGAAGAAGAAAGCGATGAGCATAGGTGCAAGTGAAGAGGCAGCGACTAATTTAGTTGTGAGTGCATCTAAATGAAACGAGGCCCGGCGCTTGAACGCGCCAAGCGTCTCATACGATAGACGTCTCGATTTTTAATCGAATATGAACTTCTTTGTGTGACGACGACAAACTCTTTAGTGAGCAAAAATTCGAAGTTTAAAAGTTTTATATAATAAGTGTGAAAGAACGACGATAGAAGTTTAAATTTTTGAGTGAATGAACACTAGTGATATAACGACGTTGTTTTAGAACAAACGTGCAAGTGATGGTATTTTGTTCTCAAAATGTACTCTTAGAAGATTAAGATTCACTAATGTATTAAATGAATACCACGATAGATATTTTTAAAACTTATAGAAGCTTTTTCTAATAAATGTGATAGTTGATTTTATTTGAGTACTTAATTAATGTTAAAAATATATTATAATTCATAATTTATTTATTAATATTATAGGGGAATTTTCAAATAGACAAAGATACTTGAAATATTACGGTAACAGTAAATGATAAGGAAACGCAATACAAAATGTAAAGCATTTAAAACAAAGCCTTTATAGGTACAATCAGTGTCAAAAAAACATTAATATTTTCTAAATTAAAAAAATAGCAACTGGTTGTAATATCTATTTGTAAAGTTATTAAATCGTGCAATACATAATGTAACAGACAAATTACCCCATTTAAAACTAAATTGTAAATAATAAATGTAAAGGTTAGTTTAGAAAGTTCGTTTTAGATTTTATGATTAGTTTTATGGCTAATTTGATAAGATATTTATAAGCTTCAGATAGTAAATTAGTGAAATGTTGATTACTGATTTGTATTAGTCTGGCTTTAGATGATGACTATTGATGTATCTTTCAAAATAAACTTTTCTGAGAGAAAATTCGCAAAAAATTGCTGTATTTAATGTAGTAATGGTAAAATTAATAAATTGGTACCTAAGTAGGTTCAAATTAATTAGTGGGTACTTATTAATACACTGAGATTTTAATCTATCCTGAATTTCATAAATATTTAATTACCAAACCAGTGAAAATTGTTCCTTCATAACATTTTCATGCAAAAAGCCATAAATCTTTTTAGCATTTATATACTTTACATCTCTACACGACTGTATATCATTTTGTTCCTAATATTTTATACAAATAAATAATAAACAATTTTACATAAAAATAAACATTCTGTTGTTTAAACTTAAACAAAACTATTTCTATTATACTTATTCAAACTGATCACTTTAATAAATACCAAGTAGTGTTTTTTCATAACTACAAGTATGTTAATATTAGTGTAAATAAAAATTACGTGTTCAATTTTTTTTTTAATTTCCCTTATCCATGAGGCCACAACCGCACTGTTTGATGGTAGCCTGGACGGTACATGGTCGATGATAAGATAACACAAACATATGAAAATGTACATGACTTTATTACAATACCTTACGTAAATACCTGTACCTTACCTATCATCAAACTATATTAGTCCACTGCTGGACATGCCATGCTGCAGTGCCATAGCGCTCTGTCTTCAGCTTGCCGCATCCAGCATCTTTGCCTGCAGTCTTACGCAGGTCGTCATCCCACTTAGCCGGAGGGCGTCCTACACTACGTTTGTCGATTAAAGCTATCGCTTTAAGCATCCTAATGCTTAAGCTGAAGTGGCTGTGGGCCGGCCATATCTCGCGAAAAACCGATAACCGCTGGGGGAAATGTGTTCTTGAGTGGAGACTGCGACTGGACAAGTACCTGTATGATATGATAAAAATATGGTTAAAAAAGAGGTCTCTCACGGAAATTCAATAATTTATCTTATTTTATCACAATAGATTATTTAGGTACGTACAATGAAATAATAATAACAATGAAAGATAATATGCTATTAAACTGGAACGAGACAATCGAGGGCAGTTACCTATACTCGAGCCATTCACCCAAAAATGCAAAATTATCGTTTTGGCGTCGAGTTTGAAATTAATATATTTGTATTTGTAGTAACGCTTTTCTATGGCATAAACGTCATTCAAGCATAGATCTATGACAAGCAGTATGGCAAGCTTTCATAATACGGGACTAAGTGCAAATGCTGTCAAAAATCATCATAAGAAAGTGATTTTTAAAAGTATGATGGCATTGTTTTCAGCCATTGTATCTTAAGATTAGCCGGAGTATAGGTAGGTAGGCTTTACCACTCGCCGTAAGAGGTTTCTATAGAGAATGTATGAAAATTATTAGGATAAATAAATAAGTGGGCTTATTCACGCAAAATTTTATGAACAAATCTGACAGAAAGTAAGATGACGTCCGCCACAGAGGTCGTATGATATGGAGGACCTCTGTGGCGCAGCGGGCAAAGGCCCGCATGCGACACAGGGTGTTGCGGATTCGAATCCTGCCTCGGGACAAATGTTTGTACGATCTGCAAGTATTTATTAAGTGTGTATAATCCATACTATAACATTATAAATATGAAAGTAACTCTGTCTGTCTATCTGTCCGTCTGTTTTCACGCCTAAACGGCTAAACGGATATCAATGAAATTTGGCAGGGAGGTATATGTTATCCCGGGGACGGACATAGGCTACTTAAAAAGCGCGCTCGAAGCCGCAGCCAGTAAAAATATATGTAGCTGCATATATCCATGTTATGTATTATATTCAGTATATCAGTTATCTAGTACCCTTAACTCCAGCTCTGCTTGGGGCCATCTAGCCCCAAGCAAAAAAGTAGTGGGAAATGAAATTTTTATTTCTTTTTATTTTTTAATTATTAATAAAGATTACAAAAAAAAATATTATTAAAAAAGTATTTTTAAAAAAATTAGAAAATCAATCTTAACGCCAAAAAAACTATCTATGACAATCAGCAAGTAACTTAGACAAATTTGTCTAAGGTTCTTCTGCTGCACGTAGATAGGTGAAATTTACTGATAAAACACTTTTATGTACTTAAATGTAATATAGAAATAAATTAGAAGTAGTACATATATTGTGTAAGTGTATCACTCAAAGGTCTACTGATTGTCATAATTTAATAGTTAATTTTCTGGTTATAAAAGGTCAGATATTTATTCCCAGAAAAAATCGAGCAAAGCTGCCCCGCTGTATGGCAATGCTGATGCGCTGCGCCAGATACCCACCAGCCCTCGGGTCACGCGTCGCCACGTCGCGCGTCGCTTTGACCTCAGATATTGTTTTTGAAACTCGAAAGAATAGATAGATAGAACAAACTTGTAAATTACAATCGAGAGACCTTTACTGACATGCAAGCACGCGATTTCATGGTGTACTATAAAATCGATTCGATCCACGTCGATATCAAAATCGATGTTGTATTCCGCTGTTTGAATTTCGAACTGCGTCGCGTGCCGGAGAGTAAATAAGTCTGAGGCTACACTAGTTAGTAAACTACACAAGCTGTCTTTAGCTAAACCTTCATACAAGCCGCTGCCTGCGGCTTCGCACGCTTTTTTCCGGAATAAAAAGTAACCTATGTCCGTTCCCGGGAATTTATTAAGATCTGTTTAGCCGTTTAAGCGTGAAAAGGTACGAGTAACAAATAATTAGTATGGACACCTTTCTCAGCATTGTTTAGGTAGTGTTATTTTCTCGTTTTCTCAATAATTTGTAAGCCATTGATATATAGAGGTATAGGTACGCAAATCCCATACAAATATGAAACGTCACGAGGGGGGGGGGCACACTTGGTCACCATGCGACAACTAGGTACTGGACTTGAGTTCTATGGGCAATGATCATTACAACTTTAAGAAGGTATTAATAAAAAACAAATCACAAAACAAAAATTGGGCGAATACTGCTCGTGTATCTGCAGCCTTCTTAGTGTTTTGTTAAGGGTGGACTCGACAAACTTCATTTTACACAGTGTCATGAAAAACTTTCACAACAATGTAATATTCTACATTTATTCAGTGTGAACCTACCTCAAGCCAGTCGATGTCAAATTACACATACGTTCCAAACTCAAATTGTTAAGACTGCGCGAGTATTTGTCACGGACAAGAGTTTGTTAGACGTTAATTGGTCGCAGACCAGCTCCAATCACCACCATACATAGACCTATCAATACATAACAAACCTTAGAGGTTTCTCTAATCTTAGAGCTCTACGGAAAATTTTCAAAACAAAAAAGCATCGGTCTTTTAAATATTGATTCTGTGTTGTTAATACGTTAACTATGGTCACTATTTATTAAATCTCTTTTGATGTTCCATAAAAAAATAATTGATAGCTATTAAATGCATGAAGACTGAATATTATGGCGTAAACTTCGCACTTTTCGACCGATGAAAAACAAAAGTAGGAATTTCTCAATTAGGCTGTATGATTTTTTTTATACAAGTTACTCAATATCTTCGACATCATTTGTCCGATTATGATGAATTTTTCGATTTTGTATATAGAATGATCCCGAGGTGGTCCCAAAAAAAGTTTATAGTCCCGTAACAACTTTTAACTTAAAACACATCATAAAACTAAAAAAATTTTAAGTAGGTTTTTAGTTTCTGTACAAAAAATATCTGTTTATGTTAAAACGTTTTTGTGTTGGACTGTACCTACCTCGAACTCGCAACAGTAGAATCAGAATTCTCATAATTTTAAGAAAACAAACAATTGCATAAAAATATTAATCAGTTTCGCAATGATTTCGAAGCTATAATTAAACGCTAGTTCAATTAACAACCCCTTGTGCTATTGATATTCTACTTTTACATAAAATTAATAACATACAATACAAAAACAATAAAAGAACATAAATATACTGAAGCTAATAGCACTCCACACGTTAACATCAATACTCATACAAACTAAGTAAATAAAATAAAGCCATAATTGCACATTCCGTTAATTAACAGAAAAACACGCGTTTCTTCAAATAAAAACCAATAATAACATACCAGAGAGTTGTTAACTTATGTTTCTTTTGTTTATGTTGCCTTTATTGATTTTAATTTTATGTTATAGTCTATGGAACCTTTCAACTTTCTTTTGTTCCAATTTTAAACTGTAATTTAGCCGCACCGTGAGGTGTTACGTACTGGCGGTTTTTATGATTCGAAATTCAAACATCCTTACCTATGTCAAATTTGAATTAGGAATCGAATGTGGTAGGACACAATAGTTTTCTGAAATGGAGGGGTTCGATTAATTATAGGCCATCGAAACTAAGCTGTTGTAAGGTTTTAAAACCGCCTATTCAAGGTTCACTTGAACTTTTTTGTAATAAACTTTCTTTTCACCACAAACATTGTTACCGTTAAGTAATTAAACACACAAATAGGCAACATAATTTAGAAATAATGGAGTATTTTTAATGAAAACGTCAGATAATTATAATTAAATGTGTCGTTATAATTAATTTCGTAACACAGCACGCGCCTCGGGCGTTGACAGTTGTGAGATTTTTTATTTCTGCTTTTTCTATTTTACAATGGATAGGCATGGCAACTTTTGTTTTCGTGGGCGTGTTGGTTAATCGTTAGGTTTTCAAATTTTAAACTATGGTATAAAATGATTGACTGAAGTTCTTTGGGCACGTGGCACGGAAAGAATACTCGATGGAGCGTCTCGTGGTCCAGGGCAGAATGGAGGGCAAAAGGTCCCCTGGTCGGTCTCCAACTAGATGGTCGGACCTCCATGATCGACTGCCCCGACAACGCAACCAACAGGGAACGATGGTGGCGCATTGCACGAGCAGCCGTTCATCAGGACCTCATCATAACCACGACCAATCTGCCAAGAGTGTACGAATACTAAAAAGATTAATTATTTAAATTTTCCTTTCAGAGACCCAAACATTTTTTTTTATTTGAATGCTTACGCAGTTGGTAAGTAAGTATTTGAAAAGGATTGGTTTAAAATTCCTGATTGAACAAAATACAATGAATTTATTTATTTAAAACTTTATTGCACTAAAAGGTATAAAGGGTAGGGCTTATTACCGAGGCATTTTCTACCTGCTGACCAAAAATACATGTTTTTACAGGGCGTTGGCGTACTAATATTAGTTTTACAAATATAGAGAACTACAAATATAAGATAACTGTTATATATATAATAAATATACCTAAATACCTATGAAGTATGTAAAGTACCAAAATTAAGCGCCATTTTCTAATTGATTAGCAGATAGAAAGTGGATGCTTGGTGTGACTGCGAAAAACCATTTTATTGATCAATGATCGGTTAGTAGTTGCAAACCATTTTAAAGCCATATTTTTATAATATAAATGACCAAATTAATCATTGCAAAGCCATGACTATACTTTTTTACATCATCCCTCGGGCGAGAGCCAGCCTCTTTACCGCGACGAATTAACAAGAGAATTTGCTTCAATGATAAATTTCAATTTTTAATGCATCTGCCCTATTATCATAAGTTGAATGTGACTACCACATGCCATTAAAATGTGTGGCACTATTCAATATTTAAATGGTCCTTAATTTTGAAAACAAGAAAAACCTTCAAAGAACAGGAAAGCATTGTCCTAACCTAACTCTGTAACTTACGATTCTCCAAATCGTGTTTAGCTGCTAATATGCAAGTAATGCCAAATTTTCAAATACTCAAATGACACTCTGATTTGCTTAAATCGTCTCAAGTCGCAATTTTTTGACAGTTTTCAATGAAAATACGTTTGAGTATTCGGGGTTAAGAATGTTTTGAACTTGAGTTCGGAATTTCGAAAATAGAATAGAACAAGCGCGCCAAATAAATGCTGCCATTCAGCAATGTCATGAATCAATTAGAATAGGTTGAGTTCCGAATGCGTTTCGAATTTCGAATACAGAATAGACGCGCCAAAAATTCAGATAACGTCATTGCAACAATGGCGGAGCAACAATGGGAGATAATGAAGTGGTTTTGTCATGTTTTTAGGCGTCGTGTGGGTATATTAAAGTGTGATTATGTTATAAATGGACGATTATTGGACGATTAGCGTCAAAAGTTGGGAAATAAAGTTATGAAATCATTTGTTGTGCACTTTGAATAGATGTCGTGAAGTGAGATGACGTGGTGCGTAAGGTAAGTTCCATTCTTTACTGCTTTCAAAAAACTGTCGTAATTCCAAAGGGCTTTTATAATTTAATTGCATAACCTTACTTCTTTAAATGACATTGTGAATATGCTGTACACCTACTACCTACCAAATATTTTTAGAGGAAATAACTAACAATGGCGGTAGTACGGTTTCGCCATCTGTAAAACCTAAAAGGGATTGGTGAGAGGCAGCCAAAGACAGCAATGACTGGAAGGCTTTAGGCAAGGCTTTTGCTCAGAAAGAGGTTAAAATAACCTCCTTAGAGTTTCAATGGTACAAACAAATAATTCACATTCCTATTCCTAAAACTAGCACAACGTGAAATATCCCACATATAATACAAAAAAGAACATAAAAAGACGCTACAATTTTAAACCTACGTTATCAAACCCAAACAACGTCAAATAAAATGAATTCACCCGCGTGGCAGAGATACGGCTAACAAGATCATCCAATCAAAGACACCGCGACCGCTGGTCCGGTTGGTCAACTGTCATGTCACATCTCTCGTTTGCCTGTTGTCACAGTGTCACTGAGCACAGCAGGTTGTTAGTTTACCTCTCCAGCAATATGCTGAGTGGAGGCATGTTTGCCCTAAACATTGCTGGGAACATAAAAAGTTAATTAGTTATTTAATTAGTACTATCTTAAGTTATTGTGTTGTGTAGGTATCTAGTTTTAAGGAACATAAATAAAAATAATTTATCTCTTACTTCAGGTGATTATGCTAATACAGGGCTTTTAGGCCCACTTCACGGTTCAATTTTGAGGATGTTAAGATCACGAGTTACGGCTAACAAGATCATCCAATCAAATACACCGCGACCACCTGGTCCGGTGGGCCAACTGTCATGTCACATGTCTGCCTGTTGTCACAGTGTCATAGAGCACACCAGGTGATTATGCTGGCATAGCCCTCCCTCAAAGAGAGACGTTTGGTCTACATGATACCATAGGAAAGTAGATAAATATGTATATAACAAATAAATGATTTTATTTCTTTCAGTTTTCAGGTGAACAACACAATTTGACGAAAATGCCGAAAAAAACTAAACGGCTGTACGGAAATTAATGAAAGATGATCTTAATAAATAATACATTACTCCAATTTTTTAAACTACCTACTTACATGCTAGTTTTTATCCGGAGTTTTACGAGTGTAAAGCGGCGGCGGCGGTCAGAAGCTTGTTATCTAAAAGTACACCACAAATATCTTGGTAGAACATAAACAGCTGTCCTCTACGCTGCGTGCCGGTGTCATTGTCAAATTGACAAGCTCTGCCTAATCACTCGAGTGACGGTATTTGTCACAAAGCATACCTACCTACTCATCGAGCTGTCAATGTGGCACGCATTGAGCACGACTTAATTATTTAAATACCATGTCGGACATGCTACAGACATTTTTTCTTGCATTTTTAGCATCGTATAGAATTCTTTTTTTTCTGTATGTTATTTGACTATTATTATAGATATGATCTGAATTGTCTTTTTCACTAATTCATAAAATAATAATACCTAAGGGTTTAAAAAAAAATATCTGAGCGTCGTCGTTTGGTCGAAGCGACGCGTGACCCGAGAGCTGGTGAGTATCTGGCGCAGCGCATCAGCATTGCCATACAGCGGGGCAATGCAGCCAGCGTCTTGGGGACGCTTCCGACTGGTATTGATATGGATCAGTTGAGCTACCTGTAGATTTTTTGCAACAGTCCGCAGTAAGCTCAATTGTTTCAATTGTGAATACTAGTTCTAATTTGTTTGTATTATTTGATTGTAATTTTCTTTGTTAATAAGATTTAAAATAATATAATGTCTGAGTATAGTTGAAAAATTTCGATTTATTCTTTATCTATTTGATTCTCATTAACAATTCTTCTAAAATCCCAAAACAATTCAATTGGTTTTGCATTCATGCTAATTAAGAGACATCATCAAAAACCAATTTAGCTAACGAAGGCTCAAGTAACATTATTGCATGATTTATTTTATACTTATTACAGAAATTGCAACAACTGATCATACGATCCCAAATCAATTGAATTCAAAAGAATAACCAACTAATGAGGCAATATTCCTTTGAAATGCCGTCTGTAAAGGCCTTATTACCTACCAATCAAAACCTTTAAGTCGACGGAATAGAGTTCATTGTAGTATCATTTTGAAAGTTTTTACTAATCCTTTAATGACATTATTTGGGTGTATTTAGCGTCAAGTTTTGACGTTGAGATTATTATGAGCTTACGTCGTTGCAAAGTGCAGTTAACCCTAAGTTCAAAGTGAAGTACATAATAACTTATTTCTAGCTAATAAAATAACTAACTGGAAATTATAACCTAGAGTTTATCATGTATAAGCTAAACTACCCAAGGGTCATTTTTGTAATTTATCATTTTTTTTTATTGTGATTAGACCTTCGTATTGACCATAATCTCACCTGGTGGTAAGTGACGACATTGCCGCCGACAATTTATCACGAAGGTCTAGAAGATACTATCACACTTGTCTTGAAGAGACCCAGGTTAAAGTTGGCCGAAAAAACAGAAGCAGGCAGCGAGATCCAATCCTTAGCTGTAGGGGGTCGTTCATTAATCATGCGAGGCCCAAAAGGGGGTGAGGGTGTTTGGAAAAATCACGGAAGATTACAGAGGGGAGGGAAAGTTGTACCTAGTGAGATATCACATGTAGGTATGTATTTTTTCGTTGAACGAGCGATTTCTAAACTTGGCAGACAGACATTTTTATCTCATAATATATAATATACTGCATTTATTATGATAATTTCTATCTACAAAAAAATACACGTGAATTTGGCTTTAGTCCAAACCTAACCAGGGGGACTAAACTGTTGTTGCTTTAAAAAAAATCACGTGATCAATAAACGACGTTGGTACAAATGATAAAGGCACAGGAGAACCGCTTAGTACGAGTCGAAGGAATACCCGCAAGATAAGGGTGAATGAATTATTAAATGAATGAAGGAACTTTCAGGGTGGTAATGCGCCGTTCGTCTGCTTGTCCTGGAGTGGAAGGGAGATGGTGAGATCAAGCCACGAAGTTCCTGTGAGCATTCTCCTAAATGTATCCTATAAAAGATCGATCTGTTCGTTCGGTTCCTAACTCTAACTTGACTAACCCTCAGTAAGCCCATGGTATAATGGTATACTTCAACTACTACTTCTAGTAATCGCTGAGTCATTACTTATAAAAAATGTACCTAAATGCGAAAATAAACTTAAATTCAACCATGTCGATGAAACTGACATTAAAAAAGCCTTTAAACTTTTAAATATAAAGAAAACTGCAGATCTCTGGGGCATTTCCGTTGGAATTATTAAACCATTAATTGATACTATTGCACCAGATCTAGCTTTTATATTCAATGAATCTATTGATTGTGGTGTATTTCCTGATCTAATGAAATGTAGTAAAATAATACCATTGTTTAAATCGGGTAGTAGGTCTGACCCCACTAACTTTAGACCAATATCAGTACTGCCTACATTCAGCAAAGTTTTTGAAAAACTTATTTTGCATCAATTGCTTAGACATTTTAATGGCAATGACCTGCTACATATGTAGTAAGCAATTCGGGTTTACTCGCGGTAGGTCAACTACTGATGCCGGTGTTGAGTTAGTATCGCATATTTTTGATGCTTGGGAGAAATCGCAAGATGCTGTAGGTGTTTTTTGCGACTTGTCAAAAGCATTCGATTGCGTACACCATGAAACATTAATCAGGAAACTACATCACTATGGAATAAGAGACACCTCTTTGGATCTTCTTACATCTTACTTGAGTGATAGGATACAAAGAGTTGACATTAATGGGAAACGGTCTTCGGGGTCTGTAGTTACAATGGGTGTACCACAGGGTTCTATCCTTGGTCCTTTCCTATTTTTAGTTTATATTAACGACCTGCCTCATCTTGTAAAGGATAACCACGAGATCATATTGTTTGCTGATGATACTTCATTAATTTTTAAAATGAAACGACAAAGCACTAATTTCGACGATGTGAATAATGCAATCTCAAAAATAGTCCATTGGTTTAATGTCAATAACCTTTTGCTTAATGAAACCAAAACGAAATGCATTAGATTTATTCTACCTAATGTAAAACAAGTTAAGGCTGATGTAACCGTCAAAGGAGAAACGTTAGAAATTGTTAATAGTACCATATTCTTAGGAATAACCTTAGATAGTAAACTTCAATGGGGCCACACATAGACAAGCTATCGAAGAGACTTAGTTCTGCAGCGTATGCAGTCAAAAAAATCCGTCACCTTACAGACGTTGATACTTCTAGACTAGTTTATTTCAGCTACTTCCATAGTGTTATGTCTTATGGCATACTGCTATGGGGGAACGCTGCAGATATTAACACCGTATTTGTTCTGCAGAAGAGGGCTGTTCGTGCAATCTATAATATGGGTCCCAGAGAAAGCCTACGTGAAAAATTCAAGGAAATAAACATAATGACAGTACCATGTCAATATATTTATGAAAACCTATTGTACACTCATAGAAATATCAATCGCTTCCCTAAAAATAGCGATGTACATAATTTGAATACAAGAAATAAACATAAATTCGCTGTGCCCACAACTAGACTACACAAAATCAATGTATCTTTTAAAGGGCAATGTATACGCTTCTACAACAAAACTCCTAGTGTGTTGCAAAAATTATCAGTAAATAAATTCAAACAAATTGTCAAAACCTTCTTGTGTAAAAAGGCCTACTATAAAATATCAGATTATCTAGAGGATAAAAAAGCTTGGGACGGGATTTGCTCCAACCCGAAAAATAACAACTAACAGGCTAAAGGTTTCTTCGTCGCTTCTTTACTTTAGTCAACATACCGAAGCGACTGAAATCAAAAATATCACTTTATTTCCGTGTCAGTGTTTAATTATTAAGAATTTGACCTTTTCTAAGTGTACATTTATTGTATTTATGGAAATAAAGAGTTTTAGACTTTGACTTCTAGTACACTTAGGCTTGTATTATGAAAGCTTGCTCAGTCATAGATCTATGCTTGAGTTACGTTTATGCCATAGAAAAGTGTTACACAAGCATAGATCGATGACTGAGCAACCTTCATAATACGGGCCTTAATATATGTACTTGTGAGACAACGGCCATGTGGGTGACACAAGCCTACGTCATCGATGCCATCAGAGAATGAGAAGACGAATCTGTTATCTGGAGTAAATCTAAGCCTAAACGTGATCGAAAGGCGGAAAACGTATTTACCTACGTTTTGAGCTTTTACGCGAACATTATTACTAATAGGTACACTTAGGTACTGTTCATGTATCAAGAGTAGGAAAGTCTAGCAATAATATTCTACATTTATATAAATAAAACTGACAAACATTCACACCAACTTCTATATTAAAATTAGAGTTACAAATAGATTAAAGGATGTTTGTTATAAAGTTATATCAAAGGAGCCGACTGGTCGTAAATCTAATTGCAGAGCCTGTGGATTCTCACTTTTGCTTTTGATGAATTTTGATAAGTAAATTAATATTACACTACTAATTATTACAACGAAAGTTGGTCTTGTGTCTCAATCAATCAAAAAACCGTTAAAACATCAACGAAAAAATATCAGCAGTCAACGTGTTAACGTCAAATTAAAATACGTCATTCTAACACTGAAACTAAAACTTAATAAAATGTTTCTTAGAAAATTACATTAACTGAATAAAACAATTACAACTAGTACTTACAATTATCTATTTCTAAAAAATCTTAGCCCTCACTAGAAGGCAAAGAGCCCAGAATGCTGGCAACATTGCCAAGTTGAATGGCAATGCTACTCGTAATTCGTTGACCGAAATAGAAGTTAGCATTCCGATAATCTATACACTCAATGAGAAGTTTGGTAAGATCTTTATAAATGGTGTGTGGTCCAGGATCCCAAGGACCAAGGGTCTCAACCACAAATGGCTCAAATAGGTAACCTCGGTCAAGATAATCGTATTTTCGCGGTTTGAGGGACTCCGCTGATGTTGCTGCGGAGCCGGCCCTTACCGATGTCCCTGCAAGATGTGAAGGCGCTAGGGTCTACACACGTGGCATCCCAATCTAAAGGCTGACCCATCTTCCAGAGAATCAAAGTCATACCGTCATAATGCTACGCGTCGCATAACACGTCGCATAATGCTACGCGGTTCGAGGGTAGCTACCACACTCACGCTGGTAAAAAAGCCCGACGGATGATGTCATTAATCGAACTATGACGGGACACACGTCCTGCACTAGAGACACATGCCAGTGCATGGTTACCAAACCACTCTTCATCACACTGGCAACGGTGTGCAACTAGACAAGGAGAACCTATACGCAAAGAGGTGGCCACCCGAAATGAGTTATTATTTAAAAGGGTACCTAGATTTAAGGAAGGCAGAACATGTAACCAAAGTGCTGATTCCCACTCGGAAACGGCGAGTAGACGAGCACGTTCTGATGAGCTAGTTGACGTATTAATAATATTTTCCCGTTCTAGCTCACATCACTGTGAGCCACTGCTCATCCCACAGTCTTTGAGAAGAAAGACAGATTCTGAGCAGATTCTGGTCAGGACAGACTATTTTCCATGAGACTAAAGCTTCATCGATACCTGTAATTTAAACATTTTGACATTTAGCCAAAATGCTATGAACAAGATATTTAGTCCCATGTACTGAAGATAAAAAAGCTGGGAGTGAACCACTAGAAATTTCACGGATATTTTAATTTCAGGCTTAGCACTTTCATTGTCCAGGATGCACCGCTCGAGGGGCCGGGTGGAGGCTGGACAGTGAATGCTTTACCACATAGTGCAATTCCTCAAAATACGTAACATAATTTAACGCGCTCTATTTCACGCTGCCCAAATTACGCTCGTCTGTACGTTACAAAATTCATGTTTGTAATTGTAAGTTCACTTCAAAGACCGCCATAAAAGCGGATTATGATATTAATTTGATATTAATTACTCAATTCTAGAATACCGCCCGCATCGCTTTTGATTCGATAAATAAGATATAAATCATAGAATACGACTTTTGAGAATTAATTTTGAGAATTCGTTAGTTTATGTTGAACTAGATTTGATTCATGGACTTTCCCGTTTACGCTATTTCAGTGGAGTTTTTATGACGTCATCGTCAAAATTGTTGATAAGTTTGGCAGTGGTAGTTAACTAAATTTAGGTACCGTTAATTACGCTTAACTATTTAGTTTATTCGCCTATTTTGTCTAGAATCTCGGATGCATACCAAAAGTTTAAAATACAAAGTAATAGATTTTGCCCACGGCTTCGCACGTGTTTGGAATAAAATGTAGTCTAAATTTTATTTCAGGTGCAGATCTGTATATTTGCAATATTTCAGCACGATCCATTCAGTAGTTTTGGCGTTGCCTTCGGCCAAATATCTTCACAACGGTTCAAACTTTCGCCAATATAATACTAGCTGCGGCCTACGCCTTCGGACGTGCTTTTTAAGTAGCCTAGTCCGTCCCCGGGATATCATTTACCTACCTGCCAAATTTCATTGAAATCCGTTCAACCGTTTAAGCGTGAAAACGTAACAGACAGTTTCAAATTTATAATATTAGTATGGATATGGATTTATAATAAATTAGTAGGAAGAAAAGCTAAGTAGGTAAATAAATAATTTCAAACTGCATCAATCTAGTTGTAACATAAGCTAGTTGTTGTTTTATTTTATATAATTTAGTACCACTGCTGGGCAAAGCATCCTTAATGTAAATTGCTTTTACTCCAAAAAAATACTATAATATTTCTCTTACCTATTCACTCAATTGATCTCATGTCTCGCCATACCCAAAATATAAACCAAGGCTCAAATTGAAACATGTTTACTCAAAAACTTAACAAAAAGCACAATAAAACAGAAGGCTGGCCCTTTGGCGGGCCTTTCTGTCATAAAAATGGCTATTAGATGTCCTATTAACGCCTATTTCGACATAATTAGGAACAATTCACTTCTAAAATGGTTCCTAATATGGCGGGTGTTGTGTTTGGATGTATGGATGAAAAGCTTATGAATAGTGATGGATTTTTAGTTTGGGGTCGCAATGGGGCTTTGCCATTTGTACATTTTGGACTATGTCCGTTCTATCGATATTGAATGGCTATAGTTTATGTACAGCTTACCTTTAGATTGTTGAGGGTGGTATGAAGATTAAAAATTATAAAATTTTATTTTATTAGATTTAATTATTATAAAGTTTAATGATTTTTGAATGTTAGTAATAATATATAGTAATAAGGTACACTATTGCATTAGGTGTCCTGTAAAAATAGTTGTACATTGTAGAAATAAATAAATATATTAAAGACTAACAAACATTATAAGTAGGTAGAGTACTACTTTACTTATGAATGACACTATTACATTATAAATATTATAATATATCGTATTCACTGCTTAACCTCTTCAGTGCGATCCACCCAATGAAGCGTGCCGTCGCAGCTCCAGTGACGTGACGTACACCATGTGTGTCATGGACAATAGGTAAACTTGTTAGCTTTAAAATTGTGTATCAGCCACTTTGCCGAATCTTTGAAGCCAACAATGATGCAAGGTTCACCGGGTTTTCAAAAGTTTTCTGTGCGTTTGGTCGAAGTGACGCGTGACCCGAGAGCTGGCGAGTATCTGGCGCGGCGCAGCGCATCAGCATTGTCACACAGCGGAGCTATAGGTACAGGTAGCGTCTTCAGGACGCTCCGACTCGTATTGATATGGATCAGTTGAGCTATCTGTAGATTATTTGAAACAATCTGCAGTTAGCTCAATTGTCTCAATTTATATACTAGCTCTAATTTGTTTCTATTATTTGATTGTAACAATGATTATTCTAGCATCAAACAACAAATTGCTAAAAACGCATCTGGCCCTGTATCTTCCTAAAATAATTAAAACCGTTTACAAGTTATTAGTAAATGTGGCAGATGCGAGGATGTTTAGCGGCTATTAATTAGGTTAATGTGAATTCGGGACGGGCAGGTTTAAAATGGGCGGGGCAGTTGTGACGGGGAGAGACGGACAGTCGGACACCATTAGCGGCTGGACGCTTAGTTACAACTCTCCCTTTGGGATGTTTATTAATAACCCTAACTTTAAATGCCGAAAATCTTGGTTAAGGACTTGGAAGCTTAGAGTGGCAATCATTGTTCTAATGTTTACTCTTTGCCGGGTTTGGTCTTACCTACGTTACACAGCGAACGCTCATGGAGTCAGTACAAAGAAAGAAGGCGCTCGCAACGAGCAACTGACGGATTTTAGCACACGGCGGCGTACCGTATCATGCTCGCTGTGAATGGTACCTACTTACATTACATTAACACCGGTCAGTCCGGCTTAACACTTTCTGCTGTGTCTCAGCGACCTTCTCCAGGCATCTTGGTTCTGAGCTAACATAACTGAGCTATCTGAACGTTTGACATATGTAAGCTCAGAACCGTTCTCCAGGCATCTGCCTGGAGAAGTCTTATGTCGAAGGTCACTTTAGGACGCTGAGACACCGCAGTTAAGTAGGTAGTTACTTATTATTTTTTCAATAAATAAAAGTTATTTATTTATATTCCTTAGGCACTGATGTATGCGATAAAACGTAGTCTATGTTTTGTTCCAGGCCTAAAACAATCTATGCAAAAAATCTGCACGATCTGTTCAGGAGTTTTGGCGTGATGAAGTAACAAACATCCATCTATCTATCCATCCATTTAAACATCTAAACTTTAACATTTATAATATTAGTGTGATTCATATTGCAAGTTTGTATGTAGAGAAGTAATCACCGAAACTACAGATCCGATTCTAAAACCTATTTCGGTGGTATTCATGAGAACTATTATTAATAAAAGCCGCGGGCAGCAGCTGGTTTGTAATAAAACGGAGAAACAATTTGGTAACACAACATTTCTGACTCTACGCATCTAGAGTTCTTTTGGCTCCAACTTCAGCAAGCCAGTAAGTTAATTTTCAACAGCTTAGGAACTTGGACCCATAATTAGTCTATGGCTTCAAAAACCTGGGCCCCCCACTAAGCGAAATCTCTTTACTAAACCAACGCTTATCAACCCATTCAGTGAAACTTCTATCCATAATAACTTCCAACCCATCTGTACTATTGCGCCATAATTTATTGCGGCAAAGACCGACCGACCCATAACCACAGAATAGATAACAGCTATAACGCAGTAATAGTCTTCCAGACACCTTAGCGTGGGGGAGAGGGATGGAGCTATAGGGAGAGAGCGGGAGGGAAGACCAGAAGCGCCTTTCGACGTCAAAATACGTGCTCCATTCGTTTTATTACCTTGCTGTGGTGTGGGCGTAGGGATGGGGTATTTGATTATCAATATCGATAGTTAGGAGAGCTTTGAAAATTACCCGTTTTAATGCTCAAATGCGTATTTATGTTAGAGGTAACTAAAGTACAATTAAATTCTTTATTTTTAATAAGATAGAGATAACTTTTAATGACACAAAATAATATTACAAATAAAATAATATTGGATGAACAACACCAAGTGAAATTCTTATTATGTATCACTATTGAACATCTTGTAAAAATGTGCAAAATGAGGGAGCGCGTTGAAGTCGTTTGTATGGTGTAGCAAAGTGCTACGACAAAGTGCTTAGGCAAGGTGCTACGGCAATGATACGCCATGCTACGAACTTTGTTACGTCATTAGAGTCATTACCCATTTTTATAATTTTATTTTATAGATGAACTTAATATACGACGTATAAAATATTATAATTATTAATGGAAGAACTTGACCTATACCGACTCGTATTGCTACGAACATATTAAATCCGCTGAATATTATTAACAAGTAAATAAATAGGTCTCCTCTCAACAATATAAAAAAGTGATGTCTACAACTTTATCGACAAAGACACAACACACAGAATTTATCGACATCACCGAACGCAGCAATCTCACGCTCCCAGTCCTAGAGTCGGCACCGCGGCAACTTCAAAAGAGGCCACCTCTTTGATGTGGCCGACGGCTCGCGCCCCCAAACGCCGTAAGCGACAAATCCATACGTCATTCTGCTGTCATTATAACGCCTTACAATCGCCTCGAGAATGTGGAATTACATTTCGACCAGCTTATAAAAGCATTCGGACGAATTATGAACAAAATTTTGTACGAGAAGTTTTATAAAAGTTTAGATGATGGGTGGACGGTAGCGCTGTGGTCAGGTGTCAAGGTATTCTGGTCGCAATTAGTACTTACGAGACAATATAAATTGACAAGTCGGTTATGACGATTATGCGCCTTTGAGTGGCTGAGTGGGAATGTCATTGAGTGACCTCAAAATGGAGTTAATGGTTAGATAGTAACAATTAGCTGATCGGTATTATGAGCTTTTATTACTGAGATTCGACTGATTTTGTTTAGTATCGGAAGGAATTTATCATTACTTACCTAAGCCTAGCTAGTCTATCGATGGAGGCGGCTCAGGATCGCTGTTTGTGTCGTCGTCGTATGGGAGAGATCTGTGTTCTTTCAGCAGTGGATGTGTGTGGGCTATGATGATGAGCAAAGCCGCAGGCTGGAGCTAATGTGTGATATAATTTTAAAGTTAAGAAAATGCTGTGACTTATTTCGTTTATAAATCGTTTGAAATGGATATTAAACCTTTTTCTTTTTTTATCATAATAGTGTGCATAGACCTTCGTTTAACCACAATCTCACCTGATGGTAAGAGACAGTGTCGCCGACGAGGTATGACCAAAGTCTAGAAGACACCTTTTTGCTCTTGTCTTTAGGAGACCCAGGTTGGTCGGCCTACTCAGATAAATAATTTCAAATAGGTCAAAAGCTATAAACGACCATAACAGTTGTCGAGCAGTTGCTGCACCTATTAAAGCAAGTTCAAGCCCCGCCCAGCACGGGACGGTCTACACAGCAAGCGTCTAGCTCAGGTAGTCGCCAGGATGTCCGTTTTCGGATTTTGAACTCGCCACGCGCCTATACTTGGTTCTAGAATTTTAAACTTACAAAATTAAAGAAATTTAGTGTAAAATATTTATGACACGTATCGTCGCGTCAGAACAAATCGCAGAAGTTCGAAACAATTTTTGATTTTGAAAGCTTTAATTCCTCTGTCGTCCGTTACTCTTATTTGAAACTTTCTCGCTGAGGTTATGAAATTATGCTTTGTTGAAGATTTTGTTTTTAGTTGTTGTTTTTTTGTTGGTTGTGTTGCTGGTACTTGTTGTTTTCTGTAATTTTTATTTATCATAGAAGTAACCTGTCATCGTGCAGTGCGGCCGAGCCCTAAGTGTTCGTCAAAACTCTGGTTGTGGCAACTTAAGGTGTGAATTAGACGATTTTTCTCGTTGATAAAGGTTGACGGATGGACGGAAAATGTGGCTTTTGTGTATTAATTATTCACGGTGTATGGAATTATTTAATAATACGGACGGTCGGCCGGTTGATTGATGAGAGCGATTTTTCATGATTAATTTGGTTTTGGGTCTAGCTTTGAGGTCTGAACGAGGGTTTTGACGTCTGGCTGGTTACGCCAGAATACTCACACGCGTCTCAGGTGAAAAAATCAGGTATCTACTATTTTCTAGGTTCTCAAGTAATTTTAAGATAGCAGATAAGAAGTTTTGGGCACCTTATAAGCCATTTTCTATGTACCCACGCAAATGAACAATCAATTGTCGTTATGGAGTATTGCCATAAGATATTTGTTACTAAAATCAACTTTATGTCAATAAACTCAAAAACTACAATTGGTTAAAAGTTTGTTTTAGCAAAGACTCATAGCAAATAGTATACAAACAGCGCAAAACTTCTTATCTGCTATCTAAATAACTTGTAGAACCTAAAAAACTCTTGTCAAATATTTAACTTCCGTTTAAATGTATTTAAATAAACAATATTTTGGCTGTTCTCCGACTTTTAAAAATTGCATACAAACTATGTTAGAAGGAGTGGCGGATTGGTTAATGCTTATCGTTGTAATGTAATTAACTGTAGCAGGTAGGTTATACCTACATAGTTAAACTTACCGCCTACCGGCCCCGAAGGTATAGCGTACTTAGCATAAACATTATTTTTAAGAACTTTTTGTATCTCATTTTAAGTGAACATTTTGTTGTTTTATGAATCATCTCGTGATCTTTAAACCGAAAAACAGTAAAACCTCGATTTTTCGAGCGCGTGACCAACTACCTTAATCAGGTATCAAGTCACGATATTATTGACAGACTTTCGTTGAAGCCAAAAAATTGCGACTTGAGAAATGCTTAAATCAGAGTTGCATTAGAGTGTTTGAGAGTTAGTATGTTAACTGTACAAATGTGAGGTAGGTACATTCATTTAATTGCCGATAAAATGGCCATTTTTAGCGTCATACGTCAGACGCAGGTGTACTAAGATATGTAGGTACCTACCTATATCTTTATCTTTATTAAGAAGGACAAAAGCAAAGCCATGACGGTAAAAATATCGCTGAAATTTTCCAGTTATTTTCTTTTAATGATAGTGTGGGTATGTGGGTACCTAATTAAATTAAGTATAACAATGAATGCCAACGTCCAAAAGCATTCAAACCGCGATCAAACCGTTCTTTGTCCAGATAAAGGACTAAGGGACGCCACATTGTTCCCTACAAACCTTCTGTAACCTGTAATTTGTATCTTTCACAACTACACTAACTTAATTATGAATGTAAGCGGGTTAGCTGCGAACCTACTTTGTACACTAACTTATTTAATCTGCAACCCGGCTAATGCGAAATGTCGTAAGTGTAGATGAGGTTTCTCAATGGGGTCTTAGTTTTAGTCTGGGCTATAATTTAGGACCGCAAAGTGACTTTTTGCAACGAAAAGGGTTATTTTTGCATTCACTTTATTAAGCTGTATTTAGAGATTTATGCTTTTTTAATTCTTTATTAACAAATAATATTCGGGGAAGAACGGGATGAGTTGGGTTGGTGCAAATGCTGTGTAGTGCCGGCTTTGTAAAGACGCCAGTTGTGGAATTACGGAAAAAGCAACATTTGAAAGCCCTTAGAATGGCCATCATAATTTTCTATTGTATGGATATGACCATAGAAATGGCTTTCAAGGCCATTCAAAGGGCTTTCAAATGTCAAAAAAACGTAAATAATATAGTATCCTTAAAAAAATAATGAAAAAAAAAAACAAATAAAGGATGGGTAATTTTTGCGTAATGGCACAGCAGGTCTTAATTCTTAAACTTGGTACCTATTGGTAGTAGGATCCTTCTCCGAATTATCAATAACCCTGTATAAGTAGGTGAGAGATTTTCTCTTATGAATTTACAAATTCACTTAGAGACAAACTATTAATAAACTTATTATGGCGCAGCGCATCAGCATTGCCATACAGCGGGGCAATGCAGCCAGCGTCTTGGGGACGCTTCCGACTGGTATTGATATAGATCAGTTGAGCTACCTGTAGATTGTTTGCGACAGTCTGCAGTTAGCTTAATTGTTTCAATTGTAAATACTAGTTCTAATTTGTTTTTATTATGTATATCTTTTATTTAGCACATAGATTACAATAACAGAATAAAACAAGTACAATTAGTATATACACTTAATATCTATTTCTTAAAAATCTAAGCCGTCACCAGAAGGCAGAGTGCCCAGAATGCTGGCAGCATTTATTTATTTATTTATTCGTTTTAGGGGAAACATCGGTTCAATATTTATCAAATAAACACAGGGTTTGGCACTTAGGTGACCATTAATAGGTTCCCACATAATATAGCTACATATTATAAATTACAAGAAAACAAAAGTTAGCACCGTGTAAGTTAAGTTTATACATACATACATAATTATATTGATTACCGCTAGGGATCATTCACACTCATAAACAAAATAAGTTCCAAAAATGTTTTATTGCTACCCTTTAACCTACTGCTTAAAGAAGATCTTATTTAAATCACATCTGAGGGTCGATATTGAGAGAAAAAGATCTAGGTCACATTTTTTGCTGAGCTGATTGAATTTATTGCAAGTTCGATACATGAATGAGTTTTGACGATAATTTGTACTAACATTAGGGAGATATAACAGATTATTATATCTAAATGAACGAGACGGCACGTATAATTGAATTTTATGGAGGAGGTCTGGACAATCAATGACTGAATTAGCAATTTTAGATAAATAAATAAGATCAGCATAGTCACGCCTTTGTTTTAAGGATAGCAGGTGTTGTTTGACGCAGTTGCGCAAGTAGTCCGACTGACAAGGGAATATTTTCATTTTATAATTGAGATAGCGTAGAAACTTTTTTTGAATGCCCTCAAGTCTATCGATATAAACTGCGTAGGCCGGGTTCCACACTTGCGATGCATAATCTAAGTGACATCTTACATACGTACCATATAGAATTTTTAAGGTTTTAACTTGCTTAAAATCTTTTGATGACCTCATGATAAAACCTAGCGCCTTCGATGCTTTACCGGCTATTGATGAAATATGCGAGTCAAAGAGAAGCTTCGAGTCGTGTATAACACCTAGATCTCTAATCTCACTAACACGTTTTAATTTTATACCCTTTAACGAGTAGTCAACATTTATAATGTTGCGTTTCCTAGTAAAAGTAATAATATTGCATTTAGTAACGTTTAAATCTAGTAAGTTAGCAGAGCAGTATTCAGTATTCAGTATTCAGCATTGCCACATTGAATGGCAATGCTAATTCGTTGACCGAAATAGAAGCCAGCATTCTAGATTTTATTCATTCTGATTTCTGATACTTTACTAAAGAATTAAACAAAGCCTTTCAGCTTTCTAAATATAGGTACATATTAAAACTAGGGCATTACAATGCACATATAAATGAATGTACCTACTCGATTGTTAGGTCGAAGGAGTACTTAGTTGATTTTTAGGACAAATTCCTAAATATGTGGGTAGAGCTAAATAACTTAACTAACAGAAAAATGTCTAGTGTTTCACTCCCAGCTTTTTTATCTTCAGTACATGGTACTAAAGATCTTGTTCATAGCATTTCATCTATGATTTTCAAAACTACCAAGACCCAAAAATTGCATCACAAAAAGTCAATCTAATTCGATAATTAAGACGAACCATTAAATTGAATTATCTTTGACATGTTCACTTCTCTAGAGAAAAGGCAACTACTCATTATATCAACGCCCAGTATATTTTGAACTCTACTTTAAATATAAAACTACTTAGAGGCAGGTGCAGTTATTCTGGCGTGTTAGAAGATGGACCATAATAGTCTGGTCGATCTGTTGTAATGGTTGTAAGGTAGATGTCGGTCAAGTTATGCCGGTGGTGTTGTATGAAGATTGCTGAGTCAGAAGCATCTTACTTTAAGTGGGCAATGTTCCCACGATCGCGAAATTGATAAAGGTGATTTTAAGTGATTCTTTGGTCATTTCTCACGATTGTTACCGAAATGTTTAAGATGACAGATAGATCGAAAATGCTTCATTGCACACTCAAATCAATAGAAACAAAACAACTTTAAAAATATGTGACATTTGACGGTCTTATCGTTTAAGAACTATATCTACTAGACAACCGTGGATGGATAGAATCATTGGATAGTAGATACGCATGAGAGGATCTGTGTGATTATGGTCGTTGAAGCGTTTGGTTCGGATTACAATATTTACAACTATGTTGTGAGTAGGATGCCAATCATATTTAAAAATCTATCTAGTAAGTATAAAACATAAAATTATTTTTCTAAAATTTATTTTGTAGGTATTTGCTAATTAATTAGGGGAAGGTTGTGGTCATTGGGCCAGTGCTTTCATTGGACCACTAAGGTATTTCTAAAACTGCGCAAGCTAGCAACAAACAAAACTGGTCGAAATAAGTCCGTGGCGACTCAGTTGCACAGTCTCAGTTTGTTATGAGGGGGCTCTTACCTTAGTTACGCTGCGAGACGTGGCGAGGAGTGACGTATGTTAGTGTGTTAGCAAACGGTCAAAATTTAATAATTTCACTCAGGACAACTTCATGTAAGTATCATTGTATTCATATTTGTCTGCGTTTACTATTAGGAAATATTCGATAATTTAATTATGATTCCACGTGTGTTTTTCAATTTTGTGCAGTTATGTATGTATATGTATATGTATTTTTCTTAATTAGTACCTTGTTGGCATCAATGGCCGCAAGAGAGTTCCACCGTTGGACCGGTCCAATCATAGCAACTTTTTATTGTAACTTTTGATCATATTATAAAAAAAAACTAAAGATAACCACATTAATTATTTATTTATTTTATTTAAAATTTCAGAATGTCGCGAAAAAGATATTTTAAGAAATAAAAATAATAAACTGGTTACATTTAATCACTTATACTTTTTGAGATATAAGGTCGTAAAGTTAAGGGGCCCATTTATAGCAACCTTCCCCTACCTGATGAACCTAGTGTCGATTAAGACAAACAAAATGAAGTAAATGAAGTCTAAGGTCTGTGTAAAAATATATGAAAAATACTTTTAATGGTAATTTTAACACACTAATATCTTTTTTCTTTTTTCTTTCTTTGACCTTAGCATATTCCTTCCTTCATTTAGGTATAACTCGAGCTCGAGCGGTGGTTAAAACTAAACTAAGTTTAACCAACTTTACAACTCTAACGTCCGAATACTCAAACGTAACTCTGCAGATTTAAGCGCGTCTCATGTGAGGAATATTTGACAGATTTTCATTGAAAACTGTCAAAAAAACGCGACTTGAGACGTGCTCAAATCTGAGTTGCGTTTGTGTATTCGGGGGTAAAACGATTTAGGTTAATGTTTTACTCAGCTTGCCAGTGTTGATCACAATTTTGGTGAAATCAACACAAAGATCTACCCTTAGATTTGGCCGTGGCTATCGCGGCGCAAGAATCAACCCCTCCAACTCAGCTCGTGGTACACGGTAGGGCTGGCCCACCAGTTCAAAGTCGCTCAGCGAGCTATGGAAAGAGCTATGCTCGGAGTTTCTCTGAAAGATAGGATTCGTAACGAATACATCCGACAGAGAACCAAAGTTATCGACATAGCTCAGAGAATTAGCAAGCTGAAGTGGCAGTGGGCTGGCCATATCTCACGAAGAACCGACAACCGCTGGGGTAAACGTGTTCTCGAGAGTAGACCTCGACTCGGCAAACGTAGTGTAGGACGCCCTCCGGCCAGGTGGGATGACGATCTGCGAAATACTGCAGGCAGATGCTGGATGCGGCAAGCTGAAGACAGGGTGCTATGGCGCTCATTGGGGGAGGCCTATGTCCAGCAGTGGACTAAAATTAGATGATGATGATGATGATGATGAATTCAGCTCGTGGATGTTTTAAGAATCGACATAGGGAACCAGAGGAAGGGCAGTGGTTGGCTAATGTGTATTTTAACACCTCCACTGCGGTTACCTATCCGCCTGCCAAACGTGATTATGGCAAACCCCCCTTGTTGTCAAGGAGGTATGTTCAGCAGTGGACCCATGTGTACTGATGAGTAAACCCAAGATATCTCCTAAAACCGTCACCGACGACCTGATGAAGGTTGCAGGAAATCGCTGGATGCAGGCAGCACAGAATTGGAAACTGTGGAGCTTTCAAATGTCGTTATAGGATGGGTTGGTTTTTGCGTAATTCCACAGCTGGCGTCTGCACGAACCGGCACCACACAGCTTTGCACCACCCCAACTCCTCCTGCGGGTGTCGTCGGTGTCGACTAAGGAATATCCACCAGGGGCGGGCAGCAGCGCCCCCTACAGAACAATTCTACCACCGAACTGCGATTCCCTCTACCGACAACAGCCGATCGTGTAGTCTAATGTATCAAACAACAAAACGAGGTACCTATGGATGTACCTGCTTTAAGAGTCAGATAGATAGTTAATAAGTTATTTTGTAGCATTAAAACTACAGTCGGTACCTAATTAAACTTATCCTATAGCTGTATAATGATTTCTCAATAGGGACCACAATAAAGTCAACCCTCTTTTTATTACCAACAAAATATTATTATTTTGTTGAATTCTGAGGCGCAACCCGCATGCCCACTGTGGGGATTCTGGGCATTACCCCCATGATAATAATAACAATGTTAACCTCGTTAAAGCTGAGAAAGATAAACTAAGCAAATATCTTGATTTGGCTAACGAGGTTGTCAGCATGTGGGATGTTGATTCAGCGACCGTCGCTTCGTCCTGATAGTCGTTTCGGTTAACAGCGTAATAGCGAAGAGCCTCGATCAACATCTCAAGAGACGCTCGCTAGGAAGTTGGATCAATGGTCAGATCCAAAAGGCGGTACACCTGAACTCGCCTGCATCGTCAGGAAGTTTCACTCTCTACAGCCCTGACACCGGCCGCTTGAGGCTAGCTTCGCGGCCGGTGATTCACCGTTTTGATATATTATTACTGTAGAATAGTTTCATAATATTTTATTTTCTATAGTAAAAAATGTATTTTATATATAACGAGATTTTGAATAAATGATGTGAATAATAATAATATATTTATTTCAGACAACATTAGAACAAGTTAAATCTTATTAACCTATTCTACGGTCCATAGCAATAACCTTAAATGTAACATAAGTAGGTACATAGAAATATAAAAACTTATTTTACTTAAAAAAAATTGTATACGTTTTAAATTGCGGTGGCGGCGTAGTGTATGACGCAATCATGGTGTCAGCTGACGACGGTCACCGCAAAACCCAATAAGGCGCTTATCAGGGGAAGACCTATGTCCAGCAATGGACGTCGTTCGGCTGATATGTTGATGATGATCTCCTAAAACCGGCATCCTGGTCACTCCATACTCAGAGTGATATTGACAAATGACGTGACAGGTGCGCCGTTGTCACGCCTTCAAGCGGCCATTTTATAATTACTTGTATTAATTAATCATTTCGTACTCGTTATGAGAATGACAATCCCCGTAGGCATTGTGATAGTGGCTGCTGGTTAACTGAAATCTATATCTATATATATATAAAAGAAAGTCGTGTTAGTTACACTATTTATAACTCAAGAACGGCTGAACGGATCTCGGTTGGCAGCGAGGTAGATGGTATCCCGGGGCCGGACATAGGCTACCTTTTATTCCCGAAAAAAGCGTGCGAAGCCGCGGGCTGCAGCTAGTTACCTATAAAGCTAGCCTCGCTCCTTTCTGTTCTAGATTGGGGTTTATTAATTTAGTGTGTGTTTAATACTTCCCTTGTTTTCAGGCTTGACATTTTGCATCAGTGAGGGAGTGCGAATAACATATACAAAACTAGCTTCAGCCCGTGGCTTCGCACGCGCTTTTACGGGGTAAAAAGTAGCTTATGTCCGTCCCCGGGTTACAATCTACCTCCCTGCCAAATTTCATTGAGATCCGTCTAGCCGTTTAGGCGTGAAAAGGTAAAGCACAGACGGACAGACAAGACATAAATCCTTTCAAATTTATAATCTTAGTATGGGTTAAAATGGCCGATGGGGTGTCGGGTCAGACCACAGTACTGTTCGATTTCCTAGCAATTAAACAGTGCGCTACAGATTTCTTTTAAAGTATTTCCCGAAACATTATTTTAAATCTGGGAAATTCCTCCCGTTTATTATTCATGTTAGTTATAAAAGCATGCCCCAAAAATTGTCCTAGTCCCCAAAGGACCGGTCCACTATATGACCCGAGATCATGGTACTACCCTGTGTTACGGGCGTAATGTAATTCGCAGCGAGCATGAAACGTCGAAAATTCGTCTCGTTGCTCGTTGCGAGAGTCTTCTTTCCCTTTACTGACTGCACGAAAGCCCGCTGTGTAACGCGTTACATTACGACCCATAACACCGGTCAGTACCCGGCAATAATACAATACAATACAATTCTTTATTGATAACGCCAAGTTACAAGTCAAAAATTAATAAGGTAAGCAATATAGAATTTAATATTGACCTTAAATAATATATATATAATAATAGTATTTAATATAAAACTTATAAATTAATTAATATAGTAAATTAATTTATATCCAATTTAAATAATAGGTAGAGCGTAGAACTCATCTACGGAGTAAAATGAACTCTCCAAGAGCCATTTTCTTAATCTATTTTTAAATATCATGGTGGAAGTTGCATCCTTTTTAATCGTGTCCAGCAGCCTGTTGTAGACAGAGGGACCCATTATATATACGGACCTCTCCGACTTGCTCAGCTTCTGCGCGGGCGCGACGAGGACAATAATTAATAGGTAATCTAATTTTTAATATATTGTATTAAGTACATCAGTCATCTAGTACTCATAACACAAGCTCTGCTTAGCTTGGGGCTAGATGGTACTGTGTGGATTGTTCAGCATTATTTATTTATTGATTTTTTTTGCATTTCTCACAATAATCTTCATATAATTGACTCTAATGTGCTCTAATGATTCCAAATGGCTGTAACAAGACGCACAAACGGATAAAACTTAATTTTATGCCTAATCCTTTTTACCTAAAACAGCCTTAATCATATTCTCATATTTTTTTACAATAACTAAAATTAAATAGTAATTTAACGGGAATAAAATATACCTACGTTGGACCACCCGAGATTATTCTCTATGCGAAACAAAAAAAATCATCAATATTCGTAGACAAATGTCGGAGAGTTCAGTGTATATATATATATATATATACATATATATATATACATATATACATACACCCACCACGCAACTCTACGTGTCACGCGTCCACTACGCCGTGACAATCGAGGATGTGGTGAAGTACCTGCTACAGAAATCCGACATCATATGTATGAGAGTCGAGAAGTTGGAGTCACGCCGTAATGGGAACTTCGCTTCATTTATGGTTAGAGTGCTGACCGACGGATCGTCTCTCAACGTTCATGGGTAGCGCTTTTTGGCCGAAGGGTGTCGTGTTCAGGAAGTTCTGTGGAAGGCTGATACGCGACACCGCGCGCACGTTTAAGGTTTTATAATTATGTATGTTAGTGTCTAAGGTATCATATAGGCCCTAGTTAAGTTACTTTGTACTTGTCTCATGATGCCTGAAATAAATGATTATTATTATTATTAAAAAAAAACATACAACGTAAAATACTACCTCCTCCTTTTTCAAAGTCGGTTATAAATAGATTAGGGACCACCTCTATTGGGTAAGCAAAACTTAACTTTCTGTCATTTAATAAGTATCAAACAACTGTCGCGGCCAAATTACCGCGACGGTAATTTATATTGAAATAAATAATTAAACTATAATACCGGACAATCCACACAGCATCATCTATATAGCCCCAAGCTAAGCAGAGCTTAAGTTATGAGTACTTGATGATGATGACTCATATACATAATACAATACATTACATAGATGGGTATTTTTTATTATACTTATTACATAAAAAACACCCAGAAAACTTGAACAAATATTTGCAGATCGTACAAACATTTATCCCGAGGCGGGAATCGAACCCGCAACCTCCTGCGTCGCAGGCGGACCTTCGCTGGCTGCGTCAAGAATGCAGACATATAGAAATTCTCTACAATTTCTAACCCGGCGCGTTCTATTCGTTGCCATACACAGCTTCAATGGAGCCATTTAATAATTACTATGAATCACACTAATGTTACAAATGCGAAAGTTTGGATGTCTAAGTATTGTATGTTTGTTACCTCTACTGAACGGATCGGGCTGAAACTTTGCATACAGGAAGCCTATATTTGATACTCTATTATGTACTTTTTATCCCATAAAACAGTACCCATGGGATAGAAATAACCATACAATGTTTAAATTTTTTTGTTATTTTCGCGCCAAAACTATTGAATTTAAGAATAATCTTACAATCTCCCTCATAGAGAAGACGTTTTATACCTACCTGCAATGCAACGAATTTTAAACTTTTCAATAATGTTCAATAATTTTATTAATATTTTATTTTGTTATGTGAAAACAAATTGTAACGTATACCTAATTTGACAAATTATATTTAAATTAAGGGAGGCCTATGTCCAGCAGTGGACTAACGTTGATGATAATAATGATGATGATAAATAAAATGTATATCTGTTTATCTGAATGGATCGCAAAGAAATTGCATAGATGTAAGTCTAAACCTGGCCTAGGTACTTTTATCCCATAAATCAGTTCCCGTGCGATAGAAATAACTTTTAAACGTTTTCATAGATACAAAGCGTGTGAAGTCGCGGGCGGAAACAAGTAAGTTAAAATTTTATGCTCATTAATGCAATGGCGCCCGGCGCCCATAGCTTGGTCGTTGCTCGTCCGGTGAATCGAAGTAGGTAGTTATTATTACTATCTACTTAATTAATTACCTACCTTTGTCTGTCAAAGCTTGGACATAGAAATTGCTTTACTAACGTAGGTATTATCTTATCCTACTGGCTATACGCTAGTCAAACTCGATGTGGAATGTTTGTAAACGAACCGCCTATTAAGCTCTGTTGCCGCGTCTTTTTACACGGAATGTACGTTACTTGTCGATTTGTGATCCTTCCTTCACTAAATATTGCTTACAATAATTATAATCTGAAACTCGACGCCAAGCAAGTGAGTTTTATTTTTGTGTAGTTAAATCATTAATTGTGTATCAATAATTAATATGTTATTATTATGAAAATATTATAATTATATTATAAATTATTGTTATTTAAGAAATATGTATCTACTTTGGTACCTACTTGACTTATAACTTGGTGTTGTCAGTAAAGATATTGTATTGTATTGTATTAGATAGATAGATAAGATTTTTTATTAAGTTCACACACAAACAGCTCAGGAAAACATAACAAATCAACAAAAACAGTATTTAGGTAAGTATACATAAGGAAAAAAATAATAATTAAAGCAAAAGCAAAACAACCAAAAATAAACACAATACCTAAAATAGACATAGGTATCATGCTTTGTAAACATTCCACATCGAGTTTGGCTAGTGTATAGGTTTTGGACGTGGTCTCGCACGTTTACTCCAATATACCTAAGTCTTATAATATAATAATCAAGGATTATATGAACATTAGTTCATATAAAAAGAAAATTACAACGAAGAGCTACCTTCTTGAGCTAGCTTCTTTACTTTAGTCTACATACCGAAGCGACTGAAATCAAAAATATCACTTTATTTCCGTGTTTAATTATACCTTATTGACCTTTTCTAAGTAATAAATAATAATAAATTTATAAAAAAAAAGAACTTAGGGTTAAGTGTACATTTAGTATTGTATTTATGGAAATAAAGAGTTTTTGACTTTGACTTTACCTACAAGTAGGTATTTACTTACAAGATGAACTTTCAAAATCACAGTTCAGGTATCTGCAGGCAAGTGCAAACCATCTAGAGGTAGCTCAACTGATTCAAATATAATTCTAGCTTCAAACCGAATTAGGAGTAGGTTCTATGCTAATGGGCAATTAATTTTTAAGAGCTATGGGGAACAAAATGAGTTGCGCAAAACGGAAGCCCCATTGCTTAATTATTCGCAGTTGAGCAATCTCAGTAGTGCAAAAGGGAACTCGCTTAAATGTAAGGTCGGTCCTTCTATAGACTCAATGTACCTACCAAAGCTATAATTTATTGATCAACTCTACCAAAGTAAAGATCTACCAATATTTTTGTGGAGTCGCGAATCCAAATTTAATTTCGCTAAAGGTCCAATCCGACGCATTGATTTATAAACAATGCGTCAGTGACGTCAGCTTCTTTAGCGGCCCAGATTTATCGCTAGTGCTGTGCTGGAACTGAGATGCTGCGACTATCGACATCGATAGAAGTAACTTTGGTATCGATGATCATCAATAAACATGAGTTCCTAAAACCATGCAATACTTAACGTATAAAAGTTTGCAATCGTAATCAGACCAAAAATTATTTATTTCCGTAGACACAATAGGTGTACCTAAATTTAGAAAATGTCCAATTTTAAAAATTTAAATAGACTTGGAAATAAAGTATTATGAGAATTTCGAATTAAGTCGAATATACTGTTTTATATCTAATCTATTGATAATTTGTTGAAAGAAAAATGTTTAACATGATAATTGGAAAGGAAGGTTTTGAATTTATTCCATTGAAATAGTCTCAGGCCTTAAATCTAAGTTACTCTTACATAAAATAATTTCAAACGTCACAGTTAAATTACTGCGAGTAGGTACCTACTTACACTCATTAAATCCAACTACACCCAATCAATCTTGCATAGAAAATAAATAAATCATTAACAACTAGCCATAATATACACACCGTCTAAAAACTGAACAACTATAAGAAATTCAAATCATCGATAGCATCTCTTCACTGTCCGCCATTCTGTCCAACTCGTTCAAATTACTACTACAAACATAATCCTCTATCTCTGTCTTCGTCATACAAGCGTCTCCACCTCTCTCGCTCGCACATACAAGCGCCCCGTTTGAAGCTTTGTCGGCGTCTTTGAAGTGCCGGAGCCACGCCCTCTCCCCGCCCGCCCGCCGCCTTGTACTTAATTCGTCACAGAATAAAGGTAACGACAGTAATTTTAATTAGAATATAAAGTTTGTAAATATTCACGGGTTTAGGAAGTCGTTGATAATGCTAATTACAGTGACAAGTACACTCAAATTAATTTTAGTTTATTGCGGAAATCTATGAAAGAAAGCTCTATTGTTTGAGCTGTGAATAACTAATTTGCTTTAATAATGGTAAACAATATCTTTTACTACTGTTACCTTAATAATTTTCATTGAAGACAAAGAATTGAGTGACTGAGTATAATTTGAATGCCAATAATAAAAACCCTTTTTCTCACCTAACTGGTAGAGGCGAGCTGAAGATGACAATAATTATAAAAATAAATGAAAGTGGACTTACCTATATTTTTCCGTAATAATCGTCAGAGCCCTGTCAGTTAACACTTACATGGCCCATGACGCACATGTCTATCTGCAGCACCACGTGGGACGTGGCGGCAGTAAATGTGATATAATATGTTAATGTGATATAATAGTTAGGCGAAGTATGGTTTTTTCTAGAGGCTGTCGTCGCGTCTTGTAGTGTATGTACTACTCTACCAGATCACATAAATTTTATGACTTCTCACTATACTATAGTAATCATCGATCTTTTCACACATTTTTCCTCTTCCACACATCATTTTGGCATTATCTAGCCCCAAAACAAAATAAACAAAGCTAGATTTGTTAATTATCAGAGTAAAGACTGCGACTCTATCATCATTCTCGCTCAAAACAGGACAGCTCAGTATCCCTGAAAGCCGTTCCCATCACTGGCATTTATCAATTTGCATCTGTAACCACACAATAAGGACCAAACAATGAAAACATGCATTTCAATTGCGCACACTCTCAAACCTTAATCCTAGGAATCCTACACCGATTTATACGAACGATCCTGAGTTCCGTAATTACAGGCGGCTCCATCAAAGGAGCCGCCAACCGCGGCGGCGCCTTTGTACTCTAATAAACGAGTTTCACATTACCAAACGACTTTGAACTTACTACCGAGGCTTGAAGGAGCTGTTTCGTGTGGTGTTATGCCGTTTTCATAACACCTTAGAGGAGTTAAGGGGTCGTATCAGAGGGATTTTGCCACGGATATGTCAAAAAGATTTTATGAGGGGTCTAAATGGACCGCACGAGTGGAAATAGGTCACTCTATTGGACCTAATTAGGATCGATGGGGCTTAGAGAGGTTTAGTAGCGTGTGTAGCAGTAACTCTGGTTTTTATAAAGAACGTAGTAGGTACCTACCTAGGTACAGAGCATCATTTGGTAACCCCTTTAACATTTACACTTCTTCCGCTCGAGGGTTACCCGTTGATGATGCTGTGTGTACATACATACCTACTCGAGGAATTACTGCAATTACTCACCTTCTATTAGTTTGAAAAAATAGAATAAATATTATTTTTTCTAGCAAGAATTATTGAGGTAAAGTTTTCCTGCAGTCTCCACACTAGGCAAAGCCTGTATCGCGGAGACCAGTAATTTGACTAAACAAAGCATGAAATTTTGGACTTCTTACTATAGGCGAACATAATCCATACTAATATTATTCGAATGTAACTCTGTCTGTCTGTCTGTTACCTTTTCATGCCTAAACGGCTGAACTGATCTCAATGAAATTTGGCAGGGAGGTAAATGGTATACTGGGGTCGGACATAGGCTACTCAAAAAGTGCGGACAGTTAGTGGAAAATAAAACTAAATAGAGATCTACCAAACACGGTGAAAAACGAAATCAGTACCTACTTACCTATTTCTGCTGTTCACGACAAAGAAAAACATAAAATAAACTTGTATTTTCGAACTAAATCATACAAAATACAACAAAATTTATATATCTAGTAGTTGTCTAAAGTAGATGTGTTTAAAGAAACAAAAATATTTTGGTTAATTTCAGAACTAGGTTCCAACTAGTATAATAGTTTCTGCACTAAATTAAAAAAAACTTAATGGAAGGCACTTGACCATTATTTCGAACAATACGAAACATTACAACTAAGCTATAAAAAATCTCATCGTATTTTACAACCCAAAGCAACCATGTTTGTTTTATACTAAACTGCATCGCGTGAGGTTCAGCCGTAAAGCTTGTAGGTTTTCAAAATCGATAATAGTTGTTTTATCGATGATCGCTCATGTGTTTCCATTAAGACTACCTATCAATCATGTATTGATTTGGTCAATAAATCTGAGTGTCTTGAGAAAGTTAAACGAGCAAAAAAAAATTTTTATAATAAAACAAGAACCGTCAAGTGCGAGTGTAACTCGCGCGCTGAAGGTTTCGAACGTTTGTCAATTATACAAATACGTGCTATAGGTACCTAGTACCTACCGGTTAGAAAGTTTGCTAACAATAAATACCTAAAAATAGTAGGTACCTACTGTACATTTCAGAAAGATCGCAATTCTCTACCTTTATTTAATTTTTTCGAAAAGTGTTATAAAACTAACTAACTAAAACTAACTAACTATTAAATCGTATCCCGGGAACGGACATAAGCTTCTTAAAAAGCACGTGCGCAGCCGCGGGCAGCAGCAAGTTTATTTTAAAATTATGAAAGCTAAAGTATAACTGTCTGTCTGTTACCTTTTCATGCCTAAACGGCTGAACGGATGTTAAATACAGCAGGGAGATAAACAATATCCATTTTTTTACTTGAAAAGCGCGTGCAAAGTCGCGGGCAGAAGATAATAAATGTATAAATGTAAACTATAGTTTGAAACTTCGTAGGGCTTGGAGAGCTCAGTATTTGTATGATGAAGAAATTTACTGCCATGCCAAAGCTACTGGACTTATGGTACGGTACGGACGGATCAAGCTGAAAATGTTAGTTTGTGATCATTTGTATTATCAATGGCAAATTCAATTCAATTAAAATTCTCTCACTCATTCACACCAAGACGGAGTGAAATCTGACATACAAATACACAGAGTTTTGAATCTTCTTGGAATCTAACAACTTTGAATAATTACCTCCGGGTTTTTTAAAAATTATCTGAGCGTCTGGTCGAAGCGACGCTTGAACCCGAGAGCTGGTGAGTACTCGTATCTGGCGCAGCGCATCAGCATTGCCATACAGCGGGGCAATGCAGACAGCGTCTTGGGGACGACTGGTATTGATATGGATCAGTTGAGTTGGCTCAATTGTTTCAATTGTAAATGTTCTAATTTGTTTCTATTATTTGATTGTAATTTTCTTTGTTAATAACATTACCTACACTATGTTTCCTTATGAATGCGAAAAATGTATGGTTCTTTTTTAATGGATTTATCAGAGCGTCTAGTCTGGTCGAAGCTACGCGTGACCTGAGAGCTGAGAGCTGGTATGTATCTGACGCATTGCAGTGGATCAGCATAGCCTTTTATTTGCCAAGGAGGATAAAAAGCTTGGGACAAGTTTTGCTCCAACTCGAAAACTAACAACCTAACAAGGTAAAGGTTTCTTGTTCGCTTCTTTACTTAACCTTAAAAATATTGAAGTGAACAAAAATACAATACAATACAATACAAAAATACTTTATTGTACACTAACAAAAATACAATACAAAAGACATTACATTAGACACAAGTACAATGGGCAGTCTTATCGCTTAGAAGCGATCTCTTTCAGGCAACCTTTGGATGGAAACAGTTATGTGAATTTAAGAAAGGAAGGGGGTGTACCAAAGATATTTTTAAGTAAATATTGACAACATTATAAATACCTAAAAACAAGAACAATTAAATATAACAAATACCTAACCATATATATATACTATATATATTCATACATATTCATATATATATATACATATATAAATAACAAAAATATACTACATAGATACCTGAATAGATAGTGCCAATATTCACTTTTCTAACAGGAAAAACTCCTTGACACGAGCTTTGAAAACTGGTAAGGATACCACTTTTCTAATGGACTCTGGTAGGGCATTCCACAACCTAATGGCCTGGATGGGAAAGGATTTGTCGTAGAAACTGGTTCGGTGAGGTGTCGTACTCAGTACTTACCAGATTTTCTGACGAATGGAGGATACGGGAAGGATGAGGATGAAAATCGTGGAGGAATTCAAAACGCTCCTTTAAATAGAAGGGAGTAAGAGGGAAAAATCAAAGTGATCACTTTATTTTCTAGTTTTACCTATGTAAAAATAGTACGAATTGTTGAATTTTGTGACGTGTCCAGGAGTCCTGTAAGGTCTAAAGGAAATAAAGCACTTTTATTTTTGGCATGCAGCGGGGCAATGCAGCCAGCCAGCGTCTTAGGGATGCTTCAGCTTGGTAGGTACGAATCAGTTGAGCTTCCTCTGCATTGTGTAACAGTCTGCAACTGCAGACTGTTGCACATAGGTATTTACAATTGAAACGGTCGAGCTAACTAGCTCGACCGTTTCAATTGTAAATACCTATGTGCTACTTAGTTATAATTTATTTATATTCTTCAGCTAGTTTCTGCCCTCGGCTTCGCATGCGTTGTTTCTATAGAAACGTTCAAACGTTAATTCTATCCCATGAGAACTGATTAATGGGATAAAAAGTAGCCTATGTTTTATTCCAGGCCTGGAACTATGCCTATACAACATTTCAGCACGATCCGTTCAGTAGTTTTGGCGGAAGAGGTAACGACCAAACATCCATCCAAACAACCATACTTCCAAACTTTCGCATTTATAATATTAGTGTGATAATATTTTTTTTTCAATAAAACTTTATCATTAATGCTTAAACCTAGTTCATATCTACGCTACTTTTTCCGGCAAAAGATCGTGGATAGCCGAGGGTAGATTCCAGTCTATAAACAAAAGAAGTGTTCCTAACCAATATTCAATCAATCAATCAAATCAATCAAATTCATATAGGTATTTTGCATATTTTAAAATAGAATGAGCACAACCATGATCAGCTTTACAGCATGCAAAGTCACTATAAATGTATATAAATAAATACAATGTCAATAACTAAATTAACATTATTAAATTTATTCCAACGTGAGGTTCGATTCTGGGCATGAAGGCGCCTGGTCGGTACTGTTGTTTATTCCCAGCAAGTAGGTTCTTACCTCACACGAAGCGCAGGAAGATTTCGATTACGTGCGCCTGCGCACAGTAGAAGGAAACAAAGAAGACTCAGATATCTTACATAATGGCGGTATCGTTGTGCCGATAACTGCTGCGTTTTATCGGTAACTTAGTTGATTTTCTGTTGACTATACCTACTGTATAAAGCATAGGTACTTATAGTACAGAAGAAATGCTAGGTGCCGTCTTAAAAACAAAAATAGAAGTTAGTGATTCGTTTTCGTACATACGTTTCTAATGCAAGTGACAACAGTTCGCATTAAACAAAGTATCAACGAAATACATAATATACGGAAGAGATCTTCCAATAACATGTTACAAATTAATATGGATCAGTTAAGCTGCCTGCAGATTGTTTGCTACATTCTGCAGTTAGCTCAATTGTTTCAATTGTAAATACTAGTTCTAATTTGATTCCAATTTTATTGTAATATAGTTACTTTTTCTTTTTTTTACAGAAATGAATCTTTATTGACAAAGAAAATAACAATTCAATAATAAAAACAAATTAGAACTAGTATTTAAAACTGAAACAATTAAGCTAACTGCAGACTGTTGCAAACAATCTACACGTAGCTCAACATTTTCCTTGATAATAAAGATATTTGATATTTTATGTATTATTTTGCCAATTATCTGTTTATCCAAGGTGTTGTGCTAAAATATAAGGTAAGCATAGAGTAAAAACAGGCCATCTTCTATGCTGGTAAGTCTCTACTGTAAGATTAGTCAGGCTTCCTAATTCTTGTATATTTTCAATGCAGAAGCGTTTTATCAAAAATAAGGTGAATAAATGTTTTACTAGCTGCTGCCCGCGGCTTCGCACGCTTTATTCCGGAATAAAAGGTAGCCTACGTCCGGCCCCGGAATACCATCAACCTCGCTGCCAAATTTCACCGAGATCCGTTCGGCCGTTCTTGAGTTATAAATAGTGTAACTAACACGACTTTCTTTTATATATATAGATTACGATCAACATGAGCGGAGACCCCCCTTACGCCTGCCTGGTGTGCAAACTTTATAAGTTTTCACGCGTATTAATATTTTTAGCGTCGGCATATTCTATCATTTTCACACCGAGAGGATAAACGACGATCGTTATTTCTTAGACGATTATTTCTTAAAATGACATATCACTTCTAATAAAGTCTGAAACCCCAGACTAGAGGAACAAGGCAATCGATTTCCGATCCCTGAAATAATGGATTATTGTTCGTGATTGCACGGGCCACCCAGAGCTCGAGCGTGTCTTGCATCTCGCTCGCACGGTGGTCCGTGCCGTAACAAGGGGATGCCAGCTTCAATACTCTTCTCAAATTTGGGGAATACCTATCTACTGATGACTGTTCTTTTCAGCATTCAATTTGTTATTACAAATTAATCTAAAATGGTAAAGCTGCCTAACTCTGGGAATTTCAAATTGATTGGTGCATGATTGGTGGCAGTGATGCATTGCATATATTATTACCTGCGAACTTAATGAAATGTGACTGAGAAAGACGTCATCACTCATGCTGTCCCGCTCAGATTGGATTTGACGTCGGAGATGTCGTCATTCTCAATCGTGTTCTATAAGTACGCAGCTTCTACATCATCATCATTGTAATCATCAACCTATCCCTATTAGTCCACTGCTGGACATAAGCCTCCCCTAATAAGCGCCTTGGCCTTAGCTTGCAGCATCCAGCATCTGCCTGCAGTCTTTCGCAAGTCGTCATCCCACCTGGCCGGAGCGCGTCCTAACCTACGTTTTCCGAGTCGCGGTCTCCACTCAAGAACACGTCGGTTTATCGCGAGATATGGCCGGCCATTTGAGCTTGCTAATTCTTTGAGCTATCTAATAAATAAATGTTTAAAGAAATAAACAAATGTTTATGTTTAAATTTGGTTACCTATTTTATATCGTTTACAAATTAGAGCAGAATCATTTTCATAGTGGTCATGTAAAGAACCGATCGGTCGTCCTTCGTTTGTGATCCATCTTCCGTCAACTTTGTATTTAGTTTTTCAATGTAGACCTCCGGAGCAGATTTTAAACACAATGTTCACCCTAAACCCTGTGTTTTTACACAATAAACATTATAACCCACTAGCTTGTGACCGCGGCTTCGCACGCTCTTTTCAAATTTCTGCCAAATTTCATTAAGATCCGTTCGGCCGTTTAGGCGTGAAAAGGTAACACACAGGCAGATAGAGTCTGTGCAAAAAGAGAAGCGTCCTAGGAATTGAGGTCGCGCGTGCCAATTTCCTACTTTTTTTGCATTGACAACACTGTTCTGTCTTTCCCAGTACGACTTAAAGTGTTTGATACAGTAGACATCATAGACACCAACTGTTTTCATAAGTACTCGGGTTTAGGTAGGTAAATCCCTTTGATTATTTAGGTAAACCCGTAAATCTTAATGTTAGTTCACCGTAAAGCCACGACGACGACGCTTCTCTTGTTGCACAGACTCTAGATATACAGAGTTACTTTCGAATATAATATTAATATGGACGGATAGTATTGATTCAAATAGGAAACTTATTTGGCAAAATACCCATACGGTCCCATACGGTTAACTTTTTTCAGGTTTCTCCGTATAAATAGACGTCGTGCCGTCATGCTACCCGGCAACACTGGCTGATCACTTCCCCGTAATAAATTGGAGGTCCGCCATGGCCAGTATTAAAACTACATTAATTTGTACTTTTCGCTATCGAATCGATTCTCGATTAATCACTCGTTGATGCGGTAGTTAATCGATTGGTAGCCTAGATAAACCTTTTCATGATTGACTTGATTTTCAGGAAGATTATCTAGACTGATTGATTGACTTGACAAAGGTAAGTTGTATTGTTGTGTGATGTGATGCTAGTCAGAGCTACGAGTTCGGTTGACAATAGTATCGAGACTTGATCGTGACGTCTAATTTTTGTATGGGATTTGCGTAGTTCCCTGTCCGCACGATAGAGGCGCTGTGCCGAATCTTATAGAAAAATAATACTTCACGAACACGTCTTGATACCGTCTACCGGATTCACCCCTCTGGTCTAATCAGGAAATGAGCCTACTAAAAAGAATGAAAAAAAAAGTTAAAAAGAAAAAAATAAAATAAAAAAGAGAAAGAGTAAAGTTTTTTTGTGTGTGTAGTGTGTAATAAATAATTTTCTTTCTTTTCTTTTCTTTCTTTTACTAATCAGATCATTCTTACATAAAAACTATCGTACTTTAACGAATTCATCGAACCTTATCTGTTAAAAGAACACCAACGTAACGTAGAAACGCTGGTTCATAGATATACCGCTTACGTCCGCAATGAAGTCTTACTTGACTACTTACTTACTTGTTACTTGTTTCTGGACTGGTTTCTGCAATTAGGCCACAGGTGGGCTCTTTTTGCGTGTCGGGTGGGGGGCTGCTAGTCTAACCACCCGATGCCCTCCAGGAAAGCTAGCAGCTCGCTGACGCCGGTGAATGCCTCCCTAGGCGTCCTCGGTGTCCCGAAGTAACACTACTTCGACTACACAGTCGTTGAGAAGCTACGCTATCGCTCTCTACAAGCACATGCGCGGCCGTCTCCTCTGCGTTCATGCACCCTCTGCTTAGGGAGCTTTCCGTGATATCCAGGTTACATAAATGTTTGTTAAGCATACAATGTCCTGTGACAATACCGACATGATGTCTTTCTTAGCGTCAAATCTAGCTCTAGTCTAGCTTACACTCATAAGTAGGTACCTATACCTAAGTAGCTGCTCTTTATAACTAGGTACCTATTTACAACCTAAACTCGAATTTTCCTAATATGCTTACGCTAGATTGTGATTGGATTTGGGTAGAGTTTTACGAAATCAATTTTAGAGGGTGCAATTCATGCCCTTTTGTATAAGGATAGGCATAGGATTTCGCGTTCACAGAAGCGGGACAGAGCATACGTTTTTGGAACGGTGTAAGAGCAAAAATCAAGTTTTTGCTTATTTTCAAGAAAACTACACAACTTATGAAGAAACTGGTTCAAGGAACCAAATAATTAGTAATAAAATAACCTACGAATCAAAACATTAGTCATTCCAATAGACCGCCGAGTTCCTGAGATCTCGACCAAAATATTATGTGCGAAACAGTGCACATGTATTTTTTTAACGTATTTTTTTTCTCTGTCGTGTTTTTTCACCTTCAAGGAACCAATCATTTTTTTTTAAGTTTATTTAATTCGAGTTTTTTATTACAGGGAGCCCGTGAGTTACTGAAATCCAGGCCTGGTTTTATAACGGTTCGCCCCTAAATGTTAAGCACACTTAACCAACTTGATAGATTCCGTTGTAATTTGTAACCAACCACCGATCGGCAAGGGAACTGTTTCTGAAAGTAGGTACCTAGGTTTTTTTGTTTCCAACTAGATTTTTCCTGAAAAAAAGAAATATGTTTCCACCATGACCCTCATCATCATCATCTCAGTCGGGAGGCGTCCGAAGACAGGCCCTCCAAAGACTCTCCACAATAACAAGCAGATTTCCGCAACCACAATAAAATGTTGTGATGACCAATATCATACTAGTCCATATTATAATATTATATTTGCGAAAGTTATTCTGTCTGTTACCTTTTCACCCTTGGAAGTTTACCCTTGGAGGGTAAACTTCTTTATCCCGGGAACGGACAGAAAGGCTACTTGAAAAAGGTGCGCAAAGCCGCGGGTAGAAATCTATAGTAGTTCTATAATTTCATGCTGATAATGATCTAAGTGGGACGCCATGACATTTTAGTAAAGTAACTTACAGTAAAAAGTATTTATTCTGTCACAAAATTACAAGCAAAGTGTAAAAATTCTTTATTGACCAAGAAAATTACAATTCAGTAATAAAAACAAATTAGAACTAGTATTTACAATTGAAACAATTGAAACAGCATAGTTGGTACGAAGAAACATAAGTTACAAAGTGACATCAAAAAAGGTCGTCGCTCATTTTAGTCAGATTTTCAATCCCAATCTTGATCTACACGACTTAGGTACCTATACCATGAGGAGACGTTAATTAAAGTGTGAACATCATAGAATGTCAACTTTCACGTTCACACGCTTCCGCGGATCTACCATCGATCAGTCAAGCCAGTCGTGAGGTAGAGATGGCTGTGGCGAATAGCCAAGGTATCTACAGGGAGCGCCAAAACGTGCAAGGTATTTATGTCTTGTCTGTAACTGTGTCAATAAATGGACCACCGAAGTGGCGCAGTGGGCGAAGGTCCGCCTGCGACGCAGGAGGTTCCGGGTTCGATTCCCGCCTTGAGATAAATGTTTGTACGATCTACAAATATTTGTTTCGGGTGTTCTGGGTATTTTCTACGTATAATAATAAATATCTTATCTATGTAGGTAATGTATTGAAGTTTCAAGAATAATAATAATAAAGATATTTATTTACAAAATGGTACAGGTAGAACATACAAAGTACTATGGGTACTTATAGACTATTTAATTAATAAATTCTAACGATTAGGTACAGATTTTTAGTACACACGTACTTGTAGTGAACCTATAGGTACGTGTCAAAGATAGTGACACCTCGCTCTAACTAAGTTTACATTAAACTTTTATTTAGACACGAGGGCTCAAACCTCCGGCTACATTTAGGTTCATATTACAGTCATCTAGTACCCATAAGCCCATAACACAAGCTCTGCTTAGCTTGAGGCTAGATGATGCATGATGCTGTGTGGATTGTCCAGCATTATTATTATTTAGAATATTATGTTTAGAAAGTTATCTGAGCGTCTGGTCGAAGTGACGCGTGACCCGAGAGCTGTTGGGTATCTAGCGCATCGCATCAGCATTGTCATGCCATACAGCGGGCAATGCAGCCAGCATCTGGGGACGCTTCCAACTGGTATTGATATGAATCAGTTGAGCTACCTGTAGATTGTTTGCAACAGCCTGCAATTAGCTTAATTATTTCAATTGTAAAAACTAGTTCTAATTTGTTTTTATTATTTGATTGTAGTTTTCTTTGTTAAGAAGAAATAACCAAAATGCGAATAAAAAAATATTCGAAATTTGGTTATTTCTTCTAAACGCTGCTGCTGATTTTAAGTATTTACTTTTTCAGATAATTAGTTAGTGTTCTCAAGGGTGTGACACCACCAGCTTCCTGACTTCGGGCTGCTACTGTGAATTTTTGAAGGAGAATAATTACATTATGACTGATAAACTTAATACAATACATTAAATAGATAGATATTTTTTTTATTATACATAGAAAATACCCAGAACACCCGGAACAAATATTTGCAAATATTTGTCTCAAGGCGGGAATCGAACCCGCAACCTCCTCTGCGTAGCAGGCGGACCTTCGCCGCGCCACATCGGGTGTCAAAAAGTAAACGCTATTGAGTTTGAGTATTTTTTACTATAATTTTAATATGTCCTGCACACATAGCTAGTCTCCGTTGAGAATAGCCGCCGTGGCCGAAATTCGGCTAGTAGGACACCATTATCAATAATTCTAAAAAATATATTGAAGTGGCGCCAACTACCTCTATTTCTAACGCTGAAAACTTTGATTGTTTTGAAGGTGCAAATATTATTTCCACATCAATTTAAGCCCTGCCATCTTTTTTTTCGATATAAACAAACTAGGGATGCAACGATATTTCTATTACGATACCGATACGAATGACGAATGCATCGTAATAGCGATTACGATTACGAATGCATTACGATTAATTTATTTTACATTTAATAAAACAGAGAGTTTCAGTTTCATTAATTTTTTTCTCATAGGCACATTACATTGCACTTAAGAAAGTCTTACAAATAAATTAAAAGAATAGGTACAATGTGGTAAAGTGAGAGTTTAAAATAAAATGAAAATTTACCATCTAACTAAATGACATATATAATTATATAATTAATTTATGGTAAATTGTTATTAAAAAAACATTTTTTTTTCTGGTTTCTGTCTGTTTTTTTTATTTATGTGGATTAAACCAGCTGTGGATAACAATATTTTGTTAACTAAACTAAGTAATAAGTATTAGTCATCTTCATCTCAGCTTGATGCATAGCATTTTAAAAAAATATATTTTCTATGTACCTACCGATTTTACTTATTTATAAGGTATAGGTATTTATTAGGTAGTATCTGAAATTCTAAACACATAAAGAAAACTCACTTGTTAAAAAGATTGATAGAGGTTCTTCAAACTCTTTGTCTGATATTATCAGTTGACAAACATTCTATTTTGTTATAAGTAGGTTCCAGTATTTATTTGAATTTGGTTTGTGCATGATGTGGTAGAGGCATCCAACTCTATTTCTTGATGCAATCTCTCTTTTACATGTTCAACAGCAAATGATCTATATCACCATAGCGAGTTCCCATTATTCTCACTGTCTTGCATTCCTTTTCACGCAAAATATAACATCAAACCAAAGTTTCAAGAATCGTTATGAATCGTAATACTTTGTACGATACCGAAGATCGTCAAAAATAACGATAACCTGCGGTTTACGATTATCGGCATCGGTATCGTTGCATCCCTAAAACAAACCAATTTTAACACGTTGTCCGTGTAGCGTGTAGCCAAGATTATAGAGCCGACCTCCTCGATGCGTCGCGACGTGCAAATGCACTTTTGATGGTAGGATACTTATTGGCGAGCACAAGTTTATTACTTAGCTAGAGCGAGGAGGCAATGCATTGTCAGCACTAGGTTTTCGGTCAGAGTAATAGGTAAGTACTTACTGGAAATTTTATCTTAAACAATTATAGTATGTATAACACCTACTCCATCAACCTTTTTTCGGAAATAATAATTTTATTATTTATCTAGAGCCACGTTTGAGCTTCACTTTGAGCAGGTATGTACATAAAACACTGATAAGTAGATAATAGATATACTTATGAAAGAGTATATACTATGAGTAAGTAGGTAGTCTAAACATTAAGTAATGCTGGACAATATACATAGCATCATCTAGCCCCAAGCTAAGCAGAGGTAGGTACTAATTTATTTAATAGAATAAATTACGTGGCTAGATATTTTTATTATACATATAAAACACCCGTAACACCCGGTACAAATAGCTGCGCCTGCGTACAAATATTTTCTTCAGGGTGGGAATCCAACCCGCAACCTCGTGCGTCACATGCGAACCTTCGCCCGCTGTGCCAAGGGGTCAAATCCAAAATGCAGTCTAAGATTGAAATAGATATTATATTGGAACTTTTTTGGCAAACACAGAGAACTTACCTAAAACTTGGGCAAGAAGGTCCAACCGCTTTCTTATAATATCCTTTTCAAGGTCTAAGGTGATATGTACCTAGGTACCTAAACACCTCTCTCTACTAAATTGTATTAGGTACCTACGTACTAACAGAATAAAAAGTTATTATCATTCAATATCGCTATCTCTCTCAAGGGCGGGGCTTCTCAGGCCTTTGCCCACGTATTTAGACCTCAATGTGAGGTCCAAGTAATTTATTAGCTGGGCCCCACAAGATACCATTCACAGACGTGAGTTATTGAACCTTTTTTCAACGGATTTTAAAGTAACGGGAAAAGTACTTAGATGAGTTTACTTTCGTGATTATGATATCAATTTTAGACTATTGATTGTGCGTGTGTTTGGCTGCGATTGCTAATATCACGTATACTAAGTACTTAACTACGCTTTCACCCAATTTTAACTAATGTTCGACCTACGTGTTGAAGTTTACAAGAGATTTGAAACGGAACATTGTTGAAATTTGATTCTATCTAGATGTGTTGTTTTATGGCGTTTTCGTGATATTTTAATGCTTTAGAAGTGAAAGCTTGTCATTAAATAGGTAGGTAGGTACTAAGCAAGTCAAAGTTCAATGGTTTATTTACTTGGCGTTGATGATTGAAGCAGTGTACCTAACTGCTTCAATCATCAACGCGAAGATTAGATTAAGGAGTTCCCAAATTTTTTTTTTTTTAATAATTCTTTTTTGACAAAGAAAATTACAATTCAATAATAAAAACAAATTAGAACTAGTATTTACAATTGAAACAATTAAGCTAACTGCAAACTGTTGCAAACAAACTACAGGTAGCTCAACTGATCCATATCAATACCAGTCGGATGCGTCCCCAAGACGCTGGCTGCATTGCCCCGCTGTATGGCAATGCTGATGCGCTGCGCCAGATATCCGCCAGCTCTCGGGTCACGCGTCGCGTCGACCAGACGCTCAGATAACTTTTCCCAAAATTAATACCGTCTCCATCTAGCGGTTTTGGAAAGTTTGAACTAAGTAAATACTAAAAATGTTTTAGTAATTTTATTATGTAGGTACTACATTCAAAATATTAAAAAAAAATGTTTTGTTCTACCCTGATGTACTAAACAGAAGAAAATAAATTTCGGTCAGACAATTTGGTCAACATTTCATTGCCCATGCACGTCGCACATTCCCCTCTGTGGAGCGCCGCCGCCGCGCCGAGGTTTTGTAGTGAATGCGACATAATATACCTATAGAATCCTACTTATCACCAAGTTTTATTTAGTTATGTAATTAATGTTAATCAATTTACAATGAGAAATTAGATTGCATAGAAGGAAAGGCGCTCAAAAATTATCTTAGCTTCGTAGTACACTAGTAGTTCCCTCTATTAGCAAATTAAGACAACTTGTTATTTTATCATGTCTTGTAGTGTAGTGAGAGATCTTCATGGTAATGAAGTTCTCTCCCTACACTACTCAACGCTTGGAGGTCGTTATATAAACTGCACCACTACTGGACGCTAGATGTCAGTATAAAAATTTACAAGTGTCAAAAAACAACCAGCGCAGCGCTGTCATTGTCTTGTCAGACCATTATACGGTATCTACCTAGGTACTTCTAAAACAAAAACCAATGAAAAAGAGATGCCCTTCGACAAAAACAACCACAAATTCTCAAAAAATAATCAAAATCAAACAAAATAACCACAAAGTATTTTGTGGTTGTTTTTTTTACGGGAAAATCAAAACAAACTTGAATGTAAGTTGAAAAGAATTTACCAAAAGTTTTAGAAGAAGTCTATATACGTTTAAATCGATTGATGTTTGTTCAATCCAAGTCAAAAACCATCAAAGTTACATTGTATGGGGTTTTTGATGGGGCTTTTTATAGGGTTTTGTTGGGTAGCTGGAATTGGGGTATTTGTATATCTAGTAGTGGTCCATATAGTAAGGAGGAGAAAACAGTAAACATAATCCCGCGAAAACTTTCTTGGTTCATCCAATGAATAAGCATCTCATAGAGAAAGTCATAAGAACAAACGATGGGGCTTCATGTCCTGCGTTCACATACGAAAACCCGCTGCTCGATCGTACTGTAGCTAAAGCGTTTTCAAAAAGCCTCGTCAAGATCCTCAGGGTGTCTCAGCAGAATTCCAACATTAACAACAACTTGCGACACTCTGTTCTTGCTAATATACGAAAGATATGCTGCATACAGCCAGTAAATCACATTGAAGTGGACGAAACAACAACAAATTTATTCATAAAAGTTTATACTGAGGAATTATGTAACCCACATACTAAGAGAACCATAGACCCTCTAGAAAAAAATCTGGATGACTTTTTGATCCACCATCTGAAAGAATATAATGTTAACTCAAGCTACCAATCATCCCTGAACCCTGAAGTTGCTCAAGCACTGGTAAATTTAAATGTTAGTTCCACTAATGCTGTATCACAAAGAATTCTGGACCTAGACTCGAGCGATAAGGGCATGGCTTTTTTGAAATGTTTGTGGACAATGCCTGAAAGTTTGAATAATATCTGTGATATTTCTCTAAGAATGAAACCAGAAATAGAGAAAAATTTGATAGAAACATGTGAAAAATTACTCAAAGAACAGAGTCTTGATTTAGAAGAATTACTTAGCACCTATTATTTAAAAGATCTTACTGTAAAATGTTCTATATCCCCTGACTGTTTTCAGATATGTTGTGGAATACTTAATGATTTGTTTTACAATGTTAATTTTAGTCTAAAAACCCAGCTATTTATTACAGAATTTGTGAATAGAGTAAAGAAAATGTCTTTCAAGACAATATCTTTGTTGTACCAGAGTCCACTCAGTCATGTGGTAGTTCTACTTGATTGCAATGTTACTGCACTACCTAAGATGGTACAAAAATGTTATATTGAAAATACATTGCCATATTTAAATAATCTTCAAGAACCAGACTTGGTAATGTTATTAAGTCATTATCCTGATTGGTTTGATATCTATTTTAGTCAATAAATAAACTCTTGTAGAACATGTTTTTTATTTCTTTTAATCAACTTAGATAGCACACAAATCAAACCTATTAATTAAGAAACAGTATGTTAGGTACTTAGCTTAATTAGGCTTAATAGCTACCTACACACTTGAGGTGAAGAGAAAATACAAGTCTCTACCAATTTTTGGTAGGTAGTAGGTTATTTATTAATTACAAACAGAGCTCACGTTTTTTTTCTATTAGCTAGCTTTAGGCAATAGTCAAAGTCTATGTGACCAATGTGACAAAAAAATCGGACTTATAACAAAGAACACTTCATAATCAAAACTAAATTTAAAAGAACTTATTGTACTAATTGCAGAGATCACAAATCTTATCTTTTAGCTAGCTTAAGCATTATCAGTATCAGTCAAACTATTTAGTCTATGTACGAGAACACGCAGTAGTTTATGGGTGCATCTAGATTATGTAACATGCTACAACTTATGATACCACGTCTGCAGTATTAAAATGTTAAATTAAAACTTGTCCTCACTATAAAACATGTTAAATAACTATGTTTTCTAGCATGTTTTGTCACTTAATGTGTCCAGATCCTAAGCAACATTATCAAAATAAATTTCTTAACATTAATGTAATCAGATTAATATTCGGCATAAAAACAATCTCGCAAAGATAAACAATCAGATGCACTTCCAGATACTTCTATTTATCAGGCTCAGATCTTGTTAACGCGAAGGTAGAAGCGAAACTAGCGCCACCACAAAAAATCTCCCCGTGCCGCGCCAGTCCCCACATACCTGACATCTATTACTTTATACAAAGGCATTAAATAATGCATTTGTAATGCTGTCTGAAAATGCCTAAAGGTGCGTCCAGATTAAGTCACAAAACATAGTTAAGCACTCGTATTTAACATGTTTTTTCAGTGTGGACGATTTATACAGGGTGTTTGGTAACCGACATAATTTTTTGGGGAATTGGAAGGTCATGGGCTACATTTCTCCAGTAGACTCAATGTCCTAAGTTTCACGGTTACAGTGACATGATTTTTTTTTTTTAATCACTTAATATCTCCTTGAATCGTCATATCTTTTTAGGGTTCCGTACCCGATGGCTGAAAACGGAACTCTATTTCTAAGCCTCCGCTGTCCGTCCATCCGTCTGTCACAGGGCTCTATCTCATGAAGCGTAAGAAGTAGACAGTTGAAATTTTCAGAAAATGTGTATTTCTCTTGCCGCTAGAACAGCAAATAATAAAAGCTATGTTTGTCAAGGCTGTAACTCTTGAACCACAATAGGTCACATCACTTTAATATTTCCATAAATAAATAACACTACAACTGTAAATCTGATATGACATCATATCTCAGCAACTGTGCAACTTCGGACGTTTGAGTTTACCAGAGAAATGTAGCTCATGACCCCCAACTCCCCAAAAAATTATGTCGGTCGCAATACCAAACATATATAACATAATACATATACATGTATATAATACATAATACATGGTGTATTACAAAATCACTTATGGATGTGGACGCACCTTTAGACAAATTACTTTTCCACCAACTTCTTTTTAACAGATTTCGAAAAACAGGAGGATGTTCGGCTGAAGATGTGTTTTAATATTTTTTTAATGTAGTTTCGTAGATTTCCCCTTCAATTATGAACCAATTATCAAAATTATTTCGCTATTGTATAGGTAGAGAATGATTCAGAGGTGATCCCATTAAAAATTTATTCCAGGGGTAAACACATGTGGGAACAAATCTGTCCAGGAAAAACAATGTAAAATTTTGATAAGAAGATTTGAAGACAAAGACAGTGTAAGATTTGAAGTCAAATTATTCACATATTCTTCGCTTGTTCCTTTGTAATAAAATGAAGACATTTTTGTCCTAGAACTTTGCTCATATTTTAGTATTTTGCATTGAGAATATATAATAATATCAAGAAAATGTTAAAAAAGTATCAAACCTTGAGCAAAATTTTGTAATTTCTAATGAACTTTATTCATCAAGCTTAATTACATACTTTGTGTTGAAAACAGCATTCAACAACTGCATGTAAATATTATCAATGTTGGTCTTTAAAATTATTTGTCTTGAGAATCCGAATTTCTTGACCAATTCAGAAACGGCGTCACCTGAGACAATCTCGTTCACCTTTCTGTCATGGTCATATTTTTTTGAATGTTTTTCAAGAGTCTCCCAGTAAGGAAGGGTGGCATTGCATAAGCCGCAATGGTACAGCCTTGGTCTTATCTGGAATAAGAGAAAATAATATTATGATTAGTAATTTAACACAGTTAAATAAGATCAGTAGAATTTCGCAATACTCCGCACTCCTCACGTTGCAGGCCTCGATGAGGCTAGATTAACACGTTTTTAATAACAACCATTTATGGAGTGGTACTACAGTTGGAAACCAAAACCAAGCTTTAGATTAAAATAGAATTAGCGCTAAGAAGGTGAACCCATAGAGGTCTATTTTTTTTTTATTGTTATGTATTCTAATTTAATTCTGGTCTGAGTCTAACAATTACTAAGTCAGTCCCATAGGATATCTTAGTAACTAGTTAATCAATATGTACAAGTATCTTATATGTGGACTTATACAGAGTGACAGCGGCAACGGAAGTTTGTTCCGCCAGTACACTCTGAAATGAGCCCACATCCAGGACATTAATATTACATTCTGCAATCAACTCTTCTCTCAAGGACGCGCTCCAGGAACACCACCAAAAGGTGATAGGTGTGTTCCACTACTCCACATAATTCACACATGGGGTTTTGTATGTTTCATAAGAAACCTAAAACTATTCAGCGGCATGTGCCCAGAACGCAGCCTGTGTGCAACAACTTTAAATTTCTGTCAAACTTACGAAGTAGGTTGGTAAACCAGGGAATGATGGGTGGTTAGCTTTGAATTGTCTTATACCATTTTCCTTTCTCCCTAGGAATAATATCAAAGTATAAAATGCAACCTACCTCTCTCATATACAATTTGCTGTCTAAAATAGACTGTGCAGTCATCATTTTAGACTTATGCTTCCAAGAGATGCAGTGTTCCTTTTCATCATCTGGCATGATGGTCTCATCACACGCAAAACACTTCGTCATTTTGTAATCTGTGCCATATTCAATACGCTTCATGAGAAAAAAACAATCCTCGTACATAAGAATAGTCTTATTCACAAGAAAAGCTCTTTTATCAGCTGAATATGCCAATGTTGTTATCAATTTGTGTGTCAAAGTTGGTTTGTAAGTTCCTCTTTTGTGCTTTTCTGGTTTAAGGATGCCTTTTAGCTCTAGATGGCCTCTGTGGTAGCTTCCCCCTACATGTTTTTTGAAACTTTCAATACTTGCTGACAGAACCTTATCACATAGAGTACAGTAACCTACACTGCCTCCAGCATTCATCTTTAGATAGTTAATGTTCGCATACTGGGCTGCCTTTGACCGAGCAGCTCCATGGTCAATGCTTCTTGAAACATAAAGCCTATCAGCATAGTGATTAATAGCCATTCTGAAGTTGCTATAGATTGTATGGTATGAGAAATGTTTATATAGATGGTCTGATATTTCATGTGCAGAAGTTTTAAGCACTTTCTGGCATTCTTTGCATCTTAGTACTTTGGTGTTCTCATCAATTTCAAGATAATCATCTTCTAAGCCAGCAAACAATTCTATGTCCCATTCAAATTTACTGATAACATCCATGCCTGTGCCACAAAGAATTTTTGGGTAAACATCATTTTCATCTGAAACGCAGCAACCTATAGTTGGTTTTCCAAATATGGGTTCCAGTTTCTCAAGACTCCATTTGCTGATGTTTGAGATTGTTTTCACAGTTGTGTTGTTATTGCTATGGTTCATAAAGTGAGCCTCAAATAGGTCCGTGGGGTATGCCAGCTTGCAGGTAAAGCATTGGAATGTATTCCAAGCAGTCTGAAAAAGGTATTAGATTTATTTCAGGGAGATAGCACTACTATGTCTTGCTATACAAGCAGGTCTTTCCCTGAATTCTTTGTTGCATGGCTATTGGATAATATATTGCTATACAATTAACAAACCCATTAACTTTGAATGTAAGTGTTAGGTATCATAATGAATTCATCAAACTATGATAGTTTTTAGAGTAAATATAACCAAACCTTACCTTCCTGTAATATTTATCACCAACACAACTAATTCGAGTCTGGACTTGTTTTATCACATGATCTGCACCATAAATATGGAGAGCCACATTGGTCACAACCAAATTGCACACAACACATTTCTTATCTATAATCCCGTTCCATTGGAGATGTGTGACCACAGTCTTTGTGGATTTTGGATCAATAGTGATGTCATTGTTGCATATTGTTACTTCAACTCTGGCTAAGGCAGCTTCAGGCCTAGCTTTGTAATATAAATGTGTATCAGATATTATATGTAGCTTGATTTGATGTACATCCTGTATTGTTATGTTGCAAAATGAACAATAGTAGTGTGTTTCTATCTGGAAGAGAAAAATATAATTTTATTAGCTGTTTTGCATTGGCAGTACATTAGGTAGGTACATAAGTTTTTATCGTCCTAGATTAAGATCAGTTGCCCTATCCAACAGGGTACATTATTGTTTTAAGTGCACATGACGTAACAGTATGTTGTCCAATCCATTGTCTGAAGAAGCAAAATGTACAACCTTGCATAAGTTATTTATGTACCTACATAATAGTTTTTAGTTTTCATTTATATAATATTGTAGATATGTACCAATTAGGTGATGTGGTTACTCAGTGACAAAGTCTTTTTCTATGGTGTAAAATAGATAAAATTAAGGTGCAAAATTTTAAAAATTAAATTATAAACTGTATTGTAACATTTTTGTAAAGCAATAAATTATTAAATACATTAGTTCTACTAATCTACTACTCTATTAAACTCTGTGCTTAAAAAGTTAAGCTTTTTTGTATTAATATATTTGTATTAATATATTTGTTCTGTGCTTGTATTGAACTGTTACGATGAAGATGTATATAGCAGCATGGAGTCCAATAATTATAGGTAGCAGGTAGGTGTAAATAAATAGTAGGATTTTATGTATCCCGTGTTCACATACTGTTGGTGGTCCATAATATAAATAAAATGTATAGTCACCTTGCGGATACCATCCTTTATGAACTGGGGCACGCGGGTGTCATTTTTTGTTACTTTCATCTTGTGGTATACCTGCCGCAAGTGGTTATCTTTGATTTTCACGTTTGCTTTGCACAAGAGGCAATAGTTCTCGAATTCCCCGCATAGTATGTAGTTCTTGAAATGTTTCCTCTTCAACATTTTCAATCAACTTGTATCAAAATAAGGAATAAAACAAGCTATCGATTATTATTGATGGATGATCCAGCGTGCAAGTGAGAAGATCTTAGGTACAGTTAGAAAATGATCTTCTTACTTTGAAGAACCGAGTAAGAGAACCAAACCAAGTAGGTAGTAGCTTACTTTCTTGCCTACTTCCATAGAATGGAGCAAATGAAAAGGAAATCTCCAATCTAAATTCCACTAACAAACTATGTTTGTTTGCAAGCAAAAACCGGGGCCGTGGCTAAAACTACGTTTGTTTGTTCCTTGCTGCATTTATTATGTCTATTGGCAAATCAGCACGCCGCCGTTGTTGGTTGATCCTGCTTCTGCCTGCGTGCGCCTGACTGACCTCTCCTCTCCCCGTTTTCATGTCGGTCTGCCGCCCTACCTATTGGATTGAGCGTGAGAATAAAGAGTGCACCTGTGTTTGCGCACACCCTTGTGCACTATAATATGTCGGACTGGGCCGAAGCAAGCAAGATTTTAAACAAAGCATGAATTTGCCTACATTAACAATTTTTATCTTCGAATAGGTACGTGAGAAATAATATGAAAGAAAGCGAAGGGGATACAAAATATTCCCTCTCGAAAGGGCTACAAAGAGGACTGCTCGAGCTTGTTCTTCAACTCGTGGCTCCGTCCGTCAGTCTCCCCCACCTTCACTTCATCGGTAGGATAATGAGCCTTCTCGCTGGTCGTCTGAAGATTCCTCCCTTTTTTCTCACCTCTAGTACGCTTCGCACCACACCGTCCGACCCCAGGTAAACGCGTTCGACTTGACCTTTGGGCCAAATATTTCGCGGTAGCGTTCCGTCTGCTATTATCACGATGTCACCCGGTTTAACAACATTGGGTTTTCGTCTGACGTCCCCACGCGGCGCTAAGTTTAGTAGTTAGGTACTCTCTGATCAATCGCGTCCAAAACATGTTAGCTAGGGCCTGAGCGGGGCGCGCCAAGTTTGTCTGTCGGTTTTATCGCATTCTCCCACGTAGGGCAGTCCCACTAAAGTTCCTAGCAAAAACTGATTGGGCGTTACAGCTTCTTGGTCTTCTGCTTCCACTGGTATGTGAGTTAGCAGCCTCGAATTGACGGTATGCTCGATCTCTGTCATCAGGATGGCGAGTATTTCTTCTTTAGGCGCTAGTTCGGTGAGCGTTACTGCGAGAGCGTTCTTTACTGATTGAATCATTCTTTACCAGGCTCCCCCTGGTTCGGCGCTCCAGGATCGATATATCTCCACTCGATACACTTTGTAAGCGCGTAATCCTTAAAGGCAGGGAGCCATTCTATGAAAGCCCTGTTCAGCTCTGTGTCAGTTCCATGGAAGTTTGTTCCGTTGTCAGACGCTATCAGGCAGGACATTCCTCTACGTGCTGCCATTCGTCTTATTGCCATAATAGCAGAATCCACATCTAGACTAGCGATCAGCTCCACGTGTATTGCTCTAGTCATAAGACATGTGAATAACATTCCCCATCTTTTCTCTCGTCGCTCGTCTGGCAATTGCCACCCACATAGGGCCGAAGCAGTCGACTCCACAGCGTGAGAATGGTCTCGTGTGTGTATTCAAACGTATCTGAGGCAGGTCACTCTTCACCGGCTTCTGGTTTGGATCTCTTCCCTTTACACCATACACATTCATACAGAGTAGCTCGTACATTCGGCCGCAGGCGTAAAATCAAATTCCGCTGGCGGAGACTGTTCACGATCTGCTTTTCTTCTTCGATCGCACTTCCCACATGACCGTTTTTCAAATGTTCTTGTCGTATAATCAGACGCGTGATTGAGTGATTCCATCTAAGATCGGTGGTTGTTTCACCTCATCGGGCACTGTTGCGACGTTAATCCTTTCGTTCAAACGGATTATTTTGTCTTCGTTGTAAACGGGATCAAGCTTATAAAGACGACTCGTGCGATCGACGTTCTGTCCATTCGATAGCCGCGTTAGTTCCTCTGTGAAACTCTCGCTTTGAGACTTGTGGCGTGCTGCTCCAGCTGTACGAATTACCAAAGATGCAAATTAGAACTTTAAAATAGAATTATGAAAACCCGAGAACCTACCTCAACCCTTAGTACGGCCCTGACAAAAGTCCTTAGAGAGGACCTGTAAAATATCCCCACTGCGCCGAACCGCTCGCGCCGCGCCCCGGCCGGCGTGCAGCCGCGCGCGCCCCGCAACGACCAAGGCGGACAGATAGAACAACTAGTGGAAAAAAGAATACTGAGCCGACCGCACGTCTCTCTGCGCACTAACGACGCCCGCGTAAACACGCCGCGATCTAGAAACACACTGAACGTAGAACTGTGACGGTTTTGTGATTATAATTGACTGTGTAACTACTTACAAATCTTATCTTTGTGCCGTGTACCTATTCATTAAACTTTGTGACTGCAACAACTCGTGTTTGGCTGTATACCTACCTACCTAGGTACGATCCAATCTCTCGCTGCTATAGACTCTTGGATCAGCAGACTCTCGGCCTCTTGTATATGCTTTAATTCGAGTCTCCTTGCCCGCTTTCCGCATTATGTCTATGAAGGCGAAGACATATGCCACTGTTCGAACTAGACGTTCGTAGGAGAAGAAACGGGACACTTCTACTAGTGGCGACTTCTCTGTGGCAAGCATCACCACAACTTCCTCTTCTGAGGTCTCAGAAGCATGCGGGATGGGCCAGCAGTCTTTACTTTCATGTAGGAATTTAGGTCCAGTAAACCATCGGTTGTCTCATATCATTTCAGCTCCGTATTGCCCGTACATTCAAAGCCGTCGGTATCCATCGCCATTGGTCTGGATGGGTTAGTTCGGCTATCTCTCCCAGTCGATGTGCGACTAACGATGTGTAGCGAACCGCGTCGTTCCTGATCCAGTGTAATAAAGTCAAAGTCAAAAACTCTTTATTTCCATAAATACAATAAATGTACATTTAGAAAAGGTCAAATTCTTAATAATTAAACTCTGACACGGAAATAAAGTAATATTTTAGATTTCAGTCGCTTCAGTATGTAGACTAAAGTAAAGAAGTGACGAAGTAACCTTTAGCTTGTTAGTAGTTATTAATTTTGTGTAGTCTAGTTGTGGGCACCGCGAGTTTATGTTTATTTCTTGTATTCAAATTATGTACATTGCTATTTTTAGGGAACCGATTGATATTTCTATGAGTGTACAATAGGTTTTCATAAATATATTGACATGGTATTACTGTCATTATGTTTATTTCTTTGAATTCGCGCAGGGATTCTCTGGGACCCATAATAAAGATAGCACGAACAGCCCTCTTCTGCAACACAAATATGGTGTTAATATCGGCAGCGTTCCCCCACAGTAGTATACCATAAGACATAATACTATGGAAGTAGCTAAAATAAACAAGTCTAGATGTATCCACGTCAGTAAACTGACGGATTTTTATGACAGCATACACATACGCAGCATACTAAGTCTCTTCGATAGCTTATCTATGTGTGGGCCCCATTGAAGTTTATTATCTAAGGTGATTCCTAAGAAAACGGTACTTTCTACAATTTATAACGTATCACCTTTTACATTTACATCAGCCCTAACTTGTTTAACATTTATTGACACTAAATCAATGGAATACTTTTGAGATTGCATTATTCACATCGTCGAAATTCGTATTTTGTCGTTTAATTTAAAAAATCAATGAAGTAAAGGGTGTCTCAGCGCCGATTTTAAACTTTAAATATTTATAAAAAAAAAACAAATTGTATTAGAAATGTTATAATTGTTGTAAATTATAGTGTAATGTTGCGGATTTTATGTACGAAATATTACACCGTCAAGATGTCTTCCCTCACGGCGAATGCACTCTTCAAAGCGGACAAGCGAATTCGCAGAGACACGCCGTAAAACGTCAACTGATATGGCTCGCACTTCTGTAGTTATTTTGGCCTTTAACTGCTCCAAACTCGTAAGAGGGGTATCATATACTCTTCCTTTGAGATAACCCCATAAAAAAAAGTCAGCTGGGGTTAAGTCAGGAGATCTAGGTGGCCACAATACGTCTCCAAAGCGGCTAATGATTTTACCAGGAAAAAAAGCTTTTAGTGTGTCCATGGAGACCCTGGCAGTGTGGGCTGTGGCCCCATCTTGCTGAAACCACACATTTGACTTGTTAATAGCCCCATCTTGCAGCTGAGGTACAAAAAAATTATTGATCATGTTAATATACCGCTCGCTCGTCACTGTAACCGCTACACCTCGGTCATTCTCAAAGAAAAATGGGCCGATGATTTTCGTCGCCGATATTGCACACCATACAGTAACTTTCGGGCTGTGTAATGCTTTCTGATGTTTTTATTTTGGGTTGCTTGATGACCAGTAACGGCAATTTTGACGATTTACGTAGCCTTCGAGGTGAAAATGTGACTCATCACTAAAGTAAACATTGTCGATCACATTTTCCTCTGAAAAAAATTCTAACATCTTCTGACAGTAAAATTTTCGCTTGTTGTAGTCTTCCGGTTTGATTTTTTGAACTATTTGGATTTTGTATGGATGTAATTTTAAGTCTAAAGCCAAAATTCGTTGAAGACTTGAACGGTGAAGGCTCAAAGAGGCAGCATGTTTCCTGACTGATCGTCGTGGATGCTCCGCGATCGCAGCGGCGACGCGGTCGATGTTTTCAATCGATCGCACAGGTCTATCTCGAGGGCGAATTGAATGGTTAAGCAAACATCCCGTTGCTCTAAACTTTTCTACCCACGACTTAATTAATTGAATACTCGGGGCGTCACTTATACGGCGGATTTCAAAGCGATTACAAAACTTGCGCTGTGCTTCACTCAACGAAAACTCATTGCAAAAGTAAGCCTCTACTGCGTACGCGCGATGCGCGCCAGACCACTGCGACATGGCGACTAACAAATCCGCACTTGTTACCAACCGAACGCTACCACTCCCCTCCCGCTAGCCCCGCAAACTTCTGAGAAATTCGTGTTTAAAGTTTAAAATCTGGGCTGAGACACCCTTTATCATCAGCAAACAATACAATCTGGTGATTATTCTTAACAAGATGAGGCAGGTAGTTAATACAAATTAAAAATAGGAAAGGGTCGAGGATAGATCCCTGCGGTACACCCATTGTAACTACAGACCCCGAAGATCGTTTTCCAATAATGTCAACTCTTTGTATCCTATTACTCAATTATGTTATGATGTAAGAAGACCCAAAGAGGTGTTCCTTATTATTAATGTAGTTTCCTGATTTAATGTTTCATGGTGTACGCAATCGAATGCTTTTAACAAGTCGCAAAAAATGCCTAATGCATCTTGCGACTTCTCCCAAGCATCAAAAATATGCGATACTAACTCTACACCGGCATCAGTAGTTGACCTGCCGCGAGTAAACCCGAATTGCTTAATAGGTATGTAGCAGGTAATTTCCATTGAAATGCTAAGCAATTGATGTAAAATAAGTTTTTCAAAAACTTTGCTGAATGTAGGCAGTACTGATATTGGTCTAAAGTTAGTGGGATCAGACCACTATCCGATGTAAACAGTGAGATTATTTTACTACATTTCATTAGATCAGGAAATACCGTTTTCGAACCGCTCCAAAACATTACTTCGGTATCCCATGATGACATCCAGACCCAATTTTCCAATGTCCCGGTAGTGTCTACCCGCTGCTTTCCACATAAATTCACTTTTCGTCGTGCGCGTCAAAGAGAATATAAAACTACGAGAACAAGTGGTGGCACAGTGGTGCGCGTAACTATGTATGTCGCGATGCCGGTGAAATAGCTTTCCTATAGTGTAGGTATTTTTTTTGTGTGTGACGATATCCAGTGGCGTCCATTATCAATAAATCTGCTAAAATTACTCTATTTCACAAAAAATACTCAGGAAATGATGAAATAACTATAAAATATCGTATTTAGGGCCAGCTCAGCTAGTAATATTGTTGTGAACAATCAGAAATGAGTAAAAGACGCCGCGCGTCATCTGGGGCAAGCCGGGGGGCTGACGGAGACGATAGCGACGATGCCGCCGAGTTGAACAGTCCTGGGCCTCCTCCCTCTAGGAAGAAAAAGAAGCTAGACCCTGTAAGTCTGGAAATAAAGTTCTGGCAATAAATTTAGAATAGGTACCACTTGAAGTACCGTTCTATAAAGATATTCGATAGCCCCAGTTAGCTTTAGGGGAGTGCTGCTTTGTATTCATCTAAAGTTATGTATTTGTTGTTAGGCACACTCTTTGTTTAACTTACTGTCAAAGTAACTATACTCCAGCCAAATTCAACGTGAAATGTATGTAAATAACAACAACAACAAAAATATATGTTGAGTTTCAGATATAAATAATAGATAGAAATATTTATTGAAGAAAGATCTCAAATTGACAAGGAATGTAAAGTGCACATCAAGGCATCAAAGTTGATTTTAGGTTAAATATGAAGGGGGGGGTTGTTTACTAACATTGCATTTGGCTTTAAATATTCCTATTTCTAAAAGATTTCGAAATACAGACTTCCTTGGACATTTCCTGGTTTAAATAACTTTTAAAACATTTCAAATTTTCTAGAGTGAAATCTGCCAGCAGCTGTATGACACGATCAGGTCATTCAAAAAGGAGGATGGTACACTTCTCTGCGATTCGTTCATCCGAGCCCCCAAGAGGCGGCAAGAGCCACAGTATTATGAAGTTGTTTCACATCCTATTGATTTGCTTAGGGTAAGATTATATTTCATGCTAACATCAAGTGAAGTCAATGTCATATACCTATTATAGAGTTATGCTGAATCTGGTGGAGACTTTTGACCCACAGTATATAACTGTGTGTTACAAATTTATTGAAATTTACAGTTATTTATTATCTAAAAATCATCATAGATGAATTTCAACAAATAGGTTTGAATTTAAATTTTCCAAAATACAATCTTTTTATTTCTGACTTGTGTAGACAAAAACAATATCATTGGAAAATTCAATAGTTTGGGCATCAACATTACAGTTGTAGATAAATTTTCACTTCGACTCCTTGGTTCACTAATTCTTAATGATCGGATAGACTGCTCAAATTAATAGTCATAGGGCTTTTACAATTATTCAGCTTTGTCATTTGTACCTAAATTTACATATTCTTTGAGATGTAGACAACTGTGAGCAAACACAGCAAGCTCTTGGAAGGCTTAGACAACATTATAAAGAATACTTTATCATCGGTTTTGTAAATTGATTTGGATGACAAGGCATGGTCGCAGGCCTCCCTGCCTGTCAAATTGGGATTAGCGCAAAATTTCAAGTGTAGCCCTACCAGCGTTCCAGTCTTCCTTCTACAGCACTAGTTCTATAGTTGACATTTTTTTTAAAGGAGATGCCTTTAAAAAAATGTCAACTATAGAATATAAAATGTTTGGTTGCACCTGGAATTTCATTCAAAATTCATTTTTAGACTAATCTCTAACAACTTGGCATAGTGTTTGCCCGGTGCTGCTCCGCCAAAATCTCTTTTGTCCCAACAGCAATGGGACGGGCGGGCCTCTGTGTAACACGGAATTGTTTGGTACAAACATGCTCCAGCTCTTTGTCTTCTGGCCGTTTCTAAATGGGAGTCAGGACATTGGTTCCAAGCACTTCCTTCATATAACACGGGCACTTTATTGGATCCTGTAACTTTTCGTATTCCAACAATGTCTTCGGTTGGGTGCAAGGTCTTGCAGGCCTCATCAATACTGGTGCAGTACTGCTATCGAACATCTTGGTCATCACGGATTATCGTGTACTAGGGCTGCCGGTCGGATACCTTGCCACGCCTTAACGACATCATCCAGCGGGCCTTTGTCACCACTAACGTAACAGCTATAATCGAACCGAATTGTCTGTTGCGTGACGATGACAAGAGGCCCGACGGTATGACACTAGTCCCAAGAGAGTTGGGGAGGCCCATTGTGTGGGACGCTACATGCATTGACACACTTGCGCTATCCTATCTTCTGAGGACGTCCGTGAGGGCTGGTGCGACCAGTCTCGACAGAGCCTAGGCTCTACGGGTTTTAAAAAAATTATCTGAGCGTCTGGTCAAAGCGACGCGTGTCCCGAGAGCTGGTGAGTATCTGGCGCAGCGCATCAGCATTGCCATACAGCGGGACAATGCAGATAGCGCAACGTCTTGGGGACGACTGGTATTTATATGGATCAGTTGAGTTGGCCCAATTGTTTCAATTGTAAATGTACTAATTTGTTTCTATTATTTGATTGTAATTTTCTTTGTTAATAAAATTATGTTTTCCTACACTTAATTTCTTATAAATGCGAAAAATTGATGGTTCTTTTTTAATTGATTTATCAGAGCGTCTAGTCTGGTCGAAGCTACGCGTGACCTGAGAGCTGGTGTGTATCTACTCGCTCGCTGGTGTTGTACATCAGGGCAATGCAGCTACAACTACTTAGTTCTAATTTGTTTCTATTTGATGATGATATATTCTGATGTAATTTGATCCTATCCTATATGACATTCCCAAAAAATATTTTAATATTTATATTAGTGTCTCACAGATTTCTGTCGACATTTATGCTTATTTACCGTGGGCCCCTTTGGCCCTTCAAACCAATGAAATATTCAATAAAACAAACACATTCTAGGTGCAACAAAAACTGAAAACCGACACATATGATGACATTGAAGAGTTGTCGGCTGACATGGACCTCCTCGTAAACAACGCTAAGGCATTCTACAATCCAGATTCTGTGGAATACAAGGATGCTGATCAACTGTGGAAGTTGTATGAACAGACCAGGATTGCTTTGGAAAATGGTGAGTTTTCTACTGTGGCTCTAGTGATGCACAGTAGAATTTTTATTACCTGGCGTTCCGTGCCATGAGGAGCAAGTCCTTTTCCAACTCGCTTATGTTTTTGTACTCTCCACCTGGATGAAAACATAAGTATCAAAAATAGCTCCGAGACCTCTTAAGCAAGCCAGAGCGTTTTAAAACAGTATCTCCTCAATTGAATTTAAACTTAAAACGTGGTGATCAGTTGTTTGGATTATTGTAGCAGCTCTAAACGGTTTGGTAGTTTAAGTACTTATCATACTTAAATTACTGCCACCATGTCAGAGTCAAGCAGCATTTATATAGCAGCGCAGATAGACATTAACATACATGTGTTACTATACACCTGGAAGAGGTTGCTTGGCAATAAGGCCGTCGGTTGTGCTGCCGCGATTCCCGGCATTTCCTCTCTCCTCATAAATTTGTCTTGTATTGGGGGGTAGGTACACAGGTGGACCAACAATAAATATTTATCTACACACAACTTGTGTTAGATAGGTAACGTTAACGTGCGATTCCGCAGACGTGGCAAACAGTGGCAGCCCTCTGCCGCGTTTTGCAGTATCTTACCTTAACCACAGATTTTATAATACTGCTAGCTGCCCCGACAAACGTTGTCCTGTCTTAACTATGAATATTGAATTCGAATTGGTATTATTATCGTTAAGTTTTCTTAATTTTTTTTTGTAAGTAACTTCTGACAATACCAAAAACAACAAAAAAAAAAGAATTAGCGAAATCGGTCCAGCCGTTAACGCGTGATGCCGTGACCAAGGGAAATAGGGATTCATTTTTATATATATAGATACAAGTACCTTAACGTTGAATAGCAAATCTTACAGGTGAAGAGATAAAGACTCCGAAGCTCTCCCGCACGGGGTCCTCAAGCCGCCGCTCTGACGTCGCAGAGGATATGTCAGAAACCTCTACCAACACTGAGGAGGATATCTATGAAGAACTGTTTAATGCTGTAAGTATAAAAAATCCAAGCTTGAAGACCTCGGAAATATTAGTCTGTTTTAAAGTAACTAAGAGCATAAATTCAATGAATTATTATGATTATATTTCATGCTAATAAAGTACCTACAACAAATTCTTTAATAACAAAGAAAATAACAGTGTAAGAAAAGTAACAAATTAGAACTAGTAGGTATTTACAATTCAAATTATTCAGCTAACTCCAGACTTCAAACAATCCACAAATTAGACCTAGTATTTACTATTCAAACTATTCAGCTAACTGCAGACTTCAAACAATCCACAAATTATTTTTATTATTAATAAGTTTGTTGTACAATAAATTACCACAGGCTCAAAATCCATTCTATTTAAGTGGGTGCCCTTCTTGCTATACAAAGACGTACCTATTCCACTGAATTTGCATGTTCTTCCTTCCCAAAAACACTAATTGTACAGGACATATTAATGCCACTAGCAGAAATGCTGGCCACCAAAACAGATTGGAATCGTTAACTTATTGCATTTATCTAACTCTATGGTGCACTCGGATCATGTTACTAAACAAAAAAAACACATTGTCAGTAAACATAAGAGGGCGCATTGCGCGCCATTTTGTGAATAGGATAGGATTTCACGTTCATAGGAGCGGGTCACAGCATACGTTTTTGGGAACGGCGGCGTAAGCGCAAATATCAAGTTTTTGGGAACGGCGGCGTAAGCGCAAATATCAAGTTTTTGGGAACGGCGGCGTAAGCGCAAATATCAAGTTTTTGCTTATTTAAAAGAAAACTACACCACATAAGAAGAAATTGGTTCAAGGAACCAAATAATTAGTAATAATTAAAACATAAATAATTTCAATAGACCACAAGATTCTTGAGATCTCGACTAAATTATGTGCGAAACAGTGCACTTCTTTTTGATTCTTTTTTTTTGTAATTCTGTTTTCACATCTAAGGAATCAAAGAAAAAATTTAGAATTTTATGTAATTCGAGTTTTTTACCACGGGGATCCCGTGAGTACTGAGATCTAGGCCTATTTTGACAACGAAACCTGTTAGGTTCGCCCCTTAATTAATAATGTGTTTTTTCCAGGTAATGACAGCAAACATTGACGGGCGCCCTCTATACCCAGCCTTCCAGTTTATGCCTTCGAAGCGGCGCTACCCTGAGTACTACAACGTTATAGAACAGCCCATCGATCTGAAGACCATAGCTCAGAAGATGCAAGGTAATTATAAAATACAAAAAAACATTATGTTTAGAGAACCCCGCTGTGTAGTCTTGCTAGCTACACTGCCGGCCAAAAGTTTGAGACCACCTACATCAAAGTAGGAAAATGAAATAAAACTCAAAATACAAAGCAAGAGGTTTAATTATGAATTAAAATACTTATTTCCTAATACACATACATTTGAAGAAAACAAAAAAATCAAGAAAAATCAACTATTTACTTTAAAAATGTCGCTCATATTTTATACAGATTTTTCGTCGAAAAACCCTCCCTTGCATTTTATTACTACTTTCACTATTCTTGGCATACGAGCAATCAATTTGTCGATTGTATCTTGTGATATATTGTTCCAGCTTTCTTGTAAAGCCTTCCACATGTCTTCTTGCGAAGTGGGACAACAACTGCGCACATTTCTATCAAGCTCTTCCCACAAAAGCTCAATCGGGTTGAGATCCGGACTCTGAGGGGGCCACACCATGTTTTTTAAAACCCCTTCTGTTTCTTTGTGTTCTAAATAACCCCTGCATAATTTTGAACTATGTTTTGGGTCATTATCTTGTTGGAAAAAAAATCCATCTCCAATTATTCTTGAACCAGACGGAATGGCATTTTGCTGTAGTATTCGTTTATATTGCTCCTTTTTCATGATTCCTTCGACTCGTACCAAATCTCCGGTTCCATGGCCCGAGAAGCATCCCCAGACCATAATGGAACCACCACCATGCTTGACTGTTGGCACCACACAGTCTGGCATCATCTTTTCCTCGACGTTACGTCGAACAAAAATTCGTCGTTTTGAACCAAATATTTCAAATTTGGATTCATCTGACCAAAGAACTTGTTTAAAGTCTTCTTCAGTCCAGTCTCGATGGGTAAGGGCCCACTACATCCGTTTCTTTTTGTTTTGTGGCCTTAGTAGTGGTTTTCGAACGGCGACGCGACCAAATAACTTAGCATCTCTCAAACGTCTTTTTACTGTAGTCAATGATACAGGTTCTGATCGGGATTTGTTCACTTCTACGCGGATTTCTGGTGCTGTTAGGCGTCTATTCCGCTTGCTGGTAGTGACGATGAAGTGATCCTCGCGAGAAGTGGTAGTTCTCGGCCTTCCCGAACGCGAACGATCTTGATTACTGCCAGTCTCCTTGTATCGGGTTATTGTGTTATGAACACAAGTCTTCGACAACTTAAGTTGAGAGGCAATCGCACGTTCAGATTTGCCTTCGCCGTATAAAACAACTATGGCAGAGCGAGTTTCACTGCTAATTTCGCGAACTTTTCCCATTTTAAGATGTCTTCACTGTAACAACGACGAGCTCAGACTAATAAGGTAGAAAATAATTTACTCCATAAAAACTCAGGTACTAAATATGTTTTAGGAAGCTAACATAATCCCTGATATCGGTTAACGCGAAACAAACCCAAAACAATAAGTAATGAGCAGATCATAAAAATATTACAATGACTCTACCACCTGGTCCTTGCGCGGCGCTCATTGATGTTTTGAAACAATAGACCTTTTTAGGATGATAACTTAAACAACAACATAAATAATGACTCTTAGAAATTCTTTAATAATAATAGAATACGCAGGTGTTCAAATTAGCTCATTATCATATGTGTACTTTGAAATATTTTGTTGGTGACAAAGATTTTTACAGTGGTCTCAAACTTTTGGCCGGCAGTGTAGATAATTAAGACGCGCGCTAGTCCACGTGAAAAGTTCAAAGAGATAAACATAATGACAGTACCATGTCAATATATTTATGAAAACTTGTTGTACACTCATAGGAATATCAATCGGTTCGCTAAACATAGCGACATACATAATTTAAATACTAGAAATGAGAATAAACTCGCTGTCCCCACAACTAGCCTGCACAAGATTTATGTATCTTTTAAAGGGCAATGTATACTTCTACAACAAAATACCAAACGAGTTGAAAAAATTATCAATAAATAAATTCAAACAAATTGTCAAACATATCCTCTGTGAAAAGGCTTACTACAAAATATCAGATTATCTAGAGGATAAAAAAGCTTGGAATAAGTTTTGCTCCAACTCGAAAACTAACAACCTAAGAAGGTAAAGGTTTCTTGTACTTTACGAACACTACTACTAAGATTGAAGTAAACTAAAATCAAAGTGATCACTTTATTTCCTAGTTCTACTTATGTAATTTGAATTTTGTGATGTGGCCAAGAGTCCTGTTAGGTGTAAAGGAAATAAAGCACTTTGACTTTGGCTAGAGCGTCAACCAAGTTCGGAAAAGAAACGGGCGAGGCACTGAGTGTCTTTACACGAACCATTAGGCACGCTTTTGTAGATAACCTAGGAAGTTGAAATTTGGCATGAAGGTAGGTCATCAAATTTTATCGTAGGAAAAATATCCGAAAAACATAAATTTTACATTTAGAAGTGCATATCGGTGCCGATATGGATTTTCGTGGTTATTTGTAAATATCTCATTGGATTATAAACCTATGGATATAAAATTTCACGCATTGACATATATAATGAATGACCTAAAGCGGGAAATAATATAAATCAATAAATAAATAATGCTGGACAATCCACACAGCATCATCTAGCCCCAAGCTAAGCTGAGCTTGTGTTATGGGTACTAGATGACTGATATACTTAATACAATACATAACATAGATAGAAATTTTTTATTGTATATAGAAAATACCCAGAACACTCGGAACAAATATTTGCAGATCGTACAAACATTTGCCCCAAGTCGGGAATCGAACCCGCAACCTTCTGCGTCGGAGGCGGACCTTCGCCCGCCGCGCCACATCGGTCGTCAAAAATAAATAATTCATAAACAAATATACACTCTCATACGGAAACTCAGCTCTTTTATAAAAATACTAGCTAAATTCGTTCACATAGTTCTGAACGAACTTGGCTAGTTTTTTTAGATAGTACATTACTGACCTCGCCAGTGAGTTGCTGGCCGCAATGATGATGGCCTAAAGCGCAGTATAACGCATGCCCAGGCCATCACAGCGCGGTCAGTATTGCAGCCCCTGATGGACTAGCTGAACCCTTCGACCTTCATGGTCGAGATGTAGGCTACTTTTTATGCCATAAATCACTTCCCATGAATAGAAATTACCCTTTGAACAATTCCATAGAATCGACACGTGCACGTCGCGGGCAGAGACTAGTTAAAATCAGTCGCGAAAATATCGATTGATCGGCACGTTTTAAGTTTAAATTCAATTGAGTAGATAATGCACAACGCTCTAGCTAGCTTAGGAGGCTCAGACCAGTTAGACCTGTTTTTGATTGTTGCCCTTTCGTCCAGGTGGAGAGTACACAAACATCGGCGAGTTGGAAAAGGACTTGCTCCTCATGGCGCGGAACGCCTGCCATTTCAACGAGCCCGGCAGTCAGATCTACAAGGATGCTAAAATGCTTAAGAAGGTAATTCAATAATTCATTTATTATTTCAAGTAATACTACAGTCAGTTCATAGGAACCTAGTTTGTTTTGGAAGAAAACCAAAGTTTCATCCCTAACGAGTTCACCCGCGTACATTCATAATGAACCCGTCAAACTACGATAGTTTTTATAGTAGGTAACATAGTTCGTAGGACTTAATTTGAAGGTATGAAATTTTACCTGGAATTCATGAGTGTCTCGTACTCTCGCGAAGTCTGGGAAGTTAACGCGCTTAATGGGACCGACAGTGTACAACAGTCTTCCTAAAAATGTAACGGAAGCAACAAGCCGGACATCTTTTAAATACAAGCTGAAGCACTGGCTTATTGACAACAGCTTTTACAGCTACGATGAGTTTTTAGCATGTAAAAGTGACTAAAGATTGTTATCTGCCTGTAGATATATTATTGTTTTTATTATTCTAATTATAATTTTAAATTAAATGTTACAATTGTATAAATTTTGAATAATTTCTATACATACATACAATATAATTTACTTATTTTTTATAGAGACGAATGTGACGTGTAATTCTTGCAATGTACGAAATAAATGATTATTGATTATTGACAGAGGTTTAAGCACAGAACTACATATATCTCGATATTTCTGTGGTTCCGTACACAAAATGTGCTAACGGTTTCCTATTACCAAGCCTACGTGCGTCTTTTATTGGTCAGTCCGTCACAGATTATATCTCAGAGAGTAATGTAGGTAGAGTGAAATCCAATATTTTAGTGTGTCTCTGTGGCAACTGCCAAGCACATAATGAGGCGTTTTCCTGAATAAGAAACCCCTATTTACCTTTTATCCCCTTTTATCTTAGAACTAAGTACGAATAGATGGCACGCATCTTTAGCAAAGAGGTGCCGTGTCTCAAGAACACCTAATTTAAAAAAAAACATAGTTGGAGTATTTCACTAGTGAACCAGATGATTTTACTAGGCAAGCATTGTAAGCGAAGAAACTTGAGTCACTAAGCCGCCAAAACTACTGAACGGATAATGCTAAAATTTTGCATATGGTCGTTCTAAGCCTTGAATAAAACATAGGGTAATTTTTATATGATAATTCAGTGCCCATGGGAAAGAAATAATTTCTAAACGTTTCCATAGAAACAACGCGTGTCAAGCCGCCACTAGTAATCTATAAAACCTTTCTATGTATTTGTATCAACAGGTTATCCAAATCCGCAAACAAGAATTGGAGCAACACGGTCGAGGGAAGACTTCAGAACGAATCCGGAGTAAAAGAAACTCGCGCGTCGGCCCCGTACCGTCTAGCAGAACATTGGCTATTATGGAGCCTACGCATGATGACATCGATCATGTTAAAGTAAGTCTTATGGTTGTGTGTATAGAGTTGAGACTAAAATGTAGTTGTTTTAGTAAGACTTCGTAACGGATCCAAAGTAAAAGAAACTCAAGGGAAAAGAAACTCGTACCTGTTTCGTTTCTGTACCGTCTAAGTGCGGTTGCTATGGTAACTATGCCCACTTTTTGACAGTAAGTTTAGTACTTAGACGTTAAGTTGAATTTTGAACGGAGATTCTTTGCTCGTTATGAATGTGAAGTGAACTTACTTGATGATGTGAAAGTAAGAGTTAACACCGTGAATGTAGGTTCACATTCGAATGCACCTGTTACTATGCCACTATCGCCTGTTTACACTAACTACTCTTTTTATTCAGCATTCAGAAGACAGTGGTGACAGTGATGAAGATAAGAATGACAACGAAGATTCACCGCAATGGAAACTTCTAGAAACTATCAAGAACCATCTGGGAGTTGATGGTATGTTACTGATTTTACTAACGCCGTCTATTATTAAACCGTGAGAAGAGCAAAATGGGTAGGTTTAAGGTGTCCTGATATTTCTTTTGGATTTTCATAGGCATGTAAGGTACTGTACGATTGATTCAGTCAGTAGTCCTAAAATAATATATATGATTATCCAAACATTCTACATCGAGTTCGGCTAGTGTATAGAGAGGAGGTTTGGCAAGAATAGCCGATAGATAGCTTAGCGAAACCTATTTTCCTAAGTTTCCAGACAGTACAGCAGAGCGATTACGCTTATTTCAATGGATCCATGGGGAGACTGGGCATAAAATATTCCGATGCTATGGATGGGACTTTGGGACTCAACTTAACTGACTTTTTTCTGGGGATGTTGAATTACACTAAATTTGTAATTTGGTTAATGTGAGAGAACGAAGCGGATTCCTTATTCTATGTATTGTTTTTGCTAAAATATTGTCTTACAAAGGTACCTACTTATACTTTGAATTAAAATTGCATGAAACTTAATCAATAACTATTTACTTGTTAAAAACACTAATTTTGTTCATTAATGGGTTGCAATTTCCGCTGGGAATGGCAATCATCCGTTTATAGTTACATATTTATGATTGCAATTGGATGGATGGGTGGATTTTGCGAAATAGCACTGCAGATTCCGTGCAGCATTGCATTAAAGTTGCTAAATATGATTAAATCATGTTGTTTCTTTTCTAGGAACCCCAATGGCGGAACCATTCTGGAAACTCCCCTCTCGCCGCGCATACCCCGACTACTACAAAGAAATCAAGAACCCAATGTCCCTCAATCAAATAAAGAACAAGATCCGTCGAGGAAACTATGGAAACTTGTCGGAAGTGGCTGGAGATATGAACATCATGTTCGAGAACGCTAAACAGTACAATGTGCCTACTTCTAAGCTTTATAAGTACGCTGTTAAGCTTCAGCGGTGAGTTTGACAATGCTCTAGTATTTAAGGTTCGAATTTCGGTATGAAGCCCCCTTTCAGTCAGTAGCGTAATTCAAACAAAATGTCAAAACCTTCTTGTGCAAAAAGGCTTCCTATAAAATATTCCATCGTAATCATCTAACATATATAGATGATTTATCCTCTAGTAGAGGATAAAAAAGCGTGGGTCGGGATTTGCTCCAAACTCGAAAAATACAACAGGCTAAAGGTTTCTTCGTCGTTTCTTTACTTTAGTCACCGAAATCAAAAATATCACTTTATTTCCGTGTCAGTGTTTAATTTTCTAAGTGTACATTTAATGTATTTATGGAAATAAAGAGTTTTTGACTTTGACTTAGCCGTAGCAATTGGCGTATTGGAATAGTAAGTTTTTTTTAACCAACTACCAACGGAGTAGGGTAATGATATTAATATTTACGTTATACAGGATTATGCAACAACGCGTTCAAGAGCTGCTAGACATCGTGCAATCCTCTTCAAGCGACGACGAAAGTCTATCCTCTGTGAAGAACCAGGCCACGCCTATTCCTAGACCAAGAGGTAAAAATACCGCATCAAAGAAATAAAGCCAGAAACCATGTGAACTATACATTAGCCAAACTCGATGTGAAATGTTTGAAAACAAACTACAACAAAAAACTAATACTCACTTGCTTGACGTCGAATTTCAGGTAAAATTGTAATCGATATTTATTGAAGGAAAAGTCTCAAATCCACAAGTAATGTAAATTGCGTCGTATAAAATACACGGCAGTAGAGTGAATTTAAGGTGAGTATGAGTGGTTAATTTCAAACATTTCACATCGAATTTAATTGGGAGTATAGATTTCGTTGCTGCTGTGAAAATATGGTACTTTTCCAAAATATTCCCTTGGATGGCATAGTTATCCTCCGATAACTATGCCATTGAACGGCGGTGGAGGGGAAGTGCCGTCAAATCTTTATATGTTTTAAGAAAAAGTCCAAGTTTATTTAAGCGCTAGCAAAAGTGCAGCTAATATCAGACATCTTAATTTAATTTAATCCAGTTATCAATACCTCAGGACAGTCAGTCCACTTTTGAAAATCGACTTCAGGTGCAGGCTTTTACGGTTCACGAAATTATCATTGTTCAGCATATTTTGCCGTAAATGCCACTTGTGTACAAGTCACTGTCAATAATGCTGACCACATGTTATAAACAAGAATATTTATCTCCACAGGCCGTCCCCCCAAAAACCCCCCACCATCCAGCCCATCCCCTGCTACCCCCAAAAACAACCTGCCCCTAAAGAAGAAGCTGCACTACATATCCAAACAGCTGGTAGAGTTCACGTGCTCCGACGGGCGCCAGCCGATGCTGTTGTTTATGGAGCGGCCCAGCAAGAAGCTGTACCCGGAGTACTACAGCGTTATTGACAAGCCCATTGATATGATCATGATCGAGAACCATATCAAGGTAAGTCAGTTACAATCATTGAATAGGGTCACTGAACCTTTCAAAAGCGTTTATAGGTGTAAGGAGTGTCCCGAAGAACCGACAACTGATGGGGTTTAAAGGACAAATCGCTTCTACAACAAAACTCCTAAAAAACATCAGTAAATAAAATCAAACAAATTGTCAAAACCTTCCTGTGCAAAAAGGCTTACTATAAAATATTAGATTTTCTGGGGGATAAAAAATCTTGGAACGGGTTTTGCTCAAACTCGAAAAATAACTAACTAACAGGTTTAAAGGTTTCTTCATCGCTTCTTTACTTTAGTCCACATACCGAAGCGACAGAAATCAAAAATATCACTTTATTTTCGTGTCAGTGTTAAATTATTATTGTATTTATGAAAATAAAGGGTTGTTGATTTTGATTTTTCATTTTGGTAAATGTATTTTCGAGTGGATTTGCGAATGACAACTGGGTCTTGGAAACTGAAGACAGGGGGCTATGGCGCTCAATTTTACTCTCATTGCCCTTGACGCACATGGCCATATTCAGCACTAGCTAGCAGCGGCGTCGAACCGCTATGACTGGACATTGAATACGTTAAGAGTTTTTGATTTTGTTATTTATTTGATGATTTGTTATTTTTAGTCCTATGTCTTGCAGTGGACTTACACAGGTTGCTTCTAAAAGTTTATGATGATGTAAATGATGACATTGCTGACTAAGCTATGTACTTACGTACATTGAATCTTCCTCTTCGTAATTTTTGATATTCTTCCACAGAACGACCGCTACTCATCCGTCGAAGAGATGGTTTCCGACTTCCGTCTTATGTTCTCAAACTGCCGCCAATTCAACGAAGAAGGTTCCATGATCTTCGAAGACGCGAACCTTCTAGAACGCGTCATGAACGACAAACTCAAAGAAATCAACAGCGGGCACCACGAGAGGAAAAGCGCAATTAAAACTATAAAGCTGTCAAAACCACGGCAACTGTCGCCGTTTGAACAGAAACTAAGGACGTTGTATGATGCGATAAGGGACTATAGGGATCCTAAAGGTCTGGGTTAGTTGTTTACGGTGGAAGGGGTCGGAAATAACCGGGAAAGGTGGGAGGGTTTCTAAATTGGCGGAGATGTGTAAAAAAATCCCCTAAAATCCATCTATCTAATTAACCTGTTTACACCCCAGCTGGGTAAAAGCCTGTTTCTTCGTTCCTTTCGTCTCTCTAACCAATGGCCTAATCAAACACATTATTATTTGTATTATTTAACGGGTATTCATCGGTCATCGATTATCAGTCATCCCGTGACCAAGTCAGTGTGTACACCTGTTGAAACGTCTGGAAAAATAGGTAAATAAACGCGATAAATACCTGTTAAATAATACTAATAATTACAATCGAAGTTATAGAATTTATCGCGTACCTTTTTGTTTTTACGATTTTTTAACACTTTTAACCAGTAACAGCTATCTCGATCAAGGGCTGATTTCAACTGTGTTAACACACCGCGATAGTGACAATGACGCGGACAGTGCGACTCGAACCGCACTTACCTAAAACGTCCCTCGTTAAAGGATGAACCGTTGGTATTCTTCCAACACAAACAACGGTTCGTAGTCAACCCGCTTACTTCCATACTAATATTATAAATTTGAAAGTACTCGTAACTCTGTCTGTCTGTTACCTTTTCACGCCTAAACGGCTGAACGGATCTCAATGAAATTTGGCAGGGAGGGAGGGAAGTGGTATCCCGAGCTCGGACGTAGGCAACTTCAAAAGCGCGTGCGAACCTGCGGGCAGCAGCTAGTTCATAATGAATTCGTCAAACTACGATAGTTTGTGTAGTAAAACACCGCGAAACTTTAACGAACCAATAGCCTCGTGTCACATGACCATCGATATGTATGGGACTCTATTGGTACTTTTACACATCTCCTCTCCGGTTGGAAACCGGGTGTAAGGTAGTTTCAGACTTGGTTCCCCAGTTAGGGCGTAGGTAGTGGCTTACTAATGCTTGGTTTTGATGATTAAAGTTGGTGTTTTTGCGCAGCGCATGCATTGTTTTTGTTTATGAAACTCCAATTTTTTGCATGATTCTTGACTTTTTTGAATTCTTGACTTTTCAGATTTGTTTTAACGATTGATATCTGACTTTTCACTCAATTTGCATAATTACATGTAGTTTCTGAGTTCTGATCTCATCGGGACATCATCGTGACGTCTCTTTTTTCTGAGATTAATTTGAATAAGACATATCAAGCAAGAGTACAACACAAAATGAAAAGCGTAAAGCACAAAGATTAAGCAGAAAAGATATCATACAAATTTATACATACTTTATTTTTTCCCTAAATGAGACGTCTCGATACATTCGTCAAACCACGGCTTAGTTTGTTAGTATTGGATAATCAACCGCACGATTAAAGCCGCAAAATGTTTGGATAGTTGTCTAAGGAATGTACTCCTACTCTTTCCTCCCATGTTCTTTAAAGCGTTGTTTAAAAAAAGAGCCCTTTACTCATAGCCAAAGATTTAACTTATTTATTGTACTATCTATTGAGATCATGGTACTGAATTGCATAATTCTAGCATTTCTCGTGCATTTCTAAAGTTTTCTATTTTATTTGTGCATGTTTGTCTACAATAATTTGTAATTTTTGACAAAACCTAAAATCAGAATTCCTATAAATTTGCACTGTTTTTTAGGTTTTTCAGGACAAATAGAGTGTATGGGACCACCCTGGGAACATTTTTTATACAAAACCACAGATTTTATAAAACAAAACCAAAAGAATCATCAAAATCGGTCCACAATTGATTGAGAAATCGGCGAACATACATACCTACAGCCGAAAATAGAATCTTCTCCTTTTTTAGAAGTCGGTTAATACTACCAGCTACCACCAAACTGCACTGAAATATCTTCTCTCCCACAGCAAACCGTCAACTAGCCCTGATCTTCATGAAGCTCCCAAGCAAGGTTGAATACCCCGACTACTACGAACTAATCAAGAACCCCATCGACATGGAGAAGATAGCTCAGAAGTTGAAGAACAATCATTACCACGCAGTCAGTGAATTAGCTTCGGACTTCATACTGATGTTCGATAACGCCTGCAAGTATAACGAGCCGGATTCTCAGATTTATAAGGACGCGCTGATTCTGCATCGGGTTTGTCTGCAGACTAAGCAGATGTTGAGGTAAGTGAAGTAAAAGAGTGTAATAGTAGAGAGTAAAGGGTAATTTAGCCGTATTGGTCGCGGCGTAAGAATCGACTCCTCCAACTCAGCCCGTGGAACCTTCCAGAAAAAGAGCAGCATCTTCTGTGTCAACAACCCCACTGCGATCACGAATCCACATGCCGAGCGTGGCGCTGATACTATTTAGGCTTATACAATTTTTTTTCTGCGCGTATTTTGAATCGAATCGATAAACGCTAGAATTACTATGATTGAGTCATCCACTAAGTGGCATAGAGCGGAGCTGAACCCAGGCCTAAATGAATATGTAAAAAATATGTGTTTCCTAAGTGTGAGTAAGCAGTAAATCTTCACACAACACAAAATAATTATCAACATCTGCGCTAAAAGTAGAAGAGTAAGTAAGAAACCTAAGAACTAAAAAACTAACACCTTGCACCATTTGCTAAGGCTATACTTTCCATAATCACCACAAGCAATATTGCGCTTTATTACTGCAGCCGAGAAGACGACGATGCAGTGCCAGACGTGCCGGCAGCGGTGCAAGAACTGCTGATGAATCTGTTCACCACCGTCTACAACCATCAGGATGAAGAGGGCAGGTGAGGGCGTACAACTCGTTTGTAACGGTCAATGCTATGATTTGTTTTTCTAATTTCGAAAATAACAGCTGTGAACTGTAATTTAATTTGGAAGGAATTGTGGATTTTTAGGTTTTCCCCAATATAATATTGTTGGCTATACTTTTCGTTGAAACTTTATTGAACAGCATCTTCTAAATTTTTTCAATTTATTGGGGTCAGAACGACTAATGCTAGAAGCATTAGTCGCTCTGAAACCAAACAAAACACCAACTTTCATGCGAGGACTGCTTACAAATATCGCCTACAAGTTTAAACTTCATCTTCAGCTCAGTCCGGTGACACCCACCGCTGAGTATTTGTTTTGCACGTACAAGATTTATTTTTATATTCATTTTATTTTGACTTTATTTCCAGATGCTACTCAGACAGCATGGCAGAACTCCCGGAACATGACGAAGCCACTAACGGAGAGAAAGTCCGCGCCATCTCTCTGGACCTCGTGAAGCGGAGGCTGGACAAGGGACTGTACAAGCGGCTGGACCACTTCCAACAGGATATGTTCTCTGTTTTCGAGAGGTTTGTAGTTAACTTTTTTGTTAGATAAATGCACGATATGTGTCGGTGATATTGTAGAGAAAGTTCGCGGCATCTTTCTGGACCTCGTGGAGCGGAGGCTGGACAAAGGACTGTACAAGCGGCTGGACCACTTCCAACAGGACATGTTCTCTGTATTCGAGAGGTTCGTATTGTTAGTTAAAAATCGGGTAGGCTGTATCCGGGACGCGGCCGTAGTGGATGGAGTATGTGAGACGTCGAGTGTGCTAGAGCGCGTTATGCGCCGCGCCGTGAGGAAATGCGACTCAATACGCTCGTCACGCTGTGTGCGGGTTGGTGGCTCACTACGCTCGCCGCAATCAATGTACTGCGAAAGTTATCAATAAATAAACACAGCGCGGCGAGCGAAAAGCAAGAGAAATACACATTCTAATTCAAACATTCTGATTGTAAATTTAGTTCAGAAAGTGTCGTGCTAATAGTGCTGCGCGCGACAACAACAGCAACAGCGCCATTTACGCCAGCCACATAGTGCACTATGCACTACCGAGTAATGGCTACTTTCCTCTAAATTTTGTTAAAATAATGCCGGTAGGTGCTTTTCAAAACCGATCTTGTCATTTTATGTTTTCGTTCCATTCTGGTTTTCACAAGAACTATTGATTTAAAAGACGTTCACGTCAAAACAGTAGCAAAACAAAACAACAAAGGTACCTTTGTTGAACTTCCTCCTAGACGAATTTCGGCCACGGCGGCGGCCGGTCTGAACAGATACTAGTACGTTCGCAGGACATTGACACAAATGCGTGCTCAAAAGCACTCTCTAATCCGAAGGGAGACGGACAAAGAAAGGGGAACTACATCTGTGGTGCTGTCATATTAGTTCAGTTTAGTTTTTTAGGTATCTGAATTGAAACCACTGTGAATTATTGACATTTTTCTAGCTACCTCTATCCTCCTCCACAGAGCCCGCCGCCTATCCCGCACCGACAGCCAAATCTTCGAGGACTCAGTAGAACTGCAAACCTACTTCATCTCCCAACGAGACCTCCTTTGCACCAACACTCTACAGTCCACCGCGTTGACCTTCACTCGAGATACCGTGACAACCAGTGTGGAGCTCGTCAAGCAGTGCAAGCTACTGCAGGAGAACGATGACGAGGACCAGGAGACCAGGTCAGTAGACTAGGAGACCAGCTAAGACCAAAAGACGAGCTAGCTTATAGGACGCGTTTTGTTCCTACTCGAAAAATAACAACAGGGTAAAGGTTTCTTCCTCGATTCTTTACTTTAGTCTACATATCGAAGCGACAGAAATAAAAAATACCACTTTATTGTTATGTCTATTTTTATTTTTATTATTTGACTTTTTCTAAGTTTACTATCTTGTACCGATCTACGGACATTTCAATATTTTGAATTTATAGTATAAAAGATAATCATGGCAACACTTGGCTGAGTTTTAGAAATTGTCTATGTGAAAATACATAGGTACAAGTCCTTCCTCCAATGCAACGAGAAGAGATGCTAGGTTATCGACATTGAGAGACCTCTTGCGGCTTATTACGATGATACCGTTTAAATTTGGAGCACATTAATGATGGTCACGTGTCTATTGTTTTTTTTAACACATCTCTGCTCCACTCTGGTTTGTTAATAAAAATACATTGTTTCTACAACCCAATGAGCATGATACACGTAAAGAAACAAACGTTTATTTGCGATAACGAGTCAGCGACAGAATGGGTGTTCTTAAATGACCCTTATTGCAAGGGACGAGAATCGCTACCACGCCGTAACACAGTGTTACACTAGCGCGGGTGGTAATGACTCTTTAACTTGCTTGCTTAAAAAATCTAAACTACCGTAAAATTAAAGGTACAACAAATTGTTAAACCTTTTTGTAAAAGTTTTGTTTTTCTAATGTATGTAACCTTAGGATATTATAGTATATACATATATTGTAGTTTATTATTATAGTTTTTTAAGTATGCATGGTTTTTTTATAAGTATTATGGCTTAAATAAAGAATTTCTAATTTATAACAACAACAAAAAGAGTAAAACAAGAAACACTTCAAAGGCGAATCCATACTAATATTATAAATTCCACGCCTAAACGGCAGAACGGATCTCATCGAAATGTGGCATGGAGGTAAATGGTTTCCCGGGGACGGACATGGGCTACTAGTTAAGCTATAAGGAATGCCCTAGCTCTGCATAATGCTAGTTTAAAGATAAAAGCCATGGTCTAGCTTAACATGACACATTTTTATGTGTATCTGTAGAGGAAGCTCTTCAAATGAATTGTATACTGTATTTCATTATTTTAGATCAAGCAACGACGACTCGATGACGGGCACGCCGGTCCAGCAAACCCAATACACTAAAGGAGACTTCGTGTACATCCATCCTGAGAAAGGGAACAAGGATCCGTCAATCGTTCATATTGAACGTGTTTGGACTAATGCGGAGGGGGTGCCGATGATCTTCGCTAATGTTTACTACAGGTTAGTCAAGAATAGATTGATAGCTTCGTGCCGTGGCGTGCCGTCGCGGCTTAAGAATCGACCCCTCTAATTCCCGTGAAAGTCATAAGAGCCGACTTAGGAAACCTATTAGAGAAATAGTAGTAGCTCCTTCTGTGTATTTTTAACATAATTAATAAATAAATAATGCTGGACACAATCCACACGGCAGCATCTAACCCCAAGCGAACTACTAGCTCCTAGATAACTGATATACTTAATACAATACATTACATAGATAGATATTTATTTATTATACCCAGAAATCATCCAGAACACTCTGAACAAATATCTGCAGATCATACAAACATTTGTCCCGAGGCGGGAATCGAACCCGTAACCTCCAGCGTCGCAGGCGGACCTTCGCCCGCCGCGCCACGGAGGTCGTCAAATCTCCACTGCGATCACCAATCCGCCGCCAACCACGATGAATTGATGATTCTGGCAAAATCACTTTGTTTGGGGGTCGCATGTTCAATGGACGTATGCATGTGTGCTGATAATCGGGTTTGAAGTTACGTATAAAAAACAATGAAAAAATGTTTGTTTATTCAGACGTTCTACAGAAAATAGCTGTCTGAAATGATTTACAATCGTGACCCTAAATAATCTGAATATCGACATAACTGATTCTCGAAGTACCAGTTCCTCCACCTCCACAGCCTATATTGGTCCACTGCTGGACCCAGGCCTCCCCCTGATAAGCGCCGCGCCTTATTGGCCTTTATATCTCACGGGGGTAATGCCCATAATTCCCACGCTGGGCGTGGGCATGTGGGTTGGGATCGCAGTTCGGTGGTAGAATTGTTCTGCAGGAGGCGCTGCTGCCCACCCCCGGTGGATATCCCTACATGATGAGGATATCAAATACATTGTATACATTCGTACATAGGAAGTGCAAAAAATAATATTAAATTGATTGTCTAATCTAATTAAAAATAGAGAGTAAAATTCAATCAAATAATTCATAAATTTTATAATACTATTATTGTTTAATAAGCCAGAACTTTAGTTTGCTTTTGAAGGATTGCGTTGAAGAACATACAATACACCGTAGACTAGGCTTGTGTATTTTACGTCGTTAACCACCTATTCATTCTTCAGTCATCGCAGTAGTTTGATTATACAACAAAATGCAAATGGAAATTATTAGGTTAAAGAAAATAACACCTAAAGTTGTTATTATTATAGTCCGTAAGCCTCACACTGGGTTAATCTATAAGAAATCAAATAATATCCCAAAAAAATGTTTGACTTCGACGGGACTTGAACCCGCATCTTTACCTCAGTACGAGGGTCTTTCCCGTACTGAGGAAAGGATGCGGGTTCAAGTCCCGTCAAAGTGAAAAAAAATTGAAATATTATTGGATTTCTTATAAAATAACACCTTATTCAAGAATGTTAGCAGTTAGAAGTCTGACTTACTGCTTATTATTTAGTAGCGTTCTAGTTATAATAATGTTACCCTTTTTTTATAAATTAAAGAGCCTAGCAACTAGACTTTCTTGTCAGTGGAATGATGCAATTTCCTCCAGTTTTCTCTCTCCAATGCAATGTCTTTTACTTCTTTTTTTGACGACCGATGTGGCGCGGCGGGCGAAGGTCCGCCTGGGACGCAGAAGGTTGCGGGTTCGATTCCCGCCTTGGGACAAATGTTTGTACGATCTGCAAATATTTGTTCCGGGTGTTCTGGGTATTTTCTATATATAATAAAAAAAATATTTATCTATGTTATGTATTGTATTAAGTTTATCAGTCATCTAGTACCCATAACACAAGCTCTGCTTACTTTGGGGCTAGATGATGCTGTGTGGATTGTCCAGCATAATTTATTTATTATTTATTTATTTATTTATCTTTATACGACATGACAGCGACTTTCTCCTTGATCTGACTCATTGAGCTAATTCATGATCTTCCCCTTCCTCGTCTTCCTTCTACTTTTCCATCTATGACAATTTGATGCAAAGTTTACATTTTCTGCTTTCATAAAACCGATCATATTATTTTTTTAGTATATGACACTCATTACTGACACTGGCAGAGTCGTAGCGAAAAGTAAGCGGCGCCGCCATTAAGAAAGAAGTTGAAGTTGAATGGTGTTCAGCAAAAACTTTTTCTCCTCAACTCTTTTCAGCACCTCTTCATTAGTAACCTTCTCCATCATCCTCCAGCACCACATCTCAAACGCCTCAATCCTCTCTCTGTTGTTCAATGTTACCTTGAAACAAATAAACTACTTGTTTCTGCCACCCTTCTGGATAACATTTCAACACCTTTTTTCACTACAGACCTCAAGAAACCTTCCACCTGCACACGCGCAAGTTCCTCCAACAAGAGGTATTCAAGACGGACCAGCATCGCTCCATACCCTTGGACCAGATCATCGGACATTGCTATGTTATGAACGTCAAGGAATACTTCAAATTTAAACCTCAGGGTAAGCTTAAAGGTGACCGCAGATCAGGACCTCACCACTGCCGCACAGCACAAATATGTGCATTCAAATATGGGCTTTAACTCGTAATGTTTAGATGCATTTTATATTGACAGCACCAGATAACAGACAGCTGGCGCCACACGCTTGAAGCTTGCGCTAAGCCATTTTGTCACTGTAAAATGTATCTAAAGATTACTAGTTTAAGCCCATATTTGAATGCTTATTGTTGTGTTGTAGCGTTGCTGTATGTATGTGCTAAGTCCTTTACTACTAAATTCACTTCATTACTACATATACCTTTACTAAAAATTCGTCTATCGTTTTATTATTCAAACCAAGATTACTATACATCAACTAGTTTTAGAAAAAACTTAAATCACGAACGTAATCTGGTAAAAACGTTATCCAATAACAAAATCTTCCATTTAATAAATGCACATGAGCACAGTGAGCTGATGTTAGTAAAGATAGTAAATATACCATGGGACAAATGTTGATATGTTCCGGGTGTTTTCCATGTAATAAATAACTATGTGATATAATGTATTAAGTATATCTGCTATCTAGTAACCATAGATAGATAGATAGATAGAAGATAGAACATACTTTATTGCACACTTATACCTAAGAAACAATTAACAAAAAGAAACAATCATAACAAAGTGACAACCATAACACAAGCTCTGCTTAGTTTCGGGTTAGATGATGTTGTGTTAACTATTTGTCCAGTTTAAAAAAATATGTTGGTAATTTCACACTGTATCATCTTGACCCGAAGGTAGAACTTGTGTGGTTTGTGTTGTCTTATAAAGGGTGCCACGGAAAGGGCTAAGCCGAAAGGGGGTGATTCTGGACATCGAGGTGGTCAACGTTTATTCTATAAATTTTTGATTATAGGCCTTTTTTTTTTATTATAGACGTTTTGTCTTTATTTTTGTGTACTTACGTTAGAACAAACGTTGACCACATCGATGTCCAGAATCACCCCCTTTCGGCTTAGTACACCCTTTCCGTGGCACCCTCTCTTCCTCTTTCATAACTGTACGTTATGAAATACCTGAAAATTACAGCATTATTGTGTTCGAACTGTTCGATGGCGCGGTATTGAACGGCTTTAGATAAGTAACAATTTTTTTAATAAGTTTACTTCAAAGAGGAAGAAAAATAATAGTAGATAACTAAAACGAACAACTTTTACCAAATGTAGAGTTATTTTGAGTTGTATTACATGATAATATAAAGCTTATTATCAAATGTCCTACGGAAGGCAGCTACCGGCAACGCGAAGATGAATCAATGGTGTATGCAGGTAACTCACATATACACGAACTATGACGTTCAGCATACACATGAAAATCGGACTCTACTTGTATGTCTATAAAGTCAAGTTTCAATTAAACAAATTGACCTACCCTAATAATGCTTTTAGTTAGATAAAGTTGTACAGGAATCTTTAAGATATCGTGTATGATACATAATCTTTTAGTTTAGAATTTCTAGGGGCTTACTCTTGAAAACAGTTCCAATCTCGGTTCTAATAATTTCTATCTCAACAAAATGCTTATTTGAGGCCTTCGGAAAAAGCGAAGCCATCAAGCGAATTTGTGTATTTGTTGGGTACCAAAGCCGACTTGGTATTGTTAAATAATTTTCATAATTTATTTCATTTTGCTTGCATGTACATTTATATAGCTTAGTCAATAGTATTATAAAATCTGTGGTCAATAGGTACTGCACCCTGTAAGTCACTGCAAACGAGTCCGTGCTCTATATACGATTAAAAATATGTTGACTAAATAAAATTTAAAATGTCCTTTACAAATTCACCAATACCAATAGTTTTTTAGTTGTTATAAAATTACGAATTATTGGAAGCGTTGTGTGTAAAATGCATTAAATGGAGGAAAATTTAGGCATCAAGATCAAGAGAATCCAAAAACCTTAAGCCTAATACGTAACGTATTGCTCGTTTCTGTAACAAGAGTATTCGGTTTGCATCAGCTGCTCTCCCCCATAATAATATCCCGTAAGTCATAATCGAATAAAAGTAGGCAAAGTAAACCATACGTCCTGTTTTAACTCCTCCTATTTCTCTAATTTTTCTTATGGCGTAAGTTGCCGAGCACAGTCGTTTTGTTAAAGCATCAATGTGAACACCCCATGTCATTTTTGTGTCAAGCCATACACCTAGAAATTTTACTGTGACTTATATTTAGGGTTGCTCACGCGGAAAAATCGAGTTAAGAATTAAATATGAAATTAATTTTGCTACTTTTCTCAAGAGTAAACCCTGTTTAACTGTCTGTAACAATTATTCGCAAATTCTACTAAAGTGCAGAACTAATGATAACGCATTGTGTATTCAATAACAGGATTCGCCGATAAGGATATCTACGTGTGCGAGAGTCGTTACAACACGAAGCATCGCTGGTTCAAGAAGATCAAAGTTTGGGAGACTGGAGACAGGGATTCCCTTGTGCCGAGAGAAGTAAGTCAAGTTTTATACAATTTCCGGATGTGCATCCTTAACAGCCTGGACGGTGGCCTGTGCCAAGGCTGCTTCCGGGAAGACAATACAACCGTGGACGTATGTGTACGTCTACTGCTGAACATGCCTCCCCCCAACAGGTTTTGCCATAATCACCACTCTTAAAAGGCGGATTGCTGATGGCCTTGGAAGTGTTAAAAATACACAGAAGAAAGCTGCTGCTCTTCCTTTGCTAGGTTCCCTTATTCGATAGGTCGATAATAAGACACGGAATATCCCCACAGTTTTCCATAACTTTAGACACATTAGTGTCAATTCAGATGTTGCCAACTAAACTAAACTAATTTGACAGGACTAAAAATACAATTATAACACAACATTTTTCTTTTTAATTTTTAGTGCTGTCAAATTAGTTTAGTTTTGGCAACATCTGAATTGGTACCATTATATCTCGAAAATGTATCGCCAAACAAAAGGTGCCCGGGTGCCAGCGGATTGTCTAATTTTGTTGCCCCCTTAGATTGCTTTCCTACTGACGTGGAGCGGAGCTAAAAGATGTTGTTAGTATTTTTTATATTCATACTTATTTTATTGCAATCATTGTGTACATTTGTTGGTCTTATTATCTAGGTAATATTTATGAGACACAATGGTACCCAAGCAGGGTGTGGCCATAGGTCCTGGAAGTGGACCGGGTTTCTAGAAAATATCTAGTTAGGTTTTAGCAGAAGTTCTTTCTGGAAGCATTGGCCTGGAAGCCTGGCAACAACTGGCAACCGTGGCTCTGCTCTTAATGGGGCGCATTGCGCGCCATTAAGAGCAGAGTGTGAAAAGGATAGGCATGGGGTTTTGCGTTTCTAGGAGCGAGACAGAGGCGAGAGGCGGGGTTTTGGAACGGCGTAAGCACAAAAATCAAGTTTTTGCTTATTTACTAGAAAACTACACAAGTTATGAAGAAACTGGTTCAAGAAACCAAATAATTAGTAATAACCTACGAATCAAAACATAAATCATTTCAATAGAGCGCGGGGTTCCTGAGATCTCGACCAAATTATATGCGAAACAGTGCACTTTCATGATTTTTTTTAATCGTATTTTTTTTCGCAATCGTGTTTTTACATTCTAGGAACCAAAGAAAAAAATTAGAATTTTATGTAATTCGAGTTTTTTACCACGGGTATCCCGTGAGTACTGAGATCTATACCTAGCTTGACATCCAAACCCGTAAGGTTCGCCCCATGGTTCCGTTCGCAATGACCTGTGATGACACCCACTAATGTTCAAAGTCTTCACGAGTCTTGAGCATCGTGTTTGGATTCTACGTCGTTTTAGGACGCCATTATAGTGACAATAAAGGAAGCTTCTCAGATTTTTGGTATGAGGCATATCTGTTAATAAATGTTTGTTTACAGGTACCGCTAGAGCCTCAGAGAAACGTGTCTGTGTTCCGCGAACGCATTGAGAAGCACAAAGACGAACTGGCTGAATTAGAGGTGTTGGAAAACGTGCAGGAGAAAGACAGACCTGTAAGTTATCGAGCTTTACGTAGTTATTTGGTTGTCAGTTCGGTGTTTGGCCTTTGTTTTCTGTTGTGGTTCAGTCTCAGGGCGTCATCGATGAAGGGAGTGAGTTAAGAAATGTAAACCTAAACTAAAGAAAATCTTAAATGAATCTTAGTATTTATGGCACTTGATTTGTGAGAATTATTATTGAATTAGTTGTCGTGTGCCTGCAAATGCTGAAGCAAGAGCTCTCACCTCTGAAGTCGTAGAATACCTCTATGTCTGCTCATCTAAAACAAATAGATGACAATGCCTTCCATGATGCCTTATCATTTATTAACACCCAGTTTGTATAAAAAACAATATCGTATATCCCTTTTTTCTCCCCAGGACGTAGTAATGTACAACCCACTCGGAACCGACGACGAAAACACGTACTATGAACAATACAACACAGTCTGTTCCGGAGTCATCAAGACCGGTGACTACGTGTATGTCGTCACAGACGGAGGCAAGCAGATGATAGCCCAGGTCGACACTATATGGGAGACTGGCGAGTGAGTACATAGTATTTAAATTACTATCAACAGTACAACACAGTCTGTTCCGGAGTCATCAAGACCGGTGACTACGTGTATGTCGTCACAGACGGAGGCAAGCAGATGATAGCCCAGGTCGACACTATATGGGAGACTGGCGAGTGAGTACATAGTATTTAACAATACAACACAGTCTGTTCCGGAGTCATCAAGACCGGTGACTACGTGTATGTCGTCACAGACGGAGGCAAGCAGATGATAGCCCAGGTCGACACTATATGGGAGACTGGCGAGTGAGTACATAGTATTTAACAATACAACACAGTCTGTTCCGGAGTCATCAAGACCGGTGACTACGTGTATGTCGTCACAGACGGAGGCAAGCAGATGATAGCCCAGGTCGACACTATGGGAGACTGGCGAGTGAGTACATAGTATTTAACAATACAACACAGTCTGTTCCGGAGTCATCAAGACCGGTGACTACGTGTATGTCGTCACAGACGGAGGCAAGCAGATGATAGCCCAGGTCGACACTATATGGGAGACTGGCGAGTGAGTACATAGTATTTAAATTACTATCAACAGTACAGAGGTCGTCATTTTGTTTCGTCGTATTTACACATGAACGCTCCGCTTCGCTTTCTATTTGGCGACCTGGGGGCAAATTCTCACCAATTTATCACTCGATAAATATCAAAAGAACTGTCAAATATGACAGTTTTTGTAGAGAAGAACTGTCAAATTTGACGGTTTTTTTGATAATTATCGAGTGATAAATTTGCGAGGATTGGCTTCCTGCTAGTGTCTACACAATTTCAAGGACTATGACTATTTTTCCTGTTGATTTATTAATGGTAATACTTGTTCCAGTAACAAATGCTACTTCCGTGGACCGTTCCTCATATTTCCAGGTGAAGTCGCTAACATCATCAACAAAGTAAGTCATCTCATAGTAAATTAAAAGTAAATACATGATAATATCAATTCATTAATAATAATTACTTCAGTACAAATAATAATCTACATTACCCTAATTAAATTACTAAGGTATGTTTGCTGATGTGAACAAATTAGTTAAATGTTACAACAGAATCGACACAATTTACCAAGAAATCAAATAATATCCCAAAAATTTTTTCGACTCCACGGGTCTTGAACCCGCGTCTTTCCCTCAGTACGGGAACGTGCTAACCTTTTAAAAAACAAAATTTTTGCAGCTAAATTTTTGGGATATTATTTGTTCGCTTATAAATTAACCCAGTGTGAGGCTTACGCACTATAGTAAAAACTGAAATTAAACTTATATCCCATCAACCAACATCTTAGCACTATTTTTTTATAAACATGTTATAATATGTGTTTTGTTGGCGTTGCTTTAATTAAATAAATAAACAAAATTATTTACTTCACTGTTGTATTTTTTACAGCCTTTTTTCAAGCAAGAGGTGCTGCTGACGACGATGCACGACACCAGCCCACTTGTGGGCATCGTGGGCAAATGCGCCGTGTTGGACTACGATGATTATCTCAAATGTAAGATTATTATAATGTTGTTCACGTTTTATTCAGAGTTTTTGTTAGTTAGTGTTGTATTCAGTGTCAGGCTAAACGCGGGGGATACTATGTTCGTTCAGTGAACGTCCATCGGCTGAGATGATGATGAATTAATCCAGCTGCCATCAATTAAGCCCGATTTCCACCGCGAGCGGAGCGGACCCATTTTAACTCGCAAGAGTAAACTGCATACTTGTGTTTCAACCAACAAATAGTCGAGCGGGAAGTACTGAGCGAGCAGAAAGAAAGTCGAGCGGAAAGGAGTGAGCGAGACGAAAGAAAGTCGAGCGGAAAGGAGTGAGCGGGTAGAAAGCGTTGGAAATAACTCCGCCCACTTATCTCTCATTTCCCGCTCATTACCCTTTCGCGGTAGAAACCCGGCTTTAGCCTGAGTCCTTTCCTTTAATAAATTCTTATAATATTATCTGGTCTGAACTCTGAATTATGGAAATTTGGATAATTAATAGTTACATTTTAATCGGCCTTTCTTATGTCGTTGAAGTATTAATTCGATACATAAATTGAACCTACCAAATCATTTTGTCAGAAGTTAACAATAACTCAAAAAAAATCTACCTCGATTTAACTTCATAGAATTTACCCTGAGTGTGAGTCCTTACGTACTATAATAACAAAAACCATATCATTTTGTTTTCAGGTCGTCCAACAGAAATAGCTGAGAACGACACATTCGTCTGTGAGTCTCTTTACGACGAATCTAACCGCGTGTCGCGGAAACTAAAGGCGGGACTGAGGAAGTTTGAGCATACCAAGGAGGTCACTGTAGATGAGGTACTTGTTTAAATAATAACTAATAACTTATTTAAATAATTAAACTATAGTTTACTAAATCACACGAATTTAAGTCGTCAATAATTAGCAAGTTGAAGTGGCACTAGGCCGGCCAGATCACTTTAAATATGTGTTCTGAATATTTTTAGAAAGAAAACGATAAAGTACCTAATTAATTTAACTTGCTTTCCAGATCTACTTCTTCCCGAAGCCCATCGGCCCGCCCGCTCTAGCTTCTTCCACAGAAGTACAGTCGTCTTCAACAGCCGCATTCACGCAGAAGCCTTACAATCAGCACTCGAATGTCGACTCTATGGTAAGGAGTTAGAACTCAATTTGGATAGTTACGACGTGTTATTAGTCGTATATTTGATGCAAGACTGGTCCTTTGACACCCTCGACCGACAGACATAATATGGAAGAGGGATGGGGGCCCCCTTTCGCTTCCCTCCATCTCCAGCAAGCTGATTAGATTAGTCTTTAAACAGTAAAAAAAGGTCGGCCGGCAACATTTTTAGTGCCGTCAAAGTAAATAAATAAATAAATAATGCTGGACAATTCACACAGCACCATCTAGCCCCAAGTTATATACTTAATACAGTACATTACATAGATAGATATTTTTTATTATATATAGATAATACCTGGAAGAAATTTTTGCAGAGGTAGTTTAGTTCTTGTACCCACAAAACCAACGCCATTATCTGAACATTTAAAATTTCTTTCAAAAGGACAACAAGCCACATTTCACGAACCTGATAAATACAACAATCGGCAGTCAGGACGTTGAGATGATTCTAGAGAATTCTATGGACGAGTCGTCGCTAGCGTCGCCTGCCACTCCGCTGTCTGTAGGCAAGTGTTTTTATATAATTTGTTATTTATGATATTTCAAAGTGCGTTGTTGTAAACTTTGCGCTTTGGAGATTTACATCTAATTTAGGTTGCCCATCTAATGTAGGTTGCCAACACCATTAACACATACACTGCTAAGCCTATAGAAGCGGTCAGCAAAGGTGCGTTAGCTTTCTTCGTAGTCATCTGCGTTATAATTAAATAATAATGCTGGACAATAGACACATCATCTAGCCCCAAGCTAAGCAGAGCTTGTGTAATGGGTACTGGATATCTGACTGATAGATATCAGTACAAATTAATATATATAATTGGAATGTATTGTATTATGTAGATACATAATACAATACATTACATACATTTTTTTTTTTATAAACAACAACCCAGAACACCCGTAACAAATATTTGCAGATCGTACAAACATTTGTGCACAGGCGGTAATCGAACCCGCAACCACCTGCGTCGCAGGCGGTCCTTCACCCGCTGCGTCGTCTATCTATCATCGTTCTTTTTATTGTTCAAAACTAAAATACAATGGAACACTGGAAAGCACTTTAAGTCGATAATGATAACTGTGTCTCGTTATGGGCAGTCTATGTGTTTAAATGTATCAGATCACATGCATTCATAAAAAAGCTTCAGCACAAATAACTTAACAGAATGTTTATGATGAAAGTAATAATGTGTCAATCATAAAGACAAAAACTCTCATTTCCAGGTGGCAACAGCAACCCCTACAATCCGTCCCTGGCTCCAGAACGGTCCGCAGCAACCCCAGCCAGCAGCAAGAAGAAGAAGGAATCCAAGCCCAAGGTTGTCTCCGGCTATATCCTCTACTCCAGCGAGGTCCGCAAGGCGATCATTGCTAACAACCCTGAGTCTTCTTTCGGTGAGTTACTGATGCTTACACCAGGTTATTCTAAAAGGTTCTTCTAGGTTGGGTAGGTAAACGTAGTATAGGCCATTTATTTATACAGGGTTTTCCATTTCTGGAGAAAAAAACGTTCGTACCTACAACCCACTTAAATGGACACTTTATTATTGGACCACCCTGTCCAAACCCATGCTAATATTATAAATTCGAAAGTAATTCTGTCTGTCTGTTACCTTTTCACGCCTAAACGGCTGAACGGATCTCAATGAAATTTGACAGGGAGGTAAATATAACAACGCCAGGTACGGCATTGTTAGAGGGCAAACGACTACGTCATAGTAGCTTAGCACCAATCACAGTCACTGGTCATTTAGACAGTGTGCGAGATAAAATATGGTCACCATGCATCAAACAAAGATAGCTGGAAATAGGATTGAGACGTTTTAGCGTCCGCAGGAGTAACAAACCTTTCTTCTTTGACCATAGCATAAGTAGGTACCTAACCTACATAAAGTTTTTCCTCAGTAATTAGACTGTACATGTACGGAGAGCAGCATCATTTGGCAAACAACTTTAACGTTTACACTTTTCTACCGCTAGAGGGTTACCAGTTGATGATGCTGTCTGTACATACATTTTTGTCGCTGGTTTCGAACATTCCCCTAGTATACAAATAACTAAATATGAACATAATTTCCGACTTCGAATCCCTTAATTTAACACTTTTTTTATGTTTTGCGGGATAAATACTAATCCCTCGGGAATCCACCTCGGGATCGTTCTCGATAGAAAAATAATTTTCAAAATACGTCCATAATTGACGGAGAAAACGACGAACATACATTAAAAAACATACATACAGCCGAACATAGAATTTCCACGTTTTTTCGAAGTCGGTTAAAAATATTGCTGATCCAACTAATACCCTAACACCCTATTTGTCATACCCAGCTAACAAGGATTTGAAAAATGCGAAATGCGGTTAGTCCCAATGATTTTTGTAGAATAAAAGCATGTAACGAATTGCCAGTAGAACAAGTTTTAATATTATATATTTTGACAAAGTAGATATTTTTAATTTTTTATACACAAAAGCTTGTTAATTTGGAGGTGTTATAAATTGGCAGTAGAACAGAACTTTTTAATACTACTAGTTATTTTAATACTATTAGAAAATAGTAGATTTTTAAAACTTGTAGAGCAAAGAGTTAGTTTTGCTTTGTTTTTGAGTGATTTTGGTTTTACGTAAACGCAGTTAAGTAGATTTAAATTTTTTTACAAAAGAGAATGAGTTCGTTTTGCTTTGTTTTGAGTGGTTTTGGATTTTCGATCGAATGTAGTTAGGTAGAGTGATGGTTTTGCCTGAATATTGTTGTTTTTGTTTGAAATGCGCTTTGCGTAGGTCAAGGTGATTACTTTTCTAATTAGAGTGGTTAGGTAAATAACTAACTGACAACTGATATGATAACGCATACTGAGATATACGCATATCGACTATAATATCCTAAACAGTTTATTCTAGTCGTCGTTTACCAATCAGTGATCGATCATGTCCTGAACGGAATAAACTAGTCGAAAACGGTTTTTTTAACAAGTTTATCGTAGATGATAAACGGTCTCGTTTCGTTGACAGTAAAACAGTCGATGACCCATTCCTGCCCCACTGTGACGCAATGGGCGGCAACGGAAACATTTAATTAATTTAAATATAATATCAAAATTACGTTTTAAAATTATAACATATTTTAGAGCTTCGTAAAATATTTAATAAACACGATAAATGTAATCATAGTACTTGCTTTAGAGAATGAATACAAATCATTTTACTGCTTTTAACCAAACTTGTAATGGTAAAAGTCAAGTAATGAAATATTACCATAAAAATAATGTTAGAATTAATAAGTTAACCTAACAATAGGTACATAATATAAAACAAAGTCGTGTTAGTTAAACCATTCACTCAACTCAAGAACGTCTGTACAGATTTTTATGATCGTTGGTTTGTCTCTGCCTTGAATAACAGAATAACTAATTAAAAATATGAAAGTTCACGAATATATATGAAGAAAATTCGTTCATACATTTTTCGGAAGCAACGCCGCCGCCATCCCTTTGACATGACGGAAACTTTAAAGCGGAACAAAGTTTGCCGGGTCAGCAACCTAGACTTAAATGAGCTTTTGTGCCAATTAGAGGGGCGAGTCTATTTGACGTTAGTAACGAGACGAGATCATGACGTCATATCTTGTTAAACAGGTTACTAAATAAGACAAATCATTGGGTACGTCACCAGATTTTACACAAGCCGTAAGCTTGTTTTCTAGAGTCAAGTACACTATAATAATCAAATTCAATTCTAAAACGGTAAGTAAAGTAAGAGATTTGGAAACAATTTTATGGCCTTTTGTTTCTAAACGAGTAAACCCTAGACATTTTTTCTTTCTCATTCTGTAGAGACAGTGAAAGATGACGCTCACACGTCTAACCCCACTGCCGCACAACACAAAAATGAACATTCAAATATGGGCTTAAACTCGTAACATTTAGCTACATTTTGCAGTGACTGCATAAACTAGTTGATTGAAGCTTGCGATAATCAAGTATGTCACTGTAAAAGTTACTAGCCCATAGTTGAATGCTCATTCTTGTGTTGAGCGGCATTGGGGTTGCCGCCGGTGTGAGCTACAGCCTTTAGATGTTTATTTAGCTAGTTTGTAATATGTACTGCTGGCTACAACATTTTAACTATTTTTATTGCATGTAAGTGTAGAATGTGTATCTTTCACCTATGTAGAATATCTTAGACCGTGACATAATTTCTCTCGCTTCTATTTTTATGCCTACCAAAGGATCCACTTCAGACAAAGCAGAAAAAGGAAAGGTTATGTCTCGCAAAGATTCGCCTACTTCTAAGGTATGATTAGTTTTTAAACGGAAATGGTAAGGGAGCTATAGAGCGTCATCGTGGGTTAAGCTTTATGATGTTCAGAGAATAATACTGAAACGAAAAATTAAAAATATATTTATTTTTGTAACAAGAATTAATGAGGTACAGTTTTCCTGCGGCCTCCACACTAGGCAAAGCCTGTATCGCGGAGACCAGTAATTTAACTTAACATAGCATAAAATTTCCGACTACTGACTATAAACGAACTTAATGAAAAATAATATTCAAAGAACAAATCTGTACAATGGAAACTTTACTCAAACTGTGCCAACACCAATCTCCTGTCGATCTTTTAAAAAATTATATCGTGTAGCAAACAAAAGGAACAATGTTTTTTTTTTAACTGGTTAAAACTAGCTGTTTTTCATTCGTTTAAATACACTCTGAACAAAATCCTACCTAAACAAATAATCGAAAAAACCCTTCAACGCTCTCTACCTCTCTTACCATTACCACTAGGTTAGTCCTTAATCTTACCACTGCTCCCTAGGCGAGATATCTCGAATAGTCGGCAACGAATGGCGAAATCTGCCAGCTTCGACGAAGCAGAGTTGGGAGGAACGAGCGGCAAGGTGCAATGAAGAGACTGCGGCGAGACTGGCAGAGGAGATGAGGGAGTTATCTGCACACGTGAGTCTTTTACTCTAGTTCCTAGACGAGATATCTCGGATAGTCGGCAACAAATGGTGGAATCTGCCAGCTTCGACGAGCAAAGCTGGGATGAACGAGCGGCAAGGTGTAATGAAGAGACTGCGGCGAGAGTTATCTGCACACGTGAGTCTTTTACTCTAGTTCTCTAGACGAAATATCTCTGATAGTCGGAAACATATAGCGCTCACTAACAGCTTCGACAAAACAAAGCTGGGAGGAACGATTGGCGAGCTGCAATGAGCAGAAATGAAGAGACTGCGGCGAGATTGGCGGAAGGGATGACAGTTTTCTGCACACTTGAGTATTTTCACGTCACACAGTTACAGTAAACGTAGTGAAGAACGCCTTGTGGCCAGGTGGGATGACGACCTGCGAAAGACTGCTAGCAGATGCTGCAAGCTGAAGACTGGGCGCTCTATTCATCTCATATTATCTATCATCTTTTAATCATAAACATCATCTTTATCATATTGTTAACGTTTATTGGGGGCAGGCAGGCTTCCACGTCTAACAGTTGACGTCTCTCTGCTGAGATCAAGGTGACATAACCTCTAGGCGAAATATCTGAGCAAAGCTGGGAGTAGCGCCGAAGTTTAATGTAGTGACTGCGGTAAGACAGAGGAAAAAAATTGAGAATTGCATGCAAAGTTACATTTTTGTATTGTAAATCTATGCAAGAGGCCTATTGCCCGGCAGTGAGAGGAGAAAGCTGAGAAAAATAAAACTATACTTCTACACGTGAAATGAAGTCAATACAAGGATTTCGGCAATTTCTATATACTTGCATTATACCTATGTTTTTCCTATCACGCTGACATTTCTATCCCAAATTACAGACACAAATGGAAATGACCTACGAATGCGCGTGGGACAACTGTGACTACCAGTTTGAAGATGTGGGCGATTGCATGGAGCATTGTGTTGGAGATGGCACTAACAGTAAATAGAAATAATATAATTATCTACTAGTTTCTACCCGCAGCTCCGCACCATATATCTAAGTTAAATCTGTAGAAATGGTACGTTTGTCCAGCGATTACTCAACAACTGCCCCGTGTTACAACTACACGCAGACACTCGCTCACTGTTACATTTCCAATCTTGTGCAATAATTACAATGAACAAACACGAGGGTATTGCTATTGTCTTTTAGTCAATCAATCACATTACAGTACGTCGTAGCAAGCACGCGTAACACGAACGCCCCGGTCCGACTATGACTGAGGTGGGTGGGCCTAATTGCACCTAATTAGAGCTTCTACTTTCGAAAAGCTAGTACCTCATCTCCCCTTTTTTACTTAGATCGACGCTTCGCACGCGTGGTTTCTAAGGAAACGTTAGAAGGTTATTTTTGTCCTATGGAAACTGATTTATGGGATAATAAAGCAAACAATATTCAGCCAGATCCGTTCAGTTGTTTTTGCAAACATACACACATACAATAACATACAAACATACATCCAAACTTTCGTATTTATAACATTTCTAACATCCATAGCTTTCATTACATCTAGAAAATCGTAAAACACCCTATAAACAACAAATAGGAAAGAATGTGTATGGAAATATATGCAAAAGCATGCATTTTTTTGTTCATGGTAACTTCTTAAAACTTTTGAGCAAGTACCCAGTAATTTAGTTATTAGGGCTTTAAAATTTTTAGTGCTATCAAACAAGTGTGTACTTACATATTGGGCATGATTAATGAAGATTAAATTTTTCTTTTCAGGCTACGTCCCACCAGGCCACGTGCAAAGCCACTACCGCGGCGGCAGCACAGAATTCGCCTGTCTCTGGCGAAACTGCGCGCGCGTTCGCAAGGGACAAGCTCCCTTCCCGAACCTTCCGCGGCTCACGAGGCACGTGCGGGACCTGCACGTCAACAAGGGCAATGGCAAGATGATGGCGGCTCATGAACGGTCCAGGTAAGGAGCGAGCACTAGTTCGCAAGGGACAAGCTCCCTTCCCGAACCTTCCGCGGCTCACGAGGCACGTGCGGGACCTGCACGTCAACAAGGGCAATGGCAAGATGATGGCGGCTCATGAACGGTCCAGGTAAGGAGCGAGCACTAGTTCGCAAGGGACAAGCTCCCTTCCCGAACCTTCCGCGGCTCACGAGGCACGTGCGGGATCTGCACGTCAACAAGGGCAATGGCAAGATGATGGCGGCTCATGAACGGTCCAGGTAAGGAGCGAGCACTAGTTCGCAAGGGACAAGCTCCCTTCCCGAACCTTCCGCGGCTCACGAGGCACGTGCGGGACCTGCACGTCAACAAGGGCAATGGCAAGATGATGGCGGCTCATGAACGGTCCAGGTAAGGAGCGAGCACTAGTTCGCAAGGGACAAGCTCCCTTCCCGAACCTTCCGCGGCTCACGAGGCACGTGCGGGATCTGCACGTCAACAAGGGCAATGGCAAGATGATGGCGGCTCATGAACGGTCCAGGTAAGGAGCGAGCACTAGTTCGCAAGGGACAAGCTCCCTTCCCGAACCTTCCGCGGCTCACGAGGCACGTGCGGGATCTGCACGTCAACAAGGGCAATGGCAAGATGATGGCGGCTCATGAACGGTCCAGGTAAGGAGCGAGCACTAGTTCGCAAGGGACAAGCTCCCTTCCCGAACCTTCCGCGGCTCACGAGGCACGTGCGGGATCTGCACGTCAACAAGGGCAATGGCAAGATGATGGCGGCTCATGAACGGTCCAGGTAAGGAGCGAGCACTAGTTCGCAAGGGACAAGCTCCCTTCCCGAACCTTCCGCGGCTCACGAGGCACGTGCGGGACCTGCACGTCAACAAGGGCAATGGCAAGATGATGGCGGCTCATGAACGGTCCAGGTAAGGAGCGAGCACTAGTTCGCAAGGGACAAGCTTTCTTCCCGAACCTTCCGCGGCTCACGAGGCACGTGCGGGACCTGCACGTCAACAAGGGCAATGGCAAGATGATGGCGGCTCATGAACGGTCCAGGTAAGGAGCGAGCACTAGTTCGCAAGGGACAAGCTCCCTTCCCGAACCTTCCGCGGCTCACGAGGCACGTGCGGGATCTGCACGTCAACAAGGGCAATGGCAAGATGATGGCGGCTCATGAACGGTCCAGGTAAGGAGCGAGCACTAGTTCGCAAGGGACAAGCTCCCTTCCCGAACCTTCCGCGGCTCACGAGGCACGTGCGGGACCTGCACGTCAACAAGGGCAATGGCAAGATGATGGCGGCTCATGAACGGTCCAGGTAAGGAGCGAGCACTAGTTCGCAAGGGACAAGCTTTCTTCCCGAACCTTCCGCGGCTCACGACCTTTTGTGCGATTTAGCGCCATCAGTTAAGCCCTAATGGCTGTTACCAATATTTCGCTAGTAAGCATTCCTGAAGATTAGATTGTCATTATATTTATTTCGTATTACAGAAACTTCATGCCTTCGACTAAAAAGCCCAAGATTGTGAGCATCCGTGGAGGCGTCATGTCACCAGGAGGTAAGTTTTTATTTTGTCCCATTAATAGTAAAACCATAATAATTTTGCAGTGGTCAAAATACGAAATCTTGCCTTACATTTCTGAAATGTTTTGAAAGCAATCAGCGCTGTAACTGCTGCAATCTTAAGGTCATAGCAAATTATCACGACACCGTCAGCGAGCTGTCTTAAATCTGCCATATCAATCGCTATGCATTTTGCTGACAGCTAACAGGAAGGTGGCTCGGTCGGTAGTGGCCGACCGGCCCGCTTGTCGACGCAATTCCTTGCTTGAAGCATGTAAAATTGTTGCACACTGCTAGTCTCCCGTATCGAACGCCGTAGCGCCTTGCGCTTGCTGCATCCAGCAATCTTTCTCATATGAAATTCTTGTTCTATATTCCAGCATCTCTCTCCGCCATGTCTCCTATGGCCCGCAACACGCCGTCCCCGGGCGCCGGCGAGGGCCTGCCGCCCGCGCCCGCGCCGCCGCCGCGCCCCGCCATCGATCCGCTGTTTGTGAGCGCGCCGCCTAAGCCGCAGAGAGTCACACACTCGGAGGCCTACATCAGGTATGCTAGGCATGTCCTACGGCCCGCAACACGCCGCAAATAATAATTTATCGCACAATTTTCTTATTAAAGTAAAAATAAAATAAGTCAAATAAATAACAGTTAAAATTTTATGATTGAATATTATTTATATATGTAAATAGTATTTTCAGTTTGTGAAGGTGCTTTAGAATTATCGTCCGCGGGCGCCGTCAGGTATACACTACACTTAGGTTACTAGGACACCGTCAAAAAATATCGGGTAGGCCAATTATAGACGCAGCCACAGTCTAGTACGTGCAACGTCTTGTGCGTGCTTGAGCAGCACACATCGCGGCTTGCTTTTCTCGCCACACTGGCACAGTATGTTTATACACACAGCGCGGCTCGCTTCGCTCGCCGACTGGGATAATCGTGACCTCTGTCAGACGCTACTCCCGCTCAAATCAGTCAATTTACTACCGAGTAATCATTAAATAAACATAGCATGCGTAATTATAAATTAGGTTCCGTACAAAGCGCGATTACAGCGTTATTTTTGCCTGCGACATGCTCACTACCGAGTTGAATCAATCCTCTAAAATCAAAAATATGGTAATACAATAATGCTAGTAGATGCTTTACTTCCTAAGTATTACTTTGCCTTGCCATTTCATATTACAAATTGGCAGTTCAACAAGCTAGAAGCGCTGATGTAGCAAATAGCACCCAAAAAAAATTACTCAATGTTCACTACTGCTGAACAACGTAACCGAATTCACATTAAACATTAGTTTACTACTTCCGTTTCCACAGATACATCGAAGGTCTCCACTCAGAGCAGAAATACATAACCCCATGGGAGAAATCCCTTACCCCCATGCCAGTAAATCCAGATCCAGCTCAGTTCAACATGCACAAGCTCCCCGCTCACTGGATGACGGAAGACGCCATCAATGGATTCTTAGCTCAGGATAAGAGTCTGTCGGAATCTGATATACAGAAGATGGATCAGAACACGAAGATTTTGAAAGGGATGTGTTTGCTGAGGGATTTTATGATGAAGGATGCGTTGTGTATTTATAAGAACTACTGATAAACTGCAGTTATTTACAAGTTTACTTGATAGTACATTACTACGACACCACTAGCAAATAGAATGGTGTAGTATGTTAGCCTAAGTGAGGTGAGATGTGAGATGAATTATAGTTTATAGATATTTTTTGTTTGCTGGATAGCGATTATGAACTAAGACGAATTATACTCTGATCTGATTATACTATTTTTCATTTTATCCCAAAACGTTTTTATTTCTTTTAATAGGAACTGCTTTTATAGGGTATGTTTTACCTTGAGGACAAATATAATTTTGAAGAGCAACAGTTATTACTAACTTACTCTCAGCCATCCCCTATTTAGGAACTCTTTTAGTAAATTGAATACTTTTGAGTCAAGTAAGACAAAAATACTAGGCCCTAAAAGTATAAGATAAGAACTGCTAAATACCCGTTAAATAATACTAATAATAATGACTACAAGGTTACTAGGACACCGTCAAAAAAAATCGGTTAGGCCAATTATAGACGCAGCCACAGTGGAGTACGTGAAACGTCTTGTGTTTGCTTGAGCAGCACACATCGCGGCTTGCTTTTCTCGCCACACTGGCACAGTATGTTTATACACACATCGGTGTAATAATGTGTTTAGATCGTGTAAGTTACAATTATTTAAGAAATGCTAACTGGGGTATTATCTTTGTAAAATGTAAAAGGTATTTTTGGAACCAAAATTAAACCAATTCATGAGTAAAGCTTAGGTTATATTGAAAATATAAATATGTCTTATAATATGGCGTAAATATAGTTCACTGTTGTGATAAGCAAGTTAGACTCCTTCCACTTCTTGTTTGATAAGTCCTACTAAAGTATTGAATTTGTTTCCGTCTAAGATTAGAACCTGCAACAAAAAGAGAAATCCATTAGTTACTAAACTAAATACTTTGTCAGGCCACAACAAAAATAATAAGATACAAAAGTGTCTTTATATTAATGTTGTTATTCGTCTTTTTATTGTTTAAAAACAAACTAAGGACTGTACACATTTAATCCGCGGGCGACATAGCCCGGCGGGTATTTCAAGTATTTATTTAGCAATTTTACTTAATGCAGTGATGGTCTTACAAAAAATCACTTAAGATCCCTGTTATGAGCCAAATTCTTTAATTAAGTAATTGGTTGGTGTCGGCAGCATTATTTTATTGAATTTAAACACCAAAGTCTGCGACACAGCCCAGCTGGTTGGTGCGACACTTTAGTGTACATTCTAGGTAGCCGACAGTGTTTTTAGTCCAGTCATAATATCCAAAATTTGGCTTTCTCGGTTCATTTGCATTTCTAACCCGATTTTTCCGACGTAATGACTGGACTATTTGTCAAGATGTCGGCGCCCTAAGACTTTGGTGTGTAGACCGTAGACCCCAAAAGAGAATCACGTCGGCAACTTGTGGCGATATTTCGGTGTATGAATATTGCAGGTAGCCCCCAATGTTTAGTTATCTTGTAACAATATGTGAAGCATCCGACTTGCCGCCGCCGGGCTGTGTCAGAAAATTAGGTGTCTTTAGTCACACTTGATTTTCCAACACCCAAGCACAAATTACATGTAATTAACTCTCAGAAAAAACAAGCGGATTGCTAGATGGGTCATCTATATGGCAAATATTAACCATATTTATTATACCATCCTCTATACTCAAGCCATTATCAAGGTATAATGTTTTTGTAATAAATTGTAAATAATCTCTCAAACAAAAATCCAAAATTATCTTCTTAGTGTCGAGTATGAAAAATTATTATCTGCATTATTTATTGTAGGAAAGAGCTTAAATTGACTAGTAGGACAAAATTAAACTAAAACCAACAACAAGAAAGTGATTTTTAGGTTAAATATGTGGGCAATGTTTACAAACATTGTATTTTATTTGAGTTTGGCTGGAGTATAGATGTTATCATCAGTCTAAGAGCTATATTTATGGCACAGTTTGGAAGAGACCAACATACACCTAGCTGTGAACCCAATACAATCTAAAGCTAAAAAAACTAAACCACTTCGTTAGTTTACCTTCCGACACGGCGTGAGCGCGCCTCCTTCGTAATCCCATTGCGATAGGTCCGCCTGCTCTGTGACGTCCACCTCGAAGCTGGCTAGTGCCTCGTCTGCTACAGGCTTCTCTTCCTGGTTCGCGAATAGGATCTCCGTTGAACCCTCTGTGGAGATAAATAAATATTGGAGATATTTAAAAGGCTATTGAGCATTTCGCTGTTGTTTGGGCATTTTCCGTTTTAGGTTTAGTAACAGAATATACAGGGCGTCCCACGGCTATGCCACATGGAAGGAAAGTATCTTGAATATTGTAGATGGAACATTTTACTGAAAGAAGACATTATATTAATTGAAAAAACAATTTAAACTGCATTCATAGATTTTTAAATAATTACATGGTTGAACCAAGAATCGAACCCGCTACACAAGAAAAAAAATTACCCAGTAGCTTATCATATTGATCGAAAGGCTTCATCTTATGGATTATTTTTTGCTAAATAACATAGATAGATAGATAGATTATCACTTTATTGCACCATCAATACACTTATAAAAACAAGAACTTAATACTAATTATATATAATGTGGCACAATCGGAAAAAAAAAAATACAAACATAGTGTCAGAAATAAAAGGACGACCATGAATTTTAACATTTGATGTGAAATTTTGTTCAGAAAAATGAAAAGCTGACATTGCCGTAACGATATACAACTGTGAGCCTGCAATGCGGCAATTGTTCAGTTGCGTGTTTGTGGTGGCAAATAAAGTATGTAAATCCATACTAATATTAGGTCCTTACATATGAAATTGGCGTTTTGTATGGGAGGAACAAAAAGTCGAATATTTTTTAATATAATATATTTAATTAATCAAAGTATGAACCATTATTTTCTATGCACTTTTGCCATCTTATAGGTAGTTCATTGATCCCTTTACTAAAAAAACCAGTCGGACGGGAATCAATAAAATCTTTGAAGGCGATTTGGACTGCCCCATCGGAGTTGAATTTTTTCCCTTGCAAGAAGTTATCCAAATTTCGAAAAAAATGGTAATCTGTTGGAGCAAGGTCCGGGGAGTACGGAGGATGTCTTAGACTTTCCAATTGAAGCTCTTCTAATTTAGTAGCCGTCTGTTGCGCAGTGTGTGGTCTAGCGTTGTCGTGAAGCAGCAGTGGCGTGGAGCGATTGACCAGCCTAGGTTGTTTAGCCGCTAGCTTTTCCATCATGGTTTGCAATTGCTGACAATAGACATCAGCCGTAATAGTCTGGCCAGATTTGAGAAAACTGTAATGAACAATACCGGCACTAGTCCACCAAACGCTTACAAGTAACTTTTTTGGGGTTAATTTTCGCTTGGGTCAGGATTTGGCTGGCTGGCCAGGATCCAACCATTGCGCTGAGCGCTTCCGATTATCGTAAAGAACCCATTTTTCATCACAGGTAATGATTCGGTTTAAAATACCTTCATTATTGTGCCGGTTTAATAATGTAACGCAGCAGTCGACGCGCGTTTGCCGGTTTGCTTCAGTCAATTCGTGAGGTACCCACCTTTCAAGCTTTTTAATCTTCCCAATTTGCTTCAAGTGAATTAAAACAGTTTTATCACTAACATCGCAGCCTGCAGCTAACTCGGACGTGGTTTGCGATGGATCCGCTTCCACAATAGCCTTCAACTCTTCATTATCAACTTGAGTCTCAGGCCGTCCACGGGGCTTGTTCTGCAGGTCAAAATTTCCAGAACGAAAACGTTGGAACCAAAAACGAACTGTGTTTTTTTTTGCAACACGACCGCCATACACATCATTCACCATTCGAGTTGTTTCCGCAGCACTAGTGCCACGGCGGAACTCGTACTCGTAAATAATGCGATATTTTAAGTTTTCCATTTTGTAAAATGAGTGACGCAAACAGAAAAAAACAGAAGAAAAAAAACAAATGAATGACGATCATCGAAGCACAAATACATGAGTCTATAGCTGTACAAATTTGAATTTGGAATTCCTTACCAAAGAGGAGAAATTTGTGATTAAAGTGGCCAGTACGAAAAACGCCAATTTCATATGTAAGGACCTAATAATATAAATTCCAAAGTAACTGTCTGTTACCTTTTCCTGCCTAAACGGCTCAACAGATCTCATGGAAATTTGTCAGGGAAGTAAATGGTATCCCGAGGACGGATATAGGCTACTTGAAAAGCGAATGCGAAGTCGCGGGCAGCAGCTAGTATAACTATAAACCAAAGTTGCTAACACAACCCGGCGGGTAGGACATTCAGTGTACGAATATTGTAGGCAGCCGAACGACAGTATTCTGTTAACTTGTCGCCGGCCCGCCGACTTTGGCGTGTAGACTCCGTAAGGTTTGGAGGCAAAGTGAACAACAGATAGTTGGAGACCACTCTAAAATTATCAATCGTGTACGCCTTTTATGCACCTAACAATATACTAGAGGCTCTTGTAGGCTATCATAGATTTTTGTCTTTGACCTTACCTACCTATATAATTCATACCAGTGTTAGATCATAGTCATCATACTAAGTTATTATTTTTTGATTTAACATCGAAAGCAATGTCAGAAATTAATAAATTATGAAAACATCAGACCGATTGAAAACAGACAAGTATTCAAAGATACTATACAACAATAGGTAATTTAAACAATAGCTCCTTGATATAGTATGTGGTTTTGTCTAGTATTTTCCGGTTTTTTAGAATTTCTAGATTCTTACCTAGTGTACTAAAAGTAACCACAACTGGTCTTATTTTTTCATTTTGTTTTTCCAAGTCTTCCCACCGATTCAATATTAGCTAAATCGCAGTTTATTTTCATATTGTTTGATATATGTAATTATCACTACAACAAATTATTAAATTTATGTATAGTAAGTTATCAATTTAAAAGACATAATAAGTTATAATAAGTTTTAAATTGATAACTTGTAAACATATTTTCGCAGCTGACTGTACATATTAAACTAAACTTATCCCCTCTATTTGCGTCGAGGGTAAAATTACATACCTCCAGTATTATAAGTCTTGCTGATCCAAATGAGGTAGCGGAATGTGTACGGCATGTCCCGTTTCACTGCCTTGTCCAGCTCCGCCTGTAGCGACGAGAACAGAGGCACGCTGATAGCTGCTGGGATGTTTAGGATCCTGGGAATAATAATTGTCTGCTTGAGAGTTTTGTTAGCAATATTTATTGAAGTCAGCCCGTGAATTTTAGTTTATTTTTATTTTTTGTGGTTTGTTTACAAACATTTCACATTGAATTTCGATGGAGTATAGTCTCAAATCGACAAGGAATGTAAATTATATAAAAATGAAAGCCTATTTGGTCACGCGTGAACGGCTGGACCGATTTCGCTAAGTAAATTTTTTTTTTTTGTTGTATTTGTTACTGTCAGAAGGTTCTTATGGAAGAAAAAAATATTTAAAATATTTTAAAAAATTAACCACCATAATACCGATTCGAATTCAATATTCATACTTAATACAGGACAACATCTGTCGGGTCAGCTAGTTGCTTATGGGGTTACCAGATCCGAAAATAAGTTTTCCTGGAAAAATCCCTGCCTTAGCAAAAAAAATCCTGACATTTCGGCAGCAAATGACGTTAAGATTTTTGATGAAATTACTTACACATACACTACGTAAGGCAGCAAAGCAATGACTTTTTAGAAATGGTGCCCGTTAAATAATGGGAATTTTTTTAAATCCTTCAGTTGTGAGAGACTGGAAGAACTGCATAAAATTTGCTGTTACATAACGAGTGTTTTCATTAATGTGCGCAGTGCACAAAGGAGAGAAATAGACTGTCCATAGCTTCTGTAAAGGCTATACCTACTGTTGACACAGTTTAATCTGAAGAACACATCATGTGAAGAGTTTCATAAAATTGTTATAAAAGACCAGCAGTTGCTGAAAGTTATATCCAGCAATGAAAACTACGACGTTAAGATGAATAATTTAAAAAATATCAATTAATGATTGTTAATTATTAGTTATTCTTTAATATTCACCACATCCCATACTTTGAATGCAAAATAAATCTAAAAACATACCTACTTCCAAAATCTAGATTATTAACAAACTGAAAACTTATTATTTATCTTGACATAACCATACAAACATGCCTATTAAAAATAACTTTACTACATCACTTATTTACTTACTAACAACATACCTACTTAAGTTTGGAAACGGTATTGGCTTTGTTTATATATATATATATATATATACATTACGACATAATTAAAACGGTGCACAAATTGGCTGTTATAAATATTATTAGGTTATGTAAATCTTCAGTAAATTTAGGTATAAATAGATGCTGTGTTAATCATAATGCAGTTATTTGCCTTGCAGAATGGTATTCTTAGCCTATATCCAAAAAAAGATGATGTGAAACTTTCTATAAAGTAACGCTTCAACAGTAATAACAACAAATACAAAGAATAAAATATAGTTGAGAATTTAAAGGGTGAAAATTGAAAAACAAGTGAAAATTTGATGTTCTTTGAAAAAGTTGCCTGATTTTTACGGTACGGAACCCATCGTGTGCGAGTCGACTCGCACTTGGCGGTTTATTTTAAATTCCTTACAATTTTCCCTGTTTCTCTGACAGGAAAATTCCAGTCATCTGGTAACTCTAGTTGCATATAAAAATACACAGCAACAGGGTGAATTTTAGGTTAAGCATAGGCGGTTTGTTAACAAACATTTCACATCGAATTTGGCTGGGGTAGTGGCCAGTGGAGTTGCTATTCGGATTACATTAACCAGAAAACATGTAATATTTTTTTACAAAAAGCATTTAATTGTCTATACAGCTGATAGAGGAGAGTGGAAAAAAATACATGTTGTGCTGACCCCATCCAGCGTGGGATAAGGGAAGAAGAAGAAGACTATCAATGGACAGAGATAAGTGAAAGGGAAAGAGGCCTTTGCCTTATAGTGGAACAAAGTGGGCTAAAACCTAAAATAATTTTAGGCCACTTTGTAAGTTACATGCTGGGCTATAAAGTGCTACATTTTATTACACAAAATCCACACCATCGAGAGAACACTTACTCCAATAGACAATGAAATGTGAGAAATGACAACAAAACGGTTAGCTGCCCATCAGCAAAAACAATCAACAAACCTTTCATTGATAACAAGTCCAACATGTCCGGAGTCATCGGCCAGTATTTTCTTGACGAGTGCTTTAGTTCTGTCGTCTGCATTGTCTTCTGCCAACGTGGTGAGGAGGTTTCTGACCTGCTGTATGCTGGGCTCATCCTGGAAATAAGTAAATAATGCTGGACAATCCACACAGCATCATCATAATCATGATAGATTCATATGTTATGGTAAATTGTGTGTTAATGGCACGAAATTAAAAAAAAATATTCAATTTCTTGTAATTTCTGCGTTTCACAAGAAATTTAGCTGGAAGTTATGTGGTCTTGCGTCCATACAATGGAATCGCAGAAATTACAAAAAACCGGGTTTTTGTTTTAAATATCGCGCTGCTAACGCACTTTCCACCAGCTATTTGATATTCATAGCAAAAACGTCGTCGTCATCATCATCATCAAGCAAAAGTGTTTTCATTTATTTAGCTTCGTTCACGCACTTTACACTTTAATATGCTGAGATACTAAAAGGCTTAGCCCAGAGATCGTTGATTGTTGATTGGATTATTCTAAGATACGATATTTTAAACGAACTACTGAGACAAAAACTCATACAATGTCTTGGTACCAACTTGCAAAAAATACCTGCAATTTTTTGTGAGAAATTCCATGACATCATTGTTTACCTACTACTGTGATTATTTATATTCACTACAACAAATGTTTACACAACTCACTTTTCTCTTAGTAATGTTGATTAGTGTGGTGACTCCAAACACTCCATCACTACCATCATCCTCATCATCATCTTCCTCCATGCCATCATCCAAGCATTGCTTCACTACACTGCCAATGTAGTTTTGTGCTGAAATTAGTAAAAATAGAAGATTAATAAAACCAATACTTCGTAGCTATTGTGCTATGCGTGATAACCTTCACTTGTAGAATAAACTAACTACCCAGACCGCAGTTAGCAGAACTGTTTCAGTAGTAAATACTAGTTCGTATTTGTTTGTATTATTTAGCTGTACCTAAGTAATTTCTTTGTTATTATACTACCCATTATTGCAATTTTTTGAAGGGTGTTTCTTTTATTAACTCTGCCTAGATATGTTTGGTTATACTGACACCAAACTATATTCTTATTTATAATAAGCTGAATGAAACAATTGGTACAGACCAGTTAGGTGGGCTGGATGGACTAACCCAAATTTAAGCATGTCATATAATAATAATAATAAATAAATAATAATAATAAATAATAGATCGTGGGAATAAGGTGTACCTCGTTCCCATACACATTCATTTTCCTCATTATGTGTACATAATAATAAAATCCTTAGTTTTTATTTACATTATGGTGCTAATTACAACAGATATAATAGTATGCAGCTGATTCCCAACCAAACTGGTGCCACCTAAATCATCTTTCGTAGTTGCTAATGTTTGGCAACAGATATTGCAACACCAATGAGAAATTAGAATAAATAAATCATCATAACATAAAACTTACAAATTATAATCTGAGCGAGACCACTCAAGTCAACATCAGATTTGAGAAACAGCTGTCGGAGAAGTTGCTTGATGCCGTGGAAGTCACAGTCTTCTGGATTACGGCCTTCAAAGTCTGCTTGGAGCTCCTGAGTGCATAAGGCAACACCAAATGTAGAAATTATTGTAGTCTGTATTTTCATTTCTAATCTCCTAAACAGCTGGTCCGATTGGACTTTTTAACTGATGGGAAAGAATTAGGGTTCTGTGTAGGGCGAAACCGCGGGTACAGCTAGTACCTCATATAGGAGTTTTTTCATGTTCTTGCAATTAGAAGGAAAATGGTTTTGTCAAGAATTAGGAGTAGGATCAACCTACTCATCATTCTTGACAAAACACTTTTTTAGTCAGTGACACAAGCGTTGGTTTTAGTGAGTGCAGGTGATTATAAGTGGCTGTTGTTCGCAGACTTTATTAAACTTGAGAACAATATTATACAATACGAACAGTACATAGAACCTACCGGTAATGGTACAAGAAATGTAAGTACCAGATACAAGAGAAGTAGATATTTACTGAAAAGATAATATTCATAAGTTCGTAATACCGTGCCTTTAGTTAACTCATGAGGTAATACTTGGTTGGAGGTTTCACAATATTTTGTTTTTGAAGAATTTAACCATGCGTTTTGAGGTTATAGTCACAACTTACTTTTTCCCCGACGTAATTGCCGTCCGAATCTACGTCAGAGTCCCTCTCGCTGCCGGATTCCTGCTCCTCATCACTCTCACTTTCGTGGTTTAGTTCCTTATTTCTTTTGTTAGACATTTTATGATAAATTCCAAGACGATACGTCAAGAGAATAGAATATGGCAAAACAAAACAATCGACCGACCAACCATAAACTAGCACTAGATGTTTCGTTGAGATTGAGACAGTGTTGCCGTTGTTGTAAAAAACGCGGGTTGTTGTTTATTTATCGCAGACGCATCGCAGACGCGAACGGCGCCGGCGCGCGCTCGGGTGCGGGGCGAGGGCGGGATACGACGCACAAGTTCTATGGTTCTAGAATTCAATTCAAGTTCTTTTTTGTCAACAAACAACGTCGCTGCCATTTTAGTGTGAGTGAACTGCGCCACCAGACGGAGTGATTTGATCAATCTACTATATTTCACAAATATGTTGGCGGAACTACATACACTTGAGAGCAAAAAAATCGCACATTCATGATTTTTTGACATAACTAAAAAAAAAACAAAAAAGATTATGTTAATGCAGATTCATAGTCTATTTTAATACCTATCCAGTGGTATCTGATTTGTCTTTCAATCATTACATAAAAATGCTTTTGTGGATCAATAACAAAAATGCATGTTTAGTAAAAAATTCTTTATTCAAGTATTGGTGTCAAAGTTATGAAATTAATTGATAAAATTAATTTAAAGTTTGTTATTAATACCGAGTGTTCCCTCCCCTAGCCTGAATCACTGACTCCATCCGTGTTTTCATTGATGTTACTAGACTTTTGATAAAGTCTTGAGGAATAGCCTCCCATTCCTCTGCGATCGCCTGTTGCAGCTCCTGTAGAGTCGATGGAGGAGCATCTCGGCCTCGAACTCTTCTTTTCAGCTCGTCCCATAGATGTTCGATGGGATTGAGGTCTGGGCTTCGAGCTGGCCACTCCATAACGGTCACATCCACCTCTTGAAGGTACTCGATCACTATGCCAGCAGTATGCGGTCTTGCATTATCTTGCATAAACAGAAAGTTTTCGCCGATAAACCCAGCAAAAGGTACGACGTGGCTCTCGAGTACTTCCTCAATGTATCGTATGGAAGTCAATCCTCTTGATTGGCGACCAGTATTCGGTCCGGTGATGAAGGCAAGCTCGGTTTTTGCTTCCATAGACATGCCTCCCCAAGACATGATTGATCCACCGCCATAGGCGACACGTTCTGTTATGCAGCATTGGGCAAATCGTTCTCCCGATCTTCTATACACCTTCCCCCGTCCGTCGTTGCCATGCAAGCACATCCTGCACTCATCAGAGAACAGGACTGCACTCCACTGCTCTTCGGTCCAATTCAAATGGTCTCGAGCGAACTGAAGGCGGGCTTCTCGGTGGGCTGGGGTCAATTTCGGCCCGTTTGCTGGCCTGTGTGCAGTCAGGCCACCTTCTCTCAATCGTCTTCTGACTGTCCACCGGCTAACTTCTACTTCACGAACTTCTTGAAGTCGTTGGCCCAGTTGAACTGCGTTCAAACGACGATTTCTTAAAGATGTCGTTATAAGAAAGCGGTTATCACGCTCTGTTGTAGCACGGGGACGGCCCGATCCTTGTCGCCGTTGGTAGCCACCAGTCTCTTGATACCTCTGGTATACACGCCGAACGGTAAATCGGCTCAAACTCAATTGTCGAGCCACTTGACTTTGCTTAAGCCCCGATTCAACAAGGGCAACCACTTGAGCGGCTACTTCTGGTGTAGTATCCATTTTCGTGTTCCGTTTGAAGCCAATATCGAGAACATAATATAGAGAACCTTTCACACTGTACGTTGGTATGCAAATGATGACCATTCCCTCAATATGCACTCTTTTATACCTGCGATAAATCCCGCCGCCGGCCTTACCTAGATCGAGCGACATAAGGGGGTCTATTGTTTTGTTGCTAATGAGTTGTTTTTAAAGGTAAATGTCAACCCTTTATCAGTTCTGCGAATGCCTAGATTATGCACTTTAATTTAATTTGATTTTAATTTGCTGTAAGCTCCAAATAAAAAAAAAATTGAACTTTTAAGTAAAAATGTGCGGATGTGCGATTTTATTGCTCTCAAGTTTACTTATAATATAAAACACGATACAATAAAGCTGTGCGTCGACCGGATCGCAATCGGAGCGCACCTACGCGGTGTGCCTGGCATTGGTATCAGTGTTGCCATATGGATAAGGCCGTTCCGTATAATTCCGTATAAAAATGAAACATCTAAGATAATTTTATTTATACATATCTTTATTTATCATCAGGTGATTTACCTAAAAGTTGCATTAACAAGCCTGTTATCGTATCTGTGCCTATTTTATTATTTATTATGGCACACACTTTACATGAAAATTACCCTAGGACTATGTACAACAGTAGCGCAGCACAGTATTGACCTCATGTGCATAGCGTTGACAGCGTTAAGCTGCGTTCAAACCACACGTGTAGCAAAGCAATGACGTCATTAATCTCGTATTCGTACGTAGCGTATTCGTGGGTTGCAGTGGACGTTGTTATCACTTTCTTTACGTTATCTTGACGTTATCACACATTTCCTTGCAAAGCGAAGCTTTCAACCCAAAACTTGGTCAAACAAATTATTCGCAAGTTGCTCAATCTTTGTGTCATAAAGCGAAGCCTACATACCTTTCTTACTACAGCTTTAGAACGGATATCGGCTGCTTATTTCCTTTACAAAAGCAATAGATGATGCGGTTGAAAATACACGCATAATATGACGGTATGGCGCCAACGGCAATATTTCCCGATACATGCGAGCAGTTAGGACTTTAAATAAATATAGTTATGGTTTTAAATAATGAAAACATCATCTAAATGTGCTCTTCATCGACTGCATCTGCCTTAAAAGAATCTGTGTAAAGTTGAATCTGCCTGTAACATAAATCCGTTTAAAAATCCGTATGTTTGAATCATCCGTATTGGGCTTCCGAAATCCGTACAAATACGGACAAATCCGTATATATGGCAACTCTGATTGTTATCGGCAGTTATGCCGATCCAGTACTCGCTGGACCAGTGTTGCCAACTCTAAAATTTGTCGGATGTTAGAACTCTTCGAAAACAACGGTAGATTTTATGTTTTAATTTATATTTGAAATACGGTAGAATTACCTTGCCCATTTATTTTTAAGTTCATGATTAGAATTGAAATAAAACTCATATTTTTATTCAGAATCAGATAGTATTATTGTTTCAATATTTTTGTACATATCAATATTATGTTTCTCAATCATATCTTTAGTGGGATTAAAATCCGCTGTATGGCCTGCTGCGTTAAAAGGTTTTCCCTGATGGTTTTCGTTTTGATGTCGTTGACTCTGCTGAAGACTCTTTCGCACTCGGCATTCGAGTGTGGTAGAGACAAAATGGCCAACATAAACTTTGGCAATTGTTTGAATTGGGTTGATTGGGTATCCTCTTCACTAACCCGCATTTGTCCTACCTGAGAAAAAAAATATGATTAGGGTCCTGTTGCTATAACAATAGAAACTAATATGAATCAAGCTTACTTGGAAACTTACCTGGTGCCAAAACACGTCAGGAGGTTGACTTAAATCCAAATCTTTGTGGTAAAGGGGCAACTTCCGCCACTCATCATCTAGTTCTTGTTGATCTTGGATTGAAGTTGGGGAAATTCTAGGCAGTAATGGAAATAACGTTGAAATTGATTCTTCTCTGTCATTTGAAATCACTCACTGTCTAGATCAAATTTTGCTATTTCTGACATAATTTTGTCACTAATAGAGTATCGTTTACGAATGCCAACACAAGCTCTAACAATAAAATTTTTGCACATCATTCTCAGAGTTAACTTTCTTTCATCATCTTCAATAGAATCTAGTTCTTTCTGGACACCTAAACCCAGATATACTATATCTTTCAGGTCTTTGTGATTTATGTCTGCAGTTGGATCTAAAGTTTCAATAGGAGCAGAATTTACATAGTTACGGTTGAGAACCAATAGTAACAGCTCTTTATAAAAAGCTGTCATTTTCTCATCTAGTTTTGTAATCAAAACAGATTCGCTTTGAAAATAGCTGTTTAATTTCGTAAATTTTGGCAACATCCAAGCCAAAAAATAATAATAGGCCTTCATAATAGGATCATTCAGGCATGAATGAATATCACGGCACTCCGAATCTTCCAGCCATTTGCTATCAAAATATAGACGTAACGCATCCCATTGTTCAAGAATCCTTTGGACTACTGCGTTTAGGGACAACCATCTAGTTTGTGCTGGTCTAAGAATTTTATGCACATCCACCTCAGCAAAATGCTGGAACTCTTTAAACTCACTCTGCCTTTTACTACTGGATTTAAAGAAGTTGTAAATATTTCGAGCCAGTTTTTCACAATTAGCAGGAAGCTCTTTACATGCGTCACTAGCGCAAAGATGGAGGGAATGGCAAATGCATTTGATCACTATTATACCTGGAAAATGTTGACGAAATCTACTTGATACTGAGTTATTTCTTCCCATCATTGTGTTGCATCCATCAGAGCCGAAACCTATTATATTTTCCATTGGAATGTCAAACTTTTTAAATGAATCAATGACAGTTTTATACAGTTTTTCGGCGTTTGCAACGTGATCGGTTGTTTGTTCATCAAATAATTGAATCAAGTCCCAAAACCGAGAGCTCACTTTTTTATTCGTTGGATCATAATACCTCACCACTATTGTCTTTACAACAGCAATATCTGTGCTTTCGTCCATCAAAATTGAAAACTTTTGTGTCTTTAAATCACTGATCAGGTTTTGTTTTTCAGTTTTACCAATACAGTTATTTATTACAGCTTGAACTTTAGTTCTTTTTAATCTAATATCTTTGGCTATCTGAGAATCTGGGCACAACTTAGGTAATAAATCCGCTAAATGGTCCATGACATTATGAGATATTTTATGCTCAGCAACGAAAGCAGCTAATTTTATTTCAGCAGTCTTTACCAATTGCTTTTCTGTAGTTGGCATGGATTTAAATGCACTTACGATCGACTGTTGTTTTTTGGATGTCGACGCACTATATCTTTTTATATTATTGATGTGTTTATTCCCATTTTGGTGGCGTTTTATAACACTTATTTCGGCAGTAAAAGATACATTGCACACATTGCAGGTTGCCTTTGATAAGTCCCTGTTATCTTTTCTTAGCCAGTCACAATATTCTTTATTCAGCAACCATTCGTCCCGAAACTTTTGCTTATAACGCTTTCTTTTAGCCGGTACTTGTGTTAGGCTTTCTTCTCTTTCAGAAGCGCAGTCGCTATCAGTATCACCATCCATATTTAAAAAACTCAGATCACCGATCACCACAACACAATAAACTATGCGTGCGCTCTATGAATGATTTAAAACAATTTCAATTCAGATACTAATAAACCAGGTAAATTAAAAAGGTTTTAGTTCAAATAAAGAGCAATGCAATCGACATACCTACCATATTCGTGTGCATAATACGTATCACGCTATTGGGGGAATTCCCGAACATAGTAAAAGTGTGCGCGAAGCGTAAGGCAGTGTTGCCGTTAAATAAATTGCAAAATAACCAAAAGTGATAAAGAAAATAACAATTCAATATCTCGAAATTATTTTAGTTGAGATACACTTATCAAAATTATCTACTAGATTTAAAAAATAAGATTCATTCAAAACTTTCAATGGGTATTACGGTGTTTTTTGCTACCGTAATTAGTTTGCTACGGTAGGTGGTAATTTGAGGCTGATTACGGTGTTTTTACCGTAATTACGGTGCAGTTGGCAACACTGCGCTGGACCTTAATATAAGTCAATACAAAGCCAAAAAGGGCGTAACTACATCTTTCGTGCGATCAAGTTCTCGTACATAAGTAGGTTGGTAGGTAGCGGCGTCGTACGTGTCACAACCTTTTGTTCGTTAAAGTTTTAGCACTAGCTTTTACTGAAATTTAAATTAGATGTAATTGTAATTTTTAAATAAAATCATGACATCGGTACATCTTTCTTACCTTATTTCTTATTTATTTCATAACCAAATGGTCGAATCTGATAGGTGTAAAAGGTGACTGCATATTTACTTCAGGACATTGATTTCTACATTAAATTAAGTACCCCGTGTTGCTTCAGGTCAAAATGCTAAAATACTTGGAATATGAATTCCAAGTTTTGCACTATCATTAACTCAATTTATAAAAGAACAAACGATTTGACAACGCCCAGCCCAAACCCATTACTACACAACCTTCCGCTAAGAAGGGATTTTTGGAAATACAAGGCGTGAAAAGGGGGGTTGAAGTTTTTTGGTGTTTTGTAATTCTTTAACAGTTGCTCAATTAGCTTGAAACTTACAGAGAATACTTAGAATACAAAATTAATGAACATGTGTATTATTATTAAGTGATTCTTAATAAACTATAAAGTAAATAATGATAAATACCTACACGTATTTTTTATTTTTACATAACTAGGTACCCCTAGAGGGTGTGCAATCAATCATACCTAGTTTAATTATGCTACTTAGCAGCTAGTTTAAGTATAGTTTTTCAATAATTAGTATTTGTATTATATTATCATCAGTCTTTTATTGAAGATAATCTTGGATGTGCTTTTCTCAATTTTCGACGCAACTTTATTTACGCAACAGCAACATTGAAAACCAATTGTACCTTTATGTAGTAACGAAGAGTGTACGAGAATGCGGTTTTTATTTGATTTATTTATGAGTAAATTTGATATTTTATTATCAGGTGATAAATTTACTCATAAATAAATCAAATAAAAACGATATAAATCAAATAATTTCGATTTAAACCAAATTAATAGTTTTTAATTTTTTTTTATGATTTATATCAACCTTGCTACTTTTATTTTAAAATGAATCACGGTTCCGTGCAAAAAAATAAAATGCATGAAATTATGAATTCTGCACAGGCGAAGCCGCGGACACAGCTAGTTAAGCATATAAATGAGTTATTGGTTTACCTATTATGCCCACAACCAGATAATTAGTGCTTGAGTCATAGATACTCTAGTGCTGCATTATTGAAGTCCAGGTTTTCATCCAGCAGCTTTATAGGCTTACTCATGTACTTACTTTAGAGGTACCTAATAGAACGTTTTGTTCTGGAATAATAAAAAAACTATCATATTTACCTAGTACATGCTAGCAGGTTTGGTTTTAGATTTTTTTTTTCAAAAGTCCATGATTCTTACAAACGTCGCGGCCGTTTTTATATAAAAAATGGTTATTAGTGTGGAATTAATTCAGGATGCTGAAGTTATAGTGACTGTTTGGTTTTTGTACAGTCAAATTACCTAATACCAGAGACTAGTAGGTAAAGTTACTACTCTCTGCTAATACATATAAATCGTGCCTACCTATAGAAGATACTGGGTGCATCTTTATTTACAAGCAAGATCGTTAAATGGGTCATTTGTTCAAAATTACTGGGTCTTGAGAAAATATGAAGATAAATTCTTTTGAGAAAATATGAAGAGAATTTCGATTTCGAATATAAATCGATCGATATCGAGATCCATTTTCAAACAGACGTCAAGCCCTTCCAAAATCACGCACGGCACTGCGGGGCTCGGTGTGTGTGCCATACCCAGCGTTGCCAACTCAACAACAGTAAATGTCGCTCTCACGCTGGTGAAAAGTCGCTAGATATCGCTAAATGAGTAAAATTTAAAAAGTCGCTAGAACTCGCTAAATTTTTTATCAATTAATTACTTTCTTGGGTAAAAAAGGCGAATCTACCAACATTCGGTAGATTCACCTTGTTAACCTTCATTCACCACCACCAATTAATGAAGGGCAAAATAAAAATCCATACTAAGTACCTAGATCTTTAATATTAATCTCTCTTTATTCGTTAATGTTACTTATTACTTAAACAATTCAACATACACAGTGATATAATATACATTAACTATAATTAGTATCTTATTCTAAATGAATACGTTTGATTCTATTAATCTTCGTCAGTATCGACTTCTGAATCATTGATGATTTGGAAGGGTATTGAATCGCTCAAACTTACGAGGCTTGAAGTAGATGGTTGTGGCTCATTTTTAAATGAGTACGCTTTATTTGTTCCAATCTGCCTTAAACATCTGATGGTAGCACGTAACTGACACATGTCTTATTCATACATTTTAGTACACATCTGATCATCAAAATCGAATTTAAGGTTGCTAGCCCCATTCGATTACGTAGCTTTGATTTAACTAAATTCATCGCGCTGAAAATTCTTTCGATTTCTGCATTTGAATGCGGCAAAGATAAAACTGTAAATGCAAGACTGCATAGTTCGTGGAATGGATTGTGGTTTCCGGCATCTTTGTATGTGTGAACTTCAACCCAAATATCGATTGTATTTTGAATGTTATTCCATTTAACAAAGTTAATATTATTCCATTGTTGAGAATTTTTTTCTATTGCTGGAACACTCGTAATTCCTAATTCTCTAGCCAAGTCTATAACATCACTGCCATTAGTTTTTGTCCTCAAAATCTCACTCACAGACAATATATTAATTTTTGTTAAAATTTCGATATTTGGCGGAAGCCTGTTCTGCAATTCCGAGATAATTTTGAGTGTGAAATTGATGCATCTTTTTTTAACAATTTTGATATTGTCATCACTCAAATTTAAGGTCCCGACACACTGTTCAAACGCATAGCCCTGAGTAGTAAATGGATTTATATGGCTTTCCAGAATTTCCGTTGTCAGGACGTTTACATTGGCTGGTTGGTAGACTACTCTCTTGCTGATAGATTGGAGAAGTAGTGTAAGACTATGCAGCATCTTAGTAGGATCAGTGTTCTCACCCTCAAATATTTTCAAGGTATTTTGTACTTCTCCTAGTACGCTCTGGATGTAGGTTAAATAGAGCAAGTTACTTTTATCCTTAAACATGGCATGTAGAATCTCCGCTGTGTAGCAATTTTCTCTACTTTTGTAAATGGAAAAATGCAGTTGCAGTTCATTCCACTGTTGCAAAATATGACAGACAGCTGGATATATGGACAGCCATCGAGTTGCACATACTTTTAGTATTTTTAAAGGCTCCTTTCCGCAATTTATTGTCTCCTATATATGTTTGTATTCTCCTTGGCGTTTTGGAGATGGGCAGAACCAATTATACGTTTCTCTTACCAAATATTCAACATCACGAGGAAGCGTAGATTCAGAAGCATGGCTCACTGCTAGCTGGAGTGAATGACATACACAACGCACTCGTATTAGATTTGTTAATCCATAATCAACTTGCAATATCTTGTGTAAGCCATTATTGACTCCTGTCATCACAGAAGCGTTGTCTGTTCCTATTCCAATCAAATTTCCAATGTCTAAATTATGATCCTTTAATGTTACTGCGATCGCATCAGCTAGACTTCTGGCATCAGCTTTTTCAATAGGTGTTAGTGACAAAAATGTTGACACTATTATTTTTTGTGACTCACTTAAATATCGTATGGCCATCACCAAATATTTTGACACGCTTACATCAGTAGATTCGTCCAAAAGAAGACTGAATTTTTGGTCACCGATATCAAGTTTGAGAATATTCTTAAAATGTGGGCCCAGTACTTCACTTAATATGTTCGAACATTTTGTTCGGTGTAAATGTAGGTCATTACTGGATTTGGAGTCATCGAATATTTTTTTACACAGTTCGCCAAGATGATCTACTGTCGAAACTGAGCAATGCTCAGCAATAAAAAGGGCAAGTGATGCTTTACTGGAATTTTTCACGCCATCAACTATTTTTTGCACTGGCAAGGACTGCTGAGTGCATTTTATGTTCACTTTTTTCTTGTGTTTTTTGGTTTCAGCGTGTTTTTTTATGTCACTTATTTTGGCATAGAACTCGGTTTGACAGTAACGACACATACCTTTAATATACCTTTATTTTATATTTATATATTTAATATTTATTATTTAATATACTTTTATATATATTTTTTATACCCTTGTACAGGAGCCAGCCATCCTTTATATTCAGGAGAATCTTCCCATTCCTTTTTATACTTTTGGCTATAAACTTTCTTCTTTACCGGTAATTCCATTATCGGTAACTCACTAAACACTAATAAAACGCATAAGGTTATTTGTTTGAGACAAATGTTCGATTACGTTATTATTTCGCTAGCAAAGCAACAGACCATATCAGATTTCTTATAAGGAGTGAATGACGGATGAATAATAACAAAACCAAACATGAGAAAGGGATTCCCCTACTAGCACGATGATTGACGGTAGGTACTATACCTATGCCTTTTAGTCATTCTTGAGTTGGCAACAAATTAAGCTAAATAAACAAAAGCGGATCTTATTTTAATGAAATAGAGTACATATTAGTATGTACAGAAAAAACGATGGATATTCGTTTATTAAGTCAGTAATTTTTTGAAAAATACCACTATACAAAAGTAGCTAAGAAAGTCGTTAAATTATTTTTGTCGCTAAAAGCCATCAAAATGTCGCTTTTCATGCGAAAATGTCGCTGAATCTAGTGACAAAGTCGCTAAATTGGCAGCGCTGGCCATACCTTGCGTCTCGCCCCGCACCTACGCGCGGGGGTGCATGTGTCTCTGCGCTTGAGCGCGTGATCTGTATACATCTTCGATCAATTTTATCTTGATCGAAGGTATACATGCATTTTATGTGACTGTGCGTGTTTTCTATACAAACGGAAATACCTACTTACAAGCAACGTTAGAACAAGCATTTACGCAACATGCAGCGTGGTGCGTGTCAATGTGTTGATCGCCTGTTGGTACTGATCACCGTTACGGGGCGTAATGCAACGTGTCAAGCTTTGGTTGGTCTCTTGATCTGTACGCAGTACGCTGCGTCTGCGTACAGATTAGTGCCCCTTACTGCTGACGCAGACTTCAAAGTACAGACAGATCAAAATACCACTCTAGACGTTTACCATAGGATAATGTGTCCGGCAACGCATAGCGCATACCTCAGCGTACTGCGTGGAGATCAATTAGACCAAGGCTTTACACAGCGAGCGTACGTGCAGTCGTCAGTACGGGGAAAGAAGATGCTCGCAACGAGCAACGTGACTGAATTTAGCAAACGGCGTAACGTATCATACTCGCTGCGAATAGTACATTACGCACCTTAACACCGGTCAGTACCCGGCCTTGTGCCACCCACGACAGGCCATGCTATGGAGTCAAAAGAGTATTGTAATATCGCGAAATCCTATGCCTATACGTTTTACAAAATGGCGCGCATTGCGCCCTCTTAAAATAATGTCTTTCAATAAATAAAGTGTAATATAGGTATACTTCTTAAAATATACAAAGTCAAAAAATAAATCAAACACGTTTGCTTGCAATTTTTTTAGAAATTATGTACTTAGATGAATTTATCATACTTTTCAAAGAAAACTTCACAAAGGTATATGCCGCTATCCACGGCAGTAAAAGATTTTGAAAGGGATCAAAGAAAAAAAATGATATTTCAGCATGATTTGACCCAACTAAACCTATTGGTCGGTATCCATTAACGAGCCTACCCTCCTAGCACCGTCACGTTGCGTTGTTTACCAGCTTGCAGTTTTTATAAGCAAATCACGTTATACTTTGAAATCTTTCAGAGCACGTATAGCTAAACCTTTTACCAGCACTTAGCCAGTGGTTCCTTGCTGGTCACGTCCCTACGATATGGATTTCTCTTGTAGAGACGGATTTGCATGGACCTGTGAAGTGAAGCTACCTTTAGTTCTAAAAGGGTCACTAAAATAGCGAATTTACTTGATGAAATTAATTTATTCAATAGAGTACTTACCACAGTATCCAGAGACTGGGTTTTGACAGCTTTTTTATGCTTCTATTAAGTTCTATTAAAAACAAGCTGGGAAAACGCGACATTCGCTTGTGTACTAGGCACACTATCGACAGGATTTCTTATGTTGTTGTTGGAAAAGACAATGTATCAAATCGTTCGTAGGGTTTAAAGTTGTCGCAGATCTGGACTGCACCACGGCCGCACAGCACAAATATCTGCATTTAAATATCGGTTTTAACGCGTATTGATGGCATATTGATGGCATCAGTTAACAGACCACTCGCAGGCTCGCTTGAAGTTTGCGGTAAGCCATTTCACCACTGATAAAATGTATCTAAGCCCTTGATTTTTGCTGTGCGGTGTGCGGCTAGATGTATGCGCTATGATGTCTACAGATTGCATTGATATATTGACGAGGTGAATACCTACCCATCTAGCTCAGACTAATAAGTCTCTTGCTAACTAAAAACAATCGTATAGAGCAAACAATCGAATTTAGGTGAGGTAAACCGTTGATTATTTTATGACGAAAGATGTGGCGCGGTGGGCGAAGGTCTGCCTGTGACACATGAGGTTACGGGTTCGATCCTCGCCTACAGACAAAGGTTTTTACTATCTGTTGATATTTATTCCGGGTGTTTTGGGTGTTTTCTATGTACAATAAAAAAAGTGAAGTGGAGGAAATTGATTAAGAATGCGGACCCCACCACCATATGGGATAACTAGCTATTAAGAGAGAGAGTTCTCTAGTACCCGTAACACAAGCTCTGCTAATTTGAGGCTAGATGATGCTCTGTGGATAGTCCAAAGTCAAAGTCAAAGTCAAAAACTCTTTATTTCCATAAATATTAGGTCCTTACATATGAAATTGGCGTTTTGTATGGGAGGAACAAAAAGTCGAATATTTTTTAATATAATATATTTAATTAATCAAAGTATGAACCATTATTTTCTATGCACTTTTGCCATCTTATAGGTAGTTCATTGATCCCTTTACTAAAAAAACCAGTCGGACGGGAATCAATAAAATCTTTGAAGGCGATTTGGACTGCCCCATCGGAGTTGAATTTTTTCCCTTGCAAGAAGTTATCCAAATTTCGAAAAAAATGGTAATCTGTTGGAGCAAGGTCCGGGGAGTACGGAGGATGTCTTAGACTTTCCAATTGAAGCTCTTCTAATTTAGTAGCCGTCTGTTGCGCAGTGTGTGGTCTAGCGTTGTCGTGAAGCAGCAGTGGCGTGGAGCGATTGACCAGCCTAGGTTGTTTAGCCGCTAGCTTTTCCATCATGGTTTGCAATTGCTGACAATAGACATCAGCCGTAATAGTCTGGCCAGATTTGAGAAAACTGTAATGAACAATACCGGCACTAGTCCACCAAACGCTTACAAGTAACTTTTTTGGGGTTAATTTTCGCTTGGGGCAGGATTTGGCTGGCTGGCCAGGATCCAACCATTGCGCTGAGCGCTTCCGATTATCGTAAAGAACCCATTTTTCATCACAGGTAATGATTCGGTTTAAAATACCTTCATTATTGTGCCGGTTTAGTAATGTAACGCAGCAGTCGACGCGCGTTTGCCGGTTTGCTTCAGTCAATTCGTGAGGTACCCACCTTTCAAGCGTTTTAATCTTCCCAATTTGCTTCAAGTGAATTAAAACAGTTTTATCACTAACATCGCAGCCTGCAGCTAACTCGGACGTGGTTTGCGATGGATCCGCTTCCACAATAGCCTTCAACTCTTCATTATCAACTTGAGTCTCAGGCCGTCCACGGGGCTTGTTCTGCAGGTCAAAATTTCCAGAACGAAAACGTTGGAACCAAAAACGAACTGTGTTTTCTTTTGCAACACGACCGCCATACACATCATTCACCCTTCGAGTTGTTTCCGCAGCACTAGTGCCACGGCGGAACTCGTACTCGTAAATAATGCGATATTTTAAGTTTTCCATTTTGTAAAATGAGTGACGCAAACAGAAAAAAACAGAAGAAAAAAAACAAATGAATGACGATCATCGAAGCACAAATACATGAGTCTATAGCTGTACAAATTTGAATTTGGAATTCCTTACCAAAGAGGAGAAATTTGTGATTAAAGTGGCCAGTACGAAAAACGCCAATTTCATATGTAAGGACCTAATACATTAAATGTACACTAAGAAATTCTTAATAATTAAACACTGACACGGAAATAAAGTGATATTTTTGATTTCAGTCGCTTCGGTATGTTGACTAAAGTAAAGAAGCGACGAAGAAACCTTTAGCCTGTTAGTTGTTATTTTGTAGTTGGAGCAAATCCCGTCCCAAGCTTTTTTATCCTCTAGATAATCTGATATTTTATAGTAGGCCTTTTTACACAAGAAGGTTTTTACAATTTGTTTGAATTTATTTACTGATAATTTTTGCAACTCACTAGGAGTTTTGTTGTAGAAGCGTATACATTGCCCTTTAAAAGATACATTGATTTTGTGTAGTCTAGTTGTGGGCACAGCGAGTTTATGTTTATTTCTTGTATTCAAATTATGTACATCGCTATTTTTAGGGAAGCGATTGATATTTCTATGAGTGTACAATAGGTTTTTATAAATATATTGACATGGTACTGTCATTATGTTTATTTCCTTGAATTTTTCACGTAGGCTTTCTCTGGGACCCATATTATAGATTGCACGAACAGCCCTCTTCTGCAGCACAAATACGGTGTTAATATCTGCAGCGTTCCCCCATAGCAGTATGCCATAAGACATAACACTATGGAAGTAGCTGAAATAAACTAGTCTAGAAGTATCAACGTCTGTAAGGTGACGGATTTTTTTGACTGCATACGCTGCAGAACTAAGTCTCTTGGATAGCTTGTCTATGTGTGGGCCCCATTGAAGTTTACTATCTAAGGTTATTCCTAAGAATATGGTACTATTAACAATTTCTAACGTTTCTCCTTTGACGGTTACATCAGCCTTAACTTGTTTTACATTAGGTAGAATAAATCTAATGCATTTCGTTTTGGTTTCATTAAGCAAAAGGTTATTGACATTAAACCAATTAATGTCAATAACCTTTTTTGTCCAACATTATTTATTTTCTTTACCAAGTGCCTTCAAGTGTAGGTACACTTGTAGGTACAGGACTTTGAAGGACAGGAACATTAATTAGTTTGTGCCGCAAACGAAATGAAATAACTATTGTGTTATTTACACAAACAAAGCGACAGTGTAACGACTTCCTTTATCGGGCGATCTACGCAAGTTGGATAGGTGCCGCGCGGACTGGCGACTTTTAAATATTAATCCTTTATAATGGGCAACATTATTATTTAATGTTTAGAAGTGCGTTGTCCCACATTCTTTGTTTATTAATATAAATCATGAATCAAAAACTTAGTTTTCTCATTAAGTTTTTTTTTTTTTTCTTGATAATTAATGTTATAAATTTTTTAGGTACTCATACCTACCAAACAATAGTAAAAAAAATATAGTTGAATACCTACTCTCTGCTTGTATTTGTGTCTATGTATGTAAATGTACCTACATGTTACCTGCTAACTTGCTAACTTGGGGCGAGATGATGCTGTGTGGATTGTCCAGCATTATTTATTTATTTATAATTTATGTACATACTTATTAGTTCTTGTCGAACCTGTGTGTACCTGTTTATGGCCAAATAAATGTATTTTTATCATTCGTTTTTGTAGGGTGTTGAAGGAGGAAGTCTCTGCTGCTCAGGCTCACAACATAATACCAATTAAATATTTCTCCATGAGCGTCATGGACACTGCATCGCTCCATCTTAAGAATAGTTCCTCACCATCATCCAAGACTGTTGACATCAAAATCAATCACGTTTGTTTCTTTAGGTATACAAAAAAAAAATCCGTCAAGTGCGAGTGTGACTGGCGCGCCGAGGGTTTCGAACGTTTGTCAAGTATACCAATAATATTGATAAAGTCTCGAACTTTGCTATTTATTGAATGCCTAAACATTCAAGGTTCTTTTCAAACTTCGGAGTATAGAGGGTAATAGTAAAATATTAATATTAAATTAATATTAATATATTAATTGGTAATTTTTCGACTTTTTTCAAAATAATTAAAAAAGTACGAAACCTACAGAAATTTCAAAAACGTTTTAAAACTGATACCTTTCATTTGATACCTCATTTGACCTTCTACAAGGTCAAATGAGGTATCAAATAAAAGAGAATAAAAGAGACCTACGTCTCTTTTATTATTAATTTCGACATCACAATTTGTACAGAAAATTTTTATGTACATTTTAATTTTTTTTTCTTTTAATCTGTACTAGCGCCCGAAATGTATTATATTTCAAGATATTTACTGCTGTAGTTGCTGAGATATTAAAGGCGGAAAAAAACATTTAGTTTATAATTTTACTTGTCTACGAGCTTTTTAGGGTTTCGAAGATCGGAGATCGGTTTCGAAACCCTAAAAAGCTCGTAGACAAGTAAAATTATAAACTAAATAATCGAAATATAGGCCTCCTTTACCCGCTATCACTCATCATCGCTCATCCTGTCTTCCGGCCATCCTGAAGATAAAGTTTTAATAAATTCATAACCAAGTTTCCCGCTAAACACTTAATTCAACTTAACAAGGCCACGAAGTAGAAATAAAAATGGCGCAGAAATTTATGTAAACCAGCGTTTAAGTGCAAATGGCTGGCTTAATTGAAAACGTCAAATCAGCTGTTTTAAGGGGGTGGTTAGTAAGCTCTGTGAAGTATAGAGTTCTTTGTGAAAGAGCTTGTTCTTTAGAAAGTATTAAAGTAAGTATAATTTTGTTGCGTGAAATAATAGAAAACAAGGTAATTTTACAAGAAATCGGAAATCCACGACAACGATTTTACGACCGAATGGCATCGAACGTAGCAGAACATACATTTTTTTTTCTTGGGTTAAAATATCTTCCAACACGTAATATATTTGAACTTTATTTCTTTCAATTAAACTGCTTACTTATGTATCTTCGTGACACCCAATATGTAATTCACCCATATATTGAATAGTCTTCGATCACTTTCGTTGACCTTTTAAGGCTAGCACCTAGCATTTATGGTCTGGTATGGTCTGAAAAGTTAAAAAGGCATAAATAAAAAAGTATTACGGTGTCAGTATTACGGTAAATATCTACTTATCGTAACGCAGCCATTTTATTTCTCTTGATATGTACAATTACAACCCATAAAGTCAAAATGGGTAATTTCCCACGAGTAGGTCCCATATTAGACGACCGATTCTAATGTGTCGCTAAAAATTTCCGGATGATTCTATCTTCGTCTACTTTCGTAGACCCTCTACGGCGTAGCACCGCACATTTTAAGGTCTAGTACGGTGTGGAAAGTTAGAGAGGCAGGTCAAGTGCGAGTGTGACTCGCGCGCCGAGGGTTTCGAACGTTTGTCAAGTATACCAATATGTACTACTTATAGGAACCGGTTAGAGACTTTGTTATTTAATGAATACCTAAAAATGTAAGGTACATCTACCATTTCAGAAAGATCGGTTAGCGAACTTCGGAGTATAGAGTGGTAAAATGGTAAAATTTTCGTATTTTTTCAGTATATTTCGAAAAGTATGTAACCAACAATAATTTCAAATACTGTTTTGATATGTACAAACCGATACCTTTTATTTGATACGCCACTCAGTGTGGCAGCCTTTTGAAAATTATTCCTTTTTTGACAATTTTTCAAAAAGTGATGCATTACAGACTTCTCTATATTTTTCCTGTAAAATATAATTCCATATCTACAATCGCTAAATACATTTCAGATGGATCGCTCTGCAGAATTCGGAGATAGTGGAGAGAATGAGTAATTTTTCGACATTTTTCAAAATATTACAAAAAGTATGAAACCCACAGAAATTTCAAAAACTGTGTTGAGACGCAAACTGATACCTTTGATATGATACCCCCACTTGACCTGCTAGGTCTCTTTTAAAATTTCGAGATCATAATTTGTACTGATTTTATTTATTTACAGTTTAATTTTTTCTTTTTTTAATGTATACAGGCGCACGAAATGTATTTTAAATTTCAAGTTATTTGCGGGCTTTATGTACTTGCTGAGAAAAAGGACAGAAAAAGCGATCTCCTATGTTCGAAATCCAAAAAAGTATTACGGGGTTACTATTACGCTAAATTACCCTTTTATATGTACCTGTTTAAGGAACCTTTTTGGCCCCTTTTTGGGTGGTTTTTGTAAAACATTGTATCTCTTTTTTGGTTTTATCTATATTCTTATGTTTTTGGTACCTGCCTGTAATGTCGTGTTATATATTATTATTAGTCCAAATAAATTTATTTTCTTTGTTTCTTCGTTCTTTCTTCTTTCTTCAATTCTTTCTAAATATCTACTTACCTTACACTGACCCAAATCTTTGTAGAGCACTTCAAATAATATGGCACGAGCTGTACAATTCCCGTCAAATCGATTAGACATATAACCCGGAACAAACAGGGGTTGATCAATAAAATAGGGTGCGAACAAATTTCAAATTACGTTTGTTCTTTGAATGGGCTCTAATTATAGGGTTCCGGTGCAAAGTAGTAAGAACGGAACCCTTATATCACACACAATGTTGATTGAGTCATGCAAGCTTTGACTCGCTTATTAGTTATTAGACTTTCAAAGGCTTACAAAACGAACGATATTTGTGGCTCGGGTAACATGTTGATGAGTATAATATGCATGGGCATCGGCTGGTGTTGTTCTTATAACATGTTGATGGACCATTAAGTTTGTCGCAGATCAGGGGCGCACTGCTACCGCACAGCACAAAAATGTGCATTTTAGATAGATAGATAGATAGATAATACTTTATTGCACACTTAACTTAGAAATAATTTACAAAATAATAATTAAGAATAAGCGACAATTGGCGGTCTTATCGCTCAAGAGCGATCTCTCCCAGACAACCTTGAATGGATAGGATCGTTGGATTGTACATGGGGTAATATCTGTGTGCATAATAATAATATAGGTATTTAAGTACTACTTAGAATATTAACAAATATATACTATATAGAGGTATATCAAACTACATATTATAAATCTTATATACTATTTTATTATATAAATACATACATAACTATTATTTATCTTTTATAGAGGGAAACAAGGCAATTCAATGACAACAGGACAAATAGTGTTCCTTTACCATTTTTTTGAATATTGTCAGCGACTTAGCACGCCTTACCGAGACCGGCAATGCGTTCCATAGCTGGACAGCCCGGGTGGTAAACGAGTTGTAGTAGAATGAAGTAGAGTGAACACATGCATTGCATGCATTTTAATTTATCTCGTAACATTTATATGAAAGAAAAGAAAAAATAAAGAAAATCAATTTATTGGGTCACACACTACCGCACACATCAAAAAGGTACACATTAATATTAATAAGAAATAAATCTATGTGAACCAAAAAGGCCCTGCCTCAGCTTAATGTGATGCGTTTTATATTGACGGCATTAGATGACAGACTCGCGGGTGGCCCGCGAGTCTGTCATCTAATGAATTTGAAGCTTCTGGGAAGCCATTTTGTCACTGTAAAATGTATATAATGATAACAATTATAAGCCCGTTTTTGAATGCACATTTTTGTGCAGTGCGGTACCGGTGTTGAAATAATGTGCGCAGAGCTTTAAATTGTTTCGTTCTGTCTGTCTGTCCGTCTGCCACCACAGCCATTGTTTTTTCTCTCGTTATATACAGAACACAAAACGGGTCCGTTCTACCCCCCCCCCCCCCCCCCCGCCCCTTAATTTTAGAGGACCGATTAAATTTATCACATTTAAAAATTTCATGGTTCCTCCCAGAATACTTTCTCGTAAAACTATTTTACAAAAATATTAAATGGAAATCAAAAATAGGCACAAACCGAATTGGGATACCGTTACAATTTGATTTGCCCCGATTTGTCTCTAGTATGCGTAGCGCGATCCGCCCGCGTAAATAAAAGCGACGAGCTTTTATTTATCATCAAAAGTTTCATAGTTCTATCACTTATAAATGTTGAGTTAAACCAATAATTGAATCTAAAGGTGAATTTTCAGTACATACCAAGTTTTATAAAACATTTTGCAGTATGAAGTCGGATTATATTAATCTAGGCGGACACATTAATCTTATTAGAGGACCCTTAAGCTTTACTTGCGATGCCAATATTTCCTCAACATAATAACAGGCTTCTCTATGTTGCTAGAGAACATTAAATGTAGTATGCTTGTCGCGTAGTTATAGGTCTACCAGTGAACACCGAAATTCGCCTAACAAGACGTCTACTTCGTAAATGGATTGCGATAAAAAAACGACGGAGATGACAAGTTATAAAATTCAAAATGTTATTCGATCGTTCTTAGGTACTTTTCTGTGTTTCGTTTTCAGACGAAGTTGAAATCTTGAATATTGTTTGTCGAGGTTAAAAACATGAACCTTCGAACTGAAAATACAACTGTTTATAAGAATCAAACCAATTTTGTTTGTCATAGGTAGGCAATGTTCCTGTTTTTTGGAGGACTATTAACATTCATTTATTACAAAATACTACTTTCAGCAGGATTTTTACTGATATACGTTCATACAAATTTCATTAGTTACATTAGCTTCATTAGCTAGGCTACACAAGATTAATGTATCTTTTATAGGGCTATGTATATTATATACGCTTCTGCAACAAAATACCAAATGAGTTGAAAAAATATTAATTAATAAATTCAAACATATTGTCAAACATATCCTCTGTGAAAAGGCTTACTACTAAATATCAGATTATCTAGAGAGGATAAAAAAGCTTGAGACAAGTTTTGCTCCAACTCGAAAACTAACAACCTAACAAGGTAAAGGTTTCTTGTTCGCTTCTTTGCTTTACCTTAAAAATATTGAAGTGAGCAAAAATCAAAGTGATCACTTTATTTTCTAGATTTACTTATGTAATTTGAATTTTATGACGTGTTCAAGTGTCCTGTAAGGTCTAAAAGAAATAAAGCACATTGAATTTTGAATATTTGAATCTTGTTTTAAAATGATTGTTACGGTAACCGGAATTTCAACGAAATAAATCGCAAATGATGTTTCGTTCGTCACAACTATTTTTCATCAAGCTCAGGCAAATATTTTTGTTTTCGACAAGGGAACTAAGGTAGGATTATGATTAAGGTAGGGTTAGGTTAGGATTACACTCAAATTTCAAAGCATCTTTGAATGTTTGCAAGAGTCAGTCAGTGCAGTTAGCTCAACTGTTTCATATGTAAACACTAGTTTCATTTGGTTTATATTCTTTAATTGTAATTTTCTTCCTATTTTTACCAGTAGCGAATTCAAGATATGTAGGACAAGTATGAATAACAAGTAAAATAACAATGAGTATAAGCTAGAAGCTAGAAAATCCCGTCAATCGCGGGAGACTCAAGACCTTAACGCTACGAACGTTATCTTCCAGGCAACATAAGAATATCTTATAGAGGTTCAATGTTTTTTACGGAGATTTCTAACTTTTCGCAAATCGTATTATCGCGCGTTTGTGTCGAACCTTACAGTCGCGTGCAGTATCCTATTGTCAATTATTTCGCGCCAAAATTAATGGACAATTGTCTGCCATCCTTGTGGGGCCGCGTCGTAACGACTCGTGTACCGCTGCCCTAATACCATTCAATTTAATTTTATATATCGCTGGCCTTCGTGACTTTGGTATAAAGCCATTCTTTTTTATGGACCACTATCTTTTTATCTAGATTTAGGTGTGATTAAAAAGTGTTATTTTGCTGTCGTGAGAAACCAATTTGCAGTATTCTTTAGAATAGAAAGCTTTGTGTTTTTTAGGGTTCCGTGCCTCATAAGGAAATAATCTCATAGGATCACTTCGTTGTCTGTCTGTCTGTTAGCCAAGACCTTTTTCTCAGGAACGCGTGAAGTTATCAAGTTGAAATTAACATTATATACTTACTTAAATCTGTAACATCGTAGAATCATGAATTTTGGCAAGAAGCAAGGTCTTTATAGCACAAGTGAAGAGAAAAATCCGAAAACCGTAAATTATTAGTTACATCACAACCAAATTATTTATAAAAATTATTTCGCACATTGGGTCTAAGTAAATTTTATGCTCAAAACTACAAGTTACGGTGTACGGAACCTTCGGTGAACTTCTCTGATTAGGTAGGTAGGTTTGTAAATCTAAGTAATACAATACATCTAAGTAATACAATACATGACGACCGATGTGGCGCGGCGGGCGAAGGTCCGCCTGCGGCGCAGAAGGTTGCGGGTTCGATCCCCGCCTTGGGACAAATGTTTGTACGATCTGCAAATATTTGTTCCGGGTGTTCTGGGTATTTTCTATATATAATAAAAAATATCTATCTATGTTATTTATTGTATTAAATTTATAAGTCATCTAGTACCCATAACACAAGCTCTGCTTACTTTGGGGCTAGATGATGCTGTGTGGATGTCCAGCATTATTTATTTATTTTATTTATTTATTTACATAAATGTAATCATTATGTTACACGCTGTGGCCATCCATAACATTTCATGACCACGATCGCTGTGGTTGTGGTCGAAAAGCTGGGAAATAAAACCGGCCAAGTGCAATTAGTGTAGGGTTCCATAGTTGCACAGTTCACTATCTTATACAAACCTGTTTTACATAACTTACAACTATATCTAATTCATAAAATAATTTCTAATGGAATTTGCACGAAAAAAAATCATCATAACATCCCGGGGATAGATATTTTTGTGAGGGGATTCAATCCATTATATCCATTTAGTCATTTATTTGATAATTAATACAACGGCACAATGCTATAATAAAACTACATGCTACATAATACTATAATAAAATTAATTGATATATACATAAGAATACAACTTAGATTTAAAAATGCCTAATTACAGCGTTCTAGTACTAATATTCTCTGAGCTAAGCCGCGGACGGACCGACAGACGGACATGGCTAAACTATAAGGGTTCCTTGTTGACTACGGAACCCTGATAAAAAAGTCGGCAAGCTCATGATATTGAATGCCCGATAAAACTTTTAATTATGTGAAACACTAGTGGTTTTCTAGTGACCTGCCTACGCTGGAGAGTGGCTTGGCCCAAAGAAAACACGAAGAAAATGCTTACAATATATATTAAAGGAATTTAGCAGTGGGTCTGCGTTCGTTGTCTCCGAAATACGTTAGGTTCTTGGAATGAATGCCACTGGCCTTAGCTGGAGAGAGGTCCGACGCGGTAGGGCGACAAGTGGATCCAGATGAGAAGGCCGGCGGCAAGAGAAGTGCAGCGGTTAATGTTCCGTGGAACCGTTAAGGTTCTTCCCGGTGGTACCGTTACGGCTCTTCCCGGTGGTACCGTTGAACAATCGCCGGAGAATGGCGGCTTCGGTTGTGTAGGGATAACCCGCAGGATGGAACCCCGATATGGGGTTCACTATTTATAACAATTTAACTTTGAATTCTTTAATATTTAAGCAATTAACAATTAAAGGTGTTGAAAATTTGTAGTCCGCAAGTCAAGGAAAGGTCACCTCTGACTCAGTCAAAGACAAGCCCGCAGCGCATAGACGCACTGTTGCCAACTTATCGCGGAGGACGCGGTGCGCGGCGCGAAAGTTCAATTTAAAGCAGCGCGAACGGAATCGTTACATACCCCCCTTTTTAGGTTAGGATTTTTCCTGAGTAAAATCCAAAGCTAAGAACACTAGGTCAGTTTAAAATCCTTGACATGCCATGACCCTAAATTGTGTCCGGACATATCCTCAAGTTCATACACCAGTTTGGACTTCTTTGCTTTAATGCGACACTTAATGAATTTTGGGGCTAATTTCTTTGAGAACCTTTTATCCTTGTCGCTGAGATAGAATGTTCGCTTCCATACTATGTCACCTACCTCAAATTCAACTTTCTTACGTCGAAGGTTATAATGAGTACTGTTCCGGGAGTGAGACTTTATGAGGGATAGTTGTACTTTATCAAATATTTTCTGGAGAGTCCCCAAGTTTTCAGCGTAAGAGTCGCGTGGTGAAAATACTATATCGTTACCTAAGTCAGAATCAAGGTAGTGAGATCCACAACTAACTAATTCACGCCCGAAAACAAGAAATGCGGGAGTAAAGCCTGTGACTTCGTTAACAGCGCTGTTTAAAGCGAATTGAATTTTTGGAACGTTGATATCCCAAGATCGATGGTCGTTCTCAATAAAAGTAGAGATAGAAGTCACAATAGTTTTGTTGTAACGTTCGACGGTGTTCACCTGCGGGGTGTATAGTGGTGTATAGTGAATGTTAGGTATTTTGTAGTTAGCTAGTAAATTCCGCATAGTATTGCTAGTAAATTGCCTACCATTGTCCATAAGTAGTGTGCTCGGAATACCGTGCACCAAGAATATTTGTTCTTCTAGAATTCGAGCAATGATCTCCGCAGTTGCTCGCCGTATAGGAAAAAGCATACAGTATTTGGAGAAACAACAAGTAACTACTAACAAGAACGTATTTTGCTTCCTAGAGACAGGCAAGGGCCCTACCAAATCCATACTTAACATCTGGAATGGGCGATCACATTCTTTAGGCCGACCCATTGTTCCAAGCGTGGGCTGTGTTGAGTGTTTATGAGACAGGCAACTATCGCAATTAGATACAAAATTTACCACATCTTTATGCATGTTTGGCCAAAAGTATTTTAAACTTACACGTTTATGAGTCTTAAAGATGCCAAAATGGCCTGATGTTGGTTCCGAATGATTTTTATAAATGACATCTTGACGTGCTTCCATTGGTATTACCTCTTTCCATTCGAATTCCCTAGTTAGAGGATTCAAGGACTTCATGTACCTAAATAACCTACCGTTTTCCAAACGATAGTTCAAAAATGACGTGGGAGATTTTCGACAACCATCAAGTATATTTAAATACCAAGGGTCGTTGGTTGTTATAGAAGAAGGTGTAGTGGAGTCAATGGCAGCAACAGGAACCGCACGAGACAGACTATCGGGAACAACATTTTCGGAACCTTTTCTATGTTTGATGTCGAAGTTATAGGCTGATAGGCGTACGCCCCATCTAGCTAACCTTCCAGTCGGGTTATTTAGATTGAGGAACCACTTCAGAGAAGCATGGTCTGTGAATACAGTAAATGTCTGACCATTTTCGAGATAGCAACGCCAATGCTCAATAGCGGAAAGGACGGCGAGTGCTTCACGTTCCGTTGCGCTGTAATTACGCTCCTGCTGTGACAGTGACTTACTCATATAAGCGATGACTCTTTCCGTTCCATCCAACGTTTGAGTGAGTACGGCTCCAATGCCATAGTCACTCGCATCGGTGTGTACTTCAAAGGGCTTGGAGTAATCAGGACATGATAAAATGGGAGTAGATACTAGATGAAATTTTAGTTTTTTGAAAGCGTCATCTGCTTCAGGGGACCAATCAAATGGAGGTGAATCTTTCTTTTGAGAAGTGAGTTTATTCAAAGGGGAAGCCAAAGAACTAAAGTTTGGGATAAACCTACGATACCAAGAGGCTGTTCCCAGAAATCTTCTGACCTCTTTACGATTCGTTGGAGCTGGGTAGTTCAGAATTGATTCAACCTTTTCAGGGTCTGGTTGCAGCCCACTAGAGTCAACAATATACCCCAAATACTTTAATTGCTTTCTAAAAAATTGACTTTTCTTAGAGTTGATCGTTAGATTAGCCATCTTCAGTTTTTGCAAGACATGTTTAAGCAAGGACATGTGTTGTTCGAAACTGTTTGAAACAACGATGACATCATCGACAAAGACAAATACTCTATGCTCAAATTCAGGCCCGTAAAATAAGGCATCTACTAGCCTCTGTTGAGTAGCGGGAGCATTAGTTAGGCCAAACGGCATAGATTTGAATTGGAAGGTTCCCCGAGAAGGAATATAAAAAGCAGTTTTTTTCCTATCATTTTCTTGAATTAAGATCTGCCAAAAACTTTTAGACAAATCTATGCTAGAAAGATATTTAGCATCACGCAGATTGTCCAGTATCTCTGATATGTAAGGAAGACTATACGCGTCTTTTTTAGTGATAGAGTTGAGTTTACGGCTATCTAAACAAAACCGTAACTCGCCGTTCTTTTTCGGTGTAAGAATGACCGGAGACGACCAAGGGCTTTCGCATGGCTCGACGACGTCTTCTTTAAGCATCTCATCCAGCTGCTCGACTAAGATACGCTGTTTTTCTGGTGACATTCTGTAGTAACGTTGTCGAATAGGAGGGTTGTCACCTGTGTCGATGACGTGCGTGATTAAATGAGTGCGACCTAGGCCTTGTTTCTCATAAGAGATGTCATGGAAGTGAGACATCATCTGATCGGCTACAGCCTTTTCTTCAACCGATAGATGCTCGTACGAACAGAGATTATGGATTTCACTAGGAACTACATCAGTGACAGCAAGGACAGTATCAGAGTCTTTATAATATGCGATACGATCTAGGTACTTAGGGAAAAGACCGAAAGTCCTCCAAAAGTCCATACCTAATATAAGTGAGTGCTTGATACCAGGTACCACAAAAAACTTTAGAATGTGAGTTTGGTCTTGAAAACCAACAGAAAGATTTAGAACTCCAATAGACTTAAGTTTATTGCCACCTGCAGCAATGAAGTTAATATTTTCTACCGGTTCTAGTTTGAACCCGGAGTCTAACAGATACTCGTGACTTCCGTTACCTAAGATAGTGGTAGAAGAGCCGGAGTCGAGGAGACCAATCAATTGCTTGTTGTTCAGATTAACTGCAACGTAAGGTCGAGATCTATCAACTACAGAGTTAGCCCGGATTGAAGAGACAGCATTGTAAGTAGAGAAAGAAGAGATGAATTTTAGCCAATTCTTCCATTCGGAAGGATCAACATTTTTATGCTGTACCCTACAATCCTGCCCAATTAGTTTTTTTGATCCTCTTTATCAGGTTCAGTGGAACTTTTTTTGTTGCAATCGGGGCAATCTGCAATACGAAAACCTTTCTTTCCGCATCTAAAACAAATTAGAAAGCGTTCCTTTTTGCAATACCTTAAAGAGTGATCAGTAGTTCTGCACCTTGGACAGTATTTAGATACGCCTGATTTAGACGCTAAAGCTGCTACTGTTTCCTCTTTCTGTATGGAGGAGACACCTGAGTTTTTAGTGTTTGTAATTGATTCGCTTTTACCCATATATGCGAACTCCGGAGCGATAGTGCTTGCAGACGCCTTTGGTGGTTCGTGAAAATGGGCAAACCGCGCTTGTACGTTTTCGAAACTGCGACATACTGATTTGAGAGTCTCGATAGTCCTAATATCCGGAAAGGCGGACAGTGTACTGGCATAACATGGCCTGATGTTGTGGAGCAAAATCTCTAATTTTTCATCCTCTGATAGAGGTTTACTCAATCGGGAGAACATGCCATGCATTATGGAAAGATAAATGGTTATGTTTTCCGTCTCACCTTGAGTTCGAGTTCGAATTTCAGCAGCAAGCCTGTAGTCATAGTCACTGCTGCTGAAGTCTTCAATTAAAAGCTTACACAATTCTTCCCACGTCTGGGCCCTACTTCTATTGCAGCGATACCAATGTAAAGCATCATTAGTGAAAATCTCGTAGCCCAAGGATAAAATTTTCTCATAAGAAATACCCCTAGATAGAACAAATTCTTCTACCCTTAAGATGAAAGAGCGCACACAAGTTTTACCCGTAAATTTTAGTTTACTAATGTCCGCAGCAGTATTTCGCTCACATGTCACGGAAAGAACAGGTGCGATTTGTTCAGAGGTCGCACTCAGGTTTGTAGGTCTAGGTTGGGGATTAAGTGGCTTTAGTGCAGATAATTCCTTGTAGAGGGTTTCAAAAGTGGAACGGCATGACTGATACCCACCGGCAATCGACTCGATGCTACTTAATCTATTAATCCTATGGTAAAGGTGGTGGAGTAACGTTTCCGTTCGTGAAAAAAGATTTTTATCAAATTTTTGCTTAAGTGTAGTTAAGTTGCCTTGCGCTTTTACTTGAACGTCATGGATTCCCATTAAATCCTTATCAGGTTCGAGGTAGGACTCAAGAATGTCCTCTGATGGCGAATCTTGTGCAAGTTGGATAATCTGTTTACGTAATTCCTGGACAGATCCACTATTGCCTCCGCGCAGCTCAACTTCATACTCTAATTCAGGCTTTTGTAGGGATAAAAACTTAATGGAAAACGCCATATTGAGTGTGTGTTGCAGTAAAGTTTCAAAACTACAATGATTGTAAGCAAGAACTTAATATTTAAATAGTCGGACCTAAATGTGACATTCAACTAAAACAAAACACTTATTATTATTAAAAATTAAAACAGCTTGACTAATAAAACTACCACATATAGGTAAGACATAGCATAAATCAAACTTAGGACTAAGATTTTTATAGCCAACACCAAAGAAACCAAAAAAATGCAGAAAGTAACGTAATTCGGAGACAAAGTTACCTGTATTGGGCGCCAGTGAAACACTAGTGGTTTTCTAGTGACCTGCCTACGCTGGAGAGTGGCTTGGCCCAAAGAAAACACGAAGAAAATGCTTACAATATATATTAAAGGAATTTAGCAGTGGGTCTGCGTTCGTTGTCTCCGAAATACGTTAGGTTCTTGGAATGAATGCCACTGGCCTTAGCTGGAGAGAGGTCCGACGCGGTAGGACGACAAGTGGATCCAGATGAGAAGGCCGGCGGCAAGAGAAGTGCAGCGGTTAATGTTCCGTGGTACCGTTAAGGTTCTTCCCGGTGGTACCGTTACGGCTCTTCCCGGTGGTACCGTTGAACAATCGCCGGAGAATGGCGGCTTCGGTTGTGTAGGGATAACCCGCAGGATGGAACCCCGATATGGGGTTCACTATTTATAACAATTTAACTTTGAATTCTTTAATATTTAAGCAATTAACAATTAAAGGTGTTGAAAATTTGTAGTCCGCAAGTCAAGGAAAGGTCACCTCTGACTCAGTCAAAGACAAGCCCGCAGCGCATAGACGCACTGTTGCCAACTTATCGCGGAGGACGCGGTGCGCGGCGCGAAAGTTCAATTTAAAGCAGCGCGAACGGAATCGTTACATATGGAAACTTACAAAGAACTCCCCAGACTCTTTTATGTTCTCCTTAATTTTCACAAATTTCGCTGAATTCCTGCGTAGCATAGAAAAATTCAACGAACTTTTGCTTTTCTTTTATATGACAAGAAACCAAGGAATAAAAAACTCTGTATAAAATGGCTAAAGATGAAAATGGCGAATATTTTCGTTGTGTTTTAGTACCTTACATTATGTACCGTTAACTAAGAAAATGCCTGAACATTGTCAATTTTCAGAAACTTGTAAGTACCTACACCTTTAACAGCTGGTCGGCGCAGATGTATTCGTGAGTGTATCACTCAAGCTATTTTCACAGCTTATTCGCTGCATTTTGTTTACGAATAAAAAACAAAAGAAAATGAACTAGCGGCGGTAATAGTTTGAGTCAAGGTCGTTCTTAAACCTATCTGGACGTATGGCACCTAATTATGGGGGTCAGCATGCAATTCTAACATTGCTGTCATACAAAGAGCTCAAAACGGCATACTAAGAAACATAACAAACGCTCCATGGTTCTTAAGGAACATTGAACTCCATGAACACTTCGAAATCAACACAATAGCTGAAGAAATCAAACGATTCTCCACCGCTTACAAGGACAGGCTTGATCGGCATCCAAACTGCCTTGCAGTTGAACTCACAACCATCAACTATCCCAAGAGCCTGAAAAGACACCACATAATTGAACTCGATATAAGAAAGAAAGGAAGAAGAGGTCAATGGACTGCTCATCCTGCAAATCCCAGCGCTTACAACACACCTGCTCATAGTTCGATGAATTGACAGCAGATAAAAACGGAAAAAATATAAAATAGTATGAGTGATACACTCACGAATACATATTAGTTGACAAGCTGGTCGTTGTACATGTAAAACAACCAATAGTATCTCGAATAAGTACATGACGTGATGGTGTGACGCTATTTAGACACCATGTTATTGGTAGTTTTGAGAATACAATAATTTACGAATGTAATTGTTAGCGAATATAATATTTTGCTAATGTAATATTATTATTTTTATTTATTTTAGCACTTTATTGCACGAAGGTACAAAAAGTGGGCTTAATGCCGAGGCATTTTCTACGTGCCGACCAAAAACATATGTTTTACAGGGGGTTGGCGTGCTAATATTAATTTAAAAAATATATATGCGCGTCTATATGTAATATACCTCTATTTATATATATTTATACCTAAATACCTACCTACCTAAAGCATAATTATGAAACAAGAAACAAAACATTTTATGAAATAAATTAACTATTGGTATAACCTCTTAAGAAAAAGCCTGCGTACCATTTGCTTAAAAGCATCTCGTGTATCTGTGTATCTCGTGTGTCTGCGTGTATTATGAGAACAAAGGGTCCAAATGTTTATACGATCTGCAGATTTATCTGTTCTGGGTGTCTTTTTATGCATCACATATCTATCTATGCATATTAAGTATAATTTTATCTACTGCCCATAACACATGCACTGCGCAGCTTGTGACATCTATGATGCTGTGTGAATGGTCCAGCACTATTTACTTGTTATTTCATATGGGCCTCGCTCCGATTTGGTGGATTTTATAGCCCTAGTTTTTAAAATTGTTAATCGTTGGCTGCTTCCTCTTACAATCCGTGCGTTGTGAAAATGGATTGGAACTTCGTCAAAGTAAATTTCCTAACGCTTTTGTTTCAGTTCAGAAATGGTTCCGTCCCATTCTGATCGCGCGCGGATTATATTATATCTCTACATCTTTTTGCTTGTTCATTTACCTTCGTGATCCCATTTTATAAGGTTCTAGCTATTCTGGCTTTAGAAGACGACGTTATAAAAGAAAAACTGTGCTATACTTGTTTTTATGCCTGCGACGCATGAGGTTGCGGGTTAAATTCCCGCCTTGGGACAAATGTTTATACGATCTGCAAATATTTGTTTCGGGTGTTCTGGGTGTTTTCTATGTATAACAAAAATATCTATCTATCTAGTGTATTGTATTAAGTATATCAGTCACCCATAACAAAGGCTCTGCCTAGCTTGGGGCTAGATGATGCTGTGTGGATTGTCCATTGCAGCATTATTTGTTTATTTATTATTCTTATTTATTAATTTTATATTGGTTTCAAAGCTATGAATGTGTGTTATTGTCTCGCGCGCGGCGTCACGGCGCTCTCCGTCGAATGAGATAATGTCGTCGAGGAGAGGATGAGTTCGTGTAATGGACCGAGCGAGGGTTGTGTTGTCTGCTCCCGCAGAGTGGCCAGCGTGGATCAGCGTGCACGCCAGTAGACAAATTATCAGTTTTATTTTGAGTTTGCACCATTTATCTGTAGGTACCTAGGTGTGTACCTATAGGTGCACACTTAGGTACCTACAGATAAATAATACCGAAATACCAAGAGTTGCGGCTTGTTACTTACGTTGCATGACTTAATAACAGACTTAGTAATTAATCTAAATTGATAGCTTTTTCCTTTTATAATCGCTTTCAATGCAGCGGTCGCCAAATAAGTACCTAGGTAATTAAGTACATGGTAAAAATAGGTTTGAGTAAATAGGAAAGAAGCCGTTCGTTTTCGTCAGCACGATCTAGACCTCGTACACTTCTACTAGCTATATCTTGTAATGGTAAAATTCGTAAATTTTACGAAATTTTATAGCGATACCAACGTTTGCGTTTCGTTTAATAAAAACAGGATACCAAGGCTACGATTCCGAGACAGTGTTCACAGCTGAAAAATCTAAATTTTACAAGATTTGGTGATTTGCAGCGTATGCAGTCAAAAAAATCCTTCATCTTACAGACTTTGATACTTCTAGACTAGTCTATTTTAACTACTTCCATAGTGTTATGTCTTATGGCATACTGCTGTGGTGTAACACTGCAGATATTAATACCGTATTTGTGCTGCAAAAGAGGGCTGTTCGTGCAATCTATAATATGGGCCCCAGACAAACCAGACGTGAAAATTCAAAGAAATAAACATAATGGCAGTACCATGCCAATATATTTATGAAAACTTGTTGTACACTCAGGAATATAAATCGGTTCCCTAAAAATAGCGACATACATAATTTAAACACTAGAAATGAGAATAAACTCGCTGTGCCCACAACTAGGCTACACAAGATTAATGTATCTTTTATAGGGCAATGTATACGCTTCTACAACAAAATACCAAATGAGTTGAAAAAATTATCAATTAATAAATTCAAACAAATTGTCAAACATAGCCTATGTAAAAAGGCTTACTACTAAATATCAGATTATCTAAAATAGATTGTCATTGGGATGCCATGTCCAGCTATGCACGGTCTATGCCATTTTAATTTGATAGTTCCAAATACATAGCGCTCTTTTCGGCCTGTTCGAACAATTTTAACCAATTTATTCAAAGAAAACTTTTCATTACTTATTTATTTTTTAGTAAATAAGAGCTAAATCATTTATGATAAAACGGTAATTACTTACAGATTATGTAGGCGGGAACCTACTTATTATGAAGAGGTTTAATTAGGCTCCTACTCATCATCAACCTACCTCTATATTAGTCCTCAGTTGGACATAAGCCTCCTCTAATATTCGCCATAGCGCCCTGTCTTCAGCTTGCCGCATCCAGCATCTGCTTGCAGTCTTTCGCAGGTTGTCATCCCACCTGACTGAAGGGCGTCCTACACTACGTTTGCCGAGTCGCGTTCTTTACTCAAGAACACGTTTACCCCAGCGGTTGTCGATTCTTCGCGAGATATGGCCGGCCCACTGCCATGCCGCTTAAGCTAGCGCATTGCGATATGTATCGCAATGCTTAAAACTAAAGTTGTCATCCATACGGACGAGAAGACTCGACTTAGTTTTACAAACGCTGCCCAGTCTAGCTGGATCCTCCTCTTGGCTTCCTTCTCGATTTTTTTTACACAACTGCAGAATCCCAAGGTAAGTGTACCTACTCGGAAACAGTTTCGAGAATAGAATAGAATAAATAATTATTTATTGAATAGAATATTTATTGCCTGAACTTATAACTGTAGATTACAATATACTACATTATTAATATACCAAACATTACTTAAATCTATAAAGGAACTTACAAATTAATTAGTAGGTACATACTAATTAGAAATTATAAAAATAATTATATAAAATAACTTAGTACATTTTCAGGCAATTGGAGTAAGCTCACCATAATGCCAAGTTTAAATAGCATGTTCGGCGCTGTTTTTCAGTTTACTTCCACACGACAGGTGTTCGTCGACTTTTATAGTTTTTTTTTTTGCGGGCTTTTTATTTCTTGCTCTACTTTTCACGTTATACCCAGACTGTGTGTGTGAGAATGTGACCATGTACGACCACCGGTCTTTTGTCAATGTTGATCATTACTTTGGTTTTATTCAAATTCATGCCAAGACCAGCAGCCCTGCCAGCGGCGCCTTTCTTTGCAGCGCCGGCGGATACGAGAGGACGCAGGGCGGACGCTGCGTGTGTGTGTACCAGTTTAATTGTGTTGTGAGTGACATTACTATATCGCGGAAACAGGTACCTGATCTAACCTGACAACCTCCTCGTGACCACGTACTGCTACCTGTCCTTGGGGATTCGTCCCTGGGGAATGGTAGTAGGGGGCGGGCCGGTGCATCCCGGTTCTCACCGCTAATAATTTATCTATTCGGGGGATATGGTTAGCGGCGGCCGATAATCCACCAAACAATGGGGATGATAACCCAATCATTGTCAACAAGTAAAATTATTTATGAGGTATAAATAAGAGAGTTGGAAGGGAAGAAGTTGTGTTGTTGACCGTAACGTAGCTTTCCTGGTTTCTAAATCTAAGTTCTTTAGAAGATTGAAGCAAACTGAAGGAAACGTTGGTGATGACTTGCACATAACACTAAAAATGATTGTATAAACAAATTAAAACAATAAGACGCTTCGCGGAAAAAGTCAGCACAATTTGGTCATTCTGGCTAGATGCCAATAGCCAAAAAACTACGAATGCATCGGGAGGCTAAAGATATTAATTTAAACTTTTCCTGTTGGGTTTCGTAGAGCTTAAAGTATTTTGGGAACACTATCTAAAATATAATGCTCTAAGACTACCTACATACTCACAACATCCCGAGCTGTCAAATCGTGATTCGCATTTTGTCCTAACTCAATGAAGTTGCGAGTAGATCTAGCCAAATAACCCCAGGTTGGCAACACATCTCGCTACTAACGCTGCGCGCCTGCGATTATCTCGCCAAGTTTTTCGGACTAGTCGTGAACAAACCGCGCGGCAACCTACTCGCGCCTTTTTCATGTAATGTCATCAGATCGCGCGGGAAAATTAAATTTAGAACATTGAATGGAACTCTGTATCTGAGGTGCTGTGAAAATAGTTTTTGGTTGAAAGTTTTTTAATTTGTGGTTATTGTGGTAGAATGCGTGTTTAGGTTCTAGTGGAAGCTGATATTGTTTTGAAACGAAGAAAAAAAACGTAAGTTTTATAGTAGGTCCTTTTTTAGGGTTCCATACCCTAAGGTTGACAACGGAACCCAATAAAAAAAAATCTAGAAAAATAAATTAGATAATATGTATTTCACTTGCCGCTATGACAACAAATAACCAAAACAAAATAAATATCAAAATTAAAGGGGGCTCCCATACAACAAACGTGATTTTTTTAGCAATATTGGCCCTTAATTTTGTAATGCTGTACCTCTCGAACTACAATATGTAGACATATGAAACTTTCTTTAATTAAGTAACACTTCAACTGTAATAATAACAAACACTAAAAATTAAATGAAGTTGAAAATACAAAGGGTCTCCGAAAAAACTATCTTTAAAAAAGTTGCCTGGTTTTTAGGGTACGAAACCCTTCGTGTGCGAGTCGACTCGCACTGGGCGGTTTATTAAATAATTTGTTGCTTACCCACATTATACCTAAATCAGAAATCGAATCTAAATAAGCTAAAACCAATAAGCTAAAATAATAAAATAAAAATAACTTTTTTGTTTTTATGAGAAATAAACATCTATAAACCAAAGCTAAAATAATTATGTACTTAAATAAATGCTAATTTCAGAAAAAGGAAGTGACATAATAATAGGTTGGTACTTTTCCTGCAGGTACTTACAAAAAATTGCAGCTATTATTGTTAGGTACTTATCACACAAGATAATAAGGGTTTCCTTATCCATTTATACCAACTTACACTCAGAAATTTTATTTATTAGGTAAGTAGATAACTATTCCTTTAGCAATTTGGCAACACTTCCCTAGGCCTTTTAGTAACCGCCTTGTATTATTTAATGAAGTCTTATTAATTTTACGGGTATATATCAGTATACCCATGTGGCAAACATCTCATCTAATTAAACATGACAAAAGCTGTGGCAGAATCCCATCCAAATTCAAATCCGAAATCAAACTTACTAAAATGGTTCCAAAAACTCTATTGACATGAATGCAAATTATAGGACGTATTGGTAGGTAAATAGCTACATAGATTTGGGTATAGATATAGTATGGCGGTGTCCAAAGGCAAGTGCAAATATTTTATTTGGCACTACTCACTTTCCTTCCAATTGGAACAGATTGCAAGACCGTTGGTCGACGGTGTGGCACGTGCTTTAGAAATATACAGGGTTACTGGAAGAATGGTAACAACTAAATGCTAACTGCCTTTTATTCATAGGGCAACACAATTAAAATTAAGGTTTTTGATAATATAGTGCGTAAGGCTGAGGGCTAAATTTAGCGGGTTCAAACCCCGTTGAAGTCGATTTTTTCTTGAGATATATTGATTTTTTTAAATTTAAATTGTTACCTCTATATTATTTGACTATGTACATTCAAAACTAATGAAATTTACTTTTTCTACTAATATTATAAAGCCGAAAGTTTGTAAATGTTATTTTGAAACCTAAGATCTCCAAAACTGCTGAACAGATTAAGATGAAATTTGAAGTTCATTTAGAATATAGCCTAACTTAGATAATAGGCTACTTATTATACCAAAAATACGCGAGCGAAGCCGCGGTCATAAGATAGTTATGTTATAAAAAGTCAATTTAAAGATAGTGTGAAGAAAAAAAACAAGTTGACTTCACAAGGTAAGTTGAAGTTGCTAAGTACGTTAGTATCTACCAGCTAGGTGCTTAGTTAATTGACTCCAAGCACAGAATAGGATTAAATACAATAACTATTCAATTAATCACGATGGGTGGACGCAATAAGAAAACTCATAAAGGATAATGGAACATGCGTCACTCTAGTAATTCCGGTAGCAGGTGTCAAGGTCGACTTCCTGTTGTTAATGTTGCTATAAGTATTATGTTAGGTTATGTTTAAGGAAAAATCTTCTGGCTTTCTATGTAATGATCGGGTATTTGATCCGAGAACTCGCTAAGCGGTGAAGAGAAAATCTTCAGGTTTTTGACCGGTTAATAAATTTCTATAAATCGTTTTGTATATCTAGAGGTATGCTAGTTTTAAGGTATATGACTATGGAGCGTAGAATAAGTATTTTATTAATTACTTATTTCGAAATTAAAAATTTATTAATTCTAAATTAATTAATTAAAAATGAATTAGCTACCTAATAAAATATGATGTGTAACTTTTTTATATTTTATTATTATCTAAATAAAATCTGTAACTTTTCTATAGTCTGAAATAAATGTATTATAATTTTCTTCTCTTAAAGTTTTATTTTTCTTTAGCTAGAGGCTTTAAAGGGATACCGTCTTGTGTCCACAGCTTAAGGCTTAACTGAGATCAACCCTCGTCTTGCCGAATTGTATTTTTATTGGAATTGAGTATCAATGAATTGTTTCAATTTGGTTCAGTTCGATTACGTCGAGTAACTGTATTATATTCTGACAACAATCTTTTCAATTTTGAAGTAGGAATTTGATATTTAGTTTGTTTTTATTTTATGGCAGAGTTGGAAACCATGGTGTTATTTCAAACGATCACTACAACTAAAATAAACCAGCCAAGTGCGAGTCGACTCCCATACGCATGGTTCTGTATTTGATATACTTTTGGAAAAGAAACAAGAGAAACCCTAATAAAACATATTTTTTTAAATAACAAAAAATGTAAATATCCGATATTACGCGGTCACCCATCCAAGTACTGACCTCGCCGCACGTTGCTTAACTTTGGTGATCAATGTTCAAATTGGCATGGGCGTTACTCTCCTAATCATTAAATTAAATTTATTTTTAATATTTGTTGTTATAGTGACAATAATAATGCAGACTCTGTAAAAATTTCAGCTGTCTACCTTTTACGGTTTTTGAGATACAGCTTGCTGACAGATAGACAGACGGACGGATGGACTAACCTACGGACGGACGGACGGACGGACAGCGGAGTCTTAGTAATAGGAGCCCGTTGATTCACCCTTCGGGTATGGAACCCTACAAATTTTTGGTAATTTAGGTTACAATTAGATCTTTTGTGTTCTATTTATGCACAGGGTACCCACTTTCATAAGTTTGTCTCTCTCTCTCCCGATAAGGTTTGCTGGAAGATAAATCTTTTAAAGGTTAACGCATTCACTGCACAGCCTCGGTGGTGCAAAACGCAGGGGCACGCTGAGCCACTGCTATTTGGTGCCGCAAATGGATAATGTGCGTCTTGGGGCATGAAAGTATTAAGCTCACTTTTGCCATTCAAGTTTTCTGTTTTATATGTACGTTTTTCGTGTAATAAAGGATTAAGTATCTTATAAAATCTTTTACAAAATCGGTACCTAGGTACGAACGAAATAAACACAGAACATGGTGGTCAACATTGCGTGCAGATTGGTCCATTCCAACGCCATTCACCACTTCGGTTGATCCTTAAAGAGACCCTGTATACGTAGGCTGTGGTATATTTAGTCAGCATAAAGCTCTGCGCACATTAATCGAACACCGCTACCGCACAGAACAAAAATGTTTATTCAAATATGGGCTTAAACCCGTTATCTTTTGATGCATTTTACTATGACAAAATCGCCTCCCGGAGTAGCACGCGACTACGCGAGTTGTCTGTCATCTGATGCCGTCAATATAAAATGCATCTAAATGTTACGAGTTAAAGCCCATATTTGAACGCACATTTTTGTGGCGTGCGGTAGCGGTGCGGCAATCTTTAAAAGTAGATCATGATTTTAGAACTGTGACGACCGAAGTACATATGTATATGCATACGCTATGAAGCTTTTAAAAGCAATTTATGCTTGCTTGATATCAGCCCTTTGTTTTACGGGTAAGGATTTCGCCTAATCCCTTAAACCATCATAATCTCTATTGAAGACTGATTATTATTCAGTGTGTGCCAGGTTTAAGCCTCCTTTTAGTGAGTTTAAATAGGTTTAAATAGATTTAGGTAGACGTAATACGGGATTTCCCATCCCAGAATTCCCAACCCGGGGTGGGAATTATGAACAATCATCATCATATCAGCCGATCGTCCACTGCTGGACATATGTAGGCCAGTTCTAAAGATCTCCACAATGACCGATTTTGTGCTTCCCGCATCCAGTGACTTCCCGACACCCCATATAAATAAATAAATTAAAATAATAATTTGCCTGTAAATTTCTTAACCCAACTGGACGGACAGACAGACAGCGGAGGCTTAGCGGAGCGGAGCGGAGGCATTTTCACTCTTCGGGTACGGAACCCTAAAAAGGTTTATAAAGTTATGATACATAGACTGGGTTTTCATAAATCATCAAAACCATATTTGTAGTAAATCTACACGATTTTCCGCAAGCACAATGATGAATTATTCTTTGATAAGACTTTCGGGTGCAACCCTATTTGTAGCACATACATTTTATTTTTTTAATACAACTTAAAAGATTCTTCCTATTAATAAGTATCAAGTTAGGCATAACTTACTTGGGTTAGGTTACTTATTAATAGGAAAAATCTACAAGAAACTTGAAGGTTTGAAGAATCGACAACCGCTGGGGTAAACGTGTTCTCGAGTGGAGACCGCGACTCGGCAAACGTAGTGTAGGACGCCCTCCGGCCAGGTGGGATGCCGATCTGCGAAAGACTGCAGACAGGCAGATGCTGGATGCGGCAAGCTGAAGACAGGGCGCCATGGCGCTCATTGGAGGAGGCCTATGTCCAGCAGTGGACTAGGATAGGTTGATGATGATGATGAGAGTATACTTAGTCGGGCAGAGTAATAATAGTTCTTCAAGAAATAGAAATTTGAATGTTTGAAGAAGAAGCAGACATTAAATTTTCTTGTTTTACTTTATTGTTTTTTTGCTAAACTAAATTATGTATTGTGACAAAAGGCTTTTAGACGGAATAGATTTTTTATAGATACTACATAGTTTCTACATAGTTCATTCGTAACCAAGGTTACGAATTGTCGTTTTAATGATAATTGTGGTTAAACCTTCGTTTAACAACAATTTCACTGGTTCTGAAGTTTCTCATGCTTACAACTGTGGTTCGACCATAACCCCTATCATTTGTTAGAGACACTGACAGACCGTACGTCTGCTATGTTCCTACGGGAATTTGTTCCATTTGTGTAAAAACGTTATATTTCTTGTTCACAGCAGATATTGTAGATAAGAAACAACATCCATTAGAGACGATAAATTATATGAATTTCCAAACGCTCTGTGAGAACAGTTTAATATTAAATACCTAGTTTCTGCCGCGGCTTCGCACGCATTGTTCTGTGGAAACGTTCAAAGGTAATTTCTATCCTATAGAAACTGATTTATGGGATAAAAATCCTATGTCTTATTCCAGGTCCAGACCTACATCTATGCAAAACTTCAGCCTGATCCGTTTAGCAGTTTTGGCGTGCAGAAGTAACAAACGTCCATCCATACATCAAAACTTTCGCATTTATAATATTAATGTGACTTTAATTCCTTGATTCGCAAAGCGCGGGCAAGCTTACCTAGCCATTAACTCTGGGAAATAGAAGAAAATCTAGGAAAATAAAACCAACAATTTCTTGAACTTCCAATAAGAAGTTACCCTAGGTTTTTGTGTTAGAGCAACAAGCTGAGTCAGGACCTGTTAGACCTGCACATACGCGCTCGTCTGCTTGCTGAGTGGACTACTTAGTACCAACCCAATGCTTACTTGTGTTAGTATACATAACTAATGTTCACGTGTGTTTTGTCTTTCTACGTGTTGTCTAGTACTAAGTAGTTATGGATGCCCCTCACCCCTCTGTTTTAGATTAAGTCTATACTCTAGTTACACTAGCGGCCCCGTTGTTCTTACTGTTCTTAGAAATTAAGTGATTGCTCGGCGCTATCATAATCGTCCCACATCCACGCCCGTAAATTCAGAATAAATATTGCCTTCGAATCGGCATGGCGTATTTTAAGTATTTTAGGTATTAGAATGAATTTCCTTTAGTTCTTCATCAAAAGATACCTCGAAACGTTCCCAAAACATGAGTAAGAAGTCTTATATTTATGTACCAAAGTTTGTTTGTGTAGTTTGTAATAAATAATTTTCTTTCTTTCCTTCTTATTTTTTTCTATAAGAATATACATATGTATATATATAAACTTCGTATCAAATTTCTTAAGTAGCCAAACGTCTTTAAAAATAGCTTCTTCTCTTTAGATTCCCTTATGTACCTAGGTATAGTTAGTTGCCTGGGCTCTGTTTTTAGCATAGAGAAATTTTCAATAAACTCTGCAACAAATTAAACTTGAAAATATTACCTGTATACTCCGTCGGATGAAATAATGCAATATTTCATCGGACGGAGTATAGAGCTGACAAATATCAGCTCTATTAATGTCGAAGCTCTCGTTGGTCCCGATATTTTTCGAGTCGACAGAACCTCATAACATTTTTTTAAAATAATCTACAAGAAAAACGAAAAAGAGTCTATAAATATTGCATTCTTTCATTTAGTCAAAGAAAATAAACGCGTGGACAGAGTATAAAATTCTTATAACACTACTGTACGATAAATCCCCATAATTTCCCCGAACAAAGATTATTACGTAGTCCAGTACATCGTTTGTTTACATCTGGATTACATGCAATAATTTTACAGAGGCCAGGGTCAACGTATTACATACCTAGGTAGGTGTTGACGCCCTGAGCATAGATAGGATCGATACAATCTCACATGCACCATTACATTCCACTCCTCAGCAAAACGAAAAGGAGGTCATTTGGGAAAGTCAGCGTTGGAAATGAATACTTTTTTGCATAAGGTTCCAGGGTTCAACCTTCTGGTATTTTCAGATGTATTCGAGAGATAAAAATAAGAAAAATATTACCAATGAGCGGCAAAAATAGTACTTGAAAATGGTCATACACGTACAATTTTCTTTTGTTTTATATTGCTAATCAAAATGCAGTCAATAAAACACGTAAACTCACGAGTACTCTGCATGAGAGCAACTAGGTAATAGTTACCTACTTCTCCGTCATTAATTTATGAACCGATTTAGATGTTTTTTTGCATTTGTATATAGGTGATTCCGAGGTGGTCCCATACATATTTATTCCCGAGGGATTAAGTATTTATCACGCAAAATTTAAAAAACAGTTTAAAACTAAGGGATTCGAAGACGATTTTTAGTTATTTCAAAACAATTAAACTATAAATATACCAATTGGTACTTTTTTTTTAACCTTTATTGACAAAGAAAATTACAATTCAAATATTAAAACAAATTAGAACTAGTATTTACAATTAAAACAATTAAGCTAACTGCAGACTGTTGCAAACATTATACAGGTAGCTCAACTGATCCATATCAATACCAGTCGGAAGCGTCCCCAAGACGCTGGCTGCATTGCCCCGCTGTATGGCAATGCTGATGCGCTGGCCAGATACCCGCCCACTCTCAAGTCACGCGTCGCGTCGACCAGATGCTCAGAACTTTTTGAAATTGGTACTTGGATTTATTCCACATTCTTTCATTAGAATCTCATGTGCCCCTAGGAATGTTTTGGCACTGAAGTCGAAGCCAACAGTAAATTAAAATTTACTTATATTATACTTAAATAATATTATCAATACTAAACATAAAAAAATAATATTATACAGCTACTGTCTTACGCATAGCAGAGGCCTCCCTTCCCTTCGTCCCGAATATACTCGAGATAAAAGGAAAAGTTGAGAGTTGGTACATGAATATAATGCTTTCAGATGTTGTCAGTGTCCTCAGGGTGTCACAAAACAGAAAGCACTATTTTGTTGTAACTTTATATAAACTTACACTATGTAAGTGTACTACACTTACAGCATATGTTAGAAAGTTTGTAAAATGTAGAATAAATTTCATTTCATTTATTGCACAGGTAGGCTAGATACATTATGTGATGTGTACGATGCCTGGGATAGACTAAGGCAAATCGGATCAATTTGACTTTGAAGTAAAAAAATAGCTACCTACTTTTTTCAAAGAATCACATTATTTATTAATTTGGCTTACTTTTTCTTATTATCATTTAACATGTTTAACATTATTTATAAGTAATATTTTCATTTTTGTTAAAAAAAAAGTAACTATGAGAAATATCCGAATTATCGGATCTAACATTAATTGATCTATAATATATAAAATTCTCGCAGAAATGTGTTCATAATCATACTTAAAACTTGATTAAATCTTAATTATGATATCAGTCACAACTTCAATCAGTAATCGGCACATAAATCATAAGTGTATGGTCCTTTCGCACCATTTCTGACCACATAGTTTTCGTGACACCATTCTTCACAGGCACTGTACTGGACCCAGTCCTCTTGGGGCTATTTGCAAAAAGTTTAGGTTTGTCTTCGCTGCTGATCCCCAAATTTCAATCACGTAATCAATGTGCGGCTTTACTAGTGAATTATAGATAGTATATCAAACATTGCGCGGTAAACACCGAACTATCCCGCGGAGCGCGCCGCTTAACGATGTTAGTTTTGATTTGTTTTTCATTATATGAAGTTCCCCGTTAGACGATAATCAAGAATGATACCTAAATATTCTTCATTGTCTGATTTATCTAAGGCTAAGTTGCCTATTTTTAGGGGTTCAAAGTTTTATATTACTTTGTTTTTGGCTGAGATTATGATGTAGTGTGTCTTGGCAATGTTGATTGTCAGTAGATTACATTTAAACCACAAATTGAGGAGATTGAGATCATTTTGGGCTCTTGAACAATGAGATCCACATCTTTTCCGAAGTAAAATAAGATAGTATCGTCCGTCAGCATACAACGATAATTCCCCTTTAAGGTTCAGCTTAGATATGTTATTTATACAAAATCAAGAATAACAATGGACCCAAGATAGATCCTTGTGGGACTCCGTATGCGATCGGCACTGCAGAGCTTTGAAATTCACCTATCCTAACAGCTTGGTTACGACCGGTTAGGTATGACTTAAGAATGTTATGAGCATTCCCAGTTAGACCTAGGTCGTTTAGTTTTCTTAAAGTATACTGTGACTCACCGTATCAGGTCAATGAAAATTCCGAGACCAATTTTATTTTCATCTATGGAGTTTCTAAGTTTAGTGACAAGATCTATGGTAGCTGATAGTTTCTTCTTCTTCTTCTATCGAGTTAGATTTAGGTTCCGGAATACCAACTATACTAATGTTTTTTTTTCTATTGTTTTGGGCTCGGCCAGCACTTCATCAAACGATGTCATGTCTCGGTGAATTGTGTCGGTTGAGGTATTTCGAATCTTCTGCATACCTAACCCTAGTGATGTAATTTTATCACTCGTTTTGCAAACAGAGTCAGCTAGGCCTTGAATTTCCGCTTTCATCTCAATTTGGTCAGCCTCTACGTTTGACACATTCTGATTTGTTCTAGTTATACTTGCTTTAATTTCGAGCATTTGTTCCTTAACGCCAGCTATATCAGCTCTTATCTTAGTTGCGCTTTCGTTCTAATCATTTATTGATCAAACTATAGGTCGAAATTGGGTTAAAGTTACACATGTAAATTAAAACAGATTTAGCGACGTCCGACGAGCGTGCGAAGCAGACGCTTCGCACGCTCGTCGGACGCCGAAAAAAAGTTTCTTTTGTTTTTTATTCGTTTGTCAAAATCTGCCAATGAGCGGCGAAAATAGTTTGAGTGATACACTCAGAAATAGATCGGAATCGACCAGCAGAATTATTGTCGTGATGAAGTAGCAAGCATCGATCTAATCATTCAAACTTTCGCATTTATAATATTTGTGTGATGAGGACTAGGTACATGTGTGGCAAAAAAATGATAACTATGTATAAATATCCACCTCCACAGCCTATCCACTGCTGGACCCAGGCCTCCCCATGATAAGCGCCTTATTGTCTTTTATCTCACGGGGGGTAATGCTCAATTACGTGCAATTACGTGATGTTTGTCGAGACCTCCTTCTCCCTACGTGAGATTTGGTGAGGTTTGTCTCTACACCCTCCCCCTAAACGTCTCGCGTAAATCCATCGTAAATCTTACTAATCACTAGTTACTTGTGAATTAATCTGAGCACCCATCGCCGTATGAAAACCCATCCCATCCCATCGCAGTCGAAAAGGCGAGAAGCGTGATGATATCATTGACAAGGGTAGGATTCCGGACATGCATAAATAAAGGAGGTTTTACACTGCTATCTTAGATAGAAAGATAAAATTTTAATTAGGTTCACACACAAACAGTACAGGAAAAAATCGCGAAGACCTCCGCCCAGGGTAGTCGCCGCCCACCCTGGGCGGAGGTCTTTTCTATGTTCTTGGTCTTCTCATTTGTTTGCACCCATTAATGTTAATTAATGGGTGCAAACATGTGTTATGTATATGTTGTTCGTTAGAACAACATATATTAAACAGCCCCTCCCCTTGGATGTCGTTAGAGCCAACTAAGGGAACCTACCAGAGGAAGGGCAGCAGCCTCCTTCTGAGTGTTTTCCACCTGCCAAGCGTAGTGATTATGTCAAAACCCCCCTACAAGATAGATGACATCATGTGGGGGGAGGCCTATGTCCCATGATGCTGATGATCTAAGCTTAATGGTATAGAATTAGTGACCATGTGAGAGCCAACATTCATTCATAAATTGAGCCAATGTGGCCTTGACCGATGTGGCGCGGCGGGCGAAGGTCCGCCTGCGACGCAGAAGGTTTGCGGGTTCGATTCCCGCCTTGGGACAAATGTTTGTACGATCTGCAAATATTTGTTCCGGGTGTTCTGGGTATTTTCTATATATAATAAAAAATATCTATCTATGTTATATATTGTATTAAGTTTATCAGTCATCTAGTACCCATAACACAAGCTCTGCGTACTTTGGGGCTAGATGATGCTGTGTGGATTGTCCAGCATTATTTATTTATTTATTGCTCCAACGAAACGTTATCATATTGATATAGATGTTTATTAAAGAATAAGATTCATTGTCATTATAAATAGGTACAAAAACACTGGTTTTGATCTAATAGCAGCACGTTTTTAAATAATGTAATATTGGTACTCACTCAGAAATAACTTTTGATAGAATAAAAACAGCTAGATACTCGTACAGGGTCTTTTATAACCCTATCTATCAGTTCGCTCCGTTGGTTCGTGGAATCCATCTCTGCCTTCCATGAGGAGTGTTTTGGAGATCGCAGGAGCGTAAACTTGGTGTTTTAAGAACAAATTCATCTTTACCTGATTGTCAGTAACAAATTGACAAGGATCTTATTCAAGACAAAATTAATGACTAATTAATTTATTAATTCGTTAATTTTCGACATAAATATCTAGAAGAACAAAATAAAACTTGATAAGAATAATAAAATATAAACATATCCTAAAAATACAACCGGTAAGGTAAGCTTTGTCCTAAATAAATTCGAGTATTTTGCGCCGAATAACGAAAATCTTGGAATAGCGTAGCAGTGCTACGCCGTAGCTGGCTACGGTATTCAGCTCTACGAGGGTGCTACGAAATATTATGTGTGTATAGTTTTTAAGTTAAAAAGTAGAACTTACTGTGGGAGTAGGTATTATATTTAAACCTTTAGTAACTATAATACTTCATTGGCTAATCCATCCAAAACCGCTAGAAAGATGTGCGAGGTTTTGTGAAATCTAAAAACAAATAATAAAAAATTATTTGCTTCCACGCTATTTCGAAATAATATAAAATTTGACGCATACGTGCTTAAAGGAAAACAAGATTTTAAAGCAACGAGTTTCAAAGTAGTGCACATCTTTTTTTTTATTCATTTGCTATCTAATACATCCCTGCGCAGTTCATAACATTGGACACAAGGACCCAAGGACGTAATAAGAGAGTTTTGTTTGAAACAAATTACTTCCGCTCAGACGTACCTACGATTTAATAAAGAAACCTGAATCTAAAGCTACGGGTAATGAAAATCGGGCAGTCTAGAAAATTAAGTCACAACATAAATCTCAGAGCCCAGACATTTATTGTCGGCGCCAACACCAAATTGGGTTCCTACAAGTGTGAATAGCTTCATATAAAATATTCTGCCACTGGAACATCCGATTAAAATCTGGGCCCGACACCCGACAAGTGGGAACGAGCTCTAATTGAACTCTTACGATATCCACGGGCTGAGTTTGAGGTGTGGATTCTTACGTTGCGACCAACACGGTCTATATGGACTAATTAACCACACGAGAATTTTGTGGTCCTTTTACGTGTAATATTTTTGAAGGGGTTAATAGGAATTGTAAGGTTAGGTAAACGTCTGAGTGCTCGTTTTATTTTAGGGTCAGATTGCCTTCGCCTCATGCTTGGGCATCAATTTTCAATTTAAATATTAGAATCAAGTGATTTATGTTCAGTGATTTATGTTACGAGAGGCGCAAATATGCAGGTCTCGACATGAGCCTAAACATTTGCTCCCTTTGAGATCGAGACCCTAGGTCCGTGAGGTACCGAGACTCTCCGGATTTTTAAAAAGTTATCTGAGCGTCTGGTCGAAGCGACGCGTGACCCGAGAGCTGGTGGGTATCTGGCGCAGCGCATCAGCATTGCTAAACAGCGTGGCAATGCAGCCAGCGTCTTAGGGACGCTTGCGACTGGTATTGATATGAATGAGTTGAACTACCTGTAGATTGTTTAATTATATTTTAAGTTATAATTTGTTTTTATTATTGATTTGTAATTTTCTTTGTTACAAGTGATTTATGATTTTAACAAGTATACAAAACGCAACTTGATTCTCACTTTTTTACTTTTTATCGCCAAAAGGCCACAATATGTAGCTAAGAAGAAGAACCATTATAAGAGGCTAAACGAGTATTGATTAAAATCATCATCCAAACTGCTACAGCCGTTTTGGAGGCTTCTAAATATAAATCTATGGATAAAAATTACCTACATGAATTAAGGTGTGTAGGTAGGTGTTATATATGGATATTGAATTTGAATGTACACACACACATAGGTGTGTGTGTACATTCAAATTCAATATCTACATAGGTGGAGGAGCCCTCCTCTCTTAGTGGATTTGGTATATTATTCTAGAACACATAAAGGAACACAGAAAGGAGGGCTCTTCCACCTTAAAATCACATATAAAACCTACATTACATTAACGCAACATAACATGTTGCCTTTATAAAATTTAAGGATCATGACATAATATTGTATTGTTTTCTTTTATTTTAGATAATAATCCATATTACACATACACACAATCAAATAAAATTCAAAATTACAGTCAATAACATAAGATTAGATAAATTAGATTACAGATTCAAATTATTAGAATAAATTAGATCAAGTTACAGTAGGTATATTATTATAATGTATATTGAACCAAAGGATGTCGGTCTTCTGAAGTCGTATTCACAATTTTCGGTTGTATTGGCAGCATACGAGTAACTGAGTTTAGGTTTAAGAGTTTGGTGAAAACGGTTCCCTAATCACATCATACAAATATCATAAATGCGAAGGTTTGGTTGGTTGGATGTTTATTACTTCTTCACGCCAAAACTACTGAAACTGAAAGAATACATAGGCTACTTTTTAGGGTTCCGTACCCGAAGGGTGAAAACGGAACCCTATTAGTAAGCCTCCGCTGTCCGTCCGTCCGTCCGTCTGTCACAGGGCTCTCTCATGAACCGTAAAAGGGAAGGCAGTTGAAATTTTCAGAGAATATGTATTTCTCTTGCCACTAGAACAACAAATAATAAACATAAAAAAATATCAAAATTAAAGGGGGCTCCCATACAAAAAACGTGATTTTTTTGGCTTTTTTGCTTTTAATTTGTCAAGGCTTTATCTTTTAAACTACAATAGACTTTTACAACAAATTTTTATAAATAAGTGACACTGCAACTGTAATAATAACAAAACCTAAAAATAAAATAAAGTTGAAAAAGTTTCCTGATTTTTACGGTACGGAACCATTTGTGTGCGAATCGACTCGCACTTGGCGGCTTAATATCCCTTATATGAATTCTCATGGGAAATATAATTTCCTCAATGACTGTGTCTTTCAAAACCAAACTCTGCCATTCATGTTTCTCTTTTATATCCTTAAATGAAAGTAATTCAGAACAAGGTAAGAGCTCTCACAAAGTTGATTACCCTTTGGTTTTCTCTCGGAAGCTGATTAATGTATCCAGAGACACAAACAAATAACCATTTTCTCATCTCGAACGCTAGCTATTTCGAGATATTTAACAAAATTCCGGGAATTTCGTGATGTTCTTGCTGAGGACGTGTTTTCATCCTTCCATCTTTTCATGAGCTTATTTACCCGACTGCGAAAGAAGGACGGTTATGTTTTTCTTTGTATAAATATTTAAATTACTAGCCTCCGTCATGTCTTTAGCATGGTAATTAAGGGATGATCTCAAAGAGCAGGTGCCATATTGCAAGATAAATGAGTAAACCTTCATAGGTATACGAGACAGCGACAACCACAGTGGCGCAGCGGGCTAAGGTCCGCTTGCGGCGCAGGAGGTTGCGGGTTCGATTCCCACACACGCCGCGGGACGGCTGTAAGTACGATCTGTCCCACCTGGAATTTCATTCAAAATTTCATTTTTAGACGAAGCTCGAACGGCTTTGCATAGTGCTTGCCCCAATGCTGCTCCCCCAAAATCTCTTTTGTTCCAACGGCAATGGGACGGGCCACTGTGTGATTTGACACGGAATTGTTTGTTACAAACGTGCTCCAGCTCTGCGGATCGTGCCCGTCTCCTGGCTGTTTCTAAATGGGAGTCAGGACATTGGTTGCAAGCATGTCCTTCATTTAACACTGGCACTTTATTGGATCCCGTAACTTTCCGTATCGCAACATGTCTTCGGTTGGGTGCAAGGTGATCATGCGCGCCATCAATGCCAGTGCGGTACTGCTGTCGAACAGCTTGGTCATCACGGATGATCGTGTATTAGGGCCACCGATCGGATATCTCGTCATGCCAGCCTTAACGACATCATCCGGCGGGTCTTTATCACCGCTAACGTACCAGCAATTCTCGAACCAAATGGACTGTTACGTGACGATGGTAAGAGGCCCGACGGCATGAAACTAGTCCCATGGGAGTTGTGGAGGCCTATTGTGTGAGACGCTACATGCGTCGACACACTTACGCCTTCCCATCTTCTGAGGACATCCGTGAAGGCTGGTGCGGCGGCAGAATTGGCCGAGGATCTCAAGAGACGCAAATATGCAGGTCTCGACAGAGCCTACACATTTGTTGCCTTATGGGGTCGAGACCCTAGGTCCGTGGCGTACTGAGGTTCACCGGGTTTTTAAAAAGTTATCTGATTGTCTGGTCGAAGCGACGCGTGACTCGAGAGCAGGTGGGTATCTAGCGCAGCGCATCAGCATTGCCATACAACGGACCATACGACAATGCAGCCAGCGTCTTGAGGACGCTTCCGACTGGTATTGATATGGATCAGTTGAGCTACCTGTAGATTGTTTGTAACAGTCTGCAGTTAGCTTAATTTTTTCAATTGTAAATACTAGTTCTAATTTGTTTATATTATTGAATTGTAATTTTCTTCGACAATAAAGTTTATTAAAAAAAAAAAGATCTGCTTAGTGCTAGATTAGGCTTGTAGCATCCCAGCATTATTTATTTACTAGCTGCTACCCGCGGCTTCGCAAGCACTTTTCAAGTACCCTATGTCCGTCCCGAGATACTATTTACCTCCCTGCCAAATTTCATTGAGATCCGTTCAGCCATTTAGGCGTGAAAAGGTAACAGACAGATAGACAGACAGACAGACAGAGTTACTTTTGAATTTATAATATTAGTATGCATAGGTAGACGAGACATAGCTTACATGCCCGTAAAGCTGGACCTAACAGGGTGCCACGTACATTGTGTACTAAGCCGAATGGGACTCTAGACCCCAAGGGGATCAACTTTTGTTCAACGATTTTTTAATATAGATTTGTTTTGTAAAAACAATGAAATTGGGACTTTTTTTAATATTCGTGTTTTTTTACGCGTATGTATGTATACACACGTTTCACAGCACCCTGTTTAGTCAACATGAGAGATTTGTAAAGTCCTTACTGGCTACTAACGTGGTAGAAGTAATATGGACCAACAAAACAAAAAATGTAGAAAGCTTGTGCCCAAGACAAGGGTACCATTAACATAGATATTGGTATCTGACAGAAACCTTGCCTAAATACAGTCAACGCCAAAATTGCTGAACACTGACAACGTACACCTAAAAAGGCTTTTTGAAGGTATCAACATTTTTTGTCTATGACTGTACCTACCCTTTGTCTTATATGAATACGTTGACCTTTCTCTTTTATCAGTTCTTTTAACTAAAACACAAAGGTAAGAAGAAACATAATTGAATGAATGAACTCTTTATTGTACTTAAAAAAAATAACATAGTAAAACCTTATATCTGCATTTAACAAATACTCAGTACAATAGGCGGCCTTACCGCTGAGAGCGATTTCTCCCAGGCAACCTAGAATAATTATTATGATAAATACAAATAAAATCAACACAAAAGTTATCAACAGTACCTATTTAATTTAAGATAAAATAAATAATCTAATCAGTGAAAAGTAGTATGTAAAAACGAGTTGAAGATAAAACCGACGAGCTCAATAGCGCAGCGGACGAATATCCGCCTGCGACGCCGGAGGTTGCGGGTTGGATTCCCACAGTGGATTTCTTTTTGCATGATCTGCAGATATTTGTGATCCAGTTTTAGGTGTTGTCTATGTCCAATAAAAACAAGGAATCGATAAGGAAGATTACGGCCTCCACACGATAAAAATATGAACAGTTATTTTGAAAAAGAAATGAAAGCTCCACCCGTTCAAAATGTAAATTATTATTATTATTGTTTGTGTTACACAGGCAGCTCCTAAGCTGCCAATCCTTAGATGCGTGTATGTCTGAGTCTTTGTCAATGCACTTTAAATATTTGTCTAGTCAATTTTTGAAAGAGTTCACTTAGGGGGCACTGATCACAGATTCCGGTAACCAATTCCTTGTTTTCATTATGCGATTGGAAAGTATGTGCTCTCTGGGTTTGCTGGTGCTTGAAAATTGTTCAGGTTCTCAACGAAAGTGACTATCCTTTGCGAGAATCCTTCGATTTTTTTCGAATAAACTGATCAGCAAGTACGGAGACATTCACGGCCGCCTCGGTCGCCAGACCTCACACCTTGGGGATACCTCAATTCAAAGGTTTTACAATAACAATCCCCTCACAATTGAGGCCCTGCAGGAAAATATTCGCCATGATGCTTAAAGCATTACTCCAGCAGCCCTTTGCCGTCGCGTAATCCCAAATGTAAGGGTCCAACTGCATGAGTACATTGAGAAAAACGGCCATCATTTGGAGGATATCGTTTTTTAAAAAAAATATCTGCATTATTATGCTCCATTTTATTAAAATATAAATAAATAACAACGATGTAGTTTTTTTTACACTGAATTTTAAAAAGTTTAAAAATTCCAGCTGGACACCCTTTATAATACAATGTTATAATAAGTATATATTTTTTAAATTTATTGACAAAGAAAATTACAATTCAATAATAAAAACAAATTAGAACTAGTATTTATAGTTGAAACAATTAAGCTAACTCCAGACTGTTACAAACAATCTACAGGTAGCTCAACTGAGTATATTAGTTATTAGCTCTGCTTAATTCGGGGCTAGATAATACTGTATTAATGTGTTATAGCATTTGTACAAGGTTTTATTTACATACTTGATAAAGCTTGCAACTGAATTTTAGACCAGTTATCCTCAACCGATTTGACTGAAATTTGGCATACTTAGGTACATACCTAAGTTTGGTGACAATACAGTGTTACGGTACCATCGACGTGGTGATGATGATGGAGACAGAAGGTGGCAATAGGAACTCCAAAACGCAATCACGTTTCCCGTCGAGTTAGGGTTCGTTGGATTTGTCTTTCCGATCACTTTGTTCCTAGATGATGACCAGGGGCCAGGGTTAAATGTTCTTGGTGATAGAGCCGGAAAGAGGTCAAAGGAACTAATTAACGAAACAAACGAACCTCATCGAGTTTGGACTACGTTATGTCCAATAAAACACGATATTTCGGTAAATTACGTGTATTGAGCTATATAGCAATTCCCAACTACATACACTTACATACTCCCACAAACATATCCGTGACTCACGCAGCATTTAAAAATAAAAATATGTGTATACTTTAGGTACTCTAAGTAATATAAGTCTTTTTAAATAATTAAGCATTTTTTTGATTGAGCATTTTTACGATTTATTGGGTAAAAGCTGAAGCTTTTACCCAATAAATCGTAAAAATGCTCTCAAAAGCTCACAGCCTCTAATCCGATTGGAGGGAGGTATTTTCGCGCCAAATAAGGTTTTAAGATGGCCGTTATTTAGAAAAATCGGCTTTAAATCACGTTAAATCAGTGCCTAATAATTTTATACTTTACATAACGAAAAACCGACTTCGACTATACAGGGTTACTGGCAATTCGACTAATTCCCGTTAGGAGGTGATAGGGGTGACTATTTGCCATAATTTTAACCCCTATATGCATTATGCAAAAGTGAACCATTTTTGAGTTATCATGGTTTGTAGCTTTTCTCAAAATAATTCAAAAATGCAACATCAAAAATTTATTTAAAAAAATCTATTTCACTTTTGCATAATGCATATAGGGGTTAAAATTATCGCAAATAGTCACCCCTATCACCTTCTAACGGGAATACGTCGAATTACTAATAACCTTTATATTATACTCGTATAACATATTATATACACGGTTTTTTTAAGTTTTGCGCATCAATTGAGATATCCGGTTTTGCTGGACACATCGTAATACCTTGAGAATATTTTTAGGGGTTAACTCGTGGGAACGTTCATTTCATTATCTACACAAAAGCAAAATAATCATCAATATTTATTTATTTTGCAATCCTAATACAATGCGAGAGGTCTTAAGAATATCAGAAATCGGTATAAACATACCTACAGCCAAGTAACTAAATACTTCTTTGTCTACAGCCGAACATAAAATCTCCTCCTGTTTTCGAAGCTGCTTAACAGCGCCACATCGATCGTCAATACAACTAGGTATCTGCCCCGTTTCCGCTTCCGCTCTCGCTCTCCACCGATGTACTCTCATTGTATACTTAGATAGTAGGTACCGTCACGTACAAAGTCACAACGTACATTTATTTCAAAGTTGGCTATAACTTTCAACATGAAATTCCTCGAATAGCCCTAAACAGAATGTTAACGTGATTTCTTTTTACGTTTTATTTGAAAGTTAAGCATTCTCTTTGATGAAAAAACTTAGTAGGCGTTACTGGGAAATTATACGTTGGTACAGATTTAATTATATGATACACGTTGGGTAATTTGTGATATATACTGTTAGCTTCTTGGGGACGCTTCCAACTAGTATAGATATGGATCAGTTGAGCTACTACCTGTAGGTTGTTAGACAGATAGATAGATAGATAATATTTTATTGTAGTGTACATGTAAAACAGTAAAACGGTAAAAGGTAACAGAATTGGCGGCCTTATCGCTTAAAGCGATTTCTTCCAGACAACCAAAGCACAAAAGAGACGACAAAGGATGGCGGAGCTAATTACAAATATAAAACTAATACAAACTATAAATAATCCTAAAACACATACCAAATAGAAATATACACTAATAGGTACACAACAACAAATACAATGGTGACTTTAAGAGACATACTAATTACTTACTTAAATAATATTTGTTAACATTCTGTTTAAAAGTGTGATGAGATGTGGCTTTTTTTTGTGTTGTTTGCCCTCTGCAATTTGCTTATTTGTTTCAATTATAACTACTAGTTTTAATTTGTATTTATTATTTGATTGTAATTTTCATTGTTAATAAAGGTCGTTTAAGTTATTACTGACTGTTAGCTAATTTGTAATTCACAGCTGTGTTAAACATTGGGAAATTAGGTACTTACTTGAAATTATTTTAAAGCTCTTTTCGGTAAAAAAGCGACCATTTTCCGCGTGCCGCGTAAACCAATAGAAGTTATAAAGAATTAAATAATGTTTTGAAGAATTATTTATCTTATCTTATAAAGATCACCGTCTTAAAGAGATTAATAATCTACGCGGGCAAAGCCGGGACGGGTTATAAGTTATTAACTAAATGCCCTTGCTGTTCTTGAGGCGCTTTGCCGCATTCGTAGGTAGGTAGGTATTATGATTTAAGATTAAGATTTATTTATTAAACAACTTACAAGGTAAATCACTTAGGTCTAGACAGGTCTCTACATTATGGGTAAGTTCCTGGTTGAATAAAATATGAAAATGAAGATAAATAGTTATCTTAACTTAAACTTAATAATGAACAGTGTGACATTGATGTGATACTGAACAGAAGATTATTCAATTAGGTACTTATCATATTTAGATAAAATACAAACTTATAGACATATAGGAATTTAGTACATATTTAGATTATACATTTTAAAAATCATTTGAAAATAGGTGCTGTGGACTGACAGTGATTCAGTATCCTTTAAGCCTCTCCTCACTCACTCAGACACAGGCGAAGCCGGGAACCATGAGTGTGGATCCGATTCGGATATTATTTGCGGCTTCGCGCCTCGTTCCCGTATTGTCGGTTTTTTTAAGGGTTGGTAAGGCGCGCGTGATTCGCGCGCGAGTGTGAAGGGCCTTGACAGTTTTGACTTAATTCGTACCGCGATTTCAAGCCGTAATTCGAGTGTGGAGAGGCCTTTACAAGGTGAATCTGTAAAATGTGCCATAGACTCTTAGAGCATTATGGTTTAATGCTCTAAGCATAGACTGTATAACAGTTGAATAAAATGTGTGAATGTTTTCTTTTTATGATGTTTTCTCACGTAGAGTGCATAACATTGTAAACGTGCTTTATTTCGCGTAATATAACGAAATAAATACATTACGAATACTGCTGTTTTTCATCTAACATTGTAAGGTGTCTGCAAAAAGGTTTCATTAGAACACACCTTTATCACAACATTTCATTTTATTAACCGACTTCTAAAAAAAGAAGAGATTCTATGTTCGGCTGTATAAACGTTTTTTTGTTTTTTTTTATATATCGTCGATTTCTTCGTCATCAATATGGACTGATCTCGAAAATTATTTCACTATTGTATAGAGAATGATCCCGAGGTGGTTTTATAATAATTTTATTCTCAAGGTCGTTGGTATTTAAGGTATTTGTCCCGCAAAACCAATGTTAAATTAAGAGATCGAATTATGTTTTTACAAAAAAATTAAAAACATTACAAAAAGAGGTAACTTTGGGATCTTTTTCTATAGAGTGAAATTCATTAGATCTTGTAACTGAATGCTACTTTGACTAGGCTAGATCTTCAAGTAATATACATCTTTTTTTCAGAATTTTAAACACTATTTTCTATGTCTCAGATGATTTTAAAAATCACAAAAGCGCGGCGTCTACTGGAATACCTAGCCTTAATAAGATCTTTACTTCATTACGAATGTAAGCGGATTAACTACAAACCTAGTTTGTGTAAGAAGAACACCAACGTTTCATCCCTTAACGAGGGACTTCATCAGTCAGGGTGAGTGCGGTTCGCGTTGCGCCCGTGTCGCGTCCTTGCGCACACTACGGGCCAACGCACCCTGCGAGGCGGTTGTAGATCTTCACTTGTTCTAATGTTGTCTGCTGTCTGAAATAAATGGATTATTATTAGTATGGGCATTACCCTTCATGAGATAAGGCTTATCAGGGGGAGGCCTGCCTCCAGCAGTGGACAAATATGGACTGTTGATGAGGACATATATTATTGTCGTATCGTTGATGTACATTGTGCGAATACGATTCTTTATGTGTGGGATATATCTTTAGTTGTATGTGTAATGTTTTGAAGTTTTATAGAACTGAATAGTGCATTTTTATAGGTAGGTACCTTGATATAATAAAGTGCGCTTACTGTCACCAGATCGTCGAGCAAGTCCCGTATTTTGAAAACTTACTCAGTCATCGATCTATACTTGAGTAACGCTTTCCTATGGCACAACGTTTACTCAAACATAGATCGATGACTGAGTAAGCTTTCATAATACGGGCCTAGGTCTCTAAAGCGACAGAATTCTAAAGGAACATCTAATTGCAGCCAACTCTACCTAAGTATCTCGCCACAAAACCAATTCGCGTCGAACATCTGATAAAATATTCGTCATCTATCAACCTGCGACAGCTTAGCGCGACTCATGATCGGGCCCTATTCTGCTAAACGAATCTCTTCAGAGTTTTTGTTATTATACATATTGTATATTGCATAAGCCCTCACACTCGAGGTAATTTCTAAGAAAACAAATAATAAGTTATCTTATCCCAAAAAAATTTCGATTTCGATGGGACATGTTCCCGCAACCTTCCCTCGGTACGGCAATGCGCCACGAAGTCAAGTAAAAAAAAAGTAATTTAAAAGGTATTTATTCTGTGTCACAAAATTACAAGCAAAGTTGGTACAACCAAATATAGTTCCAACTTGACATGAAAAAGGTCGGCGCTCAGCATTATGCGCAGTAACGATGACGGTACTGTGCGTAGTTTTATGCGACACCTAGAGGGCGCAGCAGCAGCAGCTGTGACATGCGCGTAAAACGAGGACAAAGAAAGTACATAAAAATTTAAATATTTACAGGGCGACACGAAAATAAAGAAAAATGATAAGTAACCTACGCATGCCTACGCTAAGCACATACTAAGCTGGTAAAATAGTAATATCAAATAGGTACAAAAAGTATATGTGTAAGATATAAAATTTTACCAAAATTTTATGTGACGTATGTGCCGAAAATCTTTAGGACTTCCTTCGGACTTTAGCGCTGTTAGCTCCACAGGGAAACATTGAAGTTCATACAACACTGTTCAAAGATTAAAGTTACATTTAGTTCGTTTGACGGAGGTGTCGCGTTGTTAAGTCCCGTCGAAGTCGAATACTGGGATATTATTTGATTTCTTAATCACTTCTGTATGTCAATGATAACGTCATAGTATGACACAAAAATCTCTCCAAAATAGCACCGCACGCACTATCTAGAGTTTCTTTCACGTAAGGACGATTCTGCGTCGATACCTTTGTCATATAAAGTGATTGGTTAGCAAAATTCGGCACCGGCCTGCGAAACGAATCGCTTCCGTATGACAATGGTATCGTCATTGATTGACATGTTTTGGCATTACTCTTTAGTTGAAAGGAACTACAGATGGAGGGACGCGCGTCGAGTGTCAGCGTTGAAACCATTCTATCAATATCTCCGTACAAACAGCACCGCCCGATCCTTAGAGCATTAAACCAGAACGGAGAAGTCACGCGCAACAATACATACCCAAAAAATTCTGCCGCTTTCAGCGGGGAGTGAGGTAAGACACATAGACTTTTCAATCACGTCGCTATAAACGCACACAACATTATTATCGCACACAATCTTAAACTACACGCACACAATCGCATACTCACACAGTCGCACACGTAATGATGTCTGTCAGTATACAACACAATTGCAGCAATAATTAAATATGCTAGTGCTTGACATTATCGATATTCGACTATCGATGAATTCTAAAGTTTACCAGGAACACTTGATTATTTTTACCCAATTGCCAAAAGAGCGGGGGGTAATAATTTTTGAATGTGTTTATGTATCATTCATTGGTTTCACCTGTAGTCTTAACGGCTGGACACACTTTAAATATAAGGAATCATTGGATTTCTCTTTATCTGTAGACTCGAAAGCCATAATATTTTACTAATATATGTGTAGTAGAATTTCATTTCGTCATAAACAACCCATCAAGTAGGGTGTCAGAATAAAGGGTTTTAATAACAAATACACTACATGTATGTTTAAACGTAATTTTAAAAAGACAAATTGGAAAGTAAAATTCTACAGTTAGGTTTTCGTTTTCCTAACGTACATTGTTATTTGACAGGGGCTAATTAACTACGTATACAAAATTACTGCTTGACATTTTTTAAGCAATCTACTACTTGATGCCTATTTTAGAAAAAAACCTGAATATTGAGAAATCCTGTAAAAATACAGCGTCAGACAATCAGACACTACTGGATGCAGCAGCTTTATACACATAAAGGACAACATGCTTTTATTTGGTATTTTGTGGTCGAATAAAGTTTACCTTAATAGCTATTAATTTGTTCTCCTCGTTTTATAAAGCTTGCTAAGCTATTCTAAGATAACCTCTCATTAGCTATTAAAATTAAAATTAATTAATATTAAAAGTAATATATTAGCTATTAGAAGATTGTTAGGCTTGCAAAGCAAACATAGAAACAAGATATATGGTTTAGCTGAGTTGGAGTCCTGTTTCAATCTTCTCTTGTTATTTGACAGTGTGATGAAAAAGGAAGTTATGAAATGTGCGGAGCAAATGGTGCTTGTTCGTTTAAGAGTCCATGGTTCATGGTTCCCACATGCTTTAACCCACACAGATCGAATCCCAATATCTTTTGGAAATCTGTAAGAAAAAGAATAACGAAATTTTATAAGTGATTGATATTTTGTGGGATGATTGTACGAAACTGAACTACTTTGTCTAAAAGACATAGGTCATCATTTGATATTATAGGTGATAGTGTTTAGATCTCTCCTACCCTTACAAAAGTAATTTATCATGGTATGTCCAAAAATATTTCTCATATTTCATAAAATATTTGTCTTATTTCAACCTAAATTTCTTGGGGGAAGTTTCAATTTCATAGGTAGAATCATTTCTCAAATTATCATCCACTAATAAAAATCACTCTGTATAAGAAAATGATATCGATATTCGCGATTGTGCTATCATTAAAAATTATAAATTAAAACAAAAAGAATATCGATATTTCTGATTGTGCAGTCCCATCACAAAATTTGTTGAGGTGCTGCCAGATTCTTTAAGTTGAAACTGATATTTTTTGGTAAAATGTCGACTGAAAATATAATTCAACTAGTAAGTGTAATAATAATCTAAAACATGCATAATAAATTAACTAATAAAAATATTTTCTAAAAATCTTTGCTATTTTGAAATGTACCCATATACATGCGATGATATTGCAGTATTTCCCTAAAAATCACACGAATCTATAATAATCATTATTGGTTCATTACAATAGGAAAATTTTATTAATGATTGTAAAATAAAATATTCAGTTTTAGTGTTAACTCAACTACGAAATTGCTCTAGAATATTACACTGTATAACTTACTGGCAACACCTTAGTACAGACGAATATTTTTCTATTTTTGCTAAATAAGTGCATTATTTAATTGTATTTGGACAAAATAATACTTACAGATGAAATGTAATATTATCCTTTTGTAGGTTTGAAGTTTCTGACCTATTTTTGCACCAAAAAACATTGCAATTCGGCATTTTCACCGGAGCTTATTCTGCGCACATTGCAATCCGACAACTGGCAACCGACGCGCGGCAACTAGTTTTATTTATCGGGTATGACCGCCGCTCTCGTACCTTTGGCAGAGGGGGTACGTCTATGAGTGTCGCCTCCGTTCTGGTTTAATTCTCTAAGGCCCGATCACGACACTATCTAAGGTTTCTTTCATGTAAGGATTCTACGTGACGATTCTGCGACGATACCATTGCCATAGTAAAGCGATTGATTAGCAGTATAAGGAATTACGTTCAGATCAGACTGATCGTGATTTTTTTTTTAGATTAGATAGATAGATTATCACTTTATTGCACCATCAATACACTTATAAAACAAGAACTTAATACTAATTATATATAATGTGGCACAATCGGCGGCCTTATCGCTAACAGCGATCTCTTCCAGGATTTTAATTCACTCGCATGGTTTGCTTTTCACATAAACCTAAATTTACTACTATAGCTAGAAAGCTTTAAATTGACTTTCTAAATGTTTTAACTAAAAGCTTATCCCGTATTTGCAGTAATAGGTGTTCCACGAATCTGTGAAAGGGGAGAAAATCACAGCAGAATGCTTGAAATGTTTTTGTGAAACTATTTTAATAAGCTGACCTTGTCGAGATCGAATTTATAAAGCTTCAGTACATAATCGTACCTATAGGTTTGTACAAGCTTTTATTAAACTTGCCCTGTTAGTGTGTGAGGAACAAATCCAGCAACTGAATTTTAGACCAGTTATCCTCTACAGATTGAGCTGAAACTTGGCATACTTAAATCAAATCAAATCATCATTTATTTGCTGAATACATTATTACAGGTACATGTCAGATCTTTTAACTAGAGTGATGTCAAATGTATTCAACCCGCAAGCAGGTGTGCAATTTTTAAATATTGGCGATTCATACAAGTAGTTAAAATAATCAATAATAAAATAATCAAGGATAATACAATAGAGAATAAATAATTAAAAATCAGATAATAACTTTAGTCTAAACATAATAAATTATTCTACTTAAAATTAATATATTCATTTACACTATAGAAACATTACACATAGAAGTTCAGTGACAATGCAATGTAATGGTACCATCGAGCTGGTCTGATGATGGAGACAAAAGGTGGCCAAAAGAACTCCTAAACGAAGCGAAGTAACCCCGTCGAGTTTGGGTTCATTGGATATGTCTTCCCAAGCACTAAAGGTCCTAAATGTTATAAAAGCTTGTTAGCAAAAAAGTTTTTTTTAAATATATTAATATAATATATTCTTATCATCGCCGTATTGTTAGGTATTCTGTAGGTACCTAAGTAAGTCTAAGTAGTCGAAGTATCCGCCGCCTGGCGGATACCTTGATCGATAGTACCTACCTATCAATAACAGAAAATTGTATTACTTTTAACTACACTACAAACTTAAACTACTTTGCATAGGTATCGACCTTTTAAATTATTATATTTATGGTGTGTACTGTGTACTTACTAAGTCTTTCAGTAACTTTTCTAAGTTCTCGTCCAAATACACGTCCGAAATACGAAAGCTATTCAAACCCCGTAAACATAACAAAGCAAAAACTTGTTATTCCGGCCTCGACAATATTTATAATAATATAAACATCATAAAGTTCGAGCTCGTATAACCATTGGCAGGCCAACTGCTGCGGTAGGTAGGCGCTGATACACAGTAGGTTTTGTTATGGCGGTTGGTGAAAAGGACTGATTGAAATTTTACCAACGACAAAAGAAATCACGCTATTATGTAACATATAGAATTAAGAGAATAGATGGAATATAGCAAATAGAATAATGAACTATTTTTTTAACAGTTTTCTATTCATCCAAAGGGTGCCTGGAAGAAATCGCTTCAAAGATCGCTTCTACCCAGAATACCCGGAACAAGTATTTGTAGATCGTACAAACATTGGCCCCAAGGCGCTAGGCGGGAATCTCCTGCGTCGTCGTCGCAAGCTGACCCCGCCCGCCGCGCCACATCGGTCGTCAGAATGGAAATAAACAGGTTTTATTTCCGGTTTTCAAGTGAATAAAATAAAGTTTTAAGGAGGTTTTATGCTTTTCTGACCTCATTGAGTCGTCTCGGAGTATTGAGCTTTTCAGACGTGTTTGTATGAAAAATTGTCATCCTAATCTGCCGAAACCCGTTAAGTTAACTCTTGGCCGGCTTGCTTATGAATATATAACTGGCTTAAATATGATTCGTGATATGATCGTATTTTAAAATCGATGTACAAGCAGAACAAAGCTTAGTATTTATATTTTATTCCATAAGTAGGTTTATCGTATACGTAACCAAGATTCGTGCTAACCCCAGAGTTCAATAGCTCCGTCTGAGCTATTCATTTTACCTTTTAAACTTCGTTAAAATTCTTAAGAAGCAGAGAAAACTCAATAATACAGTAGAGAAAGTTTATTTTATCGCAATAAGTTTAGGAATCCTGATTATTTTAATTGCCTGCTTTGGTTCTTTTTGAAAGAAAAGTTAAAAGAAAACTAGGGCTGTTAAAAGAAAAGTAATGCGAAACGGGGGCAGCGGGATTTTAGAGAATTGCCTTAAAAATCTGTAAAACATTCGCTTTTTCCTCCGCTCCCATTGTCCAACGAAAACGTAGGTACACAGGTAGTGTTCTCTGAAAAATAACCGACGATCAGTAGCATCGTCGGTTAACTTGAACGTTCCTTTAGCTCCACCTACGCAAGCTGTTATTCATATCTAATCATATACTATTTGACGTAATTGTATGGTTTGACCACTCACTAATCATATGTGAGCCAGATAAATACAAACCGGTTGTCCAATTATTTTCAAGAAGTTTCTTAAAGAACATTAACCACTTAACTAAACATAATGTTATAAGAGCGTTACCTATGTACGATCTTTAGTTATTGAAGCCCTTTACAGTATACATCTAGTTACATCTTCATCCAATATAGTAAGTGGCTGGACCTTTTTAGATTCTCTCAGAAATTAGCGTTTTAGTGCTTGATTTGAACCTAGTCCTAGATATTAATAGAATAGGCTGATTCTTAGTTTTTATTTATCAAATTAATAATTTGATGGTTTTGCAAAACTAAATTTATAAAAGCAAAAAGAAAGTTAAAGACTTCCAATCCCTAATTTTTTACTGTTTTTAAGTTATGCGGGACAAATACTTATATAGGAATAAATTTCCGTGTATTGGACCACCTCGGGATCATTCTCTATACAAAAGCGAAAGAATTTTCAAAATCGGTCCTTAATTGAAGCAGAAATCGACGAACCTAAAAAAAACATACATAGTCCTCCTTCTTTTTTCGAAGTTGGTTAAAAATATAATACAAAACGTTTTGGACCCCGACCCTACTCCCCGATTTAACCAGTTCTTTGCCCAGACGCGGTTTAACGATTATTTTTGGCGACAGCGTCATCGATATCCATACTAATCACACTAATATTATAAATGCGGAAGTTTGTATGTTTGTTGTTGTGTTTGTTGTATGTATGGATGTTTGTTAACTCTTCACGCCAAAACTGCTGAACAGATCGGGCAAAATTTTTGCATACTGTAAGTCTAATCCTGGAACCAAACATAAGTTAGTAGTTTTTATTCCATAAATCAGTTCCCATGGGATAAAAATCACCATTAAACGTTTCCATAGAAACAACACGTGCGCGAAGCCGCGGGCACAAACTAGTATTATAAAAGCGAAAGTAATTCCGCCATTTTGTTACCTTTTCACGCCTAAACGGCTGAACGGATCTTAATTAAATTTGTCAGGGAGGTAGACGGTATCCCAAGGACGGACATGGGCTAGTTTCTATATCGGAAAAAAGCGTGCGAAGCCGCGGGCAGCAGCTAACATCATTTATATCGATAAACGGCGTCTTCGTAGAACTTTGTAGGAAAGAAAAGCTTGAGCTTAGCGAAAACCAGTAGTATTTATAAATAACCCAGCATCTAGCTGGGCTCTCTGCAAAAGTGCGATAGTGGTGGAAGTACGGGGTATATGATACTCTTGACTAGAACCCACTTTGCTGAACTTTTTTTAGTAAAATTTATATTAAGTTTACACTCGATTTGCATTCTTCTCGAATATATTTTATAATAAGTTTAGCTTGAGTAGATTTTCGCAAAACACGTACCTATTTAAGTAAATAAAACTGATCTTATTTGTAAAAAAAAGTTGTACATTTGTTACGACCGATGTGGCGCGGTGGGCGAAGGTCCGCCTGCGACGCAGGAGGTTTTCCCGCCTTGCGACAAATGTTTGTACGATCTGCAGATATTTGTTCCGGGTGTTGGTTCTGGATGTTGTCTATGTACCTATAGTAAAAATATCTTAGTATTGTATTGTATGAACAGATACGTAATGGGTAATCCATATGCTATGGCACCCTCCATATACATATAATAAATTACCACAATCTATAAGACTACTGCCGAATATGGAGTTTCAGAGAAAGTTAAAAACGATTCTTAAAAATAAATGTTATTATGCTATAAATGAATTTTTAACTGACAAAGATTTTTCTGCTTCATGATGACATTCTTTATTTTTAAGTTGTTTTTATCCAACATTAGTTTCAAGTTCAGTTTTATTTTATTTTAAGCTTAATTAATTAGATTGTTATTAATTGTACACAGACATTGCACACCGTAAAGGTAGGAATACATTGACTCACATAGAAATAAAAATACCAGTACCTACATGTATTTCAAGCAATAAACGATACTTTACTTTACTTTACATAACACAAATTCTGCTGCTTGGGGATAGATGATGCTGCGTGAGTTGTCCAAAAATTATTTATTTAGTTGTTACAAAACCTACCTACATCCGAAGCGCATGTTTTCACTTTTAAAATTTTTTTTTTTAGCTTTTTTGACAAAGAACAATTCAAAAATAAAAACAAATTGGATCTAGTATTTACAATTGAAACAATTAAGGTAACTGCAGACTGTTGCAAACAATCTACAGGTAGCTCAACCGATCCATATCAATACCAGTCGGAAGCGTCCCCAATTTAAAAATAATTTAAATCAATCTTTCCACTCCACATATTCCACATTGTAGATGATGGATCATTACTTTCAGAAGCGACTCTGTCCTGAAAACTCAATTCTTTGCTGAAGTTTTCCAATACGGGAAGTACCAGCATCCGTCTTCAAAATAGGCACTGAAAATGAAGGCCATTTTGGACCGTAACGTTGGCTACGGAGGCGATTTAGATTTGAGATAAGAGGAAATGTTTCATTAAAAGGCCGGAAGTGATTTTTTTTCTGATCGATTATCGAGCAAATACCCCCTTCTGCACAATCAGTTAAAAAGAAAGTTTTGATTCAATTGTAATAATTGTTCCAACGATGTGATTATGTCCACTTTTTTGCCTCATTATGTACAGCAAACGGTAAAAGTACCATAAATTATTTTGTGATACCAGTCGGCATGATTTTTCCCGACATCTATATTTTGTTTTAGTTCTTAATTAAAGTTTATTCTTCACAAATACATGCTTACACAACGATCACACCAATATAATATTATTTTCAGCAATCATCGTCATATTTCAGCTTAATATACAAATCCCCTTCCTCATGAACCACTCCGTCCATTGATGAAGACCGTTTGAAAACAGGCGCGGTGGACTTTGTCATCTCATTATCATTAGGTAGGTCTATTTTTATTAACGAAGAAAATTACAATCAAAGATTAGGATAAAATTAGAACTATTATCTACAGTTGAAACAATTGAGCTAACTGCAGACTGTTGCAAACAATCTACAGGTAGCTCAACTGATCCATATCAAGACCAGTCGGAAGCGTCCCCAAGATACTGGCTGCATTGGCCCGCTGTATGGCAATGCTGATGCGCTGCGCCAGATACTTGGTACCGATTTTATGTAGGTAGTGAAGGTAAATTACAATGTTATTAGTTGTTATTAAATTGTTTTGTTATAAGCGTAAGCGTAACAAATTCAAACAGGATTCTTGTAAAAGTATTTTCAATACCTATCCACTTCAGAAAGGTAATGTTTCCTATTATGCGAGGGCATTGGAAATATAAAATACATAGACCCTGCCCATAATCTATTCTAGCCGTAAAGGCTTCTTCACGATGGAGCTTACCTAGTAGATAGTGCTACGAAAATTATCCATTTAGCAAAAATTCTTGGGTATAAGCTTCTCTGAAAAGCCTAACTGGCACATCTACATAGATTAGCCCTTGAAATAATGTAAATGCTTAAAAAATTTTGCGTATAGAAGCATCAATCTGAGTAAAAAAGGGGCGATGAGGTACTAGCTTCTCGAAAGTGGAAACTCTAATTAGGTGCAATTAGGTCCACCCACCTCAGTTTTAGCCGGCGTGCTTGCTACGACGCGACGTACTTTAGTGTGATTGAGTGACTAAAAGACTACAGCAATGCAGTTTACTTAGATCTATGTGTCGCAAGTGAAATGTTGACCAAAGTGTGAACCAACTCTTATCTATAAAGTTGCAAGCACCTTCAAGATTAGGCATAAACCTATTGATGACCTAGCCCTTGGATCCCTTGAGCCTAATGTGTAGATACCGACATTCAGAACGGAGGAGATTTGCTGAAATGAGGGTTAAATAAAACGCCCTTATTTTCGAACAAATTGTTTAAATTCTTCTTGTTTCTTATTGTGGAATATGTAGGCGGATTGGCAGTATATTATTATGATCTGGCTACATGAAAATTTTCTACCGTTTAGTGTATTCCGCCATATCTCACATATCGTGATTTGTATGCGAAAGTTTGGATGTATGGATGTGATTATTCGCGTTAAAGCTTCTGAATGGATTGAGCTATAATTTTGTAAACTTTGATATAGGAACTTAGTTCTAGACCTAAAATAATGAGAGTTTTAAGCCGTGAGTAGATACCAGTAGTACATAAGTAGGTAACAGTCTTGTTTTTCTTACATGGGATTTTGTTTCACTTAGAATATAACAATAACAGAATAAAACAATTACAACTACTAGGTATTTACACTTATATCTATTTCCTAGAAGGCAGTCTTGTGCTAAGCACTCGCACAGTTTGCACAAAGAACTTATGCAAACTATCCGTCCAACCGTGAAAGCTAAGCTTTTTCCAATAGACAGGGTACCTGTTTTATAAGGCATTACCAAGCTCGATATTAAATAGAAGCGTCTTTCTCTTAGAATAATTTTTCAAAATCGTCCTAGAAGTCGCTTTTGTTAAAAGGAAAATCACAAACCCGTTTACCTCTGCGGTTTTCGGTTCTTCGCGAGATATGGCCGGCCCAGCCCACTGCCACTTTAGCTTATTCATTCTTTGAGCTATGTCGGATGTATTCGTTTCGAATTTATTTTTTATTCCTTCAGAGATACTCCGAGCACAGCTCTTTCTATAGCTAGCTGAGCGACTTTGAACTGTTGGACCGTAGGTACCTACTACGGTACGGAAATGGGAAATGGAAAATCTATTTCCGCCTGGTATTGAATTCTATTGAGATTACAAATGCCAAAATGCAAACATAAAGTGCCTACCTAACACTGGCGGGTTTTTATATTTATTATCTACATTGCAGAACAATGTCACAACTACTCGTATACCTAAATTAAATTTTTATGTAAATACGTATATGTAAATAGTACCTAGATAGAAAACTAGTAACTATTTCATTTTATTTCATTTATTCGCAAACAAAAACCTTTGTGTCGGAATATTCACAATTTAAAAATAACATAAAATAAAATAATCAATAAAAACAAAATACAAAAACTTAAATAAATAAAATCTCACCAAAAAAATTAATTGATCCCTTAACACAGAAACCTAATAAATTAAATCCCAATGTAAAAATAAAAACTATACAAAATACCTGCCTAACATTGAATTGAACCTATCTTTTATTGCCTGGGCAGATGTGTTTGATCTTTGTCGTTAAAATAATCGTCAATGGAGTAGTAAGATTTTTCCAGTAAGAAATACTATAGAGAAATACTATTAAATATATAAAAATACGAAAGAAAACTATAAAAACCCCGACTTGGTCCCAACGTTTTCACTTTTTTTTTTTTGCAAATATGGGCACAAAGGCCTACAAAATATAGCTATGAATCATAAAGAAGTCTAGACAAGTATTTTGAATTGATAAATGAGGTATCAACATTTTTGATACCTCATTTAGTTTAGATGCTTCGAGATAATAAAAAATATCAGACATAGAAATACACGAAAAACATAAACTACCTCGCCGAGTATAAAAAGACTTTACTTTACTACTTACTTAGACAAATAATGAAACTGTTCGTACTCCTGGCTGATTATAATCTCTTTCCTATTCCTCGTCTCTGAGTAGATACCTATGAATATATTTTTCACCACACTTGTTCGAAAACGGTGACTATGCTGCACGAAAACAGTGAACAAAATCGGGTTTTGCTCACAGTGGAATAAAGGATATTATTCAGCTTATTGAAAAAAATAATTTGAATTTAAAATGCTGTATTAAATTTCGATGGTGATTAATACTCTATGGTCGGCGCCGAAAAAAAGAATAAACTACGCGATCATCCAGGGGATGTAAGCTTTCTCACTGAAGTCGTCGCCATTTTGCTTGTGAAGACTAATTTTCTAGGCGGACAGCGCCATCTTTCGATAATCTTAATCCAAACAACAGGTTCGGAATTTATATGAGACTTGCACCTCTGTGAGCTGCAGTCATTTTAGATTACCGTAAGGAGAAGGATCGGGAAGGAGGTTAGACAGCGTTCAACCTTCACAAAAATTCATACTTTCGTTCGTTCATGGTTTGGAAAAGGTTTATAGCATTCGTACCCGGTTGTTGACCAAAATGAGTTCCTGACATTCGAACTCTTTTATAAAATATTACAAAATACTTCCTCGCTAGTCGAGGTGAAAAGTTGTATGTTGAATTCATAGACGTAGAATTTTTCGCTAATCCTATGCCTGTGGTTGTATTCGAGAGCAAATGTCTTTAGTTTCGTGCCACAAATATTAGCACTATTATTAGCACGTGCAACAAAAAATCGTTTTGCTCTCTTGTTGAACAAATTACTATTGACTGTTTTGGAATAACCAATAAAAACTGTTTGCCTGGCCCATGCCAGATGAGAAAAGTAGCAAAATCGGTAAAGTGCGAGTGTGACTCGCGCGCCGAGGGTTTCGAAACGTTGTCAACTATGCCAATATGTACAATAGGTACTGGTTAAAGTCTCTAGACTTTGCTATTTGGTGAATACCAAAAAATTAAAAGTATTTTTCAAATGTACCTATCGGTTTGCAAACTTCGGAGTACAGAGCGTAAAAGTAAAATTTTCGAGTTTTTCAAAATATTTGGAAAAGTATGTAACCTACAGGATTTTCAAAAACTGTTTTGAGATGTACAAACCGATACCTTATATTTGATAAACCACTCGGTGAGGTAGCCCCCCTTTTGACAATTTTTCAATAAGTGGTCTATTTAAATACTTCTCTATATTTTTCCTGTAAAATATAGATCCATATCTACAAACGCTACATACATTTCAGATCCATCGCTCTGCAAACTTCGAAGATATGGGGGGGGGGGATTGTTTCGACTTTTTTCAAGATATTTCTAAAAGTATGAAACCTACAGAAATTTCAAAAACTGTTTTGAGATGTACAAACTGATACCTTTCATTTGATACCCCACACGACATTGTAGTCTCTTTTAAAATTTCGACATCACAATTTATACTAAAAATGTTCTATTTCATTTTTCATTTATTTTTCTTTTAATCCGTACAGGCGCACGAATGTATTATTATTTTAATTTTCACGTTATCTGCTGCTGTAGTTGCTGAGATATTAAAGTCGGAAAAAGGACAGAAAAAGCGACACCATAAGGGTTTCGAAACCAATCTCCGATCTTCGAAACCCTAAAAAAAGAAAATCATCATCAAATAAAAAAAAATTATACAAAACTCACGAGTATTATCCGAGCAAAATAACTTATGTGGTCCGAGTGCGAGATTTACCCCATTTATAAAATATATATAAATTATAAAATTGTGGGTACCTTCTATCTTGTAGCTTCATTCATATCCAAAATAATCTGATTGTTTATTAAAAACTAAAAACCGACTTGGAATCCCTTAATTTTACACTGTTTTTAAGTTTTGCGGGACACATACTAATCCCCCGGGAATACATTTTTATGGGTCCACCTCCAGATCATTATCAATAGCGAAATAATTTTCAAAATCGGTTCATAACTGACGGAGAAACTGTCAACAATACATAAAAGCCAAAAAAAAAACATACAGCCGAACATAGAACCTCCTCCTTTTTCGAAGTCGGTTAAAAATAGTCCGACGACTTATGCCTCTGGCTAGGTCGTAACGCCGTAACTATTAGTTACAATAATATCTGTCTCGACTCTTAAGTTATAAACCATTTAATCTAATAAATTGATATCTATTTGTGTCATAAATAGCTGAGCAGGGTAAATAATAGCCAATTATTATGTTATGGACGTTTGTCGAGGTGTTTTTGATATTTATTCTTACTGGGGTACTATGGACTATTTCTTTAAGGTGCTTTCAGTCGACAGAATAATAACCGTCTACGTACTGATAGATATAAAAATCCTTTATAACTACAAGTTGGGGCGCAGTGAGTGAAGGTCCACACAACAATAACAACACCAGCCAACAGACCACTGCTGGACCTAGGCCTCCCCTAATAAGCGGCTTATTGGCTCTCATTTAGAGGTTTTTTTGTATTTTTAACCGACATCAAAAAAGGAGGAGGTTCTCAATTCGACTGTATTTTTTGTATTTTCTGTACCACAGAACTTTCGATTGGGTTAACCGCTTTTGATGATTATTTTCTTTTTTATTTGAAAGCTGGTGCTTCCCGTGCAGTCCCATTTCAATTTGGTCCGATTCTGACAATAGCATCTATGAACCCATATACAGGGTTACAGGTTAAGTCGACCTAGATCCTGGAGGGGGTTGTAGTTTCCACCATTTCTGACTGATTTCACTATGAAACACTCTACCCCAAACTTAACCGTTTTTAAGTTATTGGACTTTGAAGTTTTTTTTAAAAATTACCGACTTTTAGCCTATTGACCAATTTTTTTTTGGGTCTTTGTCTCTAATTTATTTGTGTTTACGATTTTTGTGTAGTAGATGAGTTGCTTTATTATTCTTAATACTAAAATTGCAGTTAACTAAACCAACTGGGTCGCAGCAGACGATTGATAGTAATAAATTGAAATGAACTCATAAAAATATTTTTTAATTTCAGAAATATTTTAATAAATATCTATGACAGCCATGCTGCAGATGTGCCTAAAAATATCTACGTTTCATCAGCTATCTAACAAGATAAAACAAGCTAGGGTGTTATCAGAATTCTTAGAAAAAACTTTGATGAAAGGGTCTCAGGTAGTAGTAAAAAATAATGGTACCCACTTCAGAAAACAAAATAAAAAAATCCAAATAGGTACAAAATGACTTTTATTACAATTTTTACATAAAAGCCTACAGCAGCGGTTGCGGTTTCAGCATGACGGTTGCCCTGCACACTACAGGAGAAGCGTCAGAGAATGGCTAGACACTAATTATCCTAATAAGTGGATCGGGAGAGGTGGACCCATACCGTGGCCAGCTAGAAGTCCAGACCTGACCCCGATGGATTTTTATGTGTGGGGACACATGAAGAGTTTAGTTTACAATGAACCGAATCCAATCACATCTGTTGATGTTTTGAGACAAAGAATAATCGATGCGGCGATTGAAATAAGAAGGGGATTAACAACTGGTGTAGTAAAAAGTGGATTAAGACACAGAATGAGAGTTTGTGTACGAAACAGAGGCGGACACGTGGAACATGAATTGTAATTGTAGGCTTTTATGTAAAAATTGTAATAAAAGTCATTTTGTACCTATTTGGATTTTTTTATTTTGTTTTCTGAAGTGGGTACCATTATTTTTTACTACTACCTGAGACCCTTTCATCAAAGTTTTTTCTAAGAATTCTGATAACACCCTAGCTTGTTTTATCTTGTTAGATAGCTGATGAAACGTAGATATTTTTAGGCACATCTGCAGCATGGCTGTCATAGATATTTATTAAAATATTTCTGAAATTAAAAAATATTTTTATGAGTTCATTTCAATTTATTACTATCAATCGTCTGCTGCGACCCAGTTGGTTTAGTTAACTGCAATTTTAGTATTAAGAATAATAAAGCAACTCATCTACTACACAAAAATCGTAAACACAAATAAATTAGAGACAAAGACCCAAAAAAAAATTGGTCAATAGGCTAAAAGTCGGTAATTTTTAAAAAAAACTTCAAAGTCCAATAACTTAAAAACGGTTAAGTTTGGGGTAGGGTGTTTCATAGTGAAATCAGTCAGAAATGGTGGAAACTACAACCCCCTCCAGGATCTAGGTCGACTTAACCTGTAACCCTGTATAAGTACATAGAAAACCATATATATAATAAATCTTAAATATGCATTAGGTATGTGCGCGACAAATGGACGAATAACTCAATATCACGCCAGCCGAAATTGATGATTCTTTTTTAACGGTTCATCCTATTTTGACAAAGTGTGAAATTTTGAAAAGTATGAATTGTGTTGAGAAATGTTACGTAAACTAGGACTAGGTACTAGGACCTGTGAGTCAAAGTACCAGGGAAAATGTTTGATATCAAACTTTTATGATAATTGTAAATTTTCAATAAGTCAAAAACGACTCGTATGCGCAGTGTGGTACCGTATTAGAATTAACATCATCTCAACTCTTCCAGCAAGTGTCAAAGGCGACTACGGGATATCCACCGGGTGCGAGCAGCAACGCCTCTAAGCAGAATAATTTTATCTCCATACTGCGATCCCAACTCGCATGCCCAGCTTGGGGGCTATGGGCATTACCCCCCCTCCCCTCCCTGTCCATCCAGTCAATATCTACCTACCACATTGCTATTTTAGCTTTAGCTATTTTACCCTCTCGATGAACGAACCACATAGTTCTTTTTTTAACAAATGCCTAAATAAAATCTCCTAACAATGAACCTACCATACCAAGTACTACCATCGGAGTCCCTCAAACGGCGAAAGTACGCTAATCTTGACCGAGGTTACCTATTTGAGCCGTTTGGGGTTGAAACCCTTGGTCCTTGGTGTCCTTAGGCACACACCTTTTATAAAGATCTTACCAAACTTTTCATAGAGTCTACAGGTGAACGGAATATGCTGGCTCAGTCAAAAAATTAGCTTTGCCATTTAACGTGGCAATGCTGCCAGCATTCTGGGCGCTCTGCCTTCTGGTGACGGATTATACATTTTTAAGAAATAGGTATAAGTGTAAATACTGTAAACACTTGTAGTATTTTTTTTATGCTAAATAAAAGTACTATCGACATTACCTAATCTGTGGTAATATTTTGTTAAGTACCTATGTCAATCATTGAGAGAATCCCTCTTGGTGGCGCGGCTTTCAAAAAGCTCTTGATCGCCGAGAACTATTCACATCACATCATCAACACCTTTACCAGTACATTGCTGGACTAAGGCCTCCTCTGAAAAGCGCCTTATTCAAATAGCTCTGTCAGTTATTGCCGAAAGCTCTCAATCCCAGCCGATTTCTTCGTGACGCAGTAATAATCGTCAGTCATCGGGTGCCCACGTCAATTTGTGCACGTGGCCGGCTCTTTGAAGTCCAACACAAACAAACATATAAACATTGGACACTCTAATGGACGGATTTAAAGATAAATACGATAAGAATGATAAAATTGTATGCGATAGTAATGTCACCGCCTATGGGCGAAAACTCCCCGGCCCGAGGCCGATGGGGTAAAACGGTGATAGGGAAGAAAATATAAAAAAATAATTAAATTATTGCCTTGATTACAATTTTTTTTAACCGAATTTTAAATTGGAGGTTCGACTTACCGAAGTATTTTTAGTGTATGTTTACCGATTTCTCTTTGCCTTACTTTGAATATTATTTTTTTTTTGTAAGGGCAGACATATTCCCGAGGTCATCCCATAAAAGTTTTATTCCCGAGGCTATTAAGAAACCGATTTCATGTTGTAAAATTAGTGTCTATTTATTTTTAGCTTTTTAGCTTTATCATAGTAATAATAATTTATAAGTAATAAATATCTTATAATTTGTTAAAACCTACTGAAATTAAATAAAGTTTCTATTATTTACTATATTTTAATCACAATAACTGGGCTTGTTTCCACCACACTTATTTCTCAATTAATAGTTCCGAGCCCATCAAACTAATCAGTAGGGTGGGGCACTCCATTGGCGGAATCAAAAATCAATAAATACTTTACCTACCTTTTTATAACCAGTTGGTTAGAGGGCAACCTTCATGGGCGAGCTTATTAGCGAATCTTACTAAGTAGTAAGACTCTTAATAGGTTATAATAGGTTATCTTTCTTAATATGGGCCTTAGTCTCGCTGTACGCATATCTACCAGCGTCAGTCACAAAGCTAATCAATCGCGATGATAATTTTATTCACACCGCTGATGCCTCATGAATGACAGCGAATTGAGTTGATCCCTAAAGACTGATTTGCACCTAAACGAAGGGGAAGGAGAGATCAGTGAAAACAACCAATAGCATGATGATAAGCCAAAATAGCGTCGCAAAACATCACATCATCGATCACGACCTTTCAAAATAAATTTAAAATACTTCAAAGCTCGGCTTCAAAGCAAGGGGTCGGCAGCGTGCTTGTAACGTATCTGATGGTGCTGGCGTCCATAGGCTGTGGAAACCGCTTCCCATCAGGCAGGCCGCACGCTTGTCTGCCACTTTTGTAGTAAAAAAGAGACCTCTATTGCTGGATAATTCACCCAGTATCATATAACCCGAAATAACTTTGGGGCTAGATAAGGATGTGCTTGAAGAGCAGAGCCGAGCTTGTATTAATGACAATATGAAGATATTCAAATATGGTAATTATTAATTATATTATTTTATTGTTTTGTTTTCCACCATCTCCAGTGCCAACTAGCCCTATTCAAAACTAAGGCAAATAGCCCAGAATAGATAACAGTCGAAGATCCCCCACCCAGTCGGCCAGGCGTTTTTGCGCCCCTTCGATTTATTAGTCGTTTTGCTACTGTTTATTCTCGGGGTCTCAGATGGTCAGATAACTGTGATTGGATTACTTCTCTCGGGGAACTAGGTTTTACACTTTTACTTACGTATTTTACATGGAAAAGATGTGACATTTTGTTTCCTTGAGTTTTCTACATAAATAACTTTACTTCAGGCACTTCATTCACTATTTAGTACCAAGAATTGCTTATGTTTTCAACAACAAAGTTATGATTCTGATTTTATTGACCGCTTGTTTGTTGACAAAACTGCCAAAGGGAGGTGAAATCAATACCTAAGCATTAAACCATATCAATTCTTTGTAAATTCCATATAAAAACTTTGTAAATTTAAATTATCTCGGGAACTGGTCAGATAATAATAATTTATTCAAAATAACTTAAGACTAAATGGATAACAAAGTTAATCTAAAGTTCTAATGGAATTATATAATGCGTGTGCCAGAACTAGGTAAAAGCCTGTTTTGAGGCAAAAAGAGTTCTAACAACAAATAAAATAATCAAATAGAACTCATTAGTTATACAAGGCGATTGTGCATACTTTAAAATAATTACTTATGCTACCTACACTACACTAGTTTTAATAATAAAGGTGCTTGCCAATTTTTTTGGCCTACTTTAAAACAGTCAATAAATTTTCTGTGTCATCATATGACATTATGTACATTGCAATGTATCCTTAACTTTTTTCTTACCACTATAATTATAATTTTAGGGATAAATATTGGCTAACAAATTTATTATATTATATAAGTACCTATTAAAGGACCAAGGATACTCTAAAAATTATTAGATAAATTATGTTTCGGACCTAGTTGTTTAGAGCAAACGTTGTTTTTCCTCCTTTTGTTAGCGCTTTCAGTGACATGTGAAAGGGCTGCCGATAAAAAGAACCTTTAGACGTTTATTAAATATCCTGAGATCTGTAGGCTACGTTCATTCATCCACATGAATCACTCACAGTACCTACGTACTGTGAGTGAAACCACGATCATAAACTTGTCAAGTCGTATCATTAGAAATCAAATATGCGCCGTAAATTGCAAACCATCTGACTGATTTTAGGGGAGACATTCGTCAGACGCGGTAATCGCGCAAAATTCGCTGAGCTGCAAGAACAGATAATAATGAATGAGTGAGTGAGTGAATGGAATGAAAGGATGGAAGATTGTGAAAAAATTCAAACCTCGGTAAATAATATACTAAGTTACGCAGCTACCTGATACGTTTCATGCTAGATTGAGGTTAATGATCCAAAAGAGAGACAGATGAGCATTTTAGTAGTAAGTTCATTTATCTACAGCGTGCCACGTATTAAGCCGAAAGGGTGATTGTTTCTGGACCTCTGGAGGGGATTAACTTTTGTTTCTTCCGTCTACGATTTTTTGAATATCGAATAAATTTGAATTTAGAACATAAACTTTTTCCGTCCTATACGTGTTTAGTTTAAGTATTTATGAATTCCTCATATCACGTCGAAGCCCTCTGACTTCGAGGAATTCATAATTCATTACCTATCTACTCTTGATGCAGCAGTCATTCCTCAAAACAATGTTACCTTCGCAAAATTGTCACGTGCAGAACAGAACCATTTAGTAACAATGGCGAAAGTATTTGGAATAATAAACAGTTTATTTGGAGGCCGTCTAAAAATAAATTGGGATAATGATTTGACATCCTTCATTGCCTAATGCTACTGACGCGGTTAAAAAATGGGCATTCGATAGCAAAAAACTACTTAATTTATCTGAGTAACACCCGTATTCTAGAACAATACTTACATATGTAAGGTAGCAAGCAATACTGTGCTAAGTAAGGCCACCTATACACCATTACCGTGGTAAGGCATTTCTCACTGCGCTCGTCATGGTAGGCCATCAATTCATTCACAAACAGCACTCAAGCAATACTACTATGCGAACCACTGCGTCGATTACAGATCTGTGATTGGTCCGAACCTGTATCAAAGTTCTCATTAATGTTTGGCAAATTTGCGAATGACATTAATATAAAAACCTTACACAAAAATAATAAAACGATTTGGTTTCTATAGAAAATTAATATGAATTCGGCATTTAGTGTCAGCACGTTTTCTCTCAGCCAGTAAGCTACTTTGGAGAGTCCCTTCTCTGCATCCACCTAACTCCATCAAGATTCATTGTATTATATACAATAAATTTTGGGATTCATAAATTCATAGCATAACGTACGCCGTTCAGAATAATTTGTTTATTTAAATTAAATTTTCTTTATTAGGTTTACCAATGGTTTCATACACAGAGTTCTTAAATCTATATAATCTTATAAAAATACCAACATGTAAGAAAAAGTAGAGTTATAATTAACTAATTAATTATTGATATGTGCACAAACCGCTAATAGATAAACACCACCTGCATATTAACATATATCTAGTAGGTGTATATGTAAGGTCCAGTTTAAATAAGTCTAATGATTGAGCTTTAAGTTTGGCAATAACATTAATAATGTTGATGGTGTATCTGACCCAAAGAGTATCGCTAACTTGTTTAGAGAACATTTTAATGTACCTTTATTGGAACCAGATGTGAGGCGGAGCGCTGCCGATGATAAAATCTGTCCTTGTACCGATAATATCTTGACCAGAGTTACAGCTAGCGAAGTTAAAAAAGTCATCCAGTCCATGACTACAGGTAAATCTCCGGGACATGACGGTCTTAGCATCGAACATCTGCGCCACGCGGGAGTACACTTACCCAACACTCTGGCGATGTTTTATTCGTTATGCATTAGTCATGCGTACCTGCTGAATGCATGAAAACTATTGTTGTACCAATAGTGAAAAACAGAACTGCGGACGTAGCGAATAAGACCAACTATAGACCGATATCATTAGCGACCATAATAGCGAAAGTATTTGACCGGCTGTTGGATAGCCACCTGGAAAAGCACCTACATCTGCACGACGGGCAGTTTGGGTTTAAGAAGGGTCTATCGACCGAAAGTGCTATACTTAGTTTTAAACATACAGTTAGGTACTATGTTGACAGACAGACGCCGGTCTACGCGTGCTTCCTCGACTTGTCACGTGCATTTGACACTGTCCGATACGACATACTGTGGAGGAAGTTACGTGATACGTCGATGCCCAGAGAGCTTTGTTCTGTTTTTGAATATTGGTACGAAAATCAAAGTAACGTTGTTAAATGGGCTGGAGTCCTGTCTGATGCATATGGGCTAGAGTGCGGTGTGCGGCAGGGAGGGGTAACTTCAGCAAAGTTGTTTAATTTGTTTGTTGATAGCCTAATAGGTGGCCTCAGCTGCTTGCCGGTCGGATGCACTATTGACGGAGTCTCAGTCAACAATCTCAGTTATGCTGACGACATGGTACTGCTGGCGCCATCTATTGGAGCTTTGAGAACCCTTATGGCCTACTGTGAGACATATGCTGCGAATCATGGATTGCAGTATAATGTCAAAAAATGTGAATTTATGATGTTTAGTCCTAGTGGTAAAAAGATTGAATATGTACCTCCCGTTATGTTAAATGGAATTTTAGTAAGTAGAGTAAATAAATTTAAATACTTAGGACATATGATAGTTGATAATTTAAGGGATGAAGAGGACCTAGAGAGGGAGCGAAGAGCTTTGACGGTGAGAGCGAATATGCTGGCCCGCAGGTTTGCTCGATGTTCTGATGACGTCAAAATAAGTCTTTTCAAGTCATTTTGTCAGTCATTCTACACGAGCAGCCTGTGGTTCAGTTGCACTCAGAAAGCCGTCAACACTCTTCGCGTCCAATATAACAATGCCTTCAGGATGCTGTTAGGGCTCCGGCGGTTCTGCAGCGCATCCGGCATGTTCGCCTCACTGGTGAGCAGGGTCCGCCGGTCCACTAACAGCATCCTGATGATGATAGCGGACAAGCTAGATGGGCCGCTATACAAACACAGCATTGCTGTGTTTTTAAAATGACTTGCACTCCTATGACAAACTAACATAATTATTAAGACAATTGTTACTAACCATTATATGGATTTATTATTATCTGAAATAAATGACTATTATTATTATTTATTATTATTATTATTAAGTTACTACCGTAGGTAGGTACTTAATGCTACTTACACATACACACGGCAAAATATAGTAACTTTATCAAGCATAATATAGTTTAATATGCCTACCTACTTAGCTGCGGTTAGTAACGAGCTAGTAGTTATAAAATAGGTATACTGTGTGTGGATTTACTACAATTTTCGAAAATCGTAAATCAGCTGTAAAATTTCCTCAAAAGATATTGGTGAAACCATTGACTGCAGACAGTCACGCTCGGAGCACTAAATTATTTTTCTTAACCTACTAAAAAGTCCCACATAATTCTGGTCCCCCCAGACCAGTTTATTCATAAATGAATTTCCTCGCGCAAATGATAGCTCAGTTGTGATTGTCAACCTCAGTGACGGCGCAGCAAGTGAAGGTCCGCGTGCGTTGCTGAAGGTTGCGGATTCGATTCCCGCTTCGGGATACATGTTTGTACGATATGTAGATGGTAGTTGTGGGTATTCTAGGTGTTCCAATTGTTTAATAAAAAATATATATCAATGTAATATTTAGTATATCGATTATAATCGGTATACTAAATATTACATTGATATCTAGTACCCATAACACAAGCTCTGCTTAGCTCGGGGATTGATGTGGATAGTCCAGCAATACGTAGAAATAAATACATTGGCTACCTGGTAGAGACCTAACAAGGTAAAAGTTTTTTGTTCGCTTCTTTACTTTACCATAAAAAGATTTAAGTGAACAAAAACTCAAAGTGATCACTTTATTTCCTAGTTTTACATAAATAATTTGAATTTTGTGACGTATCTAAGAGTCCTGTAAGATCTAGAGGATATAAAGCACTTTGATATTTGGGCTAACATTGTGTGCAATACAGCACTCATAATAATTAGCAATAGCACTCGGATTAATCCAACCAATGAATGACATCTAATTTTAGCCGCACAGCATTGGTACCTATTTTGACGTTTCTAGGTCGTTTTTCCCGCCATTTAGGGCACGCCAAACCATAGACAACCAATATGGCGGCCGTTAAATTTTATTCACTATTGAGTTCACACTCATTTATTACTTTTGTGTATTGAGTACCTAGAATTATTATTAGCAGTCCTATTTCGTGTTCCAAATCTGAAATCAACGTGACTAATTTCTGATCTTCATAATTGAACGCACATTGCTTTGCGGCAGAGGTGCGGTCCATATCCGCGACAACCATAAGTGTGCAAACCTAAGATCGATCAGTTGTTTTCTGAAAAATCATGCTTAAACAGGGTGCTAACCATTTAGCCCTCTTTCGTTGGTAGTCGGGTAAAAAGTAAATAATTATTCATTTTTCTCTTACACATATTTAAACCCCAGCCACACGTGCCACAGACATCAATGGAACAATAAACAAACACTTCACGTCGCCTATACTACCTTATTCGGAGCATTGACGCAAAACAGAATAAATAACATTAGATCTTATTCGACCGCGCAGGTCGTTTGCTTTACAATTATTTGCCATCAAGTCGTTAATCATAATCAAACTCTTGCTCTGAACTGTTATTAGTAAAAGATAAACCAGATTTTTCAAACAAGACGTAACATTAAGGTGGATACTGATCGGTGTTACGGGGCGTAATGTACCATTCGCAGCTAGCATGACGACGCGCCGCCGCGCCGCTGTGTGCTAAGATCCGTCTGGTTGCTCGTTGCGAGCACATTCTTTCCCCATACTGACTGCACGACCGCTCGCTGTGGATCACGTTGTATTACGCCCTGTAACGCAGATCAGTACCCAGCTTTACTTTACAAAGACGTGTAGGGCAAGGTTTTCTATTTTTTTATTTACATAAGAATACAGACGTACTGTTTTCTGCCTTATTATGGGGGAATTTTGTTTGAAGAAAACTGGAATATGCCAAGTTCTAGTATGGATCTAATCTAAGGTGTTACCCAGATTTACGTTTTAACGTTTGCAACAGCGTTCAATTAATTGTAAATTATTTATTTGTATAGAATATGTCTTCATGCTAAACAGATATTACTTGTGCCAGGATGTCGTGCTCTTCCACACAAATAACAAATACATGAATAACATGAAGAGCTAAACCTTTTTTTTCTACGGTATCATCGTAATACGACCCTGTGCATAATAAAAATACCAGAATAAATAAATTGGTACATGTTACCTACCTGCTTAAATATTTTTTATGACTTAGCCGACGGTTTAATGAGCTATTAATTCAATCCAAACTATTTTATTTTATTTTATTGATAGAGGCTTGACACAACACCAGACAGAGTCGAGTTTAATCCATATTTATTTATTTATAGACAACCGTTATCAACTGCTTCGCTTGGAACAAGACATCGTTACCTGTAATAATAACTTCCGCACTGTTGTCTGGATGGTTGTTACTATGCAGGTGGTACTTGATCGAACTAATCATTCAACAATTATTATAAATAAATAATGCTGGACAATCCACACAACATCATCTGGTCCCAAGCTAAGCAGAGCTTGTGTTATGAGTACTAGGTGACTGATATACTAATTACAATACTTAACATAGATATAATATTTTTTAGTATACATAGAAAATACCCAGAACACCCGGAACAAATATTTGCAGATGGTACAAACATTTGTCCCAAGGAGGCAGTCGAACCCGCAACCTGCGTCTAGGTGGACCTTCGCCCGCCGCGCCACATCGGTCGTCAAATTATTATTAGCTGCTAACGTAGACGCACCGTCGTCGTCGCGTCGGGCCAGCTTCGCAAGTGTACCCGTAGGCCCGGCAAACAGGTGCAGAAAGAAAACACAGTGGTGGGTTTAGCCGGTAGGAGTCCGGCATAACCGTTCTTTCGCCCCTTACAAAAAACGGTATCCAAGAGGATTCCCCAACTTAAAAAAATAAAAAGAAAAGGTAGGTACTTATGAAGTGTGGTGCCGGCCGGCTTAGAATTTGCGGGTGTCGTAAGAGGCGACTGGGGGTATCCACCGGGGGCGGGCAGCAGCCCTTCCTGCAGATCAATTCTACCACCAAGCCGATGATATGTGATATGATAAAAGTCTATATAAAAAAATATATGATAAAAGCCAATGAGGTGCTTATCAGGGGGCGGCCTGTACGTTCAGCAGTGGACCAGTTTTGGCTGTAGAATTTTTTTTTATTTTTTATTTATACTTGATTTACAGAATTACTGAAGATTCCAAAACGTTAATATAGATGACGATTACTTATGATTGGTAACAGTCGGTTTAGTTATCGCCACAAAACTGACACATAAAAGCGCTTTAATCTGATAAAATTAACACATTACATGAGCTGAGCTGTGCTTACTCATGTGTATGCCCAAGTCGCGTAGGTTAGGTAAGTTAGGTTACCCAACTTATATACGTATAAAACAAAATGAAATTTATTCAATTGAACTTAACATTAGAGACTTAGGTAAGTACGTAACTTAATACAAGTTCGTTCGTTACAAGTTCGTTTCATTTTTGAATAAGAATCACAATTGAGTCGCTATACCAATTTTCATTCAAAAATACTCTAACTAGTGTAAATTATTCAGAAGTAGGTAGTATTTTTCGAAGCATAACGCTTTTTTTCGTAGCCAGTCTATTTTGCGTAGCCTTAGGGTATTTTTCGTAGCCTTAGGGTATTTTTTGTAACCTTAGGGTATTTTTCGTAGCCTTAGGGTATTTTTCGTAGCCTTAGGGTATTTTTTGTAGCCATAGTCTATTTTGCGTAGCCTTAGAATATTTTACGTAGCCATAGTCTATTTTGCGTAGCCTTAGGATATTTTTCGTAGCCATAGTCTATTTTACGTAGCCTTAGGGTATTTTTCGTAGCCTTAGGGTATTTTTAGTAGCCTTAGGGCATTTTGCGTAGCCTAAGGGTATTTTTCGTAGCCTTAGGGTATTTTTCGTAGCTATAGTCTATTTTGCGTAGCCTTAGGATATTTTGTGTAGCCTTAGGATATTTTTCGTAGCCATAGTCTATTTTGCGTAGCCTTAGGGTATTTTTCGTAGCCTTAGGGTATTTTTAGTAGCCTTAGGGCATTTTGCGTAGCCTTAGGGTATTTTTCGTAGCCTTAGGGTATTCTGCGTAGCCTTAGGGTATTTTTCGTAGCCTTAGGGCATTTTTCGTAGCCTTAGGGTATTTTTTGTAGCCTTAGGGTATTTTTTGTAGCCCTAAGGCTTATTTTTTTTTATTTTTCGTAACGCTTTCTTAGCAGTAATCAACGAGAGCCAGAAAACAAAAAGTGCTACAAAAATATCATCATGAGAATGTTTGCTAGAACCCCAAGGATATGATAATGAGAAAAGGTTGGACAGGACAACGAAAGTCAAACCTTTATTAAAGAACAAATACGCTTACGCAATACTTTCTAACAAGCAGGACTTTACTTGAGGAAACCACAAAAAGGTCAGCGAATCCTTATTAAATCGAGGGTGGGTTAACCTTGGACGCAATATATCCACAAAGTTTTGGTCTCATTTACATAGAAAGCTGGAGTAAAGTAAAGTTTATTATCACATACCTATACATAAAAAATAAGGACAATAAAAAAATTCCAGTAAATTTAAAGTAAAAAAAAAAAATTTATTATTTTAAAAAAAGTTACTTGATCTATACTAGATTTTAAGATTAATTCTATATGTATTTTTCTAGTAATCTCTGTCATAAAATTCTAGGCACAGATATTGAACTATCAGCAGGAGGTATTGTTTGTTATTTAAGTTCAAAATAAATATCTAATCAATACGCATTTACAATTTACCTAATTTTTTGATATATTTCAGGTAATGCAACATTTCATCCAACTTTCACCAAAAAGCTAGAAAGAGACTGGCCCTACGGCAACGTAGGTAAATACGCGACGCATTAATGAATTTGTATGAAAAAAAAATGGTTATGAGTCACACTTATCGTACGCCACGCCATCCGACATTTCCCACATTGCGTTGCGTACTTGCGTGGCGTGAACTCAGTTTCTGACTTACTCCTTACAACAATCCTATGTAAGAGCCTTTTAGTATAACCTACTTAACCAAATACGTTATTAGATTATTTATTTTCTTTGCTAAAGCAAAGTTAGTTGTAGACAACTGTGCTCTACACGGTAGAAAATTTTGAAGTGGAAAGACACCTAAAGCTCAAAAGGCTTCATAATTCATCGTTTGTCACTTCGTTGGCTATATCTTTAACCCCTAACCATTGGTTGATATAATTGTCAAAACAAGTTCCTTCTTCCGCTTTAAAAAAACGCATGCAAGCACGCTTGCAAACTGGTAGGTAGCGGTGTGAATAAGTCCGTGTTTGTTTGTAAACGAGTGGCGCAGTGTGACAGTAGTTAATTCTGATAAACTTTTATGTTCCGACTGACGAGATTACAGCGTCCCGCCTATGTTGTAAATATTTTAACGCCCTTTAATTTTAGGTTTATTGGAATTTGGCAATTCACTTTGCTCACTTTGATCTGCAAATATTTGTTCCGGGTGTTCCGGGTATTTTCTATGTATAATAATATTTAAATATCTATGTAATGTATTGTATTAAGTTTATCAGTCATCTAGTACCCATAATACTAGCTCTGCTTAGCTTGGGGCTAGATGATGCTGTGTGGATTGTCCAGCAATGTTTTTTTTTTGAGCATCAACGTCTGGCAGATTGGTTGTTAAGTCAGTTAGGTTGTTTTTCAATATAAAGGTAAGATATAGATTAGAGACGATAAAAGGTTTTAAATTGTTATTTTTAAATATTTTATATTACTTTTTTTTGTCAGTTGGTTCATATTTTCTTCGCGATAATCACCAAATTTAGGTACCTACTTTACTTTGGTAAGAACCCGATCTTGACAATAATTTTATCAAGAAACGCTTGGGCTAAACCAAAATAATAGTGGCGTATTGGCCCGACGACTCAAGTCCATTTCATATAAGCATATTTTTGTACAATCAGGTATTTGTTGGTACAAAAACAGAACTTATTTGGGAGCATTGAAAATTCTACACTTTCTAGGATCGTAATAAAAAGGGACAGTGACATTTTTTATGGCGTCAAATTAGTTTAGTTTAGTTATCGTACCAACATAATGGTCACCATTGTTCCTAGTATATTATTATAAAATACAGTACTCTCTCGCTAATTAGCCGCTCGATTATCCGATAAGTACCGCATACTCCGGTATCCGCCGTTTTTGGACTGGAGGTTGGTCTTGATTAAACTCATGTTTCATGCTGTCAGCACTGTCAAATCTAAAGATGCCCTGAATAGCGTAGACATTTGTATTAAATGGGCCCAAGAAAATGGAAAGTCATGCGATATGGTTTCAAATTTATGTAAAATGCGCGATGAAGTTATCAAGAAGATATATTTTGGTAAAAAACAAGCAAAATTAGAGAATTTTTTTTCGAAATATTGAGTAATTACTTGAAGAAAAGATTCAACTTTGTTGATTTCTTAAATATATAAATAAATCATACTGTTCATCAATCATTTTGTTTTCTTTTTCATATTATTTTTCTTTAGATTATTATCCGCCGTTTTCAGTAATCCGCCGATGGTCAGGATTTTATGGTGGCGGATTAGTGAGTGAGTACTATGTGCCATTGTGTACCTACATAGTTACCTACTATGTGATATCCTCATCATTATTATAGTAATATTAGTTTTGGATAGTTTACTTAATATTATTATTATTGGTATCTACGCCTTTTGTTCTGACCGAGCTTGTGGAATTAATCGGTAACCTTATACTTTGCCACATTATGAGGTAAATTTACCTATAAGACGTTAGACACTATTGTATTTAGTGGCTATTGTTGCTTTATCTATACAACATTTCTAAAGATTCGTGTCGAAAATCACTAAGTAAGTAGGTACATGATCCTATTTTGTGGTAATTTCGTTTTCGATGTTGAGGTCTAAAGCTGAATCAGAGAAAACCAAGTTTTTTATTAGAGAAACTTACTCGCTGTGGTTTTGTGACCTTTCGAAATAGCTTTATACCGAAAATATTGTCAGCTTTCTTGATGTTATAGGCGTTAATACTATTATTTTATTCTCTGTCATATGTATGAAGGATAATAAACTAGGTAGAGACTCAGAATGATATCAATGGAGTTTAATGTTCGATAAACCTGCTGTGATTTTATTTTTCTAAAACTCTAAGCAGGTCCCTTTTCAACACGAATTCAAGCCATTTGTAATGCCTTTCATACTTAGAAAAAGGTCCCTGCTGTCATTTCAAAACTTTTTCGTTTTTTCCAGATTCAAAATGTACGGGCTGCTATTAGAAAACATGGCGGAATTCATCCGTCAGACCTACGGAGAGGAGCGATGGGAGGATATAAGGAGACAGGCGGGGGTGGAACAGCCTTCATTCTCTGTTCATCAGGTCTACCCAGAGAATTTGATACAACGACTGGCGAAAAAGGCACAAGAGGTAAATAAGCCGCTAAGTGCGAGTCGATTTGCACACGAAGGGTTCCGTACCGTTAAAATCAGGCAACTTTTTCAAATATCATCAAATTTTTACGTGTTCAACTTTATTATATTTTTAGTATTTGTTGTTATTGCAGTTTATTTATAAAAAGTTTCATATTGTTGTTCAAGAGCCTTGAAAAACGAAGAGCAAAATTAGCCAAAAAATAAATGTTTTTTTTTATGGAAGTCCCCTTTAATTTAGATATGTATCATATTTTTATTATTTGCTGTTATAGCGGCAAGAGAAATACACATTCTAAGAAAATTTCAACTGTTTTCCTCTTAAGGTTCATGAGATAGAGCCCTGCGACAGACGGACGGACGAACGGACGGATGGACGGACGGACAGCTGAGGCTTAGTAATAGGGTTCCGTTTTCACCTTTCGGGTACAGAACCCTAAAAACGAGGCTGGTATAGGTCAGCATAGCCCATAATAGTCCACAGCTGGACATAGGACTCCCTAAATGAGAAGACAGGATGTTATAGCACTCATGAGTGCTATAACACCCTGTCTTAGCCATCCAGCATCTGCCAGCAGTCTTTCGCAGGTTGTCATCCCACATGGCCAGAGAGCGCCTACACTACGTTTACCGTTGAAATAGGTACGAAATCCATAAAATACTGCAATCTGAGGAATAGAATTTGTTTAAGAATCACGCATTCTGAATAAAGTGGCTATCTAAATAAAACAATTTAACGTAACAATCGTAAGGCAAGTTTTCATTCACTAGCGTAACCGCTGATAGATTTATTAAAATTAATTCTTTGTTCATTCTAAATTTTAAATAGACCTTTGATCTGCTTTGGCGATGATTAGCTAATTAGATTCGCTTTTGAAATCTATTTTAGTTGTGTAACCGTTATTATTTCTAAGCGCCCCGCCGCGCCGCCGCGCGCCGGCGCGCCTCACCGCCTTGGACGTGAATTGCTACTAGCGCCATCTACCAATTACGTTCGGCACTTATTTTTAGCTTTCATAAGTTTCAGAAGCTTTCGTCTGAAGCTTGAAATCGTCATCCATCATACTGCTAACTAAGGCCTAAAAATAACTAAATTATTGTCTAAAACTCTAAACACAAAAAAACTTATCAAATAAAAGTGCTAAAAATATAATTGAAAGTTGTAGACCAAATTTAACTCATTAACTCAAAAATTATAGTTTTATTACAGTCATGGGCTTTTCATGTAGAAAGCAAATCAGTTTCAGGCGTGACATTTGATTCACTACTAGATTTAACTCAAATTATGGCGCTACCCCGACTTACACTAGCGCCGCCACCTTATATCTTATACCACAGACCAGTTTATTAAACTGGTCTGTGCTTATACATACAAAGGAATTTTCAAAAAACTATTGAGCAGTTTGTGATAACTATCCTGTAATATTAGAATAACATTTTTATCATTATTTTGTTATATAGCTTGTATTAATTAATATAAAATACTTTGTATATAGTATATACAAAGTATTTTATAATTTCGACTTATTGTATATCGGCCCATTAGCTCAGTTGGTTAGAGCGTCGTGCTAATAACGCGAAGGTCGCGGGTTCGATCCCCTCATGGGCCACATGATGTTTTGTTTAAAATGATAATTTTGTGCCTTTTTCAGCATCAGTTTACAAACACTAATTTTTTCGCACTAAAATTAATAAATATTCGTTTCTAAAATTACTGGAGTATTATTATAAGACTTCCTGTTAAACATTATGTTTTTGGTCGGCAGGTAGAAAATTGCCTCGGCAAAAGCTTATATAAATTCGACATAAAAAAGAAGAGAACGCAGCCTATGTTAGGTTTGTCTAAGCATAGACAATTCTAACATAGGTTTAGTAGCCATTGCTAAGCAATGTATGTAACTAATTTTTTTTAAGAATAAAATGATCTATCTGTCTATCTGTGTACCTTACCCAGTGTTAGAAATACATAATAGTAACATGGAATTTTTGAATGTTTTCTTCGCTTTTAGTGGCACAAACAATAAAATGAAAATCCATAAAATCTGATAAATCTGTTATTAGGTAGTATATCAATTAATTGATTTAATAAATTCACACAAACATTGTGATGCTAAAAAAAAAGAAAAATTATTCCACTTAATGGAGATGCAGGGATTTGAACCCTGGACTTTCAGCATGCGAAGCAGACACTCTACCACTGAGTTACATCCCCGGTATTCAAGCGGCTGAAATTACGATCCGGCCTATACAACCACAAAAGATTCTACGTTTATCAAGCAAGAAGGCTTGAAAAAGCTACTTGAAAGGCGTTGTCATAAAAATGTTATTAATATTTTAAGTACATGTAATTGCAAGTCACTAGGAGCGAATTGAAGTAATTTAGACGCAATCAACATAAAGACCAAACTTTTAGTAGTTTCCTTTTGCTCATCGACGTATGCTTTTGCTCCACTTTTTAACCCAGGCACCCATTTCAGGTACTAGGCATAACAGAACGAGAATTCATGAACCAAATGGGCGTGTACTTCGTAGCTTTCGTCTCACAATACGGCTACGACAGAGTCCTATCAGTTCTGGGCCGGCACATGAGAGATTTTCTCAATGGCCTGGATAATTTACACGAGTATTTGAAGTTTAGTTACCCGAGAATGCGCGCGCCTAGCTTTATCTGCGAGAATGAGACGCGGCAAGGATTAACTTTACATTATAGGTGAGTAGTTTGGACCTGAAATAGAAATACAGGGAACATACAAGTAAATAAAACGGACTGTATTCCATTACAGGCAGTAAAGGAAGTAAGGTCAAGAGGTTCTTTAAAAGTTTGATAAGAAACAAGTTTATATTTTCTTAAATAAATCATTAATAAAATCGTGCTCTAATTAGTATAAATTAAAGTCACAAGCTTTTTCTTTAAGTACCATAAAATTTTTGATTTTTCAGGTCAAAGCGAAGAGGTTTTGTGTATTACGCTATGGGACAGATAAGAGAGGTGAGTAACTACAAATTTTGTCTAAGGTCGAGTAAAGTAAGTTAAAATTGTCGACAAAATGTAAATTGAGTTGGAGGCGCCGGGTATCGATCCCGGTACCTCTCGCATGCTAAGCGAGCGCTCTACCATCTGAGCTACGCCCCCTGGTGCCTCGCGTAAGGAAATTACCTGCTCTAGTCAGCCTGCTTTAAACAGTATTATTATGCTATATAATTCAAGCTGAATTAGGACAGCAGAATTTGCAGATGGTGATGATGGTATGGATAAGCAGATGGACAAAATACGTGACTATGCATGATCGTGCGAGATGAACACAAATCCATTATAATTTGTCAAATAAATTCATGCTTTACATTTCAGGTAGCCCGACACTTCTACCACAAAGAGATGAGGATAGAGTTAGTAAGAGAGGAGCTTCTGGTGGACACAGTGCATGTGACATTTCAGCTAACGTTCGACAACCGAGCGTTTACTTTGGCCTCGTTAGCTATGACGAGAGAGGAAAAACATCTGCCGATCAGTGCGTCGGTGTTGTTCGAGATCTTTCCGTTTTGTATTGTTTTTGGGTGAGTTTACTTTCTTTTAAAGGTCAGATCTGGACTGAACCACTGCCGCACAAACAAATTATGGGCTTTAACTCGTAATTTTAGTTATATTTTATATTGACGGCATCAGATAACACAGCTCGCAGGCGCTATAAAGATTACAAATTTAAGTACCTACATAATTTTAAAAGTATATAAACCAACCGTCATAATTATGTGCATAGCGCAAACTTTATACTACTATATAAACTTTATACTTACTTATTTAGTAACTTAATTATTTAATAAGATGTAGGTAATATAAGTGTAGGGCAATAGTCGGTTGCTATTTCTTAAATTGAATAAATAAATATTCCAAGTCTATTTTAACCCATTTTACTTCCAGCTCAGACATGGTGGTGCGCAGTATCGGGAATTCCCTGATGGTCATATTACCGGATCTCGTGGGGAAGAAGATCACTAATTGGTTCGATCTAGTACGCCCCCTCATCGCCTTCAAGTTCACAACTGTGAGTTATTGAGTCATCATCAAATAAACCCCGTTGTCGGCCGCATAGATATATGGGAATACTGTTTTTTTTTTTATAAATTTATGATTCACTCATTTATTATTTATAACCATTCTGATATATTTTTTTGTTGTTTTATATGGTACCTACTATGCGAGTTGTTGTTGGTGTAGTGAGTGCGTTTTTTTTTTGTTTAATAACAAAACAAAAAAAAAACGCACTTCGCACTGCTTTCTTTTTTTTTATCTTCAACGACTAACCAATAGTTCATAATATTTATTTTATTCAAATTCCGATCACACCTGAAATAGGTACCTACTTGAAATTATTCCTCATTTGATTAAAAACTTCTCAGATCCTAAATCGCACCAACAATATCTTTGAGCTGGTAACCGTGGAGGCAGTGATGCATGAGAAGACTTCGGACAAGAGGAACGAGCTGCTCCGGCTTTCTGATGAAACCGAAAATACTACGGAGAAGAATCTCAGACTCAAAGGTATAAGTTGCTAAAATGTAAAATGTATGGCGCCGGGCAAAGAATTAATGTTTTTTTCTGGGTGATCATGAACCCATCTGTCCGGTTTCGGCTTGACGTTGAGTTTCAGGACGTATCAGGCAGAGATTTTGGATAACTTATTCAAAATGTGAACGGTAGGTAGATACTTAATTTTCAGGATACACCTACAAGCTCATTTTTACACATCTCTTTCGAAGTTCCAAGATTTTGTAGAAGGTACTTATAACTTATTCCTAACTTCAGAAACATTTCACTCAGCTCCCACTTCACCCATGTCAAGAATTAAAACTCTAGTAAATCTGAGATTGATTAAGTTTGAATTAAGGTTTGGGTGTTTGAATTCGGAGATGGGTTTGCCTTTGAAGAAGTTTCAAAGTTATTTTGGTTATTCTTCAAATACGCTGAATTTAGAGCTCGAGATCGTAGAATTTCCAGAATTTGTGTACCTACTATTTGTGTCAATGCCTTTTTGCTAGAGATCTGTGTGAATAGATGCGGTAATCATCAACAATATTTTTGATATCTTTTGAATTTTTTTACAAGAATTATAACAGTTGATTTTCAAGTTCACAGTGCCAATCTCCAAACGATAAATCTTGTTGATTCATCAACAATATTTTTAAGAGTTAAATGGTCGAAAAAGAAATGCAGACTACATACTATGCCATTCAAAATGTTCATGGCAATCCATCCGTAAGGACTACGCAAAAATTACTATATGGTGTGGTGAATTGATGGACTTACGTACCCTAACTTAATTCTATGGCTCAGCGACCCGAAGTTTATATTGGCCTTCGTTAAGAGAAATGCCACTCTCAGATATTCAGGGCATCGCTGGACATGAAAGCACAAAACATTTTGTTATTTTTCAGAGTGTCAATTCAAATCTCAAAGGTTGGCATACGACGGAAGGCCACTGCCCGACAATATAAAGCTACATTTGAAAGGTAGCCTAGGAATCCACGATCGATGAAAACACAAAGAAAAGTCGCAAAATATCTAACGACTGTGCACATTTGTCTAGATGTTATGCACGTTAAAACATAGATCTAAGTAAAATCTGTAGATATGGTACGTTCTCCCAGCGCTTACTCAACAACTGGCCTGTATTACAACTACACGCAAACACTCGCTCACTGTTACATTTCCAATCTTGTGCAATAATTATAATGAACAAACACGAGGGCATAGCTGTAGTATTTTAGTCAGTAAATCGCACTAAAGTACGCCGTAGCAAGCACGCGTAACAGGAACGCCGCCGCCGCCGCCGCGCCGGTCCGACTATAACAGAGGTGGGTGGACCTAATTGCACCTAATTTGAGCCTTCCACTTTCGAGAACCTCGTATCTCATCTCCCTGCTTTAACATAGATCGATGCGTTAAAAGCTAGTTTTGACGTTCGGACACTGCTAAGGTTGTTCGTGCTCGCCAGTCGCCAGCCAATCTTTATTGATAATGATTGGACTTTAAATAGTTATTATTATCTACATTATTATTTTTTCTAATCACGAAAATGTATCACTAAAGGCCGATGTGATGCAACGGGCGAAGTACCGCTTGCGACTCAGGAGGTTGCGTATTCGATTCCCACCTCGGAACAAATTTTTGTACGATCTGCAGATATTTGTGCTGGATGTTCTGGGTATTTTCTATGTTTAATAAAAAATACCTATCTATGTTTGTCATGTATTAAGAGTAATAACAGCAATCTACATACCCCTAGCTCTGTTTATTTTGGGGCTAGATGATGCTGTGAGGACTGTCCAGCATTATTTATTGCTTATTAGCTGCTGCCCGCGGCTTCGCACGCGCTTTTCAAGTAGCCTATATCCCTCGGCGGGAGACCATTTACCTCCCTGCCAAATTTTATGAAGATCCGTTCAGCCGTTTAGACGTAAAAGGTAACAGACAGACAGATAGACAGACTGAGTTACTTTCGAATTTATAATATTAGTATGGATTTATTAATCACGTAAATGATTAATATATATCTAGTTAATTAGCGGTCTCTAGAATGTAACATGAATTTATGGATGGGCCCGCCTGAATGTAACAGCCGGTTTTTGTGCATGATTAAGTTTAAGTTATTAATTAATCCAATACCTTGTCAACAATTCAGGTTGCTGGAAATTGATATATTTATTGTCAAAATAAATATTGTTTTCTATTTACGTTGACGTAGGTTTTGATCATTATATTAATCAGCGTACGAACAACCGACTTTAGTTTAACACGTTCACTGCTCTCCAAGAACAGCGTGTGCGTCGTTGGCACTCAATGGGTTCCAGACGAGTCCCCTTCGCGACGATGAGCCATAATCCTCTCGAATTACGTTCATAGGCAGACAATTTTATTTATTGATTTACTTTTTAATTTATCTCCCTACTTTATAGTTTGGTTCCTTTGTCAAATACCTAAAGTAAAAGTAAAGTAAAATTTATTGCACCAAATACATGTAAACAAGGTACATAGGTTTACATAGGTTTAGGTAAGACCTCCCTACATCTTTTAAAACAATTATCTAAAATTCTAAAGTCATTAATAACGGGATATTTAACGTGATTCGACATATTTTGAGTGGATACGTAACGTTCGTATCAAGCAAAAGATGACGGTTGATCGGTAGATATATCTGCCAATAAAAACCCACGCCGCAGTGACTAATAATTCAGTTATTTTGAGTTACTATGGGAAATACCCCGTTATAATGACTTAAGTGCTCCTATAAGTATTTTTAGCCTTCTCAGTGTTGCATTATGAAATCATTATTTTGCTGTCCTCTACGATATGAAAGAACACGTATCGCGTCCACTTCTGTGAATACAAAACAGGAGCGTCGTCGTGGTGTCGCAAAATAACACCACCGTTATTTTTTGTCACGCATTATGCAATATGTAACGTTATTAATACCTACATATAATTTAAGCCAATACTGCTTATAATTTATTATCGAGTCACATTTATTCGATGCCGCCCCGTATGATCCCAAATAAATGTGTGACGTACGTAGTCTAGTCAATGAGTGATCAAAAGAGTAGGGTGGATGGAAAGGTCGAAAGCAGAAAGGTTGCGTAACTGTCGAAGGTAAAAAGTGTACGGAACCCGAGTTGCAGAGAATTTTATCAGCTTTTAAATAGTAAAACAAAATTACCTACGACGCATCTTTCACGTGATGTAAGCAAAAAACAAAAATACGGGACCTTCTCTGTGCCCACTTTCTTTTCTCCTAGGGTCTCTAGGGACTTTCTTTTCTCCCACCTCTCATGAGTGAGGAACCCCCCTCACAGGGGTTCCTCACTCATGTGAGGTGTTTTTAGTATGTTTGTCTCCCAACTAGTCCAAACAAAGTTCCGAAGTCAATATTTCTGCTTTCGACCTTTCCATTCACAATCATTAATTGACTGGACTACAGTGGCACATAATAACTTAATAGTTAGTAGATTATAAATCGCGTAAGCAAAGATTGGAACGGTACGCGAAAAGCGGCCACAATACTGACGTTTTTCCAGCCAATCAATTTTAGTCCAAGGCTGAAACTAAAATGTACGTTGTGATTATCCAGGTCAAATGATCTACATGGATAACTGGCGAATGATGATGTACCTTGGCACTCCTGTGATGCCGGACCTGGCTGCTTTAGTGTCCACTGGCCTTTACATCAACGATCTGTCAATGCACGACTTTAGCAGGTGAGTTTGTTTACATTTCCAGTGATTTAGACCCGTACCATGAGAGCTTACTCAGTTATAGACCTATGTTTGAGTGACGTTTATGCCATAGACAAGCGTAACTCAAGCATAGATCGATGACTGAGCAAGCTTTTATAATACGGGCCCATCGAGCACATACCCAGTAGAGAGGAAATGTCATTTATTTTATTTAGACAACAATTCCTCCAAATCACTGCGGCGACCACTGCACTCTGATTGGCCGACTCAAAGTCAAGCATCACACTCGAGTTGGGCAAGCACATATTTTTATCCATATAGATAGTCAATGTTTATAAACTATGACCGTCACGAAAATTACTTAGTATACTAGTGAACTTATAATTTTTGAAAAGCAAACAAATCAAAAACGTGTATAACTACAAGTGTGCCATTGTTATATTAGATAGAAAGAACGAATTTTAAAGGAAGTTACCATTAATAAGAATCGTCGGAGTACATAGGGCATCTTTATTATCGCTATGAGCAATCTCTTTCGATAATTGAAAACGAATGAGTATTGTAACAAAAAAAAAGTTAAATTTTTTACTAGTATAACGATAAAATAATATGATAAATTTTAATTAGGTTGGTACTTCTTGTTATATCGGGAGTAACTATACATTATTTTATTATGTCAGTACAACACTATATAGCGAGCGAGAGTTGACATTGTATTAGTGAAAAAACACTGATCAGTTTCGGAATTTGAAAGACCATATTTCTTCTCTACTGGGTATGTGCTCGATGTACGGGCCTTAGTGTCCATTAAGCTTTATAACGATCTCTGTCTGTCACAGAGCTCGTTCATATAAAAGTCACTAACTACATGGACCTGGTAGGAACAAAAAAAAATGAAATGTAATATTGCGTAGGTATAAATTAAACTACAAACCTACTTTTTCCTACTTGAACGATTGATAATTGACTCTTTAAAACTTTATTATTTTCAATTTTTTTGTAACTTTTGTTTTTGTATATTATTGTCAAATAATTTACATTGCGTGAAAACTGCTTAGCTTAATTTTTCTAATGTTAGGTTTCAATTTTCTAGTTCTAAAGCTTTTTGTTTCCCTAAGATAAATAAATAAATAAAAGCTTCTTCATGTCATGATAAAGTCATGCTATGCACACTGCACAGACTTTAGCAGGAGGTTTACTAACGATTTCCAGTACTTTGCTAACTTTTTAATAAGAAAGACCCTGGAAAAACCTGGAAAGATCTTAAATATACATATACAAAATACAACAATCTTTATTAAGAACAGAACTTAATGTTTAGGGTACAAATGTGGACTGACTACCGCAAGTTAAAAACTGTGTAGTCAGCGCCCTCCGCTAGCAAAATAATTATGTTCCATTTAAAGACAAAAAAAAACTAAAAAATAACTAATCTAGATTAAACATAACAAGTGCGTGTGTGGTGTGTGTATATGTGTAGTGTGTGTGAGGGTGTGTGTGTGGTGTGAGCGTGGTGTATGTGTGTGAGAGAGAGTATGTGTGAGTGGTGCGTGTAGGTATGTGAGAGTGTGGTGCTCCTGAGGACACCGGTCTCATTATGCTGCAAGTATCCAGTTACAATCTGCTATAACCTACTAAAGTATAGGTACTTACTTTATTGTTTTTTCATCCATGTATTAAACGTGGAGTTTACACACAAAATCCGACTTCAGTGGGTTTCACAGATTTGGTGTGAAACATAGATAAATTAGTCGCTGCTGTGTGAAGAACTTTCTTCCCAAAATTATGAGTTGCAGCCTAGTCGGACCAATTTTCCTACCTAGCAAGGTAGGTCCAAAGCCATCAGTACCTACTATTGATTGTATTTAAACTCAAAGCATGCAATGTATAAGTTATATACTAAAATATTGAACCTATTGGTCCAAAGTACTTGAGATTGAGACGATCATAGTCATGTTAGGTGCGATCATTGACTCGTAAAAACAGTTACCTATATACAACTAAAAATGGAACTAATTTGATATATATGAATAAGGAAACATTAAACCTATGCCAAAAATAAAACTGCAACGTAATAAGGAAAATGAGCGCAATGAGGAAACATTTGTGGAGGGTCTAATACCAAGTCGTACGTTAAATTCGACCAGGGCCAGTGACTTTTCATTCAGTAAACTCAACCCATAGTTTTTTCATGTCCGAAAGTGGAAAAAAACATGTGTGAATACTTTGTTGCCGCGACCGCGGAATAGGAACGGTTTGTTAAAAAATACAGGAGATGTGGTCGCTCAGCGAAAATGTCTTTTGTTGTGGGGTATGAAATTAAAAAAATATAAAGGCAGCTTTCGCAGGTCACGAAATATAAATGCACGCTCAAAGATGTCCATTTTGTTCTGGGAAGCTGCCGCTATTTTTTTTTTCGCGGCTTGTGATATTTTTTTTTTTCAAGCGAGTGTAAGGTAGGTCGTTATTCAGTGAAGTTCGCCTGTTTTACTTTTTCTGTTGTTTCGATATAGGTATGTGTCCAATACAGTGTTGATTGAATGAGTGTTTGACACAGGTTTTATGAATTACCCCCTGGGAGCCGGTCCTTGGATTTGATAGGTTTTATGTCTGTAATGTGTCTCGCTCGATTCTGTACAAGAAAATTCGAAATTTCGTTGTACAAATATCTTAATATCTTTATATCTTTTATGTAATCCTCATATTATATACCTAACGTGTAGGTAAATGAGTCAAATCGATTTAATTTTTTATATTTAAAGTTCACTAAAACAGACAACACAAAACCTCCAGTGAATGCAGTTCAAAGACTTTTTTACAAAACAATTTGCTAGAAATCCAAAAACTAAATCATTGATTTCACAACATAATAATTTGATTGTTTTGAAAAATTCAAAAAACCGACTTTAAATCCCTTTATTTTACACTGATTTTTAAGTTTTGCGGGATAAATACTAATCTCTCGGGAATAAAACTATGGGACCACCTCGGGATCATTTTCTATACAATAGCGAAAGAATTTTCACAATTGACGAACATGCATACAGCCGAACATGGAACCTCCTCCTGTTTTCGAAGTCGATTAAAATTCACAAATGTTATTCCAGAGACCTAATGCTTGCGGGAACTCAGCAATCAGTAGAACTGAAGCTAGCGCTAGACCAGGAGCAGCAAAAAAGCAAGAAGTTGGAGGAATCCATGAGGAAGCTCGATGAGGAGATGAAGAGGACCGACGAGCTGCTGTACCAGATGATACCGAAGCAGGTGGCTGACCGGCTGAGGAATGGGGAGAACCCTATCGATACTTGTGAAGTAAGTTTTACTGTGGTGGTCGCTGTGTAAGACTCCAGCCCTCCAACACTTCTAAACTCCTTCTATACTAATATTATAAATTCGAAAGGAACTCTGTTTGTCTGTCTGTTACCTTTTCACGCCTAAACGGCTTAACGGATCGCAATTAAATTTGGCAGGGAGGTAAATGGTATCCCGGGGACGGACATAGGCTACTTAAACAGCGCGTGCGAAGCCGCGGGCAGCAGCTAGTCTTTTATTAAAATAATTTACTAGACACCGTCCTTTATTTTTCACCAAATGACATCTCCCATTATAAACAAGTACCTAATCATAACAAGTATGTAATTCTATAGTTGTCAATAAAGCATTGAAAACAATAAAATTAACCGACTCGGTCCTCGTTTTTATCTTTTTCTCGCCAACTGTGAGGGCCACCAGACGAGTATTTTGACATCTCATTTATCAAAATAGCTTTAGCCGTTTTGATGCTTCAAAACCTGTCCGAACATCTAGAAACCCTCGAAAACCATAACCCACACCACGCAGGTAAAAATACCATTGTATTTACAGATTTTGAGGTTCATCATCATCAGCCCACACATGTCCACTGGTAGACAAGGCCTTTGTCTAGCACAGGCGGACAGGCACACTAAGTACAGGCTCACATTTAATAAATACCTTTAGGCAAGGCAAAGGCAATCCTCGTAATAATTAGTTTCCAACTTCATCCAAGTTCAAATAACTATCTTATTGACCGGCCTTGAAGCTGTCTCGAAATATCAACATCAATTAAGCTGAGCCCTTCTCTTTCGCAAACGAAGAATCGTGTTGGTTCTCGTCTGAATGAGATTAATAAATAATCCCGACAGATTTTAATTACACTGTTTGATCTTTGTAGATACTTACAGGGACTTTAGACGTAATTCCTAAGCGACGGAATATGGAAATTGTAGGTAAAGTGGAATGTGTGTTTCTATAGGTATAACGTTTCAATACGACGACGCACTTGCTTGTGATGCTTCTAAATTTATTTGGATGGATATGTGTGGATATGTTTATCACCTTGGATTGGTTCTTGGTCCTTTTCATTCTTAACCCTAAAGAAAGGAAAGAATATTTTTACGTAGTCCTTTAAATGCTTCAGCAGGTCTAATGGATTTATATAAAGAGACTTATGATATGAAGAGGGAAATTCAGGATCCTAATCGGTATCGATTGATCTAAGTCAAATCAAGTTAGAAATAGGTTTAGTTGGAAAAAAATCTTCATCATCAAGTCCAAAATCTAGAACATGATTTTGTCCAAGATTTTCGCCTTTATTATCAGTCTTACAGTAAGTAAGCTAATGCTAATGGTAAGCTAATGGTCGTAACTGTACTTTTCTGCTTAGTAGTAACTAAGCAGAAAAGTACAGTTACGACCATTAGCCAAACTCGATGTGAAATGTTTGTAAACAAACTGCGGCACCAAAAAAAAAAAACTAAAAATCACTTGCTTGGCGTCGACGTTTAGATATAATTGTGAGCGATATTTATTGAACGAAGGATCTCAAATCGACATGTGAAGTAAATTGCGTATAAAAAGACGCGGAAACAGAGTGAATTTTAGTTTAAGTATGGGTGGTTTTTTTAGTGGGTTACTAAAATACTACATTGGATGAAGGTATATATCATGGATAAATACAAATACATAATACGTAGGTATTCTCTGATAGGTTTGACTGCATATATCTGTATCACAACTCAAGGATGCATGTTTTAACTAATAATAATAATATTAAGTTTAATTATTCTAAAAGATTGTCGCAAAACTTTATTCTATTTTCTGTATTTTCATTGTTGTATTTGTTTTTAGGTTATTATTATTATTTAACTGTGTAATTTATATTCCTATGGGCTAGTGTGGTTCCTAGTGTTGTTGATTTTATTTATAATACTCTTGCAAAACAATTTTCTTGGGAATATTTGCCAAAAGTTTTAGTTTATGCAGTATCAAACTTTCTGTCAAAAAGCATGCAGAGCTTGTGTCATGAAAACCATCAACTTATCAATTTCCGTTGTGTAATTCCAGATGTTCAACAGCGTCTCAGTTCTGTTCTCTGACGTGGTCACCTTTACGGAGATCTGCTCCCGCATCACGCCTATGGAGGTGGTCTCCATGCTGAACGCTATGTACTCCATCTTTGACACGCTCACTGAGAGGAACCGGGTCTACAAGGTATGTATCTTTTCCTATCAATTTATCCCCTCTACCCCTTTCTACCCCTTTTACAATACTTAGGTACCTAGTTTATGTACATACTTTATCAACGCATTCACTGCCATGCCTCGACCGATAATGCATCCCGCACAGGGGCGCATCGAAGCTGCAAGGTAGAAGTGGCCCATGTGCGTCGGTGGCAATAAAAGTGTTAGCAAAGAAAACTACAAATAAAGAATAGAAACAAATTAGAACTATACACTAGCCAAACTCGTAGAATGCTTGTAAACAAACCACGACACAAATAGCTAAAACTCACTTGACGACCGATGAGGCGCGGCGGGCGAAGTTACGCCTGCGACGCAGAAGGTTGCGGGTTCGATTCCCGCTTTAGAACAAATGTTTTTACTATATGCAAATAATTGTTACGGGTGTTCTGAGTATTTTCTATGTATAATAAAAAATATCTATCTACATATGTATAGTCATCTACACTATGTAGATGGGTACTTCCATGGGTACTAAATGTTATGCATGCATAACACAAGCTCTGCTTAGCTTGGGGCTAGATGATGCTGTGTGGATTGTCCAGCATTATTTATTTATTTATTCACTTGCTTGGCGTCGAGTTTCAGACATACATAATTGTAAGCAATATTTATTAAAGGAAGGATCTTAAATCGACAAGTAATGTAAATTCCGTATAAAAAGACGCGGTATAGAGTGAATTAGGTTAGGTATAGGTAGGCGGTTTGTTTACAAACTTTCTACAACGAGTTTGGCTAGTGTAATAAAGTATGTACAATTAACAATTTGACACAGTTGAGCTACCTGCAGAATGTTACCCTTGATTAAAATAAAATTGTATGCTGCTTGCAAGTAACCCGCCACATGAGAACAGCATTGCCGACTTAGCTACACTTTTTTTAATCTTTATGGGTTTCTTCCCCTAAAAAAGCTTTTTAAAAATTGGTCAACTATTAAAAATCCGTATAAATTGTGCAGGGAAAAAGTAAGAAAGTGTTTTTTCTACAATTGTTTTCTGGTATTTGGTCAACTTTTGTAGGGTCGTAATTTAATAAACTGTTTTATGTACAATGACGTTCATCAATAGATTACCCCCTTGTTAAATTCGAAGTTATTTCTATTAAAACATAAATATTTTGAACTATAATCTTTCGGTGAAATAAAGACAGATTTGATACAAAAACTAACAAATTAATATTATGAGACCAAAACTAATGTTTTTACGAGACATGGTACCAGTTTGCTGGTTCCGTCAAATGATAACTAAAGAATCTTTAATATTAATTCAATTCAATTTAAATCATAATCTCTCAGTCAACAAAAAAAATACAATTCAAAAATAAAAACAAATTCGAACTAGTATTTACAATTAATAATTAAAATTAATATTAATAATTAATAATAATAATACAATAATTGTTTCAATTGTAAATACTAGTTCTAATTTGTTTTTTATTATTGAATTGTAATTTTCTTTGTCCATAAAGTATGTAGGTACCTGTTAAAAAAAAAAGTCAACAACAAAGATATAAAACTAGTCATGCTACAAAAATACCTACTATAGAAAAAGGTATCAAGAAACAACATGAAACATTTCAGGTAGAAACAATAGGCGACGCCTACATGGTGGTGTCAGGCGCTCCGGAGAAAGAAGACAACCATGCGGAGAAGGTGTGCGATATGGCGCTGGACATGGTCGACGCTATCACTGACCTCAAGGATCCCAGCACTGGTAAGGATAGATTAAGAAAATTTATAATTTAGGTAGGCAAGTGTAAGTACATTAATTTGCTACCAGCAACTAATTCTAACGGTAACGAGTACAAGATAGGTAACAGAAAAAAAACGTAGGGAACGTAGGGGAGAGAGAAAGTACAATATGCTAAAACGAGGAAAAGATGATTTCATCGTGTTGCATGAGGCCTAGAAGAATTTTTTTTGCCCCATAGACCATTTGGCATTTGCCTTCATAGATATTGTCCATCTTCACTCATGAAATCCTTTCTGATTATACTTCGATCAATTATAACTGATCAGTTATAATTGATCGAAGTGTTTATATGAATTTCCATCTATTTTAGTACCATCTATTTTAGTACCCCATTGCTTCCAATGTTTCTAAAACCCAAGAAATTCGTGTTTGTTTGCTGATGATATTATATAGATGTGAAACTAATAACTAATTGGCCGATCGCGCGGTGCCAGATCTCTATGTCAGCGCCCGCGCGATGACGCGTGACCATATAAGACACTCTAAATAAATGTGTATGTTTAAACTCGTCGTGCGACGAAATCGCATCGTTTAGTCGTACGATCGAAACCGACTTATTTGAGGATAGTCTGGGTAAAATTCTGTTGGTGTGTTTGTGTGTGATGTATGAATGGGTGTACCTAGTTTCTACTAAGTATTTGAAATTTAATATCTAATATGTGCATGTACCTATGTTTTGACTATGTAACTTTTAAATTTGACCTGTTTAATGCACTTATTTACTATGTTTGTGTTATATTGAATATTTTTCTAATAATTTAACAATTTTTTGACTAATCTAAACGTGTAACGTCTACAATAATTTGAGTTGAATTTCATTTTTGTATAATTAAATTTTTTTATAATTTAACTAATGTTTATTTTAATCTTGTTAGTTACTGAATAAATAAATTAAAAAAAAAAATTAGACACCTGCGCGTTCAAGACCTATTAAGCCAATGTGTTGACAACAACAAATAGATTGAGTTTTGAGACCAAGAAGAACAAGATTTGTGTTCATGCTTCCATACTCAGAAGAGGTTATTTTTGTCAGGATCCCATTTATCAATACGAGTAGGCGTCCACTCCGGCGCTGTAGTCGCCGGCATCGTAGGCCTAAAGATGCCTCGCTACTGCCTCTTCGGAGACTCGGTGAACACTGCCTCTCGCATGGAGTCCACGTCTGAAGCCATGAGGATCCACATCTCAGAGACCACGAGAGAACTGCTGTCTCCGTCTTACATGGCGGTGGAGCGCGGAGAGATACAGGTTAAAGGGAAAGGTCAGTTTTGTGAACTTTGCCACAATGCTTTTTTTTGTTGCTAAACAGCATTGATGAAGTCAGGGATGAAAGGTATACCTACATATATGTTTCTGGGGGGAGTGCAGTGGTGTATACTTACGAGGGATTGCTTGTTCCGTAAATGGAACTTCTTCTACAAACCCTCACTTAGCCTCTTTCCTTGATATTTTGGCTAAAGTCATTAAATTCCTTAGTAATCACTACAATTAATTATACTCAAGCCATTCTCAGGAAATTATGTTTGTAAACAACACACTCAAAAATTTCAAATTCTTGTTTCGTCATCAAGTTTCAAATATTTCATTTCTGTCAAATAATCAACAACAAGAAAGTGATTTTTAGGTTAAGTATAGAGACAATGTTAACACATATTGTATGTTCATTTTGGCCAGAGTATAGATAAATATAGATAATTTCAAAGTAAAACTCGTGGTAGTTGTTGGAAGAGGTGCCTGTATATAAAATTGATTCAGAATGTTATACCAAATACCTAAACAAAATGCTAAGGATCCACTTATGTTTCAGGAGCTATGAAAACCTACTGGCTAGAAGGTAGAGAATCCAGAATATGCCTCACCAAGCTGATAACCGCACAACTCACACCGGGAACCGAACCGGAGTGGGAAAGGGCAGCTGACGTCAGAGACAGCATTGCCGAATACTCAGCAGCTCAAATGAACCACAAGGAGTTTCTACCAAACTCTGTGAACTCCGCTCCAACCTCCTTAGTGAATCTCCACCCGACCTCTTTAGCGAATCTGCAACCTTTGCGCAACTCTGTTGCGTTGCCGGCTCAGACGCCGGTGGTGACATCACCTGTGGAAGAGAGACGGATGTATTCTCCTGTCACCTTCCAGGATGTAGCTAGACGGAGTATAGCGAATTCGCCGAATAGGACTGAGAGGGATAGAGGTAAGTTTTGAAACATGACAAAGAAAAAATAATTTTATCGATCATGTTTTAAAATTATTTAAATGCATTTAGAACCGCAGTCACACTCCTGTGTACATGTAGATTCTCCTTAGACTTCAATAACTTTAGAACAAAGAAGACAAGATTATTATGACTCAACTGCTTTATAATTGAGTTCAAAGAAATAAACGAATGCATTAAACTTTGTGTCGCCAACTCATCACTGAACATGTGTTCCAGTTTGAAAGGTTGCCAGTGAACACCAGTGCCCTTCCGAGTGCCAAATCTTGCCTGTTCCACAAACAAAACAATCTGTATTCTATATTCTCGTAATCTTGTTTTTCTATTCCTCTTTTGTTTTTTATATAATATTTGTAAGTTTATTAGTCAGCGTTTATTTCTTCTCTATGGCTCGGTTTCATATTTCAAATATTCTCAGATTTTGGCGTTACGGGACGTAATGTACCTACAGAGTAAAGCTTTGCGCACAATAAAGGCGCACCGCTGCCACGCAGCCCAAAAATGTGCATTATACTAAAATGAGATTAAATTTGTAACATTTGAATACATTTTACAATGACAGCATAGAATATCAGGTAGGGCGTGGGCCACTCACTTGTCGCAACCTAGCCACTCGTTGGTTGAAGCTTTCCGTAAGCTAACGCCACGTGGACTGCTTGCTTGGTCGGACCGTGCGAGGCAGAGACGGATTGGGTTAAAAAAGCGGCTAGGTGTCGCCGCGACGACAGCGCGTTGGCTGCTAGCAGTAGCCGCGTGGAAAGCGTTCTGTCAACACTATTTGAGTCGGAGTGACAAAGGCACACTCTTTAAAGGAAAGCTGAAGTCAGGGCTTATTAGGGGAGGCCTATGCCCAGCAGTGGACTAAGATAGGTTCATGATGATGATGAGTCCTTAAAGGAGTGCGCATATAGCAAGCGTTCGTGCAGTAAGTACGGGTAAAGAAGGCGCTCGCAACGAGCAACGTGACTGATTTTAACACGAGGCGTAACGTATCATCATGCTCGCTGCGAATGGTACATTACGCCCCGTAACACCGGTTAGTGTCCACCTAATACTTCATTGTTCTCAACAGAATCAAGATCAAACTCTACAGGCATGGGTGGGATGTGGACAGATGCAGAAACCATGGACCAGCCCAGAACTTCACCTTTTACCGACAGCCTCAACTCTTCCTTTTGGTAAATAACTAAATCTTTCTTCCTTAACCTTTTCATCTGTCTGTGTCTTTATTTTAGTGTTCTTGGTAGTAGCGCTAGCGACTATTAGGTATAAAAGAATATGTAACGAGCCAATGGCCCTCAATTTTTAACCCCCGACGAAAACCAAGGGATATCATAAGTTTAACATGTCTGTTTGTCGGGTCTGTCTATGCCCAGATAGGTCGACTAACAGATGAATCGTATTTTTCTGTAAAGGTAGTTTTGTTGACAGTCTTATTAGCTTCGAACATAAAGGAGGGAACCCCTATACAAAAATTAAATTTATACCTAAAACCCCCTGAATACAGCAGGACGCTAAAATTCGCAACAATAATTGTGTTCATACAAAAACGGAATGTTTGTATGAATTTTGCTGAGAGGAAGCTAGGAAATCACTTCCTCTCATAGATATAGGTAAAATCAGCTTCCTCCCCTTTATGTCCGAAGGTTATTTTAATACCTATGTTGACCGTTCTAATGTTCTGGTGGTACCCATAGGCCTACTAGAATGTCTGAGTTAAATCGGTAAGGGATCAAGTTTTTTTTTATTAGCTCGTGTTTAACGTAGCTACAGTAAGGTTTTATTTGGTTCAATAACAACCTTAGCCAGACTATTTGACTGACCATCGCCTCGCCTTAAAGTTACAGTCCGACGTCCCCTTGCAGACTCGCCACCGCGCCCGCCGCCACCAAAGACAGGCAACCAGACCCTTCTTTCAATGACACTGTAAGTTACCTAACTTATTTGTTTATCTGCCTTCTTGTTCTTATTGTTTCTTATTTCTCGTTTTATACATTATTTATTTAGGAAATCCAACAATCGAATGACAAAATATACAAATGTAAATAGGTACTATAGCATAAGTAAAGGAAAAAATCAGAAAACCATAAATTTGCAATTTACTAAAAAAAATATACTTTTGATTCACGCCATGGACCAAAACCTATAGGATACTTCCCATTGACCTAGAATCTTAAAATTTGGCAAGAAACATTGGTCTTTCAATTATACGAAACCCTTGGTGCGTGAGTCTGACTCGCACTTGACGCACTTTTATTTTGCTAACGCAGCGGCTATAAATGACGGAAGAGCTTATACCTAAGATGAGTTTCTAATGCTGAGTCTTTAAAAATTACGCGGGCGAAGCGGCGCGGCGTGTTAAACCTAGTTCTAAATATTTTACATGACACGAACTATCTTAACAGACTTCAAGAAAAGGAGGAGGTTTTATGATTGGCGGTATGTCTGTTTGTATAGGTATGTATGTATGTATGTTCGTCGATTACTCAGTCAATTGTAGACCGATTTTGATTGTTTTTAGGGTTTCGAAGATCGGATATCGGTTTCGAAACCTTTTGGTCTCGCTTTTTCTGTCCTTTTATCCGTCTTTAAGATCTCAGCAACTACAGCAGAAAATAACTTTAAATTTAAAATAATAATACATTTCGTGCACAGTTTTGAAATTAATGTAGGTTTCATACTTTTTGGCCTTTTATAAAATATTAGATTATCTAGAGGATAAAAAAGCATGGGACGGGATTTGCTCCAACTTGAAAAATAACAACTAACAGGCTAAAGGTTTCATCGTCGCTTCTTTACTTTAGTCTACATACCGAAGCGACTGAAATCAAAAATATCACTTTATTTCCGTGTCAGTGACTTTGACTTTGAAATATTTTGAAAAAGGTCGAAAAATTACCCATTCCAAAAAAATCCGAAGCTTTTGCGTTCCATCTAAAATGTTGTAGCGTTTGTAGATATGAAAAATATAGAGAAGACTGTTAGTAAAACACTTTTTGACAAATTGTCAAAAAGACGGGGATATTTTTTCAAAAGAGGGGCTTCGTTACTGGTTGGGGTATTAAATAAAAATTATTGATTCGTACATTTCAAATCAGTAGTTGACATTCCTGTAAGTTACATACTTTTTGAAATATTTTGAAAAAAGTCGAAAATTTTACCATTACCCGTTATTTATACTCCGAAGTTTGCAAATCGATCCATCTGAAATGTACCTTAATTATTTAGGTATTAATTAAATAGCAAAGTCTCTAACCGGTACCTATACATATTGGTATACTTGACAAACGTTCGAAACCCTCGGCGCGCGAATCAGACTCGCACTTGACGGATCTTGTTTTTGCTATTTTATATTAGGTCCTTACATATGAAATTGGCGTTTTGTATGGGAGGAACAAAAAGTCGAATATTTTTTAATATAATATATTTAATTAATCAAAGTATGAACCATTATTTTCTATGCACTTTTGCCATCTTATAGGTAGTTCATTGATCCCTTTACTAAAAAAACCAGTCGGACGGGAATCAATAAAATCTTTGAAGGCGATTTGGACTGCCCCATCGGAGTTGAATTTTTTCCCTTGCAAGAAGTTATCCAAATTTCGAAAAAAATTGTAATCTGTTGGAGCAAAGTCCGGGGAGTACGGAGGATGTCTTAGACTTTCCAATTGAAGCTCTTCTAATTTAGTAGCCGTCTGTTGCGCAGTGTGTGGTCTAGCGTTGTCGTGAAGCAGCAGTGGCGTGGAGCGATTGACCAGCCTAGGTTGTTTAGCCGCTAGCTTTTCCATCATGGTTTGCAATTGCTGACAATAGACATCAGCCGTAATAGTCTGGCCAGATTTGAGAAAACTGTAATGAACAATACCGGCACTAGTCCACCAAACGCTTACAAGTAACTTTTTTGGGGTTAATTTTCGCTTGGGGCAGGATTTGGCTGGCTGGCCAGGATCCAACCATTGCGCTGAGCGCTTCCGATTATCGTAAAGAACCCATTTTTCATCACAGGTAATGATTCGGTTTAAAATACCTTCATTATTGTGCCGGTTTAGTAATGTAACGCAGCAGTCGACGCGCGTTTGCCGGTTTGCTTCAGTCAATTCGTGAGGTACCCACCTTTCAAGCTTTTTAATCTTCCCAATTTGCTTCAAGTGAATTAAAACAGTTTTATCACTAACATCGCAGTCTGCAGCTAACTCGGACGTGGTTTGCGATGGATCCGCTTCCACAATAGCCTTCAACTCTTCATTATCAACTTGAGTCTCAGGCCGTCCACGGGGCTTGTTCTGCAGGTCAAAATTTCCAGAACGAAAACGTTGGAACCAAAAACTAACTGTGTTTTCTTTTGCAACACGACCGCCATACACATCATTCACCCTTCGAGTTGTTTCCGCAGCACTAGTGCCACGGCGGAACTCGTACTCGTAAATAATGCGATATTTTGTTAAGTAAGTTTTCCATTTTGTAAAATGAGTGACGCAAACAGAAAAAAACAGAAGAAAAAAAACAAATGAATGACGATCATCGAAGCACAAATACATGAGTCTATAGCTGTACAAATTTGAATTTGGAATTCCTTACCAAAGAGGAGAAATTTGTGATTAAAGTGGCCAGTACGAAAAACGCCAATTTCATATGTAAGGACCTAATAGAAACTGATCTTAAGATGGTAGCATAATTATTTTTAAAGTTTTGCGGGACTAATACTATTCAGTATTAATCCCGCAAAACTTTAAAAAACAGGGTAAATATTTAGGAGTTTTAAGGTAATCTTTTAGTTTTTTCAAAATAATACAATTATTGTATTTATATAGTGTATATTGTATTGTGTTATATATTGTATTATACGTACAGCTATATCTTGTTGCATCTTGCACCACCATTTCCGTGGTAAGACTATCTAAACAAAAGGAGAGTTTACCTAAATTGTACAACGTATGTGGAAGCGCATAGCCATACCACAAACTACCTATCTCAGATAAATATTTCTTGAAGCTTATTTTCTGACAAACATTTTCCTTCTTCCAGTGCATAGCCCGCATCACCCCTTCCCAGTCCGCACCTCCCCAGGCAAACTGCGGGGCCATGCGCACCGAGTCTCCCGAGCCCAAGCAGAATCCTGAGGAAACTGGTAATTATGTGACTTGTTACATTCTCCTCAGTCTAGTAACTACATAGTATAGCCCGCATGAGTCTAGAACAATCCGCACTACTCCAGACAAACTGCGGGGCCATGCGCGCCGAGTATACCGTGCCCAAGCAGAATCCTGAGAAAACTGGTAATTATGTACGTGACTTGTTACATTCTCCTCTGTCCAGTGTTTACCATATAGCAGCCCCCATGAGTTTAGAACACTCCGCACGTCCCCAGACAAACTGCGGGGCCATGCGCGCCGAGTCTCCCGTGTCCAAGCACAATCCTGGGGAACCTCGTAATTTGATCTTATGAGTATCTAAAGTCCCTGGAACAACAGATAAACATTTCGTTTTATTTCCTAAATCAGTTCTCATGCGATTTGAATAAACCTTTCTATAAATTAATACATCTTTGTTACCTCTTCACGCCAAAACTACGGATCTTGCTGAAATTTTGGATAGAGGTAGTTCTAGGCCTGGTACAAACTATTGACTATGTTATTAAGCTGTTTGCATGGGAACGAAGTATACGTAAATACTTCAGGTAGGTACTTCAGCGAAACTCTATGTGAAATAAAATTTCAATTTAAATGCTTGGCGTAGAGTTTAAGATTAAGTTGTTAGCAATATTTATACAATATTCTATCGAATATTCGATCGAGAAGCAGTGCAGACTGTGCTAGAAAGCCAAGAAATTGATTTTAAGTTAAATATGGGTAGTGTGTTCACAAACATTTCACATCTAATTTGGATTGAGTAGCGGTAATGTAATGTAATCTAAAGGTATTTTATTCATAAATAACAAACTAACAAATTTATCTTTTTTCTACAGAAACTGACACAGAATACCAAGACGCCCACGCCGACGATCACCAAATCGACCACGTCTGTGAAACCGTCGAGGAACCCCCAAAGCAAAGCAAAGTCGGACGTTTCCGAGCTCGAATAGCGCCTCACAAGAACTGCAGCCACAAACCTGTCACCAAAGATTCTATAAAAGAAAAGAACCAAGCGTCATCCAATGTTCAACCTCACGGTCATCATCACACGAAGAATGTCAACCATCATCAATGTTGTGGCGCGTTTGGCAATCCTCATGTTCGGCATAAATCAAGCAACCCAAGTTGTCGGTTGATTTAATTAGGTTGTAGTTGAATGTATTTAGTTAATTTGAGAAATTTTTGATTTTTGGCAGCGTTTGGGGGTTTTTGTAAAGGAACATATGAGTGTTATTCTGGACTTCTTAGGTCAAAGGAAGATTTAATCAAATAGTATACTTACCTACTTATGTATGAACGTGAACGTAGTCATCAAATGGCTTATTCTATACCAAATTACTCTGAGCAAGACCTATCTAAATATAATTAAACAGAAAAATGTTCGGGGTTGCAAAAACCCTCAAACCACGTTTAATGAATCATGTTTCGAAATATTAATAAGAACAGTAGTTTGAAGAATATATTTATTTAAGATAACAATATCACAACGTACAAAATCTAGTCTTAAAGCAAAAAAAAAAACATTTTGTTGTAGCAACTTTCTAGATCTCAAAGATTCTTGATATCCCAAAGAATTATTCCAAAGTTGACTATTGACTCGACAAGAGCTTTACATGATGACAATAGTAAATTTATAATATTGAATCATTATATTTTATCAAAGTTTTATAATGTGAGAATAAAACGTAGAAAATATAATATTTAATATATTATACTCATTGCAAATACTCAATTGATAAAAGTTATACTTCGTACTTAAATAAGTATTTCTAGTTTGTAATTGACAGGTTTTTCGCTTAAATGTTTATTATATTTTATATGGATATTTTATGTTAAACTAGGGCACTAAATTACTAGAACTTAAGATAAATCTTGATCAAATAATTTAAGTAGGACAAATAAAATAAATGTTACTTATCAAAATAAATGTTTACATCAGTGATGTGTGATTCAGTGTTACGAGTCAATTAAGAATAATTATCTAGTCGTTTTGAGATTCAAATCATTTATTTTTGTGTATAATTTTTATTATGTATTTAGTATATTCGTTATTGCGAACTAAAATATAATTTATTGTATTAATAATAATGTTGTACCTATTTAGAATCTCACGTACAATATTGTCGCTTTCAATCTTTGTCATTATATTGCAACCGATCGTGATTTCACTTTTATCATCAATATACAACGCAATCTTTATTTTGTTTTATTTTTCTTAACTAAATTTAAGTTAGATTTAACGGCTTACCGTTGTATTAAATTTCAGTGTTAAATTTAGTCTACATTTTTGTTAAGTACTTATACTTAACAAAAATGTAGACTAAATTTAACACTCGTATAATGAAAAGTTTAAAAAAAAATTGATTATACCATAAATAAAAATGTATAACACTATCGAATAATAGCCACCAAAAATGTTCGTTAGAAAAGGTCAAATTCTTACGTGAGCGCACGAGCCTTAGCGAGTCTAATACCCGAATTCAAGAACAATACTTATGTACCTAAGTTAGCATGTAAGGCATTTCTCACAGTAGCTATGTAAGGCATTTCTTAGCAATGCAAGCATTTCTCACTGCGTTCGTCATGGTAGGCCATTTCATTCACAAACAACACTCAAGCGACACTACTATGCGAACGCACTGCGTCGATAACAGATCTGTGATTGGTCCGTTTCTGTTGCTAAGTTCTCTTTAATGTTTGGCAGATTTGCGGATGACTTTAATATAACCTATAAAACCTGCACAACACTAATAAAACAATTTTGTTTCCATAGTAACTGAATCCCAAAACAAACAAAATCCCAAAGCAAAGCAAAACTGACAGATATAACCAAACATTTGTGACATATGAGTCAAAATGGTGACATAGCTACACTATGCGTTGGTTAAAATAGCTGTCTTGCTACTTTACGTAAGGGCATTACAAATCACTCAAGTATTGTTTATGAATCGGATTGACCGGCTCTATGCGTTCGTGTGCACTGTGAGACCTCATAGTATTGTTCTTGAATACGGGTGTAAGATCGCCAAGATTCGGCCAACATGTCGACTCGCTATATGCTTCACTCAAAACTAAGCTCAGTCCCCTTCAAATGTTGCTCTGCCCACTCATCGAATCGCCTCGACAGATCATCTGACATACCTACAGGCGAATTTTTGAGACGGGACAGTAACTCATTGACCTTAACCGTTATAGTTACAGGAAAACGTTCCTAGGAGACCTTCCATAACGTTTTGAGATACTCTGAACTGCGTTCACAAATTTTTTTATAAATGTACAGTCAACAAAAAATGGTAATTTTAAACAAAAACTTTTTTTGATGCCAATCGATCCTGTTTCTTATAAGGATCAAAAGTCTCTAGTGGACCGACTGATGTTTAAGTACTAGAAATGTCAGAAATCGTAAAAAACATTTTCCTTACCCATATTTCCCTCCCTTCATTAATCACGAGATTTTTCAAAACGCGTATTTTAATGTAAAATAATCTGTGCCTGATTGCATTGCATTGCATTTAAGACTTCTAAGATCGTGGTCTACAGAATCACAATCACAAAATGGAACAACAAAATACATAAGATGCATTATTATACTGGAGGCGAAGGGTGTTGATCGCTTTTTGAAGTATATGTTGTCTGCTACTCGGACACAGCGGATCTGTGGGGAAAAGGCCCTATCAAATCTAAAGGCCTAATATACATTTGGGGGGTTATACCTTTATCCATACTAATATTATCAATTGGAAAGTAACTGTTGAGATCCTAAGGATGCATGGCTGATGACTCGGATGAATAATAAAATAAATCTTGAGAAACACAACGTATTTAATTTTTTATCAAACTTGCTTCTATTACAATTATTATTGGTACATAGATATTCGAGATCTAGTCATTTAGTAACCATAGAGCTAGATGTACTATTATGAAGTTCCTACCACTCCCAGTCTATAGTCTATGTAGGTACCCCAGCACAGACCCTTATAGTCTTTTATCAAATCACATTACAATAACAGTAACACAGTGTTACACTAGCGCGGGTGGTAATGACTCTTTAACTTGTATGCTTGAAAAATCTAACCTACCGTAAAATTAAGGTACAACAAATTGTTAAACCTTTTTGTAAATGTTTTGTTTTTTAATGTATAAGTACCTTAATATTATAGTTTTTAAATATACGTGGTTTTTTATAAGATGGCTTAATAAAGTATTTCTATTTCGAAAATATGCAATAATAAAAAAATAAGTAACTTTGTCTGTCTGTTACCTTTTCACGGCTAAACGGATCTAAATGAAATTTTGCAGGGAGGTAGACGGTATCCCGGGGACGGACATAGGCATACTTTTTATCGCGGGCAGAAGCTCGTTAACTATAACACTTCATTGGGTTATACACATAGGAAGTTTTTGCCATATTCGACACGCTCGGCAGGCGGATTGGTGATTGCAGTGCTGTTAGAATTTCACAGAATTAAATATGGACTATATTTCAGACATCCACGGGCTGAGTTTGAGGGGTAGATTCTTACACCGCGATTGCCGAGGCAACTGCAGAGCAAGGCAATGCGCGTTGTTGTAAACGCCAAATGTAGTACCTACATACGCACAAAATAGCTTGATATTTGGGCTAGGCGAATAATGAGGTGCTACAAAAGACTTTAAAACGGCAATAGACTTGCTATTGCTACGTCGTCGTAGACCCTAGTTGTGGTGCTACGCGGGTTGACCCACTCCATACAAAAGACTTCAACGCGCACGTCTTGCTACGCCGTAGACCCCTGTTTTCTTGTGCTTGTAATCCGCGCAAATATAAAAAATAAAACTACAATTTCAACTGTTTTAGGCCTGATTCCAAAGCGCCAAAAGCTTATTTTAGTTCATAAAAACCAAAAAAGTTAAAAAGATAAAATACGTAAGTATTTTTTAATATATTGTTATGTTTTTTAACAATTACTTTGTGAATGTACTCAAAACATAATCACAAACAATATTCAGAATGAACAATCTCTACAATGGAATGGAATGAATCGAGAGCCAATGGCGGTCACGATAGCTGGTGACGTCACACCACTGTGACGTCACCCAAACTGATCCAGCCCGTGCATAACTAGATGTCGCTAGTAAAAGTGAACGAGCTCTAGATCGCGCTGACGAGAACGCACGGTTCGGAATGACGTCCGCTCAGTAACGTTGAGAAATCATACTTTTTTTTAAACAACATTCCGTTGCTCGCGCTCGCGCGAGTCATACGTTCGCTCTCGTAGTCCATTCCGTACGTTTTTCGTGTGCGCTCTCGCACTTTATTTCGTTTACGAAATAAAGTAATCAGTTCTTTTCAGAACTACCATTCTGTTTCTGGGCTTGTAGCTATTCTGTTCTTTTCAGAACAGAGTTTCTATAAGACTTATATTCTAACGTAGCGTTTCGCTCTTTTCAGAGCGGCGCCTTCTCGAGGTTCTCGCTTTTTTCAAAGCGGTCCCTCTATCTTGTTTCTTAGGGCCTGTAAAGTCAAAATCCACGCCTTTAGTGGTCAACCAAGGGATACGTAACCGTGCCAACGAACTTGGTTGGGCGCTGACCCGGTGCGCCTACTTTACTTCCTCAAAGTAAAGTAGAATCCGGCTGGGCCTGGGACCACCGGCCTTGGGGGTGAACCCTCGCCGACCCCAGGTAGCGATAGGTAGCTACTCACCCCTTTCGCCCCGTAAGAGTGGCATAAGGGACGCACATTAGGCAGGACACGCAGGTACTCACCCCCCCCCTGTCTAACCCGACAGGGAGGGATCACGCACCTACCCCGGGTGTCCCCCCGGGCTTAGGGATCTCCCCTCGCTCTTAAAGCGTCCACCATGGACATATCCAACCTGTCGTTGGATAGTTTGCGCGGATTGCTCCGCGCAATATTTACTCAGCACCCGACGCTACTCGACGACTTGGTAAAGACGTCGCTGTCGCGACCGGTGTCTGCGGAGCCCTCTGCTCCCGCCGCCCCTACCCCGGCTATTCCGGACTCTCCGGAATCCCCGGCCTCTTCCCCTCGCGCTCCTTCCCGCTCTCGCTCTTCCTCTCCCGAGGAAGAGATGGATGTCACAGTGTCCGGTGACTCATCCGGATCGGACTCCGAGTCCGATCTTCCCCACCCTCCGCCCTCATCCTCCTCTGACGAAGGCTACCTCGTCGCGGGCAGCCGTAAGAGGAAGAAGGCTAAGGCCAAGTCGTCGGCTGAGATCACTCCGCCCAAGACCGCCAAGGCCCCAACCCGTCCCTCGTCCCCCGTGACCCCCACGGCCCCCGCGCCCCAGTCTTCTCCCCGCAAGGAGAGACCCCCCCCTCCGATCTTTCTCCGCGAGAAGGCCAAATGGTCTAACGTGGAGAAGCTCCTTGTCAAAAAGGGCATTCACTTCTTGAAAGCCCAGTCGGTCAAGGAGTCGATCAAGATCCAAGTTCAGACGTCGGACGACCACCGACGTCTCACCGCCCTCTTTCGCGCAGAGAGCATAGGTTTCCACACCTATGCCCTCGAGAGCGAAAAAAACCTCCGGGTTGTCATCCGCGGCGTTCCCGCCGAATTCAACCCGGACTCGGTCAAAGATGACCTCATCGCCCAGGGCTTCCCCGTCAGGGAAGTCCACCGCATGTATAGCGGTAGAGGCAAACGCCCGTTCGACCTAGTCTTGGTCATCCTTGACCTTTCGCCCGAAGGGAAGGCGATATTCGGTCTCAAGACCGTATGTCGCCTCTCTGGCCTATCGGTAGAGGCTCCCTTCCGCCTAGGCCCCCCCGGACAGTGCCACAGGTGCCAGCTTCACGGGCACTCTGCGCGCAATTGCAACGCACGTCCGCGCTGCGTCAAGTGCCTGGGCGACCACGGCACCGCTGACTGCAAGCGCACTCGCGATGACGCGACCCCCCCTAGTTGCGTGCTCTGCAACGCCGAGGGACACACCGCGAACTATCGCGGTTGCCCCAAGGCGCCGAGAGCCAACAACAAGGTTCGCTCAAGGGCCCCGGAGCGCTTCGCCCCTCCCGCCCCCCAGTACACCAAGACAACCGGAAAGGTGTCTATGGTCCCCCGCCCCCCCGCCACCTCTGCGTGGGCCAAACCCTTGGCCTACACAAGCATAGCCCCTCAGGCTAAAGCTTGCTCCCCTCCCCTCCCCCGCCCACAGGCACAATCTCGTGCTCCCGGCCCCGCCCCCACACCCCAACCACGCCCCCGCCCGGCGCCTGCCGCCGCGCCGGTGGGCTCGGTAGGACCCGCCCCGCCTGTTGACTTTGGCAAAGTCACTGCGCTCCTGCGCAAACTTAGCCAAGCCAAAACGGCCATCGAAAAACTGATGATCATCTCTGATCATCAGGACGTCATGGCCTCCCTTGACTCCCTCTCATTTAAGTCTCAATAATGGTTGTACAACCTGAGAGACTTAAACCCCGCTCCATCTCGTTAGCGTTTTTTAACGCTAACGGACTCAAATCCCAGAGAGAACTCGTCCACCATTTTCTGGCCAATCACCAAATTGACATTCTGCTAGTACAGGAGACCTTCCTGAAGCAGGGCACTAGCAATCCTAGGATAGCTAACTACCAAATTGTCCGAAATGACAGAACGAACGCCCCCAAGGGCGGTACTGTCATTTACTTCAGGAGGTCCCTGCACTGCATACCTCTAGATCCCCCTCCCCTACAAGACTTAGAAGTCTCTGTCTGCAGGCTCGCGATGACCGGTCATCAATCGGTCATCATTGCATCCTGCTACCTTAGCCCAAATAGGAAGCTTCTTCAAAGTGACCTAGAATCAGTCCTTAGTCTAGGAAGCTCAGTCATTCTGGCTGGAGACTTCAATTCCAAAGACCCGATGTGGAACTGCCGCATTCGTAATCGAAACGGACGTATCCTCACCCAATGTCTTGAATCCCTTGATTTAGACCTGATTGTCCCCATGTGCCCCACGCGGTACTCTCCCATCCCCGGCTATGGAAGCGAGTACTTGGACCTCGCACTGCTACGGAACGTATCCCTTCGGATGCAATCCATATCGGTGATGCAGGAACTAGACTCGGACCATCGTCCCGTTATAATGCGGCTAGGCCCCCCCTCTAATGATAGTCCTCCCACCAAGACAGTGGTGCAATGGTATAAGCTTGAGAACGCCCTCAAGAATATCTATTCACCCGCCTTGGAAAAAATACCCGACGATATTAGCTCCGTAGACGACATCGCGATCGCGGTCGACTCTCTGACTAGACACGTCCAATCCGCTTTCGGCGAATCATCGAAACAGGTGCCGGCGGCGAATGATCGTCGCTGGGACCTGCCAGATGATATCAGACGTCTGATCACTGAGAAGAACGCAGCGACCCGTCGCTTTAGTTCCTATCCCACCTATCCCAACCGCTTTAGAATGAACTCGCTTCGCCGTAAGGTTAAGAGGGCCATTCAAGAGCATCGTAACTCTTCTTGGGACGAACTGCTTTCAACGATCAAACCGGGTCACCAGGCCTACTGGAACCTGGCGCGTTCAATGAAAGCAGACGGAGTCACCATAATGCCCCCGCTTATACGTCCGAATCATCAAACGCCCGCGTTTGAAGATAAGGACAAAGCCGATACTCTGGCTGAAAGCCTGGAAGCCCAGTGCTCCCCCAGTCTTGAGCCCGTCGACCCAGCTCACCTCGATACGGTGGATAGCGAAGTCGAACGCTTAGCGTCCCTACCCCCTTCCGCCACCCTTGACCACGTCAAGGCGGCAGAGGTCGCAGCGATCATCAAAGATCTCCGACCGAAAAAGTCCCCCGGCTCGGACGGCATCAGTAACAGAGTACTCAAAAGGTTCCCTGTTGCCCTCATTTACCTCCTCGTAAGCATCTTCAATGCAGCCATGTCCACTTGTTCTTTCCCTGATGTCTGGAAGGAAGCCAATGTCATTGGCATCCACAAACCGGGCAAAAAGGCGAATGAACCTTCCTCCTACCGCCCTATCAGTCTCCTCAGTTCCCTGGGGAAGATCTACGAGCGACTCCTTCTGAGTCGTCTCTGGTCCCACGTCAATGAGCACAAGCTCTTACCCGATGAGCAGTTCGGTTTTCGAGCTCATCACTCTTGTCCCCAACAGGTGCTCCGCATCACGGAGCACATACTGACCATGTGGCATCACACTTGGCCAGCCAGTACGGGAGCTGTCTTCCTCGACGTAGCGAAAGCCTTCGACAAAGTCTGGCACAATGGCTTGATCTACAAGCTTTCCACCCTAGGTGTGCCAGACAGACTCGTACTCATCCTACGAGACTACTTGTCGAATCGCAGCTTTCGCTACCGCGTGGAGGGCACTCTCTCCGACCCCCGACCCGTCCGAGCAGGTGTCCCCCAAGGATCTGTCCTTGCTCCGCTCCTTTTTACGCTGTACACCAGCGACATCCCCCGCCACCCGCAAGTCGAACTTGCCCTCTTCGCGGACGACACAGCTTTGTACGCATCCGACTTGAACGCAAGTCGGGTAAGTATAAGACTGCAAGCCGCACTCGACACCTTAGGTGCCTGGTTCAGACAATGGCGCATAGAAGTGAATCCGACGAAAAGTGCAGCAGTGTACTTCTCGCGGAATTACTCTAAGCCCAGAACCCTCTCCCTCTTTGGCAAACCCATTCCCTGGGTGAAGTCAGCCAAATACCTAGGGGTGATACTAGATCGCCGCCTTAGTTTTAAACCCCATATTCGCACTGTAACCAACCGCGCAAAGTTCATACTTAGCCGGTTGAACAGTCTCCTTCGAGCGAAGAGTAAAATGTCCCTTAGAAATAAGGTGACACTTTACAAATCGGTCATACGCCCAGTCATGACTTACTCGTCGGTAGTATTTGGCCACTCGGTCAACCTCCGCCCCCTTCAGGTTGTCCAAAATAGATTTCTGCGCCAAGCCACGGGCTGTCCGTGGTACATGCGCAACAAAGATCTCCATCGAGATCTTAATCTCGAGTCCGTAGCCCACTTCATAAAGACCGCTTCCCAGCGTCATTATGAAACGGCCTCAGATCATTATAATCCCTTGATCTCTACGATACCGGATTATCCCATTGACGATCCTCCCACGAGTTCTCTCCTCCGTAGACCGAGACACGTTCTCGGTGACCCCGTTGACCCAATCACCGCCGCTAACCCGGAGGTGACGGCAACAGATACCGATTCGCTTCCGCACACTACACACCCGACCAAAAACCGACCCCGCCGGATGCGGGGCCGAAGAATTCCCCGCTTCCGCCCATAGGTGCATTCGTGCACCTTGGCGAAACCTCCATTCCCTCTTGTAGCATCTGGCGACAGCCCAAGCCGAGGCTCGCACCTAAGTGGTGGCCCTTGTGCGTGTTGCCCCACCATAACTTTACCGGCGAGGCGCCTTCTGCGCCCGCCAAAAGTCCGGTAACGCTGTCATGGCCATCTGCGGTCAACAGCATTGTAGTCCTTTCGAAATAAAAAAAAATAAAAAGAGAAATCATACTTACCTGGCACAGGGGACACCGTGATCATAAAGGCGGTTCCCCCAGAGCGAGGCCTAACCATTGCACTGCGGTTGGGTTGACCTCTGCGAATATCCCTAATGTGGATATCTCGGGTGCGTCATTTTTGGTAGTGGGGACTGCGTACGCGCTGTCCCCCTTGTAAATAGAGCTATACCGTAGGTAGCACAATACAACGCAGTTCCATGATTTCCGTAGTTGTTGTAGAATGGGTCATTTTGAGTACATTTCGCGAAAGGAACATTACTCCGATTCGATAATTTTTATGTTTCTACTTATCTACTACATCGTGTAAACCTTTCGTTCAATCAAATGGTACACCCACCCATTTGAACGAAAGGTTTACACGATATAGGACAAGATCTTTTTAAGAGCGTTTTCGCCTTTCATGCGCAGTTTGGCTGAAAACAGTACTTTTCAAACCCGTTAATATCATGAACCACTTATCTTAAACTATAATATGTTAATTAATAATAATTTTAAGAAATTTCGTTGTCTAGTTAGTTAAGAAAATATTTCGATTAATATAGTATGTACGCCTTCTATCAAGATAACTTGTTAGAGATTTTCTTAATTTCCCTTTCAGAATCAGTTTCGAAGCTCAAAATATTATGAAAATACCTAATTAACAAAAAAATAAATAACCAAAAAATCAACCTTGGGAAAATAGTTGGTTAAAAGATGTTTGGTTTTGGTATAAGAGAAATTAAAATTAAAAAAATGTGTATTATTACGAATTATAGAGGTGAATGATTTTCTCACCGATATACATACTTTGTTTAATTTAATATAATAGCTTACCCATAAAGTAGAGCATCTTCTTTAAAATATACATATATTTTAATTATTTTGTTATTAGGTATTATCTTAAAATTCTCTGTAAATATTTTAAAACGTTGCGCGCAAATCATTTCGCTTTTCAAGTTTTCAAGTCAGTCCGCCGCGAGGCTTTCTAGAGTGTGGATACGTCGCTCGGAGCTCTGACTGACCTGTGTTGACCTTTGTCGTGTTATAGGGCGAGCGGAGATTTATAGCGTCATCGAATAATTTTGGTACTTTGCTAAGTAAAATATTTTATTTTTGATGGCAAACACATTTTTAGAATGAATTTATATTGTAACAAATCATATTTCAGACATAATGGGAAATAAAACAAAGTTATTTTTAACGCAAAAATGTAACAAATATGGAAAATGCAAGAGCTAAAAGTTGGTTATTATATTAGCTTCAACCCACGGCTTCGCCAACGTTAGATACCCACTTTCCTATCCTTATACATGTACTATACTGATATGTTTATTTTATATTATATATAATATATTTTTTTGTATATTGTGGGTATATGTGGGCTTCTAAGCAAATGTGCCAAATTTCATAACATTTATGTATGTTTGCCGCGTATTTCTCTGAAACTATAAGGTAGAGTTTTAATAATTGTCGGCTGGCTCAGACTTTAAAAAGAATCCGAGAATTTTTGCTTTAGTCTTTCTATGTCTTAAAGCCTGTTCACATTTTTTTAGTTACTTCTTTTAAGTTTCCTAAGTATGTTTTATTAACATTATTTTCTTTTATTTATTTACTACACAAATAACAAGGTGTGTGCTCATTGGTTGATGGTTTCACTTCAGGCAATAGTAATCAGATTACGACTGTACCAAATTCATAAGTCATTTCGAAATTCAGACATTACACAAATCATCATCAATCATCATCTTTTGGGATTTCAGACATCAAGGGAAAAGTACATTTCAACATTCAGTCATACTAGACCGTAGACCTGTGTCGATCGTGATCGATCGTATCACAAAGACTCGATCGCGACCCGTGAGTGATCGATCGAATCCCTAGTTTTAAAAGGATTCGATCGTTCAGTCGATCATTCTGGCGTTGATGCTTGTAAAACAAAAGTGAACCTTATGATGTGAAAGTTAAGGTAGTTTTTCCCCGACAAATACGAACGAGTGAGTCAATCAATTCATTCATGCAATAATAATAATAATAATAATAATAAGTTTATTTCAGCTTAGATAGGCAATGCAAAACAAAGTGAACCTTATGGCGTGACTGGTAAGATAGTTTTTCCCGACAAATACGAACGATCGATCGATCGAACGACAGACCGCACGCACCGGGGCGCGGCATGGCAGTGGCGAGTCATGGGTCTGGCGACCCGCGAAATGATCGAGTCTTTTTGATTCGATCTTTCTGCAAGTTCGATGGTGATCGAACAGGTCTTGAAAAATGATCGTTCGACACAGGTCTACTAGACCGGACCCGAACCCATGTTAGGGGGTGTCATACCACAGCAAGGCTCGCCGCAATGCGACTGATTACGAGCGAGTTGCACAATAATTTCTGTGGGCCGATCCCGGCGGCACTGCAATGCCAGGCCGACCCGTGACGGGAGTGGAGCGAGCCCCGAACATCCCGTCGCTTGACAAAAATCAGATTAATATACTGGTCCCTCAGTGAGGGAACTTTCAGATATTAAGCTGAAAAGAACAGATACTACACTTTGATCTTAGCCAAAAGGCCGAGAAGCGATACAGGAGTAGATGTATGAAACGGAAGTCATTCGGAGCCGTGCGTTCTCGTCAGCGCGATCTAGAGCTCGTTCACTTTTACTAGCGACATCTAGTTATGCACAGGCCGGATTTGTTTGGATGACGTCACATGGTAAGAAGGTCATCGATCCGTCATGTACCGCGTGGTCCGCGTGTGATGTGTATAGAGATGAAGACAAGAATGAAAGGAGTGTTTTTTTCCATACCTAATATTTGTAACTAGTGTGTTTTCTCCTTTTTTTACTTTTATGTACATATGTGTAATGGTACCCAGTTCTGTTATTTATTACCAGGTTTTATTTAACTAAGTTACCTACCTGCCATCGAAGTAGAATTCTAACTCAATGCTATCTGCTTATAATTTTACTTATTATCAATATAATATGCATGCGTGGGACAAATCTTGTTACTGAATTTTAGACCATTGAGCTTAGCTTGAGCTTAACTCCCAAACGAAATGACGTAACCCCGTCGAGTCGAATTTCTTCCTAAGTATATATTATTATGTACTTTAGTCCTAGATGATGACCGGGTCTTGATGATGGAGCTGGAGGGAGCCATAGGAACTACTAAACGAAACGACGTAACCGCATTGGATTTGGAATGACTTTATAAAAGTTTTTTTTTTATTTATCTAATACCTACCAAATAATAAGATTTATTTTTCGACATTGTAACCCTAACAATAGTAGGCAGGCACCTACTTAATGTAGCGTCTCACTTACATAAAACAACTTACCAATTCCTAGCTTTTATTCATATAATAAGCAAATTATTTTATTTATAAAGCATATAACACGTTTAAAAATACCAAAACCCTGACATTAAAAACTAACCATACATTTTCATATCAAGACGTTTTGCTACAAGGTCATTTTTGCAATTAGTCAATTCTACTAAAATGATCATTATTCTATTTAGGTGTCCTGATAGGTATCTTGGATCACCCATGCGATGCGACATTAATAAATCCTTTAGGTGCATTTAGTCCTGTTACTCGAATGTCCAGTCTGTTCACTCTCATCGTCCTCTTCCGAATAAACCCAATTTGTATTTGGCTAGAGATGAAAGTTCTAAAGTTCTGAAGAATTATTAGTAACTCGGTCAACGAATTAGCATTGCCATTCAACGTGGCAATGCTGCCAGCATTCTAAGTACTCTACCTTCTCATGGCGGCTTAGATTTTTAAGAAATAGATAGGTATATGTATAAGTAAATACTAGGTGTAATTTTCTATGTGCTAATAAAATGTTTACTAGAATGTTTTGTAGTCGACGAAAACAGATATAGTTATAACCAGAAGTGGGTCTATTAAGAGATGTCTTACACATTTAAACAATGTCTTAAACATTTTATTAGCACATAGAAAATTACACCTAGTATTTACTTATTATTACACCTAGTATTCCTTTATCTGTCCATCGACAGATAAAGCAAATGACTTAAAAAGACTTTCCTTCAAATGAATGTAAGGTGTAGTATAAACTTAAAAATTACTGAATCGGAGTGTAATGTCACTTTCGCGAAATGTGCTCATAAAGCAAATGTCAAAACCCGCCGGTCGTTTCGAATCAAAAGGACATTTAAGCAGAACGCCCTATTAACAGAACGTCCTAAAAGCAAAACGGCATTTCAGCATAGCCTGCTATTAGCAACATGACCTAGTAGCAAATGGGACTAATATCAAAATGACACCTTAGCTGAACGGCCTAGTAGTACAATTCAATACAAATTAAATAAACACAAAATTCATGAACTTAAATCTGCCAATTTTTTCTATAATGTACAAATGTGTGTGTCTCTTTACCTAAACATTAAGTGCGGCTCAGATTACCTAATTAACGTTTAGTGTGTTAAATAAATGAAGGGTCCAATGCAAGAACGATGAATGTCTATTGTTTGTTGTTTTGAGATAATTGAGTTTAAAGGTGAAAAAAAAACTCTAACTAGGTGGCGCTCATTGGATATATGTAGATCATTATTGCAGCGTACCTACACCAGCTACACCTGTGACATTCAGCGTTATAGCAGTGTAGCCGATTATTTAAAAAGCTTTTTTCTCGGAACTGCAAGCGATATTGCCAATTTTGAAAACAAGAGAACAAAACTACCCATTTTAAGTGACCGAATCATTAACCGTTCTTGCAGTGGACCCTTCAAAGTTAGGACAAAAAATAAAATAATAACTTAACTATAAATGGAGTGCCCTCAACGAGGAGAAAACCGCAAGATACACTTTACTCATAAATATCGTGCCAACAAATTAATAATTTTTTCGACAGAAACAGACACTTAATAGCAATACGACCACGTCTGCGAAGCCGTCGAAGAACCCCCAAAACAAGACAAAGTCGGACGTTTCCAAGCCCAAATAGCACCTCACAAAAACTGTCGTCACCAAAGATTCTAGAAAAGAACGAAGCATCATCCAATGCGCAACCTCAAGTTCATCGTCACACGAAGAAAATCAAATATCATCAATGCTGTGGCGCGTTCGGGAATCTGCATGCTCGGCATAGATCTAGCAACCCTAGTTGTCGGTTGATTTAATTATAAAGTTTGTACCTATAGGACGAGTTAGTTGTGAGTTTTACTCTGGACTCCAAAGCTGATATCAAGAAGCTGAATGCTGAAAGCTGATGTCAAATGGTGTTTATGTATAGTGCTTTTCACGAAAGAAGTCCCCTAGACGCAGCGCTGTAGGTAGTGCAACCGAATAAAATTAACGTTGAAATAAATTAGTTCCACTAAATGCCGCGTGACTTCTTTCGTAAAAGCACTCTACCTATGTGATCGTAGTCATCAAAAGATAAGTAGTTTGAGTGAGATAAACAGGGCCTCGTATTTTATAGCAATTTTTGTCTGTTTGGACAGACAAAAATTCTTGGGAAAGAAGAACTATCTTAACACAATTTATTTATTTATTAGGTACACAAAACACATAACAAGCCGAAAATAATACAACACGAAAATACGAACTGGCTTGAAATGCATGTATCTATGTGCACATAACAAATAATTAGACATGTTAAGTAGAAGTTTTAACAATCTACGCAATTTATGAATATATTCCTTTTCTGTTGTTATCGTAGAACAAAAGAAAAGGAAGGAAAAACAAAAATAAAATAAAACAATGCAAAAAACAACAATGCAAACTACTACCTACCGCATATTAACAAATATTAGGTCCTTACATATGAAATTGGCGTTTTGTATGGGAGGAACAAAAAGTCGAATATTTTTTAATATAATATATTTAATTAATCAAAGTATGAACCATTATTTTCTATGCACTTTTGCCATCTTATAGGTAGTTCATTGATCCCTTTACTAAAAAAACCAGTCGGACGGGAATCAATAAAATCTTTGAAGGCGATTTGGACTGCCCCATCGGAGTTGAATTTTTTCCCTTGCAAGAAGTTATCCAAATTTCGAAAAAAATGGTAATCTGTTGGAGCAAGGTCCGGGGAGTACGGAGGATGTCTTAGACTTTCCAATTGAAGCTCTTCTAATTTAGTAGCCGTCTGTTGCGCAGTGTGTGGTCTAGCGTTGTCGTGAAGCAGCAGTGGCGTGGAGCGATTGACCAGCCTAGGTTGTTTAGCCGCTAGCTTTTCCATCATGGTTTGCAATTGCTGACAATAGACATCAGCCGTAATAGTCTGGCCAGATTTGAGAAAACTGTAATGAACAATACCGGCACTAGTCCACCAAACGCTTACAAGTAACTTTTTTGGGGTTAATTTTCGCTTGGGGCAGGATTTGGCTGGCTGGCCAGGATCCAACCATTGCGCTGAGCGCTTCCGATTATCGTAAAGAACCCATTTTTCATCACAGGTAATGATTCGGTTTAAAATACCTTCATTATTGTGCCGGTTTAGTAATGTAACGCAGCAGTCGACGCGCGTTTGCCGGTTTGCTTCAGTCAATTCGTGAGGTACCCACCTTTCAAGCTTTTTAATCTTCCCAATTTGCTTCAAGTGAATTAAAACAGTTTTATCACTAACATCGCAGCCTGCAGCTAACTCGGACGTGGTTTGCGATGGATCCGCTTCCACAATAGCCTTCAACTCTTCATTATCAACTTGAGTCTCAGGCCGTCCACGGGGCTGGTTCTGCAGGTCAAAATTTCCAGAACGAAAACGTTGGAACCAAAAACGAACTGTGTTTTCTTTTGCAACACGACCGCCATACACATCATTCACCCTTCGAGTTGTTTCCGCAGCACTAGTGCCACGGCGGAACTCGTACTCGTAAATAATGCGATATTTTAAGTTTTCCATTTTGTAAAATGAGTGACGCAAACAGAAAAAAACAGAAGAAAACAAAACAAATGAATGACGATCATCGAAGCACAAATACATGAGTCTATAGCTGTACAAATTTGAATTTGGAATTCCTTACCAAAGAGGAGAAATTTGTGATTAAAGTGGCCAGTACGAAAAACGCCAATTTCATATGTAAGGACCTAATATATTAGTTACAGTGGCTATGTTGCTCTCACGAGTATCATCCCGCAGCCCCTGCGTGCGGTTACAATTAAACACAAAAATGTTTGGAGTTGCAAAAACCCTCAAATCACGGTAAATGATTTATGTTTCTAAATATCAATAAGAACAGTAGTTTGAAGAATATATTTATTATTTAAGATAACAATATCATCTACGTACAAAATCGAGTCTTAAAGAAAATGTTTTTGTATAAAGTCTTACTGTTAACCGTTTTGTTGTTGCAACTTTCTAGATCTCAAAAATTCTTGATATCCCAAAGAATTATTCCAAAGTTGACTATTGATTTAGTAAATTTAAAATTTAGAATTTTAAATGTACTAAGTCAATAGTCAACTTTGGAATAATTATAGGTACTTAGTACTTGTTAATAAAGGCCATTGCCGGTACTTAAATAAGTATTTCTAGTGTTTACAAGGTTTTCGCATAAATCTTTGTTATGTTTTACATATATTAATATTTTTATGTTAAACTAGGTCTCTATATTTCTAGAACTTAAGATAAATCTTGATCAAATAGGTAGGGTGTCGGCAACAAAACCTTAATGTACCAGGGCGTTCAATGTATTCTCGGTATCGAAGTGATATACTAATGATGAGTGTAGGTAAATTATCTCATTAGTTAATGACGTAAGGCTGATTCGTTTTTTGTTATATTAAGACATCGTTTTGTTTAAGTACTTTTTTGTTTATTGATGAATCATAACAAAAATAGTGTTATTTGAAGGGTTTTGGCTTGGAACAAGGTTTTCCGTTTGAATTGTGTAAATCTGTTAATAAGTTTTAGAGTTATTGTAAAATTAGTATAAGGAAAATGTTCCGAATCAAGTTTCTTATAAGTTTTAGTTCTAGAAACTTTTTTATTTGTTGAATATGTTTAGATTTTGTAATTTTATGTTGATAAGGCTTGTTTTTGTTATTTATAAGGCTTAGATTTGTAAATGTTCTTTGGGTAAATTACAAGAAATAAAGGTTTAAAGGTTTCGGCTCAAGGAAAAATTTAGGTGAATTTGAGTCAAAATCACGCAGGCGTCTTGCCGGTAAAACACGGCCATATAAATATGAGCGCAGTTTGTACGGCCGTCAGTCGCAGTCCAGCTACCGAAGAGGCAAGTCGCAGCTAAGCCACCGAAGAGGCAAGAAGCAAGGAAGACAGCAAGTAGTAGTAGGGAAACCTAGGAACAGCCGAAACCTGAATATTCAAGATCCTGTCTTTCATTTCAACGTCGAGGTCCCCCCATAGGAAGAGCAGGTCGTCATAGCTTCATACGCATTCAGGGGTGCGTGGCGGCGTGCGTCTACCAGCTTCGGAAGGAGAAAGGAACGCACGTCGAACTTAAGTTGGGATACTTTCCCAGGGCGAACTAGGTCATCCTGGTTACCGTCCGCAACATAGGGCAAATAAAATAAATGTTACAACACTAAATGTTTATTTATGTATTTTTTAGTCACGTAGATCCAGTGCTTTTGTGTGTGTGTGTGTGTGTGTGAGACAAATAAGAATCCTAGAATTTAGTCGTTGAGATTCAAATCATTTATTTTTGTGAATAATATTATAAAGTATGAATTCGTCAAACTACGAATGTTTAAACACTAAAATTATTATTATGAATTTAGTAGATTCGTACGTACATAAATCGTTACTAATATATAATTTATGGTATTAATAATAAAGTTGTATTTAGAATCTCACATACAATATTGTCGCTTTCAATCTTTTCCAGTTTGCAATACTTCTATTTTGATTGCACTTTATTACACATTATACAATGCAATCTTATATGCATATGATCTAAATATTTTGTTATTTTTTTCTTAACTAAGCCTTAGCGATTTAACAGAACATTACAAAATACAAGTACCTAAGTATGTACAATATAAAGCAATATTTAAAAAAAAATATTATATTGAAAAATATAAAACACTAAGTTATAGAATATTAGACACCATTGATGAAATAAAAATTAACGTTCTTATTCTAGAAACTCATCTACTCAAAAGCTATATAAAAAATAATAATTCAACCCAAAGAGCTCCAATCCCAACTTTGATCTGTCCACATCTTGGCCGAGCCACTTGTAAATATCGGTTCTTTGTTCAAAGACAGCAATAAACCTAAGGCCCAGACTCCACCAAAACAGAGATGTCTGAAGCGGAGACGAGAAAATACGATTTTCAGCTATGGTGTCTCCACCGAAGCTGTGCAGAGATGCGGACTGGCTAGACTGGAGCGGAGATGTGCTGGCTAAAGCGGAGATGCGTGCTGATGAATGACGTTCTATTGGTTGCTTAAAATACATCTCTTCTCCGCTTGTCTCGTCTCCGCTTTGGTGGAGTCTGGCTCTAAGGGCCCTATTTCTCCTGGACGCCACGGCGACATCGCTGGCAAAGTATCCAAACTATAATATGGCAAACGACGTTGCCAAACCGTCACCAAATGAGTTAGATTTCAGAATGAATAGTTTGGATACGTTGCCAGCGCGGCGTCGCCGTAGCGTCCCGGTGAGATAGGGGCCTAAGCGAGTATAAGCTCGCCACAACTCGGCCAACATGTCAATGGCTATGCTTTACTCAAAACTAAGCTCAGTCCCTTTCAAATGTTGCTCTGCCCACTCGTCGAATCGCCTCGACAGATCATCTGACATATAATTCTTCCAATCCCCAATAACGCCCTTTCTTATAAATCTCAGATTAGTAGCTTCGAGGTAGCTCTTTCCAAAAGACTTCTCCAATATAGCTTCGAGGTTGACCGCTCGATTGGTCTTCATGTTGTTGAAGGAAAGATGGTCGCAGAGCTTATCGACTTGTTCGTTGCTCATGGTTTTGTTGAGGAAGGTGGTGGTTCGGCGGACGACTGAGGGTAGGTCGTGTTTCATCTCTTCGAACTTGATGAAGAGGACATTTGGATCGTGGCGCCTGTTCCAGAAACCTGAGGCAGATAGATACCTTGTCAATTATGACACTTTTTTCGATTGGTAGATTTTTAAACAAATGATACTTTGTGTGATGCCTCAGGCAGCCAACTTCTTGCTTCCACATAAATTTTACAAAAAAATAAAGTTTATTTCAATATTTATTAAGTGTTTCTTAAATACCTTTTCTAGTAAGTTGCATTCTTTTTGAAGATTACTATAAATTTACATAAAAGTTCTCTTAATATGCAGCCAATGTACTAATGGCCCTTATTTATTAGTACATTGGCTGCATATTAAGAGAACTTTAATGTAAATTTACAGTAATCTTCAAAAATAATGCTACTTACTAGAAAAAGTATTTAAGAAACATGTTCATAAAACCTATAAAAAAAAAGGTTATTATTGTATTAACGACTGTATTAATGACAAAAAGGCCTGGACTGATTGTTTAGCCTCATTTTAATTTGTATTTTGATTATGTAAACTTATCATATCATTCATGACCTTTTTACAGCCAGTAATTTTTTCTGGTTATTATTAGTTACTATTTTAATTGTACCTTTATTACATTTTGTGGCAATTGACTTGACCAAGTGTTCCTTGTGAATTTATTGTAAATAAGTGAATTGAATAATTGCAAAATTTGCAAAGTTAGATAATTCTATTACCAAAGCTAGTATTTTGTACCGAGGATAACGTAATTAATACCTACACCACACAAAAGGTTTTCTCACCGAGAATATGGTTCCAAACGGGTCCGAACGGAGCGCGGTCCCTCATAAATATATCGCAGAACTCTTCGAAGGTCCCCTTGAGTCCATGCACCAGCGTGCAATAGTGGTAGTACGACACCACCATGTCCTTGGGGTTGCGAGACGTGTAAATCACCTGGATATAAAAATCAATAAATAATGCTTGACAATTCAACGACACACAGCATCATCCTAGACCTTCATAGAATTACATATAAGATGGGTTCTTCTGGCTGTTCGTAGGTCTATATCATTTTTATTTTTAGTGAGATATGTCTAGGACGCGATACGTCCGTTGACAACGTGGGCAGAAGTGATTTTTGTAATTTTTTGTCAAAATCAATATTGCGCGTAGCGGCCTAAGTTTCACTCAAAACTGTCAATCTGCTTCTCTTCAACCTTTCATTTCCATACCCTGAACCGGATACTGGCAGAAACGTAGCAAACCAGACACATGTTGCCAGTCAAGAGTCTTCTTCTCCCTTATGTATGGGAAAAGTATAGATAGATAAATAATTCTTTTAAGTACAAACCTTATAAGTACCTATCTAAAACAGTTTGTTCAAACTATGTTTAATCCTATGGAAGGTAAAAGAATTGGCAGCCTTATTGCTTAGAGCGATTTCTTCCAGGTAACCAAAGATGAAAATGAAAAAACTAGGTCTTTGAATAACGACTGAAGCGATCTGAGGAGAACTTGAGATAAAATACAGCATTAAACAAAAAGATAGTTTCAACAAATATTTATATCTCAAAAATATTGGTAAGAACGTACCTTAGGTCGTGCAGTACCATCAGCCCTCTGAATCTCCACAGGCAGCAGGTCCCACGGCAGATGGCTGCGGATGTATCTCGGCGTCGGCAGCCGGTGCTTCACCAGCTCGACTGACGTGCCCTTCACACTCTCGTCGTGCCATTCCGCGTGCCCATCCACCATTATGCACGAAAGCTCGACGAGAGGGCAGCGGATCTGTGTGGAAAAGGCCCTGTCAAATCTAAAGGCCTCTAAAATACATTTGGAGAAAAAATAGAATTTTTACTGTTTTAGGCCAAAGTCCAAAGAGCCAAAATGTTTATATTTAAGTACCTATTAATGATATTTTATATATTTTTTAACAATTTAGTGTTTAGTTGTACTCATAACAATAATATCACAAGCGATATTCAGAATTAACGATCTCCATAATGGAATTCGAGAGCCAATGGCGGTCACGATAGCTAATGACGTCACCCAAACAAATCCAGCCCGCGCATAACTAGATGTCGCTAGTAAAAGTGAACGAGCTCTAGATCGCGCTGACGAGAACACACGGTTCGGAATGACGTCCGCTCAGTAACGTTGAGAAATCATACTTACCTGGCACAGGGGACACCGTGATCATAAAGGCGGTTCCCCCAGAGCGAGGCCTAACCATTGCACTGCGGTTGGGTTGACCTCTGCGAATATCCCTAATGTGGATATCTCGGGTGCGTTATTTTTGGTAGTGGGGACTGCGTACGCGCTGTCCCCCTTGTTAATGATATTTAAATTATTTAAAATAGGTGTATGCTTCTGGTCGTACTTTACTTGTGCAATACAATGCATGAATTGTGAATTTGTGACAGTTGCTGTAAATTTAATGTTTTATACACATATCGTCGTTCGGAGGAGGTGGACGTTGTGAACAGACGGGACATTCGGGTAATTTTTATAAAAGAGTGTGGGGGGTTTTGGTAGAAACCCTTGCCAAATTTCACTGATAGGCGTGAAAACGTAACAGACAGACAGAGTTACTTTCGAATTTATAATATTAGTATGGATATTCGTTTTTAGGTATTTTTAAAATAGAAAGTAACTCTGTCGACCGTCTGTCTCCAACATCAGACCAGCTTGTTGGTACCATAACATTACATTGTCACCAAACTTACCTGAGCAGGTATGCCAAATTTCAGCTCAATCGGTTGAGCATTCACCTAAAATTCAATTGCAAGATTTGTGCCACACTAGCATACATTCAAACTAATATAAAAAGATCGAAAGTAACTCTGTCTTTCTGTCTGTTACCTTTTCACGTCGAAACGGCTGAACGGATCTTAATGAAATTTGGCAAGGAGGTAAATGTGTCACGGGGACAGACATAGGCTACTTAAAAGCGCGTGCGAAGCCGCAGACAGCAGCTAGTTGATAAAAATAAGTAACAGGACAAGTTAAATAAAAGATTGTAAAAAATAAAAGAACTAGGTATGCAATACATACACAAAAGTAATAATTTGATTGTTTTGAAAAAACCTAAAACGACTTAGAGTCCTTTAATTTTACACTGTTTCTAAGTTTTGCGGGATAAATACGAATCCCTCGGAAATAAAATTTTATGGGACCACTTTCGAGACCATCATCAAAAATAAAATGTTCTATACAATGGTATAGAAAATGATCTCGAAGTGGTGCCACGTGTGGTATACCAACACTATTGTGAAATAATATTCAAAATCGGTCCATAATTAGGACCGATTTTGAATACTTAAAAGGAGGTTCCGAGCACGGAACAAAGTTTATGTAATATTTTGTTATTGAAATAATAATTTTTGTATTGTATTTTTTTGTATTGTAATTGACGAAGAAATCTACGAACATCATACAGTCAAACTTGAACCTCCTCCTGTTAAAATAAACCGCCAAGTGCGAGTGGACTCGCACACAAAGGATTCCGTACCGTAAAAATCTGGTAACAAAAATTTAATGTTATTTGAAAAAAACATTAAATTTTCATTTGTTTGGAGACCCCATTAAATTTTCAACTTTATTATATTTTTATTAAAATTGTTGTTATTAAAATTGAAGTGTTACTTAATTATCAAAAAGTTTATTGTGATATCTGTTGTGTCTACAGTAGGTAATAATAAATTCGACGTAAAAAAGAAGAGAACCCAGTGCTTAGAAAACCTAACATAACATATGTTAGGTTTTCTAAGCACTGGGTTAAGGCATTGCCAACTAATTTATGTAGGTAACTAACTTTTGTAAGTATAAATTATCTGTCTATCTATCTACCTAGGTATTGTGTTTCAAGAGCCTTGACAAACAAAGAACAAAAATAGCCAAAGAATCACGTTTTTTGTATGAAAGCCCCCTTTAATTTGGATTTTTATTGGCTGTTATAGTAGAGAAATACACATTCTCTGAAAATTTCAACTGTCTACCTCTTACGGTTCATGAGATAGAGCCCTGTGACAGACGGACGGGCGGACGGACAGCGGAGGCTTAGTAATAGGGTTTCGTTTTCACTCTTCGGGCACGGAACCCTAAAAAGGACAAAACACGCTAATTGAAAAAGTAATATTACGTCTATAGAGTACAAGACGCTGCTCTTCTATCATTTTTGTCTTCATCTACGTCACATGCGGTACATATCGGATCGATGACCTTCTCACCAAGTGACGTCATCAAAACAAATCCGGCCTGTGCATAACTAGATGTCGCTAGTAAAAGTAAACGAGCTCTAGATCGCGCTGACGAGAACGCACGGCTCCGAACGACCTGCGTCTGATACATCTACTCCTGTATCGCTTCTCGGCCTTTTGGCTAAGATCAAAGTGTAGTATCTGTTCTTTTCAGCTTAATATCTGAAAGTTCCCTCACTGAGGGACCAGTATATTAATCTGATTTTTGTCAAGCGACGGGATGTTCGGGGCTCGCTCCACTCCCGTCACGGGTCGGCCCGGCATTGCAGTGCCGCCGGGATCGGCCCACAGAATTTGTTAAGCATAGGAGTCGTTCGCTGATGTATGATGAAGTCTATCTACACTAGTGTTGCCAAAATATCGATAGTTTGGCTATCGATGGTTGACCTTGAAATTCAGTAATTCTATCGATTGTTCTATCGATAGTATCGATACTATCGATATGTTAAAATACGGTAATCTTATTGACGTTTTGTAATAAAATCGATAATATCGATAGTATCAAATATCAAAGTTACAAAACTATCGATCAAATCGATAATATCGATAGTATTGTATAAAAGCTATCGATACAATCGATACTATCTTTATGATGATATTATTATACTATTGATAGTGGCATATATTTCAATAATATCAAGACACTGTGAAGGTGGTATATGCGTAATGGGTACTAAAATTGGCCATTGTTATGACCATAACTGTATTTAAATTATATAAGAAAAAAAAGGTTGGATCCATACTAAAAATTGCAGAAATGGACCCTCGAGGTGAGACTTCGTTTTATTATTTAAAAAAAAAATGTTTTTTTATATGACCTACCAATACAGGTAGTTTAAATAATATGTTGAAGCTAATTATTTAATGAGTTCAGTGCCTTCTACCAATATCGAAACCATTCATTAAGTTTGTAAATTATTATAAATTGAATGCCCAGTTATAGTATTTTTTGTTTTAGATGACAACAAAAATCTATTTGAATACGATAGTCAGCCGTTTTTTACCGAAGATCCTGTGGTTGGGAATCAATATCAAGATAATATGAGTAAGTGGCTAGTTGTTATTACCCCCCCAGTAGGTATACTTACGTACGCAATAAATATAAACAGAATAAGTTTTCTATAAAAGTGTTTTCCTAATCTTATATATAGTAAAGTACATAGGTAATTAAATTTCATTTTCTTGCAGAGCATGAAATGTCACAATCCATACTGCAACCACCCGTAAAGAAAAGTCGCACAGATATCAGTGGCATCAATAAGTTTACACAAACTGAAACTCAAGACGAGAATGAACTACAGGAACAGGATGAAAAAGAAAATCCATGTGAATATTGCTACTCAGATAAAGCAAAGGATAAAAGAAATGTACACTTTGGAAACCTTATAGCAGAAGAGATGCAGTTTGTGCCACCATGTGCACGATCAGAAGCATATACTACTATTATGAAATATGTAAATTCTTTAAAACATAAGCATGTTAATAACTAAGAAGCTGTATCTGTAACAAAAATAACTTTGCAATTATTGTTTGCGCTGTTGGCTTAAATTGAATAAAACAAAGATTATAATGTATCACTAAATGTTTTATTAACCATTAATGACAGAATTATGAAAATTATACCGACGCCTACAATATTAAAAATACCTATACTTAATACATATTATAATAAATTATAAATACTTATTTGAAAAAATTAGTATTTATAATTTATTATAATAAGTATTCATAATTCTTAAATATATAATATTCTTAAATATAAAAAAATCCCACATTAAAGATTTTCGTTTAGATCCCATTTTTTGACACACACTTCTTAACTTTTTTTCTCATTTATGTACTGATGATCACTAGTTACCAAGTAGTACACGTACCCACTTAAACTCGAAAATCCTTACGATACTATCGAAATGTAAGCCACTATCGATAGTACCAAACTATCGATAGTATCGATTAGATTGATGGTTTTCATAGAATACTATCGATAGCATCGATACTATCGAAGGTTTAGTCACATTAGATGTGCAATACTATTGACAATATCGATAGTATTTGTCAAATTCAATGTTATTGCTGCATTTCATACTATCGATAGTATCGATACTATTGATAGTATCGATACTATCGATAGGCCTATCGATACTATTTATTTCTCGTGACTATCGATAGGCTATCGATAGACTATCGATATTCGACTATTGACCGGCAACACTAATCTACACAAAGACAAACTCAAATAGGAATTTGATTGACCCAGACTTGTTTATGTAAAATTGTAAATTATACCGGTACGGTACGGATCTTTTAGTAATGATGAGCCTCGCATTCATTTCGTTTTTTTTAAATTTGAACTCCATTTTAAAGATTAGGTAGTTAATTTTATTTCACATTTACCAACAATAAAATAAAACAAATTTGTCCAACCAGTCAATAATAAATGCACATGTCAACACGTATCTTTCATAAGCAAGTGTTAGATAACATACAGCAGCAAAGAGGTTTTAATTTAAGTACCAAAGCAAAGAGGTATTATTTGAAGTACTAACCTACTCAACGAGATTTGTCTAAAACTGAATTTGTGCAAAACGGGAACAGTATGAAGACAAAATTGTTTAAAATGGGAATTGGATTAAAAAAATACTTTGATATAAATAACACTTGTATAAAATGGTCCGAACCCAATGAATCCGACATCAATTTAAATATTAAAGGATGATTGGTAATGCTACCGACATAATTTTTGGAGGGTTAGGTTCGCTACAAAATAATTGGCATGGAACAACATATTAGCATGTGATTCATCATAATATTATGTATGCATCGTCTATCATACATCACACGCTGGGGGCAAATTCTCGCCATTCTCAGTGTCGCGTGATATTTTATCAAGTGATACGCAGTATCACGGCATAAAATATCAGGTGATAAATATTGAGTCACGCCAAAAACCGCATTCTCGTGCACTCTTTGATATTTCTATCATAGACTATTTGTTTTCAATGTTGCTGTTGCGTAGTCCTTGAAAATTGAGAAAAGCAAGTGACATCCAAGATTATCTTCAATAGAAGACTGTGATTATATAATACAAATAGTAGTTATTGAAAAACTATACCCGCGTCCCTCCATCTGTATTCATCATAATTTCTTTCAAGTTAAGAAACTAGAATACCAAAACGTGTCATTCTGTGACGATACCACTGTGTAACTGAAGCGATTAGTTTATCAGAATAGGGCCCCAGCTGAACGGAACCACGAGTAAGAAGCTAAACCGATAATATTTTGTTGCGTAGGTGTGTTTGCAGTTTATGAGTCTTCTTGACACAAGCCGAGTCGTTGCAAAAGTCGTGTAGATAAAGAATGGGATTGAAGATGACAGCATGATAGCATGCTATCCCGCGTAGACCCTACAGGATTTATACACAATCTCCTAAACACAGGTACTTATATTAAAAGTGTAACGAGTCCAATTCTGCACATTGAAGTTTTTTTTTTGCACAGCGTTTCTTCATATGAGAGAAACTGTGGTCAAATGTGAATACCTAATTAGTCGGCAGGTATGGCAATCTAAATTATGTGTGAATGAATACCTACCACATAGACTTATTTCTTTACAAAAGACTTCAACGCGCTTGTCTTGCTACGTCGTCGTAGACCCCTGTTTTCTTGCAGAGTGCTACGCGGGTAGACCAAAGTTTTAATAAATTAAGATTTATTTGCTATGCGTAGGTCTACGTGCGCGTATTACTATTTCATTCAAAATATTTCAACGCGTTTGTCACGCTACGTCTCAGGCCCACACATATCTTGCAGTGTTACGCGCGTACACCAAAGATATATAAGAGTATTGCTTTTGCTACGCAAGCTACGCACGTAGACCTATTTCATGCAAAATATTTCAACGCGTTTGTTGTGCGTTGTTGTTACCTATCTTGCAGGTCCACGCGCGTAACCTATCAAAATAGACTTCAAACGTTGGTGCTACGTTCGTAGAAAGACTACTATATCGATGATTTCCGTTTTATGAAAGTCTATTTTTTGCCTTATAATAAATTATAATATAAGAAAGTAACATTACAGTCACGGCATGCATGCCCCTCCTGGGGAGGCACGTTTAGCAGTAGACGCATGTATGCTGATGAAGGAAGAAACTTACCTGTTGAAGAGATTTAGCGCCTTCGTAGTCCAAATCGTGTCCAATGAGCCACACCATCTCCTGTGCCCAGGTCGACCCTAATAAATTAACTTTGTAAATTATTTTTTCAACAAGATATCCCTCCTTACAAACTAAAACAAATGAAAAATCCGCCAAGTGCGAGTCGACTCGCACACGAAGGATTCCGTAAAAATCAGGCATCTTTTAAAAAAAATAGAATAAGAATAAAATATATTTATTTTGTAAACAGATTTAAACATACACAACACACACGTAATAATACAAACAAAACTTAATTAAAGAGAAAAAAAATGATGACAAAGTCTGTTAAAAAGTCTGGTCAAAATTTTATGTTATTCAAAGAACATCAAATTTTGACTTGTTTGGAGACCCTTTTAAATTTTCAACTTTATTCTATTTTTAGTATTTTGTTGTTATCTGATGAAATGTGAGGTACTTATTTTTAGAAAGTTTCATGTTTTATGAAACTTTCTAAAAATAAGTACCGATGTGGCGCGGCGGGCGAAGGTCCGCCTGCGACGCAGAAGGTTGCGGGTTCGATTCCCGCCTTGGGAAATGTTTATACGATCTGCAAATATTTGTTCCGGGTGTTCTGGGTATTTTCTATTTTTAATAAAAAATATCTATCTATGTTATACAAAATAGACTGATAAACTTAATACAATATATATTGTATTAAGTTTATCAGTCATCTAGTACCCATAACACAAGCTCTGCTTACTTTGGGGCTAGATGATGCTGTGTGTATTGTCCAGCATTATTTATTTATTTATGTATTGTGGTCCAAGAGATACAGCCTCGACAAACGAAGATCAAAAAAACGAAAAAACAAACAACATCACACCCTAAACGCATATACCGTCTCCGTTCCGTCGCGGGTAAAAAGCCAAAATAATCATATTTTTTGTATGAAAGCCCCTTTTAATTTGGAAATTTATTTAATTTTTATTATTTGCTTTTGCTGTTATAGCGGCAAGAAAAATACACATTCTCTGAAAATTTAAACTGTCTACCTCTTACATGAGATAGAGCCCTCAGACGGACGGACAGTTATGTAATAGATTTAGTAATGGTTCCGGTTACCCTAAAAAGGATATGTACAATACTTGATAATCATCACTCGCAGCCTGATTTCAACTTTTTTATATTAGGTCCTTACATATGAAATTGGCGTTTTTCGTACTGGCCACTTTAATCACAAATTTCTCCTCTTTGGTAAGGAATTCCAAATTCAAATTTGTACAGCTATAGACTCATGTATTTGTGCTTCGATGATCGTCATTCATTTGTTTTTTTTCTTCTGTTTTTTTCTGTTTGCGTCACTCATTTTACAAAATGGAAAACTTACTTAACAAAATATCGCATTATTTACGAGTACGAGTTCCGCCGTGGCACTAGTGCTGCGGAAACAACTCGAAGGGTGAATTATGTGTATGGCGGTCGTGTTGCAAAAGAAAACACAGTTCGTTTTTGGTTCCAACGTTTTCGTTCTGGAAATTTTGACCTGCAGAACAAGCCCCGTGGACGGCCTGAGACTCAAGTTGATAATGAAGAGTTGAAGGCTATTGTGGAAGCGGATCCATCGCAAACCACGTCCGAGTTAGCTGCAGGCTGCGATGTTAGTGATAAAACTGTTTTAATTCACTTGAAGCAAATTGGGAAGATTAAAAAGCTTGAAAGGTGGGTACCTCACGAATTGACTGAAGCAAACCGGCAAACGCGCGTCGACTGCTGCGTTACATTACTAAACCGGCACAATAATGAAGGTATTTTAAACCGAATCATTACCTGTGATGAAAAATGGGTTCTTTACGATAATCGGAAGCGCTCAGCGCAATGGTTGGATCCTGGCCAGCCAGCCAAATCCTGCCCCAAGCGAAAATTAACCCCAAAAAAGTTACTTGTAAGCGTTTGGTGGACTAGTGCCGGTATTGTTCATTACAGTTTTCTCAAATCTGGCCAGACTATTACGGCTGATGTCTATTGTCAGCAATTGCAAACCATGATGGAAAAGCTAGCGGCTAAACAACCTAGGCTGGTCAATCGCTCCACGCCACTGCTGCTTCACGACAACGCTAGACCACACACTGCGCAACAGACGGCTACTAAATTAGAAGAGCTTCAATTGGAAAGTCTAAGACATCCTCCGTACTCCCCGGACCTTGCTCCAACAGATTACCATTTTTTTCGAAATTTGGATAACTTCTTGCAAGGGAAAAAATTCAACTCCGATGGGGCAGTCCAAATCGCCTTCAAAGATTTTATTGATTCCCGTCCGACTGGTTTTTTTAGTAAAGGGATCAATGAACTACCTATAAGATGGCAAAAGTGCATAGAAAATAATGGTTCATACTTTGATTAATTAAATATATTATATTAAAAAATATTCGACTTTTTGTTCCTCCCATACAAAACGCCAATTTCATATGTAAGGACCTAATACTTATCATACTAGCTTACGTCCTTTTCCGTGCAATAAATAAGTAGCATTAGGTATCTCTTTCTCCGAGAAACCATCTATGACCTCACCAAAATTTCATAAAGATCCATTTAGCCGTTTAGTCGTGAAAAAGTAACAGATAGGTAGACCGACACAATTACTTTCAAATTTATAATATTATAGTATGGATAATAAGAATAATAATAATAATAATAATAATTTATTCAAATATTACTCAAGACAAATGTTTAACATATGAATTTCATATGTTTAACATATGAAAACTTAAATTCTAAAGATTACGTTTGCCTGAACTAGGGAAAACCTGTATCTCAGGCAAAATAGCTTACAACGAATACATGTAGGTATAATCACATAAATAAAGTAAAACAAAGCGACTGTAGATTTTCAAAATAACTTATGCTAACTACGCTAAACTAGGCTACATTTTAAGGGTACCTGTGATACGAGTAAAAACAGATTCTGCTTATCATAACCTTCTATAAAGAAATACCTACTATTATGCATACTGTATCGGCACTTTTAGGCGCCTCCGTAGTCTATCGAGTTTATGTACCTATTTTCTGCGATTGTTTTTGCCGGACAGTCAGCAGAACCTGTAATGTGCTTACTCGGCTTCTTGAAATGTAGGCAAGTAGCACATTTGGGTTCTTCCGCCTTCTTAGTACACTCCTTTACTGAGTGACCTTGACCTCCACAGTGGCTGCAGATGTGGGTCATCTCTCGACAGGACTTGGCAGCGTGTCCATATTGCTGGCACTTGAAGCATCGTGTGACCAAAGTGAAGTCCCTCACAGGACACGAGGACCAATTTACAAAAACCCTTTCCTTTGTCATTAGGGCCCTACGAATAGCAGCTGGTACTTCGATCACAAAGTTGCAGGTCTCAGCGTCCTTCTTGCCAGACTTATGACTCAATCTTATTGAGGAAAGGAATTTTTCCAGACTGAAATCCAGCAGTAGTTCGGCTATATTTTGTTTATAAAGGCAAGTAAACACATACACCGGTTACCTACTCGTATGAATAGAGTAATACATAATTATAGGGTATGTATACAAGAGAAAGATCAAAGATTCGCCACCCCCGTACCTACCCTATATTATAGGGTAGGGGTGGCGAATCTTTGACCTTGATCGATGGTTTCATCCTTCCTACCTACATAAAAACTCAAAAATATTACTCCAATAGGTACTGGGTACGGAACCAACAAGTCTGACATGCTCATTGCTTGTAATAAATTACATAATAAAATTATCAGTTTGTACCTACAATCGGACCTGTGGCCATAAATAAAAGAATAAAACCTCTTTTTCAACTTACCCGTTCTAGGATAAGAGCACATCCACACATCGCTGTCCTTAACCTCCATATCCAGAATATCCTGTCCGATCGTCATGTAATCGGCCGGAAGGATCACTCGCCCAGGGTTTATCTCGACCATACAATCTTTCTTCTCGAACATTCTGTCCAAAAGAGTTCCTGTCTCCTCGTCCAACTTCGAAAAAGTCAGCACCGGTTTCGTCTTCATTTTGCCGTTCTTTTTTTAAGTTTTGAATTATTTACATGTGGCACTGGCTGAATAGGTGTTTATTATTCAATAAATTATTCAAACTTTTTTTATTTTTGAAAGGTTTTTGTTTTTTTTTTAGTAAGGAGGTTGGCACGTCTGTTATGGCCGTAGTCAGGAATATAGTTGGCAGTATGAATACTTTCCTACTCTCACTTACCTAACACTCGATGCGCTAGGATAACCATGCGTGTGGTAAAGATGTAATTTTGTTACGTAATTTCTTGGATGCGTTGAACAACCCCTTGTGTTTATGTCGTAATACTTAGGTAAATTGCAATGCTAAATGAATCGAAAAGATAGGCGATAGCTAGCATCAAATAAATAAATATAAATAAATAAATAGCTCTCTATAAACAAAACTACTCAGTAGGAACCTACTCTTCCTAGGAAGGTATTTAGTAGTTAAACTACCTGGGTACCTAGGCCTTTCACCGACTTACTTACCCATATTAACCTAAGCTAACTTTTATTTAAAATATGGCTACAATCATGCCTTTTATAGAGGTACCTTTAGTACCTACCTACGTTAAGAAAGTTCGACCGATGGCAACAGACTATTTCGTGGCTCGCGGTCAGGTGTCCATAATTAATTAGCTGAAATTCTGCAACACAAGGGTGTTTTAAAATTTCAGCTAATTACCTACCTACTAACTACGACTAAGGTGTCTAGTACCTACCTAGTACTAACTTACTTATGTTTAGTAGGTATGCGCCTTTGCTAGGTTTGAATCACAAAACTTGATTCTAGCTTTTCTAGACTTTCACGCGATAGAGACTTGCATAAGAGCTTTCTATGTTAGACGACCTTACTTAGGCACGAACAACCGTGCCTAAGTAAGTACCTATAAAGGTACCTATAACAGCTTTTTAAGATGGAAACGTATGGACAAAGCAACTATGCTAGTTAGAGAATAATCATGTGTCTAAGGAGTCGGGATTCAATTTATGAGAAAAAGAAACTGCATTCTTTTTTAACCGCCTTCGAAAAAAAGGAGGAGGTTCTATGTTCGGCTGTACGTACCTAGGTTTTTTTGCTAGGGCGCAAAACCTGATAGATGGGCTAGTAATTACCATGAAGATCATTTATTAACTATAAATTTGAAAATATAAACAGAAGGCTATTAAAAGGTTTTCACGAGTAAACAATGATAAAACAACATAACACTAAAGTTTAAAAATAACTTAGGTCCTTCTAAGTTATTTTCATACTAGGCTCCTGTCTTGTATGTACCTACTACCTACCATATTTTCACCGTGGTAGGATTTTTAGCAAAACCTCTCATTTTACCAAATTTTCCAAAAATGCCAGTGAATTGATGTTAGTTTTTTCATGGTAATAAAAAATAGTTCCAATTTGCGGCAAATTAATTTTCTGTTAGTTTTTATCCTTGTAGAACGCAGAAAAAATGTTGAATCTCGCGACAACACGAAACGATCCATAAAGGCGAAAGCGTGCCAGTAATATTGTGACTTGTGACGACCCCACAGAAATCTAAATTATATGCCTTATTAATTAGATTTATGTGGACGACCCTAAGATCTTCAAAAGGACTGAACAGATCAAGCTGAAAATTTTGCGTCCTACGTGTAGTAGAACCTAATTCAATGTAGAACCTAATCCAACTTATTAAAAATTTGCGTAAACGTAGGCACCTACCTAATGAAGGTAGGTACTTGGAATTTAAAATACTTATTTGGTATAAGTACGTATCATATCATCTTCTGCCTGTCCTTAAACGTCAAAGTAGGTACCTATAAGTACCTATACGTCCACTGCTGAACATAGACGTCCCACAAACAAGAAAGCCGCCTCCTTCCATAGACTCCCTGCGACCGCTAAAATGTCGTTAGTCCATCAGATGGAAGTAGGTATTTAGCAATATTACTGTCTATTTATCCAGAAATAAAGCGAAAAAAGATTTTAAGTAGGTACCTACCACAGATATCACATGTCTGTGCCACCAAATAAATTATTGATACTTCTTGGGATTCATTAGCTAGGTACTTAGTAGATTTGCGGTGATGCGCTATTCCAACGCATCACCGCAAATCTAACAACGCATTATGGCTGATTTCCTAGTGCAGTCTTCCTGATTAGCCACTTTCCGTTTCTAACACGCGAAAGTGAAGAACTAGCTGTGGGCCAATCTGTGGTTGGTTTAACTACCACCGGTTGAGTACCTTTCTTTACATGGATGTTCCACCGACGCCGACGCGGCGCGGCATAGGGAGGTAGGTATGCACCTACCTACCACCATTTTGTTTATGTAGGCTTGAGTAGATGATTAGGAAATTGGTAAATGTAATTATAATAGGTAGGTAGATAGGTACAAGGAATTTACTACCGAAGAATATTAGAGCTAAATAATATAAAAAAATACCTACTGCAGACTGTTGCAACAATCTAGAGGTAATCTAGAGGCAGCTCAACTGAACCTTAACAATACCAATCGAAAGCGTCTCCAAGACATAAGCAGGTATAACCTGCGTAGGTACCTATAGGACGGGATTGAGTTAAATTAAAAAAGTATGTATTTCGACATCTGACTGCCGCCATTTCCGTCGCCATGCGATTGGATAAACAAAAACTTCCGGCCGAAGTTTTTACGCACGCGCGTTGCGGGAGTTACCAAATTGTAAACAAACATTCACTGAATTATTATTATTTATTACCTACTTGTAACTCAACGTTCAAAACAAATCATTCTTTACTATTATAATTTCGAATTATGGTTAAACCAATGAATGCAACCTCGAGTGTAGCGTACGAAGTACTTTTCTATCTGAATTATTTTTATTTATGCTTGTTTATGTTGTTTGAAGTTACGATGGGAATCCTAAAAGTGTGGAATACAAACTATCCCATAGATGCACTGTTCACTGAATCATGCCTCTTCATTCTTCTGTGTCTGGTTGAATTTTTAAGAATATACTTAGGAAGGAAAGGGAATCTGGTGAATAAGAGTAAGTTTATTGAAAAGTGCTACACAAAAACATTGTTATGCCAGCCCTTTTAACACAAATACTAACTTATAAGAAAGGTACTCTTATGATGTGGCTCACATAAATAATCTGTACAACGGGTTAAATAGGCTTTAATAAATTGGATGGCCATATACTTATGCAAAGGCCACATCTAACATTAAATTATTTAAGTATGTACCTAGTATATTATTTTTTTAGGAGACACTTTTTGTCATACAACTAAATAAATAATTGTTTTTATTTCAGAGCCTCCTGTTTTCTGCTCAATCCTTCTCACCATACCCTCAGTCACTGGAAATTGTTACTTCCTTTTCTACCAAACCTACATCTTAAAACTGGAATACATCTTTGGAGCAGTGATGCTGATGTTCCAAGCGACGGAGCTGATTTTTGGAACAAAGATTCTTATTACTGTTTGTAAGAAACCTTCGTAGTGATTACATAGCTGTTAATGAATTTAATTAACTTTATTGGCATAAAAACAGAAAACAATTGAAACATGACATTTTAGTTAAAATTATACTTATTTAAGTATAATTTTTAGGTTCATATACTAGATTAAATTCCTAAACATGCATGCAAAACATGGTTCAAACATAGAGCAGTAAAAGCAACAATATTCTGATTGTAAAAATTAAGTTAAAATGTTGAATAGGTACCTAGTGTGAATGTTATGGTGCCAAACTGAATTAGGTGTTAGTGCAGTACCACTAGTCACCAGTCAGTACATTCTGTAATTATGTTTGTTGTGTCAATAGATAACAAGAATGGTTTTTATGTAAATTAAAAGTCACTTTACACTATCATAACTTTTATTTCTACATCAAACAGTTAGGTATCTATCTTATTGACTAGGGGGTGTTAGATGCTCCGGTTTCCTCTGACATTCAATCTTCGTTACCTTTAGCGCACAACCTTCAGGTAGGTTCCTCTGAATGTACTCTAAGTAGGTGTCACAAGTGGAACCAGTAAGCCTTTGAAGGTGGACAAATCTGAAGTAAGACCGGACTTCGTATTGTACTCGATGTTTTTTATATATGTGAACACATCGTAGGAGTGTAAGGCGCTCTTTCTCTGCTTTTCTCAGTGCCCAGCTGCAAATAAAATCATAGAAATTTAACTACATGCTAGCCAAACTCGATGTGAAATGTTTGTACACAAACCACAACACAAAAACTATAACTAACTTGCTTGGTGTAGACTTTCAGATATAATTAATGAAGGAAGGATCTCAAATTGATGAGTATTTTAAATTGCATATAAATAGACGCAGCTACAGAGTGAATTTTAGGTTAAATATGTGCAGTTTGTTTACAAACATTCCACATCGAGTTTGGCTAGTGTATAGGTACAATTTTTTAGGTGCTTAAATGCCATTCAAATATTTTGAATGAAGATATGTATGCTGTTGATTTTTTATGTTCATACACACTTTTTAGTGACTTCAATGCCTAAATGAGAAGCAGCAGCCACACAGAACCAAGAGTAGCTCAACAAAACTGCAGAGTCAATGCCTCTCATCTCCAATTCAACCCGCTTGTACAATTTGTCCAATTCAATTGTAGGAAGTGGAACATGTTCCATGGGTTTGGTTATATCAGGAGATGTTAGGGTCCGCAATGTAGCATAGCTGGCTGGAAAGGTCCTTTGAATCAGGGGTGCGGTGCGCCAGATACTCTGAAAATTAAATCAAAATATATTTTATTGGTTACGAAGATTTGAGTTGACACAACACAGGAAACTTAACCTTACCCGAATGGCATTCATTGTTCTCGGATTTTTTTTACTTGTGATTGCTAACGTTAATTTGTTCGTAGCATTTCTATTTTACTATGAATAACTGTTTTACGTGGTGGAAATACAGAAAACGGTAAACTTAACACAGACCAGCACCAACCACCACACAAAAGCTCAACGTAAAACAATCAAGTGACAACTGAACTGACTGACTGCCAAAATATATTGACAATGACATTTCTTAAAAAAGAAATGATTATAACGTGATAGATTCTACCAAATAAAATAGGCTGGTTTTACAAGGCCAAGCACGGGGATTGTTCTCTAGGGTAGAATAGACATTAATGACATCGTATCGTCATACATTGCGTACATTATTGAAGTTGAAGGAATGAATTTCAAATAATTTACGCATTTGATGACAAAGTGACGTAATTTTTATGTATTCTACCCTAGACAATAATGCCTACTGTCCAGAGTCCAGAGAGAAGGCAAAAGAAAGGATAAACATATGTAGCCTACGTTGGGCAGTGGATCCAAAACACTAACAAGATTCTAATAGCCTTTATTCCAAAACACAAACCAGAAAATTGTTTTTTTTTTTTAGTAAGTAGGTACATAATGTCAAAAGCTCTTTATTTCCATATCTAAAAAGAAAGTCGTGTTAATTACACTATTTATAACTCAAGAACGGCTGAACGGATCTCGGTGAAATTTGGCAGCGAGGTAGATGGTATCCCGGGGCCGCGGGGCCGGACATAGGCTACCTTTTATTCCGGAAAAAAGCGTGCAAAGCCGCGGGCTGCAGCTAGTATACAATAAATGTACGCTTATAAAAGATCAAATTCATAAACAAAACTAAAGTAATGTCAAAACTTTTTTATATTTCCCATAATGATCAAGCAGCCTACGTTCCATACCTATATTATCACTTAAATATTTCCCCAAGATTCTAATCCCAAGAAGTTCAGGAATGTTCTTTCCAGTTTGTATTCTATTTTTAATCTAGATCTAGAGTCTGCGCTAAAAGATAATTGTCATGGCGCACGCACATGGTCGCGCGTCTGAGCCACGACGACACGCTTCTCTTTTTGCACAACAGACTATGTGTGTAGGTACACACAAAGCTTTCAGTGTTGGGAGAAAGAACATAGAGGTAGGTACCTACTCGCCAGTACTCTCATTAACAATCCTAAATAGTTAATTAAAACCACTTCATAATAATTTATTTATTCAACTTAATTTAATAACATACATAATTTGATTGCAGTTCCATAGATTTACTGTTACCTAGAGACAAAAATATTATATACATTACACCAAAAGGACCTTATACTGTGTTTCATTTAATGTTCATATTTCATAAATTATGTTTCTGATTGAACATCATCATTTTGCTGAATTGTATATGACAGAGCCTCATGTTGCTGTTTCATGGTCTCCACTTTTAAATAAATAGGGATTGTTCCTGATATCAAATTCTTTCTCTTATGAACCTTTCGCTCATGTTTCATCATAGCATTCCGATGTGCAAATGACTTTTCACAGAATCTACAAACGTGACGCTTCCCCTCTGTGTGATCATCTTTGATGTGAACCTCTAATTCCCTTTTCGTGTAATAACCTTTGCTGCACACTTCACAGCAGAAGCTATGATCCTTGTGCCGCATCACATGTTTGCTCAGATTACTCCGGCTAACAAATCTGGAAGGACATTGGTGACATTGATAGGGCTTCTCCCCTGTATGTGATCTCAAGTGCATTGTGAGAGACTCTTTCAACCTGCTCCGGTACGGGCACAAGGCACACTTAAATGGCAGGTCATTGAAGTGTATCACTTGATGCCGTTTAAGAGCAGCCTTTAACCTGCATTGGTAGGTACACATCGAGCACTTGAACGGCTTTTCATTGAAGTGTACTGATCTATGTCGGGTGAAAATGCCTTTTGTAGCAAAAGTTTTTCCACATATGTCACACACATGAGGAGCTCTTTCTTTACGAGGCTTTGGAGTTTTTGTAACTTCAGATTTTTTAGATTTATTGTGTGATTTTTTATCATGTTCTGTCCGTTTATGGTCTGCAAACTCTTGGTAGTTTTTGAATTTCTCATTGCATACTGCACACCCCAATGTTATTTTCCTGCAAAATTTTCTATGTTTGCTGAACTCTGTAAAAGTATAGAAATTTGTATCACATGATAAGCACTTTATCCATTTTCGTTTCTTTGAACGTTTAGTTTTTGTCTTTTTGTTCTCTGTGACATTATTAGCACTATCACTATCAGGGCAGATTTCAAAGTCATCTATATCAATATTGAGATCAGGATTTATCTTTTTCAGTAATCTCTCCTTGAGTGCACTGTTAGCACACCATATTTGTTTTTTTAATGGTTCATTAACTGCATTTTTTTCTTCTGCTTCATCTTTGACATCATCATCACTATGGACTTCTAACTTTTTCAGTTTTCTCTCTGATCTAAGTGCTGTTCTTCTGAACACAATAGCGCCTTGTAGTAAGGCATAGCAAGTCTGACACAAAGATTTAGGAAAAGGGTCTTCATAGGTCACCTCCACACCTGCAATTTCGTAAATAGATTCGCACAGAACCCCAGAGGCATTCGCCCCGAATATGGCTAACTTGCCTTCTTTCAAGCATATTCTGCACGTATCGTGGGCCAAAGGCTCTATTTTTACATGAACTTCGGCGAATTTGTCGTTTTGAGACGATGTTCCTTCTCCGCTATCGTCACCAACTTGCACATCATTAAAACATTTATACATGGTGTACAAACATCATAGACGTTTATCTGAAAACGGGCTAGGTATTGCACTTGGGATGTGGTCTGCGAGCAGGTAATGACGAAGAACGAATATCCAAGTTCCAAAAAGAAGAAAAAAGATGAAAATAATTTCGATCTCAACAACACAGTAGGTAGGTACATACTACATGTAAACAACACAAACACACCACACCACTCACTTTGACTTCAACTTCTTTTTTATGGCGCCGCTTGCTTTTCGCTACGACACTGCCAGTGTCTGATTCGGAGTGTCATAAATTCTTCTTCTTCGAAGACAGATTAAGATCAGTTTTATGAACTAGAATGTATAAATTTTGCCTCAAGATGGTTTTGCTACGATAAACGGACAACACAACATGTAAAGCACAATTTATAACGCAGAATAAATATTATTACACAAATTACACTACCTACCTACACTAATTTTTTTTTTACTCTATATTATTGATTTTTACAAAATTACAGAGTATAAAATGAATTGTTGTCAATTAAATTTATTTATGTAACTGTTAATTTAGTATTATTCTAGTAAAATTATTATTGTTAAATTATTCAAAACACTGTTTCATAATTATGTACTGAAATAGTGTTTTGACTCGCTCACCACTCCTGCTCAACGAGTTTTGCACCAACCAATCAGGGACCGGCACGTTATTGCCGACAGTCACCGACCGTTGCCGATCTCAGTCGGGGAGGGGAGTGGCTAAGCGAGGGAGCGCAAAAACTGGGCAGTCGAGTCTCGACCGATACTGGTCAGTCGAGTCTCGACACTCAAAGAGGGAAGACAACCAAAATAAGTGAACCAAGTGTTGTGAAGTATATACCTCATAACGTGCAGATTATAGAACTGTGAGTATTACCTTGTTATTATTTTAGCTTTAAAAACCCTTTTCCCACCATAAAGTAACGTAATTTTGAGGTGAAAACCGTTAGTAGATATAAATCTCTAACATTTCAGAAGTGGGATTCGAACAAAATATTGCGAATAATACATATATTTTTTTTGCATTTTATTTTTCACCTACCCGCTATTTCTATCATTTATTCATATCCATGAAGAATACAAGCCAATAAGGTAATAATCGTTACCGAACGGAGGAACGATTTAAAACTAATTATATTTAAGAAAAGGGGATTAAGATTATTCTCAATCTGCAAACAATAAAAACAAGAAATACTCGTTGTCGTTTTTATTTCAGTGCTTCTTCATGGAAAGTACGGAACACGTGGTTCGTAAGCCACCAGCTAGCCCAACGCTGCCTGGTGGTCGACCATCACGTAGCACCACAAGGCGCACTGGCCAGCGCGCTAGTTCTGGTGCCAATCAGCGCGTCAGTCCGGGTGCTAGTCAGAGCGCCAGTCCAGGCACCAGCCAGCACGCCAGTCTGGGTGCCAATCATCGCGACAGGCCAGCCGCCAGCCAGCGCGCCAGTCCAGGCGCCAGTCAGCGCGCCAGTCCAGGCGCCAGCCAGCACGCCAGTCCTGGTGCCAGTCAGCGCGCCAATCCAGGCGCCAACCAGCGCGCCAAACCAGGCGCCAGCCAGCGCGCCCGTTCAGGCGCCCGCCAGCACGCCAGTCTGGGTGCCAGTCAGCGCGCCAGTCCAGGCGCCAACCAGCACGCCAGTCCGAGTGCCAGTCAGCGCGCTAATCGAGGCTCCGGCCAGCGCGCCAGTCCAGACGCCAGCCAGCACGCCAGTCTAGGCGCCAGCCAGCACGGCAGTCCGGGTGCCAGTCAGCGCGCCAGTCCAGGAGCAAGCCAGCACGCCAGTCTGGGTGCCAATCATCGCACCAGGCCAGGTGCCAGCTAGCGCGCCAGTCCAGGCGCCAGCCAGCGCGCCAGTCCAGGCGCCAGCCAGCGCGCCAGTCCAGGCGCCAGTCCAGGCGCCAGCCCAGGCGCCAGCCAGAGCGCCAGTCCAGGCGCCAGCCAGCGCGCTAGTTCTGATGCCAGTCAGCGTGCCAGTCCGGGTGCCAGTCAGCGCGCCAGTCAGCGTGCCAGCCAGCGCACCAATCGGGGCACCAGCAAGCGCGCCACTCCAGGTACCAGACAGCGCGTCAGCCAACACCCTACATCACGTGGTCGCAGCCGTTCCAGACTGCGGGCAATCCAGCGCACCAGTCCAGGCAGCAGTCCAGGCAGCAGTCCAGGCAGCAGACCAGGCAGCAGACCAGGCACCAACCAGCGTGCCAGTCCATGCAGCAGACCAGGCACCAGCCAGCGTGCCGGTCCAGGCACCAGTCAGCGCGTCAGTCCCTTTCAGCGCACAAGCCGGCATGTCAGTCCGGGCGCACGTCAGCGCACCAGCCGGCATGTCTGTCGGGGCGCACGTCAGCATACTAGCCGGCACGACAGTCCGGGCGCACGTCAGCGTACTAGCCGGCACGTCAGTCCGGGTGCACGTCAGCTCACCAGCCGGCACGACAGTCCGGGAGCACATCATCACAGTAGCCGGCGTGGCAGTGCAGGTGACAGCCGGCTCACCAGTTGGAGCGCCAGCCATCACGACTACCGGGGTGACAGCCAGCGCAACTGCCGGCGTACCAGCACTCGTCGACGCTCTCGCTCCAATAACTACCACAGGTCCCGCAGGCCACTCGGCGTTGAAGGACAGAATGATCATAACCACTCCCATTATAGACATTATCGTTCTCGCAGTAGATTATGTAATCATTTAAGTAGGCCTCAACCTGTGAATGATAGTAATCAGTGCCTAACTGAACTTGTAACCATTTTAAAATCAATATCAAATAATAATGTAGACAGGGTAGGACCCATGAATAATACGGTACCTGAGTTCAACCCATCTAAAAAGGAACAGACGATGACCATGTGGATTCATAAAGTCAATGAATGTGCAACCATCTATGGTTGGACAGACAAGCAAATAGTTCATTATGCTCTACCAAAGCTGAAGGGTGTTGCACAGCGGTGGTACGAAGGTCTCCCGTCTGTCCTATTTACATGGGCCGAATGGCAGGATAAGCTCACTGCTGCTTTTCTTTCTGAAGAAAACTATGGCCAAATGTTAATCGATATGTTGGCCAAACGAGCTCGCTTTAATGACTCGTTAGAAGATTACTATTACGAAAATTTTGCTCTCATTAGTAGTTGTGGTATCTATGGTAAACGCGCTGTAGAATGTGTACTTCATGGGATCGATGATCGAACGGTTAGGCTTGGCGCTGAAGCAGCTCAATTCGAAGACCCTAATAAGCTGTTGTCCTATCTGCGCAATACTCGTAATGTTAACACTAACACTGAGCGTCGTCCTCCCAAGACTCCCCTTGATCCAAACTCTAAGCAACCAAATAATCAACTCCCAAACCAAAAGTAGGAACCCTCGGTGTGCCAATTGCAAGAAAGATGGTCACTACTTGTCACAATGCACACAGGCTTTTAAAAGGTGCACACGGTGCAACAAAATAGGTCACGAGGTTGAAAATTGCTACGTTAAAGAGAAATCCCAGACACAGACAAACGAGAAAACTGTATTGCGCGTTGATTTTAACACTGGCCGTATCCCAATAGAGTCTTCTCATTTGCCTGCTGATCCAAAGATTCCCACATCAGTCTCAGAAGTAAATAGAAAATATTTCAAGACGGCTTACGTTAATGGTTATCAAACTTTTGCGTACATTGACTTTGGCAGTGAGTGTTCCATGATGCGCGTTTCTGATTTTCGAAATATTCGATCCGACTATCTTACCTGTGATCTTCCCACGTTAAGGGGTTTTGGCGATTCTGTCGTAAATTGTTTGGGTAAACAGCGGGTTCAAGTAAAGATTGATGATGTAGAGGCTGATTTAGACTTGCTCATTGTTCCCGATGATTCGATGTCGTATCCCCTTTTGATTGGACAAACGTTTACCGAGCAACAGCATGTGGTTGTCAAGAAGTCCAGTAGTAGCTTTGAAATCTCTCAGCTCGATCATCTAGAAATTGCAGTGAGCAGCAAAGTAAATATTTTCTGCACTGATACGATCGCAGTGTCTGGAATTACTGCTATTGCTGTTCGTACTGATGCTTTAGTTTCCGGCGAAGTTTACATCGAGGGAGGTGTTAGGTCTCTGAAAGGTATCCGTTACTGTGTTCTATCAGGGCTGTTCCAAATAGATGACGATGGACAGGGACTCATTGTCGTGAACAATTTTTCATCAACGCCGTTGGTTCTGCCAAAAGATTTCCTCATTGCACGCGGTCGGACTGCTCACGAAGAATGCTCTCCCCAAGTCATGTCTATTGGTGGGAACACCATCCAAAGTAATAGTCCGATAGAGAGCTTGTCAGAGTCCAATGTGAGGTTCGGTGAAGACCTTAATTTCCATCAGAAGACTCAACTTCTCAACCTGCTTCACAGGTTTCGGAACTGCTATGCTTTCTCTCTATCGGAAGTCGGGAGTACAAGAGAAGGTAGAATGACGATTGATCTTCACGATAATGAGCCCGTTGTCTATAGGCCTTATCGTCTTGCCCTTAGTGAAAAGGAGAAAGTTAGGGAAATGATAACCGAATTGCTTGACAATGACGTTATCAGGCCTTCTACGTCAGCCTATGCAAGCCCCATTGTTGTTGTTAGAAAGAAAACAGGTGAACTCCGACTTTGCATTGACTATCGTGCTCTGAATAAGAAAACGATAAAAGAAAACTACCCAATGCCACTAATCGACGACCAGTTGGATGTTCTGTCTGGAAATAAATTCTATACAACCCTGGACTTAGCTTCAGGTTACTATCAAATACCGATTAACGAACCTGACAAGCATAAGACTGGATTCGTGACACTAGACGGCCACTACGAGTTTAATCGCATGCCATTCGGTCTTGAAAACGCGCCAGCAACCTTCCAAAGAATCATGAATCAGGTTCTTGGATCCCTTCGTCACAAGGAAGCTTTGGCATACTTAGACGATATAATTATCCCCAGTAAGTCGTTTGACGAAGGAATAGGGAGGTTGGAAGTAGTCCTCACTCTGCTATCACAAGCTAACCTAACACTAAAATTGTCTAAATGTGTTTTCTTCGGTACTTCAGTTGAGTATTTGGGGTTCGAAGTATCTTCCGAAGGTATTAAACCAGGTGCACGGAAAATTGAAGCTGTTGAACGCTTTCCAGTCCCGCAAAACCAACACAACATCCACCAGTTCCTTGGGCTAGCGAGTTTTTTTCGGTGATTTGTTCCCCATTTCGCGGTTATCGCACGCTTAAAAAAGATTCGAATTGGGTTTGGGGGTCTGATCAGGAAAGTTCGTTCCGCCAACTACAACGATCTCTTTCCCAAAGACCTACATTGGCACTTTACAACCCGAAAGCGTATACTGAGCTTCACACTGACGCCTGTAAGGTCGGGGTCACAGGCATTTTATTGCAAAACGATGATCACGGTGTTCTAAAACCAATAGCCTATTTTAGTCGGCAAACCACGCCTGAAGAACACAATTATACGTCTTATGATCTCGAAACCCTCGCCGTTGTGATGTCCCTTCAGAAATTTCGCGTATATTTGATTGGGGTTCCGTTCAAGGTCATTACAGACTGCAATTCCTTACGCGCTACCTTCCAGAAGAGAGACATGATTCCTCGCGTCGCTCGGTGGTGGGAGCAGATGCAGGAATTTAATTTTAGCATTGAATACAGACTCGGTGAGCGCATGGCCCATGTCGACGCTCTTAGTCGCAACCCAATCCCAGTAGATCTGGCCGTGCTATCAGTTAATGAAACAGATTGGCTGTCGATAGTACAAAGTGCTGACGATGAGATCCAACGGATTATTGGTATACTAAATGACCCAGATATGGATAACGTCGTCGACATAAAAGCTAACTTTAAAGTTAAAAATAAAAAGCTTTTCAGGATCACTGCTGATAGTGATCGTTGGGTGGTTCCCAAGGGTGTGCGCTGGCAGATTTTAAAACAAAATCATGATGATATAGGTCATTTCGCTCTTGATAAAACTATGGAAAGAATTAGCTGCTGACATCACGGCGTCTAATCAGAGCTTGGTTGAATTGAGGAAACAAATAAACGATCACGTAAAGTCATATCAAAAGGCCCAGAAAATTGCATATGACGAGAAGCGTTTACAATGCCCCAAATACAACATAGGAGACTTAGTAAGAGTTGAACGACAAATCCCTACTACAGGCAGCAGTAGGAAACTCGTTCCCAAGTACCAGGGCCCATACAGAATAACAAAAGTTTTTGACTGCGATAGGTATGAGATTGAAGACACTCCTCTTACGAGAAAAGGGAATCGATCTTATTCTACAGTTGTAGCGGTAGATAAAATAAAACCATGGCTTAATTTTAGGCCACGTGACTCCTCTAGTGAAGGCGAATAGCCCATTGCATAGAAATTAGAAGATACTCCTAATTTTGCATGCTTAGATTGTGAACATATTAATTATTTATAACTTACTTACTGTGTCACCGCCTTTAGTTTGAATAAATCATTTGTATTTATTTCTAAATTAATTCAATCAAACTGTGCGAGTTTATTCATAAATATACAAATTTAACTAGGATGACTACGATTAGTTACTGGATTATCATGTGCAGTACTTGTTATTATTATTAGTATGTATCATAAACTTAATTGTAGATAATGTAATCACCCTTTTTTTTTCTATTTTTTCTCTACTTGTGTAAATTTGATAGCACGAGGTCGTGCCTAAACAAAGGATGGCCGAATGTTGTCAATTAAATTTATTTATGTAACTGTTAATTTAGTATTATTCTAGTAAAATTATTATTGTTAAATTATTCAAAACACTGTTTCATAATTATGTACTGAAATAGTGTTTTGACTCGCTCACCACTCCTGCTCAACGAGTTTTGCACCAACCAATCAGGGACCGGCACGTTATTGCCGACAGTCACCGACCGTTGCCGATCTCAGTCGGGGAGGGGAGTGGCTAAGCGAGGGAGCGCAAAAACTGGGCAGTCGAGTCTCGACCGATACTGGTCAGTCGAGTCTCGACACTCAAAGAGGGAAGTCAACCAAAATAAGTGAACCAAGTGTTGTGAAGTATATACCTCATAACGTGCAGATTATAGAACTGTGAGTATTACCTTGTTATTATTTTAGCTTTAAAAACCCTTTTCCCACCATAAAGTAACGTAATTTTGAGGTGAAAACCGTTAGTAGATATAAATCTCTAACATAATTATACGGGAAAAGATTAGGGATAATATAATTTTGAATGAGGTAGGACGGGGGATATCATGAGGGAGGACGTCGTAGAGGGAGCATTGTAATATCGGGCAATTGAAGAAAATGTGTTCCACATTTCCTTCTTCAAGCCCGCACTCATACATTGAATGACCCCGGATCCTTAGTTTCGCTAGAAACACCGGTGTGCATGAAAAACCTATTCTTAGACGGCAGATATTTGTAGTTACTACTTTACTTGCATTGCGAAACTTATAGAACCAAGGGGATGAATGAAGGGATATCCGGTTGGATTGCAGCATAGTACTTGCCTATTGCGTCTTGAGTTGTTTCTGTACTCAGAGGTCTTCTTCTTCTTCTTCTTGTTGAGACTCACTATGACATGTCACTTCGAAGTACATGACATTGACGCTGACACTGGCTGTCCAAAGAGAATAAAACTGACTCCGTGTTTAGCATAAATGGGTATTTCCAAGGTATAAATAATAAACTTAAAAAAAACCGGTTATAAATCAATTATGGGTTTTAGCCATTAACAGTTAGGCATCGAGAAAATAAACTAAATAAACTCCCTGATCGAAGCAGATAGGGAACAATAATACATTAGGTTTTCTCGGTGGGTTTTCTGGCCTATCTTTTGGGCATAGAAAAAATACTTTTTAGATTCTAAATACAACAAAATAAAGTTGATTTCCGCTTGTACTTCTTTCTCCGCAGAGCGCTAAATAGCTAAAAGCGGTCTTTCTGCGTTGAAATAGAAGGCTCTTCTGCACTATTGCAAACTGAGCGAGACTTCAGACGAAAGATAGCCAACACGCCAACAGTGTAGCAGTGTAACCTGTATACCTACCACTCTATCGAAGTATTACTTACTATAGTTTATGCATTCTACTGTACGTACCTACCAATAAAAGGAATAGATTTTCATATTATTTTATTTATAAACTTTACAATAGCCATTTTAGGTTTTATTCGCTATCTATCGCACGTGTTGGTGATTGTTTGTTTATTTTCAACCGACTTCAAAAAGAAGAAGGTTCTCAGTTCGCCTTTAAGTTTTTTTTAATTTTTATGTATGATTCTTTTTGACAAAGAAAATTACAAAATCGACGCTACATGCGTCGACACACAGAAACAAATTAATTTGTTTATAATAAGAAAACTATATACAACTAATTATTATAAGATAACTTACGAAAAAAAAAGCCTTTTCGAGCTTTTGTCACCGCTAACGTACCAGCTATTCTCGAACCGAATGGTCTGTTGCGTGACGATGGTAAGAGGCCCGACGGTATGACACTAGTCCTATGGGAGTTGGGGAGGCCCATAGTGTGGGACGCTACATGTGTCGACACTCTTGCGCCTTCCCATCTTCTGAGGTCATCCGTGAAGGCTCGTGTGGCGGCAGATTTGGCCACGGATCTCAAGAGACGCAAATATGCAGGTCTCGACAGAGCCTACACAATTGCTCCCTTTGGGGTCGAGACCCTAGGTCCGTGGTAAAATTGTAAATTAAAATTGTAAAATTATATTTTCCGGGGAAAATATTAATTATTATTATATTTTTTGACATGTACCTAACCGAATTATTGTTACGAATAAAGAACTTGAACTTGAACGTGGGGTACCGAGGCTTTTAAAAAGTTATCTGAGCGTCTGCAGGCGCCTCTTTCCTACTGGGCACTCTGGGCACACGGCGGCCCAGGGCCCCGATCGATAGAGTACCTATTTCGAAAATAAACAAACATGAAATCTTTATAAACATTTATTTAAAATGTATATAAGTTTAATATTTATCATTTCAATAAAATGTTAATGCAGTGTGCATTAACATCCTCGGCCAAATCTGCCGCCGCACCAGCCCTCACGGATACCCTCGGAAGATACACAATGGGCCTCTCCAACTCCCATAGGACTAGTATCATACCATCGGGACTCTTACCATCGTCACGCAACAGACCATTCGGTTCAAGAATAACTGGTACGTTAGTGGTGACAATGGCCCGCCGGATGATGGCGTTAAGGCTGGCATGACGAGATATCCGACCGGCCGCCCTAGTAAACGATAATTCGTGATAACCAAGCTGTTCGACAGCAGTACCGCACTGGCATTGATGAGGCGCGGAACAGCTTGCACCCAAATTTCAAAACGGCCAGGAGACGGGCACAATCCGCAGAGCTGGAGCACGTTTGTAACAAACAATTCTGTGTCAATGGGACGGGCCTCACACAGAGGCTCGTCCCATTGCCGTTGGGACAAAAGGGATTTTGAGGTAGCAGCATTGGGGCGAGCACTATGCCAAGCAGTTCGATCTTCGTCTAAAAATGAATTTTGAACGAATTTCCAGGTGGGACCAAAAAAAAGAGATGGCTTTAAAAAAAATTTTACTAAAGAACTAGTGCTGTAGACAGAAAACAAGAACGCTAGAAGGGCTACACATGAAATTTTGCGTATACCTAAGCCTCCCAATTTGACTGGCAGAGAGGCACCATGCCTTGTCATCTAAATCGATATTCAAAACCGATGATAGAATAATCATTATTATGTTATATAAGCCTTCCAAGAGCTCGCTGTGTTTCCACAGTTGACTACATCTCAGATAATACGTAAATTTAGGTACAAAAAGACAAAACCGAATACCTAATTCTGCCGTCATAAGGAAAAAAGACGCTTCTGACATTTTTGTCAAAATTGAGTTAAATACGTCATCGGAATCAGTAAAAAAAGACGCATCTACCAGTATTTTTACATTTTGGCTAAAACAAACACAACCCTAAAAATCTTACTGTTAAATAAGACGCATTTGAAAGTACGTCATAATATTTACGAAATAGAAAAGACATTTCTGACGTTTACTAAGTTGAAAAAACGCATTTGGGTAGATCTGTCTTATTTATTTACAATATATTTAATTCATCATAAGATGAAAAGACATTACTGCTTGGTAATAAGAAGAAAAAACGGTTCTGCGTAGAAAAGCCTTTTCATTTTAGTATTATAAAAAATAGCCAGTCGCAAGTGGCAGTAGCGTCTTTTCTACGAAGTATTGCTAGTCGTGCGGGGTGTGGTGGCGGACGCGGTTGGAGTTGTACGAACAGTTGTGCCCAGGCAGTCAGAACCGCGTCGGAACGCGCGCGCGGTTTTCCAAAACATAGCCGCGGCGAAATTGTAAGGTACGTAAAATTAATTTATGCTTATTTACATATGTATACACATTAGTGACATAGACTAATATAATATCATACGAACAATATATAAATAAGTAAAGTGCAAACGTGCCAATTTGCTATTCCTTACAAGCTTTATAGCTACTTGCCTTATAGTTAAGTGTGTGAAAAATATTGCGATTGAATTTTAGACCAGTTATTCTCAACCGATGCTGAAATTTGACATACTTATGTAAATTCAGTGACATTGCAATGTAATGATACCATCTAGCTGGTCTGATGATGGAGAAAGAAGGCCGTAGGAACTCCTAAACTAAACGACTTAACGCCGTCGCGTGGGTTGGTCGTATTTGTCTTCTTAAGCAGTTTAGTCCTAGGTGATGATCAGGGTCCTGGTGATGGAGCCGCTGGGAGGCCATAGGAACTACGAAAAGAAACGACGTAACCTCATCGAGTTTGGGCTCGTTGGATTTGTCTCCCCAAGCACTTTGGTCCTAGATGATAATATAAAGGCTTGTTTTAAAAGTTTTTTTTTAATAATTATAAATGTTTTAAGTTTATTTTACTTTGTAAAAAAGGTCCGAATAGCCTACACCGTGCTGGGTCGTAGCGGTTAATGGATTTTGATTTAATTACCTTATACCTACACACCTATAAATTATTTTCGGTTTCGGGGGCTATTTATTTGTGTTTTATTAAGAGTATTGCCTTGAATTTCGCGAGGCGCGTTGTTCACAAGTAGTTGAAATTTTAGGTAAAAAATTCGATGGGAATTAAAAATAACGTGATCATATACCACTAACATTATAAATGCCAACACTACTGAACGGATCGGCCTGAAATGTTCATGCAGGTAGTTAGTTCTAAGCACAGGCTACTGGTTATCCTAAATCAGTTCCCATGGGATAGAAATAACCTTAAAGAACGCGTGCGCAGCCGTGGGCAGAAACTAGTTATATATCATTGCATTAACGCTATATTAACTTATGTATGCTATATTAACGGTTTCCTTCACGTTTTATTAAATTATTATTTTTTTGTTTCAGTGTGATAGAATGAGACGTAATCGATGCACAAAAATAATTTCGTTGGTGCCATCAACCAGTTCTTGTAAGGATCAACCACAGGTACAGGAACAGGCAGATACAAATTGTGACGAGCTGGTTATTGCTGAAACAAATGAAAATGACTCTTTGGACTGTACGGATCTTCATAACAACTCACTCAGCAACCTAGATTTTGATTCGGATGACTCCGTTTTTGATAAGGATTTACCTTCAAGTTTAGATTCATATTCTTCTACGAATAGCATTCCCAACTCACCACAGTATAAATTTACTATCCCCGAGTCACCAGAAGTCAAATGACGAAGATACGCCGCAAAATCTTACAAAAAATCTTACAAAGTTGAGATAATTATCTCTATTTGTATATATTTTATTTGTAAACGTAAACCAAGTAGTCGAAGTGAACATTTATCTACAACTGTAATGTTCGGGGCCAAACTATTGAATGATATTGTTTTTCTAACATAATAGTTATCGATCAAGGTCATAGGGCCCCCATTATCCTACTGTGGCCAGGGCCTCAAATGGGTTACGTTAAAGACGGCCCTAAGGGCGCTTTTAGTGTCACGCGGATTTGCTCACGCACGCGGGATTGGACCGCATGCGTAGCATCCGCAAAGAACAATTTCATATAGGTATCTATTGTAAAGCGTGATAAACGCACGCGGGACGCGGGGCGCTGTGCGGGGCGTCACCCCGGTGCGGGGTATCCGCATGCGTAAGCGCTGCCTACAACTTCAGTGCCCATTTTAGAGTCGAGCGGGGCGCACGCGCCGTATTGTACTACCGAAATGAAAATCGATACAGAACGAGTAATCATTGAAGTTCATCTGCGGCCCGTTTTGTGGGATAAACGCAATGAATTATACAAAAACAGGGACGCGAGGGAGGCTGCATGGAGAGATATTTTGAAGGAATTGGCACCTAACTACGAAAATTTGAGCGAAGAGGAAAGAAAAGAGGCGGGTATGTGTTTGGTTCATTATTTTATTTATACAAGCATCATTACTTTATTAATATAAGCATAATTATTTAATTCACAAATAACATCAAAAACCTAAAACCTTTTGAGTTTAGTTAATTAATTATATATCGGTGTTGCCAGGAGACTTTTCCTTCATTGATAAAGTAATCTGCAAATATATCTCTGATATTACTTGCCGACGTATTACTACTTTCAGTCTGCTGCCTGGGTAGTGGTCCCGTAAAACCATTTGTGACAAATGTATGGCTGACCTTGTAGCCATCCCGTTTCCTTATGAAATTGTGAAGTACACATGCCGTCTTGACTATTAATTGTGCTAGATCTAACTTGACATTCATGGATCTGTGAAATATTCTAAATTTATTTGACATAATTCCAAAAGTGCATTCTATGTACCTTCTAGCTCTGGACAGACGGTAATTAAATATTTTCTTTTTGTAAGGTAAATTATCACGAGCATAAGGCCGCATCACATGTGATGATAAACCAAATGCCTCGTCTCCCACTATCACGAACGGCAACTTTGCTCTTACACTAGATGGATAAGCTACTTCGGGGCAAATAATAGGCAACTCTTGCGGGTCAGGGATACCCAACGTGTTACTTTCCAGTTTCGTATACAATTGACTCCTTCTAAAGATGGTTGAATCGGCGTTGCTTCCACTGGTACCGACATTAATATATGTAAAATTATAATCAGCATCACACATTGCGAGGAGCACTACAGAATAATATTTCTTATAATTAAAATATAGTGATCCACTGTGCGGCGGCCGAATCACTCTTATATGTTTTCCATCAATAGCACCCAAGCAATTAGGAAAATTTGTATATGTGAGAAATCCCTCTGCGATTTCTTTCCATTTGATCCCATTAAGCTGTGGAATACATTCAGACTTTAGTTCAATCCATATTATGTAACAAACTTGTCTTACTATTTCGCTAATTGTTGCAATTCCAATCACATAGGAATAGTGTAGATCAGTGAATGTATTACCAGTTGCCAAATATCTGAAAACAAAAACAATATATTAATAATATGATAACATAATATATTAATAATGCTGACATCAGACATAAGACAGCATGCACCGCTCGAATTTTACTTCAGAAGAAAAATAAATACCCTTAAGGTGAAAGGGCACGGAAGTAGCTAGCGCTAGAAGTTTTTAATTCGTTTTAACTACAGTACTATAGCTACGTTAGATTTCTATGATTTGCCGAAAATTTTATCATAGGGGGGTATTTATGCAGTTATGATTTCATATGAAAAGTTCGAAGTATAGTTATGTATCTCATATCTGCTAAAAGTGGCCACTTTTAGCAGATTTGAGACACATAACTATGCTGTAAATATTTTATAAGAAATCTTCTCTGTATAAATTAACCCCTATGGTAAAATTTCCGGCAAATGAAAGGAATCTAATAAATATATATAATATAATATAATAAAATATCGTTTATTTCAGGCAATATTTACATTACAAGATGGTAATGTAAACAGAGGCCCATAGATATATACCTTACAGACTAACATACATATTATTTTATATACAAAAACTATTTTAATTATTTCACACGTAATGTCGCCGACGTGTGCACGGTGTCAGCGGGCAGCCGCCCTCGGAACTTCCGAAACACGACACCCTGCGGCCAGAAGTCCTCCTTCATGAAGGTTGACAGATGCAAATAAAGCAAATTTTTGTTAAAACAAATTAAAAACTTACAGCGCTAGTGACTTCCGGAAGTTTTCACCTTAATTTTGATGATGGCAAATTTTACTGTAACAAATAAACAAATTTCCCGATTCAATCCGGTGTTTTTCCAAAAATCCTTAAATGAAGTTCTAATTATTTTTGTAAAAAATGAATTATTTCTATTCAGTAAAATTTGCCATCATCAATATTAAGGGTACTTTTCCTTCAACTGCGGCCTTATTTTTCCACTCTGTATAAAAAAAAAAAAAAAAATCTATTTATAATTTTATATATATAAATAAATTTTATAATATATATATTGCTTGATTTATCTAATGCTTCATGAGACAGTGTAAAGTTGACAACATGTGTGAATTAAGGAGGGCCTTTAATCGAATGCAGTTAAATTTCCAACTAATATCAGATTTGTACACACAGCCACAGATCAAGCTTCCCAAAACCAGTATAAACAGGACTCATGCGTTGTTTATTATCGTAGACGACTCGGCGAGGCCCTAGCAAGTTCCGTTTATTGGTACTGGTTTTGGGTAACTTGATCTGAAACTGTGTGTACTTTTGCCACTTACTTATTATATTTTGTCATTACAGACAAGAAAATACAACAACGCTGGCGAACAGCAAGGGACACTTACCAGAAAGACAAGATATCTGAAAAAAATCAGCCATCCGGCTCTGGGAGTAAGAAGAAGAAGAAATATTCTTACTATGACATTTTGACTTTCTTAGACAGTACAACGGAAACTGCTGGAGAAGAGTCACTCTGTGAAGAAATGTCTGAACAAAGTAATTTAGAAACACCTAATGAGTCCACGCAACCAGGTACTTCACGTCAAGAAAGTTCTCAACTAACATCACAACGTAATTTAGAAACACGTAATGAGTCCACGCAACCAGATACTTCACGTCAAGAAAGTTCTCACCCAACATCAAAACAAAAACAAGTAAAATCTAAAAAGCAAGCACCATCTGAATTTGAGGCACAGTTATTAGAATGCTTAAAGTCTAATCAACTGGAGCTAGAAAGTGAGGATTTGGCTTTCTTTCAGTCTCTGCAGCCTTCATTAAAAAGATTCACTAGATATCAAAAACTAATGTTCAGAACAAAAGTGTTAAATATAGTTATGGAAATGGAAAGTCAAACACAACCTGCATACTACAGTCCCATACCTACAACAAGTTCTAGTGCTTTTACTGAGCTTGACAGTTTGTCACCGATAAATCAAGATTACCAAACCAATAGTATAATCCAGGATACTTCGAGTCTTAACGACAATGCTATTAGTTCTGCTGCAGTGAATGACAATGAAACTCTTATTTCGACTGAAAGCGGCCTGTTTAATATCACGTCTTATGACGTAATTTATACCCCAGCAACAACATCATCTACAGGCGAAAGTAATGTCAACGCTCAGGATACAAATTTACAAAGAAATGAATGATGTAAAATTTGATTTTTTAATTTATGAATAAAACTCTTTTTATTAAAATGAGTACGATTAACTTTTTTTCTCCAGTTTCTCTCTAATTGTTTGTTTAGTCATATGAGTGCGGTTGTACACACGGCACAGATCAAGTTACTCAAATCCAGTATAAGCGGGACTCCGACGGGTTACCTAAGTATGATAATACGCAAGGCGCGAGTTCCATTTATGCTGGTTTTGGGTAACTTGATCTGTGGCCATGTGTACTTTATCAGATAAAAAAAAGGATTGTGTATGTAGGTTGAACGTACCAATCCCAAACCAATTAAGGACTTTTTTTGACTTTAAATTACTGTCATGTGCAAACCTATAACTTTTATCTATATTATAATAAGTAGCGTGTGATGAAAGGTAGGAATGATTCCACTTTAATGGCGACATTTTATGAGTGAAATAATCTTATTTTATGAAATTTCAACATGAAATTGAATGAAATTATGAACAATGAAATTTCAGAGTACATGACAAAATCTTTTTTTTGCACATGTAAATTTACACATGACAGTAATTTGAAGTCAAAAAACGTTTATCCTACCTGTTCAAATCCCTTTCCACTAAATCATAGCAGGAAATTAAATATTTAAAATTTAAAACTTACCTTAATGTAATAGCGAGCCTCTCAATCGGTTGTATTGTAATCCTTCGTAAACTGCTTTTTTGTAGCTTATTCTCAATTTTACACAACAGTTCATCAAAAGAACGAATGGACATTCGAAAGTAATTTTTAAATTTACGTTCATTATTTTGTAGTTTTCCAAAGTGTGTAACAAACGCCCCAGCAAGAAGCCTATTTTCAAGAAAGGGATCAACATGTACTCTTGTCTTCTTGTTTCGTCGTTTGTAAAGTATGTAAGCGACACATATTCTTCTGACATTGATCATTTTTGAACACGTCTATACCGTTACGCAGCCCGTAGAAAACTGAAACTCATGCTGCGTATGATCCGCAGCGTGAAATTTTACGCATGCGGTCCAATCCCGCGTGCGTGAGCAAATCCGCGTGACACTAAAAGCGCCCTAAGCGTCTGGTCGACGCGACGCGTGACCCGAGAGCTGGCGCGGGTATCTGGCGCAGGGCAGTAGCATTGCCATACAGCAGCGGGGCAATACAGCCAGCGTCTTGGGGACGCTTTCGATTGGTATTGATATGGATCAGTTGAGCTACCTGTAGATTGTTTGCAACAGTCTGCAGTAAGCTTAATTGTTAATACTAGTTCTAATTTGTTTTTTATTATTAAAGTACCTAGGTATGTTCTTGATATCTCCGCATAAGGTTAACCTTATGCGGAGATATCAAGAACCAAAAAGATTTTAAAATTCTTTCACTATTCTACACAGAACGATTCCGAGGTGGTCCCATAAAATGTTTGTTCCCGAGTGATTCGTTTTTATCCCGTTAAACTTAAAAAAACAACAATATTTTTGGAGAATCACGACTAGCTAGAACAGTTTCGGTGATAAATTTATTTAAAAATTGATTTGAGGTGGTCTCCTTTAAGTTTGATTCTAGAGGAATTGCTATGTGCGCCGTAAAACGTAGGTTTGTAAAAATACTTCAGAATATGATAATTTAATTATCACATAACTAATAGTTTCCATGACAACGGGCAAAGAGAATTATAATACCTACCTACACGACACGACGAGACAACGGGCGTCAAGGCGTCAGCAGTTTCATACATACATCAATCTAAATTAGACTTGAATTTTACCTAGAAGTCGTCGGTATAAAATAAATTAATGCACGTGAACATAGATAGACCTTCGGTCAGGGAAAATAAGGGAGGGGTGATTTCGTTCATCCGAGACATGAATATCATTTATGTACCTACCGGAAATTGAAGTTGGTTTACCTATCGTTTTTTCAAACACGCCAAGTTATTTGTATTGTACCTACTGTAGAAATTTGTTTCTGTACTCAGAGGTAGAAATAGTTTTATAATTGGTAAAGTGCATGTTTAGTTAATTTTAGTGCGTGAACAGAATTTATACAAATTTACCAAAAATAACTTGTGATTTGGGGTTGCTTTATGACTGATTATTGTAAATTTTCTAAATAAAAGTTGATTTTGGAGCTTACATTTTATTTAAATAGGGGTTACTCACCGCCCATGAACAAGTGATCAACACAACTAGTAGTAGAAAAGATATTGATGATTTTGTATCATGAAGACATTTGTGTACTATACAATAGCTAAATTCGATGTAAAATGTTTGTAAACAAACTTAATTTAAAAATCACTGTTGCCATGTAATTTTGTATGCAATTCATATTCCCTGTTGATTTGGAGATTTTTCCTTCAATAAATAATGTATTGACTGGCTAACACTTGTATCTGTAACTTGATGCAAACACAACCCATGGACAAAGTGTTCTGGTCTGGTCCATTGAACCAAACTTTTATGACTTATGTCATAGCTTCAGTTGTACTATTCTGGGCCTCATTTTGCTGCTTCATAGACTCTAATTTTATGTAAATTAGCCTTCCCGACTTCATCTTTTCTCTCTTATGAACCTTTAGTTCATGTTTCATGACTTGCTTCCGGTAACCAAATGACTTTTCACAATATCTACAGACATGCTCCTTTACACCTGTGTGGTCAATTTTGATGTGTAGGTCCAACTCCCTTTTGGTGTAATAGCCTTTACAGCATGCTTCGCAGCGGAAATTATGTGCTTTGTGAGTTAATGTGTGCTTGTTGAGGTTACTCTTGCTCATGAATCTGGCAGAACATTGCTCACATTGGTACGGCCTTTCTCCTGTGTGTGACCTCATATGCATTTTCAGAGACTCCTGGAACCTGCCACGGTATGGACACAGGGTACATTTAACTGGTAGGTCATAGAAGTGTGTTAACCGATGTCTCATAAAATGGTACTCATTTGAAAACTTTCCACAGATATCACACATGTACTTCAAAGGTACTTTTGCATGTACCTTGTGTCTTTTGTGCTGCTCATGGGAACTTGTCTTCTTACAGATCTCACTTGTGGTATCCTTGTTTTCATAAAACAGTGAATGATCTGCATGATCTTGCATGTCAAAGTTTCTTTTTTCTTTTATTAGTCGATCATCATCTGAGACACTGCCCTCATCCTCAACTACACTATTGGCATAGCCATTAGCAGCATCATTGGCATCCCCGTCACAGGCCTCCAATGTTTCGTCTTTCACTGGATTAAGATCAAGATCAGGTTCTAACTTTGTCATTCTTCTCTGAGATTTAAGAGCAGTTCTTCTGAATAGAATAGCGCCTTGCAGTAAGGCATGGCAAGAATGGCATAAATATTTTGGATAAGGGTCTGCATGGGTCACATTGATACCTGCGATTTTATGAATGGAATCAGAAAGATCTTCTGAATTGTTGTCCCCAAAGATATCTATGTTGCCTTCTTGAAGGCAAACCCTGCATGTATTTGTATTGTAAGCCAAAGGCTCTATTTTTATATCAACTTGAATATCAGTGTTATTGTCCGGGTTAATGAATTTGTCTTTGCGCGACGTACTTCTCCCCGAATTTTTTCTGGTCCGCCGAAAATGGCTTCTGCAATGTAGTATTTTCATGAGTTTCAAAGCTCCGACCATCTTGCCTGCATACACCAGAACGATAGTGCATTAGGTAAGCTCTTCTATTCTTCAGTTTCGGGTTCCAGAAAAGGAGTCAGACAGAACTGATTGGTTGAATTTCCCAGGGAGATAACAAAAGTTCGACTTTTGCGATCAGAGAAAATTACCTTTTGCTTTTCCTTTCCTTCCTTTCCATCAACTTTTGTTTTGATTTTTGACTTGTCTATGGTTTTTTTTTATAGCAATTTTATTCCTCTTGGTTTTTGAGGTAACTTTTGCCAGCATTACGTTTCTAGTTCACGGATCAAGTATAAAAAATAGGACTGACTCATCAGGGTTTTATCAGTAGGCAGGTATAGGTATTTGTACGAGACTAAGACAAAAGATAGAGATAAAAAAATATATAAAAGTCTTTATGAACATATTGAGGAGCAAATAACAAAAACAGACAGCGATAGAAGTAAAATACTGTGTCGCAGATCGCAACGCCCACCTCCGGGAATTAGAGATATATGAGTTTCAACAGAGTGTAGGTACATAATTATATTATATACATATACACTACACTATATACACAATTGTACAAAACCAAGACATAAATACAATATTGTTTAAATAATACTACTACATTACACGCTACAGCATAATATCATGAACATTCAAATATTTAATCAATGCTCTAGTATTTTCTATAATAGCAAGAGAAAGGAGAGAAGATAAATTAGAAGGAAGAAGAGCTTTGTAATGAACTAAGAGATCATACAAAGAAGGATTTAGGAATAAAGGACAGCAGAACATAAGATGGGCAATTGTTCCTTCGTCCAAACCATATTCACAGATGGATGAGGCTCTCACTCTTATTTTGCGTAAATGAACAGGTGAAGAGCAATGACCAACTCGCATTCTTGACAATGTTGATGAGATTTGTATCGAAGATTTTAACTTTGCGAACCAAGGCCGAAAAGCTATTAACGGTGGAATCTGATACAAGTAAAGGTACCTTTAAATCTACTAGAACTGGACCAATAGGAATTCCACACCTTTTCTATATCCTGTTTGGCAATAGAAACTATATCATGAGGGTAACTTGAAAACTGACTCATTTCGCCATGCAGAACAGTTCCAGGATGGTGAGTGCTCTTCCTTCTGAGTCCGTCGTTGGTCTTCTGGGCTGCACACCAAGAGCTTCGATGGCGAAGTGGTCTTTATTGGCTTGGTGCATTTCCTTCTCCGGCGTGCTGATATGTAGACACATGTTGAGGAAGTGCACTGGCCTTGCATCTCCGACGTCAGTTCCGTGGAGCACCCATCCAAGTCCCGTTCTGGAAGCGACCGGTTCGCCTGGCTTGCCTCTTCTTATTTCTTGAGTCACTATCAACTCCCAGTTGTCTTGCCCATTGAGCAGCTGTGGTCACTCCCCTTCGTAGTGGACATTTGTGTATCCCCTTCTTGTCCAGGAACTGTGGCTGAGGCTCGCTTCGCTCGCCTTGCTGTGTGACAGCACACCTGTACTTGCCTGTACTTGGATGGTGGCGGCCTCGTAGAGACATCTTAGCACCTCGATATAACGATAGTGTACTTGGCAACGCTGTAAGGATTCCAGAACAGCCCAGGTTTCGACGGAGTCGAAAGTCTTCTCATAGTCCACAAAAGCGAGACAAAGGGGCTGGTTATACTCTTCGGACTTCTGTATTTTATTTTTTATTTTTCTCTCTTGATAATATACCTACCTATACCTAATATTTTAATTTATTTGTAAGACTTTCTTAAGTGCAATGCAATGTGCCTATGAAATAAATGAATGAAACTGAAACTGTATAATCTGCCTTACTGTGTGAATGTGGTCTATGGTGCCATATCCTCCTCGGAACCCGGCCTGTTCCGGTGGCTGGAACTCGTCAAGTCTCCTGGCGAGACGATTCGTGATCACTCGCGAGAACAGCTTAAAGACGTGGCTCTGGAGTGTGATGGGTCTGTAGTTTTTAAAGAGGGTTTTATCTCCCTTCTTAAAAAAGAGCACCACCAAACTCCCGCTCCACGCCTCAGGAGTTCTCCCACTGTGAAGGACGGTATTAAAGAGGTTCTGTAGCTCCTGTATTATGGGGCTCCTCCGGCTTTCAGAAGCTCTGATGTGATTACGTCCTCACCGCGGGCTTTTCTATTTTTAAGCCGCCTCAGAGCTAACACGATCTCGTCTTGACTAATAACTAAAATATCGATAGGTATCGATAAAATATTAATACATCTATAGGACATCCCTAGGACAGGGTTGTCTGTGTGTCGTGTAAGTCGTGTTGAATGAATGAAATATTTTTATCTGTTGGTACTACTCTGTAGCGCAAATGCGCCTTAATCATCATCAGTTTGGAAGTCCCGTCTCTTCTAGTAGTAATAAACAAAGAGAATATAAATAAAATACACGTTTTTCACCATCATTTCGACCGCTTCGCACCCCACAAATCTCCTACTTTTTGTAGTGCATTGCGTGATGAAATTATATGTTCTATTTGCTTCTGTATTAACAAATCACTAGCACCGTAACTCGGTAAAATCTCGTTAAATAAGTACCTAAGAGAAATAAGTTTTCGTAATGCAAAATAAACAAATTATATTGACTTGGCAGAAAGTGTGACAGAGACAAGTTGCGTGAGCGAAAGAGATCCCAATCAACATAAAATATCTATCTTTATGTATGTATTGTATTAATTTGTATTATGTATAATGTTTATCAGTCATCCATCTAGTACCCATAACACAAGCTCTGCTTATCTTGGGGTTAGGTGATGCTGTGTGGATTGTCCAGCAAATATTATTATTGTTATTATTCCGCCATTCAATTTAGCGCAATTTCCATATATTTTTTTTATTTAAAGGGAGTTGCGATAGACTGGTTTTATATTCTCTTTGACTCAATCAAACACTCACTCTATTATATTCTAGCCATCTGACAAGAAGAAGAATTATATTCTCTTGGACTCAAACAGTGTCAGTCAAAGTTTTTGTGATGTTTAGTTTTTGGAATAAATTTAACTAAATATTGCTGACTGAACACTACTGAACAGTAGTATTGTTCTGTGTGCTGAACATAAACTAGATAATATACTTCGTAGTGCTGAACACAATGCCAAGGCCAGGCAAGAAAGATGCGCTGGTGATTTGGAATGGTCGGAAATATGATGCCTAGGAAAATGCTTCGTTGCAGAAGTAATGCTGAGCGAGCTCGTAACGATTGCGAAGAAGGTACGCCGATGGAAGATAATAAATTCACAGAAATCCATATAAAAATAGAGCCCTTGGCTACCAATACGAATATATGTAGGGTATGCCTTAAAGAAGGCTCTATAGAAATCTTTGGGGCCAACTCTTCAGAAAATCTGTATGATTCCATTTACGAAATTGCAGGAATAAAGGTGACCTATGAAGACCCTCATCCTAAATGTTTGTGTCAAACTTGTCTTGCCTTACTACAAGACGCTATTCTGTTCAGAAGAACTGCACTGAAGTCGGAAAGAATACTTAACAACTTAGAGCCTGACCCTAATCTAGTAAAACATGAAACAGCGGAGACCAGCAGTGATGGTGATGTCAATCATGGTGATGCCCATGGCAATGCCATGAATGGCGACAACAAAGAAATCATTCGACGTCAAATCATTGCCAAAAGAAAATATAAAAAAGAACAGCCAAAGACACAAGAGACAATTAAATGGTCATGCATCATCTGTAACATACACTTTAGTACAATGGAAGAGTTATCTAAACACAGAAAGAGAAAGGTATGTAGGCATACAAAATGGGCCTGCAAGACATGTGACTTGACATTCGACAAATTGGAAGATTATGCTGCGCATAAACAGGCTGTACATGAAGTAAAAAAGCGGATCACATGTAAAATTTGCAATAAGTCTTATGCCGAAAACTACTACAGGAGACACAAGGCTGCATTGCATGCAGAAAGTGATGCAGGAGAAGCCCGTGTTTGTGATATCTGCGGCAAGAAGATGTCAAATCTAACCTATTTGGCCCGTCATCGAGCTACACATTTCTATGAGCTACCATTTAAGTGTACCCAGTGTCCATACCGTGGCAGGTTCTCAGAGTCTCTAAAAATGCATATGAGGTCGCACACCGGAGAAAGGCCGTACCAATGTGAGCATTGTTCTTCCAGATTTATAAGTAAGAGTAATCTCAACAAACATGTGTTAACTCATAATAAAGTGTTTAATTTCCACTGTGAAGTCTGTGGTAAGGGTTTCTACACTAAAAGGGAATTGGACCTTCACCTTAAAGTTGATCATACAGGATTGAAGGACCATGCCTGTAGAATCTGCGGAAAGTGCTTTGGTTACCGGAAGCAAATGATGAAACATGAACTAAAGGTTCACAAGAGAGAGAAGTTGAAGTCGGGAAGGATGCCGATTTATTTAAAAGTAGAGAATATGAAACAGGAGGCTCCATTGCAAACAAATGCAACTGAAAATGATACAACTGAAAATGATGCAAATGAAAATAATCAAACAGAAACCACATCATAAAAGTTAAAGGCCAAATAAAATAACCAACAGTCAGTAGGGCAAAGAATACAGAACATAAATAAGTACAATATTTGGTACAGCATTGTTTATGAGTGTAGGTACCTACCTACTTATAATTTCAATTAATGTTAAATGTTAACACTAATAAATTTTGTAATAATCACAAAATTGGTGTAAGTACTTTCAATCCTTATGTACCTAGCTTGCGGAATAGCTTAGTGTTCATTGAATTGATCATGCATGGAATGTGTAATATTCCTTTATTATTTATCTATGGTTTTACTTGGCATAAGGAGCTACCCCGACTCGCACTAGAGCCGCCACTTATTTACACACCATCACATGAATTTCAATTTTTAACAAGGAATTATGAAAAATCCATTATGCAGTTTGTGGTTTATGGTCGCGCAAATCTTTATGAATTCTGTGTACATAGCCTCGAATGCGAAACTACGCATGGTACAGCCAGTAGAGTGTAATCATTCATCATCATACAAAGATCCTATGACTATGTTCCGTACAACTGTGTTTGCATCAGAATCATTCATCAATTCGTGTAGGAACGTGAATGTAGCATAGCACTCACGCCGTTTGCAGGACTCGCACTGGTGTACGACGAGGGGCGTGTGGGCGGTACCCCTCCCCGCGCCTTCTGACAGCTTAGGTTATGCTACTGCCTCTGAGTCTCTGAGTACAGAAAAGAGGCTACTGCGCACCCACTCGCGCGTCCGAACGTTCGAGAACTATTTTGTATCCATCCACTAGCGGCGTAAGAAGGGCGGTCCGCCCCGGGTCAGGTCCGAGGGGTGCCATATTGGCCCCCATTGGGGTGACAACTCACACACAGCCAGGTCATAAAAAAATCCGCGGGTCCTTCGCTCGCCATTGATTCCATAGGATGTGGTCTGTTTTCTCCTGTTTTGTTTTAATTCGCCAAAAAACTTATAATTGTTCTTTATCTCAGCTTCCTTGTTTTGTTATGCAGCCGCCGCGAACTCTAAAATTTTCAGGGCTCGTTCCGCTCGTTGTTATTTATTTTTTTATACTCTTCATAACTAGTTTAAGAACACCCAAAAAAGTAACGCCGCAAACATTTCTGCGGCTCATCGTTATAAATCTTTTTCGCATTCCTAACTTTAAAGCTGAAAAAAATCACAAAAACACTGCGGCTATCCCAACTCACCGTCGTCTTAGCTTCCTTGTCTTTGTTGCTAATCCCACCTCACTAGTATCCAAAATAACTGCGGCCTGCTGTTATTTATATCCATAGCTTTTTATCTTCCACCGCACCGTCTTGAACATTTTCAGGGCTCGCTTCGCTCGCTAAGTTTTTTTGTCATAGGTTACTCTTGTTCACTTTTCACCAAACATCAAAAAAATTCGCGGCTCGCTCTGCTCGCCGTTACTTAAACTTACTTACTAGTAATAGCAGTTGTAGTCGGGATTTTCGTAAAAAAGAAATTAAACGTCAGGAGAAACATTAGAAATTGTTAACAGTGCCGTATTCTTAGGAATAACCTTAGATACCTAGTTATCTTCAATGGGGCCCACACATAGACAAGCTATCGAAGAGTCTTAGCTCTGCAGCGTATGCAGTCAAAAAAATCCGTCATCTTACAGACGTTGATACTTCTAGACTAGTCTATTTCAGCTACTTCCTTAATGTTATTATGGCATATTGCTATGGGAGAACGCCGCAGATATTACCACCGTATTTGTGCTGCAGAAGAGGGCTGTTCGTGCAATCTATAATATGGGTCCCAGAGTAACGCCGGTACGTAGGTAGACTACGTGATAAATTCAAAGAAATAAACATAATGACAGTACCACCATGTCAATATAGAAAACTTGTACACTCATAGGAATCTTCTTAACAGGCAGGACCTGCGCGCGCAGGAAGCTGTTTTCGCATGCTGCGCAGCATGCGCGCGTGCAACGTTTTTCGTTTTTCGTGGGGATATTCAGCTTGGGTGGTTGGTTTACTTCTAATAAATCTTTTGACAGTGCCTTTGTTCATTTTCGAGTACGAAACCGCCGCGAGCAATAAACGAAATTTGAATCCAGCACAGCACCCCGCCGCGCGCCGCGCTTTTCATTAATTTGCTTCTACAACGAAAATCTTTTGTCTAACCGTAACTTATCTAGGTAAATGATACCTTAAAAGAAAGAACAATAATTCAGCATGTATTTAAAATTATCTGAACATCTGCAGCTATTTTATTTATTTTTTTGAATGTCATTAAAAAACTTTTTTCTGTAAAGTTTAAATAGTATGAAAGTTATTTTTTTAGCATTAACGGTGCTTTATAATGATTTAATATCATTATACACACATTAGGCTAATAAAAACAAAAAATATAAATTAGACATTTCCATTCAAATTTTGCATTATCAGCATCTAAATGGAAATTTTTGAGTTTTTGGTTAATAATCGTAAAAGTTCCCTAAAAAAACAATTAGACTTTGGTTAAGACAAATGTGGCTCAAAATGTTCTAGATGGTCTATCTATAGGTACTAACACCCCCTTAGGGCTTTGTACCGAGCTTCCAGACACCCTGTCTACTGTACTAGGCTCCACAAGATTAATGTATCTTATAAACAGCAATGTATACGTATCGTATACGCTTCTACAACAAAATACATGAGTTGAAAAAATATTCAAAAAATAAATTTAAACTAATCAAACATATTCTTTGTAAAAAGGGTTACTAAAAAATATGAGATTTTCTTGAGGATAAAAAAGCTTCGGACGAGTTTTGCTCCAACTCGAAAACTAACAATCTAACTATATAGGTAAAGGTTTCTTGTTCGCTTCTTTACAAGTGATCACTTTATTTCCTAGTTTTACATAATTACTTGGGACAAATGTTTGTACGATCTGCAAATATTTGTTCCGGGTGTTCTGGGTATTTTCTATATATAATAAAAAATATCTATCTATGTTATATATTGTATTAAGTTTATCAGTCATCTAGTACCCATAACACAAGCTCTGCTTACTTTGGGGCTAGATGATGCTGTGTGTATTGTCCAGCATTATTTATTTTATTTTTATTTATTTAATTACCATTTGGTTGCCTGGAAGAAATCGCTTTAAGCGATAAGGCCGCCAGTTCCATTGCTGTTCCCTACATTATAATTAATAAGTACTATCTGTTTTATAAGGTGATGAATAAAGCATTGTCTATCTATCTATCTATCTAATTACGTAATTTGATTTTTGTGACGTGTCCAAGAGTCCTTTATGGTCTAAAGGAAATAAAACACTTTGATAAACCTATTAATATTTCTTATCAAACACTAAGGCAATTTTATTTGTTTTTTTTTTCGGATGGTTGGGGGATGCTTGTTACAAAACCGCCCCGGGTACCACGCTACGCCGCGCCGCCGCGCCGCCATCGCGCCACTGCATACCAAGAAAGTTTAATTTTCGAACCCAAACCTCTTCGAACTTCGTATACCTGTCAAATATTCATACTCAATGCTGTCAACCGTGCGCTTGACTGTCCTGACAGTTTCTATATGGTTCCTTCTATATTTGCTACCTACCGAAATTCCCTAAAAAAATATCATAGACTTGAATCATGGCAAACGAAGCTGAGGAAACCATCCGCAAACTATCAATCCACAAAGGAGTAGCTGGAGTCATAGTAGTCAACGGAGAAGGCATTCCGGTCAAGACTACTTTAGACAACCACGTTTCAGTTCAATATGCTGGTCTCATGAGCGCTTTGGTTGACAAAGCTAAAGCCGTCGTGAGGGATTTGGATCCCACAAATGATCTTACGTTCTTGAGGATCAGAAGCAAGAATAGCGAAGTGATGGTCGCACCGGATAAAGAGTTTATTCTAATTGTCGTTCAGCATCCTGTTGAGTGACGAAGGGCCGTGGCGATTGAGCCACGCTTTAGTTTTATTGTGATAGTTGGCTAGAAAGTCCCTAGTAATTGATTTTATTTTAGTTGGTACCTACCTAGTTTTCGTGCAATACCTACATGGTAGAAATAAAACAGTTTGTTTATACTAAGCTCACTGTATTTATTTATAAAACAAGATCGTCATATTCACAAGCCCGCCATACCTTCAAGAGAATTATTCTAATATTTATAAATTAATTTATTTTTAATTAATATTACATTAATAAACTAGAAGGAAACCACTAGTCTTAGTTTCAAGGCCTTGTGGCAATACATTCCGTTATTTACCAAGACCCGCCGCCCCCTCTAAAGCCACGACCCCGGAATCCTCCGCGATTTCCACCAAATCCTCTGTTTCCGAAACCTCTGTTCCCTCCAAACCCACCGCCCCTTCCGCCAAACCCACCCCCACCACCAGATCCGCCCCCATTTCCGCCAAATCCACTTCCATTTCCACCAAAACCACCCCCACCGCCTCCGTTTCCGCCAAATCCGCCCATGTTTCCGCCAAAGCCACCTCCGTTGCCGAAGCCGCCGCGGGGTCCGTTGGTGCCCCAGCCGCGGGTGCTGCCTCGCTTAAGGCCGTCCGATCTGAAGCTAGGCGCCATCGTGTCTCGAGTAATGTTGTAGTCACCAGCATCGACAAGGCAGAGCTCTTTTAGGCAGTGGATTACCTGGAATAGAGATAATTTATGGTAAAATTGTTGTTTACCTACACAAGGATAACATAGCACGATATTAAATAAATAATGCTGGACAATCTACACAGCACGGGCTAGATGATGCTTGTGCAGTCTGCTGCACAAGCATCATCTAGCCCGTGCTGTGTAACACATGCTCTGGCATGTGTTATGTTATGGGTACTAGATGACTGATAAACTTAATACAATACCACATTACATACATTGTTTTTTTTTTATTATACATAGAAAATACCCAGAACATCCAGAACAAATATTTGCAGATCGTACAAACATTTGTCCCTAGGCGGGAATAGAACCCGCAACTTTCTGCGTCGCAGGCGGACCTTCGCCCTCCGCGCCACATCGGTCGTCGTTAGTCCCTAAATTCAAAAGCCATGCACATGTTGTCATGCATGCATGTTTCTATACAACCAAACTCGATGCAGAATGTTTGTAAACAAACAACGACACAAATAACTAAAACTCACTTGCTTGGCTTCGTGATTTAGATAAAATTGTAAGTAATATTTATTGAAGGAAGGATCTCAAATCGACAAGTAATGTAAATTGTGTATAAAAAGACGCGGCAACAGAGTGAATTTTAGGTTAAGTATGGGCGGTTTGTTTACAAACTTTCTACATTGAGTTTGGCTAATGTATAGAACAACTTTATGTAGAAGCTCTCATGGTAGCATACTTTAACCCATTGTTACCTATAAAATTCAATAGTTTAGCCCCCAACATAACAGTAGTTGATAAATGTTCACTTCGCCTCCTTGGTTCACCAATTCTTGATGAGTCTTTTCAGTCCTTTGTAAACGAGAAAATTCAAAATTTCAACAAAACTTCGGACAGACTGCTCAAAATTAATAGCCATATGGCTTTTACAATAATTCGGTTTTGTCTTTTTGTACCTAAATTTACATATTCTTTGAGATGTAGTCAACTGTGGAAACACAGCGAGCTCTTGGAAGGCTTAGACAACAAAATAAAGAAAACTCTATCATCGGTTTTGAATGTCGATTTATATGACAAGGCATGGTCGCAGGCCTCCCTGCCTGTCAAATTGGGAGGCTTAGGTATACGCAAAATTTCAAGTGTAGCCCTTCCAGCGTTCCTGTCTTCCGTCTACAGCACTAGTTCTTTAGTTGAAAAATTTTTAAAGTCATCTTGTTTGGTCCCACCTGGAATTTCATTCAAAATTTAATTTTTAGACGAAGCTTGAACGGCTTGGCATAATGCTTGCCCTAATGCTGCTCCCCCAAAATCTCTTTTGTCTCAACGGCAATGGGACGGGCCTCTGTGTGAGTTGACACGGAATAGTTTGTTACAAACGTGCTCCAGCTCTGCGGATCGTGCCCGTCTCCTGGCCGTTTCTAAATGGGAGTCAGGACATTGGTTGCAAGCATTTCCTTCATTTAACACTGGCACTTTATTGGATCCCGTAACTTTCCGTATTGCAACATGTCTTCGGTTGGGTGCAATGTGTTGCGCGCCTCATCAATGCCAGTGCGGTACAGCTGTCGAACAGCTTGGTCATCACGGATTATCGTGTACTAGGGCCGCCGCCGGTCGGATATCTCGTCATGCCAGCCTTAACGACGTCATCCGGCGGGCCTTTGTCACCGCTAACGTACCAGCTATTCTCGAACCGAATGGTCTTTTGCGTGACGATGGTAAGAGGCCTGACGGCATGACACTAGTCCCATGGGAGTTGGGGAGGCCCATTGTGTGGGACGCTACATGCGTCGACACACTTGCGCCTTCCCATCTTCCGAGGACATCCGTAAGGGCTGGTGCGGCGGCAGATTTGGCCGAGGATCTCAAGAGACGCAAATATGCAGGTCTCGACAGAGCCTACATATTTGCTCCCTTTGGGGTCGAGACCCTAGGTCCGTGGGGTACCGAGGCTCTCCGGGATTTTAAAAAGTTATCTGAGCGTCTGGTCGACGCGACGCGTGACCCGAGAGCTGGCGGATATCTGGCGCAGCGCATCAGCATTGCCATACAGCGGGGCAATGCAGCCAGCGTCTTGGGGACGCTTCCGACTGGTATTGATATGGATCAGTTGAGCTACCTGTAGATTGTTTGCAACAGTCTGCAGTTAGCTTAATTGTTTCAATTGTAAATACTAGTTCTAATTTGTTTTTATTATTGAATTGTAATTTTCTTTGTCAATAAAGCCTACATAGAAAATATAGCGGCCGTACAAATATTTTGCGTCTGGCGGATCTTCCACAGCTGCGTCATAGAGGTCGTCGATTGTGTGAAAGATGACATGAGTAAGAAGTGAGTGAAGTAACAGCTGAGAAGACGGCTGTTGAAGAGATATCTTGGCTTCTACAGACGTGGATTGCAGAGCCGCGATGGGCTCGTCGGGCGGCTTAGGGGACATCTCTAGACTCAGCCAGTTGTCCGCCTCCTTGTGGCAAACCCTACCTTACAAATACAAATCCGGGGTGAATTTGTATCCCTTATTACCGGCAAACCGGCCCCCATCTACGTCAAACCCACCCCAACCGCCAAATCTAGCCACACCGACGGACCAATATCCATAATATAAATGCGAAAGTTGGATGAATATTTGTGGTGTCTTCACGCCAAAACAGCTGAATGAAACGAGCTGAAATTTTGCATACATGTACCTGGTTCCAGTTCTGACTGGAACCAGGTACATGTAGAAGGTAGTCAATGTATAAGTGACGTACCTTGGCCTATATAGGTGAGAACTGCAGAACCGCGCTGGGCTCTGCGGCGGCGCGCTCCACGATCATCTCTATTGAGGGGCGGAGCGCTACTATCAGCGCCTCGGACTTAGGGGACATGTCTAGGTTCAGCCAGTTGTCCGCTCCATTCTGTTTACCAACCCTACTGTCAAATCTACCACCCTTTCCGCCATACCGGCCCCCATTTCTGCCAAATCCAGCCCCACCGCCGATCATTTAGATCACACTCATATTGAAGATGCGTAAGTTTGGTACCTCGTCACGCCAAAACTACTCAACGATTCGTTGCCTAAAATTTTGCATAGATGTATCTAGTTGTAGTAGAAGCTAAGTGTACCTTGGCTTCTATAGGTGAGAACTGCAAGGCTGCATCGGGCTCTGCGGCGGCGCGCTCCACGATCCTCTCTATGGCGGGGCGGAGCGCCACTATCAGCGCCGCGGACTTAGGGGACATCTCCAGGTTCAGCCAGTTGTCTAACCGGACCTGATTGTCGATCTGTAAAGTACGTGGTAATTATAAGTTTTTGAAGAAAATAACAATCAAAGAATATAAACAAATTAGAACTAGTGTTTACAATAGAGCTAATTGCAGACTGTTGCAAGCAATCTACAGGTTTTAGTGCATATTACGTCCTTCTCAAGACGTCGAGTCCTACCTCTACATAACTTTGGTCCCCCCAGACCAGTTTATTCGTAAACGAATTTCCTAGACGACAAGGGAAAAATAAATTCAATTATACAGTAAAATAATTCACAACCATTCATTTATTTATATCAAAACAAATATGCCATTACAAATTTTTGTCGAGAAAATCCTCGATCTGTAGTAGGTACGCCCTCTCGATGAGCCATATCTTTAGTTTATTTTTGAATGAATCTAAGATGGGTGCTTAGCTTCTTTCAAAAACAAACTTAAGAGAGTGATCGCAGAGTAAGTGTTAAAAAACAGAGAAGGAAGCTGCTGCCCTTGCTCTGGTCTAATTTACGACATGCAAATTACACGGGTTAAGTTTGTATTTCTTCAATAACCAAAAAACTTATCCTATTCTTATTTACACAATAAACCAGAGATTTCTCTATTGTCGGCGGTCACAGCGCGGTGCCACATATTTCACAAAAAGTGTGTTGGAGGGGTCGATTCTTTCGCCGCGGCCCCACGGCCATCTACTGTATTATCTACTTACCCCTTTTTTTTATGACTGTTATCTTTGATTGTTTTGTTTAAGATTTAGGATTATTTATATAACTACGCGACGCGTTTAACCACAGTAGGTAATAATAAATTCGTAAAATAAAGAGAACCCAGTGCTTAGACAAACCTAACATAGGCTTTAAGGCATTGCTAACCAATTTTTGTAACTAATTTTTATTGAATAAATGATCTATCTATCTACCTAAAAAAAAAAAAGAAACCCTATGACTTACAACTATCTTTGCACTTACCCATTCCACTTTCCTACATCCAAACAGCAGTAGATGTACGGCCGATACCATTGTCGTCTGTTTGCACGATATGGCTCGCGTGCGAACTTTCTCTCCGAACACAAACATTGGAGACGGGAACTTTTGCTCGAAGCTGCTACAGTTTACTGAGGTCTTGTGGATAAGGGCTGGCTTGCCTTCTGTTGTTAGCACCTGGGGAATAAACAGTCAATTAAGAGCTTCGATCGTAAAAAGTACATAATAACAAAAAGTTCACGAATTATTATATACAAGGTGCCACGTCATTGGGATACTAAGCGGAAAGGGGGTGGTTCCCACGAACATTTTTGTTCTAGCACTTTCCGGGTTTCTAGGTTTTTACTGAAAAAATGACCTCGAAACTTTCATCCACAATATGTAAGTGACCAACCCTAGCATCAGCTGTTCATTATTAAGGTTCTTGTCCTCAAATTGTCACCGCCCATACATAGACATTAAATGTGTAGTCTAGCGCCCAAAGGCGCGTTCCTGTTGCGTAGACGTAGTAGGTACGTTACGTGAGCCAATGAGACGACCGCGGCGAGTAGCCATCTTTTGTTTAGCCATGCCCACTATTTTATTTTATTACGGTATTTTACGGTGGTTCCGTACATTTTTCTTCTTAGCTATTATTGTTTAATGTTTATCTGTAGGTAGGTACGATTGTTTCGTGGTAGGTACGTCTACGTAAGAACCTAATAAAGATTATTTATCGATATTTTAATAAAAATTTTACATTTTTCTTCTAAGCTATTATTGTTTAATGTTTATCTGTAGGTAGGTACGATTGTTTCGTGGTAGGTACGTCTACGTAAGTATCAATAAAGATTATTAATCGATATTTTAATAAAAGTTTACAGTGGTTCCGTATTTTTTTCTTCTAAGCTATTATTGTTTAATGTTCATCTTTAGGTAGGTGTGTTTGTTTCGTGGTAGATACGTCTAGGTAGGTACCTAATAAAGATTATTTATCGATACGAAAAGTTACGCGATAAATACCCGACAAATAATCTTCAGTAATGTTAGAAAACCGCGAAATTTTTAGCATGAATGAATGTATTCCTTATTTGCACATGAAAAATAATAAATAAATCTTATAGAATAATTATTTGGTTCCTTGAACCAGTTTCTTCATAAAATGTGTAGTTTTCTTGTAAATAAGCAAAAACTTGATTTTTGCGCTTACGCCGCCGGCCGTTCCAAACACGTATGCTATGTCCCGCTCCTATGAACGCGAAATGCTATGCCTATCCTTTTCACAAAATGGCGCGCATTGCGCCCTCCTAAGGTCGCTGCATACGTAAAGTGATTTTGCTAGTTCCGGGCAAAACGTAACTACTGTGCATACGCAGCGGAATCACGTACGGGAAGTGGCCCGCGCGGGGCGGGATGTTGTAAACATCGTTCGCGACGATGTTTCTTCACGCTCCGTCCCGCGCACGCCTAGTCTACATCACGCAACCGGCGCGTATATTTTACTCTGTACTTTTGTATGTAACGATGTTTTAAAAATTTACCCGTTTCGTCCGGAACGAGTAAAATCACATTACGTATGCAGAGACCTGCGATAGGACGCTGCTGACATCATCGACTAACGAACCTTGTCATATCATAAAATGTGGCCGTAACACATATTCTGTAAGAAATTGGACACACTATACACTAGCCAAGCTCGATGTAGAATGTTTGTAAACAACCCACGATACAAATAACTGTTCTAAAACTCACTTGCTTGGCGTTGAGTTTCAGATATAATTGTAAGCAATACTATTTTTTTAAGTAAGGATCTCAAATCGACAAGTTATTAAAATTGCGTATAAAAAGACGCGGCAACATAGTGAATTTTAGGTTAAGTATGGGTGGTTTGTTTACAAACTTTCTACATCGAGTTTAGCTAGTGTATACGTATGTACATTTACTCAGATTACTGCTGCTAGATAATTTGTGGATTCTCCAGCTTTTTTTTTATTTATTATTTATTACTCTTTTGACGTGGTTAGTCCGATTTAGATATTGCACTTGGTTTCATTCATCCCCAGTTACCATATGGCACACGGTCTGCCGAACATCCTCTATGTATATAATACAACATAGTTTTTTTTTATTAACTATTATGATGATCATGAAAAGAGACTCGTATAAGAACTTGCGGCAGCTAGCTACAAGCTGCAGGTCAGGCTGACTCAAAGGTTTTGTGTCCCCGCGTGTCTAGTCGTTTCTTCCCCCTCGCTAAATCAAGCCATTTATACTAACAAATTATGTGAAAATATAAACTCAGTACTTTGAAATGAGCTCTATCATTTGTGACTTCCAAGAAGATATATAGTTCACTTACTTTCCTCTTCCCCTGATGCACACAGACGTTGGGATAAAGGCCCATGCACATGAGCGCGATTACTACGTCCAGGTTGGGGTCGGGCCCCGTCGGCATCCAGCGCGAGGGGATGCAGCACTCTTCGGGGAAGCCTATCGCCGTTGTTAGGATATCTGGAAACATAGAAAGTCGTTTTAGAATCCATCCATATAATATTATAAATTCGAAGTAACTCCGTCTGTCTGTTACCTTTTCACGCCTAAACATCTGAACAGATCTTAATGAAATTTGGCAGGGAGGTAAATGGTATCCCGGGGTCGGACATGGACTACTTGAAAAGCGCGTGCGAAGCCGCGGGCAGCAGCTAGTACTGATATAAATAAATAACGCTGGAGATTCAACGTGCTAGACAACTAATCAGCGTTGGTTGCAAACGCGACTAACTTATGTTGAGTGAGACAGGGACCATTTTAAGCATGTTATAATAAATAACAATAATAAATCTTTATTTGTTTGTTTTTATTTTAGGTACACATGTTCTCGAGTAGAGACGGCGATTTGGCAAACGTAGGGCGCCCTCCGTTCAGGTGGGATGACGATCTGCGAAAGACTGCAGGCAGATGCTGAATGCGGCAAGCTGACGACAGGGCGCTATGGCGCTCATTAGGGGAGGCCTATGTCCAGCAGTGGACTAAGATAGGTTGATGATGATGATGATTTTCACAAAAAGTATACATACATTTACAAAATCTAAAACCAGAGAGGTACTCTGGTTTTAGGTTTTGTAAATGTAGGCCTAACAAGCATAAATTAAATTACTTAACCACAAATTTACTTTTAACATTTATTGAAACTTCGAAGTATGTGGATCTATTGATTTATTTGCTTAATTTATTCTGTATATAAATATGATAATAATTTGAGAAAAGAGAAGTTAATAAGATAATCTCCAAGCCAGCAGAGACATCCTCAAGTTGCAATGATAAAGGGTATTCACCCTTATCTACATACAACTGTTTTAAATAAAAAACAGCTTCATGATTTAGTATGTTGATGGTGATGTTTATGATCAGGCGACGATGAGGTTTCTCTCGTATAATGTTAAGTTGTATCCTTTCATCCGTTTGGTTGGGGAGCTACGATGGTACAGTCTAGCGTCACTGCGGCAGGATTTCGTAGCAATTCACTTTATGCGGGTATATTATTTTGTTCGTTCAATTAAATATTATTTCTAAAGTCAGCCAAAGCATCTCATCCCTACATCGTGCGAAGCGGCGAGCAAAAGCGAATAGCCATATTTTACGACAATCTGGAGCGAGGAACCCAGCTGTTGAGTGGACTGAAAATATTGTTAACTTCGGTCTCTTACTATAAATAAATGTATTTACCTATTTGTACTTTGAGTTGCATTTTCATTTCTATTTCTATAAAATAAATACTAACTTCTCAGCTGGTTCTTAGCTTCGTAGGTGACACGTAGCGTGGTCTGCTGAACTCCTTTCCATTCGCACCACTTCAACTCCGCTTCTTCGCCTTTGTTGTATTCCCTCTCCCACATCTGTGAAAAACAAAGACAACGTCAAACACCATATTTATAAAGTTCAAGGACTCTGCTGTTATTTTAAATTTTTGCTGTTCACACGTCAAGTTTAACTTTTTTAAAGATTTACAAAATCCGTATGTAGGTTATAAGAAATGTTTTGTTGCTCTAATTAAGTACAATCAACAAAAAATAATCCGTCATCGTCTGCTTGACCAGGAGACTGCTTCAAAAGTAATAAGCTAAATGCAAGTGTAAGACGTCTTCCAGTTTGAATCTAAATGGCTTGTAATTAGTTTCCATCAAATTGCAATTACCCACTCACACGTTCAGCCGGATCGCCTGCACTAGCCTCAAACACCCGAGCCTCGCGCACAAAAATCACGGCGCCGCGAGCCACACTACACTCACTACCACCGATCTGCGATCCCCTACCCGCATGCCCAGCGAGGGGGTTATGGGCATTACCCTCCGTGAGATAAAAGTCAATAAGGCGCATATCAGGGGGAGGCCTGCAGTGTGGGAGCACCAATGGTCTCAAAAAAATATGTAGTAGGTTGAAATACATAAAATTTTTCATTCTTCCTTGCTTTTATATTTAAACTAGCAAACCCGGCGAACTCCGTTTCGCCACCAGATGGCTTCGTTTTATGTAACACTCCATCTACTTAAAATATTCGTTTGTAGTACATGCTATGTATCAGAGATGGCGCTGTATGTGAAAAAATGTTTTCCCGCTTTTCTTTTTAATTTTTTCCTGAATTTTCTTTGATATAAACCTCACGAAGCCCGAGACCTTTCCAACGAATGAAATCGGTTCGTGCGTTCTGGAGTTATAGCGTCAGGAAGGAAAACTCGACTTATTTTTATATAGTAGATTTGCAGTTCTATCTAATCTTACGTATATGTTTTTTTAATTATAATACCAGCTATTTTTCGATATCAATCAATCACTACCTTCTTTTCCAATAATTACCAGAATAAACTAAACAAAACACCTCTCCACATTCATGAATGAAACTAGCTCTTTTTTGCAATTCTACCAACGGAACAGGTATTAGAGGGACATAGCATGACCCGAGAGCCATTCTATAAGGGTGAACTCAGCCACAAATCCGCGCGGTGAAATTTGCAACAAATATTGCTGGGGCGTTCAACCGGATTTTGTTCTCGCATCAAATGTGACTGGGGCGCTTGAGTGGCTATTGAATCTTGTGTATCTGCCAGCAGTCTTTCGGGGATCGTCTTCCCACCTGGCCAGCGTATAGTTACCTGGAATGCGTTCAGCATAGCGATATGGTCGGAAGCCCTATCGCCCGCCAAGGCGCGCTGGTGGCCCGTCAGCCGCCGCCGGCCCTCCAGCGCGAATATCTCAGGGAAGGTGGTGGAGTTGGCAGCCGTGGTGGTTAGAGCGTCGCCGACGCCGAGGACGAAGCCTAGCACCATCATCTTGCCTAGGCGGGGTTCTGAACAAAATAATAACTCACACTAAATTATTAAAAATGTGAGTTTTTAATTAATACTAACTAAACTAAACGGATCGGACTGAAATTTTACATAAATTTAGGTCTAAACCTAGAAGAAGACATAGGCTACATTTTATCCCATAAATCAGTTCTACTTTTTCAATGGGATAGAAACAACATCTATTGCCATTAGGCAAATTTTATAAATTATACGTCCTACTACTGAGAAGGACGTGTTATTGTAAACTTTTAGCGCCGCTATCAAACACTTTCATTTTTTAATTGACTTAGGTTTGTGACTTGAGCATTATAAAATTTACAAATAAGAGGACTTAGGCCCGTATTATGAAAGCTTGCTCAGTCATAAATCTATGCTTGAGTAACGGTTTTCTATGGCTTAAACGTCACTCTAGCATAGATCTATGCTAGGCTATGTAGGCTTTCATAACACGGGCTTTAAATCAACACTGGGCCGGGTACTACGGATCGTAAGACAGAACAAATGTTACTTACCGATGGGTAGTTTAGCCAGTATAGTCCCGAGCGGGGTCAAGGCATCGTTGGCGTCGAGGCAGCCCAACTCTCGGAGCAACGACTCGGCCTCTATGACCGCGTCTAGTGGCGGAGGCTCCGGCGCTTTAGATAGGAAATGTCCTATGCCGCCGAGACGTAGGAGTTTTATGCTGGGGAGGGAAAAAAGATTTAGAATAATACTCATTCTACTTAAATATTATGCTAGTTTACAAAGCTATCGAGGCTCTCCGGGTTTTAAAAAGTTATCTGAGCTTCTGGTCGAAGTGACGCGTGACCCGAGAGCTGGTGGGTATCTGTCGCAGCGCATCAGCATTGCTATACAGCGGGGCAATGCAGCCAGCGTCTTGGGGACGCTTCCGACTGGTAATGATATGGATCAGTTGAGCTACCTGTAGATTGTTTGCAAGTCTGCAGTTAGCTTAATTGTTTCAACCGTAAATACTAATTATAATTTGTTACTATTATTTGATTGTAATTTTCTTTGTTAATAAAGGCCTTTGCCATTAAAAATAATCTAGTGTCTGCAGAGTATCTTAATAAATCATTAACGCCACAACGGAAACGTATATTGTCGAGTCACCGTCATGTCGAATACGTCTAATATCTATCTCAAAACAATAGAATTGTCTTTAGTTGACTTGACATCCTCAACCTCAAATCATTTATTCGCTTAGAACATGGGTAGGAAATTATACAGTTGGTTGTAAGATACAATGTGTGTGTCACCGTATTCTGATTTTAGAGCATACAAATGTTATTAGAATTTTAATAATTTTATATAACTAAGCTACAGATAATAAATAAAATTGATACCACATCAATTTAATATATCACGCACACAAAAAAAATATATTCAATTTCATCAATGATTTATGTTGTAGAAATAAAGCTTTTTTGACCAAGTTACGGCCATTCGTCATTATTTACAGCATATACATACCTCTATGTACTTGTTCACAGCTGGACGCAGGCCTCCCCCTGATAAGCGCCATATCGGTTTTTATCTTACAGGCCGCCATTAAATTGTGGTGAGATAAGTCTTAGATGTTTTTACCTGAGAGCCAACTCATGTAGAGGCGTGCGGAACATCTCAGCAGTTTGATGCTCTTCAAGCCGCTCGAAACGCGCCCGTGAACAGAGCGTGAAGCAAACGCCGGGACGGACGCGACCTGCGCGACCTTTACGCTGAAAAACAATACAATTTATTTGTAGAGAATCATGAAAACCCATTATTTCTGTTTAGCTGAGATTTCAGTGACAAATAATAATAAATAATAATAAATAAATAATGCTGGACTATCCACACAACATCATCTAGCCCCAAAGTAAGCAGAGCTTGTGTTATGGTTACTAGATGACTGATAAACTTAATACAATATATAACATAGATAGATATTTTTTATTATATATAGAAAATACCCAGAACACCCGGAACAAATATTTGCAGATCGTACAAACATTTGTCCCAAGGCGGGAATCGAACCCGCAACCTTCTGCGTCGCAGGCGGACCTAGGTTTCTGTTCTATTGTGCGTCAAAAAAGTAGCACTTAGCCACTGTTTCGAAGTAAGGAACCTTTGTGTATAAGGTAACCAGCTGGACACTACAATCCCTTTTTATTCGAGAGGAAGTCACTCACTGAGACGAAGAAACGCTCTGCTGGTGTGTTATTTCACATTTTAAAGACACTTTTCTTTGTATTAAGGGTGTACCCAACTCGGATTCACGAATAATTCGTTTCGCACTTCTTCTAGTTTGAATTTAAGCTGTTTCTTTTGAAGTATGGGATCAATCGGAGGGAATTCTTTATCGAATAGTAAGAACAGTCTAGTAAAAAGCTATGAATATTTAGAGAGTAAGTTTACCTGTTCCAAGTTAGTCCTGCTAGCCCAAACAGTGGCATACGAAGTCATATTGTTGTGTGAAGTAAAGAGCTTCATCTTCGCTTTACAGGAGTCGATTACGTACACCACATCATTGATTGTGATAGACGTTTCAGCTATGTTCGTGGATAGGATCACCTGGAACAAATGGTTAATTTTTAGATAAAGAAACAGCTAGACGAGTCCAATTTAACATCCGAATGAGATGCACAGCCTGTATCGCGATGACTAGTAAAAGTATATTTATTGCATTAGTTAATATATACCATATTTTTCACATGTAGAAAAATATGGTAAATAGTAACTATAGAGTCTTACTGTATGTTGTACATACATAATCATAATCACTTTATTGCAAGAAAAATGGTATTATAAAGGTCTTAGGCTTAAAATAAGGTCACATAATTCACCGGTAAATTCGGCATGCAAAATAGACACAAAACACATTCAATAAGACTCTAACTCTTTAGTTATTTTTGACTAAAATAGGAAAATATATTGTGACTAATGAATAAATTTTACAGAATTTAACACATTCACTGGCCAGCCTCGGCGCGGTGAGTGAGGGGTGCGCCGCAAGAAATTTTAGATTGAAGATTTTTTGCTCGCACGTGACTCTGCTCGGCCTAGCCGCATTTAAGCAGAAGTCATATGCGTCATAGGCACTGAAGGTGCTGTATTCAATGAAATTTAAGGACATAGATTGTTTTGTATCCCGCGGCGATATAGGTTACTTTTTAACCCAGAAAACCTTTGAGGTTGGCCTATGTTGAGCTGTAAACGTCTTTCGCCCGAGATATAGCCTCACCTTGGTGAGTCCAGGCGGCGGCGTCACAAACACCTTCTTCTGGTCGTCCCTCGGGATCTGGCTGTGCAGCGGCAGGATCACGAACCGGCTCTGGTCCCCGAACACGCGGCTGTTGGAGAGGTGCTTCAGCAGAGTGAAGATCAGGTTCCACCCGGGGAGGAACACCAGTACTGCTCCATGTTCGGGCAGGGAGTTGATGTATAGGAGAATGGACTCTATTAGTTCGAAGCTGAGCTAGAAATTGAATGAACGTTATATTTAGAAAAATTGTTATTAATTGCTGCTAAGTTTTCACTATTTTAACGCAACTTTATAGAGACTTCCAACAAAAAAAAGTGAACAGAAGCTGGAAGCGGAAATACGTTCTGGGTAGTTTTCAAATAATATATAAATAACTAGTGCTGGAAGTTCACACAGCATCATCTAGCCCCAAGCGAAGTAGAGCTTGTGTTATGGGTACTAGATAACTGATATATACTTAAGGGCCTCCACTACCTCAGCCGAAAATCATATTTCGCATCAGCTCGTCGGGACGCGGCGCGCGGCGGACGGCGCGGGCGCGGTCGGCGGGGCAGCGCGCTTACTTCGCGCGCAAAATTACAAAAGAATCTTATTGAAGTTAGGTACAATATTTTTGCCTAAAAAATAGGTACCTACTAAGAAACGACTCTATCAAATAAGTAGGTACCCTACCTATCTAATGCTTTTTAGTAAGTTTGTACCTTAGTAGGTAATATTATGATACCTAGTAGATATAAGCACCGACAATTACAAAACAATATTTTTTTGTATTGTTTTTCAATGTAGTTCCCAACATACCTACTAGACCACGGAGGCGTTATTTTCTGCTAAAACTGACGGGTGTGAGTCGCTATACTGCCCTCGCAACGAAGAAGGGCACAACTAACAAATTGTAAATGTTGAGATAAATGGATTTAAAGTATTTGATGTTTTTCTGAAATAAAATTATTTTAAATGTATTTATAAAATATTTTTGAATGCAATAAGTTGCATATACCTACATAAGATTATGCAAATATCTGCAGATCGCATAAACATTTGTCCCAAATGATTGTGAAGTGATGAGATGTTTCAGTGAAGATAACGCCGTAAGTACTGAATGGATCAGAATGAAATTTTGCATAGAAGTAGATTCTAGACCTGGAATAACGTAAGGCTACCTTTTTCTATGTTCCACGTGAGCGAAGCCGCGGGCAGAAGCTTCTGGATACCTAAATAAGGCCAGGGAGACCTAATACTCTCAGATGAGACTAGAAATATATATTCAAATATCCCTAGTGGATAGTTAGACACCTGTAATAGTTAAATTAGCATAGAAACAAAGTTAAATTCAAGTCTAGCTGCATAGTCATCAGACAGAGTCCTATGAAATTAATAATAACTTACGTCTTTCTCCGAAAGCTGCGCCAACGAGTTGGCGGTCGCTGGTGAGTACTGGCTGCCGAGATTTGCGTTCTTGTTCAAATCCTCATCTTGTTCATCTGCACCCACACCTGAACAAAAGGAGTAAGAGGGCTCAATGCGCGCCATTTTGTGAAAAGGATAGGCATAGGATTTTGCTTTCATATGAGCGGGACAGAGCATACGTATTTGGAACGGCCGGCGTAAGCGCAATAATCAAGTTTTTGCTTATTTTCATGAAAACTACACAACTTATGAAGAAACTGGTTCAAGGAACCAAATAATTAGTTATAACCTACGCATCAAAACATAAATCATTTCAATACACCGCAGGTTTCCTGAGATCTCGACCAAATTATATGCGAAACAGTGCACTTTCATGATTTTTTTATCGTAATTTTTTTCTCTCTCGTGTTCTCACTTTCAAGGAAACAAAGAAAAAAATTTAAAATTTTTTTCTCATGTTAGTACTGAGATCTAGGCCTAGTCTGAATACCAAACCGGTTAGGTTAGCCCCTTAAGAAAAAATAATAAGATTGATTGTGACACGACGCGTAACAATACAAAAACAAACAAAGGGTATTTTTTTCAAAATCGATACTAAACTATTAAGCATTAAGAAAAAGCTTATGATGGGTAACACAAACTGCCCAAAGGATTTTTGAAAATTCCTTTGTTTAACGTAATAACATGATAAACTAGGTGGCGGCGCTACTGTGGGTCGGGGTAGCGCCTTACAGGCCGCCCATTGTACTATTTAATGTTAATGTTTATGTTTTTTGTTTAATTTTGTGGTGTACCTACAATAAATAATTATGTATTGCATTGTACCTTCATCATCATCATCGTCATCGTCTTTGTTAGCTCGCTTGCCTGACGACTTGCGCTTCCTCGTATCCATGGGTGGTACAAACTTCGTGAGCTCAACCGCGTCCTCTAAGAAGTACTGTGTTACTGGGAAGGTGCGCCCGGGGACCTGTAGAATATGTCAATCTTTACAAATACATTTTTTTTTATCGAACGAATACGATAAGGGAGAGCGGGGTACTCTAACACAAGCATATTATGCTTAAAAGAGAACCCAACCCATGATAATGTAACTTACCTATGTACAGAAATAAACATTATTAATTTTTTCATGTAGAATGTTTGTAAACAAACCACGACACAAATAACTAAAACTCACTTGCTTGGTGTCAAGTTTCAGATATTGTATAATTGTAAGCAATATTTATAAAGATAAGTACTTCATTAACAAAGAATATTACAATCAAATAACCAAAACAAATTAGAACTAGTATTTACAACTGAAACAATTAAGCTAAATGCAGACTGTTGCAAACAATCTACAGGTAGCTCAACTGATCTATATAAATACTAGTCTGAAGCGGTATATATTTAAGGAAGGATCTCAAATTGACAAGTAATGTAAATTGCGTATAAAAAAACGCGGCAACAGAGTGAGTTTTACGTTAACTATGGGCGGTTTGTTTACAAACATTCTACATTGAGTTTGGTTAGTGTATAGTTAACTTTATATGGTGTGGTTTATGGCACAAATTTCGGGGGGCCTATATATATATATATATATATATATACATATACATATATATATATATATACAGTGGTGGACACATAATTAGAGACACCCCCTAATTCACTACAATAAACATGATTTTGGCACTACCATTAGCCAAAGTAAGTTTTAAATTTAATGTAATTGTTACTAAATCATACATGACGTTGTATTCTTAAAAATGGGGGACAAAAAAGTTGTGTTGTTTGGTATTTTAGACACTGCTCACTATCCGAGTCTAATGCAAACTTTTTTAACGTACCTGTAGCTGGCCAGCTAATTAAAGACAGTGAACTCTGTGTTGTGAATTAAAAAAAAATAAAAAGAACTACATTCGGGTTTTCATTGTTTTGCCGCGTATTTGCATGAAACGTCGACATTAATTATAACATTTTACTTTTTGTATTCAAATTAATACGTTTTACACCAATCGATATGGGGAAAAACAAGAGTTGCGATTCGTCCACTAGAAAAATAATCTTGAACGTTCATAGCAAAAGTTTGTCATACAGAAAAATCGCAAACCATTTGAGCTGTTCTTAGGACATGGTTATGAATTATATAAAGCATTTCAAGAAGTATATAGACCGAAATCGTATCCAGAAAACCGAGACCTAGAAAAACTACTCCGCGGGAAGACTAGGATTGTGTTGGCAAAAAAGGAACCGTTCAAAGGATCAGAATTGATACGCTCGGAATATATGGGGCAGGAGGGTCGACGGATGTGTCTGCAAGGATAATTAGACGGAGACTATGTGAGGCAAACTTGTATGGAAGAGTGTCTCGGAAGGTGCCACTTTTGAAAAAGCAAAATGTTAAGGCAAGGTTAGCGTTAGCTAAAAAATATGAACACTGGACTGAAAGAGAGTGAAAAAATGTGCTTTTTTCGGATGAAACAAAAATTAATATGATTAATTCTGACGGAAAACAATATGTTAGACACCCCCCGAACAAAGAAATGGATCCGAAGTACACCAAGAAAGTAGTGAAACATGGAGGAGGAAATATCAAAGTGTGGGGCTGTTTTTCAGGACTTGGTGTCGGACCTGTCAGGAAGATAGAAGGCAATATGGATAAATACCAGTACAAAAATATTTTAGAAGAAACCATGCTGCTCTATGCTGAGCATAATTTACCGGTCATTTGGACTTTTCAACAGGATAATGATCCGAAACACACCGCAAAAGTAGTTAAAGATTTCTTATGGAACCAGTTTGTGACAGTTTTGGATTGGCCCCCGTACAGTCCGGATTTAAATCCAATCGAAAACTTGTGGTACCAGGTGAAGAAGACAGTGGCGGCAAAGCATACATCAAACGTCGATCAACTTTACACAGCTTTTACAGAAGCGTGGGAATAAATTCTGGTACAAGTTTGTGCAAAATTGATCGCTTCCATGGCTAAGAGATGTCGTGCTGTTATTGCTGCAAAAGGACATGCGACCAAGTATTGATACGCATCGGAATGCTCTATAAAAATGTGTTAGAAATCTTACGTACTAAGATAATTTCAATGATAACTCATTTTTTTTTAATTTCTTGTTACGAAATAAAGTGTCTTTAATTATATGGCCAGATCTTACTAATCTTATCTTTTATTTACACTGCTTACATTTAAGTTTTACCGAATAAAAGGCAAGTTTTGTTGTAAATGTTTCGTTTTAACAATACACAATAACAACACAAATAATAATTAATTGTGCAGCAAGTTACAATGGCAGTCTGATAAAGTATATACAGGAGGAATTGCTTAGTTATTTCAATAGGCTTCCAGTGTCTTTAATTATGTGACCACCACTGTATATATATACCCAACAATGGGTAAAAGTCTGCGGTGGTTGATGGTGTATCTTAGTACTAAATACTAGGGAAATGATCAGCTGTTTGTTGTTTTTTGCAGGCTGTTGAAATGTAATACTCACAAAGATTGCATATACATAGATGTACAATATTAATCAAATAAAATCCCAAAAATCCCGACTCCTGCGTCACTTGACCTCGTTGTGTAGTTGGTTAGCACGTTCCTGTACTGAGGGAAAGATACGGGTTCAAGTCCCGTCGAAGTCGAAAAATTTTTTGGGATTTTATTTGATTTCTTATAAATTAACCCAGTGTGAGGCTTACGCACTATAATAATAAAAACCTTAGAAATGTACAAAATAGTTGCAGTCGCAAAACATTTGATTTGTTATTTTACTATTTGTTATTTTTTTATTAACGTTTGTTATGAACATTTGTTATGAATGATGAAGAAACTTCATCAATCACAAAGGTCGCTACGTAGGAGAAATTCTTGCTTTCAGCGTTGAGGTTGTCTATTGTACTCTTACTTCATTATTATAGAGGTAGTGTATAAGTTAGTTTATTCGTATAAGTACTTATATATAGTTTATTTGCATAAGTTTACAAACCTCGATAACAGGACAGTTGCCAAAGTACTGCGTAAACAATGTAGTGTCCACGGTGGCGGACATGAGAATGATTCTGACGTCGGGGTAGGTGTGAGCCAAGTCGCGGAGCAATATTAGTGCGAAATCTGTGTCTGCGTCACGTTCGTGCACCTGTGAAATGTTTTTGATTACATAAAGTTTAAAAGGTAAATGAATTATAGGATGCTGCTGGGTGATAGATATCCTTTCAAAGTCAAAGTCAAAAACTCTTTATTTCCATAAATACAATAAATGTATACTTAGAAAAGGTCTAATTCTTAATAATTAAACACTGACACGGAAATAAAGTGATATTTTTGATTTCAGTCGCTTCGGTATGTATGTAGACTAAAGTAAAGAAGCGACAAAGAAACCTTTAGCCTGTTAGTTAGTTGTTATTTTTCGAGTTGGAGCAAATTCCGTCCCACGCTTTTTTATCCTCTAGATAATCTGATATTTTATAGTAGGCCTTTTTACACAGGAAGGTTTTGACAATTTGTTTGAATTTATTTACTGATAACCTTACTGATTTCCTACTTAGCAGGATGTCAGCATATATTCTCGTTAACAAACTCGTTTTTTTCAAAGTTCGTTGGTGAACAAAGCAAAAGCTTGGATAGATTGTAAATGTTTTGAGCGTTAGTGTATTTCTAAGGGTGCGTTGTCAGCTGCATACAGCAGACGCATATTACATTTTTTAAATGGTAAGTTTAATAAATCTTTATTGCTCGACAATTCACACGGCTTGCGCGATATTTTGAGATATTTCCCGCTGTTTACAGGAACTAGCCTGAAGATTAAGGTATAGTTCATATTCTAAAGCCCAGAACTACACGTACCTCATCAACCAAAACATGGCTGACTCCTCTCAAACCTCCTTCCAACTTCCTGAGTAGAACTCCGACCGTACAGAACAATATCGAACCGTACGGACGAGGCAGGACGCTTTCAAACCGCACACAGTATCTGAAAGGACAAAATAATATATTCAAAGAAAGTAAAATGTCAAAAATCCGGCCCAGCCGGAATAAATGAACAAAGAAAATAAAAATTAAAAAAAGTCAAACTATAGACACAAGTGTTTCACTCCCAGCTTTTTTGTCATCAGCACATGGTAATAAAGATCTTGTAAAAACATTTTGCCTATATGTCAAAATTTTGATATTACATGTTTCGATGAAGCTTTAGGCTCATGGAAAATTACCTGTCCTGACACGAAAGTGCCCGAAGTCTTTACTTTTCAGAGGCTAAGGAATGAGCCCCAAGATATGATTATAGAGAGAGATAAGATTTTTCCGTACCAGCTCACATAGTGTGAGCTGGTACGGAAAAATCTTATTAATACGTCAACCAGCTGGTTGACGTATTAACACGTGATTATCAGAACGTGCTTTTACTTAGAAACATATTTGTGTAAATTTTGAAAAGAAAAGACTAGCTCAAATAGGGCCCAAGAAATTAAGAAGTGGTTGTTCTGGCTAAAGATAGTTTAAAGCCAATATCACAGATTGGTGCAGCAACAGGTAAATGAAATGAAAAATATTTTATTTACCTTAAAACTACTATACACAATTAGCCTTAATACTATGCCAATTTATACTATTTAAGTTACAAAATAAATTTACTTTGTGCGTAGCAGTGTTTAAGGAAATATGGCCTTCACTCAGCAATATGCTGGGTGCACACTGGTGAGTCCACCCAGCGCTGGTTTTCAGTGAAGACCAGAGGGACGACGCGTTCACGTTACCATCGCCAGGTGCGTGTTGTAGACATGACAAAAAAAAAAAAAAAAAAAAACAAATACAAATAAACCTATGAATGTACCTAAATATTAGAGTATTAAACAATTTAAAAATTATAAAATAATATTGCAATACTATTGTTGCCGGTCGGCCGGGAGGCTGTGGCTGGGTCAGTCAGGCCGAACAAATTACGCCATGTATACATACCATAAAGCGACGATGCAAAGATGGTGATGTTACTTCACCATTCAACTTTGAGCACTATGCTTGTCTAGATAACGCTCATAACGAAACATTCTACTTGCTACCAGCGAGGTGGCACGTTGAAAGCTACCAGCCTGTGATTGATTCGAGGTGGAGTAGTGTTGTACAGCGCTCACGATTGATCCAATGCGGCAAGCGAAGACAGCCGCACAAATCAAATCAAAAACTCTTTATTTACATAAATACAATAAATGTACACAATACACTTAGAAAAGGTCAAATTATAAAATTTAACACTGACAGGGAAATAAAGAGACGAGATTGATTTCTGTTGCTTCGGTATTTGGACTAAAGTAAAGAAGCGACGAAGAAACCTTTAGCCTGTTAGTTGTTATTTTTCGAGTTAGAGCAAAACCTGTCCCAAGCTTTTTTAGTTGTTTTATCCTCCAGATAATCTGATATTTTATAGTAATTCTTTTTGCACAGAAATGTTTAGGCACAGCGTGTTTATGTTTATTTCTAGTATTAAAATTATGCATATTAGCCATATGCATAATTTTAATACTTTTAGGGAACCAATTGATATTTCTGTGAGTGTACAAGTTATCATCAATATATTAATATATTGACCTACTGTCCTTATGTTATTTCTTTGAATTTATCACGTAGGGATTCTCTTACACCCCTACAAGGAGTAGCGAGCGGAGTGAGCCGCGCTGTACAAAGTTATGCCATCCCATTCCAGCGAGCGAAGCGAGTCTCAAACCCTCACACAACGTGGCAAGCGAAGCGAGTCGCGCTGTGTCCGCTGCTCTCTAGCACACACCAGAAGTTTAACGTACTCTACTGCGGCTGCGTTCCTGATACAGCCTACTCGACTTATGTGGAACCACGCTTGGTCTTACGAAGATAGTGCTGTGAGATGACAATAAAGCTCACCCCACGCTATTCCCGAGCTCCTCACAACGCTCATTAGCGACGCGCTCGGAGACGCTGACGGCGGAGATGCGGCGAGGCTGAGTCACGCACACGTTGGCCCACGCGCCTTGTCCACTCGCTATGTAGTCGTCGATTATGAACTGGCACACCTGAGAAAAGCAAAAACAATTAAAAAAATCAGGGGTTTCCACCAGAGACCTGATGCGTATCTAAGTGTCAGTCAACCTGGCCAATAGGACCGATAAAGAGAAGAAAAAAGCACGCTGGCGCGGGTGTTGGTATGGGCCGTAACCTTCTCTCGACCATCAATTAAAGGGTTCGCAAATTCAATTCTATCCTTGCATTCATGAATTTTATCTGCTATAATTTACCATGCAGGAAAATATCATCAGTAAAATTAATAGCTAATCCATAATAATATTATAAATTTGAAAGTAACTCTGTCTGTCTGTTACCTTTTTATGCCTAAGCAGTTAAACGAATCTCATTGTAGCAGGGAGGTAGATGGTATCCCGGGGACGGACATAGGCTACTTTTTGTCCCGGATAAAAGCGTGCGAAGCCGCGGACAGCAGCCAGTAATAATATGGTTGCAAAATAGCGTCACAAGGACTACAAATTTTACCACGAAGTTTTACAATTACCTGTGTAGTTTTACAGTTACCTGTGTAGTTTTACAGTTAGATGTGAAGTATTACAGTTACCTGTGTAGTTTTACAGTTATCTGTGAAGTTTTACAGTTACCTGTGTGGTTTTACAGTTACCTGTGTAGTTTTCCCGCAGCCCGTATTCCCCCTGATGATGACCACTGGGTTATCGTTGATGGCGGTCATTATCTCGTTTTTCATCGCGAATACAGGCAGTTGAGAGCGTTCCTTCAGACTTTCCTGCAAATAGTATGATAATTATTATTAATGAAGCATATAAGGACGATACACGCTATGTGATTAATTCTCATAAAGATCCTGAAGAATTACAGTAATTCTTCAGGCCCTTTATGAGAATTAAGTCAAGAATCAAGATTAACTAATTATTATTAGATTAAGATTCATTAAGATTAACTTGACTTGGATCAAATTAGATATAATTCAGATTCCCGAGTTCGGTGAGTCGATAGTATCTTCTTAAAAAAGAGACGTTCCAATTTTGTAAGGGACACCTATAAGTTTCGTACGTACAACACCTCTAGCGTTGTACCAAATTCCATACAAAAATGGAATGTCTCGCTGTCGAGACGGTACTGACTTACAGAACTTAGAGCTCAGCTGTGCGATTACGCAAAAGCACCCAACCTTTATTGACATTTAAAAGCCCTTTAAATGGCCTTCGTAATTTGCTATTGTATGGATATGACCGTTGAAATGGCCATTCAAAGGGCTTTCAAATGTAAAATAAAAGATGGGTCATTTTTTGCGTAATTGCACAGCAGGTTAACGAATGGGTCATTCAAGCATACGAAAGAAAATAACCGCGGGTTTAGAAAAAAAAAATTTTTTCTCGTTTTAGAAATATTCAATCGAATTGCGAGAATATATTCATACCTGAAAAAGTTGACTGTTCTGATAGATATCCCGGTGATGTCTCTCCAAATCAGAGCTTATTTCTTCCAAGCTCGTGGTGGCCAGTGGTCCTTCATCTGTTATTATAGAAACAATTTAATGTTTTGTGATTTGGACGAGATATAACGAGACTTGTTGCACAACTGACTTTTTATCAGCACGGAAACGTTTTCTTTATACAGTGTTAAAGCTCAGAGGACAAACAATGAGTAGTGTTAAAAAGTTCTAATAGGCATCAAATGGACCCCACGAGTCTAGTCTTTCCAATATTAAATAAAATAATAAATAAATAATGCTGGACAATCCACAAAGCATCATCTAGCCCCAAAGTAAGCAGAGCTTGTGTTATGGGTACTAGATGACTGATAAATTTAATACAATACATAACATAGATAGATATTTTTTATTATATATAGAAAATGTAGTTTGTTAAAAACAAACTTTTAGAACTTACCTATTCCGAAACAGAAAACCTCATTTGACTTAGCATTCGCAGACCCAACACTCACACTCACACACACTACACATTCCCTCATGACTCACACACCCGCCCCCTGTCGCCCAACCTCAGTGAGGCTCTGGTGCCTCACGAGGTCCAGTACACACATGCATCACACAAACACACACAACACACAAACATACATTCTAGGTACACTATACACCTAACACAATTTTACAAACTCACTGGCTCTCATGTTCATACCAGAATGGTCAATTTAATTAATTAAATTATAAATTTTGCATCTTATTAAAAAAAAAAAAATATTTATAAGTATGTACTACATTTTCCAGTGTTCTGAAATCGTATCTGTCAAACGCACTCATGGATCTCAAGATCTTGTATCTTGAGATCCATGAGTGCTTAGTTTGAGTTCCACTGGCACTCTACTTATTGCATGTGTTTTTAGTAAATAAACGATTTATTATTTATTATTATTATTTATTTATTTAAATACCCAGAACACCCGGAACAAATATTTGCAGATCGTACAAACATTTGTCCCAAGGCGGGAATCGAACCCACAACCTTCTGCGTCGCAGGCTGACCTTCGCCCGCCGCGCCACATCGGTCGTCTAAATATTAGGAGAATACCTGGAAGTGCCAGCTATTTGTTTGGCCTCTCGCATCGCCGTCACTAGTTCTGTCTGTAGTATAGGCAGATCTAATAATAATAATACTTGACATTTTGTATCAAATATCAAAGTGCTTTATTTTCTTTAGACCTTACTTTACAGGCCTCTTATACCTCTCACAAAATTCAATTACATGAGTAAAAGTAGGAAATAAAGTGATCACTTAAATATTTTTAAGGTAAGAAAAAGGAGCGAACAAGAAACCTTTAACTCGTTAGGTTAAGTTAGTCTAGAGGATAAAAACAGCATGGGTCGTCCCATGCTTTTTTTATCCTCTAGACTAGATAAACTGATAATTTGTAGTAAGCCTTTTTACATAGGATATGTTTGTCAATTTTTTTTGAATTTATTTGTAGACTAGCTGCGCCCCGCGGCTTCGCCCGTGGAAATTGATTGCACACCCCTAGGGGTAGTTTTGTAAAAATCAAAAATACGTGTACCATTATTTGTTCGTCGTGTTTCGGCAATTCAGCTTTTTCAGTAGCTAAGCCGAGTTTAACCAGTCACTCCTCAACCCTCTGCCGCGATCATACACATCCTTCACTAAGGATTATAGACTATCGTAAATGTCTTGTACTCGTGTCTCTGTATAGTGAATAGACTCAGTATATCGAATAAACTCTTTTATTTCAACCTACCCCCAAATAGCAATAATACAAAACGAATATAACAGCGAGTCCATGCATTCATACAGCGTCAAGACGTCACACACACACACACTGTTGCGCGTGTTCGAGGCTTTTTTATTCTGGATAGGTGTGATATTAGTTAGTATGTCTTACCAATATTACAGCCAGTCCAGGCATTCCAGTTAGTCTGTGGCGGTGACCATGAGACCACACCTCCGGCTGTTTGTTTGGCCTCACGCATCGCCTTCACTCGGTCCGACTGTAGTATGGTGACCACACGCTGACCGTCTGTCGAGTCCGTGGCGGCTGTAGCTGTGTCTACGTCCACGGGAGTGATATCTAACTCTGTGGAATTTGTTTGGTAAATATAGATAGGTAGGTAAGGCTTTTTTTGATTTTCAAGTGTCTGCCTGTAATGTGAACGGAATAAATAAAATTCAATACAAAATTAGGTATGAGTTTGAGATCCGTTTCAATAATAATCCTTAAGTATTTAGCACTCTTGAAAAATTTAAGAGTACCTTTGCACTCTTCCACCCTTATTAAGTGATATTCTTATTTTTTTTTTTTTTTTTTTGGTTACAAGTTTAAATAGCCTTTTTATGACTTATTCCTCGATCATGTTAAAATTTGGCACCATCCTCCAGCAATTGTTGAGATTAAAATAAGAAATCAATATTAGAACTGTTTTCAAAAGAAATCACCGCGTCCTGTACCTGTAGTTTGCGTGACCCATTACCTTGTAAAGTTTCCTCCAGTTTAGATTCAAGTTGTGGCTTGATTGCCACTGGGTAAGGTTTCAGAGTACCTTCAGCAGATCTAAAACGAAATGAAAAGCCATTAAAAACGTTCTACTTATTTCTCGTTTACGTAGGAACTGAACGAATAGTGTAGATAAAAATTAATACTTAATACTAGTACAAATATTGAATGAATGGCGGGCCTTGCAGTGAGCTAGTTTCAGCGAGCAGGTATATACCTGCTCGCTGGCTAGTTTATATCACACTAAGGCCCAGACTCCACAAAAGCGGAGATGTGCGGAGATGTCCGAAGCGGAGACGAGAAGAGACATTTTTCAGCAAGGGTGTCTCCATCGAAGATGTGCGGAGATGCCTACTGGCTAGACTGGAGTGGAGATCTAAACGCGAGGCGAGCGTCGGTTGTTTGTTATGATGAATGCAATAGCGGCGGTACTCACTGCATGCCGCTCACATCTCTTCTCGTCTCCGCTGCGAGACGTCACCAGCTTGAGAGGCACAGCTCATACCTCCGCTTCTTTATTTGTTTTCGTCGCATACAAATATGATGCACCTCCGCTCGGTGGTATCCACTGAAGCTGAGCGGAGACGAGATGTGTGAATAACGACGTTCTATTGGTTGTTTAAAAAACATCTCTTCTCCGCTTTGGTGGAGTCCGACCCTTAGGCTGGCTGCAAATATAACGTTTATGCTATCTTTGCGTAAGCACCGTTCTGTCGCGTAAGCTATCTAGCCGTGATGGTCGCTCAAGCGTCCATTCCGTTGCGCTACTGAGGGATAGCATTGCAATTGTCTTCGTCATCATCAGCCCGCAGGCGTCCACTGCTGAATATAGGCCTCCCCCAAACGACGCCACAATAGCGGTCCTGAGCAGCCATGACGCAACGTGCGGGGAGCCTAAAAAGTGCTTACTCTTAGACAGTAACCAGAACTTAAGAGGTCCCAATGCGCGCCATTTTGTGAAAAGGATAGGCATAGGATTTCGTGTTCATAGGAGCGGGACAGAGCATACGTCCTTGAAACGCGTACGTGAAACGTGTACGGCGTAAGCGCATAAATTAAGTTTTTGCTTCTTTACAAGAACTACACAACTTATGAAGAAACTGGTTAAAGGAACCAAATAATTAGTAATAACCTATGAATCAAAACAGAATAATTTCAATAGGCCGCAGGGTTCCTGAGATCTCGACCAAATTATGTGCGAAACAGTGCAATTTCATGTTTTTTTATATTGTATTTTTTCTCAATCTTATTTTCACAACTAAGGAACCAAAGATTTTTTTTTTATTTTATATAATTCGTACTTTGTACTACGGGGATCCCGTGATTACCTACTGAGACCTAAGCGTAGTTTAACATTGAAACCCGTTAGGTTCGCCCCTAAACAGATACACAGTTTTAAAAACTTCAAAATCAATACAAACACGAACCTGTTAGTCTTCAAGCTCCCGCTAAAAGCCTCGAGAACTCCCAAATGGTACAGCTGACGGACTAATGAGAGCGCGCAGGATTTGCTAGCCGTCTGCTTATTGGACGCCGTTTCCCGCCCTGTCACGTTGCGGCCCAATTGGCGGACGTATATCGATAGTTCACAGCAGAAACTCCTGTAAAATTTACATTTGAATCACAATGTTTTCTGTATAAGAAGGATCAGGTGGTGGGTTAGGGCTGAACAAGTACGCGAGCAGAATTTTTATAAGTTTGGACCCCCCACCCTCTTGCATCAAAACGAAGACCCCCTGTTTTGTGCTTACGTAATACTTGAATGGCCTCATACATGATTTGAGTATCAAAAAAATCTGTTAGAAATAGTGTTATAGTTAGAAAAATGTTTTTCATCATAATTGTTCATGCATTCAAGATTTTTTATTTAATCCAGTCTCTTGCTAAATTAATATTCATTTACCATCCTGTTACTTTTAAGTATTCTAACATCAGTGACTGTATTTAGCTATGTTGTGTTAATTTCTTCTAAGCCTACAGTTTTTAAGTAAAATTCTTAGCCAGACAAATCCATAACCAAAGTTTTGGTACAGTTAATTAGACATGCAAATAAGATGGTATGTACTCACCTCTATGTCACACTAGTAGTTTTAAATTGAACTCCGGAAGTGAGGCCAAGCTGTCACTATGCACCTGTTTTCAGAGAAAATCCGAGACATTAATGTGTGGTTGTCAAGATTTTTGAATGGTTGTTTAGTCAAACAGCATCTTGCTACTTTTAAAAGAATGACATATTCAATTATACAGCACTGTTCAACCAGTTGATTAGTTTCTTATATAGATATAGACTCTTCTGTTTAGGTGCAAGATTCAAAATTTTATGCAATAAATCTTGATTCCAATCTCACTTGACTTCATAGTAAAGACAGGAACACAAATTCTTGCATAATAGATATATGTTAAGTATTATCAGTTATCTAGTACCCATAACACAAGCTCTGCTTATCTTGGGGCTAGATGATGCTGTGTGGATTGTCCAGCATTATTATTATTATGTATATGTGGTAAAATTGTCTTGGATTTTCTCTGAATCAAAATCTGAAAACAATCTTGCTATGTTTGCAAAATTGAATTCAAAAATATTCAATACTTTTGAGTATGATACTTTTCATAGACTAAGGCCTGTATTATAAAGCTTGCTCAGTCATAGAATTATGCTTGAGTGACGTTTATCACATAGAAAAGCGTTACTCAAGCATAGATCGATGACTAAGCAAGCTTTCATAATACGGGCCTAAGACACAGAAGTCCAAGGAGGAATCAAGTGCTGTACTATGAGTAGTTTTTCAATGTTTTTTTATGCAATATATTCATAGTAAGGCACTTACTTCCTCCCTGGAAATAGCTTGGCCTCACTTCCAACAAAAATGTATGTCAGCCAAAGATTTTTCAATACCTATGAATAACCCATGGCTTGGAATAATAATTCAAAAGCTATGATGTGTTTAGCTGTATGTCTAATCTTGTAGTCTATCTTGAAGCAAAATGAATGATCTGCGTTACTATTTTAACACAACCTTAGTTCAATTTTGTCAAACTATTGTGTGTATGAGAATAGATAGCAAATAAATAAGAAATGCTGAAAATTGCGATTTTCGAACATGTTCTAATTTATTGTCTTTGTTACGTGCAATGCAAAGTACGCATTCTACCATGTAGGAATCACCCTTCTTATAACCATCCAACAATCAACCTTCAGTTCCATTTTATAGTAAATTCAAATAAAATGAATGTTGTTGGTTGACGGAACACCCAAAACTCGAGTCTTTATGTAAGAGGATGAATGGCTGATGATTTCGGACAAATATTAAAAAGTAAAATGCTTTTTAGCCTTAGGGCTCTCGAATTTTACTCGTGTTAAGCTACACTACAATGACACACTTTTTGAGCAAGAGAAGTGAAAAAGTTGTTTTAACATCTCAAAAGGTCACATACCTGGTATGATCCGGACCCACAGCCTTATAAACATATTCCGCATGTATCTTATTAACCTGCATGAACTGATGCAGTTTAGACTTGGCATTCTCCATGGTCCAGTTGCCATGAAGACTGGCATTGACATCCAGATCCTCAGCCTCTTCTACATTTTTCTGCTGTTGCATTCGGTCTACATAGGTGAAGTTTTGTTGCTCACCGCCATAGGCTTGGTATGCTGGTCCCATTATGTCTGGGCCCATGCCACCCTGTAATGATATTGTTAAGTCAATGAAGACCATTATTTGCTATTTTAACTGATAGCAGGTTGGAAAATAAACTGAACTGTTTGATAAATAGGTTAATAACTAAGAAACTGTTTATGAGCTGGTTGTTAGTTTAATAATACTAAGCTTTGAAAGAGTACTTGGTAAGTAAAACTTGATTTACCACTGAATACTCAAACGCAACTCAGATTTAAGCACTTCTCTAGTGGCGTTTTTTTACAGTTTTCAATGAAAATCTGTCAAAAATTTATCACTTGAGATGTGCATACATCTGAGTTACGTGTGAGTATTCAGGCATTAAATTAGTATAAAAACACAAACACATGGACATAATGAGTGTGTTTACAATGTAACCCAAGGAGTTTTTTTATGTGTTACAATTAACTCAGCCTGAGGGACATTTATTTATTTATTTGATAATAGAAGCAGCATGTGGCTAATTGCATGTTTATGTATAGAACCAACCACTCAATCTTACCTGAAACACCGATCTCTGATTGAAACCCTCATCATGCATATTGCCACCCTGTCTAAAATTCCCCCGACCGCCATCTTCATCTTTAACCCTAGCAATCTCTGGTAAATCAGTGACATTCTGTGGCACATCATTGGAGTTTAATTCTCCACTACGAATAAGATAGTTCACAAAGTCCTTGCTGGCATTGAACTGAGCTTCCTTCTTGGTGGTGGAGTTACCAGCGCCGGCGTAGCTAGTGCCTTCCACGCGTACTTCGCATAGGAAACGTTGACGATGCTTTAGGCCTGGAATTTTTGTCGTTTGATTAGTGCTAAGTAATGCCGTCCATTGTGCAATGTTATTTTCCTATATTTTTCTTGTGGTGTGCTTAATGATATTATATTGTATTTTATTGTAATCAGCTGGCCACTCAGTACTACTCAGTGCGGCGTAAGCATCAGATGATCTCACCGGGAGAAGGTTAAATTAGAAAACTATGAATAATGGTGCTAAAGGCAGATAGTAGGCATCGGCATGCTATTTACATTTATTGGATAGATAATTTGACACTAAATTCTACGGAAAATAGCTAAAATCCTGTACCTGTAGCCCGTACGTCAAATTGTGGAGTTTTGCCTTTCTTGGCGCACCAAGAGGTCAGAAAAGATTTTGGATCCATCACCTGACTGAGGTGTTCTCAAACAATAATCACTGATTCACTTTATTTCAATGGATAAATTTATGCTATTTCTTTAGCACCGCACCGCACAATGCGTCAGTGTTTCCAGCTCCGTAAAGAATTAGCCAAGATTTACTGCAAAAATATCGTATTTTTATCGCATCTTCGTATTTATAACTTTACCTAATCTAGAAAAGTAGTTATTATAAACCTTGTTCTGATGACCCATAAGATCTATTTGCCAAACATTTTAATATTAAAAACAATGAACACAGTGAAGTGTTTAAAACTCAATAGGTAGGTACGCTCCCGGCCGGCATTGATAAAAGTAGGTTATGTAAGACTATACGATCTCTATGGTGCTAGAAGCTATGTTACATGATCCTGCGTTTCTTTTGTTTATAACCAACTACTCGAAAACATTTCAGAAAGTCTGTAACACAGCAATATGCCTGTTCATAAGGAAAAAAAAAACTTAACAAATAAAATAAAATCGGCACGGAGACTAAGAAATAACGAAACAGGTAGGTAGGTAAAAACTGGTAGGTAAATCATAGCCACATAATCGAGAAATAATGTTAAAAAAGACACGAAAAAGATATTTCACCAATATCTTTTTCGTGTCTTTGACATTGCTTTTTATGTTTTTTTGTCTAAGGTCCCGGTCTCTAAACTCCCCAGCTTCAATGGATCTGATTGAACGAACGGAAAATGGTGTTGAATACACAGACCAGATTCGTAAAATTATCGTAGAACTGAAAAAATATCTTGGAATTAAGATAAAATATAGTGTGATATGTAACTACTATTTTATATCACATGTTACTAAAAAAAACGTAGATCTGGGATAATTATCGCATGTATGGCAGCACTTCAATGTGCTGGCTGTGCTGTGTTCATGAATTAATTTCTTGTTTCATGGCTCGCTGTGTCTGTTCTGCCACAACTCTGCCAGTGTCCATGTCAAAAGACTCATAAACTTTGGGTGCCAACATTTTACGGCCAATCCAAACACAACCAGGGACGTTACAACCCAGGAATTTCTGTACATGGATGGTTGCAAATTCCAAGGCTGTAATTTCTGGGGTTGTTATTTCCGAGCTGTACAAATATTGCTCAGCCTATGAAAATACAGCCATAGAAAATCTGGCGTTCTGGCAGAAAATTCCGGGGCTGAACTAACCTTGGTTGTGTTTTACGGGGCAGTGAAATATTTGGACGTACCGACGATTCTCAGCCACGGAAGTTACAATCTTGGAAAATAATGCCAAGATGGCGTTCTATCCTATGCTGCGTTTACAATCACTAGCTTGTGGATAGCATCGCATGATAATGTCACTGTCAATGTATACTCTGTACCAAAAGTAACATATTTGACTCTTGTCCACAAATTACTTTTGTTTAGCGGGAAACTATTGTCGTATGTTGGAGACTTACAAAGGGAATACCTATCTACGGTTGGAGATTTATTTCTTCTTTCTGCAAACAAAACGAAAGTAAACGGACATTGACAGAATTGTATCGAAGCGGATGCAGAGCCATTTCATTTAGGTACTTAAGTACCTAGTGAGTGAGATATAATATCAGGTTGCCCGCGCCAGCGGTAATTCAAAATCATCTCTGGAAAGCGCCACAAGACACAAACAGTATCTCTCGCAAGCAAGGCGCTCTGTCTGTACCGTGCAAACGTTTATGACGAATTGAACCCTGGAAATGTAGTGATTATTACGCTTCTCTACAGAATTATTGTAACTGAATAGTCCAAGGCAGGTTCTGCTACGTTGCGTCGGATCGTCCGTTTCCGATGCAGGTCGCAGACGATGCACGGGGGTGAGATCAGCCAGACATTTTCTCCTGTGCTTTGGAGATGGGAAGTCGAGATCAATAATATCCGTCAAGTGCGAGTGTGACTCGCGCGCCGAGATGGTTTCGAACGTTTGTCAAGTATACCAATATGTACTGTAGGTACCGGTAAAAGACTTTGCCCATTCATACCCAAAATTTAAGGTAGGTACCTACAATTTTGGGTATGTAGGTACCTACCTTCTATTTGGGTATTTTGGGTATTCAGATGGATCGGTTTGCAAACTTCGGAGTAAGTAGGTACCTACAGGTAATGTAAAACCTGTAGGTAATGGTAAAATTTCGACTTAAAAAAATTTCGAAAAGTAGGTATGTAGGTACCTAAAGTTTAAAATATAGAAACCGATATTTTTAATTTAAATATTTGTGGTAGCCTTTTGAAAATGATTCTCCTCTCGTTAACAAAGAACACTGAAACGTAAAAATTAAAACAAATATTAGTGCCCTTATTGAGGGCTTTTTAATATGACCTTTAAAAAAAAGTGGTAGCCTATAGACTAAAATAGATGACGCTGTATGAAACTCAAGTGTCAAAAATATGCCAAATAAAACAGAAAATTATTTTGTTTTTTATTTTATGACACTTTAATAATGACACCTGACTTTTGTGCAGTGTCAAAATAAAAAGTGTGATTGAAGGATGACAAGCAAAATCGTGAAGCGTTCCACATTTTTTTGTGTAATATTATTTATTGATCATATTTTATTCTTCGAAGTTTATGACACTCCGACACAGACACTGGCAGAGTCGTAGCGAAAATCAAGCGGCGCCAAAATAAAAAGATGTTGAAGTTAGTTGATTTTTTTAAAAATTAAGCATTGAAAGCTTCGAATTTATAAAAGTATAGTGTTAGTTTTATTTTTCAAAACGTCCGGGTTCGATTCCCGACCTGAGTACCTACAAGTTTTTTTTTAAATAAATGAATGCAGTTTTTATTTTTACTAAAATCGATGACATGGTTCCTAAGAAGAGATCTTCGTATGTCTTATAGTTTCAGACTCTACCATACTGACCGCTCTAAATGTGCCACCCTGTATACTTACCTTTGGGTACCTAGTAGGTACTATGTATGGCTTTATATAGATTTTATTTAGCGTCAAATAAGACACTTCAAAAATACACTGTTTGGACAGAGAAGGTTACTAATGAGGAGGTGCTGAAAACAGTCAAGAAGAAATGGTTTTTGATGCACATCATCCAAAACAGAAGAGGAAGAATAAAAGTAAAAGTAAAAATATTTATTTACAGCAAATACAAAGTAAATAAATATTTTTTACTTTTTTACTTTGATTGGATTGTTAATTTGACTGTTGTTTGATTGTTGTTTGATTAATTTGATGATTGGACATACCTAATCAAGAAGCTTATATCTTGTTAGAACACTGGAGATTACGCTTAGAACTGTAGAATGAAGCCAAGTTCATTCACCCCTAGTTATGTTTTCCGTTCCTCTCACACTTAATATGAAATTGCTTTTTAAACACAAAATATCCTAATCGAAGCGGGTGACGAACCAATATTTCGCAATGTAAGGGAACCTACCATGGGCTCTACTATGTGTTTTAGATGATTTTAGCAGACAAATTACACACGCATCAATTATCAATAAAAAAACAGCATATTTATCAAAAAAAACAGTACTGCACTTTCCCTGATTGTTAGTAGCTGCAATTTTATTATTATAGTAGATAGATAGATAACTCTTTATTCACAGAAACTTAAATATAAAACAGTATGGTAGAGAAGATAATAGAATTGGCGGCCTTATCGCTTAAAGCGATTTAGTAGATAGTAACACCCAATTTGACACTATGGCCGTTTTGTCAAAGATTTTCTGATGCTCGGAATGTTTATTTACATTTTTACGAAAGTATTCTTGCTAAATTAGTTAAAAACTTTTTTGGACTATGTTAATTTTTTTCCCAAAATGTAATAACATCCTGAACTTCGCAATTGCAGCCAAACTACTGCCTTTTTACCCCTGCCTTTTTTAAAACAAGATCAATAGTGGGCCTTTTGTACTCTTTTACCAATCAGATTAGATATATAAAAATCCAAATAAGAAAACTATAGGTACGTCAATTTTTTTTCATTATCTGATATTAGCTTTGACATTAAATGGTTCAAAAAAATATTTCACTTATATTTTTTTTCTACAACCTATCTCAGAAACTACTGGCTTTCACGAAGAAACCACTGAAAATTTCATTGGGCTAGAACTATTTTAATTAATAAATGTTAAAAATAGGTAAATATAGAAAATTAGAAACCATGTCAGATGGCAGGGCTTGGTTACAGCGGGCTCAATTGAGCTAGTGTCTACTGCTACTACAATTTTATATCATTTGTATATTAAATTTATAAAAAATCATATCTAAGCCTGTGTGCGATAGTAAAACTTACTTGTGCCTGGTTTTGGTTGAAATTTTTCAATCAAATGAAACGGTTGTGGCTCTAATACCCTCTGGTATTTCGGTCTCATGTTCTACAAGTGAAGAGCATGACTGTAGTTAATTGATGTGTTGATCCCAACACATCAATTAACTACAGTCAAAAAGTCAAACTACAAAAGGCTACAAATGGTCTAGACTTCATTTCTTGTTCTTGTCCATTGTATTTCGATGTGAATAATACAAATAATTAATGTACTGTCAAATAACAACGGGTTGGGTAGGTAGACCACATGGAAATTAGATAGGTAAACACTGTTATTCGTGTGCGAGTATCACTAAGATGATAAAAAAATAACAGCGAAAAAAGTTCACAGTGTGTAAACAAAATAATGATGTCCATAATCTCCAGTTTATTGCGAGCTCATGAATAGTGTTTTGGGTGAAAAGTGGGAGAAACTTTTCACCCAAAACACTATTCATGAGCTTTTCAGTACCTAGGTACGATGTCTTATCGGCGGCATGTTTGATGAGGTTTATTCACTTTGCGTGTCACTCATTAGGATTCTTTCAATTATTATTAACAACACTCCCTGGATCCTTGATAAAACATTTCAAAGATTACCACAAATAAAAACACACAGCAACAACGAAATAAAAAATAATGTCAGCTGGCTGTCACAGAAAATAAATTATCAAAGGCGCTATGTCATTTTCAGTGTTGCCAAAAATGGCGCCTTAATAAGAGGTTAAAAAGTCTATGTGGTCCTCTTTTCACTACTTATTTGATTGTAGGTACTATGTAGGTATATTAATGACACGAATACAAGTGGTAAATAAATTTAGGCAGCTAACACTAAATTTACCACTGGATTTTATCTGCCTAATTTTATTTAACTCCTTTCACGTTTGAATGAAAAACCAACTCCTAGTTGAGCTGTCAATCTATTCACCAATAGAATTTGCATTTCACGCCGACTTTGGTGGAAAGAATTCGGTCAAAAATGTGTCTTAAGACACATTTTTGACTGAATTTAGTTATGAACACCACCAAAGTCGGCGTGAAATGCAGATTCTATTGGCTCTCTTCACCACTAATTCAACGATTTGCTTCATATAGTAAATGTAATGAGATGAAGAGGCGGTAAATTTGGTCCAAATTGGTTTGTTAACATACAGCCGATATAGTAGATTTTATGATTTGAATGTAAAAATCGTTGATCCTGAAGATCCTAGTCAGGATAATGGGAACAACTGAAGTTTTGAAGGTGAAAATCACGTTCAAATATTCCGTTACAAACAAACATAGATGGAACTAATAAAATCGTGTAAGAAATATACATAATATGTATATTTTTATCACGTATCTACAAGCGCTTTAAACGTTATCTAAATGTCTGTTATGGATAGTACAGAGAAGCCTTCTTTGCCAGGTAGTAAAACGGGGGCGCCCACCAAATGCCCTTACTTCAGCATCCCTTGACCGCAAAAACATAACATTTTCGTGACTAGCTTCGCTCATCATTATAAATGCGAAAGTTTAGATGTACAATTTTCACGCTACAACTTCTGAACGGATCGGGCTGAAATTTTGCGTAGGTACGGGTAATTCTAATCTTGGAAACAAACATAGGCTACTTTTTATCACATAAATCAATTCCCATGGGATATAAACGTTTCCATAGAAAAAAACGCGTGCGAAGCCGCGGGCAGAAATTAGTCAATAATATTCGTGTTGACGCGAGATAAATTATTTTTTGGTTTTTAATTTTGCCAGTTAAGTTTACAATTTATAAAAGTAGTGGAAAAGTAATTTGCCCAGCTGAGAGGCTAATAGAAAATAGTTTACGATTTGCGATAAATTACTTTTCCTTTAGTTTTAATTCATGTAGAACGCAGAAAAAATAAATACGACAAAAAAGAAACTCGCGCCAACACGAAACGATCAACCATAATTGTCTAATAAGGTTGTGAAACAAATATAATAACCACATTAATGAATGTAACTTAGTACTTATACCTATTTTGTATTTGGATATTGGACCGGTGTGTTTCTGGTTTTATTTATTTAATCTGTGGTTTTTGTTAAATCACGCACGCACGAACGGGACAGTAACATTTTTTATCTGTATTTGCATCTAAACGAAGCATAAGCTTCCGACCAATCAGAAGCACTGGTCGAATTTTCCTGGGTTGAAATTCACCGGGCTGAATAAGGCTCACACGTGACAAGAACTAACAACCATGGAAATTCAGTACATGGATATCAGTACAGCCTGGACACACTTTCCAGGGCTGTAAATAAACCGGCCGAGTAATACAGGCTGTAAGGAACCGTTACGAGCCAGCTATAAACAGCCCCGGAAAATTCAATCATTTGTAAACAAATTACCAAGCTGCGTAGTACAGCCTGTAAAATCCGTGGTCGTAAGTTCCTGGACTGTTCGTTGCTAGGCTGTAAATTAACCGGACCCATAAACTTTAATAGTAACACAAAATGAAATTAAACAAAAAAAACTCTTTTTGAATAGTACCAATTTTAATAATAATATAATAAAACTGAAAGTGTTCACAGCAACATTGATTGGTTGACGTAGAACCTTTTGAACAATTTTAAAGACGTAGAACCTTTTGAACAAATAAATAGACATTGACAGTTTGTTTCTTCTTCTTCTTTTCAGATGGCTTCTGCGACTGGGTTGTCGCAAACTGTTTCAGTGGATCGAAAAGACAATGACATTAAGCAGCTTCATTTTCAGTCAACGACGACAGCGCAGCGGCGGCGGCGCAGCGCCACTTTTTGCTCTGTCAGCGGTTCTAAGAAAATTCATATAAGGCGCGGCGGGCATAGACTAGTAAGTAGCTATTTAAATGAGTAGGTACCGAGTGAAACGAAATTGCAATAGCGAAATCCGATTCAGATAAATGTTTTTATTTTTCTGTTCTTGTTCTAATTTACTAACTTTTGATTTTAATTGATTAGAATGTTAAAATGTTTTTATTATTACCTAGAGTACTTACCTACCTACCTCAACATCATACACTCCACGAGTGCTGAGTCCCGAGTTCGGGTAACCAGTTTTACTTTTACCTACTTATACCATTTTATGATTTTACATAAATCATACATAAAATAAATAAAATACTTACATCGATAGCCCTCATACATCGTACATAACATACTATCATCTAGGTACGTTACTATCTTAAAGAGATAAGATAGGGGTAGGACCTATCTCTACCCATACACTAGCCAAACTCGATGTAGAATGTTTGTAAACAAACCGCCCGTACTTATCCTAAAATTCACTCTATTGCTGCGCCTTTTTATACGCAACTTACCTTACCTACTTGTTGATTTGAGATCCTTCCTTCAATAAATATTGCTTACAATTATATCTGAAACTCGACATCAAGCAAGCGAGTGTTAGTTATTTGTGTCGTGGTTTGTTTACAAACATTCTACATTGAGTTATGCTGGTGTCTAGTCTGGGACCTACCAGACCTAGGTATTTCTATAATTTTAATTTTCAAAATGGTGCATCTCCTTAGAACAAATTATTATATTATTACTATTTTGTGCTTGGCCTACATTTTTGGTAAATTATGTTCATGAAAACAATAATTTGTTGTAGTAATGGTGATGCACCATTTTGCAAATTTAAATTATAGAAATACCAATACAGACATGAAAATAAGGAACATAGTCGGGGTAAAAAATTTGCGTGGCAACACCTCCCCCACCCCCTCGTATTCTCTCTGACTCTTTTCTGAACACGCATGCTAATAATTTAGGTTAAATCTAGGTACTTACCATAACTTACCTACCTAATTATCACTCTGTGGTATGTGGACTAGATCAGACTTCTGTATCTGCTAGCAGTTACAGAAGTCTTTGATCTAGTCCGCTGAACGGATCATATTATGGTAAGGGTAAGGATACTGATGACACCTATCCCGGGGAAGCACATAGGTAGGCAACATTTTATCCTGGAAAGACGCCTATAAAGTCGTGGCGTACGCGTCCTAGTAGATTAGGAAGCCTATAATATTGGAGTACCTAGGCTTCTGTAAAAGAAAGGGTCTACCAACTATGAAGTAAAAAAATATTGGTAGTTAATTTAATAATCATTTTAATAAAAACACAAATACATAAATAACCTATTCAGAACACAGCTTAGCGATTTCATTTAGATACTTTATTTTATCACAAGCTACAAGACATTCTTTAAAGATCTAGGTATCCATCAAAGCGGAGATTGGTGTAAAAAAACAACCAATAGCATGGTGTCAAAATACCATGACGATTTGTATTCGAGAATCTATTGGTCGATTTTTGATAGACACAACTCTATTCTGTGGTTTCGGAATAGCCCATAAGCTGGCTTTGAAATTGAATCACACTTATATAATTAAAGAACAGCAAAATATTGATGATCAAGAAAAATGCAATTTGGAATCAATCCTGAGGGAATAAATACTTACTTTTAACAGTAATGGTAATAAAAATGCAGTCTTATTATGTCATTTTTACTTAGAAATCTAGTAGACAAATTTTCCCTCAAAATTGAATCCATAATTATAAATACATGTATAAATTGTACTCTTACTCTTCAACCAGAATTTAAAGAACCTACTTATTTAATTTCACCGATAAATTACATTTATACATAAAAAATTTAGGTAAACTAACTAATGGTATAAAAACATAATATACAGCCGAGTTAAAAACTGAGCTTAGTGAAGTCAAATAGTGTAGGAATCTTTATCCAGTGCATACCTATAACAACTTTAGTCTATATAATTAAAATATAATTAAACAATACACTGACCAGATAACATTTTCACTGCCATAAGTTACAAAACCATGTAACAAAATTACATTTGTAAAATAGGTAGGTGGATATTCTGATGTCAAGATTTTCGAAAGGGGTTATTTAGCAAATAATTTTTATAGTTGTACCCAAATAACAGAATTGTTAGTAACACAACTGAGAATAAATTCTTAGTTTCAATTAAATATATTAGAATCTATAAAAATCAGACTTGTCGGGCTTACCACAAAATTTGATAATGATAATCAGAGTTTAAAGGTGATTTTCCACTAGAGAAACACAGCCAATATCAAACATCTTAGCTATGACTAGGTCTGGTGGAAAAACACGCTAAAATATGGGTTATTTTATTATGCTTTGTAATATTTCGTGGTTTGACCCAAAGTAAATATATTAATTCAATGGTTGGACCAGACTTTAGACACAAAAATAAAAAAACAATTAGACATTCCTTCTAAATTATGTGATGCTTTAAATTTAGTTCCTCAAAAGGGTGCCTTTCCACTAAGAGCTGGTATTATGGGACAAACTAATCTGTTTGTTTTTGGGTATATATACGACACATTTCGCTGCGCCATCGTCGCAACAGGCACCCTTATTTATAATTGAAGACTCGAGAATTAGGAATGTCAAGGTTACGAATTTAATTTATTACTAACCCTAAATTGGCTGTGTGCTGCCGGCCTTGAATTGACACCACCCCAACTCTTGCGCTCATCCCGCGGATGTACGGCGCACTCACGGGACGCAGATGAGGGATGACGACGCCGATGGTGTTCGATGTTTTAGTTTGTTTGATCATGGACATACGAAATTTCTTCTGTTTTGAGGTTTAATTTTTCTTTTTGTGAGAGAAAAGTAAAAACTAAAATGTCTTTCGAGTTTTCGCAACTCTCCCGCACGATATAAGTATTCATGAAGTGACCCTAGAACTCACACACACAGTTGCACGTGTAGCGCAACACAGTTGCACGTACGAGTATGTGCCGAGACGCGACTTTTATGTGGATAAATAGACGAGTGTCCGGGGTGTGTTCGGTCTCTGTCGCGGCGCGAACCGGCACCATAACGATTATTGGCAGCATCTAGACCTAATAAAGCCGTTTCCTCGAAGTCTCCTGCCGTTTCTGGTACCACATGATCCCGAGCACCACTAACACGATGAGTACAATCGCCACGCACATCATCCACAGGAATGTCTTGACTCCGGACATGGCTGGTTTTGTGTCTTCAGCGCGTTCTCGGGGCGCTTCGAAGCTTGCCGCTGAGGGGACGATATGGGATCTATCTTCATCGCGATTTTGCTGAGAAAACGCAAACAGTCAAAAGTGAGGAAAAAAGAAGGATCTAAGTCAGCAAAGCTTCCTAAATCAAGGTTCGTTTTAAATGGAATGTTCTTGAAACATCACCGTCATAGAAATCAGAGTTTTCCTCTTCAGCTTTATCAGGTAAGTAAGGTAAGTCATGCAAGATATGCAGGATGCGGTTTCGATTCACACTTTGGAACAAAGGTACAGGTTCCAGGTGGTTTCTATGTAATGTATTAAGTATATCAGTTAACTTATCTAGCACCCAACACAAGCTCTGCTTACTTGATTGTCCAGATAGATAGATAGATAGATAATTCTTTATTGTACCACACAAAGACAGAAAACAATACAGAAATAGATGCTAAGAGTAGACGAAGTACAAAGGCGGGCTTATCGCTATGAGCGATCTCTTCCAGGCAACCTTAAGATGGACTGGACATGTAAGAACAAAATAGACGGTGGCACTCGAAGAATAAAAGAAAAACAATAATAGGTATGTACCTACAACCATTATAATAAACTTAAACATAAAATTTAGGTTTTCTAACATTTACAAGGATAGATAATGCTGATGAAGCAGTTATCCAGCAATATTTATGTATTTATCTCGGTTGAGTTGTTAATTAAACAACTAAAAACTACAACAAGGTTTCAAAATTTACGTTGATTTAATCGATTTAATCGGCTTTTTAATTTAATCATGTAATGTGACATAAATTTCGCAATAACATTCTCAGATAAGCTTCTACTTACCGACTCTAACAAGTCGAGCTCGTACAGCTTTATCGATACAATGTCATGATTGTCACTCAGATCTCCTGTAGTGGCGGAAGCTCCGAAGTAATACCCAGTAGGTAGCAGCACATTCTCCACTTTGAAGCATTCTTTCCATGCGTTCTTGCCTTCTAGATCCGTTGAGACTGGAAGAGGAAAATAAATTAGATGTTTATGTTAACAAAACTTGGATCTAGCTCAGGCTTTTAATAGGGTTAAAACTAAACAATGTTTGGCATCTGTTAGTTAACGAAATATTTTAGATCTTTTTACATGATGTGGCTGAAAAATGTAATAAGAAGTTAAAAACACAAAAAGATATCCCTGCATCTAAGACAAAAGATTGAAGTTTCATTCGGGGATCCCCCAAGGTTCGATCCCATACTGCGCCCAAGTTCGATGTAAAATGTTTGTAAATAAATAACAGTAAAACCAAAATTTACATGTTTGAAGTCGAGTTTCAGATATAATATTGTTAGCAATATTTATTGATGGAAACTTCTGAAATCGACAAGAAATTGTAGCGTATAAAAATACATGGTAACAAAGTAAATTTTGGGTTAAATATGGGTGTTTTGTTTACAACACTTCACATCGAATTTGGTTGGAGCATAACTCCTATACTAATCCCAGTAGGCAACACCGACTAAAGAATATTTTTAATTTATAAATGTTAGGAGCATCTATTACTAAAACCAGACTAGTAAGTAGTAAAAGACCAGCAATGTCTATAGCTTTTGGCGAGAATCGTTTTATAATTATCTTAAAGATCACTAGATGTCGCCGCGTGTAGCAAATGGGAATTTGTAGAAATTCCCATTAAAAAAAACACAAAAAAATTCCCAAAAGATGGCGCCACAATTTGTTTGAAATTAGTAGTGATTTCAAACAAATTGTGGCGCCATCTTTTTTCGTAAAGCATAACACTGTCATCTATTATACTTTGTAGACAAAGAATATTGAATAGATGGCAGAACACTACCATCTATTCAATATTCTTTGAATATTTTGAATGCAGACTTTTGTAAGTTACGAATAAAAATTTAAAAAATTTACATAAAATCTTTCGAGGGACCAGGATTTTTTTTAGAGGGGTTAAGAAGGTAGCAAAAACCCCCCTTCACCCCCAATTTCAATTTGACAAACGATGTAACAAACACCCTGTATATTAGACCTACTGATTCTAGTAAAGATACATTTTTACTGTAAAATTAAAAAAAGACAGGAAAAAGCTTACCAAAAGCTACGAATATTGAAAAATAAATATTTTTTACGATTTACTTTTGTTTTTTTACCTACAATTACCAATTACCAGTTGTCTTCTCCTTTTTCATGTTCATGTATATAGGATTATAATAGTTTAATGTAGTAGTTATACCAGGTTTTACGTACATTAGCTACACTGAAATTATTTCAGTAACAATGTTGCATCAGGTAGCATTATTTTATTATATAAACCCATAGTGAAACATGTTTGTTATTTCTTGAGGCAGTTTGAGATGAATCTTCGTTTATGAAATAAGCATTAAGTTTAGGAACCGATAACATTTTAAATAGCGCGACTGAATGTAGAGAATCCGCATCTAATCACAAAACGAGGCAGAGCGCGCGGCGCGTTTATTTCAGCGTCATCTAGTTCTAATTTACGTAATAAGCAGTAATACTAAAACACTAAGCCCTCTATGAACAAACAATGAAATTTACTTGTTAAAACACAATTTACTAAATTTAATTTTGTGAGCGCCAAAACTTATTGAAAATTAACTATAAATTATAGTATGCATTTTACATATGCGTTTGTTCAGATCTGTTGGCTTTACCTCTTGCTTTTTAAAAATTCTGGTTATGAAACAACGCCATCTAGATTTAACCAGAATTTCGAGAGAACGCAGATTTGTATGAAGAATAACTGTCTATATTACTTTACTAGTCTCTGATAAAACTCACCAATTAGAGTGTCATCTTTGTAAACTATAGAGAGATGCGTGTCGTGGTTAAAGTTTCGAAACTTCGCTTCACAGCCAGCAAGCTGTAAAAGAAAATAGATCACACAAATTAAAAATTATTATTATAACAAAGACCTTCATTTATATTAATTAATAAGACATACACATTACATTTGCATAATTATGATTGCGCTGTACAAAGTTTATTATCAGTCCAGTATTTGAACTTAGTTTAAATAATAAACTTTTATGTGAATCTAGGAACATTCACACTACCTGTTATGCATTGTTGTAGAGACCATTCATAACATAGCGTTGTTTTTCAACAATACATTTTCAATTTAATTGTTGCTTCAACATTTAATCATGTATGCTAGTTGTTTTATTTAACTGTTTATTATGAGTACTACATAATTCAATAAATATATAATAAATAAATAATGCTGGACAATCCACACAGCATCATCTAGCCCCAAGCTAAGCAGAGCTTGTGTTATGGGTACATATTATATAAAAAAAGATGCTGGACAATTTACACAGCATTATCTAGACGACTGATATTACTTAATAGAACACATTATACCTCTACATAGATATATATTTTATTACTATACATGGAAAATACCCGGAACAAATATTTGCAGACCATAAAAACATTTGTCCCGAGGCGGGTATCGAACCCGCAACCTCCTGCTTTGCAGGCGGACATTATTATTCTTTACCTGAGTATGTGTGCCATCACGGTCGTGGTCGTAATGCAGCGAACCATTGCTTATCATCGCGGATATGTATGGATGCTGATGCTGTAAACATATATAAGAAACACATTTTGTTTGTTAATAAAGGCCATTGCCATTAAAAATATAAAAAAAAGTAGAAACACATCAAATAATCCATACTAATATTATAAATTGAAAAGTAACTCTGTCTCTTATTAAAATTTGGCAGGGAGGTAGACGGTATCCCAGGGATGGACATAGGCTACTTTTAATCCGGTAAATTGCGTGCGAAGCCGCGGACAGAAGCTGATAGTAATTATAAAAGGGTTAAGTAGTATGTCTCTGTCTTTCCATTTTGGTTGTGTGTTTTTGTGAATTTTGTATGTGAAACCAGTAACAAAAACAGACAGATGACATTCAGTTGGCCTTTCATGGCGTCCTGCAGGCGGCGACACGCACTGGCTGGGTAGTGTAGAAGAAAAAAATATTTTTACCCATATGAGAAACATAACATACAGACTAGGTACTAAATAAATGAAACAATTTATTCGACAAATACAAGGCACACATATACAAAGTTAGGCACGTACAATAACTATAACTAAATTTACAATAACACAGAGAGACTACTTGAGTACTACGGTCTACATAAAACAACACAAAATACAGATAAACAGTGGGTACTAAGCAGCTTACCTGCGGCCAGGTAGACAGAGCGTGTGTACGTAGGTATGTCTAACGGGTATTGGCTCAGCGTGGTGCTCTAACACAAATAGCCGAACTATTGTGATAGGGCGCTGGTTTTCAGCCAAACCCAGTAGGATAAGTGACAGCCACGAGCTCAGACAAGTCATCACATCCAGGAAACTATCTATGCACTTAGGGTGGCAATAGTATGCAATCACAACAAATACATTAGTACACTCTCTTCTGCCGTACCTAGAACATTGTTCTGCCCACACGAGTTTATTATAAAGATATGCAGGGGTTCTGCAAGAAATCACCCCAAAAAGAGGAGTTGCTAGATGGAGATGCCTACGCGCACTAAATAAAAAAATATACAATAACAATACAAGAAAAAAAACAGTGAAAGCAATATACTAAACCTAAACTAAAGTTTAAGTTCCACTTACATTATGAGCACCATTATGGTTGCTATAAGTATCGAGCACAATCGCCAGGCCGTGGAAGTAATCCTTGCTGCCGAAGACCTCTCCGGGCTGCATGCGATCCCTCACATACCACAGAGCGAACCCGTCTCCGAACAGATCTTTGCCATGTCCATGCACTTTGAACTGGACTTGCAGCTCCCAGTTTCTTGTGTAGCATGGCTGGAACAAAGGAGGGTTTGTTATTTACTAGTTTTGTCAATGGAAACCATGGACTCATTTCTCTCTCATTAAAGAGTCTGAACCCATTTAGATTCATATTAGTAGTCAGCTTTACAGACGTATTCTCACTTTTAAGAGGCTACAATTAATAACTTCCTAAGAGTAAAAAATAGTGCCAGGTGGTAAGGTAGGATTGCAATGGTTCAATGTAAATAGGAACTCGAGCATAAATTTCACACACAGATTAAACTTGACCTAGAAAAGCACTATTTTATCAAAATATGACTCAAGCTGAAAAAGTTGCCTGATTTTTACGGTACGGAACCCTTCGTGTGCGAGTCGACTCGCACTTGGCGGTTTATTATTATCTAAAAACCAGATAAAAACTGTCAAAACATAAGTCAATTAGCTGTTCTTAAAATTAACCATTTTAGATTAATTTTAAGAGATTTTTTTCCTTACGATTTCTATAAAATCAATACTACTCTAAATACATTATCCATTTGACACCAAAAGCTTCAGCCCCGCTGTGGAATAACACAAAAACCACCAATCTTACACTGACATTTGAAGGCTCTTTGAATGGCATTGAAAGAGATTTCAATGGCATTCACCGTACATTTGCAAATTACGAAGGCCATTCAAAGGTATTCATAGGATGGGTGGTTTTTTCGTAATTGCACAGCTAAATGTCATTTAATTAATAAACCAATAAATATATCAAAATAAATAATGCTGGACAATCCACACAAAATTATCTAGCCCCAAGCTAAGCAGAGATTGTTTTATGGGTATGGGTGGATACTTAATACTTACATAGATAGAGATATTTTTTATTATACTAAGAAAATAAATACCCAGAACCCCTGGAACAAATATTTGTACTCCGAGTCGCTCCTGCGTCGCAGGCGGACCTTCGCCCGCCGCGCCACATCGGTTGTCTGAATGATTGGGCTTCATTACTTGCGATGTTAATTGAACAGAGTTCAGTTCCATAAAATGCTCAGTTTTCAACTTTAGTCCCAACAAGTTAAGGACTATTTTAGTTAAAGTCGAATCTAGATAGCCTTGACCAAAATGCTTAACCTTGTTAAATTTCATTGCGGAATAATAAACAGTAATTATTTTCCATATTTATAGACAGTTTATTATACCTGTTTCCACACGCACTTGTACATTATATTTTATTATGTCCTGAGCACATGGATAGTCTCTGTTGAGACTGGACACCGTGGCCGTAATTCAGCTAGGACATCATTATTATTATTATAGATAGATTAGCTGCTGCCCACGGCTTCGCACGCGCTTTTTAAGTATCCTATGTCCGTCCCGGGATACACTTTACCTCCAAAACTTTGCTGCGAAATTTCATTGAGATCCGTTCAGCCTTTTAGACGTGAAAAGGTAACAGACAGACAGAGTTACTTTTGAATTTATAATATTAGTATGGATAGATAGAATATACTTTATTGTACAAAAGTTGTACATGGGCGAACATAATGCTATATAGCATTCTCCACCTTCTAACCTTTGGGTAGTGTGGACAACAATTTAGTAGGTAGTGCTAGATTACAAAATTCACAGAAAAACAAGAGAAAAAATTATAATAATACATACAATTAAATTAACATCCCTACCTGCAATTACTTTTTCTCTGATGCTTTAATTAACAGCAATTAATTTATATTGTTCGTGAACAAATGTTATTGTCTGCTCTGCAAAGTTTTATGTAATCTTTATGAGCTTACATATTTCATTACATTCTGAGCTACACATATAACCCATAACCGTTGCTTATCTAAATAGTCATACAGCAGTAAGGCAACTTCACAACAATGACACAAATATCTATAGAAATTTTACAGTATTTTAAAATTCAATGTACATTCATAGATAAAAAAATGAGTCATATAGCTAAAACAAAGGTAATTAACATCATAAGATCTAGTTTGAAAATATTAATAATTTTTTATTATTTTCTAAGTGTACATTTATTGTATTTATGGAAATAAAGAATTTTTGACTTTGACTTTTGCTTTGCATTGGTTTTGGGTAACAGGTCACACCTTCTTTTTTTTGTTGTCTAGTTTGAACAATACAGCGTTCAGACAGTCAACATCTGCTCAACATAATGTAAAGGTTCTTATTAATTAATTTTTTCCATTGTAAAGTCATCTGGTCAACCAGTGAGTCAGTTGTGTGCAGTTTTGGTTACAGTGTAGTTGAGATCGAGAATATAGTTAAACCTAGTACTATGCCTCTATGAGTTCCTTTGCCAAATTTCTTTTTTCCTAATGAACAACTAAACAACAGCTAAAGACTACTAAAAAGCTTTAAATCAAGCCAACATGGTTGTCGGCACTTATGGCGTTTGAAAAATACAAGATACAAACTGACTTGAATCCTATGGAGAATTTATAAGCCTTAATGGTACAGAGATGGGATTCAAGGGCTGAGAGAACCAAAGAAGCCCTAGTCGCACATGTTGACCAGGTGTGGGACTCATTGCACAGTTTGGATATTTGCGAGAACCATATAAATTCGGGTTATTCCCGCTCGTCCCCACGTATCGTCCCTAGTGGGGACCAACGGGAAGTTTACTTCCCGTTGGTCCCCATAGGGACCAGCGGGAAGTTTTTCAGTAGCGTTCGTCCCCATTAAAATAATATGAGAATAATTTGAATAAAATCATACTATATTGTTTTGTAATCAACTATTCAATTTTATATCTGATTGGTGTGTACTTGGTCAAAGACATCGAACAATCAACAATCTGGAATCATGGCACAATAAACGGAAACACATTATCATCAAAAAGAAACCAAACTTGATGCTACTGGAATCTGGATGCTGGAAACACTGAGAGAAGACTCTGATTTCAATATCATTAAAGATATGTAAAGAAAACAAGGTTCTTTAAAAAAGCGATCACTAAAATATATTTTGAAGGACCAGTTCATAAAAGAATGCCGAAATGGAGACATCGACGTGGGCCATTTCCTAGAAATGGTTAGAAATTAGTTTAAGACTAAGTAGTGCTGTGATTTTGCATGTTAATTATTAATAGTAATGTATACCTGCTGAACTGTGATTTTATACGAATATTATGTGTATGGTATGTGAATAATTAGAGCTAAGCGTACTATAATAGACAAAGAATTTCCTTCGAACTGTGATTTTGCATGCAATAATATTTAATAATTTTTAATAAAATTCATTTTTATTATAGAAAATAAAATATAATAAAACTATACTACAGTAAAAATATATCAAAACGGTGAATCACCGGCCGCGAAGCTAGCTTATTATTATAATTATTTCTCATTTATAATACATTAAATAGTCAACATTTTAAAAATTTAATTTAGTTATAGTAACAAACACGCACTATAGGTGAATATTCAAAAGTAATAATAAATGGCTTAAATAACATAAAATAAGGTATTATTTTATGTTATTTAAGCCATTTTTTGTCAATAATAATAATAATAACCGAAAGTTCCTCTCTCTGCAGCCCTAGTCACCGGCCGCTTGAAGCTAGCTTGGCGGCCGATGATTTACCGATTTGATATATTTTTTACTGTAGAATAGTTTTATAATATTTTATTCTCTATACTAAAAAATGTATTTTATAACGAGATTTAAATTAAATGATGTCAATAATAATAATAACCGTCAGGAAGTTCCTCTCTCTGCAGGCCTAGTCACCGGCCGCTTGAAGCTAGCTTCGCGGCCGGTGATTCACCGTTTTGATATATTTTTTACTGTAGAATAGTTTAATAATATTTTATTTTCTATAGTAAAAATGTAGTTTATACCGAGATTTGAAATAAATGATGTGAAAAATAGTAATAATTTATTCAAAATAACTTAGGACTAAAAGGATAACCAAGTTCATCTAAAATTCTAATGGAATTAAATAATGCGTATGCCTGAACTAGGTAAAAACCTGTTTTCAGGTTCAAGTTCCCTGTTTTCAGAGTTCAAACAACAAATAAAATAATCAAATAGAAATTAATAACTATACAAGCCGAAGGTGAATACTTTAAAATAATTACTACACTAAACTAGTTTTAATAATGCAGATGCTTGCAAACATTTTCCAAGAACATTCCCTTACATGCTCCTACGCAATTATGTAGGTCTTAAAACACTGCCCTGGGGAACACCAAACTCAAGTGTTTTTCTGATCATTGCTGAGGACATCGTCTATCCTGACGCACTGTGTGCGTTCTTCGAGATAGCTCGTGAAAAGTTTCAGCTGAGTGTCTCTGATACCGAGTGTTTCAAGCTTGTGCAATAGTATGGGTACGGAAACGGTGTCAAAGGCTTTAGCTAGGTCTAACAATATTCCAAGTGTGTGGTTACCCTGATCCAGTTAAATAATTAGAACTTGATTTCAAATGTACAAATTTAAATTATTATACCTTATGATATGATACTGACTGATATTCTTATAAATCCTATTTATGTTATACCTAGTAATTTAGATGAGCACGTCTTTTATGTTTCTCTAGTATCTGTTTCTATAGTTACTATAATTCTGAAACAAATTTTTTATAACGTTGATTTTATGTTTACAATTTTTTATTAAAATAAAAGTTGATTACAAAACGTAGTATAAATCTTTTAAAACCATCATGGTTATTAACACTAAAGTTATTTACAATGATATTATTTTAATGGGGACGAACGCTACTGAAAAACTTCCCGCTGGTCCCTATGGGGACCAACGGGAAGTAAACTTCCCATTGGTCCCCACTGGGGACGAAACGTGGGGACGAGCGGGAATAACCCATAAATTCTATGTGAAGCCGATGCGATGCCGGAGTAATATCAGACCAGATCCACGAAATACGAAGCTCCTGTTGGTCTTTAAAAACAAAAGAAATCGAGCGAGCCGGGGGTGGCAACCGGTCACTCCACAGAAAAATCATCCTTGTGGTGTCTAGGCAGATCTTTTGCTGATTGTACAAATAACCTTTCATTATTTTATTTTTAAGTTCACTCACCTTTAACAAAGTCAACTTGTTGGTATTTGTTTTATCTGTTCAAGTGTGCCTAAAGTAAACTCATACATACCACTGTGTTCCATAGAGCCCCAGATTTGGACTGCATATCGGGCGTCAGTCGAACATAGTTTGTGGTTACTATTGTGCTGCCGAGGAAGTCCCAGTAAGGCACCGACATACCGCTACCTGAAATTGATCAATCTAGTTTAATAACAGCATAATTTACGTTATAAAATACAAGATCAAAGTCACAGAAGGAGGTCACTAACCTTGGTAGGGTTTTGTTAGAGAATGCTCCCTCCTCACGTAATCCCGTGTATTCCATTCTGCAGATATAAAATTGATAAGTTGTAAAATCACTAGGAAATGGGCCCATTTTAGTATTTTCCCAAACATTTTCGTAATTTCGCGAACAATCGGTGACAAGCCAAACGCCAAATCACAACCAATGATTTTTTTTACTATTTTACGAATGACATGACAATTGACTGATCTGACAGCATGACAGCCGCCACAAATGCTGCCAGAATAAAAAAAAAAAGTTCCAACTTCCTTCTCACAAAGAAATTGGTGGGACATGGGTGGGAATCTAAGGTGGGAGTTGATTTCAATCATAGAAGATTAAAACATTATGTTTATTTACTCGCCTGAAAAGCTAAAATATAAAATTTGTCGTTAGATTTCATATGCAATAAAAACAGGAGTTTGATCTTGATGTAACTTCAATGCACCATCGAAACATTTTATTGCTTAGATTTTAGAAATACATGTATGGCAACATCTATATTGTTAAAACTGGCGCTGTCGGTAAAACAGTACCCTGGTGGTAGTAGTGTTGCAAACAGTGTAGTTAGCCATTACTACGATAGATGGCGCTACTACTATACGACTACGAAATAGTCTGTTCAAATAACCTAGATGACGCTGAATTTATGAAAGGGAAAACAAAAGTTTTCCCTTTCATAAATTTTCACTAATTATCATTGAAAAAATTATTCATCTTAAATTATTAATTGAAGAAAAAGCTATTATTTTACGTAAGGAGGTTTGGTTTAATCCGCCAATAGCTCCAATAAATATATTAAAATAATACCCTTAAAATTATAAAATTTATACCTATTAAAATATTATGATAATAAAATAATGGGGGTAATTTTTGGTCAAGTTATTAAAATAAAATTATTAAATCAAGATAAACCTTCAAAAGGAAAAATCGAGTAAAACACTGGCCAATGCAAGAACTACTGTTTCTTTTGCTATACAGATTATGTAAAAAAACAATAATTTAGAAAGGGATACTTACACACCAAATAATTATCACTGCTGGGCTCCTTCCTGCGCTCGTAGCAATCCAGCCAGTCCAGTGGAAAGCTGCCCAGCAGCGCTGCAAGGCAATTCTTGTGTCACTATGGTGAGTCAGTCAGTGGCCTTTTTGCGTTCTACATTACTTTGAAAGAAAGATTTGGATTAGATTTGACTCGGTAAAACGCAAATAAATTTTCTAGATCATAAATGGTACTTAACGAATACCTAGTTCAGACTGAATTTGTTCTTTTTATCCCTAGCACTTCACTACAGTCACTTTGGTTTTTTGCAAAACTTTTCCCTCCATTCCATTGCCCACAAACTGTCCATCAGCAATCCATCAGTAGGGTGCGTCGGCTTTCCCCTTGACTTGAAGGATGCACCCACTTTCACTGCTCGCGGACCGAGAAGGTCAACCGAGCAAGGTCGCTGAACTTTGCAATTTCTGAAAGCTTGGCTATTTACAGTAGGAAATGGTTTCCGTGCATATGGGAAAGCTGAACATAGAAGTTTGAAGTCACATGCATTTGCTGGTGTATTCGATAGGTACACCAGCAAATGCAGCAGTTCGGCAAACAAGTGTCTGCGCACGGGTAAATCGCTCAGTACGCAGGTGAAGGCCAGCGTTCTTTTTACGTGACGCGATCTGTACCCTTCGTTGATTTTCGGAAAGTTCATACCTAAAACCAGATGTTTTTGGAAGCACCCCAGAATAACGAAACAGAAGAATTTTTCCTGCGTAGATCTACCTTATAAAAGTGTAAGCACTGAGTCATAGTTCCGATAATGTGTTAGTCGTCTTGTCTGTCCGTCTGTGAAGTGAAAGTGTATAGAAAGCCAGTGAAAACCGCGCCCGCACGATCTTAAACGGCTCTAGATGTTTCTCGGTTATCACAATATAAGTAGGTAGGTACAGTCATTTTATAAGCTTACTAGCAATCGGCCCGTTTTTGCACGGATAGCAGATTTGTAGGCTAAGCACGGGGATTGCTCACTAGGGTAGAATATTTATTTATTTATTGATCACCAACATAGTGTACACTAAAACAAGCTTTGAGTTACCTTATAAAAATCATGTCAAGTGTCAGTATAATTATAGGTGAAGACAGCATGCATAAAATAATCATGGGCGAGTTAACATGATGTGGATAAAACTTGAGTACAATACGTTTTTGGATTTCATTCGGTAAAATAAAATAAAAACGAATAATATACAACAATGACATCGCACCGACATAAATTGCGTACATTAGTGAAGTTGAAGGAATGAATTTCAAATAATTTACGCATTCGATGACAAAATGACGTAATTTTTCTCAATTCTACCCTAGACAACTATACCCATGGTTGCCCTACTGAGGGGTGAGTCTATTTACGTAACGATCACGTCTCGTTACTAACGTCAAATAGGCTCACCCCTCAGTTTACGGCGGAGTAGAGCTTCAAACTAGCGGCGCCACAGCGACTTCGAAAAAAGGATGAGGGTCTAAGTTAGGCTGTATGTACATATGTATAAGTATTCGTCGATTTCTCCGTTAATTGTAGACCGATTTTGTAAATTATTTCGCTATTGTATGGATCTAGAAAAGATCCCATAATTGTTATTCTCTAGAAATTAATATTTATCCAGAAAAACTTATAAACAGTTTAAAACTAAGAGATGCGAAGTCTGTTTTTAGATTATTTAAAACAAAATAAATTATTTCGGAATTTTCAAAAATCCATTACGTAGTATTTAGAACCTATCTTGAGATTTCTTAATCGCTCTGAAATAGTTTAGCTTTGTATATATTAGCTAGACGAATATAGATTGATGATGATAATGATGAGACAGACATGCGAAACAGAGTTTGGTGGCCACCAAGAGCAAGTTCGCATCTCAGCCTAAACTAAACAAAAGAAAACTATCAGAGAGGCAAGCTTATGGTAGGTATCACAACTGTCCAGTGGATCATTGAAACAATTGAAAGTTCCTTTGTTTACCGTAAATATAAGAAAAAATAGGTGGCACTAGGTACCCCGCGCTAATAGATATTTTAAATTAACAATTCCGTAACACATTGTTATCTTTATTGTTTTACACGGTGCACGCCAGCAAAGCTCCCATACGGCATGATTTTTCTAAAATCTTAACAACCGTAGTCATATTTCAGGCTATTTACACAAAAACTCAATAAATTATAAATTTAAACCTTTATCACTAATCACTCCGTCCAATGGTAAAAACAGTATGAAAATCTGTTCGGTAGTTCTTGAGTTTATCGCGTTCAGTCTGACAGACTGATGCGGTAACTGCGTTAAGGGACCTAGTTTCATAAGTACCCAATAAGGATAACAGATAATGGTTCTTACCACAAACATTATAACGAATATGTCTAGATAGAAGAATAAGAATAATTTTATTGTAAAATTGTGTTAATCATAGTTACATGAAGGTCTTAATTATAGTAAGTATCAACAATTTTATCCTATTCGGACATACAATCTTAGTCTAGGCAGATAATCATCTAATGTCAAAAAATTCTATCAATTTGTAATGAACGTTATTAACAAGCCACTTCCTTAACTTAAGTTTACACATGTTTTCATCAAGTTGTTTTAGTTCTACTGGTAAATTATTGAAGACTTTGATAGCTGTTACATATGTGCTTTTGTGGAACATTGAATTGTTGATTTGAGGTATACATACATAGGTTAAACTTATATTTGTTTCGCAAGCTATCAGATCTAATAGATTTTATGTTGAAGAATGTTGAGTTATTTTTTACGAATAAGCAAATCTCTAAAACGAATATCCCAGTTAATGTTAGGATATCATTGTCTTTGAAAACATCCCGCAAGGACTGAGTACTCTCTAAATTATCTATGGCTCTAATGCATTTTTTTTCCATAACAAAAACTGATTGGACTTCAACTGAGTTTCCCCAAAAAATCACCCCGTAGCTTAATTGAGAGAAAACGTGTCCATAGTACGCGTTTTTTGCTACCTGTTTTGACGAAACATTACTTAAGCAAAGAGTTTGCCGCGTTCGTGGGTTGGGAAGCGGGCAAAATAAGGAAAGAATTTTTTTTCGGTTGTTATATGTATATGCACAGCCAGGAATAATGTTTTATAAGTACCCAATAAGGATAACAGATAATGGTTCTTACCACAGACATTTATTTATCTAGTACTCTACCACAAAAATATATCTAGATAGAAGCACAGTTCGCCGATTTGTATTGTAACCGAGCGTGTAACATTTTGCGTGGGTTTTGACGTCACTAGTGCAATTTAGTGATGCGATCAATAAGAGCCTTATTAATCGCATCACTAAATTGCACTATCCAGCCTCTCTTTTCGGTACGTGAGGCATGTGCAGAAGCAAAAAGAGCATGTGCTCTTTTTGTTTCTATCTGTATATATTTCTGAGGCCAATTAATATAGAATTAATTGGCTGAAACATTCGACAACTTCAGAGGACGATGAAACTCACTTTTAAGATGTGTAGTAGGTACAAATGCAATTGGTTAGTTTTCTCCTCTTTTCACCAACACAATAGCTGCTTATTAAATTGCAATCTAAAAACCACGACCTAGACCTAGAGACCTAGAGACACGCAAAAATAAACCTAAACGTACCATCCTAAAGCTTAAAATCACTTATAAAAGAAAGTGAATGTCAAGATCACTATAAAAATAGGGAGAGTGATGAGTAAGTAGGTAACATCTCGGTCAAAACACTTTCACTGCTTTCTATGACCTAAATATTGTGGAAGGTTAGTGGGCGACCTTGGGGGTGCACTTTTGGTTTTTTATGTACTTTCATCGGTAGAAAGTTGTGACGTCCTAAGAAATAGGTCGACTGGTACAGACTTTGAGGACTTCGAGTCTAGGTGGGTTGGGAAGCGGGCAAAAAAAGGAAATAATTTTTTTTCGGTTTGTTATAATTATAAGTATAAGCACAGCCAGGAATAATGTAGCAAAAATTATAATCTGGTAAAGTATTTTATTTAACATTTTATGCAGCCAGCATCTTGGGGACGCTTCCGACTGGCTGATATGGATCAGTTGAGCTACCTGTAGATTGTTTGCAACAGTCTGCAGTTAGCTTAATTGTTTCAATTGTAAATACTAGTTCTAATTTGTTTTTATTATTGAATTGTAATTTTCTTAATCTTATTTTCTTTCTCCAAGTTTTACTAATTTTGTTTTCTCAACAAAACTTTCAGACTTGTATGAAAGTTTTGTTTTGTTTGTATGAAACGCGCTCCTTCATACATACTCGTATCTTTTTCGCTTTCTTAGGTGGTCAAACGCTTCACCACATTTAATAAAAAAAGCCGACCTGCAAATAATTTTCCCGGTCTTTAGGAAAACTTTTAAAACAAAACATCCATTGCCTTCGATTTACCTACTACGTGATAAATGGAAAGAATCCTTCTAAATGGTAAATAATATGCATGAAGCCGAAAGTTTGTGGCGTTTTGTGAAGATGTTTGGCCAAAAGTACATGGATCAGGCTGACATTTTGCACACATAAGGTACTGGGCCAGGAATATCACAAATATACTACTTTATTCCGAATTATGCGTGCGAAGCCGCGGGCAGCAGCTATAGAAACGTATATTTAGGAGCGCGTTGAAGTCTTTTGTATGAACGTTTTGTCGAGAAAACAGAAATAGCAGAACTTGGAATAAGAAAAAAAGTTTTTCTCAGTCTAAGGTTGTGAACTATTGTGAAGAGAATTCATAGATTCAACTGCTTGTTTACCTTACTATTGTGTTTCATCTATCACACCTTCAATAATTTGGTAAGTTTGTAATGGAATAACAATTAAGGCTCGTATTTTCGATACGGAACCTTTGAAAAGTAACGATGATCATCTAGAGGGCGAGTTGTCCACTTGGGGTAGTTTACAGCTGGTCCGAATAAAAAAAAAGAGAATTTTGATTCGGACGAGTTGTCCACTATGCTGGTACCTACAACTCGTCCACGGGCGATTAGGCGGATGAGATGTACCCTTATAAAAGGTTGCTCAGTCATAAATGTTTGCTAGAGAAACCCTTTAGGCATAGGCGTCACTCAAGCATAGATCAATGACTGAGTAATCCCGTACTATAAGCTGCTTCCAAGTCTATAACTACTAGTCTATAACTCTAAGGTTTGCTGGAAGAAAACTCTTTTCAGGGTCAAGCTTGCCTATGTACTTATCCTATTAAATTAAATCATGCTTATGTATTACTATTGTATACAATAAAGAATTACAGAATTACAGGAAGGAGATATTGCGTTCATGGGAGTGGGACAGAGAATTAGTTTTTGGAACGACGTAAGCGCAAAAATCAAGTTATTGTTTATTATTTATGGTAAAATATATCCATCTATTTCTATCTATCTACCTACGTAGAAAATCTAAGCACCAAAACATTGACGACCGATGTGGCGCGGCGGGCGAAGGTCCGCCTGCGACGCAGAAGGTTGCGGGTTCGATTCCCGCCTTGGGACAAATGTTTGTACGATCTGCAAATATTTGTTCCGGGTGTTCTGGGTATTTTCTATATATAATAAAAAATATCTATCTATGTTATGTATTGTATTAAGTTTATCAGTCATCAAGTACCCATAACACAAGCTCTGCTTACTTTGGGGCTAGATGATGCTGTGTGGATTGTCCAGCATTATTTATTTATTTATTATTTATTTATTTACAAGAAAACTACGCAACTAATAATTTATTTGTTTTATAATGTTGTATTTTATATAATTCGAGTTTTTACCACGGTGATCCCGCGAGAGATCTGGGCCTAGTTTGACACTACCTATAATGGCGCCATAATGATTTTTCTTGCAAAATAGCAGAATCGGGCCTCAGGCTGATGATGATGGTGATCCATTCACCAAGGTCACTGACCGCGACTACTCTTATTAAACTCGATTACCAGACAGTACTTTGGTTTTGAGAAAGTTATGTTGAAATATAATTTCGGTTAAAATATTCGGCGAAACACGCACTAGAATCGTAAAATTCCATAGGCCCACCGAAAGAAATATATAAAGTGGCAGTATTTGTAGAATAATTTGATTGTTCCTAAAACTGACTTCAAATTCCTTAATTTTACACTGTTATTTAAATTTTACAAAACAAATACTTATCCCACGGCAATTACATTTTTATGAGACCCTCTCGGGATCATCTTCTATACAATAGTAAAAGAATCATCAAAATCGGGTGAGTAGCCCCCGCCCAGGGTGGGCGGTGACTGCCTACTCGTTATTAGGCCTTGGTGGTGGGTAGGTGTCTATTTTAGGTATTGTGTATAATTTTGGTTGTTTTACTTTTGCTTTAATTTTTTTTTTCTCCTTATGTATACTTACCTAAATACTGTTTTTGTTGACTTGTTATGTTTTCCTGTGCTGTTTGTGTGTGAACTTGATAAAAATTCTTATCTAAATCAGTCCATGATTGACGGAGTAATCGGCTAACATATGTACCTACTTACATAAAATATCTTGCCTACGTTTCGCGTTGGCGCGAATATATTTTTTGTGGTTTTTAACTTTTACAAGGTATAAAACTAGCTAAAAAGTAATTTTCCGCAAACCATTTTCTATTAACTTATGAAAAAACTAACATCGTTTCATTAGTATTTTTGGAGCATTTGGGAAAATAATATATTTCAGGCAAAAAATCAACATTTTCCCAAATACTCCCAAAAAACAATTGAATCGCAGTTGGTTTTATCGTGGGTTTATTGAAAATACTTTATGATTTGCGGCAAATCACATCCAATGAGTAATTTCTACAATAAACTTGATGCATCGTTTCATTGATTAAGTTTACCGCCAAAATTAACTTTAGTGCTAGCAATAAACTCATAACAAAATAAAATCAAACGAACTCTAAATTAGGTACTGAATTCAAAATTGAATTCCTTTCATTTGTTTTATTACCGGATATGGCTAATTTTATAAATTGAGTAGGTAATCATCGCGATTGGCTGATTTGATAAGGCCATTGCACTTGTTCTATCAATGTTTAACCGACTTCGAGTAAAGGTGTTCTATGTTCAATTTCTCCGTCATTTATTGACCGATTTGGATAATTCTTTTGCGTTTGTATAGATAGAGTATGATTCCGAGGTGGAAATTTTATTCCGCGAAGCATTGCAGCCAGCGTCTTGGGGACGCTTCCGATTATTGTTATGGATCAGTTGAGCTACCTGTAGATTGTTTGCAACAGTCTGCAGTTGGCTTAATTACTTCAATTGTAAATATTATACTAGTTCTAATTTGTTTCTATTATTTGATCGTAATTTTCTTTATAATAGGTTTTTAGGAAATTGCCGTTCTAGTTTGGTCAAAAGTTTGGTCGACAATGACGAATTAAAGGCGATTGTGGAAGCTGATGATACTCAGTCTACGGCTGAATTAGCAGTAGCTTCAAAACAATATTGGTCCATTTGCGTCAAATTAGCAAGGTAAAAAGAAATGACAAATGGGTTCCCCACGAACTCAATAATCGCCAGCGCGAAGTACCTACGCGTCGAGACGTGCCTTGCACTGCTCAACAGGCACACAAACGAAGGAATTTTGAAACGCATTGTTTTAACGCATTTTGAAACGCACCTGCGACGAAAAATGGATTCTGTTTGACTACCGCAATCGCGCAGCAAGTTGGTTGGATCCTGGTTCACCACCTGAACAATTCCATATACGAAAACTAACCCCTAGAAAATTGATGATCCGTTTGGTGGTCTAGCGCCGGTGTGTGTCATCACAGCTTCTTACCAAACGGGATGAGCATTACTACAGATGTGTATTGTGTGAATTGAAGACAATGATGGAGAAGCTCGCACGTAAAACCACCTTTAATCAGCTTTTTAATCAGCTTTGGTCAATCGCTCGTCCCTACTGGTCCTGCACGACAACGCGTGACCTTTTATTGCACAACAGACTGTCTCCAAGTTACAAGACCTGGGGTTGAAGGCTCTCCGTCATCCGCCGTACTCACCAGACCTTGCGCCTACAGACTTCTACTTTTTCCAGAATCTTGATAACTTTGGCAGAAAAAAATTCGATACCTCTGAATTTGTTGCCTCCCGTCCAGCTGATTTCTTCAAGAAAGGCATCAATAAACTGCCACTGCGTTGGCAAAGATGCATAAATTGCATGGTTGATTTGATTACTTTGATTAATAGAAATAAAAATATAGAAAACGAAATCGTTAACTTATTTCATAAAAAATGGCAATTTCATAAGTATAGACCTAATAAAATAACCAAATGTATTTAGTACCTATATTAGTTGTCTAGTACCCATAACACAAGCCCTGCTTAGCTTGGGGCTAGATGATGCTGTGTGAATTGTCCAGCATTATTTATTTATTATATTTTTCCTGTGCATCGTTGTTTTAATGAAGCAAGGAACGTGGAGGGGAACCCTACCGGTAGAAGTCAGGAAGATTGGAACTAGGACATCACCAGGACATAAGACAACAATTGTTGGTACGTATTATAGTACCTATGTATTTCACTAAAAAAACTATCGTAGATAGATGAATTCATTACATTACGGATGTAAGCGGGTTTACTGCGAACCTAATTTGTGTTGGAAGAACACGTTTTATCCTTTTACAAGGGACTTCTTCAGAGTGAGTAACGTTGGTGTTCTTCCAAAACGAATAAGGTTCGTAGTTAACCCGCTTACATTCGTAATAAGTACGTATGTAATTTGATTATGATAGTTTATGACGACCCACGAAACGACACAATAACACGACTTTAATAAAGCCTCCTCAACAGCCTATATTGGTCCACTGCTGGACGCAGGCCTCCCCCTGATAAGAGCTTTATGGCTTTTATCTTATGGAGGGTAATGCTCATAACCCCACGCTGGGCATGCGGGTTGGGGATCGCAGTTCAGTGGTAGAATTGTTCTTCAGGGGGCGCTGCTGCCCACGCCCGGTGGATATCCCTTAGTCACCTCTTACGACACCCACGGGAAGAGTTGGGGTGGTGCAAATTCAAAGCCGGCACCACACAGCAGCAGTAATAGGGCCTACCATACTTGTTTACGATGATAGTCAAACGGCTGTCGTCGTTAACAAGAAGATGCAAAATTGACTTTGGTTCCTAAAAAGTTGGTCCACTTCACTTGGCATAGTTGGCACATTTCTGAAAGATTTTGTGTGTTTTATTCATCTTTTATAGGACTTATGTATGTGCTAAGTTATAAGTAAATTATAATTGAGTTGTAAGTAAGTTGTGGTGATGATTGTCCAAACAGAATGCGTTTTTTAAACTCTACTTTGGCATCCATTGTTTTGTCTTTCCTTATCTAAGTTATGATTAGCAGGTAGTGTTATATTAACGCTTTCGATTTCTAATTTTTTCTCGTGATCGTGATCAAATGATTAATTAACGACGAGTAGGTACTACATCTTGTCTTCGATACTTTATCTTAGAGAACGATAGACGATTTAATGAAGGATCCTTAACAGGTTGATATTAACAATGAACTAAGTAGGTACCCACAGCCTTTCACTTTCGGGTAACCTTAACCCGGAAGTGATTTCCCGGAAGACATTTTTGACACTGACAGAACACAAACCCGCGTTCATCAAACATTTCAAGCATTAAACGTAGATATAAATAACCAGGCGTGCAACAGAGACAGGTGGTTGTGTGAACCCTCGCCGACTCTGTATGACCGCGAAATTATTTTCAAGACTACACCAGCCTCGCGGCACACATGCATACCTTTCTCATCTGCACACGTGTCTCACTACCGGCCCGCGGATGTGCTGGTACTCGTGAGAAACATGCCTTCTCATAAACGAACGACCTTTTGATAGTCTCTTGCAGTGCGAGATTAAACTTTAGCTTCTTAGGTTTTGAGTCTAAAATGGAAACGGAAGTAAAAGGTGTTTGGGACAATATTGTATCGAATAGCATGGTAAAGTTGCTATCTTGTTCGTAATGTCCGCGAACAGAGGTACATTCAACTTTTAGCCCAGTAAACTCTCGAAGTTCGTTCACCCACTGCTTGTCAACTGACGTAAAACGAGCGAGAGCGCGCGCGTTTCAGATAGCTGCATCTTTGTCTTTATTATTCAAGTTTAAAATTTTTGTTGAGCGTTCGACTGTCGAAATAGTTATACCCTTGTGTTGGTCATGTGCGCCTGGTAGATTTGACGTTTTACGTTGTCTATTTCGATAGATAACGTGACCAGCGATTGGCTTATCGATAACTTCATTAATGCTATCGTTGGGATGATAGTTTATTGATTAATGTTTGTGGACAGTTTTGTTTGGTAGCATTTCAAATTTAATTTCCGCCATGTTACAATTTGGTTTATACCTATGAAATCTCTCATTCTTTGATTATCGCATTGGTAGGTATAAGAACTCTATATTAATTTTATGAATTCTACTTTTGATTCATCATTACGTTTGTTATCAGAATTCTTGTGTTTTCTATGTTAAAATTTGAATGCCATTTAGTGATGCGCATTATCAAAAGAAAAAGTAGGTATCGATACTTTGAAAGTCCACGTAGAATTACGAAATCAACATACATTACCTCCACGAACTCCGAATTTTATATCAACTAGAGAAAAGGTTCACACGTACCGAGGAATACCAAATTGAGAAATGGCGCCTACACTCAATTCTAACACCAGTTTAAAAAGATCTCCAATGAACAAAAATGTAATGTTACTTTTGAAGTCCAAGTCAAAAGCCGAGGGCATCTAAGGTTCTTGTTTAATTGGTTGTGTAAATTCTTCATTGTCTCATGTTTACAGGTGGGCGTACCGGTTTTTTATTGTGGTTTACAAAGTTTATTCTATTTGAAATATTACTTATGAACACTATTTACTTCCTACTATAAATTAAGTCTGATATGACCATAATTTTTATAGGTACCAACTTATTAACAAAGCATTTTTCATTTTAATAGCATCCAAAATTATACTTAGTCGCTTTACTTGACTTTACTGCAATTTTCTTGTAAGAACATTTCCACGAGAAGAAATCAAACATTGTTTATATCCACAATAAATATTTAGGTAGAAGTTTGTAATTAAGACATAAAATTCTTGAATTTACGAAGCCCCAAGAAGCTAACACAAGAAGCTCCTAAATGATGTAGCCAGCTACCTCCCATAAATCTACCGCGCAAATAAACCAAGCCCAGCACAGTACAAATCTCACTAGCATGACATAATCTGAAGAATGACGATTATTGCAGTCTCCCAGCCTCTCCTTTTGGACATGCCTTCCTGTACTGCCTTCGGGAAGGTACGTGTTGGTGCCACCCATTCAAGAACTCGTTTACGACATTCCGAGTTAAAGGCAACGCATACGGGCTTTTATATTACCTAACTACGTTTTCTGAAGCCGGTAAGACAAATTAAGAGAACAATTTGGCTATTGGTTGATTATTATGGTCGGTAAATCGGTATCCGAATGCACTTTGCCACTAGACAACTAGATTCTACTTGAGTGTCATTGTTGATACCTAAGTGTGAATAAATACACAAAGTGGCAGAAGAAATGGTCCGTTTGCATTGAAACGAATTATCATCACAGATTGTACACGGAAGTTATAAAAGTGCATGCGGTAAATTGGGATGGCACCAAGTCTTTGGTGTTCTGTTCACTATCCATTTATCATTACGATTTCATCGTAGTTTATCGATAAAGGTCGAAATATATGTGTGTTTATCCCAAATCTATCAAACTATAAATTGGTGCAACGTCACTGAGTGAAAGGATGATGTTCTAAAATAATTCTAATTCTGTATTTAAATTGGAGACCTTTCTGAGGTTTTTCTTTTGTTTTCGTCAAACATAAAAATAAGTGCTAAATACTTTTACATAAATAATCAATTTTACTCACATTAATGTAATAAATCAAAATTTAACCACACAGAAAAACATGATAAAAGACGGATAAATAACACAAGTTAACATAAATCATTTACAAAGATAAGCCGATAATCCTCTTGTGTTGTCGTCGATATGTTGAATGGAACGAGTTAGAATTGAACTCTCTCGTTTTTATGCGCTCCTAGTACCTTGCTGGCGAGTGGTGGTCTCTTTTACTTTTGTTTTGTCGACAATGATGGTGTTCAGAAAGTTGACAGATTATTTTATATTTTCTAGTAGTAGGTATTTACTGCGGTGGGGTTTTCTTACATTTATATTTTAATTTTAGTTAATATCATTAAAACCCTGCTTTAGTGACATATACAGTTTTCCGTCAGCTATTTAGGTAGTATTATATTTCAGCAATTCCTACATTGAGTAAAACTAGTGCTAGGTTCCTATTTTCCCATCATAAAAACTATTCAATACACTGTTAATTTTTTAAATTACTTTATATATTAAATGATTTCCTTCGAGCAGAGATATGATGAGGTGACATGATTATAAAATTGGCCACATGACAACCAAAGAAACGATGTTGTAAGGTAAGCTAGCAACAATGTAAGGCTGCAAATTATAAGCGCAATGTAAACAGTTCTGTGGCTTGTTTGTGGTGTGGAAAGCGTGTTTTAAACTAGCTGGTTGACAGGGGGCCATTTTGTTTTCATCATCACCAGCCCATGCAACAGCCTATGAGAGTCCACTGATGGACACAGTCCACTGTCCTAATGAGTGCCATAGCGCTTTGTCTTCAGCTTGCCGCATTCATGATCTACCGTGTTATAAAGTGTTTCGCAGATCGTTGTCTCACCTGCTTACAGGGCGTCATAAACTACGTTTGCTGAGTTGAGGTTTTCACTCGAGAACACATTTAAATATCCCATGTATTATTGTTCTGTATGTAGGTACCTTTACAAGCAGGTGTACATTCAGTACAATTATACTTATCACTTGACTTACACTCAATTCAACCTATGTAAAATGGACACAAAATGTATGAAACATTACCCCAAAACAAAAACACAGCCTGCTAAGTCAAAATGCTGTGACATATTTGCATCTAAAAACCACAGACACTAAATATTTTTGCATTTACGAGTAAAATGCGTTTCCATTCGTCGTCGTGTTAGATAAGTGCGGTGTCATTGGTCGATGAACTTTTAGCCCAGTGTAGAGCTTGTTTCTGTACTCCTGGTAGGGCTGCCTCTAACTACCGGGAGTCAGTTTCATGGCTGAGAATTTTATCGACGGAATTTTACTGAACGGTGCGTAGATAAAACAACATACTGTTGAAATATTATCTTGCAAGAGATAAGAGTTAAACGCGCACCCTATGCATGCTACTCGAAGAAAGAGTTATTGTCAACTCTTTCTTCGAGTAGGTCTGCGATTGTGCTACGCGAGTGCTACGCGCATAGACCTTGCTCATCAACACGCATGTCCACTGCAACACGCACGTCCACTGCTGAACAATCCCACGCTTGGCAGGCAGATAGGGAATCGCAGTGGAGGTGTCAAAAGGAGGCTGCTGCTCTTCCTCTACTCTACTCCATACATTAGAGTTCAACGCACTCTTGCTTCCGTGAGGTCTACACAATGTTGATTAAAACCTTTTATTCTGATTTTCAAATGTCGAATGTAAAATCCTTTGCATACCTACCTACATATTAAATTGCATAGAATCTACGTGTGCTAACCTCTTCAACATATTATTAAAAACTCTTTATTTGAAGCTATTCAAATTTTGAAAATGTCGAGTGACACATTCTCATTCGACATTTTGAAAATTCGAATAGTGTCATCGCATTTTGCCGCCTTGATTTAAACGAATTGACAGCCCTCGTATAGGTAGTAACGAAGCAGTATCACTTACGAAGTAACATTATTATCTGTATCACTACTGGGAAGAGATACCCTCGTCCGTCGATAACAAGTAGTGCTTGTAGTGTTAGGACAGTGATAACGATGTAACTGGCATACAGGAATACTGGTAATATACAGGAATAAGGGTAATTAACCGGAATACACAAGGAACTGGTAAATGCAACGAACGCAGGCAATGAGGTAAGAGAAACTTCGTTTTGACTTCGGTCCTTTTGCACAAAACCTAAATTAGACTAAATTGACAGCATTAAAGCCTGGTTTCCAACGCGAGTGGAGCGGACCCATTCTGGACTCCGTTCAATACGCAAGAGTAGATACAAGTATTCTGAATACTTGTATTTCCACCAACGAATAGTCGAGCGGAAAGTATTGAGCGAGCAGAAAGCTACGAAATGTCGCTCTCTCATTTATCTCATTTTCACTACCTAATAAAACAAATGCATGTAAAACTGAAAATATTTTGTCATTTTATTTTTTATTTTCATCTCACAAAAAGTAAAACTTAACCTCAAAGCAGAATAAATTTCGTATGCCCATGATCAAACAAACAAAAAAATCGAACACCATCGGCGTTGTCTGTCAAAATCATTGCTGCATCTGAGGCCCGTAAATGCGCCCGTACATCCCTTGCTTTTGAAATTAAACGAAATTTATTGTAGAAACTGTGTACAAAAAAGATCTTAAAAGCTAGGTGGGACAACAGTTTATCCATTAATTATGGACGTACAATATTTAACTTATAATAATAATAATTAATAATTAATAAATAATAAAATAATAATAATGGGTAATTTATTGATTATAAAACTCTTTAAGGTCACAAAAACATATTTTTAAGAGCCACCTACGGAGTTTTGTCTTAATTTTACTAGTAGGCAGTTCTCTTATGTCTCTTGGAATTTTGCTATAGATATATACTTTTACAGTCATGGTAGAGCAATTTTTCCCACTTACATTTGGAACGCAAACCAAACTCGTTAAGAGGCTGGCGGGATGAGGAAGATCGGTCAAAGTCAAAGTCAAAAAGTCAAAGTCAAAAACTCTTTATTTCCATAAATACAATAAATGTATACTTAGAAAAGGTCAAATTCTTAATAATTAAACACTGACACGGAAATAAAGTGATATTTTTGATTTCAGTCGCTTCGGTACGTAGGCTAAAGTAAAGAAGCGACGAAGAAACCTTTAGCCTGTTAGTTGTTATTTTTCGAGATGGAGCAAATTCCGTCCCACGCTTTTTTATCCTCTAGATAATCTGATATTTTATAGTAGGCCTTTTTACACAGGAAGGTTTTGACAATTTGTTTGAATTTATTTACTGATAATTTTAGCAACTCACTAGGAGTTTCGTTGTAGAAGCGTATACATTGCCCTTTAAAAGATACATTAATTTTGTGTAGTCTAGTTGTGGGCACAGCGAGTTTATGTTTATTCCTTGTATTCAAATTATGTACATCGCTATTTTTAGGGAACCGATTGATATTTCTATGAGTGTACAATAGGTTTTCATAAATATATTGACATGGTACTGTCATTATGTTTATTTCTTTGAATTTATCACGCAGGGATTCTCTGGGACCCATACTATAGATAGCACGAACAGCCCTCTTCTGCAACACAAATACGGTGTTAATATCTGCAGCGTTCCCCCACAGTAGAATACCATAAGACATAATACTATGGAAGTAGCTGAAATAAACAAGTCTAGATATATCCACGTCTGTAAGATGACGGATTTTTTTGACAGCATATGCTGCAGAACTAAGTCTCTTCGATAGTTTATCTATGTGTGCGCCCTATTGAAGTTTATTATCTAAGGTGATTCCTAAGAAAACGGTACTTTCTACAATTTTTAACGTTTCTCCTTTTACATTTACATCAGCCTGAACTTGTTTAACATTAGGTAGAATAAATCTAATACATTTCGTTTTGGTTTCGTTAAGCAAAAGATTGTTGACATTAAACCAATGGACTACTTTTGAGATTGCATTATTCACATCATCGAAATTCGTGTCTTGTCGTTTCATTTTAAAAATTAATGAAGTGTCATCAGCAAACAATACAATCTCGTGATTATTCTTAACAAGATGTCAGGAAGGAGAAGAGGTCGGGTTCAAACAGTGTCCATTCTAAACGTTATTATTGTTATTATATTCTCTGATCAGGACGAGTGCGGTTCGCGTCACACCCGTTAGATTACGAGGTTCGTAGTTAACCCGCTTATGAAAGTTTGTTTATGGTAATACAGTCAGATTGTATGTAATGTATTGTATTAAGATCTTAAGAGACGCAAATATGCAGATCTCGACAGAGCCTACACATTTGCTCCCTTTGGGGTCGAGACCCTAGGTCCGTGGGGTACCGAGGCTCTCCGGGTTGTTAAAAAGTTATCTGAGCGTCTGGTCGACGCGACGCGGGACCCGAGAGCTGGAGGGTATCTGGCGCAGCGCATCAGCTTTGCCATACAGCGGGGCAATGCAGCCAGCGTCTTGGGGACGCTTCCAAATGGTATTGATATGGATCAGTTGAGCTACCTGCAGATTGTTTGCAACAGTCTGCAGTTAGCTTAATTGTTTCAATTGTAAATACTAGTTCTAATTTGTTTTTATTATTGAATTGTAATTTTCTTTGTCATAAAGAATGTATCCTTAAAAAAAAGAAAATATTATTAAGTACTTAGCTTGAGGCTAATTAATGAAGTTGTGCGAATTTTCCAGCATTATTTATTTATTTTTTATTATTATTGTTTGTAACCTACGTGACCAAACTTAAAATACTTTAGAAGTATGTTGGGTTTGGGTTTTACAAAAAATGTTTAGGTTTTCCAATGTCAAAGACTAGGATTATCCATGACGTCAGATCGTTTAGGATCTTCAGGATTTTATTATCCTAAACCATGGTTTTGTATGGATTTTATTTCCCCTACAAATGGTGCCACAATTTTCCTTGATCACCAATTTTCCAACACAGCTTGCAATTTAAATAAGTAGAGGAAAACCATATAGCGTATTCCACATTTACATTTACGCGATTTACATAATATAATAGACTAGCTATTTCCCGCGGCCTCGCACGCTCTTTTCCGGAATAAAAAGTAAAAAAAAAGCCTATGCCCGTCCCTAGGATACCACCTACCTCCCTGCCAAAATTCATTAAGATCCGTCCAGCCGTATAGGCGTGAAAGATAACAGACAGAGAGACAGACCGAGTTACTTTAGAATTTATAGTATTAGTATGGAGTATGGATAGTGCTTTATTTTTCCTCTGAAGCTGAGCAGAATAAAGCAGATGCAGTGAGCGGAGCAGGTGAGGATATGCTTCATTCTGCTCAGCTTATCAAAAAAACTATTCGTATTTTTGGAATAAAAACACAGCACATTGCTTGGCCTGCAGCTAATAAATAAATAAATAGGTAAGTAAATAAATAAATAAACAGGGTCTTAAATTAACCTTAGTGTTACAAACAGAGCAGTATTGGTAGAGATTGGTCTCTAAGCATGCAGCGACTATGAGTTTACGAAAATGGAGGAGAAAAGTTTGCATTACGACAGATTTTATAATACCTATTATATTATATATATTAGGTATTATAAATTATATAATTATATATATTAGGTATTATAGTAATGCCTAATATTATATATTAGGCATTACTGTGTAAAAACTTTCATTATTGATGAAAATCACAACTCTAGCTACTCTATCTGTTTTAAGTTTTGAGTAACCAACAACAAACAACCTCAGATTACAAAATGTCCCCGATGTTGCCAGATGTAAAAAAAACAGCAAAATGGCGTCAATTTTCCGTGCGCTTTCCCGCGCTTTTCCAGTTCGCATTAATTGTCAGACGGGTTCCCGTATTTGCATCGGTCATTCACCCCGGATCTATGGCGGATAAATGTATTGACGATTTACTATGAGGAAGTGTTTTATAGTGCTTCAGAGGTTGCGCTTGATAGTGTTTATGTGAAATCCTAGGCTGTGTTGAGGAATAAACCTCTGTATTTCATAATAGTGTTGAAAATAAACTAAAGTATTGTCTTTAGCTTATTCTCAATACTATGATAATATAACAATATTTACACACAAGAACAACAGAATACTTCTAAAGCGTTAGGCATACCGCTTTCCTTGTACAATACAATTTTAAAACAAAAAATATATAATCTTGTATTCAAAGGTTATTTATTGCATTTATTTTATGTTCAAATATATAGGAACTCGTTAGGTACCTATCACCTATAATTAATATGCGTTACCTGTGAGCATTCTTCATTTTCTTATTCGTTTGGTATTGGTACCTATTCCAAAATAGAATTCGAAATAATTTTCCTTCATTAGAAGTCTTACAGTGAAATTGTTTTTGTCAAAGTTACTGTTTAAAAAAACAATCCGATATCTGGAAATTGAATCAATTCCTCGATAATGGATGTAGTGCTACGACTCGTAGGCCTACGATAGTTGGTGACTATTGCGTAGAAGGTAGCGCTGTAATCAAGCTTAGAAACTTAACATTTGCTGTTTTTTTTGTAAACTTAGAGAAGTACCTCTAGGTAAGTTGGAGTATTGCAATTAAGTGCCTCAGTAAGTATGAGTGTACATTTTATACAAAGATAATAATGAAGGCGGCAAATTGATTATAAAATTGAACCGTAACTTTAAAAAAATCTTTATGTTTCGCATTAACATAATGCTGGCAACACTTTGCAGATTGTCTGATGGTGATGACTTTTGAAAATCGAAGGAAGTAATGTCTGCCAATCTGGTGGACATGTTTGATATAATTATATGCAGATATTATCTCAATACTTGTTTATTGATTTTATCTTACATACCTTGACATTATACGTTATATACGTAAAAAGCAAAAACTTCGACCTTTTCAAGATAGCTTCTTATGCACCTCCAACCTTTCAATTTCTTAATTTACGGAATGATGCATTGTTCAATGTTCATTACAAACAACTACATATTGACATTTACCTACAACTCAAAATAATCGTTGAACATATTCCGAGTTGGAATTCCAAACACGGGTTCGTATTTTAAAAACCATAAATATTTTAGGCGCAAATTACTTTACTTTTCCCAAAGCGGAAATGCAAAGAAATTACCTCGGCATACCGGTTCGGTTTATATTACTAAAAAAAAACTCGTACTAAAATGTATGCGCGAACGATATACCTACGAAGCACCAGGATTGCATAAGACAGCAGAGATCTTTCACCTTTTTTTTACGCACACCATATTAATTGCGATGCGCGATGCTATCTCCGTCTAATTTATTTTTAAATTCAATCAATTATCCCGAAATAGGCGTTCGGGTGCGGTATCGATATCGATGGTAAATTAAAAAGTTTATCATCAATTTGTCCGCGCGCGTCGCGGACGTGATTCGAATTTCGAACGCTTACCCGAAATTCACCCACACAAGTTCATTCACTGTTGATATAAACTCGGAAGTTCGTACAAGTGAGTTATCAACATTTCTCACGCTTCGCTTCCATCTCGGTGTGTGTTTTCCATCGTTGTTTTGCGCCTGTGTGCCTGTCTGTGTGTGTGTGTGGGTGCGCTGAGAGCAATGAGACGCGAGATTCCTAGGTTCATTCAACTTTTAGCCCAGTAAACCCAGGGCTATCTATAGCTCTATGGTCATCTATGTAGGGGCATGGTGTCTATGCCCCACAATGGGGTAGGCCGATGTTTACGCTTTGTTTCAAACGCCTTTATAACATTTGCAATTCTAAGTCGTTAGGGTTCGCATAACTTGTTACTATGAAGTAATGAGTTCGTGTGATGTGTTTTTAATGAATTGGATTGTAAAACGGATGTATTGTATTAATAGTAAAGCAAGCTGAAAAAGACATTACATCTAAAAACAAACTAAAAAACCTACTCATAAATAAAACTTATTACTCAATTAAAGAATTTATAGACGATACATTAGATTAACGTTTAACTTAACTCAACCTCTATTTTAGTGAATAAACTCTGTGCTATTCTTATTAATTAAGATAGTATTGTTTAAGAAACCTCTCAAGATGCATGGCGTCCTAACAGAGCTCCTAATACCTAGCCTATAAGTGAAATTCTTAAGACATTGTATTAGGATTGCAAAATAAATAAATAAATAACATTAATCATTGTTAATTTTTTTGATGTACAGCTGCCCAATGAAGTGGTACAAAATTGCGAAGAGGATGCTTCGTCTTTTTCGTTTCGTGTGGGTGTTTTAAAAACATAGTCACTGTATTTTCTTAAATAACCGTAGGTATTACTTTCGTGTCACGTAAAATCATTGGCCAATTTATTTCTTGGCCACTAATATTTTGTACCTACCTAATGTTTAATTCCTTAATATGTCGTGAACATGTCGTGTGTGATGGTATAAATTATAAATATAAATTCAATTAGTTTCAGCAAGTTTACTTACTTATAATAATCAAGAAAAAGTTGCTTCTAAGTGTTACAATCTCAGGTTACAATAGTTATCAGGCTCATGTTTGTCCCAAGAAATGGAGTGTTCTTCAGAGTTGGATCCAAATTTTGGACAGTCAAATTGTTTTTCGATACTCGGTTTTAGAAACCAAGATATTTTATGTCAATGACAGAAAGTCGTTTAAAATGTAAACTAAATAAAAGGTGACATCAATCAAATAATCAAATTATTAATGATTGACTAATCTTTAATCATTTGATTATTTGAAAAAACTAAACACCGACTTCGAATTCCTTAGTTTTAAACTATTTTTATGTTTTGCGGGATAAATACTTAACCGTTCGGGAACCTCTGGATCATCCTCTATAAAAATGTTAAAGAATCATCCAAATCGGTCCATAAATGACAAAGAAATCGACGAACATACATACATTATGTATAGCTGAACATAGAACCTTCTCCTTTTTTCGAAGTCGATTAAAAATAAAAACATAAACTTCAACAATGCATAATGCACACAGGGGCAGCGATTCGAATAGGAAAGATACAAATTTGAGTTCGAAAACAGATGAAATGAAATGATGAATTATGCTTTCAAAACCAAAAAGAATTTCGAACTTCTGTGATTTACTCCGATGATACCAGAGTGTCGGTAATTTTTTTTTTAAATCTTTGGTTTTGTAAACCCTTTGTGTACAAAAAATATCAAGGATTCTGGTAACGAGTATACCTAGGTCATTTCTAACATACTTTTTAAGAGACTTTATAAAAAGGAGGAAGTTCTATGTTCGGTTGTATGGATGTATGTTTTTGCTTAATATATGTATGTTCGTCGATTTCTCCGTCAATTGTGGACCGATTTCGATAACTCTTTGGCCATTGTACAGCAAATAATACCGAGGTAGTTCCCTTTTTCAGGGTTCCGTACCCGAAGGGTCAAAACGGAACCCTATTACTAAGCCTCCGCTGTCCTTCCGTCCGTCCGTCTGTTACAGGGCTCTTTCTCATGAACCGTAAGAGATAGACAGTAGAAATTTTCAGAGAATGTGTATTTCTTTTGCCGTTATAACAACAAACATAATTATCAAAATTAAAGGGGGTTCTTATAGGTACAACAACCGTGATTTTTTCGGCTATTCTTGTTCTTAATTTGTCAAGGCTGTATCTCTTGAACTGCAATAAGTAGACACATGAAACTTTCTATACTCATACTCATTTATTCGCCGTAGGAGCACTAGGCACACTTGGAGAACTCAAATTACATTATAGGTTACAGTACCTAAATGTTGCTTAAGTTAGTAATTCAAAGCCATAAAAAAGACGAGATAGAAAACAATCGAGGAACTTAGGAATTAGGGTACCAAAATAGATAAAATAACAAATAGATCAGCTGTAAATGGGCATCGTTAAAGTCATGTAAAAATAATAATTATAAATTCATAGTGCTGTTGTAAAATGGCATTGTCTGTCATAATTAATTCTAAATAAATTAAGTAACACTTCAACTGTAATAATAAGAAATACTAAAAATAAAATAAAGTTGAACATTTAAAGGGGTCTCCGAACAAGTGAAAATTTGATGTTCTTTGGAAACTTTGCCTGATTTTTACGGTACGGAACCCTTCGTGTGCGAGTCGACTCGCACTTGGCGGTTTATTTTATCCCTGGGGATTTGTCATACAACACAGTATAAAAATTAAGGCATTCGAAGTCGGTTTTTACTTTATTCAAAACCATTATATTATTATTTCAAAGGTACTTATTATTACAGTGTAGTATGTTTCTTAATAATTGTTTTAATTATCTAACTATTGGAAATGACGGTCAAAAAACGCCATCTAGCGCCGAGTAGAGATTTTCCTCCTTTGATTTTTAGTTGAAAATTATTTTTTATTCCTCACTATACAATGGCAGACCAGGTGGTGGAAATCAGTTAATTTAACACTCGAATAAAATCGGGTTTTTACAATTTTCTAGGTTCTACAAGTAATTTAGATAGCAGATAAGAAGTTTTGCGCACATTGTAAGCCATTTGCTATGAACCCACGCTAAAACAATCTACGTATCAATTGTCGTTTTGTAGTCTATTGAAATTATAAGATTTTTTAATCAAATCAACATTATGTCGATAGACTCCAAAACTACAATTGATTCAAAGTTTCTTTTACCAAAGATTCATAGCAATTGGCTTACAATGTACGCAAAACCATGTGATGTGACAATATAAAAATTATACGTAAAAAAAGCTAATGATCTTTATTGAGTAGTTTCATAACATAGTGAAAAAAAACCCGGTAAAGCATCGACAGTTCATCGCCCCGAGTTTCGGCATCGCGCTTCTAGAATCTAAATAGAGTCTGGATTTGACCATGGTATAATCAGCGACAAAAATCTATATAAAACTCTGACTGCTTTGAGTCAAAATTATTTCTGCATGTCTATGAAAATGTGAACAGTTTAGATGTAAAGAAATGGCTATAGAGGATATAGCGCTTTGGTTATTTGTCTTCGCACTTAACTTATTTATAATTTTACTGTGATTTGTTGTACCTCTGTTACTTGAATAAGATAGTAATTTTTATAATTTACTAGCCTAATCTCTGTGATATCGTCTACCTCCTTGCCAAATGTCATTAAGATCGGTTTAGCCGTGAAAAGGTAACAGACAGACAGTTTAGTAAACGTTTACTATCCATTTAATATACCTACTACACAGTTTTACTTTTTTTACCCCCTTTAGTCAAACTGCAGACAAAAGGTCTTTTGTCTGTACCTACATCCGTCCTTTTTAATTTGGTAGAGCAAAATGACAAATACTAGGTGTCATTTTGCTCTACCAAATTAAAAAGGACGAATGTAGGTACTTTTGTAGTTGACTGTATCAAAACTTATGATGATTTATAGTTTTCCCTATTTGGTAGCTATTTGTTAAGAATTTCCTATTTAATTTACGTGCTGATTTTTATAATTATAAATTTGCGGATTGACAGCCGCGATCAGCAGTAAAATGCTTGTTACCAAAATCATACTTACATAGTCTTGACCTGATGGGTGAGTCTATTTGAAGTTAGTACCGAGACGTGATCGAGACAGGGAACTACGCATATCCCAATACAAAAAAAGGAGACGTCACGATCACGTCTCGGTACTAACGTCAAATAGACTCACCCATCAGGTCAAGACTATGTAAGTATGATTTTGGTAACAAGCATTTTACTGCTGATCGCGGCTGTCAATCCGTTAATTTATAATTATAAAAATCAGCACGTAAATTAAATAGGAAATTCTTAACAAATAGCTACCAAATAGGGAAAACTATAAATCATCATAAGTTTTGATACAGTCAACTACAAAAGTACCTACATTCGTCCTTTTTAATTTGGTAGAGCAAAATGACACCTAGTATTTGTCATTTTGCTCTGCATATCAGGGGCCAAATTCTGCTAATTAATCGCTTTACTATGAAAGTGGTATTATCAAAGAATCGTTCATAGATGAAAGAAACTCTAGACAGTGCATGCGGTGCTATTTGCACGGAGATATTGATAGAATGGTTTCAACCTTAACGCGTTTGACACGCGTCGTTGCATCTGTAGTTTCTTAAAATTCCAAAATGCGTCATTCTGAGACGATACCATTGTTATAGTGAAACGATTAATTTAGTGGAATTAGGGCTCTGTTGAGTTGCCAACTTACAATTAAAATAATAATGCTGGACAAGTCACACAGCATCATCTAGCCCTAAGCTAAGTAGAGCTTGTGTTATTGGAACTAGATAACTGATATACTTAATACAATAAATAAAACAAATATATGCAGATCGTACAAACATACAAACAATTTTTTTAATGATGTGCCGTCTTATATGCATCCCTTACTACAATTTAAATACTTATGGTTGCGGTGCAACGTGTTAACAAAGTCAAAGTCAAAAACTATTTATTTCCATAAATTGAATAAATGTCCACTTAGAAAAGGTCAAATTCTTAATAATTAAACACTGACACGGCATAACGAATGTGTAAACTCGGTGAAACGATGCACGCGTGGATTATAGAATTACAAAATGTAGGTTCCATAAAAAGTCTAATTTTGACAGTTCCAATTGTAGGACATAATGTTCGAAAACTTCTGTCAAAAACCGTGTATTATTATGTCATTGTCCTATTCTCTTTTCGAAGAACACCACCCAAATTGTTTGTTTTTTTATTAGTGATGAATTAAGTTTTGTTAGTTTTGAATTAATTTATTTTTTTCAATTTAATGATAATTATACTTATTTGAGGTAAAAATCTCGTTGATGTTTTTCAAAATTTACCACTCATGTTATTATTTAAACCCGCCACCATTCCATGACTATGAAATTTCCATAAACTGGACACTGGCAGAAAAGTGATAAACATATTGTCAAATACAAAGAGTCCTCTAGACATTTTTATTAAACAAAGGAGTCGCAGAAGATAAGCGATATGGAGAGATATTTCCAGCCCTAGCATCTAGAAGCTCGAAACAATTTTTGTTTTGACAGTTTTCAGTCATCATTTATTTCGTCTCTCTTCCATTTTGGAGCTCGATATTGCAACTTTTCGCTGTGTTTGTGCAAATATCCGTTTGCTGAAGTTTTTTGTTTTTGATTTAATAGTAAAATTGCTGTTTTCTGTTATTGTTATCAGTGTCCGTTAAGTTTTCATACACAAATGTCTGTGCTTAGGATAAATCAATCAAGTTACAGGGCGTAAACCATTCGCTGCGAGCATGATACGTTACGTCCCGCCCGTGTGCTAAAATCCGTCTCGTTGCTCGTTGTATGCGTCTTCTTTCCCCGTACTGACTGCACGAACGCTCGCTGTGCTGTGTAACACGTTACAATACCCCTGTACCGCCGGTGAGTACCCACCTTCTATAACCAGGTACTTCGTTTCATCTTCAGAAAGTCAAAAGAAAGTATTTGTAATGTAATGGTCAATCAAGAGCAGTCCGCGGCCGGTTCTCTCACAGTTTTCCGTCGTTTAAGCGTGTTAATGGCCGCTCCCTCTTAAACTCGGCTTTACTGAGCATAAAATGCAGCATTAACTGATCGTAAAATTAACAGAACTATTACTTTGCTTACTGATTTAATGATCTGGCTAAAGTGGGTGGAGAAAAATAATCTAAGGAAACCTATTGGTTAAATTGGAACCTATTGATAAATTGGACTATTACATAAGTCCTTTTTTATCATTGGAGTTTACCTATCTGATTGTTTCAATTTTGTAGCCAGTATTTCCGATTAAACCAAGAATACTTACAATAATTTGTATGTTTTGAAAAAACTTAATACCGACTTCAAATTATTAATGCTGTTTTTAGGATCCCGTACCAGAAGGGTGAAAACGGAACCCTATTACTAAGCCTCCGCTGTCCGTCCGTCCGACCTTCCGTCTGTCACAGGACTATATCTCATAAACCGTAAGAGGTAGACAGTTGAAATTTTCAGATAATGTGTATTTCTTTTGTCGCTATAACAACAAATAATAAAAATAAAATAAATATCAAAACTAAAGGGGGCTTCCATACAAAAAACCTGTTTTTTTTTGTTTTTTTGCTCTTTGTTTGTCAAGGCTGTATTTCTTGAACCACAATAGGTAGACACATGAAACTTTCCATAAATAAGTAACACTTCAACTGTAATAACAACAAATACTAAAATATAATAAAATCGAAAATTTAAACGGGTCTCCACACAAGTGAAATTTGATGTTCTTTGAAAAAGTTGCCTGATTTATACGGTACGGAACCCTTTGTGCGCGTTGACTCGCACTTGGAGGTTTATTCCAAGTCGGCTAAAAATTGCCAGGTCGTTCTCAAGCGCATTTATCAACGAACAGCATTAAATTTTGAGGGGAAGCATGTTCTTTATTGGACGTAATAACGTGCTGGTGAAGTGAGGTGTCAAATAGACTTAGCATTTTTTACTTTAATCTACATACCGAAGCGACTAAAATAAAAAATATCACTTTTCAGTGTCATTGTTTAATGATTAAGAATTTGACCTTTTCTAAGTGTATATTTATTGTATTTATGGAAATAAAGAGACCTTGACTTTGACTTTGACTATAACTAGCTTTTGCCCGCGACTTCTTACTCGATTTGTCAGTATGTAATGTATGTAATTTAGTCTGTAATGTATGTAATTCCAGGGTCCGATCTATAAGTGTGCAAAAAGCGACCGATGTGGCGTGGCGGGCGATGGTCCGCCTGCGACGCAGGTTGCGGGTTCGATTTCCGCCTTGGGCCAAATGTTTGTACGATCTACAAATATTTGTTCCGGGTGTTCTGGGTATTACGATGTAATGTATTGTATGGTACTAGATGACTCTAGTATCTATAACACAAGCTCTGCTTAGCTTGGGACTAGATGATGCTGTGTGGATTGTCCAACATTATTTATTTGTTCGTTTGTATATAAATATTTCAGCTTGATTCATTCAGTAGTTTTGGCGGGCCTTTTCTCTACCTGGTAATTTTTCTAGATGGGCTTTTTTATGCTTGGGCATTGTTTCTATAGTTATTATTAATACGCAACTATAGAAACGCCCAATCAGAAAAAGAGCTCCAAGAGCCAATGATGTCCTTGGACATTTTTACATTTTGACATTAGTCGTACAAATCTTCCTCAATTGATCGAAGCTCACAACGGCATACATTTTCACTCTTATGTAATATTAGTGAGATAGGATAAAGGTAGAGTCCGCGCAAAGTTTAATGAGCACTGTGAAGTTGGCTTCAACGGCTGCGCACTAAACCGAAATTAAGGCGTTGAGGGGAAAGAACGGGTGGAGAGGGTATCTGTCTGTCAAACCAGGGTTCCCAGCAAGAATTTTGGCGTGTTTTTATTTTGTCTAGCACATTTTGTTCTGCAGTAACTTTTTTTTCAATTCAATATTGGTAGAATATTAAAAAAACACCTTATACTCAATGACAGATTATTTAAAACCTTAAATTTTAGAACTAATTAAACTTTTTATCCTACGCAATTAACCCTAGTTTGAAAATAAAACAATTACAATGTAGCAAATTTATTTAAAACCTAGCTGGCAATACTGTCGAATCGTGGTTTGAGTACAATGACGCAGCAAAGTCTTTGATGGTTGTTCGGTGCTTGTTTTGGTTGATTTCACAGTTTGTTCTTGTGATTTTGTGGAGTATTCCCTGATATTGGTTCTCTTATACGTTAACTATGCCTCGCGGGCGTTATAATTATAACTTACTGCGTCGTCAAGCATGAAAAATGGTATTTGATGTCATGAGTTTTATGAGAAAAGAAGCCGATGAAGGATTTAGCTTTCCCCGTGAGTAAATTAGTAGGGATGAGGTATATATTTTGTGCAGGTATTCATTGCAAAATAAATAATATTTTATTAACTGTATTTATTAATGATAAAGATAGGTAAGTTTTATTATAATATTCTTTGAAAACTTTTAAATTTACATTTAGTAAAGTCCTGTTGCAGAAAATAGCACCTTAAAGCCTTGCTGTTAGGGTTCAATAGTTCAAGACTTTGCATCAACACTTTCAAGGTCTATCTTTTGCACGGGTTTGAAGCTGGGGCGCGTCGCTAGTTGGTAATTATGGCTTTTCTATTTGATTGTACTTGCGCATATTTGCTTTATAAGATCAGAGAGCTCTAAACTTTGCGGTCACTCTACCTATAGATAGAGATAATAGAGGTAGGTATTGAGCACCTATCTCGTAAGTACAGTTGTACACAAACAATAAAATGCTCTGTACATGTGTACAGACAAGTAGACAAATTCAGAGAAAAAGTTAACAAGCCACGGTGCGGATATGGTGACAGTTCTTGCAGATAATTGTCGTAATTATGGCGGTGATTGTATGAATGGTACACTGGTGCACGAAAATTGTCTACGAATCAAAATATGATAAAGTAAAACAAATAATGGGTGAATTTTCATTATAGGTTATGTAATGAAAATAACCAGAGGTAAAGGCTGAAGAAAATTAAAAAATAATAACATGTTAGTAATGGATTTCCATACATTATTCTGTCCCGGCAAACGCGTGAGAAATGAAATTCCATAGAATTTTTTAACGTGCTTTCTAGTACGCCTGCGATGACGTACTTTCTAGCTCAAGTTTGGAAAAGGAATAAGTCACTTTCTGAGCAGGTGTAGTATGATATCTATTTTTTTTAAGTCTCTTACAAGTGTCTTGTTAGAGTAAGTATTTTTACTTTTCTTCCAAGAGTTAGTTTTTGTTCTTAGATCGTTTTCATTCGTATTAGAAGTATTGTTTTTTTTATTAAGTCAGAACATTTCCAATGTCATTTAAGTTCTGTTATTTTTGAAATAAGTTATTTGTATTTTCTTAGTCTTATCGTCGTGAGTAGTAGAGAGACTTTTGTTGATTTTTTAAGTGATAACTTTTCTTTTGTATACATTCTCTTCTTACCTTTTTACGAATTATTCCCGTTGTCCATCACCGAGATAATCCCCCACTGGGGGACATTTTTTTGTTCATTATAAAAACGTGCCATTGGTGAACAACAGGATCAAAATAATTGGTAATTGGATTATTCTCACTGTCCACAATCTAGACGTGACACTTTTTTACACACACCCACACACACACTGACACTTTTTTTTTTTTTTATAAAAACGTGTCACTGTTCCTGTAACATTTTCGCGAACTGATTTCAGCGAGCGACTGTACATCTTGCCCCCCGTTGTGATACGTCTAAAAAGGTTGGATTTGGTCGTTGACAGTTGAGTTGAATGATTTACAGGAAAAGAAGGTGGACCTTCGGATATACATAGGTGGTATCAGTATAATTAATTATCGTCAATAAACAGATCACTATTAACTGGATATAACAGCTATAGATAAAATGGATCGTTGTGTCATAGGTAGGTACAGCAAAAAGATCTTGATGCAAATGATCCTGCCTTGGGCTTTTAACGTTCCGGTCCTTTTCATGTTAGTTTAAATAATTTAAGCCTACAAAACTCACAGATCAGATCAGCTTTTTGGGCGACCGGGGAAGAACCTACAATAAATGTTTAAATTTTAGATTATAATTGTATTTTTGCATCCTAGGACCATAGCGAGCATATGAGCACATTATTTGTAATTATACCACCTATAAACCATGTTTGACGCAAATAAATATTTAAATCTTTAAATCTTGAATCTTTAAACTCAGCTGTGTGTTACTCGCTTCAAATGATGATGATGTTAATCTTGTATTAAATTTATAAACAATCAAAACACCAACTAAACAATAAAAACAAATTAAAAATACTTAGTTTACAAGTTTATCATCACAGTAATAGAAACAATCAAGTTTCAAGTTATTTAATAATCTAGAGGAAGCTCAACTGATCCATATATCAATACCAATCGGAAGCGTCCCAAAGACGCTGGCTGCATTGCCCCGCTATATGGCACTGCACCAGATACTCACCCGCCCTCGGGTCTGAGTAAATGGCCGGGGTAAATGCGTAGGCTATCTTGTTTTTTGTTCTCTTCTTAAATATCTTGTTTACATAATCATGGTTTTCATTTTGTGGACGCCAGTATGGCCGCATTTTAAATTACTCAGAGCATGAAAATTTCAGTGTTTCCATCTCCATATGCAGTAGCCGGACGGACGCATCGCATTGTATAAAGAGTGTTTAATATACATGGACCAAAACTCAGTTTAGATTGTAAGTTTATCTTCAAAATAGCTTTTTAGACGAGCCATGCAAGTCTGTTTTGTTTGTCTTTTTGTATTTTCTTAAAAATTATTGAATAATTTAACACTACATAACAATATGAAATATCTACGCATATTACCAAATTCTTTTAAAACCATCATGGTTAACACTCGTTAACACTCGTCTGGTAGAGATCGCTCTTGAGCGATAAGACCTCCAATTGTCGCTTAGTTTTTAAGTTGTCTTGTTATAAATAGTTTATATTAGATTTAAGTGTGGGCCTAGAGTAGCTAATTTTTACAAAGTAAAGACAAAACGAATGTGAGTACCGAGACAAACCTCACAAGGTTTTTATGGTACAAAATTATTGTATATTGTGATTGATTTTGTAATAAATAAATAATACAAAAAAACTATTTTCTATTGATCTAACACTAAACTACATATGGATTTTATTTAGACCGAACTTAGGCAACAGGCTTGTGTCCTAGGAAGGTTTGGACACGGACTGCTGAATGATGACTGCAGCTGATGAAGCACTGGTCACATAGTGCCGTCTGTAAACTCAGGATGTATCCCCTCCGCTTTACAATATGATTATTATTTAAACTAGAAATAATAAATAAATACTACATATGCTGGGCAATACACATTATTGTGAAGCTGTAATAAACTTACTGAATTGAATTGAATTAGGTGTCAGGAGAGCACTAGTTTAGACTCTTTAGTCTACGAGATATTTTTTTCATCATAATCATCATCAACGTATATATTATATAGACATAGGCCTCCCTTAATGAGCGCCATAGCGCCCTGTCTTCAGCTTGCCGCATCCAGCATCTGCCTGCAGTCTTTCGCAGGTCATCGTCCATTTGGCCGGAAGGCGTCCTACACTATGTTTGCCGAGTCACGGTCTCTGCTCAAGAACATGTTTACGCCAGCGGTCGTCGGTTCTTCGCGAGATATGGCAGGCCCGCAGCCACTCCAGCTTGCTAATTCTTTGAGCTATGTCGTTAACTGTGGTTCTCTGTCGGAGGTTTTCGTTACGAATCCTATTTAAATACTTCAGAGAAACTTCGAGCATAGCTCTCTCCATAGCTCGCTAATTAATTATTTTAATTAATATTTTTATACTTAAACGTCAAAATATTGTATGAGCGTAAAATAGTTTATATGACAAATGGACTTGGTAGGGTGTTAGTTTACTTTGTGAACCCTTCCTTACAAATTATACCAATATAAAGTATTCCAGATGAATGCTCCAGCTCGCTATGACGCAGAGGAATAATCTTTAGGGTATCGACAGCTGTCGGTGACATTCGACGGTTTTTTGACAGCTTTAACTTGATTTTAGAAAAATATAAAGGAAATAGACGAATTATAAACCGATCATACTAGGTATATACTATTTTTAAAGTTTATGACACTCCCTACTGACACTGGCAGAGTAGCATCGAAACCCAAGCGGCGCGGCGCCATTAAGAAAGAAGTTGAAGTTCGTCAGAATTATACCTGAAGAATAAGAGCCTTGTATGCATTGAAGTAGGTTAGGCTTGTATGTCTACTTATGTTTTTTTCGGCATCTTAAAATTGTTCCATGTTGATAAAAGTTCCAATTTAATCTCACAGTTCTGAACACAATCAATTAAAAACTTTAACAGTCGATTTCATTCATTTTCATTAATTTCATTTTGATAAATGAGGTATCAAAAAACTTGTCTGGACTCCTATACGGTTTATTGTTTTTTACTTTACCCATTCAAGTCTTTCCACGTGAAAACACATTTTATTTTATTTTTCGTTTATTAAGGCATAAACGTATGCCTACAATACCTATATAGCTACACACCAATCAATGTCACTAATATAAACATTATTTAGGTACAATAAAACACAACAATGTTACAGACGCAAATTTGGAGAATAGCGATAAATAAACAAATCAAAAAAAATCAAATTAAGCATGAATACACAAAAATATTAACCTAAGAGAGAAGCTTGTGTTTTACAGATATTCTTAGAGAAAAAATCTGTCACATTCAGAAAATTCACTCTAGAAAATAAGATAACAATGATAATAAAGACACCATTACAAAATCAACGAAAAATAATAACGATAACTATAAATTCAGCCTTCCACCACCAATCTGAGAATAATTCCCTGTTAAAGGGGTCAGATTACACGAATATATCAATAAATCCCTTTAGTTTATTGCGAAATGAACCTTCGATCCTAAAGCGCTTTCTATTGACACACTGGGGGGTTGATGATCCTAGCCCTCAAATGTACTCTTGCGTCATGTGTATATGATACCACTTAGCAGTACCTAAGAATGAATTTTCCTCTAAGTAGGTAGGTACCTACCAATGGTGTTGGGCGATATATAAATCTCACGGCTTGCTTGATTTACCGAAATCCGAATCTTTTTAAACTTGCGTGATTTGTAAACATAATAGAGATCATTATTAACCTTTTTATATAACTTGGTATGTATTATTATTATAGTATATGTATGTTATACTATGTATTGTATATTTAAGTAATACGCCACCGTCTATACGTGTACACTGCTTCGTGTCCATCCCAAGGTTGTCTGGAAGAGATCACTCTTAGCGGTAAGGCAGCCCATTGTGCAACTCTGTTTTCTCTCTGTTCCTGTATATTTTTTCCTTGTTTTTTTTTGTGGTGTGCAATAAAGTGTATTGTATTGTACTGTATCGGGTAATTAACGCGTTTTATTACGTACCGTACGCGATTTATTTCCCCTACGTTTCCATCCCGTTGCAGCGATCGTGGTCTTCTTCTTCTTAGTCGTGCACTCTTGACAGAGTGGTCGTGGTTACGATGGGGGGTCCTGATGAACGGCTGCTTGTGCAATGCGCCGCCATCGTGTCCTGTTGGTTGCGTTGTGGGGGCAGTGGTCACGGGGCGATAAATACCCAATAAATAATCATGAATACAACCGAATCATAAATCAACCGCCTTTACGCCCCTGTCTACGGAATTGAGGGCGATTTTGATGTCTACCTCCAGAATTTCCTCCCCATAATTTTGGTCTACAAATGTACGAAGGGAAAGTACTGTGGCCTCACATCCGCCTCGCGAACCAAAGCCTAGCTGAATTAAATAGTCGCCTAGACAGCTCTCTCCGACAGCAGACTTTAGCCGCAAGGCGGCGGTATGTGGTGCCCTCGGCTATGGGTCTAATACCGCCATTCTTCTTTTTTAGTGCGCAAAGATTCGCACCGTATAGGAAAAGTAAAAAAAAGAAAGAGAGTAGAAAGAGACTTCTGTGATCTCGCTGTTAACTCGGTCTGACAACATCAGGTAGATTAGAACCGTCAAGTCCTCCAGAAGGACTTCACCTGCATGGCCAGACCCGCCAGACAGAAGATCTTTTAGATGGTGTGGAGTCACAGCATCCAGGCCACCGGCAGAGCCACTCTGGAAAGACATGACAGCTTTGAGCCCGTCCTGGCTGGTCGTGTTTACAGCGACATCGCTCTCTTCCGGTGGATCGGGGAGTTGCATATTGGCCCTTGCTGGTGGATGCTTACTCTCAAGAGATATGAGAGTAGCATCGTCAATTGGCGCCATCGTGTCGTTTGAGAACATTATGCGAGAGGCACCTTGTTGAAATTATTCAGAGAGGGTTTTGCGTGGAATTGTTACTAAATTTCTAATAATATTAAATATATTTATCTATACCTAATATATTTTTGATCCTAATATTTCGACCTAAGATTACTTGTTTTGGTAACCAAAGGGCTACATAAGTTTAAGCTTATTTTGCAAGATTAGAAGCCTCAAAGTGCTGTATGGTGCCGCCTTAGAACTTGCACCACCCCAACTCTTCACGCGGGTGTCGTAAGAGGTGAATAAGGGATATTCACCGGGGGTGGGCAGCAGTGCCCCCTGCAGAACAATTCTACCACCGAACTGCGATCTCCAATCCGCAAGCCCAGCGTGGGGATTATGAACGGGATTATCCCCCTTAAGATAAAAGCCAATGGGGCGCTTGTCAGAGGAGCCTGCGTTAGCTGTGGACCAATGTAGGCTTTAACCTTAACAGGTTGAGAAGAAGCCCCAAACATCCATCTTACGCATATTACACTTAAAATATACCAATCACTGTTATGAAAACCTAACAACCCTTGAATTAATGACAATTTAAATGATTTGCTATCATTTGCACATTGTGTATTGTGCGTATAATCCTTTTGTAGTCCATAAAGTGTAGTCCTCAGTGAAGACTATTGTAGTCCATCGATAGAGGAAAGGCTAGCAGACGTTGTATTGTCCACTACAAGGTGGAAAAAAGTCTGTGAATGACCGATGTTGGATGTACAGGGTGTGATTTTAAAATAACTTTACTATGAATTAGGTTAGGAACCTACCAGCGTTACTAGCCAGCGTGTTTTCATGACAGACAGAAACGTTTTGTTTTGTTTTATAAATATATTGAAAGTTTTTAATAACGAAACGTAATTTACGTCGTAAATAGGGATTACTTAATTTGTTTTGGTAAGGCTCAGTTGAGCTACTAGATTGTTTGCAACAGTAACAGTTAGCTCAACTGTTTCAATTGTAAATACTAATTATTTTTTTATATTTTTATATTGTAGTGTTCATTCTTGAACTTTGAAACTTGTGGTTTCGTTTGAAGGTATGAGAGCAACCTGTGTACTGTCCAGGAAGGCTTGCTGCCAAGCTGGGTGGACAATGAGGAAGGGTGGTAATTCGCAAATCTACACTTTGAGTGTATGGCCCGCACGGGGCGAGGTACGGCGGGCAGGAAGTGTTGGAGGCTGCAAGGTGATACTAAGAGAGAAGGATATATTAATATAATCATAATTATTATTCTTATTAATAGAATACGACGTCTGGTGTAACAATAAGATGTCAGGTAAGTATACTATCTCAGGTCTTATCGATAAGTAGCTTTATGTTTAAACTTTCTCTAGTTCCCCCATCGCAACTGGAAGCTTTGAAATTTGACTGTTGGAACATAGCCAAAACAACGAATTGTATTGAATATAATGAAGACAAGCGCTAGTTTACCTACTAAGTTAAATGCAAGACATATCCACCATCGAAAATCAAAAGTCTTAGTACCTAATAAAAGCCTAGAGGAAGGAGGTAAATCCAACGATGATCTAGCTAGAAAAAAACCACAGGCGAGTTTTCGGTAAGAGCGGGAGAAAAGAATACCTCCCAACATTATGTGAACTTGTTTATATAAAAAAAAAAACCTTATTTTTTCTTTGATCACAGCTCCACCAGAAGCCATACCTACAATTTTAAAGTCGTTAAACCCTGCACCAACACAACCTTTCGGGACGCTTCCGACTTGTATTGATATGGTTCAGTTGAGCTACCTGTAGATTGTTTTGATTTTTTGATTTGCAACAATCTGCAGTTAGCCTTATTGCTTCAATTGTTAATACTAGTTATAATTTGTTTCTATTATTTGCTTGTAATTTTATTTGTTAATCAAGGCCATTACTTTTCGTTATGTGACAGAAACTCCCAAGTAAGTACGTCCCCCCGTACTGACCCCCGATGTCCCATCCATCATATTACGTTCACATCCACATGGTCAAGCCCGAGCCTGGCCCAAGCGGGCCATTGTAAGGAACCTTTGCGGATTAGAGCCAAGCCTGTCCGATGGAGAGGCCAGCTTGTAAATTAGTTATGAATAAGTGTGGACATTATGTTCGTTGGTGATGGTGGTGTGGTTGTGTCGATAGGATTTTATCGATGTTTCTAACAATAAATTAAATTAAGTTCGATATTTATTCATCAAGGGGTTATTACTGTTATTAGTTAACAGCAATTACTAGTAGGTAGGTACCGAAGTAAACAACAGTTAAAGAATGAAGGCAATTTTTTTTTAAAAACCTTTGTTTGTCCAATGAAAGACAGTGCTATCATTATAGAGGTAGTATCTATAGTATCTGTATAGTATTTAAACTAACGAAGTAAGGAATGGTTTGTGAATCAAACCATTCCTTACTTCGTTAGTTTAAATTGGGCCCCTTTTATTGAAAGACGTATATGTAGGTAGTTGCCGCGTGTTTTTATAATTTCAACGTAGGTATAAACACATTGACATCCGTTCCGTGTTCACTCCAGAATTAATCATCGACATCGATACCCCAAAATCCCATCACTACTCAACAAAAAATACGGAAATGTCGCAAAATCCTTCCAGCAAGGTGCTTGAGTGACCACCGGGTTCGGCGGAAAAAATTACAAACGATTTTGAGAAAAAAAAAACCAAAGAAAAGAAACGTGTATGAAATTGTGTATGAACATGAAAATGGACAATACAATTGCATACTGATGGATGGGTATCGGCTTATTTTGTGGTCTGGGGTTAGCTGCTGTGGAATAGGACTTTACGTTGGTTTATAAATTTGAGTTTCAATTGTTATAACTTGTCACATTACTTGACCTATACACATTTTGTAGATTGAATACTTACAAGCTATCAATGTTTAACAGGTTATCTTCGGCGCCTACTTCTTAGGTTCGATTCTAAAAATTCTCCCTTAATTAAGGTAATTATAAGAAGTCTAGCAACACTTTCCCTGAGTTCTCTTATAATCTCCTTACATATACCGCATTAGTCACTCCCTTTGAATATATTTTAGTAGACTGCTCAGAATTTTGTTGGTTATTGATAAGTTTACGTTATGATGGGACAGACTGATATTTTTAAAGTAAAACTCCCTACTAATATATTATTATATGAAAAAAAAAATGTATCTTTTACTAAAATTGTATCTAGCACTTGTAAGAAGTGCCACATAAATCTATGTCGAGTTTCGGGAAATAATTTTCTTTAATAACGATATTCTAACTATATCCTACCTAGCCTCTCCCACGACTTCGGTCACGTAATACATACAATTTTTTTTTATGTGCGAATGATTAGAAAAAGCGCTTCTCGTAGATAGTTGGATAGGTCATTCTAGCAATTATTTTCTTTACCTAATTAAATTACCCAGTTATAATCTGCCGTTGGTCCGTCGTTTGACCTACCGGTCGGTCGTATAGGTATGCCGTCCCATCGAAATATGAGAGTGAGGAAATAGAGAGTGCACCAGTGTTTGCGCACACACTTGTGCACTATAATTATATCCTGCGCACATGGCTAGTCTCCGTTGAGGCTGGCCGCCGTGGTCAAAATTCGGCTAAGAGGAAATCATTAATCTGCCTTCCTATTTATCCATTACTAATATTATAAATTCGAAAGTAACTCTGTCTGCCTGTCTGTCTGTCTGTCTATCTGTCTGTCTGTCTTTCTGTTACCTTTTCACGCCTAAGCGGCTGAACGGATCTCAGTGAAATTTGCCAGGGAGGTAGATGGTATCCCGGGGACGGACATAGACTACTTTTTATCCCGGAAAAAAGCAAGCGAAGCCGCGGGCAGCCGCTAGTATGACATAAATCTATACTTACCTAAGTATATATTATAGTCTTAATCCATTTTAAAAATGTTGATTAAACTAAAGATCTTCTAGTATAGAATTGCGCACTACTCAAAAATTACTATCAAAGAAATTTATATACTTAATCAAATAATAGAAACAAATTAGAACCAGCATTTACAATGAAACAATTGAGCTAACAGCAGACTATTGAAAACAATCTACACATGTACCTCTAGATAGCTCTATAGGTGTGTGGGGTACCGAGGCTCTCCGGGTTTTAAAAAAATATCTGAACGTCTGGTCGAAGCGACGCGTGACCCGAGAGCTTGCGCACCGCAACAGCATTGCCATACAGCGGGGCAATGTAGCCAGCAGCGTCTTGGGGACGCTTCCGACTGGTAATGATATGGATCACTCTAAAACTGTTATTTAATGTAATATTTTATTCGAATGCAATAGTTATATTGGCGATTATAAAGGCAAAAGTAAACAATAAAAGTTTGACTTTAAAAAAGCCGCCTCCATACAAACTTGACTTCTTTATCAAGCAAATTCAACGAATGTTGGCACGCGTTCTTGCCATTACATTACATCTATAATTTAACCTTATTTCCATACTGTTAAGGTCCTTAATTCCTTTATATATATGAAAACTGGCCTTTCCATACATAGTTCTAGAAACATCATTTATTTATAGCTATATTCCAAAGCAATTAGGTTCATTATTGGTTGTGGAAATTGAGCCCAATGATGCATGGGCCTTCCAGTACGTTTTAAAATATCGTTTATAATGTTCGAACGATGTTTACGATTATGTATGACAAACAAACATAAAGTCATTATTCATTTTCAGTGATTGCGGTTTTTGGGTTTGTGAAAATATAAGAACATTTTATTTTATTTTCTTATTCTTTACTCGTTTCTGCCCGCGGCTTAACAAGCTTTGTTTTTTTTCTATCCTATGGGAACTTATTTATGGAATAAAACGTAGCCTATGCTTTATTCCAGGCCTAGAACTACATCTGTAGGTATGTGCATAATTTCAGCCTGATCCGTTCAGTAGTTTTGGCGTGAAAAATTAACAAACATCCATCCATACATCCAAACTTTCGCATTGAAATAATTGTGTGATATTTATATCATCATCATCGACCTATAATAGTGCACTGCTGGACATAGAACTCCCCTAATGAGCGCCATAGCGCCCTGTCTTCAGCTTGCCGCATCCAAATATCCATAAGTACCTTATAAATAGAGATAATAATAATAATAATTATAATAATAATAATAATAATAATAATAATAATAATAATGCTGGACAATCCACACAGCATCATCTAGCCCCAAAGTAAGCAGAGCTTGTGTTATGGGTACTAGATGACTGATAAACTTAATATAATACATAACATAGATAGATATTTTTTATTGTATATAGAAATTACCCAGAACACCCGGAACAAATATTTGCAGATCGTACAAACATTTGTCCCAAGGCGGGAATCGAACCCGCAACCTTCTGCGTCGCAGGCGGCCCTTCGCCCGCCGCGCCACATCGGTCGTCAGAGATGTTACAGGACACTGGGGAAATATCTTGTTATTAAGATTTTAATAGAAATTAGATACATTCTACGTCGTATTGTGAATACCTAACCAGACCTAGGTATCATCGATCAAATACTTGAATAAAATCATCCCAGCCCTATTTTATCTAATCACTTCGCTATGATAATGGATAGATGAAATAACCTAAAGATGGGACGTGAATCAAAAGATTCTATCAATCAATCCGTGCGCTATCTAGAGTTTTTTTCAACTGAGAATTCCACATGACGATTGTGCTACGATACCATTGTCATAGTAAAGAAATTGGTTAGCAAAATAGGGTTCCGGGTAAGTAATTAAACATGTCAAACGCTAAAGAGGTTGTAGTCATTTACAACGGGATATTTACCAAGATATTCGTTAATGAAACCGGTAGTAGTGGTAAAGTTCGTAGCAAAAGACAAAAAATGAGGGTAGATCGGTATGTCAGCCAATAAATACGCGCGGGGCAAGTGCCGTGGACTGATAAGTAGTAATTAGATGTCGTCTAATCATACTGTCAAAACATGCAGCGCTAGATTGCTTATACCAAAACGTCATAAGCGCGTTTTGGTCGCGAGTAAACTATAATCTATCTCGAAAAATTACGAAAAATTAATTGCGCTTACGCGTTTCGGTCAATATAGTGCAACAACATGCCGCTCTTAAAGATTTTACACCGCAGAAGAGACACTTCACACAGTTTTTGTACATACTAAACTACATTTGAATTTTTAATCCTATGCATATAAAGGTATTACTATTTCAAAACGTATTAGTGAAAAATGGTTAAATAGAATAGTACTTTAATTAAAATAAATTTTTATTCGTTTAAAATCATTGGTTTTGTATCGTTATAATGGCTACGAAAACTCGAAGTGCGTGTCCGACACGCGCTTAGCCGCTTTTTGTTATAAGTCATAAGATAATTCAAACAACATTGTTTACAAATATTGCATCTTGAGTTTGGATGAAGTATAAGTATAGTAACAAGCTATATTTGACTATTATAAACATACCTACAGTACTGTTACAGGTAGACAGACGGCATAGGCCGAGTAATATGAGTTATGATAATATCAGATAGATAGAGATAGAGATACATTTATTGACGACACAACAAAGATACAGCACAGAACAGATCAAAAACAAAGAAAAGCAAAATATAAAAAAATAGATACCTACGTAACTAGAACCTAACTTACAGATAAACCTTAGTCACCAACCCTTCGTAGTACTGCATCTCTACGGTTCAGTTTGTAAAATCTATGACTTTCAAACAAAATGTCAGGTGCAATAGAAAAAATGTATAAAAAATATTTTGACTGGTTTTAGTTGATGTTCTGTTTACTTACCGATGATAAGTCACGCCACTATCTTTTTCCTTTGCAGTTGATTTATTTTTACACGATTGTAACAGGCAAGACGGCATATTTTATTTTTTGTTTAGTCGCATGCGGTCGCGATGGGCGTATCATCACCATGATGATGGTGATGATGATCGGCAACAACTCATTTAGTCACTCGCATGCGGTCACGATGGGCGTACGAGAGTGACTAAATGAGTTGTTGCCGATCGGCAACAACTCATGGCGCCAACATTTGGTTCGGGATGTCGGTTCCCTACACTAGTGATAATAATTCAGTGGTTGTAAATGACTTTAGTGTTAAACCATGATTGTTTTAAAAGCTAAAGAGGTTGGTAGGAATCCATCATTTCTCTTTCCTAAGAGATTATACAAAAGCGTATTGAGCCGTTTCTCCGCTCCCAATGACAAAACCCCCTCAGCAAAATAAATTTCAACGTTCATGGTGATCCATGAAATTCTAATAAAGGATTATATATCTATTCCTCAATTATAATTTCTAGTGTATAGTTAGAATATGTGTGGTATAATTATGTACTTAGCTCCTACCAGAGTAGATATAATTCTATGTAATTTCTGTTTTAGCTATAATTTTTGTTCTTTATACGCTTTTTGTTCTCTTTCTCTTGCTTTACCTACCTATTAATCTACTGCTTCCTACAACTTCTGTCATCTATCTCCCTAAGTAACTACTTCTCAAATGTAACTGTATCTACCACCTATTCAAAATAAGCGTCTATATCTGTTTAAATATCTGTGCTGTTCTTGAAAAACCAAATAAATATACTTTTACCTTGTAACATGAGAAGCTTAAACGCCACACGGTAGCTTTGAACCTCTCATAATCTTAAACAAACAACCAAATGCCACCCAAAAATGCTATTAATCGCAAAAAATGTCATTACAACAAAATCATTCAACCAATAACATAAAGAGACTTTATTTAAGAAATGAACATCCAAAATTGTACAAAGCCCTGTCAAGAGCCACCCAAAATTCAATTTAACGTCAAGTGTTGTTAATTCATAGTCAATAGTGCAAAAGTGGGTTATTTTTGGTTATTTTTATACCATCTTTAACATTCTTGGGTGGTGAGATTAAGTCTAAATGGCTTTTAAGTGGTTATTCAAGTAGTTATTTAAAGGATTGCTATGGATTAAGACTACTTAATGTAGTCGGGCTTCGACAATTCTTCCTTTAACGTACCTATGTTTTCTTTGGACTGGCAATGAATGGGCTACTCCCCATTTGGACAAATTTTCTTTCGCAATCATTATAGAATACATACTAGTTTCTGTCAAATCAATTCGTGGCTTCAGACATCACAACCATCTTAGGATTCTGTGATAATTCTGCGACGATACCATTGTCTTAATAAAGTGATTGGGTCCAATCGGGCCCAAAGTACCCAAGTATTCACTTAGCCTACTTTTACCCCAGAAAAACACGTGCCAAGGCGCGGGCAGAAGCTTGTTTGCTAATACGTTGGCACAAATATTATCCCTAATGTAGGTCGGATATTAATATACATATAACAATTAATTGTATTTATCATGGACGTCATTCACTACCTAAGTGGTCAATAATTCAATAAGGTTTATACCCATTTGTTGAGGTTATGAATTAGTTGCCGGGAAATAAACAACCTGAATGAACCTAGGCAGTAAATATAATAAATAAATTCTACTTAATATTTTAATGTTTTGTTACCTTTACCATCGCTCTATATTTATGAACTAGCTAATTTTGTTAGGAATCACGGACATATATTCCTAAAAGCATGCGACAAAAACCGTAGGCTATGTAAAGACCCAAATAGATTGTTTCTTAAAGAAACTCCACATTCAGCCAAGTATAGTAAAAGCTACTTGACAATGTCTATAAAAGTATATAATAAGATACCAAAGAAACCTAAATTATTTAATAACTATTTATATAAAATCAAATGCTTTAAGTGGGTGAGGAATTTTTATGACATAAATGAATTTTTAAATCTTAAAATGTAATTGAATTGAATTTTAAAATATTAGATTGTAATTTTATTATATTATTGCATGCTAAGACTATAGCGAGAGATGAGCACTATTTGTACTCATACCACCTACATACCATGTTTGAAGCAAATAAATATTTGAATTGAATTTGAATTAAATTGAATTGAATGAATATTATTTTAATACGAACGTCCGACTGGTATTGATATGGATCAGTTGAGCCATCTGTATATTGTTTGCAACAGTCTGCAGTTAGCTCAATTGTTTTAATTTGTTTTTGTCTAATTCGTTTCTAATATTTGATTGTAGTTTTCTTTGTTAATAAAACAACACGTTGAGTTTATGTATTACACACCAACCACACATGACACGTCACAGTACAGCCCGAGATATGATCGGGCACAAATGTTGCATGGATGTAAGTTTAGACCTGGAATGACACATAAGCTACTTTTTATTCCATAAATCAGTTCCTGTGGAATTTATTTATTTATGTAATTAGAACGGCCTTAGGCCAATTATACTAATTGCAGGGCTATACTAATTAGGTTTTAATATTATATATAGTTAAATTAAGTAAGAATATAGTGCTAGAAATAGTACATGCCTACCTATGTCAAATAATAAACAATGAACAATGAATTTTAGGAATTAAATATACATATATCTAAATAGGGCAAAATTTAAAAATGATGTAAAACATTTGTCAAAAATCACATTCACAAAAAGTTAGACACGTAAGCATAAGAGTTCTCCATTCGTCCGCGAATATATCAGTGTCCGGGAGGGCCTCCAGGAGTTTATTTAGGGCTGCGAGGGTTCTAGGTATAGGAGAGCGGGCACGCGCAATCGTGCTGCTCGGAGGCGGAGCAAAGAGTCTATGTTTCCTGCCCCGTAGGTAAATAAATTGGGTAAATAGAGTCGAAGTGACTCATTCACCAAATCAGGCGCGTCTATAGTACCACGAAACACTTTACAGATTGAATATAAATAACCCTCAAACGTTTCCATAGCAAAAGGCGTCTGATGACACGGGCACAAACTAGTAACATATAAAAGGCTTTTTTTACTTTAAAATCGTGAAAAAATATCATAGAAGCGGCGCTAACTTCCCAAAACTATAATCCTTAGAGAATTGCAAAACTTGCAACCCCTTTAATAAATACTTACGTCTTTATAGTGACGTCTCAGTATGACTTTTTTTTTCTGACCGTCTTTGCAATATTTTGTCGAGATTAGTTCTGAATGGACACATTGTGCGAATAATGTCGGTACAGTCAACCTTATGAAAATCTGTACATACCTATAGGTAATGCAAGCAGTTTAGGATTTAGCAGGATAGAAATGACAGACAATAATTTGATTTTTAAAATGAAAATTGACTACAAAAATAAATAATGCTGGACAACCCATCTTGAGCATGACAACTGATGTCAGGCTCCCACGACATGTGTTTGAAAAGCACTACACAGTGGTACTTCCTTCCAGAGAAGACTGGCTAAACAGCCAGGTACTCTGCAAGGACGGGTGCCTAAACTGGTACACGGATGTTTCCAAAATGGGACTGGATGTAGACTGCGGAGTATGGAGAGCGATCTAGGTTTGGCAAAAGCACAAACCTAGGTAATTACGCATCTATCTTCCAAGCAGAAGTATTCACCATTTTAGAATGTGCCGATATAAATCTGAAAAAGCGCTACTCCAACCAAACGATCTTTATCAACTCTGACAGCCAGGCGGCTCTCCTAGCACTGGACTCGAAGGTCATCACATCTAGGTTAGTCGAGGACTGTCTGTCACGCCTAAGCGCGCTCGGCTTGAATAACAGAGTCGTCAGAAGATGGGTGGGTACCAGGACACGCAGGTATCAAGGGCAATGAGTGCGCCGAAGAACTTGCGCGTTGCGGGGCCAAGGGGGCTCAGCTGGGCCCCGAGCCGTTCTGTGGCATACCTAAAAGCCTGGCTAACAGAACCCTCTTGGATTCGTGCTTCGAGGAAGCTTCCAAGCTCTGGAAGAATTCCTTGGGCATGAGTCACTCAAAATTATTATTAATAGCCTTCGATAAACGGTACACCAACCGAATCCTAGCGCTAAGCAGAAGCAACCTCCGCATCATGACAAGAGCCCTAACTCACTGTCGTCTTAACAAGCACATGCACATGTTCAAACTGAGTCTAAGCGACACACAATCCTGCAGATTCTGCGAAGAGGCGGAGGAAACGCTTCTTTACCTGCTAGGAGAGTGCGGAGCACTGATGCAAAAACGTAGCATCCATCTGGGCAAGCACCTGCACAGCTCAGAAGAGCTACGAGCCATCACCTCGAAGAAAATCCTACAGTTCCTAGCAGCTGCAAGGGTTAGTAGGGAACTATGAACGCCGCAGCTTCAGGGCTGAACATTCGAGTGGCGATCACAATAGACCTATCATGGCCGTAGTGGCTCGTAAGCCACCTTAAGCATATAAAATAATAATAATAATGCTGGACAATCTACACAGCATCGTCTAGCCCCAATGAAAACAGAGCTTGTGTTAAGGGTTCCTACTAGGTAACTGATATTATATTTTGTTAATACAGGCCTTTATCTATGTATGTAACGACATAAATGGATAGAGGCCTTTATAAACAAAAAATAATATCAGTTATCTAATGAAAAAAAAAACAAATTATTAAAACAAATTAGAACAACTATTTATAATTGAAACAATTAAGCTAACTGCAGACTGTTGCAAACAATCTACAGGTAGCTTAACTGATCTATATCAATACCAGTCGGAAGCGTCTCCAAGACGCTGCTGGCTGCATTGCCCCGCTGTATGGCAATGCTGATGCGCTGCGTCAGCCACCAGCTCTCGGGTCACGCGTCGCTTCGATAGATAGATATTTTTTTTATTATACGTGCATAGAAAACATAGATGAACATTCTCGATTCTGTAATCATGTTTTAAGGCATGACTACGTGTGACTGATACATTGATTCTGCCTGGTCGAAACATTCTGCAGTAATATTTCTAAGAATAATACCTCAATTAGAAATAGTTACACTTTTGTTCATACTTCGCTTTACTAGGCTGACTGTACAGGAAGCCATTGAGGCTGATTGTCCGCGCTCCATTGGTCATCGGTTATTGTATGCTATATTAACATAAGAAAGTGGGTATAAATACAAAAGAAACGTTGTTAGAAATGCAGGAATTTGCATTTGTGTGTTTGATTGTTGGTATTATTGTTATGAGACCAATTTTATTTGGAGGACGTATTCTTTTTACTTATTTATTTTTTAGTTCTTTTGACCTGAGTGGATACAGTCTCGGCAAACATGGTGTAGGACGCCCTCAGACCACTTGAGATGGCGACCTGCGAAAGACTGCAGACAGATGCTGGATGTGCCAAGATGAAAATGGCTATGGCTATGGCGCTCATTTAAGGGAGGCCTTGTTAGGCCTCCTTAGGGGAGGCCTATGCCCAGCTGTGGCAGCTGTGGTATTAGGCTGATAATAAGAACGTCCAATAATTATGTTATTTATATAACACATATATCGACATCGATATGATTTATATATTGTTAGTAATTACGTTGTTTTTACCTATTCTAACCTGTCAGCCTGCATGACTCATTAATTAATTATTAATTATTATTAATTGCATAAGTTATATTACCTTAGGAGCTGAACCGGATGCTGGATGGACTAGCCACAGCCTCGCGATGCATCGGTCTTGGCATGAATTTGGATAAAAACAAAGCCATGATCAATGGCTACATTGATCCAGGACCGGTCGTCGTACATGGCCACCTTCTCGAAACTGATTCCGAGTGCACTTACCTCGGGCAGATTCTGCAGTTAGGTAAAAACAATTTTGAGGAAGTCAAGAGGGTTATCGACATAGCTCAAGAATTAGCAAGCTGAAGTGGCAGTGGGCCGGCCATATCATCCGAAGAACCGACAATCGCTGGGGTAAACGTGTTCTCGAGTGGAGACCGGGACTCGCAAACATAGTGTAGGACGCCCTCCGGCCAAGTGGGATGACGATCTGCGAAAAACTGCAGGTAGATGCTTGATGCGGCTAGCTGAAGACAGGGCGCTATAGAGCTCATTAGGGGAGGCCTACGTCCAGCAGTGGATGTAGGCTGGATAGGTTGATGATGATGATATTACCTTATACATATAATTATATTACTTAAGTACCCAAGAACGAGCCCGCGCGGGCCCTACGCGAATGAAGTTTTATGTAAGAACGCAAAACCTCAGAACCTAACGCAAACGCAAAACGCAGAACCTCAAAAGAAATTCTGAAAGACTCATTGGAAAAATCATACCAGTTTATTTATATTCTAGGCTAGACAAAACTAGTCTAGGGATTATATGCTAGAAAGCTGCTATGCTATAAAATGCCTATTTGAATATCATATCCACGGATCGAATCACAATCGTAAGTTGAATGAACACGTCACTTTTACATGGTCTACCGTCTTAAGAAACTTATTTGTCACTCAAGCCCCAAACCGCTCATACACTCACTGGGGAGGTTGTTCCATTCAGCATGTATTCGTGAGTGCAGCGCTCATACTATTTTGGCCGCTCATTGGTTCATTCGCGCTTATTATTTATATTTTTTATTTATTTTGTTTTATTCGGAGATGTTTTATTCCACACTTTATAAATAAACTACTAACTAACTTAATAATAATATCATGGGAGGCCGATGTCCAGCAGTGGACTAACATAGGCTGATGATGATGACCTAATTAAAATGCAGCTAATGAGTGCTGAGAATAGTATAAGTGATAGATAGGTACCTACTCACGAATACATCTGAATTGGCCAGCTGAGGTAGAAGAAACTTTTTAAAACACAAAATTTTAAATATTGTGGAACTTTTAAATTTTAACGTGTAAGAAATAAATAAATATACGAAAAATATGGTTTCTAAGTTCACAGGTCATCGTTCTACTTTGCGAATCTCAGATGAGTCAACCCACGCAGATTCAGTGCTAAGTGCTAACTCATTTCTTTAGAATGCAAATTAGTATTATCTCATTTTTACACTTTCCAAGTGTGTCAGTCAAACAAAGGCTTTATTGAGGTTAGAAGGAACCTTCTTGTTACACCCTGTATTGTCTGTTTCATTCAGATACTTATGAGTTTGAATCTTGGTAGAGCCATTCACTGGATCCATGATGGATTTATTGAGTTTTTTATGTTCATTAAATCTGTTCATACATTATTTCATAGAGGGATCTAGAGACCATTATTTCTCAAATATCTGGTATGAAAATAAATGGGGCATGTTATGACTATGACTTATACTTACTTGTTCCGAAGTCAAAGAAATTTCATTTTATTTTTAGAAGGCAAAAATATTAGGTACTTACCTACAAAGACAAAAACACTTACCTATACATTATAAAGGTATCTAGTTTTTTTGCCCACAATGTGGTTTTTAATACCATTAAAAATATAAGTACATATACCATTATATACCAGTATTTAGTACCAGTTTTTAATACCAGTTGTAGTATAGTTTTTAATAAGGGTAAATCTTCTTATGGATCAGTGGTACATTTATTTTCATTTTACATAGTCCTATAAAAATTCCTTTTCTTAGTCTGTTGATAATCGACAGCATCTTTTGGTTGCAGTTTTACCTATTTGTGAAAATAGGCCGCATGCCAAACCTCAGCTAGATACAAAATGCAACAATGATTTGTAACCAGACAAACCTTACTGCGTTTACGTGTTAATTCCAAAACCATAGACTAAACACAGAGCTAAAACCAGCAACCTGTAGGCCATGCACGGGGATTGTTCTCTAGGGTAGAATAGACAATAAAGACATCGCATCGTCATACATTGCGTATATTATTGAAGAATATAGTTGAAGGAATTAATTTCAAATAATTTACGCATTCGATGACAAAGTGACGTAATTTTTCTCTACCCTAGACAACAATGCCCGTGCTAGGCCTACTGGCATAGATAATGGCGCCACCTTATAGTGGTTGGTTTTACACGCACGTCAGCTAGCTAGCTTTTAGTCTCGCTTTTAGTCTCGCATAGTGTAAAAATACCATCTACGATTTTTTTTGATTTATTTTTGTTTTTTTTTTGCTCATTTGAATGACAGCTGTTAGCCTGTTAGCTATCTGACTGAGAGGTACAAGCTGAAATGAACTTTTTTGCGCTGCAGCTCGAATCTAAAATGTATTTTATCTAGGCCCAGAAATATCAATGTAGACAGCCCACTACACCGCGGAAAAGGCGGCGTGCAACTTTCCTTCCGCGAAGAAAATTGTAGAGCGGGACGTTAGTAATTTTTCACGCCTAAACATTTATATGAAAAGGCAAAAGACACTGGTTTTAGCCGCCGGTTTTGAACATAATCTCGTTTAAAAATAGGATTAAACTCTACATTATAAAATTACTATGCAATACACGGGTAGGGAGGTATTTATCGCATTTATTTAGGTAACTATTTTTCTGACGTTTCAGTAGGTTTAAAAACCTAAACTCTATCTAAACTCACTCATCTCTAAAGAGATGCTCTTGGAAAAATGCTACTACAAACTAAATATTTTTTTAAGTGATTCCTTTAGTGACTTGTAATTGAAATCTTGCATTAATTGTAATTTTATTTGACATACTTACCTTTCATACCATTTTATTAAATTAGTATGTATCTGGCCGTCTCCCATTGCAGCACTCTAAGTGCGTACATATTGTGTGTATTTCTTAATATAGTCAATAAGACCTGACAAATCTATGTACCATAATTATGTTGCAATAAATAAATAAATAAAACCCTGTTGTGGTCATGGGGTACTCACCCACATTTCTGTACAATCTCAATGTCTTACTCAATGTTATGAACTGATTCACGTTTTGTATGGAAAGAGTAGAAAACATACATGACAACTTGATAGATTAGATTAGATATGTTGTGAGCAACCACTGGTTGCAGCAGGACCTGTAATTTTGCCAATCATTTCGAGATAACACATACCGCTGAAATGAAATTGATAGATCTCTTGTGAAGTTATTAAGTGTCAACGCTGATTTTTTTTCAATAATAAATCGTCACTTAGGTTAGATTGGTGTCAAACGAATATATTTTCGTTTGACCACAATCTAACCTGATTGTAGGTGAGTGACGATGTGAGTGACGATGGATCACGAAGGTCTGGAAGACACCTCACTCTCGTCTTGGAGACACCCAGGTTGTAGTTGGCCGGAAAAACATTCTGTAAAATGTATGTACCTTCAGTCTACACTAATTATGTACTTACATTAGCAATATTTGGCTCTTTTTCTTTTTAAAACGAAGGATGCTAATCTGTCGACTCGAATAATATCGGGACTAACGAGAGCTTCGATATTTATGGTGCTGACAGATAAGGTACTTACGTGTCTATGAAATATTGCATTAGTCATCGAGTTAAAGAAAATAAACGCGTTTAGACGGAGTAAAAGTAAAGTTATATTCTTAGCTATTAAAAGCACCTAGAAACATCTGAAACTAGAAATCTAAAAGTCCCGAGATCGTGGTGCCGACCGCGGAAGCAAACCCGCACTTTCTCTTCCGCAAAGAAAACGGTTTCCCGGATGTCTGCCATTTTCCGCGCGGGTAATGATACTTCCTCGTTTGAGCTGAGTGGGTGTAACTATCTGGTTTATTAATAATCCATTCCATACTTACTAAAACTTATATAAACTGACTCTATTTTCTGAAAAAATATTTTGTGTATTTTCCTCGTAACATTAGTCGTAGGTACTTATGTTTTTATTTTTTCAAAGTGAAATAATAATTTAGGTTGGGCAGCATTATCTTGAAGCCAAATGATGCTGTGTGGATTGTCCAGCATTATTTATTTATTTAGGTAGGTATATTTTATGTCTATTTTAATTGTACTCTGTGAGCTGCTTAAAATAAATAATGCTGGACAATTTAAACAGTATCGTCTATTCACAAGCTAAGCAGAGCTTGTGTTATTTATGGTTACAAGATAATTGTTAAACATAAAATTAAATAATGGTGTCAACACAGATGTCGCCAAAACTGAACTAATTTGACAGCACTAAAAATTACCATCCTTTTCATTTTGATCTTTATGAAAGGGACGGCAACATTTTTAGTCCTGTCAAATTAGTTCAGTTTTGGCGACATCTGTCTTGACACGAATGTCTGTTTTTGGTTTTATACATACAAGCACTTGTGGTGTTTCCTATGTCAAAGTTTGTGTGTGATTGTTATAATATAAATTTTATAGAACTTAACGAAATCAAGTGTACTTAAAAAAATACAAATAAGTGCCACTTTATCATTAAAAATAATAAAAAAAAGACACATGTAATCTGATCTTGACACTGTATTCTGCCCCTATTAATAGAATATAGGACAGGATGCGTTTAGTTATTCCATCGGTTCGCCATGCGTAATGCACAATGGGCAGGACGGTGTGCATAGGCATTTCACTAGGTTTCATTTCCATTTCCACCAAAGAGGTGATCAAACAACCAATAGGATCTCGAATACATGACGTGATGGTCATATGACGTAAGTTTGACAGCTTGCTATTGGTTATTTTGACACATATCCGATAAACTACGCCTTACCAACATGATCTGACAAATAGTTGAAAATGGAACTAAATTCGACTCCTAGAGACACCGGTGTCAATTCAGATGTCACGATAACTAAACTAATTAAATTAAGACGACCTAGACTTATTAATCTAACACGACTACAAATGATGCCATCCTTTTTATTTCGATCGTTATAATTGGGAAGGCAATATTTTTAGTCCTGTCAACCAATGAAGGATGTATTTTCTAGGACCTAGAAAATATATCCTTCAACTCAGTTAAACTGTTTAGATAATTAACCTAGAATCAAGGTTAATAATCTAAACAGCTTAACTGAGTTGGGCAGAGGGATTCTTTGTTATCGATTTTTTTGAGTTCCCCACTTTAAAACGAAACTACTCAGTTGGGTATAGTGAAGAAAACGCTACAAGCGTTTTCTTCGGCAAAAAAAGGCAGGCAGCATTTTAACTAATTCATTCATCATTCATCATTTTAACTAATTTCAAAGGCAGCATTTTAACTAATACTTACTTACGTACACTTCTTTACTACTAATGTACTTTTACTTAAGATTATTTGAATGGAACATTACCAACCTACACCTAGGTTGGGGTTCCATTGATCCCATTTCATCGGATTGTTGCGCAAAAAAGGCAAAAAAAAAAAAACAAAATTTGAGTATGATTTTATGAAGATGATAATTAAGATAATTCTAGTAAAACCCATTTCCTTACATTTCTCACGGGTTATCAAAACCCACGATACATTCAGCGCACGTCAGTCAAACGTGTAACATCCGTTTGTGACTATTTAATACGATTTGCAAGTCATTTCTATTTAGGGAAGGGAAATTAGTACTTAGCAAAGTAATGAATCACTAAAGAAAATGGGACTTTGAACTCTGATGGTAATTTTACAAGATTTCCTTTAGCTTAAAAAAAAAAACGGAAAAATAAAGAAAAACCATTTCTTTATTTTTCCGATTTTACCTAAGTTAAACCTAGTAAAAAAGTTTTACCTAGTACAATAAATATCTAATGTTTGGATATTAATTGGATGATACGGAATGCCGTTAAAACTTTAGCCACCTAATAGAAAATTAATCAAATTTAAATCACAACATTTTGAATTCAGAGTATTGCCCCCACAAACAGAATTTTCATTAAAAATTGACTTCTCAATGACAATGGCCAAATGCAAAACAATAAAATACAGAAAAAAATAATAATGCCTATACGAAATTCATCGCGTGATTTGCAATTCAACTTATTTTGACTGATATCGATATAATAGAGGTTTCAATTATACGAGTCAATACAACTTCTAATTTGTTTCTATTCTTAAATATCAATTTTCTTTTTAATAAAGATTTTGATATAAAAAATTTGGTAGTCAACGTGCAATCATATAATTTTTCTGGTGAACAAAACTGAAACGAAATTCATTAACTATTTATATTTATTACCGTATGTACATTTAAATGACTCCTGTATTATGTCATGGGATTATTAGAACTTGAATAACATTTCACTCGAGGTCGAGCGTTGTTATGCAATGCACCCTCTCCGGTCTATGGTTAAAACTCTAGGCACGTCAGTATTGTCTATGCACTTTCCTAGCTACAGGCCTGGCCTAGCCTAGTGACGAAGTAGGTTCACTATGATAGTTGTATTTTGTCCTCGATTCTTTATTTTGTTTCTGGGAAGGATTGTTGTGAAATGAGGTTGGTCGCTTTGCAACCTAGTCATTTTGATTTGTGATACAAATGTTCCAGGACGCGCGGTAGGATTTTTTATAGTTAGAATTCCTGTAGTTAGTACCTTTTAGATTTTTATCTTTTGTGTTGGCACGAAATGTGGTGAAGCATAATCAAATTCTAGAGTGTACGTCTCTACCATTCTAGAGTGGCACAGTTCTGTTCTAGTCAAGTTTTAACATATTTTTTTAAAAATTAATTTAGACATAGGGCATTTAATAGTTTAGATAAAGAAAATAAAGATAAAATGCAGAATAAGCATTTAATCTTTTTTTTATACGTTCTTAATTAATAATGGAAGCGTCGTCGGCTGCAGGCACGTTATGTTGGTACCTTGGTTATTCATGTTTTTGGCGTTCGTTCTTTAGCTACAATTTCGTGTTTATCGTGTAATAAGTAGTCCCTGGATCATCTATTCCCATAAGAAGAACCTACACAAAGATCCTAGAGTAGCCTATGTTCCGTAGGCCTACTGGGTACAACCTACAGAGTGTCCCGACCTTCATAGTTACCCTACGGGTCAATGGTGCAGTGGACTATGCCACTGCGTCCGGCACACAGCCAACTGCGAATGCATTGCTGTGTAGGTTAGTGTGCGGACAGAGACTGCAATTTATATTGAAACTAGCCTCGGCCCGCAGATTAGCTTGTTTTTCTTGGATAAAACGTTGTAGGAGGTACATACATATACGTCTGTTATTCGTTTTTCGTCTGTTATGTGTTTGTTATTGTGACGGAAATAAAGATTTACCTTACCTCGATTTAATTTACTTTATGTATATAATTCTATGTTATTAATTTTTATTTGAGTGTTTATATAATTTCATTTCATTTGTTTAACTTAAGTACCTTTTTGACATGTTGTATCTTAAACCAAATAAATAAATAAATAAATAATGCTGGACAATCCACACAGCATCATCTAGCCCTAAAGTAAGCAGAGCTTGTGTTATGGGTACTACGAGTAGATGACTGATAAACTTAATACAATACTTATCATAGATAGATATTTTAGATAGATATTTTTTTTATAAATATAGAAAATACCCAGAACATCCGGAACAAATATTTGCAGATCGTACAAACATTTGTCCCAAGGCGGGAATCGAACCCGCAACCTTCTGCGTCGCAGGCGGACCTTCGCCCGCCGCGCCACATCGGTCGTCAAGAATAAATGAATCTGAATCAGGTACGTTTTTATCTAGGATACCTAGGTATCTGATTTCTCTGTCCCCAGTTACCCTGTCCGATATAACCTACCCAGGTCACGCAGGGCATAGTAAAAGTACTTTCATTCGAGGCCACATTGTCATTCATAGGCACTATTGATTCTAAGGACTGTCTGTCAAGCTTGCTAGAAAATATTTCTCCTTTCTAAGCTTTTTATAGCTGGAGTTAATTTGTAGATAAATTCTTAGGTTTATTTGCTTGTGTTTGTTTTTAGATGGAGTGGATTTAGTACTTACATACCTATTTAGCTTTCAGATACTTGAAAGTTTCTATTACATCCTGTATGGTTTTATTTAAGTTAAAAGAACATACAGCCGAATTAAAAACCTGCTCCTTTTTTGAACTCGGTTTAAAATAATGGTTCTTTAATGCCCATTACATAGGCTCACAAAGCAATTTTCCAAAAAAATTGTATAATTTTTTTACTTTAAGTATACATGTTTTGAACTACGAATTTTTGGTATTCAAATTTTTGATAGAGTCCTGTTTTGGAGCAGCGTATCCAGTGAAGGTATGTTTTGTAGTGTATAGAAATAAAATGGGTAGGTAATTAGGTACTCTTATTATTTAAAAACGACCAAGCATTTTAATTTTGTAATAAAAATTGTATAGCATCGATCTGCTCACTTTTATCAAGAAACGTCTATTGGGGTCCTTATTACATCGATATTGTTTTTTGGAGCAGGATGCAGACCAAGTGGAACTTATCTTAAAAAGTAAATATTTCTTTAAATTGTATTGCCATAACCATGACAATTACGTAAACCTGTATTTTAATGCAGTAAATAACAAAACAAAATGTCGGTTCCACCGGAAAATTAGAAATAAAAAATCACCCAATGTGTTGATTTAATGTTTAAATTACACTCTGAATCAAGGGGAATATATTAATAATTTAATATCAAAGTCAGGGTTCGCATTTACAATGGTAAATAGTTATTGACAGCATGAATTTGAAAAGTCACTAATATCTAGGTAATATATAGGTTCCTGCATATTTATAAAGGTAGAATTTTCATACGTTACGTTTTGTGGATTTTCCTCCAACCGGCCACCCATGCAACCTGCGTCAATTCTGGGTGCTTCATATGTATAATAAAAAAAATCGAACTATGTAGTTTATTGTATTGTATTAAGTATATCAGTTATCTAGTACCCATAACCCTTATGTACACCTACTCGTACCTAAATACTGTTTTTGTTCATTTGTTATGTTTTCCTGTGCTGTTTGTGTGTGAAGTTAATAAAATTCTTATCTATCTATCTATCTAGATGATGCTGTGTGGATTATTAGTACTTATAATAACTATTATTCAAGACAAGAGTGAATAGTTGTCTTCTAGGTCTTCGTGATAACGTCGGCCGCATCGTCACTGGTCATCAGGTGAGATCGTGGTGAAACGAAAGTATGTTCTTGATAAATAAAGAAACAGAAAAAGAGGTGTGTCACTCATATCATTTTCAGAGCTCACCGGTTCATTTTCTTTTGTTTTTTATTCGGTATCAAAATGCAGCCAATGAGCGGCTAAAATAGAATGAGTGATTTATTTATTAGGACCAACTAGAGATAAGACGAAAATAAATTAAATAACAAAGCAGTGTTATAGGCCTAGTGCTCTCTAATTTATAGGCGGCCGCAGCATGCGCATAAATCAAGGCAACTCAACTAATATACAAAAACTGTTATTTCATTTAAAACGGCAATGGCCTTTATTAACAAAGAAAATTACAATGATATAATAAAAAACAGGGTAGAACTAGTATTTACAATTGAAAAAATTAAGGTAATTGCAGACTGTTGCAAACAACCTACAGGTAGTTCCACTGATCCATATCAATACCAGTCCGAAGCGAACACGCTGGCTGCATTGCGCCGCTGTATGGCAATGCTGATGCGCTGCACTTAAAATTAAAATTATTTTAAAAATAATTAAAATTATATTTAAGATATGTAAGTTTACCTACGAAACCTACATATATCGTATATGATAAGAAAAAAATCAAAATACTGAAATAGAAGTAATACGAGTTATAGTAAAGGGAAGCAGGAAGTACAAGTAGGTAGGTATAAAATACGATATAATCACGAAAACATCTGAATTGCTGACTTGGACGTTTTGCTCAAGATATATGTGATATATTCATATATATATGTATCTTGTGATACCTAAGACACAAAAAGTTTAATTTCTTAGAAATTCATATACCTAGTGCGAATAATAGCGAGGGCTCACGCAATATAAACAACAAAAACCTTCTCATAGCTTTATCTGGATTAAATTTTACTAGCAATCTTTTGAAGCTAAATAAATTATAATTTATATTTTAAAGTTCTAAAGTACTTTACATATAATCACAGTTTACACAACATAACCAGGCGCTTTATTACAAGAAACAATATAAGGAAATATAAATACTGGCAAACAAGCGGGATTGGCAAACGGAAGCCGCAAGTTGGCAACACCACAGTATTGCTGTAGTATCCACAAACAGTAGTAAAAAAAATATTCCGAAAAAATAAATTTTCGGGGAAAAATACCACTTAGAGCACTTCCGGTGGACAGCGGATGTGAAATCTGAGTGCGGAAGTTGAGAAAATCTCGGATTATGATGACACTCTTGATTTAGAGTTTACCATCCATCATGGCTTATCTAATAGGACCAGCCAGTCGCCGAAGGGTACAGACGCATTAAAAAATAACTGGTATATTTTTATTAAACTTATCTACCTAGAAAACATCCAGAATACACGAAACAAATATCAGTGGTCGTATTTCGTAAATGTTATGCAGCTCAATTTCCTATTTGAATTATCTGGTAGGTCCCGGATTTCTACGTCGTTATCATTGGTCTTATGGAAATTTGGGACTGACTACAAAATGCTGAATAGACAGCAGTATTTATTTATGCCTACTGTTTCCACTATACGTTTTCTGTGTCAGAACAAAATGCAGGGAATTTATATAAATAAGTGGAAAATTATCGTTACCTAACTGTGGTATCTGTGTGCTGGATTCTGCGACGATAATGATGGAGTAGTAGACGTCATCATCAGCACGCGTCTGCTGAAATCCAGAAACTTCTAAAATTAATAATACGGTAACCTTTATTAACAAATAAAATTACAACAAAATAATAGAAACCAATTAGAACTATCATTTACAATTGAAACAATTGAGCTAACTGAAGACTATTGCAAACAATCTACAGGTAGCTCAACTGATCCGAATCAATACCAGTCGGAAGCGTCCCGAAGACTCTGGCTGCATTGCCCCGCTTTATGGCAATGCTGATGCGCTGCGCCAGATACCCACCAGCTCTCGGGTCACAAGTCGCTGCGACCTGACGTTCAGATAATTTTAAAAACCAGGAGAGCCTCGTTACCTTAGCTTTTTTATCCTCTAGAATTAGAATTCTAGAGGATTAAAAATTAAATTAATTAAATTAATTAAAATGGAAAAAGGTTTAATACAAAATATCAGATTATCTCTAGATAATCTGATATTTTGTATTAAACCTTTTTACAAAGGATATGTTTGACAATTTGTTTGAATTTATTTATTGATAATTTTTTACAACTCTTTGATATTTTGTTGTAGAAGCGTATACATTGCCCTTTAAAAAATACATTAATCTTGTGTAGTCTAGTTGTGGGCACAGCGAGTTTATTCTTATTTCTAGTATTTAAATTATGAATGTCGCTATATCTAGGGAACTGATTGGTAGTCCTATGAATGTACAACAAGTTTTTATAATTATATTGACATGGGATGTTTATTTCTTTGAATATATCACGTAAGGTTTCTCTGGGACCCATATTATAGATTGCACAAACAGCCCTCTTCTGCAGCACAAATATAGTGTAAATAGCTGCAGCGTTCCCCCACAGCAGTATTACATACGGGTTGGGAATCGCAGTTCGGTGGTTAGTCTACTCAGCAGGAGGTGCTGCAGTCCATCCCCGGAGGATACCCCTTACTCGCCTAACTCGCGGGAAGAGTTGTGGTGGTGAAAATCCTAAGCCTGTGTGACTGAGTATCGGAATAGGAACCTACATTAAGCATGTTGTTCTTTGTTCTATCAGAACCGAACGTCATCGTGTTACGTATCGTTCTTTTCGTTACCGGAATCTTCCATCTGTCCTTAACCTTTTCACGACAAAATGGCTGAACGGATATACTTAGATAGTACCTGGGGGCCCTCCCCCGCATGTCCCTACATGCGCTTTTTTGTGCATTTGTATACTTAAATAAGCGAAAAGGAAGTATTCAAACACATAAAACAACTAAAAACTGAAAAGAGTCCTGGACCAGATGGGTTGACCAATGAAGCTATAAAGACTGGGGCACCTATCCTTCTTAAACCTCTTACAAGACTATTCAACATGGTATTACACACGGAGACTGTACCAAAACAATGGTGTATGGTGTACATATGTACATGTTTATTCAGGGGAAGGGCAGCAGTGGTGATTATGGCAAAACCCCCTTTGTTTGAGGGAGACAAGCTCAGCAGTAGAAATACGTCTGCTGATAAGGACGAGTAAGGCATAGTGCAAGCAGCAAGCAAGGTGCAACCGAGGAATTTGTTATACAGAATTTCGCGTTGCATTTCGCACATTCCTGAAACTTCCGTGTTCTATTACGTAGACAATAAGTTTCCTTTTCTCGTAACATAAATAGCATTCATTAGCTGCCGCAATGTCAGTTGCAAGTGAGTACGACAGGGACGGATTTAGGTTGACATGTATAGGGGAATATGTTTCTTTTGGACCAAATGTTATTGCAAAATAAGTTGACTGTGAGACTTATTGCTGAAAGCCGTCAAACCTTATTTAATATAAATGTGTCACAATTTAGAAAACTTTAATTATGAATTCAAGAACAGAACGTTACAAGCTACCATCATTTTCACCCATCACTGTTTTTGTTCATCTGTTATTTTTTCCTGTTTTGTGTGAGTGTGAATCTAATAAAATTTATCTATCTATTTATGTATCATTCACTTTAGTAGGTATGCATAAGTTATATTATCATTACGATATCATCAAATGATTCTACTTCGATTTAATAATTATGGTTCTGCGCCTGGTTAAACTGTGGGTAAGGCAACATTCTTGTAGATGTCGATTCAGATGTTTTAGTGAGTGTATCACTAAAACCTACTTTTTTAATTTTTTTTTCGTTATTTTATTGCAGCCAATGGGCAGCGGATACGTCAGTATTGACCTGCTAGTTTTTTTTATAGGTATTGAAGAAAAAGTTAGTTAAACCCCCTAATCATCGCTTCGCCCCAACCTTGAATCCCTGAATCCGTCCCACTTGGATGTGATTCACTGTAGCTTCCCTGGTTTTTGCGAAAGTCCGAGGGTGTTGCTCTGACCACGTGCTCGTCCCGGGCATTCAACCCGGCCGACTTCTATGCGATCAGCATTGTACCACCATAACTCGCAACACGGACTTTCTATCGAGTTTTTGTGTAAACTAGAATTTGCACGATATGGCCAAACAATAAGTGCTTGCCGTTTTTTTAAATTAGGCTTTGTATGAGACGATGCGATTTGAGATTATCGTAATTTTCTTGGCTAATAGTTGCTCTATTAGACTCTTTCATGAATTTAGGCTTACTTTACGGCTGGGATCTAGACACTACATAATAAAAAGTACTATATCCAACCAAAACAACTCTTTATTTCTAAATTAGGTGCACTTCAACCCATTTCTCAACAGCGAACAGCCAGAATAAATAATTTTCGTTCTCGGTAGAGCGCGGCACAGGCCCGGCTTACTTATGGCCGCATTAAATTCGATTGACGCCTCGTAAATGCCATTATCAGTGATCCGCCCACTTCGTATCAATTGTCACATAACATAAACAAACATACTCCACGTGGTGAGAAGCCCAGGGTTGTATTAAGGATGATGATAGGGGCTGAGTTTAAGGCTATCGACAGAAATTAATTCTAATAATACTTCTGTAAATAGTCTAAAAGTATGTAGTTCTATTATAAATAAAATATAGAAAAATGATTAAACTCAATATAGGTACCTACCTAATATTTTCATTTACGTCACGCGAAAAAAAATCTTTTCTTTTGAATTTGGAGGAATAATGCTCTCATGTGTGTTCTTCGAAAAGTTAATCGGACGATAACATTTTAGTGGACGTTTTAGACAGAAGTTTTCGTACATTAAACTTCAAAGTGAAGTTTAATGTACGAAACGAACAAAACCCTTAATGCTTTTTCAATATAACTTATTTAATCGTTTAAATAACAAAGCATAGAAATTAAAAAAATCAGTCAATACTAGTATGTCATTGGAGTTTGTAGTCTTTAATAAATTGGGATTTACCGCCCCGTTATCTAGCCTAGAAACCACCCTGCCTCTATCAAGCCAGCGAACTTTTTCACACACGAGGTCATTGCCCCCGACACGGAAATGAACAGTTCACTATCGTATCGAGTGAGATATTGCTATAGATTTTGTTTACGTAACAAGACGAGCGACGACGCAGTGCGTTTGGTAGAATGAAAACTTGTTGTTCTTTTTAGGATTCCGTACCCGAAGGGTGAAAGCGGAACCCTATTACTAAGCCTCCGCAGTCCGTCCGTCGTCCGTCCGTCCGACCGTAAAAAGGAGACAGTTGAAAAAAAAGGTCTCCGAACAAGTGAAAATTTGATGTTCTTAGAAAAAGTTACCGTAAAAATCATTACGGTGCGGAACCCTTCGTGTGCGAGTGACTCGCACTTGGCGGTTTATTTTTATTTTGACATCTGAATTTGTATAAAATTCTTCTTCTTATTCTTCGAAAAAAGGAGGAGGTTCGATGTTCTGCTGTATGTACATATGTTTTTTTTATGTATGTATGTTCGTCGAGTTTTCCGTGAATTATGTTATGAACCGATTTTAAAAATTCTCTTTCTATTGTACCTATAGAAAATGATCCCGAGGTGGTCCCATAATTTTATTCCCGAGGGATTAGTATTTATCCCGCAAAACTTAAAATCAGTGTAAAATTAAGGGATTCGAAGTTGGTTATTAATTTTTCAAAACAATATAATTATTTTGTTTTAGTTTGTTTATTTGAACGTTTAGTAGTTTTGGTTAGCGTTAATTAATTATTCTTGATTTGACGTAGAATAGTTGTTTTAAAATTTTAATAAATGGCCCGGGGATTCCAAGCATTCCTGCCCCGCCGCCGTTACCATGGCCAGGAATAGAGGGGCGGCCAGGAACTGTTTTTATTTTGGCTTGTATTATCATTTGAGGGGTATGCCCATAATCCCCACGCTGGGCATGCGGGTTAAGTATCGCAGTTTGGTAATGGAATTGTCCTCTAAGGGGGCGCTGCTGCCCGCAAGCTGAAGACATAGCGCGATGGCGCTCATTAGGGGAGGACTATGTCCAGCAGAAGACTAATATAGGTTGATGATGATGATGTTGGTTGTGTTTTACTTCCCTAAGAAGCGTAACTTTTCGTGCTATGAGTCGCGTAAAAAAAAAACAAAACAATTCAATTCATAGACAGGTCTTTTTTTAGGGTACCGTTCCCGAAGGGTGATAATAACGGAGCTAGATATGAAGATATTATAAGTTATTATAATTATATCGCAGTGCTTTAATTTATTTTGCATTTGTAATATTAGTATGGAAATATATTACGTAGCTAAGTATATATGTACCTCTATATAAGTATCGAGCTAGAGTAAGTATCGATAAGAGAGCGAAGTATCGAGCATGTGATTAGTAATTAGTTTAAGTAATTAGGTACATTTAAAATTTAAGACTATTGTGTCCACGAGAGCTAGACTGGCTAGCTAGCTAGTGGATCTTGCAGCTGGCAGACTGCAAGATCCACATGTCCGTCAAAGGCAATGAAAGTGTTAAGAGCACCGCATTGGCTTGCTTGTGTTTCATTCAAAATATGCAAATATAGAATGTTGATTAAATTTTTTTTCACTTAGGGCTCGGTTGATCTTTCGTGTTTTTTCATTCAAAAAATTTACTTTTAATCTTTTGATATTGGTGTCCATTTGGTGTGAAATTAGATGAACTGTGTATTGATCTATAAGATTGCATTAAAAGTTACCTGTAAGCTATTGCCGAGAGGTAGAGATCCCTCGCGTCTACATCACAAGTTTAATAAACTTAGTTAGAGCGGGGAGTTGAACCAAATGGTGAATAAGGTCCAAGCCACATAATAATTATGCACAATATTATTAGTAGATATACAAATATGTAAAATGTAAGACCTAAACGAAATAAACTATTTATTATTATTATAACTAAACTGAACTAAATTGACAAACTAGCTTAGAAAAAACGTTGCTTAGAAATGTATGTATTGTATGTTAATACTATGAACTATACTCGTCTCCTAAACAAACTAAAGTGTCCAATAGGTAAGTTATTACCACATAATCTAGTTAGTTTTTAATAGTCTGCATAATAATTGATTGCTCTGCCGCATGCAATAGGATAACTTCCGGCTGACCGTGCACGGTACGCTGAACGCACTGAGGACCTAAAACCTTTGCGGGGAAACGTTGTTCGTTTCATTTTGAGACATAATAGAACAAGATTTGTTTGCGTAGACAACAAGTACTTAGACTTAAATTAATAAAATAGATAGATATATAATGCTGGACAATACACACTGCATCATCTAGCCCCAAGCTAAGCATAGCTTGTGTTAAGATGGGTGGCTGATATTGATCTACTTAATACAAAACATTACATAGATATATATTTAGTTATACATATAAAATATCCAGAACACCCGGAACAAATATTTGCAGATCGTACAAACATTTGTCCTAAGGTAGGAATCGAACCCTCAACCTCAAGTGTGTCCACAGGTGTACCTTTCGCCGCCGCGTCACATCGGTCGTTGACTTCGCAAAATTAAATGGTACAACTAGCTGGGGGTTCCGTACCGTAAAAATCAGGCAACTTTTTCAAAGAACATCAAATGTTTACTTGTTCGGAGACCCCTTAAATTTTTTTTGTAATTATATTTTTAGTATTTTTGTTATTATAGTTGAAGAGTTACTTATTTATAGAAAGTTTCATGTGTCTACCTATTGTAGTTCAAGAGATAGCCTTGACAATCGAAGAACAATAATAGCCAAAAAATCACGTTTTTTGTACGGACGCCCTTTTAATTTGGATATTTATTTTATTTTTATTATTTGCTTTTATAGCGTCAAAAGAAATGCACATTCTCTAAAAATTTCAAATTTCTACCTCTAACGGTTCATGAGATAAAGCCCTGTGACAGACGGACGGACGGACGGACAGGGGAAGCTTAGTAATGTTTATTTTTTTATGTTTAAGTATTTTCAAATTAAAAGTACATTACAATAAAAAGTTTCTGCTAAACTGTAAAACAGTTTGTCGGCAGTGCAGTGAAAGCGTTAATTAGCGGAACGCTGGAAAATGCTAGATAACCTGAAAGTGTTCTTTTCGTTACAAACTCAAGGCCTAGTCCATTACCCCCGAAAATTATCGACTAACAGTGACGTAAAAGGGGAATGGTCGACATTCGATTGGTGAATGATTTCATTAGAGTTGTTATGCCTATGACACATTTGGACTTTGGTGTGACCAGGGAAGTCGTGAATCTATACAGTATATTGAACTCTACTAGTTTATTCATTAAGTCGATTTTTATTCGTAGGTCAAATGAAGACAATGACTTTAAAAGTGAGTTAAGTGGAAGTTTATTATAATGTCGTTTATTCGCAATAAGTAGTTGGTTAAATATTTATCAAGAACAAGCTTCTGCTCGCGGCTTCGCACGCGTTTTTTGGTATAAATAATAGCCTATTTCCTTTCCCGGGATACCGTCTACTTCCCTGCCAAATTTCATTAAGATCCGTGTTCAGCCGTTTAGGCATGAAAAAGTTACACAGAGAGAAAATTACTTTCGCTGTATGTGGATACACATGAAAACTAAAAAGTTTAAAAAATATGCGATTTTTGTATGCAAAAATTGCATTTTTTTAAATTAATTCATCAAGGTCGTGAAAATTTCTACCCACATGTTCTAGAAAAGTGCTTCATTTTTCTCATCGATCTAAGTAAAAAAGTGGAGATGAGGTACTAGCTTCTTAAATGTGGAAGGCTCAATTAGGTGCAAGTAGGTCCACCCACCTCAGTCATAGTCGGACCGGCGGCGTTCGTGTTACGCGTGCTTGCTACGACGTACTTTAGTGTGACTTAAGACTACAGCAGCAATGCCCTCGTGTTTGTTCATTATAATTATTGCACAATTTTGGAAATGTATCTGTCAGCGAGTGTTTACGTGTAGTTGTAACACAGCCAGTTGTTGAGTAAGCGCTAGGAGAACATACCATTTCTACAAATTTTACTTAGATCTATGGTTTTTCTTAATTCGTTTTCGAACCTTACCTACCTAAGAATTTTCTCTAAGTAACAGTAATTTTTCTATGTAATACAAATTTTTTAGTGTCTAATATTTCCATTTAGTTAAATCTGTAATGAAAGGATTGATTTGGCCGAGGATCTCAAGAGGCGCATATATGCAGGTCTTGACAGAACCTACACATTTGCTCCCTTTGGGGTCGAGACCCTAGGTCCGTGGGGTACCGAAGCTCTCCGCGTTTTCAAAAAGTTATCTGAGCGTCTGGTCGAAGCGACACTTGACCCGAGAGCTGGGGGTATCTGGCGCAGCGTATCAGCATTGCCATTCATCGGGGCAATGTTGCATATTTGCGTATTGGGGACGCTTCCGACTGGTATTCTGACTATGGACTGGACATGGATCAGTTGAGCTACCTGTAGATTGTTTGCAACTGTCTGCAGTTAGCTTAATAGTTATTAGGTCCAACTTATACTAATCTTATTGTATTGTAATCCCTGGAGACTTGCAGTTACAGGTTTTTCTAAAACCTATAGCAAGCTCCAGCCTCGCACAATACAGGTTTAAATATAGATATCTGTGCTTATAATAACTAAATTTTATGTAAACCTATTATAAAGGGGAAATCAACACATTATTATTATTAATTCTTTCAAGTTCTAATTTGTTTCTATTATTTGATTGTAATTTTCTTTGCTATTCATGAAAGGTTAAATTTGTCATTCAATGCTATAATTTGCTTAGTAGCGTCAAACTCCTAAAACTCGTTTGCACCTCAAACATCAAAACTTGGTTGTCATAATTCTCTTTGTCTCAGTAAAGTACAAAACTTGTAGTACAATATCACGTTTTCTCTTACATAACGTTTATGCTTACATTCACCCCAAGATAAGGAGATGCGATGTGAATGATGTTGAGAAGTTAATATCTTCCGTATACTATACATTTCAAACAGCTGAGCTAACTGCAGACTGTTGCTAGCAATCTAGACATAGCTCAACTGATCCATATCAGTCAGTATTAAATAAAAACTGTGAATGAGTTTGCCCGGTTCAAATAAGTCGAAAATAGGTATTTCTTCAAAAGAAAAAAAGAAGCAATACCTATTTTGTATATTTTTTTTTATTTTCGAAAAGAAGACTCCATCTCATGTGGATGTCGTCGTAAGAGGCGACTAAGGAAACCTATCAAGGCAAGGCAGCAGTTTCCTTCAAAGAAATCAAAAATTAAAATGAGTTTAACTTCGGTTATGACCACAAAGCCAAACATTCAGCCAAGTCGTCCAGGCTTAAAGCAGAAATCTTTCACCTACTTCTACAATAAATCCAGAATTTTACATATTCCATTTATTATTTCTACACACGCAAAGGAAAATAATCGGGTGATTTACCTTTAGCGACGAATTCCTAATCAACTCGCTCGTAATAGTTCAGCGGAGTTCAACACTAGGAGTGAATGAACTAGTCCAAACAGCCCAAAGTGGAGTCCTTGAACCTTGATACGCCTTGACTTGGATTGAACTATTCTAGGTATAATAGCTTTTAGAGATATGTAATTATACCTTAGGGGTCTTCTATTAATCACGTGATGTTTTTTAGCAACTTTTTAACTTCCCTTCCCTCTGGTGATACGCGATGAGGTTTGACTACCCCCCCCAACCAAAATCACGTGTTTTGCTTTTATCATACTTACATAAAAAAATCATTATATTGTCTCTAATTAAATAATCTAATTTAATTCTGGAATATTAAGCGCCGTGATAAAAATGTCTCACTGCCCAATTAAGAACTCGCGCGATCTGCGAAAAAAGAAATACACGTGATATCTCACTACTACACCCCCGTCCCCCTTGAGATATTTCGCGATTTCTCCTACTCCCCCCTTTCGAGCCGCACATGATTAATGGACGGCCCCTTTTACGGTTTTTCCGAGGGTCCATGTGTCATGGAAATTCTTATCTCTAAGAATTGATATTGTCGTACTTAGGTATCTACTTATCTCAAATATTTACGACTCAGGCAGAACTTGAATCCATACATCTGTTGTTGCTGGATAATCCACACAGCATCATCTAGCCCCAAGCTAAGCAGAGCTTGTGTTATGGGTACTAGATTACTGATGTACTTGTTACAATGTGCTACGTATTATGTGTACCTACTAAGTCGAAAGGGGATGATTTTGTGTTCAAAATCATCCCCATTCGACTTATTAGGTAACATTACCTCCATCACAACAGTGATGGAGGTAATGTTTGGCGAGGAGGTAGAGTGTGCCCTAGGGGGGTTTAGATGGGTATTTTTTATCCCAGGAGAACGGAGCGAGGAAACGGTGGTAAGAAAGCATAGTCCACACATTTTTAATTCGACAGTCAGTAGGTAGATAGGTACAGTCATTCATTGTTTCTGGACTGGTGGATAGGTACAGTACATAGGTACTAACTTTAATTTTGTAGGGATGTAAATTAAATAGATGTCCATTATTTTAGCGATTTTACCGGTTGAACGAACTTGCATTTGCACGAAATTGAGTAACCACTGTAAGTTCATTTAATTTCATTTATTTCAATGACTAGATTATATTCCAATTTGTAGCTAAATTAGGCTACAGATATCAATTTACCTGCGATGTAGATATGTATTTATCTAAAATTCGAAAAGATTCAAAAGTTCAGTCACTCGCCAAATCGTAAAATAAAATACTAAACAAATCAGCATAGACAAAACCAGAGTCTATCCACAAAGGTTGTTCTAGAACGCATCAAGTAGGTACTACCTTTTTAAAGTAAGATGATTCTAAATTCAAAATTGCTAGAAGAAGTCATAAATCAGGGCAAACACAACACAGACCTTGAAAATAGGTGCGAGTGGGATTCTCTTCAGTCAGTTGCTTTTTGTCACGTGATCAGGGTCGACGTCCGGTCAAATATTTTTGACAATATAAAAAATCTGCAATCCTATTATGATGTCATATCTTGCACGACCAGTTTTTGTAAAGACTTTTTGTGTTTTCTTTGCGCAATACTATTTTTAGTTTTAACTTGCAATGTTTCAGTCGGTAAAGTATAAGCATGTAATGATTTATGGTTGACACGAATTTAATTAAGAATAAAATCATACCAGTTCCATCCAATCTAGAAATCGATCGATTAAATCATTATTTATTGCTATAGTCGATCACGTATAACTTGCCGCCGCGGCCATTTTGTAAGATGGCGATTTTAGGCGCGCCAAAATAATACTCTCGGTCGTTCGTTGACCCCGAGCGTGTTGACCGCGTACCTACTGTTGCCTACTCTGTGGCATGACGTAGTGTGACGTAGCTAGAGTGACGTCACAGCGGGCTCGACACGCATTGACCGGTCGCTGAATCATGTTCAAGGCTTTTTGTCGAGGTTCGTGGTTCTGAAGTTCGTGATTGTTGTGTGGATTCAAACTTAGAATACTGGTTGTTGCCATGTGACAGAGATTCAAATTGATGAAGGAGATTATTGTTTTCTCTGAATATTTTTGTAAGAAGACATGAAACTACGATACAGAGTACGTGGCTGGCCGGTGGCCATAGGTCAATCTAAAACTCCTATCATACCTTTTCTGATCACTCGAAAAAAAAATACATTTTGGTAGATTTGATACGCAACCAGTAACTTAATTTGAACGCGTTGAATTTTTTTTATGGCAAACATTCTATTTCTTATCTTCTCTCCTGCTTTTCATACGTTTCATAGGTATAGGGACGTTATGTAAACATTTAAATACAAAGTTGTCAAAATTCGTGTTTTAAATTCAGGAAAACTCAATTTGAATTTCAAAAGGAGTTCGAAAAACTTAAACCGGAAGAGACATGCGAGCGTGTCTGACATTCCTTTTCTTTCAGGCCTTTTAATTTTGGAATACACTAACTAATGAAAAACCCTTTTGTATTGTTAAAAACAATAACTGTGCATTAGTTAAATCTCATGGACTCATTGGGAGTTCATGTACATATGTTTAGTCAAACTAGTGCAAAATATTGAAGGAGGTAATTCACCTGCTACCACAGATTAATTCAGTAAACAAACCAAGTGATCTTGTCGGAAGAAATAATAGTTAATATATAAATACAATTAAATAATGCTGGACATTCAACGTCGTCTAGCCCCAGCAGAGCTTGTGTGATATATATATGAGTATAGACTAGAGCATTTACCAGTAACAGAACATCGAGCATTCGCTGTTTTTAAATTTACTCGAACCACACTTCGAACACGACCGTTCGATGTTTTGTTACAACCTGATTTGAAAATTAACGAGCCTTTTGGTGTAACATTTTATCGAGCACAGGCAAGAGCGCGGGTGACGGGGGACGGCGGGGAGTGAGGTGCGCGGGCCAAGGGAAAATGTAACAGGTCACTCACTCGTCACTCGTCGTGAACATTACGACGAACACAGCGTCAAGCATTCGCAAGAACGTTACACGGAAAAGTTTTAGAAAATTGAGCATTTGTCTGTATTGTACCATTCGTAAGAACTTTACATTACATTTTAATGCAAATGCTCTAGTCTATACTCACACTCACATTTATGTAGATATATTATGTACTAGCTGCTGCCCGCGGCTTCGCACGCTTTATTCCGGAATAAAAGGTGGCCTATGTCCGGCCCCGGGATACCATCTACCTCGCTGCCAAATTTCACCGAGATCCGTTCAGCCGTTCTTGAGTTATAAATAGTGTAACTAACACGACTTTCTTTTATATATATAGTAGATAATAAGATAGATAGATTAATGTTTCAAACTACATATATGGCGATGAAAGGAAAACATAAGAAAATAAAATAACTCGTTGATATAACTACGTGTACGATAAATACCTACTATTGAAAGATTTTTGTTTTTTGTGGTTGTAAAATGTTACGTGCGTCATAAACAAAAAAAAAGATTGATACATTACTTATATTTTCTATTAGTAAAAGAAAGTGGTTCTCTTGAAAATACACAGAAGAAAAATAAAAAAAAGCAGAACTGGTCTTAATATTATTTTTAAATTGTCGTTTTGTGAGCTCGTGCATTAAAAGCTAAATTGATGTTCCCGCCTACAGTTTGGACTGCAGGCTTCTGTCACTTTGAAAATGAATTTCTTGGTACATTTTTATTCGTACTTTGGTGAGGCAGAACATTTGTCCCGAGACGGAAATCGAATCCGCAACCTCCTGCGTCGCAGGCGAACCTTTCCGCCCCGCCACAGAGGTCGTCAAAGAACAATCAAAGAACCCTACAGAAGTTTCTATCAACTAGCAAATGCCTGGCAAAGTTTGGTCCTCTGTTGAACGTCCCTCCCCCAAGCAAGAGTGGTTTGTCATAATCACCACGCTAGGCAGGTGGATTGGTGATCGCAGTGGAGGTGTTAAAATACAAGAAGCTGCTGCCCTTCCCTTGTAGATTCCCTTAGTCAGCTCTTACGACATCCACGAGCTGCGGCTGGGGGGTCGATTCTATCGCCGTGACCACCGAGTTCCTATTAACCAAAAATATTTACATAATATTAAATACTAGCTGCAGCGCGCGCCTTCGCACGCCATTTTTCCGGAGTAAAAGGTAGCCTATGTCCGGGCCCGGGATCGCTGCCAAATTTCACCGAGATACGTTCAGCCGTTCTTGAGTTATAAATAGTGTAACTAACACGACTTTCTTTTATATAATATATAGATATTTATATAAAATTTAATTAAACAATATTTAGTTATAATTTTATTATAGGTACCAGAGGTTAGTTGAAATATTGTAAAACTTAGATTAATTTGTTCTTATGTATCTCATTTTATGTATATCCTGTGTTTGTATGAGAATAATGTTCTTTAAACCTAACCAGAGAATGCCTGAGATTTTTAGTTCTATCAACCTAAAATGCATGTTACTCATCTTGGTTTGTTATTAAGGTGCCTTAAACGCTTTTTTCATCGACTTTTACTTTCCAGTCGCATTTTCCCTCGATCGTGTTTTGTGACAATGTGCTTTAAGTATCATCGTATTTTGTTTGAGGCTCCTTTACGCTTTCTCTGAGGTTTTTCTATGCTGATAGAAAAGCAACCATAACCTCATCTAATCATTAAAACATCTACAAGTTCAAAACGAATCAACAACTTTCTTCATGATTCATGATGTTTCCTTTCACCATTAGAACCCGAAAGCTTAAAGAAAATTAAGTTATAATAATTCTACAATGATCTTTAATACCCATAATTTAGAGTCCAGAATAGGCCTGCACACACGGAGACTGCAACGGTCGCCCTACATACCGGTCGTCTGAATATGACCCCAAGTCACTGCCAATACCAACGAACAGATACACAAATAACAATCTAATGACCACTGCATAGAGATTAGTTTGCATCTACAGTTTCTAAGCAATAAAACTGGGTTACACACTAACAAAAGTTTTGTGTATGCTAAAATGCTGTCAAAATAAATGATGCCTTTGTCAAAGGCTTTGTTTGTTGACCTAGAAAGGCGGGTATTGGCTACGGTAGACACCTGTCTAACGTTCATTAGAGGTAGGTAATTTGCATGTAGAGTTTTCAGGAAGTTGAATGTTTTTTGTGGTGATTTTCGTAATGGTTGGATGAAGTCTGGCACAGATTTCGAGAGGTGAATCATACCTAGATGGCAGAAGTTAGTCACGGTTCAAGCTTAGATTTTTAGCGTGTGTAGTTGCACTAATAGCATTATTTTCCAAGCTTTCCTTTTATGGCCGAACTTTAGAATTGATTGTTGTAATGGTATGAAACCTTTCAGATGTTTTCTGTTCCTGACAGCGTTTGTATCCGAGAACGATATTTTTTTCAGCCGATGTCAAGATGGCGTGACGGCGATTGTTTGTCCACCGCCACCGTCACCGGCACGTCACCGTCACTGAACCATTCGCCTTCTTCTTCAAAAGTAATACAAAAAACCGGGCGAACGGCAAGGTGGACTGCAGTGTGTGTACAAGTTCAAACGTGTTTTAAATTGCCGGTTGATTGTCCGTCACAATATCGGGCCGGGTTGTAGCGGTCGCGACGAACTACTCTATCTACATCTTCGGCGGCCAGTTGACGGCGCTCGAGTGACGGACGAGCGTGCAGTAGACAGGCAGCCATAGTAAATGGACGCTAGTTCGGCGCCGTCGCGCGTCGTCTCGTTCTCGGTGATGACGTCGGTGACGGTGGCGGTGGACAAACGACCTGAGTCTGAAGTATCGTCAGGTAATAGGACCTATTCATTTGTTTCTTTTTTGTTTCGCCAGCTTCCTCGGCGCTTGTTTGGGTCGATTTTCTTTTAGGTAATTTCATTTCATTTTGCCTTCAGTGCAATGTTTTGAATCGGAACAGTGCCGTCACATCTTGATTTGACCTATTAAGCATTGTCGTTTATTTTCCTGACTGTACTTCACCTTAATCGTAATAAAAGGTAGCCATTTTCGGTCATCGTTTACAGGAGTTTGGAATGCGGGTTTACAGTTAAAAAATTCGGTCGCGGAATTCGCGGGGACAGTCTACAGTTACCCCTTGCCTGCATCACCGCAACATCAGGAGTCCCTCAAACAGTGAAAATTATTAGAAAACTATAAGATGAGACATTGCAAACGCAATACTTTTTCGAACTTCGGAAGTCTGGACTTTATGAGAATCTCATGGAGTCCACCAGTGATCGGAATGCTGGCTTTTATTTCGGTCAACGAATGCAAATGCTGCCAGCTTTCTTGGCACTCTACCTTTTGGTGACAGCTTACAAGTATTATTAGTAGGCGTATTCTTGTTTAGAGTTCTGTCTATTTTATGAATCGGAACCAAGATCAAATCTCTCAGAATTGAATGTCGTCATCAATTACAGACGGATCTGCAGGGTCACGAAGTCATACTTTACAATTGGTTTGACATGTCCGTGTCGTATTTTAAGGCGCACGTATGAAATGTGACATTTGACATTTTGGAGAACCTTTAAATGAGGTTTAAATAATTATTGAACTAATAAAATCGAGGAGTGAATTTTCAGATGCAGGTCTACTACGACAAAAATTTAACGTAAGGGTTTTAAAATACTCGTGTGTTTCAATAAAAGCTTTAACAGTTGAGAATAACTAAATGAATACACTGTTTGTCAAACAATTGATCCAATGTGGCGCGGCAGGTAAAGGTCCGCCTGCAACGCAGGAGGGTGCGGTTTCGATTCCCGCCTTGGGACAAATGTTTGATCCGAGTGTTCTGGGTTTTTTTCTATATATAATAAAAATATCATGTAATAAGAATATCAGTCATCTAGTACCCATAACGCAAGCTCTGCTTAGCTAGATGATGATATGTGGATTGTCCAGCCTTCTTTATTTCTTTATTTAATTAATATCTTCTAGCTAACATTCTAAGCTTTTATTTTGTAAATATAATTACTAACTTATATTTAATTACATTTTAAAAAGGGATTTGTTTTATTTTTGTGAACATTTCTCTACCTTTATAGTTAATTCTAAATCAAAATCAATAACGTTTATTTCTTGTTAACAGTTGAGCAATTTTAGTGTCTGCAATTTTTCATATTCTGGTTCAGATTTTGAATATTATTTTATTTCACATAAAAAAACACAAACTATGGTAAACCAACATCTCAGACAGTTTCCAGAAAAACCCACAAACAAACCAACCAAATATGGTAGCAATCACTAATGTAATACCACCGTTATCCATACCCATACAGATAGGTAGCAGGTTCGATTCCGTAACGGTCGGCCCAGATTCAGCTAACAAGACATTACGAGTAACTGTCCGACCTGAGATATCAAACGGATACATACAAAGTGAGCGCAGGGCTTGAGTATAGCTGACTCACTCCCTTATGGAACATCTTTATATCTATCGGATTTTACCTACTATACGCCTGCCAACTTGCAACTCGCACACGGGCCTCCCTTAAGCAGGGTGATGGTGATGGTGGACTGCACCGATGATCGTGGCGTCGTAATAACCGACGCCTGCAACTCAGCCCGTCGATTTCGTAAGAGCCGACTAAGGGAATCGGAATCTACCAGAGGAAGACCAAGGGAATCGGAATCTAGCCGCCTTCTTTCTGGTGTTCTCCACCGCAATCACTGATCCAATCGTGATGATTAGGGCAAAATTCCTTCTTGGCACGTTCAGCAGTGGAACTATGTGTGCTGATGAGGAAGGATAGACTACGTTGAATTCCATAACTAGAAAAGTTCACGATCTTCTCAAAAATATTGGTTCCAAAAGCTGTTATACGTGTTATACGTGAACATGTTTCAACACGGGCCTGCAAAAATTATAAACAAAATTAGCTGTCTTCAAAACTGACAAAAGTCGAAAAACATAAATGGGGTCTTATCGATGTAGATTGTTACTCCCAAACATTCAACTTAATTTGATCATCTTAGTATAGAACAGCATGTATACGAACCACATCCTTCTTAGAGTTATCGCTGTTTTCTCGAAGGAAAACAAATTAAGCCATCTTAAACACTGCACCAAACTGTTTTCAAAATATCTTGTTTCCCAATATCTTCCCTTTTTTCACAGGTTATGTTGAAATTTAAAGATAAGCTTTCCTTGAAAGACCCAGCTGTTCCCACCAGGACTGTGCTGTGAGTGACTCTCTGTGGTTCCAATTATTACCAGTTTTTGCCAATAATCAAGGAGAGGTGGGAGTGAGATTACGCGGTTCCGCAAGGCGACACTGAAAACCACTCGAGTCAGTATTACAGATGCGTTGGTCATCATCGCGGAAGACCAACAGTGCTATTTATATTGAATCATCAGTTGTATGACAACATTTAGGCTAAATCAAAAACAAAACGTAGAATAGGGCATCTGCATAGTTCACTCACATTGACCATCCTACCATACATTCATGTAATTCAATTTGTCCCGTCCATAGAAAATGAAATGGGTTGTATTCAGTCTCCCAACCCATGAATTTAGTGTAATAGCTCTATGGCATATAGATTTTTATATATATATAAGTGGTGGCGGATTTTGACATGTTTTCTTTAGTACCTCTTTGAATTCCCTCTCCAATGCAACACGTTTAAAATCAAAATGCATGGGTACCAACCAACCAACAACGCGCACGTGAAAGGCGTTCGGAGGGACTAGCCGAGCTAAATCTGAATATAATTTGGCCACATCTTCACTTTCTTAAGTGAGATGGTGGTCAAAACCATAAGAGTACGTATAAAAGGGTCTTTTAGGGTTAAGCTCGCCTTTGCCATAATCCCTCTAGTTTTAAGTTTTACATGTATTTGTTTTTATTAGTGCAATAAAGAATTAAGAATTAAAAGGATAAAATGTAGAAGAAAAACATACTTTATTTAAAAAAAATATATTAGAAACTCTAAAATTAGTGGAACTAAATCAAATCGTTCTTACGGCATGGTACACCCATTACTTAGTACTACCTATAGACGAAAGACTGTACCTGCAGTTGTTTCAAATTTTTCTTCTATTTTTTTCAGTCGAGAAATCCGCCGTTTTAGGGTTTGCCCCATGATAACCGAGATAACTATAGCTCGTAGGCCTCGCAGCTTCCAGCCACTGTCTTGGTTAATGATATTGTAACGGTAAGAGCATCAGACCACCCGGGTTATCATTACCAGCGACATGCTAATCTCTGCTCGATATTGGAGCAATTCTGTAATCACCGCCCTTGGCCCCCAAGGGCAAATAAGTAGGTACCTAGCTGACGCCAAAGTTAGCCGACGCGAAGAATCCACTGTTTTCAAATCACGTTCGGTTTTAATTTTTCGAGTCGACGTCGTGTCGACTTACTAAAATTCGACGAACGTGTATCGTTAGTCTAATGAATAATAGCTTCAAACCCATTTATTTGTTTGCTAGGTCGATGTGCAAAACCATGGATCGATTTTCAAAACCCAATGTTTAAAGTTTTACTTCTTACGAAATACTTAAAAATCACGCGTCGTATATTATTTCTTGGGGTAAATTAAAGTAGAATTAGGTAGGTAAGTTAGATATTCGTTTGTTTTCCATAGGGCCTTGAAATATAAGAAGGAAGGACATGTACTACGACTAGTACAGAAGACAGAAGAAAAATCGCACATTCCAGAGTACAAAAGAGCACATTCACTTCGGTCACCAATCCTTATATTAACCAGCATGGGACTGGTATAGGGGATGAATCTTAATAGACCTATCGACTAGATCCATGATGAACCTATCGAGTTTTTTAATTCCCTGATCTGTTTTTATTATTAATTCATAGAATGGATCTAGCGAGATAATTTTTTCACAAATTATCTGTTGAGTAAGAGAATTAAAATATAGTCCGAGGTTGTTAATTTCTTTCACATACTTTCTGAAGTAATTATTGACAGTTTTGTAGTAATTATTGACAGTCTATAATGATTTTAAGTTTATCTCAGTAGGTATCAGAAGTTTTACCTCGAAGTATCGTTTAAAATGGCCGTTATCTCATGGTGTACCAAGAGACGCAGGCATCATGGCCGTATCTGGCTGGCCTGATCTGGGTCAACCGTTACTGATACCTTAGACTATTATGCTATTAGATACTTCATGCTTCTAAGCAGGTTAAATATGTAAGCTGTATTCTGCTGCTGCAAGTTGCTGCAGCTGCCGTAAGTCTATTCTTATCTTCTTGACCAATTTATTTAATATTCTCGCCCTTAAATCCTTTATTTTCATGTCTTATACGAGTATTGTCGACCTTTGTGGCGCAGCTGGCGCCTGTAATGAAGGAGGTTGCGGGTTCTATCCCCGCCTTGGTTTGTACAATCTACATCTACACATTACATATACTATTCCGGGTGTTCTGGGTGTTGTCTAAGTTTTCTTAGGAATCATCTTAGCTAATAATCTTCAAAGGGGCCCACACATAGATAAACTATCGAAAAGACTTCCGTCATCTTACAGACGTGGATCTAGACTTGTTTATTTCACATACTTCCATAGTATTATCTCTTATGGTATACTGTTGTGGTTCCCCACAGCAGTATAGCGTTCCCGCTACAGATATTGACACCGTATTTGTGCTGCAGAAGAGGGCTGTTCGTGCAATCTATATTATGGGTCCCAGAAAACTCAAAGACTCTCTTGGTACACACCAAGAGACGCAGGCATCATGGCCGTATCTGGCTGGCCTGATCTGGGTCAACCGTTACTGATACCTTAGACTATTATGCTATTAGATACTTCATGCTTCTAAGCAGGTTAAATATGTAAGCTGTATTCTGCTGCTGCAAGTTGCTGCAGCTGCCGTAAGTCTATTCTTATCTTCTTGACCAATTTATTTAATATTCTCGCCCTTAAATCCTTTATTTTCATGTCTTATACGAGTATTGTCGACCTTTGTGGCGCAGCTGGCGCCTGTAATGAAGGAGGTTGCGGGTTCTATCCCCGCCTTGGTTTGTACAATCTACATCTACACATTACATATACTATTCCGGGTGTTCTGGGTGTTGTCTAAGTTTTCTTAGGAATCATCTTAGCTAATAATCTTCAAAGGGGCCCACACATAGATAAACTATCGAAAAGACTTCCGTCATCTTACAGACGTGGATCTAGACTTGTTTATTTCACATACTTCCATAGTATTATCTCTTATGGTATACTGTTGTGGTTCCCCACAGCAGTATAGCGTTCCCGCTACAGATATTGACACCGTATTTGTGCTGCAGAAGAGGGCTGTTCGTGCAATCTATATTATGGGTCCCAGAAAACTCAAAGACTGCTTTGATGCGCAAGGGTATTTTCTGCATGGCTCCTTCCATTTACAATAAACTTCCAAAATCACTTAGCTACCAATATACTGTTTCAGAAAAAGTTAAAAATAACTTTGGAAGGTAAATGCTGCTATACATTAAATGATTTCATGACGGACAGACATTTTTTTAGATTTATGTAAATGATAAATTGGTAGTTTTTTATTTTTTTGTAATTTAAATTTTTATTTAATATTCAGTTTTCTTATCAACTAAGTATTCGTTTTCAATTTGATTTATTAGCTATATATTTAATTAAGTGACATTGTACCCAGATTTTGCACGCCGAAACGGTAGAAATACATTGTGTCTTATTTAAACATACTTCACCTATGTACCTTATTTACATATATTTGATGCAATAAATTTTACTTTACGTAGGGATTATCTATCCCTACGTGATAAATTCAAAGAAGTTAACATAATGATAGTACCCTGTCAATATGTTGATGAAAACTTGTTGTACACTCATAGAAATATCAATCGGTTCCCAAAAAAAGAAGTGATTTAATTAAATTAAATAGGTACTAGAAATAAACATAAACTCGCTGTGCCCACAACTAGACTACTCAATCTTCATTCTACAAAAAAGAGCAGTCCGAGCTATTTATAGACTTGGACCTAGAGAGAGCCTGCGAAAAAGTATTTGGTGAAGTTAATATTATGAATATGCCATCACTATTCATTTATACCTATTATATTTTAGGAAACATATAATACGTTATTCCAAAAATAGTGATAATCATAACAATGAATTTATGAGACGCGAGAAAAGCTTAAGTTGGAGTCTCAGACGAGACTAGCGAAAGTTAGCAAATCTTTTATCGTGAATAATTGCTAGATTTTATAATGTATTGCCAGCCAATCATGGCCTAAAGGCCTTTAGGACCACAATCATAAAGCACCTCACCGAGAGAGCCTTCTATGGCATAAAGTGTTACCTCTCAGATCACAATTTTTGGAACGACATCGAATTACCAGATTTAAACTCGTATGTCGTAGAAATACTTTTTGTATTTTGTGTCATGATACCTATACCTATGATTTTAATTTATTCGTAAGACTTTCATAAGTGCAATGTAATGTGCCTATGAGAAATAAAAAGTGAACACAACTTTTACATCAAATTAATGTATCTTTTAAAGGGCAATGCATACGCTTCTACAACAAAACTTCTAGTGAGTTGCAAAAATTATCAGTAAATAAATTCAAACAAATTGTCAAAACCTTCCTGTGCAAACAGGCTTAGGTTAAAGAGTTACTAAAAAAACCTCAATAACTTCAACCCTCATTTTACTCATTTAATTCATTATTTTTTTGATATACAGAAAATTTCAGGTCAATAGCATTATGCAAAAGTTTACAGACATTTTAGTACGGAGCCAAATTACGAATCACAAACTTTAATAACCCGATTTACCCCATTTTCAGATTTTTTAAAAAAATCCTATATAGTACAGGTTCAACAGTTTTGTAGTATTCTTCGTAAGTTTGAAGATAAGTAAGGTTGAAGTTTTCACCCTCTTAGGAGTGGAATTTCCAAAAATCCCTTCTTAACGGGAGGTTGTGTAGTAACAGGTACCTACCTGCTTTTAAAATTTCAGGTAGATAGATAGATACCAGAAAATCGCTTGTTGAGTAAAATAACTCTTGAAGAAGATTACAGGACAAAACAAAAAAAAATATGGGAAAATGCCATCATCATCATTGTACAGTGTCCTGAACCTAAGCAATTTTGGTACAGCAGCGCCTATATCGTGCATAGTCAAAGTCAAAAGCTCTTTATTTCCATAAATACAATAAATATACACTTAGAAAAGGTAAAATTTTTAATAATTAAACACTGACACGGAAATAAAGTGATATGTTTGATTTCAGTCGCTTCGGTATGTAGACTAAAGTAAAGAAGCGACGAAGAAACCTTTAGCCTGTTAGTTAGTTGTTATTTTTCGAGTTGGAACAAATCCCGTCCCATGCTTTTTTATCCTCTAGATAATCTGATATTTTATAGTAGACCTTTTTACACAAGAAGGTTTTGACAATTTGTTTGAATTTATTTACTGATAATTTTTGCAACAGGGAACCACGCATATCCATAGAAAAAGGAGACTTCACGATCACGTCTCGATATCATCCTCAACCAGGACTCTGAAAATTACATCAGCTCTCTACAATTTTATCACAGATGCTCGTGAATTTAGTCTATCTTAAGGTAAACTTTTGATACCTACTTTTGCTTGTATCCATGTTCCATAAAAAAACATGACAAAATTTACGTCCACATTATAAATATTTCAAAAGATTATGCGTTGGAGCTTTTTATGTAACCATTGCACCTCTCCGAATTTCGGCTGTCATATAACGGGACAAAAATTACCCACTTGACCTATTAAATAAAGCCTGCATGCAAAAACCTTTTTGATTATAAAAATAAAGAAAGACCCCTTTTGAATGTAGGTCCTATAACGGTATTGCTGTCTTTCCTTATGAAGTTATGAGTCACGTAAGTATTTTAGAAGTATTATTTATCATCATGATTCTAAAGAAGTTTTGAACGAGGCCAAAATCATTATGGGCTTGTTTCATCAAGAAACGAACGGGCTTTCAAATTTCGACAACTACGTCATCGGTTAACTGGACGGGCGACGTTTAAAAACAAATGCCTCGTATCCTGACCAGGATTTTTTTCTACTGAAAAAGAGTAGTTTTTTCAAGACGAAGTTCGTTTTTTCAGTGACCCTTCTAGTATCTTCTTTGGACAGTGAGAGCGGACTAAGGAGAGAGCATGCATCTAGTTCAAAACTCACTCCCATGACAAGTATGGTATTGTACGTTTTTGACAGTTTTCCAAATTTTCATTATCGCATGGCGTGGCGGGAACGTTCTCTCGAAAGCTCAATAATTTGGTGTTTATAACAAAAACTAACCGACTTATAAATTCTGAATTAAATTAAAAACTGACTTTAATCCTGAAGGTACCCTGTTTTATAAGCTTAACGGGATGGAACTAATAGTAATCCCTCAAAAATATTATTTAGTATTGTAATTTGTAACCTTTACAGAAATGACGTACCTAACTATTAAAAAAACTCTATAGGAAAGTGTCATATCTTGCGTCTAAATCCCAAACTAACCGTAAATCGTGTCTGATTCAAATATGACCTATCTCAACACAGTACGCCGATGACACAAATTCTAAGCTCAGGGTGTAGGTTCGATGTCCGTGAACGGTACACTAACTGGGTCACGAGGCTTCGCTAATATCGTGGTACCGTTACCGATCTGTATTTGTATCTACTGACGGCCATTATAAGTTGACCCTTCTTTGTGGCTTGGTGACAATATTATTCGTACGAACACTGGTAACACAGCCCAAGTCTCTCTTTTTTGATTTTGTTTTTTTACCTTACCACTAAACAACATCAAATCTAACTAAATATTTTTCCAACGTGTAATAAAACAACAACGCCATGGATTTTTCTAGCTTTACCAACAACATCCCAAACCTAGATAATAATAAATCAAACACCAACCGTTTCGTTCTCGTCAGCGCGATCTAGCCATAGTTCACATAATTTAGTCGCGACATCTAGTTGTAAAAACACTAAGTAAATAACGTACCTAGCCAGCTACATTTAAGAATCTTATACCTACATAAATCTTAGATACAAATATTAGACAGCCTTTAAAAACGCTGTTTCATCAAAAAGCCAATCGTTTTGGTGCGAAAGGGACGAAAAGTTGGAGTTCTTGCCCTTTATCATAGTGTAACTCATACATAAGGCTCTTTTTTGTTACGTGAACAAGCCGTGATAGTTTTTCAAGATTTGATGTCCTTGGAAGAACCTCATTTAATCCGTGTAAGGCGTTCCGTTTTTTAAAGGTGTTTTATATGGCTGGGTTTTTCAAACGATTATATTTCCCACCAAAGAGGTTTCTACCAGAGCTCAAGCTACACGAGCTGCAATCTAAGGAGGTTGTTCCAAATGAGGTTACATAACTGTCGGCCACGGAAGACAACATTATGGTCCGAGATTGGTCTGTGATACGTTGGATAGGACCACTTAGTGCGATCTAAGAAGGATCTAAGTCAGGAAGATAAGGAGATGGTTTGCTACTTGGATGTTGTCGGAAATACGTTGACTGCTCTACGTTTTGTCTATAGCTGATATCATTTTCGGTCAACAACATAAGAAAATAAGTTTGGTAGAACACAACCTACCTAGGTACATAAAGTCATGAAAACATAATTAAAATCAAAAATAAATATATATTATTAACATCCAAAGCTAAAAATATTACAGCTAAAGAATATGTGTATTTTTACTGAATATGTACATAGTAAGAAAATAAGTAAGGTGTGGTCACTTTGTTTGTTGTATGTTAAGAAAATAAAATGTTAATTATTAAAATTAAAAGTGCAATTATAAATAGGGGTGTGAAAGTGATAAACGTACCTAGATAGTTTTATCAGTTTTATAGAATATTTATTAAATACCCCCAATCATTAACTTATCAATCTTATCATATAATTCCAGTAATTTAAAACTTACCACTTGTGCTAATTGCGTAAAGATAAATGGATAATTATGTAGTTTGTTTAATTTATTGCTAAAACTAATTAAATAATTTAATTAACGTACATAATGTACTAGGAGAGCATGAGCGTAAGGTGATAAATACATTACGCGGTAAATAACACGCTTTTATTATTTAGTGCTATCATAAATGAAATATATAGTTGATAGTGGCTCCTATAATTATCATTATATAGATAACACACACATTTGATAATAATGACATATATTTGGATAACAATAATTGGCTGACAGAAATAATTATTGGAATTCATTGCTTTAAAACGGCGAACGAGACATTATTTATTAATTAGTATAAACTGTTTAAAATAAAATAAATGTTATTGAAATGGCAGGCTCATTCCATGCATGGAATGAAGCCTGCATGCATAAGGCTACATGTGTAGATAGAATAAAGGTGAGTTTTATATGGTTTACATTGTAAGTAATTTTTTATCCGAAAGTTACAATTTAGAATCTAGACTAAATAGGTACATCGCAAAGCTTCCAAAACGATTTGATTTTTTACAGATTATCCTAGCGACTGAATAAAAATTATTTCGTTACTTCGACCTTCTCCTTTCTATGCCCTCGTTTTTTTTTCAATGTTACCTTCACCGTCTCTCGATACCAGGCGAGCATGACAACTGAAGAGGTTGAGGCGACGACGCTTGGTCTTTGATTTGCGTATGAATGCGTGCGTTGCGTTACCCATGTAAATCACAATGAAAAGTACTGTTTAGTCTGTGGATGGTTGGAGTAGATAGAATGAGTCATGGACGTAAAAAATAATAAGTAAAATACCTAATTTTTAAATTGATGTACCTACGAAGAATAGTGCTGGTAAAAATAATAAATTATCAGCATTTCCCGAAATGGCTTAAGTATGTTTTTTTTTTGCAACTTCTCTAAATAAACCTTCAAACACACCATTTTCTTCCTTCTCCAAACTACAACAAAAAACGTCAGCGACTGCACCTCGTTACGCAATGCAATGTTTTTGCAAACACAATGTCGATCGGTTTTCATTTCTACGGCAGCCGGATGTATCTGTTGGACGACCATCGGAACGCATGCGCAATGAGAGGGGATTGCTTCCACTCAAAGATAACTCATGGAACAATATTATTTATTTATTAGTTCACAAAACACAGTAAAATCATTATAATAATACAGTAGGTACATTGTATGGAAAAATGTTGCCAGCTAAATTTAAAACTTACCAAAAAACTCGAGATTTTACATAACAATATTTAAAACAAAACTTTATTACAGACATAAAGGCAGGCTCTGCTTACACTTTGATTTGTTTTTTCACTTGGATTTGTGTTAAAAAGCTTTCATGATCTTTTGGAATCTGAAAATATAAATTTAAACATCGTAGCTCAATGTCATCATGATAGAGTTTGTCATGTAGTAGGTACCCATAACACAAACTCTGCTTAGCTTAGAGCTAGATGATGCTGTGTGGATTGTACAGCATTATTTATTTACTTCAATTTCCTCTATAAAAACCTAGCTATTCGATCGCAACTCTGGTGCACAACCCTATAGATCATAATATGCAATGATAAGCATCTCACCCACCTGTTTATTTGCCGGAATGATTGCCTATCTATACCAGTATGTATTTGCATGTTTGTATGTATGTGGCATAGACAAATTAGCTGTTTTCATGCTGCTATGATTGCGAGAAAGTTGCAATCAGTGGGTCAAAATCGACACATGATCATCATGATCTGAGGGGTAAATGTATTTGACGTTAATAACGAGACGTGATCGTCCATTTAGACATTGTTTTTTTACCAGTTTTCAATTAAATAATAATAAATAAATTACTTGTTGGTTATAATGATCGTTGATCTTCTCACTCCAATCCACGAAAAATATTGTACAAAAATCCTCCTTTAAAACTCAAAACCTGAATTTCAGAGGCGGATTTCCCGTCCCAAATAATTGTGGTTCCGTAGCTTTCGCGCCACAATCAACCTTTCACATTCAGACAAGTTAATTATAACCAAATCGAGCGTTTTTAAACTTTTTCCTGTCATAAAACATGTGCATGGAATATTAATCGACTTTGACAAACTGCAAGAGAAGTGCACGGGTCAATTTTGGTTTCGATTTCGAAAATTCTAAACCTGTACCCAACGAAGTGCCTAAGATAGATGCAGTTTCTAAGATATAAATCTCACTGCCTGTAAGTATTAGACTAATTATTATAAAAGCGATAGTTTGGATATATGGATGTTTTTTACTTCTTCACGCCAAATCTACTGAATGGATCAGTCTGAAAATGCAAATGTATAGATGCAAGTCTATACCTGAAATAAAACATGCTATTTTGTATCCCACAAAAAAACCTATGGCTCCCATGGGATGAAATAATTTCATTAAAAGTTTTCATAGAAACAACGCGTGGGAAGCTGCGTGCAGAAACAAGTTAGCAATTAAACGATTCGTTATAATCTCGCTGCCGTATATTTATCATGTGCAAAAATTCAATACATATCTAATTGTCAAAAATAGACGGTAAATAGTAGGTAAGTATATTCTTGACCTACAATGATAAACCGAGCCATTTCACTACAGCACAAAGTAAACAAAACCCGCCAAGCTTTCTACGCCTCTCACCTCTATCTGTGTGCACACACGCACACAAACTTACCTCTACTACTGTCCAAAAATCCACCTTTCTCTATTTCTTTTCTCCTGGTACTTGCCAAGCTGATTCTTTTTTTTACCACGAGTAAATGGCAAGTTTTGGCGGTCGTTGTCCTACATTTGAAGTTCACTGTTGGTACAACATTGGTACCGTTGGCGACCTACCTTCATATTGTTGGTATTTTGGGTGGACAGTTACGTTTTATGTAGTGATTGGACTGATAAGGAGTATCGGATAGCACGGTATTTATTGGTATTCAAATTCTGAAGTAGGTATTCATTTTAAAAAGTGCACGGCCATAGTTGAGACATCTTTTTATTCGCCACTTCTGTAGTGCGGTTCATATGTTATTTATGCGCTCGATAAAACATTGTATAAACGTGTCCTTGTTCTTCACTTTATTATTAAATCTTAATTAAAATTAAAATTTAATTAAAATTATTAATCGTTCTAATTTATTGCTTCCTAATAATTCACTTTTCTCTATTTTTGACAACCAGGGGATTTATTTAAATAGAAATCGTCGGTTGTCACGCATTTTAACTTCATAAAAGGGTTTTCCGACACAAAAGTCCATCGCAATGTTTATTTTGGGCTTTCCTTTTTACTTCCCTAAGTTAGCACGCATATCTTAATTTACAATACAATGCGGATTAACTGTATCATCCGATTTCCGACCTTATTGACTTCCTTAAAATCATGATAAAGCTCTCCTTGAGATTTTACAAGGATATCTACAAAAAAGAAACGAAGTGTAAATCTTGGTTCGATGTGGATTTAGGTACCTACTTCTACCAATTGTGCTGATATAAGTTAAGTAGAAGAGCCTTCCAAGCCAATGTTTTTTGTTAGCTTGCTCCAAATAAAGGTCAACTTATCTAAGAAGAATCGGCAAGACACAAAGGATTACCACTCGATTCTTGAAACGCCTTGCTATTTCAGATCCTACCGGCAAACCCTATTGAAATTATGAATGAAATACCTATTTAAACAATGAAGTATTATTACTACATTTAGGTCCAAAAATAATTCAATCCAAACAGGGAAATAATAATCCTGTTAGAATGCTTTTTTTTTATTTGTTACGGTAAAGCGTTTAACCACCTTCACACTTACGAAAGCAAAATGTAGCCTAAGATGGAGCACGCTTTCCCAAAAGGAACTTATTCACTCGGGATTTGAAGATCCCGAGATAGTAATTTACCGGAAAAACACACGCAGGAAGTTCGAAGGATTTTGTTTTACCTCCCAATGCTTTGGCAGAATGTATCCACCTTGCATTGCCACTTGCTGGCTGCGTGGTGTCATGGCCGCACTTATTGCCAGAATTTGGGTGAAAGGTGAACAAACTCTAGGTTTCGTACGTTTCGCCAACTTTCGAAAGAAAACTGTCGTTCGTAGAAAACTTTTGAATGTCGCAGTTTCTCGATGGCGTGAATGTTTAGTTGTTATACCTACTTACCTTTCGAATGGTGGTAGGTAAAGTAAACTTGATATTTGCTAAAAACAATCTTTGAATCAATTGTAGTTTTGGAGTCTACCGACATAATGTTGATTTTAGTAATAAATCTCATAATGTCAATAGACCCCAGAACGATAATTGAATCGTAGTTTCTTTTAGCGTGGGTTCATAGCAAATGGCTTACAATGTGCGCAAAACTTCTTATCTGCTATGTAAATTACTTGTAGAACCTAGAAAATAGTAAAAACCTTAAGTGACAATTCATTTAATTATTTGTTTTGTCATCCTCGGTAAACTCGCTGTTGGAAGAGTCTTCGTTGAGTTCGTTCAATATTTAAAAAGTACATCCATTTGCACTACCTGTGCAAATTCGATATTTGCTATTCGCTTATCGCAATAGATAAAAAGCTAAAGACCAGCAATATCGAGTGTCGTTTTAATAAAAAGCGAGTTGGTAACCGGCGAAACGTAGTGCGTTCACCTTTCACCCAATTTCACTAAGCATACCATGAGTGTATTTTGGCCACGATTGGCTGGACTAGTAAGTAGCTCGTGGTTTTGTCTGTTCCTTTATAAACTGCGCTTTATTTTGCGTAATAAGTATCTATACAAATTCTTATATAAAATAGAAATTCCACTTCTCAGTAATTGTTGTCGCAATAATAGTGGTGAATTGTCTGATGAGTTCGTGTTCTTGGTCAGATTAATAAAAACCTTCCAAACAAGGGGATTTTGCCATCGTTTGGCAGGCGGATTTGTGATCGGAATGGTGGTGTTAAAAATACACGAACGAAGGAAGCTGCCGCCATTCCTCAAGTTCCTTTAGTAGACTCTTACGACATCCACGGACAGAGCTGGAGGGGTCGATTCTTACGCCGTGAGCGTCACGGCTAATAATAACAGTATTTATACCATTATCGCCCAATCAGTAGCTAATAGAAAATAAGCTTATTTTATTTAAAATAATTTAAGCAAATTTATCCGTTGTCATGAATCACAAGCTCTCATTCATAAAATATAGTTTTCTATAGAAAGTTGGCGAAACGATTCGGAGTGCGTTCACCTTTCACCCAATTGTTTTGAACTTCGGTTCGCAGTGCGGTAGCCATTTTATTTTATCTTTGTTTTTATTACTTTTCACCTGTAGGTACTTATCATACTTTTCACAACGGTTTTTAAATCCTACTTATTTTTTGTAAACAGAGGGGTTCCAAAACCGAAGAAAAATTGGTGGAAAATTCATTAAATAGAGCACCCAGGGTCCCTTTAACATTATTACCTAAGTACCTCATAATCATCATCATCATTACACCCATATTAGTCCACTGCTGGATCTATTGAGCGCCATAGCGCCATAGCTTGCCGCATCCAGCATCTGCCTGCAGTCTTTCGCAGGTCGTCAGCCCACCTGGCTGGAGGCCTCATCTACCTACCAATGCGCAACTGCTATGTGGTAGACCTCCTTATTCAAAATGTTTTTTTTTTTTGTAAATAAACGCGATATATCTACTGAGTTATATTTAGGTATTTTTATGTAAACAAAGGGGTTACAAACTAAAGAAACTATGGTGGAAAATATTTTACACACGTCGGAGCAAATCGCAGAACTTCGAAACAATTTTTGGTTTTGGACACTTTCATTTGTAATTTTTTGATTTCTCGTCCGTTATCGAAATTTAATTTGACCCTTTTTGCTGCGAGTGTCCAATTATGCGTTTTTTGATGGTTGATGAAAAAAAAGTTCTCTATAGAAAGTGGCGAAACTTTTCCGAGAGCGTTCACCTTTCACCCAATTTGACAGGGTGGCGACGCTTTTGAACTTCGCAGTGCGGTAGGCATTTTATTTAATAGTTGTTTTTATTGCTTTTCACCTGTATTTACCATGCTTTACTAAAGGAAAGCAATGCGGTGTCTTGATGGCTAAATAGCTTTAATAAACTTCTTGGTGGCCTTTCTTGAAATAAATATTTTAAAACAATACTTTAATAGGGTCTGCTGAGTGTTGCCCATTATTGCTGTCATAAGTTTAACAACTTTTTTTATTTATACTTATTGTGTTTGTTCTTTACTTATTGTGCAACAAAATAAACCCATTTTTACTTTTTCTATAACAGTCGGTAAAAATAGGTAAATAAACGCGATGTACCTACGCGTGAATTTATATTAGGTATAATTGTCTCCTCTTACAGTCCAGCTTTATAGATAGATAGTTTTTTTTTTTTTTTTATATATCTTCTAAAAGATTATTACAACATAAAACTAACAATAACACCTCTAAACCGCAGAGGTCTGTACAGGAGTATAGGTAATGCTTTACTACACAGCTTAATCGGTTGTGTGCAAGCCTCATCCACAGTCCTAACTTCATTGCCCATTAGCCAATTCTATGGCTAGATTGTAATTATACTCTAGTGTATTTAACATTAAATTAAAATGTGATTACTAGACCTTAATAGAAAGAAAAGTCCTAACTTCTTTTTTTTGTATCTTTATTTATTATTATTGATATTTATAATATTTTTTTATAATATTTTTGACACACAGTGTTTAGGCCACTCCCGTTAGAGATCAATTCTTTATAATATAAACATGGCAAAATACACAAACTCAACAAAAACGAAATACTAATAATGTTTGCCACGTGACAATGTACGGCCACCTCCACAAAATATCTTCTTTCAGATATGCCATTTAAAAAAAATTTTTTGGTACATAACTAAGTACGCACCTTCCAGCCAATTTTCTATATAGGTACCATATAGAAAATTGGCTGGAAGGTGCGTTGACTTGTATGTTGAACTAGACATCGTACTTTTCTGTCGAAAGTTGGCGAAAGGTGTTGAGTTCATTCACCTTCCACCCAGATTTGGCCAATATCATGGTGACTAATATAAACCACCGCAAGAATAAATAGATACCATAAAAATAAATACAATAAATAATGCTGGACAGCTCACACAGCATCATCTAGCCCCAAACTAAGCATTGTGTTATGGGTACTAGACATAGAAGTATTGTTTGTTTATAATTATGGAATTATAAGAAAGACGTGCATAAAATTAATCAAGAAACTTTCTCTGAAAACGTACGATCTACAAAAAAAACGTACAATCTACAAAGAAGAAAATTTAGGAGAAAAGGCTTCGCATTGCTTCCGTTAAACAAGATGAACTTTCTGAGAATCGGAAAAATAAAGTTAAACGAAAAGTGCAAGTAAATTATTATAAAGGGAAATGAATACGCACAAAAACATTAGGTTCCTAATGTCAAATTATGCTAAGGCTTAGCATTATTTTAGTCTCGTCAACAATACTTTCGTCGTAAAAATTGCTGTGACGCGTCTAAGAGGTCTGTAAGGTCTAAAGGAAATAAAGAACTTTGAATTTGAATTTGAATTTGAGATCCCGAGAAGAGCCAAGACAGCCATTTTATTGCCTGTGTTTTGATAACTTTAGTTATATGCCAACTTCATAGTCGACGGTATCCACAAACAAACTTCTACGAAAAAATCAATTAAATTATTCTAAACTAGTTTCTGCTACTAATTTTAAATATAAGGTGTGCGCAGCCGCGGCCCGCACACCTTATTTTTAAAATTTTAAAGGTTATTTCAAACCCATGGGAACCGACTTATGGCATAATAAACTTTGTCCCTGATTCGGAGGCCCCTTTAAATAATTTTTAGTATTTGTTATTATTACAGTTGAAGTGTTACTTAATTATAGAAAGTTTCATGTGTCTACCTAGTAGTAGTGTAGTTCAAGAGATGCAGCCTTGGCAAATTAAGAGCAAAAATAGGCAAAAAAATCACGTTTGTTGTATGAGATCCCCCTTTCATTTTGATATTTATTTTATTTTTATGATTTTTGTTATAGCGGCAAGAGAAATACACTTTCTCTGAAAATTGCAACTGTCTACCTCTTACGGTTCATGACATATAGCCACGTGACAGACGGACGGACGGACAGCGGAGATTTAGTAATAGGGTTCCATTTTCACCCTTCGGGTACGGAACCCTAAAAAGTAGCCTATTGAAATAATACATAGGGTCTAGACTATTTCAACCCGATCCGATCAGTAGTTTTGACTGAAACTGAAGAAGTAAAAAACTAAACAAAATTAAACTAGTAGCATCCCTCCATACCAACTTTCGTCTTTATAAATTAGTGTGATGTGGGATTATAGCGTGATGTAAAGTTACAGAAAAATAACTATTGGTTAGTTGTAGGCGCCCCAACAACCACTACCTGAGACTGTCCAAGTTCGTTGCAGGTCTAGAAAGCAGGTAAGATATGTGAAACGCGACGCCGCCATTGCGCTTTGACCATAGTGGTCACACTCCTACTTATTTCCTGCATAATTTATCGTAAAGGCGACCACGAAAACGCTGGGCAGACTTATTTACTTGTAGAAAAGAAAGCGGACCAGACTGGACGCGACAAGCCAGAGATAGGAGAGCATGAAAAGAGATGAGGGAGGCCTACGCCGAACAGGCGACTTCTACTTTAGTTACTTGATAAATATTTTCACACATTATAAAAACTAAGTAACTATAAATTATTGGATGTTTAACATGTTATCGTAATATTATTGTTGCTGGTCTTTAGTAGTAAAATAAATGGCTATTTATTTTTATTGTAAAGTGAAAATTAATGTTGTTAATACCTTTTGTTGTGGTTTAGATAATATCTCAGAATAACAATCATAAAACCGTGCTTTTCCGTTTTCAGTTTTCAGTTTTTTTTCTCCCTTTTTGCGATGAAAAATATCAAAACAAATTAGAACTAGTACCTATTTACGGTTGAAACAATTAAGCTAACTGCAGACTGTTACAAAAAATCTGCAGTTATGTTATTGCTATAAAATAAACATAAATTATACGTATGTGTGGTGCCAGCTTAGAATTAGCTCCAATCCAACTACTCACGCGGGTGTCGTAGGAGGCAACTAAGGGATATCCACCGATGGTGGGCAGCAGCGCCTTCTGCAGAATAACAGCAGAATTGGATTATTTTCAGCCTATAATAATAATAATAAGCATTTATTTGTCTCTCACAATAGGTACTTAGGTATATATAAATTAATACAGGGGGACTTAAATATATTGCAATGTATATACATTGCTAAGCTGGGTTATGTTCCTTTTCATATGAATAGGAACATAACCCAGCTTATATCTTCCTTAAAATATGACCTGTTTTGTGAGAGACTGGTGCCTGTGATAGGTTTTAGAAAAAAACCTGTGGTACAGGTCACCACCTACCTATACCAAAGTTTTTCCCAGCGCCCTTTCAATTTGGTAAACGTGATGCATGTGACGCAATTTTGATACTATTCGTACAATAAATCCGACTATGATACACAAATAATTAGTAGGACAATATATTTAATGAATCAGATGACTCACTGCTCCTTTCATTCATAAAATGCACCCAAGAATCCGGCTTACAAAAGTTCTAACGACCATGAAGGTTACAACTTGTAACAAACGTCATGGACTTTCAGACTTTTCTAGGCATTTGTTGCAACACTGGGCACGGCCGCACTGCAAGATGGAAGCTTGTATGGTGAGAAAACAAATGATAAACGAATTGTTTTATGGCTAGGTGGCAACGTTGCATTAGTCTTATATCATAAGTATTCTAAAAATGTATGAAAGTGTACAGAACCGATCACACTGCTAGCGTCTAAGTTAGCTAGTTGTCTGGTTGCAACGAGGCGGCGACAGTTGTTTTTGATATTCACCTCAATGGTCGTCTCGATGTGGCCAGTCCAATAAATTATGCTATGTGCCCATTTCGGTGGTTGCTTATTTAAACTAACTGCATTAAGGTAACCATCGTAGTAAAAATCCAAAAAAACGGGCATCATCTCGCTGCGTCCAGGAGACTAGCTAAGTTAGATGCTTGCAATGTCGCCGGTCCTATACGTTTTCTTACGTTTGTTATCTCATCTACCAACCAAGCTACCAGTTTGCAGTGCGGCCGTGGCCTGACACCGATCCAAACATCTAGAAGAGTTCAAGGAACACTTGACTCATACCGTCTCGTAACAGATTCGACGTAAACAAAATCGCATCACATTTTACGCAACTTATACTAGAGATCTCGAACACAATTCTTAGTGAATGAGTCATTCATTTTAAACAGTGTTGTCGGAAGCCTGATTTGTCAATGTTTATGCAGATTTTTCAATATTTTTCGAAGAACAAACTTATATAAAATCCTAATTTAATTCGTTAATTCCATTTGATAACGCAAAACGATTTCAATCCCATGATATGATGTTTCTTGATTCAATGGTAGCTGTAGAGTTCTTTTTGTATCAGATGAATTTTGCAAATTTTATTTATATCACAGACTCGCTTATTATTATTATTATTATAAGCCTATAGGATCCCACTGCAGAGCAAAGGCTTCCCATTCCCCTTCCACTTTTCTCCGTTAATAACTAGACTTGGCCACTTTTTTTGGTAGATATGCGTCACTTTATTAGTATTGAAAATAAACGTAGGTACCTATATAGAAAATATTGAAATAACCCTACCTACTCAAAAAAAGCTAGCCATGCTGGTTGCATGGCTAGCACAAAATATGACCAAGATTTTGACAAGATAAAAATGTCTTCGTATGGGTCAGTTCTAGGTGTCACATTTTTGCCTATTCTTTGTCAATAAGGTCTTGTCATAGTGTTCAGAATGGCACTAGTGATCAAGAGAAACTATCTGCAATATATTTCTTACTGCTGCCACTCTCACCAGCAAAGACCTACCTCTCGAAAGTTATTCACCTGCAGAGGTCGTCAACATTTTGGTCCAGTAATGTGCATGACTATGCTTTCCAGTTGCCTAGCGGAAAGTGGCCAATGTTATTGACCCCATGTGTGATAGGAAATCCATTCGCGATCGATAGACTTGAGATGGATTGAAATTAGAATTGATTCAAGAGGCCTTTCTATTGATCTATGATTGTGGTGACAATTCTGTGAGAAATCATATTACCTACACACAGTTACTCTCTTGAAACAAGTAAAAAATTAGTGCTTTTAATGTGTCGAGCAATGTAAGAGAAATCAGATATCAATAACGTTTATTTTTTTGATTTCACAAAATAAGCTCATAGATAAGTCAAATTTTAAACTATAAATTATTATCAAATATGAAATAAAGTTTTGATTCATTTTCTCATCACTCAATTTTTTTGTCTACTTGTGAAACAAGTGAAAAAGATCTTGATTGTACCAAATCAAACTTAACTTGCAAACGTTGGCTATAGTTTTCACCATTATTGGTGCAGTTCAAATGGTGCCAACTTAACTACAGGAATTTATTCATCATACTAATTACGATTAGTAATAAATATACATTTTATGCAAGTATAAAATGATGATGATGATACGTCTAATTCAATTTTTAATAAGTTTAATATTAAAAATCACCAAAATCAAAAACCTAACACATTTTCAAACATTATTTCGTGCTACACTAACATGCTACAGTCTCGTAGCACTCTGCTACGAAATCAATACTTCTCTACATTCGACGTTAAATTGCAACAAAATATCTATGTTTTTCTTCATGAAACCCGTTTTATCTGAAAATAACATGTAGGTACAAAACCTCCTTGAAACTTCTATTTTCCACATACCATATACCAAATAATAATTATAATTCCTAATAAAAACCAACTCTAACCTGTAACAATCTTATTAGAATAAATTCAAGTAAGATTGAACCACAAAAATTATATCTCAATCTTGGTTTGATATTTTTCGCCATTTTGTCTAGTTCTACGACAACTGCCCAAAATCAGGAGTTCAAAATACTTGCAGTTCAGGTCATTGCCCCGCACCACACGAACTTTTGGCTAGCTCTACGTGTTGGAACTTTTTAATTGCCTTCCTTTCTGGTTCACTGTTTCCCACACATGAGTGAGCGAGCTAGATGTAGAATAGATGACAGACAAATCCAAATTCAATTTTCAGTGAAAGAGCAACGACTTTGACTTATGCATTTTGTTCCATATTCATGTATTCGAAAAACTTTGATTTATTATATTGGCAGAAAGAGATATCGTTTTCTAATATTATTGATCAAACTAAATCATGCATAATTAATTGGTTAATTTATTAGGTCTAAACACGCAAAAGACGATCAACAAACATTGAGTCACAAAAAACATTAAATTAATGAAGCTAATTGCAAAAGCTAATTGAGCACAATAAATACTAAGATAATTATGGAGTTAATTTACATAATTAATTGGCATGATTATTACGTTTGTTAGACGAATAAAAACTCTTCCGATTGGTATTGGTTTGGATCTGTTGAGCCAGGTACCTCTAGATTTGAAACAGTCTGCAGGCAGATATATCTATCTGCCTGCAGACTGTTTCAAGACTGTTTGCTCATGCTATGTATTTTATGTTAATTTCGTGAATACATACCGTACAATACAATACAATACAAATACTCTTTATTGCACACCAAGATAGAGAAAGCTAAAACAAATTAAAGACAAAATTCCAGAAATGTGCCCTTTTCTCTGGTAATGTTACGGTTCACCGTCAAAATTAATTTACAGGAACAAAGTCATTTTGTCCGCTGTTGGATGTCAGCAGGGCGACCCTCTTGGTCCGGCCATGTTTAGCCTTGCCATCCAACCGATAATTCAACGTCTCCGATCCAAGTTCACACAATATTTGGATGACGGAACATTAGGTGGAGAGGTAAACACAGTTTTTGATGATCTAAAAATCAGTACAGATGAATTTCTTTGAATTTCCGCATCGCAATATGTCTTCGGTTGGGTGCAAGGTGTTGCGCGCCTCATCAGTGCCAGTGCGGTACTGCTGTCGAACAGCTTGGTCATCACGGATTATCGTGTACTAGGGCCGCCGGTCAGATATCTCGTCATGCCAGCCTTAACGACATCATCCGGCGGGCCTTTGTTACAGCTAACGTACCAGCTATTCTCGAACCGAATGGTCAGTTGCGTGACGATGGTAAGAGGCCCGACGGCGTCGACACACTTGCGCCTTCCCATCTTCCGAGGACATCAGTGAGGGCTGGTGCGGTGGCAGATTTGGCCGAGGATCTCAAGAGACGCAAATATGCAGGTCTCGACAGAGCCTACAAATTTGTTCTCTTTGAGGTCGAGACCCTAGGTCCGTGAGTGTCCTGAGTCTGGGTCCTGAGTGTATGGTCGACGCGACGCGTGACCCGAGAGCTGGTGGGTATCTGGCGCAGCACATCAGCATTGCCATACAGCGGGGCAATGAAGCCAGCGTCATGGGGACGCTTCCAACTAGTATTGATATGGATCAGTTGAGATACCTGTAGATTGTTTGCAACAGTCTGCAGTTAACTTAGTTGTTTCAATTGTAAATACCAGTTCTAATTTGTTTTTATTATTGAATTGTAATTTTCTTTGTAAATAGAAAGTGATCATAGACCATACGTTTAAATATTGGGAGAAATTTAGCTACCGTACATAGATAATAAACTGTAATTTACTTTGTAAATAAAGACGTCTGAGAATGACCAATAGGATTTAATTTTAATCAACATCTGGAATCTTAAATTGAGATTAGGTTCGAATTTACTTTTTACGGATCTAAAATGCTTCTATATTTGGGTACAAATAGCTTCTGCCCGCGGCGTCACCCGCGTTTGAAGTAAGCCTATATGTTAATCCAGCTTTAGAACTACATCTAAGTAAAAATTTCAACCCGATCTGTTCAGTACTCTTGGCGAGAAGAGGTAACAACCATCTAAACATAGTGTTGTATTTTCCTTCTAAATAAAAAAAAATGTGTGATATTTCGGAGCTTGCCCGAAAAATTTAATAAGTCGGTCATAATAACTAACTCTTTTATGTCTGAAAACTAAAATAACGCTTGTCTACTTAAAATCCTTAGAAGTCTCCAGTAATGATATTCAAAAATTACAAAGAGCTTTTAGGAAATAGCCACTGTGAGATTTCACGCAATAAAATCCCGCTACTTCTGTTGTATATGAAAAAAAAACAAAGACTGTCATAGAAAAGCGGTATTTGGACATGACAGTGGTCCCGCAGTAATAAAACATAGATAACAGGACAGTTTGTAAAACTGTATTTTTTTTAAACGACAGGTCTGTGACGTTGTGGTCATCTGTCAAACTTTACACTGGTCATTTCTTCATCTAAACGGGTGAAGCCGTTATGTCTTTGTATTGAGAGTATTTTTATTGTTACGCCTACGAAATGTTGAGTCATAAAAGTTGAATAAATCATCTTGGTGTGGTCTACAGTGACTGACTGACAGACTTTTTGGCGATATTATGACCATTGATGTTTCACACGCAAGAAAAATTCACGGAACCTCACAAACATTTGCAAATAAGTACACTTTTTGGCTAATACACCACTAAAAAACAGTAGCATTGTAAGATTTCTAGAAAATAAATTACCAAATAGAGAAAATTGTGATTTAAATCACAGAATTCAGAAAATAAAGAAAACAATCTAGTTTTTATAATCCGCGTCACTAATTTCTAACGTTTCTCAAATCAGTAGCGTTCCCATTGTTCCAATAACTTTTGAATATTTTACAAACTAAACAAAACCATGTTTAGTTCTGTTTTCAAACAATTGACAGTAGCAATTGTCCGCAAACTATGAATATTGTAATCAGCCTTTCAGAAAGTAACGGAACGTTACAGAAAAAATAACTTACAGAAAGGGTTGATCGTAAAAGTGTAAATTAAGAATAAATAAAGGGCCAACGGTACTGTGGCCAAATTTAATATAAGGGGTTGTTTTCTTTTTGGGTACCAGCAGTGTTATCTATCAAGCATGAACCTAAAGGTGCGAATACATTTTGGGTACCAGCAGTGTTATCTATCAAGCATGAACCTAAAGGTGCGAATACATTTTGGGTACCAGCAGTGTTATCTATCAAGCATGAACCTAAAGGTGCGAATACATTTTAGGTACCAGCAGTGTTATCTATCAAGCATGAACCTAAAGGTGCGAATACATTTTTATATTGATTTATTAATATGGTCGGTACAAGAGGTTGGTAATGAGGGAATATGGTGCGTTATGTCATGGTATTTATTACTGTGTTAAAATTATTAAAGATTCGGGAAAAAAAAATCTATTCCTATAGTTGTAGATAAGTATAATTAAAAAAAAAAATAATCCTGGACAATCCACACAGCATCATCTAGCCCCAAGCTAAGCAGAGCTTGTGTTTTGGGTACTAGACTAATATACTTAATACAATACATTACATAGATAGCTATTTTTATTATACATAGAAGATACCCAGAACACCCGGAACAAATATTTGTAGATTCTACAAACATTTGTCCCAAGGCGGGGATCGAACCCACAACCTCCTGCGTTGCAGGCGGACGTTCGCCCGCAAAGCCACGTCGTTCGTCAATCTATAAAAAGTATAGGTACCATACCAACCTATACCTAACTAGGTATACACATGGAAAAGGTTAGGCTTTGATTATTAATATGTCTAGACAGAACATAATATCAAAAAACCGGTAATTTTCCGACATATAAATAATCGAAGAGGTTATGCAAAGGTACCTTCTTAACTACAAATCAATCCAGCAAAACTAATTTATAAAAAACCGATAAACTATCCACATGAAAGCTTAAACGTTAGGTAAGTCTTAATTAAAAATAAGTTTGTTTTCAAAACCCACCATTTAATTCATACCATTTAATTTACCCACCATTTAATTTAAGATTTAGTAAATTTATTAGCTAGGTACGTACCTATAATGTTTAATAGTTAATTCATTATAACAATATTTATTCAAGTTTGAACCCCTCGTATACTATACATAGCGATACCTACCTCCTGCCTAGGTAAGTTTTTAGTAGCGCTTGTGTGTACACATCCTTAAATAAACCGCCAAACGCGAGTTGACACGCACACCGAGGGTTCCGTACAGTAAAAATCAGGCAACTTTTAAAAAATATTTAGTTTAGTCCCCTTTAAATTTAAAAGTTTATTATATTATTAGTATTTGTTGTTATTACAGTTGTGTCTCTTATTTATAGAAAGATTCATTGGTCTACCTATTGTGGTTCAAGAGCCTTGACAAAAGAAAAGCAAAAATAGCCAAAAAAGCCCCCTTTAATTTGGATATTTACTATATTTTTATTATTTGTTGTTATAGCGGCAAGAGAAATACACATTCTCTGAAAATTTAAACTGTCTACCTCTTACGGTTCATGAGATAGAGCCCTGTGACAGGCGGACGGACGGACGGACAGCGGAGGCTTAGTAATAGAGTTCCGTTTTCACCCTTCGGATACAGAACCCTAAAAACAAAATGTAGGTAACAAAACGTCTAAGCCTTTTAAAGAAAAACTGTCGGCAATAAAACTTAGGAGATAAAGAACCGCCGACTTTTTTACTTAAAAATACAATTGTTCATTTCTTAGTTGGTTTGTAATTAATTTGTTTAATATATTAATTTTTAATATGCGTCCTTGAAAATTATGTCGTTGAGAGATTTTTTTTTATTAAAATGGTTATGGAGGTGTGGAAGTAGGCTTTTAGTTTTTAAAGCTGTTTTAATATGGCGGTGGGTAAATTATTAATGATTTTCTATCAACTATGGAGAAAAATTTTTAAACGTTGGCTTTCTGCTCTAAGTGTAGGTACATTATTTGTTTATTTATAAGTCTTCGTTTTATTCACATAGTCCGGTTTTTGTAATTTTAAAAGTCGAGTCATACAAATTTGGAATCACTTCGGAAAAAGTAAAAAGGGTTGGAAGGCTCAGCTTTCTAATCGTAAAAAATTGTACGGGTTGCGATTTAGTGCAATATCATTTATTTTTAACATCTGCATAATATAAGTGGTTGTCATAAAATACGTTGTAAGCCGCTATGGTTTGCTGCACAAAACTTTTTTATTATTTTACAAGTGCCTAAAATATTTCGGTGCTAAAATCACCAAAGGCTTGTAGGTACTCTCTTCATTTTTAACGGTGTTTTCAAATGAAATTATGTTTGAAACAAAGTCTACCTTTGGGTACACAGATAATTTTTCTTAAGCAGTTGTTGGTAAAATTATAGAATGCCTCTGAGAAATTTCAATGAAATGTGTAAAAAGCCAGATAACTACAAAATATGACACAAAACCTGCTTCAACTTGCTTATGGAGATCAAAAGACATGTTTTACAAAATACCAAACTAAAAAAAATTAAAAGTTATAAAACAAAACAAAGCTAACCCGCTCACTTAACGAACAAAACAAAATGTTAGAAAAGAGGTAGCTAGAACTAAATTTTCTTGAATGTGCCCGTACACAGTTGAATAGCATAATATCTCAGATTATTTAACCGAAAGAGATTAGATTTGCTTTGAAACAAACAAACACATTTTTCGGACAATTAGAACTCCAGAAGTTTATTACTTGCTCTAAACTACGGATTAGGAGTACCGAAACCGAATCACCCACACAGATTTTAAACATCAAGAAAGTTTTTTTTAGTTACTTTTTTTAGTTTTTCAAAAACAAACAGGCCCAAATATCTTGGAAGGATACTAGAACCAGTTGGTAGCTAAAAAGAATTTACAAGCTTACAAAGCAATATATTTTAGAGATTAAAAATTAACGATAAAAGGTCGACGTAAAGTTAACTTTAAAATATACAGCATTCGCTAAATAAAATAAATTTTTTGGGACTATTATATTTAAACAATGTACCTATACATTTTTAACTATTTTAGTATCTAAGGTATTTAATGGGATTTAATAATTTAGTTGATTTCGGCTGATATAGTTTTTGATTTTGGTTCTATTAAAAAAATACAATTATAACATAATCTGTATATAGTTTTCAGTTATTTATTTACTGTGTAGATGTAGACAGATTTAACTAAATAACATCATAATTTTAACCATTCTAAATAAAAGGGGAAATTAAACCACGTTCCTACTGGGAAAATGTTATCATCTACCTATTAATAAATAAGGTGTTAGTTAATATATGATATAAAAATAATTAACAACACTTATTGTTTTATATTTACCTAGATTATAATAATATACATTCAAAATAATACTAATAATATTTAAGTTTATTACGCACGCTGATTTTGGAAATTACCTATTTACAAGCTATCGTAAAACAGATTATTTATCGGACTATGGGATTGTGGGATTTTCTATCTTTTGTGACGTAGATTATAAGAAGTGATGCAAATGCAATGTACATTTATATAGAAGAAGAGTGTGAGCACCAACACAAACCTATTGTGGTTTAATGGTGCAACATTGATAAACACATATGTACAGTTTGTAAATAGTAATACTAATTCTATATAATTCTATACCTATATATCAAAATTATGCCCTAATGAACAGGATATTGTCAGACTTAACAAATTTTATGTATTAATTAAATCCATTTTATTCTATGATCAGGAGTAATTACCATATATGAAAATTATATTATTAGTAATTAATACCATATAAGCATTAGAGCTGGTAAAACCTTGCGAGTACCTAGGCACTAAAATACCATTTGACTGATATGCCTTAATCGAAAGTACCTACCTAGGTAGTTACTTTCGATTAAGGCATATCAGGCAAATGGATACCTACCTAGGTAGTTACTTTCGATTAAGGCATATCAGGCAAATGGTATGTTAGTGCCTTTACACATGCATGCACGGTCACGGCACGGTTGCCGTGCCGTGAATGTAGAAATGTATGGGACGGGCGACACGGTTACGGCACCGGTGCCGTGACATCACTCCTTGGAGCCACCCGGCGGGTGGTAAACCGGCCGTCAACACGTTGACAGCTTGCAAGTGAGGAGTTGAAGTAGTGAACGCATATCCATAGAATTCCATATAAAGAATACCAACCGCACGAGGCGAGGCGGTGCGGGTGCCGGGTGGCTCCAATAAGTGATGATGATGACCTTTAAGTAGTAATGTATGAGCTAAATACGAGCGTGACTGTGTGTCGCACGTCCCATACATTTCTACTTTACACGGCACGGCGACGACCGTGCTGTGACCGTATGCATGTGAAAAGGCAGTTATACCATTAAGCCTGATAGAATCAATAACTATGCCCAGAAACTATGATACAAACTGACCGTTCACAAAATGTCAAAATTTATGTTTTGTGAGTTGCCAACTCCAAATGAATAAATTGCCATTTATTTATTATTTATTCATTTATAGAGTAACTAACACGATTAAAATAGTTAAACAATTACATTAGGCACGATTAAAAAAAAAATTACAGAAGGATTAAAAATTAAATTAAATATTAAATTAAAATTATTGTCATTCGGTGTTTTCCGTTTCCTTTCCTATTATTTGATACTAGATGCAATTATCATGATGTCGTCAGTTTGCCATAAGTTTGAATAATGCTAGTGATAACGAAAATACCTTTTGTATACCACATTTTAGCAAAAATATACCTAATGATTATTGATTAACATTTATTAACAGAGAAAATTACAATTAAATAATGGAAACAAATTAGAACTTAAAATTGAAACAGTTGAGCTAAATCCAGACTGTTGCAAATAATCCAGAGGTAGCTCAAGTAATCTATATCAATGCCAGTCTGAAGCGTCTTCGATACGCTGGCTGCATTGATTAACATTATGCATTTAAGAAATAATACTAAATATAAAGAAATAATAATAATAAAAAACTTTATTAAAATTGATAAGGAAACTCATATGTATCTACCTAGTAAAAACTGAAGTAGAAAACTGTATTACTACTAATTAATACCATATAAGTAATTTAGCCATATTCGGTATGGAAAATAGTCATCTATAATCTGATCAATAAATAAACTACGCAAACTGGCTTTTCACAAATGTCAATGTTTGGTGGGTGGCCAAATTCAAACAAAAAGACCCTTGAAATTTTCAACTTTATTTTATTTTTAGTAATTTGTTATTATTACAATTGAAGCGTTACTTAATTATAGAAAGTTTCATGTGTTTTCCTATTGTAGTTCAATAGATACAGCCGTGACAAATAATGAGCAAAAATAGCCAAAAAAATCACGTTTGCTGTATGGGAGCCCCCTTTAATTTTGACTTTTATTTTATTTTTATTATTTGTTGCTATAGCGGCAAGAGAAATACACAATCTCTGAAAATTTCAACTGTCTACCTTATACGGTTCATGAAATAGAGCCCTGTGACAGACGGACGGACGGACAGCGGAGGCTTCCGTTTTGACCCTTCGGATACGGAACCCTAAAAACAAAAAAAAACAGATACAATTATGCAGTGTGTTACATAAGTTGCCAAAAAGGTCTGTGTCTCAGCATTATGTCGTCGCTACAAGCCGAAGTTAGTAGCGCCGCTGAATTACGGCTCTTACCCACTATAATAAGAAAAACCTTAGTATTGAGTAGGTATTATAAAATATAAAAATATAAAATTTTCTCTACCATAGATTCTGATATGCTCTACCTATGTAGGTAAGAGCAAATTACCTATAGGTGTGGCACTCACATAAGTACCTACCTGAACAACAAATCATTATCAAAACTGGTTCAGTCTCGATTCCTTAACGTAAATTACGTACCTACGTAGAAGGAAAACTTTATCGGTTTTAGAAGTCATCTTACCAAAGATGAGTGAATATCTGATAAAATTTTTCCTACTACATATATTTATTATTATTGTTACGTTGTAGTATATAGATGGACTGTTATGTATTTGCTATTAGAGTCGAGCAAACGAGCGATAAATACTTACTACCTACCAGTATTTTAACACCTTAAAATAGGCAGCTGCGCAGCTGGCAGTAGTATTTATGTCAATTTATGTAATTCAGTGAGTGACTAGGTCATTTTATTGGTTCTTTGTCTACGCGTATTCAGGATGCAGCCAAAGTATGAACGAGTCTTCACTGAATTTCATGGATACACAGGCAGGAGCAACTTTCATGGCCCATGGCGCACAAACCCGTCTGCGGCTCCTCGAAGCCGCAGCGATCACCTTCGGCTCGCACCGTGGAGACTGGGTGGTGTATGCATTAAAAGGGCGCAATGCGCGCCATTTTGTGAAAAGGATAGACATAGGATATCGCGACTATCGCGTTCATAGGAGCGGGACAGAGCATACGTTTTTGGAACGGCGCGGCGGCGTAAGTGAAAAAATCAAGTTTACGCTTATTTACAAGAAAACTACACAACTTATGAAAAAACTGGTAATTACAAGGAACCAAATAATTAGTACGAAATCAAAACAAAAGTAATTTCAATAGACCGCAGGGTTCTTGAGATCTCGCCCAAATTATGTGCGAAACAGTGCACTTTCATGATTTCTTTTTATCGTAATTTTTTTCTCAATCGTTTTTTCACTTTCATGTATTGTATTTTTGTTGGAGTACAATAAAGTATTTTTTTTTTGTATTGTTTTTTATGTTTAAGTTAATTTTTATAAAATAAGTGTTAAGTTAGAAGTTAGAATTCGCATGTACGTAACGTACGTGCACTTCATAATTGTATCTAACCCGAGGAATATAACATTCTGCACTAATCCTGAAGGGTTTAAAGAATGTTAAAATGGAAAATTAGAATGAGTATTAGAAAAATTATAAAAAAAAATTATAAATGCGAAAGTTTGCATGTTTAGATGGATGGTATGGATGTTTGTTACTTCTTCACGCCAAAACTACTGAGCTGATCGGGCTGAAATTTTGCATACAGGTAGTTCTAGGCCTAGAATAATACATACGCTATTTTCTATACCATACATCTGTTCCCATGGGTGAAATAACCATGAAACGTGTCCTTAGAAATAACATGTGCGAGTTGCGGGCGGAAACTAGTATATAAATAGTTTGTGTGGCTCGTCTGCTCGACCCATCAGTTATCACTTTGGCAATTATAGTGCGGTACACCGCTGAACTGTTAGACGTTAAAAATGAAATGAAGCGTATAGGTAATTAAGTACGTTCATGTATCACAACATCACAACATAATATTGAGAAACTATTCTTCTTTTGTTATGATTTTTTTTTACAATTCATACCTACCTACTTAACTAGTACTAAACTAACTAGCGGTAAGGCCGCCTATTGTACTTGTCTTGTGTAATGTAATGTGTCTTTGTAATGTTCTTATTCTGGTGTACCTACAACAACGGATTTTTGTATGTGTTGTAGGTAAGATTTGAAAGAACACGCGGTAATGAACATTTTATTTAATTCGTTTTATTCACAGCTAATAATATAATTGATGATGATTATTATGATTATGTGATATAATTGAAAAAAAATATATCCGTAAATATTAAAACAATAAATAAATATAAAAATACTCGTAATAGAGCAATAATATAACTCAGCAATATCATTGAGTATTTTATCAATGCTTCAATGTTTTCCTTGTACCAAATAAGTAATTGTTACATTGGTTTCATTATTTATTATAATCATGTTTTGTGAAACATAGGGACGTCATTATTATCAATAGTGACGTAGTTCGAAATATGTTATGCACGTCATCCTAAATCCAAAATGTTATAGGTAATCATGAATTTTACGTCCCTATAGTATCTAGATTTTGTTAGGAACAAATTATTTTAAGCTAAAAGTGGGCAGTTGCCTGGTTTTGAATTAGCAATTATAGCTTTTTCGACCATCTATAATTACTTAATAGTTAAATAAAATCCTTTATTATCAACGAAAATTACAATCAAAAAGTTTAACTAGTATTTACAATTGAAACAATTGAGCTAACTGCAGACTGTTGCAAACAATCTACAGGTATCTCAACTTAAATAAAATGACTACCTAATACAGTACACTGCCACCACTACTGAAAATTGCCTCCCCCAACTCCTCCTGAGTTTGCCATAATCACCACGAGCAGGGGGATTGTTGACCGATTGTTCACCGCAGTAGATGTGTTAATATTACACATATGGAAGCTGCTGTCTGTCCTCTGGCTAGTGAGAAACGACTAATAGATCCTTAGTCGTTTCTTACGATATCCTCGGCCTAAGTTGGAGGTTTCGATTGTTACGTCGCGATTGGCAGGGCTGCCAACTGTACAATACGATTAAAACAACTGGGCCGGAGTGAAGTTAGCTATAAGCAAAGTTTTCACATTCGCACCACCATTTTTTCTTATAAACTAGTACTGCGCAGCCGCTACTCAACTTCAGGTTGTGGTCAATTGGTTTTGATCCTAGTGTACCTAGGTAGGTTCTAATTGTATCCCACTAATAATAGACAACGGATGTGGCGTGGCGGGCGACGGTCCGCCTGCGTCGCATGAGGTTGCGGGTTCGATTCCCGCCGTGGGACAAATGTTTGTACGATCTGCAAATATTTGTTCCGGGTTTTCTGGGTATTTTCTATGTATTTAAAAAATATATATCTATGCAGTGTATTGTATTAAGTTTATCAGTCATCTAGTGCACATAACACAAGGTCTGCTTAACTTGGGGCTAGATTATGCTGTGTGGATTGTCCAGCATTATTTATTTATTTATTATAAAACCGAAAGTTTATGAAATGTGAACATTATTTTGTTACGTAAGATCTCCAAAACCACTTAACAGATTATGATGAAATTTGGTGTACATTTAGAACATAGCATAATTTAGGTAATACAAAGATTACTTATTATACCGAAAATACATGAGTACGTAGCATATTACTGCGTCAAAGCAAGGTGTCCAGTGGGAAAATTTTGATATGAAAGATAAATATTTAAAATCGTTGCCCCGATGAGCTGGAAAGAGATATTATTCGACGTGCGAAGCCGCGTGATAAAGCTAGTCTTCAATAATTTCGGAGCCAAAATCAGTACCTACTTCGGAAGGATTACCTAAGTGAGTTACATTTATACCGTGACTCTACTAGATATAATAGAAGAGACATTTTCTTATTATTAAAGACCCTTGCCCTTGCTTTTACTTATATAAGTAAATCGCACGTGCAAAAACCACTTAGAAAGATATATATTCCCTTATTTTGCAGGGCCTATTGTTGTAGTTTTTTAATTGTTTAACACCCCATTTGTGCAAATTGTTGAATGACGCCATTTTTTAATTTTGTAATGTTTTTACAGCGTTTTGTTTTGCTATTTTTTAACAGCGATTGAAGTTGCACAAATGTTGCAATTTTAAGGGTTTTTTACGACTAGAAAGCGTTTTTATTTTTAGTAGTTTCTGGGAAGGTTTAATGGGTGATTTGAAAAGCATTGGAAGTTTTGTCAAAGTTTTTTATACTACAGTCCGTCCATCGGGTTATGAGAGTGAGGAAATTGAGTATGCACCTGTGTATGGGACACATTGGGCACTATAATACCTATGTCTTGCGCACATGGCTTAGCTTCCGCTGAGACCGGCCGCCACGCGCCGCGCCGCCGCCGCGCCGCGCCGCTTGTGGCCAAAATTCAGAAGGATTTCACTACCGAAAGTGCGGACTTCGCTTTTCGTGAGGTAGGTATTGCAGCTTCAAAACTATCATGAAGTTTCTACAAACAACTTAGCAGTTTAGAAAATTAATTAACAAAAATCCCAACAAAATACTTTAGCGGTTTTGATCAAGCCACATTAATCATTTACTAAATTAAATAGATAGGTTAGGTATAATATACCTAACCTTAGGTATAATATACCTAACCTATCTAAACTCATGCAGTATGTATCCAGGGTGTATGTGATAATATCACATACACCCTGTATACACCCCTTTTATGGTCAGGTCAACGTTACATGCCATTATAACATTATGAATCCCTGTTCACGCCTAAACGACTGAACGGATCCTAATGAAATTTGGAGGTAGGTAAATGATAAAATATCCCAGAAACGGACATAGGCTAGGTACTTGAAAAGCGCGTGTGAAGCGGGCAGTAGCTAGTATGTAATAAGTACTAAATAAACAATAGTTTTATGTAAAAAGTACGCAGACATACCAAATCAAAATTAAGATGTTAAGAAAAGTTAAAACATAATTATGTCTGTTTCAACAACTCGCAGGTAGCTAAACAATAAATCAATTTAACAGGTCAATGTGCAAAGCATTAAAATCCGATTATTTATTTGTCTAGTCATCGTAAAATATACACATTTTTGGTTTCACCGTGAACAAATTTGAATAAAAGAAAGCAGACGGTTCGAATTGTATAGGGACTGAGGCGATGCGATGCGATGCGACGCTATTACAGAACACATTGTCTTTTTAAAAGTAGGAAAGAGTCTTCTTCGTTGAAAACTTGTACCTACGAACTTTTATAAGTAGTAGTAATATATCTTCTACAATTACTATTTGAAACTAGATAATTTGAAAGAGTTTTAGGTAGATATGTACTTAGTTTAAAAAACCAAATTTAATAATAATAATAATCATTTATTGTCTATAACTTCTTAACCTAAACAAGAACTAGATTATACACAAAAAAAAGTTTCTAACGATAGGCGAAGGGAGTAGATTCAGCATTGTGCTGCATGCGAGGAACATGCAGCGCTGATTTTAAATCTACTCCCCTCGGGTAGGACCGCCGAGGATTAGGGTAGCGGGTTTAAAGTAGGTTCTTATCCTAAAACATCTATTTCAATCGTACTATAAAAAACTCCGTCTGCAATTTGATCTACTATCTCTTTCTCTTTTGGTTGCCGGGTCTGGGTATTTTATGTCAAGCATATTAGTAAGTTATCAAGCTTTGCTTACTTTAGAGATAGATGATGTAGTGGCAAAATGTCCAGAAATGATTTTTGTCATTATAGTGCGTGAACAGAAATATTTATGTGAGTGAGTTCTGTGTGAGTTGACACGGAGTTGTTTGTTACAAACGTGCACCAGCTCTGCGGATCGTGCCCGTCTCCTGGCCGTTTCTAAATGGGAGTCAGGACATTGATTGCAAGCATTTCCTTCATTTAACACTGGCACTTTTTTGAAAAAAAAGTATTCATTATATTGGATCCCGTTACTTTCCTTATCGCAACATGTCTTCAGTTGGGTGCAATGTGTTACGCGTCTCATCAATGCCAGTGCGGTAGTGCTGTCGAACAGCTTGGTCGGTCATCACGGATTATAGTGTACTAAGGGCCGCCGGTCGGATATCTCGTCATGCCAGCCTTAACGACATCATCCGGCGGGCCTTTGTCACTGCTAGCGTACCAGCTATTCTCGAACCGAATAGTCTGTTGCGTGACGATAGGAAGAGGAAAGGTCCATTGTGTGGGACGCTACATGCGTCGACACACTTGCATCTTCCCATCTTCCGAGGACATCCGTGAGGGCTGGTGCGGCGGCAGATTTGGCCGAAGATCTCAAGAGGCGCAAATATGCAGGTCTCGACAGAGCCTACACATCATAGCGCATCAGCATTGCCATACAGCGGGGCAATGCAGGCAGCGTCTTGGAGACACTTACGACTGGTATTGATATGGATAACATGAGTAGATTGTTTGCAACAGTCTGCAATTAGCTTAATTGTTTCAATTGTAAATACTAGTTCTAATTTGTTTTTTTTTATTTGATTGTAATTTTCTTTGATATGAAATATTTATATTTTAAATACGCAACCAGCATTCATCGCATTTGATATTTACATCTTAGAATGTAAGGCGCGTATTATGCTAGCTCAGTCGTAGATCTACGTTTGAGTGACGGTTATGCCATAGAAAACTCAAGCATAGATTGATGACTGAGCAAGCTTGTTCCGATAAAAAAATCATTACCCGACTTCATAAACGGAGGAGGTTCTACTTCGAATTTCAATCAGTTATGGACCGATTTTGATAATTTTTGGATCATCCGCTATTGTATGGACAATGATCCCGAGATGGTCCCATAATTTTTTTTTTTTTTTTTTATTCCTGAGTACTGAGTACTCGGGAAAGTCCCCTAAAACAACAAAAATAGTGTAAATATTAAGAATTTAAAATAGGTTTTTAGTTTTTTTTAAAACAATCAAATTATTCATTTTATAATGAATTTCATTACGCAACTAGTTATAACCAAGTTATAACATAAGATACGTGAAATCGTCTATTTCAATCAAATTGCAACGAATAGAAACAAATAACAACTACTTACGCTAACACTTAAATCAATTTCCTAAAAATCTAAGCCGTCATCAGAAGGCAGAGAATATATATAAAAAAAAGTATTCATCGCGTCGCATCGCGTCGTCGCTTCGCTCCGCTTGTTTGAATCAATTTTAATGTCAATGGGACACTACTCTTGCTAGATTGAGAAACAACTAACAAATCGCTTTGTATGCAAAGTATAGAGGCGGGTAAGGAATTTTACTCAAATTTTAAAATGTCAAAATTTTACTCTTACAATTTGAAGTGTTAACAATGTTTTTTAAAAGAAGTGTTTAAAGAAGAGAAAGAAGAGTGTGAAGGAGAGTTTTTTTTTTTGGTTTTTACGTGATCATTTAAGTGTTTTTTTTTTTATAAATTAAACTACATTGTTTTTTACACAACTGCCGAAAAAGAGTTTAATGTTTTCAAGGTCCATGTTGTAGGTATGTAACTTTCTTTATTTCACCTAAACTTTTTAATTACCGGACAGATTTGGATGTTTGGCTGTCGTCGGTTGAAATCACCGACTATTTATAAAAATAAGCCTGACTTTTGTTCGTTAGCTTAGCTCGGCAATTGATTAAGGTGATAGATAGTAAGATAGATAACTCTTTATTGTACCACACAAACACAAAATATAATTCAGAAGAAAATGTTGAGAATCAAGGAAGTACAAAGGGCGGCCTTATCGCTTTGAGCGATCTCTTCCAGGCAACCTTGGGATGGACTGGACATAAGAGAACAATATAGACGGTGGCGTTTGAAAAACTTAAGGAAATGAAAGCAATTATATAAATCTACCTACCAGGGTGGCCCAAACATTATTATTTTTTTTTTAAATCTGCCCCCTTAATTTGTAACACGTAATAACATAGTGAAATTTCAGAAGCCAGGCGTTAGCGTATCAGGGTGCTCAAACGAGTGTTTATGAAACACTCTTGAAAACCCTATGATACATAAGGATCATCATCGTCATCATCATCAACCTATCTTAGTCCACTGCTGGACATAGGCTTCCCCTAATGAGCGCCATAGCGCCCTGTCTTCAGCTTACCGCATCCAGCATCTGCCTGCAGTCTTTCGCAGGTCGTCGTCACACCTGGCCGTCCTACACTACGCTTGCCGAGTCGCAGTCTACACTCAAGAACACGTTTACCCCAGCGGTTGTCGGTTCTTCGCTTACGGATACTTACTTATGATACATAAGATGATTATTTATTTATTTTACAATATTAGGAAAACTAACAGCTAAATATCTACACTGGCCTGCAAAACTAAATATCACACTTTTAAAATTGCAATCACTTGTTAAGTACACAAGATATACATAGGTACTTTCGAAATAAATAAATAATAATAATAAATTAAAAAGAGTTTAATTTTGTATACAAAATTATTAATAGGGAAATATAAGTTTTATTGGGCACATAGATTACAATCTATATATGTATATAAAAGAAAGTCGTGTTAGTTACACATTTTTTATAACTCAACAACGGCTGAACGGATCTCGGTGAAATTTGGCAGCGAGGTAGATGGTATCCCGGGGCTGGACATAGGCTACCTTTTATTCCGAAAAAAGCGTGCGAAGCCGCGGGCTGCAGCTAGTAACAGAATAAAACAATTACAACTAGTATATACACTTATATCTATTTCTTAAAAATCTAAGACGTCACCAGAAGGCAAAATTATTAATTATTATTTTGTATATAGAAGAATGGAAAAAAAATCAATATCGGCTCCGAAACCTCGTGTTCAGCATGCCAAACCGGCTCGAAGCTGTAATCAGAGCCCGAGGAGGCAATACTATTTATTAAAAATTAAATATCATGTAATACTATTTATTAAAAATTAAATATCATACTTACAAAATGTTAATTGGATACAAAACTAAAAATGGCTATACTATTGTTTCATCTTTTTTTTAAGTAAAAGATGTTACTAATGTATAGTTTACTATAGTTTCAAGGAAAGCTGATAAAATTTGCTATAAAACAATTTTATTTCAAATCTCTAACTTCTAATGCTGAAAAAAAAAAAATTAAGTGTGATACTTAGTTTTCCAGGCCAGTGTATATAACAAAAATTGTGTGTAACTAACGGCTAATTATAAATTTTCACAAAAAATTACTAATTAAAATTATTAATTACAATCGAAAAAAGAAAGAAATACGGCGCGTATGGTTAAAAATAAAACTACATTAAACTACTACAACAAGCATTTAGTAAATCCCATTCGCTGCCCAACCTCTGCGGTGCGACACGAAGGGACGAACGTGCCGCCGCCTGACGGTATTAGATGGATGCTTGGTTGAAGAAAACAATTACAACGTGGTCCTAAATATACACTGCGTAGTAGCATAATTGTCGAACGTGTGCGAAAACCACAATAGGTACTTTGTATATATTTCAAAACGATCAAAAATGCATTTAATTTTAATAAATAAAACCCTTTGCGAATGGTTTGACCTCTATGTCACACTTACAAGTTAAGTTAAGTTAAGTTTGCTCGCTTGTTCATTTAGGTATATTAAGTTAAGTTTTTATAAAAAAAAACTTAAAAACAGCCGGTGACACACGAATCGGCGAATTTTTACACCGCTCCGGGGTTTCACACCCAACATAAACCTTTATGAGAACCGTCACCTACATTTTCGGAAATTACAGACGATTTCGTCTTACTTATTGTTCCCAATGACAATATTTATCAACACCCGCATAATTTCGACTTAAGCCCTAGTCCTAAAAATAAATTCAAAACAATATTACCCAGAATCTCTTACTTATCTAATCCGTTTAAAATTACAATTTTAGGAACATTGACTTTAGAAAATAGTTAACATTTTTTTTGAGATTAAATATGTGAGGTGAAACTATAGAGCTGCGCGGTCACCCTTTAATAGATTAAACCAAATTGGATTTAATCCGACTTAACTTTGATCCAGATTCTTCTTATCCGAAAAGATGCGAAGTAAGACAATAGATGTTTAAATTCTGCTCTAAATCCGACTAAGTCTGAGTAAAATATTTAATCTGAGGCTACTGAAACCACACAGGTACCTATTTTTGAAATCCCGCCACAAATACATTGTTTTTTGGACCAATGACGGAAATCTTTGACAGGAATTTAGTGACAATTCCGTTTTTTTTTTAAAGCCAATAATAAAAAATATCACCTATCCACCACCACTATGTTTTTGTTGCATAGGTACTTATCAATTATATAATTTTTTATATCTTTATTGACAAAGAAAATTACAATTCAATAATAAAAAAAAAGTATACAAATTAGTGTTTTTTTTTAATTTATTCATTGCAAAAACAATTACAGTATACATTAACTTTTGTACCATAAAAATCTTGTCAGGTTTGTCTCGGTACTCACATTCGTTTTGTCTTTACTTTTTAAAAAAGTAGTAATGCACTAACAGAAACTTTGCATGGCTAGATGTAGGTAGTTAAAAAAAATATTATATTATGGTAACAATAATCTGCTCTACATACGAAGAAGCTGAAAAATTGGCGCAGGGAATTATCAAATGGAGAGATACTTAGAGAAATGCCAAACAAAATTAACTAAAATAAACCTGCAAATTAAAGGATAACTTTATGTCACTGTAACAATATTACTGTCGCAAAAATGTTCAGTTACATAAGTAATATAACCATCAAGCTGACCACAAATTCATTGGTAATTTTATTATTTTAAGAGATAAATGTTTCAATGCCCAAGAAAATGGACAAGCTTCTTAAGCTACTGTTAAGTTTATCTTCTTACAACCATCATTCTTTATAATCCTCCAAACACTACCGCGTTTTGTCTTTTCTATTATTTTAAGCCCGTGTCTAAACCACCGCACTTTTAACTAAAATAAATACTCTATGATTTATAACCTCTTTCTTGAAATTGAATGACGAAAGGCCATGGGCAAAAAAAATTCGCTACGAAGGACATTTTGACGCAGGATTAAGTTTGTAGCAACAAGTTCGAACACAAAATACTGGATGATGTTTACGTTATTTAAAAACACCTTCCAAGTACTTTCGGCCTGAAAAAATTATGAACATAGGATACTTATAAGTAAAGTAAATTAACAAATAATATAAACAAGGAAGAGGGCGGTTACGGGTTTAAAAAATATACTCGTATCTGAGCGTCTGGTCGAAGCGACGCGTGACCTGAGAGCTGGTGACTATCTGGCGCAACGCATCAGCATTGCTATACAGCGCGGGGCAATGCAGCCAGCGTCTTGGGGACGCTTCCGACCGGTATTGATGTTGAGCTAGGTACCTGTAAATTGTTTGCAACAGTCTGCACTTTGCTCAATTGTTTCAATTGTAAATACTAGTTCTAATTTCTTATAAACATTAAAAACATTATTTGATAGTTTTCTTTATGAATATGTAATACTTAAAGAAAAACTTAAACTAATACGAACACTAAAAATAAAAATATATCAAGAAAAAAATTAAAACCTCACTTAAACGTAATCTGTGTTTAGGTAAGGTATTAATTTTTTTCTCCATCCTCCATCCAGAATGCTGGCAGCATTGCCACGTTAAACGGAAATGTTAATTCGTTGACCGAAATAAATTCAGCATTCCGATCACATGTGGACTATATGAGAAGTTTGAAAAGACTTTTCCCCAAAGACCAAAGGTCGATAGATAAACTTCTAATTATAACCGATGTAGGTTAATAGCCTAAATTATAATTAGGTCAGTATTATAATTTCAAATTCAGTTTTCCTCTGAATTATGGAGGAACCAATAAATAATTTGGCGTGTTTTAAATAACGATAAACCGACTGCAAATTCCGGTTTATAGATAATATTCATCTATGTGAAATCACCCCTCCCTTACTTTCCCGGGCCGAAGGTTGTTCACGTGCTATAATTCAAGTCTAATTTAGTTTGATGACACATGGATAAAGCTGTTGACGCCCTTTGCCATGGAAATCATTAATTAGGTGATAATGAAATTATTATATTCTGAAGAATGTTTACAAACCTACGTTTTACGGCGCATATGGGCGATTCCTCGAGAATCAAACTTATAGGATACCACCTCAAAATTAGTTTTGATACAACAACGATAGAATCATCAAAATCTATTAACAATTGCCAGATATCACCAAAACTGTTGTTAGCTACTGTAAAGCTAGTCGTGATTCTCCCAAAATATTAAATTGGTTTTTATGTTTAGCGGGATACATACTAATCCCTCGGAAATAAAATATTTATGGGACCACCTCGGGATCATTCTCTATACAATAGTGGTAGAATCAGTAAAATCGGTTACCTATAGGCGGAGATATCAAGTAACATAAATATAAAAAAAATTAAAAAGAAAACAAATTACAGACGAACAGATAACCTCCTTTTTGAAGTCGGTTAAAAATGAGGCAGTTTCCTCTTGCGGTTTTCATATCTAGAACCTAAATTAATTACAGGCTATAGGCTCAATTTAAATCGATTTCAGGAATTCCCAATGAATTCTGCGAATATTACGGAATTATGTGATAATGTTTTAATAATGTTGCCATGCTAATATTATTTAATGTAACTATGCAACAGGTTGCTATGCAGTTATTTTATATATTTTCTTTTTTATTCTCTGTTTCTCGTAGGCCATGTAGTGGGCAGGCAATATATTGCTACACAGTATAATAAACCAAAGTTTCGTAAAAGTAGGCAAGTAGGTATAATTAGATTTAATTCAAGAAGAAGATTCCCTCACATACTTTTTAATTAGTTTTTTTAAAATAGAATATATATTTATTTATAAAATATGACATATTTTAGGCAATAATGCACCATTAAACCAGCGTTGGTTTGTATTGGTGCTATGATTATGCTTCTAGCCTATATATTTTGATGATATGTGGTTGAGCCACTTGCATATAAAGTAACTAGAGCGAATTACGTTATTTTGTATTATTTAAAATCACGTAACATTGTTCAGCAATAATAGATAATGCAGTTTCCTGAAGGTAACAGCTATTGTAATATTTCTGATAAAATTATGCAATTTATCAAAACGTGATAATTTTCTGAGGTAATTAGAATTATTACTGAATTAATCACGTACTTATATTTCTAGCTGTCTCTATGTACTACATAATTAATTATACAAGTAATTTAATTATACAATAATATATGTTGCGCGCTGACTTTACTTGCATAAAAACTAATAAACATCGTAATTTTTTTTTCTTCTGTGTACCTTCTATTATTATGTACTTTATAATTTTTTTACTGAATTCCTTTCGTACTTAAGACCCAGCCGTATCAAGATTACTCTACGTTACGCAACTACGTAAGCAATTCGATATAAATTTTATAAATAAAAAAAACATTTTATTTTATTTAGATCCCATAATTTATGTTTTAAGTCGATACCAATCTGCGTGCATAATTTAGCGTGCCTTAAAAAATATAAATTATCTAAATATCTGCCGCAACATGTGCCAAGTGGCGGCGTGGTTTTTACATTTTTTATCGCAAAAAAATCCTAAGGGCAGGGGCGCGTACGCACCCGGCTGAAAGCTTCCAAATTCAAACGCAAAAAAATTCACGAACTCACGAGAGCCCTTATAAAAAGAGACGCACGTGCTCTGCGACGCCAGTCGACCTGACAAGCTCGACGCGAACGCACGTCGCTCTCTGCCGCTCGCGCTTACGTAAATAACATCGATATTTTCAAGTTCAACACAGTTTGCAACATGGCTATCAAGATTTTGGACCCGACCGGCGTTTACTAAACAGATTCGATATTCACAATCGAATCTTCTGGACTTCTGAGTTTTGGAGCTTTTTCAAGATATCGAAGATTTATTGAGACTGCCAAAATGTTTATCCTGGATCCTACCGGTGTCTACTGAAGTTTGAAGGAAGTTGACGCTGTTTTATTGAAAAATCTGAAAAAAATCAAAGATCAAGATGTTCGTCCTGGATCCCACTGGTGTTTACTGATTTTGGAGATCTCTCTGAAATACTCCACAATGTTCGTGCTGGACCCTACTGGAGTTTACTGAGAAGTTTTCGCGAAGAAACCAAGTTCCAAAAAGTGCATCAAAATGTTCGGCCTAGACCCGACCGGAGTGTATTAAAAACTATTTAGTGTTTAGTGAAGAAATATCATGATGTGTATGCTCGATCCAACAAACGTGTACTAAAACTGTAAGTGAGATGATTCTCGGGTTAGACCCCACCGGGGTGTATTAGGACCCCGCGGGGTTTTAGGTTTAATTCTTCTTTGTTATGTTTAGTTGTTAATTCTAAAATGCTAAATTCATGCTGCTCGTCACACCACCACAAGCTTATTCTTCTGAGCAGAGAAGTGTCATCAAACAGGAAAAGGAGGAAACAAACTGATGTAGATTCAAAATGAGGTATAAATTTCTTAGTGTAGGAGCCAAAGACTGTCCGATCCCACGATCTTAGGCAAGAGCCCTCTCACTGCGGCGCGTCGCAAAAATGTACACGAAGTTGGTGATGCGACGAGCCGCTTTGAGCGCTCTGTCTGGCCTGCAAGACTTAGGAACTTATGTTCTACCTAATTTATTAAAGTTACCTTAGAATTAAGCGATATTTATTGACTAACATTTAGTTAAGAACTTGGAGAGTCTCCAATGGATTTATTTCCGGCATTTCTGTAATGTTGCATTTCTTTTGACTTTGTTATACTCTTGTAAAATAATAAGACTGTTAGAATACTCTGGCTAATTGTTGCGGAATAGGTTTTCATTTAAATAAATATTATTTTAAAAATATTTGCTACTATTTTCATTTGTATTTGTCCTTGCCTCACCCTTCCTCATCCTTTAGTATTAAGTTAGGTAAATTAGGAATTTAATTATTCACTACAAGTAGGCACTCTACACAACATATGAAACTTAGGTAGGCAGTTTAAATTTTAATACAGTAGGCAACACAAAATTAACAGGTCTACAGTTAAGTTACCTAGTAAAGTTTTGGAAAAACCATAACCTAGTGTAGCTAGGAATCAGTTTCAACATTTGTTAACAAAGAAAATTACAATGAAAGTATAGAAACGAATTAGAGCTAGTGTTTACAATTGAAACAGTTAGCATAGGTAGTTACATAGTTTGCTTAACTTGAACCTGCAGTGGCACATTGTTGCAAACAAAAATTAGTTTCGCAGATTCCGGCAAAAATTTATCAACTTTTCGCGATATTTTCCATAAACTTCATCCAGTAAACATAAACAAAGTTTACATAACATTTCTTACAGTTTCGTCGACATCATTGCATCAGCCAACATTCGATTGCAACTCCATGAAGGTTAGGCCATCACACCATTAGATCGCACCCTTGGACCGAACACCATATGTACAATCGGATTAACTAGTACTTATAACACTACTAGCTTCTCGCCGCGACTTCACTCGCTTTAGAAATTAGCCTCTACGTTATTTCAGGTGCCGTCTGCAAAATTTCAGCCCGATTCGTTCAGTAGTTCTGGCGTGAGAGGGCGCCTGAATGAATGATTGAATGGCAATTCAACGTGTCTAATTTGTTGACCGAAATAGAAGCCAGCATTCCAATCACCTGTAGACTCTATGAGAAGTTCGGTAAGACCTTTATAAATGGTGTACGCCCCAGGACCTCAAGGACCAAGGGTTTCAACCCCAACAACGGCTCAAATGGGTAATCTCTACGGTTTGAGGGACTCCGCTGATGTTGCTGCGGAGCCGGCCTTACCGATGTCCCTGCAAGATGTGATGGCGCTAGGGTATCTACACACGTGGTGGTAGTAGGTACCAGACAATAAATAAGGTACCTACTATACAAATATACACACTTATATGATTACCTATTCATCTATATTTATTACAATTATTAATTGTAAGTGGTAAAGTAGATAATAAGATAGATATAAATATTTTGAGACGGATGTATTTTTTGTATTCTAGCTAGTGTTCCTACTTAGATAAATCTTACCCAAATGATGTTGACATAGAAATCAAATTCATTTAATTTTATGCATTAATTTTTTTTTAATTTTAAATTAATGCCTTTGAATGCATTTAAAATAAAATAAAATAATTTATTCCAAACAACTTAGGACTAAATGATCGTCCTTTAAATCTGAACCAATGTATTAAATATCTAATATTAATTCAATAAATTTTACAGAAGTATTAGTTATGCACCTATAGTCAGCGTCATTTACAAGCAAGACAATCATAACTTCATCTGCCATACTATAGTCATAATAGTCATAATAGTGATTATATGCCAACATTGGTAAACACAAATCGGTTTTGAAATACATTTTATGATTCAAAATTGATTAAAAATTAATAAAATAATACATTCAAAAGAAAAAGCATAAATATCATACGATAGCCAAATAAAATAAAATTCCTATTCAAAATAAATTAGCCAGTTGCTAATTAAAATCAATTAAAAATTAATAAATAATACCAAGTGCATGTATATTGGATCACTTAATTCTTATAAGCTACGAATTCATCGTAGGTATAAAAAGTTTGCTCAAAAGCCAGTGTTTAAGTTTGAATTTAAATGCAAACTGACTATATTATAACTAAGTATACTATACCTACTCCTATACTACTAAGTAACTATACTAACTACTGCAACTACTACTATGATTACACTACAACTACTAACAACTATTTTATTCAACTATTACTAACAACTATGATTGTTGAAATGTTTGATAATTCTTAACTAAAACTACCTAACCGATCGAGCTGTAATTTTGCACACCAAGATGCATTTCTAGATTCGCATTTTTTGCGGGAAAAAAACGGGCTGAAATTTTGCTGCTGGGTTAGGCCTCGCCATACATTTTCATTCATCTAGATCCTTTGCGCTCTCCCACCTCTCTGGGTTAAAAGAATAACAATACTTACAGGCTTTTTGTATGAAAATAGTTTGATTGTTTTGGAAAAACGGCAAACCGACTTAAAATACCTAGGAAAAGGTTCACAATTGACGGAGAGATCAGCGAACTTACATAAATAAAAACATACATACAGCCGAACACATAACCTCCTTTTTTGAAGTCGGTTAAAAACGAATGCAAACCCGCTGACCGAAGCTCGTAACTCCTAAATAAAATAATGATTTATTACATAAAATTATGTATTTGCAAACAACAATAATTATGTAAAAGGCTGTTATTTCATAATCTGTAGTAATCTGATAGTCAGTTCTAATGAACAGTTCTAGGAATCACCCAGTCTATGCGGATCTCCTAGAGGCCTTCGAGGACGTTACTCATCAGAAGGACAGGAAACCACGAATAAGGATCTTAAGTGATACCTTTCGTGACCTGTAAATGAAATCTTGCATTCATTTTGTTTGACATACTTACCTTTCATACCATTTTATTAAATTAGTATTATATAAGTCCAGTCCATCCCAAGGTTGCCTTGAAGAGATCGCTCAAAGCGATAAGGCCGCCCTTTGTACTTCCTTGTTTCTCAGCATTTTCTTCTGTATTATATTTTGTGCTTGTGTGGTACAATAAAGAGTTATTTATCTTACCATCTATCTATAACATATCTGGCCGTCTCCCATTGTAACATGCTAAATGGGTACATATTGTGTGTATTCCTAAATATAGTCAACAAGTCCTGACAAATGTATGTACCATAATATGATGCAATCAATAAATACCATGATAGAGAATTATGCCCATGCTGGACATCTTAGCAACTGATTTTTTTTTTATTTATATTTGTATTTTATTTATTCAATTCAATAGGCATACATTTATAATGCACATAGAATAGTTAAATAACAATAATTACACTAAAATTACATGCGATTAATTTGGATGTTTAGATTATCCATCTAAAAATACAAAATTTCGCCTTTAATAAGGAATGCATGTATGTTGTTGTGTGGTGCCGGCTTAGAATTTGCATCACCCCAACTCTTCCCGCGGGTGTCGTAAGAGGCGACTAAGGGATATCCACTTGGGTGGTAAGCAGCGCCCCCTGCAGAAAAATTCTACCACGGAACTGCGATCCCCAACCCGCATGCCCAGCGTGGGGATTATGGGCATTACCTTCTTGAGATAAAGCCAACAAGGCGCTTATCAGGGGAGGCCTGGGTCCAGCAGTGGACCAATATTGGCTGTGGAGATGGAGAGATGGAGATGGATGTATGTTATTGCGTTACGCCAATACTACTAAACGCATCAGGCTGAGTTTTTGCATAGATATAATTCTAGGCCTGGAATAAAACATACAAAAACAACGTTTTATCCCATAGGATAAAGAAAGAAGGGAAGAAAATTGTATATAATAATTCCCACTCCTTAAATTAAATAATATATGTTTTCAAGCATCTTTACCTGAAAGCAAGTCTTTAACGGAATAGTAAGCTTTTTCTTGTAGCGTCTTTTAAATGGTGTTTTTGAACATTATTTCGTTTATCTCAGGCAATGTTAACAGACCTTCGTTTGACCACAATATCACCTAATGGTTAGTGACGATGTATCACGAAGATTTAGAAGACAACTATTCACTCTTCTCTTGAAGAGACTCAGGTTATAGTTTGGCGGAATATACATAGAGGCAGGCAGCGAGTAATATTAAAATTCAACCTACACATTAAAGTTTTGAAAACACTTTGAGTGACGCACCCGCAGTCCTACGAACGAGTGCTTGCAGAGCAGTAACGCGCCTCTCCAGGTCGCATCGCTGAAGCTTGGAAGTTAACGCTATCACTGCCCAGCCTCGGCGGTCCACCGCTGGAAGGACCTGGAGATGGAGATGTGCGTCGTGGATCATGAAAGTGTTAACGCGGGAAGAGAGTTTTTTATGTTAATTATGAGCAATTGAAGTTTTCTAATCATGATATACTAATGGCTAAATTCATTAAATTTGACTGCAACAAAATTCCAAAGGCTTACCAAGATAATAAGTATGTATTAAATAGCAGGAAAACGTATCTGCGAGTATAAAGTTGTATTCACAGGTGCCGACGCACCGCTTTCTTGTAACCCACTTCGCGGACACAGGTGTTGTGGAGTCGTCTTTGTGTATATTTTTCATGTGCAAATAAAGAATACATTCATTCATGCTAAAATAAAACTAGGCACGTACGTAGCACTTTTTAAAATTTCGCGATTTTGTAACATACCTACCTAATGAAGATTATTTATCGGGTATTTTAATCGCGTAACTTTTCTTAAAATATCGATAAATCATATTTATAAGCTATCAACGTAGACGTACCTGCCACGAAACTAACATACCTACCTACAGATAAACCTTAAACATTGTAAGTTAAAATAATAGCTTAGAAGAAAAATGTACGGAACCACCGTAAAATTGTCGGCATGGGCTAAATAAGAGCGATAGCTTTAGAAGCTTAGAATAGTCAAGAATCTTACGCCACCCGCCCATCGGGGCGTGGCAGCCAATGAGAATCGACAGGCGGAGACAATTGAAGGTCAAGAATTTTACGCCGGCCGCCCGCTGGGACGTGACGGCCAATGACGGCTAAGTATGGGTGGTAACAATTTAAAGGTCAAGAAGTTTACTGATGAACAGCTGACTTAGGGTTGGTCACTAACATAAAAATGGGCTAGTTGGGATGAAAGTTTCGAGGTCTTTTTTTTAGTTAAAAACCTTGAAACCCCGAAAGTGCTAGAACAAAAATGTCCGTGGTGTGGGGTGGACCACCCCGTTTCCGCTTAGTATACCAAGAACGTGCACCTTGTATATTTATTATATTGTAGAATCAACTCAGTGCGTGGATGCCGGAGTCGACTTATGGAACCTATCAATAGGCAGGGTCAGGATGGGCAGCAGTTTCCGTCTGTGCATATTTAACGCCTCTACTGCGAATAATAATCCGCCTGCCAAGCGTAGTGATTATGACAAAATCCCTCTTGTTCGAGGGATGTATGCCTTATTCATTAAAAAAGCAAATTTTTTTCAGTTCAAAAAAAGTGGTAATATTTTTTTTTTAAATAACGCTTCAAGTTACGTATTCTATATGGGTGTGTGTATTTAAAATCTGTGCTTAATACTTAAGACAAGGTACTTACCTATTTACCTAGTTACAAATAAAAAAGACAAATGCTTATCCTATCAACAATTTTTTTTGTGCATTTTTTTATAATGCTCTAGCTTTTGCACGCGGCGTCGCACGCGTTGTTTTTTGAACAAACCTAGTTTAATTGCTTTCCTAGAGAGATAAAATTTCAGCCCGATCGGTTTCGGTTTAAAGATGTTTATTCTCATAAAACAAAATGTTAACTTATAATGAAATACAAAAACTTTTAAAAAATATTGCATAAGCTAATGGTACGCTGTACCTCCGGTAGGTGGTAAGTTTAATAGTATATGTAGGTATAACCTACCTGCTATACTAAAATTACGGTACAACGATAAGCATTAGCTAATCCGCCACTCTTTCTAACATAGATTGTATGCAATTTTAAAACTTGGGAGCATTATTATTTATTACATTTAAACGGAGGCTAAATATTTGACAGGAATAGTGAGTTGAATACAAAAAGATAACACTTAGGTTTATATAGATGCTTATGTTAGGCTACGAAAGTATTTTTTAATTTTGTTTTGAGCATCTAACATAAGCATGCTAGCATATCTTACTGCAAAAGTTACAGCTAGTTATATCAAAGATATATCAAGACCCCATTACTAGAAACGACGTCATCGTAGGTGCTCAAATTGGGAATAGAATAGGTGCTGAAACTGTGGTGCTCAAGAAATCGGTGCTCAAATGGGAATACTTCCCTATTTATCTCGATAGGCAAGCTATTAAATAACTGCACTCCATCGTAAAGAATTGTCTTCTTGCCGTAATCAGTACGTGCTTTAGCTAATTCTAGTTTATATTTGTTTCTAAATGTGTAGGGCTTTTTACGTAGTTGTATGTTTGATTTTATTGAGTTAGAATTAATGTTTCGTATTAAGATGCAAGTTGAGTATGTATGTATTTGTCCAAGGTTTAATATTTTAGTTTTATTATATATTTATATCGTTGATGTTAGGTATTTATAATGATACAGTGTTTTATAATTTTATTTTGTGTCTTTTGGAGAGGGTTTAAATTTATACTTGCGGCCGATCCCCAAATTTCGATAAGATAATTTAAGTGCGATTTGATTAAGGAATTATAAATAATTGACCGTGCTTTGGTTGGAATGCAGTGTGCTATTTGGCGTAATGATTTTAATAAGTTTAGTAGCGTGAAAAGGTGACAATCATCTACATATCCATTCAAACTTTTGATTGGCTTTCGCACTTCACACAATATTAGGTAGTAAGATTTTTCTATTAATTAAACTAAACGACTACTCCACAGCATCGCCTGTCCAAAACTGCATCTAAACAAAGCTAGGTGTCAGACTTACTCTCTCCTACAAACAAGTACATATACTTACAAATAGATATTCCATTCTGTATGTCTGACATCAGCAGCTACTGGGAACTGCAAGTTTGCATTCAATGAATGTGATTTCTAATTAAACTATTAAGTAGGTATTGGAGTTGGCATACTAACTGAAGGATTACAAAATGTCTTGATATTCACGAAAACTTTAAATATACCTACTAAAAAATATGGAGACTTCACTTCATATACATAATTGCCACTTTCAGGATCTAGAGACTTTGACTCAATGTTACTCTCTTTCACTGGGTACTTAGATACCTAACAAAAAAAAAAGTTTTTCTAGCTATCAGGGGGTATGCTTATTTAAATAACCTACCTCATGCTTGTTTTAATTTTCGTTCTAAAATAATATGACGTCCAAATAAGTACCTTTTATCATTATTTCTACAAAAATAAAGCTCTTCTAAATTTGATTTATCTAACACTTCTCCTCGATAATTCGTAGTCCATAATTCGAGCTTATAAAAAATAGTTAATTAAAACCTTTTTCCAAATTTAAATCAACCACTTAAAAAGCGTTCCAAGTTCAAAATAGCCAGTCGCGCTGCGTTTTCGGTACACGTATGTATTATAAAATGGAGGATATGTATTGCGCAAAGGCACACGTGTTGAATGACAACTCGCCTTGATAGGTGCGTGCGTGAAAACTGACATACTATCATGAGACTATAAAATTGTACGGACTCCTTGGTTTGTTATATTGGATTTTTGGATATGATATCTCTTATCTTTATTATCAAAGAAAATTACAATCAAACAATATAAATAAATTAGATTTAGGTGTGTATATAAATCAATAGCTGTCGTTAATCTCGCTAAAACTTAAAAACGGCTTGACATATTTGAATGTTTTTTTTTTCTAATACAGGGGTGGTTTAAAAAAAAAAAACAGTGTTTTTTTAGGTGATACGAAGTTGACGGAATCATCTAGTTATTATAGGCCGTCCACGAATTTATGTTCTGTTTGGTATATGCACGACTATGAAGTTCTATAATTGTTAACAGGTGAGTGAATGAAGACTAAATGACAGAATGAAGTATTTCATAGACAGTTACTTTGGCCAGATAGAGATGCAAATATGTCTATTCGAAAAATATGAGGGCTTACGAAAGTGTAAATTTTTATCGAGCCGACATAAAATATGTAACGAAGATTATTCTAGATGATTGTCCCATGAAAAAGTAGGTACGATATTGAAAATAGTATAAAAAATATAGTTTACCACAGTAACTCAATTTGTCTTACTTTTTATCACGGAAAAACGCGTTTAACGCCTTGGGTAAGTAGAAAATAAAACCACATAAATAAATCTATTTTATCCTATTAAATATTCTGATTTTAAAAATAAGGTCATAAGACGCCTTAGTATGTCTGTTGTCTGTTAGTATGTCGCTGAATGTTGAGCTACAATAACTAAATCAATTGTCATAAAAAATCGAATTGGTAAAGCCTAATGCTTTGACATGACCTACCAAACACCAGTCGAACTACCAAACAGCAAATAAGAGAGTGGAACAACTATAATAAATAAATTCAGGTCGCAGATAAAACCAGAAAAATTATGTTTGTTTATAAGAGGGCGCAATGCATTTTGTGAAAAGGATTGGCATAGTATTTCGCGTTCATAGGAGCGGAACGCATACGTTTTTGAAAGGCGTAAACGCAAGAATCAAGTTTTTTGCTTATTTACAAGAAAATTAAACAGTTTATAAAGAAACTGGTTCGAGGAACCAAATAATTAGTAATAATCTACGAATCAAAACATAAGTCATTTCAATAGACTGCAGGGTTCCTGTGCAGTACAGTGCATTTTCATGATATTTTTTATTGTATTTTTATAGCAAGTAGCAACCCCTTTCACATTCAAGGTACCAAAGAAAAATGTTGAATTTATTTATTTCTAGTTTTTTACCACGGGGATCCCGTGAGTACTGAGAACTAGGCCCAATGCTTCGCCTCTTAATGTTTTCCAAATTCAAAATCTTTCTGTAATGGTGGTTGGTCACGCGTGAAAAAATAAACCGCCAAGTGAAAGTCGATTCGCACATGAAGGGCTCCGTACCTACCGTAAAAATGTGGCAACTTTATCAAAAAACATCAAATTATCACTTATTCGGAGACCCCTTTAAATTTTAAACTTTATTATATTTTTAGTATTGGTTATTATTAACATTGAAGTGTTACTTATTTATAAAAAGTTTCATGTGTCTACCTATTGTGGTTCAAGCCACAATGCAACAGCCATGAAATGCAACAGCCTTGACAAAAAAGAATAATAATTGCCAAACAAATCACGTTTGTTGTATGGGAGCCCCCTTTAATTTCGATATTTATTATATTTTTATTATTTGTTGTTATAGCGGCAAAAGAAATACACAATATCTAAAAATTTCAACTGTCTACCTCTTACGGTTTATGAGATAGAGCCCTGTGACAGACGGACGGACAGCGGAGGCTTAGTAATAGGGTTCCGTTTTCATCCTTCGGGTGCGGAACCCTAAAATGAGCTTTTAGTACTAGTATTTTCTAGGTTCTACTAGTAATTTAGATAGCAGATAAGAAGTTTTCGCACATTGTAAACTATTTTATATGAATCTATGCTAAAACATTGTAGTTTTGCAGTCTACCGACATCATGTTGATGTTAACAATATAGCTCATAATCTCAGACTCCAAAACGATAATTTTGATTCGTAGTTAATTTTAGCGTGGATTCATAGCAAATGGCTTAAAATGTGCTTAAACTTCTTATCTGATATCTAAATTACTTGTAGAAACTAGAAAATGGTTAAAACAATTTTTTTTACGCGTGACCGTACATAAATTTATGTACCTCAGGAAATGCAATCTATTCTTTTCGATCAATGGCAATTTGCAAATACATGTAAATTATCAAAGCTTCTTTTGGGTTTTTTATTTAACAATTTTCAATGATTATTTTAATCTTAATACCATTAGGGAAAACACTATACCCACTTATCTTTGGAATACCATTTTAATACATCTACTGCGTGACGTAACGCCATACCAAGCAAATAAACCCAAGTCGAAGGTGGATTTAACGAGGCAAGATCTATTTATTAAGAAAACATACTTAATGTACTTAATTGTGTATATCTTTCTTTATAAGAATACCGAAGCGACTGAAATCAAAAATATCACTTTATTTCGTGTCAGTATTTAATTATAAGGAATTTTACCTTTTCTAAGTGTACATTAATTGTATTTATGGAAATAAAGAGTTTTTGACTTTTTTAACGTTGACTAGTTTCTGCCCGCGGCTTCGCACGTGTCATTTCTATGGACACGTTTTATGGTTATTTCTATGACATGGGAACTGTTTTATGGGATAAAAAGTAGTCAGTGTTTGATTCCAGGCTTAGAGCTACATGTACGCAAAATTTCATCCAGTCTGAACCAGTCGTTTTGGCGTGAAGAGGTAATAAACATCCGTACATCTAAACATCCAAACTTTCGCATTTATAATATTAGTGTAATGTGATAGTAGTGTGATTATAAGTAAAAATGTTCAAAGTAAAGGTAATAAATACTTACCAGTTCAAAGTCGCTCAGCGAGCTATGAATTGAGCTATGCTCGGAGTTTCTCTGAAGGATAGGATTCGTAACGAATACATCCGACAGAGAGCCAAAGCTATCGACATAGCTCAGAGAATTAGCAAGCTGAAGTGGCAGTGGGCCGGCCATATCACGCGAAGAACCGACAACCGCTGAGGTAAACATGTTCTCGAGTGGAGATCGCGACTCGGCAAACGTGGTGTAGGACGCCCTCCGGCCAGGTGGGATGACGATCTGCGAAAGACTGCAGGCAGATGCTGTATGCGGCAAGCTGAAGACAGGGCGAAATGGCGCTCATTAGGGGAGGCCTATGTCCAGCAGTGGACTAAGAAAGGTTGATGATGATGAAGTAAAAATGTTATTTATTGACATAGTGTAATAGACAATATGAGTCCATAGAGTCCTGAACAAGTTTAAAAACTAGTGAGTGTTCTTCATATAGAAATCAACTCTAATAGTTGGGAATTTAATCGATATTTATTGAAATTTAACTAAATAACCGGCCGAGTACGTCGGTCTTGCACATAAAGTGTTCCGTGCCATCATACAAGATTTAATACTATTAACTTTAATTAAATTGAGCAAAAAACGCAAAAAACACCTTTTAGTGAAATTATGTCACGTATAATATACATATGTAGTATGTGTTCATTAATTTTCAGTTATTTGTAAAACGAATAAATAAATATACAAAATAGAAGCCGGTAGTAATCTCAGTCCAACGACCAGTGGTTTCCTTTTCCGAGGCGAGTGAAAACGGCTTTCTTATCTCGACACCCTACACATCTAGTACCTACACACCCTGTCTCATGTACAATCGAACGGTAGAGTATTTATTTATTTTACACGACTGCCCAAAAAAGGGGTGTAATGTTTCAGGGCTCTCAGAGTTAAGAAGGAATAAAGAAACTCGCATACCTGCACCGGTATGTGTGTTTGTTTGTTCCACCTATAACTTTAAAATGCCTGAACAGATTTGGATGTAATAGGGTATCGTTAGAATTCTTAAAGTATCCCGAGTAACACGGGCCATTATATCAGTGAAAAATAACAGAGTTTAGAGTTAATTAATGAGTAAAACAATTAGCTTGGAAACTTTATTAACAAAGAAAATTACAATCAAATAATAGAAACAAGTATAGAACAAGTATAGATATAATAGAACAAGTATTTACAATTGAAAAAATTGTGCTAACTGCAGACTATTGCAAACAATGTACAGGTAGCTCAACTGATCCATATCAATACCAGTGGGAAGCGTCCCGAAGACGCTGGCTGCATTGCCCAGCTGTATGGCAATGCTGATGCGCTGCGCCAGATACTCACCAGCTCTCGGGTTACGCGTCGCTTCTACCAGACGCACAGATATTTTTTTAAAAACCCGGAGAGCCTCGGTACCTTAAATCAGCTTGTTTAACAATTTAAACTCTTAAAAAAGATATGTTGTGAAAATTAACCTTTTATGAGAATTCCTCCATATATGTCTGGCATTTAATAAAAGTAGCCGATTTGCACCTATTCAAAAGGGTCAGGTTTATTTTCGTATAAGAAAGATAAGTGACTTACGACCACCACGGGCTGAGTTCAAGGGGGGGGGGGGGGGGGTTCTTACGCTGCAAATGCGAGGTTGATCTACCCACTTATACATTTCAACTTCTCTACATAACACACTACACACACGCAACTGAGGAGTGAGTCTATTTGACGTCAGTAACGAGACGTGATCGTGACGTCTCCTTATTCCGTACCATTTTGGTACAGGGAACTACGCCAATCCCTACACAAAAAGGAGACGTCACAATCACTTTTCGTTACTAACGTCAAATAGACTCACCCCGCAGATCCGCGCCACACATGACATCAACATGACAGAAGCAGCACTGCTTACGTAGCTGAGAGCCGAAGCAGGTGGCGCAACATCATACGGATGATGCTTCCGTGATGAGTCAACCCCCAGTATTGGGGAAACGACCCAAGGAGGAGGATCAGCCATCAGTCACGATTATTGTAGTTGTCTAACGTAGAACGTCATTCAAAGATTACTAAATAAATAGGTACAATAAACTTATTTTTTATTTGTTTAATAAATTAAAATAATTTTGGATTTGTTGTGTGGCTCTACTGTGTCCAGATAAAAACTTCAAGAAGATTTTCTTATCTACTACCAACAACGATCTATATTTCTGTCCCTACATGTTAATACTTACATTGCAATCAAATAACAGAAGCAAATTAGAACTAGTATTTCCAATTGAAACCCGATCCATGTCAATACCAGTCGGAAGCGTCCCCAAGAAGCTGCGCTGGCTGCATTGCCCATGGCAATGCCGAAGCGCTGCGCCAGATACCAGCTAAGCGAAGGTCGAAGCGACGCGTGATCCGAGGATCACGCGTCGCTTCGACCAGACGCTCATATATTTTTTTAAACCCGGCGAAGTTACTTTAGAACTCATTTTATGTTCGACTGTACTGCGTATTGGAAAACAAGTTCATACTATAGTTAGGTATCTCGTTCCGTGATTTCTAATCTATAAATTGTCTGTACGCCCGGTTCTGTTTCATTTTTCCTTAATTTGTGCAGGAAGTTCCAATATTGGATGGCATTGCGGATGAAGAGGCGCACTGCATACATTAGCGTTATTGGCCATACAGAGATATAGAGTTATAGGAAAATGATCTTAAATGTTGAGGGCTCGATTTTGGAGAACTGCATTTTCACCACTATGCTTGTATTTTGAAGAAAAAAGTTTTTATCCTCATACAACATATGAAACTCTAAGCAATGGCTGAGCATCGGTTTATTTTCTTCAGTTGCCAGTCAGAATGAAAAAAAACAATGTTTAGCCATTTAATTTTTTTTAAACTTAATAGTGCAAGCCTTTAAACACTTTAATGGTTCTTTAATTTAGCGCAATTTTTTACAAATATGTGTAAAAGTTGTAAAAAACAGTTTTGCTACGTACTTTTATTAGGCAGGTATACTAAATTGGGATTCCTTTTTGATTGGGATTTTAATTCTAACTATGTACTTAAATGAAGTTTGAGTACTTAACGAATATGTCGTGAAGACAGTAAGTGGAAAACCAGCCTTTTGCAAAATAATAGGAGCGCGTTGAAGTCTTTTCTATGAAAAATATTTGTTAAAAACAAAACATATGTCAGTTCATCTTTATTTCATAACCATCTCCGTTTCATTCAAACCTGGCATTACAGAAAATAAATAGTAAGAGGAACGTAATACCGCCACACAAGATTCAGTCAGAGCACTCTTATGCTCTACTGTTAAAGTTTATGACTCGACAATATTACTAGTATATTACTCAAGGATGCCAGAGTACATCTTACATCAGTGTCACAGCAGGTCTAGTACCAACTACTCGCCTCCAGGCGGCAGCACAACTGCTAAGTTCTTTTATAAACCGGCCCGCAAGTCGACCCTCTCATTGCCCGAGAAGGCAGCGTCACGGAAACACGTATTTGTGTACCAACTTGTTACGTTACGAAGTGTTGTGCAACATGGATATTATCAGCCTAGACCCCACGGGACTCTACTAACATGGAAACCACCCTAGATCCCACCGGCCAGTACTAAAATGGACCGAAACTTAGATCCGACTGGCCAGTATTAGAAGCAAGATGATCGGGTTGGACCCAACTGAAATTTACTGATTGAAAATGTGTTGCGGAAGGCGGAGAATTTTGACGGGCACCCGCCCAGAGGAAACTTCATCTTGTAGGAAGAGGAGGGTTGACTAGGAGCCGTGACATAGGGAGCGCCAAGGTCACCGTATGAACAGCTGACTGAGAGCGGAAATCAACAGAAACATGAAAAACGCAATGCAGTTCCGATCCATTCGAAGTAAGTATTCTTTTATTTTATAGCTGACTTGTTTTGAATGTGGAACGCGGATGTTTTCAGTGTTGACAGCTGCGTTTTCCTATTGGATTTCTAGACGTTTTTCTGTCGTAAGTTGCAACAAGTGCGAGACAAAGAAGGAATGAAACAGGTGCGGCCAGAGACGGACCACGGCGTTTTGCATACAGAAACCATGCAATTAAACTTTACATTAGAGCTTAAGCTTCCTGTTTTCCATTTTCATTTGATCATTGTTGGCGCACTGGACTGAGAACGACTGTGACCCTTTATTTTTTAGTGAAGGAGAGATGGTTATTTTTAAGTCTGTTACGAAAGAGCGTTTGTTGACCGAATTTCGGGCAGTATCGCGATTTTTATGGCACCGACCGTGAGTTCATTGACCGGACATATTTTATTTCATCGCGCGCTTCCACGTACACACACAAAGACATCACGCACACACACAAACGGCCCACGCACACAGCCGCGGGAGCCTGCGCATGTGTGCAGTCACATGAACACAATATCGCGTTTGTATTTCGAATTTAATCGCTCCCATATCTAATTAATTTTATCATTATAGCGTCACATAATACTTGCTTACATACTTACCAACTTTTATTAGGAAAGAACTTTTGTGTAACCTAAGCATTGAACCATAATAATTTATAAAAGTTTAAAAGATTAATAACAATTCCGAATAAGTATATCACATCATCGGTTCTAAGATGTCATCCATGCACGTTTCTCGCATCTTAATCGAGTTTGAGGCGGTAAAGCGCCTGTTTGCCGAATTATTCCAGTTCAATAACCGGGCGAACGTACGATCGGGAGTTCGAAATAGACACGATTCTGCGACGCCTCAATTTAAAAACATTTATTCATTGAAATTAAGAGGTCAATTACACCAAATAATTTGAAGCGATACTGGCAACTTGGAAAACTATTCTTGGAGGATTAAAAAGAAATGCATAACTAAATGCACAAAATTTTGAAATTCCATATTCTTAATTCGAACGAGGTTAGTTTTTTTCTGGGCGGCCAGACGGTCGGCCAACGTGATTCGCATCTCGCATCACATGTCATGTCTTGTGTAATTCCATATTCGCGTTGAACCTCCTTGACCCCAGGCTCTGTGGTGCTTGCAGTGTGGCCTGTTTTTGGCGTTGCGTCATCATAGGTCAAAATCCCTAGCTCGCCATTTTTTGCTCGTAAACTTTGTAAGTATGCGCATCACGTTGGGTTCTTCCTTTGTTAGTCTATTTGGGCTTATTTAAAAACTTAAACAATCTCGATGTCTTTAATAGGCAGACCAAAAGCCAGCTTTGATGTTTTTAATTTAAAAGCCAAAAAATTTGCTATCTTTATATGGGAGAAGTCGTTAATATTACTTGTTTGGAACTTCAATGTCAAGTATAAGTTTTGTTGTCAAGCAAATATGGTAATTATTATTTATTGTTACGAAGTTTTATATCCTAAGTAGGTACCTATAAACCACATTAACTTGGTATGCTCTACTTTAGGAAAAAATATTACAAAAACATGATAAAATATAATATTTTTAGTAGTATCTAACTTTAATCTCCTGCCCAAAAACAACTTTACTTTAACTTCAAATTAAGAATTTAAGTGTTCCTCTATCAAACACTTAAGGGCAATAATAGCGATATTAAAACGAAGAAAACCCTATTAAATTGACCAAGGAGCAGCTGTGTGCATTATCACTCAGCATGCAAAGTGCTATGCAAAAGTTAATAATATCGTCAAAGCTGAAAATGTCAACAATGATCCGATAGCATTAAAAAAAGCGCACTTGTAAAGTTAAAAATGCGCTTTTTATACAAAATATGTGTAGCACGAAGGTGTACCACAAGGTCAGGACAGCTGGGAAGTCTAATTAAAGGTTTTATGCTTAAATAATTAAGTAGCATAGTGCATTCGTAGGCAGGTGTACTATTATTTATACGAGAATAAAATCATTATTTACGTAGATGCCAAATTACGAACATTAATCGTTTGCTCTGACATACTCGAAGTGCATTTCTCATTTGAATACTATGTAAGTGGTAATTTTAAAAGAAATATTCATGCAAATAATATTATTTTTTGTTTTTATTTTTTAACAGTCAAAATTAAATTTATTGGCGTACCTATGTAAGGTACATAGGAATCCGCTAAGATATAAGTCCCTGATATTTACTTCTGGAACAAGACTAGTTTATTTTCGTAGGCCTTTGTTTGACCACAATCTCTCCTGATAGCAAGTGACCCATGATGTATCACGAGGGAAGTCTAGAAGACACCTATTCACCGTCTTGAAGAGGCCCAGGCCAGGGCATTGTAGTTGGCCGGAAAAACCGAAGCAGGCAGCGAGTTCCAAGCCGAAACCTTGTGTTTCGGTTCGGAACTCGCTAATAAAGAATTGGATAATAATAATACCTTACGTTTTTAAAGATCCTCCAATATTAATGACAAGCGATGAATCAGCGACCATCGTTCGAGGTCGAGCAATAAATAGGTACAACTTACTAGTTTTTATTTAAAACTTTTGACATGAACATTGTTTTTTCACGTTTTTTTGTGATAGCATGACGTCATCGACCTAATGAGCACCTTGATCTCTCAGTTCGTTTACTGTGGTCTAGGGCAAGATTTGTTGAATTTTGATTTTAGGAAAGCTATCAATCAATCAATTCTATTAAACTTTGACAAATTATATTTAAGGTTTTTGTTATTATAGTGCGTAACACTCGGGATATTCTTTTTGTAATATTTATTGATTTCTTAGAAATTATATTTATTTAAAAAACAATAACAACGAACTTAAAACTTATCTACAAGGTACTTTATTTTTTAAGATCTATCTGAATAAAAAACTTAAAATAATAAAAAAACTACTTTACTATGAAGACACAATGTAAGATTAAGATAAAGCTTATCTTAAGACACCATTTTTTGTTAATTAATAAGTATTTTGCATAGCCCTCTACATAATTTCTATACAAAAAATGCACAAAAAATGCACCAACACAAATACATTTTATTTTAAAACGTTAAGTATTTGAATTACCTACTTTATTTATAATTTAAAACACAAACATGCGAAAAATATTTATACCTATAGGACCACGGTACAAGAGCATGTTGTTCAAGTTAACTTCAACGTCAACAAAAAGTAGAGTCATCAATGTTTTAATTTTCTATCGAATATGTCGAAGACGCCCAGAAATAGTCGAAGGAGTCAACAAACTTGGAACAGGTTTTAATTATGAACACAAATATTTTGTAGAAAAACATTAACAACATTTAAAGTATCTTTGGATCTAGAACATTTTGAATGGTTAGTTTGCTACGTTTTACTAAACACATCGGACTTAAGCTTCACTATTGTGGTGTGGTTGTGCGGGGCAAAAGTGCGTCGTAAGCATACCGGTATCATTCATTCAATATGGCAGAGACACATTATTACATCGACACATGACACAACACACAGCAATAATGTGTTTTGAACCATAGTACTTAAATTATATAAAACTGATAATTCAAATTCAAAGTGCTTTATTTTCTTTAGACGTTATAGGACTCTTGGACACGCCACAAAATTCAAATTACAAAAGTAAAGCTAGGAAATAAAGTGATCACTTTTATTTTTTGTTCACTTCAATCTTTTTAAGGTAAAGTAAAGAAGCGAACAAGAATCCTTTACCTTGTTAGGTTGTTAGTTTTCAAGTTGGAGCAAAACTTGCCCCAAGCTTTTTTATCCTCTAGCTAGATAATCTGATATTTTGTAGTAAGCCTATAAAATATATTTTTAATATTTTGTAGTAACATAAAGCTTCTGACGCGACACAACACACAACGAAAGTGTGATAGCAGCTTTACATTTTGTTAGGAGATCAATTCGAAGTATTTTTTCAAAATATTAATAAAGTGTATAGGTTATCTACCAATAGTTACCAATATCTACTGATTAAACAGTCATTTGCTCATCTACCTAACTAATTAAAATCTTCAACACAATTAGGTAAACCAATCAAGTCAGATTAGTCAAAATTAATGACAAAGTATTAACAGCATTACCAAACTTTACAGTGTTACCAAATTATCTGTCTGTACAAATCACAGCTAATATTTGAACCACCTGATAAGACCTCACTGAACCCTTAAGCTGTGGTCAACGTTTACAATTTTGTGAGTAACATTTTCCGTGGCTCCAGTAACGGAAAATGTCAATAGCAGATCGATTTTCCTTAGTACGAAGTGCGTACGTAAATTTACTAAACAATCAAATGGCCACCTGATGACCAGAGGCATAACCATTCCATTTACAAGAGCAATACATAATAATGGAAGAGCAGGACATCCTGGCACAAGTATATTTACATTAAAGGATGACCTAACCACTGTTTAGCATGTAGACAAATAAACAAGATTTATTTTATAATTTCTTTTCAATTTTAAATTTCTCTATACTTCACAAGGCATACACTCTAGGAGTGTGCTCTACGATGCAGTGCCCGCCGACCCCTTCAACTCTATGCTCGGTTCACATAATTCCAGTAGTATACAAGTTCAGCGATATCCGTATCCAGCGCTGGAATGCCACTGGAATAATGTAAACGATATAATCCAGACCAGCACTGGGCTGAATCGATTCGCTGGATTACTAGACTGGTAGCTTTTACATCTATATATATATAAAAGAAAGTCGTGTTAGTTACACTATTTATAACTCAAGAACGGCTGAACGGATCTCGGTGAAATTTGGCAGCGAGGTAGATGGTATCCCGGGGCCGGACATAGGCTACCTTTTATTTCCGAAAAAAGCGTGCGAAGCCGCGGGCTGCAGCTAGTATTTTATAAATATTGATTATGTGACCTGTATGTAAGTGAAATGAACTATGGAATAATGTGAACCAGACATAGAACAGATGAATATTCTAGCGTCAGCCTGAGGCATAGCCGTTATGCCTCATGTGACCGTAATATGACCGCTCAATAATAGCTGCGCGACCTGCCTAGTGAGGCAGCCTGGAAATTGTATAGGACAGCGTTGCCTCGACTCGCTGCCTCGCGCGTTGCCCACCCAGTCTGGAACCAGCTATTGGTGACACTGTATCAATTTCGCAAGACTGACCGAGTCAAAATTTGACCGTTGAAATGTCAATGCGCCAAGTTGCCAAGTAAGGCACTGGGTCAAATGCTGACCGCGGAGCATTATGCGCTGCAGGTGGTGTGGGATATACAGGGTGTCAACTGCAACGAGACTTGCAGTTAGATGTTGATGCAGTGCAATAAAACAATTTACATATATATAGTTACGCCATAGGGTTAGTCTAAAAACTTAACATATTTCAAACTGTTAAAAAATTGTTAACACTCTGCCAGAGACACATGTTGCCAATAATAAAGAAGTCAAGTCATGTTAACCTCTAGGCATGACATGCGATATTTTGCAAATATCGATTTCTCTTTTTTTCGGACTTGTCCGGGAAACACCCGAGTCCCTACTTTTACCATAGCTACTAAGCCCAATACTCGCTTATTTTTTATAGCCTGTTGATAATAAATACATAAATATATATTTTCCCGTAAATCATATATAGCAATCAAAAAACAACACAAATAATTTTATTTCCCCACCATATAAGCAATATTAAATCAGCACCTACTCAAAGCTAATAATAAACTTGCACAACTTTACAATAGCTAATACAGGTGACCCCTGACACCGGTTAACGCCGGCACTCCCGGAACACCCTGTATAATGGCCGCCATTACATAACGAGTTACGTAAGTTTATTGGTGTCATAGTTACGAATCGACATAAGCTGGAATTTATTACGTACAGCCATAGTTAAAGCAGGTACAGCTTTAATTCATCTATTTAGGATTAAAATCATCGATCTAAGTAAAAAAGGGGAGATTGGGTACTAGCTTCTCGAAAGTGAAAGGCTCAAATTAGGTGCAATTAGGTCCAGCCACCTCAGTTAAAGTCGGACCGGCATGGGCATTCGTGTTACGCGTGCTTGCTACGACTTACTATGTACTTTAGTATGATTTTTTGACAAAAACACTATTGCCTATAAGTTTCTTAACCTCAACTAGAATTATACATAAAAATAAGTTACTAATCACAGGCAAAGAGAGTAGATTTTAATCATGTCTGTGTTAGTTTAGTTACAAATAAACGTTTTTGATTTGATTTGATTTTATATTTACCATTGTGCTGCATACAAGGCCCTCGTGTTTGTTCATTATAATTATTGGAAATGTAACTGTGAGCGTGTAGTTGTAACACAGGCCAGTTGTTGAGTAAGCGCTGGGAGAATAAGAATAATTTTATTGTAAAATTGTGTTAATCATAGTTACATGAAGGTCTTAAATTATAGTAAGTATCAACAATTATATCCTATTCGTAGGAGAACGTACCATATCCACAGATTTTACTTAGATCTATGGTTACAATCTAAAAAAATCTATTTTTCATGCAAATCTTTGTTCCTTTATAAGAAAAGGGCTTCTAGTAACTATAAAACATATTAGGTATTTTTAAAAGCCGGCGCGATTGTTTTTTGCATACAATTACTCACGCTGACGTCATAAACCGCCAGGCATCCAGTGTACGAACAATAAAAGTGAATAGCGCCATCTATTAAAAATTTACCTATACTTCTTTGCTCTTCATATACCATAGTTTTCTTTTCTAAACGGTTATTGTTACAACAGAAATGACACCACTGACCTATCAAGGCTTATCGACGATTTCATAAAAATCTGTAATGGCGAAATTCACAATCAATATGTAATGTAGACTTTTAATGAGAGACAAAATACAAGCTTTTTTCTTTAATTAAGGCTAACGACATTTTCGTAAGGTCAGTTTCTTGCGACGAGCTACTTTTGACTTTTATGTCCATATCTTGTCAGAAATTCCAGAAATTTCCGTATAATAATCTTATTTAAACTCACTGATACAATTACTTCCAATAAACAAAATACAGTGTGGATTTTTGGACGGGACAGTAAGTGGAAAGTTTTTGCGATATCTTACTTTTTTAGTACTCCAACTTTAGTTGGGTGATAGAAGTTTTTGATCAGTATAAAAAATAGGATCGACAGGCCTCAAAAAAGTTTTTGTGTAAAATGTCCATTGCCAACAGTCATTTTCAGGAAATCTATGAATGGGGATAAAACATTTTCAAAAAATTGTCGATAGTCTCCTAAGACCATTTTCCTGTAGCTTCACCGGTTAAGGGTTCTTACTGACCCGTCCAATAATACCCCTGTTTAAGAAAAAGTTTGGACGGGTGGATTTTTAAAACAGTGAAGCAATCTCAGCAATAGGTTTTCCTGAAAACGATTAAAAGGCCATATTCTGATAAAATTCTTGAATTCTGATAAATAGGCCCTAATCTAGTATAAGTAAAGTAATGTACAAACAGCAAAAAATCTGCCTATACACCACAAGAATGATTTTTCTGTGAAGTGACAGGTTGCCACCCCCGGCCTGCTTGCTCGATTTCTTTTGTTTTTAAAGACCAATAGGAGCTTCGTATTTCGTGGGTCTGGTCAGGTATTATTCCGGCATCGCATCGGCTCCGCATAGAATTTACGAGGTTCTAATTTTGTTAACCAATACATACAATTAGTAATATATTATAATATAAAAAAGATAAAGGTTAAGATAAAAATAACAATTACGGTAACATAAATGGCCTACCTAACACCTGATAAAATCTGATAAAATTGCCATAGGAACCACTTTGACGGTCCTGCCGTATTACGCCTTGCTGTCAAGCAGACAATAACCACTCAATAAAGTATTATTATCATTATAGTTCTGATTTTGATGAATCTGCCATAAAATGCCATACCGTATTAGTAAGTTGCTATAATATTTTGACAGCTGTCAAGAGGTCAATAACCGTCTAAACTAGTCTAAAGAGACAAAATAACGACAAGACTGTCATTATGGTTTTGATTTTAATTATACTAATTGTGTCATACCATGTCAGTAACTTGCTATGTTATGACAGCTGTCAAGCAGGCAATAAACGCCCTATAAAGACAAAGTTACATGATGACTGATTTTGATGATGCTGCCATATCGTGCCATACCGATCAGTAAGTAGCTATATTTTGACAGCTGTCAAGCAGGCAATAACCGCTCCACAAAGACAATTACGAGAAGACTTCCGCAATGGTTCGGATTCGTCATCCATGTCATTGACACTCCAGTGCTAGAAGACCCGTTCAATCAACCCATGGGTGCAACCACCTCTATTTGCAAGACATGCACTAAATTTATCAATTTAACTCAATTCATCAATCTTACTTCAGATAAACTCAAACCTTGCATTAACGACACATAAGCCATAAAAAATACCTAGGTATTGATCGTTTATGCTAACTAGCTGTGTGGATTGTCCAGCACTATTTATAAATGTTATTTGATAATAATATGGTTTGAAATTTTACTAATAGGTAATAATTATTGATAATAATTTAGTTTGAAATTTTACTTGCTTATTTTGTAAGCCTAAGTAAGCAAATAAAATGATTTTTGAAAAAAAAAAAACGCTAGTGTCGGTTTGATTCTGAATATTATTCTTATAAAAAATTACATTCTTCGCTAGTGTAGATAGAGCTGCTCAACGCAATCCTTCAAAAGCAAACTTAAGTTCTGGCTTATTGAGAAATGTCACTATAAATTTAATGAACTATTTGACATTTTATAATTTGTATTATTTTATTCAATTATGAATCAATTTTTATTTTTTAAAACAAAATAATCTTTATTGACAAAGAAAATTACAATTCAATAATAAAAACAAATTAGAACTAGTATTTACAATTGAAACAATTAAGCTAACTGCAGACTGTTGCAAACAATCTACAGGTAGCTCAAATGATCCATATCAATACCAGTCGGAAGCGTCCCCAAGACGCTGGCTGCATTGCCCCGCTGTATGGCAATGCTGATACGCTGCGCCAGATACCCGCCTACTGATTTTATACCCGTGAATCAATTTAATATTATTCCCAGATTTTTTTATATAAACGAATTAATGAATTCAGCAAGACCTATGTATATATAATTTTATACAACGTTATTGTTAATTTAATTAGAATTAAGAACATCACATGAAACATATAAACGAATAAACAAAACTAAACTAAACAATTATTATAGGCTACGTTTTAATCAGATATCCACATGAGCGAAATCGCGGGCAGAAGCTGTAGAAAACGGAAAAATAATCTCTGAAATACTAGGTAGGTATATATAGGCATCTCTTTAAGATATTTTTTAGATCGTAACCTGGATTTGGCTATGTATATATCATTGGATTTGAATCGTGATCGATATTAAAAATGTATATGTTTAATTATGTGTTGCTTGATATTTCTTTTTTACCGACACCTAAAGTTTAAGGGTGATCTGATCGGGTTTTATGTCGGTCAAAGATCATTGCCATACATCTTGGGCAATGTTGCCATCATTGCAGCACTCATTTTGATAGTTTCGCGAAACTCATTTAGGCAATTATCATCATTCGTCGTACGTAGCACAAAGTCGGGTTAAGTTCATTAAGACGCAACTTTAAACATTCTGATTTTACATTAACCAACAACCCGTGTAACAGCTTGAGTAATTTCTGAAATGCGAAATGATATTTTCTTATCGCAGCAGCATTAAAACCAGCTAATTTTAAAATTAAAATTGTGGACATAAAAAATATCTAACGCACACATTCAGCCACGTAACGTAGACAACGCACACAAAGATAAACACCTGCGATAAGCACGTGTTCAGCCGCGATATCTCCTCGCCACTGCTGCTTGCCTAGTACCCGAAACATAGATACAGCTCACTAGCGAAACTGAAAATACACTAGCACAACTTTCTCGTGTGGAAATCTGAACACAAATGCAGTGTATATGAGTTGAGTTATATTATAAATTGCCTAGCTGTGTGCAGAGAAAACGCTTTTCTCATACGCCTTAATGTGTATAAGTGGTAGTATCTCATATAGGAACGTGTGTTAATAGCGTAGTCGTTTCCGCATAGGCGGCTGAGCCAACGAACGTGTGAGGCGCGTTTGCCCCTACACGGGAGCGACAACCTTACGAATTAGAAAAAACTCGGCTTACGCCATTTGCCTCGACGCGCGTTCGCTCCAAACTTTTATAAGATTTAGTTAACTTGCAACAAACTATATTTTCAGACGTTTTATATAAAAAACAAATTAATAAGGCATTGTATAATCACATAATCACACATACATTGCATTCTTTCTACACGTGAAAATTATTGAATAAATATGTCGTCACATCACAGATTGTTCAGTGACGCGCCTACGCGCACCCACACAACCTTGTCCACAAATTTTGCGTGTGTTCGTACGTAGGTAATACATTGATAACTACGTCACAGTCGGCCTCTTGCGATCTCAGGCGCCCTGGTACTGAGTCTCCCCGTAATAAGCTGAAGATAACTCGCTTTTCTTGATCTTAAAAACATAATCGGAAGTTGCTTCCGCCTTGGCCCTTTCTTCGCAAGCTGTTGAAACAATTTATGATTTTTGAAAGATCACATTTTTAATGGACTAGTTAATTACGTATTTATTATTATTAGTAATTTAAATACGCAAAAAGTTTGCAATAATAATTCGTCTTCGCAAGTTCCATTTAGCTTCGACCACAAAACTAAACATGTTCAATTTACATTTTAACGAACCCATTCCTCAATATTGCTGCTAATCACGGAGCATCCGTGCTGCTAATCCTGGCTAGTCACGCTTCTAATGTGTAAGTCCTTTCATGCGACTTACACCAGCACAAGGCCTTCATAGCAATCAAGGAGGCTAACGAGTTGTAAAATAAAATGATGTAATTTTTACCTCTCCAGCGTTCATGTTCGCCTAGTACTTTGTGTTCTAGTTGACGATCCGAACAGTCTCGGGATGAGCGTAGTATTTCCGAATATTTGATGATGGATTATACGTGATACATAGAGATGATCAATTAGTTTTGGTCACAAGAAACTGAGAAAACTTAAGAATTTAAAATATTAATAATAACGCACTCAGTCTGCCAGCTCCATCTGCTGTTGACTGGCAGCGTTACTACCGGCGCTGAGTAGGTCCCTTGCTTAGCTTGTATCTCGTGATAAAATAAAACCAATGAATGATAAAACACCAATGTGTTTTATCATTCATTGGTTTTACCTACCAATAACCCTTTACCTACTAATAATTCTTGAAATTGCGGTTAGTTTCAATAAACTAACCGCAATTTCAAGAATTATTTGAATGCAATGTGTCGCATCGTAAGTTAATTTTAAACAATGGCAGGTGGTTATCGCTGTCCAAGGATGACCACTGGCCGGTGCACTGGGCCAAATGGCGGCAACTATTTATCGGTTTTTTACAGACATACGCACAGTCTCTATTATAATTAGTGTCTTTATCAGAATATTATAATTGAATGTCTCGTGCTAAAACGAGATCCATTGTACACATAATATGCGCATCTTTATTAGCATTTTTTATTAAGTACACACACTAGGACCATAGGCACTAAAAAGTTAAAAAAAACCAGAACTCTAAAATATAATTGTGAAGCTATATATACATATATGTAGCTGTATATCTATGGTTAAATTGAATTTACCGGTGATAAATTTTTAATGTGATATGGTATGCATTTTTAAATTAAAACAAAGACGTTTCGTGTTTTAATTACGTGGTAGGTACCTACATACGTTTAATTTAAGCCATGTATATTCCATCTCAAAATAAAATATTACTAGTTGAAATGGTCGTAAAAGGACGGGTCAGTCTTTTTACGAAAATATTAAAAATTATTACCAGCAATTTCGTTCCAATGTGGAGACGCTGGGTACTAAACATCGACTTACAACAAAAGTATAGACAATTCATTGCGCAAATAGAAAAAAATATACAGAAACAATTGAACGACTTTTTTGCACGGCGAATTGTTAAAAAATATGTCTGTTTATGCAAAAAATTACAATAACCTTGAATTGAGTATGCGCAATGGGACCGAGGTGGTCGGAATTATTTTTTTTTTGCGGAGCATTACTTTTTATGATCATTTCTTTGTTTGACACCCCTCAAAGAATGCCGTCGCCTGCTACGTAAGTTCGTAGACAATCCTGTGACAAGTTCTGACAAATGGCCTAATTTTTTTAATTAATATTTTGGTCCGAGGCTGCGGTCACAGTCATCTCTGCAGTAAAATACAAAAAAGTTGGTTAATTTATATGTTAATCGTTTGTTACTCGTACCAATTTAAACCAGCAAAAATAAAAAAAGGACTCGTCGTAAAACATTCATGGAAGCCATTAGTATAGTAATGTCATTTATGTAATACTGATATCGATATTATGTCACACAATTTTGCTCGCATTTCGTTACGATATATTTTTAATTTTATCGCTTAGTTTTAATCTAAAGGATGTTTAAAAATGCCTGAAAATAAAAGACTAAGCTCTTACCACCTGACGGCTATTCAAAACTAGTTTGGTTTAGACACAGTATTATCTTTCAATGTTTCAAACAAAAAACGAATTGTCGTTTTTGCATAAAAAATTGCGAGTACACCTTGAAGTTTGTGGATGGCTTTATAATTGGATGGAGTTGTTCTTTTTGAACAACTAAGTTTTAATTTAGATATCTTTTAAAGTTTTTTTCGTTTCTTTAAAGTTCTCAAAAAAACTGTACTTGTCCACATGTAAACCTGGTTCATTTTAATTTCTGAAATTAATTCTCCAGAATTTTAAAAACGTTAAGATCGATATAAATTGTAACAACACCCTTACTTATACATTTTTTCTTTATTTTCAGATAATTTCGCTGCCATCCTGACTTCGGCTTCCCAACACATTTCTTAGTATAAAATTGTATATTAAATATCAAATTATGTTATATTATTCGATTATTTTAAGTAAATACTCATAAAATAAGCTGTAATGACTGAAATACTTATTGCACATATTTATAAGCATTTGAATTTTTATATTATGTTATGCTTAGTGTTTGTTTCTGAATTGATACATATTTCAATAATAATATTATACGATAGTAGTACATAACGCTGATACTTTGCTATATTTTAATATTAAATAATTGCGTGACTGACTTAAAACGTTAATTCTAAATTAAACTTAATCATTTTGAATATTGAGAATTTGGACTATTGGTTTTAATTAATTATTTTTCAACATTAACAAAAAAATTTATGTAATATTGAGTATCAATCTAGAGACAAAAATTAGAATTACGGAATCGTATGACAAGCAGAAAGAGGCAACGGGATTTTTGAATGGTTTTCTTCATTTCGACTGTACATTATTTGAGAAACCTTCAAAAATAGACCGTATCATAATTTAGCCCTAAGTATATTTTATTTTATCGGATCCTGAATATACGTAACTTCCATCCAACACAATTCGAGTTACCACGTTTTTCTTCCGCTTAAAAATTGCATATAAAGTTGCAATGCTTGTCCAGTGCTTCTCTTTACATATAAGATTATTTTATGTTATTTTTTAGTTATTGAATATAGAGCGTGTTCAATTTAAGTTCTAGAATTGTTTAGCCTATCAGAATTTTTATTTTGAAGATTTGTGTTTCTTTTATAATACGATAATTCATTTTCATTATTTCACGCACGTCCATAAAGTCATATTTTGTTATTTTGTTCTTATAATTGTCAACTGGAACTGATTTGAAATGTCATAAATAATGTCGTTATTTCGTAAACTCTCATGTTATCATCTTTAATATCAAAGTTCATTTTGTTTTCATTGCATTCATTATTCATCAAATAAGTAACCCGCACATTAAAAAAAACACATTGCATATTTTATCTTTGACTGATACATATTGATTTAATATTTTTCCACTGTAAATTTGTGTCCAAATCCATCCTAAGTCTCCTCCATCAAGAAATAATATGTGGCCAAATGGGGTGTTTTACAAGGTGGAGTTATATATTATCACATATACTATGTAAGATTTACATAAACGTCGAGTTGTTATCCCACCCATGTGTATCGGACTTTTATTTAGGTGATTATGGCATTATATTAAGGAATAATAAAGAATCTATGATAAATAACACACCATGTTTTTATAATTTAATTTCCTTGTATTTACCTACTTAACGTGTAGTATTATTTTTTTTATAACTTTATTGACAAAGAAAATTACAATTCAATAATAAAAACAAATTAGAACTAGTATTTACAATTGAAACAATTAAGCTAACTGCAGACTGTTGCAAACAATCTACAGGGAGTTCAACTGATCCATATAACACAATATATCATCACTAACGTGTAGTTAGACAATTACAATTGAATAAGACCTAAAACAGTGCTATGATAATACTGAATGAGATTGGCGCAGAACCGTGTGAAGTGGCACAAAAGTTTGGAGGCCTATTACTATTCCCAGCAGTGGGAAGTCGGGTTGCGAATGATGATGAAGACCTAAAACTGAAACAAATGGCTTTTTAAAAGAAAGTTTAAGTCATTTAGAAATCTTCGCTCACAGCAATGAATTAAGTACTACGCTAATTTGCTTTCTATTATTTGATTGTAATTTTCTTAGCTAATAAAGGTATAATCCATAATAAGAACTAATTAATAAAAAAATACCTGGTAAGTTAATTAACCACTTGTAGATATAGGTATATATCATATTCTATTATTATATTTTATTGGATAATTGTTTGTTATATATATGTATATTATAGTTGCTGATACAAGAATGTTGGGACAGTATCGTATCAACATTATTTAATTACAAATTCGATATTTTATAGTTATTTTTCAAAGACAACAATTCGTTTTGTTTATTTGCAAACAATAACCTTTCAAAAACCTATTTCGGATACGTATATTATGACTTAACAATAGACAACCTATTCATTATTTAATATTGTTTAGTGTGTTAGAGAACTAGGGTAGTACACAGTGCACATTTTTGCATAGAAGATGCAGTATCTATAACTACAGGTAAAGCAGGTGCGTGTTTCTGATCTATTGTTTTTTATTATAGACTAGCTGTACCCGCGACTTCGTTCGCGATTGGGATACCTGCCGACAAATTAGTTATTCACATTTGATTACAGTTTCTATAACATTATTAATTTCTTCTAATACTAGCTGCAGCCCGCGGCTTTGCACGCTTTTTTTCGGAATAAAAGGTAGCCTATGTCCAGCCCCGGAATACCATCTACCTCGCTGCCAAATTTCACCGAGATCCGTTCAGCTGTTCTTGAGTTATAACTAGTGTAACTAACACGACTTTCTTTATTAAGAATTATAAACGGTGTGCAAAAAAAAAACTTTAATGCGCAGTATTGGACCTGTTACACAATCTAGGTACCTAAATATAGGTTTTCCCTATATTTAGGTACCTAGATTGTAATATATTAGATCTAATTAAGTAGCAATAAGATTCACTTTCGTACGTTTTCCGTTTTGTGATTAATTTTACGTAGTATGTATGTACTTACCAACTTTTGTTTTGTGATATATTATATACCTTCTTCCTTCCGTAACTTCCGTTGCGTGGGTCAGTTCAGTATTTTGGTTGATTTTTCGATCGATATGCCTGACTTCGATAATCGATTAAACCTACTTACCTAAACTGTTTCTACTTACCTAAAGCTTATGAACGTTGTTTATGTTAGCGGCGTACAGCTCGCGCGGCACGGTAAAGTAAGAACAATCAACAGGTCATATATCTGATGATTTAGGTGCGCGCAAGATAAAGCTCACGGTTAGAAGAAATTAAAAACACTCACACTCGCTCAACTTAAAAATAAACTACTTATATAAATCAGAATCGTGGTAACTCTAATGAAGCAGAACGTAATCACACGCTTATCGCATCTATGGCTACAAATAAAAGTTTTTTTTTAAATCTACTTATATTTTACTCCACTTTGTACCTTGCAACACTGTTTCGAAAAGTTTTTAATCAATGCGTCCTACCCGTCATGACCCTCGGAGCTATGCATGGACTAATAAAGACTGATGATGATGATGATAATATTGACTGTTTAACGATCTTGCAACACTATTTCTAATACAAAAAGAAGACTGAAATCGGACAACGCGTTGATGAATTACAACGAAGTACACATTTTGAATTTCATCCCCTCCCCCAAGGGAACCGTTACGAATTGCGGGATAAAAAGTATCCTATATCCTTCCTCGTAGTATGAACTCAAATCATGCCAAGTTTCGTTTGAATTCATTCAGTAGATTCGGAGTTATGCGCGGCCAAGGTACAGACAGACAGACAGAAAGACAGACAGACATGGATGAAAAAATTACAGTTTTGGCTTCAGTATCGATAATAGATTGCCCTCCGAAAAAATTTTTGTATATATCTTCAATGTACAGAATTTGACCTGATACAGTTTTATTCTAAGTATAGAAGATTTAGAAACATAACATCATTACAGGTTTTTTGTGTAGCTTAAATTAATAACATAAGTTATAATATGAATTTAATTAATATTATACTAGACTATGTAGTGAATTTTATTAATATTATGTTAATTTGGTTATGTTATTAATTTAAGGTCCAATACTATAGGTAACATTATGCAGGGTTATGGGTAATTCCCTGACACTGCGTGAACTGCAGATTCTGCCCATCATTACGAACACGTTCGTGATGATGACGCCAGGATGCTTATTTTTTTTGTTAAGCGGGCTATTACAAAAAAAAATGAGAAATTGCACGGTTTCATCGTCAAATTGTATGATTTTCGTTTGTTGCTTGAAATAATAATCAATTGTTAATAATAGTTTGTTTCCTCCACTACAATAATCATAAAACAAATTTTAGACAATTCATATTTTTATGTAGATGCATGTTTAGGCTAAAACTCCCGCAGACCTGTTTTGGGAGCTCTAATTTGTAGATTCTATTGAATGAAGGCCAACAAAAAATTGTTTCCTTTTTACGTAGGTATATCCTATTCATTGATCATAATATAATACAGTTTCGTTACATGTCTTTATGTAAAGAAAGAAATAACTTAACCAAACTCGATTATAGACCGGCTTCGAAATAAACCACAATATCTTTGAAGTTCTACATCATTTTGACATAATATTTATACCAAAATATTTATCAACATTTGCTTGAACTACAATAATGTGAAGTCTATTATTTAAATCACTACTGCTTTTTTTTTTGGGGGTCTTTATTTAATGGAATCTACAAATTAGAGCTTCCACAGGTCTCTGAGAGTTTTTGCCTAAACATGCATAGGGAGAATGATTATAACTAATAAAAAAAGAAGTTTTCTAATATTTATTATTATTGTAGTAGAAAAAACGAACTATTATTAACAAGTGATTATTATTTCAAGAAACAAACGAAAATCATACAATCTGACTATAAAACCGTGCAATTTCTAGTTTTTTATTTGTAATAAGCCCTCATAATCTCCTCTGATGCAACGTGAGAAAACAGGAGTGTCCGGAACCCAATGAAATACTAAAGACCGATCTCTTAATCCCACAGCCACTGCTGTTTCAGGGCGTTTTTATGTTTAGATTCAAAAAGAGCCTCTCTAAAGAACGATAATTTAATGGACGGGTACCTACCAATACCAATTTTAAGAATTAAGACCAGGCGTCTTCACAAACGCGTTCGTGATGATGGGCAGAACCTGCAGTTCACATAGTGTCAGTGAATTACCAATAACCCTGTATACATTTAGTTTCAATGACGACCTGTGCCATTTCTAAGACTAATTATGTCGGATAATTAGATCCTGACTTACGAACATGGGAACTCAAACTTTATTTTCTTTCTTATAGAGGTAGAGATACGTTAATATAGCCATGCTGCTTTATCAAGAACAATTTTAACTGTTGATGTAAGTATAGTGAAGTAATAGTGAAGTAAGCAATACTTATAAAAATGGTATAAAATATACTATAAATATATAAAACTGAATATAATCTACCAGGCGGGCAGCAAACGCAAGAGCTCGATAAAGGCCACGCCGTTAGTTCTAAATTCCTCAACTAATACAGTACCTTTAATAAGCTATTACTGACCACAGAATAAATAGGAGTAGGATAGGCACTAATCTTTGATGTATCGTTTAGCGGTACCCATGTTAGCTAGCTATGTAGGGCTGGGACCCGTTAAACGTCACTAGTGATGTGTGTTAGACGTTCGATTTTATCGATGTTTTGCCTATGAAGTAATAGCGTATTGTGAAATTAACGATTGGCTGATTTGGTTGTTATTAATCCACGTGTTACAATAATAAGTATATAAAAATACCCATGCGTTTTTTCCGACCCTTTCATAAATACGTCAAGTACAGTTTAGGTTGGGCAGTGCAGGTTGGTCCGTAAACAAATTATAGCCAGGACATCGCCATCGGCCTGTTATTGTTAGATTCATCTTGTTTTATAGAGATCTATCAGACTGTCGTCGTTATATATCACATCGTCGGCATTGTAAATAAGAAGTACCAACTAACAAATGTTGTTGCTGTTATTACATTAGCTAAGATAGCTTATCTAATGTAATAACAACTATTGACTTCTTGATCATAGGATCAAGAAGTCAAAGTACGAGTAGGTATCCTTGATTCTACTCTACATTGCACGAAACAATAACAATCATAGAAAACTTAAAACCTACAGGTAATGTTCAAAGGCGAGCTAACTTTAATAATTTCATTGTTTTGGAAAAGCAAAAACCGACTTAAACCTTAAGTGTTTTTAAAATTTTGCTAAATACTAGTCCCTCGAGAAAAAAACCATCTTGAAATCTTTCTCTATAAAATAACAAAATAATTATCAAAATCGATACATACCTCTAGTTAACGGTGTAATCGGCGAACATACATAACAAAAAACATACAACCGAACATAGAGCCACCTTTTTTCGAAGTCGGTTAAAAATAGTCAAAGTGGGTATCTACCATCAACAAGAACTCAAGAACTATCGATAGTTGCACCGATAACAAATATCGATAGGCGCGCATCCCTCTGCAGGATCAGGGATACGCGGGCACTAGCGCAGTGGGTCGGCGACGCGACGCGGGAATGCGGAAGGGCTCGCATCCCGGTGCACATGGCACCAAGTACCGGGGGCTATCTCAGGATTGCATATCGATGACTGGGGAAAGATTTCATTGGAATTGGGATTTTGATTTGTTGGAGGAAAAGTATGAGATGATTTCCAACTCGTGTAGTCTTGAGGTGTAGTAGAATAACGCTAAAATTTGGAGTAGGATGGAATCCTTAACCAAAACTTATTAAGGCCGGGCACATTTCAGCGGTCAAAGTCAAAGTCAAAGTCAAAAACTCTTTATTTCCATAAATACAATAAATGTATACATAGAATAGGTCAAATTCTTAATAATTAAACACTGACACGGAAATAAAGTGATATTTTTGATTTCAGTCGCTTCGGTATGTAGACTAAAGTAAAGAAGCGGCGGAATTGCGATACATAAATATTCTAACATAAAAATTTTATCGCATCTACGTATTGAATGTCAATGTCATTATATATTATCTCGTAATAATGATAATGAATATGTACCTACTTAAAATATGTAATCACATACTATTTATGTAAAGGGTCTCGAGTGCACTATTTAAATTGTGTGTAACTTTTTTTCGTGCTACTCTTAGATATGACAGCTGTCTCTTAGGAATATTCCGATTAATAAAAATGGAACGTTACAAAAAAGAACAATGTGTTATCATTGTGAAACTCAGCCCGGAGTTGCAGTGGCTGTGAACGGCGCTCATTCGTTACAGGACCGATAACAGAGTTCTTGTTGTCTCAACTGGATGGCATGGATCTGGACGACAAGTGGTTTCAGCAGGACGGCGCCTCCTGCCACAACAACGCACATGAAACAATCAATTTATTAGAGCAACGACTTCAAGACCAAATCATCTCACGAAATTCTGATATCAACTGGCCAACAAGATCGTGCGATTTAACACCGTGCGATTTCATTCTTTTGGGTTTTGTGATATTATCTATATCTCAGGTTTTATGCGAATAAAACAGAAATAATTTCTGAGCTCAAGGCCGAGATCAAACGCGTTAACGGTGAGATATAGCCACATCTTTGTCAAAGTCATCGAAAGTTTCATGAAACGAGCGCAATAACAAGTAATAACAAGTAATGACCATGTCCCAAGTAGTGATCGGAGCCGTGGTCACTATTTGCCGGATTGTATTCCATACATAATCGGAACATGTCTTCTTTACAATGCGATATCAATATCACAAATTACTCAAAAAATACGTGTTTTTATGTTTAAACGAAATAGTGCACTCTTATTGAGACACCCGTTATTTAAAGACTGACCTTTAAGTAATAAAAAGATAAAACGTCACGTGATTTTTATAAAAGCTACGATTTCAATAGTTTTATCTATTATCGTACTATCGATCATCTTAGGTTAGGCAGAAGTATTGTGATTTTATCCGTACAGATTCGTTTGGTTTTTTCCGGTGTATTCGAAAGAAAAATCAATGATGTCTCAACCTCTCGTGAATAAATCTTCACTTCAATCTTAGACAACTCATCTCGTGTGTAGCCTACATAACGGTACTCATATAACTAAAATAAGGCGCTACGACGTCCGATAAAAAATGGACTCCATCCCAACTCAACCTTAGAAAAAACCCTTGGGTCCTGTTACAAGTTACTGACCCCACGGGGTGAAATGACCTATTTAACTTGAAGGAGGTCATTATCAGCGGCCATGTTTTTTTCCTTATTTTCAAGCGTTCGAAATTCGAAAGATTGATTAGGATTTTTCTTATGATGCCTGTCAAATATTTTGATTAGGCGCGTTGTTGTTTGAAAATAGAAGTATAATCAATTGACATTCTTATTAAATTTGTTTAGTTATAATTATAATACTAAGTGTGTAAGTAATTAATTTATTGCCGGTTTCAGCTATCCATAACATAAGAATAATTATATGCTTACTCATTACGGATTCAAGAATTGGTTTTCTTCACCGTATTTCTAGCAAAATCCATTGGTTTGGATTATCTTCAGTACCTAAGTTACGAACAGCACTTTGAGTTGCTTGCTGTAGGTAAACTCTACGGCAAACAACGTAAAGGGCAACCAAACACCAACAGGTTCAGATATTCCCAAAAAATACAAAGTTTTTGACTTTTTCTCCCTTCGTTTGCTGAAAGTTAGCTTAAAAAAAGCTTAAAGTGGCCTTAGCCAATGCCCGCGTAGAAGATTGTTTTCTAAAATGCATGGTTGTCAATAAATAATTATGAATTAGACGAGATTTTAACAAGTTGTGAAGAGAATGTGATAGAAATAGTTTACGATTTCTTTAGGCAGGTGTTAGGGTAGGTGTTTTTAATAGGTATTAAATCCTAATTTTCTTAGTTCGTTCACTAATAACTAATAATGCTGCACCTAATTATATGTATAAGTATGATATTTGGTGGAAAATTCGTAAGCCTTTCCGACTAAACTATTTTCTAACCATAACAGAAAAAGAACTGAATGTTTCCCAAATTAAATAAAAAATGTAGACTTAAATCACTGTACAAAGGTACACAGTGATTACTCTGTACTGTACAAAGATCCTTGAACCCTGTATTTGAGCGCCCACGAAGGTTGAATGCTCCTTCCAATTTTGAATCTGTAGCCGGAATAGGCACCCTTAATTTCAACTCGAAATTCGAAGTAAGATAGTTTCGATTTAACCGTTTTTTTTATAAATATGTAAATGACTATTAACGAAATAAATTTTAGGTCTAGTTGCCTGTTCTTTCTCAAAGACGTGCCAATATAAGATGCCTTATCTATGAATATTCCGGTGCTAAGGTTCATATCCTTAAGTAGTTCTATGAGTTTTCTAAATAATGTGTCTATCTATATCTAGTACTCAAACCTATCGAATGTTTATTTTAAGGACACAAACTGGTCACTGACCTAACTAATACCAGGAAATAACCTGCAAGCGAGGAGGGAACGAGTTACCAATCCCACATTCCCAAAATAATGCTACGATACGAACATCGCTGGTTCGATCAAACACTTTTAGTCCTTTACCGGTCCAATAAAAACTCCTATTAATTGCGTAAGCGCATGTAATAAACTTTTGGATTGGTTAAAAATAACCAGCTAGCACCGCTTCGGGTATAAATTCTTAAAAACATAAACTTCACTACCACCCCAGAAAACAGACGACATTACTCCATAATTAAAACATCTGAATATCGAACGAAAGTGCGCTCCAATAGGAATCAAATTGGAATTACCGACAAAAAATACCTAAGTCATTTTCGTTTGGAAATTTCTGCTGAAATCTATGATTAGAACTGGATTCTAATGCACAAAAAATAAAGTTTACTATGGTTACCGAGAGCTGGTGCAGTTGACTCGTTGTTCCATGTTTGAATGCGACTAGGATATAGGTCATTGCTCCCCTAAACCTGTGGAGCAGTCAGGGCAGTTGAGTACTTCCATGTTTAAATTGCCCAACTTATACTCTCTGTACAGGACACGCTCGGACATTACGAGGGGGCTATTCCGGCACGAGCGCCATGCATGAGATCATGTCGAATGTCGAGTGCGCTGCGCTCCTTTACTTTGTACGGACGTTCTTCGAATTTATTTATATCATCGGGTTCATGGTATCTCGAAGTGTGATAATCCTTAGAATAGGAGTCGAGGCTCATTGTCCGACACGAATGACCATTGACCATCCTGCATCGCCTTTACAACGATTCTTTTAGAATAAAAGTGATTTTATTTGGAGACTTGAACGAATTATTCTGGCTAATTTAAGTTTTTGTCAGACAAAATCACCAAGAATTTAAAAGTACAATATAACCAGGAGCACTTAGTATTTTATGACCTGGAAAAATAAACTCAGAATTCATGAGCACGCTCAATTTTACGATAGCCATTTTGACAGCAAAACTAAATCATCATAAGTTATCTCAAATCTTGAGCCTATTAGAATTTTGCGTCTATTCCTTCGTCGTTTATAGCAAAAAAAAAATAATATCAACCAAAATTAATTTATAAACACTCGAAAACAGGCGATAAAATCAAACAAATCTTGTTTTTATCTAATTGCGGTTTTCGGCATGCATCACAAGGCACCTTGACAAAGCATCTTCAAAAATTCTACCCTACGCACTGGCCATAAAGACGCTGAATTTAAAAATAAATCGAGCTCCATGGAGGTTAACCGCAAAAAGTTTAGACGCATTTCCGGGTGTGAAATGTGGTTGGCCCATTTGGTTTCTGAACGCATTTGGCGTAGAAAAAAATAGAAAAAACTTTCGTTCATAAACGTTTCCTTGAGTACCAATGTAGCGGTCGCAGTTTTTGCTCTAGACTAGAATCACATGTTTATGCTCTTGGGATCCGTGGGAAGGTATCTTGTATTCTTATTAGGTTTTTGTCTGATTTGCATGTCTCAATGGATTCCACGATGGTTTTATCAACAATCGATATTGTTCACACAATGTGTTTACCTTCATTCCTGGATGCGTCAATTTTGTAAACTGAGCGTGTACTATCACGTTTCTTTTCATAACCAACTTTGAGTAGGTAACTAACCACTTTGATATTGTCTGCTATATAAAATCGTTACCAACAAGGGGAGGAATCGAGGAAGAAAATTATTTTAAATGCTTACACTAATGAGATAAAATAGATAGGTTTTGTAATAGATTTTTCGGATCTTTCCTCTGTAACCATAAATTACATGTTTTTCAGTGCTTGCAAGATATTAAGACTTATTTTGAAATTTATTTCAAATATCACACTCAGCACAAGCATTTCGAATTTTTATACCACATTTAGTGTGAAGGAAGTCGTTATCACATCGTTAAAAATATCAATTCACATAACTTTTAACTATCCGACAAAAATCCACATTGCATAAAAAAATATAAAACCTAATCTTTTTCCAAATCAAAGCATAGACTATAAATCATTTCTAACGGTTGGTACTACTATCTTGCTACGATCGATTTTGTAATTTTTCGCGTAAACCATCAAAAGATGGTTATCAGTCACAAAAAGTTCTAAAAATGATAAACGATTAACAGCTGTTAAGTTAAAAAATTATTTTTCTGAAAAAACGTGACATCCATAGTAATTATTTCTGGCTTTATTTAGACAAGAGGTTGTTTTAGATACCTAGGATAGATAAAAAAAGGTGCACGAAGTATTTTCTGAAGTTCGTGCGAGTGAAGTTCGAAATATTTTAAGTACCTATGTAGGTACCTACTTAGATAAGGGAAATGCAAAACATGCTCACCATAGTCACCATTGACATCACAAATTAGTACCATACCTACAACAATAACCTACATATGTAATTCAAGCAGCTCATAACATAATATTGTAAAATAACCACCTCTACAAAATGTATTTGTTTGAGCTACGTAAGCCAACCACAGCTTACGTCACACACAGTACCTACGCTGTAAAACTTGGTACTCATTCCAATCACCTCTCTTACATTCATGTCGCCCTGGTATCCGTGACTTTACCTAAGTCGGCCTTTAATCCAAAGAGTAACAGAGCCGAGTTCGGGATAGGATTATACAAGCTGAAATGACGTTTATGTCATAGCTGACAGAGATAAGTTTGGTTTGAGTTGTAACTGAGTTGCGTTCAGACTGTACTAAGCTTGTACTTTACGTCGCGTGATAAAACACTGTATTTAAATACACACCTTTTGTTAAGAGAACTAAAGATCATTTTAGTTTGCGACGACTTGAAAGCGGTGTAATGTAGTAATATGATCGCTCAACAGAGTTATGAACCTTAATATCTACAAAACATGGTACATTCTCCAAGGAACTCATAATTTTGTTTACCCCCGCTTCCTTATGCTGTCCTAGTATTTTGAGCGAGAGTTCGTTAGTTCGAGAATGACGGCTTTGCACTGTCAAGTTCATTATAATTGTTTCTACACAATTTGTGAATCTATTGCTGATATGATATCATATCACAGTTATAATACTAATTTATAGGTCGTAGTAGGTTCATAAAATAAGATGAATTAAACTTGAGGCCACAATTACAGGTATTAATAACATTTGGACAAGCGTGAATGAGACTTATTCAAAATTTAAAAAAATATTCTACTGATAATGGCTGTTGCTTTAGGGTTCATTCACAACAAAATTCGAAACTACCGAAGTGAAGTGACCATGGTCAATGTGGTATCTAATACCTTTAGGATACGAGTCCTAAAATTTATGTAAATATGTCACTACATCACATCACACTTCATACTAAATATATAAATGCGAAAGTTCAGACGACGACGTGAGGATGTGTTACCTCTTCACGTTAAAACGAACAAATGGAACGCGCTGAAATTTTGCGTATAACTCTAGGCTACTTTAAACCGAAAAAAAAGCGTTCGACGCCGCGGGCAGAAGCTCCCATTACATACCACCTGACCATAGACAAACCGGTTATCCATAAATGTAACAAAAAGCCAGCTCTATTAATGACACGCTTTAATATTGGACATGTGTTTAGCCAGGTTTTACATAATTGTCGTAACATGTGCCAATCTAGGTATACTTGTTTATGTACTTATAATACCATATATTCTCTGACTAGCAACCCGCCCCGGCTTTACACGGGTATCATAGCAGTCTAAGAAATCTTTTTAGGCTGTATTCTTCCGTAATAGGTACATTGTTTTTATGTTCTAAAAATCATTTAATATAGGTATTAAATCATGAAAAAAACATGCCGTGGGAGTGCGCCGCGAAACCCAATAGAGCTAAAAAAACATGCCGTGAGAGTCCGCCGCGAAACCCAATAGAGCTAAAAAAAACATGCCGTGAGAGTCCGCTGCGAAACCCAATAGAGCTAAAAAAACATGCCGTAAGAGGGCGCCGCGAAACGCAATAGAGCTTAAAAAAACGTGAGAGTGCGCCGCGAAACCCAATAGAGCTACAAAAACAAGCCGTGAGAGTGCGCCGCGAAACCCAATAGAGCCCTAGCTCACGGCAAGTTTTTTTCCCGACATTTTAACAATCCGTCATAATAATATTTCAGACTATTTATACAATACCTTTTGTAGTTTACTTGAACAAACCTTTCTCGTCAATCGCTCCGTTTATTTGTGAAAACATGATGAAAATCAGTAGGGTAGTTTTTGAGCTTATCGCGTCGAGATCGAGAAAGACAGACATACGCGTAATAGATATTATGTTAATACTTAGGTACAGGCACGGTCTATTTTTAGGGGAGACCTATTGGTCTATGTCTTGTAGTAAACGCTTTAGCTGAGATAAGGAATAATAAAGAAATAATTAATTTAAAATATTTAGAATCTATTGTCGTCTTCGACATTATGTTGATTTTGGTAATAGGTAGGTAATGTCAATAGACTCCAAAACGACAGTTGTTAAATATGAGTTTATAGCAAATTGCTTACAATAGTCGCAAAACTACCTGTTAGTTAAATTAATTGTATAACGCAGAAACTCCTAATATCACCGCGCACGTCCCACCGGTATTTTTATCTAAAAAAACTTCTTCCATAATCTATCCATGTTTTTAATCAATAATTTAGCAAAACAGAAATTTATTAGCTCCAAAATGATAGGTGAGGTTCGTAAGCAATCATTATGCTAAGAAATTGCTACGTACTGGCAACACCTTAAAGCTTAACACCTGCTTTTATTATAACTACAAAACTTATGTGTTTTCTTGTAGGTGTTTACAACTACTGACAATTTGTCGGACGCGACTTGATATCGCGCCAGACCTAATTATTGACTGTGCTGAAAAACCTAGGCGTTGTCTTAGTTGGTAAGCGATCTCGTCGTTTGGCCACAAATTCACTTGAGACTGCAAACAACGCGTCCGAATAGCCTTATTTGACATAAAATAAATTTATTAAGATATTTCTGTTAAAATGAAAAGTTTGCAGAATCGATGGCCATTGGGGCCATAAATAAGGCTCTTAGTAGGCATGCTCTCAATAAGGCAGACCGACGACCTGGTGAAACCGCTAGATGCAGGCCACGCAGGACATTGTAGAGATCTTTGGGGCAGGCCTATGTTCAGCAGCGGCGATGAAGAAGAAATGAACTGGCTTTGTTCTCAACGAGTTTTTTGTTTTTTGCTGTCTAATAACATCGTGGTATTATTAATTCACCCACTCCCGCACAACTGACTGCATTATTTAAACAGGTAGTGGACCATGATTTTGTTTCTAAAGTATTAAGAACTGCATTGACAATAATAAACGAGGATTTTCAAGCGACTTTTAGTCGCGTCTGACATTTACTTAAACCGTCTCACAATATGCAGTCGATTTATTCACGAATGATACACCCGCAATGTTTTTAGCCACGCGACCAGCCGATGGTTTATCTGCAGAACTTTTAGCAGCTTGCATAATTTATTGCAGGTTTGGGAATGTAATAGTATCGTATAGAAAACGTACTATTCAAGATCGTTTACTTAAAAGAGGATACCAATACTGGTAAACCTAAATACTAAAACTAGATTGAGTCGTCTCATTTTTTTATTATAACTAGAAAATAGTGTATCCTGCAATAGGGATTTATTTGCTATCTGCCTTCTGGTATCACAGTTTTTAAAATTATCACATAAGGCAGAGCTGCCCAGAAAAATCAAAAATCCTTATTCGTAGTTCCAAAATAAACATTTTAATTTCTATAACCATTTCATACCATACCCCTACCTAAAAGGTAAACCTAACTACCTAATAATTAGAATTATACAAAAACCCCCAGTGTCTAAACTAAACAGACTTTAAAAAAAATCTTAGGTCGAATTAAGAAAGACAGTTAAATTGAACGTATTTAAAGAACACCGATTAATTATTGATTAAGTCTTTATTCATCAAAATAGCCTACTGTACACATTATTTAGGTCTCTAAGCAAACGCCTTGTTGTTTGGTTATAGCTAAGATTAGAGCCTGAAAAAAGGTTGTAGCAAGAAGGTTAGCAACAATAGGTGTTTTGTAAAATAAAAAAAACTAATTTCCTGTCGACGTAAGAAGTACTAAAAAACAATCAATAATATCGATTATAATCATCAAATTAATCGACTGCTAAACGAGCTGCTTAGCGAATAATGGCGAAATGTGACAGGCATCAATAACGAAACCATTGTTTACAGATGGCCTTTTTTACCCTTAAAAACCCTATCAAACCCTTTCTATTTGTGACCATCTGCCGAAAATCGATTTTGCATTTTTTTGAGTGAAAAAATGCGGGCGCAAAAAAGCTCTGCAACCTACCATCCTTTTTTGCAACTGGCAATGTTTGGAAAGCGCCAAACGGCAACCCTTTTGATCAAACATGAATTTGAAAAAAAGAACGAGTAATCAGATTTCGGCATGTGCTATCTTTTTTACTTTTTCAGGGTCCCGTATTAAAGAAGACCGAAAGCTTTAGTTACCTACATAAAATTCAAGGGTTCTATTCTGCGGGTTCTAACTGATGTAAAAATATAGTATTCTTCCTCTACGTTGCATAATTATCTAGCTGTCTCTAGGTTTATTTCATACAATTACAATAAATGTACATTAACAAACTAGGTAGGTAGATACTGAAACCAGCCTTATAAATCAACTCAAAGAACGGCTTGCTATTTTCCGTAGGAAATCAGAACCGAACAAACTTGTCGAGCGCGTTGATGTCTTTTGTATGGGACATAAAGTTCGTAGCGTTTCGTAGCACTCGTGTAGATTTCCTTGAATTGTAGCGATATTGCTTTTGGGCATTATCCTCCACAAGAACTTAGAGATACCGTGCCAAAATTATATTCAGCAAGCAGATTGATGATGTCTGAGAGGCAATAATTGGCTTTCTGTAGGATCATACAGTCTATCCCTACCATCATCCTGTCCATCCCTTGATAAAGTTCCGTTCTACAAATCTTCGGGTTAAATAAGTATACCTATTTGTTATAGATATTTTTTTTACTATTTAAACTCTGCTTCGTCATCATCTCCGCGGTCGGCTTTTACTCACAGCTGGGGATAGGCCTGCCGAAGTTTGTGCCGTCCACTATAGTCCTGCGCCAGCCGCAAGCTCTGCTTACTTGGTGGGGCTAAGCGATACTGCGTAAAATATCCAGCATTAATAATTGACTTCTACGGAACCATAAAACTTTACTCACACTTAACCTTCTAATTTCAAGAAATCCGACACTCCTTACCGTAGAGTGAGCCCTTTGTATTCTATATTTGCACGCATGCATCTTCCGCTTATAAAAAGTTGGCACGAGCCCTTAGAACCTTTTCTATTGATCTATTATCGAACACATGCTGAGTGAAGGGTTTAGGGCATCTTGAGTGTTATTGGTGCACCTTTCGGTTTCGATTGACACTTTTTGTGAATTTGATTTGTTTGTGATATCTCTATTACACGTTTACTTCTAATTTTAATAAATTTCTGCTAAGTTAGGTTACCAAAAAGTTAAAGGGACAAAAGTGATATTCTATTTTCCATTTAATCAAGTCGAAGGTCATACAAATCTTTTTTCACATAAATTAAAAGCATGTACTTACCTTACTTAATCAGAATAAAGATAAAAGATAGATAGATTACATTAGAATAGATTAGATTAGGTTTAGATTATAATAGATTATAAGATTTACACTTAGATTTTAATTATGTTATTGTTTGTTTTTATTACTTAGTCAATTGTATTTTTATTATTGTTTAATTTTACTATCATTCTGTATAATTGCTGTAGTCTGATTTGTATGTGTGTGTCTGAAGTCGTAAATAAAAATCTTTATCTATCTATCAGAATCACAGACGAGATTCCAAAAAAATTTAATGTAGATGAAAAAATCTGTTTTATTTACCTTCGTTTGATTATAACCTCACCGTATGGTAAGTGACGATGTGCCCGGCGCAATGTACCACGAAGGTCCAGACATCATTTCATTGTTTTCTTAAAGATGGTACCCAGATTGTAGTGCAAGTAATAGATACGTCCTAAAGATCCTAAAGGTAAAAAAAATCTGAAATTCAGAGGGCCACTTTTTAGTAAAGTCATTTACAACGGTAAATTTACGATGATTTGAGAGCTCAATACTCAAATCATAGTAAATATCCCGTTGTATATGGCTTTTGTGTTAATAACCACGATGGATTTAAAAGGCCACTTTTTAGTTCCATGCTTGCCTATAAGCAGTAAGGGAACCCTTTTTGGACATTGTTTGATTTGGTCTCAGCCGTTGGCAAAACGGATTACGGTCTTAAATAAACAATCAGTGCAAATCCAACGGATATTTTAATGTCTAATACAAATACCACAGAAGTACAAATATAGTGCTTTCTGTTGATCCTGTATTTGATACAAACTGTAAGAAGATTGCTGAAAAAATACATCCTTATGGTATAAGTTTGTTATAATGTTCGTAGGTTATGGAGGTATTATATTATGTAGTGTAAGAATTATTGTTTTCTTTTATTTTTCGAGTGTCACCGTCTATTTTGTTCTTACATGTCCAGTCCATCCCAAGGTTGCCTGGTAAGAGATCGCTCATAGCCTTTGTACTTCGTCCATTGCTTAGCATCTTTTCTGTATTGTTTTCTGTCTTTGTGTGGTACTATAAGGTATTATCTATCTACCTAACTATATAAGGCCCGTATTATAAAAGCTTGCTCAGTCATAGATCGTTGCTTGAGTGACGTTTGTGCTATGGCACAAACGTCCTTAAGTAACGCTTTTCTATGGAAAAGCGTTACTTAAGCATCGATTGATGACTGAGCAAGTTTTTTTGTGTGTTGTAAGTTGTAAACCAATGAAAATTATCTTATCTTATCTTTTCATAATACGGCCTAAGCGAGGTCGCGAAAAATCACAAAATCTCGAAATATAACAAGGGGGTGTGTAGGTATTGAAATATCAAGTGTATTGAGTTTTTCGTTGAACGCGCGGTTTCTAAACTAGATACAGAATTTTTTAACACGGTGCTTCATTTACACCGCATCATCTGTCATGACTTCTGTACCTAACGTAGACTGAGAATGTACCTAAGTATTTTAATACCTATCATACATCGACAGTCATCTATACATCGAGCACATACCTGTGCTCGATGCATCTATACCATGGAGGTCTATCCTCAACAAATTGTAAAAAGAAAAGGAAGTCCTACAAAACCGATAACCCTCATCTTTTTACCCAGATTTTCCACATCAACCCACACGCGCGTGGCGATACAGTTTCTTCCACCCAATTAAACTTAGCTTGTGCGAATATGCGAGTGGTACATGGGCACCTGCGTCACAGGTGTTGCTCCACCTGTGGCAGCCACGTCCAGTCATGTTTTGACAGGTGCTGCAACTATTGTCACATAGGATTACTGGACGCTGGGCAGGAGTTTATTTTTCTTTGTTTGCGGTTGTTTTGAAGATTAACAAGATCCGTACTACGGATGTAACTGATGGAAATAGCTATCATTGAAACTCCGGGTTGGAACAGAAGGTGGAAAAACTGGTACCTACATAGGACCTACTTTTAGTGACAGTGAGTTTTTTAGCTGATTAAGATCTAATTTCACCGTTGCAATTGAACCCGTTCACGTTGCAATTTAACGCGTTCAATATAAGAGATACTCAGTTTAGCGCTTTAAACGGGTTCAACGAGTTTACCAACACAAAGTTGATCCGGTTACAGAAGAAAACTTCAAAACCACAAACTACTAAAAACTTTGAAACCGAGTTCAAGAGCTATCATGTTCTAACAATAGGAATTACGAATTTGAACTCTAACAAGCTGTAGTACTTAGTTTTGTTAAAAAAAAAACGTTTATACAGAGCATTTTGTTGATCTTAGTTTTGGTAGCAAACGGTGAAATCGGTTCGGAAACGAGGGAAGAGTTAGACTCTTCCCTCGTTTGAATAACCTACTAGTCCTATGGGAATTAGGGAGGCACATTGCGTGGGACGCGTCGACACGAACTTGCGCCTTCCCATTCTCTGTGGACATCCGTGAGTGCTGGTGCGGCGCCAGATATGGCTGAGGATCTCAAGAGGCGCTAATATGCAGGTCTCGATAGAGCCTACAAATTTGTTCCCCTTGGAGTTGAAACCCGCATTATAGTCAATTCGGAAAAAAAAACGAAACCCTAGGTCCGTGGTGTACCGAGGCTCTCCGGGCTTTTGAAAAAATATCTGAGGGTCTGGTTGAAGCGACGCGTGACCCGTGAGCTGGTGGGTATCTGGCGCAGCGCATCAGCATTGCCATACAGCGGGGCAATGCAGCCAGCGTCCTGGGGACGCTTCTGACTGGTATAGATATGGATCAGTTGTAAATACTATTTCTAATTTGTTTCTATTATTTGATTGTAATTTTCTTTCTTAATAGAGTTTTTACCAATTTAGGTACTCCCAACATTGGTATCAGCTTTCGACACAGTTTTCCAGACTTTAAAGAAAAATATACTTATTAAAAAAATAAGATAAGTAGACATATCAACATAACAAGGTTTAAAGCTCATTTATTCGAGTGCAGCCATAAGGATTAAAAATGTAATTTCAATGCAGACGTCTGTACAAAACGAAGTAATTCCGGGTTATTTTTAACTTCAAGATTAAAGAAAGACAGATGGCTACGCTGACTTACCTACTGTACTTTATTTTGGTCAGTGAATAAGTAGCTTTATGATATCTTGTTGACATTTGTGTGGCGCGGCGGACGAAAGTCCGCCTGCGACGCAGGAGGTCGCGGGTTCGATTCCCGCCTTGCGACAAATGTTAGTACGATCTGCAGATATTTGTTCCGGGTGTTTTGGATGTTGTCTATGTATATTAAAAAATATTGTAGGTATGTAGTGTATTAAGTATATCAGTTATCCATCTGATACCCATAACACAAGCTCTGCTTAGCTTGGGGCTAGATAATGCTGAGCGAATTGTCCAGCATTATTTATTATTTACTACCTACTTGCGATAAAAATAATGCAGTTTACTATTGCTGCATTAATCCAAAATTCATCCTTAAAAGAACACCAATGCTCAAAGAATGCGTGCACAATGACATACCTATCCAACCCTTATGTTAAGTAGGTATAAGTAGATATGTACCAGACAATGGCGGCGACGAATGAAATAAATGAAATTCCTTCAAATCCGAGGGCTTCTCATCAATATCCGAACAAAAACCACCGCAAAAAGCGACTCTGATTTTTATTTGATGGCATCTGATACATAAAAGTTTTTGCTGGAACTGACTGACTGGATAGGCAGATTAAAGGTCAGTATCGGTTTCTTCGTGCAAGGGAAATAGTGTGGTTTCCCTTGGTTTGGAACGAAATGATAATAAACGTAAAAAAGCCAGCAAAATTCACATTTTGGCTCAGAATCCTGGCTCTTCAAATCAAACGACAACTTTATGTGATTAATTCTGTTGCTTTGAGAACATTTCGAAACTAATTAATATGTTAGTTGCTAAAAACAATATTAGAAATAGGCATTTCTAAAAGTGGTATCTTAGTTTAAATGTAACCCATAATTATATATATTAAACAATATACATATTTTTATAGTCCTTTTTTTATAGACCTTCGTTTGACCACAATCTCACCCTTAGAATCTCACCGAAATTCTAAGCACCGAATGGAAAGTGACGGTATAGCCGACGGTTTATCACAAAGGTCAGGACTTATTCACTTTTGTCTTGAAGAGACCCAGGTTGTTGGTTATCTATGGGCAGGCAGGAGTAGCGACAAACAAAATACGGCATAACCTGCCAATGACGACATAAACTAGAATACAAACATACCAATTTCCGATAAGTTTCATAGTCATTAGCATTTTCAGAGGTCCCTCCAAACCGTGTCTTGATTAATTCTCACGATAAGAGAACCCGAGTGCAAACCATCTGTATACTAGTATGAGGACTCGACGGGCCGTCAAACAGACCGCGTCGGCAAAAATGTGCATAATTGGCCCTTGGATCAGAAAAAAGCCCTCAAAAACGACCTTTAGATGTTTGGAAAAAGTGCACGGATACAGGGTGTGGAGATTCTAAGTTGTGGAACAAAAAATACCTTAGGGAACGCAGAGCTACTTATTTCTGAACAAATTCTAGATATCTTGATGGTAAATGAGTAATTTTTTATAAAATAAAAACTAATGACAAATGGCATCAATTTAATTACACTATGTTTTACAATGATTTTTGTAGAGGTATTTTATAAATATGTTGATAGATATTACTTACTTTTTTATAAGGATTTTTTAGGTTTTTATCATGTGGCTCTTGTACTTTAGATGCCTTAGTTTTTATAAAGATAATTATTGAAAAATGTGATGATTACACTGTGAAAAAAAAATATTTCAATGCTGCACTTTAGATATTATTTGTTAGAAAAATTATTGTAAAACATGGCGTCAGTAATCAATCACACTATATTTTACAATGAGTTATTTTATAAATAATAAAAATATATTGTTAAATGTTACTTACTTTTATGAGGATTTTTAGTTTTTTTTTTATGTAGCTTTGGTACCTGAGAGGTAACTGCGAATAATGCTTTGACCACACTATCACTTTTGCGTAGCGATTTTACAATTTTGCGTAGTGATTATTTTACGAAAATTTTTATTGACAATATACCAGACCTTCATTTGGTCAAATAAGTTGGCTATTTTATTTCCGACTGTTCCTACTAATACTCAATTATTTGAATAGTAAAATGAATACTTTATGAAAATGAATAGTGAGATTTAATATTTCTATTATTAAAAAGTCAATAGGGCGAAAATTCCCATTTGCCCCATTGACTTGAGTAATGGGGTGGATGGGATTTTTTTTCCCAACCGCCCCATTGATGGGGAGGTTAATGGGGCAGATGGGAATATATCATTTTTATGTCAAAAGATTTATACAAATACGAACACCTCACCTAACAAATAATGTTTTTTACTGGAATTTGCCTTAAAGTGATCTTTTATTCAATACCTAGATATCCTCGCAAGTGATTTTATAACCATTTATCAAATAAAATGTGTCGAACTTCAACACACTTCAAGCAAAAAAATCCGTGATGTATTCCAGAGTTTCTGTAAAGGACAGGATTTTTAATGAATTTATCCGACAGAGAACCAAAAATTCAAACACAAACACAAGAATTAGCAAACTGAAGTGGCATTGGGTTGGCCATATATGATCTCACGCAGAACCAACAACCGATTGGGTAAACGTGTTTTAACGAGTCGGCAAATTTCGTTTTGAGGCTGCGTGATGACGACCTCCGAAAGACTGCAGACAGATGATGGATGCGTTAATCTAAAGACAGGGCACTATGCCGCTCATAAGGGGAGACCTATGTTCAGCTGTGGACTAGTAGATATAGGCTGATGATGATATTCCTAAACCCATGTCATTTATTGAGCCAGTTGTGTTGTGTGTCGTGGCAAAAAAATATGTTTTTTTTACTATTCAAAAATGCAGGCAGATGTTGGATGCGTCAAACAAGCTGAAGATAGGGTCGCTCATTAGGAGAGGCTTATGTGCAGCAGTAGACTAATATAGGCTGGTATGAGGATAGTGATACAATACAATACAAATACTCTTTATTGCACAACAATAAAACAGAAACTCAGGACAGGAAAATAAAAATACAGATTACGTTGCACATGCATTGCGCTTTATCGTTATGAGCTATCTCTTCCAGACAACCTTTCGATGGACGGGAAGTGATAATGACGATGATTTCAATCCGCCTATTTCTAAGTCCAGAAGCCAAGCCCATGCACAACATAGTCGATGCCGTGATCGAATACAAGCTAATTTGATGTAAACTGACTTCTTCAGCGCACAAGCATACAAATAGTGATAATTTCAATTTCGTTTCGATAGTTCAATATTCAATCAACTGATTTGCATAGTTGTTTCCTGTGTAGAAAGGTGTACGTAAGTATACACTAGCCAAACTCGATGTAAAATGTTTGTAAGCAAACCTCGACACAAAAAACTACAACTCTCTTGCTTGGCGTCGAGCTTCAGATAAATTTGTAAGCAATATTTATTGAAGGAACGATCACAGACCGACAAGTAATGTAAATTCGGTATAAAAAGACGCGGCAACAGAGTGAATTTTAGGATAAGTATGAGTGGTTTGTTTACAAACTTTGTACATCCAATTTGGCTGGAATAAAGATACAGTATTTATTTTACACTAGGTCCGTGGGGTACCGAGGCTCTCCTACTTTTTAAAAAGTTATCTGAGCGTCTGGTCGACGCGACGCGTGACCCGAGAGCTGGTGAGTATCTGGCGCAGCGCATCAGCATTGCCATACAGCGGGCCAATGCAGCCAGCATCTTGGGGACGCTTCCGACTGTTATTGATTTGGATCAGTTGAGCTATCTGTAGATTGTTTGCAGCAGTCTGCAGTTATCTTAATTGTTTCAATCGTAAATACTTGTTCTAATTTGTTATTATTATTTGATTGTAATTTCCTATGTTAATAAAGGCCATTTCCAAAAAATAAAACTATTTATTACAAATAAAGAAGCTATCCTCCTACCAAGCTAGTGGTGATTTGATTAGTGTATAAGCCCCTTAATTCAGTGGAGGTATGTTCAACAGTGGACTAATGGGTGCTGATGGGGAGAAAGGTTCATGACAATGCATTTAATTAAAAACACCGGATAAGTAAAAGAATAAGCATTGAGAAATGAAAAAATATAACAAAAAAAATTCTACTTCGACGGGACTTGAACCCGCATCCTTTCCTCAGTACGATAATCTGCTAACCAACTACACCACGAGGTCAAGTGACGTCGGAGTCGAAAAACTTAAAAAAACTTATAAATTACCGCGACTGAGGGCTTACGCACTACAATAATAACTTTAAATACATGCATTGTTGTATATGATACTGCAGTGCATTTCACAAAACAAGACACATTTGATCGCGACCGCGTCGTGTTCATACAAGTTCTCATATGAAAAATCAATTGCTGTAAGCAAAGTGAAATTTTAATATAAATCAGCTTACTAACAAAGGCATTCATCATGGCCTGTGACAGTAGATAGATAGATAATACTTTTATAACGATAGAATAAAAAAAAATAGGGTACTGTTACTTAACTTACCCTTTAAACTGCACTGCATAAATAATTTTTGGGTTTTTTAATTTATAGAAAACGTTTCGTAGCTTTATGTATGATCGATGCTGCGCTCTAGCAGTGCCTTCAATCGCTTGGCTTGAAGATCCTTTCGCAGAGAATAAATTTCCATCTGCCAATACGAAAAAAAAAATTTTGCTAAATCTAGAATAGAACCTACACCAATAAAATAGACACTACATATCTCCTTAAGATATACAGGTAGAATAAGGATTAAAAAATAAAAATAATTTGGCAGACCCTGTATAAGAATGCATTTCTATAAAAGGCTGATTTATTCAAATCCAAACGTTTCGTATTTAGGAGCCCCAGGCCCATGAATTATTTGTTATTGAATGGCAATTATATTCTATTTTCATCAAAAATCTCGCATGATATGTCTACTAGCCCCGGCCCCCAGGACAGCTTGCTTTCTAGGTAGAATAGACCGGTCTCTCAGGCAAGGTTCTATCAGAAAAACTATTGTACTTACAGTGGGGCAATGCAGCCAGCGTCTTGGGGACGCTTCCGACTGGTATTGATATGGATCAGTTGAGCTACCTACCTGTAGATTGTTTGCAACAGCCTGCAGTTAGCTCAATTGTTTCAACATTTTAGTTACCTATAGCAACAATAGTTCTAATTTGTTGCTATTATTTGATTGAAATGTTCCTTGTTAGATAATAAAGGTATATTTTGTATTTATACAAAAATAAACATTTTCATCGTGTTAACACGTCACTTGTAAAATTTAGTTTACAATTAATGTTGGTAGATTACATAACACAAAATGGGTGAGGAGTTTGTGTCAGCTTAATGACACAAGTGCCATTGCAGCGCTGGGTTTCAGCGGCTTTGATGCCCTATTATTATCATAGCATCTAATTATCATGAAGTTCGCCTTGGTAAACTCTTTGTGGGTAAGGGTTTTGGAAAATTCTTAGGAGATGACAAGAATGAAGAACAGGTGATTTACTTATGCTTTTTATATCTGAAGAAAACACTCTAGTAAATTACACGTCTAGTCTACCAATTCTAGTTTCTTGACTGCCACTCTGTAGTAGGTGGGTAACATTATCGGTGCCGTAAACTTTTTTTTATTGGGAATACACCATTTGTTTAAGGAACGAACCTAACGGTGTTGACTAGGCCTATATCTCAGTACTCACGGGATCCCTGTGGTAAACAACTCGAATTGCATAAAATTCAACATTCTTTACTTAGTTCCTTGAATGTAAAAATACGATTGAAACAAAAACGATAAAAAAAATCATGAAAGTGCACTGTTTCGCACATAATTTGGTCGAGATCACGGGAACCCTGCGGTCTATTGAAATAAGTTATGTTTTGATTCTTGGGTTATTACTAATTACTTGGTTCCTTGAACCAGTTTCTTCATAAGTTGTGTAGTTTTCTTGTACATAAACAATAACATGATCTTTGCGCTTGCGCCGTTCCAAAAACGTATGCTTTGTCCCGCTCCTATAAACGCGAAATCCTATGCCTATCCTTTACACAAAATGGCGCGCACTCAACCACAATCTCGATGGTAAGTGACGATGTGGGCCCTATCGACCTACATATCTACAATTCGAAGTTTACATTTATACCGATTCGTGTGTATTCTCCCTAATCAGAAGGGCCAGGATTCCCCGAATTCTGTCTGAGATTGCCAACTAAAGGACTAAATCAAACCGTTTTGTGTTACAGTTCAAATTACTGAATCGTTTAGTATGGTAATTAGGTGATTATGATAGAATCCGATCGATTTGGTGGCCGGCGATCGGCACGCAAGTTTTACGCCTTTTTTTTATGGCATTGATTGAAATGTCGATAATTTTGTTACATAAAGTACATACAATTATTTTCCAATTTTGTATATAATACCTAACCTAACCTAGGCATTTAAAGACAAACGCCAGGTCTAACATTTGTTCATATCAAATTATTAAAAACGTCAATATTTATACAAATATGGAGATAAATATTTTATTTTATTATAAATATTTTACCTACAAAGGTGAAGAAGATCGGTTTTATCTTTTTATTTTGTTTTACGCATTTAACTTTTTCGATCTTCAAAATTACTAGTTTTACTTATTATTATTATTATTTAATTATTATGTATGTACGAGTATGTATGGTGTTAGGTACCTAAGGTATGGTAGATACATAAAATACCTAATTAAAAAACTTCAATAAAGTCCCTAACTAAACTTGTAGATAAAATAAACCTACGAGTTTATTTTTATTAAGGACTTATGTATTTAGATTCTTTTCTGTTTTAATTACCGCACTTTATTAATAATTTAATAATCATACTGTAATTGCATGGAAATTTGCATATTAGCTGATAATAAACACATAAAATAGGTAGCCAACACATTTTTTCAACCATTCGACTATTTAAAAAAGTTTATGCAAACCATCTGCTATCAAAAAACTAAGTTTATCTGCCGACAAACCACTAAAAATCGCGCTAGAAAAAATATCATCTGCATAACGACATCTGGGCAATACAAAAAATTGCTAAAACTCATGCGGTGGTGACAGAGAAGTTTTTTGGACAGTTTTTGTGAATATGGACACAAAATAAGTATGAATTTTTCCCCTATCAGAAATTATATAATGTAGGTAGGTATGAGACATATTATTGTGGTTTCAAGTGGCTTACCAAGTACCTGATATAAATAGATTTAAGGAAAGCCTGACTTGAGTTGTTAGTCATAAACAGAGCATAGGTGTACGTATACAATTTTGCAAAAAATTAAAATTAAAATAAATAAATTGCTGGAAATTTCAATTTCATCCATCCTTATCAAGATCATAGAGGGGCTTCACTCATCACATCACACTAATATTATAAATATAAGTATGTATGGATGAATGTTTGTTGCCTCTTCACGCCGTACAGTTTTATGCCTGAAATAAACCATAGGGTAGGTACTTATTATCCCGTCAGTTCCCACGGGATTGAAATAACCATAAACCGTTTCCATAGAAAAAACGTGTGCGAAGCCGCGGGCAGAAACCAGATGAAAATATTTCAGATATCGGTATTTTAAAAATATTTCAGATATCGGTATGTAGGGAAACAATCAGCACAAGTTTCCATTTGCAGTTAATTAATTAAACTCCTTTTTTATGACTATCTTTTTTAATTATGAATTATGCACAAAAAAGGTAATGAAAGCAAAAGTTAGTCACAGCACAGCCTTCTGGCTTGCTGATTGTGCTGATGGCACGAGCCATACGCGCCATTTATTTAAAAATAAACATGAAAAAATGTAAAGGTTCACATAAAAAGTGAATAAAATATAAAAAGTGCAATTTGGCAAGGAAGTAGAATTAGACAGGAAGAGGCGGCTTGCGGGTACTTCCGCGGTTCGCAAAGTCATGACGATATTCATGTGGATATGATACTAGTGAATAAACAAATAAATCAAAAATACACATAGAAATAAAAACCCACACAGGTTGGCACAATCAGATGTTCTTAACGGACTTCAAAAAGGAAGAGGTTCTCAGTTCGTCTGTTTGTTTTTTTGTATGTACTACTAGCTGCAGCCCGCGGCTTCGCACGCTTTTTTCCGGAATAAAAGGTAGCCTATGTCCGGCCCCGGGATACCATCTACCTCCCTGCCAAATTTCACCGAGATCCGTTCAGCCGTTCTTGAGTTATAAATAGTGTAACTAACACGACTTTCTTTTATATATATAGATGTATGTTTTACTATAAACACTATCGTAAATTATGTATGTTACTTGATATCTCCGCCTATGGTTAACAGATTTTACTGATTCTTTCACTATTGTATAATGATCCCGAGGTGGTCCCATAACATTTATATTCCTAGGGATTAGCTTAAAAACAACATCATATTTTTGGAGAATAACGACTAGCTACAACAGTTGGTTTCCATAGCAACGGGTGTCAACAGTTTCATCCATATGTCATCAAACTAAATTAGACTTGAATTATAACTAGATGTCGCCAGTGTAAACTCAATTTTTTGCACGTTAACATAGACCTTCGGTCAGGGAATGTAAGGGAGGGGTGATTTCGTTGGCCAAGACATATAATATGAATATTATCTACCGGAATTTGACGTCAGTTTATTGTTTTTTAAAACATGCTAAATTATTATTTTTTAAAATACCAACCACAGTAGCCACAGTTGTTATATTTTTACATGCCAAGCAAAAATTATCGGAGAGAAATACATAACATATTTAATTAAATTTAGGCACTTAACCTATATCGATATATTCTCATCTGCCCCATAAACATCACCATCAATGGGAAGGATATATCTATCAATGTAATGTATATTAAATCTAGCAGCTGTCTAGTACCAAAATTCTATTAAATCAAACAGTTATCTAGTACCCATAACACAAGGACTGCTTAGCTTGGGGCTAGATCATGCTGTGTGGATTGTCCAGCATTTATTTATTTCCTAGGTTACTTATTTTACGGTTATCCAAAACCACATAGGTATTTGTAGAGACCGCAGACTCGTAGAGACTTTTGGGAGTATACTTAAGACATATGAATATAGTTTATTATATTCCAAATCGTATCCACTCTAACCTAACCCAAAGGACTTTTTTCTTAATTTGATCAACAATTGAGATCATAATAGGTGCGCATGTTTTCTGCCAAAAGAAAGGTAAAAAAACCTCTATGGCTCGTGCCCACTGCGCAGACTCTCATTTTTTACGGAACTGCCTGATGCTATTTTGTTTTTTACTATTGTTTTTTTTTTTGAGAAATGTGTAGAATTGGGCATGTGTTAGCGGGTGATGTATTGCGACATCATTGGCAGATGGTGTGGTACCAATGGTCGCAGGTTTGTGAAATAGAAAGCTTTCTTTCACATGAAATAGTTATCAAATTCGAGGGTCATCGGGTCATCATAACGAAGAACGTTGTAAGGTACCTAGAGTTAGTAGAGTACCTATAATAGGTACCTACTTTTTAGGTTCTCTTTTATTTTATTTCTTTCATTTCTTTTATTTTATAAGTTATTTTAAAAGCAAAAAGCACCAGTAATTTACCGAGTCGCGGTCTCCACTCAAGTAGTTTATTCCTAACCAAAGTACCTACTTACAATTTTAATATGAAAAAATATGAAGTCTAATAAATTACGACCATTTGGGTGGATCATACATAAGTTAAACACAAAATTATCTGCCAAATAAAGTAGAGAAAATTAAAAAAACCGGTACTATTAATTATATAGAAAGAGATATAGAATGATATTTTATCTTATCCACTGTATATTCCACCCATTCTTTATGTACAATGTTGGTAAACAATTATTAACACAAAATCCAAAATTCTCTTAATTTTAAACTAGCTGCAGCCCGCAGCTTCGCATGCTTTTTTCCGGAATAAAAGGTAGCCTATGTCCGGCCCCGGGACACCATCTACCTCGCCGCCAAATTTCACCCAGATCCGTTCAGCCGTTCTTGAGTTATAAATAGTGTAACTAACACGACTTTCTTTTATATATATAGACTTGATGCAGCCCGCGGCTTCGCACGCTTTTTTCCGGAATAAATGGTAGCCTATGTCCGGCCCCGGGATACCATCTACCTCGCTGTCAAATTTCATCGAGATCCGTTCAGCTGTTCTTGAGTTATAAATAGTGTAACTAACACGACTTTCTTTTATATATACATATAGAAGATATTGTCAGGGTTAGGTAAGAGCTCAAATGGACTAGTAGTGCAAGTTTTGACTCAAAATCGACAACATGAGATTGAGTTCTAGGTTAAATATGGGGCAATGTTTACAAACATTGTATATTCAGTTTGGCCAGAGTATAGATACTCATTTTACACATAATCGATAGAACAATAAACAATTAATATCATGCCATCCATTTTCATAACAAAACTAATTTATCTAAAGCCATTTTATAGAAATTGCCAAATGGTGCAGAGAATAATAAAGGAAAAAACAAAGCGATCGTGCCCAGATAATTAAGGTTTTTGAGGAATAATTTTATCAAGAAAAAAGTTTCGCCTTACCTGAGATATCAAAATTCTGTGTATACAGGTGGTTCAGCACGGGCCTCGTAAAAAGGTAAGATAAAATGTGCGAAGATAAATATGTTTTATTTATAATTATAATACACACACATGTAAAAACATGGTTGAAATTGATGTATGTAAAAGACATAGGGAAAAAACAACGAGCCTTAAGGTCTTAAGGAGAGGTACTGACTGGCGTTACGGGGCGTAATGTTACGTGTTTGGTGTACGTTCAAACAGCAGTCCGTTTTACGGGCCCGTTTTATCGTATACGTTTTTATTGGCAGATGTAGTTGTATGAGCGAGTTTACACACATTACTGGATCTGGAATACTGTCATGTGAGTGCTCGCTCATAAAACTACATCCGCCATTGCCGAATAAAAACGTATACGATAAAACGGGCCCGTAAAACGGACTGCTGTGTGAATGTACCCTTACACAGCGAGCGTTCGTGCAGCCAGTACGGGGAAAGAAGTCAAATATCAAATATCAAAGTGCTTTATTTTCTTTAGTCCTTACAGGACTCTTGGACACGTCACAAAATTCAAATTACATAAGTAAAACTAGGAAATAAAGTGATCACTATGATTTTTGGTTCAATTCAATCTTTTTAAGGTAAAGTAAAGAAGCGAACAAGAAACCTTTATCTTGTTAGGTTGTTAGTTTTCGAGTTGGAGCAAAACTCGTCCCAAGCTTTTTATCCTCTAGATAATCTGTTATTTTGTAGTAAGCCTTTTTACAAAGGATATGTTTGACAATTTATTGAATTTATTGATAATTTTTTCAACTCATTTGGTATTTTGTTGTAGAAGCGCCCATTGCCCATTAAAAGATACATTAATCTTGTGTAGCCTAGTTGTGGGCACAGCGAGTTTATTCTTATTTCTAGTATTTAAATTATGTACGTCGCTATTTTTAGGGAACCGATTGATATTCCTATGAACATCGAAGGCGCATGCAACAAGCAATTAGACAGATTTTAGCACATGGTGTAACGAATCATGCTCGCTGCGAATGGTAATTCGCATAAATAAATTAATTATGACAGACAATGCCATTTTACAGCAGCACTATGAATTTATAATTATTATTTTACACCATTTACAGCTGATCTATTTATTATTTTACCTATTTTTGTACGCATAATCCTAAGTACCCTGGTTATTTTTCTATCTTGTCTGTTGTATAGCTTTGAATTATTAATTTAAGTTTAATTAAAATTTACTGTATTACTATACTGTATTAATTAAAATTTTACTGTATCCTGTATTATTGTAAATTGACGTATTCGTGTGCCTTGTGCTCCTACGGCGAATAAATGAGTTTGAGTATGTACCCTGCTTTAGACTTAAGGTCATTATTTTATTGGGAGGTCGGTAAACCTACAATTTCTAAATCAAATAAAGCAAATAGGATAGATCAATGAAAGCAGCGCGTACCTTTATTGAAACATTGAAACATAGTTTTGGAAATAAATATAATCACACTGTATAGTTTTCCACATCACATCACATACGATTCTACCCGATACGTGATTGCCAAAAAACGGACTTTTTTTAAACCCAAAGAAATTTACTAAAAAACTTCGATTTTGCAGATGTTAGCTTTATTAATTTCTTGCACGTGTTAGGCTTTTTGCTTCCTGTGAGGTCTAGAGGTTGTGAAGATAAAAAAAACTAGCGCATGACCGTGGCTTTGCTCGCGTGCTAGCATAAATACAATAAATGTACACGTAGAAAAGGTTAAATTCCTAAAAATTAAACACTTACACGGATATAAAGTGATATTTTTGATTTCTGTCGCTTCGGTATGTAGACCAAAGTAAAGAAGCGACGAAGAAAGCCTGTTAGTTGTTATTTTTCGAGTTGGAGCATATCCTGTCCCAAGCTTTTTTATCCTCCAGACTAGATAATCTGATATTTAATTTATTATTACTGTAGATACCATAACGCCTTCACATCTTGCAGGGACATCGGTAAAGGCCGGCTCTGCAGCAACATCAGCGGAGTCCCTCAAACGGCGCAAGTACGCTAATCTTGACCGAGGTTACCTATTTGAGCCGTTTGGGGTTGAAATCCTTGGTCCTTGGGATCCTGGGGCACACACCATTTATTATTAAACCACAGTACGTAATAATAAATTCGTAAAATAAAGTAAACCCAGTGCTTAGACAAACCTAACATAGGCTTTAAAGCATTGCTAACCAATTTATGTAACGATTTTTTATTGAATAAATGATCTATCTTTTTATCTATTTATCTTACCAAACTTCTCATAGAGTCTACAGGTGATCGGAATGCTGGCTTCTGTTTCGTTCAACGAATTAGTATTGCCATTCAACGTGGCAATGCTGCCAGCATTCTGCGCACATTGCCTTCAGTAGGGCAAGCACGGGGATTATTGTCTAGGGTAGAATAGAGAAAAATTACGTCACTTCGTCATCGAATGCGTAAATTATTTGAAATTAATTCCTTCATCTTCAATAACGTACGCAATGACGATGCGATGTCATTATTGTCTATTCTACCCTAGAGAACAATCCTCATGCTTGGCCTACTAATGACGGTTTAGATCTATAAGAAATAGGTAGGTGTAAATAATAGTTGCAATTGTTTTATTACTAAATAATATTATTTTATATTATAAACGATCCTAAGCTGAGAATGTTGGTTTTTTTTTTACTTTTTGTAATATACATATGTATTTATTTGTTAGCAATAAGAATCACAAAATTCTTACGTTATTATTCTTAGGTACCTACTTTATTTATTTTTCACACTCTACGCTCGTAAAACGTAAAACGTAAAACGCAAGTTATACTACGTCATGTACCTACCGAAAGCAAATGTGCGTCATGTACCGAAAGCAATGTTATTTTAAATTTATTAGTTCATTTTATTTTAGTGACTATTTACTTAATTGAAGTTTAATATATCAATTTAAAATTTTAGTTTATAATATAATTATAATAATGATGACTTAATCTATTACGCATAATCTTTTGTAAATCTTTCTATAAAAATATTTACAAGAAGATTAGAATCATTTAATCTTTATGTAAACAAATCCTTTAAAAAAATAATGTTGTATTCCATCATTGAATATGTCACCATTATTTTATAGTTGCAACATTGTAGAGGGAGCACAGCTGCCTATATTACAGACTTTTTAGTCTAGTTTAGGCAACTGAGGCAAATACATAATTATTTGAATAAGTATTCTCACAAGTGTATTATTTCATAACGTCAGACAAATTGCTGTGTAATTATTTGTAATGATTCTTAAAAAAAAATGATTTTTTTGCAATAAACTACTTATTATTATCGTTTATTTCGTACATTACAAGAATTACACGTCATATTCGTATCTATAAAAAATAAGTTGAATAATTCAATAAGAATGATTCTAGAAGTATAAATTATATTTTATGCATAGACATTATTTAAAAATTATACAATTGTAACATTAAATTTTAAATTATATTTAGATAGTAATCTTAATATATAAGAGAACAAGCGATTTTCTGGGGACCACGCCCAGCCCAAACCGCTGAAGCTAGAAAGCTGAAATTTTCAAAGCAGGTACCTGTTACTACACAACCTCCCGCTAAGAAGGGATTTTTGGAAATTCTACCCCTAAGGGGGTGAAAAGGGGGTTGAAGTTTTTTTGGTGCTTTTTGTAACTCTTTAACCAGTGGCCCAATTAGCTTGAAACTTACAGAGAATACTAAGAATACAAAACTATTAAACAGGTGTTTCGGAATGTTTCAAGATTTTAATGAAAATGGGGTAAATCAGGTTATTATCAGGTAGGTGTTAGTTTCAGATTCGTAATTTCGCTCCGTACTAAATAGTCTGTAACTTTTTAATGCATAATGCTATTGACCTGAAATTTTCTGTATATATCAAAATAATAATAAATTAAAAAAACACCCTTAGGTCAAGGGTAAAATGAGGGTTGAAGTTTTTGAGATATTTTTTATAACTCTTCAACCAGTGGCCCAATTAGCTTGAAATTTACAGAGAATACTAAGAGTACAAATTATTGAACACGTATTCCAGGATTTATCAAAAAAATCTGAAAATTGGGTAAATAGGGTAAATATATAATATACATTAAAGTTTGTGATTCGTAATAAAGTATAAAGTAAATAATGATACACATATTTTTTATTTATAAAAAGCAGTTTTGAAAAATCAATTTCCACGTGGGCGAAGCCGCAGGGCGCAGCTAGTAATTAATATACCTACAGACAGATATAGTCACTTTTAAAGGGTAAAAACTCATCGTAGCTGTTAAAGCTGTTGTCAATAAGCCAGTGCTTCAGCTTGTTTTTAAAAGATGTCGGGCTTGTTGCCGTTACATTTTTAGGAAGACTGTTGTACACTGCATCAACATTTCCATACATATTTTGATGTTACAAATTCAATCTCATTATTCCCTTGGGAGTAATGAGTTTGAGTATGGGTGCTTTTTTTTACCAATAAGATCTGTACAATGTGATCTTTGAAATTCGAACTAACCTCTGTTCAAATGGCGGAATAATAAAGAAATAATGCGAAACACGTAACTAAACTTTTACTATTTACTCACAAAAAGTGTAAAAAGCAGAGTACAAAGCTGTGTTGGTCTTGGGCGTGATTAAATCCCTCTCGCACTCAGGATTTCAGTAACTTCCTCGCTTCGCTCGCGAACTCACGAAAAAATAACAAAAAATAACTATTTTAGAATCCTCCGCTCGGGATTCAATAACTCCCTGGACGTAAGCACTGCTTTGTGCCATCGGTGCATAATCTACGATTAAACGGTACCATTTTTTTTCAATCTTATATTTACATAGTAGGTAGGTAGGTACATGTCTTTTGAGGTTTTGGATTAGGTATATTTCATGAATTGAGTAGGTATTTCAGAACGTAGGCTACTTCTCTATATATCGTAGGGGTCTTTGGTATTCACAACAAATTTCGAAATCATACAAAATCTACCTATCATAAAAACTTCTGTAACATTCATGAAAAATTCAAAAGCGCCATCTTCCGATTAAACATTTAACTAAAACAAAAGCTGTTAGAGCATCAGCCAAAAATCATTATGACTGACAAAGGTGCGCTTGCGCTGGTAGCTTTTCTTGCCCACATCAGCATTTAGTTCCAAGATTCCTAAATAGATGTCACTGACCACAAAAAAACTAGATTTAAATTATTATGAATTTTCTGCTTGCAGCTTCGCACGTAATTTTTTCGGGATAAAATGTTGCCTATTTGTTATTTCAGGTCTACGTCTACATCTATGCATTTAAGGTAGATCCATATATATATGGCTAATATGATAGTTTTAGCGTTTACTTCAGACAAACATCTCACAACTTCACCTTCACCATTACTAATAATAAAAGTAAATAAAAAGCCTTTTAATTCCCGACACATACATCAAGTTTCTAGTTATTAAATTTAATGAACACTAGTATCATAAAAAAGTTGGATTTATATAATTTTACCTATAATATTAGTAAGATAATAAGGAACCAAAAAAAATATGATTGCAGGTAAGGTTTTTCAAATAATTATATTTACCTAAGGAACACAGGAATTTTACCCCTCTTTACTTTTAATCTCTTCAGCGTATAGTTGCGAATAAAAATCATTATCAGCCTTTTGCCTTTTACAGTTGAACTCCTTTGTAGTAACACACACAGCTTGATTACCATTTAGCTTGTTTCTGTTATAACTTATGTTGTACTTCTTCGCCTCCCTTAGAATTTCGTTTAAACACGCACATTGCCAGGGGTTGTCGTTCATATAAAACTTAGATAATGTCACTCCTAAGTTTCGCAGTTCTAGACAAAAGTTTGCTTCCAAATATGTGAACCTATTGTAAGATAAATTTAGATTTTTTAGTCCTGTTCCACGTAAAGCTTTTAAAGGGACATATTCTATCAAGTTCTTGGACAGATCAAGATTACCCAATCGGTTTAAATTCCAGAATTGCGAATCGGGTATTGTTTTTATTCTGTTATTTCTCAGCACGATCATTTTAACCTTCTTCAAGCAGCACGTAAATATGTCTGCTGCTATTTCTTCAATTACATTATCGGCTAGGTTCAGTATCTCCAAATTGTCTAGATTCATAAATGTTCTAGAGTTCTCCAATCTGCTTATTTGATTTGTAGACAGCATGAGGTGTTTCATTGTCTTCAAGTTAGGTCTTGTTGCAAAAGCTGGCACCTTAGTCAAGGAACATCTATCCAGATTAAGAAAATCTAATGCTTCAAACGCATGCAACAAAAGCTCTGGCGAATCTGACATATCGTTTCTAGAAAAATCTATGAATTTGATCCTTTTGCTATGATCGAAAATGCCCGGATTAATGTTTCTCCCTAAAAGATCATTGCTTGAGAGATCTACATGGGCCAGTTTTGGAAGAGGATCGAATATACCAAGCTCAAGAAAGTTCAGTTTGTTTCCTTTCAAATCCAGCACTTCTATATTGACTTTCTGATCAAAAAGCCCGAGGGGGAATGAAGTCAACATGTTATGCGACAGGTTCAGATACGTAACTTGTACATTTCCATCTAGGACGCCGAGCTTCAGTCTGCTTATCTTGTTCACGGACAGGTCAATGTATTGAAGGTAGAAGTCATTCTCGAACGCTTCGTAATCCAAATCTGTTATGCGGCAACCCCTGAGCGTTATCCCAGTAGTTCTATTATTGTCTGAGACCGTTCCTCGTCCCAGGACAAGATCTGTGTTACCCGGCTTACAAACAACATCCTTTTGGTTGTAGGTCTGACATTTCAGACACTGTCCGGTTGCTATCAATGCTATAAAACTAGCTAATACCAACATCTTTTTTTTCGTGTCCATTCTGAAATGTATAAAAAAACACATGTAAGATTTTGTGCCCATATCACAACATACTTACCTACCTTATTCGTTTATGAATGACACCAGGTTAATCAAACAAGGTTACTATGAAAGCTGAAAGATTGTTCTATATTATAGACAGTGGCATAGGAAAAACAAACACTTCTTATGTTAAAATGAAGTTTCCTATTTTCTAAATAATGTTTATATGTTATTGCACAGAAACTTTCAAAAGTGAATCATTAGCAACTTGAACTTACCTCAGACGCTTATCAGAATCGTGACCCCGTTCATAAGTTTATTCGTCTTGAAATCGGACACAAACTCAGATTATCACTAATATTTGTTTTTATAAACTTATAGATACCTATAGCAACAACTTTTTGTACAAAATCACTTCTACATACGTGTTTCTCAATTGGTATAAACAACTTGAGTGAATGTAGTCGGATGCTTAAGACTGAGTAACGTTTTACAACGGGTTTTCCTCATTCGGGATAAAAACACTTCAGCATTCTAAGTAGGTATAGGTAACACATAGGTACTTGGTACTTTGATAAATGAAAGATACGTTTTTAAAATTGTTGGGCACTTCGTTTTTATTTCATTTTATTTTATTCGGTCAAAAACTGATATTTCGTTGGAAGAGATCATTAAACAAATAGAGATATTGATATAGACACCTATTTATGTGTTTCTTCAAAGATGCGATTGAGCTACCTCGTTCACTGTACTAAATAGTACCAACATTCTTGGATAGGTGGTGCTATACTAAACGAAATAAAATCATAGGGTTTTCATTCGTTTAGTTTAGTTTTTCCCAACATTAAATAAATAAATAAATAATGCAGGACAATCCACACAGCATCATCTAGCCCCAAAGTAAGCAGAACTTGTGTTATGGGTACTAGATGACTGATAAACTTAATACAATACATAACATAGATAGATATTTTTTATTATATATAGAAAATACCCAGAACACCCGGAACAAATATTTGCAGATCGTACAAACATTTGTCCAAAGGCGGGAATCGAACCCGCAACCTTCTGCGTCGCAGGCGGACCTTCGCCCGTCGCGCCACATCGTCGGTCGTAAAACATTAGGGTTTCTCTTTTAGTTCCCGTGCATAGATAAGGTGGTACGCATTAGATACTCTTGCTAAAGATTTATTACAAAATCAAAATTATAACGATTCACAGGTAACGAATGATTGCCCACCGAAAATGCATCCAGGTGAGGATGAGACTTTCGGGGTAAGCAACGAAGCGGGTGCAGATTTTGTACCTACAGTTTTATTTCCATTGATAACTGCTGCCTCCCGCGTAGGATCCCAATTATTCAATAAACAAACAAATGACAGCGAACATAACGAGTTTGGTTGTCAAACTAGGACTAGATCTCAGTATTCACGGAATCCCCGTAATAAAAAACTCGAACTATACATAAAATTCAAATTTTTTTCTTTGTTTCCTTGAAAGTGTAAACTTAGAATTCAGCACCTTATATATAAATCACAGTTTTTAATGAAAGTTAGTAAAAAAATTGCAAATCTAAGTAGTGTTTGAGTCTAAAGGGCATTGAGAAAAGTACATAGGTACCTAGTAAAATTAGTAAATCTCTAAGGCCCGTAGGTATTATGAAAGCTTGCTCAGTCATAGATCTATGCTTCAGTGATGTTTATGCCAAAGAAAATCGTCACTCTAGCATCGATCTATAACTGAGCAAGCTTTCATAATACGGGCTTTAAGTGTTTGGAACTACATTTATGTCTAAATTAATGTAATAGTTCTTTTATTTTTCATTTGATTCTTTATTGCACTAAATAAAACATACATTAAAAAACATAAAACTAGAGAAGGAATGGCAAAGGCGAGCTTAACCCTAAAAAGAGTTCTCTTCCAGTAAACCTTATTGGGAGAGAGACAATGGAGAAAATTTTATGTAAGTACCTAGTAGGTATTCGTTTTTTATCATTTGTACCATTCAAACCCCTTGAAGAGCTGAAATACCTCTATATAAGTAGTTAACCATCCATCTATCATTCAGTTTCATGTCACCCAAAGGCAGTTTGTTTTGTTTATGTTATCTTTATGATTATATGTAAGCATACCAAACTAAATTCCAAATCACCCACACACAACCTACACATCGATAGGACCTTGACCAAGTAATCTTCATAGTTCTTATATAGAATTACCAGCTGCTGCCCGCGGCTTGGCTCGCTTTTTTCCGGGATTAAAAGTCCGGGATGTCCATCTCCGGGATACCATCTACCTCCCAAATTTCACTGATATCCGTTCAGACAGAGTTACTTTCGAATTTATTTTTTTAAGTATGGATAATATAGATTATCATCAACCTATCTTAGTCCACTGCTGGACATAGGCCTCCCCTAATGAGCGCCATAGCGCCCTGTCTTTAGCTTGCTGCATCCAGCATCTACCTGCAGTCTTTCGCAGATCGTCATCCCACCTAGCCGGAGGGCGAAATCCCAAATCCGCTTTTCTTGTACGACTTTGTTCTGAATGTTCATTTTACCTTATAAAGCTGTTCATAATTTTCTTTCTCTCTTCGTCCTACACTACGTTGGCCGAGTCGTGGTCTCCACTCGAGAACCCGTTTACCCCAGCGGTTGTCAGTTCTTCGCGAGACATGGCCGGCCCACTGCCACTTCAGCTTGCTAATTCTTTGAGCTATGTCGATAACTTTGGTTCTCTGTCGGATGTATTCGTTACGAATCCTATCCTTCCGAGAAAATCCGAGCATAGCTTTTTCCATAGCTCGCTAAGCGATTTTGAACTGGATGAAATAATATGGATTTGGATTCTAATTCATGGTTCTTTATATCAAATGCTTTTTAACCGTCACGTAGGATACTGACAATAATTTACATAGCGCATACGCAGAGTAGTGATAAAGAGACCAAGGCTTAGAAGGATGTACCTACCTACCCACCTAATTTTCTTAGCATGGTTGGTAATTCAGGGATGGTAATCAAAGTACTAACAAAAATCATCATATTTATTATCTAAATTTACCTAGTTAGTCACAGCTCTGTCACAGGTTTCGTCTACTTGAAGAGGTTCTGTTTGTTTTCTTATGTCATCTTCACAAATAACTTTAGCATCAGATTCTTGTGCGTCATTGGTATTGAAATCGACCGAACTGTTTGAAGAAGCTTCAGCGTTTTTTGTGATATTTCTTACTATGTCGAGTTCACTTTTCAATCGTTGTATGGATTGTACGACTTCGTTCTGAAAATTCATATTTACCTTATAAAGCTGTTCAGAATGTTCTTTCTCTCTTCGTATCTCATTTTTCATGTGAGTGTCTTTGAATTTTTCAAATTCCGTCATTATACGAACTTTAGATTCGTAAACATGTTGCACCATTGAGACCAGGCCAAAGAGTTTCTTGATTACTTTTTCTTTGACATCTTCAGATATGTTTGGATCGGATTCCAGGTCCGATTTAGCATCTAGAGCTAAATCATTCGCTGAAGATGGGAATCCGAGGAAAGATTTTGATCCGTGTGACCCGTTGGCTTTTTGTGGATATTCAGCTTTAGCATTGATATACGGAGTAGTTTTGGACGTGAACGCACCGTGCGTCACGACTTCCGTAAACACTCCAGAGCTTGGTTTATTTAACTGATACTCCGCGGTTTTCTTGTTCACTTTCTGCAAAAGCTCTCCTTGTTTTTCCTTCTGCTTGTCAAACGTGGATTTATGTAACACTTCTTGATGAACCACAATTTCTTCCTGGTTGTTATGGAAGGGGCTTCCAGTGCGTTTGGAGAAGTTGGTGACAGCAAGTTTAGACATTGTAGGTCAACGTATAAGGAGATGGTAATTCTAGGTCACTGAACTGATTTTCCGAGAGTTGTTAACGGCGTGGCGTCGGGTATGAAACTAAAGTTGATTAATATGAAAATATTGAACGGCCTGCCAAGTGTGGGCTTCGCTCCTTAGTTTAGGTTTGTCAGCGCTTCCTAGGTGTGGCAATGAATTCTTATTAGCTCTCTGCGTAGGTTTCATGCAGTTTGCATTGTAACGCTATTAGTTTTTGATTAAATGGTCACGATGGTCAACTTAATTGGTGATTGCCAGTTATTTTCATTAATGGGCTGCCATTGGTAAATTCTTCTGGGCTGTTTTGATACTCAAAGTCAAAGTCAAAAACCCTGCATTTCCATAAATACAATAAATGTACACTTAGAAAAGGTCAAATTCTTAATAATTAAACACTGACACGGAAATAAAGTAATATTTTTGATTTCAGTCGCTTCGGTACCTATGTAGACTAAAGTTAAGAAGCGACGAAGAAACCTTTAGCTAGTTAGTTAGTTGTTATTTTTCGAGTTGGAGAAAATCTCGTCCCAAATTTTTTTATCCTCTAGATAATCTAATATTTTATAGTAGGCCTTTTTACACAGGAAGGTTTTGACAATTTCTTTGAATTTATTTACTGATAATTTTTGCAACTCACTAGGAGTTTTGTTGTAGAAGCGTATACATTGCCCTTTAAATAAAAGATACATTAATTTTGTGTAGTCTACTCTCCACGTTACTTATCCCTTAGCTACCTAATCTATAGATGCCACTTTCGATTCTCATCACACATCTTATATTTCATTACAGAGTTTAAAAGAACGATCCCATCCAAGACAAAAATTAAAAAGATCTTAGTGCATTCGAGCTCACGAACAGAAAATATTTGAATAGCTTTAGATAAGTGCGCATTTAATTACCTTACTAAGTATGTAGGTACTTAATTTTGAAGGTGAATGGTCTTAGCAAACATTTGGTGACACCTAACCGACTCCAAATATGACGTTGGCAATTTTGACTTGCGTTTTCCAGATAGCTTATTTGACGACGAGGACAGAGCGAAAGGGAGGAGAATAATCAAAGAAGCTGACCCCAACACCATGTAAGAAGAGCTGGGAAGAGAAAAAGAGAAATAAATTATAGCTCAGACGGTAGATACATTCTTATTTCTGCCAGTCTAGTTTCTGCCTGCGGCTTCGCACGCATTGTTTCTATGAAAAGGTTTAATGGTGATTTTTATCCCATGGGAACTGATTTATGAAATAAAAAGTAGTCTATGTTTGATTCCAGGAATAGAATTACCTGTGTGCAAAATTTCAGCCCGATCCGTTCAGTAGTTTTGGTGTGATGAGGTAACAAACATACAAACTTTCGCATTTATAATAGTAGTGTAATAGTGTGACTAGTTTCTGCCCGCGGCTTCGCACTCGTCATTTCTATGGAAACGTTTTATGGTTATGTATATCCCATGGGAACTGACTTATGGGATAAAAAGTAGTTTGATTCCAGGCTTAGAGCTATATTTATGCAAAATTTCAGCCCGTGGCGTGAAGAGTTAACAAACATCCATCCGCCCATACGTCTAAACATCCAAACTTTCGCGTTTATAATATTAGTGTGAATTATCGTATCAATGTATTTGCCAACCGCCAGAAACTTGTCCTGACTCCTAGTACTAGCGTATTACCCCGTCTGGCTATTATACATCAGTTTAACTAGGTTAAAAGCTAATTTGATAAATATCCAAATGACACAAATTCCAGAAGCCTAACGGTGATATTTTCTGATCATCCACATAGAATACTAATAAGAATACCATTTTTAACTCTGGTCCCAGTTCCGCGACGGTGAAAGTGATTACAATTGACTTCGATAATTTAATAAGTTTCATCATACAGAACCTTGTTGGTGAAGTGGTCCGGAAGATTTCCTGAATGGTGAAGTCCGGTTCATGATCAAATCACGACACGACCACGTAAGCTACGTTTTTATTGAAATAATTAAACAAATAATGCAGGAAAATTCACACAGTATCATCAAGCCCCAAGCTCAGCAGAGGACGTGTTATGGATGTCAGATAATAGCTTAACGCATTCACGGCCCAGCTTCGGAGGTGCGACAAGCAGAGGCGCGCCGCCGCCGCCGCTGCCGCCGCCGCGCCGGCGCTACCTGCAGGACCCGGAAATGGGCATGTGCGATGTGGGCCATGAAAGTTAATACATTTCATACACTACATAAATAGATATTTTTATTATAGATCGAAAACACCCAGAACAAATATCTGCAGATCGTACAAACATTTGTCCCAAGGCGGAATTCGAACCCGCAACCTCCTGCGTCGCAAGTGTACCTGAGCCCACTGCGCCAATGAGGTCGTCATCATCAAATAACTACAACTCTGTAACACCCATGACCTTCGTGAATGTGATAAACATCTTGCCATAGGTAATCAAAGGTAAAGAAACAATATAAAGTATTTACTTGGATTTCGCTATAGGATCGCTAAATATGTTAGGTTCCAGTCCGGGACATAAAAGTTAATAAACCGCCAAGTGCAAGTCGATTCGCACACGAAGGGTTCCGTACCGTAAAAATCAGGCAACTTTTTCAAAGAACATCAAATTTTCACTTGTTCGGAAACCCCTTTAAATTTTCAACTTTGTTTTGTTTTTAGTATTTGTTATTATTACAGTTGAAGTGTTACTAAATTATAGAAAGTTTCATGTGTTTCTTTTGTAGTTCAAGACATACAGCCTTGACAAATTAAGAGCAAAAATGCCCAAAAAAAAATCAAGTTTGTTGTATGGGAGCCCTCTTTAATTTTGATATTTATTTTATTTTTATTGATATTTATTATATTTGTTGTAATAGGGCCAGAGAAATACACATTATCTAAACATTTCAACTGTCTACCTTTTACGGATCATGAGATATAGCCACGTGACAGACGGACGGACGACCGGACCGACGGACGGATGGACAGCGGAGGCTTAGTAATAGGGTTCCGTTTTCACCCTTCGGGTACTGAATCCTAAAAAACAAAGAAAATCGGTAGATATATTGGATTTGATCTATGGTCTTCTCCGGAATGTAGGTACATACTTACAAAAACTGATCGCTCAGAAGTATAGTAGGTACCTATTCCAAAAAAGGAAACTGCAAAGCTAGACAAAAACAATCCTGATAAAAATATGATGTTAACAGTGTCAACTATAAAATAGAAAATAACTAGCTTACTCGAAAAAAAATACATAAGGCGGTGGGTTATCATGATCAATGATCATATAGTAGGTATACAGTAATTAAAAACGTCTGTGTAGTCTGTGTGGAAGAAATAATGACATTGCTAAGGTCTAATCATTAATTCATGCAGATAGGAGACACGCAGTCTGCGATGCGTTTAATGTCAGTTGAATTTACTACACGGTGGCTTAATTTATTATGAAAGAAGTTAATCAAAATTACCTGCATTTTTGTAAATTGTAAATAAAATAAATATTAAAATTTTATATCGTTTTGTTTGCAGCTTTACAAATGTGATAGGTAGCGTAGCGAGGTAGAAAATAGGTACCTACTAGAAATATGTCTGGGTTCATAATAATCTAGCCCGGAATGAAATTTAATCTTTTACTTGATAAACTGCTTAATTTCATCGCAAATCACGCAGCGAAAGGCAATTACAAATTGATGTCCCAACTTATAATCAAAACTGTATGTTCTAGGACATAGAAAAGTGAAACCTGAGCGAAACCGATAAATATCAATGGAAATGATCTCCTGAGCGACAAGTTCAATGGTAGCCACCTGTTACGATTACGTATTCAACCGGTGCGTACGGACCGCCCGCTCCTCCATAACAAACACCTTACTGCCTCACACACTAACCTCTCTATCACACTTCCAAAGAAAGACTTAAGATTGAACAGAACAAAAAACTGGATCATCAACGATCTTTGAACCAGAGAATGGTGCCACTATCAACAGAAAAGGCGCTTACATTCGTCGATGCCAAAACGTCGCCAACAAAACACCTGTAGTCACACTTAAGCCTTTCTTAACCCGATGTAAGAGGATTCGTACCAAAAGCTTTCCCCATCGTCTACGCCAGAAGGTCGCAAGTCGTACTATGAAAGACAATGCGTACCGGAACTGGGCACCACGTGCTGAATTTGAAATAGCTGTATAAAAACAGCAGGGTCCTTGTCGAAACTATCACAATCCGTTCAACCTTCGATCAGTGAACATCAGGAGCAGAGAACAAGATGGTTCCCAGTAAAGTGTTGTTTATTGCCCTGGCTCTATTCGGGAGCGCAGTGGCCAACCCAGCTAAAGCAGGATTCTGGAAGGGAACTCCTATGGACGGCATGGTGGAGGAGATGAGAAGCGGCTGCGCTGAGGGATCAGACCCGGCTGCTTGCATCAAGTACAAGGTCATGTCATTGCTGGACAGCATCTTCAAGAAGGACTCTTTCCAGGTATTCACATCAGTTACGAATCATTCATATTTCATATTTAAAATTTTCGAATAACTTGAAGTTGATATAACCAGAAAATCATTTCTCAGATCTCTGAAGCCGTGGAAGTTACAAAGAACGGAGCCGGGAACGAGGTCACCGCGCGCTCAAACGGCGACTTCCTCGACAGCATCGAGAACTACATCCAGTCCCATGACGTCACCTTCCAACTCCCCATCGCCGACACCAAAGTCACCGTCAGCCCTAGGAACCTCGACAACGACGAACTGACTTTGAACGTTAAGTTCAACAAGGAGGGTGCACGTTCCGTTGGAGAGGCGCGCAAGGCTAAGCTCAAGAAGATCATCGTGCCCATCCTTGTGTTCGTGCTCCTGAAAGCCATGACCCTGATTCCTCTTGCCATCGGAGTCCTTGGATTGAAGGCCTGGAACGCCCTGCAGTTGTCTTTCTTCTCTTTCGTTGTGTCCGTGTCTTTGGCCATCTTCCAGCTTTGCAAGAAGGTTAGTTGATCTCCGGACAGTCAAATAAAAAGTTTGACACTAAAATGCCCAGTTCCCTAGTTGTTATCCGAATGCATAACAACCGTAATAATATGAAAATCGAACTCGCAACTTTATTTAGTTCAGTAAGCTTCTTGTTTGCATCAATATAAACTTCAAAGCACCGAGCTCAAAGCTCTCACACGCACAAAAGCTGCCAACCGCACAAAAGTTTGCACCGTCAAAAACGCACTCCTAAAAGCACGGTGGTGATACTAGCACATAACCAATTCCTTGTTGTTTTGACTAACATTGCATGTTCTACAATCACTGTCTAACCTTCTAGTTTACCCAGATTGCGGCTGACAACTCACACCCCCAGATCAGCGCCCATGGACCATGGGATGCTGCGTACGCCGCCACCCGAAGGAGGAGAGACGCGGAACCCCAAGAAGAAGCCCAGGAACTAGCCTACAATGCTTATCAATAATGAGAACAAGTCGAGTACCCGATTAGACAAACGAAAGCAAATCGAAGGGAACTAGGAAACAGACCAAAAATAACGATTTCGACAGAGAACGTGAAGTGTAAATACTATGTAGCAAATTATTTATTTATAATGCGCAAGAGAGAAGCGTAATTGTGATGTGTGAATGTTATTTATTTTATTAATAAATTATTGATGAAATTATATTTGTGTCATGAAATAACTTCCACAACTTATTTCGCATCCATTATCCCTATATATCTAAGATATATTGTATTGCATGTTTTACTCTGTATTTGCTCTAATATTTAACAAAAATGTAGGCCCAGATATCAACGAAAGAAAAAAAACCAAGAAGTAAAATGATTTCACACATACAAATACAGCCAGCTGAAAATATTTTGTATAGTATAGTTATATATATTATACAATATATATAACTATACATATTGTATAGTTATATATATTGTAGTATAGTATATATTTCCACTTGCAATAAACTAACCTCAATATTGCGTTAAAGTTCGTTCAACTAACTTTAGTTAACTTAACTGAATTTGTAAGGCATTTTATTACATAAAACAATTATAAATACAAGAGCCACTGCTAATTATTTCGTTATAAGAAATTAGTATTTAGCACGCACCCATTTTCACCAATAAAATAAGTGAAAATTTAATTACAATAAATATTTAGGTCAGTAACACACATTCGTATCACTTTCGCAAGAGAAGTGAAAATATATAAGTGAATTACATTCCATTTGTGTACTTACTTGACGCTTTCTATCTGAGACATCTAAGGCAAGGGCTGATCAATTTCGATCACGCACAGACAATAGAATAAAGCTAAGTTACGTAGACACACTTTGTATCGAGGATTCTATATCCTTGTTTAGTCTGAACCATTGTTATGCGCGTTTTGCGTTGTTTACCTTTATCTAATTAGAACGTGACTGAAACGATTCCGAAATCAGAGGGAATCCCTAAGAAAGTGATCATCGGAATGAATAAATAAATATAAATAAATAATGCTGGACAATTCACACATCATTATCCAGCCCCAAGCTAAGCAGAGCTTGTGTTATGAATACAGATAACTGATATATTTAATACACACTACTTAGATCGATATTTTTTTTTATACATAGAAAACATCCAGAACACCCGGAACAAATATCTGCAGATCGTACAAACATTTTTCGCGAGGCGGGAATGGAACCCGCAACCTTTGCGACGCGGACCTTCGCCTGCCGCGCCACAGAAGAAAACACAAACTAAGTGTGCTAGATCTTTTTATTACAATTTTAAGGTACACTCTAATTAATAATTAGGAACTAAGAAGCCCGAAAAAAGCTTGCAGATGCTTCTTAGAAACATGCATGATTGATTATGAATGAATATTGGTATTTTCTGTACATTACTATGGCATAAAGCTAATAAGCATTAAATTTTTTAAGTACAAGCTGAAGCACTGGCTTATTGACAACAGCTTTAACAGCTACGATGAGTTTTTAGCCTGTACATGTGACTAAATGTAGATATCTGTCTGTAGATATATTAATTATTAGCTAACTTTTCTTTAATTATAAAAATTATAATTTTAAATTATTTCTTTACATAATATATAATTTATTATTACTTCTAGAAATAAATGTACCTATTTATTTTTTATAGATTCTAATACGACGAGTTAACATTGTAACGAACGATTTAATAAAGCTTTTTAAGTTTTACCTTACCAAGGAATTGCTTGTATCCCATCGCATTTTATTGAAGCAATATATTGCCTGAAATACGATTAAAACTAGCTATGAATATGTTTATCCGGTAGGCGAAATGGCTGTATTTTCCACGCACTAGACTATAAGATAGATAGATAATTATTTATTGTACTAGACAAACACAAAATATAATACAGAAGAAAATTTTGAGAATCAAGTAAGTACAAAGGGCGGTCTTATCGATTTGATCGATCTCTTCCAGGCAACCTTGGGATGGAGTGGACCTAAAAGAGCAATATAGACGGTGGCGTTTGAAAAACTTAGGGAAATGAAAGCAATTATATAAATTTACCTACCAGGGTGGCCCTAAAATAAGCCTGACTTTTGTTAATTAACTTAGCTTGGCAATTGATTAAGATGATAGATAGATAGATAACTCTTTGTTGTACCACACAAACACAATACAGAACAATATGTTGAGAATCAAGGAAGTACAAAGGGCGGCCTTATCGCTTTGAGCGATCTCTTCCAGGCAACCTTGGGATGGACTGGACATAAGTGAAAAACATAATGAAAACATATATTATACCTACACTACGTACTATACCTAACATACCTTTAACTACCTACTTACTTATAATAAAGTTACACATAATATACCCATAAAAATAACTGTGTTCTGGGTGGGACCCTTTATTACCTCGAGACCTCGATAAATAAGGGATCAAAACATCGTATGAGTGCTGTCAGAATTTTAGGCGATATTTTATAGTTATTTATTATTAAATAGTTTCTGCCCGCGGCTTCGCACTTTTTGTTTCTATATAAACTTTTAAAGGTTACTTCTACCCCATGATTTATGGGATAAACAGTAGCCATGTTTTTTTCTAGGCCTAGAACTACCTGTATGCAAAATTTCAGCACGATCCATTCAGTAGATTTGGCGTGAAGAGGTAACAAATATCCGAATATCCAAACTTTCGCATTTATAATATTAGTGTGATTAATTACTTTTTGCGAGTGAAACCTCATTAAGCATGCAATTAAGCATCTCACTATGCATCCAATATCTAAACCTCATTTACGTTAGGAATAACTAAAAATCACAACACAAGACAACAAGCTACCATTGTATCGAGTACCTAATAAAAAGGTCTTATTACTAAGCCCTGCGGCACATCTCATTGTAATTCATCAAGGGCACACAGGATGTGCTGACAGCTGCTCTATCGGCAGTGGCAGTGGCACACTGTTCCTACCCTGCTGACCCACTAGACACCATTAGCACGGATTCATAACCATATCCAATACTTTAATACTTCGCCTTAACTTCCACCGGGTCAAATGCTTGATAAAAATCTATAACAAATATCGTCGTTGATGTTGCAATTCGTTCTATGTCATCTTTTGATTTTTTTTATATTTTCCGCGTTTTGGTCCTTTATTTTAATTCTGAACATATTATGCTTTAGCCATAATAATAAAGAAATAGTGAACTTGACGAGTAAGGAAACTAACCAGCTGCACGGTAACTCGATAATCCTTGACATTACATGACTAGTTGCTGAATTCAGATTTATTCGTACTACTTACTTACTATTCGTGAGTGTATCACTTATAAAATTTTCGCCGTTAATTGGCTGCATTGTGACTACGAATACAAAACAAAAAAAAAAAAACTAACGAGCGGGAAAAAAGTTATGAGTGGTATACGTACGAATACATCTGACGGTGAAATTACCAGCTGATTACTGACATTATACATTATAACAAAGATCATAGTAACCTAGGTTCCTATTATACCTAGGTAATACTTAAAACCCAGACCAGAAACAAATATAATTATGCAGAGCATACAAACATTGTCCCGCGGTCCAATAAACAATATATACAAATCATAACCTATAATGTAGTTAGTAGTAAAACTCCACAAAAAAAGTAGTAGCAGCCAAACCTAATTATTAAAGACGTTACTTCCCCGCAAAATCAATAATATTTCGGTCTACAGATCAATAAAACAAAATTCATAAGTATAACAAAGAATAAAAGTCTGAATCAGCAAGAAACTGCTATAGCTTATGAAGTAAACGGCGGTCTTTTTCGGTGAAAAGTTGGTATGGTGGTCACGGAAATGCAAGTGATCCTTTATGCGTACATTGTTACCTAATAAGGATGGTACGGGTTGCAAAGCATCAATTTATGTAAGTTAGTACACGATGTATGTCACGATTTTGATACAAAGTCTCGACTTAGGTCATTGTACAAGAGTTTCATCATTACAAGAGCCCTAACTGGATACTGTAACCTTAACCAAAACCTAGAATATGTTCAAACTGGGGCTTAGCGACATACAATCCTGCAGATTCTGCGAGGAGGCGGTGGAAACGCCTCTCCACCTGCTAGGAGAGTGCGGAGCACTGATGCAAAAACGTAGCATCCATCTGGGCAAGCACCTGCACAGCCCAGAAGAGCTACGAGCCATCACCCACATCCTACAGTTCCTAGCAGCTGCAAGCGTTTAGTGGCGAATTATGAACGCCGCAGCTTCAAGGCTTAACACAAAAAGTGGCGATCACAATATCGTGGCCGCAGTCATACGAAAGCCATCTAAAGTAAATAAAAAAGATCATCGTACAGTACGGTACTATTTTATGGTGTTATCAAATAAAGCGATGGGTCGATGATGTTCCGAGGTTTGCCCAGAAAAGCAGGACGTGATCGGGCCAAGACCATTATGAATGGCACAAATTGGAGGTATTGGAGGATTGGAATGATGATGAAGTAGTAGTTATCTATCTATCACAGTCAATAGCAAATACTAGTTAACGCATTCAATGCCTAGCCTCCGCGGCGCGCTAGAGCCGCAGTTAGTAAGACTCGCAGAACTACATGTGCGTCGTGAGCAATAAGTGTTAATGCAATTTATTCTAAAAACATTTTAATAGCATTATTAGTACGTGTTTAAATTACCACAGTTTTAAAAAACTATTATTTGCAAATACTATTTAGTAAACTTATAAGACGCTGTAAACAATTTTGAATACTTCTGACTAGTATAAGATACATATCCAGAGCTATGAACAATTCAACTGTAATTTTACAAAAAACAACCCCATAAATTAGCAAAAATCTTACAAATGCAAGTGAAATACCATTTCACAATCCGGACATAGCAGGCGCATGCAAATATGCGCGCGCGCAGCATTCGCGATGTGCTTCATCAACCCTTATTACATAAGCGGTTTGTAAATCAGAGCATGTAACGCTTTCTAGTTATGCAATGAATGTAAGCTTTTATAACTTCAGGGAAACAAAAACAAATATTTTAAAACAATCATGGTTATTAAAACTAAAGTCATTTACAACGGGATATTTACCATGATTTGAGATTTGAGCTTTCCAATCTCAAATCATGGTAAACACCCCGTTGTAAATGATTTTAGAAACAAAAACAAGTTATTCATTGTTGTACGAATTTATGAGTTTGAGTTTAATTTTGAGTTTGTTGTATGAATTTATATTTATATGTTTTTTTATATGCTTCCGACGTTTTTAAAAAGTGTCAATTAATAACTCACTTTGAGTCCTCTCTGTAATACCTTGATTTAGTTTTTTTTGACGTTTTGTACTGATACCAGATCATTGTAACTCTTTTTTCCACATATGACCAGAAGGCCCTGACATCAACCTTCAATATTTTTTCAATAGCGTCAATGTATGAGTCAAAGCAGGCTATGCTTACTAATTTTAAAACTCTACCTCAACTCTGCTCTAAATTTTAATAATATATATGTACGATATAAGTGTACCTCCATCTCCATCTCCACAGCCCATATTGGTCCACTGCTGGACCCAGGCCTCCCCCTGATAAGCGCCTATAAGCGCCGATAACCCCCCGTGAGATAAAAGCCAACAGGCTTTTATCTCACGGGGGGTAATGCCCATAATCCCCACGCTGGGCATGCGGGTTGGGGATCGCAGTTCGGTGGTAGTTGGGATAAGTGTACCTACTAAATAAATAAAATAACATTCATATTTTTCTGTGGTCTTGTATTTTTTCTATTTTATCCGCTTTTTCTTTGTTTTTAAATACTCATGTAAATCAATGGGCGAGAAAACCATGAAGGAAAACCTTTAAATTTTTATAGGCCGCAATGTTACATACAATCAATTCATAGATTTTTCATAAAAAACATTTACTGCATCCTCTTAGGGTAACTCATTAAAAAAGTTTCAATTTATGTCACTTAGTTTACTTGTTCGTTAAATAAGGAATAGTTGGCTTCCGATTCTATCCGTCCAAAAGGTTGCCTGGAAGAGATTGCTGTAAGCGATAAGGCCGCTGATTGTGCTACACTAGATATAATAATTAGTATTACGTTCTTGTTTTAATTGTAATACACCACCCGAAGTTTGTGCCATCCAATAGTAAATAGGTGAGCGTTTAACCACTATTTCACCGAAGTGAAGACGTGGCCTTAGTTACAGTTCATGAGATAGAGCCCAGTGACAGACGTTTGGACAGCGGCTTATAAAAATAGGGTTCCGTTTTCACATTTCGGGTACAGAACCCTAAAAACTCAGTTATGATCTATAGGTAATAGTCTATCTATCTTCCGAGTATAATATTAGTGTGGAATATTGCAGTTTGGATAGTATGAAATTTGAAATTTGTCTGGGAGGTAGACAGTATCCCAGGGACGGACATAGACTACTTTATGCCGGTAAAGTGCGTGCGAAGCCGCGGGCAGAAGATAGTTATTTATAACATTCAATTGTGTACTGTTTTTGTATTGCAAAAAATCAAATAGGCATTTCAAAGAAGTTATTATTAAAAGGCTGACTTGAGAGTGAATCTGAAATACTGGTCTGATATTGAAGAAATTTAGAAAAGATAGAAGTGATTTTGATTTAGTGGTATATACCTAAAGGCCAGAAGCTGCATGATATAAAAAAGTAACGCAAATATGAACGGGGTAGTAAATACATTGCTAAAAGATGGCGGACTTGCACGTAAACACATAAGAGTAGTAGGTGTGCGATCCAGAACTCCTTGGAGTATTTATATTCCTTGCTTCAGAGACAGCAACAATCTAACGAAAAATCAAGAACGTGTCCTTATTAAAGACTGACTACCAGATACACAAGGAGGAGGAGGAACAATATTATAAAACAAATTTTATTAACAAAGAAAATTACTATCAAATAATAAAAACAAATTAGAACTAGTATTTACATTTGAAACAATTAAGCTAACTGCAGACTTGCAAACAATCTACAGGTAGCTCAGCTGATCCATATCAATACTATACAGGTTGTGTCAATACTACTACCGAAAAATCGGGGGATGCAATCAGACCATGATTTTGAAAATATTTACCAAAAAAAACCCTATGGCCAGCCCACTGCCACTTCAGCTTGCTAATTCTCTGAGCTATGTCGATAACTTTGGTTATTATGTACATTGCTAGCTAGCAAAACAAACAAAATTCTTAAAAAATTAAAATCTCCTACAATTTTTTTTTTCGGACTGCTGTTTTTTTTTATTGGTTTTGTTTTGGGGGGACGCATCACCCCCCTTTGTTTTCGGTAGTCGTCTTGACACATCCTGTATACAATACAATACAATCAATACAATATTATAAATAACTTGATTGTTTCGAAAAACCTAAAAACCGATTTCGTATATCTTAGTTTTAAACATTTTTTTAGGTTTTGCTAAATTCAATATTAATTATACTAGTTCTAATTTGTTTTTATTATTGAATTGTAATTTTATTTATCAATAAAGATTAAAAAAAATATATATATTAAGACCTATATTTTTTATTGGACCACCTCTGGATCGTCTCTGGACAACTGAAAGAATCATCCAAATCGGTCCATAAATGACGGAGAAATCGACGGAGATACAACATAAAAACATACAAACAGCCGAATATAGAACCTCCTCCTTTATTCGAAGTCGGTTAAAAATAGTGTCAAACGAACTTAACGAAATTTCATTGCTTTGTGTAATAACTACCCTCAATTTGTAAAATGATTCGATTTAGTACCATTGTTTGTTTCACTTAATTTGTGACGTTTTTTTTGGTTTTAATACAGAAATAAACAAAAATAGTAATCATTTAGCTGGAATGTCATCATGTTTCAGAAAGTACTACTTACAGACCACAATTTGTGTAAGGATCATGGCCTTCTTACAAATCTGACCCAGCAAAACAATGTAGTTATTAAAATCATATTTAGGACCAAATCAATACCACTCTCACCAAAGGACTTTCAAATGAAAATTCTTTGCCAAGGTATGAAAGCTATTGCGATGCATTGCACGCATCACAGCCGCGTGCCTTGCCGCCCAAAGGATCCCGTATAAAAACCAAGCCCATTGAAAAATTAAATCATTGTTGCTCCATTAACCGACGAAGCCGAACGTCTAATTAAAAATTAATCTAATGACAAAGTGATAGAAACAAAAATGAAGTGTTTGTGCTTTTTACTAGCCTCAGTCGCTCTGGTGCGAGGTGCTGTGATCACGGACAATGAGATCGAGACGTCTAGACTGCAGACAAGTGATGATCTCCTAGATAGTGTTATTAGTGATTGTTTCGAGGCTGAAACTCCCATGTCATGTCTCAAAGTGAAAGTTCTGTCGTTCCTGGATACGAAGCTCGGAGTGAGCTCAGAATCAGCACGGGCTTTGGATGAGCAGAACATCGATAAAGTGATCTTTGACCGCACTGCGAGGATCCTGAACAATAATGAGTTCAGATTCCAACTGCCTGAGTTCATGTTCCAAAGTGCTCAGGTGACCTACAGGGCTGACCGTGGATTAGACGTTGACTTCTCTGAAGAGAATGATAATGGCGAAGGTAATACTTGCTATCCCTTTAGCTTTTGCTGACTGTAATTGTTTCTGAAGATATACAATAACAGTCCTGTTGTAGAACATTTAAAATCCCGAAACAAAACCTCCCACAATTCGATTTAAAGGAAGGTCTTCTTAGACAAGTTTCCTCGTTAAGAAAATATCTTTTAGTAACTTTGTTAGCATATAATCATAACATCCAGCCCACAATAACCAAACGTTAAAACGACATTAACTTACCAATTTATCTTCAGCTCGCGGCATCTTGAAGAAGAAGCTCCTCCTGCCAGTGATGCTTCTCCTAAAGCTGAAGATGAAAGCTCTTATGCCCATCCTGGTCTCCATCATCGGTCTGAAGGCTATGAAAGCTCTGATCCTCAGCAAGCTTGCCATCACCCTCGTCCTTGGCTTCTTGATCTACAATCTGCTGATGAAGAAAGGTTAGTAATGATTGTGAAGATGAAGTCAGAGAAACGTCAGTATTTTGAAATCTGGCTGTGATAGATCTTGAATTGGAACAATAGAAATGGACCAAATAAATCTATCGGCAAAAGTTTCTTTACAAACGTCATCACACCAGTGACTCACTTAGTTACAAAAAAAAACTATTAATCTTATTTCCAAGTTTTGAGGTATCAGCAAAAACTAAGTTACTCAACACCTGCTCTGTTTCAGGTATGCCCATGATGATGGCCCCAACCGACGCACCTCCCGCCCCGCAATACGGCCCCCCTGCTTCTCAATACGGGCCTCCTTCCACCGCAGCCCCACAAGACTCCTACGGCACGCCACAATGGGAGCCCTCTAACAACGGCCCCTACGCCCGCGTCTGGGACCCCTCCCAACTTGCTTACAGCAGCTACTACCCAGAAGGATCCTCGAACTCAGAACAGTCTCCTAGCTACTCCAACGTAGCGTCAGTCTCTTCCACCTCCGCATCGAACTAAATTGTAAGCTCAGTCAATGCACGTATTTGTAAATAGGCACGAACGGCTAGAGTGTAAATTGAGCTAGGTATTTATTGAGCTATTTATTTTTATTTATGAAACACGAATAAAGAAATGTTTTTAACTTTAGTATCGTATTTTTTCTGTGAACTCGATAAGATAAAGACCTACACGATTTCTCAGTGAATCCCTTTCGTAAGACCCATCATCCTCCAATTAAAATTAAGGCCCTTCATTTATTCACCATGAAATTTAAACATAAGTAGTAAAGAAAATGTGTGCCAAAGGGGCTGAAAGATGATGATGAAGGAAGAACAATATCCTTGTTAGTAGTAACTGTGTAGGTCCTAAACAATTAGAAATCAGACTAAAAATTAAACCTACATACATATTAACAAGAAAAGAAATTACAGCTTGAAGTTTCGGACCCAAGACAATAAATACGCTAGCCGCCCCGTAGAGACTGCAAGCTGAATATGCCTGAAACCATAAATCTGGCTATGAAAAAGTGGAATTGGAATCTTTAGACTAGGTTTCTAGAGCGCAAGGAAGATATAAAAAATTTGAATGTTAATAATAATATGTATATAATTAGTAATAATATATATATAATAGGTAGGTACACTATTGCATTAGGTTTCCTGTAAAAATAGTTGTACATTGTAGATATAAATAAATATAGTAGGTACAAAGTAGGTGTACCTACAGACAGACATAACATTTCAAAGTAGCTGTTTGCAAAGGGCCCACCATCAGGTGTCAAATTTAAATGAGTCCTTAATTATATACACCGGTCACCTGTGCCAATTCTAATGCGTCCAATGCTTCTAGATAAGCAAGGCTTTCCCCCATTACCAAACACTTTCTCTACTTTAAATGGCTTGGGACGTTTTAATATTCCTAGGACATTGTGAGGTTATTTCGATAATAGTAATGAGTATTATAATATTTTTATGGGTGGCTCGGGCTACTTTTGGAAGCTGGTTAGTCGAAATAGAGGGCGCTAGGTAAGTAACTAAATGTTTCGATACTGTTGTGGTAAACAATGAAATTATAAAGTGTAGGTACGTGAGGACCACATGATTCGTCATGAAATTTTATATATTACTAGGTAGGTATGTGGTTTTTACCATAGGATAATTTTATTATCAGATAAAAGGACTCACAGAAAGAAATGTAACTTCTTAGCTTCAAGTTCTCTATAAAAATCACTGCTGGCAGAAAATAAAATCAGAATCAGACATTTCAACTGAAGATGCTGCAGGTGAAAAAATATGTAGTAAGGTGTAAATATGTAGTTAGTAAATTTTCGTATTTAGTATTAGAAAAATATGACATGATATTAACACTGTAAGAACCACGCCGTACATAGGTACTAGTAAAATATTTGAGGTGAAATTTTAGAAGGATCCTTATAATTAATGTTGTTATGTAGTAAGGCCTCTTTTATGTACCTCGCCTATTATTTGACTGTGAAAACATTTGTTTCACAGTCTGTTTTTTACGTCGTATAACTATAGTATCAGATAATTATTATAAACTAATCCCTTCTTCATAAAAATCTGCTAACTAAAAACAGTTCTCAAGCAGTGTTATTTCTCACTCTGACTTATGTCAATAGAAGACGACAGAGTGATACATAGCAATGCTTGTTAGCCGACCAGTAAGTATGTAACATTGCCGGCATTAAATAAAAATCATAACATTTTCAATTTCATTTATTCATAATTTGGTTAGTACATTCAGGTGAAAAGTGGAAGTTTTCGTTAGTATTATTAATGTGGAAAAGTGGAAAAATACGGTTACAACATTCATAAGGATCTATTATTGTCACATGTACGGTTTCAGTTTCGAAAGTATTTTATTACAATTATAGTGGAAAAAAATTTGGACACCCAAATATTACCTCAGTAAAACTCATATGGAACCCACTTAACTGGTAGTACCCATTAAAGAAGTACTACCAGTTATGTGGGCACAAAATTTAAATTTTAAGTAACAATTCCTTTGTAAAGAGACAAACTCAAAATCAGTTTCAACTGTGGGCAAAGATCATTGATTTAATCAACAAATTTAAAGTTATCCACTGTAAGCTATGAAGTGATTCATAGTAAACCACGAAGAGGTTAATTGTTAACCACTGTTGAAACTGATCTTATTTTTTGTTGATAATTTTTTTACGAGTTTATATAGAAGTATTGTGTTATTGGAAGAATCAAATGCAACATTTATATAAATTTATCATAACATACAAATACTGCATATTTGCTATTTACAAAGACTATAAACACTAGACTTACATTATACAATGTAAACCACATTGTATAAATATTTTTAGGATGAAATGGTAAGATGAAAGGTAGGAGGTAGAAAGCCTGGACCATAAATAGGTAATTAATAAGTCACTAGGGGTAATTTTTAAATGCTGGCGCGATTCTCGTTTGTTTTTTCATGCATTCCACTCGCTGACGTCACCAATCCAGACCTCCAGTATACGAAACAAAAGAACAAAAGGGGATCACGGCTGCTTTTAAAAATGTACGAGTATCAATACTTAGATTTAGGTAAGTATACAAAAATGTACTACCTTTACATTATGCAGATTTTAAATAGGTACAGAAACATTAATACTTTGGGAATCTAGAATGAATGAAGATATAAGAAAGCATACGTAGGTACCTAGATTCTAATGTATACCTACTATTTAAATATTTATTATTCTAGTATATTATGATGTGGATGTGATTTCTACAGAGGTAGGTTAAAGCTTTATTTCACAGCCTTCAAATAAGGAGTGCTTAGGTACTCGTGTGATTTTTAGCGAATAGATGAAACTAATGTGTTGTTGTAATAGAAATAGCCGAGAAATCAAAAATAATATTTAATTGAGTAGGTAAATATTAAACTGCTGTAAGTCCATTGACATCAAAATTAGACTTTTTGATTTAGTTGTATAATAATAATAAATGTCAATTTACCAGCTCACTTTAAAAATAATTATGTGCCAGGAATTGCTTTGAATACCTAATTCAGTTTAAAACGTGACTTTTATTTATTTCCCTAATTTTACATGCAGTGGGACTTATAACAATTTGAAATTTACCTTCTAATAATAATAATAAGCTTAATGTTTGTGAAGTAAGTGGAAGAGTTTTATTTTAATTTTAAAGTGTACCTATATTTTTAGAGTAGCTCGTTATGTATTTGGTAAATTCTTATCATAACAACACATCGAGGAAAGTGAATTTCAAATTCGGAAAACTTCTTAATATCTAATAAAGAGTAGGAAAAGTGCAAAGTTAAATGAATACATAGTAAGAAAAAGAATGTAGAAATTACCCTTGAGTAAAATTCGAAGTTTTCTGGATCTAATATATTCCAATTATCTAAAAAGTTCATAGGAAAGGCGAAGGTAGAAAGGCAAGGGTATAGAGGTATAAACATTTATTTTATATAATTATTTTCTGTATTTTATGCAAACTTTAATATAATTATTTTATTGTCTGATAACCTGGATAAATATATGAAAACTGGTGTTGTATTATCTCACTTAAAATCCTTTTTCTAATCTTTTAGGAATATTATTTTGATATTATTTATTCATATTTATTTACATGTATAATATTAGCTAAATATTATCTTACTACCTACTGGTTCTGAAACGTAGATAACCATACAACCAAGGCTGGGAGGGGAGCATAGGGTAAAACTCAATCAGCGTTATTTCGATGTTATAACCATGCAGTTATAAATCACGATCGTTTAGTTAGAGACTACTATCGTCCAAAACGCATATCTAGTTAATTTTCAAATAACTCTATTTTTTGGCAACAAGAAAGAGCAGAGCCCTTAGTCCGGTTGACGACAGTATCGAGACGTGATCGGGGCGCTGTACCAAATCCCATAGAAGACAGAGATGTCACGATCACGTCTACGTCACTATCGCGAACCGGACCCAGGGCTCAGAACGCTATAATTCCCGTGGGCAACCGGGAATCTCCCCCCACAACCATCCTTCCCAACCAACATTCACATGCAACTGATAAGCTTATTCTAATGATAAAACCAATGGAAGATGTTAAGGCACCAGGGTTATGTGAGCATTAATAAACGGCCTAACCACAAAGCAGTAGTTAGATAATTTTGTACCGCTAATCTTGAATAGAAACATTCATTGTTTGATGTTACTTGCATTCAGAGGCCCAAATCTGCTAATCAATCGCTTTACTATAACTACGGTATCGTCGCAGAATTGTCAAGAATCCATAAATGAATAAAACTCTACAGACTGCGTGCGGTGCTATTTGCACGATGTTTATAAAATTGTTTCTACCTTGACATTTTTGACGTGCGTCCCTTCATCTGTAGTTTATTTCATTTAAGGGTGGGTACTGACCGGCGTTACAGGGCGTAATGTGTGTTCAAAGCGAGCGTTCGTGCTGTCAGTACGGGGAAAGGCGCTCGCAACGAGCACGAAGATGGATTTTAGCACACGGCGGAACGTATCATGGTACATTACGCCCCGTAACACCGGCCAGTACCGAGCTTAATGTAGAATACCAAAATGTGTCAATATATGACGATATCAGTGTCACAGTGAAGCGATTTGTTTAGCAGAAAAAGGCCCCAGATTGTATGCTACGTTTATGCATACAACGATGTAATAGTGTAAATAAGACACTGCAACACACGATTTATACTGGATCACTGTACCACAAATGGAGTGTCAATAAACCACGGATGGTTGGATTGATAACCACGGGATCAATATCTCCTGATCTTAGCCTTGTCGTAAAGCCGTAAAATATCCAATCAAGTGCACAAATATTTGTACTAGTCAAGAAATTAATGCTACTGGCAGTATTAAAGCTTTGTTTCCTAAACTAGCACATTCACAGAAACAAAAAATAAAAAACCAATAATAAAAAGAAAAACTGTTTTACTCTAATAAATAGCGTAACAAATGCATACGAGTGGACGTAACATAGTTTTATAGTTATTTGGTTTATGTCATGAACACAAGAACAATTACATCGACGAAACGAGTATATAACCAGTAAGGGTCTGTGCACACTTTCAACCAATCACTGTACAGTCATCTGTTCATCGTTAACTATCGAGGGTTAACAATGAACCACTTGAAGCGGCGAGTGGCTCGTGTGCACAGATCCTATTACTGTTAAATCGGCGGCGCCAATCGATAATTAATATTATTTTAGGATCATAAATTACAAATAGTACCTACCTACAAAGTTATCTTATTGGAAACGAACGGTTTTTAATTGTTTTCGAGTAGATCACCAAGTTAGCCATAAAACTTCTGATTTTTCCAAGGATTTTTTTAGTACTTAGTACAAATGAAGTACATCCAAAATCCATAGATTACTCTAAATAAAATTTAGAACCGTCGCGCGTCGTCGACAAAAATGTTAGTTATTTCAGTCTGTCAAACACATTATAGTAAGTTAGTATTTCAACATTTACAGGAAACAAGAACTCGTAATCCACACTTAGATAACACAAATTATAAATCTTAACTTTAACAAAACTATTTTGTTAAGACATGAATCAATTTGTGCGTCAATTAGAACAGATTTGTATTATAACATAAAAGAAAATCCTAATAAATATTTAATAAAATTACTTAGCACTTTGGATTAATATTAATTACATTAAAATAAATTTAATGGCATGGGCAACATTCACATATTCTACGGAAACAATAATATAAGTATTTTTTTACATAATTTTATGTAATAAAAATACATAATTTTAAAAATAAAGCTAAAAACAATAATATGTTTAAGATGTCATAGTTTGTACTAGCTATTCCTATTTGTTCTGTTTAAATAAGACTCAAGACAGAGTATTTTTATAAACATAACTCATTGGAAATGTCCAATGAGTTATATTTATACAAAACCCAGTCTTGAATCTTGTCATTATTAGCTTATCAAGCATTAAGTATTTTTTATAAATACAATAATACTATTAATTTTACAACCTGTAGGTATATTATAATGTATATTTGAAGTCAAAATAGACTATCGCTACGCTCTCTGTTTTAAATTTTCACATCTAAATACAAATTAAAACCTATGGAACATTTTCTAAAATTAAATTTAAGACAAGCCTACATTACACAAATGTTCCATTGAAATAAAATAAGATATAGGTAAGCTACTTAAGTTATTTATAATTTTCAAGGAAGTCAAAATTGTTATGTGCGAAGGGAAGATAGGATAAAATACTTTTCTAATAGTAATAGTACAAAGTAGAATACCACAATATTTATAAATATTTAGCTTCTGAAGAGTCATGGATCTTACAATAAATTGCACCTATTTTAGCTCAGGTATTTATCATTCAGCCTATAATTGTCGTCCAATATCGTATCAACAAGAAATCAATACAAATGTAATTTTCGTTGAAGTTTTTGATGAAACTCATCAAGTAAATTGTATTCAAATCTAACTAGAGATAGCCTTTAGTAGAATTCTGGTATCATGTACCAAAAATTCGTTATTCATTAACATTTTAACCAATAAAATTGAGGTAGACTCAAGCCGGTCTACGTTCTATATATAACCACTTGAATAATAAGTCCACGTCAATAAAGACGTAAACCGTAGCAACGAGCACCACTTTTGAAAATCCTTACGAGTATCGAGCAAGCTTTTAAAAACACAACACATTTATCACTCACACTTTTGTCATATACAATCACTTTACAGAGGTCCTAAGCCTTGGGCAGTTACCAAAACTTTGCCTTTAACTGGATATTGATACATCAAGCATTTAATTGTTAAAGCCCTACCTGATAGGGATAACCTCGACAGCTAAGTATGTCAGCTAGTCAAACGTATTTATCGCATCGACTTTGGAGACGACCATATCCCGAAACTGTTCACGAGCGCGTTGAAAGATATTTTTGGCCACAGCCTCGCGATGCATCGGTATTGGTATGAATTTGGATAAAACCAAAGTCATGATCAATGTGAAGGCCACATTGGTCCAGGACCGGACGTCGTACATGGCCACCTTCTCGAAATTGTTTCCGAGTACACTTAGCTCGGGCAGATTCTGCAGTTAGGTAAAAACAATTTCAAGAAGGAGGCCAAGAGAAGGGTTCAGCCAGGCTGGGCAGCATTTGATAAACTTCGTCGAGTCTTCTCGTCATCCATACTGCAATGCTTGAAAACGAAAGTTTTTAACCAGTGCGTCCTACCCGTTATGACCTACGGAGCTGAGATGTGGACACTCACGGTAGGGCTGGTCCAACAGTTCAAAGTTGCTCAGCGAGCTATGGAAAGAGCTATGCTCGGAGTTTCTCTGAAGGATAAGATTCCTAACGAATATATCCGACAGAGAACCAAAGTTATCGACATAGCTCCAAGAATTAGCAAGCTGAAATGGCAGTGGGCCGGCCATATTTCACGAAGAACCGACAACCACTGGGGTAAACGTGTTCTCGAGTGGAGACCGCGACTTAGCAAACGTAATGTACGACGCCCTCCGGCCAGGTGGGATGACGATCTGCGAAAGACTGCAGGCAGATGCTGGATGCGGCAAGCTGAAGATAGGGCGCTATGGCGCTCATTAGGGGAGGCCTATGTCCAGCAGTGGACTAAGATAGGTTGTGATGATGATGATGTTCAGGAGATACAATTCCGAGCTCTAACTATCAATGCTTGATGGTTCAAATTCGCAGTTTACTCAAACTCTCAGTCTGCAATAGTCCCGAGCAAGGCCCAAATGGTCTCGGTGTAGGAAAGCAGTCGCTACATGGACTTCCAAAGGTCTAGCTTGACCACCGCCGGGCCAAGACCGCTGATTGTGATTCCGATGACGATGCCCGTGACGAGAGTGGCTCCGCCGATCATGCCGGCTTTTGATGCAAATTCTGGAGCTACGGTGCTGGAACAAAAAACTTTGCTTAAGAATTGACTGATAACCTTCCACAGGGGAAGTAACTAACTGGATCTTATTAATTTAACATACTGCATCTATACTGTATCTATCGATCCGTGATCTGAATCATTCTACATCCCTGGCTTCTAAGGTATCAACGAAAGAACTGAGTCAGAGTATATTGTGAAATATACCTAGTCTGGTATGAAAAGGTTACGAATACCTCGCCGAATGTTTCGCTAAAAACTGTGGAGTTAAGCTCCAGCAGTGATCTCCGGCTAGAATTACCCACACTCACTATATTTTTTATTACTCTTCTTAAACTGAAAACGCTTCAAAGGCAAAATTCATCCCTACTTATTTAATATTTTAAATGCGAAAGTAACTGTCCGATTTATTTTCACGATTTAACCCTAAAACTTTATTTAAACGCCTGAGACGATCTGTATATTTGGCATGGAGACCGATTGTGTCTCGGGGAAGAACGTAAGCTACTTTTATCTAGGAAATGCGCGCACAAAGCCGAGGGCAAAAGCTAGTTAGACTATAATTAGAGAGACAAAAATGCTTTATTGTACACCAAAAAGACAACACTACAAAGAGACATTACATAAGACAAGTACAATGGGCGGCCTTAGAAGATATTTCTACCGGGCAACCTTTGGATGGAAATATTTGTGAATTTAAGAAAGGCAGGGTGTGTACCAAAGATGATCTGAAATAAATAATGTTTTCAATATCGGGATTTGAGGCTATATACTATCGACTTAGCTAGAGTACTACTAGTTGAGAACTACTCAGCTTTCTTTTTAGAGTTCCGTACCCGAAGGGTGAATACGGAACCCTATTACTAAGCCTCCGCTGTCCGTCCATCCGTCCGTCTGTCACGTGGCTATATCTCATGAACCGTTAGAGGTAGACAATTGAAATTTTCAGAGAATGTGTATTTCGTTTGCTGCTATAACAACAAATAATAAAAATAAAATAAATATCAAAATTAAAGAGGCTCCCAAACAACAAACGTGGTCTTTTTGCTCTTAATTTGTCAAGGCTATCGTATCTCTTGAACTACAATAGGATGAAACTTTCTATAATTAAGTAACACTTCAATTGTCATAATAACGAATACTAAAAATAAAATAACGTTGAAAATTTAAAGGGGTCTCCGAACAAGTAAAAATTTGATGTTCTTTGAAAAAGTTACCCGAATTTTACGATACAGAAGCCTTCGTGTGCGAGTCGACTCGCACTTGGCGTTTTATTTACTATAAAATATTTCGTAGTTTGACGAATTCCTTATGATTATAAGCGGGTTAAATACGAACCCAGCTTTTAACAACAGATTATTGATACAATAGTAATGGACTTCTTTTGAGATTGCATATCTCCACCTCCACAGCCTGTATTGGTCCACTGCTGGACCCAGGCCTCGATACGCGCCTTATTGACTTTTATCTCACGGGGGGTAATGCCCATAATCCCCACGCTGGGCATGCGGGTTGGGGATCGCAGTTCGGTGGTAGAATTGTATCTGCAGGGGGCGCTGCTGTCCACCCCCGGTGTATATCCCTTAGTCGCCTCTTACGACACCCGCGGAGAGTTGGTGGTGCAAATTCTAAGCCGGCACCACACAACAGATTGCACACATGTGGACCTAATTCATGCTACGTGCGTATTACGCTATGGACATAGTGCGTCCCTTTACTAGACTAAACTGAAGTGTAAACAGGAGGCCTACAGATAGCAGTCCCTCACGTTCACTACAATCAACGTCCAGCTACCTGTGAAGTTCCCCAGGGTAGTATGTTGGGTCCATCGCTATTCTTACCCCCTTATTCATGATAGTCTGCTAACTTAGAACTTATTGCTATCTCTCTCTCTGTCTTATTCTATTGACATAAGTCAGAGTGGGAAATAATGCTGCTTAGCAACTGTTTTAAGTAAGCGAACCAGAATTAGGGGGTTTATTTATTTATTTATTTTAACACTTTATTGCACTTTAAGGTACAAAGGGTGGGCTTAATGCCGAGGCATTTTCTACCTGCCGACCAAAACCATATGGTTTTACAGGGGGTTGGCGTGCTAATAATAGTTAATAAAATATATTTATATATATACTTATACCTAAATACCTATCTATAATATATAAAGCATAAATATGAAGCAATAAACAAAAACATTTTATGAAGTAAATTAACTATTGGTATAACCTCTTAAGAAAAAGCCTGCGCACCATTTGCTTAAAAGCATCTCGTGTATCTGCCTTTCTAATGTCCAGAGGCAAGTCATTCCACAACCTAGTGGGGTTAGTGTATATTTTAAAAATAGTAGTTATTACATGTCTTGTTTGACGTCTTGTAATTACGTGCTTGTCGAGTTATAGTTTGTCGTAACTTACCCGCAAACATACATCATAGCGAGTGAACTACAATGTCCTGAGCTCCAGCCCAGTAGCGCCCCTCCCAGCCAGTACAACCAGTCGCTGGTTATGAGGATCGGCATCGTTCGGCCATCGATTGCGTAGTTACAGAGGAGGAAGAATGGAATGAACGCTATCCGAGCTGTTGTGAAGATCCATAGCCATTTGGGGCTGGGCTGTGGATGAAAAAGGTGAATAGATTTGTTATTAAAACACGCAAATTTTACAAAAAACTTTTTTACAAATTTTACCCTTGGTAAGATTACCAAGGAAAACTATAACGTACTTAGTTTTACATTATTTTGTACCTAGCTTAGTTATTTTGATAAGTATGTTTGATGTTTGACATGTAAAAAAATTTCTTATTCAAAATATCTTTCAAATATCAGTTATTTTGAATAAGAAAATTTTCTGAACTGAAAAATTGATTATAGTAGTTTGGATGTTTGTTACCTCTGCGACAAAACTACTGAACGGATCCGACTGAAATTTTGCATAGATGTTGTTCTAGACCTGGATTAACATATAGGCTTTTTATCCCGGGAAAACGTGTGCGAAGATAGGCAGAAGCTAGTTTATAATAGGACTCAAATTTAATGACACGCTAAGCCGCGGACACAGCTTGTCATAAAATAAAAACAATGACTTACGAATCGCCATAAGCTCGCCGTGATGTTCCCGATCATAGCCGTGAAGTTGAATGTGAGGAAACAGCCTACACTCATGAAGCTCTTGCCAAGGAAGAACTCGGGATCTGACATCTTGATAGCTGAAACAACAAATCCGAAACTTAATAAATAAATAATGCTGCACAATTCACGCATCATCTTGCCCCAAGCTAAGCTTAAGGGCTTATGTTATAATAATAACATTAAATCATTTACTTCAGACTACTCAGAACAGATTTACTATATCTTATTTAATTTATCTTACGGCCCATTAAAACTAACATAAGTACATAAAATATAAAAACTTATGCTGGCACCACCTTAAATATAATAACAGTAGCTGCTGCTCGCGGCTTCGCACGCGTTTTTCAAGTAGCCTATGTCCGTCCCCGGGATACCATTTACCTCCCTGCCAAATATCATTAGAATCCGTTCAGCCGTTTAGGCGTGAAAAGGTAACAGACAGACAGACAGAGTTACTTTCGAATTTATAATATTAGCACGGATAAGTGTTTGTTCTGAGTAAAATTAATTTTCTCTCTTTCGTTGTTCCTTACCGGATTGTACAGCTGGGAAGACACTCAGCGAAACGATAAATGTTATGACGATGTTATAGAGCTGCATGGATGCTTGTTTGAAGATGGTGGCCCAAGGGGTGGCGGGCGCGGGGGGGTGCGAGGCTGCTAGTGCGGGGTTGTTGCGGAGTGTTCGCTGTTGGAGCGTCTCGTGGTAGCGGTAGAACCTCTGGAAAATATAAATATAATAATAATAAAATAATAAATAAATAATAAATAATGCTGGACAATCCACACAGCATCATCTAGGCCCAAAGTAAGCAGAGCTTGTGTTATGGGTACTAGATGACTGATAAACTTAATACAATACATAACATAGATAGTTTTTTTTATTATATATAGAAAATACCCAGAACACCCGGAACAAATATTTGCAGATCGTACAAACATTTGTCCCAAGGCGGGAATCGAACCCGCAACCTTCTGCGTCGCAGGCGGACCTTCGCCCGCCGCGTCATATCGGTCGTCAAATAATAATGATAAAGGATTGTGTAATTTCCGATTATAATTGGGGCTTAATAATGGGACTTATTTGACACTTAGGGTGCACACGAAGCACATGCCGTTCTGTTGCAGCGGCGGCGGCACAGCGCGGCGGCCGGGCAGAGCTTGAGCAGTGAATGTCTTAATCAATGAAAAATTTACAATTGTACGAAGATTTGTTGATCGCAGTGAACGTGACCAGAGTATAATAAGCTAGTAACGTAACGGCCGACACTCGGCTCGGACCCGATACGGTCTAGCGTAAGTCATCCTTAAGTCAGAAACAGCATTGCTGTTTGGCGACAAATAAGAAATAATATGAATAAATCCATAAAAATCATCTCTCATTAATCGCATGTCGTTTAAAAATCATAAAAAACATCTCACATTAATCGCAAGTCGTTTAAAAATCTTAAATTAAATATTAATTGTATGTAAACGTAACACTTGAATTCAACGGCAGAGAAAGTATTGGTATATCAGGTCATCGGTGGTGAAGGTAGCTTGAAACCACTGGATGTAGGCAGCGTAAGACCGGTCATTGTGGCGATCTTTGGGGTGGGGGTCGCCGCCGCCGCGCCGCCCAGCTATGGGCTTCTTTTAGGTGAGACGACAATGACATTCAGCGGCAGAGCGAAGTAGTGCCGCAGATGTTGAACCACGGTGTATTGTAACACTCACATACATTGGAGTATGCTTGCTTACAATGAACATAACTCGCGAATCGATGTTCGTTGTGCATAGGGTTCTCGACTGACGACGTCGTACCGGGAGCGCAATGTCAGACCCACTTCAAGGCGGAACAATAACCTGGTGAAGGTAGCTAGAAACCGCCGGATTTTGGCAGCGCAGGACCGGCGATGTTGCTCCCATAAGGCGCTACCCCGACCCCCACTAGCACCGCCACCTATTTTATCTTATTATTACGTTAAATAAAGGAATTTTCAAAAGCCTATTACGTAGTTAGTGTTACCTATCATAAGCTTTTTTTTAATGCCAGGCTGCTTGCCAACTGCGTCGTCATACTTAGAAGGGCAACTAGTGTGCCGCAGATGTTGGAGCCTAGAACCACTGTGTATAGTAACACAGTGGACAGTAACTTTGAGCATTGAGCATACTTTACATACAGTAAGTTACATGGCTAGATTCGAAAAGTTAGAAAATGCTGGATGTGGGCAGCGCCGGACCGGTCAACGTGGCTCCCTTAAGGGGAAACCATATCCAGCAGTAGACGTTTTCGGTCGAAAACTATACCGAAACCGGACGTTATTCGACTCCTACGTCACTTTACCTCGTGGTGTAATTTATTTATTTATTTATTTTATTGAAGAACAAAATCCACAGCCCTTAAGAACTAAAAATTTACAAGCTTATTCTCAATACATACGGCCAATAACGGATTTACTTTTTGAATAATTGGTTAGCGCATTCCCGTACTGAGGGAAGGATGCGGGTTCAAGTCCCGTCGAAGTCGAAACGTTTTGGGATTTTATTTGATTTTTTAGAAATTACCCTGAGTGTGAGGGCTTACGCAATATAATAAAAAAAATCTTAGATTTGAGCAACGCGACATCTCTCCTCAAACAAACTAAATGTAACTTTAGTCTTTGAACAGGATTGGGTAAACTTCAATGTTTCCTCTGTAGGTGGAGCTAAGAACTCTGTAGGTAGGCAGTCCGAAGGAAGTCCCAAAGGTTTTCGACTTTTACGTCACTTGACCTCGTGGTGACCTTTGCCGGAACGGGAATGAGGCTTGACCTCATTATGTATTGTGTAATGTGTAATGAGGCTTGACCTCATTCCCGTCCTGAGGAAAGGATGCGGGTTCAAATCCATCGAAGTTGAAATTTTTGGGATATTATTTGATTTCTAAGTATTGTAACACTTACGTTGAGCGGCAGAGCGAAGTAAGTATCGAAGCAGATGAGTAGAACGGCCATGCCTCCGATGAAGTAGTAGATGGCAGCGGTTCGCAGGCTGCTTGCCAACTGCGTAGTCATACTGAGAAGGGCAACTAGTGTGCCACATATGTTGGAGCCTAGAACCACTGCGCCCGTGTAACTCGGGGGTAGGCGGGCTGCTATGCCGTATACGGAGTTTTGGAAGATTGCGTTGAACCCTGTAACAAGTAAATAAAGTTTTTGTTATTATAGTGTAATAATCACTCAGGCCTTTATTAACAAAGAAAATTACAATCAAATAATAGACACAAATTAGATCTGCAGACACTAGTTGAAATCGTAGCCTAACATGCCAAACGGTTTCTCTCTTGATGCATACGGTTTCAGAGTGCGTATTGTGAATACGAATATATGGGGGCCCGGCGGCAGATACCTTGACCGATGTTTATCGCAAATAAAGCTACATATTTTATTTTACTTATTTAGTACTTCTATCTTCCGCTAGATGGCAGTATCCACATCAGCACAATTACGAACACTGCTGAACATGCCTCCCACAAGGGGGAGTTTTGTCTAGATGACAGTAGAAGATGTCAAACAGCTTACCGTTCAAAAAGAAGACCGAAACCATAGTGGTCCAGAAGAAAAACGCTGTGTACTGAGAGGTGTCGAGCATGGCTAGGAATATGGTCAGCACGAATAGAAACACTTCTAGTATTAGCGCCCAGACGATTCGAGTGGACAGGTTGCCCCTGGAAGTAAATAAATATATAGTTAATGCTAAATATTTCAGGACCGGTTTAAAAAAAGAAACTTTATTTGTAAATTTTTTTTTAAACTTTTATTCAATATTATGACTATTTCGAAGTTTACATAATAATAATAATGCTGCACACAGCATCATCTAGCCCCAAGCTAAGCAGAGCTTGTGTTATGGGTACTAGATAACAGATATACTTAATACAATACATTACATACCTAAATATATATTTTTTATTTTACATAAAAAGTACCCAGAACACCCGTAACAAATATTTACAGATCGTACAAACATTCGTCCCAAGGCGGGAATCGAACCCGCAATCTCCTGCGTCGCAGGTGGACCTTCGCCCGCCGCGCCACATTGGTCGTCTATCATCTTTCGCATATATACAAATTTTCATTACAAACAATCAGACTTTACCAATATTGGAAGATATCGTTACCGGTGCCACCACGAGTAGGTATAAATTTACCAGTTCACTGCTGCACATAGGCCATAATCCCCACGCTGGGCATGCGGGTTTGGGATCGCAGTTCATGGACCTGATCTGCAGGAGGCGCTGCTGCCCGCCCCCCGGTGGATATCCCTTAGTCGCCTCTTACGACACCCGCGGGAAGTATTGAGGTGGTACAAAGTCTAAGGGTCATAGCTCATTAGAGCCGTCCGGCACCCGACCCGCACCGCCTCGCCTCGTGCGGTTAGTATTCTTTATATGGAATTTTATGGACATGCGCTCACTACATCAACTCCAGATCGCCTCGCTCGCAAGCCGTCGACGAGGGGACGGCGCGTAGACCACTTGGCGATAACTCGCTGCTCGCATGCTTGCCTTGCGTTCACAGCCGCGTCGTCTGCACGAGCCGAGGCGGTGCGGGTCGGGTGCCGGGTGGCTCCAATGAGCTATGACCATAAGCCGGCACCACGCGGCATTCCAAAAGGTATAACTTACCCAATGTTAGCGAAGATGTTGAACCAACTGAAACATAAGTTAGGTATCTGACTGGCCCATCCGACGTAGACCATGTAGTTATCCTTATAGGCTGTGTCCTTAAGTTTATAGTCTTCGAAGTAGCTCTTGGCTGTGATGAACATGTTCCAAGCGGTGAGGGTCCCCAGGCCGTGCAGCATTAGGGTGAAGTAGACAAGGTTCCATTTGTCAGCTGGTGGTACTAGATCCATGCCTACACCTAGAAAAAAGAAAAAAATCTTTATTGGTTGTTGAAAACGAAGAACGAGGAATTGAAGCGACGCCGCAAGCAAAAGCTGGTCTGTTATCGTTATCATTCAGAAAAGGCTTTTGCTTGCTCACATGGTTGAGGTGATTTAAATCAAATAGTGTTTTTTTATTCATGTGATTTTAATCAATTGTTTTTTTCACTGCTATGAAAACAGAAAGCAAAAATATACATAGGCAGTGCCCCGCAGAAATATATCTAGATTGAAGCAAAGAGTTCGCCGATTTGTATTAACCCGTACTTTGGACGTCACTAGTGTAATTTATATTTTTAAACTTACGCGATCTGAACACATTATTATTAGCATTATTTAACAGGTATTTATCGTGTTTATTTACCTATTTTTCCCGACGTTTCAACAGGTTTACACATTGTAGTGGTCGCGATAAATACCCGTTAAATAATAGTAATAAATTAAATAATAATAATAGTGTAATTTAGTCATATAAAACTCCACATAATTACACAATTTTTTTTTGATGGTGTTTGTGCTGTTAATTATTGAACAACAAGGCATTTTGTTTTTATAACCAGACGTCTCACGTGGAAAGCGGTCGGGAGCGGACTGAATTTCGCGGCGAGTAAAGAGGCTTTCCAGCCCCTCTTTTCGGCACGCGAGGTAAATAAACTTTTTGCTTCTATCTATCTATCTATATTTCTGTAGAGTGCCCAAATTAGGCTATGGTACACACACGCAATAATAATAATATAGTAAATAAATAAAAGAATAAATCAAAATTGAATTTAACATGTACAAAGAAAATGCAAAATGTTTCAATAGCGGTGTTTTTTTTCTGCATTACTGCGTGTGATTACACCGTTGAACTTTTCCTTCGTTCCCATCTACCTATAAAAACCTTAAAAATGGATAAACCAAGGCGATTATGATAAAAAAATCTTGATTAAATCAAATTAATCGGATTTTTAAGGGTATGATTTAATTAAACCTGTTTGCTCGCACGATATCTGAATAAAAAATTGCTATTTTCAGAATCGATATAGGTGATGTAGATTCGAAGATTACATAACAACTTAAACATTTATAGAGGTGCATGGTTAGTAAATACTCGCAGGGTATTATGAAAATAACTAAACACATGACTAAAATAATAAAAATATTAAAACTCACGATATCTGAATAAAAAATTGCTATTTTCAGAATCGATATAGGTTATGTAGATTCGAAGATTACATAACAACTTAAACATTTATAGAGGTGCATGGTTAGTAAATACTCGCAGGGTATTATGAAAATAACTAAACACATTACTAAAATAATAAAAATATTAAAACTACAACTAGGAGGTACCAATGTACGATACGAAATATCGGAACGAACTAGGTACATTATGAGCAAATCGAATTTTGAAATCACAATTCATACATAGCATAGCCAACACTACGTTCATTTACGTAATATTGGCTATTTTCATTTGTACGCTGATTCCTACAAATCGAACAAGTCGCTAATAAGTTCAGTAAAGTATTCGATCAACAACGTTGCTATACAAGCAGCGCCACCTAGCGATCGCTTTGGTAACCATCAATGTAAACAAACCCAAGCTCAGAGGTTCTATTTATAGAACAAGCATGTATGACTAAACCTTGAAAACCATATCAAAGTCTACGTGAATTATTTGATATATTGATGCAACTCGAGTCACGAATTAAAACTATAAACTAATAGTTTCTGCCCGCGGCTTCGCACGCGTTGTTTCTATCCCATGGGATAAAAGTATCCTATATTTGATTCTATGCTTAGAGCCACATCTATGCAAAATTTCAGCCCGATCGGTACATTTGATATGGTGTGAATTGGTACCAACACTCAAACTTTCTCGTTTATAATATAATTTTGGTGCAAAAAGTGTCGCAAAGCTCAGGTGCACACAAATTCATTGAATTAAACCTGCATGTGTTTTAGCAAAGCTGACATTCTGCCCACATTTTTAAATAGTGCCTCATAGCAATAAATGCTATGACCACTTTGGGAGTGGGTAAAAATTGTTATTCTAACGACGGGGTTCGAACTCGCTACCTCCCGATCAAAAGGCAGGTAGAGCAACCGCATGGCCACAAAGCCATATCTGCTACGGTTGAAATTATGTAATGAATGATATTCGCTGCCTTCAGAATAGTTTTCACAAATGTGCACAACGACAGAAAAATATTTTATGGTTTCGTAAGTTTCAAGATTTTTTAGTTACTAAAGTGAGTGCATTTACATATACCTACCATGATTGATGATTAATAAAAAAAAGCTTGATTTAATTAGAAGAGAAAATATTTTGATGATACACCTAAATTTATAGGATTCTTTGACACTTATGCAGTTTTTCGATAAGTCGATATTTTATTATAGTTCTAAAGTTCTTCAATAGATGGCGCTGATGGTTTCGAAATGCACTTTTCTACTTTAGTAACAATAATACTTCATGTAAAATAATTATCTTTACAGAGAATGGAAACAAAATATGGTTTTAATACTTTTATTCAGAAGCAACCACTACAAAATGAGAAATGAAAGAATTTGTATGTGATTTCATGTTTCTTAAAACCGGACTACGAGTGTGTGTAAGATTTTTTTACCCAACGAGAATCATACAAAATGATACTCGTAGCTTACATCTTGCTACTCGAATTATTCAGAAGCTGTAGCTACAGTTGAAATACTGTGGTAACAAAAAGGGCCCACCTGTGGCCTAGTTGCGGAAACCAGTAACAAGTAAGTAAGTAATACTGTGGAAAGTACAAAGATGAATAAACAATAAACTAACCTAATATTCCCTCGGCCATTCTTCGTTACTTTTTCCTTCAAATCCAGCGCTTTAACAACTTAATACTTACATTAACATTGAATTACTGTGTTTCCATCTGCCTGTAATTAGTTTTCGATTGTAAAACTTTTCATTACTAATTATTTATTAAATGAGTTCTATCTAGGGTTACGAAGAGAAATTGTGAAAACGTAGGCTTTCGTTTTACATAGTCATGCCTGTTTAATGTTTTACCTATTTACTTCCAGTAATATTTAATAGGCGAAAGCTGGGCTTGGCACATACATAAGCTTTATAAACAATCTAAGCTACATTTTCACCACACCAAGTAGAGAATAGGTTTTTGAAGAACACCATTCAAAACAGAAGAGGGATAACAATTGGACATCATATACGACATGACATCTTCATAAGTTACATCACAGAAGGAGAAGTAGAAGGAAGACGAGGAAGGGGAAGACCAAGAATTACTCTATGAGTCAGATCAAGAAGAAAATCGCTGTCATGTCTTATAAAGAAGTAAAAGAGATCGCATTGGAATGAGAAAAGTGGAGGAAATTGCATCATTGCACCGAGCTAGGCCGTTTAATTTATAATAAGGGTAGAGTAGGAAGTCGCCGCAGCATTGATACGTGCTTTGTCCCCACGTTACCAAATCGTTGGTATGCGCCACTTTAAGAAATCAGACTTTATGTTTTGTTGAACTGTAAACTACTCCCGTAAATCGACTATACTCGTACACGCGTTTATTTTCTTTGACTGAATGAAAGAATGCAATAAAAAATGCAAATTTCATACTATGTTTCTTTTAAAAATAGTGATGCGATTAAGTCGAATCGAAAAATATAGGGATTAACGAAAGCTTCGATATTTATCGAGCTGAAAGATTACGTGTCTATGATATATTGCATTCTTTGGTTCAGTGAAAGAAAAAAATGCGTTGACGGAGTATACAGCCGGTGTTACGGTGCGTAAAGTACCATTCGCAGCGAGCATGATACGTTACGCCGTGTGCTAATCCGTCTCGTTGCTCGTTGCGAGCGCCTTCGTTCCCCGTACTGACAGCACGAACGCTTGCTGTGTAACACGTTGCATTTACGCCGTAACGCCGCCGCCCGGTCAGTACCCAACCCACGTTTAAAATCAAATAATTCCGGATAGGCCTGAGCCTGCCGCTGTAACTCAGATAATGGCGGAAGTTACACGACAAAACTTTACAACTTAGATTGCTTAATCAAATAACTTATCCAACTTTTGTTTGGGGTGTTATTTGTGAAGGTTTGGCATTTCCTGGTTATAGAACTATTTTGTTTAGACTACTTTACGAATAGTAAAGAATCGACCACTCTAATTCTGCCCGTAGATGTCGTAAGAGCGTCTTCTGTGTATCTTTATCACTTTCAATGCGATCACCAATCTGCAGGCCCGGATTAAGGGATCCAGGACCTCTAGGCACTGGGTATTTGTGGGCCCCCTGCGTTACGATATTTCTACATGCACCCCACCTTTTTTGATATGGTTGTCATTATATTGACATCGTTTTTTTAGGGTTAGGGAGGACGGTTTGAAACCCTTATAGTCTCGCTTTTTCTGTCTTTTTTTCCGTCTTTAATATCTCAGCAACTACAGCAGCAATTAACTTGAACATTTCTTGCGCGTCTGTACAGATGAAAATAAAAAAAATAAAAAATCAGTATAAATTGTACCTAATGTCGAAACTTTAAAAGAGACCTACTATTTCAAATGCTATCAAATGAAAGGTATCAGTTAGTACATTTAAAAAAAAAATCCTATCTGAAATGTAACTACCTTAAATTTTTAGGTATTTATTAAATTGCAAAGTCTCTAACCTTTACCTATAGTACATATTGGTATACTTGACAAATGTTCGACGCGCGAGTCACACTCGCACTTGGGCGATCTTATTATTTACCTAATATTATTTGGAAAAATAAATGCCTTTTTTTCGGGCATTCCAGACTTTAGGGTTATAAATGAGGGCCCCTAGGCTTGCAGGGCCTCTAGGCCCGGGCCTTGTCTAGGGGCCTAGGGGCTAATCCGGGCCTGCCAATCTGCCTTCCAAGCGTGGTGATTATACCAACCCCACCTTGTTTGGAGGAATGGATATGTGTGCAGATGAGGGCTTATTAAAAACGGTCAAGGGGTAAATGTCCCGCATAGCGTCGCTTACAATTGATTTTATTAATACACGCGCGCCGCTTCTACAGATTCATCCATTTACGGAGGCCGTGTGATATGATATATCATAAGTCAAATGATTGAAACTATTCGTTGATTTAATATGTGGGTTAAATTTATTGCTTTGCATAAATACTATTTAAAGAATTGAACGAACATGTTCATTCTTTAATTTTCTAAAGATCACATCACAATATTATCATAAAAGCGAAAGTTTGTTTACTTAAATGTTTTTTAAACCGAACAGACCCGCTGAGATTATGGATAGATATTGTTCTAGACCGGGAATAACAAATAGGCTAATTTCTATCCCGGAAAAACAGGTGCAAAGCCGCGGGCAGAAGCTAGGAGGTCATAATACGCACCGCACTTTATAGTTCTGAAGAGATAGCGTAAGACTGGGCCAAGCCAAACAGTCTTTAATATGCAAGCTCTGTGTACTGCAATGTTTATTTGCCTTCAAGTTCAAGTGTCATCTCCAGAACCTTACCGGTTCGTGAAGGTGAACTTTTACCTAGCAAAAGAATCGTCTTGAGAAAACGTCGGAAATCCATGTCAGTGAAAATATGTGAAACAATGACGGTTCTTATTCGTAACACCGTCAGTGTGGCTATGATTTTTATGGTAGGTATACCTTATCTAACCTCACCTCAACCTATATTGGTCAACTGCTGGACGCAGGCCTGCCCCTAATAAGCGCCTTGTTGGCTTTTATAATGGGGGTAATTCCCATAATCCCCACGCTGAGCAAGCGGGTTGGGGATCGCAGTTCGGTGATAGAATTGTTCTGCAGGGGGCGCTGATGCCTGCCCCTGGTGGATGACACCCGCGGAAAGAGTTGGGGTGGAATGCTGAGCCTGCACCACGCAGTATATCTAATAGCGGTACATAATTGAATTGATTTAATTTCATAAAGCGGTATGAAATTAATTTACTCTTTACGACCGGAATGGAGTCCAAATAGGAAAGTTGATTATTATTTTTGAATGAAAATTGGCAGTAAAATAGTCACACATGGCGCTCAACCAAATCTCATAGGAACAGTACGAGCTTAAGGGTGACAAATCAACATCAAGCTATGCTGCGCTGTACTGCGCTGTGCTGTTTCTTAAGCTACGTTTTTTTAACAATCAACATCAAGCTGTGCTGCGCTTTGCTTAGCTCAGTATTAAAAGGAATCAGCAGCTCGTGTAGTGTAGTCGTTTATCTCGTCAAAAACGACTTTATTATCAAAAAAACGTAAACATTACGACATAGTTGAATCCGATGAAGATGAAAGTGAAGAAGAAGCGGATAACATAGCACAGTTCGGCACAGCGCGGCTCAGCACGGTAGGTAGCGCGCCTCGCTCGAGGCTACTGCGTTTTTAAACAGAGCGTAGCCTCACACAGCGCAGCACAGCATGGCTTGTTTGTATCTTCATTAAAATATTAGACGAGCGAGTGGACCAAACATAGCACAGTGCAGTACAGCGCAGCATAGCTCTATGTTGATTTGTCACCCTAAGAGTAACGAAGACCTTTCTGTATAATCACAGCCGTTCTTCTTGCGCAGTCGGGTAAAAATAAGAAGTTGTGTGAGTGTTTTTGTGTTTACCTTTCAAGTTGAGAGTATCATTGGGCAAGTTGGTACCCTCCCACGCGGGCGTGAGTTTCACCGGTTCATTGCGTAAGAAGGGCGCCTTCTCGCCACCGTTCTCATCCCAGCCTGTAACAGAACAAACGTTTAATATGCGAGAAACAAAAATGTGGTTTTGGTGGCTGTATAGAAGCAAGCGAGCGTAGTGCTCTGTCAAAGCCTTGCCACTGGACATTCGCTACGTAGTCAAGCAGAATACATTCCTTTGCTAGGCTACGTAGGAAATCGTCAGCGTCAGTCAAACTATAAATACCTAACGCTGGACAAATCACATACCATCATCTAGCCCCAAAATGTGTTATGGGTATCACCGGTGTACTGACATAATAACTTAACATTATTTTTTTAGTAAATGTATGTTTAATGACAATGACAATACCGGCAGCTAATTCAATAAATTTGTCCTAAGGTGACCTTTGCTCACTACGTTACAGAGGTGATCGTATTTCTTTACAATACTTTTAGTAGCATTGACGTTAGCACAAATAGCCTGGAATAGCCCTTATGAATTCCTCAGTCACTCTTCACTGACCCAATTTCGTATCACACTAATGATAGGGGTTTAAATATGAAATTGCTATTTTCTCACTGAATTTATTTTGTACATAATTATTAACTCAACGTTTATATTCAAAGTTTATATATATTCTGAAGGTAATATTATTGGATAGATTTGGAATTCATTAAATACAATTTTTGGGGAGGTTCATATCATAAAAATAAAACTTATAAACAGCTCATTTTATGTGTTGTCGCTTTCAATGCATAAATTCTTTATATTTTATTTTATTCGTTAGTTTTTTTAGAAATTAAGGAATACTTGCAATTTGGTAATTAAAGACCTAATTATTATAAATGCGAAACTTTGGATGTTTCTGTTTGTTACCTCTTCACGCCAAAAATACTGAACGGATCGAGCTGAAATTTTGCAACGCTGTAGTTCTAGGCCTGGATTATTTATCATATAGGCTTATTATCCCGAAAAAACGCGTACGAAGCCGCTATTACAAGCTATTTACCAAATAAATACAATAACAACGCTGAAATGGAACAAAACTGTATCAATAATCTGGTTCAGACTCATTCAATAAGCACACTGTAGATTTCATCACGTTAAAGCTTTCATTCATCTTTATCACATCATCGGATGTACTCGTCTGCAGCGTAAAGGTCTGAATTAACTTATGAACAGACTAGTTTCTGCCCGCGGCTTCGCACGCGTTTTTTTATGTAAACGTTTAAATGTGATTTCTATCCTATGGGAACTGATTAATCGCAGCCTTTGTAAGAAGGCTTACTACAAAATATCAAATTATCTAAAGGATAGGAAAGCTAAGGACGAGTTTTGCTTAAACTCGAAAACCAACAACCTAACAAGGTAAAGGTTTCTTGTTCGCTTCTTTATTTTACCTTAAAAAGATTGAAGTGAACAAAAAAACAAGTGATCACTTTATTTCCTAGTTTTACTTATGTAACTAATTTGAATTTCGTGACGTGTCCAAGAGTCCTGTCTACTGGAAATAAAGCACTTTGATTATTTGATTTTTATGGGATTAAAATTACCTATGTTTGATCCCAGGCCTAGAATTGCCTGTATGCAATTTCAGCCCCATCCGTTCAGTAGTTTTAGCGTGAAGAGGTCACAAACATCCATACATCCAAACTTTCGCATTTATAATATTAGTCTGATGATAGGCACCCGACATCCACTGTTCTTTGTGCAAACACGTGCACACGCTTTCAAAACAAGTAGGTCTTAATCACTGAGCTATATGAGGTACATATCGATGGTCTTATTCGTATTGAAGCTTTATAGAAGAAGAAGACACAGTTGTATCAGAATTGTTTTGCATGCCAAATAAAAGCATACTATAGAAATGTATAGCATAAACATACAAAGTGATTGTAGAGTTATGTTTGCAGGGACGAGAAACGTGCGTGTCAGGAAACGTATTGCCCCTATGTTCTGAGAGCAATGAATAAATGCATTGATCTAAGTAAAAAAGGGGAGATGAGGTACTAACTTCTCGAAATTGGAAGGCTCAAGTTAAGTGCAATAAGGTCCACCCACCTCAGTCATAGTCGGACTGGAGTTCGTGTTATGCGTGCTTGCTACGACGTACTTTAGTGTGATTTATTGACAAAAAGACTGCATCAATGTGCTTGTGTTTGTTCATTATAATTATTGCACAATATTGGAAATGTAACTGAGTGTGTAGTGTTTGCTTGTAGTTGCAACACTGGCCAGTTGTTGAGTAAGAGCTGGGAGAACGTATGGTGCGTTCTCTCATCTACAGATTTTACTTAGATCTATGAATAAATGTTATTGATGGAGCTGTCCACCAAAAAAATTTTACCGTTCGTACAAAAAAAACCGTTATGTAGGTAGAGTGTACGCTAATTGATGCAAAAAATATCACGGGCCACAGTGCCATGATGTGGTCGAGTTAATATTTTCGATTTTTTTTACGATTCTGTGAAACTGGGTGAGAACAAATGAATAGGGTACCAAAATCGTAACATGAGAACTGCTGCACAGGTTTTCAATAAAAATAACTAAGAACACAAGAAATATAATCTAAAGAATTACCGCATTGAAATCAGTGAATATGTTTCGGTCGGTCGGAAGTCACAACAGACTGCTGTAATAACAGTGATCTGTGGAGGTCAAGTACAGTCTCTACCACAGAAATCAAGTTTGTATTTATTTGTATTTATTCAAAGCATTACATCTATTTTTACTGGTATGACCTAATACAATAGAGTAGTCAACATTAAAAATCACAAGTAAAATAATTCAATATCAATGAGCAAAAATAAACTAATTCAATAGGTACAATTGTCAAAAAGCATAATAAAATAGTTCGATACAAATGTCATCAAGCAAAGTTATTTAGATTTATATAGACTTTACAGACACACTACGTGGCAAAAATAAAGAAAGATCAACATGACTGTATGATTATGAATGTGTGTGCGGATAATGTGGTAGATGTAGTCAGATGATATTAACATATTTATGAGAGGCTCGTGAATATTCAATCAAACAAACAATAAACAAACGTACTTGTGCTAGGAAACGTCCTGTAATCCTTCTTCTTCATTTTCACAGGCATATATTAAAATAAAACCAACACTATTAAACCGATCAGCCGACACGCAAATCTAAATTATCACTACTCGGTCTAAGACGAAATGAAATCATGATCAACCAACGGAACAGGTTTGATTTACAAATTTATTCGGATTCGGTATTACAAAACAATTTGTTATACTTAAAACCAGTTTTAGATTTTGGAGGAACATAAAGTTCATAATCGCACGGAGCATTTCGTAATCCATACCAATATTATAAAAGCGAATTAGCTCTGTCTGGTCGTTATCTTTTCACGCCTAAACAGCTGAACGGATGTTAGTGAAATTTGGTAGGGAGGTAAACAATATCCCGGGGACGGACATAGTCTTATTGAAAAGCGCGTGCGAAGCCGCGGGCAGAAGCTAGTAAAACTATAAAAGCTCGTGTAACTATAAAGATTTTAGCTGAGGTTTTGGCGCTATAATAAACTCTTGGAAGGAATATTGGATGGGCTTGCTTTGGCTACAGTTTAGCTTGCAACGAAATTGACAAAAATATAAATAGAATTTTCCTTGGAAACTTGGAGATTAAACTTTGATAAAAGTAAAAAAGGGGAGATGAGGCACCAGCTTCTCCAATGTGGCAGGCTCAAATTAGGTCCAATTAGGTTCCCCCGCCTCAGTCATAGTCGGACCGGGGCGCAGCTCGGGGCTGTTCGTGATTCGCGTGCTTGCTACGACGTACTCTAGTGTGATTTGTTGACTAAAAGACTGCAGCAATGCCCTCGTGTTTGTTTATTATAATTATTGCACAAGATTGGTAATTTAACTGTGAGCCAGTGTTTGCGTGTAGTTGTAACACAGGCCAGTTTTTGAGTAAGCGCTGGGAGAACGTATCTCTACAGATTTTCCTTATATCTATGAGATTAAACAAGCAAAGTTTATAAAGTGTCGCAACTGTTACCTACGTCGTCGTTGTAATGAGTTTTACGCCTACATAAAAGCAATCTCGGAAGATGCATGTTAGAGACATGTTCTCAGAGGCATTGTCCTGCGTTCGATACTATTATGTTAGGTAGGCTCTCAAAACCAACAAAAACATTATATCTAAATAGTACCTACGATTTCCTTCATGTTGTACTAATTATTTTATTACATGCTTCAAATACGTTATGAGAATATTTCATCGCAGTCGTACAACACAGTCAAATCAGATTTTTTACATTTATAGTTTTTTTGCAAAACCGACTTCAAATGTAAGGGAAACTCACACACATAAATATAAAAATATGTTAGATGCCCGTAATTTCAACAAAAACTATATTTATAGTACAATTTTCCTTCAGGTTGTAATAATGCTTTTAATATGCTTTAGCTTATATCTGTTGCGAATCCGTTTTGAGAATATTTTCTTTGATATATTTGGCACTTTAAATTAAATAAATTATTATTCTGGACAATTGACACAGCATTATCTAGCCCCAAACTAAGCAGAGCTTGTGTTATATATAATAGGTACTAGATAACTGATATTTCTAAATAATACATACAATATTATATGTTTTGCCATACAATAGACCACACAAGTAAATTGTTTTCTAATAACAAATAGAGATATCACCGTAAATGAGATGCAATGTTTACAACGACCGTATGTTTACTGCAGTAAATGTGTCAGTCTAATGTTAGTAGCTATAAACAGACTGAAATAGCTTCAGATAAAGCATGCATAGGTTATCTGTGAGTTTGAGATAATACGGCATCATCATCATTGGCCTTTGCTTCAATAAATTACTTTATTTGATAAGTAATGTTCGTTGGGGGCCTCTTATGATAGAATCGAGAAGAAATCTCAGACCTTGGAAGGATCGAGTTTCTTAAACAAAAATTGCGACCTAAACACCGGCAAAATGTTCTTCTTTTTGTTCTTTCTTTCATGAGCAGAACTTCTCGCTACGATATAAAAATGCTTTTAAATTAATGTGTATTGAAATTTCTAAAACAGTACTAGGTACCTACAAAATCTTACAATACAACGCTTAATACTTGGTAAATTTTATTCAAAATATTTTTCCGATAAAAGATTCCCCAAATCCCAAGTCACTTTGCAAAATTCCGTCACTTCTACTTCATCAAGGCTTTTTCTAACAATGGCGTTATCGGATATATTAAACTTGTCGATTTTGCAAATTGGAACAAGCAAGCGCAAAATAATGGTGTCAATTCAGACGTCGCTCGTTGCCAAAACTAAACTAAATTGACAGCACTAAAAGTGGTGGTGGAGGACTTTGATGTTATTGTAGCATTGTTATTATTTTGTTTTGTTTTATGTATTTTTCTAGGTTAGTTTAATATGTATGTAAATTATCTAGTTATGTTTGTATTTGTATTGTTTTTATGTATTATATTGATAAAAACTATTGTTTGCTGCTTTAATTTGTGCACTACTGTCAACCAACTCTTATTTACTTTTATCTTAAAGATAAAGTTGCCTGGAAGAAATTGCTTTAAGCAATAAGGCCGCCTATTGTACGTTCTTTTTGTTTATTAATTTAGATATAAAATATTTTATTTATTTTGCATATGAGGACGTTAAAGGGACGGCATAATTTTTAGGCCTGTCACAATCTTTTAGTTTTGGCGAAATCTGAATTTGACACCAATACTTCATATCTGTACTTAACTAAAATGTAAACAAGCTAGAATGATTGGATTTTTGGCGGTTTCTCTGACGCAGATCAAACTAATCAATGGTCAAACTCTTGTTTGTTAAGTGCATAATGGGTTGATTCTGAACAAAGACTAATTGACCAGGGGCCAAATTCTGCTAACCAGTCGTTTTACTATGACAATGGTATCGTCGCAGAATCGTCTATAGTTGAAATAAACCCTAGATAGTGCGTTCGGTGCTACTTGCACGGAGAAATTGAGAGAATTGTTTCAACCTCAACGCGTTTGACACGCGTTCCTCCATCAGTAGTTTCTTTCATTATAGGTAAAATTTCAAAATGTCTCATGCCGAGATGATGCCATTGATATGGTGAAGCGATTTATTTAGTGAATTTAGGGCCCAGTCTGTCAAATCATTGTTAATTAATTCTAGCTCATTATCCATTTTTCTATTTCCCTTGTCAAATCACTGTTCAATTAATCAGTGTCTTCTTTTGCCTTGAAAAAGACCATAAGACTCTTTATCTGGGTCATATTTTTTATTCAATACAAAGAAATTACAAATTAGTTATCGACCACTTTACTACGCGGATAAAACAGTCCGGACCTCAATCTTGGAAGCCCGCGATATGTCTGGAATCTGATACCGTCAATATAAAATGCATCTAAATGTTACGAGCCCATATTTTAATGCACATTTTTGTGCTGTGCAGTAGCGGCACGGCCCTGATCTGCAACAATCTTTACAGATTTAATGTACGAAACCGGTATCCAAGTTGTAAACTAACTTAGGTGAAGGTTATGAAGTCGTCGGTCGCTCTTGAGGTTTCCTTAACATGTCAGCTGTTGTCAGCTTAAAGTAGCAAACGCAATCAGCGCTTACTACTAGATTTTAATTATACACGTGGAATGGGGTGTCCAGAACTTCTGTGTTGGCTTTACAATTTAATCCAATATAGGCTTGGTAGTGCCGATACTTGTAAACGACACTACTGGTCACACCTTGCCAATAAACGACGTAATCTATATTTTGGACAACTGAAGATCTCTATGCATATAAACTATTAATATGTAAATAAAAACTTTTATATCATCTAAGGCCAAAGTGCTTAGGAAAATATATATAACGATCCAAAACTCGACGGGGTTAATTCGTTTCGTTTAGTAGTTATTATGGCCACCTTCTGTCTCCATCATCAGACCAGCTCGATGGTACCATGCCATTGCATTGTCAAGGAACTGACATTAAGTATGCCAAATTTCAGCTCAATCGGTCGAGGATAACTGGTCTAAAATTTTATTGCAAGATTGGTTCCACACATGTTAAAAACCTTATGTCTCCATCATCGGACCAGCTCGATGATACCATGATATTGCATTCTCACTGAACTTACATACTAACAGGGCAAGTTAATTAAAAGCTTGTAAAATAAATACAAATACAAATCGTTTATTGGTACCATTTACATATTTAAAACAAAACAATGCAACGATACTGACGCTAAACGTATAAAACTGCGTCGCGTTCAGTATTGCCCTCCTCTGGACCGAACAAAAAGATAAAAAAATTTAAACAAACAAAAAGAATTTAGCCTACGTTATCCTTAATTAAAAGTAGGTGATGTGTCGACATATGGAAAATGTGTAATCAGTAATATTCTAAGTTCAAAAAATGATAACGAAAAGATAAGCCACTTCTCAAATATCTCTATCATCTTTTCCCTGTAAACATCCCCCTTATTCATAATAGTCTGCTAACTTAGAGCATTGCTATCTCTCACTCGTCTTCTTCTATTGACATAAGTCAGAGTGAGAAATAACGCTGCATAGCAACTGTTTTTAGTTAGCAGACCATTATGAATAAGGTAGTTAGACTCTATATTCAATCAATCTAACGCAAAACAAACAAAACATCCAAATATTGAAGCCTCTCGAACTCCGCCAAGTACAATACAACAGATAACAAACGTTGTTTTGATTAAACGCAGCCCAAAGCCCTGGCCTGACACTCGATAACCTCACCGCTGGAAACCGTAGGAATGTCTGATATAATGTTACAGTCAAAATCTGAAATCGGACAGAAGTAGTTTTGTCTAAAAATATCAGTCAAAATTAGTTGTCTCTAGGAAACACCCTTGCGTGGTTCGTAATGTGAAATACATACAAAGCACGAGCCGAGCGAAAGGTGCCGCAGAATTGGCCCCGTCGTCGGCGGGCGGACGGGCGCGGCGCGTAATCCGCGGACAGAACACAATTTTCTTACGATTTCTACAGTCCTTAAAACAAGCTATTCGAAATTATATGAATATCTGAAATTCCATTTGACAATATTGAAATTTTTGTAATTTAGATTAGACCATAGAAGAAAGAGGCTTAGAATTATATTATTTAACTTACAATGTTTAATGTTTATCTGTAGGTATGTTTGTTTTGTGGTAGGTACGTCTACGTACCGGTACAGTACCTTATAAAGATTATTTATCGATATTTTAATAAAAGTTACGCGATAAATATTCTATAAATTATCTTCATTAGGTAGGTATGTTAGAAAATCGCGTTATTTTAAAAAGTGCTACATACGTGCCTACTGCCTAGTTTTATTTTAGCATGAACGAATGTGTTCTTTATTTGCACATGAAAACTAATAAATAAATCTTACAAACTAAGGTAAATCTAGTACAAAAATGCGGCCTAGTTAAAATTTTATTGGCAAAATGGCCGGCCTTACGTGTGTTTGCGTTAGTGATACGGTTGTCTGTGTGCTAATTGTATGAGTAACGTTATTTTTTACTATGGAAACTTAAAACAACGTATTTCTGAAAATCAACCATGCGGATCAGTTGGGTATAGGGTGCCCAACAACCCCCTTTCGGCTTAACGTGTCACTTTGTAGAGACGGTCATTCATACAACTTTTTGTTTTGACAGAACTTTTTGCCTGGACGTACGTTATTATGTTCAGTCAAAGCTAGTTTTCTTCGATTTCAAGTTTGACTGTAACACATACATACTACGATTACATAACAAGCGTGATATTATCGGTTATCGAAGCGGGAGATACGAGCTATCCCGCCAGATGTTTCAAACTGGGGCGAATCCAATTGTCGGTTAATAAACCTAGTTTAGAGGACCTCCTCGAACGTCCGGTTTGAATTTTACGGACTACGGACTAGGATTATAGGATTTTTTATCGATGGTAGCTCTATAGGATTTTTTAAGTCGATTTTTTAAATATGTTCTAAGTGGCACAGCATGAGAGAGGCTGTCATTTTCTATCCCAATCTTTATCTACGCGTCTTATAGGCGACAAGTAGATATTATGTCAAATAATAGAAAACCTTAGCTAGACCAATATAATTATCGTACTATTAATTATATTACACAAGCTCATCTTAGCTTGGGGATGACGCGGTGTGAATTGTCCAGCATTATTTATTTTTATTTATTTATTACCTATAAAACCTGCGCACCCACAATAAGAAAATTCCAACACAGTAAATACTACCTGTGTCCTGTTTGAGAAATAAATGAAATGAAATGAATGAATGAATCAATTAACACTTTATTGTACTTAAAAAATAACATAATATAAACCTTATATCTACATTTAATAAATACTCAGTACAATAGGCGGCCTTAGGAGAGCGATTTCTCCCAGGCAACCTAGATGAAATGAAAATTTAATGTATTGAGCGCTACAGTATAAACTTTGTCGGATTTTTGCGAATATTGTAAAAGTTCTAGCCGAGATTACCTGACCGAGGAAATGTTTTCAAATAACCGCCCGAAATAGAAAGAAGTAAAACCCGGAAGTGTAATATAGGTATAATACACCTAAACTCCACCCTACTTCAAAGTAAAACGGTAAACTTATACGACAACCGCATACTTCGTAATTAGCACGTTCGAATTATCAGTGAAAAAAATATTAAATTGTTGGAATTTAGGGAGCATTTCCACGGGCGAGACTAACGCGCCGATTTATTAGAATCAGCATGCGATTTTCTAGAATAAAAGGTAGCTCCGATGTAATAATTTCCCTTGCCAAATTTCATTAAGACTTCTTCAGACTTTTAGGCCCGTATTATGAATCCATATGTCAACTCAGTCATCGATCTATGCTAGAGAAACGCTTTTGCCATTGAAAATCGATACTCAAAGCATATACGAGTATGACTGACTATGATGATGACTAAGCAAGCTCATGTAAAGTTAACAGACAGACAGCTACTTTCGCATGAATGACAATAATCTCTGCTCTGGTTTCGCACGCGTTTATCTAGGATAAAAATCATTATGAGCCACAACCTAAAGGTTGTATTCTTGAGCCTTCTACAATTTTTCTCGACTTCTGTAACTCGAGTTAGCTAAGAGAATATCGCCATCGATATGTCGCCGCCGGATCGTATATACAGGCCGTTTGTAAAACGGCTAGGCCGATTGCAAAACGGCGTAATGGAAAAATTGTCTATGACGATTGTTGAACGATCAACCTTCAACAATATGGCAAAAAGTTACTTAGCCATCTCGTCAATTAAAATTTGGTATTCCCAAGAAATCAGCGTTTGTTTTGTAACCAGCCTCGCCATTCTACAAACAGGCTGATTCGCTCAGATCGATCGATCCGGCGGCGATAGATACACACCTGTGGAGGTGTTCCTTTAACGAGGCTGTGAATTCCTGTGATAACACCGTGAGGGAGTTGGCACGTGTATCAAGGATACTGTATATTCGTCCTTAGGCTGGTACGGTATAGGAATAATGGATAATTGTATAGGCATATTATACAAAAGCGCCAAAATGTTGAGACAACTTCGGCGGAATGTGGTTGGGGAGATAAGTAGCTTCGAGGTTCTGGGAATTGTTTGTAAATAAGATTTGTTTTAGAATTGCAAAGCTGGGTGTAACATGGGTTTTTTTGGATACAGACATAGACTAACCACGAAATCAGTAGGTATGCATATGCATTACACACAATGTTCTTTGGGTAATATGAGGGCAGGCTACGTTATGGTGGTTTGTGACGCGTGAATAAAATCGTGTTTTTACTATTTTCTAGGTTCTACAAGTAATTTACATATCAGATAAGAAGTTCTGCGCACATTTGCCATGAAGTTTGTATAAAACAAACTTTGAATCAGATGTAGTTGTAATTGTAATTGTAGTTGAGTCTATACTAAAATATAGTTTTGGATGTCTCACTCCTCTGTGCTATTGTTTGGGTTTAGACTGCTGGCCCTGTACTTGGACACTCATGCTGGCGGCCTTGTAGAGACATCTCAGCACCTCGATATAACGATAGTCTACTTGGCAACGCTGTAAGAATACCAGAACAGCCCAGGTTTCAACGGAGTCGAAGGCCTTCTCATAGTCCACAAAAGCTCACACAGGGGCTGGTTATACTCTTCGGACTTCTGTATAATCTGCCTTACTGTGTGAATGTAGTCTATGGTGCCATATCCTCCTCGGAACCCGGCCTGTTCCGGTGGCTGAAACTCATGGAGTCTTCTGGCGAGACGATTCGTGACCACTCGTAAGAACAGGTTTTAACTCCCTACTTAAAAAAGAGCCAATATAGCCCAGTAACTTTGTCGCCTGAAAGTATGGAGTAGTATGCGTCAAATCCGGTAGTTCTGATTTTTTGCAGACTTGTTTATGATGTTGGCCTAATGAATAATCCAAGTTTGTGTTAAAATGCTCATTAGTCTGCAGGCACTGCAGCGGGGCCTCTTGTGACAATATACACTGCCGGCCAAAAGTTTGAGACCACTGTAAAAATCTTTGTCACCAACAAAATATTTCAAAGTACACATATGATAATGAGCTAATTTGAACACCTGCGTATTCTATTATTATTAAAGAATTTCTAAGAGAAGAATTTCTATTTATGTTGTTGTTTAAGTTATCATCCTAAAAAGGTCTATTGTTTCAAAACATCAATGAGCGCCGCGCAAGGACCAGGTGGTAGTCATTGTAATATTTTTATGATCTGCTCATTACTTATTGTTTTGGGTTTGTTTCGCGTTAACCGATATCAGGGATTATGTTAGCTTCCTAAAACATATTTAGTACCTGAGTTTTTATGGAGTAAATTATTTTCTACCTTATTAGTCTGAGCTCGTCGTTGTTACAGTGAAGACATCTTAAAATGGGAAAAGTTCGCGAAATTAGCAGTGAAACTCGCTCTGCCATAGTTGTTTTATACGGCGAAGGCAAATCTGAACGTGCGATTGCCTCTCAACTTAAGTTGTCGAAGACTTGTGTTCATAACACAATAACCCGATACAAGGAGACTGGCAGTAATCAAGATCGTTCGCGTTCGGGAAGGCCGAGAACTACCACTTCTCGCGAGGATCACTTCATCGTCACTACCAGCAAGCGGAATAGACGCCTAACAGCACCAGAAATCCGCGTAGAAGTGAACAAATCCCGATCAGAACCTGTATCATTGACTACAGTAAAAAGACGTTTGAGAGATGCTAAGTTATTTGGTCGCGTCGCCGTTCGAAAACCACTACTAAGGCCACAAAACAAAAAGAAACGGATGCAGTGGGCCCTTACCCATCGAGACTGGACTGAAGAAGACTTTAAACAAGTTCTTTGGTCAGATGAATCCAAATTTGAAATATTTGGTTCAAAACGACGAATTTTTGTTCGACGTAACGTCGAGGAAAAGATGATGCCAGACTGTGTGGTGCCAACAGTCAAGCATGGTGGTGGTTCCATTATGGTCTGGGGATGCTTCTCGGGCCATGGAACCGGAGATTTGGTACGAGTCGAAGGAATCATGAAAAAGGAGCAATATAAACGAATACTACAGCAAAATGCCATTCCGTCTGGTTCAAGAATAATTGGAGATGGATTTTTTTTCCAACAAGATAATGACCCAAAACATAGTTCAAAATTATGCAGGGGTTATTTAGAACACAAAGAAACAGAAGGGGTTTTAAAAAACATGGTGTGGCCCCCTCAGAGTCCGGATCTCAACCCGATTGAGCTTTTGTGGGAAGAGCTTGATAGAAATGTGCGCAGTTGTTGTCCCACTTCGCAAGAAGACATGTGGAAGGCTTTACAAGAAAGCTGGAACAATATATCACAAGATACAATCGACAAATTGATTGCTCGTATACCAAGAATAGTGAAAGTAGTAATAAAATGCAAGGGAGGGTTTTTCGACGAAAAATCTGTATAAAATATGAGCGACATTTTTAAAGTAAATGGTTGATTTTTCTTGATTTTTTTGTTTTCTTCATAATGTATGTGTATTAGGAAATAAGTATTTTAATTCATAATTAAACCTCTTGCTTTGTATTTTGAGTTTTATTTCATTTTCCTACTTTGATGTAGGTGGTCTCAAACTTTTGGCCGGCAGTGTACCTGATGTTGCAGTAGTAGATATCCCAGAAGGCGACGATCTGTCCGATGTCGAAATGGAGGATGACTTGTGGGCACAAGACGTCGACGTTTCATCACCATCCCCTGATGGGGATATGCCATCCCACGTCGATCCAGATACGGACGAACCTCAACCGGGACCTTCCAAGAGGGCTAAATTAATTTAATTTTTTGATTTTGAATATTACTCAATTTCCTAACAAATAAACTTATTAACTTTTGTTGTACCTATCTTTTTTACTTCATTATTCGTAGCTTAGCTTAAACATCATCGTTCACACTTCTCATTTTCTTTTTTAACATCCGATCATAAAAGTACAGGGCTTCGATAGTATAATCAGGGTCAAAATTCATTCAAAACGACAGAATCGCAAAAATATGCGAAATTCGAAAAAAATGATAAACTTTGGAAGGCTTAATCTCAGAAACTATTGGGTCTACAGAGACAATTCTAGTATCATATTGTAGCAAATTTAGTCTACTTTAAAATCGTTTTAAGAAAGTTTTTTCAAAAACTAGTCCTTTAGGGTTATAATCGCCAAAATTTGAAAAAGAACCGATTATTTCGCAGTTTTTACGATTTTTGACAAAGTTGCGTTCGGCGCTCGAGGTCACAAACTTAGATTATTCTTTGGGCCAACATCATAAACAAGTCTGCAAAAAATCATAACTACCATATTTGACGCATACTATAATGTACAAAGTTACTGGACTAATATCCCGCCCCACGCCTTTGGAGTTCTCCCACTGTGAAGGACGGTGTTAAAAAGGTTCTGCAGCTCCTGTATAACAGGGGCTCCTCCAGCTTTCAAAACCTCTGAAGTAATTCCGTTCTCACCGGGATCTTTTCCATTCTTAAGCTGCCTCAGACCTAACACGATCTTGTCTTGACTGATATCTGGCAGTTCGTCGGTATAGTGGCGTGTCAGTATGGCTCTGGAATCGTGGTCGTCTCATCGGGAACGGGGGGCATGTGCAGCGTACAAACGGCCATAGAAATCCTCTATCTCGGCGGATATCTCCGGCTTCGACAATACGGTTCTCCCGTCGTGCGTATGCTTCGTCAGGTGGCTTCTGCCAAGCTGCTGAGTGAATACTTTGGACCCTCGGTTTCGCTCTATCGCTCTGTCTTTTGTATTATGAGGGGGTAATGCCCATAATCCCCACGTTGGGCATGCGGATTGGGGATCGCAGTTTGGTGATGGAATTGACCTTAAGGCGTAATCTTTCTTAAAAGTTCCTATTACAGATCCTAAACAAACTACTAGGACTTTTTTCGTCTTTTTATTTCACACTAATCCCTTACAAAAATCTAAGGAGCTGTGAAGGGTTTTTTGACTTTGTTCCCTTCGTGACTTTCTACGTGAGACTCAAGAGCGAACTACCTTCGTAAAATCAAAACATACGCCTAATTACTCAGTTATTTACTCACACGAATTGACATCAATCCGAACACAATGATTGAACGAGCATGAATTGAACTCTAATGAACTTACAGTATGCTACAGTTACTGTAACCTAGCTATATCATGGCTATTACCAGTACGTAGCTATAACACAGGTTAGCAGATAGTTCACTATAACTATGCAGTGTGAATGCAGGCAGTCTAGGCCTCGTCTAAAAGCGTCACGCACGCTATTTGTCCGTCAAGCAAGATCGTGTCCACATCGCTCGGTTAACATGGAGATTACCAAACGTGCTCTTTTCCGCTTCGCTCGGTATTCATGGAGATTTATATAAATCCTATAACCAAGTTAATTGTTATGTAGGGTATGTTGGGACGTGCCGTAAGATGACTCCTGCATTTGACAACCTGCTGTGCGATTACGCTAAAATCTCCCATTCAATGGATCGCCATCCATCCAAGATACAATGTACCTCTATAAACGATTTCTGTTTCCATGACAAATTACAAAAACTATACGTGCAATTTTCTGGCTGGATAGAGCCGACCGACGTCAAAGCTGTCAACGTCAAAATATCACAAATGTCAAATTCAATTGTAAAGTTTTATTTTTATTCATTTGATTAGACTTACGTTACATAACGTTAAACCTCATACATCAATCATACTAGTCGTTTTTTCGCTCGACTACAGTTCATTACTGTAATGAGTTTACTTTTAAATCGGAATTGCTGAAATCAAGCAAAAAAAAGGCCAAGTGTGAGTAATATAATAATTGGACTTTGACTTAGCTTAGGTATATCTTGAATGTTGACGTTAAAATTTTCGTCGGCGACCGGCTCCATACCACCAGAACAATGTATTTTTTGGTACCACATTGGATAATGAAATCGTTTATGCCCAGTCTCCCCGGATGGCCCATTCAATGGGAATGTGAGATTTTAGCGTAATCGCACAGCAGAGGCCTGCACTAGACGCGTGGGCGTTCTTAAAAACTTTTAGCCGGTGTTTGATTTTTTATAGCAAAAGCACCACGAGATGGCATAGAAGATTGTAGACCCAATGTTCTTGCTTTACTCTTCTGTATTATTGATATTATACCTATTTATATTCCTATGTGCCTAATTTAGTTTTTAATTAAATTATTGTTTAGGTATATGTGTATGTATGTATCATATCTACTTTCTTACTGAAGTACGATTTTACCAAAGTTTTGTTGTGGAATGGTTCTGACAACGTTCATTGAAAATATATAGATTCTATATACTTGAGTTATTCCCGAAAGGCCCGAGCTCGAATTTTAAAATGAGTTTACACGGGATAATCAAATAATATTTTGTCCCCCGTGGTCCTAGAACCGTTTTTTAACCGACTTCGAAAAAAGGAGGAGGTTTTATGTTCGGCTGTATGTATGCTTGTTGATTTCCTCGTCAATTCTGGGCCGATTTTGATGATTCTTTTGCTATTGTTTTATAGTAGTTTTAAAATATTTACAGAAAAATAATAACAACAAAGTAATTAAAATTCGATATGTATGATTTTTAAGAAGGTGCTCTACTTTATTGGTAAGCTATTGTTATATTAAATTAAATAAGGTAGGTATATCGGTGAACAAATCATTTAAAATTCGTAATAATTCACATTTTTTGAATTTTAATTTCTCATAGTACGATACCAAAACCAAACATCTTTTTAACTAACTATTTTCCCAAAGATCTTATTGATTGGTTATTATTTTTTGTTAATTAGATATATCAGTATTTTCATTATATTTTAAACTTCGAAACTGATGCTGAAAGGGAAATTACGAAAACCTCTAACAAGTTATCTTGATAGAACGCGTAAATACTATATTCATCGAAATATTTTCTTAACTATTTGCAATAAAATTTGCTAAAATTATTATTAATTAACATAATAGTGTAAGATAAGTAGTTCATGATATTAACGGGTTTGAAAAGTACTGTTTTTGAGCCAAACTGCGCATGGAAGGAGTAAACGCTCTTAATGCCTATTATAAAGATACAGTAACATGATTGTTTTTACTGCAAATAAATATATGTATTTTATGTTATTATCTAGATAGGAGTTTACGTACACGCGAGCAAGCCACGACATTATACTGCAAGATGGCAACACAATTGTGAGACAGAGCTCGTCTCAAACAAAGGGTGATAATTATGATGAACAATGAGAATGGCATCCCGTCAACCGATGCCTATAGATGATAGGTGGTATCTATTGTATTTCAATCCACACAACTCAAGACTAAAGCTCTGCGCACATTAATCCAACGCCGCTACCTCACAACACAAAATTGTGCATTCAAATATGGGTTAAACTCGTTATCTTTAGATACATTTTAGAGTGAGCTTCCTACAAGCTTTAAATGCAGGCCCGCGAGCTGTCTATCACCTGATGCTGTCAATATGAAATGCATGTTACGAGTTGAAGCCCATTTCGCGCTTTACGGCAGCGGTGCTTTCTAGGTGTGCGACAAGCTTAACACCACTTGCAAGCAGCTCTATCTTTTCGATTTTAACTAAAACAACTATCGTAGTTCCGGGTGAGCTCCTGTTCACAATGAGCTCTTCATTTATTTATTTGTTTTATTATTAGCCGTCTCTGTCCTACTGTTGGCAAAGGCCTCCATTTTCTCCTTTTCTCCACTCTTAGTGATAACGAATAAATTAATAGAATAGATAGGCTCTTAATTAGAAGCATAGAATCCACAAGCGTTTATTTTAAGTATATTTCTTTGTATGTATATTATATCAGTTATTTTGTTTTTAGAGTTATCTTTCTACAAAGCTTACTGGTATCATCATTTCAGAATCAGACTGCCTCGTTGGTCTAGCGGTGGTCGCGTCAACTGCTAATAATGAGGTCCCGGGTTCAAATCCCGGGTCGGGTCAAAATTGATAATGGGATTTTTAGTGGTGTTACACCTCCGTGCCGCGGAAAGCACGTTAAGAGGGCGCAATGCGCGCCATTTTGTGAAAAGAATAGGCATAGGGTTTCGCGTTCATAGGAGCGGGACAGAGCATACGTTTCTTTTGCGCAAAAATCAAGTTTTTGTTTATTTACAATAAAACTACACAACTTATGAAGAAACTGGTTCAAGGAACCAAATAATTAGTAATAACCTACGAATCAAAGCATAAGTCATTTCAATAGACCGTAGGGTTCCTGAGATCTCGACCAAATTATGTGCGAAACAATGCACTTTCATGATATCTTTTTATCGCACTTTTTTTTCTCAAATGTGTTTTCACGTTCAAGGAACCAAAGAAAAAAAGTTGAATTTTATCAAATTCGAGTTTTATACCGCGGGGATCTCGTGAGTCGGGAATCTCGTGAGTAGGTACCTACTGAGATCTAGTCTATGTAGTTTGACAACCAAACACGTTAGATTCGCCCCATAAGCCGTTGGTCCTGAGCCTGAACTCTCCCCGGTCGTGTCAGTCTGCCATCCCATCGGGTTATGAGAGTGAGGGAATAGAGAGTGCACCAGTGTTTGCGCAATCACTTGTGCACTATAATATGTCCTGCGCTGGCTAGTCTCCGTTGAGACTGGCCGCCGTGGCCGAAGATTCGGCTAGCCGGACATCAATCAGAATATTAAATCTAGACCGGAACATAAAACGTACTAAAACTATTCTGTATTGTTGGATAGGTACATTTGCAAACGGTTTTTACCGTTTTCATAAATGTACCTAACCTACTATATTATGTATTTTGTCATATGACAAAATGGCTGCTTAGCTCTGAAATTTGGCGTGAAAGTGTAATAATGCTAAACAGTCACAACTATTTTTTGGTAGTTTTTAATGCGAAAATTGCTGTGTAGTGCCGGCTTAGAATTTGCACCACCCCAACTCTTCCCGCGGGTGTCGTAAGAGGCAACTAAGGGATATCCACCGGGGATGGGCAGCAGCGCCTCCTGCAGAACAATTCTACCACCGAACTGCGATCCCCAACCCGCTTGCCCAGCGTGGGGATTATAGGCATTGTTTACCCTCGTGGGATAAAAGCCAACAAGGTTCTTATCAGAAGGAGGCCTGGGACCAATATAGGCTGTGGAGATGGAGTGAAGAATGCGAAAATGAAAAGTGTCTTTTACACTATACAATCAGTAATTTAAATCACATTTTCGTAAATAAAAAAAACTATTTTTACGATTTTTGATTTGTGGCACCTTACCATTAAACCAGCGATATATCGACATAACGACGCATCGTTTAAACTTTCAACCAATATTTTAAAATAATATCGGAAGCATATAACTTCATTTTATTGCAAAGAGTATTACTACACCGACCCATTTGCCAAGAAGAATAAAAATACGGATGTATACTCTGTTCTTTAATTCCTAGATATTTTTTGTAAACAAAGAGTTACAAAACCAAAGAAATATTCGTGCAAATATTTTACAATACGGAGGAATAATCAACGAAGAGAGCAAATCGCAGATGTTCAAAATTTTTTTTGGTTTTGAAGCTTTCAAATCATTTCATTAATTTCTCGTCCGTTTCCGAACTCGAATTTGAAACTTGTTCGCTGCGCATGTGCGATCACCTGTTGTAAAAGTTTGTATTTTGGTTTTTAAGGAACCTTGCTGTTACCGTCTTGTATTCTTGTGTGAAAACAATATTTTAAATTTTTGTTAAGTTTTCATACTTATATTTAATAACATTAAGAGAACAGGGCGCTATGGCGCTCATTAGGGGAGGCCTATGTCCAGCAGTGGACTAATATAGGCTGATAATGATGATTTCATTAGATTAAAAATATTTAATAAGTTATTTTTGTAAAGCTAGACATATCTTTCTTTGTTTACACAAAATATCTTAGATTCTAGCACAGAGTGCAGAGTGAGAGCATTGATAGTGCATGCCATCGGAAGTGGAAGGCAAAATTGAATCAAGCATTGAATAGGCTGCGCTGCGAGGCATGGATTCCATTACCTATATTCCCTCGCGGGTTTAATGAAGAATGCATTACGTAAATACTCACAGCCTTATCACTTATCACACTGGCGATGCGATTCCGCAGCGAGCACGCCGCCGCCGCGACGAGACGCCGCCGCCCCTACGCGAGCTCGCGTCGCTACGTTTTGGACATTGATTTCATTGTCTTCAACGTTTGCTTTGAAATCGCTCGCTAATCGTCAGTGTGATAAGATAAGGCTCAGGGAGAGGATCGAGGCTTTTGTTGATCTTTTTGCGAAGAGAAATACTCTGCGCAGATGGGACTGTGAGATAAATAAATAAATAATCCTGGGCCATCCACACAGCGTCTAGTCCCAACCCAAGCGACGCAGAGCTTGTGTTATGGGTACTAGATGACTGATATACTTATACAATACATTTCAGAGATAGATGTTTTATTATTATACAAAAAAAATACCAAGAACACCCGGAACAAATATCTGCAGGTCGTACAAACATTTGTCCCGAAGCGGGAATCGAACCCGCAACCTTCTGCGTCGCAGGCGGCCCTTCGCCCGCTGCGCCACAGAGGTCGTCGTTTATAGGCATGGATTCCATTAAATTAGCAGCTTTCCTCTCGGGATCTAATGTGGGATGCATTAGGTAAGTAAAGAGGCTTTTGCTGATCCTTTTGTGAAGAGAAAAACTCTGCTGTGGGATTAAGAAAGATTTTATTGTTAAGAGAAAGGAAGTAATCAACAGCGTTTAGAAGAAATATCCAAATTTCGAATATTTTTTTTTTAAGAAAACAAATATCCCAACAAAATTCTCGACATCGACGGGACTTGAACCCGTCTTTCGTTTCTTATAAATTACCCCGAGTGTGAGGAGTTACGCACTATAATAATAAAAACCTTATATTTTTTTTATTACAAATTTGGTTATTTTCAAGTTTGAGTATTTTTCTTTCACTACCTATTTGTCAAAGTATTTTACACAAATTGAATATTTCACGAATAACATTAGTACATTATTTATACGGCTACAGATTGTTAGTCTGTGTATGTTGTGTTTGTGTTTCTGCCAGCGGCTTCGCATGCGTTGTTTATATGGAAACGTTATTTCAATCCTATGAGAACTGATTTATGGGATAAAAAGTACCATCCACCAGTATACGTTTTATTCCAGGCCTAGAATTACATCTAAGTATACAAAATTTCAGCCGGATACGTTCAGCAGTTTTGGCATGAAGTAACAAACATTCATCCATCAATAAACATCCAAACTTCAGCATTTTTAATATTAGTGTGATTCCCGAGCTATCCGAAATCTTTCGATTCCAAGTGGAACTACGAGTAAGTACCTCAGCAAATTGCATGCATGTAGGTTTTGCATGTAGAGACATGTAGAGCATTTATCAAAATATTCCACGTTTACGACAGGCTGTGAACTTTATCGTTAACGGTAATTTAATTAAAAAGTGTCTGCAAATACTAATTTAGTAGAAAAGCAGCAAAATTCAGCAAATACCTAACTAGAGCGAAATTCGCTGCATTACGAGCATAGCAACCCGACCTACAAACAGAAATGCGGGCATACGACAACTTCGACGCTGGTTTTGACACACTGAATCGGGTCACGAGACTCGGTTGCTAATTCCGTAGATTCTATTGGTTTCTGGGCATAATTTCATTATAGAATTATCGCATTTCTCGACACGTTGCGGTGTGATAATGTCGATAGAAGTAGTTTGTGTCACAAGGGAACAAAATAATGTATTTAGGGCGAGAGCGATTTTTTGAATCCAGAGCGAAACGAAAGATTATATAGCAGAATCCCGAGCATAGCGAGGGATTCTAAGTACGTCGCTCGAGGGTTAATAATTTGAGTAACGTGTGGCACACTCTGCTTTTCATCCTAAACTTTGAGGAAATTTCATCATATACGAGAAAAATAAATAAGAGATGCTTTTAGTAGTGACGAATATTTATGTTTAGGGACATAACCAAATTACAAATTTATATCTGGTGCTAATATTTCACTTTCACTGCTAGAACTATCTTTTATTCAATTTGTGTGAATCAAATTAAAATTATTTGTAATATTTTGATAAAAAGTACCTTATAACAAAACGAATAAAAAGTTACCGCGTATTCTTTTTTAAATTTGGATAGCCAATGCCGCGTCGGCGCGCGCGCTTTTTTTATTACCAGCCAGGCCTTTGAAGCTAATTGCGTTCAAACTTTTTAATTAAATTGTTTTCCAAATTCAAAAGACCTTTCGTCAGTGCGCTGGAATGACCCACTTTGTTCGGACTTATCGCGGAACCCTTTGCCTCTTTTCGAATAGATGGGATGAAAAATATTGAGAACAGCCTAGCTATCATTAGATGTCGGTTTTGGCCTTCGGTTTATTCATCTGGCTAGGATGGAACTGAGTGGGTGATGTGATAACTGATATGGTATAGACTCTGTTCTATTTTGGGTAAGTCTTTCGTAAACAATAATACACGAGCCATGGTGGTCCCGGCGTAAAAATCGACCACTGCAACTCCTACTCCTACTATATGAAAGACAAAGGTATTTTTAGTGTATTTTTAACAAATCCTCTGTGATTATCAATCCGCCTGGCCTGCCTAGCGTGGTGATTATGGCAATTATAATTTTCTGACAGTATTTGTCATTTTGACAGCTGTCATCAAAAATTTAAAGGTATGATTATTTATTAACCATATTTTTGTAATTTTCTGACAGTATGTCATTTTAACAGCTGACATCGGGAATTAAAATAATTTCTAACTTCACGATTCGAGTATTTATGGAGCAGTTCGAAGGGCCACAACGTTACGTTGTGGTCCTTCGAAGAGAAGAACTGCAGTGGAAACTGATCCACCCGGGCTATGGATCAGAGTGAAGAAAAAAGTGGAAACTGATTCATTAGTGGATCTGCAGAGTGAATCAGCGTGGAATGGAGCAACCCCCCTTGTTTAGGGAGTCATGTTCATTAGTATTTATTGTATTTATTGAAACATTGAAACATTAGTGAAAGTGAAGATACCATAAGTAGGTCAAACATTTGAGCAAGTAAAGAATCTCATTGTGTACATAAGCGATGAGTATTTTCGACTCCTGAGGAGCGTGTTTTGCCTAAACGGAAGCTAATTAACTCGAATGCGTCAGTTTGCGTTATCTCATCTCTTTGGCTTGATAACAGAACACGCTTCTGTATGACGAGGAGAATTGTTTAGGAAAACTGTTAGTACTAACATTTTTGGCTGGACAAATATAGGTCCAATCGAAATGATCAAACTACCAACATCTACATATATATTTTTTAAATCACGCTAATATTTTATAATACTACAACACTGCAAACATTCGCATTTATATGCGAAAGTTTGTATGTTTAGATGTCTGGATATTTAGGAACACGCTTCTGTATGACGAGGAGAATTGTTTAGGAGCACCGTTAGTAAATACTAAAATTTTTGGCTGGACAAATATTGGTCCAATCCAAATGATCAAACTACCTACATCTATATTCATTTTTAAACCACGCTATTAATATAATTGCGAAGGTTTGTATGTTTAGAAATAGAATAGAGTATAACTTTATTGCACCATCAATACATTTATAAAACAAGAACTTAATACTATGTCTAATGTGGCACAATCGGCGACCTTATCGCTAACAGCAATCTCTTCTAGGCAACCTTTTGATGGATAGGATCGGTACGTATTGAAGCTAACGGTGGCGTAATTGATGAAGTATCAAAAATAATAGAAGTACTTTAAAAACAGAAACTACAATAATTAACAAAAAAGGGCAAAAAAGACACAAAAAAACAAGAGTGATTACAAAATAAAATAAAAATTATTAAATCAGATTTAAATATCTGGATATTTAGATGTTTGTTACTTCTTCACGCCAAAAGTAATGAAAGAATCGGGCTGAATTGCAAATATGTAGGTCTATACCTGAAATTACGCTTAAGCCCCATAAATCAGATCCCGTGGGATAGAAATGACCTTAAAACGTTTCCATAGATACAACGCGTGCAAAGATGCGGGCAGCAACTAGTAAAGAAATAAACATTAAACATATAAGAAATCAGAATTTTATAAAAACAGTATAAAATTAAATTAACTTTTAATATACATTTCAGCGATAGTGAGTTTGTTTGGAAACATTTGGTGATAAAGACAATAACTGAATAATAAAGTGGAGAGATAAAAATGGTATTTTATCAAAGAAAGGAGATAAATATTCAGTCGGAAACAAGTAGCATAATTTATCTTTCTGATAAGGTGGTTGCTTATGTCTTATTTTATATAATGTTTTCATAATAATATCGTTATGTTCAACAAACCTGCAGACACTTGTTCAAACAATCCTAGGGCTAAGAATGAAATACGTCTTCTAGACCTCTTTCACTTTAATTATTTAATTAGCTTTAAGTTTCCTTTTCGCGTAATATTTAAGTGTGCCTAAATGTAATCTGTTTTACAAGTAAATAATTTGTTTGTATTGTACCTTACTCTTTAATACATTTTTATCTCCAGGCCATATTTTGAGATTCTGGCTTTACGAAAGACCAGCGATAGGCCAGGATTTTTCCTGCTACTGTAATCATTCTTTTAGTTATAGTTATACGTCTTGTAGTTATACGTAGTTGGCAAACACTCTTTATTGCCTCCAGGCATCAAAACGGCTAAAGCGATTTTGATAAATCAAATATCAAAATACACGTCTGAACTTTTATACCTATAGCTACATTTCGTAGTCCTCTCATTTCGGGAAAAAGTGAAAAACGAGGATAGAGTCGGTTTTTTTTTATAATTTTCAATCAATCACTTGGTATTATTATTATTTTTTACTTTTATGATTGTGGTCAAACGAAGGTCATTCAAAAAATACCTAATGGAAAAATAAGTTTACCCTGTAATCCTAGAGAAAACGCAAAATCTATTCTTTTCGTAGGTATGATACCTCCGTGTAAACACTATAATCAAGTTACGTTCCGAGATTGCCGAGACCCGTTGTTTCATTAAATATTTACGAAGTCTGTCTTTATTTGCCGCATAGATGCAAAGAAATAAAAGTACCAGATATTTCATAAGATTCGTGGAAACGTATTAGTATTTGTTGAGTTTGCTAGTGGCAGATATTTACTAGCATAAGTACCTAGACCTAAACTATTGTTCAAATACATTACAATTAGCTTAATGTGTCTATTTGGTAAATATTTGATGTGTCCAAAGTCCAAACGTACTGGGCCGAATTCTGCTAACCAGTCACTTTTTTATGACAATGGTAAGTATCGTCGCAGACTCTTCCATAGATGAAAGAAACTCTAGTTCTTTATTCTTTAATCAAAGGTAAATTGCCAAAATGTATCATTCTGAGACGATACAATGGTTATGGTGAAGCGATTAATTTAGTGGAATAAGAGTCCCGAACGGTCGTTTTAAAATATTAAAGCTATAATTCGCTTATCGTAAGCGAATAGAGTGCACCTGCGTTTGCGCGCACACATGCGCACTACAATATGCCCTCCGCACCTGGCTAGTCTTCGATGAGACTGGCCGCCGTTGCCGAAATTTGGCTAGTAGGTAGGGCATCATCATCAAGCTTGTGATGACTAAATCATGACCAAGTTACAAATTATAGAAGAAAAGCAGCTCTTAGCTGCTTTTCTTCTATAATTTGTTTCTGAAGTTGAAGACTGTTTTAAGTTAAATCTACTTTGTAAAAGCTCAAGCCAAAGATCCTATGACTACGTTTACAACTATCTTTGGCTCAAGCCAACTGAAATACGAACTACATTCAAAGTCGACCACAGCTCGATTGTTGCGTGCGAGTATACACTTATATATAAATAACACACTAAACTAAACCATGGCTTAACCCGTAAATCTACGAAACTAATAAAAACTAAACGATTATAGCCGGAAGGTGGAGCAGCGTTTAGTACAAAATACTTGGCACGGAAGCATTTTCTACTTAATAAAGTGACTTTTTTGTATTGCAGCTCATTAGGGGAGGCCTATGTCCAGCATTGGACTAATAGGTCGATGATGATGACAGTGACTTTAGTTTTATGTCTTTGCGCAACAAAACTGTGTTTGAATGGGGAAATAAACTACAAAATTTGACGGTTTAGTTATGGATATCTTTAGCAGCACAAGACTGACTCGTGCCAGGCCAGGCAGGAGTCGGATGCTAGGACTGGAGTCTACGCTACACCACTACATATTATAATACTACTAGCTTCTACACGCGGCTTCACACGCTTCTTTTCTAGATAAAAAGTATATCCATTCTAACATTACAAATTAATAAATAAATAATGCTGGACAATCCACACAACAACATCTAGCCCCAAGCTAAGCAGAGCTTGTGTTATGTGTACTAGATAACTAAAATATATACAATCCATAACATAGATAGATATTTTTTATTATGCATTAAAATGCCCAGCAAATATTTACACCCGGAACAAATATTTGCATATTGTACAAACATTTGTCCCAAGGCGTATATCGAACCCGCAACCTCCTGCGTCGCAGGCGGACCTTCGCCGACCGCGCCACATCAGTCGTCAAATTCAAAAGTAACTCTGTCTGTCTGATACCTGTTTATTTGTTACTTTTACACGCCTAACGGCTGAACGGATTTTATTGAAATTTGACAGGGAGGTAAATGGTATCCCGGAGACGGACCTAGGCAATTTAAAAAGCGCGTGCGAAGCCGCGGTCGGCAGCCAGTTGCATATATGTTAATCTATATAGACCGATCCATTCAGCAGTTTCAGAGTAAAGAAATAACAAACATATTAACATCCAAACATTTGCATTTATAATATTATGTGATATTATATTATACATAAAAGTTTATACTAGTTTTATACATAGTCTTTTTATATTTTTTACTATTAAGTTCTTGTTTTATTGTTTTATTTACATATTGATGGTGCAATAAAGTAATAGTCTATCTATCTATACAATCTGTATTGAACTTCCGATTTTTTTTTAAACCCCAAGTGGGTGTTGCGGTCTGCGACACAGTATTTTACAAGTTGCATCGCTTCCCATTTTGTTTGTCCCTGCCAACTCAGCTAACAAAACAACTGTCCTATATCTTATTTGTTCGGAAAATACGTTCTACTTTACAAAACTTCATATCTTTAAGCTTGTACAGTCTTCTAGGCTTCGGAGCAAGAGATAATGTAGAGGCATTCCCTCCAGAAATATTAGAGGTAAGAAGCAAGCTTAGCAAAATCAGCCATTTATATTGGTTCTATCATCGCATAGGGCATCCTCGCTTTTCTGGTGAAAATGTCTGAATCATCATTTCGTACCTTGAACTGAAGTGTTGTTACGAATTATTCATTCGCCGTTCATTGAACTCGTAAAAACGGCATTGAACTTTCAAAAAATAGACAATGTTGAAGCAAAAGTGTTTCGCAGATCACTTGTGTTTAGAATCTCGTAGTAGTTTTTATGATTTGTCTTGTTACATTTTTTATTTATATAATTAGAGTACATAAACATCTGTTCTAAATTGAATAGGTACAAGTAAAACTAATCATTGGTCAACTTCTAACAGAAGTGATTGTCAAAATCAAAAGTTGTCAAAAAAGGTTTACCTTGTTTAGTCAAAAAAGTATATTTTAAAAAGAAATCGAAAGGTACAATACTTAAATGATTAGTAATGAATGTATGCTGAAAGATAGAAAGAAGAAAGTTACTAATGTGTTAAAAATGTGTTTTGGAACTCGTTTACACGTGTCGTAAGTATTTTATTAACCGTCTTCGAAAAAAGGAGGAGGTTCTATGCTGTATGTATGTTTTTTTAATGTATGTTCGTCTATTTGTCCGTCAATTACGCGGTCCGTAATTACTCAATAGTTATACAACAGCAAATAAATTTTGTAAATTTATTTGCTATTGTATAGAAAATGATCCCGAGGTGGTCCCATAAAAACTTCCAGGGAATGGTACCTATCCCACAAAACTTAAAAACAGTGTAAAATTAAGCGATTCGAAGTCAATTTTTAGGTTCTACAAAACACTGAAATTATAGATAGAGCGTTTCTCTGTGATGATCCTGATGATTAATGAACCTCAACCACCCGAATGATACTTAACATATTTATTGGTAACACTATTTACCCAAAAGTCTTTGACAAAGAAAACTACAATTCAATAATAAAAACAAATTAGAACTAGTATTTACAATTGAAACAATTAAGCTAACTGCAGACTGTTGCAAACAATCTACAGGTAGCTCAACTGATCCATATCAATACGTTAAATAATAATACACAAAAGTCAAAGACAAATTACTAATATTTACAAGCCCACGAACTCTAGCATGCAAGGGCACATTGGGCACGATAAACAGAGACTGTCAGTCTTAAATCGATTTCCTCACAAACCCACGTTTTGTAGGTCATATCACAATAGGTTTATTAGTTGTCGTAAGTTCGTAACCGCGCCGTGCCTACGCTTTGCCGGAGATTAGGTTAAAATATTGTCGCATAGAGGCGAAACTACGTAATTAAACTCTTCAATGTTGTCGCCCACTGCCCAACAAACATACAGTTCGAAATGCGCTATCCACCACCATCTTCAGGTATTCTATTGCGATATAATATACCGCATATGTTATTAGCTTGGTCCATTTTAAAGTCTTAATGTGTAACAACACTGGACCCGACACAGCCCGGTGACTTGGTGCGACATTTCGGTGTATTAATATTGTAGTCAGCCGACAGTGAATTTTCAACATGTCGGCGGGTCGGTGGCGTGGCGACTTTGTTGAGTAAGCTTTTGTAGTATTTTGCATGCACAACAACCTCTCAAATGTTAACATATCTGTAATCTCTACATTCACATGTATTCTCAAATCGACCTACACACACTAGAGTGTGTGAAATATACCTATAATATAATATGGTCATAGAAAAGTTTGAAAACCCATTAGGGACTTGCATGTAGACATGTTCCTAATGGGTTTTCAAACTTTTGACAGGAGACGGACGTCAAACTGGTGCCAAATTCTGCTAACCAATCGCTTCACTTGATATTGTCAGAGAATCGCCACGTCTCGCCGTCGAATCCTTGAATTAAAAAAACTCCAAATAATGTGTGCTGCGATTTGCCTTGATATAATGGTTTCAAACTTGACATTTTTGACGTGTCCCTCAATCAGTAGATTCTTTCATCTAAGGTAGAATACCAAGACGTATAATCCTGCGACGCTACCTTTGTCATAGTGGAGTGGTTTGTTTAGCAGAATAGGGTCCTTGATTCCCAGTTTCACTTCCATACACCACTATCTTGCTACCACCGTTATATAGTAAACATTGGCTGCCGTGTTTCTGATAGCGGACCGTATGATTATTGTTACAATAACACAGTAAGTGCTTCTTGCTTCTACGTATACCTACAGACCTAAATGATAAATAAATAAATATTGCTGGACAATCCACACAGCATCATCATCACTAGCCCCAAAATAAGCAGAGCTTGTGTTATGGGTACTAGTTATCTGATAATACTTCTATATATAATATTCTATAATAATATCATACATAGAAAGCACGCAAGGAAGCAAGTAGTAGGGGTGTTCTACACCCCAAATCCCCAAACCCATAATACCGGAACGAATATTTCCAAATTGTACAAATATTTGTCCCGAGGCGGGAATCGAACCTGCTTCTTCTTTGCAACAGGCTATGACTCCTTATAATTAAATACATGCAGGACTTTCAGCTACTTATTTCGTACTTCCTTGGTTCTCAGCATTTTTTCTGTATTATATTTTGTGTTTGTGTGGTACAATAAAGAGATATCTATCTATCTATCTTATTTCTCCATCTACAGCGAGCCGTCTCGTCTGCACCCTGTTACCTAACATAACAGAACCTTTTATTGTTGCTGGTTCAAACGTAGTGGGGTGATCTGGGGTTAGGAATAAATACCTTTTTGGTTAAAGTAAACCACAGAGCTCCTCGTCTTAAATAATAACCGTATTATTAGTATTGATTGTGGTCGGTTTATTAACAAAGCAAATTACAATTACCATTGCCATACAGCAGTGGGGCAAAGCAGCCAGCGTCTTGGAGACGCTTCCGACTGGTAGTTATATACATCAGTTGAACTACCTGCAAAACATCTATTTTTGCAACAGTCTGCAGTTAGCTCAATTAGAACTAGTATTTACAATTGAAACAATTGTAAATACTAGTTCTAATTTGTTTCCATTATTTGATTATAATTTTATTTCTTAATAAAAACACTATCACATAGTAGAAACAAATAAGAACCAGTATTTACTATTGAAACAATTTAGCTAACTGCAGATTGCAATCAATCTACAGGTAGCTCAACTGATCCATATCAATACCAGTCGGAAGCGTCGGAAGGTAGGTACGTTGAAAATCAATTGAGACTAAATTGGAAGTTGGTATAAGACCAACAGCACTGGAGCAACGCATCGCTGCCGCTAGTTTTTTGTGGTGTTGCAGTGCAGACATTCCTAAACCGGAGAGTGACATAGATAGAAAGGCCACTTTTTATCAGAGCACCTGCCATGCGCACCTCCATATAACTGTGTAACTATAATCCGCGCGCGATTAGAATGGGATCGAACCATTTCGAAGCGCGCAAGCGACGTCGGACATTTACTTTAACAAGGTTCCGTTCCATCCCATTTAATGTGAAGGGATCACTATTTTGACAACGCGTGGTTTGGTATTTATTTAAATCAGTTGGGCTACTTCTTGATTAACCAGTCAACAGTCCGCAGTTAGTGTAACTGTTTCGATTGTAAATACTAATTGTTATTGTCCCACACAATTAGAATTAGTATTTACGCTACATGTTTCGACACACTTGCGCCTTCCCATCTTCCGAGGACATCCGTGAGGGCTGGTGCGGCGGCAGATTTGGCCGAGGATCGCAAGAGGCGCAAATATGCAGGTCTCGACACATTTGCTCCCTTTGATGTTGAGACCCTAGGTCCGTGGGGTACCGAAGCTCTAGAAGGTTTTTAAAAAGGTATCTGATCGTCTGGTCGAAGCGACGCGTGACCCGAGAGCTGGTGCGTATCTGGCGCAGCGCATCAGCATTGCCATACAGCGGGGCAATGAAGCCAGCGTCCTGGGGACGCTTCTGACTGGTATTGATATGGACCAGTTGAGCTATCTGTAGATTGTTTGCAACAGTCAGTCTGCAGTTAGCTTAATTGTTTCAATTGTAAATACAAGTTCTAATTTGTTTTTATTATTTGATTGTAATTTTCTTTGTTAATAAAGGCCATTGTAATTTGTTGCTATTGTACCGAGAACGAATATATATAGGAACGTAAGATATTATTTTTTTTATATTTAAGACTAGCTGCTGCGCGGGGTTCCACACGCTTTTTTTCGGGATGAAAAGTAGCCTATGTCCGTCCCTGGAATACCATCTACCTCCCTGCCAAATTTCACTGAGATCCGTTCAGCCGTTTAGGCGTATAAAGGTAAAGCGTCTCACTTATGAAAGTGAAGATGTGGCCTCAGATAGAGCACTCTTTCTCAGAAGGAACTTATTCACTCTTTTTAACTTTTTAACTTATTACCAGAAATGTGACGCTGAACCAGAAATGTGACGTAGGTAAATTATGTATATATTGATACATAATTTACCTACGTCACATTTCTGGTTCAGCGTTACTTTGACAAGGTTCCGACCCATTCTAATCACGCGCGGATTACATCTTTCGTGTAGAACGTTGTCAAATAGTTCACGTTGACTAACCTTAGTTGAAAACTATCTGTGGGACGCAAACTGCGGACGCATGGAAAGCGCTTGGCATGTGGCTCTTTGATATTGTGCTGAAAGCTGCACAATAGGATGCCTTTGTGTCGTACAGATTAGTTGACAAAAGACTTGAGCTGGTATGCAGTTATTTTGAGCAGATTCTCTAATAGATTAATATACAAGGAAGTAGTAAATCGCAAACTTAAAATAAATAGCATTTTATTTAGGGTAAAGCTTTTGCAAGACCGAAGAGTGAAACAGTGACAATATTTTATTTTGCAGAATTATACTTTGTCCAATAAATTACGAAAGTAGAATTAAATCTAAAAAAGTTCGTGTACATTATACAGGGTGTTACAAACGAACGTTACCTGGAGGGCTTATTCCCACCACATCCAAAAAAGGTTGCCAAACACATCCAGCAGCATTTAGTACCGGAAATATCCAAGATAGCAAAAGGTTTGAAGATTTTTGTATGGAGGGTTCCTGAGGGGCCCTAACATTCGTATTTTTTTTTTCAAAATCTCCTCGCACAATAAACGTTATATAAAATAATGTCCTAAAGCGTCAAGGTTTATAAGATATTCACTGATGAAAATAACTATATCTTTTCTTCATCCATACTTTAAACTAATATTATAAATTCAAAAGTAACTCTGTCTGTCTGTCTATCTGTCTGTTACCATTTTACGCCTAAACGGCTAAACGGAATGAAATTTGGCAGGGAGGTAGATGGTATCCCAGGGACCACTTTAAAAAAAAATGTGTTTTGGTAAATTACGTGCGAAGCCGCGGGCAGCAGCTAGTATGTCAATATATCAGAAACCTGACGCTTTAGTTAGGACATTACGTTATATAATAATAAATCATTTATTTCAGACAACTTCGAACAGTTAAAGATCTTAATTAACTTAATCTACGGTCCATAGATCCTTAAAACTAACACACATTATAGAACATTAAAAAATGCTTTTTATAAATTTTTTAAAGAGCGATTGTGAAAATAAAAATGTTAACGATTGGACAAAATCACAATAAAAGTTATACTAAATTCGCAGCATCGCACGCGCTGTTTCTATGGAAACGTTCTTAGATTATTTACATTCCACGAGAACTGGTTAATGGGATAAAAAATTATCTATCTTTGATTCCAGGTTTACAGCTACGCCTATTTATTTATTTAAATACTTTATTGCACACATTTAACAAAAGTATACAAAAGGTGGGCTTACTGCCGATGGCATTATATACCTGCCAACCACACATGAAATAAAAAAAAAAAGAGAAATAAAACAAAAAGGCGTGCTATAATTAAACTAAGCTAGATAATAAGGTAATTTCAGCCCATTCTGTTCAGTAGTTTTAACATCCGTCTACGCCCCCATCCAAACTTACATATTTATATTATTAATGTGATGTGATTTATTCAATACTGTGTAAGTAGATAGAGTGTAGAACGGTATTAAAGTTCTCAGGTCAACTGCGTAGGTCAGTGCCCAGATTGAGTAATACTCTCTCTTATCGCTTCTAGAGGGCAATGTAAGTCACCTATGATGATAGGCTGGTTTTATCATAAAAATAATTAAAATAATTTAGTTTGATAAAAATGGTAATAAATGCTTTTCTCTCGCGTTTACGTGTCTTCACGAACATTCATTTTAAGGGACCGAAAATAAATAATTTGGCGTGTTTTAAAAAACGATAAACTGACTTCAAATTCCGGTTTATAGATAATATTTATCTATGTCTCGGACGAACGAAATCACTCCTCCCTTACTTTCCTTGACTGAAGGTCTACGTTCACGTGCAAAAAAATTAGTTTACTCTGGAGACATCTAGTTAGAATTCAAGTCTAATTTAGTTTGATGACACATGGATGAAACTGTTGACGCCCGTTGCTATGGAAACCATTAATTAGGTGATAATTAAATTAGCATATTCTGAAGAATTTTTATAAACCTACGTTTTACGACGCACATAGCTATTCCTCGAGATTAAACTAATAGGAGACCACCTCAAAATCAATTTTTATATAACAACGAAAGAATCATCAAAATCTATTATTAATTGGCGCAGATATCACCAAAACTGTTGTAGCTAGTCGTGATTCTCCAAAAATATTATGTTGCTTTTTAAGTGTAACGGGATAGATACCAATCCCTCGGCAATAAAATTTTTATGGGACCACCTCGGGATCATTCTCTATACAATAGTGACAGATTCAGTAAAATCGGTTACCTACCCATAGGCGGAGATATCAAGTACATATATAAAAATAAAAAACATACAGACGAACTAAGAACCTCCTCCTGTTTGAAGTCGGTTAAAAAACAGCACCATCACCATAATATGGTGTATGATGAATATGTTGATATTTTATATCTAAGTAAAACCTGTAGAAATTACGTTCTACAGCGCTGACTCAACAACTGGCCTGTGTATTACAACTATACGCAAACACTCGTTCACTGTTACATTTCCAATATTGTGCAAAACAACAAACACGAGGGCATTGCTGTAGTCTTTTAGTCAATAAATCACTCTAAAGCACCGTCGTCGTAGCAAGCACGCGTAACGCGAACGCCGCCGGTCCGACTATGACTGAGGTGGGTGGACTTAATTGCACCTAATTTGAGCGTTCCACTTTCGAGAAGCCACCACCTCAAAATAATCTTTTATCTCAGGGGTAGATGACGCCGGGTGAAAATACAGGGTGTTAGTGTGAACAGTCTTATCCTTGAAACCAGAGGTTCAGAATCACGAGCAGAGTCCGATACCGATGAAAAAAAAATTATTTATTTTTCACTTATTTTTGAAACAAAAATCCTCTAACGTCATAAAAGCATGTCACCCTATAAGTCGGTGCACACGGCGGCGGCGGCGCGGGCGGCGCGGCAGCGCGGCAAGCGTCACCGATAATCCTTTGTCTCGCTCGCACGAGCAAAGTAATACCGCCGCGCTTCAAAGTACCTACGCCACCCGCGCGCGGCTCGTTCAAAGGAAAGTACCTACGCCACCCGCGCGCGGCTCGTTCAAAGGGTACCGGCCGCGTTCAAAGAGCACCGACCCCGCGCGTGGCCCGCGCGCACTGTTCAGTCGCAATCCGCATATTCGATAGTGAGCACGTCACGTCACGTACCGAATAAATTTTTAGCGATTTGTCCGCGTAGTGTTTTATCTGTGGTTTTATGTAAGACGATGTCGTTCACAAATGAACAGTGGACTGAAATGGTGCGGCTTTATGCAATCGCTGGTGATAACATAAGCGTGGCTCGCATGATGTACGCAGAACAGTTCCCAGAACAACGTGTGCCCAGCCGGGAAACGTTTCTAGCGGCTACACAACGGCTGCGTACCTACGGCCAGTTCACAGTGCCTAGTCATGCACAAGGCCGTGGCAACAGTTGGCTGTCAACCTGCAAGAAGAAATCTTGAATTTCTTCGCGGAAAATCCAGAGGAGAGTACTAGAAGGGCAGCTCGTCTTTTCAATGTTTCGCACTGGACAGTTTGGAAAATCCTCCACATCGATGGCCAACACCCCTATCATTTTCAGCCGGTTCAAGAACTGGAAGACCACGACTACCTACCGCGTATGGTTTTCTCACAATGGCTTATGGATAACCTGGACAACATTTCTATTCTGTTCACGGATGAAGCCATGTTCACAAGGTCGGGCATTTACAATGTCCATAATGAACATTATTGGAATAGGCACAATGAACACAGAATACGGGAAAACCAATTCCAGCGTAGGTTTTCTGTGAACGTATGGGCGGGAATTGTGGACGGTGTTCTCCTCGGTCCACATTTCATAGACGGACATTTAAATGGAGAGACCTACATAAACATTTTACGACGGGTGTTTCATCGGATGCTGGAGAATGTGCCTCTTCGTTCATTAAGGAACTTGTGGTACCAGCACGACAGTGCCCGTGCACATTTCCAATTGCAGGTGAGAAGTATGCTCGATGAGGAGTTTCCTGGGCGATGGATTGGTCGCGGAGGACCAGTCGCGTGGCCAGCGCGTTCACCTGACCTAACGCCCTTGGATTTTTATTTGTGGGGAGACATTAAGCGCCGAGTCTACGCCACTCGTTTTCATAACACAAGACAATTAAAAAGTCGTATTCGTAAGGCGTTTAGGGAGGTGAAAAATGACTCATTTGTGCTTTCTCGAGTGCGGGATAATTTGAGAAGACGTGCGGAGGCTTGCGTAGCTGTAAACGGAGCCCATTTTGAAAACATTTTACGTGTAATGTAAGTTAAACAAACTGTACATAAAACTGTAAATTTTAATTGAATTGTGCATAAACTTTATTAGTGATGAACTTTTTAAATACGCCAAAAATACCTACTTTAGTCTAGGTACTTACTGGCAAATGTACCTAGTTATGTAGCTATTTTTGCCTGTCCTAAGCCAGGAAAAGTATGAAGGGAATGTTTCATCACAATGAAGTAGGTACCTACGATTCGAATTATTTCGATACCTACCTACACCGTACCGGCCGCGGCCAGGTCGCAGATAGGCGAGCGCGGGCGGCCACGGCGCGGCTGATGTGACTAGGGTGTCCAGACATAAAGTAGGATAGCAGAGAAATGAATTATGAAAATCCATCGAAACTAATTGACTTTTATTTTTAATAATTACTTGTATCGTTTCATTTTAGGGTTAGGCATTCGTGGTTTAAATGACAACGGTGTTCACACTAACATCCTGTATATATTTACTAGGCAATATTTTCACTTTCCCAACTGAGTTGTGGTGAAACGATTGCCTATCAACTGAAAATAAAATTATTAAAATTAAACGGTAATATTATATTTTTATGATACTCACGTCTTTGCCCCGGCATAACGACGCCGCCCCGCTGATCCGGCCGCAGGAGGCTCTCGGCCTCCGCCCCTGACTGGTGAGACATCTCCATGGCCTTCCACTAATATCATAAGCACATGAACATCTGTGTGAATCTGCTGAGGGCAATCTGTGGACAATAGAACAATGCGTCATTTGGTAGAACTCTACGTAACACCAGCGCTGATAGGTAAAATGTTGATATGCTGGTACTGCTGATGCTGAGTTGACACATTTTTTGTACACGGTATGTTATGTACGGAGAGCAGCATCATTTGGTAACACCTTTAACGTTTACACTTCTACCGGCAGAGGGTTGCCAGTTGATGAAGCTGTCTGTACATAAAATTAAACGTCTTAAGAGTGCTGGTTGGATTGTATTATCAGGTCAGGTTAGCCCTTAAAAACAGGCTTTAGATAACTTTGTCTTTTTATTTATAGGCATTTTTATTTTTTACCTTAATACCTACACTGCCGGCCAAAAGTTTGAGACCACTGTAAAAATCTTTGTCACCAACAAAATATTTCAAAGTACACATATGATAATGAGCTAATTTGAACACCTGCGTATTCTATTATTATTAAAGAATTTCTAAGAGTCATTATTTATGTTGTTGTTTAAGTTATCATCCTAAAAAGGTCTATTGTTTCAAAACATCAATGAGCGCCGCGCAAGGACCAGGTGGTAGAGTCATTGTAATATTTTTATGATCTGCTCATTACTTATTGTTTTGGGTTTGTTTCGCGTTAACCGATATCAGGGATTATGTTAGCTTCCTAAAACATATTTAGTACCTGAGTTTTTATGGAGTAAATTATTTTCTACCTTATTAGTCTGAGCTCGTCGTTGTTACAGTGAAGACATCTTAAAATGGGAAAAGTTCGCGAAATTAGCAGTGAAACTCGCTCTGCCATAGTTGTTTTATACGGCGAAGGCAAATCTGAACGTGCGATTGCCTCTCAACTTAAGTTGTCGAAGACTTGTGTTCATAACACAATAACCCGATACAAGGAGACTGGCAGTAATCAAGATCGTTCGCGTTCGGGAAGGCCGAGAACTACCACTTCTCGCGAGGATCACTTCATCGTCACTACCAGCAAGCGGAATAGACGCCTAACAGCACCAGAAATCCGCGTAGAAGTGAACAAATCCCGATCAGAACCTGTATCATTGACTACAGTAAAAAGACGTTTGAGAGATGCTAAGTTATTTGGTCGCGTCGCCGTTCGAAAACCACTACTAAGGCCACAAAACAAAAAGAAACGGATGCAGTGGGCCCTTACCCATCGAGACTGGACTGAAGAAGACTTTAAACAAGTTCTTTGGTCAGATGAATCCAAATTTGAAATATTTGGTTCAAAACGACGAATTTTTGTTCGACGTAACGTCGAGGAAAAGATGATGCCAGACTGTGTGGTGCCAACAGTCAAGCATGGTGGTGGTTCCATTATGGTCTGGGGATGCTTCTCGGGCCATGGAACCGGAGATTTGGTACGAGTCGAAGGAATCATGAAAAAGGAGCAATATAAACGAATACTACAGCAAAATGCCATTCCGTCTGGTTCAAGAATAATTGGAGATGGATTTTTTTTCCAACAAGATAATGACCCAAAACATAGTTCAAAATTATGCAGGGGTTATTTAGAACACAAAGAAACAGAAGGGGTTTTAAAAAACATGGTGTGGCCCCCTCAGAGTCCGGATCTCAACCCGATTGAGCTTTTGTGGGAAGAGCTTGATAGAAATGTGCGCAGTTGTTGTCCCACTTCGCAAGAAGACATGTGGAAGGCTTTACAAGAAAGCTGGATCAATATATCACAAGATACAATCGACAAATTGATTGCTCGTATGCCAAGAATAGTGAAAGTAGTAATAAAATGCAAGGGAGGGTTTTTCGACGAAAAATCTGTATAAAATATGAGCGACATTTTTAAAGTAAATGGTTGATTTTTCTTGATTTTTTTGTTTTCTTCATAATGTATGTGTATTAGGAAATAAGTATTTTAATTCATAATTAAACCTCTTGCTTTGTATTTTGAGTTTTATTTCATTTTCCTACTTTGATGTAGGTGGTCTCAAACTTTTGGCCGGCAGTGTACATATTAGGTCCTTACATATGAAATTGGCGTTTTTCGTACTGGCCACTTTAATCACAAATTTCTCCTCTTTGGTAAGGAATTCCAAATTCAAATTTGTACAGCTATAGACTCATGTATTTGTGCTTCGATGGTCGTCATTCATTTGTTTTTTTTCTTCTGTTTTTTTATGTTTGCGTCACTCATTTTACAAAATGGAAAACTTAAAATATCGCATTATTTACGAGTACGAGTTCCGCCGTGGCACTAGTGCTGCGGAAACAACTCGAAGGGTGAATGATGTGTATGGCGGTCGTGTTGCAAAAGAAAACACAGTTCGTTTTTGGTTCCAACGTTTTCGTTCTGGAAATTTTGACCTGCAGAACAAGCCCCGTGGACGGCCTGAGACTCAAGTTGATAATGAAGAGTTGAAGGCTATTGTGGAAGCGGATCCATCGCAAACCACGTCCGAGTTAGCTGCAGGCTGCGATGTTAGTGATAAAACTGTTTTAATTCACTTGAAGCAAATTGGGAAGATTAAAAAGCTTGAAAGGTGGGTACCTCACGAATTGACTGAAGCAAACCGGCAAACGCGCGTCGACTGCTGCGTTACATTACTAAACCGGCACAATAATGAAGGTATTTTAAACCGAATCATTACCTGTGATGAAAAATGGGTTCTTTACGATAATCGGAAGCGCTCAGCGCAATGGTTGGATCCTGGCCAGCCAGCCAAATCCTGCCCCATGCGAAAATTAACCCCAAAAAAGTTACATGTAAGCGTTTGGTGGACTAGTGCCGGTATTGTTCATTACAGTTTTCTCAAATCTGGCCAGACTATTACGGCTGATGTCTATTGTCAGCAATTGCAAACCATGATGGAAAAGCTAGCGGCTAAACAACCTAGGCTGGTCAATCGCTCCACGCCACTGCTGCTTCACGACAACGCTAGACCACACACTGCGCAACAGACGGCTACTAAATTAGAAGAGCTTCAATTGGAAAGTCTAAGACATCCTCCGTACTCCCCGGACCTTGCTCCAACAGATTAACATTTTTTTCGAAATTTGGATAACTTCTTGCAAGGGAAAAAATTCAACTCCGATGGGGCAGTCCAAATCGCCTTCAAAGATTTTATTGATTCCCGTCCGACTGGTTTTTTTAGTAAACGGATCAATGAACTACCTATAAGATGGCAAAAGTGCATAGAAAATAATGGTTCATACTTTGATTAATTAAATATATTATATTAAAAAATATTCGACTTTTTGTTCCTCCCATACAAAACGCCAATTTCATATGTAAGGACCTAATATATAAATAAATAATGCTTGACAATTCACAAAGTAACGTCTAGCCCCAAGCTACAACATTTTTACATCTATGTAAACAAAGTAGAGATAAACCATTTTAATAATGCACGCCCCTCCACAAAACTGAAAAATTACAATGTGTGAGAGGAAATACTTATTTTATCACTATACTTGTGTGCGTGCTCGAACTTTACTGGAAACATGGATTCATCCGCGCGCTGAGAGGACAACTAATTGTGCGATCAGTCCAGAGTGTAGGCATTGTATGGCGGGGCGTGCATTTTGAGAATGGTTTATCTCTACCTAGCTAGTTTCCAAAATGTAGTCTAGGTATAATGTGTCATGGGCGTCGTCGTGGAAAATAAACCTTTAATTTCAGATAATGAAATTAAATAACTGAAATGAAAGGTTGATTTGCACCAATATAGAAATAAGTTGGCCATAAATGTGAAAACTTGGCCAAGTTCGGTTCTTCACCGATAAAAGAGCTCAGATTTATTAATATTAAATTCTAGCTTCATCCCGCAGCTTCGCACGCGTATTTTTGGTATACTACTATAATGTGTAATACGGTATAATACGTTTTCGTTAGGTACTACTTATTAGCCTATTATCTAAGTTCACCTACCTATTATCTAAGGCTATATTCTAAATGAATGCTAAATTTCATCTGAATCTGTTTATTAGTTTTGGTGATCCTAGGTAAAAAAATAAAAATAATATTTCACAAATTTACGGCTTTATAATATTTGTAGGATAGGTTTTGTGTATACGTACACAGGTATAATATAATTTAATTTTGTAATCTCAATTTTTTACGTTCTTTCATTACTTATTTTTTTAACTTGGCAAGTTTTCTATCCATATAAGATTGCACCTATAAAGTTGGTATAAATAGAAACAGTGGCAATCACGAAGAGTTTTTCAATGTAGGTTGATTGATTGTTAACTAACACTTATCCCGTCATATCTAGTTGAGATGATGGTGAATGATGGGCTTATGAGACCCTTCGTAACTATCTTTGGAGAAGAAATGTTTCGTTTGTCTAGAAGTTTCTAGAAGACTACGCTCTGATGGCTATTTTGTTGGGCACTAGGTTTTACTAGCTGAAAACAGGGCGCTATGGCGCTTATTGGGGGCGGCCTATTTCCAGCAGTGGACTAATATAGGCTGATGACAAAATTGTAGTAGACCCTATCATGGTATTACTACAATTTTGGTATAGAATCAGTTTAATGATTTTAGAATCAATGATATTTTATTGTAAAAATGTTGTACGACACTGCTATCATCGGACCGAGCGCAGAAGTTTCCAACGATTTATGGCTTTGACAGCTTTCGTTCTTCATTTTATTTGACTCTCGTCTGTTTTCGAACTCGAGAAATGTGTACATTATTCGCTGCGACTATGCAATTATGCGTTGTTTAATTTAAAATTATCCTTGTATACAGACTTTATTAGATGTAGGTTCCAGGTGAGCGAAGACAGTAGCGGAAGCTTAGAGTTAAATGAAGCCGACTCGAGTTATAATGACAATGTCCTCGTAGCCGAATTTCGGCTTCGGCGGCCAGCGTCAACGGAGACTCGCCTTGTGCGTAGGACACTATTATGGCGCACAAGTGTGTGCGCAAATGCAAGTGCTCTCTCTATTCCCTCACTCTCATAATCCGATGGAACGGCAGACCGACAACAGCTTAAGGCTGGTGTATGGCCCAACGGCCTTGAGAACAGAAAATAATTATCTGTAGCCGTATAAATAATTTGTTTTACTCGTGAAATGTTCAATTTGTGTAAAATACTTTGACAAATATTTGAGTGAAAGAAAAATACTCTAAATCAACTCAAATTTCGAATAAAATTTATTCGAAATTTGGATGTTTCCTCTAAACGCTGTTGATTTTGAATATTTTTCTTTCACTCAATCATTGTCAATAATTTATACTACAGATAATTATTTTGTGTTCTCAAGGCCGTTAGGCCATACACCAGCCTCAACGTGCTTTCCGAGGCATGGGGGTGTAACACCGACAACTTCCTGACTCTAGGATGCAACTATGAACTTTTCTTGCAAAAAAAAAAACCGAAGAACACAAATCTTGGTACGTCTCGGGATTTGAACACGGGACTTCATATCAGCGGTTCAACACGCGACCGCTAGACCAACGAATTATAATTATTTCATAAAAATAATCTTCTTCAAGGTCAGGCGATTAACGAGCTATTTAGGAGACCAAAAATAAATGGACCGAGAAATGGTTAAAAGGGTCAGGGCCATTTAGGCCCCTAGATAATTTCACGAGATTTCGCACGGTGTAAGTGCCTTTCTTCGAAGGTACGGTAGGGTCATTCTTATCGGCTGTATTTTCTGGTGCTGGTGGGTTAGATACATAGATAGAAAATTCTTTATTGCACACTTTACGAAACAATTATCATATAAGATAAAAATTAATGTGATAATTAGCAGTCTTATCGCTCAAGAGCGTTCTCTATCGTGGATGGATAGGATCGTTGGATTTAACATGGGGATCTGTGTGCATTATTATGTAGCTAATACAAATTACAAAACCATAAAATAAATCAAGGTTGTCTATTGTACTGGAAAATCCGGAGTTCGCTTTTTTGGACTACAATTGTCAGTTTCTACGTGTTTTATATTATGTTTTGCCAATGGTGTCAATTCTGTTGTTTTAGAATTAGCTAAAATTAGGATTTAGGAATGTCAAATAGACGTAATCTATTCTATGTTTCAAAAATTAGACTGGCAGGTTTAAAAGTAGGATGACAGATTTAGACATAGACATATCATTTATTTGCCACCACAATACACACAACATAAATTAACAATTTTGAAATTAAAAATTTAATATTAAATCATGTATTTATTACACAATAAAACATAGGAACAATACGTTGAAAAACTAAATCAACCTTATGTAAAAAATAAGTAGGTGACCAATGTGTGCTGCAGTACCGAAATGGGCTAGGCTCAGCATAATGCCGACTAGTGGGAACAGAAGGCGCTGTTATTCGGCCTAGACCAGAACAAGAACAATCACAGGACCCTGCGATCACAAAATATTAAATAGTATAATATCTAAAACAACCCAACTTAGTTATAAATAGCTATAACCCTATTCTTAGCATTATATTTTAGCTATGTTTAGAAACGTCTACCTAATTTTAGGAGGTCTAATTTGGTCACGATTAAAATTTATAGGCAAAATGCTGGATGGATAAAAACATTAGGGCACATAAAAGTTGTACGCACCTGTTTTTTAGTCAGCACCTGTTAATTAGTTAGTTAGTACACGTTCTAATTCAGCAATTTTTAGGAAAAGAATTCCATAATTTTTAGGTCAACCTATCTTAGAAAATTTAGAAATCGTGAAATTTTAGTTAGGAATCCTATAACAACAGAATTGACACCAAATGAGACGTTTTCTAAAAAAGAAAAAACCCTATCACTCTAATATAAATGCGAAAGTTTGGATGTTTAGATGTTTGGATGTTTGTGACCACTTCACGCCAAAACTACTAAAAGGATAGGGCTAAAATTTTGTATACAAATGTATATGTAGTTTTAGGCCTCGAATAAAACATAGGCTACTTTTTATCGCATAAATCAAATCCCATGAGATCGAAATAACCTTTAAGCGTTTCCATAGAAAAAAGAGTGCCGCGGGCAGGAACTAGTTTACCATAAAACTCAATTGAGGGCGCTATAATGTACCGATCTCATTCAAAATTCATTTATATGTGAACCAGGTAATTTTACACTCGGTACATAAGACTTATTTTAGATCGCTGAATTCTGCCGCTTAGGCGTACAAACATTTCATTATATACCTATGTGAAAACTGACTAACAATCAGAACGTTTTTATTTGACTTAAAAACATGCAATTTTATAATTTATTTCCAATATTATCTCTATGCCAAATTATGAAATTTAATTTAAAATAAAATAGTTAATTAATTAATGTCAGTTGGAGATGAACATGTCAAAAAATAAAATAAAAATGTATTATAGTCAATTTAAATAAACAATGTCAAACAATAGTACAGTCACTAAATTTCTTAATTTGGATAAATTGTTTTAGTTTAAAAATAAATAAAGTAATTATCATTTCATAACAAGTTCAAGTCATTTAAATATGAAAATTTCAAACAATTCGGTTATTTAAAAAATCATTCACTGTATAATAAGCTTTATCAATTAGAAAATTATTAAGTTTTGCACTAAATTGGTTGCAAACATTATATATAAATATCAAAACATCAACCACTTCTACCTTTGTTCATGAAGGGCAAGGAAGTTTTTATAATAACATCGGTAAGCTGCAGCAGCTTATTTTCAGTGTGATCTGATCGAACGATTGATAGCTTTATTTTAAGAAAACGCATCGTTTTACCCGTGTCCAAGACAGACAGTATATTTCCCTGCTCTCAAGGCACCACCATGATTATTCCGATAAGATACGTCATCGGCTGGCTCACATAACGTCCTCTAATGAACTTGCTATCCAAAACAAAAGAGGGTTTTGACATAATCACCACACTTGCACCAGCACAGGCTTGTCACTCATAAACACAATTTAACATGTATCGGTTTGCAAACTTCGGAGCAGGTACAGAGGGTAATAGTAAAATTTTCGAGTTTTCTTCAAAATATTCCAAAAAGTGTTAAACCTACAGAAGTTTCAAAAACTGTTTTGAGATGTATAAACCGATACCATTCATTTGATACCCCACTCGGTGAGGTGGGGGCTACCTCACCGAGTGGGAACGAGACCCAAGGTCCGTGGGGTGCCGAGGCTCTCCGAGTTTTTAATAAGTTATCTGAGCGTCTGGCCGACGCGACGCGTGACCCGAGATCTGGTGGGTATCTGGCGCAGCGCATCAGCATTGCCATACAGCGAGGCAATGCAGCCAGAGTCTTGGGGACGCTTCCGACTGGTATTGATATGGATCTATTGTATATTATTGTAGATTGTTTGCAAGTCTTTAGTTAGCTTAATTGTTTCAATTGTAAATACTAGTTCTAATTTGTTTTTATTATTGAATTGTAATTTTCTTTGTCAGTAATGTATTACTATCTGCTGCCCGCGGCTTCGCACGCGCTTTTTACGTAACCTATGTCCGTCCCAGGGATACCATCAATCTGCATGCATAGTTTAGGCGTGAAAAGGTAACATACAGACAGACAGATAGAGTTACCTTCAAATTTATAATATTAGTGTGTTAAAATACATTTTTTACAATAGAAATTAAAATATTTTTAAATTATTGTACAGTAAAAAATACATCAATCGGTGAATCACCGGTCGCGAAGCTAGCCTCCAGCGGCAGGTGACTAGGGCTGCAGAGAGGGAGGAACTCCCTGACAATGCGCGCCGAGTCCAGGAGTACCGCCTTTTGGACCCAACTTCCTAGCGCGAGTCTGTTCGCTGTGATGCCGTTAACCGAAACATTATTATTATTTAAAATAATAATAATATCTGTTGCGACGCCAAGCAGAGTCCTTTGTGCCTCGTGTTCCTGAAGGGGTTACTGCATCTAGGTTGTATCGGAGACCTTTACATAATAATGCAATTAACTAATCGTGTAAATAATGGACAGAGCCATGACCTGAATTGCAGTTTTAACGCTTTTACATTGTTTTCAGAGCTGACAATGGGACGATTTAAAAGTAAGCGATATAAATTACGCGCGAAACATTGCTTTAATTAATGTACCTACGTAGTGTTTTTTATTTTTATTTTTAACAGTTTATATTAAACTACGGGTTTGTGTCCACGGATCCCGGGATCAGATTTAATTGGCCACTGATACCGCCAAGTTTTATCCACCGATACCGGGATCGGTTTCCAATAAAAAACGATTAAATATTTTTGTCCACTGATCCCGGTATCCGTGGCTACAAAAAATTACTTCAAATATTTTTGGAAACGGATCCCGCTTGTAGTGTTTAGAAGTTTAAATTAAAACAAATGTATATTATTGAATATGTTATATTGATCAACAGTAAATTATTTTAATAAAATCTAAAATCACAGCAATCATCACATAATTATTTCTATTACTAATCGAGAATTTTTTTATTATAACTTTGTATAGCTAGCATAAATAATTATTTTCTCTTATAATTTAAAACTAAGACATTTTCTACAACTTCACTTAAAATAATATAAAATTAGTGTATATTATTAATCAATCATCGTTCCCCGCGGTTTCACACGCGTTAAAACTGCCTATGTTACTCTCCATCTTTTCGACTAACTCTATCCCAAAAATCAAGTCGATTGGTTGCTTATTTATAGAGTGAATGAAGGAAAAACAAACAAATAAACAAACATACTTTCGCATTTATTATAGCTTGGAAAATTTGAGTAACTACCACAGAAATAATCGCATTCTAAGCTCAGTGCTTTCTTGTACCTACTGTACACTGTGTACTGCATGTGGTGTGAGTACACAGCGTGCGCCGCGGTGGAGCAGCAGCTTTACTCAGAAGTCCACCTATTTCAAGGCGAACATAGCAGGTTTGGTTGTCAAACTAGGCCAAGATCTCAGTAGTCACGGGATCCCCGTGGTAATAAACTCAAATTACATAAAATTTAACATCTTCGGTTGTTTGAAAGTGAAATAACGATTGCGAAAAAAAATTACCATAAAAAAATCGTGTAAGTGCGCTGTTTCGCACATAATTTGGTCGAGATCTCAGGAACCCTGCGGTCTATTGAAATGACTTATGTTTTGATTTGTAGGTTATTTATTACTAATTATTTGGTTCCATGAACCAGTTTCTTCAAAAGTTGTGTAGTTTTCTTGTAAGCAAAAACTTGATACGCCGCTCCAAAAACGTATGCTCTGTCCCGCTTCTATGAACGTGAAATCCTATGCGTATCCTTTTCAATAAATGGCGCGGATTGCGCCCTCTTAACTAAGTAAATTAAAATGACGTGTACGAGAGTCCTGTAAGGTCTAAACTCTAAAGGAAATAAAGCACTTTGACTTTGAATCTAAGCCCAGAGTCAAGACAAACAAAATCAAGTGCCAAAAATTTTAAAATCTTTACAAGAGTAGTATGTCCCACTCATTCCTGTAATGGTAAAACAAATGACCACAAATAGGAATGCCCAAGATTTATCAAGCGCTATAAAAGCGAGTGCTGATTAAATTGCTTCTAATTGACCACTGACCGATGACCAGGGCAAAGTCACTAATAATCTGACCAGCAGCGTAAAGTGAATTTGTCAGCGTGTTTGTTATCTTTGGGCATGGTCATTACATTAGGTTTTCTGTGTGGTCATTTAAAATGCAATAAAAGTATAGCTAGCACTGATATTGATAATGTGTTTTTGCATTATGTTTTGAGAAAATAAGATTTTTAGGAGTATTAGAGTAATCTTGTTATTATTTTGTTTTCTAATCTGCTAGTAGATTAGAAAACTGCTCCTGCCCGCGGCTTCGCACGCGCTTTTCAAGTAGTCTATGTAAGGAAAGTAATGGTATATCGTGTCTGGGATACCATTTCTTTCATCAGCTTTTAAAGAAGCCCCCTTTTTTGGTAACGCCCGTTACGAAAATAATGTAAAAGTTTGTTTAACATCTAGCCTGTTGCATCCACTTTAAAATGTATTTGAGAAAGTAAGGTTATGATTGCAAGCAACTTCTATTTGCGTATTTTTTTATTTTTGCCTGATTTAATTATAAAATATTGAAGAAGAATATCATGTAACACCCGTTACGTTGGCTGGCACTAGGGCTTGCATTCGAATTATTCGAATATTCGAATACTGAAATTGCAATATTCGAACTCAATAATAATAATAATAATAAATCATTTATTTCAGGCAACATTAGTCTAGTACAGGATGTAAAGTACTTAAAAACTACGGCCCATATAAAATATATACCTTAGTCTAACATACATACATAAGATAAACCTATTAACTAGCACGTAGTGTCGGCGACGTGCGACACGCAATATGTGCTGCGACCGGTAATCGTCCACGAAAACGTCGGAACAGCACATCCTTCGGCCAGAATTCTTCCTTAGTGAAGGTCGAAATATTATCAGTTGGAATACGCACCACAAATGATTTAAAGTCATTATGACGCGACTCCAACCGCTCGACCCTCACCAAGATGTTTGTCTTCACCTTACATACTCCACGATCTCCTCTACCTTCGTGGTATGGTGAAGCCTAGACACGTAGAGCAATGTCGAAGGCACGGCCGGGCGCAACAAGTAGTTAGGTCCGGTCGGAGCGACGCCACGCTGGTTTCGGCTGCTGGGCTTCCTTTTCCTCCACACTACCTCAGTAAACCCTTCAGAATCATACGGCTTTCTCTCACAAGAAGCCGGAACGGGCGCAGTGGCGCGAACAGAATCGCAACGCTGCGTCCTTTTCTCCTTTTTCGATGTAGCTGTCTGAGGCGGCGGCGGCAGGGGCGCAGCGGGTAGGCAGCTTTCGGCAGCAACGGCGGCGTATGCGCGCGCGGGGGGAGAAGGGGCGCGCGCACGTGTCGGTCCCACGAGCGGAGCGGCGGCGAGACACGGGCGGGGAGGGCACGGCGGCAAACTGACGGCATTGGTGTCAGCCGCGCAAGGCGAAGTATCCAATAACGCTGACACGAACGATGCAGCTGACACGTTCAGTTGACCTCCTCGGCGAGTGTTGACTTTGGATATCTCGGGCGACCTGTCCACTGAAACAGCGCTACGTAATAACGCTACCTCTGACTGCAGCCCGCTGATGGTGTTCTGCGAGACCTCTAACTTCAACAAGACATCGGCCAAGCTAGCCTTCAACGATGTAATGTCTTTCAGCAGCCTGGTCACATCGACGTGGTCAAACGTCACGGGGGGCAGCTTACGCAACTCCTTCGCGACGAAGTTGGGCACATCTTCAGGATCCGTCTCCTTCAGGATAGTGATGATATCCTGGAGACTCTTCTCACCTCCGTCTCTTCGGCGTGACGGCATCTGGTCGATCTTTCCAAGCGTTTGGAACAAGAGAGCCTTTCCACTGCTGACATCCTCCTCCATAAAGTTGGACTTGCAGATTTGGATGATGCTCACCTCATCCATTGTATCGATGGCGTATACAATAAACGCCAGTAACTCGTTGGCTATGAGTGGTTTAGACCCCATAGCAACAGCGGACAGTGGCCTTTAGCCACACGATACGCGAATTATTATAATTCGACACTGAACAGTGTGAAACGTCTGTTACCGAGCAGGCATCACACTGAACTCAATAATACCAAACTCAAATACGACGTATACTTGTATTGTCTTGTATGGACATATCGCGCGAACTTTTATGTGACATTTTATGCACATCAGAGGCATAAAATGTCACATAAAAGTTCGCGCGATATGTCCATACAAGACAATACAAGTATACGTCGTTCGGGTTAACACCATGACAAAGTTATAGGGTTCGGAAACACTGAGTTCCGCGCGTGTCTGCGTAGTGCGTTCGCGTATTTGACGAGACTCTTCTGTCTAACCGTCTCTGTCGCTCACGTGAATGACATAGAGGGCGCAATGCACGCCATTTTGTGAAAATGACATCTTCTCTTCTTAGTCGGTCACTCTTGGCAGAGTGGTCGTGGTTATGGTGGGGTCCCGATGAACGGCCGCTCGAACAATGCGCCGCCATCGTTCCCTGTTGGTTGAGTTGTGGGAGCAGTCGGTCATGGTGGAATGTGTTAGAGAAGTTATGAGGTCCGACCATCTGGTTGGATAGCGAACACGAGACCTCTTGCCCTCCATTCTGCCCTGGACCACGAAACGCTCCACCGAGTCTTCATTCCATGCCACGCTCCATCGAGTCTTCATTCCGTGCGTGTTTAAAGAACTTCAGTATTCGTTCTGCACAGTCGACGATTTTCTCTCCTTGACACGAAGTTCTTCGAGGATGGAGACGTTAGTCCGATGCGCAGTCCACGGAATCCTCAGTAGACATCTCCAGCACCACATCTCTAGTACATCAATTTTCCTCCGCTCCTTAAGTCTCAGAGTCCACGTCTCGGCTCCGTATAGAAGAGTTGGAAAGACAAGACTCCGCATCGGACAAACTTTGGTGGTTTTGGTTGTCCGGCGGTCCTTCCAAATCTGGGTGAGCCTTTGTAGATTCCAGGTGGCGCAAGAGGTATTCCATATCCTCCTTAGACGTTATTAGGAGAGTAGTGTCGTCAGCATATCTAAGGTTAAAAATGGTTCGGTCTCCAATGGATACGGCCTTTATCCCAGCCGTCCAAAACAATCCGCATTATGCGTTCGATGTAGATGTTAAACAGCAATGGTGGATAATGCAGCCCTGTCGTACACCAGCTTCCGGTTGAAACGGGTTTGAGTCTGCTCCATCCACACGCACTGCTTCTGTGCCATCTTCATAGAGCTTTCTTATGAGGTATGTTAGGTGTTCTGGTAATCCCATTACTGCTAGAATTTCGAGTTTCTGCCATCGCACAGTGTCAAATGCTTTGCGGAAGTCTACAAAGCTAATAAACAGAGGGTTGTTAAATTCTCGCGACTACTCTATTGGCGTAGTATTAGAATTTGTTCTCTCGTTCCTTTACCCTTAACAAAACCAGCTTGTTCAGGTGCGATTTCAGGAGATAGACATACTGCAGTCTCTTGTTAAGGACATGTAGTAGCACCTTACTTGCGTGGCATATAAGAGATTTCAACCGGTAATTGTTGCACTTCTTGGTGGATCCCTTTTTTATGGAGAGGTACGAAAAGGGAATGAGACCAATCTTTAGGCCAATTGCCGGTTGTTCATATTCTACCAAAGATAGCGTGCATTATATCCACTCCAGGTTCTCCCATCGCTTTGATGATCTTGATAGGTATCTCATCTAAGCCTACGGCTTTATTAGGTTTGAAAAGGATATAGGCATATGATTTCGCGTTCATAGGAGCGGGACATAGGATACGTTTTAATACGTTAATAATACGATTTAATACGCAAAAATCAAGTTTTTGCTTATTTACAAGAAAACTGCATAACTTATGAAGAAACTGGTTCAAGGAACTAAATAATTAGTAATAAATAACCTACGAATGAAAACGTGTTCGTGACGGTAGCGTACCCATAATTGAATTCACGTTTGTTGTTATGCCTAATTTTAGAGCATAATTAGTGAATAATTAGTCTAGAACTACATTTATGCTAAATTTCGCCCTACTTTGATTAGCGTTTTTGACGTGATAAGGTAACGAACATCCATTTATTATCCATTTGTGCAAACCTTCTTATCAGACTAATACATGTACATATAAATGTCAAAGTTTGGACGTCCCCGCTTCACACCAAAACAACAGAATAGATCGGATGTAAATTTTGCATAAATGATTAGTTATACTCTTCTATGCCGACGATGTAGCCCGGAAAAACGCAGGCGAAGCCGCGAGCTAGTTTCTTCTTAGAAACTTAGAAAGCAAGAATTGGCTTGCTCTCTTGAGCAAGCCAATTCCCTGCAAAACGTGAAGGCACTCGTGGCACCGCAAAATAAAGGCCGACACACCTTCCAGGGAATCTGGGTCATACCGTCAGGTCTTTTACCATCATCTCGCATAAAGCCACTTTCGAGGGTTCGAAGGTAGCTACCACACTGACGCTGATAAAACAGCCCGACGAATGAAATCATTAATTGAACTACGACGGACGGGGCACACGTCCTGAACTAGAGACCAGTGCAGTGCCAGTGCATGGTGACCAAACTAATCAACGGTTTCACCACACTGGCAACGATGTGCACCTAGGCAAGGAGAACCCAAATGCAAAGAGGTGGCCTGGCCACCCGAAAAGAGTTTTGTCTAAAAGGGTACCTAGATTTTTGTAAGGCAGAACCTGTACCTAACCAAATTCCTGATTCCCACTCGAAAACGGCGAGTAGACGAGCACGTTCTGATGAGCTGGTAGACGTATTAATAAGAAAGACGAAAGACGAGAAGAAGAAATACTTTGGGCAGACTCGTGTCAGGACAGGCTATTTTCCATGAGTCTACATAAAGCGTCATCGTAACCTGTTCTAAAATTTTGTAAACATTTAGTAAACAATAGGGTATAATCTAAGAGGCCCTCCAATACTCCTACATAATCTACTACACAGGCAAAATAACTAATTCATTACAACCAAATTTACATACCTACTTCGTATGGTAGCGCACATCGGCCACTCAATGCACTGACACGGACATCACAACACAACCACTATCAAAAAAACTTATGGAACTATTCAGGTACTACATAGGTACGTACATGAACAGGAGAGTGAGTGGGAGGTGCGGCGTTTGGTGTGGCACGGGGGTAGGCAGGTATTAAGCGTAAGACAATGCGACGTATGTACCTAGCCGTATTCTTTGTTGACGGCTTGTCCGAAATGACGCAAACCAGCAGACCACAGAAGGGGAAAAATTTAATCGGGGAAGAAGTGAAAGTAGAAGATCGTAGTGTACAGCGCTAAAAGCGCTGCTGAAGTCAATTAAGACAAGTAGCGTGACGTGAGAGTCCTCTATGTTTTTCCGTGACGTTTACAAGTGCCGAAGTGGTGCTGCGACCTTTTCTGAACCCAGATTGGAAAGGATTAATAAAACTACTATTATAGAGATACTCCATTACCTGAGCATGTACCAATGCTTCAACAACTTTAGAGAGGAAGGGGAGAATTGAGATTGGACGATATTGATTGGGTTTGGGATATTGGAAAGGGGGATCACATGAGCCTTACGCCACTGGTCAGGAAATTGAGAAGACATGAGAGAGTGATTGATAATATGAGTAATAGTGGGGAGAAGTTGTTTAAGAATATGAGAAAACATAATGCAACCAATGTTATCACTGCCCACTGCATTAGATCTAAATGTGAGAAAAGTCTTTCTAACTCTATCTTCACTAACCGCGGTAATGGAGAAAGAGTCATTGTTTGGAAGAGCTACACCAGAGATTTCAGATAGAGCTAAGGTTTTCAAGTGAGGATCTAATTTATCTCTAGTAGTAAACTGTTTGTTTAAAGCATTGGTATTAATTAGTATTAAGTATTACATTATGAGTTCTTTGCCTACCGATTCCCAGAGAGTTAAGAAACCTCCATAAGCCTGCTGGTGAAGCCAGATCAATTTGTGCCATAATGTGCTTTTTCTTGGCATTTAGAACTAACTAATATTGCAGCGATTGTGAAGCTGTTTGTAGGAGCTCCAATTTCCTTGGCATCGATCATGTTTAAACTTTCAAAAAGCCCTAAATAAAAACCCCTTCCTTCCCCCCTTCCTTTTCTTTTAAATCCCTTCTAGCCATGGCTTTCCGAACCGTTTCATCAAGCCAAGGTGCTGGTGCAAGTTTCATTTTTACTAAGTGGATGGGAGCATAGATGTCATATAAATTAATAATTTTAGTATTGAGAAAGTCCACTTTATCATCTATAGAAGGGTAAGACTGTATCTTGGCCCAATCAACTGCTGCAGCCGCTTCAAAAAGTTTTGTGATGTCAAGCCGTGAAAAGTTGCGTTGGCTCACTTGGATTGGGCAGTAGCTGGCTTGTACTTTGGAGGCCGAATTTTGTAAGCAAGGTAAAGAAGTTCATGATGGGAAAAAACAGGCGCTGTGAGTTGGCCACAGTCTGTATGTCAAATGATAACGTAAACTCAAATGATATCATCATTACTATACCTAATTACGTCAAGATGGTACCTGCCTACCATCTTAGCCTATACCTATAGCAATAATTGTGCATACCTAATGATATCTGCTGAATGACCGTTTTTTTTTTTTTGATGAACTAGTGTATGCTTGCTGATTTACATATTTATGTAATATGAATGTGGTGTGTTTGGGTTTACATCAAAATTTAATTTTAATGTTACAAGCCTTTGCCTTCTTAGAACGCAGATTCCTTTTTAAATGTAAAGTTTTTAGAACTTTTACCTATCTTGATATTCGTCTACCCAAAATCATTTGTTTTCAATAAAGAAAAACAATTGACAAATGAATTTGAATCTCTACTGAAGTGAAGATAATAATAAAATAAAGAGGAAACAATAGAAGTTCTACGATTACATGTTTCGCTTCTTTCCCGGAATACAAAGTGTCAAGATTTCTCTCGTTTTTCTTCCCTTTTTTGAATAACATTGAATTCTACGTTACAAGACTAAGTGTTCCCTGTGAATCTATAATATGAATAAAAATTAATATTATCACAAACGTTGAATTCCTACGTACAAACAAATTTCCAAAAGCTATTTCCTGACATACAACGTGCTCATCACGCTCAAATAGGCGCGTGCCGCGCGTGGTCGAGAAATTGTCAAAACTGATTTTGATTGGACATTTCACTTACCAAAACATAAATCCTTAACTTAGCACGATAACTCTTATCTTCTTTGTGAAAACTATGAAAAAATACAAGGTCTAATAAAACTTTCTTCTCATACTGCAGTAAAAATGCACCGAGCTCGTGCGACACAACCACACACAACCGCACCGCGCGCGACGTTTTTAGAACTTTTTTTCTTTTTCATTCATTTTCCTTTTCGTTCGTTTCTGGTTTCTTTCGTCCGATTCTCTTCCTTTCTCACTCGCACGCGTGACGCGTCCCGCCGCCGCCCCGCCGCTATAAAACGCCTGTCATTGGCCAATGAAGTGTCAAACAAATGTCATGCATGCGTCAGCATGACATATGTTAAGGGTGAAATATAAAATAAAAAAATATCTATTTATTTATTGTTGACGTCAAGTCAACAAGAGATATTTCACCGTATTCTTTCACAACTATGTGTTTGTTTTGTTTCATTTTTCGACTATGATAAATTGATTTACGGAAAAATAGTCACATAAAAGAAACAAAAAACTTCTTTCTTCCTCTGAGTACAGCTTTCTTCACGTCAGCTAGTCAGCTGGCTGTCACCGTCACCGTCAGTCAGTTCAGTTGTTTTTTCATAAGCCCATTCCCAAACAAAACCCGTGCGTGTGTCAAGTCAATACGATTTATTTTTATTATACCTCGCGTTCTCACTATTAGATTTCAGAGAAGAATATATTTTTATCTCATTTTCAGCGGTTATAAGCAAATAGGTGAACATGGTGAACGCTAGTTTAACATACGAAATTTTACTCTACATAAACTCATTTTATTTTGGTCTATTTGCGACATGTGAACTCGGTACACTTATCCTGAAATCTGTGTTGATCAAAGAAAAATACGACCTGGAAAAAGATCCACTGCGACTTGGGCAAGATTACGGCGTTTTGCTTACCCTGTTTATTATTGAGGCAGCTAGGCTAATTTTGGGACGTAAGGGAAGTCTGAGTGAAAAAGGCAAGTTCCAAGTTCATTACAGCGAATTCCTTGAAAGAAAAACCATTAGATTTATTCCCAATACTATAGCTCTAAGTGCTGTGTTATGCAAGTAGTCAATCACACTTGATAGGTAAGTCCCTGTGACTTGTGTTAAACACTATTTTATGTTGTTGCAGATGTTCCTGTAATGTTCTCAGTGCTACTGACTGTGCCATCTATCATAGGAGTCCTGTATTTGCTGACCGGGCAATTAGTGGTGCTACGTATAGAATACATCTGGTGCACACTCATGCTCTGTATACAGACACTAGAGTTTATATTTGCTGGTATGTTTATAGTCACTATGTGTAAGGGACCTTCCTATGACTAAAGTTTTTGTTTTGTCAAAAACTGCCAGAATGTACTTTTTAATGTGGTTGCCAATGGGGCCATCTTATAAAATTTTAAGGCATTTTGACACTTTTCTAAGTTCATTAGAATCTATGAATTTTATGGTCCTATCCATAATATTCAAAGACCGTCCAAAATATGAACATTGCGGTCCCAAGAACATTTTTTTTACATAGTTTTAGTTTTACCTAATCTAAGAGGTGAATGTCTGGATATCATCAGTTAATAGCCAAGATTTTTTATTACAAACAAGGCATGTGTCATGTGGCAAATGAATTTATAGTATTGAAATAAGCGTAACTTTTTATTCTATGTTTTACAAAGTATATAATTAAACAACCTAGTCATTTTTATCAAGTTTAAGGTACTTTATATGAAAAAACTGACAATTTATTGCTGAATACTAAAGTTTTTCTCTATTTTAAGGTTTAAATCACATTTTGTGTGTTTTATAATACAGTTTTATTATAATAAAACATTGGATCCTGTCCCATAACTTAAGTGATATTGTGGCCTTTATGTAGAAATTATACAAAATTAACTGTATTTTTCTTCCATAATCTATACTTTTAAAGTATTTAATGCCTGTTGTTGTTGTTGTTTGTAATTTTAAGGTACTAACAAAAATGTGTTAAAATTAAGTTAACTTTATTTAAATTAGCTTTGCAAAGAATCTTTCATCCTGTTACAGAACTTAATCTTATTCTAGTCAATATCACATATAACAAACAATTTGTTCCTAAGTAATCTCAATCTTATACTTTATTTGGTATATTCTCTTAGAAATAGTAAGAAAACCTGAATGTATTACTGTAATATTTATTAATCATATAATTTAAAACTAACCACCTAGCACAGTTTTACACATATCCTATTCAAAAAATATTGAATACTGATCAATACATCATATTATATAGCTCAAAGGTGCTGTTTGAAAAAGCTTAAATATATTCAAATATGTGTTAACTGGCTTTTCAGTACTGTTTTATGTTGCACCAGTTTTTCTATATTCTGCCTGCAAATACAAAGGCATACGCCCTTTAGCCATCTTATCCCTTTTATGAACCCTTAACTCATGTCTCATAAGTGCTTTCCTAGTACTATATTTGTTACCACATAATCTACAGCTAAATTCTTTGATACCACTGTGATCGGTTTTAAAATGCCCATCCAAATCTCTTTGGGTATAAAAACTTCTTCCACATTCTATGCATTTGTGAGGTTTTTCCTTTCTATGTGTTAATAGATGCCTGTTTAGATTACTTCTTGTTGCAAAATGGACCTCACACTGGTCACATGGGAATGGTTTCTCCCCAGAATGTATTCTCATGTGTATTTTTAGGGATTCTAAGAATCTTCCTCTATAGGGGCATAGCTGACATTGAAATGGCAAGTCATGAGTGTGTAGTTGGAGATGCCTCATAAGATTATCTTTACGATACAGCTTGCCGCATACTTCACAAACATGATGAGAGGCGGATGCATGCCTCTTCTGATGGTTTTTGTATAGTTGAGTTGTGATTAGCCGATGGCAGATAGGACACTGGATCCTTACGTTCTTGTGGTGCTTTGACGCTTTGTGAGTTGAATATTCTTTCACTGTGTTAAATGTTAAGTTACAAGTTTCACATCTATGAATGTTTTCCGGTTTCAGAAGTGGAAAGTCAGAATCATCTTCTATTTCTAATGGTGTGATTGTGTGTCGAAGAACTCTATCAGATTCTTGTGCAGAATTTCTGAACAAAACCGCGCCGCTTAAAAGAGAGTGACAGGTTTCACATAAATGCTTAGGGTAATTGTCATCTTTTTGAATTTCTATGTCTCCGAATTTTCTAATAGCTTCTTCGGCATTAAACAGCAGATTCGAACTATAGATAGGAATAATGCCGGTTTTCAAACATATTCTACAGGGGTTCACATCTTCTTGACCGAATGGGACAGTTTTTTCTGTCTTTGGGTGATTTTCCACAATTTTTCTTGTTTTCGTACGATTTTTCCTGAGAATTTGCAGCACATAAGATGTTGTCATGATGTGAACAAGTAGGTACCTACTGGTTGAGTCAAAGGTTTTCCAGAAGAATGTACGAAAAATGTCCCAATTTTCAGTTGTTGTAAAGATCAAGACATCAATGCACCAGGACATTGACCTTTTGAAGTTGACACGGTCAACGAAATTCATCCGGTGAAATAGTGATGGTAGCTGTACCTTAGATTATTTATTTTAGCAAAAATATTCTAAGTAGTAGCGTACCTACACAATACACATACTTAATCGAATCTCATTTATAATCAAATAATCAGAAAAGCTCTTTTTCTATATGATCTAGGTACCTATTACGTTGTTCAAGGGGGCTGGCATAACGCCAGTTCGCAATGTCATTCAGAAGTCTTGTTCAATTTCTCCGTTCATAAAATGAGCAATCATTATAAAATTTTGCATAGCTCGGCCGTTAAATGCTTTAAATTTGTGTGTAAATTTCGTTATTATAGTATAAGCCGTTTTCGAGTACGGTCATGTGTATACACTAGCTTGATCGTTATGCTAGCGTACGTACACACTAAGAATGGTCATTATTTCATAAACCAAAGAGGCGCTATTTATTTTAAGTTTGCTCTTTATAAGCTCTAAATATTAGGCAACAACAAACGTGAATTCGGTTATATAGGAACATAAATAAATACTTCATGGAAGTGGAACTCCATGACCACAACATAACTATCTAATGAAGTAATGAACATACCTACCTACCTATTTTTATTTATTTATCATGCGTAGGTATACAGCAAACTTTAATATTAAACAGAGCTACCTACGTTGCTCCAATTGTTATTCAGCTTATTCCGTCCCACTGCTGGGCAAAAGCTTCAATAGAATATTAGGTGAAATATTTCGTAACAATTCTTCCACAGATAAGATCGAAAAATGCAATTCGCGGCAAAACTTGTTTACGAAATATAAAATTGCCAAAACCCTCAGGTTCCAATGTTAATATTTTTTATGCCGTGACTGCAAACAGTTGTAAAGTAGAAATAAATACTCAAAACATGGTAAATATCCCGTTGTAAATGACTTCACTGTTAATAACCATGATGGATTTAAAAGATTTATAAAAGTAAAAAATTATCTATTTTGTCACATAAAACACAAATATCATATAAAGGTAGGTACATTTATTAGGATCACAGGTCTAGTGATTTTATGAGTTTTCTGAGTCATCCATCATAAAACCACCTGTACTCCATTTTCGGCTTAATGTTGAGGTTTGGGACACCCTGTTTAAGTACTGTACAGTAAGTAAGTAGGTACCTACCAAATAAGTTTGTTTTCAGGCCAGTTGACAATTAGATGATTAAAAATAATACTAAAGCCCCTCTTACAACCTCCACTATTTTAATAATAAAAACAAAAAAAAATACTTCAAGTTGAATCCTTATTCAAATTTTCTGCTTTTAAATATAATGGCATTCTCCTATAGGACACCTTCTTCTGTTTATGCACTCCCCTTTCATGATTCCTTAAGGCTTTTCTGGTGCCAAATGCTTTGTCACAAATGCTGCAAACATGGTTTTTGATCCCTAAATGAACCAATTCAATATGTCTTTCCATGATCAGTTTAGTATGGAAACTTTTCTTGCATGTATCACATTTGAACTGTGGCTCTTTGTGTGTTCGCATGTGTCTATTCATATTGCTGATGTGTAAGAATCTTGCTGGGCATTCTGTGCACATGTATCTATAGTCAAGAGTGTGGGAACGCATATGACTTCTCAAAAGTTCAGCTAATTGCCCACGGTAGGGACAAAGCTTACATTTGTATGGAAAGTCAGTTCCATGTGTCAAGCTGTGTCTGCGAAAGGACATGGGTAGTGAAAAAGTTTTACCACAGATATGGCAAACATACTTTTTTTTATTTGGATCATGCAGCAACATGTGCTGTTTTAGAGCAGAGTTTGTTACCACTTTGCCACATTCAGGGCATGATACTTTGTGAGTTTTATATTTTCTTTCTTTAGGTATTCCTAATTCCTGGTCTGAGTCTTTGCCTGGAACATGGTCAGACTTTTTGGTTATGATATCTTGGTGTTTTTTTTCTGGGTTTTCTATAACACTGCTAAGAGGCTGGTCATCCTCATGATCATCAAATGTATCAATCAGCTCAATTTTAACTTTAATATCTTTGACTGATGTTTTGAATATCTCATCTGATCGGAGAGCTACTTGGCGAAATGATATTGCTGTCTTGATAAATTTTAAACAAACAGAGCACAAAAGACTGTAGTCATCTTTGGAATTAACGTCAATGTTTCCAAATACTTTTATGGCTTCAATCAATTCTTTGCTATTGTTCTGGGAATTTATAGATAAGTTTCCTTCCTTTAGGCACACTCTGCATGCTGAAGAAAGATTTCGAACAGTAGAGTTTATTTTCAGTAAATCATTGTAGTAATTGGAGATCTCTGCTTCGTTCTTTATTTTATTTTTTGTAGCCTGGTAATAATAAGCTAACATTTTTGTGGAAGATCCTTCGAAGATGGATCACATGTTATTCAACGAAATAAGTTTTCCACCTCCGTCTTAGTAGAGATCCATCTGGCATGGGGGCACAGTGCTTCAAAATCAGTTTAATTCTTCAACAAAGATTTTTTCAATTTATGTTTATGCGGATATTTTACCGGTGGCCGGACGGCGAATATATTTGTTCTGGGACGACGCTTACCACAAACCTCAGAGCAGCAACTAGAGCAAGTATCAAAAACAAACTCTACAGTCTACTTAGAAAGGGACACAACAATCTTACAATCATGGCTGACAGCTCTCAGCATTTTTTTACTGCATTGTCTATGATTGGAAGGATAAGTACCACGCCCCGCCCCCGCCACCGCCGCGCGCCGCCCGCCGCGCGCCGCCCCGCCATGGTAAGTAAACAACTTTACTATTTCACCGAAATAAGAATTATTTCGGTGAAATAGTCAAGTTGTCGTCAGCCGTCAGACTAACATTATACAAACAAAAACAAACACATTCACCTTTTGTTTTGTTTTATCAGCCTTTCGTTTTTTTCCTCGGAGGAGAAAAAAAGCGCTGCACTGAGCAAGTAGGTAAACTTTAAGTAAATCATCACAGTAAAAAATATCCTTCATCAAAATGCTCGCTGCTTATTACCAAATGAAAACATCTAAAAACAGACAAGACGAGGTCGTCTGTTATTACAGTAATATACTAGCTCAGAAACCAGACTATCAGAATCTCTCATCAAAGTGCAGAGTTTGCCTACAAGAAGGAAACTCGTCAATTTTCGAAAAAGAGGACACTGAGCAAATACTCAAAGTCCTCCAGGCATTTGGTAACACTTCCGTGACTAAACTTGACAACCACACGAAGCTTTTGTGCTCAAGATGCTACAATTTCTTAAGACAAGCTGTAATATTCCGAAAAGTAGCCCTGCGCACAGCTAATATTCAAAAGAGACTAGTCAAAAAAGAATCTAACAAATCTATGGGTGATGGAGACAGCAGTGACAGCTTTGAAACTGAAGACCTTCAGAAATGGACTAGAAACATAAATGAGATGGATAGTAACATCGAGGCAAGTGAAGTTACAGAGCCTGAGGCAGAATGTAAATTAAAAACTGAGGAGGAATTATATAAATACAATAACAAAGTCGCTTGCCACATCTGCAACAAAGTTGTTGCTGATACATACCTGAAATCACACCTCACAATGCATGAACCGGATCACAAAAAGTTCATCTGTGAGATATGTGGGCGAGCCTTCCGTGAACGGAGCTCTTACACCACTCACAGTCTAAGGCATACCACTCGCTTCCCATTCAAGTGTGAATTCTGCCCATACAAAGCTCAAGATAAAGGTCTTCTAAAAATACACACAAGAACACACACAAAAGATTATAGGTACATGTGCACAGAATGTCCTGCCAAGTTCCTAGTGAGCAGCAATTTAAGCAGGCATATGAGGAAGCATAAGGATCCCCAGTTCAAATGCGATACCTGCAAGAGAGCATTCTACACCAACCCCTTGTTACAACAGCATCATGAAAGTGATCACTTGGGAATCAAGTGCCATGAGTGTGACATCTGTGGAAAGGCTTTTGGCCACCGTAAACATCTCATGAGACATCAGCTCGGTGTTCATAAGCGGGAAAAGATGTTGTATAGACGAATGCCAAGTTATTTAAAAGCAGATAATAATAAAATACAACAGTGAGAGTTTAATGTTTTAATTAGCACCTACTATTTGTCTTTTAACAGGTTAGCTGTCCCGAAGCAAGTTTCGATCTTCTTTGTACACATCCTCGTAGTAAAAAATGACAGCTAACGCTCATGAAGTTTCGTATTAAGTTACGTCATTCTCTTCAAGTATTTTATGATACTTTATGTGTCCTAGTGATTGAAATTAATTATATCGATAATTGCTAATGTTAGATGAGTATGATAAGAAATTAATTATTTACGTTTAATGATAAAATGTACGTTTTGATGATAATAGGCTAGTTTCCTAATTTTTGTTGGCAACCCTAGTTCAAAGGGTCTCACAATAATAGTAACATCGGTGAAAGAATAATTTTGTGTTTGAATAAGGTTAATGTTAATTTTTAAGTGAAATTTATTTTTTGTTTAAGTTCAATAATAAATTGATTGGTAGAATTTGGTTGTAGTATAATTTACTAATGCTACAAATAATATAATTATTAAAAAAAATTATCGATAGATCGATTGCATTATCTACATCATTGGCCATGAGGCACATATGCCTCATGGACGTACCAGTGCAATCACCCATGAGGCACATGTGCCTCATCGGACAGCTAACCTGTTAATACCGAAGTATAAACTTAAAAAAATACTTACATAATTCTACATTCATATCAACATCTAATTGGGTGGCCCAATTCAAGAAATCACCGTGTCATAAAAGTGACTTAAATAAATGAGATATGAATAGTTTTATGTTTTGAATGTCAGCTGAAATAACATGTGTTGGTAAAAAAAAAATTTAAAACTACAGTACTTTAATTTTATTGAAAGAATCAAAATGATATAAGTAACAGGAGTCTCATAATAACATATCAAAAAATTAGGACTTATTTCTAATCCCTGGACTTAGCGATACCTAGTACAGTGATGGTGGACTTAGATAATATTATTGCAGTACCCAGTACAACATTCAAACAAACACCTACAGCCAGCCCGTAACGTCGTCGCGGCGAGGTGGTGCTTATAGACAGTTAGTCGAAGACATTATCCATTAGTAAAATTAAAGGATATAAAAACTATCCGCCATTTAATTTTTGAAAAAACACCGCATGTTTGTAATCTGCACCCTCGAGTTAGTCGAAAACGATACCCATGCATGAGTGTAACATGTGTAAATAAAAATATCCACCATTTTGGATTTGAACAAAAACCACATATTCGTAATCTACGACCTCGAAGTTAGTCGAAAAAATAATCACCACCCTCGAAAAATATAGCATTTGAAAAAACCGCCATTTTAGACTTATTATTCTTAATTTACACCTTTGTGCTTATGAAAATGGATGCCTTTTCTGCAATCATCTTAACTAAAAGGGTTCCTTGTTGACTACGTAACCCTAAAAATATTTTGTTTATTGTGATTATGTTATTAAGTATCACAATAACATAAAGCTAGAGGTTTTCAAATATAATAATAAAGTTGAATTATATTATAATTATTGTGTTTTATTGATATGAGGTCATCCTTATAGAAAACATAGACAATTTCTGAATTTTTAGGAATAAATCAGTAGTGTTCAAAAAACAGATAGATCTACTATTATATCAGTAGATCTGGCCACACTAAGTGATAGACGAGTAATGTTCTTCCTTCTCATTCTTAGATAAATGCGAACGAGTGCCCGCGACCACTCGTTGGCGTATCGAGCATGTTATCGGAAAAGCCCTCGATAAATATCGAATTGCAGATGGTGAGAATACGCTTGTTTGATACGAAGCATTCATTCGATATTTTCACAGTTTTTTTGATACATATCACTGGATAATTATCAAAAGAACTGTCAAATTTGACAGTTTTTATATAAAAGACCTGTCAAATTGGACAGTTCTTTTGTATAAATTGAGGAGAAATTGGGCGAAATTGCGACAACCCAGTCGCAGAAGCCATCTGACAAGAAGAAGAAGAAGAGGAGAAATTGAGTGAGAATTGCCTTGCTGATGCTTTACCCAAGAACTTTGAATAGACCATCCGAAAGGGAATGAAAAAATTAACAAGCTAGTGTTGCTACCTAACTCAAAACCTTAAAAAACGGACTTAGTAATTTCATGAATTCGATCACCGAAAGGTAATTGTATCCCATTTGTGAAACAGTTGTGCCTAACTCTCGGGTTTGAATTTGTGGTTAGAATTCGAACAAGAACAGAACTAGCCATGGCCACCAAATATGTTAAGTAGATAACACAAATCAGCGGCATTCAAACTTTTTTAGCGACCGACGGAACCCTTTTTTAAATCGAAATGTTCGATTGACGGAGCCCTAAGATAAATTATTTGATTAAATGAATAAAAAACGGAGCGTGGAGCATTTTATTTTATTTTATTTTATTAATTAAACAAAATCCACAGCTCTCTCAAGTAAAAGTAACTAAACCTAAAAATATAACTTACAGCCAATAACAGGATTTACATTTTAAAAACTTTTCACCGATGATTGAGAAACTTGTGAGAGAAAAGGAAGAAAAGACGATATAATAAACCACCAAGTGCGAGTCGACTTACACGAAGGGTTCCGTACCGTAAAAATGAGGCTCCTTTTCCAACGAATATCCTCACATGTCTTGTTCGGAAACTCCTTTAAATTTTCAACTTTATTATATTTTTTGTTATTATAACAGTTGAAGTGTTATAGTTATAAGTAGGTACTTATTGATAGAAAGTTTAATGTGTGTGTCTATTGTGGTTCAAGAGATGCAGCCATGACAATCGAAGATCAAAATAGAGCCAAAAATATCACGTTTTTTGTATGGAAGCCCCCTTTCATTAGGATATTTCTTTTATTTTTATTATTTGCGGTCGCTATGTAAGAAAGAAAAATACACATGCTCTGAAAGTTTCAACTGTCTACCTCTTACGGTTCATGACTTTCATGAGATAGAGCCCTATGACAGCAGAGGCTTAGTAATTGGGTTCCGTTTTCGCCCTTCAGGTACAAAACCCCAGAAATGGCAAGCGGAACGAGCCCCGAAAATTTAAATGATTTTTAGCGATGATCACAACTTTCCCAAAGTTGTGAGAGAAAAGGAAGAAAATTCGATATTACGGCGTTGACCAGTGCGAGCCGCGAGAATTATTGAGACTTTAGCGGCGCGGGCGTTGTAAAAATTTGAGGAAGAGAAGGAAGCCAAAGCAAAAATAACAGCGAGCGGAGCGAACCGGTAAAAAGTTGCGTCATTTCTAGCAGATAAGGGTAAAAAGAACGTATCCATACTAATATTATTAATTCGAAATTAACTGTCTGTCTGTTCCCTTTTCACGCCTAAACGGCTGAACGGGTCTTAAAGAAACTTGGCAGGGAGGTAAATGGTATCCTGGGGATGGTATAGGCTACCTGAAAAGCGCGTGCGAAGCCGAGGGCAGAAGCTAGTTATAAATATACGAAATTAATTATATTTTAGTGTCTAGTGATATTTCTAAAAATTATTAAGATACCTATCCGCGCGCGCGCTCGCGCTCGGTATCTGATCTTTCACATGTTGAATTTCGAATTTATTTCGCTTTCTAGGAGGTTTTTTTTTATGTTAGGTATTCGAGCACTTACCTGCGCATATCCGACTCCACAGAAAATTAATATAATTAGTGACTGTCGTGTAACATTTATCGTAATAGTGTATAATTTTCTCTGCAACCTTGTTAAGTACCTACCTACTACCGAAACCAATATTTTTAAATTATGGCCAGTATTGTCGCCAAGCCCTACAGAGGCTTCGCGGAGCCCCGGGGCTCCGCGGAGATCATTTTGATTATGGCTGACGTAAGTAAACAATCATTTGAAAAACTCCGGTGAAATAGTCAGTCTGAGACAGAAAGTTCTCAAAGTTCGTTCACCCCTCATTAATATTTATTTAAACACAAAAAGCAAAGATTGGAATCATTTTATATAAATATATACAACAGAATGTTAGCCTCATATTACCAAATGAAAACATCAAAACGCCGACAGGTTGATGTGCTCTCCAACTATTACAGTAATATACTAGCTCAGATGCCTGACGACTACGGGGATCTCTCATCAAAGTGCAGAGTCTGCCTACAAGAAGGAAAATCTTCAATTTTCGAAAAAGAAGACACCGAACAAATATTGGAGGTCCTCCAAGCATTTGGTAATATTACTGTTACTAAAGATGACAACTGCACAAAGCTTTTGTGCTCAATATGCTACAAATTCTTAAACCAAGCCACAGCTTTTCGAAAAGTCGCCCTGCGCTCAGCTGATAATCTTAAAAATGTGGCCAAAGAATCAGATAAATCCATGGATGAACAAGACTGCAGTGATGGTTACGAACCAGATAATATTGAGAAATGGAATAGTAACACTTATGCAAGTGATTCAAAACCGAAATGTAAATTGAAAACTGAGAAAAGAGCAAAACTTCAATATAGTTCTAAAGTCACATGCCAAATCTGTAACAAAGTCATTAATAGGTCATACTTCAAAGAGCATGTCACAATGCATGAGCCTAATCATAAGAGATACATTTGTGATGTTTGTGGGAAATCATTCCGTCTCCGTTGTGCATACCACAACCACAGTCTAAGACACAGCACTGGCTTCTCGTTTAAATGTCAATTTTGTCCATACAGAGCGCAATATGCAGAACTCTTAAAAACACACTTGAGGACACATACTGGAGACTTTAGATACATGTGCACTGAGTGTCCTGCAAGGTTTCTTGTTAAAAGCAATCTTAACAGTCATATGCTGAAGCATAAAGAACCGCAGTTCAAATGTGATGCTTGCAAGAGAGCTTTCCATACAAACCTTATGTTACAACGGCATTATCAGAGTGACCACTTGGGTATCAAGAACCATGTCTGCAGTATTTGTGGGAAGGCATTTGGCTACAGAAATGCCATGATGAAACATCAACGCCGTGTACATAAAAGAGAAAAAATATCTTTTGGGCGAATGCCTTCTTATTTACAAGCTGAAAATGATCAAATTAAATTGAGTCAAGTATCTTTGTAGCTTCAGACTTAGCAGTTTTCTTATATTTGCAGCTTCCTTAACTACCAAGGCATTAAATACAATGCAACTAGCAAAAACTTTAAATTAACTATGAACATATGATCTATGCATTTAAGGGATCAATTTTATTGGACAAGAATTTACTTGGATAATCTAATCAGCAAACTTGTAAAGTAAGGTAAACATTTATGAAGTAAATCAGTCATTTTTTTTTTAAGTAGCATTATGTGTGAATGAGCTGCTTTTATAAACATAAAAAACCCCAGCCTTTTTTTCCATCAATGATTCTTTATTTTTATTTCATTAAAAATAATAATAAATCTAGTAACATAGTTTTTTTTAGGTTCTTAATTTATATACCTTTCCAAAGAAAATAAAAGAGAAAAACCATAGGGGAAACTGGATACAGTTGATCTCTTTTATTTTTGTCTTTATAATAAGTTTTACCTCAAAACTGTAATGATTTGTGACTAAAGCATTCATAATTTATCTATAGTCTGTTCACGGACACAAGCTAATATAGCGCGCGCTCTCTTGCACAATTGTACGAAAGTGAAAAGGACGGGACTACTAGCGTGAGAGACTAAGATTGGTCAGTGGGAGTGACCATTATTTTAAAATATAAAGCTATGTTTAGATTGCTCACTTCAAACTATTACTTACCTACATTATTCACTAGCTTTTAAAAAACCTAAAATAATATTTTAACTACCTAGAATTTTTATCAGGCTTAACTTTAGACATTTGCAGCAATGTGTGACTTTGCTACCACGGCTGGATAGCAAAGTAAGTACCTACTAGTGGATAGTTATTGTCTTATTACATTCTTACTATTACTAAGGCTAGTCACAGATTGTTTCTTAATCACATACTTTGTTTCGTTAGTTCATTAAGAACTAACGAAGCAAACTTTAAAACCAACACTATAAATGTTTAAACAAAAACTACACATATAAAAACAAATAAATCTTACGAGTAGGCATACCTAGTACAAACTGAATAAGTAAAACTATCAAGCTAACGATCCAAGGATCTTAAAAACCAATAAAAACAAATCTAAAGCTTAAATAGCCAATATTTTAATTAATAAAGCCAATTATGATTAAGTTAATAAGTATTATAATATCTTTTTTTTGGGAAACTGATATTCAAATTATTACTATACATATATACAAAAAAGCGGCCCTATGTACTCCCGCGATTCTTATTAGTGGTAACTTCCTATATAATTAGTTATTTCTATCTAATATAACAATGGCACACTTGTAGTTATAAAGGTATTCGATTTCTTTGCTTTTTAAAAATCACTATCATGAATAACGTAAATAATTTTCGCGAAGCTCATACATAGTTTATAAGTTTATAACATTGACTGTCGATATCGATAAAAATATTTGCTTGCCCATCTCGAGTGTGGTCTGGTGCTTGACCTTGAGTCGGCCAATCGGAAGGCAGCACTCGCCGCCGCAGTGATTTGGCGTAATTGTTGGCTTTACAAAATAAATGACATTTCCTCTTTATTGGGTATGTGTTCGATGGGCGAACCTAACGGGTTTGGTTGTCAAACTAGGCCTAGATCTCAGCACTCACGGGATCCCCGTGGTATAAAACTCGAATTAGATAAAATTCAATTTTTTTCCTTGAATGTGAAAACACGATTGAGAAAACAAAGTAATCGTATCGTACTATAAAAAAAATCATGAAAATGCATTGTTTCGCACATAATTTGGTCGAGATCTCAGGAACCCTGCGGTCTATTCAAATGACATATGTTTAGAGTCGTAGGTTATTACTAATTATTTAGTTCCTTGTACCAGTTTCATCATAAGTTGTGTAGTTTTCTAGTAAATAAGCGACAACTTGATTTTTGCACTAACGCCATTCCAAAAACGCATGGTCTGTCCCGCTCTTATGAAGGCGAAATACCATGCCTATCTTTTTCACAAAATGGCGCACATTGCACCCTCATAAAGTAGGTCCTAGGGCGTAGATGGATTATTATTACCTTCTCATTCTGTCCTAGGGTATTACATAGGTCAGTGGCTGCTTTACACATTTAGTTATTGTGTGGCCCTAGGTACTGGTTTGTTGGTAAGGTAGGTTAGATTCGTTGAAAACAAAAGCTTATAAAACACCATATACGTATTTATATACAATGGATATATACGTATTTATATACATAGGTTTTAGACTTGTGTGTTGACTAGTTTATTGATTAACTATGACCCCCCGCACTAGGAAAAAAAAGAACTAGAAAGAGAATCCATCTACGGTTTGATTTATAGATTCAATAAATCAAACCGTAGATGGTAGGTATTCAATTTTCAATTCAATATATTTATTCAATTGGCATACATACATATAAAATGCTCTTAGAATAGTCAAATAACAAAATAACTTAAAATATAGGGATTTACCAGGGCGTTCAATGTATTCTCGGTATCGAAGTGATATACTAATGATGAGGGTAGGTAAATTATCTCATTAGTTAATAACACTCTTTGAGGGTATAAATACATAATTTCATTTAATTGTCACCATTAGTATTCAAGATATCATTGCGAAAAGACAACTACGATGACTGATTCGACAATGATGAAAAAAATCGAGCATCGCGCTGTCATAAAATTCCTCACAAAACAAGGAAAAACTCAAAAATTAATTCACGAAGAAATGGTGGCTGTTTACCAAGATTCTGCGCCTTCATTATATACAATTCAGAAGTGGTCAAGTGAATTCAAACGGGGTAGAGAGAGCATTGAAGACGATCCCCGTGCCGGTGGGCCGGTTACTGCCTCTACTGAAGAAAACGTCAAATTCGTACACAAAAAAAGGTCAAAGTATTACTGGTGCATCTTACGCAAACACCCTGCGTAATTTAAAGGAGGCAATAAAAGAAAAAAGACGTGTAAAATTGACTGCAGGTGTCTTGCTGCTTCACGACAACGCGCCGGTTCACAAGGCGCGTATTGCCAAGGCTGCTGTGCGGGAGTGCGGATTTGAAGAAATCAATCATCCACCCTACAGCCCGGACATAGCCCCTAGTGATTACTTTCTATTCCCTAATCTTAAAAAAGTCCTTCGTGGAAAGCATTTTTCCGACGATGAAGAGTTGAAGGCAGCAATAAATGAACATTTTTCAGGCCAGGAAGAAAAATATTTTTTAGAGGGAATTGAAAAGTTACTTTCCCGAACAAATAAGTGTATTGAGATTCTAGGAGACTACATTGAAAAATAAATTTTATTCAGAATTTTTTGCTTATTCTTTCATACCAATACCGAGAATACATTGAACTCCCCTCGTAGAACAGTATAAATAAAGGAATATTTTCGTAGAAAACAGAATTGTGGAAAAATAATTACGACTTTGCTGCCAATAACAGCAGCTTACGTTACGAGAGTTATCGTCAGTAATAATGCAAGCGATTTAGCTGCAATAAACGACATCTAGCGACAAGTGTCAAACATAATGTAAACATTTTTGTATTTCGAATCTCGATATAGCGTCAGCTTAATTATGTTCTGCTTTCGGATCTCAGGAGGAAACTCCTCCAGCTGAGAATTACTGAAAAGCTTGTGCGGAGATCTGTCACCCACTATCTCTTTTCTTTGCATTTGATTGATTTTTACACGATTTTAACACGCAAGACGGCATATTTTATTTATTTGTTTTGTCGCATGTGATCGCGATGGTCGTATGCGAGTGACTAAATGAGTTGTTGCCGATAGGCAACAATTCATGGCACAAACATTTGGTTCGGGATGTCGGTTCCCTACGCTAGTAATAATAATTCAGTGACTGTACCTGACATTTTGTTTGAAAATCATATATTTTACAAAGTTAATTATTGTACAGATGTAACCGCAAGCATGTAGGTACTTGTTGTTACAATACTATTATTGCCATAATTGAAACTACAAAATTCCATGGCGGGTCAAGAACTGCTAAATTGACGGACAAATTGGTACGTATACGGTGAAATAGTCTACTAAATCTCCGGTGGTGAAATAGCCTTGGAACAAAAGTTAGCTTTATTGAATTTTATAGTGTGAATTCCAAAATTATATTATACCTAAGAAAAAAAGGTGTAAAGAATGATAGACGACACAAAAGATCATTTGCTATGCGATAGTGCGGATGAAACAACATCGCTAACATCTCAGGAGACTCTCAAAAACACTTCTGCCAAGGTGGTCTTATTTCGGCTCGACGACGACGCAGACGAAGCTTGCAGAGTATGTCTCAAAACTGGAACCATTTCTATTTTCAGCAGCGAAAATTTATCCGAAGATTTGAATCATTTTACTGGAATCGATGTCAAACCGGACGACTGCTTCCCTCAACATCTCTGTTGTTTTTGTCAAAAATCGTTAGACACAGCCATCGCTCTGAGGAAGTTAGCTCAGAAATCTGATCGTATCTTGAAAAAGCAACAAGGGGAGCAGTTGTATAACATTGAAGAAGGACCGTTGTTTCTACCTGACAAAACTTATGATGAGATTACCATTGAATCCAAGTATGAAGATGGACAGACTTCAGATGGTGGCAGTGTTTACCTCGAATATGTTGAGAATGATGATAGTGATGGCACCATCAATGACAACAATCTGCTTGAAACTTTAAGCAATCCTGAAACTACTGAACCTGATGATGAAGTTCAGCTTTTGGCAGCTAATCCAAGTAAAAATAAATTCCCGCAGTGTGAAATCTGTGAGATCACATTTAGAACTGTGGAGCAAGTTGAAGATCACAGTACAAATCATAAAGATGTTATTGTTTGTGAAGTCTGCAAAAATATTGTACCAAACTCTGCCTACCAGACACATTTATATGCACACAAAATGTATTATAAACAAAAGCTTCAGAGAAATAGTTTAAGAGTTGAATGTACTATTTGCAACAAACTTATAAGAGAGAGTTACTTAAAGCAACACATCAGAATGCATGAATCTACAGATACTGTGACTTGCTCTATTTGTGAAAAAACCTTAAAAAAGAAATACCTCAATGCGCACATGCTACGGATTCATTCCAAAGCAAAAGGTTCAGAATCTAGACCCATTAAAACGGTAGAATGCCCATGTTGTTCCCGTCGAGTCAGTGAAGCCAATTATGAAGCTCATGTAGCATCCCACAGAGCAAAAATGTATGTGTGTGAAGAATGCGGAAAGGAGCTGTCAAATCAAAGCTCATATGCAACTCACCTTCTAACTCATAGAGATGAATACAACTTTAAATGTGTTCTTTGTCCATACCGAGGGAAACATAAAGGCCTATTGAGGTCACATATGCGTACACACACTAAAGATTATTCCTACAAATGTGATACTTGCTATGCCTGTTTCTTAACTAAAAGTAATCTAACCAGCCACAAAAAAATACATTCAGTAGCACAATTTGTCTGTTCACAATGTGGTAAAAGTTTTGCTAGGGAAAAAACTTTGCATTTTCATAAAATAAGTATGCATGATGGTATTAGAGCTTTTAGTTGCGATTTATGCCCAAAAAGGTATGGGAAGAAAGATGTGTTAGTTGCCCATAAGAGGAGGGTGCATAAAGTTCATAACAGCTCTGGTCTAGTAGGTGGACAAAGCCGGGCTTCTTATTTACTGGCAAAGCCTGACACATGAGTTTATTAATACAAATTAAAGAGCGTAGCTCTTGTTGGTGTAATGATGCAATTTCCTCACGAGTTTCTATTATTATTTATTAAGTAAATTATTGTGTAAATAAATTGTAGATAAGCCTTTCTTCTGTTGATAATCATTTATTGGCAGCAGGTCTGCCCGAGGCGCAGGTATTTGCGAATTCGATTCCCGCCTTGGGACATGTGTTTGTACGATGCGTACTGGGTGTATTCTATGTAGGCTTAAAAAAAACAGAGCTTGTGTTAAGATTCGATCATTCTACGGGCCACGGGTTCGAAGTATCAAACAAATGAAACAGCCGTACTAAAGTGACATAAGGCGGGCTTGAGCAAGATAGCACGCGTAATTTTTCGCGCGTTGAAAGTTCCTTTCCGCGCGTTATGGCTACACTACGGGCCTATTCAACAAGCAACCTAATATGAAGATGGCGGGGGTATCAAACCTTTGGTCTTGACGCGCGCGACAAGACCCAAAGGTCCGTTCCGTTTTATAGGTACAAATAAATATAACTTGAGTCCAACTTTATTTATTTAACGCACACCATGTTGCGTTAAAACCTCCTATCTCAGTATCGAACTGTCTAGTAAAGATAACATCCTCGTCCATGGTTTGCCACACCTGCAATACGTCAAAACGCAACAACAGCCCGTTCGTCACTGTGGCCACCGCACACGCCCGCCTTAGCCCTAGCCACCGCGCATTCACTGTGAACGCACACTTAAGTAACACAAGCTCTGTTTAGTTTAGGGCTGAGTGAATTGTCCAGCAATATTTATTTATCATTTTACTATAATGAACTGTAGGTATGTAGAGAAAATATTTTTTTAAATAAAAAACAATCATGATTGAAGCTAGCATTTGTCTATTAAAATAAATAACTAGGTACATAAAATCACAGTCAAACTAAATACATATATTGTCGTTATCATAAAAACTGATTTGGATAAAAATAGGAAGTTTTTTTAATAACAAGACATTCCTAAATGACACTGGAGATCAAACAATTTTAATGAAATTTTGGTGGAATAATACATAGAATCATAAGATTCATAAGTTACAATACAATTCCGCAAGATAACTGCTCGAAATAATTATATGTTCTAGATAAATACAGGTACTTTTTCCAGACGTAGACAGTTAATTGGAGTGAAGCCACCAGCTGGATCACCTGCGATATTATATTTGAACATGGCAATTAATTTGTATTTTTTTTGTGACAGGTATTACACAATTTCATATAACATCTCACTAATCTTAGTAATACTGCAGTATACTGTTTCAGCGACATAACATTGATATTACTAATACTTAGGTACCATTTTATGTTTTTAACTTTTGCATAAAATTTATGCTAAAATTTATTCAAGCATATTTTTTTATGCATGAATTTTTAAATCATGTATGTTTATACATAAAAATGCATGCATAAGAAATCTTTGATTAAATAGGTTTTTTTCAATGATTATTTGTAAAAAAACACAATAAGATTGATAAATAAAAAAACTTGATTAGTTTAGTTTGAGACGAAATAATAATAAAAGTTTAAACAGGGAATGTACATAATTTCAATAATATTAAAAACAATCTAGGTAAAATTATCATGGTTTAAAAAACTAATTATTACTAAATTGGAGCTAATACGCAACTAAGCGTATATTTAATTTAATTTGACAAATATAAGCATAAACTAAACTAACTTTAGTATGATAAGTTATTTGCTAGTAGGTATTTTTAATTTTTAAATTTTTTATATTGCATAAGTTATCATCAGCTATCAAAACTATAATTTTTAAGAAACTAGATAACCTTTGTTTGCAAGCATATTCTGTTGTGCATTATTTGAGTATTTTAATGTCATGGTATCTATTATTTTAAACACATCTAGTACAAATATCAAGGCTACTATATTATTACCAATAGAACACTACCAGGAGGCCTTTTTTAATTAACTATACATGCAATTGCGTATCTCCGTTCCTTTTTTATTGCAAATTTGTACTCTAATTCGGTGTATTAGAGTACCAATTGGCTGAAACGAAACACGCATGCAATTGCGTATTCCGATTGTAGAATTAAAATAGGCTCCCAGAGCCCCGAGTTTGGTTTGAAGACAGTATTGAAAAAAAAACGTCATCTCTTATCTCTCACCCTCATCCCCACGACCACATTTCTTTTTTGTATGGGATTTGCGTAGTTCCATGTCCATAGAGCCGCTGCGCTGTACCAAATCCCATAGAAAAATGAAAAGTCACGTCTTGATACTATTGTTATACCTTAATCGGTGCTAAGAGCCTGAGTTAAGCATTGGTCTATTGATCACAACGCACTACGCTGCGGTATGCGGCGCCGGACACATAATCATATGAAAAACGTCTAGTGTTATTTTGTTCTGTCGAAGTCTGCGTCAGCGGTGAGGGGCAAGCGCGGTGAAGGGGTGAGTGGGTACTAAGCACAGCGCGGCGTATCACGCTGCGGTGTGCGTCACGGCATCCACAATGGATTGGTTTGTGCCGCACATGCTGCAGCTGCGGCAAAATGAAATAACCGCTTCTCCGCACAGGCAGTTGACGTACAATGAAATAACCGCTTCTCCGCACAGGCAGTTGACGTACAATGAAATAACCGCTTCTCCGCACAGGCAGTTGACGTACAATGAAATAACCGCTTCTCCGCACAGGCAGTTGACGTACAATGAAATAACCGCTTCTCCGCACAGGCAGTTGACGTACAATGAAATAACCGCTTCTCCGCACAGGCAGTTGACGTACAATGAAATAACCGCTTCTCCGCACAGGCAGTTGACGTACAATGAAATAACCGCTTCTCCGCACAGGCAGTTGACGTACAATGAAATAACCGCTTCTCCGCACAGGCAGTTGACGTACAATGAAATAACCGCTTCTCCGCACAGGCAGTTGACGTTGCGTAGTGATGCTATGTTTTGCCGCATACGCAGCGTGGTGCGTTGCGAACAAGAGACCAAGGCTTAAGGTTTAACGATGTATCGAGACGTTTAATTTTCGTACAGGATTTGGTACAGCACCTCTACCGGGTGTACATGGTACTACGCAGTCCATACAAAAACTTAACTTCTCAATACTATCCGAAAACCAAACTCAGGGCTCTGTACCTAATGTATGCAACATGTGTCAAAACGTTACTATTTGTCTAAACTGGTTACACTGGGTTAACATTACAATGCCACTAGGCGTGTGTTGCACTCCTTCCATTTTTCTTGCAGTTTCTTGTGCTCTTCATATTGTTCTGATATATGCTTTACCGCCGCTGCAGAACCCTGAAATTAATATTTGAAGCTTATAAACATGTACAGCTGAGGTTTATTTTTAGAAAGCGATCTTTATCTTATAATATACCTATAACCTTCTATGAAACATCAACTTCGAAGACCTGGTGGAATATTCACTTACTAAATAGATAAATTAAGAGATTTTCATAATAGATTAAGATTGGACATAATTAATTTATTGGCTTTCATAGGTTTGCTTAGTTTTATTTTGCTAAAATTAAGACTGAACATAATTAAGATTAAGATTGGACATAATTAATTTATTGGCTTTCATAGGTTTGCTTAGTTTTATTTTGACTACCACCTAAACTAGATGGCGTTGCGTTATATGTCCAGCATTATATTATTATTTCACTTTAGAATCAATGGTATAATTGACTCCTTATGTATATATATCAAGTATTTAGAAGGTCCGCCTGCGACGCAGGAGGTTGCGGGTGCGATTCCCGCCTTGGGACAAATGTCTATACGATCTACAAATATTTGTTGATAGTATATGAAAAATATCTATATGTCAGTAAAAATAGGCCGGTCTGTGCTATATCAGTCATCTAGTACCCATAACTCAAGCTCTGCTTAGCTTTACTTAGCAGGGGGCTAGAAGATGCTGTGTGGATTGTCGAGCATTGTTTATTAGGTATATACCTTAATTTTCCTCGGATCCAAATTAGCTCCCAAAGTTTGTACACCTTTAGCTAGCTTAGTGAGAGGCGACAGGACCAAATCTTTCGTCGAACTTGTAACTGGTGACGCCAGATTCTTGAACTGCCTCAAAGCTGACTCACTGTGTGATTGCTGGATATTCAGCGTGATGTCATGCTGAGAATTAGACCTCACATGGAAACTTTCGTGATCGTCTTCGTAGTTGATGTCATTCGTACTGTGAGAGTTCTTTTGAGATAGCACAAGCGAGTGAGGCGGGTTAGGCTTGTACGTGTCTATTTGTATTTCTGGTGTTTTTGAGGTTGCTATGTTTAGGTCTTGAAGGCCAATTTGTTCTTCGATACCTGCCTCAGGCCTGTCCCCTACAATGTCGTTGAATGGGTTGATTTTGCTGATGTTGCTCGGTGTGTTTAAGCTTGGTACAGGGTAGGAGGTTATTTCTTCGATTGTTTCCTCGTTAGGTTCAATTTTGGATTGGTATAGTGGGTTTTGGATGAGATCGCAATCATTTTCATCTTTCTTCTGAGTTTTGCCGATGTAGTGCTGTGTCATTTCGAAGTTGTCTAACGTAGGTTCGAAGATGTTGGTTCGGATCTCGTCATCAGATGAATAATCTGAGCTCATTCCGTCGGATAGACTGCCTTTCTTCTTGTCGGATTTCGTCGTGCCTATTGTGAACATTTTCTTAGTTCTGGAAGCGCTCTGGTCGAATTTCAGTTGGAGGGAGGGGCGCGCCCTTGCGCCGAGTTTATTGAGCTTTGAGAATTGCTCTGACATATTGGTGAGGGCCTTTGTTCCTGTAAAAAGAGAGTTAAAGGTTTACATAGTAGTAAAGCGTAGATACAAATAAATAAATAGTGTATAACATAACGTGGGATTTTCGAAAGAGATTATCAGACAGCTTGGCCTATTAACTTGACCTGTAATCGTATGAAAACATCTGTCAAAAACATCAATTCAAATTTAATTGTAGTGTAGTCCGATTACCTTTTAGAAAAACACCAACATTAAAAATTATACAACCTTCCTTAAAACTCCAAGTTCAACATGTGATTGATGTAGTTCATAGGATATTTTAGGATGACTTGCCCTAGTCTGCTAAGTGCTAAGTAAGAGTAAATCTTAGCTAAATGGCCGCCCCGCCCATTGTATATGTAGGTAATCTTTTCTTGTATTACTAACTAAAAGCATATGATCGATCCTGCGCCGCGTGGGATTCTATTCTCACCAGCTGGTCGAGGACTGAGCTGGTGGCGGAATAGTTCGTTCTTAGATCTACAGCACATAACAAACATTACTAACTAACAGCGTGCGAAGTGCTCTGCAGCGTCCTATAAGTCCCAGTTATGATCCTGCGCCGCGAGTGGGATTCTATTCTCACCAGCTGGTCGAGGACTGAGCTGGTGGCGGAATAGTTCGTTCTTAGATCTACAGCACATAACAAACATTACTAACTAACAGCGTGCGAAGTGCTCTGCAGCGTCCTATAAGTCCCAGTTATGATCCTGCGCCGTGAGTGGGATTCTATTCTCACCAGCTGGTCGAGGACTGAGCTGGTGGCGGAATAGTTCGTTCTTAGATCTACAGCACATAACAAACATTACTAACTAACAGCGTGCGAAGTGCTCTGCAGCGTCCTATAAGTCCCAGTTATGATCCTGCGCCGTGAGTGCGATTCTATTCTGACCAGCTGGTCGAGGATTGAGCTGGTGGCGGAATAGTTCGGTATTTGGCCGTCTGGGGGGAAAGATAGGATGAAGAACGGACGAGTGAAGGCGAGGAAAAGTACCTACCTAGTGTGGTTTCTCAAATCAAATCAAAAACTCTTTATTTCCATTATTACAATATTTATACAAAAAGAAAAGGTCAAATAAAAAAAAAATGGACACTGACATAGAAAGGGATATTTTCGATTTCTGTCGCTTCGGTATGTAGACCAAAGTAAAGAAGCAACGAAGACGTCTTAAGGCTGCATGTCCATTGATGCGAAGCTAGGCAGCGAAACGTATATTTTAAGCAATTCTATTGGTCCACTGAAACAGCGAAGATTTTATGCAATTCCATTGGATAATATTGCATAAATCTCTGCTCCGCTGCCTCGCTCTGCATCAATGGACAAGCAGCCTAAAGGCCAGACCTACTCTGAAAACGAAAATTGAATTTTCTGATTCGATTACATTAAAAAACTACTCTTATGTCACTTAGGTACATAAGATAGCATTTGACAACAAAATAGAAACTACCGATTTTTGTTTTAACGAATACGGGTCCGGCCGACCATCCTATACGTAATTATGACAGAGGTGTCAGGAGCAGCAGCCGTCAAACACGCACAATACACACGTACACGCACCCTCACACACGCACACACATTCCACATAAATTCAATTCAGTATCAGTGTTATCTCAGAGGAAAAGTTAATTTAGAGTAATTTTGGTATTTGCATAATATTTAATAATTAATTTAGTTTATTTGATAAATCCATGAATTTGTATGGAAGAGCAGGAAAAGATCTGAGTTTGTAGTTGGCTTAGGTGACATTAATCATCATTGTAGTTTTAACAGCGAATTAAATCCTATGTATAAAATAAATAAGCTGCATAGACATGCTGTCCCTTGAAAGAAAAGGGCCGATATATTTTAGAATGTTTCATTTTGTTGTTTCAAACAAAATGAAACATTCGTTTTGTTTGAAACAATTTATGGTCGTTTGTTTCACTCCTCTGTGACAGTTAGGTGATATTTCGAAAAACAACTCTATGCTACGTTATGTAAGGTCTACTTACCAACGTTCCGTATGTCAGCGACTATCTGAGTGTCGGCCATGTTTTTCGAGAGGGCGGGTAAGCGCGACAGACCCATATAAAGTGTCGTGCGCCCGACTCCGTTCGCGTCTTGGTTTGCTGGCACCTGTGGTAAATTAACTGACACTTCAGTGAAAGACTTTAATATAAGCCGGGATATTAGATATGTAGATAGATAGACAATGCTTTATTCATCACCCTATAAAACAGATAGTACTCATTAAATATAATGTAGGGAACAGCAATGGAACTGGCGGCCTTATCGGTTATTATTATTATTATTGTTTATTACGGTTTGTTTAACAAACTTTGTTTATTAAGTTTGTTATTGTTTGTAATTAACTTTATTATTGAAAACTAGCTTCAACCCGCGGCTCCGCTCACGTGGGACTTATATATTATGTGTGATTGTAATGAATGTAGCCTAAATCATTTCTCAGGATACAATAGTTATGCCAATTTTTGGGACATAGAAAGGTAACAATAACGAACAGACAGACAAATAACACACCAATATTTTGCCAAAGTGGAAGGAAAAAGAATAAAGAAGAAAAGAAATAAGAGAGAGTCTTTAAAAAACTTACAAAACAAGATAACTTCATATAAAATTAAGCTTAATCCAAAAATTCTAAACTATTATCTTTTGTAAGAGAAAATAAATATATGTTATTATAAATTGCTACTTATACATTTGTAATATTTAGCACATATTGTACCAAGGCAAAGGCCTCCGTCTCTTTCACTCAGTTTTTTATTTTCAGTGATGTTATAGGCCAGCCTTCGAGAGACAAGACCTTCCTGTCTTAGTAGAGAATAGTAAACTTATTTTCTTAGGCGTTTCACTATGGTTTCCACGACCTCTGTGGCGCGGCGGGCGAAGGTTTGCCTGCGACGCAGGACGTTGCAGATTCGATTTCTGCCTCGGGACAAATGTTTGTACGATCTACAGATATTTGTGCAGTGTGTTCTGGATATATCTATCTATTAATTTATTTACAAATAATAGTCCGCTAACTTAGAGCATTGCTATCTCTCACTCTGTCTTCTCCTATTGACATAAGCCAGAGTGAGAAATAACGCTGCTTAGCAACTGTTTTAAGTTAGCGGACCAGTATGAATCAGGAGGTTAGTGTATTGTAATAAATATAACAATTATCTATGTCACAAGCTCTGCTTAGCTTAGGAATAGAAGATGCTGTGTGAATTGACTAAAATTTTTATTATTTAAAATAATAATTAAAAAATGGAGCAGTTGAGCTACCTGTAGATTGTTTGCAACAGTCTGCAGTTAGCTTAATTGTTTCAATTGTAAATACTAGTTCTAATTTGTTTTTATTATTGAATTGTAATTTTCTTTGTCAATAAAGAATTAAAAAAATATACTTATATTTAGATTATAATTTAGATATAGACCTTAGATTTCTTCTTCTCCAGTTTGATGTTCTCTTGGAAAGGTATCGGCGGCAGGTGCGCCACCTCTCTTGCCACTAATATTGACTCGCAGATGGAATGTAGAGATTCTGTAACAATATGTATGTTAGGTTAGATTGTTAGTAAATCTTGCTTGTAAAGCTTACCTGTAGCAAATAATTCTAACGTATAGAATGGACACTTTTCTGTTTGATTATAGAACTTCCTTTTGCTTTGAGGTTTGATTACTTTTGTCAAGTCAAGTTTAGTTTATAATTATCCAAGTTGAGGTTGCAATTTTTACTCGTCTGCAGTCAAAGACAGCGCTTGCAGTGAGTAATGTACGAAATCTATAATTTGTTAGTTTAAATTGCTCGACTAATTTTGTGCGGTCCACAAAAGCGCCAGTTGTAAATAAATATTGCAGGAAATTTTACATAGAATTATTAGCTTTATAGCAGAGCTTGTACATCCATCATCATTCTAGCCCGGATAACCCACTGCTTGGTTAAAGCCTCTTTTCGCTTCTGTCAGCCTCCTAAATCCTGTGCTTTTCGCATCTAAGTATGTCCTGCAATTTTGACGAGTTACAGAGCCAATGTTATTGTACTAAACTCACCGATCATCTCGTCCTTGGTATTGATGACGACGGCCATGTTGTTGAAGAACCTCAGCGTGGTGGAGCGGAACATGTGGAAGTACCCGCTCTCTCCGTTCAACGAGTAGTGGATACGGATGCAGTGGACCGGATCCGAGTCGGCCTTGCGAGCCACGCTGAATATCTGGGGATAGAGGGATAGCGACTTTAACGTATGTGAATAACGTTAAGCTCTTCGTTCTAATAAGTAGCAGCCACACGTTTTTGTGGTACGTTTAAAATAGTTATTTGTTAACATGAGAGCACAAAGTTTTTTTATTGAACATACCGATATGAAATCCCGAGAGCTAGCGAAGTAGTCTAGAAGAGAGTCAAGAGCGTAGCGAGTATAAACCACTTTCCTAAAACTTCAAAACCAGTGTTTGATGGGTTCTTTGGTAGATGGCGCTGTCCGAATAAAATCTACAGCCCCCTATGTATGTATTCGACCTCTCTAACTTAGCAACCCCCCCCCCCCCTCCCCACTTTTCCCTATCTCAATGCTTGGAGTAGAGTTCCCCCTTCAAGATTTAAAACAGAAGTATGACAACACTGTAAAAATGGCGAACAGCACTTGGAACACGCATTGTGTGGTAGGTCCAGTACGCCAAGCACAGGGATTATTCTCTAGGGTAGAATAGACAATAATGACATCGCATCCTCATACATTGCGTACATTATTGAAGTTGAAGGAATTAATTTCAAGTAATTTACGCATTTGATGACAATGTCACGTAATTTTTATCTATTCTACCATAGACAACAATGCCCGTGCTACGCCTACAGATGTTTCAATAATTCAGTAAATCTTCACTTGAACCCACCAACTAGTATTTCATACTGACTGTTCAGAGCACCCCTCTCTACTCACAGTGGAGTTAGCTAAGTGCGTGCCGAGCTGTATCAAGGTAACGGCCTGCAACGGCACACGTTGCACGCCAAGTACGCGGTCCGAAGTCTCGTCGTAGTCTGCCACGTAGTACGCGGAACTCGTTAGTAAGAGTACGCTGTCCATTTCTGTTTCTTGTGGGTCGCCTGTGCTGAAAGGTAAAAGGTTATTAAAGTCACGTATATTTTTTTTTTGAAAGAAAGAATATCGATTTATTGGCTCACACATCAAATAGGTACACAATAATATAAATAAAAAATAAAGCTATGTAAACCAAAAAGGTCCTGCCTCAGCTTAATGTTGCTCAACAGAAAGTTGAGCAACGCTGTTTTCGGGCAGGACCTTTGGTGCGTGCGTGTTAACACGGTTTTCAGGCTTATACTTAGTACACAAAAAGAAATATATGATAACTAGCAAACCCGGCGAACTCCGTTTCGCCACCAGATGGCTTCGTTTTATGTAACTATAAACCTCACGGAGCCCGAGATCTTTCCAACGAATGCAAAACCGTGGAAATCGGTTCGTGCGTTCTAGAGTTATAGCGTCAGGAAGGAAAACCCGACTTATTTTTATATAGTAGATTTATAGCATTATAATAAATAAACAACTCAAAAATACATACCAAATAAAAAAAAATTAAAATAACGATACAAAAATCTTTATTAAAAACAGAATTTAATGTTTAGGGTACAATTGTGGGCTGACTACCGCAAAAGTTAAAAACTATGTAGCATAGTCAGCGCCCTCCTCCGCTATAAAGATATACAGGGTGTCCGGTAATTAATGGATAACCCCGCAGGTACATGTGGGGGGGCAAGGGGGCAACTCAAAAAAAATTTAAAAAAAAATCTATCTGCAAAGGTCTAGGATTTTTTTAAATTTTTTTTAAAGTCCGAAATTTGATACCTTTGTTAAAAATTTTGAACACTACGGCTACAAATTCAATGATAACGAATTGATTTTCTCTGGAAATAACCGTGAATAATTGGTCTTGCTATGGCGTATCACAAATTATTCCTAGCCACAACTGTTTGTTTTTTTCAAACAGTTAAAAATAAAAATTAGTGTATTCGATTTTTTATGATAAAGTTTGAGCACCTGTGGTATAAAAAAAACGTATGGAGACCGGGGTGGCCCACAGCTTAAAAAATATGCCTACTTCATGTAGTTTCTTAAAAAGTATTACACTTAATTTTTTTTATTGTCAAATAACCGACTTATGGCTACCTATGTTTCTCTAGCCCTATTTTTCTTATAACAAAAACAAATAATAAGATAAGAAATTTATTTTGAAAATCAGTGAAAGTGTATTTTGGGGTGGTTGGGGTGTTATTAATAATTGAAACAACAATTTCAAATAGGTAGTCTTATAATAAATGTTCAAATTGCTTGCCACCTACTCTAATACAGGCTCTACATCTTCTTATGAATGACCTTTTCAGTAGGCGCGAATACCTGCGCTCTCCAATTTCTCAAGCCGCGTCCAAAACACGTCGACGAAGTTCCTGTATTGTTGCGATTGGTTTTTTGTACACTATTTCTTTTAAGCAGCCCCAATAAAAAAAGTCCAGTGGGTTACGGTAACTCCATAACTCGGTAATTTGACAATAAAAAAATTGAGTGTGATACTTTTTCAAAAACTACATACATGAAGTAGGCAAGTTTTTTAAGCTGTAGGCCACCCCTGTCTCCATACGTTTTTTTTATACCACAGGTGCTCAAACATTATCATAAAAAAATCGAATACACTAATTTTTATTTTTAACTATTTGAAAAAAACAAACAGTTGCGGCTAGGAATAATTTGTGATGCGCCATAGCAAGGCCAATTATTCACGGTTATTTCCAGAGAAAATCAATTCGTTATCATTAAATTTGTAGCCGTAGTGTTCAAAATTTTTAACAAAGGTATCAAAATTCGGACTTTAAAAAAAAAATTAAAAAATCCTAGACCTTTGCAGATAGATTTTTTTTTAAATTTTTTTTGAGTTGCCCCCTTGCCCCCCCCACATGTACCTGCGGGGTTATCCATTAATTACCGGACACCCTGTATAAAGATTGGGATTGAAAATGCCCGTCTCTTTCATGCTGTCCTGCTCAGTAAATCATCCATCCAAACAAACTTTTGCATTTATAATATTACAGCTTCCGTATGCCTATGCCGTGTGCATTTATAATATTACTAGCGTCTTTTTCGGGATAAAAAGTGTATGTTGGCTAAATGTTAATACAGATCTAGAACTACGTCTATGTATAATTTCAGCTCGATTCGTTCAGTAGTTTTGGCGTGAAGATGTAAACACATCTATACATCTTAAAATCCAATCCAAATTTTCGCATTATATCATACTAGCTGCAGCCCGCGGCTACGCACGCTTTTTTCCGGAATAAAAGGCAGCCAGGTGGGACGACGAACTGCGAAAGACTGCAGGCAGATGCTGGATGCGGCAAGCTCGACCTGCGAAAGACTGCAGGCAGATGCTGACAGGAAGACAGGGCGCTATAGCGCTCATTAGGGGAGGTCTATGACCAGCAGTGGACTAATATACATAGGTTGATGATGATGATGATGATACGGCGAGGTGATAGTGTGAAGTCTGATTCCGTTGCAGATTAACAAACAAATGATGACGACCGTGATGATTATACTCACTTGGGATCAGCATCGATAAGCCCCCAGGAGCCTAGCACCGGTTCGGAGTCAACGAGCAGTTTCTTGCAGTCGTCTATGAGAGACTTGACGTGCTGGGCCATCGCCATCGTGTCTGGAGGTGGCTGGTCCTGTTGGTAGTATGATAAAGTTACCACTATGAGTCTATAAACAGAACCGGATGCTTTGCTTGTTTGTGGGTTGCTTTAGAATCCTCAGTTGTGCTCGGGATTCAATATGACGCCCGTAACGTAAGACACTGCTGCTGCAATAATATACTATTACGCGTACATTTGTAAGTGGTTAACTGAGACTCTTTATTACAACAAAGCAACAAAACCATAAATGAGGTATTAAACCACATGTCTTCCAGTGTTTTAAGCAATATTTTGAGGATTTGTGCCTTCTTATTTTGAGCAAAAAAGTGAAAATGGTCTAAGTCGGGGCTTCACTGCTGTTGACCGACAACAGCTGTAGATCATCCTTATAACTATCTTAAAATACCCTATCATATAATTATCTAAAAACAACAAAAAGCAAAGTTGGTGGAAGCAATTAGTAAGCCATTGTAAGAACGCACGTGGAACATAAGGACCTTGACGGAGGTGAACTTGCCGCCAGCGCCATCAATTGTTCCGGTAGCGCGCGGACTCGTCATAGCGTCCACCGCTGCGACTTTTACAATACTGTACAGGTGCCTCATCTCATCGTAAAAAAAAGTGACACGCTTCGGGCGATATTTGAGCGGGCCAACCAGTTATCGTGCAAGTTCACTAGGTGGCGCAAGACTTGTTGTGACACGCTCCGGGCGATATTTGAGCGGGCCAACCAGTTATCGTTCAAGTTCACTAGATGGCGCAAGACTTGTTGTGACACGCTTCGGGCGATATTTGAGCGGGCCAACCAATAAACGTTGAAGTTCACTAGATGGCCCAAGACTTGTTGTGACGAATGTTTTGATTTCAAAACATACAATTTAATTATATTGTACTCAAGGGTTTTTCCTAAAGGAGTGTAGACCTTTTTGTAATGAAATTGTATATTGTTTTGTTAGTTTACACAAATCTCAATATCTAAACGATACGCCTGACGCTATCTATAGTAATTTTTTTGAGCCGAAATACTTTTCTATGGAATGAGACCATATGACCGCTCTAACTCTAAGTAAGGTAAGTATCCCTACTTACCTTGTCCAAGTTTGTCTTCTATCAAGTAGACGCTTCCACTGCCCTGCTTACCACGATGTTCTCTACAACTTCATCTACCGTCATGGGCATTATACGAGTTAATCGACGACTGATTATCTACCACAGAACATCCTTAAGTAATTAAAAACAGAAGAGGTCGACAGACGTCAAGTCGTATAACTTTTTGTCTACGTTTGATCAACTACCGCATGAGAGATAGTACCTTCAGCTACCGAGCAGTCTTGCCGTCCAAACGTCTGTTTTGTAGTTTGCTTTGGACTTGCTTTAGACCGGTCCCAAAAAACACTAAGACTTAAGGGTGGCGTTGTTTTTGTCACGTAATACCATAGATATAAGGAAAGTCTGTAGATCCATAGTACATTCTCCCAGCGCTTACGCAACTGGCCTGTGTTACAACTACACGCAAATACTCGCTCACAGCAATGATATTATATATAAACTGAGGTAGATACGTTTTACCGAGATCTGCGCGGCAAGACAGACTCAAGCTAATTAGCTTGAGTGAACTCAGTCCGTCCTGCGTCAGGCCGCGACGCGGACACGTACGGTACGGGATTTTGAAGACGGAAAATAACAAAAAAGCCATGTAGTGTGTTCCGAAAGTGCAACACTTATACTGGGACGGCTGTAAAAATCAGGCAGGATGTATCTTTTCATTTGTAAATACTGCTTACTCTATTTAAAACGGAAAATCAATTATTTTATTTTACACAAAAATTACTGCCGAGGCCGCGCGTTGTTGCCGCTTTGCCGTTCACACGAACGAGACAAGATAGTGCGTTGCATTCATGAGTGACAGAGAGAACGAGTTAATGGCGTGCGGTGTTGTCGGTTCGAACGACTCTAGAGGAGGTTGAGGTGAAATGATAGATAGGGCTGATCTATTACTTGAATGTAGTGTTACATAGGACATGGTTTCAAAATAAGTTTGTATGAGGTCCTCATTCTAGATTGTCCAGCATTATTTATTTATTGTTTAGTTTGTACCTATCTTTGATCGATTGTGTTTGACGAGGGTTTTTGAGGATTGAGGTTAGATGACTAGCAATGTAGGTAGGCTAGATACGTACCTAGGTATGTCTAGATCTTTTTAATAGGTTAGGTATTTAGATATACCTAATGTAGTTATAATGTTTTGCATTAGATACCTACCATCTACAATACATTTAGACAGATCCGTTCAGTAATTTTGGCGAGAGGAAGTAACAAACATACATCCATCCAAACTTTCGCATTTATAAGTTATATATGTAGATATTAAACTAAAGTAATAGTATTATTATTTTATTTTATGAGCGTGTTTACATAAATCTATACAGCAAGCACGCATAACACGAACGCGCCGGTCCGACTATGTTTAAGGTGGGTGGACCTAATTGCACCTAACTTGAGCCTTCCACTTTCGAGAAGCTACTACGTCATATCCCTTTTTTTACTTAGATCGATGCGTAATACCGACAACAGCTGTCATCCAGCTATCAGCTGCGAATATCCTATGTATAAAAAAAAGCCAAAAGAAAGTTAGTAAGCCATTGTAAGAACGCACGTGGAACATAAGAACCTTGACGGAGGTGCACTTGCACTCCTGCGCCATCAGTTGTTCCGGTAGCGCGCGCGACTCGCCCGTCATAGCGTCCACCGCTACTTGACGGAGGGCGTCTTTGAACGTTGACAAATAGTATCTGTGAAGGAAAGGGATAGAGTAAGCATTGCGGCCAACATCAAATGTCAAAGTTTAATTTTATTTAGACTAGCTGAGTAGCTGCTGCCCGCGGCTTCGCACGCACTTTTTAAGTAGCCTATGTCCATCCCCGGGATACCATATACCTCCCTGCCAAATTTAATTAGGATCCGTTCAGTCGTTTAGGCGTGAAAAGGTAACAGACAGCCAGACAGACAGATATACACAGAGAGTTACTTTCGAATTTATAATAATAAATCATTTATTGTTATCTTCACACAATAAGCTTACATTTAAAACTAAAATAGTAAGTATAACTATAAAAGCAACGTTGCGCGAGACTGGTGAACGCGTTAGGTTTGTAAGGTCACCAGGCTCCCACTCCGCGGCAGAAGTGCAGTTACTACATGTCAAATTATAGCTCGGTTAACAACATTATGCCAAGTGTACGCCTAAAGATAAAAAAAAAATGATTACTGAAAAAAAAATAAAAAGCAAAATTTAATACCTAATTAAAGATACACAACAATACAATATTTATAATATTAATATGGATAATATGGACTAGTTTCTGCCCGCGGCGTTGCACGCGTGTTTCTATGGAAATGTGTAGAGGTTATTTATATCCTATGGAAACTCATTTATGTGATAAAAAGTATGTGCCTATGTGTTATACCACAGACCAGTTTATATCAAGAATTTGAGCTTTTTCTGAGTCACGATTTTTTGTAAGGGATTGTCAGTCTTCTTGATATACCTAAACTGGTCTGTGGTTATACCTATTGTTACGGCCTACATAATTTCACACCGATCCTTTTAGAAGTTTTGTCGTGAAGAATTAATTAGCATACATCCATCCTCAGGTTTTTGTTATTATAGTGCGTAAGCCCTCACACTCAGGGTAATTTCGAACAAATCGAATATCGTCCCGTCGAAGTAGAATTTTTTTTGGGATATCATTTGATTTCTTTTATTCGTACATCCATATATCTTAGCTTTCGCATTTATAATGTAAGACCCGTATTATGAAAGCTTACTCACTTTGCTCAGTCATGTTTGAGTCAGTTATGTTTGAGTGACGTTTATGCCATAGAAAAGCGTTGAAATGAAATAGCATTTATTTGCATAAATATAGGTTTGCAATGGTGGTTTTACAATAGATGTTGCGGACGGTAACCAGGATGACCTAGTTCGCCCTGGGAAAGTATCCCAACTTAAGTTCGACGTGCGTTCCTTTCTCCTTCCGAAGCTGGTAGACGCACGCCGCCACGCACCCCTGAATGCGTATGAAGCTATGACCTGATCTTCCTTCCTATGGGGGGACCTCGACGTTGAAATGAAACAGGATCTTGAATTTTTCAGGTTTCGGCTGTTCCTAGGTTTCCCTACTACTACTTGCTGTCTTGCTTCTTGCCTCTTCGGTGGCTTAGCTTCGACTTGCCTCTTCGGTGGCTGGACTGCGACTGACGGCCGTACAACATGCGCTCATATTTATATGGCCGTGTTTTACCGGCAAAACGCCTGCGTGCTTTTGACCTAAATTCATCAAATTTTTTCCTTGAGCCGAAACCTTTAAACCTTTATTTCTTATAATCTACTCAAAGAATACTTACAAATTTATGCCTTATACATAACAAAAACAAGCCTTATCAACATAAAACTACAAAATCTAAACATATTCAACAAATAAAAAGTTTCTAGAACTAAAACTTATAAAAATCTTGATTTGGAACATTTTCCTTATACTAATTTTACAATAACTCTAAAACTTATTAACAGATTTACACAATTCAAACGGAAAACCTTGTTCCAAGCCAAGACCCTTCAAATAACACTATTTTTGTTATGATTCATCAATAAACAAAAAAGTACTTAAACAAAACGATGTCTTAATATAACAAAAAACGAATCAGCCTTACATTAAGGTTTCGTCGCCGACAATAGAGTTTCACTATATTTGACCTTTGAGTCGTGCAAATGTTTAAACATAAAAATAACATGAAAAGGGTATGTTTTGGGGGTTGTGGTAGATGATGCTGGTTGATCCCCAAACTGCCCTTTGAGATTGGTAATTGGTATGGAGCTTGGTTGGAGGTCAAGGAAAGTCCCTGGTGTGGTATTGTACGAACTATATTCACAAGACACGTTATTTATGGTAAATTAAACTCCTGCCGCCAACTTATGGAATAATGGTAAATGGTACGAAATGGTAATAAGTGTTGGTTGAACTCGTGACGATGGCGGTCGATCGCGAACTTCGCGCGCTATTAATAGTTTATGTGCAGATGAGGATGTTGATTTATTTTATATGTCCTTGCCAAAATTCAGGGATGCGGTTTTAAAGTTTTTGGATAGGACGCATAGTAATTAATAAGTAAATTTGTTGTAGTTGATGTAATTTTATTAATGTATGTTGTATCTAATTTTATATTTCCTTATCGCTTTGGTGCTGCACTGTAATGATAATGTAAATATGTAACTAAATAAATAAATAAATAAATAAACATTAATTAAAGGCTATTATATTAAATAACATTAAGTAAGTAGGTACTATAATATCAAAATAAAAATTATGTGCATTTAAATTTCAAATAATCACTTATATTATAAACACAGTTTTCACAAAGCCAGTTATATAATTTATGATTAAATTCATTGTCTGTCAGTTCTCTCATGTCAAGTGGAAGTTTGTTTGTTATTATATGTATATAACTGTTTGGCCATTGCGTAACAGTTCTATTTACACATTTCTAGTCTAAATTGAGGCACCTTAAGTGGTTTTAGTACTATTTTTCTTCTGTGTATAAACGTTACTCAAGCAGAGATCGATGACTGAGCAAGCTTTTATAATAAGGGCCTTAGTGTGATGTGATGTGATTAGTGTGGTGATTTCATTTACATCAAAAGAAGTTCATTTGAGCAAACAAATTATGCACATAAGTCGTGTAGATAAAGATTTGGATTGAAAAATAAATGTCATGCTATCCCGTATACATTCTAGCTATGTACATCCTAAATAAAATTTAGCAATAAAACATTCTTTTCTCATTTTTTTTAAGAATTAGGCAAAAGCAAAGCTAAACAATTATGAGAAGAGAGGTCATAATGTGCACTTTTACATTGAATAAGTAACTAAAATGGTAAGCAATGCTGAGTGGTGCCGGCTTAGCATTTGCTCCACCCCAACTCTTCTTCCCGCGGGTGTCGTAAGAGTCGACTAAGGGATATCCACCGGGGGTGGGCAGCAGCTCCCCCTGCAGAACAATTCTACCACCGAACTGCGATCCCCAACCCGCATGCCCAGCGTGGGAATTATGGGCATTACCCCCCGTGAAATAAAAGCCAATAATAACTCATCTGTTCCTGTATAAGGCGCTTATCAAGGGGAGGCCTGGGTCCAGCAGTAGACCAATATAGCCTGTGGAGGTGGAGGATGGTAAGCAAGATTATCGCCTTACAAAAAAAAAATAGTAAAAAAAAGCTGTTAAGAATTTTAGTAAAGAACACATTAAAACTGACCTCCCAACTCCAAATGTGATCTCCGCCACCGAAAACTCAGTACACAAGGCATGTCCAAAATAAGCAGGCATCATATCTCTATTTCTATAAGTTTCTGTGTTTTCCAACAGCATGAGCGTGGCAGTCTTTAGATCGGTCCAATAGGAGTATTCGTGTACGGTCGACTCATTTGGCGTTTGACCGAGAGCTATGTCGATTGCATATTGAGTGATCGCGTCTTTGAAATGTTGGATGATGTATCTATTGGAGAATTAGAGTCTGTTTGGTATTTTTTGTATTGTTTTTTGTCTGTATTTTTAACTATCTTTACTAATGTTATAAATTCGTAAGTAACTCTTTGTGTCTGTTACCTTTTCACGCCTAAACGGCTGAACGGATCTTAATTAAATTTGTTATGGAGATAGATGGTATCCCGGGGACGGACATAGGGTACTTTATATCGGAAATAAGCGTGCGAAGCCGCGGGCAGCAGCTAGTTGATTTCCTTTTGTGCAACTACGATTGCTCAACTGCGAATAGTTGATATACGATCACAGCTGCTTGCATTCCAACAGCAGTGAAAATTGTAAATATTACCTATTATCCAACCTACATAGGCATCAACAACTTTTCGAAAAGTTATTGATGACTATGTAGGTTCGATGGTTTGATGATGGGTGCGTTGTATGCTTTGAGTTTATATTTGAATCAATCAATTGCCTACCCAATTCCAGTTACCTTCATGTTATTGTAATATATATATTTTATTTTTTCTGTAATCTTAATCACTTAATCACACACTGTAACTACTATCGCAAGATTGACTCATTAATAGCACTCCTGTACAAACCTCTGTGGTTTTTAGCTGTTATTATTAGTTTTATATTGTAATAATCTTTTAGAAGAAAAAAAGATTAAAAAAAAAAAATGGGGGCTTCCCTTTTGAGCAACTCATTAGTTCCCGATTGCTGAACTTAAGAATGCATTGACAAATTAAACACTTTCTAGTGTGTAGGTTTAACTTTTAACTTCTTTATTTTTGGCGCCGCTTGCTTTTCGCTACGACTCTGCCAGTGTCAGTAAAAAGTGTCATAAACTTCAAAAATAATATGATCGGTTCAAAAATAATGTGATCGGTATAGTGAAAGCAGAGAAAAATTTAAATTTACCATCAAATTGATTTATCTACCTAATTTTAATAGGAGTTTTTAGGTTATTTATAAACATATTTTAGACGAAATAAAATCTTATGTCCTAAATGATAAACAATGCCAAAAATGTCACTTAGTGTAAAAAAAAATGACAGTCAATGTCAAAACAGGCCAAAACCTTATTATTACATAGGTTTTGCCTGTTTGAGCAATAGGGATCAAAATAAGTTTGATATGGAATTGCTCAACTTGCTCAACTGAGTTGCGCAATTGAGTTGCGCAAAAGGGAACTCGCGGCGAAATTAGGTTAGTTCAGGCGACCTCCGATTTTTGTAAAAAGTCTATTTTAATCATTAAAATTACTTAATTTATTTTTAATAGGAAAGTAAAATTTATTGCCATGATGATACCTGTTGGCTGAAGCAACGCCATCCTTCATCAGACCACTGAATTTTCTTTCTCCAGTTCGCGTGTAGTCGCCCTGAAATTAGATTTTAACTTTATTCCATGGCTTTGAGTTCCATTTTCAGTAGACAGGGCTAAACTTCCTTAATGTTAAAGGGTTGCAAATTTATGCAACCCGTTAACAATAATATTAATTGGAAATTTATGATGAAAATGTTTTTTTTTTATTTCTTTACATAGGTAAGATACAATAACATGGGTAGGTTATGTTTTAAGCATAATATGCTTGTGTTAGAGTACCCCGCTTTTCCATATCGTGTTCGTTCATTAGTTACAGAAATTATTAAATTTAAGTCTGTTTAAAAACCGTGTGTTCAGTTTGGTAGTCCCAAGGACACCGGTCTCATAAGAGTCCGGGCAACAGGAGCTACCAAACAAAAGTGAGTACATGTGTGTGCGTGTAGATAGTGTGTGTTGTGTTTGTTAGTCCCGAGAACACCAGTCACTTAAGAGACCTGAAACCTTGAGATGATATTGATAGAGTAGCGCCTAAAAAGCACATCATTAAAAAAAACGTAATATGCCATCGTTTGACCACAATCCCACCTGCAGGTGAGATTGCATTATCCCCGTGAGATAAAAGCCAATAAGGCTCTTATCAGGAGGAGGCCTGGGTCCAGCAGTGGACCAATATAGGCTGTGGAGATGGAGATAGCTACTAACCTTCAAAGCCTTAGTGCCAGCATACTGCCTAGAAAGCACATCACCGTTGTCAGCCCACATCGTGAGGAACGCTTGTCGCAAAGACGCTGGTAACACGCAGCCGGGTGTTGCAAGGCCGAGGCGGCATAACTGAAGTTCTAATACATATTTTGCTATTGCTGTCTGTGGAAGAAATAGGATTTTGTATATTGTTGTCTTGAACAATAACAAAGGTGTTGTAAGTTTTGCGAGTGTATCTTGTTATTTATTAAACATAGTTACATCCCTCCAGAACTCTCGCGGACAATAGTAGTGACCATTGTTAAAAACAAAACAGGCGACTCGTCTGATAAGACCAATTACAGACCAATATCAGTGGCCACAGGAACTGCAACGGTGCTTGATGGCCTCCTTGATAAGCAGAGCCTCTCTTATAACTTGAGACTAATCTTATAACAAGCGACTAACCTGCACGACATTGGTACGGTCCAGACAGTCAATGCAGTTTACTCTGAAGACGCCGTTCTGTGCACATATGAGTCCTTTATCGTCGCGCCAACAGAACCTCATTTCTGCTATTACGTCTGCCAATGCGTTTATTAGTAGACTGACGTTTTCATAGTGCATGCCGCGACTGGAATGACAAGATAAATTGATTATTTACTCATTAGTTCTTAACACTTGCTTTTAAATATAAAAAATTGTATGAAATTTTGATGATGCGCTGCGCCAGGTACTCACCAGCTCTCGGGTCACGCGTCGCTTCGACCGGACGGTTAAATAATTTTTAAAACCCGGAGAGCTTCGGTACCCCTCGGACCTAGGGTCTCTTTAGTAGTTGTTGGTTATAAGTTTTATAACTTACCAATACTCATGGAAGTCAAACGTAGCGTACACAACATCCGGGCTGTTGTATCGAAGTACATGATCGCTGTACGCATCCCATATGATTTTCTCTCTCCCTTGTTGCTCCACTAAATTGACTATGCAAACGTGTTTATATATATCTAGTTCCTCTCCCAAATGGTTTTTGAACGCTTCGTAGGACGCTTCGTCATCTGTAACAAAGAAAAGGACAATATTTTATACGATTTCTAGAAATTGGTGTGTCTAAAAATGTTGCTTTTTACGGTTCCGTATCCGAAAGGTGAAAACGGAACCCTATTACTAAGGCTCCGCTGTCCGTCAGTCCATCTGTCACAGGGCTCTATCTCATGAACCGTAAGAGGAAGACAGTTGAAATTTTCAGAGCCAAATTTAAGGGGGCTTTTAGAAGAAATGTGTTTTTTTTTTTTTGGCTATTTTTGCTTTTCGTTTGTCATGGCTGTATATCTTGAACCACAATAGACAGAGACACATGAAACTTTCTATAAATAAGTAACACTTCAACTGTTCTAACAACAAATACTAAAATATAATAAACTTGAAAATTTAATGGTGTCTCCGAACAAGTGAAAATTTGAATTTCTTTTAAAAAGTTGCCTGATTTTTACGGTAGGAAACCCTTTGCGTGCAAGTCGACTCGCACTTGGTTTTTTTTATAATAAAATGGACGGCATTTTGTAAAATAGTTATTATAGTTTTGATGCAGACAGAATCGACGCCATTAAAAGGTTTACTAAAGGCTACTAAGGCATTTCATTTATCATTGTTGACCGTGTGGTGTCGGCTTATAATTTGCACCACCCGAACTCTTCCCGCGGGTGTCGTAAGAGTCGACTAAGGGATATCCATCAGGGCGGGCAGCAGCGCCTCCTGCAGAACAATTCTACCACCGAACTACGATCCCCAACCCGCATGCTCAGCGTGGAGATTATGGTCATTACTCCTTCCATTAAAAGCCAGTAACGCGCTTATCAGGGGGAGGCCTGCGCCCAGCAGTGGACCAGTCCAGTAGAGGCTGTAGATGTTATTAATAGGTAGCGAATGGCTTTGAAGCTTATGACATGGCGCTCATTAAGGGAGGCCTATGTCTCACGGCAGATGTGGACTAAAATACGCTGATGATTATGGTATTTTGGAAGGTTGCCTTTTAGAGACCGCTTCTATGCGATAAGGCCGCCCATTGTACTTATCTTATGTAATGTCTCTTTGCATTGTTGTCTTTTTTGTATTTTTTTATATTTTGTATTTTAAAATTATTTTGTTCCAAGTTTTTTGGTGGTTAGAGGGTTTTATTTGTAAACAAAATAATTGTAATTTACGGTAATTTTGTTCTCTGATACTGTAATTTATTGAGCATACTAACGTACCTTTATCCAAGCGAGGTGGAGGTCTGAATTTGTAATCGGGCTGACTCCAGAATATTGGCACCGAACCTCGCACCTGGAATCGGTTTAAATAATTTGTCAGTCAGTAATCTTGGTATTTTTTTACAATTAATACATCATCATCTAGCCCAAAACCAAGCAGAGTTGGTGTTGTGGTCTTGTGGGTATTAGTTGACTGATATGGTTACTTAGTATTTTTTTATACATAGAAAACACTTAGATCCGCAAAACAAATAAAATAACTGCAGATCATACGAACATTTGTCTTGCGACGAGAATCGAACACGCAACTTTCTACGTCTTAGGCGGACCTTCGCCTACTGCGCCACTGAGGTCGTCAATTCGAGTTTGAAAAGTTTTGTAAGTGTATCGAACATGTAGAGATGCTGTTAAAATTAAACACAAAATGTTGACGACCTCTGTGGCGCAGCAGCGGGCGAAAGTCCGCCTGAGACGCAGGCGGTTCCGGGTTCGATTCCGCCTTGGGACAAATTTTGTACGATCTGCAGATATTTGTTCTGGGTGTTTTCTATGCACGGTAAAAACATATACGTATCTACTAGGGATTGGTCCCGGAATCCCGGGAATTCCCGGAAAATCAGAACTGGAAATTCCCGACATTTTTAGCTGGTTTGAGAAACAGGAAATCGTAAATCATTTCGCGGGAAATTTCCAGTCTTTCGGGAAAATATTTATACTTCTTAATTTATTTTACTTCTTCTTATAACATTTCGCGAGTATCAGGTACTTACGCGGTAGTAGTTATGTTTGTTAATAACAAACTTATTCAGATTCCGTTTTTTTCTCATTTTCTTAACATTATAGGTACCGTAGGTAGACCTCCATTAATTTAGTAAATTTCTGGTGTTTTATTTTTTAAAAAGTACCAGGGTTCAAAATTCCCGGGAATTCCCGTTTCCTCAAAAGCTATCACCCTAATATCTACGTATGTAATGTATTACGTGTGTCAGTTATCTAGTACCCATAACACAAGCTCTGGTTACTAGACTAGATAATGCTGATTTTTAAGAGTTTTATGTAAATTATGATTGATTAGAATGAAAAGTACCTAATTATGTAAACGACTATCAATTAAAATTAAAATTGCAGTGCCCAATAGGGTGTATGTGCTAACTTTAGCTATATAATTAGAACTTAGCTACCAACCTATGTACATATTGGCAATAAATAAATGAAACGCCGTGTGGAAGGTCCAGCATAATTGCATTATTTTTAATAACCAACCTGTACAAAGGAAGCCCTGTGTATGCTGTCTTTGCAAATAATAGAGACGATCTGCTCCGTTTCCACGTAGTTAGCCACCTTCCCTCCCGGCTCGATGCCTCGGCGATTGTACCTGGTTGAAAGAACAGGTTTTACATGTATAGTTTCAGACGTCTCTCAAAAGTCTCAAAATTTCCTAGATCTCTACTAGATCCTCTAGCTTCATCGTCCTGGTATTGTTTTCTTATGGCCGAACGCAGATGTTGCGTAACGATCAAGCTAAACCAACCAGTAGAGCCTACGTCACGCAACGTGTAATATACATACATATAAGTTTAAAACTGTGGAGCTGCCGCATCGCCCGCCTCTTTGAGAAAACATAAATAAATTACAAGAATATACATAATTCTTGATCTTAAAGTTATTTAAAGTTAAATTAAAAACATATTAAAATTAATAGTAGGTAAGCAGTTAAATAGGTACCGTAATAATAATAAAACAACTCTTAGAAAGTGTTGTGCATACTGATAGGGTCGTGGCACCTAATATCGACCATTTAGCGAAGTTCCAACTTTAAGGCCTCAGAAAAAATATTGGCAACTTGTCAACCTAGTTCAAAATGATACTAATCGATAGTCTAGATATTTGAGTTTTAAATACTGGAAGATTTTTGTAGTTAAACCTCATAGTTATTTTATAAACAAATAAACAATCGAAAATGAGTAAAACTTCAGTTTTCGACCACAAAATTTAGTATTCGGCCGGACCTGAATCCGATTTCGGCCACTAATTATTTATGGAATAAAAGTATAAAATATTAACATAGTTTTTATTTGCTCATGTTCTTTAATAACAAAAGTAATCAAAACTCATAATAATATGGCAAAGCCTAGCTGTGTCCACGGCATTTTGAGTGTTCTTAGAAGTTAGTTTTCGGTATTAGTTTTGTCTTTTCGGGTGGCGGACGCTTGACAGGTGGCATCTGAATAGGGATTGCGAAATCCGGATAATTATCTTATCCAGATAATACAGTTTTCATCATTCACATATCCGGATAATTCGGATAATTACAATAACTGTAGAATTTAAATAATATATATTTGTAATTAGCTTTTCCCTGCGGTTATCACGCAATTTTCCGGGATTAAACGTAGGCTTTATGTTATTCCAGGTCTAGAACTACAGTTATGCTAAATTTCGGCCAACTTTGATTAGTTTTTTGGCGTGATAAGGTAACGAACATCCATTTATTATCCATTTGTGCAATTCAATTACACTTAATAATATAAATTTCCTAAAAATCTAAGCCATCACCAGAAGGCACGGAGGAGTACCCAGAACGCTGGCAGCATTGTCACATTGAATGGCAATGCTAATTCATTGACCGAAATAGAGCCAGCATTCCGATCACCTGTCGACTCTGAGAAGTTTTGTAAGATCTTTATAAATTGCGTGTGCCCCAGGGCCCTAAGGACCAAGGGTTTCCACGGTTCAAACAGGAACCCTAGGTCCAGATTAGCGTGTTTTCGACATATGAGGGACTCCGCTGATGTTGCTGCGGAGCCAGCCCTTACTGATGTCCCTGCAAAATGTGAAGGCGCTAAGGTATCACACTCGTGGCATCGCAAAATAAAGACCGACACACCTTCCAGGGAATCAGGGTCATACCGACAGGTTTTTTACCATCATCTCGCATAAGGCCACGTGGTCCGAGGGTAGCTGCCACACTGACGCTGGTAAAAAAGCCCGACGAATGATGTCGCTAATTGAACTACGACGGGGCACACGTCCTAAACTAGAGATACGTGCCAGTGCATGGTGACCAAACTAATCAACGGTTTCAGCACACTGGCATTGATGTGCAATTATGCAAGGTGAACCCAAATGCGAAAAGGTGGCCACTCGAAAATGGTTTTTTGTCTAAATAGGTACATAGATTTTTGGAAGGCAGAACATGTAACCAGATTTCTGATTCCCACTCGGAGACAGCGAGTAGACGAGCACGTTCTGATGAGCTGGTAGACGTATTAATAAGATTTTTGTCTGAGAAGAAAGGACTTTGGGCAGATTCGTGTCAGGACAGGCTATTTTCCATGAGTCTACTTAGAGCGTCATCGTAACTTGTAATTTCAAAATTTTGTATACAATAGGGTATATTATATTATAATCTAAGAGGCCCTCCGATACTGTACAAAATCTACTACACAGGCAAAATAACTAATTTATTACAACTAAGTTATTTACCTACTTCGTATGGTATTCTAGCGCACATCGGCCACTCAATGCCAGTGCATTGAGGACACGGACACCATAACACAACCACTATCAAAAAAACTCACGGAACTGTTCAGGTACTAGGTACCTGAACAGGAAAGTGAGCGGGAGGTTGTGCGTGTGGTGTGGCACGGGGGTAGGCAGGTATTATCGCCAATACGATTATCGACAAAATACTAAAATCGGTGACCGATGTTAGGAGCAAAATCTTCAAACCCCTTTGTCTAATAGTTTTTGTGTACATAACAAACAATTCAATACCCATAAAATGTCAAAATACGTTAGTTTCCATTACAAAAATCTCCGATTTGTACTACGAATATTTTTTAATATTTTTGAAAACTGAAAGGGGTTCTGATTTCCGGCCACCTAATTTCTTCATACAAATTGTAGTTGGCCGAAGACTAACACAATATTATTCACTTTTCCGTTCTCGGCCACAAATAAACAAATGACTAAATTTCGTTGAATAACAGTATTATGGAAGGCCGAAAATGAAAACTTAGATTCCTTAGGTCGGTTTTAGTCAATACAATGAAAAAGGACTATTATAACCCAGTTAAGTAAAAGAATGTGACAAAAGTATTCTGGGTCCATTCGTACTTCTTTCCGGCCCCCCCGGCCGAGATGTGACTTATTTGTGAATTTCTTGTTTCCATACCCGACCACCCAAATTTTCAAGTAATTCAATAAAAAAACATAAATATTCTTATCATAATACGTAAAGGAACTATTCTTAAAGTATAAAAAAACAAATGACCATGTGAACATCGTTAAAACATGACAATACTTGCCTTGAACTAAAACACGTGCCACTATTTTTTTTGTTCGAAAACCGACTTGGTGACGGTGCCGTCGTGAATGCAGAACTAAACAAATTGTTAGAAATCACCGGGTGTGTGTACTCACTCGACAATGCTGCCACATAAAGTGTATTCTATTTGACTACTCATTGAACTTGATTTCGTTTGGAAATTGTTTTCAACACTTCTAATATCTGATATTTACGAAGCGCGTACCCCGCGATGGTCGGTAAGGAGGGCTGGTCGGCGAACAGGTGCACCTACCCTATGTGTATCGTATAACAAAATAACAAATGAGTTGAAAAAATTATCAATAATTAATTCTAAAAATTGTCAAACATATCGTTTGTAAAAAGGCTTACTACAAAATATAAGATTATTTAGAGGATAAAAAAGCTTGGGACAAGCTTTGCTCCAACTCGAAAACTAACAACCTAACAAGGTAAAGGATTCTTGTTCGCTTCTTTAATTTACCTTAAAAAGATTGAAGTAATTAAAAATCAAAGTGATGAGTGTAAATTTGAATTTTGTGACGTGTCCAAGAGTCCTGTAAGGTCTAAAGGAAATAAAGCACTTTGAATTTGAATTTGTAGGGTGTGTGTGTGTGTTAGTGGGGAGAAGAGGTCCTAAGGACACCGCTCTCATAAGAGTCCGGGAAACAGGAGACGCCTGTGTGCTTCGTGTGTGTGTACGTATGTATAATAATGTGTATGTTAACCGTCAATCCTCTTGTCCTCTGGCGAACCACGTGACAAAGATATACAGAACGCAATTCTAAGGCCAAATTAGTAAGCAGTCGTATTGATTATTCACTGTGAGTTTTTGTTTAAAACAATGAAAGAGCGAGACAGAGCTATACGAAGCTGTACCTATCTCTGCGTTATCGGCGGCATACGAATTATATGCGTGAGCGTACCTGCGCAAACTTCCCACTGTCGCGTCGCTGCCCGTCACCGGACAAGATGTTTGGCGGCAACTATACGCGACGCATTATGCGATCCTAGAAGCTTGAAGTTTCAAGTTTTTCTACGTCGTTTCGTTTCCTACGTTTCGTCGCGTACGTTGCGTGACGTGGGCTCAGTCTGTTACTAGCTTTAGATTTAAATTACTTTTGACAACCTCTAAAATTATCACAAAGGTCTAGTTTAGCGTTATTAAAACATTTGATAAGCGACATTTAGTAAAAACCATGTTTTCGAAGTACCTAATTATATAATTATATATAAGTTTTGTATCAAAACCAGAGACGGGCAGTGGAAAATGTCTACTGGCGGGTTTAAATATCCTATCCAAACTCCCTTTGGGTCCCTGTGAATGGAGTAAGTATGTAAGTAAGTCAGTGAGTCAGTAGTCTAATGCCCCAACTTAAACATTTATTTTATAACACCTAATTCGTGGTTAGGTATAATTATTTCGACCTTAAAATACAAACGCGAAACTCTCAAATGGCCTCAATTTCGTTTTAGTACTTTTGGCTCGTGTACTAGTCAACTAGACCGTGAACATGCAATGAGTTTACAACTTTACAAAGAGCTTAATATGGTTTAAAATTGATAAGAATTTTATTCTTTTTCATTCAGCTGTGTTATCTAAGTAGGTAATTGTAATATTAAACATGGGTTTTGCCTTGAAACAGACAAGTGATGATAAAATTACATTGTGTATATTGGATTTTTATTTTAGATAATTTTTTTAAAAATCATGTTGAATTTACTGCTGGAATACTGTAGGCAAAGCACAGGAGTGTTGTCTATGGTAGAATAGAGAAAAATTACGTCACATCGTCATCGAATGCGTAAAATATTTAAAACTCATTCAACTTCAATAACTTCTACACAAGAATCCATGTACCTAATGCTTTTTGCTCTACAATTTTGGGTAAATTTTTTTTGTCCGTGCAGTTGTCAAGTGTGTTTTTATGCTATTAATAAATAAAAGGGTTTGAAGATTTTTGTATGGAGGGTGGCCTTAACATTTATATTTTTTTTTTCAAAATCGTTTCGCATAATAAAAGTTATATATTTGGATATATAGAGGTATAAAAAAATAGTATTTATATATACCTGTAGATTGTTTGCAACAGTCTGCAGTTAGCTTAATTGTTTCAATTGTAAATATTTGTTCTAATTTGTTTTTATTATTTGATTGCAATTTTTTTTGTCAATAAAGTCTTTATATATTTGGATAGAAGACCCTAAAACAAATAAAAAATGTATTAAAATAATGTCCTAAAGCGTCAGGTTTCCGAGATATTCACAAATGAAAATAACTATATTTTTTCTTCATATGTGAATATTTCAGAAACCTGACGCTTTAAGACATTATATAATATTTTTTATTTGTTGTGTTGTAGTGTCGTCTATCCAAATATATAACTTTTATTATGAGAAGAAAAATATACATATTTATTTTCATCTGTGAATATCTCGGAAACCTGACGTTTAAACCATTATTTTATTAGACATTTTTTATTTGTTTTAGTGTCTTCTATCCAAATATATCATTTTGTTAGATCGATCTTGAAAAAAAAAAACAAAAAAACAAACTAGTGGAAACCCATGTTAGGGCCAAAATCTGCAGACACCATTCTTCATCCTTGTCTGAGTGGTTGTCCATTTTTAAAAAGTATTTAATTCCTCATCTGCTGAACGTACCTCCCCCGGGGTTTGCCCCACCATCACCACGTTTGGCTATTTTTAGAGAACCCTAGTGTCTAGATAAACCTAACAGTATTTAAGACCAAAAACATGTTATCTCTTTGACAATAAATGTTATCTATCTATCTACCGGGCTTGTCAATTGGATATGTGAATGGGTTTTTAACCGATTTCTTCGTCAATTGTGGACCGATTTTGATTCCTATTGTATAGACTTACTAGCCGCTGCCCGTTTTGCACGTGCTTTGTAAGTACCCTAAGTCCGTCCCTGGGATATTTACCTCTCTGCCAAATCTCTTATTGAAATTTGGCAGAGAGGTAAATGGTCAATAAGATCAATATTAATTTGAACTTATTGTAACATTTGCATGCTAATCTTAGTAGAACATAATTGAAACTAAAATATTATTAACATCTGTGTAACCTACATTGTGTTCAAGCAAATAAACTATCTCAATCTTTTATCTTTATCTTTATCCGTTCAGCCAATTAGGCGTGAAAGGTGGATCCCGAGATGGTCCCATAAAAATTGTATTCCCGAGGGATTTGTGTTTATCCCGTGTAAAATTAAGGAATTCGTTGTTCCAATCAAATTTTAATCCAAACTAATCACACTATATAGAAACATCGCGTGCGAAGCAGCGGGCAGTAACTAGTATTATAAATACGACAGTAACTGTCTGTCTGTTACCTTTTCACGCCTAAACCGCTGAACGGATTTTAATGAAATTTGGCACGGAGGTAAACGGTATCCCGGGGACAGACATAGGCTACTTAAAAACCGCGCGCGGAGCCGCGGGCAGCAGCTAGTAATATTATAAAAGCGAAAGTAACTCTTTCTGCCTGTTATATTACATTCACACGCATAGCAGCTGAACAGATTTGCAGGGGGGGGTAAACGGTATCCCGGGGACAGACATAGGCTACTTGAAAAGCGCGTGCGAAGCCGCGGGTAGAAGTTATATTTGAATAATTATATATTTAAATAATTGTAACCATTAAACTATGAAATGAATGCTTACCTAGTCCCAGCCTGGTATCTAGACCGCCTCGATATAATCCCCAGCGTAAAGCTCTCATCACAGCTACTGTTGCTAGACAGCGACTCTGTATTCAGAGGGTTCTCCGACTGTTCCACTGCTATTTGTGAGAGGTGTACGTAGCCTTGGATCACGGGAAGAATCCATTGGTCGCAGTGGGGGCTCTGGAATGAAAGGAGGTTTATAACTCTCATGCTGGCCTGCTCAGTTAGAATCTGATCTGAGCGGAACAGCATAAGATTTGACCACATCCCATTCTATAACTACATAAGGAAACAAGTTGGAATATGTCAGTGAGTATGTCCATTTAGGACAGATCATTTCCCCCAGCTACTCAATGACAAAGAAAGTGAACAAGAATAGCGTCGAATCTAAGAATAGCGTAAGATATTTAACGCAAGATATTTAGTAACAATTCCGCGAAAAAACCTTCTCCGATAAGATCTAACAAGTAGTCCGTGTAAAAGACCACACCAACCACAAAATGAAAGAACATCTATCAAAGCAAGTCGTCAACTAGTTTCGTCTCTCCACGAGACATCATCAGGACACCACAATACTGATGATGATGATCTACAATGGATTTCCGCAAAGTAACGCTTGAATCTATTATATTTCTTAGATGGAGAAAAATATTGGTCACTCATAGAAATCATGAAAAGCAAAGATCTTGGCATACATATCAAAAAGAAGACCTTTATCTCCTGCATTCTTCCATGCACACTTGGGCCATATTGGAGAAGAGTCGCAGAGGACAGGCCTCAATGGAGGCAGCTGAAGGAGGCCTATGCCGAAAGGCACACCAAACTGAGAGACATTATGTAGAAGCAACACAGAAATGGCAACATAAATCAATTAAACAGTATTTTAGTTTAAGAATCTTTTCACTTAATGTAACAGTTTTGGAAATAAAAGGCTATATTATTATTATTCAGCAAGCAGATATTGAAGCTTACCCCAAGAGCAATAATATCCTTCATCATATGCTTATTCCAGAAGAATCTATCGTCAACATGTTTCCACCATCTTGATATATCCGATACCGCCTTCCCTATCCCTTCTTCATGTGACAATTTATTCTCAATCTCATACTGTCTCTGAAGAGAGTTAGTCAGGTCCAAAGTACGGGAGTAGTAGAAACTGTCAGAGTCATCGAATATTTTGTGAAGTTCATCAGCTAGACGTTTCTCAAAGCGTTCCGCGAGTTTTGGATCTCGTTTTTTGTTGACTGTCTGTTTTACCTGTGAAGAGTTGATAATTTGATACTTAATTTTTTATTTTTTATTTTTTTTAATTCTTTATTGACAAAGAAAATTACAATTCAATAATAAAACAAATTACAACTAGTATTTACAATTGAAACGATTAAGCTAACTGCAGACTGTTGCAAACAATCTACAGGTAGCTCAACTGATCCATATCAATACCAGTCGGAAGCGTCACCAAGACGCTGGCTGCTTAAATCATTGGCTAAGAATTTTTATGCGTGATTCTGAAGTAGTGTTGTAAGGCAGACATATGTGTGTTATTGTGCCTAACAGGAAAACTATTTTTACGCCATTTACAAAGTAAATTAATCAATGTTAGGTATGTAGAACTTTGAATAAACACAATTATTATTGAAAGTTAAATTTTATACCTCATGTGTTTGTGTGTTTGTTTGTTAGTCCATAACACTAAACGGCTGAATGGATTTGGAAGAGAATTGGTACCAGGATACCATATTGTAGATGTTAATCTACATAATCTACTTTGATACCGGAAAAGGGTGGTCCCCTAGGATGATCAAAATATTCACTGCAGGGTGCAGCTAGTGGGCAAATATGTACATTATATTATACACTCATAAAAGTGATATGGCAGTCATAAAAGTGTGCATACTTTCAAGAGAAATTTTGTGTTTATTGTATAATAAAGAATGTAGGTATTATATCTGTATTACCTGAGTAGCAGCCTGCTGAGTGGTAGATTTGATAGTATTACTAACATTTTTCACAGCTCCAACAGTTTTGTTCAAAAATGCTGAGTTTTCAAACAGTTTTCCCATTTTCTTGCTGTTGGAACTTGCTAAGGAGTTCGAGGAACCGTGTTTGGTGCAAGGGCACAGTTCAAACTCTTGATTAGCGACTCCCATATTCAGAAACATAACAGATTTGATTTTGTAGATAGTATGATGGAAGTATATGTTCCCAACTGGTACACTCTCTTTTATAATCATGAGGCGAGGGTCGAATATGTTGGAGTGGTCTACAACGCCTAATAACCCTTCTGTGATGCCTAAGCATTCTATATCTTCGATATCGGAGAGATCCCATGCTAAAACAAAGAAATTATTTTATGGTTAATGTGCAACCTTTTTTATTGTTAAAGTCAATAATTTCACAATAATTTATTATGAGCTTCATGTGTACGGTTCGGTAAATATTTTAGAGTACGTAGCACGCCAAATTACAGGTAAATTATCCCACAAAGTTGAAAGAAATAAATAATTACCTGATCGAACTGAAAATGCCCCCGTTGTACGGTTCCACCACAAACTGGATTCGTTTCTAACAAAGATATAGAATAGTTCTGAACGGAACAATTCCATTGTGATGTAAAAATGATTACACACTGAATTTATTTGTATTTCATTGTGTTTTTGTTGATAGAATTTTGTGACCAATTGGACAATTGACGAAGTTTTGACGTTTGTTTATCAAGGGGGCGGGGTAGGCAAGACAGGCAGGACTAAAGGGAAGAGGGAGAAGGGGACAGGGGAAAAGAGAGAGGGGATGAGACCATAGGCTAAAATATTTTGTATTTTTCAGTTGGTAGACATTGGAATCTACCAGAATTTTAGAAAATCGGTTACTTCCGTACAAATTCGTGGGCTGTCGCAACTCTGACTTTGACAGTTGGTTTTACCGCCATTCATAATTTGTCATGTTGGCTGTTTATCAAAAATGACGTAATATCCGGTTTAGAAAAACGCTGAATTCCATGGAATCTGTGTTTCTTGGCCGCAGTGCTTCAATTTTTCTACAAAATGGATTGGCAATTAACCTGCCGAGTATGTTTGGAAAGCGGCGATATGGTTTCCCTTTTTGATTGGGACGAAAATAAGGAACAACTCGGCGACAAGTACACCTACTGCTGTGGCATCACGGTTTGTAAAAATTACCAACTCAAAATGGTTGCGATGGCCACCCCAATTTTCTTACTAAAATAATGTTGCTATATTGGCGTATTCTGAAACTTTTATTGTTTTTTGCTGACATCCCCAAGTAGAATGTATCAAAATATCGTGTTGTTTTGCTGAGAACTTTTAATTTTAGGTTGCTACTTCGGATTCTTTGCCCACGTTGATCTGCCTACCTTGCGTGGATAGGCTTACTTTGGCTTATCAATTCAAGCAACAATGCATTTCCTCCAACGATACCCTGAAAGAATGCCTGTTGGAGTTCAAGAAATCATCAGCTGCTGTGGCTTCCACACCAAAAGGTTAGCTGAACTGATATCCTTCCTAAAAAAGTAACATTTCAATGATTATATCAAGATTATCTTCAAACCTCTAACATTTTACAGTGACAGAAACAGAAACTATCACAATAAAGCAAGAAAATGGGATGCTCCTCCAGTATGAACTGCCTATTGAGCATGATCCTGATGGGCATTGGACCAGAACAGCCATGGCTAAGTCTCCGGGTTCTGCTGTTGTGACCAAAGCTCCTGGTCCCAAGAAGAGGGGACGGCCACGGAAGTACCCTAACGAGCATGGACAAATTGGTTTGTATTCTACATTTGTCAGTAGCTTTTATCTTTGTTACTCCTGTGGCTCTAAAGTGGTTCTTGGCCGCACAAGACATATTTACTACTAAAGTCATTTACTATGGGATATTTACTAACCATGATTTGAGTGAGCTTTCTAATATTTCGACATAGTTTCATGCCCCATGATCAGAAATATTGGAAAGCTCAAAACTCAAATTATGGTAAATATCCCATTGTAAATTACTTTAGTGTTAATTGTGTATCATAAAACTAGCAGGGGAGAAACCAAAATGATACATAGTCTGTCTTTTGTCAATAAATCTACATCTTATTGTGTCATCCAGCATCTATTCCCTAAAGCACAGAAGATTTCAATGCCCTGATAAACAAGCTCAGGTCAGTCTAGTATAGTATTATAAAATCTGTGTTTTTGGAGTTAAGTTTTTGGGCATATATGCAATGTATATTGTATTTAGTAAATTAGTCATCTAGTACCCATAACACACACTCTGCTTAGCTTGGGGCTGGATGATGCTGTATGGATTGTCCAGTATGATTTATTTATTTATCAATTATCAGTGCCCCTCAGTGATTCAAATTCTTTTAATAATTGCAAATATGTACATATACACTAGCCAAACTTGATGTAGAATGTTTGTAAACAATCCACCCATACCTAACCTAAAATTCACTCTGTCTAGGTTATCATTAATTTTTCCTTTTCTCATTCACTTTTCATTATAATAATTTAATTAGTTTCAATTGTAAATACTAGTTCTAATTTGTTTCTATTCTTTATGTAATTTTCTTTAAAATGTACTTTATTTTTTACTTAGGTCTCATACCAACTAGGTAGAATAATATATTTAAACAATTTTAGAGATAATCAATACAACATAATCAGTTTATAAATTCATTTTTATTATAATATTTATTGCTATGTAGCCAGAGTCTCACAAGAGTCTACTCGGGTAAATTTTGTTAACGGATTGAACTCTTTTTCAAAAATAGACTTCGCTTATAGTTCACTGACATGGTGGAAGGACTAAGTTATACCTACACCCATCAGCTTAGCTTGTGTATTACAAAATAATAATGTCTAGCATGATTATTTGCCCACCCTGCTTGGGTACAATTGTCTCTTATACATTGCTTAGATACAAAGGCTCATATTATGAAACTATTCTCAGTCACCAGATTGGTGACTGAGAATAGTTTCATGCAAAGCAAGCGTTACTCAAGCATAGATATGCTTGAGTAACGCTTTTGTCATAGAAAATCGTTACTCAAGCATAGATTGATGACTGAGCAAGCTTTAATAATACGGGTCTAAGATGTACCAGAGTATCATAACTAAGTTAAAATTTACAGATATATCACCTTACACAAGGAAGAAAGAAAGAAAAAAAGATAAAGAAGAACAATCACTGACACAGCTTCTGGAGAATGATGAGCTTGGCATCAAAGATGAGCCTGAGGATGAGCAGGAACCTTTTGCAGGTATGTATTGTTACTACCTGTGGGGGTTGCGCCGTAATGATCGACCCCTTCAACTCGTACTCGTGGATGTCGTAAGAACGGATTAAGGCCCAGGAAAGCTTGCTTATTTATAGATCTGCTTGATTGAGGTTTATTCCATAGAAAAGCGTAACTCAAGCATATATCGATGACTGAGCTAGCTTTCGTAATAGGGGCATAAGAGAACCTAGCAGAGAAAGGGCAGCAGGTTTCTTCTGTATGAATACACCTTCACTGTGATTTGATTTCCAACCTGACTGCCCAGCGTGTTTATTATGGAAAAACCTTCCTCGTTTGGGGGGAGGCGTGTTTAGCTGTGGATATATTTATTAGGGCTTTAAAATGGTTAATTTCTCTCCATGTTTATTGTTTGAGAGTTTATTATCTCAATGAATAACTAATCTCCGAATATTCAAACGTAACTCAGATTAAAGCGACTTGAGACATTCAATTCGCGATTTTGAGTCAGTTTTCCATAAAATTCTGTAAAAAAATTCATTCAGTCATTTAAATAATTAAAAATCTAAACTCTATTGTGTATTCTAATGACCCGTCAGAAGCATATTGGTTTCATATGTAGAAATTGAAACTATAATAATTGTTTAGAAATACTGGTTCTTTGTAGATTACCCTGGTGATGATGACCCTGACTTTGAGCCTCAAGATGATGAAGAAGTTGAAAAGCCGGTAAGTTTCTGAGTAGCAGCCTTCTCTTTTATCATACTCTTGGTTTATAGTCTACTTGCTGCTGCCCGCGGCTTCGCGGCCTATGTCTACCCCGAGGATACCGTCTACCTCCCTGCCAAATTTTATTAAGATGTGTTTAGCCGTTTAGGTGTGAAAAAGTCAGACACAGACAGACAGACAAAATTACTTTCGCTTTTATCATGTTATAGATATATTTATCTATTAATTACTAACCTCTAGAAAATAACATCAACAAATGTGTCATTTGTTACTCAGGTTCGCAAACGCGGCCGCCCGCGCAAGATCAAGGTTAAAGAAGATGACACAGTTGAAGACAATGGAGAAGATATGCTGTTGAAGGTGAGTTTCAATCATAAATCGCATAATTTTTTGATGCATTTTATATTGACAGCATCAGATAACAGACAGCTCGCGGGCCACTCGCTTGAAGCTTGCGGTAAGCCATTTTGTCACTGTAAAATGTATCTGAATATTACGAGTTAAAGTCCATATTTGAATTCGCAAGCAATTCTATCAAGAGCCTTTTTTATCCAGTGTGTCTACCATGAGTTATCACAGTTAGATCGCCTGACGTTACTACAGTAGTTACGTAAATATTAGTACCGCGCATTTTAGTACCCAACTATCCGCTAGAGGCGCTGTTCAAGTTTTCATACATTTTTTTAACTACAGTCGCTAGCGAGTATAGATTGTTAAAACTAATGGTAGACACACTGATCTACACGGATTTCTAAATACTGTTTTTTTTAGGAAACCATAATGGCGTTTTCTGAACCGATACCTGAACATATCCTAAACCCCAAACCTAAGAAGAAGTATCCTTACAAAAAGAAGAAGAAGACTGGTTGTGAGAAAACGTGAGTTACTTGGATAGTTAGAATAGAATCACATTTATTTAGACTCGGACATTCTTGTCTTCACAAGAACATAATTACAACGGCACCTACAATACAAAGCTATTAAAAATTCCAAGTTTACTCCAAATTATCCTTATGGAATAAATTACATACAAAACATTATAAAAATAGTAATACAACATTTTCGAAAGCCACAGGCTCCATTCATCTTATCTCATCAGCATTAGCACACATACCCACCACTGAACATGCCTCCTCCAAACGAGAGGGGGTTTGGCAATAATCACCACACTTGACAGGCGGATTGGTGATCACAGTGGAAGTGTAATAATACACAGAAAGAAGCCTCTGCCCTTCCTCTTTTAGATTTGTATTGAGTTATTAATCCATGCGCTGATTATTTTGTGACGTGACAAAGAGTCCTAAATGACCAAGAGGGCAAAATGCTTTATTTCCTTTAGACCTTACGGTCTGGAAATAAAGCATTTTGATATTTGAGTTGGAGGGGTCGATTCTTTCGAACGGCCGCCATGTCCATGTCAGTTTAATGTTTAAATTTACATCATTTGAAATAAACATTGTTTCAGCCATACTTGTGAAACCTGTGGATCTTCTTTCACATCGAACGCGTCTCTCCAAGCCCATATTCGCAGGCATTTGGGAATCAAACCATTTGTATGCAGGTTAGTTCTAGTTGTAGAAATCAAGTAACTAATTTAAATTGAGTAAAAATCTGTTCCGGGGCTTACTCGGAAAACGAAAAATTAGTTTTGTGCAACCGCTATCTTATGCAAGTGAGAGAAGAGTTGGTTTTGCACGAAAACGAATCAGATTCTGCGATTTTCGTTTTCCGAACTTGAATATATATATATTTTTTGTTTATTAAAGACGACGAAGAGAATTCAATAATTGTCAATGAAACGCTAGCAAACTACTGCTAAGTTCTAGAATATGGTAGAAGTCTTAATATTTCTATACACCAATAATATTAAAAAGAGGTAAAAATTTTAAGTTTGTAGAGCAATTTTCGGAACTACTGATGATGCTACTTTGATTTGAAAATTCTTTTAGTAACAGATAGCTACATTATCCCTGAGTGTCTTGACGTTTAAGCTTCGGCCAAAACTGCGCGTCAAACACGCGGGACGCGAACCGGGAGCGTCAACAACGCGACCCTTTCCCTTTAAAAAGTTCCCGCATCTCGGTCGCGTAGTGCATGTGCAAAGCTCCATTGAGGCGCCATTGCAGCGTTCGCTGCGCGGCTGACGCTCCCGCGTGTTTGACGCGCAGGTTTGGCCGAAGCAAATACAGGTACCACATGAACAAAGCAGTGAGCTGAAGTTTTGTAAAACGTAGGTTTATGAATTCGTTAAGAATGTGAGCGAGATAATTACGAACCTTGTTTGTGATGTAATAAAACAAAAATAAGCATCCAAATATGGGCTTAAACTCGTTATATCTTTGGATACATTTTATAGTGACAAAATGGCTTTCCACAAGCTACAAACGAGTGGCCCGCAAGCTGTCTGTTATCTGATACCGTCAATGGAAAATGTATCTAATGATCGTTATCATTTAAGCCCATATTTGAATGCTCATTTTTGTGTTGTGCGGTAGCGGTGTTGCACATGTAAGCGCCAACCTTAACGTTTCACCCCTTATCGAGGGACATCATCAGGGTGAGTAAACGTTGGTGTTTTTCCAGCACAGACAAGGATCGTTGTTAACCCTGTGACATTTATAAAGAGCACAACTTATACACAGGGTGTGACAAAATTTTACATTTTTCATTGAGAGTAAGTAAAATTTTGTCTGACCCTGTCTAAATTCTAATAAATTATGGCATTTAGCCCCTCTCCATGATATGGGTGTGGGTGTGTTCTAGCATAACTTGAAAGTAAAGAAATGTATCAGATTATTATAAATCAATAATTATTGTTTTTAAATTGATAATGTATGTTTACACCCGCGCCCATCGTTTAGAACGGCCGTACCGCGCAGGCTGCCAATATAAATATAATATAACGAACGCACCCACACGCGTACTTTTTTAGGTAGAGCTATTAAATTAACACAACTATTTTGTGTCTTATTTATGCTAAATCCTAGCAGTTCCCATCTATTAATTTCTGGTTTCACAAGTTATTGAACATCTCCCAAGTTTCAAATTATTTATTAAAATTTAGAAGGGCAAAGTCTTTCTGAAACTTTTATGTTTATTTCGGCTATACATTTATTTCATTCGCATTATAAAGTGGTTAAACGATAACCTTTGTTTGGTCCTTAAATAATCCTGTAGTTCAAGGGATTTTTTTCTTCAAGCCTTGTTCATCAAAAATGTGGAATAAGACAATTTATACTGAGCCTCACAGTTCAGTGGTTGGTAGCTATTCCAAGGCCCTAAGATTTTATATTCGCTAAAAAGCACCTTATCGTTGGACTTTTTTGGTGTTGTACAATTTATTCTGACTCATAACTGACACTGTGCTGCGTGTCTAAATTTTAAGGTCCCCTTAAATTCTAGTTGTTTATCAAAAGCCTTAAAACACAGTTCCCTCTCTACCCAAGGTGCTAAAAGTCAATTCCCTGTCAGCCAAAGGCCCTTAAAATGCATCGCTGTCTACTAAACGCCCTTAAAATCAATTCTCTGTCCACAATAATCCCTAAAAGTCAATTCCCTGTCGTCGAAAGTAGCTAAACGTCAATTTCCTATCTATCAAAGGCTCTAAAAGTCAATTCCCTGTCGTCCAAAGTAGCTAAACGTCAATTTCCTATCTATCAAAGGCTCTAAAAGTCAATTCCCTGTCGTCCAAAGTAACTAAACGTCAATTTCCTATCTATTAAAGGCTCTAAAAGTCAATTCCCTGTCGTCCAAAGTAGCTAAACGTCCATTTCCTATATAATCAAAGGCTCTAAAAGTAAATTCCCTGTCGTCCAAAGTAGCTAAACATCCATTTCCTATCTACCGATCGCCCTAAAAGTCAGTTCCTCTAGCCTAGTTCCGTAGTCAAAGTCATTCAAAGCCCCCTAAAGGTAGCTTCCCATTCCAGCCTGTGCGGATACGCGTGCGTTCTAAACATGGAGCTGCGGCGGCACATGCTGCGGCACACTGGCCAGCGGCCGTACAAGTGCCGCATCTGCGACCGACGGTTTGGGGACTTCGGATCCCGGCAGAAGCATGAGAGGCTAGTGTTAATTGTGGGGTGGTGACGGTTGTAGGAGTAAAGGAGGGTTTTTTTTATAGCTTTGAATGAAAATCTGGAAAGCAATCGTCATTTGAGACGACCTCAAATCTGTTTTGAGTATTCGGGATAAAGTTATATTAATAGTACTGATTTTGTGCGTACGATGCGTTTTGGGTTTTGTGGCTACTACGATAATAGCGTTGTATCGCGTAACATTATCACGAAAAATGCTTGCTGCTGGGCTAGCTTTTTTGCCTTGCCCAACAGGAACGCTCTGCTAATCAAAATTAGCAGAGCAGAGAGTTGCAGAAATCGATGTGCATTTCAATTCAACTTTTATGATTGGTCGATTCCACTCCGTCCGTCTTCGCGTCAGATGATAAATAATAACATCATTTAATACGATGTATGATCGAAGCTGATGAATTAAGTTTATTCATTATTCTCTATTATTGTATAACAAAACTCCTTGAAGCCTACATGGCCTATCTGGCTGAAACCCAATCAGCAACTACACAAACTCAGTATTGACTAAACGTTATGTAGAACAATAGAACATCTGTAAACCTCTTTTACTCCTCAACCGTCACCCATCACCCTACCATCTCCTACATTCTCCCACTTCCCTAGCGCTTGCGGATTCGCAACAAACAACCGACTGGGTCTACAGCGGCATATGATCCGGCATACGGGCGTCAAGCCGCACCAGTGTAGATACTGCGACAGGCGGTTCTTTGAGCATGGCGACCGGCAGAAACATGAGAGGTAACATGAGATCTAGAGGTAACATATATATATTTTTTTTTTTTTACATCATTAGACCTATACTATAAGGCATAAACACAACCGCCTGGGTCCACAGCAGCATACGAGTATGATCCGGCATACGGGCGTCAAGCCGCACCAGTGTAGATACTGCGACAGGCGGTTCTTCGAGCATGGCGACCTGCAGAAACATGAGATCTAGAGGTAACATCATTAGACCTATACTATAAGGCATAAACACAACCGCCTGGGTCCACATCAGCGTACGAGTATGATCCGGCATAAGGGCGTCAAGCCGCACCAGTGTAGATACTGCGACAGACGGTTCTTCGAGCATGGCGACCGGCAGAAACATGAGAGGTAACATGAGATCTAGAGGTAACATCATTAGACCTATACTATAAGGCATAAACACAACCGCCTGGGTCCACAGCAGCATACGAGTATGATCCGGCATATGGGCGTCAAGCCGCACCAGTGTAGATACTGCGACAGGCGGTTCTTCGAGCATGGCGACCGGCAGAAACATGAGAGGTGACATGAGATCTAGAGGTAACATCATTAGACCTATACTGTAAGGCATAAACACAACCGCCTGGGTCCACAGCAGCATACGAGTATGATCCGGCATATGGGCGTCAAGCCGCACCAGTTTAGATACTGCGACAGGCGGTTCTTCGAGCATGGCGACCGGCAGAAACATGAGAGGTAACATGAGATCTAGAGGTAACATCATTAGACCTATACTATAAGGCATAAAACAACCGCCTGGGTCTACAGCGGCATACGAGTATGATCCGGCATACGGGCGTCAAGCCGCACCAGTGTAGATACTGCGACAGGCGGTTCTACGAGCATGGCGACCGGCAGAAACATGAGAGGTAACATGAGATCTAGAGGTAACATCATTAGACCTATACTGTAAGGCATAAACACAACCGCCTGGGTCCACAGCAGCATACGAGTATGATCCGGCATATGGGCGTCAAGCCGCACCAGTGTAGATACTGCGACAGGCGGTTCTTCGAGCATGGCGACCGGCAGAAACATGAGAGGTAACATGAGATCTAGAGGTAACATCATTAGACCTATACTATAAGGCATAAAACAACCGCCTGGGTCTACAGCGGCATACGAGTATGATCCGGCATATGGGCGTCAAGCCGCACCAGTGTAGATACTGCGACAGGCGGTTCTTCGAGCATGGCGACCGGCAGAAACATGAGAGGTAAAAACCGACCTTTGTTATAACAATTTTTCCTATGCAAGGCTTTGTTGTCACGTTTTCCATTATGATAGAAAAACATGACAGTGCGTGTCCGGATTTTCTAATTGGAAAATCAACGTAACGTTACTTTTCTGTTCAATTGATAGCTTGGTAAGTTTAACTTCATACCTATACTTGTAGTTTCATTATTCGATTTAAATGATAAATAAGTAAATTTTTTTAACGAATTTACCAATAATGTAATTATACCATAAAGAGGTACAAGGAGACCGGCTCTTTAGAAGACCGTGGAAGATGTGGCCGCCCGCGGTCTGTAAGGACGCCCGCCAACATCAAAGTAATCAAAGAGCGAATTCGTCGCAACTCTTGCCGGACTTAAAAGAAATTAGCTCTGCAGACCAACATTTCGCGAATATCGGTGAACAGGATACTTAAATATGATCTTAAACTAAAGGCCTACAGTCGAAGGAAAGTGCATTATTTAAACGAGCGTCTTCGTAAATTGCGACTGGAACGATGTCGGAACCTATTGAGGAGACACGATCCAAAAAATATCCTGTTTACCGATGAAAAGATCTTCACGGTGGAAGAAAAGTTTAACCGGCAGAACAATAAGGTTTACGCCAGAAGTTCAAAGGACGTCCAGCCATCTGTACGCAATGTCCAGCGCACTCATCATCCAGCAAGTGTGATGGTTTGGTGGGGTGTTTCCTACGAGGGGGTCACTTCGTTTCATTTTTGCCAGCAAGGCGGTGAAGGTACAAAATTACCAAACCGACATATTGGAAGCGGTGGTTAAACCATTAAATGATACGCTATTCGCTGGAAAATACTGGGTTTTCCAACAGGACTCTGCTCCCTCCCATAAAGCTAAGACTACCCAACGTTGGCTGGAGGCCAATTTGCCAGGCTTCATTCGGAGCGAAGATTGGCCCTCGTCAAGCCCTGACTTGAATCCTTTGGATTATTCTTTATGGACGGAATTGGAGCTGAGGGCATGCAGAAAGTCTCACCCAAACCTGGATTCTCTCAAGCGAGCCCTTATTAAATAATCGAAACGGATTCCCATTGAAAAGATTCGTGCTGCCATAGATGAATGGCGCACGCGTTTGAAGGCCTGCATTGAATGCAAAGGCGGCCATTTTGAATGATTTATTTTTAAATACAGATCTAGATGTCAGTAGTTTTAATTTTAATATCCAATAAATGAATACTCAACTTAGCTCCAAAAATATTTTAGTTTTACTGTGTCTCAAGACTTATGAACACACGAGGTACATATATACCTCGTTCTTTTGAGTCCGGCAAGGGTTGCGACGAATTCGCTCTCTGATTACTTTGATGTTGGCGGGCGTCCTTACAGACCGCGGGCGGCCACATCTTCCACGGTCTTCTAAAGAGCCGGTCTCCTTGTACCTCTTTATGGTATAATACACAAAGTTCCGACTACATCCCAAACTTTGGATTTCACTAAAAACTTGCATTGGTTTTTTTCCTGCTTGAAACAGTGAAATTACAGTCGCACGCAAATCTTTTGTTGGCGCCATTTTCACGGAGAATGAAACAAATATTCAAATGTATATTTTTTCTGATTCAAAACATTCGAAATTTAAAATTTTAAAAGTTTAAAAAAGGTTGCATGAATTACTTTCTTTTTAAATTAATTAAATAAGTTCGTCTCAAAACTTATGAACACACGAGGTATTAAGTTTATCACTCATCTAGTACCCATAACACAAGCTCTGCTTACTTTGGTGCTAGATGATGCTGTGTGGATTGTCCAGCAATATTTATTTATTTTATTTATTTTTTTAATGATATTATTCCATAGTTTTCCCTCCCGCATATTAGTACGACGGTAATGAAATGACGTACTTTGGAAAAAATAAACCACTTTCCGAGCAGTTATAAATAAATCACCCTTGTTTGTCAGGCCTTATTTTACTGGTAACATAATAACATTTTAGAAGTCCATACTAATGCACTTTTTGTCTTACAGGTTGCACATGGGTGTACGTCCATACCAGTGCTCGCTGTGCGGCAAATCCTTTACGTATTCATACGTGCTGGCCAATCACATGCTAACACACACTGGGGAAAAGAAATATTCGTAAGTAAACCCGAAACCGATATTAACTCTGCCCTCCTAGCATGGATAGCCTAGACAAGCTTATGTTTAGGAAAAATTCACAAAAGAAAATTTGTCATCAAATATCTTATGCATTCGATGACTATTTTATTTAGCTTGGGGCCAGATGATGCTGTGTGGTTTCTCCGGCATTATTTATTAATTACTAGCTGCAGCCCGCGGCTTCGCACGCTTTTTTTCGGAATAAATGGTAGCCTATGTCCGGCCCCGGGATACCATCTACCTCGCTGCCAAATTTCACCGAGATCCGTTCAGCCGTTCTTGAGTTATAAATAGTGTAACTAACACGACTTTCTTTTATATATATAGATTTGTTTTACTAGATTTTATTTTAACTAAAATCAATCACACAGACAAAATCTTAAATCTTAACTTAAACTTTTATCTAGTACCTATAACAAAAGCTCTGCTTAGTTTGAGGTAGATGATTCTGTGTGAATTGTCCATTATTTTTTATTTATCTCAACTAATCTCAAGTCATTGGTTCTTCAAAGATGCGGCCTTTGCAACAAGAAGTTTACCAAAGCTCATCACCTGAAATACCACAACAAGGTTCACCATAAGGACATTTACATACAGCAGCAGTTGGAAGCAGAGGCTAAGAAGGTTTGTGGCAGTTGTTTATAGTAAAAAGTTATTTATGAAGCCGGATGTCATTTGGCTCAAATTAGAGGAGGCCTACACCCTACAGTTGATAGATACGGGCCACACACACCTGTGTGTATGTGATCGCCGTCAAAGGCTTAAAAGGGCGCATACGCGCCATTTTGTGAAAAGGATAGGCATAGTATTTCGCGGTCATAGGAGCGGGACAGAGCATACGTATTTGGAACGGTGGCGGCGGCGTAAGCGCAAAAATCAAGTTTTTGCTTATTTACAAGACAACTACAACACTTACGAAGAAACTGGTTCAAGGAACCAATTAATGAGTATTAATAACTTACGAATCAAAACATAAGTAATTTCAATAGACCGCAGGGTTCCTGATCTCTACCAAATTATGTGCGAAACAGTGCACTTTCATGATTTTTTTAACGTATTTTCTTTCCCCCATCTTGTTTTCACATTCAAGGAACCAAAGAAAATATTTTAAATTTTATGTAATTCGAGTTTTTTACCACGGGGATTCCGTGAGTACTGAGATCTAGGCATATTTTGACAACCAAACCCGTTAGGTTCGCCTCTTAAGTATAGCTCAAACTCTAGCGTTCTTGTTTAATTACCACTGCTGGGTATAGGCCACCTCTTTGCACGCTAGCATAATCCGTTCTGTGCGAGTCATTCAGTCGACTATTCCGCAAAATATCCATTTATATTTCTTCAACATAAATCGAATCAGGGCGTTTTTCAAAAAAGATGTACAACGTGACGAACCGGAACCGATTTTGTGTTACACGAAATTTGCTTTAATTTCTTATTTTAAATGATAGAACATAATCTTAATTAACTAAAAATAAAAAAAATACAAAAATTCTTGAAATAATAAAGCAATAATTTAACTTTTAGTGGGAGAGTTCACGCAAATTTGCTCCGGTTCGTCACAAAGGAAAAAAAACAAATTAGGTAAAAAAAGGATTAGTTACGTAATTTTTATTTATTATCTGTTAAGGAAACATATAAATCTTAGTAAATTAATGCTTAGAACCTATATAAATCACTTCAATCATCGTTCAATAATCATTGTTCTTTCCAAATCGTCACAACAGGAACTTTCGACCCATGAAACTTTAACTTCCTAGGACTTCAAATGAGATCAATACTAAGAGTATAGTAATATTATAAATAGAACATTAAGATTCATTTAAATCTACGTAAATGTCATCAAATAACTAAACATTTTTTAAACAGAATTAGTTTTTGTCTCGTTGACAATACGGGACAGTGACTATCAGGAATTGTTAGTGACTATCTGGAAAAAATAAAGCTTTGTTCACATCTTACAGTAATATTTGGTTGAACATTATTATTTAAAATCTTTAAGTAATAACTTTAAGCTAAAATCTCTTACAAAATATTCAGTCTCAAACTTTAACATTTTGAATTTAGAACACAGTATTTTTATTTTGACTAATTCTAGTCGCTAACTATCGGTTTAACTTTAGATCCTATATAGGTTATTGTAAACTACGTTATTTCGTAACACAAAAATAGTTATGATTATGATAATTATGTACATAAAAATTGCGTGTCTATGTTAGGAGCTTAGGTAGTTAACATGGTATATAGAATCTTAAGTTAGAACTAGAGTTAGCGGCTTTAACTAAACTACTTTGCTACACTAACTTTTAAAATTAAGCATGGAAAGATGGAAAACTAATCATCAAAACATTGGTCGCAAATATAGTCGATGGCGGTGGTTAGTTGACCGCAGCATGATTTGCACGCCCAGCTCTTACATATCATACACTGCGTCATTTCTGTGATAACATATAACTTACGTAATTTACAAATATGGCATCTGAAATTTCTGTTAATTATAGTTTTAAGAGATTTAGATTTATAATTTTCTTTTACTGGTAAAAGTACTTTTACCTTTTTCTTTGACGGAGTTTTATCTGACGCAGATAAATTATTCTTTCTTTTATTTATACTTTTATTCTCTTTTTCTTCTTTCACACTGTCCGTATCTAAAATTAAATCATATCCTGTTTGAGGGTATTCTATTGCATTGTCAAAAACGTTTAAATCCAGTATATCATCCATGTCAATGTTTAATTCTAAAGGTGAATCAGTATCGTTACATATTTGGTGGGGCGTATCGGTGAGGTCTACAGTATACAGGCTACTCTGGATTGTTTTACTGCAGGACGCAATGGCAGGTGCAGGAGTAACGGCTGCAAAACCTTCCTTTTTCAAATCGATGATCGAGGCTGTTTGAGCGCATAAGTTACTATGATCGTTTTCGGAAATAGAGGCAGCTCCTTGAGCATCATCATAATCAATGTCTTTTACAGCATCGGTTGTTACAGCAGTATTTGTATTGAAAGGAACTATATCAGGTTCGTTATCACAAACAGTTTGCCTGTCATGCTGAGGCGGGTGAGGACTAAATGAATGGGTTTTGGGATCCAAGCATGCGCAAAGCCCGCGTTTGTCGCCACAGAAGCAGCTTAAACGCCGATATATAATTTGATCGACATCAACAGACATTACCTGATGGATTTTCATGGTTTGAGGAACAGCTTTAAGATCTTTTGGAATTAATTTGTTCATATTGTGGATATCATTCTCACATATTTTGAAACACATAACAGATTTCATAGTGGCTGACAAATGTAAATACGCATCATCTGCATTTGTCACATCATTCCCATATGCCACACGTCTATCTAGCTGTCTTTTAACGGCACCACCAATGCCGTCTGCAACTCCCTTACCATGTCCACTCTCCGAAAACGACCAGGTTATATATTTCAGCCCTAATTTTCCTGTAAATAAGTTGATAAGGAAAAAGTTTTTTTTCTGACGGTACTGAGACGTAGGACCATCAGAAAAAAAATGGATGATTTCAACTTGTTGCTCTGATTTTTTCACAAACTGTAATATGGGTAATAGGTGTGCCCAGATGGCATTGGGTTCGTGGCATGTATTATCAGATATTGTCACGAATGATTGTGACTTTAGGTTCCAGTAAATCATTCCACAATGAAGCGTTATACTATTTTTAGAAGCTCCAAAATGCATAGATTGGATCTCGGCTCCCAGTTTGCAGTCATAATTTTCAGAAAAATCGACTAAAATGGCGATTTCATTAGTGGTCAGATGCTTTATACAGATTTGGTATTGCCGCTGCTGTTCTTTCCAGTTGTAATAGTGTATCTTAAATTTCTTAAACTCAGCTTTAAATTCCGTCAGCAGTTCTCGCACCTTTCCTTTCTTAACTTCTTTTACAGTTTTGTGGGTAGTGATACTTTTTTCAGATTTTTGGTATGTATGTATAACTCTTTCCCATCTTAGCCATGTAATTTCTTCTTCATTTTTATCCTCTTTGTATTGTAGACTTCGTTTTTTACAATTTAAACATATTTCATTCATACATTCGTACGAGTTCTTGTCACAAACGGACTTATTTATTGTTTCTTCCAGATTTTTATAGTCGAAAACCTGTCTGTTTTTCAGAGCTATAAAAATAAACTCCATGTTGCTGTGCTTAATGCACATGCAGGTATTTCTATTTTTGGCTGTAGGAGACAAAACGTAATACGGCTTATAGCGGAAGAATGTTGTAAAACTGTGCGTTCCCCTTTCCTCTTTATAAATTTCGTATATATTACGTAAGGTATCAGTCAAATATCTAATTTGCATCTTCTTCTTTCCTCTGGTTTTTGTTTCCCGTTTTCCAGCGGTGGTTCGACTTATGTCGTCTCTTAAATAAAATTTGTGTATTTCTTCTTGACTCTTCTTGTTAGCTTTATTTTTTATCTTAGTCTGCCTTATACGGCCTTTAAGACCTAAGTATTTAGAAACAAATTTAACCGATTTATTGGTTTTGACCACTTTGTTTAGCGCAATGGATTTAAGCAGCCTTTTGTCTGGTAAAGATTGAGCTGTACCGTAAGTTTCGCGTAGTGTCATCTCTAAAATTTCATGTCGTGCCGTGAGTTTATCAATTTTTTTTTGAAATTCATCAACTTTTGCCTTATGGGCCAAATTATTGCGATAAAGTTTCTTGCGTAGGGCTTCATTTTTTAATTTTAATTTGCAATTATTTTCTAACGCTCTTCTGTAACTGCTGCATACTTTTTTATATCGTGTCTTTAAAACATGGGATGTGCTCTTCTGACACTTCGATGAACTAGGGATAACGCTTTGATCATCGTTTTCTTCTTTTGACTTTTTATGTTTCTGTTTTTTCTTTTCATCCCTCCATTGTTTTCTTTTTCGTTCTTTATCTTCTTCTGTTAAGTCATTAATCCTTTTTCGGTTCTTTTTAAGTCGCTCCAACTGCTTCTTCCGCTGCTCTTCATATTTTTCGGGGTTTTGTTTTAGTTTCTCCCGGTACCGCTTAGCTCTTTCTGCTGCCGTAAGTGCCATGTTCGCTGAAATGTACCAGGTGTTAATGATATTCTCTAGATGGATTCTCTCATAGATGGATTTTTGGAACGGAGTAGTAAGGGCCGCTATCCTTACCGTTGCAGCTAGGGGAAAACGTTCTAAGGAGACCGTAATGTAATATTGACTTGAATTTAAAATTTTTCATAAAAATGTATACAGTCACCGGGAAATTCAGGAGTTTTCCTAAAATCTTTGTTATAAGCCAATCAATTTCGTTAAAAACACTATCGGACAGAGGTTAGCGGCCCTAACTGACCCATTATAGAAATCTACCCTGCATAAAATCCCAATCAAATATATTCCTACCTACTATTATGTCAAAAAATAATACGTAAGTAGTCAATCGTTATTAAATGTTAAACTAGGACTCCTATAAAAAAATCCATCTGACTGCGTCTGTTTGTTAATAACCAACTTTATATAGTAAAATAACTAAACACTCCAAACAAAATTGGTTATTACCACAAATTATAAACCAATACTGCTGGATATATTTTGTTTACTTAATTTTTTATTAAATTCCTCATATGTAACCACAGCTTTATAGTTCCGGTGCGTCACGAATTGATTCCGGCTGTACAATACGTGACGAACCGGAGGTGACGTTTTCATAACATTAATACTTGTAAAGATAGTCTAAGCTTGTGTATTTGTTTTGTGACTACTTTCGACGTGTAAATTAAATAAAAATAAACAATACTTTGATTATATCACGTCAAATAACTCAATAAATTACTACATACCTCTTAAAATCCTGTAACAATCTGGAACTCCAATTCCACCACCACTGAAACGCGTGCACTTTCGTCACAGTTTTTGTTTGACACTGATGTTTTACAAAGATGGCGTTCGTACCAAAGACAAAATAAATGTTGCCAGAAATGAAAAACTACCATATTCTACAGTAAAAGTGCATTGAAGTATTGAATTTTTGCTGTGACTATTGCCGGAATTCCGGTTTTGTCATATTCATGGGACAGCAAAAAATATAGTATTTTATTTTATTTGAGACCAAATTCATGATACTGGGCTCTAAATTGTATTTATAAATTCATCATACGTCGACACAACTTAAAAAAGTGAGGCTATCTAGTTTTTCTATTCTTACTCGAGAGTTTAAAGTTTCATACTTGCAGTTGGGACATGACTTTTTCACGCGTTTTTTGTATTTATTTTTAAGATTTTGGAATATTCAGCCATAGTTGGGCTGTATTATATAGTAAATTATGGAACTCAAATATGTATCTATCAATTAATTATGCAATTCAAATACATATAGTGCATAAAAAATATATAAAATAATGCTAAAGTCTTGGACACAGTCAATTCTCAAAGGTACATCTCTTTTGAAAAACGCCCATCAACTCTTCGATCCACACCCTCGAGTTCGAATCTCCACGAGCGCAGTTATTTTTTGCACTATAATGTTCTTTCCCACTTTTCACAGGTTCGTCAGCAGATCAACGTGTCTGGCCTTTCTGGGGTGGTGTCGGGGCATATTGTGGATGGGCAGCTGCTCATACAAGGAGGCTCTGAAGGTAATCATCGATTATTGCTTTTGCGACCGATGTGGCGTGGCAGGCGAGGGTCCGCCTGCGACGCAGGAGGTTGCGGATTCGATTCCCGCCTTGGGACAAATGTTTGTACGATCTACAAATATTTGTTCCGGATGTTCTGGGTATTTTCTATATATAATAAAAAAAGATATATCTGTTTCATGTATTGTATTAAGTATATACTTAATACAATACATTACATGAATGATATCAGTCATCTATTACCCATAAATAACACAAGCTCTGCTTAGCTCGGGGCTAGATGATTTTGTGTGGATTGACCAGCATTATTTATTGCTGAATTCTAAATTAAATACAACAGTAGATAAAAACTTAACTACATATCAAGAATAAAAGCACATCGATTCGCTATACATACATATTTCTGCCATAATCCAGGTTCAAAATGTCCCTTTCCTAAAACAGGGCCCTATTAATTCACCAACACGAAATTTCGTGTTTCGTTTCGGCTAATTGGTGTACTCTAATACACCGAAATAGAGTACCAATTTGAACAAAAAACCTAAATCTTGCAAAAACGAAAATCGAAATTTCTGATTTTGTGTAAATACTATCTTACGTAGGTGACATAAGAGTAAGCTTAGCACGAAAACGAATCAGAATCTTCGGTTTCCGAGTAGGCCTCCTGAACACCATAAATAATTCAGCTTTTCCAAAATGTCCTCATCTCCTGAGCATGTCTCCCCTAAAGAAGGGGGGTGTCGCAATATTGAATTGTTGACCACGTATAGCCGTATCGGTCGTGGCGTAAGAATCGACTCCTCACCCATGGACTCACTCAGCCCATGGATTACCTACAACTTGACTGTTGGTTTTTCTTTTGTTTGTTATTTTATTAGGTATTAAGTTTAGGTTATGATCGGACTTAACAATAAATCAGATTTAAAAAAAAAGCCAATGTATGTCTTAAGAGCTGACTAGGGGTACAGACTAAAGGAAGCAGCTTGCTTCTGTGGATTTTCAACACCTCAACTGCGATCACCAAACCGCCTGCCAAGCATGTTAATTATTGGCAAAACCCCTAGTGGGGCACGTCAACCAGTGGATGAATGAGTATAAATAAATTAATAATGTATTTTATTGTTTAATTTACAGATGGCGAAAACGAGGGAATGCAAGTAATAGTCGAAGAAAGCGAGGAAACAGATCGCGCGGTGGCTGGCATGCAAGCGGTAATAAAAATTGCAAAATAACTAATATAAAGCTAAATTCAAGATAAAAGCTTGCTTGCATTTTCTGCTAACATATTATTTCTATGATTTTATTTGTAAAGGCTGATTTAAGCTAATATTAAAGCTAAGAACAGACTGAGTCGCAACGTACGCGACGCAATTTAATTGTGTCTTTTGGCCATCTGTTTTCATACAAATTCAGGCGTGCAGATCTCTTAATTACGTCGCATACGTTACATACGTGGGACCCGTTAGTTTATAGCTTTAATATAAACGCCTGCTTGCAATATCTACTTGTAAGGAATCGTCACCATATCGACCTATAATATTTTTACTCATAAAATAAATCTAAATATGATATATATAAATCTTAAAATTATTTCTTTGATTATTTGTTTGGTTTTTTTTTATAATACTAAATAAACGATCTTATTTGTAACTTTTTGAATGTGTTCTACCTCACTTATCGTTGACTTGTACTGTGCGTGATCTGTTGGTAGTAAGAAGTGAAGTTATAAAAGCATACGTCATACATATTATGCTTTTTATGAATATTATCAGAAATGCCCATGAAGCCGCTGTCCCGCCGCTGCGCACTCTGTGCACACTGCTGCACGCTGCGGCTTTAGCCGCTGGCCCACTGCCGTGCACAGCGTGCGCTGCGGGGTGGCACAGCGGCTTGAAGCTTGCAAACGAAATGGTCGGAAAATAAGCAAAAGAAAACTAGCAACATTTTCTCTGGAGCAATTTTATTATTTTGTTGAAATTGTTACTCATGTTCTGTTGTGACTACTCGAAAGAAGAATGTCTGAATGTTTTGTATAGTAAACGTTGGACGTGGACACGTTTTTGAGAATCAACAAACAAGGGCAAAAAAGGTGAGCTCAGTTTTAGTTCTTTCACTGTTTTATGAGTAGAAAATATTATTTTACTGAGTAGAAAAGTCTAAAAACCATAATAGCTACTGCTTTCGCAAATAACATTCGTCGTAATTAATGACGGTAGTACACCCAAGCTACACACATGGCACACTGGGCAAGCACGAGTGTACATTGATACGCTCTTCTCGCCTCGGGGTGCCTCTCCATCTCGCATCTCATCTTGTCTCGGCCACAGTTCAAGTGACACAACCAGTGTACAACCCAAGGCGGAATGCTGCTAACCAATCGCTTTACTATGACAATGGTATCGTCGCAGAATCGCCCAAAATGAAATAAACTGTAGATAGTACGTGCGGTGCTATTTGCAAGGAGAGATAAATTAGTTTCAACCTTGACAATACTGACCCGCGTCCCTCCGTCTGTAGTTTCTTTCATCAAAGGTAAAATTTATTTATTTATTCATCAAATGTACTCTATCTTTACAGGCGCAGGCACCCAATGCAAGAGATTACCTCTAGACTATTCTTTAACATTTAAACATTCCTTACAAAAATAAAATACCATTAAAAAAAATACATGAAAGAAAGAATAATAATAATCATTCAGTAAAAAAAAAAAATCTTTCAAATTGCGAGTCAAAGTGATTACAATTTCATAATATTAAAACATAAAAATTCGTCAAACCTTAATAATCAAATAAGATACACAATTATGTATTAAATCTCACCCCTTATTCATATAACATAATATAAATAACAAAGCCCTTTGGACTTCGCTCATGGAACAGCAAAAAAGATCCACTCTCTCATCTAGCAGATTAAGCGTGTGAATGCCGCGAAAAAATGCTAAAATGTGTCATCTGAGACGATACCATTGTTATTAATTTAGTTGAATTCGGACCCGGGCGAATTTCACTAAACGACTAAACGTTGTTTAAACATGGTGCCTCGTTGAGGGGACGAGGTACCGAGACATTCAACGAGACACTGCGTTTCTGAGTGTGTACTGCCGTCATAAAAGTAAATTTTTGTGACACATTTACATAATATTTTCTTCTATTTACAGGTTGTTTTAGACACGGAGTTCATGGAAGATGATGACAAATCATCCTAGATGATAATTTCAAACTGTTAAATCATATAAGAGCGTTTACGCCTTCCATGCGCAGTTTGGCTCAAAACAGTACTTTTTAAACCCGTTAATATCATGAACCACTTAAGTAGTAGTAGAGTGTAAGAACACTACGTGTTAATTAATAATAATTTTAGGAAATTTCGTTGTCCAAATAGTTATTTAAGAAAAATTTTCGAATTATATAGTAGGTATTTACGCGTTCAATCAAGATAACTTGTTAGAGGTTTTCCTAATTTCCCTTTCAGCATCAGTTTCGAAGTTCAAAATATTATGAAAATACTGATATATTATCTAATTAGCAAAAAATAATGTCCTTGGGAAAATAGTTAGTTAAAAAGATGTTTGGTTGTGGTACCTTACAATGAGAAATTAAAATTCAATAAATGTGTATTATTACGAATTTTAAATGATTTGTACACCGACATACCTTATTTAATTTAATATAACAATAGCTTACTAATACAGTAGAGCATCTTCTTTAAAATCATACATTTAAAATTTTAATTACTTTGTCGTTATTCTTTTTCTGTAAATATTTTAAAACTACTTTAAAACGCTGCGCGCAAATCATTTCAAGTCAGTCCCACACACTTCGCGCGCTAGTCGTAAACGCTCTTAACTAGTTAACTACTAACTAACTAACTTGCTTAACTAGTTAGTAATTTTTTTTAAATTATATTATCTTTTTATACAAAGAAGTGCATTTGAGATGTATAGTGATAATTAATGACACATCTGATGTTGATTGCACTATATGTTAAGTAGTTAGGTAATTAGTACATAGGTTTATAAAAAACTCATCGATAATTTAGTAATCCATATAATTTGCGTAACTAAATTACTGTATGTATGTATGCTGTAGTTATAAATGTTACGAAATTATGTTATAGATCGTACGTAGCAAATATTTGTAGATCGTACAAACATTTGTCGCAAGGCGGGAATTGAACCCGCGCGTCGCAGGCGGACCTTCGCCCGCCACGCCACATCAGTCGTCAGTAAAATGTTTGTATGGTTTTTGTTTGAAAGTGTTCTCACTTTGATTGATTTGACATAGTTTTTTAATTCTATACAAATTGTGATAACGTTGTCACTGTCAAGTATTGAGAAAAAAATACGCACCATAAGTTCCATTTAGTAGGTATTATCTATCAAACATGAATTACCAACTATGTAGAAATAATGTAAATATTTTTAAGGTGACATTTTGTTTTAGTCTTTTCCTAGTATTAAACATTGATCATGGATTTATATGGTGGTTTAAGTTTTGATTCCAAATCCTAAACTAACGCATCCCTCCGCAGCCCCTCGTGACGCCGCCAGCTCGGCCGCGAGGCTGGGCATTGAACGCGATATACTAAGGAATACCTGCGTAGAGTAGGCACTCATTACATTGATTATGATTACACAAGCTTTGTGAGTAACGTTTCGCCTCGCAATGAGGCGATTTCTGTTGGTCAAAAATAGTTCGACCAGACTGATAAAGACTGTGTGGGTGCTATCCCAATGACAACCTTTATTTTTCCGCAAAAGATAGTTGTAAAGTAAATAGGTGTTTTTTCTTCTTTGGAGAACACCTCATTAGGTTATCGGCCGTAATAGTTCCGACAGTAATTTTTTTAACAGCGATTTTATTTCTTGCTACAATTTCACAGACCACGGTAAAAAATAGCGCCTTATGATTTTCGGGGATTAATCAAACCACTTTAATTTTCCAATGTAAATTACAGTCCAATTCTAAATTAGTCAATTTCCCTCCCTGTCAGTTCGCATCTAAATTCTCGTTGAAATAACCAAATCAGCATAGAACCCCAACAAAATAAAACTTATTTAAAAAGTACCAACTCGAGACACCCAATTTTTTCCCACTCGTAATAATCGCATTAAGGGGGAGTTTAAACTCGCCGCGTCCCGAAACTTTCGCGTTTTCTTTTTACATTAAGGACAAAGAGAAAAAAACGCCTACTTAGAAGGGTGGTGCAACTTTTAATACAGTTTGAGCAACATCTATCAAAAATAATAGCATCTTTATGTGCTACGACACAGAGTTTAGGTTTGTCTGGATTGGGCTTAGTGAGCGGTATAAGACAATGTTTTATTTATGTTATAAACACGTAGGTATACGTGAAGCGCTTAGCGAATTTAAAAACTGATGGAACCTTCCCCGAAGGGGTACTTACGCTTACCTAGTTTACTCTTGATGCTGTTTTGGGTTCATACCCATTATCCATGAAAAGTAACTTGACGAAAACTCTCGCAATAAGAAGCTTTATGATTACACACAGCACGGTTAGTAGGTAAATAAATGTGTCCGTGACGGTAGCGTACCCATAATCGAAATCACGTTTGTTGTTATGCCTAATTTTAGAGCATAATTAGTGAATAGGTAATTAGTACATACACATAAGAAATAGTGCCTTTTTGGTTTAAGAAATAATGACCATTCTTAGTGGGTACGCTAGCGGAACGTTCCGCTGGCGTACACATGACCGTACACGGGTACTATAGCAACAAAATTTACACACAAATTTAGCGTTTTAATAACACCCGAGCTGTGCAAAATTTCATAATGATAGCTTTTATAGGAACGGCGATATTGAACAAGACTTCTGAATGACATTGCGTAATTATTAAACAACATAATAGTTCTTATAGAATATGAGGTTTTCTGATTATAATATATATGTATATTTAGCGCCCGAAAAACCTCCTCTACCAGTAGTCATACTTTATGCGAATTCGTAGTGAAACATTAAAAAAGTCGATGTGAAGTTCTATACTCTGTTCACGGAGACAAGCTAATATAACGCGTGCTCTCTCGCACAATTGTATGAAAGTGAAAAGGACGGGACTACTAGCGTGTTTTAGCGTGAGAGACTAAGATTGGTTAGTGGGAGTGACCATTATTTTAAAATGTAAAGCTATGTTTAGATTGCTCACTTCGAACTTTTACTTACATTATTCACTAGCTTTTCGCCCGGGGTTTTGTGGATGAGTGGGTTATTGACAATTGACCTACTTATTATGATACTGTGAACCTAAAAATATATATTTTGTTTAATTTGGGTACTGTACAAAAAATAAAACATGAGAAATTTTCTTACAAATTTATTCACCTTCTGATTCACTTGAATCTGAATCATACTCCAAGCTTATAATAGAACGTTCTGCCATATTTTCTACGTTCCTATCCATAACATCCATACCAGGCTCTACTACATCACGTCCGCACCGCACAAGAGACAGATAAATTTTGGCCACACACCGTGCACAGTGTGCACGTGCCCTTTTGTTCGTTATCTACGACCAATAACGTGCAGTCTATGATTTCCCTATTAGCTTGTTTCGGCGAACAGAGTATAGGAACAAATGCACTGTAGAACAGTCGCGCACAACAAATAATTTATTAGAGAAATTATACACCGAACAATTTAGGTATGTAGTAAGAATAACTAGTTTTGTTAGGTACTTTATGTGACCTTTCATGAGTATTTTTACCTATAGGCACCTACTTATAAAGCTAAGCACTTATAAGGTTTTTTTTGATTTATGTAGGTACCTATCTATGTTATTTTCATCCACCATAACTCTAAAATATATATTTTCGGACGAGATACTTTGTTTAGTTTTACGAATGGAATTGCGTTTCGTTATTCCTAGATCTTCTGTACCGCTCCAACGAACGCGGAATTCTTTGCCTATCCTTTTCACAAACTGACGCGCATTGCGCTCTCTTAAGAACAAAGACACTACAAACGAATAGCACCGTATTCTAGCTCTATTGTATATCTCTAATGAATTTCCTACTTGATGGAAGTGTTCCCGATCAATACGAGACTATGTCATTACACGCTTCACTAGCCAAGTAAAGTTCTTGCAATTTACGGATGAACGTCCGTCTATCTTCGCCTTCGGCACTGATGTTGGTCCCAGTGACAAATAAGTGAGGGCGTGTTCCCACTGTGTCGTGATGACAAAATGTCGTGCAGTTTATAAGCATCCTGGCTTATTAAAACCTGGATTGGAACCTGGACCTGGCTTGGTATATTAAAACCTGGATTGTATAAAAAGAAAATAGATATAGGTGTACACATATAAGCAAGATAGAAACAAAGAATATTATTTATTAGACACTACACACAAACAAACTTAGGTACAGAAATAAAAGACTACTTATTTCTATACTTACTCAGTACTCTTAGAGCATTAAACCAGAATTTAATGCTCTAAGTCAGTACTAGATAACAAGTGGACAAACAAAAACACAGGTCAACATTAGTTAAGTAAGTATAGTATACCTACCTACTAACACAAGCATTGGGTTGGTACTAAGTAGTCCACTCAGCAACCAGTTAAAGGACTGCACGATTAACCGTCGTCCACGACTTTTTTTGTTGTGACGATAGATTGTCGTTATAATGGGAACAGCTAGCACGACAGTCGTAAAACGATAAAAAAACGTCACGATTAGCGTCACTGCCGTGAACAGTAAAATGTCGTCACGATCCACTGGAAACTTTGATCAATTATATCGATAATTATATACATAGATATAATTGATCGAAGACTGGAAACAACTAAATACGATAGTCGTTCAACAATAAAAAAAATCGAGACGACAAACTGTCGTTATAATGGGAACAGCTAGAGACGATAGTCGTCCAACGATAATTTACGGTTAACATCACTATGTCGTGGCGCGTTCCCGCTGGAACGCGCCCTAAGTGTATCTAAGTATTTAGCTAACTTGTTGCAATCCTGGAACGAATAAGGTCACATTACTCGCGGTTCAAAATGATTATAAAATATAAATAACTAGTTTCTGCCCGCAGCTTCGCACGCGTTGTTTATATGGAAACAATTAAAGGTTATTTCTATCGATTGGGAACTGATTTATGGTATAAAACGTAGCCTATATTTTATTCCAGGCCTAGAACTACATCTGTAGGGGCTCGTCGAAGGTGTAAGACTTCAACTAGGAATGGTCGGGAGTGATGTGTCAGTAAAAACACACCAAAGTGTTCTGGAGTGTTTTACAACAACTATTGCATAACCCATGGATATTGTTAAGACAAGCACTAGGTATTCTATTCTGTAGCTATTTTGAGATGTCCTGCATAATTTTGAGCCCTATTTAATCTGCATAACGTCGTCGTCGCTAACAACGTCTATGCAAAATTTCAGCCCGATCCGTTCAGTGATGTCGAAATTTTAAAAGAGACCTACAATATCAAATGAAAGCTATCATTTTGTACATTTCAAAACAGTTTTTCAAATTTCTGTAGGTTTCATACTTTTTGAAATATTTTAAAAAATAGTCGAAAATATACCCATTTCTCCCCATATCTCTGAAGTTTGCAGAGCGATCCATCTGAAATGTATCTAGCGTTTGTAGATATGGATCTATATTTTACAGGAAAAATATAGAGAAGTCTGTAAGTAGACCACTTTTTGAAAAATGGTCAAAAAAGGGGGATCATTTTTAAAAAGGGGGGCTACCACAGCGAGTGGGGTATCAAATATAAGGTATCGCTTTGTACATCTTAAACAGTTTTTAAAACTTCGGTATGTTTTGTTCTTTTTAAAATATTTTGAAAAAACTCGAAAATTTTACTATTACTGTCTATACCTACTCCAAAGTTTGCAAACCGATACATCTGAAATGTAGGTACCTAACCTTTAATTTTTTGGTACCCATACCCATAGTACATATCGGTATACTTGACAACCGTTCGAAACCCTCGGCACGCGAGTCACACTCGCACTTGACGGATCTTATTTTTATTTTAGTTAGCTTAGCTGGCATAGTGTGTGGACGTATGTATGAAAAACGGGCTCAACTATGCGAGCTAAACCAAACAACTTAGTTTAGCTGAGTTTAGCTGGCCGGGTGGACAAACCACTTAAAGACAACCATCTGACCTAGTCCTAATTAATCGGTCCATTGTAAAACCTTTTATTTAAATTCCATTAAAATGTCACCCCTACGCCCGAAGCACCCAATGATTGACACGCTAGTGTTTGTACACTCGGTCACTTTAGTTGAACAGACAAACAGAATAACACGCCATATGTGATGCTTGTGGTTAATTAAAAAGATGTTCTCGTTTTTGTACAAATATTGTGGCTATTCATTGCTGGTAGGTACCTATATAATTTTATTAAACGATGTAAAAACGTTCCCATGTAATCACTGAAAACACATTTTGATTCATGATCTGTATTCATATGATTCCAAATGATTAAACTAGATACTAAAGACTACGGCAAGCACGGGGATTGATGTCTAGGGTAGAATAGAGAAAAATTACTTCACTTTGTCATCGAATGTAAATAGTAAAATATTTGAAATTCATTCCTTCAACTTCAATAATGTACGCAAGTATGACGGCGCGATTTCAATATTCTATTCTACCTTATAGAACAATCATATTTATGGGGATTTTCTCTAGGGTAGTAGTTACACAATCCGTGCTACAGGTAAAAAAGAACCGTAGTGAATGAATACTAACATATCTATGGTTGAAAGGCTAAAATATTCGGATATACCCAGCATTAGGTATGTAAAATCCGCATAGGCCGCCCTCCGACCAGATGTGCCATTACGCAAAAATCACCCATCATATGTATATTAGACATTTAAAAGCTCTTTCAATGGCCTTGAAAGCCATTTCAATGGTCATATCCATACAATAGCAAATTACCAAGGCCATTCAAAGGGCTTTCAAATATCAATATAGGATGGGTGGGTTTGCGTAATCGCACAGCGCTGGTGGGATGATGACTTGTAAAAGACTGCTAGCAGATGCGGGATGCAGCAAGCTAAAGACACGGCACTATGGCGCTCATTAAGCTCCCCTAATGTGCGATCTTCATCGCCTCATAGTCCCCTGCTGGTCATTGGTCTCCACTTATGACCAGCTGTGGACTATGAGGCGATGAAGATGAGATAAAATTTGGCTACGGATGATGTTAAAACTGCAAATGACTTTACGTAGGTACCTATTATCCATTGCCATTAATACCATTAATATCCAGTTGACTTTATCATGAACTTTGAAACCCCGATTGATTTGATAAAGATCTGACCCCCTTTCCCGTGATATAATTAAATTTTTCTGCTTCAGTGAACTCTGTAAAATCCCAACAATTAAAAAATTATACAAGTTATACAAATCCGTCGCGAATGCGAGAAGATTGCCGCGAAATTATTCACAAAGCACCCCAGGCGAGGACTTGATGATATTGTATTAGGTGATCACATCACATACGAATGCGATTTTAATGGATACAGCTCCCCTCGTAAACGTCCCTCGAACCTAACAATACAAACGATAGAACGCACTTTCCCGCGCTAAGTATGACGTTTGGGACCTTTCGCGCGGGGAGATACAACCCCAATCTAAATTAAAATCTAAAACCTTGTAAACAAGGCAAGTGCTCACTTTTTTGGGGATTTTAACCCTCGGAATTAACGAGAGATGTTTTGTAAAGGGTCCGGCGAGTGCAGTGGTTTGTCTTTATTTTGGACGCGTGCTGCGTTGGCTTTATCTCGTGCGACTTGTTTTCTTTTCTTGATGATGCAGCGATTGCAATTGTTATTTTTAGAGTATGATTTTATAAAGAAAGCTGATCAGCTCAAGCATGTCAATGTCCCGTCGAGCTACGAAGGGCAGGGCTTTAGTTTGGAATATTGAACATAACTTCTGTTTATGCTAAGCACTAGACTTTTGCATGCGAGATGGTGGTGGGTCTGCGGCCAGTCGTTACAGCCCACTGATGGCTCACTACTTATTCATCTCAGATAGCTACGGGCGCACGGATGTCAGAACTGCAACCGCATCTGTCGTTCCCGTATACCTCTAGTCTCAGTTACCTAGTTCGGTTGTTTTGTTCGGTCCCGGACTACTACTGATACTAAAATAGTCTCATTAGTTCTGCTGTGTGTGACGTCTAACCGAACTATTGAGACTAAAAAAGTATCTGTAGTTCGGATAAGGATGTAAAACAAAAAACAAGATGTATTAGGAATCGAAATCTTTTATTTAATACTAAAGAATAGGAACCAAAATCATTTTCTTTGTAAAAAAAACATAACTTAACGTGTTCTTCTACTTAACTTCACTTCTTACTCAAATTAAGATGCAATATACTTACGATGCGATTTTGTGTAAATAAATTTCTGGTGATATTTGCCTTGTTACGAGTTGCAACTTACAATTTTGAATAATTTTCCTGGTCAATGTCCATATTTCTCCTTTTCGACAATACCATTGCTCCAAATTTTTTTATTTGGTTAGGTACGCTAAAATGTGCTAACTTGCCATCGTCATTTCATACGTGCAAGATTTGCAGCATTGTCGGGTGTTTATTGAGGAGATTATTTTATTGAGGAGGATTTATTTTGAAATTCCAGCCTTCCACTGTATTATTTGTGCGATGTTGTTCTTAACTTACACTCCATATTTAAATAAAATCAGACCTCATCCAAAATATTGGAAATAAACACAAATTTTTAAATTTGTCATCCACAACCGCTAACATTCCATTCGATAAGTATTGCCAGCTATAAGTAATATCTTCTATGGGCAGTAATGGTAAAACACTGCAGAAATTAACTATATACTTGTGAAGTTTTTTTTCATGCCAAGTTAGTTTTTTAGCTTTACGAGTCAAGCGATTGGGTAAAAGGAAATACAATCCTTTATCTTTACATTATTGAAAACTTCCGATAGTGCTTTGATTGCTGCTACTTCATAATCCAAATGTACATGTGGTTCCCATTCCGGGATTTGGCTTTTACTCATTTGTAACATACTCGTAATTGTATACAATTTTTAGGGTTTCGAAGATCGGAGATAGGTTTCGAAATCCTTATGGTCTCGTTTTTGCTGTCCTTTTTTCCGTCTTTAATATCTCAGCAACAACAGCAGCAATTAAACATTTCGTGCGCCTGTACTGATTAAAAGAAAAATAAATAAAAATAAATGAAAAATTAAAATGTAAATTTTCAGTACAAATTGTGAATTTTAAAAGAGACCTACAATGTCAAGTGGGGTATCAAATGAAAGGTATCCGTTTGTACATTTCAAAACAGTTTTCAGTTCAAATTTCTGTAGGTTTCATACTTGAAATATTTTGAAAAAAGTCAAAAAATTACCCATTACCCCCCCTTATCCCCAAAGTTTGCAGAGCGATCCATGTAAAATGTATGTAGCGTTTGTAGATATGGAACTATATTTTACAGAAAAAATATAGAGAATTCTGTTAGTAGAACACTTTATGAAAAATGGTCAAGGGGGAATTATTTTCAAAAGGGGGGGCTACCTCACCTAGTAGGGTATCAAATGAAAGGTATCGGTTTGAACATCTCAAAACAGTTTTTGAAATTTCTATAGGTTTCATACTTTTGACCAGTTTGTACAACGTTCTATCTGCGTCTGAGACAGGCTCAGCTAGAACGCTGTTGCAGTGACCGATATCCCTATAACTAAATGACAAAATACTATTTCTAAACGATTCGTTGCGAACACACTCCATCAAAATGTGGAAAACATCGTCTACAGAATTACATAGTAGGCAATTCGGCGTAGTTGATTTCTTCGTTAAATGTAAAAACTAAAAAACAAACAAGGCCTGGGAGTCCGGATTGAAGTCGTAATGCAATAACAGTTTCGCGACGATTCAAAATGCTGTTGTCAATCCATGGAGAACTCAAGGGATGTGGTTGGATCGTTTTATACCATATACCTATTTCTCGAGACCGCACATTAAAATATTCTTTCCATAGGTTATAGCAATCCACTTTCATTTTATGTATATAGTTTGTATAAAAAGGATGTATGTATATTTGTAGGTACGCCGTCTGTTATAGCTTCTCTAGCCAACAAATCTGCGATTTCATTGCCTCGTAGTCCAACATGAGATGGTATGCATTGAAGCACTACGTTTCTACCTTGTGATTGTAAATTCAGGATAATACGCAATATTGTGTAGGCTGTCGGTGTTCCTCGAAAGGTCGAGGTACACCTAGCCAAGTGTTGGAGCGAACTTCTAGAATCTGTAAATATTACGATGTTAGAATGGTCTTGTTTACTTTTGTGGGACATGAAAACGTATGTTAGTGGTTTAACATTTGTCGTTTCAGTACAACTTCCTAGGTCGCCGTTTATAGAATACAACTGGCAAAAGGGTTTTGGGCATGATTTGAATGTACCGTCCATAAAATATAGCTTCACAGTTTTCATCAGCAACCGTGATTTTTTGTTGCAATAAATTATTATTCTTATTTTACCATCATAATAATCTGCTAACATATTCTCCAAAAATTTGTACGGTATTTGAATCTCGGAAAAGCTTTTAGTAAGTATTTTATTGACCTGGGCATTTGTGAATTTTGCGCTATATGTCCATTTTTTTTATTGAATTGGGGATTGGTTTACTGCTTGTTATAACTAATCCTTTATTACGAATTTCCAGCAAAAATGGTCTATACACTCGTGGAGCAGGCTCCCTACCTTCGGCAGCCCTTTCCACATGCTTGTTGATAACAAGTTCAAAATCGTTTTGTGATTCATTTGCAGTAAAGGTATGATTTGTAACTCTCAGGATAGTTCTTGCATTCTAAAATAATAATAATTTACACCATTATTAACCATTATTAATGTCTGAAAACCAGACCTCTCGAATTTCCCCATAATTATTTAGCGGGTTTTTTGAATTAAAACTTTGGTACTTCTGACAATAATATCTTGGACAACGGATATTTTTAAAATGTTTACATCGCCAATAAGCGCATTTATTTGCATAAATACGGTGTTACGGTAATACTGATAACCCGCATAAAACAGAACTCTAGCACGTCCTCGCTAAATAATATTAGAATTATGAAAATGTTATGACAGAGGTGAGGTGATTTGTAACTAAAAAGTGTTTTTTTCCACATCATTAACCGAACTACAGAGAAAGGCTCAATAGTTCGGTTAGAAGTCACAGCCGAACTAACGAGACATTTTTAGTATCAGTAGTACGGGACCGAACTAAACAACCGCTGAGACTAGAGGCCCGTATACACCTTACATGTCATCTAAAACGTCAGTGCCGAAAACCCTACACTGCCTAAGGGCCTACATAAACCATTCTTCGTGGATGTAAAGACCATTGATGGTGACTTTACAAAGTTGAAATTAAGATAGCTTACATGTTTTAAAACGCCGAAACAAACACCATATAATTATATAAAAAATATTTATTTGAACACAAAATACGAACACGAATAAATAGGTACCTATTGAATCACACTCACAAAAAAAACACAGCCATATCAAAACTAAACGAGTAAACAAAAAAAAAAAAACGTTCACACAGACGACCTTAAACTTTTATTGGTAGTTGTCGATGTAGTAATTCCTAAACAGTGGCGGCGATCCTTGCGGAGTCGGTGACTTGATCAGGGGTACATTCATCGGCCGCGATAGCATCGACTCCTAGAAAACAGTTTTACATCTCGGTTAGTCTGCAATAAATAGGTTTTAATGACAAAAACATTTAAACAGCGTTTAGGTGCGTTTACCTTCAATTGGTCACTTAACTAAGAAGAAACCCAGACAACCTGGAAAAACAAGGTGTGGTGGGCAAATTGGATGGGAAAAGACAACAAGGCCGATCATCTAGCCGCTGGTCTGACATAGTGAAGGAGATCACGGGGCTCCCAGGGACCACTACTCTCAGACATGCCGAAGCTAGCGAAGCAGATGGCAAACTCCTCACGAATATACGTGCATCGTCGTCAGCTGACACCCTGATTGCGTCATCTACACGTCGTCGTCGCCGTAATCGCAAATATCGTGTACCTATATTAGTATTTTTTTTATATTTTAGAATGTATATGCTAGTTTTAAGGTATATTATTTATATGGACCGTAGAATAAGTTAAATAAGATCTGTAACTTTTCTATAGTCTGAAATAAATTAATTTATTATTTATTATAATGTTTAGCTAGGCTAGGTACATCTGTCTCCTAGCAGATTTTCTACAAATATTAAGAAAAGAACAGGTATAAATAAGTTGGTATAAATAAGTCAGTAGGAGGTGATCTTCGGAACTACTGGGCCGACTGTGCAAATTCTTTCACTAATAGAAAGCTACATTTTGCCTATCCCTGAGGCTGCGTGTTTCTTCCAGATATCGCGTGACCGAAGCCACGAACTGAAACTAGTGTGATAACAACTCGCTTACCTCAGGGACCGCGGGAGTAATACATGACGGAGCATGCAGTTCTAAGACCTTTTTTTAAGATTTTTTTATGTTTTTCCGATATTTGAAAGAGCATTAAATACTGTATTTTAATTATTTTGTATGGTTTAATTTTTTTAATTATCACAAATAAGTCAAGAAGGTTAAGAAAAAAAAATATAACAGCGAGCGTAGAGCCCTGAAAATTTTAAAGACTGCGGTGGTAGATGAAAAGGTAGTTATTTATTTTGTCTTTTACGGATAACTAACAACGTATGAATATAAATAACGGCGAGCTGAGCGACGTAATTTCGGTGTTTGGTGAGGTCGGGTGCTAAGACGATGGGAAACGATGATAGCCGCAGCATTTTGGCGATTTTTTTCAACTATTAACAAAAAAGTTAGGAAATCATAAAAAAATCACCTAAGAAGATATAACGGCGAGCGGAGCGAGCCGCTGGAATGTGTTTTACTCTTTTGGGTGGTCACAAACATGTGAAGAAGAGTAAGTAAAATTAATAACAGCAAGCGGAGCGAACCCTGCAAATTTTACAGTGTTTGCGGCGGCTGAGAAAATTATTAAGTTAATACAAAATAAATATAGGAGTGGAGTGAGCCGCAGCCTTTTTTGAAATTGGTGAGGCATGCTTAGTCAGAGAAGGAAGCTAAGATAATGAACTTGAAACATTTGAAGTTTTTTGGAGATAAACAATAAAATAGGAGTACAACACGGATTTATTTTTGATCTTACTGTGCGTGTGAGTTGGCGTTGTCACCAGTTGGTGCTTGCTTAGCGTAACCATGTAAGCACCAAGGGGTGCCATTAAGGCACTTTTCGGACCTTGGTACCTGGCACCCCTTACCTTGCTAGTGGCAAGTGCCCATAGCTGCTTTATTTACCTACAGCTTACGTAAACATTGATTTTAATAATACGGGCCAGATGACAGAGTTAACTAAAAATATTGTAAGCAAATTGTGTACAAAAAAGTTACAGCTATTTAAAAAATCTTAAAAATAGCTTAGAGGCTTTTCAGGGTTAAAAAAGCCGCCAAGCTATTGCTCTTCCACCTATCCTCAATTACCATAATGGCACATGAACTGCCGACCACCCATTATTTTTTCATTTTATAATTCGATCTGCCGTAGATAGAAGCTTTTTTTAGTTTACTAAACCATCTGATTTATATATACTTATCTATATTAGTTTTTTTCGGTTTTGCGAGTTCATGGTTCTGTATTTAATTGTTATAAATAAATAAAATTCTTTTATATAAGTAAAGAGACGGGGAGTCGGTAAATTTGGCATAAGTTTGTTTGTTTAGGTACATACAGCCGGTAAGTATAGTAGATTTTATAAGGTACAAATCGTTGATCCTCAAGATCCTGGTCAGGATAATGGGAATGGGATAACCGGATCAAACCGGAAGTGGGGGGGCAGGGGGGTTCAATCGCCCCCGCCCCCACTCCCGCGGCACTTGGCTTACCTTCCGATGCTTGAGCGTGGAACTGGAATGGAGCTGGAGAGGTTTTTCAATTGTCGAGCATTCCGTCCGTCCGCGTTGCAACTCGGCCAAGTTGTCGGCGAGTTCCGCTGCCGCAACCCCGTACAACCGCTGGCCTCGGGAAACCTGGGACACTAACTTATGGAACTGGGATGTTAACATTAAAAACCTAATTGGTCACAATTGGACATGAACGCCTAAAACTCAAAGACATTAAGTAGGTAATCCAATTGCGAAACTGAGGGACCACTTAACTTTTAGTAACCGTAGGTAATCAAATTGCGCGATCGACAACGTAACGATTGGCATCGAAGAAAGACTGAAGGGCGTGATTAAAACCATAACAGCAAAGAAGTGGGTTTGGAGAAAACATCGTCTGAATTGATTGATGAGTCCTAGAGTTAAATGGAGACGGAGTGACCAATTTAGAAAATAATTAGGTACGGTAAAAGTATAGTTTTATGTTTAGTTTTTTTCAAAATCAGTACACACAGTAGTAGTACCAAAAGATGCCTGACAAAATGACAATAGGTCAAAACCAACTTGATATTGTGCTGGATAATATCAAATTATGAAAGACTGCCATCTTTGGGCTGAAAATTGCACCTTCCTGTAAGTTTCGAAAGTAGGAAGAAGCGATGAGTGTTGGTAAGTATATGTTTTGATGTCCATTGAGGTGTTAGTAAAGGTAACTATAAGTAATGGTTGCAAGAAGACAAAAGGTGGCATAAAATGGTACCTTTTTAGCAAATCGATCGAATGAATACTACAGCTGCATTAGAAAAACTTTTAATGCAAATAACTTCAGATCTTAGATATATTTTTTACAAGATTTCGGTTCTTGAGCCATTTTCAGGGCAAGGATTTCTTTTGGCAGCCTCTTTACAGCACATCTGTACGCGCATTCGAGTCGTTGTTTCTACGCAGTAAAATAGATTAATGATTTATCCAACTTACATAATTATATTTATCAAAAAGAACAGGCGCTATTCTACGAACAAAGCTTAGTAAACACTAATCCCCTTATTCAGTCCGGTAACTTAGAGCATTGCTATCTCTCACTCTGTCTTTTTCTATTGACTTAAGTCAGAGTAAGAAATAACACTGCTTAGCAACTGTTTTAAGTTACCGGATCAAGGGGGTAGGTGATGAAGACAAGAAATTAATGAATATATGTATGTAGAACGGACAATTTAGGATGTCTATGGAAGGCCAGCGTTTAAGCGAAAGAACCAAAACCGATCAGGAACAAAGGGGCCCTGTTCTGCTAAACCAATTGCTTCATTATGACGATGCGATACCATTGTCACAGAATGACTATTTTACCAAAGTGTAGCAGGGCCGGTGTTGTGGTGGTTGATGAATGAAGGCAACACACATTCCAGTTCACAGGCAGGTTTATTTGAAGGCTACAGTTATAGATAGAAGGAGTGGAAGGCACAGTAGAATAGATCAGAGTTCACAGTAGAAGATAGAATAAAGATAGGAAGAAGTTATAGCGAGAGCGGTGCGAAACAATAGCTTTTACAAAACAATTCATAGCAAGGTAGTGCGCGCCGTCAACAGATTCCGTACGACTGGCTCGTGTGACAGGCGGAAAGAGGTACGAGGCGCGGGGGGTTCCCGCGCACTGGTACAATACCGGTCGGCCTAAGTAAGCGGCCGAATATCGAGAGCTTAGTGCTGTTATGAGATAGATAGGTAAATCGATTACCATTAAATCTTAATCTATTATTATTTAATAAACCAGGTAGCAAACCTTTGTGTAATGAATATAATTGAAGCAATAAAATAGCGAGTAGAAAATCATTGAGGGTAGCGAAAATAAATGTGAAGTAAACATGTAGGAGTAGAGAGTATGAACAGGGTGTATGAGTACGAACGTTAAGCAAGTATGAACGGGAGATTGTATGGACAGGGTATGAACATAGTATGAACAGTGTGTGAACGTGTAAATATGTAATGTAGATATTATATACCGAATAAATAAATAAATAATGTACTTATATAAAACATTTAATCTGTAAATTATGGGGAGATCCCCACATCACTCCCTTCCGAAGACCGTTGCTACGGGCGATAGAAATCCGGGAACCGGACTCTTCTACCGGAACGTGTAGTGCGCTCGGCTGGGGAAAGGTCGGGAACTGGGATTGGCTCGGGATTCAGGATAGGCTCGGGATTGGAGATAGGCTCGGGATGCGAGGAGTTCGACAAGATGAAAGCCGGCTTTAGGCGGTCTATCGACACATTCAGCGCCTTGCCCTTGAACAAAATTTTGAACACTTTGTCGCCACGCTGAAGGACTTCGTGTGGGCCTGAGTACGCAGGCTGGAAAGCTCCTCGTTGCGTTTCTTCCCGAAGAAATACGTGCGACGAGGAAGCGAGGTCTTTGAAAACAAAACTTTTGTTAACTCTATGGCGAGACGCAGGAGCGGGTTGTAATTTACCTGCAATGGTGCGCAGCCTAGCGGTGAAGTCTGTAATGTCGGTCGTGCCGGTGATGGCGCTGTGAAAGAACTCACCAGGGAGTCGTAAGGGCTCACCATACACCAATTCGGCCGAAGATGACTTTAGGTCCTCCTTGACTGCGCTACGTATGCCTAGTAGGACTAGTGGGAGAGATTCTGTCCAATTGCTGTCAGCGTGGCAAGTGATTGCTGCCTTTAGTTGGCGGTGAAATCTCTCCACAAGACCGTTGCAAGCAGGATGGTATGCAGTCGTCTTGCGGTGCTTAAATCCAGCTAATTTAGCCAGGAATCCGAATAGCTCGGATTCAAACTGTCGCCCACGGTCAGTTACGATGTCCGTTGGGCAGCCGAATCGGGCAATCCACCCGAATAGAAGAGCCTTGGCTACCGTTTCTGCCGTGATGTCCGCGATAGGTATGGCCTCAGGCCATCTGGTAAACCGATCTACGGCAGTAAGGCAATAGCGGAAGCCATTGGAGATTGGCATAGGGCCAATGAGGTCTATGTGAATATAGGCGAATCGAGCTTTCGGCAAGTCGAACGAGCCTAATGGAGCGGAGACGTGACGGTTGATCTTGGAGCGCTGGCAATCCAAGCACGCTCGTGACCAATCACGACAGTCTCTCCTAACTCCCGGCCAAACGTATCGCTGCGCTATTAGTTTTGCAGTAGCGTTTGCGCCAGGGTGACTCAAGCAGTGGAGGCTGTCAAAGACTTGCTTTCGCAGGGGTTTGGTGACGAAAGGTCTTGGAGTACCAGTGCTCGTGTCACAGTAAATTTCCACGCTGCTACCGGGATCTTTAATTTTCTCTAAGCGAAGAGACGTTGGTTCGTCATAGAGAAAAGAAGACAGCTCGGCATCAGCGGTTTGGGACTTGGCAAGGACTTTCAGGTCAACTGGATTTTGAAGCTCTTCAATTCTCGAAAGCGTATCGGCAACGACATTATCCTTGCCAGATATGTGCCGAATGTCGCTTGTGAATTGCGAGATAAAGTCCAGATGCCTATATTGTCGCGGCGAACAAGTGTTCTTCCGCTCGCTGAAGGCGTGGCAAAGAGGCTTGTGGTCTGTGTAGACCGTAAAGTCTCTTGCTTCCAGCATGTGACGGAAGTACTTGATACCTTCATAGATGGCGAGTAGTTCGCGGTCATAAGGAGAGTACTTCTGCTGGGACGGACTGAGTTTCCGTGAGAAGAATGCCAGCGGTTGCCATTCCTCATCCTTAAGCTGCTGGAGTACCGCTCCCAATGCGAGGTCGCTAGCGTCAGTGACTAACGCTAGTTCGGCTTGACAATCGGGGTGGGCTAGCAGTGCAGCATTGCAGAGGCTCTCTTTGGTAAGTTCGAAAGCTGCGAGGGATTCACCCACCAGATTCACGGGGTCATTGGCCTTTACCGAGCCAGCAAGTAGGGCGTTAAGGGGGGTTTGAATTTTTGCGGCATTCGGGATGAAACGCCTGTAAAAATTCATCATACCCAGAAATCGCCTCAATTGCCGGATCGTTGTCGGCGCAGGGAACTCCTTGATTGCCTGAACCTTGGAATCCAGCGGCTTTGTTCCAGCGGCAGAGATATTGTAACCTAAAAAGTTTACCTCTGGGACGCCGAAAACGCATTTCGTGGTGTTCACGACAATGCCGTACTTCTGCATACGCTCGAACAACTGCCTGAGATGACTTTCATGTTCTTCCTCCGATCGGCTAAAGACCAAGAAGTCATCAAGGTAGCAGTAACAAAAGTTCAGACCACGCGTTACCTCGTCCACGAACCTCTGGAACGTTTGTCCCGCATTCCTGAGTCCGAAACTCATGTACGGGAACTCAAAGAGGCCAAACGGGGTCGTTATGGCGGCCTTCGGGATGTCTTCCTCGTACACAGGGATCTGGTTGTAGGCTTTGACCAAGTCAATGGTGGAGAAGACCTTACAACCGGAGATGCTATGGGCAAAGTCATGAATGTGCCTGATAGGGTACCTGTCGGCGATGGTCCGAGCGTTGAGAAGTCTGTAGTCTCCGCATGGGCGCCAGCCGTTGTCCTTTTTGGGGGCCAAATGCAAAGGGGACGACCACGGACTCTCGGACGGACGCGCCGTACCGCTGCTCAGCATCAAATCGAACTCCTGCTTCGCCAACTTGAGCTTATCAGGCGCTAACCTGCGAGGGGAACAAAAGATAGGGGGGCCGGGTGTGGTGCGTATGTGGTGTACGGTGGTGTGTTTGTGAGTGTGAGGAGTGCCAGCTGGTTTGGTTAAATCAATAAACTTTGACAAAAGCTTGTGAAAACGCGAGTCGCCGGAAGGAATCTTTACAGAAAAAATATTAGAGTTAGGAGTATTATCAAAATAAGCTTCGGTAGATAAAGAAGTGACATTATCGATGATACGTCCTATGCGTTTGTTGCGAATATCGACAATAAGGCCATAGTGACTCATAAAATCGACTCCTATTATGGCTTTAGTGACATCGGCAACAATGAAGCTCCACGGGAAATCGCGCCTAAGACCTAAGTCTAAGTTGAGCTGGGTCAGGCCGTAGGTGTGGATGACGCTACCGTTGGCGGCTCTCAGCTCGTATCCGGTCTTGACTCGACGCTCCTGAAGTGCAGACCGAGGGAAGACGCAGACGTCGCTTCCGGTGTCTACTAGGAAGGGTATCTTCAAACGGCGGTCAGTAACGAAGAGGCGACCAGGTGAAGCGGGGCAGTCGTCTGTCGCCATTACTGACTGCCTTGGGCGTTTCCCGACTTCTCATAGTCACAGGGCTTGACGCAGTGGTTCGCCTTGCTGCCGTGCCGGTCGTGGTACCAGCAGATCGGGAACCGACGGTAGCTGGACTGGGATCTCGATCTCGAGCGCCTGCGTTGGTCGTTATTCTGCCGGCGATAGTTAGTGCGAGAACGATTTCCTGACTGCGGCTGTTGGTTGAGCTGCGTGGTGAGGTTCCTGAAGGCTGCTTTCAACTCTGCGATGTCGTTTGCCATCGACTCCATGGATCCTGGGACGGCTACTGGGGAGGTCGAAGCTACGTGTGCGACGGGTGCGACGATGTCATGTACACGGTCCGCCAGATCTGCAGAGGCTTCTAGTGAAGAGGCAGGCTGCGATGCGATGAGGGTCTGCAGGTTACTGGGGAGACGGCTGCACCAGATGCTACGTATGAAATCGTTGGGTACAGTACTTCCAGCAAGGCTTTGCAGATGCCGAAGGAACTGCGATGGTTTCCGGCTCCCTAGCTCTTCGTGCATAAGGAGCTGCTGTATCTTGCGCTCTCTTGACGCAGAAAGACGTTTAATCAGTTCTTCCCTTAGCTTCTCGTACTTATTAGTGGCAGGAGGGGATGTTATTATGTCTTTCACCTCTTTTGCGTATTGAGGATCCAGATGGCCCGTCACAAAGTAAAATCTTGTCGTGTCGTCTGTGACGTTGGATACGACAAACTGTCCCTCGACTTGGGCGTACCATAGTTCCGGCTCTTCAGGGTAAAACTGGGGTATCTTAATGTTTATTTTGCCCTCGGTGTTGCTATTTAACTGCATCCTTTGCTTACGTGCACTACACCGCTTGGTCACCTTATCACTCTGTGCGGATTTTACTGAATCCGATGAGTCGCTCATTTAGGTATATGTAAAATTATATCTCTAGCTATAATATTCTGCGATTGATAATTAGGTACCTTCTTGGTTTGTTCCAATCCAGGGGTCACCAGTTGTAGCGGGGCCGGTGTTGTGGTGGTTGATGAATGAAGGCAACACACATTCCAGTTCACAGGCAGGTTTATTTGAAGGCTACAGTTATAGATAGAAGGAGTGGAAGGCACAGTAGAATAGATCAGAGTTCACAGTAGAAGATAGAATAAAGATAGGAAGAAGTTATAGCGAGAGCGGTGCGAAACAATAGCTTTTACAAAACAATTCATAGCAAGGTAGTGCGCGCCGTCAACAGATTCCGTACGACTGGCTCGTGTGACAGGCGGAAAGAGGTACGAGGCGCGGGGGGTTCCCGCGCACTGGTACAATACCGGTCGGCCTAAGTAAGCGGCCGAATATCGAGAGCTTAGTGCTGTTATGAGATAGATAGGTAAATCGATTACCATTAAATCTTAATCTATTATTATTTAATAAACCAGGTAGCAAACCTTTGTGTAATGAATATAATTGAAGCAATAAAATAGCGAGTAGAAAATCATTGAGGGTAGCGAAAATAAATGTGAAGTAAACATGTAGGAGTAGAGAGTATGAACAGGGTGTATGAGTACGAACGTTAAGCAAGTATGAACGGGAGATTGTATGGACAGGGTATGAACATAGTATGAACAGTGTGTGAACGTGTAAATATGTAATGTAGATATTATATACCGAATAAATAAATAAATAATGTACTTATATAAAACATTTAATCTGTAAATTATGGGGAGATCCCCACACAAAGTAAAAAAAAAATAAATAGAAAGAAGTGTATGTTAGATTCTGTGACAATGGTATTATTTTAGATAAAATAAACTATAGATATACACATCAAAGGTGTCATGTTTAAAATAATTCTATCAATCTCTCCGTGCAAATAGCACGCACTAGGTATCTTAATTTTTTTGATCTATGATTGGCCTAGTGATATGCGGCGGCGGCGGCGTCGAGGCAGACCACCTGTCCGATGACGGTCACATAGACTTGTTATTCTACCATCTCTGATAAATCTTACCTCATCCTTCAACTCAGCCCTCCTCAGAGACACCCATTCAATCTGTTCCTGCAGCTTCTTACATTCCTTTTCGTTACTAATGAGGTCAATTTTCAAAGAGTCCATAACCTCTCGGTACTTGTACCGGACATCCTGGTCTATTCCGTGCAAGCTATCCATCTCGTTTTGCGTCTCGCGAATCTTGGATTTGGATAAGCGGAGTCTACCCTCCTGGAATTAATGTGATTGTCTAAAGTTTTTTGACCTTTTATAAAGGTGGTCGCGTAGAGTTCTAACGTTGTTTCTGAATTAAATACGATCAAAAACTGCACGTAGTCACTTACCTACCACCTAATTTAATCAAAACGCAGTGCAAGCTTGCTTTTAGCGGCTATCTATCTGAAAAACGTAAAAAACCTATCGCCGGGCTACCAAGGATTCACTCCGTAAGATGTTAAAAGATTTTCTTTCGAGTTTGTCTATGATGGACTGGATAGCCATAGCCATTCCCACTTAGTTTCACAATCGTCTCTTGTAGGCTTCAATTCCGTTCGATTATAGGAAAGTACCTTATTTCGATTTGGTCTGAAAAGCGATCACACTTGTTCACTAGCCATGTGCGCAGGACATCACTATAAAGATGTCCTGCGCACATGGCTAGTCTCCGTTGAGACTGGCCGCCGTCGTCAAAATTTGGCTAGGAGGATATAATATAATATAGAGACCGGTGTTCTCGGGACTACCAAACGCAACACATACTACACTCACACGCTACCTACTCGCACACACATGTACGTACTCACTTTTGTTTGGTAGCTCCTGTTGCCCGGACTCAAGTGAGACCGGTGTCCTCAGGTCTACCAAACAGAACACACAGTATTTTTTTAAACAGACTTAAACTTCGATCAATTATAATTGATCGAAGGACTTAAATTTATTAATTTTTGTATTTATTTTAAATAATTTCTGTATTTATCGAATGAAAACGATAAGGTAGAGCGGGGTACTCTAACACAAGCATATTATGCTTAAAAGAGAACCCCAACCCATGATAATGTAACTTACCTATGTACAGAAATAAACATTATTAATTTTTTATTTAATTTTTCATAATATCACTAGTAAGAGCCTGAAGACAAACCGCACTGCATCCCGGTAGGCAGCGTTGCCTAAGTACCTACACCAAGGCGATTGCTGTCTAGTCATTGTCAAAGTTTATCTACAGACCGCACAACCAGTGATTGAATTAATATTGATGATCTCTATCAGTCGACTGCAGCAGATTGGTCTAACTGGTCTAAACGAACCAGTCAAAGTGCTTCGTCTATCCCATTTTTGGTAGATTTCATGATGTTCCTTTAATTTAATATGCAATGATTCTTGGACAGATTTGATTCTTATATTTGACTCTACCGATCGGTGCCATAAAAATACAAAGTGTTATTTTATGGCTTTTAATGGGTTTGATATACCGGATACGGCAAGCCATTTTTCGACCACTGAATGCAGTTTTACTTATTTAAAAAAAAGGAATGTTTCTTTTCAGTAAAATGTCCTATTTTTAATATTTCTGGTACTTGCCCTCCTTGTCCCATGGCCGTGGGACACTCTGTATATAAGTTTATCTCATTGTATTTTTAGGTCGGGATGGTTTTCGGACTCTTTAATAAACCCAATTCGAAATTAGCTATAATCGAGCGGAATTGAAGCCTACAAGAAACGATTGTGAATGGCATGTATGGCATATCAATGGCAAGTATACGGAGTGCCCCATGGCCGTGGGGACACTCTGTATACTTGTGAATTTAATGTGTGTAACCCCTGAGATCTACCGTAATACACCTAGCTACATAATGGAAAGCTTATAATCACTAATTTGAAGTAACTGTAGGTAGTGTCATGGGAAGGATCGGAAAGACCTTTTCCCAACAGAGACGGCGAAAAAATAAAAGAAAATACGCACTTTTTCCGCGAGCTTCTTAGTAAGCACATCGAGATGCTCATCAAGGCTGTCCTTTTGGTCGACATCAAAGCACTGGACGTTCCCATCGCTTCCCTGCCCCAAAATCTAAAGAAAATAGAATAATTCAATTATTGCGTGCAGTTCTCTGCGATATCTAAGCAAGTTCTATAATAAAGAAAATAACAATCAAAGAATAAAAATTTAGAACAAGTATTTACAATTGAGTTAACTGCATACTGTTGCAAATAATCTACTGAGCAAGTTATTCATAGTGTGCGTTCATAGTGAATGCGCACCCGCCTTAGCCCCCGGGCTAAGGCGGGCGGCGTTTCGTAGACGGAACGTAGTCATAGGATCTTTGGTACCTACCCTGAAAGTGTGGTCCTTAGTTTTTGTTACACCCTGTATAACTAGAAGTTAACGACATCAAGTTTAGTGTCACATGTGTACTTATGGTGGAATAAATAAATACCAATACAGATAAAACGTACTTTCATCGAAACACTATTTCTGGCACGTACCTTATCCTTCTCGCCTTTCCTTCGCAATTTTAAATATCCGGCAATAATCAACAGCAGAAATAATAGTGCACCGACTCCAGCGATGATCGCAACATCATACATTATATTTTTTACCACATAGCATTATTTTACTAACAAACTAGCACGATTTCATACATATTTTGTAGAAAAATACATATTTCTGAAAGTGAAAAAATTTAATCCAAAACCAATTGAACTTTCATTTTGTGTCAAGTCAAAATATTATGTTGTGTTCGTATTTTGAATAAATTGGAAAAAGTGGAGGCAGTATATGTCACAGTGTTAGGTAGAAGCAGGTAGGTACGTGTGCGGTGTGGTCCAAGGAGGATTCATTCACAAATATGGCTCAATATGGTGCGCTTCTTTTTCACTAAAATTGCGCGAAATGGTGTAGTTTTTTTCGTACAACTGGTAGAGTAACATTGCTGAAAATACTGGTTTGCGTAGGAATTGTAAATGAATAAAATAAAGTTGAAAATTAACCAACGTTGCTTGCGGCAGAAACCGCGTTTAAGCTACTACGAACCCAAAGAACCGAATTTGGACGAATACATTTGTAAGTAAGTAAAGCACATCAAAACTACCTTGGTACCTACCTACTTACTCTTATAACTTCGAACGGATAATAAGGAAATTAAAAAAAAAACGCAACTCATTGCGCTACCTGATTTCTAGTGAGTGAAAAATAGGCACTAAAAGTACTATCTTCATTATTACTTATTTTTTTCTAGAGGTACATCAGGTATATATTTCTTTTACTTACTCTATTATTATTATTTATCTCCATTTTTAACTTTCTCTTTAATTGTATAAAAAAAACAAAAGACAATCATGCCAGATTTACTTAATTGTAACCGGTCTAAATAAAGTTGACCTCTAGTACATTTTCTGTGGGAACAGGCTCAGTGCGGGACGGGACGCGACGGCGCGGCGGCGCGGCGGCGCGGCGTAATTAACAAGACTAACGAAACTAATCCATCGGTGGATCAGAGTGGACAAAAAAGTGGAAACTGATCCATTTGTGGATCTGCAAAGTGGATCAGAGTGGAATAGGCCTTAAAAATTACCGGAAAACATATTATAGTATAAGCCTACCGGAAGCTTTATACTTAAAGACTAAACAACTAATTTATAAATACCAGGAAGCTTATCGAAGGTTTTCACGTTAAGTTAGATAGAAAGATAGACAATGCTTTATTCATCACATTATAAAACAGATAGAACTCATTAAATATTTTGTAGGGAACAGCAATGGTACTGGCGGCCTTATCGCTTAAAGCTATTTCTTCCAGGCAACCAAAACTATGAACGAAGTTCCTATTGGTGGAGGTTTTTCTAGCACAAAACTCGCTCAGCATCCATTGGAATCTCACCCTAGGCGAATAATTGAAAGGGGGTCGGTTTCTAATTGATTGTTACTGGCTGAGCGATGGATATGATAAAACGATTACCCGCTAGCCGTGGTTTAGATCCAGGTTACGTAATTAGTCGGTGTCGGTGAATTGAGCTCTACGCCGATTGATTGGGGCATTGGGGGCTATAAGGATAAAGATTGGTATGTATCTACATAGGTAAGCTTGTGTCAAGCTTTGTAGGTATTTAAAGGGTTGTGCCGTTTTCTTACAGACATTGGGACTATTTGTGTTTGATGATAAGTTACTACCTACTGACGAGACTGAGTTAAGCAGGGCCGTCAATAAGTTTTATTGCCTTACTAGTTTCTGCCCGCACGCGTTGGATAGATAGATAGATAGATAATACTTTATTGCACTTACCACACAAAGACAGAAAAACAATACAGAAATAGATGCTAAGAGTAGACGAAGTACAAAGGCGGCCTTTTCGCTATGAGCGATCTCTTCCAGGAATCAATTCTGATTTATGGGATAAAAACTATTGTGTTATTCCAGGTTTAGACCTGGACCATCTATGCAAAATTTAGAAGTTTTGGCATGAAGAAGTAACAAAGATCCTTACAAACATTCAAAAATATAAACACTATGATAACTTTTTCAAATATTAGTGCGACAGGTGGTGCCGTTTTCTTATAGACATTAGGGCAATTTGTGATTAAAGAGAGGTTACAAGGTAGGAACTACTGTCCGGTAGAGACTGAAGGGTAAGGCAGGGTAATAGATACCTACATAATACGTTTTTACTTCTTTTCTAAAGCATCTATTAGATGCAATTTTAAAGGGAAAGTGATTCAAATCTTAGCTTAAAGTTTAATTATCCATTCGTTTGTAAACGGAGGTGCCTTAGTAATGAGCACTAATGAGGGTATGTGAAGAAAACGCAAAGGAGTTCCCGCCACATTTGACATTAAACGCTGCGTTCAGAAACCGTTCAGTCACACCGCCGCGTTCCGTTTCACTTGACGCGAGATCAAAGCTCTTGTTGACGGCGTTGTATAAGTTAGATTTACAGCACAAGGAAGCTAATTAGTTGAGTGGGAGGGGCTGGCTCTTACGGACCACTGGTGGAGCGTGCCTTGCGTGCAACGAAACGTAACTTTTCATCTAAAAATAGCGCATTATCCTTACCTGTGATAATTCAATTCGAGCTGCCGTTAAAAATTATTTCCATTTGGAAAATAATCTTTCCTTTATAAGTTTGGTGTTCGAATAACTGTCCTAGAGATAAAGTGATGTCGAGGACCAATAATTATTTTCTTGTGCAGCAGTCTTGAACTTCTCTATCTAGTAATAGTAGATAGATATACCAAATATGCTTTCGAATCTATCTGTACTCGGTTCTAGAATTCAACATATTTTATGAATAATTCTAGCATACTTATACAATACCTACCCATAGGCATTTGATTCTATAGAATATAAACTTCACAATAATAATTACAGGAAGGTATTAGAAAGGTTATCTCACTACGCGCACAAGCGCAACGAAAAAGCTTCAAATTCAAGTTTGAAAACGGACTACAGACCAATGAAATGATGAATGCTTTCAAAACAAAATTAGTTTCGGACTTTTGCGATTTGCTTCGATGATGCTAGTGTCATAAAATATTTTCCACCAATATATTTCATTGATTTTAAGTATAGAGTCGAAGAAGTCAAGGGGATATAGCAGCAGCTCATATTAATTTTTGTAAATAACTCTACTACACTCTACCATTTTACGAACTAAAGTATGTACATTGTCGGAACTAACTAGATCACTGAATTTTTCATCAGTGGTTTCCGAGAGTGCCCCCTATTTGAAGTGACAGTTTCTTATTAGTGATTCATTACGCATTCTTCGTTCCGGGAGAGGGACTTGAGATGCCTTCACGCTTCTCGTAACGGGCCCCGATATTTTCTTACATAATTTGTTACTAATTATGATAGAAAAAACGCCGGCCTCTTTGGTTACGGTGACATGTGGCTACCGTTTTGTTTTTGTGGGTAGTTTACACATTTTATTGGTGTGTTGATTGTTTGGTGGTAACTAGCGGTGGGTGGCGGAAGTGTTTGATTTTTTACCGACAGAACTAAATGAAAGATCGAAATGAAAGCTGTCTTTCATTACTTCAAACTAACTTGCAAATAAATTTCATTTATTCCTAGAGTAAAGGTTGCACAATGAACAATTTTCTGAATGGGACATATTTTTGCATAACTTTAAAAAACAACCTTCTTTCTTAGGTTATTTTTGTGTATTTATGCTTAATTTGTATTTTTTGATTCGTTTGTTTATCGCTATTCTCTAAATTAGCGTCTATAACGTTGTGTTTTATTGTAAACAATAAAATAGAATATAAATATATATGTATTCTATTCTATTCTTAAATAATGTTTCTATTAGTGGCATCTTGATTGGTGAATACGTAGCTATACATACTGTTAATTTTATAAATATTGTATACTGTTTGTGCCATAAGTAATAAACGAAAAATAAAATAAAAAATAAAGAAGGGAAGAGGTTGTAATGCAAAAGAAAAATGTCGATATTATGATGAGTTTGAGTTTATCAGAATACAAAGTGCTTTTGCCAGAGAATCATCTCATCCCTGTTTCGTAGAGTCCATGTTTTAACAGATATCATGTAATATTTAAGAACTCTGGTTCGAAGGATCAAATGGAAACACAAAAATTCAAGATGGCCGACTGCGTGGCGCGGTTTCTTTCCGAGTATTACTAACATTACCATACTTCAGGCGGCGAAGCTTATTTAAATGCTCCACCGACTCCATTTAGAGCTTGGAAAAATAAAACCGGCGAACGGATCCCGCGATCTCTCTCCGAGCCGCTTTTGTGGTAAATATGTATAAACTTACAAACTCTACTTTGCAGTAACATAGCGAAAAACTCGCGACTGTCAACCCTATTGTGAACGCCCTACGGAGTTCATAAAATGGATATCTTGGTAAAAGTATTGTGGCATGTGTATAAGTATCTACGTTTTGTCGCCAGCATCTTTTTATTTTATCGCATTTTATTTGAGAGCTCAGCTGCCAGTCGTGTTGTTTGCGGCTTTTGAATAAATTTCGTTCAACCTACCTTTCTTCTTATGCATGTACCCGTAATTTGAAAAATACTTATTCCTTTCTTTGTTTAAGTTTGTACTTGCCTACCTATTGTAAGAATACAATGGAGTGTATGAATCTGAAGATATGAATTTTAATATATTTTCAGCGAGTCGGAATAAAAACAAAGAAAAATTAAGCTAAACGATTATAAAAGAGCCGAGGGAGCGTTGTTTGAGCAATTATTCCATTATCTGCGCGCTACCTACGTTAACAAGATAAACCGAATAGACGCCAATTTTGTTCCATTACTCTCACCCGCCCCAGAATACATATTATCCGTAAAACGGAACGCAAACAAAGTGAACGTCATTTACCCGCCAACGATAACTAATTTCAGTCCGCCATAAGTACGTAATTAGCGAGCCGCTGCCTTATCGGCCGGCGGGTAATTAACCTCCGGGAGGCTAGACCCCCGGACCCCCCTGGGTGCACCTTGAATACCTCCTCGGTAATACTTCCGCCATATTATCCCAGAGTCCGCCCATCTCCTCCTCCAATGGCGGCGGTTCGCGCGCTTTTGTTTCGCGCCATCACAGCTTCGTTCCGAAACGGTGTAACTTGACGTGTTTTCTTTGGGAAATTTGGCTGTGCGAGAACTGGATGCGGTTTGTTTTCGTTAGTGCGCGTTTATTATGCTTTTACACCTCAATCTTTCAAAACGTCCTATCTTGTGGACACAGCTGAGCAGCTTTAGACTTTATGGTTGTTTTATAAGTCTGAAAGTTGTTTGGGGTGTGTTTTTGGGTTGAGGGGTGTCGTCAGTTCATATTTCATGGTGTTATCATCTTTTATTGAGTGCGAGCGTGCATTGTTGTCGGTTTACTGCGGTTATCTGGTTTGGTAGGTGTTTAGCGAGACGCTTCGTCTGATGAATGGCATATTGGCTTCGGGTACGATGGTTATACCGCCTCCCCAGAGATATCGTAATTGGAATGAATATTAGATTATCACGTTACCTACAAACTTTGTTATTATTATGACACTCAGTTTTTACCTCGTAGCAGTTTTGATATCTTCCAATAAGTAAGAAACTTATACATTGCGGATTTATTAACTTGCAGATTCGTGTAAGCTCCGCACGACATACTAATTTGTCGTTGAGTTCCTAATAAGGATTTTCAGATCTAAAGGCGATTGGTTGTCTACAACCACGAATATTATATTGGTAGGAATTTAGGCATTACTATATCTACATCGTAATGCCTAAATTCCTACCAATATAATACACCGAGAATCTAGATCGTGGATACTGAAATAAAACCCGGGTTTTTAAACGAAAATGACCGACCAAAAACGCGCGAAAATATTCCTGTAATGGAGTAATCGATCACACTCCACTCGAGCGTGGTCTCCAAACGGTCGTTTGTCAAAAGTAGGGTTGTGCTTAGTATAAAAATAAAAGATATATAAATAAAATTCAGCCTACAATTCTCTTTAGGTACCTACGTTCGGGTGGAACATTACATACATGTAGGTACTTACATCGTTGTCATAACTTCTAGTTGTTCGAGATCTCATAATATAGACATTAGATTAGATGTTAGCTCTTTTAGGTACTTTGTTCAAAAGCGTTTCGTGTCTTTACCGATAAGATTTCAATTTAATTTTTCTATTTTTAACATGGACTCACAGGGCACTTAAACTTAGTCTAGTCAAATAGATTGATTACATTCTAGAACATCGAACATTATTTGTATGACACATAATTCTGAGGAAGTATTATCGTGTTGATGTGAAAGTCGGTTATTTTTTGGATATTTTTATTAACTAAACCCGACATAACAAGTTATTTTAAAAGATATGTATATTGTACATACAAACACTTTTCCTAGATGATTGGTAGGAGATTGCTTAACACCGTACCATTTGGAAAGGCCGGAAAAATTAGGCCTACCCGACAGCGGGATAAAAGAATTGACAAAAAAAAAATAGGTATGTAGAGTTGTATTTGGAAGGTTGGCCTGTGCTCTGCAGTGAGACGACCACGGCTGAAATAATAAAATATTGAGTTATCAATAACCAAAATACCTCTCCTCACAACATCGACAACAGCCGACTTCTAGTTAGGTAACTCAACCATCTTTTTAACTTTTTGTGATTTTTATTGCTACCTTTCTTCATTAAAACATTGTAAGTACCTATTATAATATATATTTATATATATATATAGATTTTTTTAGAATTTAGATATTATATATATTATTATATAGTGCAAGTTCTATTATTAATTGATGTAGTTTGTCTAGCTTAGTTTAATTATAGCACGCCTTTTTGTTTTATTTCTACCATGTGTGGTTGGCAGGTAGAAAATGCCATCGGCATTAAGCCCACCTTTTGTATACTTTTGTTAAATGTGTGCAATAAAGTATTTAAATAAATAAATAAACAGCGGGTCATCCCTAGCGTTTATTACGCCCGGGGCCGATAAGCCGCATAATTTTTGGCGCGAAATGTTGGGTCGCTCTAATTGGCTGCCGCGGCCGCCGATAAAGCTCGGTTTACACAGGCTTTAATTAATAGAGGTCGTCAAGCGCCAGGGTTGACGCCTACGTAATTGCAATTACTTTTCACAGGTGAAAATGCTGTGAGAGTGGATTGGCTGTGACACCTGTCTAGTTACTGTGAATTTGATGATACTGTACGAGTATTGTGTACGAGGTTATTTACGTAAAAATGAAACGCCTATAATTATAATAATTACGGGCCTACGTAACGTGTACCTCCAGCTAAATACATAGGTAGATGCTAGATATGTACACAGAAATACACAGTAAATGCCCGGAGGCAGGAAATTGGCAGTGTTACACCACCTTGTATCGGAAGGTAAAGCGGTTGGTCCTGCGCCTGAACTCTCCCCGGTCGTGTCGGTCTGCTGTCCAATCGGATTATGAGAGAGAGGGACTCTCTATGAGTGCACCTGTCTTTGCGCACACACTTGTGCACTATAATAGGTTCTGCGCACATGGCTAGTCTCCGTTGAGACTGGCCGCCGTGGCCGAAATTTGGCTAGGAGGACATTATCATCATCATCTAGATGCGTAGGATACTCGTGTGTACGAACGAGTACATGAGTACGTAATACAGAATAGTATATTTATTAGATGCTACGTCTTATATATGATGTCTAGTCTACGAAAAGATACCTCGTAAACTGCCAACGAAAAAATGTTACGATTTGTAGAATGCCTACGTACAGGCGCTACATTTTGTAGAGTACCCACGTAGAGGCTACGTTTCGCCGTAGACTGTCTACGAAGATGTGACGTTTAGTCGTAGACTGTCTACGAAGATGCTACGTTTCGTCATAGACTGTCTACGAAGATGCTTCGTTTTATCGTAGACTGTCTACGAAGATGCTACGTTTTGTCGTAGACAGTCTACGAAGATGCTACGTTTGTCGTAGACTGACTGGCGCCGAGGGTTTCGAACGATTGTCAAGTATACCAAATACTTGACAATCGTTCGAAACCCTCGGCGCGCGAGTCACACTCGCACTTGACGGATCTTGTTAATAACTGGTATTGCCTCCTTGGCCTCTGATTGCAGCTTCGAGCCGGTTTGGCGTAGGTACTGAACACGAGGTTTCGGAGCCGATTTTGGGGAATATTCTCCTATTCTTCTATATACAAAATAATTATAAATAATATTTATATACAAAATTAAACTCTTTTTCGAGTCCTTTTTATTTCGAAAGTATGTCTTGTGTACATAAACGTTATTGCAATTTTAAAAGTGTGATACTTATTCTTGCAGGCCATTGTATTTAGAAAACAACAATAACTATTATTCTATCTAACATAATTAGGAACAATAAGATAAATTTCGATAAAACATTATGAAACATTAAACATTTAAATGTGGCTTGTGCGGGGTCCTTTCACCGCTCCTGTGGACACTGGTCGCGAACGAACTCTTGAACTCCCTGAACAGAGACTGTATTCTTACGATCGCATATGCGGACGACATGGCAATCATGATATCGGGGCTTTTCGAAGCAACTCTTTGCATAAAGATGTAGAAGGCACTATGGATTGTGGAAACATGGTGCACCTAACACAGTCTGTCAGTAAACCCGAACAAAACAGAACTTGTACTCTTTACTCGTAAAACCAAACTACAAAGACTTAAACTACCGTCATTGCTAAGTACAACACTGACACTAAACAAGGAGGTCAAATACCTTGGCATATGGCAAACTAATGTGGGGCAAACAACTAGCCCCACACTAGTTAGCAGTAGTAGCTCATGTTATAACAAAAGCTACAAACGTCTTTTGAATAGAATAGAATAGAATAGAAATCTTTATTTGTGTAACATTACATAACATGACATGATGACTAAAATTAGAATTAATATTAGACTTAATGCACAAAAAGGCCACCAGCTCAGCTTAATGCTGCTATGGCACAAGGGCCATAGCAGCGCTGGTTTACAGCGGTGCCAGGGTGAAGTGCAGTGCTACCCGCTACACCAATCTTACACACGTAAATATATACAAAATTATAATCTAATAAAATTTAAGTTAAAGTTAAACATAAATGTTGTGCTGTAAATGTGTCAAATTACACATTTACAGAACAACACGCAAAACATCTACAGAAGAAATAATTAAAAAGAGCTGTAGATAGAGCCATAATAGTGATGGTAGTTAGTAAATAGGCCCATTTCTTAAATAGATAAAAATTTCAATGCAATGTGTTTTTTATTGCAATTTGTGTAGGTTTTTGGCAATGGACGCGAGCGGTGGGCAAGGAGTGGGGCTTCAAGCCTAAGCTGTGCCTATGGTGTATACAGTCATGGTCCGCCCAGTGCTAACTTACGGTGCGAATAGTATGGTGGGCTATAACAAACTTAGTGACCACCATAAATAAATTACAGCAAGTTCAAAGACTGGCTTGCACACTCATCTGCGCATGCAAGAAATCAACCCCATCAGCAGCACTGGACATAATACTAGGATTAACGCCTTTGCATGTTCACATACAGCAGAACACAATGGCAGCGTCCCTAAGAATAAAATCAATAAACCAGTGGAAAGGTAACTCAGGCCTAACAAACCACTGCAGAATATTACGCAAAGCCATTGCTGCAATTCCAGAGGTAGCGAATGGCACTGACAGCGTAGTGTCTACATACTTAACCGGTAAGACCTACGTAATAACGAATGAAGAGAACGCAGAAGCGATCACCTAACATGAAGTCACCACATATCACATCTACACAGATAGGGCTAAAAACAAACCAGGAGCTGGCTGTGGCTACTCTTTTCCTGAAATCGGACTCTCAAGAGCCCAACCACTAAACTCAGCTACCACGGCCGTTCAGGCGGGAACACGGGGACTCAAACTGGTGGCAAATGATATGCTTCTGGAAACAACCATCAAAGAGCCAACCAAACGGATGCAGCTGGTCTTCGAAACAGACAGCGCTGCGCTAATAAACGCGCTCAAAAGGACAAACACAACATCAAAAGCAATTGTTGAATGCCACAACGCTCTACAAGATCTTTCTCAACACAGCAAGGTCTGTATAGAATGAACAGAGAGTCGATCCTGCCGAGGCAACATAATTGCAGACAGACTAGCAAAGGCAGAAGCGAGACAAACTCAAACACAGCAAGATATAGGTTTCTTTAATCCGCCCACAGCAGTCACAAATAGACTAAAACTTAATTCAGAAAAAGAACACCAAAAACCATGGGAGCGTCAAACAAAGCTTACTAAATCAATATTCCCCTCCAAAGATAGGAAAACCACAAACACGATGCTCAAGATGAGCCGTGAGGACCTAACTAAGTCTAGTTTAGTTTTTCCCATAAATGTTTAGTAATTGTAATGTGTAGTGTCGTGTCAAATAAAATTAAATCGTTTCATTTCATTTCTAAGAATGATGGTGGGTATCATCACAGTTCACTGCGAACTGAACCATCATCTTTTCAAGACTGGAGGCACATACTGCAGCATTTGTCGTGGCTGTTCCCAAGAAGCAGAGACTGTGGAACTCGTTGTGGTACACTGCATGGCCACAGAGGAAGCCAGACACAAGACGGGGCTGAAGAGTCGCAATGAGGCATCCACTCCATCCACACCCACAGAATAGCTGAAACGAAGCTGTCAGCCACCAAAAGTCCTGCTCCAGTACTTCAAGGAGCTGGGCTGGTTAGGGTATGTTTAGGCAGGGAGACAATGCAAAATACACTCCCATGCGAGATGCCGATCTCAGTTCCCCCACATACATGAATTAGAATAAGATGCACGAAATATTATTTAAAAACAATTTAAATATTGCACTTCGGGCGATGTTATCGCTATGGGATAAAATCCTCAAATAAAAAAAAAAAATATATATAGTGCACTCATATTTAACACACCTTTTATGACATGGTTTAATCCACCATCACTTGTAAATACCTGAACAGATTTTGGATATATGGGGTATCGTTAAAATTCTTAAACCATCACATCCCAAGTGACGCTATACGAATATTATTTATTTTTAAAGAAAAGTTTCAAATTAGCTTTTTATCTTAAATTAGCTTTATATCTTAGTAGGTAGGTAGGGTACCTACTGGCTTTTTAGGGAGATAGGTACTACCGTCGAGTATGAGATAAAATTGGGTAGGTATTTATATAAAACTTCGTGAACGAAACAAATTTTTCGCCAACCAGTCAATTTTAAACTCGCACAAAATGAAAGGGATAAGGCTCAGTTTGCGCAGGGCTTAATTAATAGAGGCCATGGAGCGAGCGATAGGGCTGTCACTTAGGTAATTGGAAAAAGTTTTCAGTTATTGACTTCATCATAATACCCTTCCATTACAATTTAAGCTCGCAATAATTAGACCGTAAGTATATCGTAAGCAATAAAGTATTATTATCTACTAAGCCATTAAATGCATTATTATTATTTTATAATTATTTGGTTAAAATCTAATCTTGTTATTTTTTTTAATATTACTAATTACTAATTAAACTCATTGACCGTAACTTACAGACAAATCGTTGACTTCTTTATCTCTCTTGCTTTTCTACTCATATTTTACGCAAGGATGAATCCAAATGAGGTCGTTTTTTGAGCTGTAAGTCGCGTAATGAGCCTCTTCTTACAAAAGTCTTATTTGTGCCTCTATGAGTTGCCATTTCTCTATAAAGTATGAACCTTTCTACGTAACTCTCAACACAAAAAAATACTCTCGCTTAACCTCATCCTTATGGCAAAAGCTTGTGAAATTTAAAGATATGTATTATCTAAAGATATGTATTGAGACAAACACTTGTCTCAAGACAACGTCAGAGCTTCTAAAAGAATCGGGCTGAAATTTTGCACGCATGAAGTTTTGTACCTGGAATAACATAGGTGACATACTTTTTATCTCGAAAAATCGAATGTAAAACCGCGGGAAGTACCTAGTATACACCTAACATAAAAAAAAACCACTACAGCAGAGGATTTATACTTTTTAAATTCAAGCAAAAAATTTCATAATAATCTATTCTGTACGTGTTCCGGGGGTTCTCTTTTTCATTGGTGTTCCGTTTCCCGCCGCGCGCCTGTCAAACTCCGCAACTTTCGGCGGGAACGCAATAAAAACCTTATAAAATTCTTAATGGGAAAACGTACGAAGAGTTTTCCCGTTGAATTATGAATGGTAACGAGCTCGCTTGCTCCCTCCCTTTGTATTGAAACTATTGCCAGCTCGTGGTTTTGCTCAAAGTCCCACTACGTTATTTTATGATAAGGCCGAAAAGGAATACTTTTATTCTGTTGATGTCATGTTAACTGTAACATGACATCAACATAGGTACATCATGCTCTTTAGGTTAGTGAAATGGTAAAAAAAATACATTCTACTACAACTAAACTTGGTCCTTGGTGTCCTGGGGCACACACCATTTATATAGATCTTACCAAACTTCTCATAGAGTCTACAGGTGATCGGAATGCTGGCTTTTATTTCGGTCAACGAATTAGCATTGCCATTCAACGTGACAATGCTGCTAGCATTCTGGGCACTCTGCCTTCTGGTGACGGATTTTTAAGAGATCTTTAAATGTGTAAATACAGTAAATACTAGTTGTAAATGTTTTATTCTGATATTGTAATTTTGTACTACAATGGCTATTGAATCCCATATTATGTACCTACTTACTTAGGTATCATATTTTTTCCAATCAAATTGTTTCTTGCATCTTGCAAAAACACCGTTTAAAATTCTAAAAGTACAAAAATGTGGCTAGATCTAACGATAATATCGAAGCTGGCAACCGGATTTCCCTATTTATAAACAGCGCCAAGTTCTAACCATAGACAACTCGTTTCAATTTGTTTCTTTTTAAAATTGCGCTTGTGGTTTTTGCCGCGAAAAATTACATTGGTAACATCATAACTTTGTTTACGAGGTGAGTTTCGTTATTTAATTGCATACCCATATTTTTACCCGAACCTTAGCCAGGTACGGGGTACGGTCTAATATACTGTTATATTCAGAAAACATACAAAATGAGTACCTTATTAATCCCGTCAATATTTTTGTTACTAACTAACTAGGCACCTACCTTATGTATTTAGGTATGGTAGTTATTAGTAGGTATGCCTAAGTGCCGATATCATCCGAAAGACGGAAACGTTCGAGTTCCTACTAAAATAATTCGTTAGGTATAGTAATTGGGTACCTACCTAGGTGTTGGTGCCTATGTACGTCGATCGCTTGCTAAGGTTTCGTGCGTTTACGACCGACGAGATTCATAAAATCATTACCACTGGTATAGCACGGAAACTCACAAAGGACATACATATATGACATCTCAATCGACCTGCTGAACACTGTTGCAGCTCAAATGGCCTATATTTTGTCAGTGTTATTTAACGTTTGTATCCGTGAGGGTGACTATCCCCAATAGTTAAAAAACATCCGAGTGTCCCCTTTGTTTAGGGCAAGGGAAAGAGAGAAGACGTTAACAACTATCGTCTGGTCTCCATAACCCTGGAAGTTGCTAAGATCTTGGAAAATGGTCTCAGTACGCGGCTCACGAGCACCTGTCTAACACCGGAGACTTGTCCGACAGGCAGTACGCTTACCGACAACAGTCTTATTCTTAATGCAAAAAAGACAAACTATATGCACTTTCACCTGGCAGCGCCCTGCCAGGTGAAAGTTGCGCGTTGAACGCCTTCAACGATATCAATGGTGATAAGTCTTGGGACAAACTGTTGGACAAGTCGACAACACTTCCATTTTAGGATTTGTTATAGACAAGTGTCTGACATGGGAATATCATATTGATAGTCTATGTAAGAAGATTGGCAAGGCTTGCTTTGCTCTCTGGCGCCTCTCGTCAACACTGAATACAGAGGTGGTGAGGAACTTCTACTTTGCGACAGTGCACTGCCGACTTCAATGTGGAGTGGAATTATGGGGTTGCGCAGCTGACTGGAAGCGCGCTTTCAGACTCCAGAAGAGAGCTGTGCGAGCGATAGTAAGGATGTCACAAGACACATCAGCCCGACCGCTGTTTGAAGCTCTTGGAATCATGACTGTCCCTGCCATGGTTCTCTTACTGGCCGCTTTATACGCAAGAAGCCACCTGGAAGAGTACGAAGAGCGTGGAGATAGTCATAACCACAGAAATCTAAATAATAAGGTACCTACTTGAAATGTTATAAGTCCCTAATTACTTACGAAACGCTTGTCGCCACCTCATTTGACATTTCTCCCACCCATGCTGTCACTACTACATACGCAAATATTCGAACGCAGAGCAACGCACACATAAACAGCGCCGAACAAAAAATCCTGCACCGTGATTAGTTCTCACACATAAACAAAAGCTTGTCTGTGAACTTGACAACAATGTTTTTATACGATGGATGAATTTTTGGCACGTAAATGTGCGTAAAATTATATAATATGTTTGACTTATTTTATTTTCTTTCAATTCCCAATAAAATCATAATTTTTTTAATAATAATAATAATATAATATTTAATAATTTTTTTTTTATTCTTTATGCAATTATTTTCATTTGATGGGTACATTCTATTTTAAATTGACAAATAATTTTATTTGGTTTTATGTGAATATTATCTTGTATATTTTTGATTATTTTACCTAATTTGTTTAAAAATTGTACTTTCCGTGGAAAATATTATTTATTATTATAATTTTTGATATGTAACCGAATTATTGTTACGAATAAAGAACTCTATAGACATATAGAATCTTTTGGGTGCTTAAATTAATTAGTGTAAATGGCAAGACAAAATAAATTATTCACCAATTAATATAATGTGACGCAAATTAATTTGGGTCGGATTTGAAACTCCATTAGGAAGGCACGAAAAAGGTCTCGAAATCCTATAAAGCGACACAGGAGGACACTCTAGCTAGCGAAACCATTTAAATAATAGGTATATTTTGTCTCTTTCTATCTTTGTTGGTTAGAGAGAGAAGGAAGAGGATGTGAAGGATGGAAATTTTCATTCGTAATTCAAGAGAGCGTGTGAAAATGTGCAGTTTTTAGGGTTCCGTTTGATTAGAGTTGGATTTAATGAGAATTTTGTTTATCAGTTTTGTTTTTAGTCTAAATATGTAGGAAATGATTGTTTTATAGACACCTGTCTATCTTATACAATACAGTAAATAAGTTACGAAAACGCCAATTGGTATTTTTTAAAATAATTAGTGGGGAAGGAACTCACATATTATTAGGATCCATTTTCTATGAATGAATTTAACTCTCACAGTTGGGCTATCTGCAGACTGTTGCAAACAATCTAGATTACTCCTCTTATTTTTTTAATCACTTAAAATTGGCAAAGGGGTCAGAGATGGCCTATTTCTTGACCAGGCTAATTGTCACACTAGTATTTAGTATACTTAATTGCAGAAGTATGTCACATCTTCACGCCAAAACTACTAAACGGATCGCCGATCGAACTAAAATTTTGCGTAGATGTAGATTTACACCTGGACAATCACATGCTACTTTTATCCCATAAAACACTTTCCATGGGAACAAAGTCAAAGTCAAAAACTCTTTATTTCCATAAATACAATAAATGTACACTTAGTAAAGGTCAAATTCTTAATAATTAAACACTGATGACACGTAAATAAAGTAATATTTTTGATTTCAGTCGCTTCGGTATGTAGACTAAAGTAAAGAAGCGACGAAGAATCCTTTAGCCTGTTACTTATTATTTTTCGAGTTGGAGCAAATACAACGCGTGCGTAGCCGCGGACAGAAACTAGTAACATATAAATTAGCAATCTAGTAATCCCTGTACGGAATCCAAACGTCACACCCGTTTCTCACTTAGCTACTTTTTCGAGACTTAACACGGTCCCTTTTTTCATAGCCGCCGGCCGAGCGGGTATTAAAACTTGGTAAGTACAGGATTATACGAAATTACTAAGTGCTGTACCAATGGCTCTTTGATTTGGTTGGTTTTAAACTGTAGAATTTTATACGCAAGCCAATAAACTAACGTTCTCAAAAACTGACGAGAATTGGTTTCTCTGTCTGTTAGTCTAATCAATAATCCAAATCTAATGTTAATCGTATCAATGCGTTAAAACAATCACTATCTACTCACACTGGAATGGAAGAAGGTAAAACCAAAATTAATCCTGCTCAAAGGACCATTGCAAAGTCGCCATCTTAGTTTAGAATTAGTTCTTACCTACATTTAAAATGATCAAAACAATTGTGTATTCAAGTAAATAAACCTTCTTACTTACATTGTTTGCATCTAACCTAAGACCCGAGTCTTCGAGAAACCTTCAAGACGACTTCAAATTACATAAAGATTATGCGCCGTCACATTTACATCTCACCCGTTGAATAAAAGATGGCGCCACGTGTCTCTAATGCACTCATCAATTATTACGACGCGAGGTTTTGAGAACCGAGGATTTTTCTAGAATATTTAATTTTTTTGAAGTAAGTATTCGTAGTAACTCTGCTGAAATATTTTAGGTTAACGAAATTTATTCGTTTTCACATCTTTTCTCGTGTTTTAAGACACAGTAGTTAGGTAAGGTAGGTGAGGTAACTAAATATAAAATAAATGATTTTTACACATACGTCTTTCTTTATTGGACACAGCATCATCATCATCCATAGTCAGATTTTACTCACTGCTGGGCATTCCGAAGTTTTTTAGTCGCGTAGGATCACATTACTAAATAATAACTAATGATGAGAACAACACTAGGCGGCATTATCGCTGACAATCTATTTCCACCATTTAATGTCCCTGATGTTGCAGGCGTCCATAGGCTGCGTTAACCGCTTTCCATCAGGCGGGCTGCATGCCTGTTTGCCACCTACGTTATATAAAAAAATCTTTGGATAAAGAAGAAAATAAAATAACAATAATGTCTTAGTAGAAGCGCCACCTCGCCCCTGCAAAACAGACCTACCACCGAACTGCGATCTCAAATCCGCCTACCCAGCGTAGTGATTATGGCCAACCCCCCAAACCTAACCATAAGAGTTTGCCATGTCCAGCCGTGGACGTTTTGCGACTGAAATGTACCTAATAAAATAAAATAGACTAAGTACCGTTTTGAAAAACTAAAAACTAAGTTCGAATCCCTTAATTTAAAAAAGTTTTTCAGTTTTGGGGGACAAATACTAATCTCTTGCCAATAATTTTTTATGGGACTTTCTGGGGATGATGTCTTTTGATATTGTATAAAATAGAGGTTGATTTCTCTATTCTATAAAATATCAAAAGAATCATCAAAATCTGTTAACAATTGACGAAGATATCGGCGAACACAGAACATCCTCCTATTTTCGAAGTCGTTAAATACTTAAGTGTCTTTTAGTATGTACTTATAAAAAAAAAACCTTGAGAGCTCAATATCCGCACCGAAAAACACCTGTAAATTATTCGCTTTGCTATACAAATAACTCCTATTACAGTGATCACTCGTGCAGCGGTCCCAATCTTGAGTTACATTCCACCCCTTCACCCCTCGGAACGGTTCTTCAATGGTCAAACAAGACCCGGGAATTGATTGAGTTGAGACGAACTTCTCGGGAGACGGTAAAGTAGACTTTATTGGTTTGGGATAGGGTAGGAAGCTAATTTGTTTGGGGTTAGGGTTGCCAGAGTTCGATAATTTAGTTAGGAACTTGTCTCAGATTATGGGAAATACTGATTTCTAACTAATTTTTTGTTTATTTGACAACAGGAAACTACCTATTCATTTATGAATGAGAGTGAAGGTTTCAAAATAGCTAAAATAGTTAGTTTTCAAATAGTATTTATTTTGCAATCCTCTCACAATTTTGTGTGCTTTACCGCACTCACCCTGAAGATACCCCTCTGTGTTGGTCGAAACTTGGTGTTTGACCAACACAAGTGGTTCGTGGTAAACCCCCTCACATTCATAACGAATTCGTCAAACTATGAAAGATTTTGAAAGTAATACAACATGAAAATTTCTTAAAGAGATGACCTGGAAAACTTGAAATTTTCATCATCTTTATTGGGAATCGTGTCTCCGAAAGCCCTATTTCCTGAATTAAAATGTGCCTACGCAATGTTTCAGTCCAATCCACTCAGTGATTATGTACGCAAAAGTCTTAGTTAAAAACATCCATCACTCTCATATTAATACTTGCCATGAGAGTGATAATATGTGATTGGTCAAGTAACCGCAGTGTGGCAACCCTACCAATGCCTATAACCTCAGATTTCCCCTGGATATTGGGAGCATTTGAATTGAACGCTCCATGTTTACTTGGCTTTTTGAGCGGACCCGGAGGGCTGCACGAGTTTTTGAAAAGTGTGGAAAGTCCTGTAATTTTGATGTATTATTTGGAATTGAAAAATGGTGCCTTCATGAAGTCTATGGTAAGTGTAGTAATAAATACAATACCCTATTCAATTAATTTATTGTTTTTCTCAAAAAGTCCTAAAAGGACCACACCACACCGAACTCGCCAACGCCGTCGACACAGCCCGTCTGATTTGATAATGCTGCTGACTAGAACCCACCGGACTGTGTCAGAGGCGTCAGCGACTTCGATGTGAAGACTCCACAATAGAAATACATGTTATCTCCGTTAATTTACCAAGCTCAAAGCTAATTCTGAAATCAATCCTCATCCAACAAGGCTGACAAATAGCTTTATACCTACTCCGGAAGATCCCTCCTCCAGCAAGGTTGACGAATAGCTACTCCCAAAGATCCCCTAAATCTGTGAACGCTCTGATAACAAACAGACGTACGAACAAAACAAATACGGTGGAACTAGCACTTATAAACCCGGGGTGTATTACGTAGAGTGGCGGCTGTTGCTATTGCTATTGAGATGTGATGCAATACAGTATACTCATTTCAATTTACAATTTATTTAATTAATCATAGTGTACGTACATATTAGTCCTAGCATTACAAAATATGTTAATTGTAGGTAAAGTTTAGCAAGCATTTCAATAATATTTACAAAAAAACTTAAGAGCAATAAAGTTAATAAAAAAAACTGGTGATATTTGTGTAAGTATACTTACCGCAACAGTGTTGACATACTAATCATTTTATTTAACTTTTTTTTGTTGTTGTATGTGTACAGTTTACTATACAGTTACATAACTAAATAAAACATTTAAATACATTTAAAAAGCATGGAATTTCTATGGATACAAAAAGAGAGATAAGATAAGATAATTTTTATTGGTTCACAACTTACAACACACAAGAAAATACAATTTTAAAAGAATTAAAGAAAAGAAGTAGTAAGTACGTAATACACCCCACGAGATCTAGTTCTTAATCACGTGGTGGGTGCCATTACTTCGCACTAATTACCACATTTGTAGGTCGCCACTATTCAGACGATAAATTATTATACTTAGCATTTTACTAAGAACATAGTGTTTTCGAAGGCACTTTTAAATAGTTTTGTAAGCATTACCTAAATAGCATGTATAGTCATTATTTTGGTAGACACTTTTATGAATTTTAAAGTATTTCGAGAGCTGGTGAGTATCTGGCGCAGCGCATCAGCATTGCCATACAGCGGGGCAATGCAGCCTCTTGGGGACGCTTCCGACAGTTATTGGTATAGATCAGTATAGATTACTAGATACTAGATTGTTTGCAACAGTCTGCGGTTAGCTAAACAAAACTAGATCTAATTTGTTTGTAAATTTTCTTTGTTAATAAACTTTCGTAGTTATCGTGAAGGTAATAGTTTTCGTAGGCTTTACGTAGCGTTACTGTAGGCAGTTTGTAGCACTTTATCTTCATAGCTTGTACTACGAAAGTGCTACGAAAATACTAAAGCGCTATCTTAAATATTTTCGTAGCACTTTTTGTAAGCATTTTGTAGTATTACCGTATTTATTTATCAGCTTTTTCGTAGAAACTGAGTTATCACTTTTTTCTAGGACCCTGTGAACCATTTAGGGGCTAGATGATGCTATGTGAATTGTTCAGTATTATTTATTTATTATTTATTTATTTATTTACTTATCTTCGTAAGCCACCGTGGCCGCGGTTATTAACCGTTTTGTTAACACAATACATGTGAAATTTTAGTACTATATTATGCCCATTTGATTGCTCCACCAAAATAACCTTAACAATAAAACAAAAGTGCTAACCTAACAACTAAACTAAAAAATCAGCAACTCATAATGGCCACTAACATAAAACGACAACGTTGATAACTATCCCACCGCCATTGTTTCGTATTATTTAGTGCCATTTAAAATAAACGACGCAATAAACCCGACGCCATACTCCCCGGGGACGGGAATCGAACCCGCAACCTCCCGCGTTATTCCTAATGACAGGCGTTTACAGCCCGCGCATATGGCGTTGTTGTCATAATGCTATAGAATATGTAATTTGGTTTATATGTGGCTAGGGATTTCTTTGAATTTGGGGGCTTCTTTAATTATATAGCAAAATGGTATCTATAATTAAAACACTTGGATAAAAGTTCCTAGTTCCTAGCATTAACACGTTCACATTTAAATATTTTTACATTTAAATAACGAGTCTTTATTAACAAAAAAATTACAATCAAAGAATAGAAACAAATTAGAAACAGTATTTACAAGTACATACTAGTTATTAAAATTTAAATTCTTATTTTACACTAGTTTATGCCCGCGGCTTCGCACGCGTTGTTTCTATGGAAACGTTTAAAGGTAGGTTCCATCCCATGGGAACGGTTTTATGGGATTAAAGTTATCAATCGTTTGATTCCAGGCTTAAGCTACATTTATGCAAAATTACAGCCCGATCGGTTCAGTCGTTATGGCGTGAGGTCAGAAACATCCATCCATACATCTAAACCTTCGCATTTATAATATTAGTGTGATTGTTTTTGTACAGAGTCAAAATCTTTGTCAAAATTTTTGTAAAGAGATGTACCTAACTAAATTCTATCTCACCCCTGTAAGCATTATTAATGGAACTAGCCAACGAAAACAAACATTACTTGATAGTTATCATGATTAATCATTATCCAATACATTAATTAATCATTCACAGGAACGAACGATTTAAAATAAATAATGGACTGAAACAGTATAATAATAAAAATCACACAAGAAGCTAGGTTTAAAGATAAAAATAAAAATGCTTATTTCAGCTTCTGTAACACATCATCATTTCTAAAATATAAGTACCTACAGGTTTCGATAATTTGTCACCTGATGTGTGAAAAAGACCCAATTCTAAGTCATCGCTAGTGAGTTCCTCGCTCTTACTAAGTAAAAACTTGTATTAAGAAGCTAGGGCTCCTGCTCTGGCTAACTTAGGTTTTTTTACTAACATGGTGTACATACGAAATGGTAAAAAAAAATACAAATTACTCTAAATAGCAAAAAAATATATCTAATGTAATTTATACAAAAATAAGACTACTGATTAGTCTACAAATGGAAAAAAATATGTTAAGACACTTATGTTACAGGGTAGATATTATGTGTACCAGGGATTAAGGATTAAGTGATATTTAGTTTCATGGAAATAATTAATAAATAAATAAATGGATTAAGGATTATAAGTGGTATTTCAAGATATTCTGCGAAATAAGTCCTCTGTCTGATCATAGGTTAGGTATTTAAGGTAAACGTTAAGCTTTGACTTACGACAGGTCTTTTATAGAGACGTTTTTATTTATTTTGTGGCAGATATATGGGGCTAGAAAAGAGCTATGTTTTTGTGCAAAAGTAGTTCTAGAGCTAAGAGTATGGAAAGCTTTATCTCTACGCCTACTCTCGTTTTTAAGCTTTAATAGAAAATGTTGTTGCGTAAAGATTTGTCTAGTTTGCTTTAGAATTGCTAAATAGAAATCCGAATAATAAGTGTTTTTCTTGAATTTTCTGATAAAAAATGAAGAAGATTATTATTGTATAGTCCGCGCGCAATCTGAATGGGACGAGCCTTTGTTGAGCAAAAATTTTACATCACATTTCAGGAGATCTCCTTTGAAAGACGAACGAAGTTGTCGGATGGCGTCGGTCGTACGGAACAAACAAACTTACCACCAAGTTGCTTAGGGCGCGTCAGCAACTTACCTACCTTTATTTTCGGATTTCTAAGAAATAAATGTCAGAATAATTTTCATAGTAAGCTCATCGAAACAATGGATCGGCCGTTCTTCGTTTGGTGCGATGATCCGACGTCATCCGTCAAATTCGTTCGTTTTTCAAAGTAGACCTCTTGGTGCAAAACATTTCGTTTCGCACGTCATCCAGCCTGGCATTCGGTATGCAGGTACCCAATGGATTTCACTGCCGCCCTGGGTACCAAATACAGCGCAGGTCTGAATAGGCCCTTAAACAATCTACAAGTTGTCAAAGTGTGAACAAAGTACTTAAATGTCCAACGGCTTTTGTTTTAGTTCAAAATGGTTCTACCCCATTCTGATCGCGCGTGGACTAGGTATAGGTACCTTCCTACTCAGTATCTTAAATAAACATGGTACAACAATTAAGTAGGTAATATTCGACAAAGATTACCCCACAAATCAAACCCCCCACTGTGTACCTACAAGAGCGACAATGCTTTGGAATTAAACCCACTTTTATTACCCCAACTTACATTTTCACCCTCCAAAAAGGTTTTACTCCATCACATCTTCAAATAAGGTCTGCAATCGCTTGGGAGGGCGAATATAGAGGTTGGTTGTTATTTTGTAAGGCGTTCCCGCCACTTCATTTACGAAATGCTGGCATCCCTGGCTTAAGTGTTGCACGATGTAAAATTAATGAGCCAATCTCAGTAGGTAGAATCCCACCTCTATAATTTAGAAGGTGGTAATTTGTAACGTAGTACCCTGAAGTTGTAGATTTGTATTTCGCAGGGGGTTACTGTGATAAATACAGGTATTTCAGAGCTGTGTTTCTGTCTGATTTACACGCAATAATCACCAGGACTAGAGTTTATAAGATTACAAACTTGTAGCAAAGAGCTTATCTGCGATGAATGGTGGTATTTTTTTAGTGTCTGTGTATAATCCGATCAAACACATACACTAAAAGACAGGATCCTAGAGGGCTCTAACATAAAGAGCTTTCAGTATCTCTCATCTCAGCCGTTTGTCGTTATCATTATCATTATCATGGACCTATCTTTACATATGCCATGCTTCCATTCGCGGCTGTATAAGGTAAATACATTAGGATACAAATTAAATACATACAATACATACCTGGGGTGCAGCAGCACCCTCTGCAGAACAATACTACCACCGAACTGCGAGACCCAATCCGCATGCCCAGCGTGGGGATTATAGGCATTACCCCCATGAGTTAAAAACCAATAAGGCGCTTGTCAGGAGGAGGCCTGCCTCCAGCAGTAGATAGATAGATAGATAGAAAAATTATTGCACACTTTACGAAACAGTTAACAAATAAAATAATAATTCAAAAACAATGACAATTGACCATCAAGTTGTGGCAGTAGACCGATGTAGGCTGTTTAGGATAAGGATGAGGACAGGTACGTGCAAAACAGTCCCACCCGTTCAGGGTGGGTATTAAATAAATAATAAATTATGCTGGACAATCCACACAGCACCATCTAGCCCCAAAGTAAGCAGAGCTTGTGTTATGGGTACTAGATGACTGATAAACTTAATACAATACATAACATAGATAGATTCTGCGTCGCAGGCGGACCTTCGGCCGCTGCGCCACATCGGTCGTCATTGTTTTGGCTTTGCCCATAATTCCTGCAAACTCACCTCTTCAAACTTCTGCCTTTCTTTAGTTACCTTTTTAATTAAAATGATTAGATATGTAGGTTTACATTAGGTGTACCTATAAGGATATGATTGGAATGCAAGTCAGTCGGTTGCTATTTCGTGTGTGACAAAAAAATCCTACCTTTAATAATGAAAACGAATTTGGTAATTTTCAGCAGAACACATTAAACGGCAAGAATAATCTGCAACATTGTAGAAGATACAAAGTTGTTAGCGTTATCAGACCAATTATAATTCGCAGCGCAAATGACACCGTCATTACCGGACGCTCATAACCGGCTTAACTGTGTACCCGGATACAGGGGTACAGACAGGAAAACAGGGATTATCAACAAAAAGTAGAGTATAACACCATAGTAGGAGGTCTGGTTGAGTTTTGAGTATCAGAAAGCCAACGAGTTTGAAAGGTTGCATTGGAATCATTCGAATCATTGAGTACTCATTCAATTTTTGAAGGAGGTTGCAAAATCTTTAAACTTCTTGTCGAAGCAGTCTAAAACGGCAGGTTGAGTGCTCGTTCTATTTTTGAATGGCAAAGTATCTACTACAGCGCGTAGGTACCTACCTACCTAAATAATTCTTTTTGGTATGTGGAACTCTATAATTTTAACAATGACTTCAATATTAATAAAAATATTTAAAAACAGATCGTCAACTCAACCTTTCGATTCCGACTCATGGCCAATGAAGTTTAGTTTTAGTATTTTAATTACTAAAGTAAATCATTGGTCATGGCCATAAACCCTAGCATAGGATTTCACTGGCTTTGAACAATGCATACACAATGGCTCTAGCTATCAGACCATGACTTATTAAGATCTTACTTTACCCCTATGGCTCAGCGACCCGAAGTGTGTCTTGGCCTCCGATAAGAGAAGTCGCCATTTTTCCCTGCCCTGCCTGCCAGTCCCGCCAGTCCTTCGCTAGTAGCTCACGCAGGTCCACTTCCACCACATCTTTCCAGCGGTACCACGGGTCGTCGGCCGACGGGGCGGCTTAGATAGGCGTTGTTGACGTTCCAGTCCTCTCCCATACTCTCTTAGTGGCCGAGCCAGCGGAGTAATTGCGGCGGCAAAGATCTAGACAACAATATTGTATAGAACAAAATAAGTACCAATAGTAGAGTTGAAATCCCGACTTGTTCTCCTAGCCCTACAAAGTGGGTGGCGGCGTATCCACGGGGCGGGCCTCCCTTAAACAAAGCCAAGGCAATTATTATTAAATATTCGCACAGCAATTTATCGGCGCACGGCGTAATTGTAGCGGGATCGCTGTAATCGACGCCGGTTTAATTAGCGTGCGTAATTAATGCGATTTGTTAGGTATAGTTTTTAGTATCAGAGCCGGTGTTATTTACAGGACCGCTGGACATTTCAAATAAAACTATTATTTTACCTAAGGATGAAATTTCTTTATTGACAAAGAAAATTACAATTCAATAATAAAAACAAATTAGAACTAGTATTTACTATTAAAACAATTAAGCTAACTGCAGACTGTTGCAAACAATCTACAGGTAGCTCAACTGATCCATATCAATACCCAGATCGACCCAGATGCAGGTGGAAGGACGAAGTGAGCGAAGGTCCTTCTCCACTTCCCCCTTCCTTCGTCATTCCACCTGCAAGTCTTCGTACCGGACTGGATGGAGGCGGCGCAGGACAGAAGCCGGTGGCGATCTATAGTGTTGGACGCCAAGACCCACTTCGGGGTTGATGGGCCAGGATAAAGTGTGAGTGAGAGTATGAGATTTTCAAATTATCTCGAATATAATTTCAAAAAGTCTAGGTATTTTAAATCTAATACGACGCGTGCAAAGCCGCGTAACATAACTAGCTATCTAATAGATGGAGCTCAATTTTCACGCAAGCTCGCCTATTCCGTAATCCATTGGTTGATTTCGCGCCAATTAACTCCGTTGCCGTAGCAACCGACACAATACTGTCATGGCCGCCACCTGCGAAAGTTTTTGTTGTGGTCGATCGTAACTTTTGATTGTGCTGCACCATCAATAGGCAGTTTCGCCTGCGATATGGAATATTCAAATTAAATAGATGCCAAGAGTGTCCATTCAGATGGCACCAAAACTAAACTAATTTGATAACTAGCACTAAAAATAATGCTATCCCTTTCTTATCGATCAAAATAAAAAGGATGGCATCATTTTTGTGCTGACAAATTAGTTTAGTTTAGCTTTAGCAGTAGTTTAGTTTCTGTTTCATATGAATTGGGACTCATTAAATATCTATAAGCGTATAGATTGTTTGTAACAGCCTGCAGTTAGTAATTTCAAGTAGGTAAGCACGACAAATAATACAATAGTAGTTCTTATTTGTATCTATTATTTGATTGTAATTTTCTTTGTTATTAAATAATTATTTAAGTTAGTTGTATCATGTGTCCGCTATTTGCTACAGCTTCAAATATAAATCTGATGGCACCTCATCATGAATGGGGGTTAGCATGTAACAATAGAATTATTGAAACGGCATCACACACGTGCAAGACACGTGCCATGAAATGACTAATTTCGTTCCGTTATTACAGGTGTGTATCACTTACACACACCACAAATTTATCTGTGCAGGTGGACGAATTTGGAACTAAATCCGACACTTCAAAATTATGTACAAAGTTACAAAAAACGCAGCCAGCGCCACTGTCATCTGAAAAATTTAAATTGGTGGAATAAGAAATGACTATGACAATGGATGAGTGGATTCGGAGGGCGCAGGATTATGCCACCCTGATTGAGGTGCCATATCATGCACCTGTGATAGGTAGAGTGGAATCGTTGAGTCGCAGTTTTTTAATAAGATTAAAAAATGATGTGCTTTTTTAAAAAATATGCGCTTTTTGAAACTCATAGAGTAGATATCAGTGTTTCACTCGGGACTCGGGACCCACCTCAAACGTTCGGAGAAGAAAAAATTAATCATCTATGAATATTATTACGAAGAACTTACCTACGTATCATTCATTACCTACTAATAATAATTAGAGTTTGGCAACACAAATAAATATTGGTTAATTGAGCCTCAAATAGAAAATCAAACAACATTTTAAGCTATGCAAAACGTTATTGGAAAACTGGTTTGTTAGAAAGGCGAGCGCGCCATTTGTTAATAGTTTAATCTTTGCGGGTGATCCGGGTTCAGTCGGCTGGAATCACTACCTACCTAAGTACTAACTGGACGAAGTGTTTTTATTGACCGAATATTATAAAAAAAGGCGATGACTGATGGTTGAGCTTTTTTCATCTAACATTCGGGCTGCAAAAGGTTTATTTTAAGATCAAACAACCTCTTGCACGGATTCTGTGCTCTCAAACTTTACCCACTAGGTACATATCTGTAAGATCAAACTACCTCTTGCACGGATTCTGTGCCCTCAAACTTTACCCACTAGGTATCTGTATACTTATCTAAAAAAATCAAATAATTAATAATTACCCGAGTTTGATAATAACAAACAATAATTATGGTATAATAACAATAATCTGTATATTCGTAAATAAAGTTTTGACTTTCGTTGTTAGGTATTTCTGAAAAACTAGAAAGTTTTTTAAGCTTATGAGATCAGAACAATAATAAAGCTATAATAGAGCGTTTATTTAAGACATTGAAATTTATTTCTCAAAAACATTGTTTTGGTAAATATCTTCATCAGATAGCAATATTTGCAACATTACCTGAGTTGCAACTTGATGGGTATATCAACATCAAATTGTCACGGAACCTTTCGTAAAATCCGAATCATTCTTTTTTTCATCCAACATTCGGGCTCATATTCGGCTTCGGGCTCCCCGTGTGTAATGTTGTTCCGTGAATTTTTGACGGGCATTGCGCGCGGTCGTTAGCCAGTGATTGCGGACAGCGACGAATTATTAAACGGATCATAGAACGGACGTAAGGTACCTAGCCTAGGTAGTTAGAGCAAGATTGGTGGGAGTTTATTATTTGTACTAGGTAATGAAAGTTATCCTATAAACTTTATACTTAGGATAGTTCCTAGTAGGTTCATACCGGATTGGGATACCTGCAAAGTGTAACTGGATTTGATGACGAATAGTTTATTAAACTGGTTTTGACTAGTAAATAATGACTCTGAATCTGATAAATATTGAATGTTGACGGCTACATACTGTGAAACACATTAACAATCAAATTGCAACTTAGATATTAATTTTGTTTTTATTTATACGCATATTTAGGCTTTGAATTAAGTAATAATTAGTATAATATTAAGTACTATTGTATATATGTATAGTGAGGACTATTGTAAATTGATATGTCCAAGTGTGTCCAGTGCTCCTACTGCGAATAAATGAGTATGAGCATTTCTATATCATCATCATTAACCTATATTAGTCCACTGCGGGCAGGCCTCGCTTAATGAGCGGCATAGCACCCTGTCTTCAGCCTGCATCCAGCATCTGCCTGCAGTTTTTTGCAGGTCGTCATCCCACCTAGCTACACTAGGTTTGCCAAGTCACGGTCTCCACTCAAGAACACTTTTACCCCAGCGGTTATCGGTTCTATATAATTTTCATTTCATTTCTTAATCAGCATCAATAGTCATGAAGGTTTTTCGGCCGCACTTAAAGACAACAATAACGATAAAAAAAATCCATCCAACATTCGGTTTCCGGCTGCCCCGCGCTGAAATATCGTCCCGTGAATATTTAACGGGCATTCAGTGCGGTCGTTACCCAGTGATTGCCAACAGCGACAAATTATTTAACGGATCATAGGACGAACGGAGACAAAAAAAAAATACAAAAAAAATACAAAAATAAAAAATAGTTTTTATGCTAACTCTCTGTACATGGCTGCTAAAATAATTTAAATTAAACCCAAACTTATTCTTCGAGGCAGCCGAAGAAATCTCGGAAGAAAAATTTAAAGAAATTAAGACGATTGAATATGTGTGTTTTGAATTTTCACAAAATATTGTATGAACCATATGCCCGTATTATGAAAGCTATCTCAGTCATAGAGTTATGCTTGAGATGTGCTTGAGTAACGCTTTTCTATGGCATAAAAGTCACTCAAGCATAGGTGACAGAGCAAGCTTTTATAATACGGGTCAACGAATTTTGATATTCTAGTTAATCTACAGAAAAATCTATTTGTTCTTTAATTATCTACCTAATTTTATCTCGCAACATTCGCGTCGGTCCGGCAAATTTCGGTCTGTAATAAATTTTTATGACTTGAGTGTAATTCAAGTCATCAATAAAAGAATACAATTTTTTTCTTATAATTACCAGAGTTATTTATCTTACAAGATTGGTCTGAAATCTATCTAAATGAATAGCCTAGACTACAAAGAGGTCCAATGTCCATTCGAGATTGGATTCTTTGTAACGGGTAGTGGGATAAAAACAGAATAAAATGCTTGCAAGAGCTAACAGAATGTGTAAAGAATCCAGACAGCATGTAGGGATGATGCTAGATTTCAAATAAGTACGAAGGAAATATGGATAAATAAATAATGCAAATCACACAGCATCACCCTGCCCCAGCTAAGCAGAGCTTATGTTATGGGTACTAGAGAAGATAACTTGTCTACTATACATCATGAGAATAATGACGAATTAAGTATCTACAAGCATACCAAATCGTGAAAAGATAAATTTCAAATGGCTGTCATTCAGTGAGGATGAGTTTCTAGCCGCTTTTTCAAACATATTTGTTGATGATTTTTGTTCTAGTTTCACCCATTGTGAGGTTGCAGTTAGGATGACATTCTGTTTGTTAAAGTCAGATGGGATTATTAGAAGTTATAGGTTTTTTTCAGTTATTAAAAAAACTACTCAGTAATGTACAAATAACGTCTGAAGAAGATCGTTTAGTTAAATCGTTCAAGGTACTTAACTTAGCCCATCGTCTTTTATAAAAAGGCATTTGTAAATCCTACTTGCAGACCAAATTTCACTCGAACAATATCGTCTCGTATATTTTTAATATCCTCCATACGGCTGCTCCCACATACATTACGACAAACAAACTGGATTAGACTTAGCTGACAGGGTGATGCGATATAAACCGGGGAAAACCGATAAAAAAAACAAAAACTCGGTGTTAGATTGAAAAAAAAAAGCTATCTGAAAAGGGAACGCGATACTGGTTTTCGGTGGATTTGTATTAGTTTATTTGAACGGTGTTGGTTTCATTTCAGTTACAAAACGAACGAAAAATACTTGCAAACCTTCCTTACACAACAGTTTCACAAAAAAAAACAAATGATATTTTACCTTAATTAGTTAAAAAAAAGGTTAAAGACTAACGATGAAATGAGTTAATAAATAAATTCACCTCAATTGGTGGAATAAATAAACTCACCTCAATAGGCGAGTTTCCTTATTCCACCGAAACCCTAATAACATTATGTACACACATTATTTATAATTTTATTTTATTTATTTACTTAATAAATTAAATTAAATTTCAGTTAAATAAAAAAAAAATTGGGCTTTATTGGACAGTCTTTAGTTTAGCAAGCTGAAGTGGCAGTGGGCCGGCCATATCTCACGCACAACCGACCACCGCTGAGGTAACCGACTAACTGTTGAGTGGAGACCGCGACTCAGCAAAAGTAGTGTAACACGGACGCTCTTCGACCAGGTGGGATGTGAAAATTGCATAATTATGTGTAAAAAAGCTCAGCTCTACCTATAAGTACAACTGTAGTTATTATGCGCTTTCATAAAGCTAACAAAGCAATTAATCAAAACCTGACAGAACCAATTCATCAATCAGAATAAACCTCACAAACGATATTTGCGCAACTTTTTGTCCACCCTGTACCAACCCCATTTAAATTGATATAAATTAATCCTTTAGATGCACCCCGAGAAAGAAATCCCATTAGAGGGATTCGATTAACGTTTTAACAGGGTCCCCTTGCATCTTAGGAATTTAGACCTTTAGAGTAAGTACATTAGGCGTTTAAAAGCACGCGTTGGTAACGCGCGTTTAAAAAAAATCTCGTCCACTACATCCGTACGTACACACCCAAACGCAAGCTTAAATACCTCTACCCATTATCTATACCTATACCCATTTCTAGAATCCAAGATATTTTTTGTGAACAAAGATGTTTATTTATGAATGAAACTTAACAATAACAGTAAACATCAAGGTAACATAAAACACAAACAATAACTTCAACAACGCTTATCTGCACACGTGCAGCGAAAAAGGTGCAAATTCTAGTTCGTAAACTGACAAGAGACGAATGAAAGGATGAAAGAAAGCTGTCAAAAGCAAGAATTGTTTCGAACTTCTGAGATTTGCCACGATGATAGCTATGTCGTAAAATATTTTCCGATTTCTTTGATTTAGTAACCCATTTTTACAAATAATATCTAGGATTCTAGAACCGACTATAGGAGCGTGTCGGGATGTGTACAGAAACCAAATACTTTTAAAAATGCGTGTTACCAAAGCGCGCGCTTCAAACGCCTAATGTGTACTGCTAACAGGATCCCCTTGCTTCTACGGTCAGGCCTTCGGACTTGGAAGGATTTTGTCATTGGCTACGAACTACCCTCGGATATCGGTAATGGAATAATAGCTAACAAATCTTTACGGTGTTTTGTAAGATTAAGGCTAAAAGGGTCGCAAAACAGCAGTTTTTCTTGGGTACCTAATCAATGGGTAAGAGTTTTGCAAGTCACTCATAGGCAGTGTTATTTCTCACTCGGACTTCTGGCTAAAGAAGCAGTCAAGTGAGAAGGAACACTGCCTAGCAACTGTTGTAATTTAACATATTATCACACTAATAAATAATTACATATGCGAAAATTTGGATGGTTGGATGTTTGTTACTATGCGCCAAAACTACTGAATGTTTCAGGCTGAAATTTTGCAAAGATAAAAAAAAGCTGAAATTTTGCAAAGAGAAAAAAAGAAGAAAGAAAACGAATTTATTTGGACCAACACGTAACACGACACGGCACATTACAAAATAATAGGTAGATATGTACAAGAAACACGTATATGAAGAATACAGATTCAAACAGAAACAAATTAATTTGTTTATAATAAGAAAACTATATACAACTAATTATTATAAGATAACTTACGAAAAAAAAAGCCTTTTCGAGCTTTTGTCACCGCTAACGTACCAGCTATTCTCGAACCGAATGGTCTGTTGCGTGACGATGGTAAGAGGCCCGACGGTATGACACTAGTCCTATGGGAGTTGGGGAGGCCCATAGTGTGGGACGCTACATGTGTCGACACTCTTGCGCCTTCCCATCTTCTGAGGTCATCCGTGAAGGCTCGTGTGGCGGCAGATTTGGCCGAGGATCTTAAGAGGCGCAAATATGCAGATCTCGACAGAGCCTACACATTTGCTCCCCTTGGAGTCGAGACCCTATGTCAGCGGGGTACCAAGGCTCTCCGAGTTCTTAAAAAAATATCTGAGCGTCTGGTCTAAGCGACGCGCGACCCGAGAGCTGGTGGGTATCTGGCGCAGCGCTGCAGCATTGCCATACAGCGGGGCAATGCAGCCAGCGTCTTGGGGACGTGTCCGACTGGTATTGATATGGATCAGTTGAGCTACCTGTATATTGTTTGCAACAGTCTGCAGTTAGCTTAATTGTTTCAATTGTAAATACTAGTTCTAATTTGTTTTTATTATTTGATTGTAATTTTCTTAGAAATTAATTAAATCCCAAAAATCTTTCGACTTCGACGGGTACAACGGGTTCGCTCAGTTTGGAATTCCCGTAAAGAGGAAAGGATGTGGGTTCAATTCCCGTTGAAGTCGAATAAAATTTTTGGGATATTATTTGATTTCTTAAAATACCCTGTAAGGTTATCGCAGATCAGAGGCGCACCGCTACCGCACAGCACAAAAATGTGCATTCAAATAAGGGCTTTAACTTGCAACATTTAGATGCATTTCATATTGACGGCATCAGATGACAGACCACTCGTTTGAAGATTGTGGGAAGCCATTTTGTCACTGTAGAATGTACGAGTAGCTAAAGATACCGAGCCCTTATTTAAAAGCACATTTTTGTGCTATGCGGTAGCGGCGTAATTTGCGCAGAGCTTAAAACACTTCCATAGAAACAGAGCGTGCGTGCAGAAAATAGTTGCGAGTAGGGGTTAAACTTTTGAAACCAATAAGGTTAACACTACCACAAACTTTTTAAAATATCCGGCTAAACTGAGTAAAAGTGTGTATTTTTATACCTACTTACACTAAAATAGTCGGGTATCTTCGAGATCGCTTTTAGAGATAAAGTCGAAATTGTGCAACTTTCTTATGTCTCTTTTCCTGTATTTATTTGTACTTTCTTGGTGTGCAATAAGCTTTATTGCACACCAAGAAAATACAAAAATATATATGTATGTAATGTATTGTATTGTATCTTACAATTATAAAAATAATTCCAAACTTTATCTTGAACCTAGGCAGAGATTTTATAGTACTTGACCTAGGTAATAATAATAACCTAATAACCGTAAACCGTTGGCTACGGCACTCCGTAGCGGGCTCTACGCTTGTGGTCTACGTGGCGTAGCAGCTCTACGCCTTGCTACGTCCACGAAATGCTACAAGGCTTTTTTGATACAATGTTCATAATCCATCCATACTAATATTATAAATTCGAAAGTAACTCTGTCTATTTGTCTGCCTGTCTGTTAACTTTTCACGCCTTAACGGCTGAACGGATCTGAATGAAATTTCGCCTCCACACAATGCACAATGCTACAATGGTATCGACTCAGGATTACACATTTTGGCATTTTACCTTTGATGAAAAAAACTTTAGATACAGAGGGACGCATGACAAAACTATAGATAAAAAGGGACGCGTGTCAAAGTTGAAACCATTCCCTTAATATCTCCGTGGAAATAGCACCGCACGCATTATCTAGAGTGTCTTTCATTTATGATGCTGCGACGGTACCAGAGTCATAGTAAAACGACTAGTTAGCAGAATTTGGCCCCTGCGTTCAGCAAGCTGATTCACTACGAATAAATTCGTGATTGCTATTGTAATAGCTGTTGAGTAGAAGTTACTACGTGTGTGTAGTAAGAAAGTTTTTTAAGACAGCAATCGTTGCGGAATAGACTCACTGGAATTTACCCATGACAAACAAAATAGACAACGTACCTACACCCATTTGGTAGAGGATCTATCAAATAGGGGTACGTTATCTATTTAAATTTACAAAACACCCAAACAAATCTGCATAGAACCCAAACTCGCGGCGATCAAAGCAATCTCCTTATCCACACACGGTGGGCAAACAGACGTACTTTACACTCTTTCGCACAAACACTCCACTTTTCCAGTGGTTTGTAGCGTCAATGGTAGCCGGAGGTAGCCGGGGACGAGCATTTACTTTAGAATCTACGACACGAAGACGAGCTAGTAGGTATTTTAAGGACACTAGCAAGAAATGGCTTCATTTCCATTCAACAAAACTGTTGTAAGGGGTTAAATCCATTCGTCAATCAGGTATGAGGGGAAACCATCGGCGCTACCAGCCCGTCACCCCGAGCATCGAAGAATTGAAGAGGAAGCCGTGTCTTTTTATACGCATCAAATTGTCGATTTGAGTGATTTTCTAAGTAATATTTATTGTAGGAAATATATTATAATTATTATATCTGAAACTCCAAGCAAGTGAGTTTTAGTTATTTGTGTCGTGGTTTGTTTACAAACTACGTAGGTATCTTTAAAGGGATTGGGTGGGATTTTATAAAAATAAATAAATTATTCTGAATTACCTTATTAGCGTTATATCGTACAGATATCGTGTCGAACGCACTAACCCTCATCAAATACCTATAGATGCGGTCGGCTTGCATCTCTAGGGAGTATAATGCGATTCTATTTATCGGTGTCGTGGTCCGATGGGGTCCTGATGACAGGGACTTGAACTCTTAAACCCAAGAGTCGGTTCTGTGATTTTTAGGGTTTCGAGATCGGTTTCGAAACCCTTATGCTCTCGCTCTGTCTGTCCTTTTTTCTCTCTTTAATATACCAGCAACTACCGCAGCTATTAACTTGAAATAATAATAAAACATGTTGTGCGCCTCTACAGATTTATAGAAAAATAATATGAAAATTTTCGGCACCAATAATCTGATGTCGGAATTTTAAGAGACCTTCCTTTCATGACCTTTTTTGAAAGGAATCATGAAGTATCAGTTCGTACATTTCAAAATAGTTTTTGAAATGTTTGTAGGTTTTATTCTTTTTGATATATTTTGAAAAAGTGGAAAAATTTACCGTCCCTCCCCCTATCTTCGAAGTTTGCAGAGCGATCCATCTGAAATGTATGTAGCGTTTGTAGATATGGATCTATATTGTACAGGAAAAATATAAAGAAGTCTGTAAGTACGTAGAACACTTCAAAAGGCTACCACACCGAGTGGGGTATCAAATAAAAAGTATCGGTTTCTACATCTCAAAACAGTTTTTGAAATTCCTGTAGGTTACATACTTATCGAAATATTTGGAAAAAAGTCGAAAATTTAACCATTACCTACTCCGAAGTTTGCAAACCGATCCATCTGAACAGTAGGTACCTTAAATTTTTAGGTATTTATTAAATAGCAAAGTCTCTCATGCTGGGGCCACACTACCGGCAAGTGCCGTTAATTATCGCGGTGCTGGACGTTGAACGTTGGTGTGGCCACGACTTCTCGAGATAATTTATAACGGCATTCACATTGCCGTTTGACGTCAGGCTATAGTTCGAGTGGCGGTACATCAAAGAGACACTACGTTTGTGTCGTCAGTGTGCATCGTGAGCGCGACAGGATCGCACGTGCGTGTTTTATGATGGAAGATAATAATATCATGGACTGAACAAACGAAAGGTTATCGTGTTTCTTGAAACTCTGCAAACAGAGCCATGTTTATGATATATTTTCTTTCATTTAGGAATGATATTAATATAATAAAAAATTACACTCATGAAATACAGTGTGGCAGCGTCACCGTCCATCTTCCTCGAAAGTCAAGGAAGATTGCCAATTTATCGCCAATTGACGTTGACCGTTTAAGTGTGACCACTCCACCTATAACGTTAGTTGCCGCGTTAGTTACCGCGAGATTTATTGCGATGATGGTCGCTGCTATTTCCCGGTAGTGTGGCCCCAGCATAACTGGAAGGTACATATTGGTATATTTGACAACTTGACGGTTCTTGTTTAATCAAAGAACTGGTCCAAATTTGTGTCATATGTCACTTAGTTTTAAAGTTTAATTTATTGGAATTGTTACTGTCTCCTTTATCCATACCGTTGTTATAAAAGCGAAAGTAATTCTCTCTATTTATCTGCCACCAGCGAGTTTTTACTCTATGTCTTTCACCTTTTCATGCCCAAACGGCAGAACGGATCTGAATGCAATTTAGCACGGAGATAGACAGTATCTCAGGACGGACATAGGCTTCTTTTTGTGCCGGAAAAACGCGAGCGAAGCCGCGGGCAGAAGCTAACACTTCAATATCAGACAAAGACTTATAAATAAGTGTAGAACACCTAAACAACAAAGTAGCGAACGGAACCGCGAGCTGCGCTAATAAAATCTAATTTCCATAAAAATGTAAATCTCGGGAACTTGGAAAAAGAATCAAAAGAGTCTATTAATTCCTTTCAGGTTTCGATATACGCTAAGCGGGTCCCATTTCACGGTTGAACGCCCCGGGTTCCGTAGGGGACACGCTCTACGTGATGTGGCGAAACGGAACCCTGATGGGGATAAAGTTTTCTTTTTACGAAGTTTTTGTTTTTAATCTAGAGATTGCCATCGCGGTAGGTACCTACTCCGATAGGAAATTATGTGGCTAAGTTAAATAAATAAATAGAAATTGCTAAGACGTGGCAATGCTGCCAGCATTCTGGGCACTCTGCCTTCTGGTAACGACGGCTTAGATTTTTAAGAAATATATATGTGTAAATACTGTAAACACTAGTTGTAATTGTTTTATTCTGTTATTGTTATTTTCTATGTGCTAACTAAGAGTGTTGAATAGAGTTAGGTGGAGTTAATGAACTGGAGTAAGGACTACTTTACTGCCTTTGAACGTAGAAGGTGGGTATCTACAGGCATTGATTATACCTACCTGAAGATACCTATTTAGGTATACCTAGCTTCTATGTGTCATCTTTGTTTTTCTCCATATAATAGCTAAAAGTACCTAGAGACCTAAATAATAGTCAGCATCATTGTTAACCTACTATTTTATAACAACATTCAATCTTGAACAATGATCTTAAACAGAAAAAGCCACTCAAGTTTTCGCATATCAAACTCAACCCGTCACAAATCCTCTTAAACTACAATCCTATTGACCCATTATCTTTTTAAAAAGCTTATAATCCGCACACGACCGCCGCCCGCGACGTCTGGCGCGCGACTGCATAATTTTTAATCACACGACCGAGTGAGCGTCTAATACGGTAGAACGCGAGATATTGAGGGTAGTTATAGCTTAACTAGCGGGAACTGGAAGCTTTTGTTCAAATCCGGAACGAATCTTTCTAAAGAGGTTGCATAAAAAGTTGCTGTTTTGTGTTAGCTATTTGGACTGATTTGTTTATAGAGCTTTTATCAGTGTGGGGAGTTTTAATCTCATCATACTAGCGGTTTAAGTATTTGCTGCGCGCCCGCTCCGCGCCGAATACGCTCGCAAACCGCTAGTGTGATAAGGCCCTTAAAATAAAACGGTTGATGGGTTACTTCTTATCAAAAAAATATTTTACTTGTTCAAAGAACCACAGTCCTTTAAAAAACGAATCAAATTCAAAGTAAGTAGGCACTTGCAAAAAACAAGTGGGAGTACAATAAAACCTTTTAAGGTCGTTGTTTAAAACCGACGACGACACCGTTGTATAAAATAAATCACAATATTTAATCTATACGCTAAAACACCAGCCAGGCTATTAATTTACATACTAATTTATCTTGTAATTAAATGCTGCAAATTGCTATCTCAGCCCTATAATCCTTTCGCGCTGTTGCTTGCTAGGATCGACGCTAGGTGTAGTGTGGATACGTCCCAGTTTTTGACAGATTTCGTGGTATTCCTTTAATTTAATATGAAAAATTTGCTAGACAGATTGCCCGAGAGCTGGTGAGAATCTGGCGCAGCGCATCAGCATTACAATACAGCGGGGCAACGCAGCCAGCAGCGTCTTGGGGACGCTTCCGAATGGTATTGATATGGATTAGTTGAGGTAGCTCTTGATTCTTTGCAACAGTCTGGAGTTCGCTCAATAGTTTCAATTGTAAATACTAGTTCTAATTTGTTTTTATTATTTGAATGTAATTTTCTTTTTTAATAAGGCAATCATAATAATAGGTAGATTTGATTATTTTGATCGACTTTATCGATCAATGTCCTAAAGATACATGATGTTATTTATTTTGAATTTGTGAGCGTTTTATTACCAGATGCGATAAGTAATTTTTCAAAATAAGGCGAATGCAGTTGCTACTAATTTTTATAATAAAATAATGTTTCCTCTCAGAAAAACTTGCTCGCTTTACTTGCATGCCCCCATGTGGCATGGCCGTGGGACACACTGTAGGTTTACATCCGTAGAGTCTATAGATGTTTACCTACAGTGTGTGTGTGTGTGTAGTGTGTACCTAATTGTACCTAATATAATGATTTGATTAGGGTAGATCCCTGTGGTAGATCCACACTACTCCGTCCCGTTTTGCGGCTGGTGTTGACACGTAGCGACAGAGCGGGATTAAGGGTATCTGCATCACAAAGCGTCCGTACCCGTATCCGTACTATACAGCACTGGCGGGAATACTCGTGGTTTCAATACGGAAGCTCTCGAATCACAGGGAAGGCAGAAAGGGGTGATAGAGTTCTAGGGTATTTTGAAAGCGGTTTAGAATTTATCTTATAGCGTGTGGGTCAACGCTATAAAAACAAAAAAAAACCTGAGGAATTACTAACTATTTATGTGCAAGTGGAGGAATACCGGGAACCTGCATATGTTTTGATAGAGTGAGAGAGAGAAAGAGAGAGAGAAATATTTTATTTGTAACTCAAATAAACAAAAACAAATTTGATTAAAAAATAAAATAAAAACAAAGTTTAGTACTAGTTTTTGCATTGAGTCCCAAAGCGGTCTCCGTCTCAGCATGAGCTAGTTGTAAAAACATTACAACCAACGCTGGTATATAGGTACGTATCTACTTATATTACAGGATAATATTAATTACAGAAAAGGACAGGACACAGGAAATTAACGACATCGTTGTTTTTAAATACTTATTGAAGGAAATGGAACAAAACAATAGAGAAATGCTTCTTATGCTGGACACTCATACTTGTATCTCAATTGATCAACTCTGGACTATTAATGCCTTGGACGTACATAGGTGTCTAATCGATTGGTGGACTATGGAGCTATTTCACGGGTGATCGCGCCTCTGTCCGGTGAGTTGCCAACTTACCACCGCAGAGGTCGGGTTATCACAGAATAGTAGAGTCATGATCCATGAAAACAAGTTTTGGCTCTCCGGGAGTGGCACATGCTACGTCACTGTCCAGTTGCCACTTATTTTAACAAAACATGGACGTTGGGAAACAAGAGTCAATTAAAAAAATACACATAAAAAATATCAATCATCAATTTTCAGTCAATAATCAGCCAATACAGTTTTAGTTAATTACGAGTTATTGTGATAAATTATTGGTTCGTACCAATTATTTACCCATAGTTTTATCAGATTTGTACAGGTAATTTATGGAGCTCCGATCCGATCCGAGGGAGATACGATCTTACGCTACTGGTAACACTAGAAAACAGATTTGTCTTCTCATTCGCCGATGGCGTCGATGACGTAGGGCTTGTGTCATCCACGTGATGTTTCGGGATGCCATACCTGGATTATTATACCATGAGTAGAGTCAGTCGAAATACGAAGGTAGTTGAGTGATTTTTCTGTTTTTCTATTTGGTACTACGTCTCAATCGTGATGAGACAGAATGTAGAAATAGCGTCCGAATTGCAAGGTTGAGTGGACGCTGATCGATTGTTCTATTTGTTTAATTTGGTTTGTTACAGCAGCGCCTTTGTCGTGCCTGTGGAACTACAGCATTCAAAATAAGTGTTCAAAAGTGCAACGGCTCCAAAGGATCTAAGAAAATAAGGCATGTTCTAATCCTCACGGTATCCGCTACCTACCTCAAAGTGGCAGCAAAAAATTTCACCAGTTTCGCACGTCATCCCGCTGGGCATTTTTGTATGTACCGCTTAACCAGTCGGCTTTCGCTACCACTCAGGGTAGCACATATCGTATCACTGAATAGTTCAGTATCACTTAAAAAATAGGGACATAAACTGAAATATTTCTTGTTTGGGTGTCCCAATTACCTGTTTTTATAGGAAAAAAAATCCTAAACCATAATAAGACGAATCTATAGCTATATCACCGATTACCTAATGCATAATACTTGAAACTTGAGTGGATATTCAATTAATTATCCTAAAACATATCTTGTTTGAACTAAAAATCAAGTCTCCCCCAAACTTTCTACCCTATGATTAACTTTAGGGGTAGAATCGGCATTTACGAAAATTATATTTGCACAATGCGTTTGCTTATTTCTACTAATAACAATTTGATATCTCAATCGACGCCATGTTTGTTTAGCTGTCAAACTGACACGCGCGTGGCACGCGACGCGACCCATAGAGAAATAGAATATCGTTTTAATCTAATTGGTCGCTCTCTACACGGTTTAATGCCAGGGGCAATAAAAAACGTGGTTAGCCGATGATTTTCATATTTATCTTTATCAAAAATAACTTTGACCAATCAGTTTCTGAGTTCACACGGCTATTTTTTTGGTTTCACTTCCCACGAAATGTTGTCTACATTGTTTTTGAAATGGAGAACAAGATAAGATTGGTCCTGGAAAGTACCTATTCCGCTTTTTCTTGAATCAGTTATCATAAGCAACATCTCTGTGACAATTTCAATTTGAAGTGCATTTCGGTAGTGATTTGCTCAATATAAATAAAATAATACTGGAATAGTTCCATTAAAATATTTTATTTTTGGTTACGGGATTCTTCATCGCGTAGGTATCTTTTTTATTTCATTAAAACTATTCATAGAGTAAAACACGCTGCTTATAATTCTTTGACTATTATAATTTTCAAAAATTTTGGATCAAATTTCATTAAATCAGCTTGATCAGATTCGTCTTCTCAGTAGGCCGTAGGTGTCACCCACGTGACCGTGATGTCTTAGAATGCCTGGATTATTATGCCATGAGTAGAGTCAGTCGAAATACGAAGGTCCTACCACAAATAAATCAATTCTTACCGCGGGGTGCAAACTGATATTCCCTATCATATTGCAGTTTCGGAGATCGTGTCAACAGATACCCACCTCTCCCCGATGACATCTCCCCTAGTTCAGATGTTTATGCAATTATTTCGGCATCTATGATTGTTATCTTGTTATTTTGTTTTGTGGTTTTGATGTGCCGCTGTTGTGTTTTGTTTTTTTATCTGTGTTTCTTTTGGATGACTATCATGGTAGTTTTGGATGACTATCATGGTAGTTTTGGATGACTGTCATGGGTAGTAAGATTATGAATGCAGGAAATCAATGAAAAAGTATGTTTTCGAGCGTGTTATGTTTCGTAAGGCTGCGAAAACAGTCAGTATTTTCATTCACTTCTTCTCACCTCGCCGCTCAGATACCTTTTACATTGGTCGGACTGAGGCACAGCAGGTTAATCTGTCTCAGAGCAATCTGTTGTATTATATGTACTGTAGCTAACAAATAAATAAATTTTATTTTACTTTATTTAAAATCACTCTCGTGTATTAGGTAAACGCTACACAGACATCTGTTGTGAGATTTTTGAGCGAAGGCACAACAACTAAACAACTACGGATTTTTTCCGTTGTCTACCACCGATATATTCCCCTGTTTTTTTTTTAAATAATATCGCGCCTTTGGTGGTGGTGGACTCGGCATGTTTTACTTAATGAATAGAACTGAAATTTTGCAGAGATACTAGCTACCCTACTGTAGGTACTTATCTCTGCAAAACTTAGTTTTAGATTTGAAACAACATGGGCTACTTTTTGTTATGGTAAAACGTGTGCGAAACAGCGAGCAGCAGTTAGTGTTATCATAGATAGCTTTACCCACTTGCCAAAGGTGAATAATCACCACAAAAACTTTATTTTCTGGATTAATTGATATTTCCCTGCAGTAGGCCGATAGCAATAGCATTCTTTAAACATAATGGAATAAAGAAACAGTAAACTGCCCTTGCGATTGGGGGAGCTTTTCGTTACTACTGTGTAGAGGAGTCGGGATGTTTTGATACTTTGTCTGATATCTAGTCGGGATGTATTGCAGTGCCCTAGCAGGGTGCATGCTTGATACCATTGAGTTATTTTAAGACAGTACAGCGTTTTTTGCAATAATATAATATAAATCTTGATACCTCCTTTAGCCGTAACAACTTTAACTCCGCGAAAATAACATTGCACGCGCAATTTTGTGCGAAATTATCAAAGGTTTTCTGTACATTTCTTTTTTGAGACACTTCATGTTGTCCTAGAATACATCTAGATCGTTTAGTTTTCTGACTCTTCATAAAATCTTTAAATAGGCATACATATACGCCATATATATCATATATATATATATATATTTATATATATATATATTTATACATATATATATTTATATATATATATATATATATATATATATATATATATATATATATGTATATGGCGTATATATATATATATATATAATCGGGAATTTTTGTGGAAAGAATATAATAATACTAAAGGTAATTTAACATTTATTTAATAATTTTCTACTGTTTCGCCAACTGTTAATTGTTTCAATTGTAACTAATTTGTTTTTATATTCTTAGTTAATAAAGTAGCACCATTTATAAAAAAATTACCGCCCACTTAATAAAAAGTAATGTCTCAAGACTCCCTAATCCATAGAAGGTGCTACCATTCAGAACGAATCACCGTACAAAATGATATTATTTGTAACGTAATCCGCGAACAACTAGAGAGATTGATATTACGCTGGGGTGATATTGTCATTAATTTATATGGATACGGTTTAAAAATGTATAATGGGTGGGTATTGCGCGCTAATAAAGCCTCTAGGGGCGCCATGTTGCAGAATTTTGGCGCGAATCTTAAAAACACTACTTCTAACCTATTTTATTACTTGACTACCAGACTGAGAGCTTAAAATCGAATGAAGTGTTCTAAAATGGCAACTCTGCCTTTTTAACTCTGAATCTAGTACGTAATTTCTCATATTAAACGATTATAGTCACTAGTTAGTGCAGCCAAAGCTCAAGTTCAAATGGAGTTTTTTGACATTGACAGTAGCAGGTTGATTGTTCGCCGGGAATCGGATTCAATGATGATTGATCGGGTAATTATTTCTAAATGATGACGGGACGGGACGCCCCGTTTCAATGTTTTTGTACTTACAACGTTTTATTTGGCCGCAAACTTTCGCATGGGAATTTTTATTAAACTCGTGTCCTGCTTGATTGTTTTTTCATCGATGTAAAAAGCAAAGACTGTTTGCAGATTCTACCAGACTACAAAATGTGAACTCAGAATTTATTTGCTTTATAAAAATAACATTAATCATTCTGCCATAGAATATTAGAATCCGAATCGGTACGGAGAAATAGCATTATCAGCTTTTAATAAAAGGGATTATGCAAATAAGCTGGCTCATTTCACGTGTTCGTACACAAATCAGTAGAATGTTTTGTTAAATAGCGTGTAAATAATTTGTCGTCCTCCTTTGTGTTTGGAACTAGACAAATGGTAATTTTATAATTTGAACTTGGAACGATGACGCTGGCCATTCAGAATCAACTGCGTGTAAAATTAAAATAAACGATTTGTCCCTAAATACAATTCTAAATTCAAATTACGGAGCTGACGTCGCGGTTTTGACGTCTTTATTCAAATTTGGAATAAGCGATCGGACATGCGTCAGTGAGCGCTTTGATATTTTAATTTTGTCGCAAATGTAGCGAATTTAGACGTCAATTACTAGACAATCTGGCGTAAAATAGTTAATTCGATTTTGTATTTACTTACAGATGCAGCTAATTAATTTTCAACTTTTTGTCTGATGGCACTGTGTCTTGTTATTAATTTTAAACGGTCTTATAAAAATAATAATACTTACTTAATTTCGTAGAATAACTTTATCAAATACGTACGTATTTAGTATACATACCTAACGAAACCGGCTTAGATTCTTGGCTTAGAGTAGATATTTATTATACAATACCTACAAAAAATTATACTTATGCTCGTACCTATGAAGAAACCAAAAAGCATTTAAAAAAAATTTGAAGCTGGTTTTATCCAAATGAACATAACTAAGCTAACTTTATAGACATATACAAATCATTTATTTGCCTACACAATACACACAATATAAATTAACAATTTTGAAATGAAAATTAGATACTTATCATCAATTACACATTATAACATAGGAACAATGCGTTGAAAAAACTTTATAAGTAGAATTCTCACGAACTCGAAAAATAATTATATCCTATATTTACCTACCTTCCTAGAAAAATCTGTAAATGGTCCTAAAACTCTACCATTTAAACGTAAACAACACCTCCGTCCATAAATCAGTTGTATGAAACACCGCTCCTAAGGGACCTGTCAATTGACATAATAGGGCCCTTTATAACGATAACGAGCAGTAGCTATTGTGCTGTTGTTAACGGGAGGAACACGCGGTGGTGTGTTGATTTTTAAATTGTCTATGTACCAAATGGTCAGCCATTTTATAAAATTTTTATAATTTTTGTAATACGTATGTAACGAATCTGATGTTTTTTTCACTTTGGCACAGCGGCGATTGCCTGATAAGCACTTGCTACAAAAACATTAGGTAAAAAAATTTTTAATCGTTAATATTTTTGTAGCATAAGTAGATCATTTTACGCACGAGGCTTATGTATTTAAACGGCTGAAGCGTTTTTAATAAACGAGGCATCAAAATATTCGTCTGGTCTCTATAATGGTTCTTAATTACATTTTGTGAGTATTCGTCCTCTCATTTATCGAAAATAAGCGAGGTTTATAAAAGCCCATTCGAGTTTTTTATAGTTTTTAACCGACTTTGAGAAAAGGAGGAGGTACTATTTTCGGCTGTATCTATGTCCGTCGATTTCTCCGTCAATTATGGAGTGGTTTTGAAAATTATTTCTCTATTTCATAGATTCCCCGGGGGATTAGTATATGTCCCGAAATCTTAAAAACTATGTTAATATAAGGGATTTGAAGTCCGTTTTTAGGGTTCTTTACCCGAAGAATGAAAACGGAACCAGCTTTTATACTTTGCATAGTTTGCATAATGTTTGGAAAAGTCCTTGAAAATATGTATTTAAGTAATTTAAGTCGTGGACCATGTATAGACAAGAACAATGTAGAAGTCCAGACAAGTATTAATTATGATAGTTATCAAAATCGCTTCAGCCTTTTGGATGCTCCGAGGTAATTAAATTCAATTTTTTTTTTGGTTGTTAACCATAATTGTTAACTACTGACAATTATGGTATTACAGTAACTACCTATTAAAAACAGATTTCAATAAAGATAAAGAGTCTTTGAAATAAAGAGTCCAAAGAGCAAAAAATAAAGAGCGATTGTAATAAAGACACCAACCTCATAGAAAAACCTATAGAAACTCTCGACAAACAACCTGCCTCGCATATTAAAAAGCAGTGCAACTGTTAGTTACAAACATACAAACTTACGTAGGTACAGTCATTACATTACATTACAGATAATCAGTGCTAACAGGTGTGTCCTGCGATAAATCAGTGCGGTCCCTCGTTGGCGCGCCGCAGGGCCGTCAGCCAGCGGGCTGCACTCGTTAACGACGCTGCATTGGCCCTGTCTGGTCCCGCTGGTTTGACCAAATTAAGGCAATAACGGTACTCACTTTGGCTGCAGCCCTGAGACAGGCCGATGACAGAGTAGTGTGGGAGCGGTTAATCAGCGTCTCCGTGAAAGCCTTACAGACCGGGCACTACCTTCAGCAATGAAGAATACGACAAAGAAGAAAATTGGACATGTTGATAAAGTGATAATGAAGATGGCGGCGGTATCGAGGCGATAAAATACTTATTTAATTTTTGAATGATATTTGGTATCTGCTGCGTTTCGAGAGGTCGTGATTCCGCTATGAAGTTAATAAAATCAAGTTCCTAAATCCTGTTGATAAAACAGGATTTGGACTTCATTCAAAATCAATCTTCTGTCAAACAACTGTAATAGTAGAAAACCATCTACAATGCAACAGTTTATAAATGATAGGAAAGTTAGAGAGAAAGAGTTGACTCTAACTTTTCTAAACGCGCGCACTACCAAGGTTACTGTGCTACGCTGTGAACAGCATTTGCTACGAATGAAATAATGTCCCAAAAAACTACTAAGTACTAGATAACTGCACTAAGTGTGTGTATGAACTATAAAAAACAAAAACCTTAGGACACAGCATTTGCGTCGTCGTTCGTTGGCAATCAAGTAAAAACAAAAAGGCTGACACTAATAACTGTATAAGTATAATGCATCGTCCGTAACGCGACTACCGGGTCTATGTGACCCTTATCAGGGGTGCTACGGAGCTCATTGATTCAATAATCCTGTGGGACGGAGACACGTGCCGCCGCTAGCTAGAGGTGACGTGGTGTACTGTGACGTCATAGTGTTATTCGTCGTATTACGTATTACGTCGGCGAAATTGCGACAACCCAATCGCAGAAGCCATCTGACAAGAAGAAGAAGAAGACGTATTACGTCGTTATTGGATTGATTATTGTAACTTTGAGCAAAACGCAATAAGTACCTACAAAAAAGTAATACCTATACTTAGTTTAATGAGCGGTGAAAGCAGTTTTATAATTATCAAGGAGGTAACAAAACCTTTTTTAGCTAAATGATATGGCAACCTCATTTCTTCTACCGCCTTGCTGCACTACGTTTGGCATAAAAATTACATTAGTCCAAAGAACTTTACGACTTTATCGGTGGATTTATGATTTGACCAATACAGGGACACCTGCATTGGTCGAATCATAAATCCACCGATAAAAACTCTCTAGGTCCCGGAGATCGCCTGGTACTGCTAAACTATGTATGTGTAAATCAAGACATTTTTATTGAGTATAAAAATATCCCTTCTAATATAATAGCGCTAATTGACAAAAAAAAAATGAAGTAATTCAATGAACACTTTAGTACTCATTTAAAATCTTATTCATTTATTATTTCCTTCTATGATAATAAGTTTAAAATTTGTCTTTTCTATTTTGTGACCTGACCCTAAAGAAATATTATATCACTTTATTTATTTCTGATTTCTGATAGTATGTAGTTACAGTCCGACCAGAAGGAGTAGAAAATAAATGAGAGTGCCACTATCGTTTAGGTACATGGTATCACCGTATACTACGGCAGAACGTTTTGATACTTACTTGTTGTTTACCCCCGTCCTCCGAATACCTTCTTTTAAAACAGCTAACAATTTGGACAATGTAGGAACTTCTTTCCAAACTGAATAAAATTGATGAATTTTTTGTCTGATAGCACTAATATCAAAATCATCCAGCACTTTCTTAGGTCGACCTTTTCTGTGCTTCGCGGTAGTACCAAACTTTCTGTTATTTTTTGTGCCTTAATCCTCATAACAGTGCTTTCAAAAAACCGCACGCTGAGATTCCGCAGTTCGGGGTAATCTGAAAACCCGCGAGAAGATTCTAGTGATCCAAAAAAATTGATGTTTATTTGAAAACAAATCTCCCAACAAAATATAACGCGTTGATTTGACTATTTATTCTCTTAGATCAAAAACAACTAGAATCAACACTCCTTCGTTTCACATCGTAATTTACCAGTCCATTTGGCTAGAAAATAAATAGAAAATAAGCCTTGTGCCGTGTTGTTAAGGTTTACTTTGAAGTGTGAACGTCTACTTAGTAGGTAATTTGTTTGTGCATCAGTGCTGTAAATAAGGCGACGCTAGACTCGCCTGAGCTACGAGCTCTAGACAAATGGTCGTCCACTATCGCGCTAGGTCCATAACTTTCGGCAGAATGAAGTACAGATAATCAGGACGTTCATTGAAAACAGTCAAATTAATATCATTTGAGAGCGACTTAAACGTTTTAATATTTTGGGGATCCGTTTTAAGTACTACTTAGCACTAAAGTCACTAGCTTTTAGGGCTACCAATACTATTTGTGAGAAAAGAAAGCAACATTCACTGCCCAGCCTCGGCAGTGCGATACGCATGGTCTCGCCGGTGCACATGTGCGTCGTGGACCATGAACGTTTTATTTTAACGCTAAAAGCACTTATTACGGAATCTTCAACAGAATTTGTTTGTAGTGTTCTCTCGCTATCTTTCATGAAAGACATTTGTCTAGTATCCTCGTACAGTTTATCTGAAGATCGTAAGAGATGCACAATGCAATAGAGCGCACACCTGCGCATTTACGAAGGGTTCTGTGGAAGGAAGTTATCTACAATTCTATTTATTGTATGCTGAATGAATTTATTTGCAACTATAGAAAATATTTTAATTTTCTCGGTAAGGCATTTTGTTTTACGACCTTTACTTCATATCATCATTATCATATCATTGTGACGTGTCCAAGAATCCTGTAAGATCTACAGGAAATAAAGTACTTTGATATCCCTTAGATGAGGGCCTATTGGTAGCCCTGGTTTGAGACCAATATGCCTCAGCTAAAGTCTTGTTTCAAGACATAAAGATCTCGGTGATAAAAAGGTATCTTCTAGGCCCTTTTAAAGACGGTTATATTATGCCTAAACGCATGTAGCGTGTAAAACCTACCACTAAGTATGGTACCTAAGTCCATTTCAACTATAAATCATATAAAAATTAAATAATATCCCAAAAATTGTTCGACTTCGACGGGACTTGAACCCGCATCCTTCCCTCAGTAAGGGAATGCGCTAACCAATTACACCACGAGGTCAAGTGACGTAGAAGACGAAAAACTTTGGGACTTCCTTCGGACTCGAGCGCCGTTAGCTCCACCTACAGGTGAAACATTACCCTCATTTGATTTCTTATAAATTACCCAGAGTGTGAGGGGTTACGCACTATAATAACAAAAATCTTATAAAAATGGTAATTTTTTTAAAAGTTTGCTAAAAAATTAAAACGTCACAAGCTTATCAGTCGCCCATTAATTCTACTATTGTGATGTTAAGCACCCATTCTGATCTGTTTTTTAATTACATGCCCCAATGCGTATTTAATAAGGGTGAAAATTGACTGGGGTGACATCCCTTATTCGAATTCAATTAAAATGGTGACCCCCAATCCGTATACATTGGATTGTATAGATTTCCAGTTGCTACTGTTTCAAAAATCTCTTGCATGAAGTTGGAATTTAACAAGGTGACAATTATTTATAGCTAACTTCTACTTAACTAGCTTTTGCCCGCGGCGTCGCACGCGTTATTTCGGGATAATAAGTAGCCATTAAGTTAATCTAGGCCTAGAACTACCACTAAGTAAAATTTCAGCTCTATCTGTTCGGTAGTTTTGGCGTGAAGAGGTAACAAATATCCAGAAAACCTTAACATCCAAACTTACGTATTTACGAGTATAGTATATAATTAGCGTGACACGAGATTTTATCATTGAACTTAGGTTGTACCTATGAATGTGATTGTGTTTATGAATTTTCACTTCTCTTTCTCATAAAGTGTGTCATTAAAGCGTAGCTTCGCGGGAGTAAAATTATAGTTTAAGCACTAGGGCTTAAACTCTAATTAAATTTTTTAAATTTTTTTGGTAAAGAGCAGTTCTGGGCGTTCTAGATAAAACAATTCTATTCTATCACGTGTTTTCGTAAAAAGGTTTATGTGTTCCTTAGCGTATTTAGCAGCTTCAAGAATGTACATACTAGGCAAAGTTAATAACTTAAGATTTCGGTAAACAGGCCTGCACGATTCCCTGGGAGGTATTCCCACAATCACACGAACACACTTCTTTTGAGCTCTAAAGGCTCTGGTAACGAGCTCTGGTAACGTCGGTAGAGTTACCCTAAAGAAACAAGGCGTACTTCAGGGCTGAGGCTAAGTATCCGTGATAATTTTAATTTTAATTTATTCAGGAAAAGCTAACGGCTACAAAATATATAACCCGTACGCTGGCAAAACGCCGCCTCCCGGAATGTTTGAATATGGCGCGTCTGCGGATTCTAATAGACCTGTTTTTACTGTCTGTAGATCTGTGATCTAGATTATATTATTATCTAGATAGTATACATAATAATATAATAATCTTAGATAATAATGCAGCCCACGACGCAATTCACAGATTGCTTCATGTCATGAGGTAGTTACTAAAAGTTCCGCTAAAGTTTATAAGCAACCAGAACAAACGTTGGAATATTTAGATGTTAGTTAACACGCTGAAAAGTAAATTACTTAGTTGGAAACAAAAATAAAAGTACTAAGAATTCAGACAAATTTAAAATTAAACTGCTACAATATAGTTTGTGTAAGATATACTTCTTAAATTGATAAGCCGTCAATATTGTACAATAGCTTGATGATTAACCTATAAATTACTTAAACAAAATTATTTAATTTGGTACATACTTGGTCAACGTGCGCTTTCAGGTTGCAGTTCCGGTCTAATAATACACCTTAAAATTTTGTGTTATTGACTTCTGTAATAGTCTTTCCATTATAGTTAAGACAAAGGTCAACATGTTTCCTGCCTGAATATGGGTTTTTACTCGTAACATTTAGATGCATTTTATAATGACGGCGTCAGATGACAGACAGCTTGCGGGCCACTCGTTTGCTTGCGGGAAGCCATTTTGTAACTGTAAAATTTATCTAAAGATATCGAGTTTAGGCCCATATTTGAATGCACATTTTTGTGCTGTGCGGTAGTGGCGTTGGATAAATGTGCGCAAATACTAATAATAATCATTTGTTTCAGGCATCACAAGACAATTATAAAGTAACTTAACTAGGGCCCATATGACAAATACTTTAGAGACTTAACATACATATGTAATTATAAAAACTCAAAGAGAATCGTGTCATTGGCAATGGGTCAATGACGTGCGCGCGATGTCGCGTATCAGCCTTTCACGGAACTTCCCGAAAACGAAACCCTACGGCCAGAATCCGCTATCCATAAAAGTTGAGTTTTACTGGTCGCTGAGATTGGGCTGTGGATGTGTTAACGAAATAAGAAACACAGATTTGGCGGTAGAAAGAAGCAGTTTCGTACCTGCATATCACACTAAGCTATATTTCTTAGGTAGGTACTTCATTCCTTTATTCCCTAATCTACGTCTGCCTACATAACCCAATAAATCCGAGGCTGATTCGACGTGCGATTTCCATACAAACGCCGTCGGAGCGAGTCGCTTCGACACTAAACGCCAAGAGGCGCGGTAATTGGGATTCAGTTCTTTAATAAATTACCCCGGGTGAGCTCTCTACGTGATCTCTTGGTTGTTTTCCGTTGTTCATCCGGTAACGCTATCCTAACCCTCGGTGACCTACCCGAGGGGAGTAGATTTAAAATCAGCGCTGCATGTTCCTCGCATGCAGCACAATGCTGAATCTACTCCATTTGCCTGTCATTAGGAACTCTTTTTTTTGTGTATAATTCTAGTTTAGGTTAATAAATGATTTATTACTTTGCCTATGGATTAGCGAAATTCGAATAATTTTTCATGAAATAAATGTAAAATTCATTTGGCAAAATACGAGCTGTTTTTAGTGTGAGTTTAGAAAATAACGAAAACGTTTTCCAGAACATAGCAATTTAATACCAGTGTGTCTGCCATGAGTTGTGACAGTTAGATCGCCTGAAGTTACTACAGTAGTTACGTAAATATTAGTACTGCGCATTTTAGTACCCAACTATCCGCTAGAGGCGCTGTTTAAGTTTTCATACATTTTTTTAACTACAGTCGCTAGCGAGTATAGTTTGTTAAAACTCATGGTAGACACACTGTTACTTGCTATTGAGTAACTACTACTAAAAGTAGTTCTGTAAAATTAGTAGATACTGAGAGGATCCGTTTGGGGTACTGCAACTTGCATGGTGCTAAACGATGTGGTGCGGCGGGCGAAGGTCCGCCTACGACGCAGGAGGTTGCGGGACGATCTGCAGAGGGAGGCGGGAATCGCCGCCTCGCTCTGCAGATCGTACAAACATTTGTCCCGAGTGTTCTGGATTTTTCTATGTATAATAAAAAATGTCTATCTATGTAGTGTATTTGTATTACGTATATCATTTATCTAGTACCCATAACACAAGCTCTGCTTAGCTTGGGGTTAGATGATGCTGTGTGGATAGTCCAGCATTATTAATTACTACTAAATATTAACTATTAAATATTCGTAAACGAATATTTATATTTAGGTACATAACCAAATAAAAGCAAAGTATTAACAGCATCTTTTATTTATTTTTCTCGTATGATGAATTTTCCTCTTATAGTTTAGGATGAAAAGCAGAGGGCGCCATACGGTACCAAAATTATATAACCTCGAGCGACGTACTTTGAATCCCTTGCTACGCTTAGGAGTCAAAAAATCGCTCTCTCCTTAAATACATTATTTTGTTCCCTTGTGATACAATCTACTATTTCAAATTCAAATTCTCTACCTACATAAATTGGGTGGGTAAAGTGGGTGGTATTTGGGTGGTTTATAGTTCTACTATAAACGTTTTGAGAGTGCTTTTGAATGCCCCTGAATTAAATTGAACTAGAATCCGTCATTCGGTTTAAAATACCTATGTTTTATCGTCTCGTCTTAGGAACAAAGTCGTATAGTGTAATGGAAACGCACGCCCATCGAAGACTTCATTTAAAAGCTGCATATTTAGGAGGGCTGAGCGCTTTAAGCTTTTAAAAAGAATCGCAATGACGGTCGAGTACGGCGGCAGGGAATACAGGGTTTTTATATTAAAAAACTAAATCTAGGGATTTGTTATTAGGTAAGTTTTGTTATTAGGTAAGTTTTGTTATTAGGTAAGTTTTGTTATTAGGTAAGTTTTGTTATTAGGTAAGTTTTGTTATTAGGTAAGTTTTGTTATTAGGTAAGTTTTGTTATTAGGTAAGTTTTGTTATTAGGTAAGTTTTGTTATTAGGTAAGTTTTGTTATTAGGTAAGTTTTGTTATTAGGTAAGTTTTGTTATTAGGTAAGTTTTGTTATTAGGTAAGTTTTGTTATTAGGTAAGTTTTGTTATTAGGTAAGTTTTGTTATTAGGTAAGTTTCTCATAAAATCATTGAAACTAGGTATGCCGTAAAAACAGATTTTTAGTTTTCAAATATTTATCGGATAAAAAAGTGATGTTTGAGAAAAGTTTATATTACTAAGTCCATTACATGTATCTACCTAGAGTCTTCTTCTTCTTTTATCTTTGGCTCTTCATCATGGTTTGACACAATTCTACCTACATAGATTATATTCTATTATATTCTTCAAGTACCTACGTCAGCTATAATTTTTAGGGTTTAGAAGATCGGAGATCGGTTTCGAAACCCTTAATGGTCTCGCTTTTTCTGTCCTTTTTCCGTCCTTTTTTCCGTCTTGCATACCTCAGCAACTACAGCAGCAAATAACGTGAAGTTTAAAATAATAATACATTACGTGCGCCTGTACAGAACAAGAGAAAAAAAAATTATAGTTAATTAAAATTTTCAGTACAAATTAGGATGTCGAAATTTTAAATGAGACCTACAATGTCAGGTAAGGTGTCAAATGAAAGGTATCAATTTGTACATATCAAAACAGTTTTTTTTAATTTCTGTAGGTTTCATACTTTTTGAAATATTAAAAAAAAAAAAAAAATACCCATGGGGACATGGGTATTTTCCCTATCTCTGAACGCTCTTGCAGAGCGATCCATCTGAAATGTATGTAGCGTTTGTATGGATCTATATTTTACAGAAAAAATATGGAGAAGTCTGTAACAAAACAGTTTTTGAAATTCCTGTAGGTTACATAGTTTTCGAAATATTTTGTAAAACTCGAAACCAGTACCTATAGTACATATTGGTGTACTTGACAACTGTTCGAAACCCTCGGCGCGCGAGTCACACTCGCACTTGACGGATATGTTTTTTTATTATGATATGTTTGTATTCAACGTACAGGCTATAAACCAAGATTATTTTGTCCTACAGTGAACTCACACCACTCACACGATAACAAACCTCAGATTTTTTTTGATTTCATTCTTTCAGCTTTTCTCTTTATTTTTTATGAAAGCGTTAGTTTTCCCAGCGTGGGTACGCCACCTAGCGTAGTAAAAGCTAGCATTAAAAGCCGTATGAGAAAATTGCTTTCGTCGATTTGTTTTGCAAGAGGCGGCGGTTGCATACCTACTTGCGCTTAAGAAGGAACTCCTTATAAAATTCAATAAGTTTTTATTCACGCGCAAGCTAAACCTCATTGCCGTTTCAGTATTCGGGGCTAAGCTTATAGTGAGGTATACTCGCTCTAAGGCTAGTATTATGAAACTATACTCTGTATCTATGCTTGAGTAACGCTTCTGCCATAGAAAATCGTTACTCAAGAATAGATCGATGACTGAGCGTCATGATACGGGCCTTAGTTTCTGAGCGTGTTTCTGTGTGTTTCTGCTCGGTTCTGTTTTCAATGTGTTCAAAGTATTTATTTAATAATCTTATTACAGTTTGTGAGCTCTTAAAATGTCCGAATAACCGTTAGGGCGATATGCTTTGCTATTGCTATGTTTTCTGTGGTTGTGCTGTTTTGTGTTGAGTTTTTGGTTGCGTTATTACGCGCACTTTTCAAAACGCATAAGCGTATAATATTAAGCGTTTTGGAGCGCGCAGTAACGCGCGTTTTAGAACGCACTGGTCCAATGCACGCACACATCCTAAATCGGGTTTGAATGCATAGAAGAGCGCGTTTGGATGCAGTAGATGGTTGGTTTCTATAAAAGGTGCGTTACCATCGCGCGTGCTTTATAAAACCCAAAAGATTAAATGTACCTACGTAGCTTCTTCTGCGTAGCAGGAATACTTAGTTCTGAAAGACTGCCCACATTGCTGTGGGTTTAGGTAATTAAACAATCTTAAAAGCGTTTGGTGAAAGCGGACCTAACCCAGTTCCATCCTAAATACTGTTTTAACTAACTCACAGCATCCTGAGGGACCGTCTCTTCCAATTAAGACAATCATTGTCTGAGAACGTGTTGTCTCTGTCTAACGCTATAAGATCGACAGGGACAGCAGTCTGAAAGGGATCTTCTGAGCTAAAGGTGCGGTTATGAGATTTTGAGAGTATTATATCGCGAATTTCACTCGTCTATGATCCGACATGAAATTTGTTTAAACTCCTATGACGTCACAACATGGCCGACAGCGTTTTAGAGTTCAAAATTAAACAATTTTAAAATTGATTTAATTTTATTAAACAGATTTTGGGAAAATATTACATCAGCAAGAAAATGGAAATTTTACACAAAAACTTTTTCTGAAAGATTGGCATCAAAAAAAGTTTTTGTGTAAGATTTCCATCATTACATCCTGTTTCTTTTAAGGATCAAAAGTCTCTACTGGACCGACTGAGGTCTGACTAGAAATGTCAGAAATCGCGAACCACTTTTTCCATACATTTTATATACCTTTGTACAAAATGTATGGGAAAATCTATGAATGCAGTTCAGAATATCTTAAAAAATTATGAATGGTCTCCTAGGAACGTTTTCCTGTAACTATAACGGTTAAGGTACTTGCCCTTACTGTCACGTCTAAAAATCCACACGTATATACGAGTGACACCTGTCTGTATTTTTCCAATGATGAACGTTTGCTAAATGTAAATTGGTTTTGAAGACCCAATATGACGTCACAATAGACTAATATTGCTGACAGCGTTTTCGCCTGTTTACATTTAAAATAAAGTTTTGTGGTTTTCTAGGTTCTAAAAAAATATGGTGATACATAAATTTTTCCCTCTGATCGAACAATAATTAATCATTTAAGACCTACTTTTAAAAGAGTCAACCAGCTTATTGTTCTCCTTCTAAATACTACATAACGTTATTTTCTAAACGCACCTTAACTCCTAACCACCGCAGAAACAGCCAGGGTTCCGTACATTTAATTAGATAACTCGTCGGTCACGCTCGACTAGCAACGCACGCGGCTTTGATCGCCGGGAATAGACGGCAGACAGTGTGTCTAATATGACGGCTGAATGAGCCAAAAGTGTTTAGTGCGGGGTTTTAAGATCGGTAGCCGAATGGTTAAAAATACAAAAAATTACGTTACTTCGGATTTACGAATAACGGAGGTACGGATTTGGTCCATGGGTAAGACAAGCAGCTGCCAGCATCTTGGGACGCCTCCGACTAGTATTGATATGGATCAGGTGATTTGTAGATTGTTTGCAACTGTCTGCAGATATTTTTATTAATTTTTATTAAGATATTAAAGCAGATAGTATGCTTTAGAGGTAGGTACCTATTTCCAATAAAGTATTATAGTTGCTAACATAGATCTAAGTAAAAAAGGGGAGATAAGGTACTAGCGTCTCGAAAGTAGAAGGCTCAAATTAGGTCCACCTCAGTCATAGTCAGACCGGTGGCGTTCGTGTTACGTACGCGAGCTTGCTACGACGTACTTTAGTGTGATTTATTGACTAAAAGACAGCAATATGCGCTCGTGTTTGTTAATTATAATTATTGCACAAGATTGGAAATGTAACAGTGAGCGCGTGTTTGCGTGTAGTTGTAACACAGGCCAGTTGTTAAGTAAGCGCTGGAAGAACGTACCATATCTACAGATTTTACTAAGATCTATGGTTACCAATTACCTATTTATTTTAAAAACATAAGAGAGCCAGTCTATTCCATCGTATCTACATTTAGATTTTTTTAAAGCTGATTTTCAAGCATAGCATGATTTGATCAGTTACAAGATATGTAGATAAATACACAATAGACGACCACTTTATAATACTAGGTACTTATAAAAATTACTAAAATAAAAAGTATATTTAAATTTAACATAAAAACAGTACAAAAGGCTGTATCACTGAAAGCGATGTTTGTTTTTACTATAGTGCACAAACAGAAAAAAACAAAATTTTATTTTAAAATTATTATAAATTACACATTAATTATATATGCGAACATTTAGATGTTTCGATGTTTGTGACCTCTTCACGCCAAAACGCATCGGGCTGAAATTTTTCATACTTGCACATTGCATACAGATGATTCTAGGCTTGGATACTTTTTATCCCGTAAATCAGTTCGCATGGGATATAAATTACCTTTAAACGTTTCCATAGAAACGACGCGTCAAAGCCGCGGGCAGTAACTAGTTATTAATAAATTAACGACAGTTTCAAGATAGTATCACTTACAATGATGTTAGGGTTCTAACGATACATACATCAAAATCTGTTCAAGCAAAAGTTATCGTGGAGTAAAGAAACTTGCACACATACATGAACCCTGAAAAAAATACACTCATTTTGTCGGGAAGTTGTGTAAAAAATCGATACCTACGGTACTACTACAAAAGAAAATTGTACAGGATAAATATTTGTACAATCATTTTGTTTCTGGTGTTCTGGTTGCTTTCTATGTATGTACATACGTAGTATGTATAGTAAAAAATATTGTAGAGCCCGAGCCCAGACTGCGTCTAATTGACGACTTTAATAAGTCAAAAGGTGGTCTCAGAATAAAATAACAACACACTCTTGCTTAATATACATCTTTTTATTAATACGAAGTATTTAAGAAAATTATGTTTATTGTTTTAATAATAAATCTCAGCTGAAACTACAAAGCCACTATACAAAAAGCTTCTATTTGACTCTTCAACATATCATATGAAACGTTTTAGTCAAAATGATGTAAGATTGAGCTTTTTGTCGAGCACATTTTTATTTTTACGTTGTAACGTCAATTTCAATTATCATAATTTTGAGAAATTTGGCAGCATTTCTTGGCTAACACAGGACACGCAATAAATGATTTTGTCTTATGGAACACATAACACGCCTAAGCTTTGTTTTTTATTTTATTTTTTAATCATATTTGTTTTTGTTTATTTGAGTTACAAATAAATATTCTCTCTCTCTTAAGTCAGCAAGTATTAAGACAGCATAGAAAAACATCAAGAAATCGTAAAAATACAAGTTCAATAACAAGTTCGTTTTGTTATTTTAAATATTATTAAAATATAATTAAATATAATTAAAGCTTTCGTGATATTTCAAATCTTTTTTTTTTAACTTGATTTAGCTGACCCGGCAGACGTTGTCCTCTTAACTATGAATATAGAATTCTTCTAAGTTTCCGCGCAAAATTCTTAATTTTTTCATTCATTAAAACTTTTTCCTGATAATAAAACATACAACAAAAAAAGAATTAGCAAAATCGGTCCAGCCGTTCATGCGTTATGCCGTGACCAATGGAAATATGGATTAATTTTTTATTTAAAGACTCGTTTGACCTCAATCTCACTTGATGGTAAGTGAAGATGAGGCTGACGATGGATCACGAAGAACCAAATATGAAATGAAGCAATCATAAATAAAAAGCATTCGTTTAAATCTTGGCATTTTCTATTTTCTTTCTTTGACGGTGACCTGTCATACTTTATACAGAGTGCTCCAGTCTCATACCATTTGTCATTTATAATTGCCACTTGTTTCATGACGAAAGCATTTAGTTGTAGACGATGAGCTGTCACTGCCAAATTTATTTAAACTTACGAAATTAGAAAAGATCTGTTAAATAATAAGCTTCAAGTGTCTTGCTTTTGAACAAAATATGCCAATTTAAATCTGTTTTCTTTGAAATTCTAAAATTCTCAGTATTTTGTGCGAGGAGGTGTTAAAATTTATTTTCAGCGGGATACCCCCGCCATTTGCAAAAGGCAAAAGGGCCGTAGGTTTCTTGATATAGCATTTTTTTCTGACACCTCTACTGTCACAGTAACACAAGTTTTTATGTGTTATCATCATATTTATTATAAAGTGTGAGTTATCACACTTTATAATAAATATTAAGTGTGACTGTATAATTTTATAATAAAAAAAAAGCCATATTCTTCGCACACAATTAAATAAAATCGATCAAAACATCGATAGACTTATAAAAGGGCGGAATAGGATGTCATCCAGAGTAACTTCAAAGTCATGATGACGTGATGAATCCACCATGGAGCTAATAAACATTATAGAAGACACGAGATCATTAAACTGAGTGGCGCCTGTAATGTCTTAATTTCTAACTTCTAACGATTGCGGAGGGCTTTGTAGTAGAGCCAGAAAGGCTACGAAAATATAGAGTTATGTAAACACAGAACAGAAATAGAGAAAAAATATGAAATGCAAAGAAACGTTGGTAGAGTCTAGAGAAAGTTCTGATAGATACTAATATCACCTAGGATATTTTTGTCAGCAAAAAAGCTCACATCACAAAACTTAACAAATAAAAAAGTAAACTATAAAACATAAAATGAAGACCATTATCATCATTAGCTTATTAGTCCACTGGTGGACATAGGCCTTCCCTGTGAGCGCCATAGCGCCCTGTTTTCAGCTTTTCGCATTCAGCATCTGCCAGCAGCCTAAATAAATAACGAATAAATATCAATGTATGTAGATAAACTGGATCATGTTGTATTTTATTTTGATTCTCTATCGCTCCTAAATAAAATAAAAGTCTGCTGGTAAGTAAATATCTACCTTAGAGCTGAGCTTTTCTGCAACCAAGTTTGTACCTCAGAAACTAAATGTGAATATAATGAGACCGTAGCAAACTAATAATACTGTCGTTTATGCCGCTATAAACTAAATATATTCCGCGGCGACGCGTGAAGCTCTCGTTTGACATACAATTAAAAATGACAGATGAGCCCCGCCATCTTGGATGCGTTCAAAGCCCACCGCCACCCGCCGCCGCCGCCGCGGTTTTGTGAAAAAAATATCGAATTCGCTGAAAAAATAGCTGATAGTTAATTAGTTATTGATGACATTTAGTTCGCGTCAACGAGGAAGTTTTGTTTAGCACGGTTTAAGAAGCTTAATTGGGGTAGAGCATTTGCTCTACCCATACTTAACCATCCTTGTTTACTTCGGCCAACACCTAAGTATTTTTTATAACACAGGAAATACGTAGGTACATCTAGGTAGGTACTTTAACCATAACTACTAAACAAATTAAACTCAAAAATTAGTATAAAGTCAAAAAAGTAGAGCTTTATGGCTTTCGAATATTGTTCTCTGAAATTAATCTTGTTAGTGGATCAAATATTGCTTAAATTAAACAGTCGGTTGTTCGTATGCTGATCATCTTTAGTTAATGATCAAAAATTGCTTGTAAAGGCTGGTGACGTTAATTAATAAATAAACAATTTTTTGTGATTCTACTAGTTACTAAGCTTTCAGTGATGTAATTTTGCTTACATTGTAAACTATTTACTATGAACCAACGCTAATACAAACGAATCAATTTTCGTTTTGGAGTCTATCATTAACTATAAGAGATTTATTAGGTACTAAAATCAACATATTGTCGATAGACTCCAATAATACAATTGATTCAAAGTTTGTTTAAGCAAAAAGTTAAAATGTGCGGAAAACTTTTTATCTGCTATCTAAATTACTTCAAGGACCTAGTTATAATATAAAAAATGTTTTTCATGCGTGACCACCTTAACTTCAATTCGGTTTGCTCTAAATAATATATATTTTGGGGCAAAATAAATATAAACTTTCATTGATTGACAAGAGATTTTGATCATCGAGATTTATTTTGTGATTAATTATATTTTTATTTATTGATTAGTTTATCAGCGTACAAACAAATGGCTGTGAGTATAATTTACATAAATATTTTCTTGCTTATTAGTTAGGTAGGTAAGGGCTCAAATAAAACTAATTTCTTAACTTGAAACTATTTTATGTCAACATCCAGTTACGGTCGAATTATTCATATTGTTTTATTTACAGCATTGAGCATCACATAATTTTAATAATACTTACAAGTGCTTATAAACGAAATTTTACTTTATGTTTACAGGTAATTTTCTAAAAAGAATATTAATCATTTGAAAATCGGAAAAAAAAATTCACAAATAATAAAACATAATTTTTGATAAGTTTAATGCATTATTAAACAAACTTTTAAATGTTTTAATAAGATCTAAGGGTATCTTTATATATAAAAGAAAGTCGTGTTAGTTACACTATTTATAACTCAAGAACAGCTGAACGGATCTCGGTGAAATTTGGCAGCGAGGTAGATGGTATCCCGGAGCCAGACATAGGCTAACTTTTATTCCAGAATAAAGCGTGCGAAGCCGCGGGCAGCAGCTAGTTTAATATAATTATAATTGTAACTCTTAATCAAGTACAGTAGATATTTACACTATACAAAGCATACAAAACGATAAAACTAAAGCTATTTCTATGTTTGGCATTTTTATTTTATTATCTAATTTAAATGTTACAGATTAGATAGATAGATAGATTCTGCAAATCGCATAAGTTTTACAAAACCACTAGGTTAGCTCTAAACCACTTTCGCAAGTTATTCAATATTACAAAAAGCTTTAAGTTCATGTTTCCGACATGCTAATCTGAAAACGCGCATTTATTATTGAATCACTCTTATCAAATACGTATCACAATCGATTTTATTTTACACAATTGCACTACTTCAATTTCAACTTCTTGTTTCATGGCTCGCTGTGTCTGTTCTGCTACAACTCTGCCAGTGTCCATGTCAAAAGCACAATTGCACTAAATCGTCCGCTTAACCATCCACTGACGTCTCTTACAACCATTGACATTAGACTTTGACAGTTCACATGCCACATTTAACAGGTTAGCCTCCAGTATGGCGCTGGACATAACGATCAAACAGCTGCCATTTTGTTTTAATTTGACAGTCCACTATCGTCCTTTTCGACCCTAGAGTCAGTCGACTCTGGTCGCTGCCACAATCACGTATGAGAATGTCCCAAGTTATGCGTGTGATGATGATTTGCGGCCAAATGGTGGAAGTATGGTGCGTAGGGCCCTGGGCCGGTGAAGGGGTAGGGCACCCCATGGGAGTAGAGTAGCCCTCCGGGGTAGGGACCCGAGAAGCCCCCGCCAGGGGGTGGCGGGACCGTAGGGCTGTTGACGTCCATTCCAGGGTTCTGCTTTTTCCATTTCGTCCGGCGATTTTGGAACCAGATTTTGACCTGGGGAAACGGGAAATGGTTATTGATTGAGAAAAACATGGTATCAATGTAATTAATCAAAACCTAAATCTAGGCCATAGGCTGGTCCAGTGATGGGGGTAAGTGAAAGTGAAACTTTTTGAACTTGATTTGTAGAGAATGGACAGCAGCATCTAGGTACTGACGTCCATCCCCAGGACACATCGCTCGCACACATATTTCCCTTGTTTTGTATGTAGACACAAAAACATCACTCCGCGGAGCCGTTTCCACCAGAGCTGCGCTGAGCAATGTAAATGAAGTGATTTTATTGGTTGTTAAAAACACATTCCACGCTACGCATCTCTGGTGGAAACGCAGCCTTATATCTATTTCAGTACCAAATCTGTTTCAACGGACTAACTTGTTTTTTTAGTTCGTGTCGAAGGAAATTATGATGATTGAAACAAATTATGATTCTGACAAGTGTGGTTTGATACGATTTTACACCTAAAACGCATTCGGAAATTCATTTCTTTAGGCTTATATGTCATGTCCACGGGCCTTAATAAGGTTAACTTAAGCTTATTTCATTCAATTATTATTTATTCTTGCCTTATACATAACCAATACTTATTTTAACAAAGTTAAATAGTAACAGTTAAATAACATTCCTAAATTAATATATTCTTTAAAATACGAGTTAGGTTTCAAATTTATCAATCTACCTCTAACAAGAGCGAACTCAAAATAATTGTGGCGCCCTGATAGGGTTTTATGCAATGTGTATGTACCTACCCACTACAACTACCTACACCTGAACACACAAACACACACAACAATACAGAATAATAACTGTATGCATAAAATTACAATTAATGATATGGATATACGAGTAAGTTGCAAGGTGTTTGATTCTGCCAAGAAGAACTCTATCTGTACCAACCTGTGTCTCAGTCAAGCTCAAGCTGAGTGCGAGGTTCAGCCTCTCGCAGACTGATAGGTAGCGCGTGGTCTTGAACTTGTTCTCCAGGGACACCAGCTGTTCGTACGTGAAGGCTGTTCTGGCTCGACGGGGTTTGGTTCCTCCTGCAAAATACAAAACAATATTATAATAGGTGCAGAAAATAAACTAGATACCTGGAGGGAGTTTCCTGAATGTTTTTGGTTTGTCAGAAATCACCGTCGAAATCAGAAATCAGCAAGTCAGTTCAATGACGGAGTTAAAACGGAGTTCAAGACAACATAAACATTTTAGCCAACGTGCATATGACTTTTTTATACGACAACCATCTTTGGTTACAGGCAAAGATCCTATGACTACGACAACTATCTTTGGTTTCAGGCAAAGATCCTATACATTCCAAAACTATCTTTGTTTATAGGTCACACTGACTTCATTGATGACTATAGCTAAGAGCACATTTCTCCAAGCTGGATACAGAAAGAAAATAAAATTTAAAAAATAATTTATGGTCGAAATTCTGGCTAGGGTCTGCCCGAGCTAGACGAAACATCAGAATTCATACACGCAAATTCAGCTTTAATCCTCGTTCTAGAATGCGGTTTTTATAACTAGCTATACTGAGCGATATTTAATTATCAAACCTTTAGAATCCCTTGAGCTCTTCCCCTTCTTGGAGCTTCCGCTTTGCGGACTCTTGGGGTCTCCATTCTCGTCGAGGTCGGACTGCGTGAGCAGATCGTCGTCCATGTTGGACGTCTGGTCGTCTGTCTCCACGTCATCGTTCTCCAGGTCCGAGTGCAGATGGTCTTTAACTGTAATAAAGAGGTAGATTGCATCATTCATTGGTTGTTTCCACAGATATTCAGGTTGTTTCATTTAAAAATATATTAAACTACCTTCTGCACGCGGATTCGCATATGCTTTTTAAGTAGGTAGCCTGTGTCCGTCCCAGGAATAACGTTTACCTCTCTGCCAAATTTAATTAGGACCCGATTGATCCGTCGATGCATAGACTTCTAGAATGTAGTCTTAATATGTTGTGTTAACGTTATATTTATTAATTCCTATTTTAAGTTATTGCAGAATTGTTAATGTGGTGAGTTCTATCTGACTGATGAGTTTGGTAAGATACATTTTATATGTGAGCTTGGTAGCCAATAATGACGTGTTTATGTTTATTTACTAGGTTTTATTACAAACCAAACAACATTTAAGGCAGTGCTTGCATATTTTCTAGCACTTAGCTTGACCTAGCTCTAGAAAAGCTAGGTTACTAAGGCTAAATTCACATGTAACGCGCGTTGACGCGGGTCAATACACGGTCAAATTTAAAGAGTGTTCAGATGATGAGCGTCAAGAGATGAGTGTTGCGAGCACTCGTCACTGGTTGTCAGTCTGGTAAAAAGGTACGTGCAATCGCGATGTAACCGCGTGCTCAACTGAACAGCCTTGTCTTGAAAGCGTTCAACATGCTGGATCATACTGTTGCCATTATCAATTAAACTACTAATAAAATTGAATCCAAAAGTATTTTCTATACCATGTGCAATAAATTAGATAGATAGATAATACTTTATTGCACACTTAACTTAGAAATAATTTACAAAACAATGATTATGGAATAAGCGACAATTGGCGGTCTTATCGCTCAAGAGCGATCTCTCCCAGACAACCTTAAATGGATAGGATCGTTGGATTGTACATGGGGTAATATCTGTGTGCATAATAATATAGGTGTTTACTACTTAGAATATTAACAAATATACCTCTATACCATACATATCAAACTACATACTACAAATTATAAATCTTACATACTATTTTATTATATAAATACATACATAACTATTATTTACCCTGTGTTTTTTTTTACTGTTATATAATACATTTATTTTAATTGTTAAGTACCTACTACTTACGTATTATGTAAGACTGTAGGTATGTACTCGTACCATAACAGGACCTGCAACTATGTTGCCAATAAAGAATCTGAATCTTTTATATAGGGAAACAAGTCAAATCAATGACAACAGGACAAATAGCCTTTACCATTTTTTTGAATATTGTCAGCGACTTAGCGCGCCTCACCGAGACCGGCAATGCGTTCCATAGCTGGACAGCCCGGGTGGTAAACGAGTTGTAGTAGAATGAAGTAGAGTGGGCAGATGTTAGGAGCGTAAGAGTGTCAGTAGAACGGAGGGAACGAGAGTGAGAAAGATGAATAAAAGTGAAATGTGCTGTGTTTTGAGATAAGGGGGTGCAGAAGATAGAAATAAAATTTATTTATTTATTTTATTTATTTATTTATGTTTAATTTAATTAACACGGTATATACACAACCAATTACATTAATTAAATATGATAATATACAACAAAAAAGAATAAAATTAAAATATTATAAAGAAGAGTTAAAATGTGAGAATTTCGACGAAGCCGTATGGGTGGGTAGCCACTCGAGCTTCCTGCGGAACTTCGAGACATGGTCATACTTGCGCAATCCAAATATAAACATTATCCCGACATTCTGCAGGCGCTCAAGTTTGTCTAGCTGTTGCTCGGTTAAATCTAGAAAGGAAGAATCAGCGTAATCAAGAATTGGAAGAAGAATAGATTGTACAAGTGAAATTTTTGTAGCAATAGGAAGAAAGTTGCGCTATCTTCGAAGGGTATTGAAATACCCCATAATTATGGAATGCTCATAAGAAGGGGCAAAATTTTCAAGAAGTGTTTCAAACGAATGGAAATAGTTTATATGAGAAGAAGGACAGTAAAACACTCTGAACATTTATATGGAGGACATTGAGATTTTTAGGAGCATCAAAGAAGAAGGAAGGAATTGAATCTGAAAGAGAAGGAATACTACAGAAACTATCGTCACTCCCGTAAACAGAGTAAGAAAAAGATATATATTCATCACTGTCAGAACTGTTATCACTGAGCGATATTATATGTGGGTTATAATAAAGTAAAGTAAAGTAAAGTATCGTTTATTGCTTGAAATACATGTAGGTACAGGTGTTTTTATGTCTATGTGAGTCAATGTATTCCTACCTTTACGGTGTGCAATGTCTGTGTACAAATAATAACAATCTAATTAATTAAGCTTACAATAAAATAAAATAAAACTGAACTTGAAACTAATGTTGGATAAAAACAACTTAAAAATAAAGAATGTCATCATGAAGCAGAAAAATCTTTGTCAGTTAAAAATTCATTTATAGCATAATAACATTTATTTGAAAGAATAGTTTTTAACTTTCTCTGAAACTCCATATTCGGCAGTAGTCTTATAGACTGTGGTAATATATTATATATGGAGGGTGCCCTAGCAAAGATACTCTTGCCCATCATTGTGGTTTTCCCATTTATTTGACAGACTTTATTGTTGTCACGCCTATTGCGGACCACGAAATCCGAAGGTCGACCGAAGAGATCTTGATTATTCTTGACAAATTCTTAATAAATAAACTAATAAAAAATATATACAAAAAATATATATTACAAATAAATTACAATTTACAAGTACTTACACAACCTTACTATCCATCTGCCAGTTGTGTCTAGGAAGAAAGCGAAAATAAACTAAAAAAAACTAAATAAAACTCTACTTATTGTAAACAACAAACAAAATTTATATACATAAGAATTTTAGAGACAAATTAGAGAAATGAAACAATTTTATTTTAATCAATATACTCCAAAGTTGCATCCAGAGAGGCGTCGCCACTACTGTGTTTATTAACACACATATTGCACGATTTTACTTAATGTTACTTAATGGCAAATATAACCTCTCAAAATCGGCCATTTTCCCGTCAATTTGCATTTCCTAAACGCGCCATCTAATGATCGTAAACGGCGCGACACTCAAATCATATTTATACATCCTGAGACTATTATATTTCGCATTTTACCAATTTTACTAAACACGAAACTGTCGTCATAAATTAAGTTTAATATTTCCGGACACTGAAAAGACGATGAAAATTTGGTAGCGGTATTGCCACATTAAAAATTAATAGCAGTTTTAACACTATTTCGCATGGCAGCACCGGTGCGGAGTGACAAGGACCGGAAGTGGCTATTAGAGTGTTTGAAAACATGAAAAATACGTGAAAATGTAGATAATGAGGAAACTATAAAGCATTTTGATATACGCATGTGTTTCAACAACATTTGGTTCAAATAAATTAGTTTTAGATCAGTTTTATAGTAGAAGTAGTTTATTTAAATGAATGTTTTAAAATTAGCAATCGTCCATTTTCCCGTCACTAACCTGTTAAACTTACTTAGTAGGTATTTATTGTTATATACATAAATCTTATAATTAAAATGTATTGTTTTAACCCAACCAACTTCAAAATTTTAAAATAGTAAACTTTCACAAAAAGAAATAAGTACTTAGATACGTGCCGTTTTGTTAACCCTTTACAAAACAGGCAAAAGCCTGTTTTGTTTTGTAAACTCCAGCTTATTTCTAAGTTTTATACGTGTCCATCCACCTATCTCAAAAGGGGATAACTAACTCATGTTTAACTTTTAACATTTATACCTATGTTAAATAAACAGCACACGATCGAATCGCTCAAAAGTCCTAATTAGTTCTTCATTTTAACCTTTACATGTAATTCCAATAAGCGCAAGAAGACCAGTAAATTAGTCTAGAACAATTGTGCGTAGTCGTTTTTTAGACGATGCAATTAACAACGTATGCAAGCGATGCCGGCTAGTTAGCCACCGACAGACTTATAGTCTGATAGACAAAGATGTAGATATGGCTACGTTTTTAGTAGATAGCCGGAGCGGCGTGCGCGGATGTGTCAGTATTGAAAGGAGATCACGCGCGCGGCGGGGAATCTTTCCACTGTATATTATGTATATAATAATTAATCCCTATTTCCCTTGGTCACGGCATCACGCGTGAACGGCTAGACCGATTTTGCAATTTTTTTTTTTTTATGTTTGTTATAAGCCAAACAATAAATACCTACAGAAATAATGGGTGAAACAAAATGACATGTCTATCGAACCTAACATTCACAAATTCACAATGTATCACGTCTCTCATGCACAAACACGCTGCTGCTCGTATATCCGTCATCAAGTGATTAAACGAACAATTTTATAGCAAAGTCCGTGCATTGGACAGCTGGACTTACAACGGATTTACGGACTTACAATCTTACATCGTAAATGTTTATGATTTATGCGGTACTTCTGGCAGCTTTTTTAACTCTGTGGTTTTTGAATAAATCCAATGTTTTGACATTATAATTTTTATGGAAATATGTGAAAGGAATTTTATTTTTTATGAAATTAATAAATAAACAAAAGACAAGGGTTAACTTCGAATTGTTAAGGAAGGGTTAACTTACATTAAACATTATTTAATTATAGTACCTACCTTATTTATTTAAGGACTACCTTAAGAGGGCGCATAGCGCGGCTTTTTTGCAAAATGGCGCGCAATGCGCCCTCTTAAGGCTGAATTTAATTACCTAATACGCATACGTTTTTGGAACGGCATAATCGCAAAAATCAAGTTTTTGCTTATTTACAAGAAAACTACACAACTTATGAAGAAACGAAAGTTCAAGGAACCAAATAATAACCTACGAATCAAAACATAAATCATTTCAATACTGCTCTCTGTAGGAGAAAAAGCACAAGTGACAAATTTTGTGAAATTGAGTTACATACAAACACGGGCTCAGAAAAAAAATGTGATTTTTCTGTCTAGGAATATTGGCGATATTTCCCATAGATACCAAGTTAGACAAGCACAAGTGCATTACATTTTCTCGAAACTACTTCCTGTTCGATAAAGAAAAAAGATAACCCTGACATAAGACGCAGAAAACTACACAATTAACCACAAATGTTTTTTTTTATTTAATCAATCAATCAATCAAATTCATATATTTTGCGAAACATGGGTTACAGGGATGTTAGGTTAAAATAGAATGAGCACAACCATGATCAGCTTTACAGCATGCAAATTAGTATTAGTATGCGATTTGAACGAAATGATCGACTATTATGAAAAAGCATTATATTGAATACTAAGCAAAATAAACGCAGATGTGAACCAATGCTTTTTCTTTGTGGGGTTAAAAACAAATTACAATATCTTTCAGTAACTAAATAAGCAAATGAATGAGGGTTTTCTGATTCGTACAAGTAATAATATGCTTTTCTTGCTCAGTAGCCAACGTAATAATATGAACTTGATATGTTTTTCAATACATTTCTTTGTATGTTATGTTCTTTTAGCTTCGTAGCTCCCCCCGCCTCTCTGCCCCTTGCCCTCCGCTCCGCTACACGTTCGTTCGTGTCACAAGTTACCGATCAACCAATCGGACGCACCTGTTAAATATGTGCGTTTTTAAAAAAAAATCTCATAAAGTAGGTGAAAACATTGAACTAGACTTTATTAAACCAAATATTTTAAAGAATGGCTTCCCTTTGTCGAAGTTTAAAGAGGAACCCAGAGGAATTACTTCCAAAAGGAAACGTGACATCATTCAACGTCTATCAAAACTGATGAAACCAAATAGGGTAAAATTTTGGGAAGATCTTCCCAAAATTTTACCCTAATGACGAGGTTGCTGATCTTGTAAGTGATTATGACATTTGAGTAAAAAACACAGTAAACCTTAATATTAAGTAAATTGCATGCAAAGTTGATTAAACCTTTTTAAAAATGTTGCCAAATTGTTATACATAAATTTTAAAATATAGTAATGCAAATAAATAGATAACCTTTATGTGATTTGATTTTAATAAATACTTAAAAAGTTATATATGTTGTTTTTGTGTTACTATTTCCCTATGCTACATCAAACATACTAAAGAATAAAGCACAACTACGTAATTGTGTTTTTTTTTGCTTCCTAAAATTAATACACAGTACATTAAAAAAACACATGTGTGTAATTGTGCTTTTTTTTTCCTTCCTTTACTAAAAAGGTATATTAAATAGGAGGTAGGAATGTTTTTTTCTATATAATTACTTGAATTTAAATAATAAGTATAAAATTATTTTATAGTAAAAAATCTATATATCAATAACACATACGATATAAAAGATTCAGCTTCGTAACTCATCTCTAAAGCAATTGCAGTCATTCGCAAAGTTTTTTCATTTTATCTCAAACTTACAGCAGTTGTGCTTTTTTTCTACGGAGGGCAGAATAGACCGCAGGATTCATGAGATCTCCACCAAATGATGTGCGAAACAGTGCACTTTCATGTTTTTTTTAATCGTAGTTTTTTCTCATTCAAGGAACCAAAGAACAATGTAGAATTTTATTTAGTTCGAGTTTTGTACGGGGATCCCGTGAGTACTGAGATTTAGGCCTAGTTTGACAACCAAACCAACAGGTTTTACAGCTGCGTTAAGAGGCGAACCTAACGTGGTTCGCTTCTTAACGCAGCTGTCAATTCAACGTTGGTCCAGTTCAGTGTTTGGCAAAAGTGGGCCATAACTCACCTCTAAATAAAATAACGTAAGTAAACTCAATTTATAACCAAACGAAATATAGGTATACTAGTTTCCGCCCGCGGCTTCGCACGCGCTTTTCCTAGTTAAAAAGTAGCCTATGCTATGCCTATGGTATCCCGGGGATACCATGCGAAATAGAACAGCAGCAGATTTTTATGAAATTTGGTGAGGACCAAATTTCATTAAAATCCGTTATGCTGTTTAGGCGTGAAATGGTAACAGACATACACATAATTTCTTTCGAATTTTTAAATTAGTGTGGATTTAAGTAATGTGTACTTGTACCGTCAGCAACAAAAATTACTGAACGAGTTTCTTCCAAAATGAAGGTAGATCGGAAGGTTTGGAAGACTAAGGCCCGTTTTATGAAAGCTTGCTCAGTCATCGATCCATGCTTGAGTAACGGTTTTCTATGGCATAAACGTCACTCAAGCATAGATTGATGACTGGCCAAAGCTTTCATAACACGGGCCTTAGTATGTACGCAATTTTAAACAAAGCCCATCACTCTTTCCATCTCCATCCCACTGTATGTGTACAGTGGTGGGCAAAAGATGCTGAGCCAACCAATAAAAATCAAACCTACCTTGCAGCTACGCTACGGTATATACCTAGGTGCGTTATGTAGCAAGTAGGGTGAGCGAGTAAAGCCAGGCTTACTGTGCATGTTACCTCATGTTTACACCTCTTTGGCTTACCTACCCTCATCCCTGCTAGAGAATGGCAACTTTTCTGCCCCTCTACTAACTTAGATAGATAGAGATACATGGTTTATTTGACTCAAAAACATAGACAACACAAATCAAAATCAAACATAGACAATAAAGTAGGTAGGTATCGGCAAGAATGCAACTGTTTTTAGGTACAAGTCTGGTACAAGTACTTACAATAAACAAATAATAATAAAAAACTTACTACGAAACTCAGTAAAACCCATTGAACCATGTTGGTTACAGACTTTAAAACAATGATTTTGAAAGCTCATTCATTACGAATGTAAGCGAGATAACCACGCACCTACCGTAATGAATTCGTCAAACTGCGATAGTTCTTATAGTAAGATTTTGAAAGCTTTTGTTTCCATGACCATGTTTTGTCCCACTGCTGTGCAAAGGCATTCCCCAAGTCTCTAACTAAGCATCAAGGGCACCGTTTTTGGGTGAGAGTGGAAAAAAAATAGTGTCCTAAACCAGTGTAGGTACTTAATTTACCTCTATAATCATCGTATGTTTATCTGTTTTTATTTTGTACTATTTTGCTGCAATAAATATTTTACTTATATTCAAGGTAAATAAAAATGAACTGTAATTGTTAAGTGCATCACTAGAGAACGGCTGAACCTATTTAGCTATTTATGTTTTACAATGATCGTAGTAGTCAAGAAAAAAATACAGAAAATAAAAAAAAAACTGATGTACTTTTTGTATCGAATTTTGGGAAAAAAACTAAGCTTATCGGGTCAGCTAATTTTAAAGCAACAGCGTGACTAAATCGAAGGTTCTCCACTCTAATAGCACCCAGGAGCCTTTATAGATATTATGGACTGGCAAATATACTTTTATGTCATGCATTACTATTACCCCGAGGACTTGAAAGGCCTATAAGGGCCCTATGACTGTAGCGTATTAACGGCTTTACTGCGAAACTTCATTGATAGGGCCATAATAGGAGCAAATAACCTCCGGACTAACTGAGAACAAGAGTTTCAAGCCCACCCGAGCGGGCCAAATTACGTCTCCATTTAACAAATTGATCCGTAAACCCCTTCCTTTAAAAACCAACCTTAACCACCCATCTCTAAGTCGAAACTACAGTGCAGACATCCTGTCTTGCACGCCCAAAAGATAAGGTTGAATTTGGGTTAAGAATCGTGCCATTTTAAACCTTAGATAACTTAGGGGTGGGAGGGGGAGGCTGCGGTCCAAATTTGTAATTAATAAATCCCTCTCGATTACAAGTACCTTCCGGGAAATTTTGGGGGTCGAATGGGAATTTAAGGGGTTGGAAGGGGAAATAGGAATATGTTAAGTTTGTAAGTATCAGCATTTATAGAATAATGTTTGATTGCCTCGAAGCTGTTTCGGAAAGTTTTGTGATAAGGTATGTACCTAATTGAGTTTGTTTTAACTCGTTTATTTGACGTCAGCGTATTCGTTCATGGTAGGTACAGCCCCGAGTCGGGAGGTTAAGATTGGTACCTACCAAACATTTTAGGAAGATAATTTTATGTTTTTGTTGTTTCATTTTATATTAGGTAGATACCAGTTGACTATCTTCTGATCGAACGTTTCACACTTTCCTGTATAAAAAGTACACTACACACACTGTACATTATAATAATTTACGTTATTCGGAAGCATAGAAAATATTTCATATTTAAAAAATGAGCTTCGAATGGTAAGATTCTCGTTTACGAATGTTTTGAACCTCGTTCGAACCATGGACGAACGAAATTGTCTTTTATCTAAAAAAGGTGTAATGTCTAAATGAATTCTAAGTTAAAATTTTGAAGTATTTAATCATAATCTATGTAAATCAATTAAAAGCACATCGATTCAGTCATCTCGCGAGAATCGACGCTATTTTGCTGACACTACAGAATTTTAAATTTAGATGCGCGGTGTCCGAGTTAGAAAGGGTTCCATCTCATTCTGATTACGCACGGATTAGGTATACTGTTATGGATCTCTAAAAGTACTACCTATTAAGAGGTCTAAGGCCCGCATTATGAAACTATGCTCAGTCATCGATCTAATAATCTAAAGAGCAAGCTTTTATAATACGTACCTTAAACTACTGTACCGTACGAGGCAGTATTTTTTAATGTTTAAGGTAAACTTTTAAAGACATCAGCATCGTACCAGTTGTATCCTAATCTTCAGTTTTCTTGACAAAGATGTTATCGGTCGTTGACTATGCCTTATATTACGCGTATTCTTACATTATTATTATTATTTCCGAGTGGGAATCAGGACTTTGGTTACAGGTTCTGCCTTCCAAAAATCTAGGTACCCTTTTAGATAATAACTCATTTCGGGTGGCCACCTCTTTGCGTTTAGGTTCTCCTTGCCTAGTTGCACACCGTTGTCAGTGTGGTGAAACCGTTGATAAGTTTGGTCACCATCCACTGGCATGTGTCTCTAGTGCAGGACGTGTGCCCCGTCATAGTTCTATTAATGACATCCTCCGTCGGGCTTTTACCAGCGTCAGTGTGGCAGCTACCCTCGAACCACGTGGCCTTATGCGAGATGATGGTAAAAGACCTGACGGTATGACTCTGATTCCCTGGAAGATGGGTCGGCCTTTAGTTTGGGATGCCACGTGTGTAGATACCCTAGCGCCTTCACATCTTGCAGGGACATCGGTAAGGGCCGGCTCCGCAGCAACATCAGCGGAGTCCCTCAAACGGCGAAAATACGCTAATCTTGACCGAGGTTACCTATTTGAGCCGTTTGGGGTTGAAACCCTTGGTCCTTGGGGACCTGGAGCACACGCCATTTATAAAGATATTACCAAACTTCTTGTAGAGTCGACAGGTGATCGGAATGCTGGCTTCTATTTCGGTCAACGAATTAGCATTGCCATTCAACGTGGCAATGCTGCCAGCATTCTGGGCACTCTGCCTTCTGGTGACGGCTTAGATTTTTAAGAAATAGATATTAAGTGTATATACTAGTTGTAATTGTTTTATTCTGTTTAGTATAATATTATTATTCATTATTATTATTTTAAAATTTCAAAGGATTTACGTAAAATGTTTGTAAAAAGAGACAACACTTGTTTTCCAACAACAAGCAAAATAATTTAACAAAAAGTTTAAAATGTTAAATAATACAGAAGTGCGTAAAGAAAATAAATCTTTAATATTATTCGAAAAAATAACAAACGTTATCCGAAATTCAAATTCGAATTCGGGATCCAGAATCACCCCCTTTCGGCTTAATACGCATGTTACGTGTCACCCTGTATAATTTTCAGTAGTGTCTGGACAAGATTAGGTTTAACACACCAAACTAATAATCTTTATATAACAAAGAAAGTCGTGTTAGTTACACTATTTATAAATCTTTAATATTTTAAGAACGGCTGAACGGATCTCGGTGAAATTTGGCAGCGAGGTAGATGGTATCACGGGGTCGGACATAGGCTTCCTTTTATTCCGGAAAAAAGCGTGCGAAGCCGCGGGCTGCAGCTAGTTACCTATAAATGCGAAAGTTTGGTTTGGATGAATGGAGGATGAATCGATGTATATCTGTAACTACTTCACGCCAAAAAACTGAAGGGATCGTTCTGAAATTTTGCATAGATGTAGGCCTACTACTTTTGATACTCTAGATCAGTTCCCATGGCATAGAAACAACCTGTAAACGCGCGCCAAGCCGCTTGTATAGACTAGTTAGAAGTATTAAGGTGAATTCAAGTGATTCTACCAACCTTTCGCTCTGTTAAATAACATTCAAAACAAACTTCCGAGATTCGGGCGCACCAACCTAACCCTATAAACTCAGTTCTAAGTTTAAAATTCGAAGGTACTTTCCGGAAGCGGAAGCGTGTTAACGAGCGGCTTAATGTTGGAAGCACTGCTCTCGTTGACTTTTTAATTACGACCGCGGAATTACGTGAAAACACCCCTTTATTTTGAGTTTGGAATACGAATTGGGTGAAAAAGGTTGTTTAAAATTCCTCCTAGACTATTATGGCTTCAAATGTCTTGTTAAAATCCGTAATGGTTAACAGGTTCTTTAATGAAAGGTTAATTAGAATTGAACCAAATGAAAAACCACTTGGTGACATCTTGTATTAGGTTAGTATAGATAGGTTTATGTCGTCCAAAGACTTCGAGTAATACTATATAAAAGAAAAGGCTCGTTCCTGGCTTTTTTATTTTATTTCGCCAAATGAGAGAGCAAAGGCCTACAAAATATAGTTGAGAACCATATAGGAGACGAGACGAGTATTTAGATACATAATTTATCAAAATCGCTTCATCCGTTTTGATGCTTAAAGGATATAATGAGTATCCGGCAACCACGTCCTATGAAACACCCGAAAATCATTACCCACGTTACGCCGCGCATCTAAAAATAAATCTATTCAGTTCATTCAACATTTAAATTTTAAACACCGACGGCGTTATTATAAGTAAAGGTACCTAAACATACTACAATTTCCATTTTCCGGTTCTAAAATAAATCTCAAATTATGACAATAGCTAAAAATCGTAGGCACTGGCCCAGCCTCTCAGTTCTTGGAGTCCGAGAAGAGTGAATAAAATATAAGATCTATACCAATTTAAGAAATGCCAAAATCAGCATGAAAATACGTAGCTATCGAACAGAAACATTTTCTGGTTCTAAAATAAATCTCAAACTCTGCAAAATGCATAAAACCTTACTGTCCCTAGCCTCTCGGATTTTGGAGTAAATAAAATATCAGATCTATAACACTTTAAGAAATGTAAAAATCAGCATGAAAATACGTAGCTATTGAACAGAAACATTTTCTGGTTCTAAAATAAATCTCAAACTCTGCAAAATGCAAAAAAATCTTACTGTTCCCAGCCTCTCGGATCTTGGAGTCCGAGAAGGGTGAATAAAATATAAGATCAACCATTTTGAGAAATGCCAAAACAAGCATGAAAATACCTACCGAACCCTACTTTCAGTTCGATCGGAGCGCGTCCAAGCGGACTTAAAGGGGCGAAAAATAAGCTGATTTTAGCCCCGTCCAAATTTATGTCTTCCTCTTGACCCCTACAACGCTTTATTCACCTTTATTTTTATTTGAGTGAGCAAGGAACAAATCTTAGTGCAAAAGGATAATAAAATAATCGTTAGATTCGTTTAGACGAATCTAATTTCACGGTTTGATGCACAAGGGATGCTCGCGTCGTCTCTTTCTTTCGCGTGGTGTTCTGTCTCTGTCTGCCGGCCAATAGGGTGAGCTGCGAAAGTTGCAGAGATGTTTCGTGTTTGCGGGTTTTTTTCTGGGGACGGCGGAAAAAATGTCTGTGATTTGAGCGGAGAGTGAGTTGAATGTAGATTGTTATAACTGTTGTTGTTTCCATCTCTATTATAAATACCTACCTATTTAGTGAGTATAAATTAATTACACGCAGGCATGGACATATTTTAAACTTTCGTATGTCAATCCTTTATTTTGTACGCGTAAACTGCCCTGTTCATAATTTTCTACGGTTTCATAATTATTATACCTACTTACCAAGTAATCTATCTATACCTACTAATATTATAAATTCGAAGGTAACTCTGTCTGTCTGTCTGTCTGTGGATCTTAATGAAATTTGGCAGGGAGATAGATGTTATCCCGTGGACGGAGGCTAATTATTATCTCAAAAAAGTGTGTGCGAAGCCGCGGGCAGCAGCTAGTAAAGACATAATTACCTTTATAATTTTATATGAAACAAGCTGCTGCTTGCGGCTTCGCACGCGCTTTTTAAGTGGTCTATGTCCGTTCCCGGGATACCATTTACCTGCATACCAAATTTCATTGAGATCCGTTCAGCCGTTTAGGCGTGAAAAGGTAACAGACAGACAGAGTTACTTTCGAATATTAGTATGGATAAAATTAATAAATAATTCTGGATCATTCACACAGCATCGTCTAGCCCCACGCTAAGCAGAACTTATGTTATGGGTACTAGATGACTGATATACTTAACAAGTACTGCGAGATAGGATTTACCTATTAAAAATAATATATTAAATAAATTTTATTTCATGTGACAAAATAAGTATTTAGGATATTTAAACACCCCTATTCACCCACACATATTCTACGAAGTCACAGAATAAATGATATCAAAACATCCTGTAACTACAGCAGCGATGTGTGTTCCAACGAGAGGTAGAAACCCTTATCTGTATTATGTCCAAATCTAAATCGAATCTTTTACCTTCCCATTTTCGTGATATACACCGTTACATAAATGTATTCTATAAAATAGCCTACCGCCTTTATATACCTACTAACGTTTCCGTCGGCCGACCGTCGGCGATCATCTATTCGCCGGTCGACGGGTTTGAACTTTTAAAATAAGAATAATAATGGTTGAATATCGGATTACGTATTATTCTTAATTTGTTTTTTATTTTTTGGAAGATTAGTTAGGTACCTATTTATTTAGTTTATGTAGTTATCGACCCACTAAGCGCAGCCCTGTCTCAAATACTAATAATAATATATACTTAATAGGTGTTTACAAATTGAAATCTTAAAAAGTGTACTATCTAAATCTTGTGTTATCTATAAATCAAGTTGTAAGCTCGTTGTATTAACCCCTCGGTAGCCGTCGGCAGAGCGCAGCTGACAGCCGCTGACAGGTTAACGACGTCCGTTGACCAGCCATTGCTGACGATTTATAGACCAAGCTTTGATACTCCAATCAATTCAAAAATATTTTTCAAATTCAATAATTAGTTATTTCCAAAGCACAAGAGATTGTTTGTAAACTTTGAAATATTATTTAAAACTAGCTGCATCCCGCGGCTTCGCACGCTTTTTTCCGGAATAAAAGGTAGCCTATGTCCGGCCCCGGGATACCATCTACCTCGCTGCCAAATTTCACCGAGATCCGTTCAGCCGTTCTTGAGTTATAAATAGTGTAACTAACACGACTTTCTTTTATATATATATATAGATGTAAAAATCGAATAATTGTAGATATTTGAAATTCGAGTTCAGCGTATGTTACCTATATCACCTAATACTCAAGGAATGTCATTTTAAAGTTCATATTTTAAATTTTAATGATTATACCAACCCAAAGAAAAATAATGCAACTCATCGGAATTGCTACGGATAAGTGCTACGGACTGCTACGATTGTTACGCGCTACAAATATGCTACGAATTACTTATGATTATTTTTTTTTACATTTTTTTTTATTAGGCCCGCCATAAACCAGCATGGCATGCATACAAAAAATAGTCGGCTACAATCTTGCTGAGGGCTAAACTAAACTAACAAGAAAATGACAAGAATAAATATATGATTCAAAATGGCACTGTCCTTTTCAAGTTAAACATTCGATTATTCAGGGTTTAAATAAGTACTACTATTCAGTTCCAAACCTTCGGTTTAAATAAAAATAAAATAAAATTCGTTTATTTCGGACAATTTAAAATCCATAGAGTGTTAGTAGCACGTATAAAGAAAATAAAAATAAAAGTAGAATTAACCTAGTTGTTAGTACTAAGTACCTATTACATCCTCTCTAGATTGCATTCCGGATAAGGCTTACCCAGAATGACGAGGAACATCTATCAGATAACGTCCTCAGGACGCTGTTGCGACTGTCCCGTACCTATTCTGCGGATCAGGGAGGCAGTTTTTTTGCGGATACTTGCGGCAAAACCATCCGTTTGGTATTTGGTTTGAAGATCTTTATTTTTATACTCAAAAAGAACAAACAAGTTCACTTAGAATGAGTATACATTGGTATCTAAAAATAAGTATTACTTAGGTAAAGTTAAGGTAGATCTACGGAATTTTACAAAATAGATAACAAACGTTTGTTTGGGAAATTAATAAATAAAAGCGACATCATAATAACTTGAAACAACAAATACTAAACCCAAAAAATTGTATATAAACCCATCAAGTTTCAGATAAAATAATTGAATCTGCCGACGGCCGTTCTAACTTTAAGAAAAATCAAAGAGACGACGTAACAAAAATAATTTCGTTCAGTATTTTGCTCATCGATATAGATCGGGAAGTTGTTAATATGTCAACGGTTGACAGCTGGCTAGCAAACAAGAAACAAGCGCTTGCTAACGTTAATTGATTCATAGCGAATATAACAACTTGGCACATCACTATTTATTGAAGAAATAATCTATAATTGAATAAATCTCTTTGATGTCCGTCTATTTTATTTAAGGTAATAATTTATAGGTACCTATGAAAAATCTGAAGATTCAACACTGAATTTAATTGAGAATGTTCCCTTTGACCCCGTTTTTATAACCCACTTCTTCTTTAAGTATTTAGTCTATTGAACTACAATGCATTTTTTTACTTTAAAAGGGTGAGTCTAATGATAACTAAAGCATAATATTATTTTAAGGTAAGCATTTAATTATCATACTTTATTATATAAATTCGATAATTATTAGAACAGGTTTGATGTCGTAATCGTTTCTCTCTGTGAGTAATATTTTTTGCAGAGCTGAACTAGATGCAACATTATTTCCCAAAAGGTCTTTCAACTCGTAATATACGATAAAAACTGCATTGAATAGGTAACTGAAGCCAAATGATTGATGCAAAAACTTAATGCTTCATATAACGCTTTTTTAAATCAGATTGGAATGATAGGTATTTTTGGTAAAGTCGTGATTTTTTATTAACTATTATAGATAGATAGATAACTCTTTATTGTAAACAAACACAAAATATAATACAGATAAAAATACTGAGAAACAAGGAAGTACAAAGGGCGGCCTTATCGCTTTGAGCGATCTCTTCCTATTATGTCTAAAGGTATCTGCATGCGTAACGTGTCCCAGACAGAACGGGGGATAGAATGGCACAATTTTTAAACATATTTACATACAAAAGTATAGCAGTAAAATATACGCGACGACGACATGAGCGTAGATGAGACCGTGCTTATTCTGTTGTATGTAAAATTTATAAATTAAAATTTATAAAATGCACGTTATATTTTTATCCAGTAAGTACTACAACAAAATATTGTCTGGTTTTAAATCCGAAGCAATGTTTTAGATACATTGCACTTGTCGAAATGAATAATGCTTTATGCAACGAAACAAAAACTAACAACCTAATTATTGATTTTACTTTTTCCCTGGGTATAGAACACAGTATTCTAGTAGGATTCTAGTAAGATTAATTTATTAAAATAGTTACTAACTGGAATCGCTGTCATCCCTGTCATAATGCGGCCTCCAATACTGATCGTCGTATCTGAAACTCTCCTGCCTCCCCGTGAACTTGTTGGGGTCCAGGATGTTCTCCACTGAGAAGGCGATGCTGGGCCGCTCGGGTGGCCTCGTGAGCCCCAGCCGGCGCGTGAGGTCCACCGGCGCGACCTCCTCGACGCCGACCACGTCCACCTCGCCGCCGGTTTCGCATTCACCCTCCGCCTCCTCCTCCTCTCTTCGCTCCTCCGACCCACGCGCCATCGCAAGCATCGTCATATCAACTACTTATTGATAACATTAGTCACTTTCACTAGACGGACAATTAAGTGCTGTGATGTTTTTTTCTTGTCAAGTTTTTTAGAGAAAGTTCGCACTGAAATCCGCAACGGTAAAGTCCGCACCCGACCGCTCGATTGTCCCAACCCGACGGCAACTAAAAACGGGAGCGCAGAAACGGGCGGGACGAAAGGGCCCGCGGAGTGGGGACAGGCGGGACGGGGCCTCCCGATTGGCGGAGGGAAACGAGGCGTGTCCGGGGTGGAGAAACGTAATCGAGCAATAAGGTTTAAACAATTTCGTTTAATACGTTGAATTATGTAAGAGAGCGGCGGGCAAGTAATCGCGCACAAGCGATAAGGCCATTTGCGCTACTTCGTTACGTATTAATGGGCCAGGAAATTGACTTATGAATATTAGAGGTCGTGGCGAGTGCAAGATCGGCAAAAGCGGCCCCGAGCGGCCGCCTTATTTTCCTAGTTAAGCGCTGAAAGCGCTGAATGTGCTGAATTAGGTGAGCGCGCTGAACGGTCGGGACAATGATGTTTATTGAGTTTTGAACTTAATGGGTTTCGGTGCGGCCGCGGGCGGTTTAGCCATTAGCGCTGTTTGCGTTACCTGTAACTTTCAGGACCCGCGTAATTTGTCTTGCTTATGAGGAAAGTTTGCTGATTATTATTTTAGGAACTTATTTGTTTATTCGTCGTAGTAATTAAAGTGGTATCGACTTGTTCAGTTCATAGAATAGAATGGCTTACATACCTTACTCCACGTAACTAATCGCACTATAATTTATAATAATTATGGGTGTAGGTGCATAGGATTTTACGAAGATAATTTTATGGTACTTATTTGGTGTTAAATTCTAAAACAACTGACTGAAATGACAAAAGTTCCGTTAAAATAAAATATTTGGATATAATATTTTTACCTAATTAATTATTTTCCTGAAGAATCTAACTAACTTATTTTTTTAGTCTAGAATGTAGTAAGTACCTATGTCATAAAAGCCGAAAAAAAATGTAAGTTATGAAGTTAAAAAAAAAGTTAGGTAATGTAAGTAGATAGGTAGCAATTTTTTGTCGTTTCGAATCTCAGTGACGCCAACTATCTCCAATCACCATTTTCTATTTACACGGCTAATCGTACTAAATATCTACCATTTAGAATCACCAATGACATGCACGATTTCAGGCTTTCGTCATGGTTGTCTTGTGAAATAACGTTTCTGTACAGGGTGCTCCAAATTACCTCTAGCATAATGATATTAAACAATTAGCGTTATTGAATTACTACTAATATGTGTGTACTAATAGATCAAACGCAATAGTATCGAAATCATTTTGGTTAAATTTAAACCAGGTAGTACCTAAGTAGGTAAATCATATTGATTTTCTCATATACGATGACCGATGTGGCGCGACGGGTGAAGGTCCGCCTGCGACGCAGGAGGTTGCGGGTTCAATTCCCGCCTTGGGACAAATGTTTGTACGATCTGCAAATATTTCTTCCGGATGTTCTGAGTATTTATTATGTATAATAAAAAATATCTATCTATGTATGTATTGTATTAAGTATATCAGTCATCTAGTTAGTACCCTTAACACAAACTCTGCTTAGCTTGGGGCTAGATGATGTTGTGTGGATTGTCCAGCATTATTTATTTTGTTTATTTATTTATATATTACGTGATGTTTTACACAATAAACTTTAATTAACACAGTAACCTCTGTTGGCGGCTTCTCTCACGTGGATTTCATAAAAAGTAGCAAAAAAACACAAGGATAATGCAGCTATATACACCTAAATGAAATAATTTCAACACCGACTCTATAGTTCTGGAGCCCCTTACTACTCATAATCACTAAAACAAACAAATTTCACCCAGATATTCATAAAATTAATGTAAAGAAATAAACACTGCTGAATATTTTTACACTGTGCTTATGTATATTGCACAGGCATGCACATTCACTGAAAACTATTTTTTAACACTTATGACATTCTGTTTCACAGCCGATCAACCTGTACAAGCCACATTCCACCGCGTAGATCTGTTTACCACAGATGATTAGAGCGCGACGGGGCGGCATTGTCCCGCCGACCACTGAATTAACTATGAAATCACCCACGCTGCGATTTGAGGGGAAATAACTAACCACTGACATTTTGACACACACGTTTGTGGTAAATAGATGTGGTGCTAATGGGAACTGACCTAAGTTTTGAGAGAAGGTCTTAAAAATGTAATTCGATGTTTGAAATTTGAATTTTGAATATCAAATCGAGGAATGTCTTGTCTTTCCCCAACAGCTTAGAAGATTTTATGTAAAGAAATAAAAAAAATACTTGTAAAATTATGAAATAAATTAGATTATTAGCAACCAAATCAAATTACGATATCTTTAAAAAAAATTAAATCCAGAAATTATTAGACAAGTCTGTATAACACGACATCACTCCCAATATTTAAGTAGGTAGATAGCTCATCAGTTTTATGTTCCCTAATAATTTACATCTGAAATCTCATAAATTAAGCCTAAAAACAATATAAAGTGCTGCCAACTTATCTGTGCGGTATACAAATTCTGAAATAACAACTCTTCAAAATTACGCACTAATTCTTTTAAGACTTACCAGCTTCTTCCGCGGTTTCACACGCGTTTTTCAGATATCAAAAATAGTAATTATGATATATCAGGGGTCGAATTCTGCTAACCAATCGCTTCACTTTGACAATGGTATCGTCACAGAATCGTGCAAAGATGTAAATAACTCTAGATTGTTCGTACGGTAGGTACCTACTATTTGACGGGGTGATTGATAAATTGGTTTCAACCTTGACACTTTGACCCGCGTTCCTCCACCTGTAGTTTCTTTCAACAAAGGTAAAATGCCAAAATTTGTAATTCTACGAGTGAAGTGTGATATTTCGCACTTATAATGTTAGTGTAAAGTGTGATTAGTTTGTATTATGTAAAGTGAAAGTGATCCACCTCAAGCGCTGTTTGTCAACTGCACAGATAAATTGCTCGCACTGTAAAATCGTGTGACAAAAATGCCTGTCCGTTGCAATGAAGACATAAATTTAAAAAGTTTTTAAGCAAAAAAGCGGGACCCTTTCGTCCCAATTAATATTCTAGGCGGATTCATTACGGCACTTTATTTTTAAGTGATCGTTACTGGATTCTCGCGCCTCCGTTAATTAATCCGAGAATTAAAATCAAGATAAAATATCGCCATTTTTATTGGTGTTTTTCAGACACGTCTGAATGAGCTGTCAAAGGTACAGTCAAAAGCAAAAGTTAAAAACTCATAAACGTCTCAAAATATTTTGGAAGGTGGTCGACCTTCCAAAATAATTTGAGACAGTGTGTCCGTTCAGTGATTTAAACCTTAAGTAAGGTACAATGTGGGTACCCCAGCCTCTAGGCTGATAGGTACCTCCTATCAGCCTAGAGGCTGGGGTTGGTATTGGTAACACAGAAATATATCTAGGTAGAAGCAAAGAGTTCGCCGATTTGTACGAAGCAGAGCGTGTAACATTTTCATAGGTACTCCTACTTTGACGTCACGAGTGTAATTTAGTGATGTTGAACCCCACTAAATTTCATAATTTCTAATTGCGGTGGTATTTGAACAGTTACTTATTGAACAACAAGGCATTTTGTTTTTATAACCTGACGTCTAACGTAGAAAGCGGTCGCGAGCGGACTAACGTTCGCGGCGAGCAAAGAGGCTCTCCAGTCCCTCTTTTCGGCACGCGAGTTAAATAAACTTTATGTTTCTTTCTAGATATATATATATATATCTGTGGCCGATACAGCTTTCAGCGTTAACGTATCATCAGGCGCCGTCACTTCAATGAAAAAACAAAAATGATCGCGCCAGCTTTAAATTAGGTACAGATTTAAACATATTTTTGTGATAGGTAAATACTTAATACATTACAAGTAGGTAGGTATGCTTTTTAAATGTTGATGTTTGCTTTTTAAAAGTTTTCCAGTAATTTAACACTAGACTCCACAAATATACACATTTAAACAAACAACTAAGTAAATGAATTATTATGTTTTTGAAGCAGACTAAAATGACGAATTTCATTTTAAAATGACTAACAATAAAAAAAAACTGTTTACAAAAACGAGACGCGAAACTCACTCACAAAACCTGTGATTTACTGTAATAAAAACGAAAAAAATATTAATCATCTATCTTTCAAACAAGAAAATTTCTTAAACCTTTATTAGTCCAAAAATAGTGTGGACACAAAAACCGTCATGCATTCATACAAAAAAAAAAAAATACAAAGCCATCAAATTGTCGTTCGCGGCGGAAGGAATGTTAATAACCAATTTGTATTTAACGAATCTCTCTTGCACCTTGTTTTTGAACAAGCTTCATAATTAGGGAGGGGAAACGTCGATGAAAACGATAATTATAATTCTAATAAAGCATGAACCATAGAAGAAAGTTTTTTGATTGTAAATGGTAAGCTTTGACCACCTTAGGTCTACTTACCTACATAAGAAAGAAACCTAAAAATTAAACAAAATTTAATTTTATAGAACTCCGTTGTGTTTTTTTTTTTAGAAATTTTATACCTTGGCGTAATTTTGGATTGATTGAATTTAAATTAGTGTACTGATAATAATAGAATGCAAGCTGAAATTAATTGTCCACTTATTGGTACATTGGCATGGTACTAAGCCTGACAGGATTAAGATTTATCCACTACTTAAGTACATAATAAGCTTAAACTTACGAAGGACGCGCAGGCGCGTGTGGCGCGGCGAGCGAAGGTCCGCCTGCGACGCAGAAGGTTCGAATCCCGCCGCCGCCGCCGTGGGACAAATGTTATGCACGATCTGCAAATATTTGTTCCGGGTATTTTCTATGCATAAATATAGATCTCTATCTATCTATGTTTAATGTATTGTATTAAGTATATCAGTCATCTAGTACCAACAACACAAGCTCTGCTTATCTTGGGACTAGGTGATGCTGTATGGATTGTCCAGCTTTATTTATTTATGTATCCGACAAAACCAAGTGCGAAGCCGCGAGCACAAGTTAGTTATCGATAAAATAAAACTCGATACGAAGTTCTCATCACTAGTCATTATTAGTACACAAACAGCATCTTAGTAAATTGAATGTCTCCGGGATAAATCACAGCTCATTTGTGCTCTCTGACTAAAGCCGCGATTCTTTTCAAAGCGTGGCCATTACAAAGATAAAGATAAAGATATTTTATTTGCCAAAACCATGTGTTAAATAAGGTAACAGGTAAATACATTTTGCAAATCAACATGCTGGACTGTAGTCGGTATGCAAAAATATTTCAGTGAGAATGACGTGCAATAACTTAGAATTTACTTAGGTAGGTACCTACTAAAGTTTAACATTGAATAAATGGTCAACATTATAATAACACTTATAAATTAATAACCTTTTCTGTTTTTATTATAGGTTAAGTTTATTTGAGGTGCAAATTGGGCAACTTTGCTAGCCGATATCTGCTAAACTTTATAATCGGTGATCGTTTCTACGTGTGTGTTGAAGCGCAGACAAACTTTCCGCTTTTATAAAATAAAGAAGGTTTGGCGGTCGCAGGCTCTTAGTCCATTAAATTACCGTACAATTGCAACCTAATTCTAGTTTGAAGTTTGAGATTCGCTTTTGTCGTATCGAGGTAGGTAAGGCGAGGTTCTAGACATGGTCCATGAAAACACGGTCTGGCACTCCGGGAGTGACACATGCTCCGTCACTGCCCAGTTACCACAAATTTCAACAAAACATGAAATTTGGGAAACAAATACATTTAAAAACAAGCAAATTAAAAAATACATAAAAATGTCAATCGTCAATTTTGTTTGTTAGATTACTCGTGTTTGACTGAAACAGTCAAAACAGTCAAACACGAGTAATTGTGATAATCTGATAAAACTGTAGGTGGTTAGTACAAAACCACATATGTAGTTTTATCAGATTCGTAACAGATAATTTATGGAGCGTGGGGAGTTACGATCTTACGCTACTGGAACCAGAAAACTGATACGTCGTTCTCATTCGCCGATGGTGTCGATGACGTAGGGCTTGTGTCACCCACGTGTCCGTGAGATGTCTCGGAATGCCATACCTGGATTATTGTAACATGGTTCTAGTCAGAATCATAAACTTACAACTATATTAAATGGGACAATGAAACTGTTTTTTTTATTGACTTAGAATTGATTTAGAATTACGTTGTGTGTGACCTATAAAGCTAATAGAAAACTCTTTTACAAAAATATTCTCTCTCTAAGAAGAATCTCCCTTCAAGAACTGTTCTTGTTGTTTTACGCCCGTCAAGTTAAGCCACCGTTTTTAGATGTTTTTAGGATAGTGGTTTTAGGATAGGTGGTTATTAGTTTGTGGTTGGAACCAGATTGGGCTATAACAGCCCTGTTAGTTTTCTTTGAACTAAATAATGACATAGGGCGTTTTCTTTTTTTTCTTATAAATTGACTGTAAACTTGTCTAATAACCTTCTGTATCATCATAATGCCTACATTGAACAAAATATAATGTTAAAATTAGAAAATAGAAGGAAAGGCCGACGACAACATATCTACAATTATCAAAAAAAATAATTATTTATTATTTATTTAAAATTGTAGATATATTACAATATATTTACAATTTTAATGAAATTTTGTGTTTAATTTTGGGTTGGGTCAATACTATCTCCTTAAAAAAAAAAAGCAAAAAACCCAACCACGAAATTAAACTCTTTTGTCACTGTGCTAAAGCAATTTTCATAAATACCAAGACATTTTAAAATGCGTTCGATAATCATGTTTTTAAACGAATTATTAAAAAGCCACATTGAACCACTAATACGATCTCTTTGATGTTTATATAATGGATCCACGCGCCGTTTCATAAATCGACAAGCTTTTATAATAACAATGCGATTTAACATCTAATGGACAATGCCATTAAAAACTATTTTCATAATGCTGTTGTAATAAACTTTACCGAACTTTTAAATTCTGTTTAGCACACAGATTTTGAACATGAGTTATTTTTCTTTCGAATTTATTACATGGACCTTTGCCTCTTTTATGCCTACTTGGTATAATAGAAGCATAATTACAAAATATTTAAGCTTGAAACCTTTACTATACGTAGCTTTACCTACTTAAGTTAAGTGCAGACTTTTACTTTGATTAACTACCTAGTCTAGGACTTCATAAAGACCTAATTAAGCAGCCAGTCAACTAAATACAACATCCGTTCACACAGATGAGGTTTCATGCTATAATTACCTCCAATTACACCCCGAAATAGTTATTAGCCCGCCCCGATAGGTGGCGCAAAGGTAATTTGTCACATACTCCCAACCAGCGCGTGACAGCCCAAATGATTTATCGTTCCTCGCACAGACAAAGACTTCTCCAAATAACCCCCCCTCAAAGCAAACAGTCAATTTGTGCAATCACTGCACGAAAATAACCTCTAAAGTGACCGCGCAAGAGCTTAATTTCCCGCCAATTTTTGACGTTGACGTTTTAGAAGCTGTCAGCGATCGGGCCGTTCGGATACATTCCTCGCCTAATTGTATGTATCGCGCGAAGCAGAATACATTTGTCAATTGTCGCCCAGCATTAATTAGTTGTTCAACTATTTCTGGAACACTTTGACGGCTTATTAAATTTGAAATTGAACACAAATTAGATGTCATGCCTAACTGATTTCTAACCTATGATACCCGGTTACGTTGAGGCAGAAAAATGTCCTTGTCGAGGCGCGGACAGCTTCATTTTCCGGGCATCAAAAAGCTATTTGTTAGTGTCGGGGGATTGTTACTTTTCAGCGGAGTGCAAGGAATCCCACTACATTTTTATGACGTCGTAAAAATACTTAGTACCTACTATCTCTACGCTTAAAGTAATTTTAGAGATCCCTATAGTTAGACCCATATCACATAACTGCACAACACGAAAACTTGGCATCATTGACTCTTTGTTGACAGTAGTAGAGTTACGGTTTCCAGTAGTAGTCTCCACATTTTGCAGTCGGAATTTTCCAGTGTTTATAATCCAAACTATTTCCGAGATTTAATCGAAACCAATCTCTGAGCAAAGAGGATGTGTCTCTCGTTTTCAATCAAACAAACAAACGTTGGCAATCAAAACGATGTAACGATTTCCGGACGAAACTTTATCTTTTTTTTGGCACCTCAAGCGTTCTCAATTCCACTCCTTTTTGTCGTTATCTGTTTCAAAGCCGTATGTTTTTTTGAAAAAAGAAGTCTGGATGTTGTGAGAGCATTCACTAATTGATGGCTCGGTTCGAATTCGTTTCGCGCTCGTGTAAAGGTATCGATTAAAAAACTCGATGTATCGAATCGATTGGTGCGGTTGTCGGCGAGCGATCGATCTCGTTCACAGATGGCACTGGTGAGACATGAATCGATCATGGCATGTTTTAATTAAGTAGAGAGATATTTGAACATGTGGCGTGAGCTGTTTAAATGGAGTTTTTGTAGGCATTCATTAGATAGAGGTGTGAGTTACGAGATTTGCTTTTCTATGAGTTACACTCAAGGACTATATTTTATACTAGCCCGTGGCTTTGCACGTGCTTTTCCGGTATAAAAAGTAGACTATGTCCGTCTCTGGAATACCATTTACCTCCTTGCCAAATTTCATTAAGATCCGTTCAGCCGCTTAGGTGTGAAAAGGTAACAGACAGAATTACTTTCGCTTTTAATTATTATGTTAAAAGCGAAAGGAATTCTGTCATTTTCATCTCAAAATCATATTATTCGAATTATTATGAAAGTATGGATTTTGTGGACAATTTAGCCTTATAGGTCCCTGTTATTTGATTTCAAAACGTAGTTTAAAGTCAACAAGAAAAACAACTAAATGAAACGTAGTTAAGTAAGTACCCTAGTAGCACTTGTAGTATACCCATTACCAAGAAGGCAGAGCTAGGTATCTCCCAACCAACAACAATGTCCTTTTGAGAACATACCAAAAACTGTTAAATATTGTCAACATACAAAAACCATAGATAAATAAAACAAACAAATAATGATAACTGCTGAACAGGCCTCCCCCAAACGACGCCACAAATAACGGTCCGGAGCCGCCTCCATCCATCGCCTCCCTGCGACCGCTACAATGCCGTCGGTCCATTGAGTTGAAAGTCTTCCCTCACTCCGTTTCGCATTGCATCGCGGTCGCCACTCGAGAACCTTTACTCCGTAACGGTTATCGGTTCTGCGAGCTAAATTTAATGATAATAATAATTATAAAAATTAAACTAAAACAAAACCTTTACGTACCTATCCACGAATGTATTTTCTTTTTTGGTTTATGTACGACTATGAAGTTCCCTAATTGTTGACAGGTGGGTGAATGAAGAGTAAATGGCAGAATGAAGGAATTCATACATAAATCATCAAAGTTATGTGAAAAATAAAAGTTAAACGTGTACCTATCGTTTAACTTTTATTTTTCACATAACAGATAGAGATGCGAATCTGTCGACTCGAAAAATATGAGGACATAAGAAAGTTTCGTATTTTATCGAGCCGCCTAGTTACGTAACGAAGATTATTCTAAATGATTTCTCCATGACAAAGTATCAAAATACTATAAAAATTTATATTTTAGAAGCAAGTAGCAAATAAAACAACAAAAATAATACTATTTTATTCTAGCGAATATTCTGATTCCAAAAATGAGGAGTAACAGGTTAGTGTGGTATGGGCATGTTATGTGGAGAGAAGAATGTCATGTGACGAGAAGTGTTTGGTTTGACTGTGGAGAATAAGGGGAGAGGAAGACCGAAGAAAAGATGGATGGATCGTGTGAAAGAGGGCATGGCTAAGAAAGGTGTAAGTACAGAGATGACTGCTGATAGAGGAGAGTGAAAGAAAAAACATGTTGTGACGAACCTACCTAGCGTGGGATCAGGGCCGGAAGATGATGGTTCTGATTCCAAAAATAAAGTAATTTAGACGCCTAAGTAAAGTCTGTAAAATAATACAAAATGTTGAGCAACAATAACAAAATCGATTACAACTTCCTCATAAACAAAATGGATTGTCATAAAAAATAGCATTAGGACATGACTATTTGATTGTCAGTCGAACTACCAAAAATAAAATTATTTCATAGAATAGTACATACACATACACATTTGCATACACGTATACTAGTAGAACAGTATACATATGTAGATACTATCTGGTGGTAGATAAGAAAGTTTTTAAGGGTCCAACCAAACCCCGCTACAAGTTCCACAGGAAAACTCACAACCGCAGCAGAACATAAAAAGTCAGAATGCGAACTCCCCCTGCCAATATTTTGTTGGGGTTCTATCCGCTTTCCTATTCTTTGAGTTTTCAGAGGGCATGGAATAGATAAAAGTGCCTTTCTTAGAAGTGTTCACTCTGGGATCACTCGGAATTTTCTCGTAAGTACAATTTTCACATTAATACCTATTTCTGTTTTTTTTTTAAAGGTAACCGAATCTCTAAAACTAGGTAGGTACTTAGAAAAGTTTGTTTTTGCGATTTTACCAACTTTGAACTAACACTAAGCAGTGGAACCACGAACCCATGATGGCCCGACGTCATAACACTAGTCCCATGGGAGTTGGGGAGGCCCATTGTGTGGGACGCTACATGCGTCGACACACTTACACCTTCCCATCTTCCGAGGACATCCGTGAGGGCTGGTGCGGCGGCGGATTTGGCCGAGGATCTTAAGAGACGCAAATATGCAGGTCTCGACGGAGCCTACACATTTGCTCCCTTGGGGGTCGACACCCTAGGTAACGAGACTCTCCGGGTTTTTAAAAAGTTATCTGAGCGTCTGGTCGACGCGACGCGTGACCCGTGAGCTGGTGGGTATCTGGCGCAGCACATCAGCATTGCCATACAGCGGGGCAATGCACCCAGCGTCTTGGGGACGCTTCCGTCTGGTATTGATATCGATCAGTTGAGCTACCTGTAGATTGTTTGCAACAGTCTGCAGTCAGCTTAATTGTTTCAATTGTAAATACTAGTTCTGATTTGTTTTTTTTATTGATTTGTAACTTTCTTTGATAGATACCTACACCAAAAATCGCTATTGAAAGATTGACCCCTTTACACCGATTTTTGTCGTCGTCCAAGCATCTTAGTTTACCTTAAATGTTTTTTTTTTTATAAATATATAACTCTGGACAGACTAAGTACCTATCTATTAAACCTTGCATTATCAAAAAGTTGTTCAATTCCCTTATCTTTAATTTCCAAGTGCCACAGATCTGCGGAGGGTGGTTTTTTATCGCCGCAACGGGACGTTATTGTAACAGGAATCCAATTAGCCCCTGATGCGTCGCGCGGAAATATTGGCAGGAAAACTTCCCGCTACGTGACGCCATTTTTGTTTTTGTTGAGGTTTCTGATTTTGAAAATTTATACAAATTGTGGTTTTAAATTTGGTGTTTGCAATGTAGAAATAAATAATTTTAATATTTCGGGGTACCCCTGAAATATTAAACTTCTCTCTATGTAAGCCGAAAAATTGCCTAAACGTTTATTTACTTTAACTTCTGTACTATCTGGGACGCGGGCTTTAAAAAATACAAAAGTTGGAATGAAAGGAAGCTTATTCAGATGATTTGAGGATTGTCTACGAATTTTTAACGAATTCTTAGTTATTTTATTGCGAATTTAATTATAAACCATAATGACAATTGTACCTAACACTTTACCTCGTATTGATAGATATACAGTCGATTTACTGTAAACTCCATCAATTACAATTATCATAACCAGTAGAGCCTACCAAAGCACCTGCTAACTGTTACTACATCTGTGCCAAAAAGATTTTCTTAACAAAACTGTACTCTAAGAAATCTTGAATAAGGGTGATTTTAACGTGTAGCTTGTGAAGGCCGTATCGAGACTGGTGAGTGGTGAGTCAAGATCAAGGACTATGATCAATGAATCGTGTAATGGACATAAACTATTACAACTAGGTAGGTACTTACCCTAAGTCCGTAGGTAACGAGGCTCACCAGGTTTTTAAAAAAATATAGCTTCGTGACACGAGAGCTGGTGAGTATGAGCGCCATAGCGCCGTGTCTTCAGCTTGCCGCATCCAGCATCTGCCTGCGGTCTTTCGCAGATCGTCATCCCACCTGGCCGGAGACAATTGGCATGTTAAATCGTTTGTTGGAATTGACATGTTATGTGTAATTTACCATGTGTGATATGAATATCATATTTGATGTGATTTGATATGTCTACCACTATCTTCTTCATCGTATTCTTCATTACTGAAGGTCGTGCCGGATTTGGAGTCTTCGTCCTACCACTATAGGTTTTCGAAATTGATTAATGGTAAATTTTCAGCAATTTTTCCGATGACATATACTTACCTACCTACGAACTACTTACTTAATGTAGAGGCAGGGTTAAAAAAGAACAGCACGTAATTTTTTTTTAATTTGTTTGGTATGTTTCGATATCGTACCTTTTTTTCTACTAAATACTGATATCGATTCGGTTAAAAATAACAAGTTTTTCTATTTGATAGGTAGTCATTAGTCATTAGAGCTTTTCGTACTTTTTATTCATGTAAAAAAATAACCTAGACCAAACTACCGTTGCCTAATCAACATCACTTTCGTTTCAATGATTTACCTCACTAATATTGTTTTTGCTATGCAATTATGTTCTTCACCGTGATTTGCAATGTACAAAATGTGAAGGGGATTATTTTAATCCAAAGACAATGAATTAATTAATCGCCGGCAGAATGGCGGATAGAGCACACGTCTAAACAGAAATTAAAAATAAAATGTTCTATTTTCAAATTATTTTAAAACTTTTAACTCAGTTTTAGAAGTTCTGTTTTCAAAATTAGTTGAGTTTAAAATTTAATTTTCTTTTATAACAGTGTTCCATTTTTAAACTCGTACGTAAGGACTACAAGTTGCCAGTGACAATGGATAAAAACTTCAAAAAGAAGTTTGCGTCGAGTTGGAGACAGTATTTGGTGGCTTCTTTAGGTATGACAAAAACGTGAAAAGCCCTTAAAATTATCAGCGAAATTGTTTTTAAACGCTAGTTTGTTTTTTTTTTTATTATTTCAATGGTAAATAAACCCGGAAAAATTAGAAATAGGTACAGTTAATTTAATTAAATCAAATTGTATTTGTAAAAATACATTAAAGCTTACTTATAAGGGTTTCTAATGAAAGTGATCAATATTAAGTTACCCTACGACAGAGTTTCCCCACGAGTCTACGAATTTGAACATAGGAAGTAAAAAATAACCAAACCACGATTTTTTAGTCCCGCAAATCCCTTTGACGATGGTTTGATCGATGACATGACATCGCTTGCGGGATGCGCGAAACAGGCGTGAGATTTTGATGCGGGATTCCTAGCTAGATATAACCTAACTCTCTCTCCCTCTCTCAACAGCAAGCTATGGCAGCCTTTGCACAGGCATGTCCATGGGCTGGACCTCCCCAGTGTTCACCATGCTGCGAGGAGATAACTCTCCTCTGCCGGAGGAGCCAACTCTTCAGCAGGAATCGTGGATTGGATCACTGCTGGTGCTGGGAGGACTTATTGGTAAGTTACTAGCTATAAGGACTATACTCGGTTCCAGAATCCAAGATGTGTCCACAAAGACATTTACGAATGAAAACTTAACAAAAACTGACGATAACAGAAAATAATAAGGTAATCAATAAAAACAAAAGCTTCAACAACGCCTAATTGTAAACGCGCAGCGAAAAAGCTTCAAATAAGAGTTCGAAAACGGATGAGAGATGAATGAAAACATTCTTAAACATTCTCTTCCATCAATATTTTTTTTTCGGTTTTGTAACCCCTTTGTTTACAAAAAATATCTAGGATTCTAGAACCTAAAATCGATTCAGTTATGTAAGTAGGTATAAGTACCTACCGCAGACGCAGATGAATGCGGGTTCTATTCCACCCGTAGGATTTTTTTTTTAATTTATTTGATTTTTATTTATTTGTATCATGACAAAACACTGGCTTTGCTGAAAAAACAACCAAAAAACATTTACGAAATATTTCATACTGTTAAATAATGTAAGAGTGCGTGTAAAAGAACACAAATATTAAGAAAAAACAAAATATTATTTAAAAAAAAAATTTAATTAAAAAAATAGTACAAGTTGATCCCCTCGGGATCCAGAATCACCCCTTTCGATTTAGTAGGTACACATGGCGTGGCACCCTGTATTGCCGATGCAAAATACGAAAGCAGTAGACGCCTATCGGCTTATTATAAATTATGCTTCGTAAGATAATTTCCATCAATATTTTTTTTTGCTTTTGTAACCCCTTTGTTTACAAAAAATATCTAGGATTCTAGAACCTAAAATCGATTCAGTTATGTAAGTAGGTATAAGTACCTACCGCAGACGCAGATGAATGCGGGTTCTATTCCACCCGTAGGATTTTTTTTAAATTTATTTGATATTTATTTTTTTCTATCATGACAAAACACTGGCTTTGCTGAAAAAACAACCAAAAAACATTTACGAAATATTTCATAATGTTAAATAATGTAAGAGTGCGTGTAAAAGAACACAAATATTAAGAAAAAACAAAATATTATTTAAAAACAAAATTAAATTAAAAAAATAGTACAAGTCGAAAGGGGTGGTTCTGGATCCCGAGGGGATCACCTCGGGATCCAGAATCACCCCTTTCGATTTAGTAGGTACACATGGCGTGGCACCCTGTATTGCCGATGCAAAATACGAAAGCAGTAGACGCCTATCGGCTTATTATAAATGCGTACGCTGCGTACGCTCCGATTCCGATCCAGCGGACGCGTAGGTACCTTTTCCTCCACATTAATAAATACTGGCAGTTTACAAAAACAAACTGTACCTACGTCTTCAAGGACTTCAAGGTGTGCATTTACGAAAGTGGCCAGATTTTGTATGTCTTTTTAATCTGTGTTCGGTAGGTTACAAATAAATGAATTTTATTCATAAAATTTTATACTTACTTATACCTACAAAGTGGCTTGTTGAGATGCGAGTGTATGGTTAAATTCGAAACCATGAGTGCTAGAGAAAAGTCTGGCAAGGAGTCATGGGCTCAATATATGAAGAAAAACTTCATACCTATGTATGTACTTTTAATTGGGTATTACTTGTTTACAGTTTTATTCTCTGGTTTTTACAAAATTCATACCGAGTAACAACCCAACTTGGGCTTGATGATGCTGTGAGAATTGTCCAGCTTTATTTATTATTATTATACATGTCTTCGGTTGGGTGCAGTGCAAGGTGTTGCGAGCCTCATCAATGCCAGTGCGGTACTGCTGTCGAACAGCTTGGTCGTCACGGATTATCGTATACAGGGCCGCCGGTCGGATATCTGGTCATGCCAGCCTTAACGATATCAACCGGCGGGCCTTTATCACCGCTAACGTACCTACCAGCTATTCTCGAGCCGAATGGTCTGTTGCGTGACGATGGTAAGAAGTCCGACGGCATGATACTAGTCCCATGGGAGTTGGGGAGGTCCATTGTGTGGGACGCTACATGCTTCGACACACTTGCGCCTTCCCATCTTCCGAGGACATCCGTGAGGGCTGGTGCGGCGGCAGATTTGGCCGAGGATCTCAAGAGGCGCAAATATGCAGGTCTCGACAGAGCCTACACATTTGCTCCCCTAGGAGTCGAGACCCTAGGGAGAGTCGGGAGCCGGGGGTCGAGAGTCGAGGGTCCGTGGGGTACCGAGGCTCTCCGGATTTTAAAAAAGTTATCTGATCGTCTGGTCGAAGCGACGCGTGGCCCGAAAGCGTGGGTACCTGCGCAGCGCATCAGCATTGCCATACAGCAAAGCAATGCAGCCAGCGTCTTGGGGACGCTTCCGACTGGTATTGATATGGATCAGTTGAGCTACCTGTAGATTGTTTGCAACAGTCTGCAGTTAGCTTAATTGTTTCAATTGTAAATACTAGTTCTAATTTGTTTTTATTATTAGATTGTAATTTTAACAGTTGTTCAAAATGTTTATATATGTTTTATAATTTTCACATAATATGGAGATGGTTAGTAGCAAGCAGTAGGTATACCCAGTACCTATTGAAAATAAAATTGTCACAAAAAAATATTCATAAAATAACTAGATACGCAGTTTTTGTTTTCTCATTAATCAAGGTAAATTACTCCAAGACAACTTTCCTCTATTTATTATAGTTTCTGCTCCCATCTCAAAAAGCCACCCTGTACCTATTGTATTGGCGACCGATGTAGCGCGGCGGCGGCGCAAGATCCGCCTGCAAGGTTGCGAGTTTGATTCCCGCCTTGGGACCAATGTTTGTATGATCTGGAGATATTTGTTCCGGGTGTTTTGGGTATTTCTAAATACAATAAAAATATCTATTTATGGTAATGTGTTATGTAATTTATGTGTATATCACTTATCTAGTACCCATAACGTAGCTCTGCTTAGCTTGGGGCTAGATGATGCTGTGTGGATTATCATAAATATATCATAATTTATTTATTGGATAGGTAGGTAGGAAGTAGGTACCTAAGCGTAGGTTTTGTAAGGACACGGAAACGTTGCATCATGACTGGTTTTGCATTGGATAATATTAATATTCGCATTTTGATTACCCGATGCTTATCCTGCACAAAGTTTTGCATTGCAGTAAATCAACGCCACATTAATCGAACAAAATGCCAACAGTCGATGGTAAATCCGTCTGTTCTTAGGTCCTACGGAAACAATTAGGTATGCAACTTAACTAGTTTTTTTTTGTTATTTATTTTATTTCTTTAAAGATTTAACTATAATAGGTTGGTAAAATATAATATTATGGTAAACTTATGGAGGTTTTGTATAAGACCAAAATAATAAGAATATAGCACGAATTACCTACTCTACTTACACCATCGAGCACAAACCCAATAGAGAGGAAATATGGTCTTTCGAGTTCCGAAACTGATCAGTGTTTTTCACTAATAAATGTCAACTCTCGCTCGCTGTACTAATGTTGTGCTGACATAATAAAATAATGTATCGATACTCCCGTTATAAACAAAAAGTAATTAAAATTTATCAATTTGAATAAGGTATTTGATCATACTGATCAAATATCTTTATAGGTTGGTAGTTCTCCACTTGAACTACGGACATTTCCTGAATGTACCAAAGAATAACTAGTATTACTCTAATTTAGCCATTGGTGAGATTACTCCTCTCTCCAGGTCCATTCATCACCGTCCCCCTCGCCCCGCACATCGGGCGCCGCTGGCTGATCCTGGCCTCCTGTCCGCCGTTGCTGCTGGGCTGGCTGCTGGCTGGCGTGGCCACCAGTCTACCCACCTTGTATGCAGCGCGTATCATGTGGGGTGTAGCTACCGCTATGCAGTTTGCAACTGTGCCGATTTATATCGGGGAGATTGCAGAGGTAAGAGGTTCTAGAATAAGGAGATCTGTGTGGTAATGTAGAAATAACAATACCTACCTAAAAGCCTTGAAATCAAATAAGTGTCTTATGTGTTATCTTCCGTGACGTCACCAAACGGCTCTGTCGGAAGACCAGCGCAGCGTTGGATGTAACGTTTTTACAACTAGCTCATGCTGAGACAGAGACCGTTCTGTGACTCAATGTAAAAACTTACCTAAGCTTTGTCTTTTATTTTATAATCATATTTGTTTTTGTTGATTGTGTTACCAATAAAATATTCTCATTCTCATTCATTCTCAGATACCTAAGTAGGTAACATAAATTGCTCCCCATCTTATACATTGCTTTGCCTACATTACATGTGCCTATAACAATGCAACTCAACTAAATTGAGCGCATTAACAAAAGTATGACACAGGAGCCACGAAGCCTATATATTTCCCAGCTCTGGCTTACATGCATAAGTATGTAATCAATAAAAAGAGACTGAATCTCTCCATTTATTAAGTTATATCGCAGTAGCCTGTAGTGTGTGTAGTGTGTGTAGTAGTGTGTGTAGGTATCTACTGTATGCCTACAGTAGCACCGAGCCACCATCACCACCGGAGGGTGATAAGAAATGTGAGAACATCTTTGCTGAGAAGTATTTTTTATTTTCCTCACATGTACATACGTGTATACAGTTTAGGTATTAATATTGCCTTAGGTCTATTGACCTAATGCAAAATTATTTATATAAAATGACAAAATTGACTTCAAATAAAAATAAATCGTTATTTCAAGGTCAGATAAATCATGCATGACAGTCTTAATTGAAATTAAATAATACTAAATCTTTTCAATCCATCATGGTTATTAACACTAAACTCATTTACAACGGGGTATTTACCATGATTTGAGTTTTGAGCTTTCCAATATTTCGGCACAGTTTCATGCGCCATGATCACGGAATAACTGAAGGTACCTACTGCTAGTGAGTTTTCATCATGGTAAATATCCCGTTGTAAATTACTTTAGTAAATAATCCTAGTTATAATTTATAATAGAATTTCAAAAGCGAAGTTTAATTTATTTTGGCGTCTAGGACAAGCAAAGTAGTAGATAGTCATCATAAAAATTTGCAAAAACCCTTCACATTTTAAAACTTGTCCTTTGTCCAGGATCACATCCGCGGCTCACTGAGCGCCCTCTTCCTTCTCTTCATAAACATCGGATTTCTCCTCGCATACGCCATCGGCCCCTTCACAACATACTGGGGGTTGACGGCTACGGGTGGTGTACTGTCTCTGCTCTATGTGCCGGCGGCCTGGAGCCTGCCGGAGACACCGTTCTTCCTCGTCTTCAAAGGTAGGCAGCGATTCCACCAGTCTAGTCCTCCTTGCCATCGGCCCCTTCACAACATACTGGGGGCTGACGGCCACGGGCGGTGTACTGTCTCTGCTCAATGTGCCGGCGGCCTAGAGCCCACCGAGGAAGACCGGTGTCACCGTGGTGACACCGGTCTTCCTCGTCTTCAAAGGTAGGCAGCGATTCTACCAGTCTAGTCCTCCTTGCCATGCATCGGCACCTTCACAACAAACTGGGGTCTGACGGCCACGGGCAGTGTACCTACTGTCTTTGCTCTATGTGCCTGCGGTCTGGACCCTGCCGGAGACACCGTTCTTCCTCGTCTTCAAAGGTAGGCAACAAAACTTGGAGAATGAAGAAGTCAGTCAGAATCGCCCCAAAAGCTTCATGATTTCTCTCTTTACTGTAGATTGCAAGCTGTAAATTTTCCCTCTCAGAGCGTGGGCTTAACTGCCTCAAAATCCTAAAGCATGGAGGGACCAGGGGAGGCCGTTATTTAACAGAGGAAATAAGGTCTGTCAGGAACGATTGCGCTGGTCCCCGTATGCTGTAGTGCTTGAGTTTGGAGGCGAGGACGCTGTGGTCTGTGATATCGAAAGCTTTCGTTAAGTCGCAGCACAGGACTGCGACTTGCCGTCTTGCCTCACAAGCTTCCAGCACCCGCCGCAAGACGTCGCGGGTGAGCGAGGTGGTCGAGCAGCCAGCGCGGTACGCGTATTGCCGCTCCTACAGCGCTCTGGTGGCCACTAAGTACTCGGTCAGACGTATACTCAGCCCGTTCTCAAAAATATTTCCGACGCCAGGGATTATTGACACCGGTCGGTATCCATCAATGTCGTCGCGTTTGCCCTTCCTCTTAAGTAATGCTCACCTTTAGGGTTTTTGGGTACTTCCCGGTCTCGATGCAACGGCTGAACAGGCCGGCCAGACACCAAGCTAGAGGTTCCGCGGCCGAGGCAAGGATTTCCATAGAGGTGCAGTAAATGTCTCAAGTGGGTTTCCTGGGAATTTGCGCGAGCTGAGCGCGCGGCGCGCCGCACGCCAGCGCTGCGTCCACGAACCTCGCGTTCATCGCATCGGCTGCAGCCTTACGAGACTTGAACTTCACACCCGCGGAGTCCTTATCAACCTCTGTGAAGCTCGCTAACGTACGAGAGACTGTGCCTCTCTCTGTTAACAACCCGTCATATAGCCTTACTAGAGTTAACACTATGGAGGATAATTTTCTCGTAGTGGCGAAACTTTTGCTTTTTTACTAAGTCTTCGTACTGACAGTAATTTTTGTAATAAAAGAATATAATTTTGAGGCTAGGTACATTTCATGTAACCTCTTTGAGTCAAAGAGGAGGTTTTTTAAGTCAATAAGTTCACGCGTGACCCAGAAATGTGTTCTCATATTTTTAAGTTTATAGGGAAAACAAATATTATATTTATTTCTAAGAATGTTAGTCACAGATGTTGCTAAGCTCTCCGCAGATGGTGTACTTTGTAACAGCATGACCCAATCAATACAATACATATCGGAAGGCCATCGGCCATCCTGGTAGCGTGCGAGTAGTCGCGGACGCGTCGAGCGCGCGGCGGCGGCAGCACGCGCGCACGAGACTGCGGCGCACACGGCATAGTGGTCGCTGAGCTGTGTGTCTAGCGGATTCGTCACTACCGACCCCCGCGGCAGGTTGCTGTATACGTACGTGGTCTAGGCACGTTGATGACGCGCCCGCCACACGCGTAGGGGGTATGAAAGTAAAGTTATGAATTAAAATCACCTACCTATAAATATAAAACTCTTACCACTCTCATTAGCTCGTTCAAGCAGACGTTCCAAATGCGATAAAAAGTCAGTTGAACTGATCAAGTTAGTTCTGTATGTACACAAAATTAAAACAATAAAATCAACAAGTTCAACAGCTGATACTTCGCAGTACCTCTCTGTTGACATGTCAGTGACCCTAAATATTCTATGGCGTTTACAGTGTTTTTAACAAAAATACATGAACCACCGTATGCCAGTCTTCCTACTGTAGCTAGATACTGATGTATATATATCCTTCCAAAATAATACATTTTAAATTAGATGCACTTATCCAGTGTTCAGTTAGGCCTAACACGTTACAATCCAGCTCGTCGCGTAATAGAACCTCTAGCCGTTGAGTTTTTTTTATCGAGAGAAGCTATGTTTTATGACGTGTCCAAGAGTCCTGTAAGGTCTAAAGGAAATAAAGCGCTTTGAATTTTTTTTTGGATGGCATAGCAAACAACAAAAAAACTATAGGTACCTACCTAATTTTCATGTTGGGCGTCGAGTTTCAAATATACATACCTAATTATTGTCAGCAATATTTATTAACTGAAAGATCTTAAATCAACAGGGAATATCATTTGTCTTGAAACATTTACGGCAACAAAGTAATTTGTGGGTTAATTATGGGTGGTTTGTATAGCAAACATTTCACATCAAATTTGGCTGGAGTATAGTTGTAGACACTTATAGATTTTTTCTGCAGGTCGGCACGAAGAAGCGTCATCAGTGTTGCAGCAGCTGCGACGCAAGTCCAAGGAAGGTGTGCAATCAGAACTGGAAGGACTTCAGGAGATGGTTGTAAGGGAGTTCAAGGTCAAGCCCAAGATACAGGATCTTTGGGCTACGAGGGGCAACGTCAAGGCGCTGGGTAAGTTGGTCTAAGATTAAAAGCAAAAAAAATATGGGCAAACACCAATACGATAGGCATATATACCCACGGGCATAAGTAGGTACCTATGCAACAAAAAATTCAATTTTTTTATAGGGATTTGGAACTTAGAAGTCGTGAACTATTGCCCACACGATGACGCCGACGTACTAATGGTTTTCGAAACACACACTGTTCAATCTCAGCCTGCATTCCAACTTCATCTGTCGTTGAAAATCAAGCGTGTTTTTATTTGATACAGCACGGACAACTTAGAGCTCTGTATTTAAATTTTGAGTACCTACCTAGTTGATATTAAAATGCATTTTAAGTTTTTCGTGTGTGTTAAATTCAAATGAAACTTTTACTAAATTGTTAGGTGCCTATTGTTTCTTAATTTTGAAATCCAAGATGGCGTATAACTGACAAACCCGTACTTCCAGGAATCTGCGTGTTCCTAGCCATGTTGCTCCAGCTGTCTGGTATAGACGTGTTGTTGTTCTACATGGAGGAGCTGCTGGCGAAGGTTGGCACCAAGATATCGCCGTCTGATGGCACTATCATCATGGGGGTTGTTCAGGTAAACAATATTCTATGATTATGATTTTTAAAAAGGATTGTTTGTATGGAAGCCCCCCTTTAATTTGGATATTTATTTTATTTCTATTATTTGTTGTTATACCTAGCGGCAAAAGAAATACACATTCACTGAAAATTTCCACTGTCTACCTCTTACGGTTCATGCATGAGTCATGCATTAGATAGAGCCCTGTGACAGACGGATGGACGGACAGCGGAGGCTTAGTAATAGGGTTCCGTAATGACCCTTCGGTTACGGAACCCTAAAAAAGGAAGTGAATGTCATTAGTCTCCCATACGTAGGTACCTACTTGGCTACACATACCTACCTACCTAACTAGGAGCCAGGAAATTGGATTCGAATTTGGTAAACAGCTTGTAAACTTTTTTTATGCGCAGCGTAGCTACATTATAATTTCCTTAAAAGATTATGTGAATCTTCGTATAGGTGGTGACGAGCTTCATAACGCCCTTGGTAGTTGACAGACTCGGCAGAAAACTGCTGATGTGGACAACCTCACTGGGACTTACAATATTTCTCGTAAGTTTTATTTTTATATCTAGATTTGTAAGCTAGATAGGATTATTTTTTATCAAAACGTTCTTTTACTTTTTAGACGCTGATCGGAATATACGCTCTGTTGGACAGTTACTACAAGATAGACCTTTCTTCCTTCGCGTTTTTGCCGTTGCTGTGTCTGGTTGTATACATGATTCTCTTTACATTGGGTAAGTCATTAAACTTATTTGTAGGTACTGATTTCCTCTCTAGCAGACCGGAGTGGTGTTTAGTCAAATAAAACCTACCAATAGAATCTTGAATAGATACGTACCGTGATGTAGCTACACATCTCTGCTCCACTCCGCTTTGTAAGAAACCCATGTCATGTTGATACACTTACAGGGCGTTTGACCACATATGTTTTTTTCGCCGTAAAAATCTACGGTTAATTCGCCGTGAGTAGGCACGGTCGCCAGTGGTGTACAGATCGCTATGGAAGCTTGTTAACACACATGTTTTTTCGCCGTAAAAATCTACGGTTAATTCGCCGTGAGTAGGCACGGTCGCCAGTGTTGTATAGATGGCTATGGAAGCTTGTTGACACACATGTTTTTTCGCAGTAAAAATCTACGGTTAATTCGCCGTGTGTAGGCATGGCGCCGTCAACAAGCTTCCCCAGTGGTCCATACCTTACTACACTGACGACCGTGCCTACACTCGGCGAATTAACCGTAGACTTTTACGCCAGGTAGGGGAGAGCAGGTAGCATTTATACAGTTTTTTCCAAGCCCCATAAAATAAAAACTAATAGCTATTTCAATACCGTTTCAATGCCCCTTTATTACCTATATCTATATCTATGGCTACAAAATCAGTAAAGGTCAGACAGAAGGTAAACTTGAGTTCCAAATGCTGTAGGCATTTGTTTGCTGACGAACTGGAAGTAGTGGCGATTCCAGATCCTATTAGGTATTACGTCTTCTATTGTTTGGTTCTGTTGAGGGGGTTCCACCACCCCACCCAAACCTCGAGTATGTGTTGTTACATTCGTGCTTACAGCATTTCTTAGCTAACGTACAGGCATGGTATATTTTGTACTGTACTAATGTACCCCACTTATAACTGTATGAATGTACATACCATTACACATACTTTCATCAAATTCATTCAAAATAAAAATACATACTCGTTGAATTTAACCCAAAACGGATATTAACACGATAAACTAGGGCATAGTTCAAAGACTAAAATAAATCATTATAAAAAGTTGGAGAAAAACTGAATACTACAAAACCCATTACAGTGTGAAACCAAAAATTACTGACAAGGAGCGAAAACATATTAACGACTTGTCCTAACTAACCCGGCGGCGCGGCGGGGCGAGGTGGCCGCAGTGCCCCGCCGCCATGCCACTCCGCGGCTAGCCTCTGCATAAGGGTAGGTAGGGTTCACGCACCCAAATACAAACGTTGTGACGTCTTTGGAATAGAAAGAAGCTTTCCTACAAAAAAGTGTAGTCTGTATGTCACGAAAAACCTATAATAAAATACCTAAATCATTAAAATTTATTTTCTTTGAGTTAATGAAAGAATTCAATATTTCATGTATGCGAATCTATCGGCTCGAAAAATATCGGGACCAACGAGAGCAGATTACGTGCCTATGAAAAATTGTAACTTTTTTTTATGGCAATTCTTCTTTTGGTTTTTGATGAAACTTTTGCCAGCATCACAATTAGTCAAAAAAATAAATGCGTGTTACGGTGTTTTTTATAGATATAATAATTTACTATTTTGTTTTAGGCGTGGGCCCGGTGCCTTGGATATTGGTGGCGGAAATGTTTCCCGTGAAGACCAAATGCCTCGCCAGCGGGATATGCTCCTTCATGTGCTGGCTGGCTGGCTTTATTTGGACCAGGTATGTTTATTTGGACCAGATAATTTTGTTTATTTGGACCAGGTATGTTTATTTGGACCAGGTTTATTTGAACCAGATAATATTGTTTATTTGGACCATGTATGTTTATTTGGACCAGATATGTTTATTTGGACCAGATAATTTTGTTTATTTGGAGCAGGTATGTTTATTTGGACCAGGTATGATTATTTGGACCAGATAATTGTTTATTTGGACCAGGCATGTTTATTTGGACTCATGGATTCTCAGGGAAAACAGACACAGTGCTAGCAGACCACCTACTAAAACGACTAGTTCGCCCGCGGCTTCGCTCGAATTGTTTCTATGGAAACGTTTAAGGTTATTTACATCCCATGGGACCTGATTTATGAGATGAAAATAGCTTATGTGTTATTCCAGGTCTAGAACTACACCTATGCAAAATTTCAGCCCTTCATCCATCCATCCATTATGATATTGATGTGATTATCAAGTGGATGACGATCACCCCAAAGCTTGTCGCACACCTGGAAAGAACCGCTGCCGCACAGCACAAAAATATGCCTTTAAACATAGGCTTTAACTCATAACATTTAGATGCATTTGATATTGACGGCATCTGATTACACAGCTCGCGGGTCGCGGGCGCTTGTGGGAAGCCATTTTGTCATTGTAAAATGTATGTAAAGATAACGTGTTTAAGCCCATATTTGAATGCATATTTTTGTACAGTGTGGTTTTGGATTAATGAGACCGGTAATTAGTGGTACATGACGTACAGAACATATCCTTCGATATAAAGCAACAGTAAATAGATACAGACTGATACATATGTTTTAATTTGGTCACAGAGATAAATCTTTCAATAGCGAGTTTTAAATTGAGTTTTCTAATAGTTCAATAGAACAAAAAAAACATCAACCGGACGTTTATAAAACAACCCAAAGGCTGAACAGATTTTCGTGAAATTTATACCATGCTTTGTTGTAGATTTTTCCGGGACGTAGCGGCATCCTACGGTATTTACACAGCGTTCTGGATACTAGCTGTCTGCTGCGGCTTCGGGTTCATATTCTCAGTGACGCTGCTGCCAGAGACTAAAGGGAAAACCTTCGATGAAATACAGGATATGCTGAACAATAGGTAAATAAAAGCTGAGTTTCATTTCGCACAGTACATAGCCCTAAGTAGAGATTGTGTTATGGGCAGATGAAATGACTGCTAGCATTCCCAGGAATGCTAACGAAAACGCGCGATTTTATTTATCTAGTATAATAAATAAATATATAAATAATGCTGACAATCCACACGGCATCATCTAGCCTCAAGCTAAGCAGAGCTTGTGTTATGGGTACTAGATGACTGATAAACTTAATACAATACATTACATATATATTTTTTATTATACATAGAAAATCCCCAGAACAGCCGGAGCAAATATTTGCAGATCATACAAACATTTGCCCCACGTTACGCTATATATATCGATCAAGTCTATTAGGTAAGATGTGATCCCCAGCGCTTAGCTAGTATCTAGTGAAAATACCCACAAACAAAAATAGTGTTTTATTATTTACGCCTTAGATATCTAAAAAAAATTATGTAGTTGAATAAAATACAAACTACTGTTTAAAATCTATATATTAAACATATCATATCTTACATAACTCTATCGTAAATAATGTTGTTAACTAGTCAAATACATTATCTCTAACATTCATAGGAATTGCATACTTATCATATCACTGACAATTTCGGGAATATTCTTCATGTGGGATAAATTAAAACAATCAATATACTTTCACACAATAAATGCTCACACAATCGCGTACAGGGTGTAAAAAACTACGCTACATAAGCACCAAGTTATAATAGAAAGTTTGAACCCGCTATAACTACGATACACTATTGAAATCAAATCAAAACTAAGATTTTTCCAAGTTCCTATGTTTCTTACACCCTTTCATAAACCAATTTCAAGAATAATTTAATTAATTTCTGTTTCAGGAGTAACGAGAACAAGCCCGTCGATGTATAGCGTTATATTTGTAATACACAATACAGTGCATAATATATGTATAAATACATACATTAAATAACGGATTTAATTTATTGTAACTCTTATTCCTAGAGGTTACCTCTCTCGAACATTGCAACACTGTCTTAAAATTAGTCATTTTGTTAGGTCCGATCATTATTATGACTTGCAAGAAAAATAGCTTATCGTTTTTTTAAGGATTAGTAAGCCAAAGTGCGAGTTTAGCTAGCAATTAAGTTTCTTTAGAATTTTACGCGATAGATCGCTAGACTATCATTCAATCCTTCTATGTGTTTTAGTAAACAAAATCAGTTGAAAAAATTATCAATAAATAAATTCAAACAAATTATCAAACATATCTTTTGTAAAAAGGCTTACCTACTACAAAATATCAGATTATCTAGAGGATAAAAAAGCTTGGGACAAGTTTTGTTCCAACTCGAAAACTAACAACCTAACAAGGTTAAGGTTTCTTGTTCGCTTCTTTGCTTTACCTTAACAATATTGAAGTGAGCAAAAATCAAAGTGATCACTTTATTTTCTAGTTTTACTTATGTAATTTGACAAATTCATTATGAATGTATGCGGGTTAGCTACCTTGCTGTTGGAAGAACTCCCAACGTACCACGTTTATATAAGTTAAGATATATAAGAAAAATGCTTGTGATAAATATTGTCATTCTATGAAGTTATTTTATTTGATAGAGCGACAGTCGGACCATAACTCCAGGACTAAACAAAAATCAAAAACAATTCACCTATTCCTTTAAAAAAAACCTCATTTCTTCAGCAGTGATTCAAGATACATCAACTGTTGCAACGTCCTGATATAAGAGGCACGCCTCAACAGCGCTACCTATCTCGTAAACTGCAGCGGACAGATCCGAAGCCCTATAACATCTTTACCGATCTCTGCTACACCACAGACAGAGCAGAGTTTACCTTTATGCTCAGGAAAGAAGGTAGCAGAGCATAGAGGACATCTTATCTCTGGTTTTCCTCTGTAGATCGGCTTGTAGCTGATTCCACAGAGGTTGAAAGGGTTATGCTCATCGTATAGTAACTGGTGTTCATCTGTGGGTGTTTTCTCGCAGGCTTGGAGGATCTTTCTGGCTTGTTGGGCGACCTCGGGGCGGGGGCCTAGCTCGAGGAGGCGGCGGGCGAAAGAGGCGGCCGTTCGGAAGTTTTTCAGCTTGTAGAACATGTTTAGCGCGGTTCTGTGGAGGGGAACGGACACTTAGGGTTTCACATGTAATTTGTACTAAGTGTTTTGAACACATAAGGGGTGCCAATGCAGACCTACATTGTGCGCTTAACGATCCTACCGAAAAGTTTTAAAGTCACTGGTGTAAATTTTGATATCGCCAAAACTAATTTAACAGTACTATTTTTTTTTCGATGGGACTATGATGCTGTTGACCGCAGATGGCCATGACAGCGTTACCGGACTTAAGGCGGCGCCGAGGGCGCCTCGCCGGTACTTGACTTGACAGTACTAAAAATAATGGCATCCTTTTTATTTCGATCGTTATGAAAGGGGACGGCAACATTTTTAGTGCTGTCAAATAAGTTTAGTTTTGGCAACATCTGGATTGACACCACTGCCTGTCAGTTATATTTTCACGAATGAACAAGCTAATCGGATCTTATAGAGTTATATGAATGAACAAAGATTCTTTTTTATCCAATAAATTGCGTGCGAAACCGCTGGCGAAATCTTTAGATAGAAACTAACCTGAGCGTTAAAATCTGGTGCACCGGCTGCAGTTTGCAGTGGGTGAAGTAAGCTGCCATTTCGCACGTTCGCTTCTGCTCTTCCAGCGTCGCTTTCGGCATCCCTGCGAATAACATAAAGTTAAAATATAATAAAATACTTCAACAAAGCGCGAACTGAAATGTGCAAAACACAATAACAAAGACAGAATAACATATGAATAGGTAAGTATTTGTTTTTATAACAAACATTAACAAAACTCTTGCAAAAATGTAGAAAACATTACTGAAATTAGAAATCAACAAAATGAACAAAACACAACAATTAATTAAAGATAACATGAATACGTGCAAAAACTCAATGATAGTCCCTATTTTTTTCAGGGTTAGTTTAGAAATTATTCTTTATTACAGTAAACATAGTCACACTCGGATTTCGGACTGACACAAGAATAAACGCAGTAAATAATGCCAGTTTTAACTTATAGGACAAGAACACAGAATAAAATAAATTCAAATTAAACTTACAAGCTGCTGGAAAATAACAAAAGGAGTAATTAGTTAAGATATAAATCGATGTCCTAAAATCTAGCATCTCACTTAAGGCGCTACCCCACCACACACTAGCGCCACCTATCTACTTTATATTATTATTATGCCACCATCTACTTTATCATATTACATAAAAAAAAGGATTTAAAAAAAATCCATTGGGCAGTTTGTCATACCTATCATAAGCTTTTTTTAATGCCTATTAGTTTTATTTTGTATAGTTTAGGCGTAAATACGATAGTTGCTTTTGGTGGCCAACGAACTCTGTTTTCGCATCTCTGTCTAAACTATGCAAATAAAACTATTACAGAGGCATTAAAAAAAGCCAATGATAGGTATCACAAACTGCCCAATGGAGTTTAGAAAATTCCTTTGTTTAACGAAATAATAAGATAAAAAGGTGGCGGCACTATTGTGGGTCGGGGAAGCGTCTTAAAGTCTGAACCATTAATCTCAAGATACCTACATAACTAAAATGTATCGCTCTAGGTATATCATCGTTTAGCCCGTTGGTTCCACATGAGTTTTCGCTAGAAGGCTTATCATCATAATCATCATCATCAACCTATCTTAGTCCACTGCTGGGCATAGGCCTCCCCTAATGAGCGCCATAGCGCCCTGTCTTCAGCTTGCCTCTTCCAGAAGGATAGATGGTTCTTCACTTGCCGGAAAAGGTTAGCTTTTTTTTTATTATTGTTAAAAATAACTTTCTCAATCTTTATTGACAAAGAAAATTACAATTCAAAAATAAAAACAAATTAGAACTAGTATTTACAATTGAAACAATTAAGCTAACTGCAGATTGTTGCAAACAATCTACAGGTAGCTCAACTGATCCATATCAATACCACTCGGAAGCGTCCCCAAGACGCTGGCTGCATTGCCCCGCTGTATGGCAATATGCTGATGCGCTGCGCCAGGTACCCGCCCGCTCTCGGGTCACGCGTCGCGTCGACCAGACGCTCAGATAACTTTTTGAAAACTCGGAGAGCCTCGATACCCCACGGACCCAGGGTCTCGACCCCAAAGGGAGCAAATGTGTAGGCTCTGTCGAGACCTGCATATTTGCGTCTCTTAAGATCCTCGGCCAAATCTGCCGCCGCACCAGCCCTTACGGATGTCGTCGGAAGATGGGAAGGCACAAGTGTGTCGACGCATGTAGCGTCCCACACAATGGGCCTCCCCAACTCCCATGGGACTTGTGTCATGCCGTCAGGCCTCTAACCATCGTCACGCAACAGACCATTCGGTTCGAGAATAGCTGGTACGTTAGCGGTGACAAAGGCCCGCCGGATGACGTCGTTAAGGCTGGCATGACGAGATATCCGACCGGCGGCCCTAGTACACGATAATCCGTGGTTAGTTGATAAACAGATAAATATAGATTGTTTACACATAATAAAATCATAATAATAATAAAATTAATAAACATTATTGAAAATTTAAAATTTCGTCGTCGTCTTCTATACAAGCCAGTTTTTAAGCTTATTCTTAAAATTTTCGAGACACGGTGCGTTCCTAACCTTATCTGGAAGCTTGTTGTAGGTAGCCGGTCCCATAACGTGCGTCAACTTGTCACTGACCACAACCTGCCACAACATACCCTATACGTTTAGCTAAGCCTGCTTTTATTGCTGTAACGTCCATGACGCACCAGACCTAGATGGCGGATTGGTCAAATTCATGGATTAGTCGGAGTTCGCTCAGAATCGTGATATCAGGAAAGCATTGATAGACATTTGTCTGGTAATATGACCAGGCATATTATCCTAATTACGATATTGTAGCAGTCGCAGGGAGTCGATGGACGGAGGCGGCTCAGGACCGCTATTCATGGAGTCGTTTGGGGGAGGCCTATGTTCAGCAGTGGACTTATGTATACGGTATATAATCATATGATATATCCATACTAATATTATAAATTCGAAAGTAACACTGCTTATCTGTCTGTCTGGTACCTTTTCACGCCTAAACGGCTGAACGGATCTAAATGAAATTTGGCAGGGAGGTAAATGGTATCCCGGGTACGGACATAGCTACTTGAAAAGCGCGTGCGAGGCCGCGGGCAGTAGCTAGTGTATTATACTTGAGTGACAGAGTATAGTTTACCTTTCCTAGCAGTCTCACACTGCAGCCCCACTAGATACTCGCGGCATATGGTGAGCAGCTGCTGAGCCTCCGCTAATTCCAATTTGCTCTCGACAGACAGGAGGGGCACAGACACCGCTATGCGCTGCAGGGTCTCGATTGCTTCCACGAACTTGCCCGAGGTTGTTAGTTGGTAGCATTGTTGCAGTTGGGTGACTAGGTCGTTCAGTTTTAGTGCTGAAAAAGAAAGGTTAAAAATTACACAAATAAATAAATAAATAATGCTGGACAATCCACTGAGCATCATCTAGCCCCAAAGTAAGCAGAGCTTGTGTTATGTGTACTAGATGACTGATAAACTTAATACAATACATAACATAGATAGATATTTTTTTATTATATATAGAAAATACCTATAATAATGAAATGCTGTATGCTGTATCTCTTGAACCAAAATAGGTAGACACATAAAACATTGTATAAGAAACACTTCAACTGTAATAACAACAAATACTAAATAAATAATAGTGTTGAAAATTTGATGTTCTTTCAAAAAGTTGCCTTATTTTTACGGTAGGGTACCCTTAGTGTGCGGGCTGTGGCGCCTCCTGCAGGCCAATTTTACCAACGACCTGCGACCCTTAACCTTACCCAGCGTGGGTGGGCATTACCTCCCATTTTATTATTATTTAATACTTACTAATAGCAGGCAACAAGTCCTTCCCACTAGCTTCCTTCCAGTTCCGGTGTAGATGCGCGGCGAGCGGCGGGAGCGAAGGCAGCGCTGCGAATGTGAGGCGAGCGTTCGCGAACATTCGCGCGAATGTGTCTAGGTATGGTTCGAATTTTACTACGCCCACTTGCTCGTTGAGAAGTCTGTGAAGAGGATGGAATCATTACGATCAAATTCAGTGCGATGTTAAATGGAATCCATGTCCAGAAGTTCGAAGCCGGCTTGTAGTGTACGTACCTATTTGTAAGAACTAGCTGTAAGATTGTCATCATATACGTGTGCTTGTGGGTATCTACCTCAGTAATAAACCAGCTACGGAGCTAAACGGTCGTTTCACTATTACCCGACATACCACGGCTACACGCAGCAAAAGCAGGCAAGGTGCCGCCAACGTTGAACCATCAACCAATCATGATCGCTATTCAGAGCTTGTGGTATGAGTACTAGACAACTGATATACTTAATAGACGGGGTTTGATTGTCAAACTACGCCTAAATGCCAGTACATACGGGATCCCCGTGGTAAAAAACACGAATTACATAAAATTCAAAATTTTTTTTCTTTGGTTCCTTGAATGTGAAGACGCGATTGAGAAGAAGTATTACGATAAAAACCAATCATGAAAGTGCACTGTTTCGCACATAACTTAGTCGAGATCTCAGGAACCCTGCGGTCTATTGAAATTAATCATGTTTTGATTCGTAAGTTATTACTAATTATTTGGTTCCTTGAACAAGTTTCTTAATAAGTTGTATAGTTTTAATGTAAATAAGCAAAAACTTGATTAATGCGCTTACGCCGCGCGCCGTTCCAAAAAACGTATGATTTGTCCCGCTCCTATGTACGCGAAATACTATGCCTATTGTTCTAGCTCACGATTGTTCTAGTGCGAAGAGCTAAGCAAGCCGTACGCATACTCTTATAAGCCGCGGCGAGCAAAGCGAGCTCCACGCTTTCGCATAGCGTGCAATAAGGGGCCATCCATAAATTACTTCACACGAATTTCATGATTTTAAGCCCCTCCCCGTCCTTGTCGCAGCTGGTGATACTTCCCGTCCAAGTGTGACGTCACCTATTTTGAAATTTTACACCAAGATATGATTAAATTAAAACAGCAGCCCCAAAATAGTTAATAGTTAGTTTAAAATATTTTAATTTGAATTTAAAATATTTTAATAACATACTATCGATAATATGAAAAAAAATTGCCAATATAAATATAAAGATTTTGAAATGTGACGAAAGTTATAACCCCTCCCACACCTTGCCACAGCATGTCACACTTTGTCAATCTCCTCCCCTCCCTTCGGGTGTGACGTAATTTATGAATAGCCCCTAACATGGTGTGCCAGCAAGTAAACTATGATATTGTATACCTGATTGCTATCTCGAACTGGCCCGTAGCGACGTGGTCGTGCGCAGTCTTCAGTTTGTTGGAGAGCGCGCCGCTGGGCCCGCGCGATGGTGCCACGAAATAGCTGCTGGCTTCGTCTCCGCCGTCTATATCAGCTAAAAACATAGTTAAAATTAATAATTAGAAAATAAATATAGCCGTGACACTTAGAATCTTGTAAGGATACATCAAAACCTATTCCGGCATTTAAAAGTTATGTTATGGTGGAATAAAGAAACTCGCTCTTAAACACTCTTACACTTCTATTCTGGGCAGTCATGTAAAAATCACAAGGAGCCTCAAACCGTGGACTAAGGCTGACGGCACATCAGCTAGTACCGAATAAGGGATGGTTGATCAAGCTGTCATTTCGTTGTTTATGCTCTCGTTCTGTCGCGTGAGCTACCGATCGCTGTCATGAAGCTCAAAAATTTAATAGTGCCCTCGTCTGTTTGTAATTAATATATGTGAGTTTATGCCTAATACACAATTTTGTTTCCTTCTTTCCTTAATTTTGGGTGTTCTGGGTGTTTTCTTTGTAGGTATAATAAAAAAAAATATCTAATGTATTGTATTAAAGTATCATCAGTCATCTAGTCTAGTACACATAACACAAGCTCTGCTTAGCTTCGGACTAGATGATGCTGTGTGGGTTGTCCGGCATTATTTAATTATTTATTTTGTCTTAAGCTACAGGCCGGTGCATAAGCTCTTAGCAACGTCTGTAATCGATTGGTTTCAAAATAATTTAAGTTTGTTAATTTCAGGTAGGTAGGCACTGTGCAGTGTATTTTGTTGTTTTTGTTAATTTTTTATTGTATTTTCTTTTCATACAGTCGTACTTTTCAGGTACCTATTTTGTTATAATTGTCTGTTAAATTTTTACTCTACGTCTAAGTTCTGTTATATTATGAAATTTTTTTTTTTAAGTTTCTGTACTAGTTATTTTATTTAATATATACACATTTTATTAAGTATTCAACCTTATAACTTAATTTTTTATTCAGAATATAGTTGCTTTAACTCATCTATGCTCTAATCATTTCTAGGAATTAAATCTAAAGAACCTTAAATATATTTTTTCTAAAATGTCATATTTTGATTGTTTTCTGTTTTGTATGACAATAAAAAAAAAAATTTAAATTAATCTCAGGTACCCTTACCAGAAACAGGAGTTAACTCCTCAGGAAGGTCCAGATCTTCATCTCCCACGTCCCAGCCGCCATCGTCGCATGCATCTTCTATTGGCTCGTCGGTAGCTGCCTCCTGCAAATATACCATGATTACATAACTATAAATCAAAGCTCAAATTGACAAACATATCCTTTGTGAAAAGGCTTACTACATAATATCAGATTATTTAGAATTTAGAGGATAAAAAAGCTTGCGACATGTTTTGCTCCAACTCGAAAACTAACAAACAACCTAACTAAGGTAAAGGTTTCTTGTTCGCTTCTTTACTTTACCTTAAAAAGATTGAGGTAAACAAAAAATCAAAGTGATCACTTTATTTCCTAGTTTCACTTATGTAATTTGACCTTTGTGACGTGTCCAAGAGTCCAGTAAGGTCTAAAGGAAATAAAGCTCTTTGAATTTGAATTAGTACTTCATGATTCTAATAATAATACATTTATTTCAAACATAAGAACAAGTATAGATCTTATTTAGCTTATTCTATGTTTATTATACAGGGTTGGCCATACATTTTTGCACATTCAGTTCAAAGATCTCTATTTCTCATTTACAACAAACATGTTACTTACATGAGAAACTTATGCTAGTAATATTAGGTCCTTACATATGAAATTGGCGTTTTTCGTACTGGCCACTTTAATCACAAATTTCTCCTCTTTGGTAAGGAATTCCAAATTCAAATTTGTACAGCTATAGACTCATGTATTTGTGCTTCGATGATCGTCATTCATTTGTTTTGTTTTCTTCTGTTTTTTTCTGTTTGCGTCACTCATTTTACAAAATGGAAAACTTAAAATATCGCATTATTTACGTGTACGAGTTCCGCCGTGGCACTAGTGCTGCGGAAACAACTCGAAGGGTGAATGATGTGTATGGCGGTCGTGTTGCAAAAGAAAACACAGTTCGTTTTTGGTTCCAACGTTTTCGTTCTGGAAATTTTGACCTGCAGAACAAGCCCCGTGGACGGCCTGAGACTCAAGTTGATAATGAAGAGTTGAAGGCTATTGTGGAAGCGGATCCATCGCAAACCACGTCCGAGTTAGCTGCAGGCTGCGATGTTAGTGATAAAACTGTTTTAATTCACTTGAAGCAAATTGGGAAGATTAAAAAGCTTGAAAGGTGGGTACCTCACGAATTGACTGAAGCAAACCGGCAAACGCGCGTCGACTGCTGCGTTACATTACTAAACCGGCACAATAATGAAGGTATTTTAAACCGAATCATTACCTGTGATGAAAAATGGGTTCTTTGCGATAATCGGAAGCGCTCAGCGCAATGGTTGGATCCTGCCCAGCCAGCCAAATCCTGCCCCAAGCGAAAATTAACCCCAAAAAAGTTACTTGTAAGCGTTTGGTGGACTAGTGCCGGTATTGTTCATTACAGTTTTCTCAAATCTGGCCAGACTATTACGGCTGATGTCTATTGTCAGCAATTGCAAACCATGATGGAAAAGCTAGCGGCTAAACAACCTAGGCTGGTCAATCGCTCCACGCCACTGCTGCTTCACGACAACGCTAGACCACACACTGCGCAACAGACGGCTACTAAATTAGAAGAGCTTCAATTGGAAAGTCTAAGACATCCTCCGTACTCCCCGGACCTTGCTCCAACAGATTACCATTTTTTTCGAAATTTGGATAACTTCTTGCAAGGGAAAAAATTCAACTCCGATGGGGCAGTCCAAATCGCCTTCAAAGATTTTATTGATTCCCGTCCGACTGGTTTTTTTAGTAAAGGGATCAATGAACTACCTATAAGATGGCAAAAGTGCATAGAAAATAATGGTTCATACTTTGATTAATTAAATATATTATATTAAAAAATATTCGACTTTTTGTTCCTCCCATACAAAACGCCAATTTCATATGTAAGGACCTAATATTATTATGTTATTTTCGTCTCTTATGGTTTAGTTTAGTAGTGTTACATCTTCGGTTATATATCTTTGCAATTTACTTTTATACACGCCAAACGTTCTAGCTCCTTTAATATCTTCAGGTAGCCTGTTATAGAATTGGGCACCTTCGAAAGTAATCGTCTTTTTACCCTGCTGAGTTCTAATTGTAGGCAAAACAAGATGGTCACCTCTTCGTCTACTGTATTTACTGTGTACTTGGCTTTTTTTGATGAATGTGATATTTGTATGAATGGTTTTGTTAAGGATTCTACGTATAAGTAAACAGGTTGTATAGATATAGAGTTGTTTAATGTTAATGAATAAAAATAAAACTACTAATATTATTTTGTTGATGATTTATTTAACGTACCTAATAAAAATGTATTGCAATTTATTTTTTAAAAATGACATCGTCGAGATGAATCCCGTCTCGTCGCTGGCACTCTTGCAACCGACTACGTAAATTTTAGAAAACTCGTTGACACATGCTACGAGGAATCGCGGCTATCTCCTCGGGGATGTTTTCTTTCAATTGGGATATGGTCGTTGGTTTATTGTGGTACACTCGACTTCAGATATCCCCACAAGAAAAAAAACGCAAGGTGTAAGGTCTGGGCTTATTGGAGGCCATGGGATATCACCTCTGCGAGAAATCAATTTGTTAGGAAACATTTCTTTGACCACCGGTAAGTCACATTTGACGTATGGCATGTTGCTCCATCTTGTTGCTTTAATTAAAAATCTTAAATAAAGCTGTAATTAAATTAATATTCTTTTACACAAAAATCACGCTGTTTGCCCGTAAATTGCTCCATCGTGAATAAAAGTGCATGAAGCGGCGCATCATTCCCCGCAACCTGCGCGCCCCTCCTTCTAAGTGTTTTCGAGAAGTCAAGTGTTGCTATTTGCAAAAATGTATGGCCCACCTTGTACCTTATCTTAACGCCTACCGTTTAGGGAGAGCACTACTTCTTACCGAAATACAGGAAGGAGGACACTCGACCACGGATAACAACGCCTAGAGAGAATCTTGTTATAAATACATAAACTTAGATAACTTTAACCCTTAACGTTAAAGAGTGCCATTTTACTTCTGAAATTAACTTTTACTTTAATTTATTGGGTACTTAGTATTTTTAAACTTACGCGATCTGAACACTGTATTATTTAACGGGTATTTATCGCGTTTATTTACCTACTTTTCCCGACGCTTCAACAGGTTTACACACTGTCCTGGTCACGGGATGACTCAAGTCAAGTGTGGTCAGTCATCCCGTGACCACGACAGTGTGTAAACCTGTTGAAACGTCGGGAAAAATAGATAAATAAACGCGAAAAATACCCGTTAAACAATACTAATAATAATGAGTACTAAGTGTCGCTCATACTCACAGTAGGTTCCTGTAAGACATCATCGTCGTCGCCCCAAGCACCCCCAACTTCCAACGGCTCGTCGCCGACGGCGGCCGCCACGGAGGAGGACTCGCCGCCAGCGCGGGCGTTGCCAGCCACCTCGAAGAAACTCCTGGAATAAATAACTTAAATAAATAATACTGGACAATCCACACATCATCATCTAGCCCCAAGCCAAGCAGAGCTTGTGTTATGGGTACTAGATGACTGATAAACTTACTAATATTATAAATTCGAAAGTAACTCTGTCTATCAGTCACGCCTGTCTTTTCACACCTAATCGGCTGAACGGATCTCAATGAAATTTGGCTGGGAGTTAGATGGTATTCCGGGGACGGACATAGACTACTTTTTATCCCGGAAAAGCGCGTGCGTAGCCGCGGGCAGAAGCTAGTACATAAAACAATACTTAGAATTGCATAGATCCATATTTTTATGTTCATAGAAAATAACCAGAACAGTGGAACAAATATTTTTAGATCGTACAAACATTTGTCCCGATGCGGAAATTGAACCCGCAACGTGAGGAACATGTACCTGTTTATAGCCAAATAAATGTTTCTTTATCTCTTACTTGGAGACAGCCAACAGAGGCCAGTTGGGCTGCGCCTTGAACACCGGCAATGGAGGCCTCAGAAACACAGCGTCAGGGTTGGCCTCCGGTACCGGTAGGTTGGCCGCTTCTAGCAGGAGTTTTAGGGAGGCCGCCTCTTCTTCTTGTTTGTGGTTTATGGCCGTAAGATATGCTAGGGAGATCTGGAAAGAATCGTCATGTTATTTGATAGAGGTGCGAAAAACATTTTTTCCGAATTTGTGAGGCTTAGCAGTGAACGCTTTACAGCTATGTGGGTAAATGTCGAAACCAAGTGTTTAAAACAAAAGTTACGGTCATTGATGATCAAAGAGACAAAAGTATTTCGACTACTTTGGTCAGTAATACTCTGGCCAAACTCTACGTGGAATGTTTGTAAACAAACCGCCCATACTTAACCTAAAATTTAATCTGTTGAGTTTGGCTAGTGTATAGGTCTCATTATAAGTTGAGTTCGTGACCCAACACTTCGTACTACGTAGTGTGAGACTATATTTTCTGAAATAAGATAATAATGGAGTAAATATAAGGGATATTGAAAGTAGCATCCATACAGGAAAACCTGAAACAAAAAATTTACTACGATCGGTCACTTAATGCGCAGAGATGAAAACTTTATGACCAAGAAAATCGGAACCAAAAACGCCAAAAGACGACCCATCCATCACGTGGATTGGAACCATCTAAAATGACATGGAGACGTAAGACGATGGGTGTAATGTAAAACCTGAGCTAACAAAAAAGCGCCAGGAGTGGCGCATGAGGACTAGGAGGGCCGACCCCAAGAGAACTGTGACAAAAGGCCACGACAAAGAAGAAGAAAGTTTCTGAAATAAGAGTCCTAATTCAAAGACAACAAGGTTGTATTTACCTGTCCAGAATTCTTCAGCAGCCTGATCCTCTCAGTGACGTCTCCTAGCAGCAGCGCCCCTTGGAACTGCGCCGACACGTCCTTCCGGATCTCAGCGATCTTGGTCATCTTCTTCAGCTTGTCCAAGTTACCAGTGATCAAGTAAAGGAATGACAGCTTGTCGAAGTTCTTTGTGCGTTGGTAGCACATTTCTACGATCTGGAAGAGAGCGGGCAGGCTAGTTTGAAGTTGATTGTTGATTGTGAATGTTTGAGGCTTGCGTTTAGCCTCATCTCGCCTGATGGGAAGCGATGATGGGTCTTGTTAATGGAACGCTTGCCTGAATGATGCTGATTGATGATTTTTTATTATAAAACCATTTCTGAGAAAGAGAACATCAGTTATCAGATCATTTATTTATCCATGGCGGAGAGTATTGAGTGTCTGGAACGACTGGTACATTTTAAAAATTATTTGGCTAATAGGTAGCTACGTTACCTGTGTAGGCTAAACTTCTATGTTACGTTTTATGTATATATATAATTAATAATCCCCAATAGTGAGGGCCGTTTGAGCCAGTTTTCAATGAAATTGTTCATAGCTTTAGCCCCTTCTAGAGACCCTAATAGAAATAGACATAGACAATCATTTATTTGCTGCTCAATATGGTGCCACACTATTAAACTAAGAGGATATCAACACAACTAGCTATAACTGCATTATACCTGATGGTTCCCAGTAGTGAGGGCCGCTTGAGCCAGTTTATCCCACTCCGCTGGCTCGTCCAATGCCTTAGCCGCTTCTAAAGCAACCTCGATGTTGTTACACTGGAGCGCTAGGGAAAGCCGTGTGCGAGGGTCCTTTACGAAGTGTAGAGCTACTTCTGGATAACCTAAGGGACAAATAAGGCATTTATTTTCCGCTCACAAAAAGTTTTTCTTAATAATATTAAGGTCTTTATGCAATTAACCTGTTTTGTGTGGAGCTGGAGCTTGATATAGGCTTATAAAAGCCTGTATTATAAGACAAGGACAAGGTATAAAAAGTATTATATTGAAAGTCGACCTTTTTTAGGAAATTGTGTTGTTGACTTTACCAACAGTTGATAATGACAATAACAATTTAAAAAATTGTAACATAAAACCAAGTAGGTAAGCTAAATGTGAAACCAGTCCTTAATGTGTGTGTATGACCTTCAGGAGTCTAATCTGCAGCGACCTTGCCAAATATCATAGGCTCCATACGAAGATAGCATCCTAGACGAGTTTCGGCCACGGCGGCCGGTCAAAGTCGATAATTATAGAGCACAAGTGTGTGCGCAAATACGCAGTGCAGTCTCTATTCCCGCGCTCTCAAAATCTGATAGGACGGCGAACCGACACGACCGGGCAGAGGTCAAGTACAGTACCAACGGCATAACGTTCTTTCCGAGCTCAGGGTTGTTACACCACCAACTCCGGGCTCTACTGTGAATTTTTAGACTCCATATGACATTCATAAAATTTTAAAATTCTGCTTTAGCTTACCCTTTTCCTGCAAGTAAGAGATGATACTCTGTCCCACCAGTTTAGCAGTTCGCACCATGTGCAACACTTGATCATACTGACGGTTCACCAAAGCGAGCTTGAACCTGCAAACAGATTATATTAATCAATAAACTTATAATTCTCTTTTAGATATACATTTATTGACACAACAGAGATACAGCACAGAACAGAACAAAAAAAAGCAAAATTTAAAATAGTACCTACCTAACTTACAGACTGAATCATCATCATCAAACTATATTAGTCCACTGCTGGACATAGGCCTTCCCTAATGAGCGCCATAGCCACAGACTGAATACAAAATTAAAAAATAAGTTAGGTAATCTAGGTAGTGGGAGAGTCAACTACAAAGTGTCTGCTCTGCGCTGTAACGGAGCAGGTCAAGGGTTCCACCTCAGCATAATGCTACCTCACATTAATGCAAGGTAGCGCAGGTTATCAGATGAAACCTGTATTAAATGCAGAACACATACGTCCACTGCTGAACATGGCTCCCCAAAGAAGCGAGGTTTTGATATAATCACCACGCGTGGCAGGCGGATTAGTGATTGCAGTGAAGGTGGGAAAAGTACACAGAAGTCACGAATGCCCTTGTACATCAGCATACTTTGACATGTCTAACCAATTTTTTTTAATTTACTTTGAGGAAGAGTCCATATCTGTCTGTTTTTTTTTTTTTTTTCTATGGGCAACCCTTATGGTGCTTTCTATGCTAAAAATTTGTGTGAGATTGTTACAATATAAATTATTTAAAAAGTGTAACGACTTCAAGTGTAACATGTGTGGAAAATATAATAAATAAAAAAAAAAAAGGATCTGCTGCTCTTCCTCTGGTAGGTTCCCTTTGTCGACTCTTACGACATCCATGGACTGAGCCACGGCGAACTATATGACTATAAAAGGCTATAAGGGCCGGACGCCACCAAAGCGGAGACGAGAGGAGATGTATAAAAAAAACCAATCTAAACGTCCTTATTGACCCATCTCGTCTCCGCTCAGCTTCAGCGAGATACCACCGAGATTTATCATATTTGTATGGCGCAATCGAAGCGGATATGTGAGCTGTGCCGCGCTAGCTGGCGACGTCACGCAGCGGAGATGAGAAGTGATGTGTGAGCGGCATGTAGTGACCGGCGCCGCTCTAAACAAACATACAACGCTCGTCGCGTAGTTCCGCTCTAGCCAGCACACATCTCCGCTCCAGTCTAGCCAGCACGCATCTCCGTACAGGTTTCGGTGAATACACCCTAGGTGAAAAACGTCTCTTTTCGTCTCCGCTTCGGATATGCCGAACATCTCCGCTTTGGTGGAGTCTGGGCCTAACTATGCTACTAACCTGTACTCGGTAGGGTCGATGTTCATCATCTTGGGCCGACACTCTCTGTCGAGGCAGACCACTCGCGCTCCTGTTTCGCTTGAGATGACCTTCATTACGTAGACTGGCGTGTCTAGTGTGCGGATTATTCCGTAGTCACTGCAAATAACATATAGGTACGATTAATGTACAAAATAAATAAATAAGTACGCATTTAAGTTGATGGCGGGAAACTGCACAGGGTAGACCAAAAGTGGCTTCTATGACATACATATGTACTTAGGGTCGTTAAGCTATTTTTACATGATCTAACTAATTTAAAAGAATTCGACAGTGGTGTCATTTCAAATGTCGCCAAAACTAAACTAAACTAATTTGGCAGTACTAAAAATGACGCCATCCTTTTTCCTTCGATCGTGACGGCTTCATCTTTAGTGGTGTCAATTTAGTATAGGCGTCATCTGATTTGACACCATTAACTCTTGGTTGAAACAAAGGAAAGAGGACCAACGGAACATTTCCTTTGCTTTGTGAGGTCAATTTCACCTCTGGATAATAATCTCGCATTATCTTTCTAGTCTAATGTTTTGTATTGTACGTTTAATCGTGCAACAAAAAATTAAGAAATTAAGATATCAATAATGTCTATTCATGGAACACAGATGTTCTGGTATCTTAGTAGTGCCACTAGGGTCATGTCAGGATCACATCAGCGTCACGCCAGCATCACAATAGCGTCACGCCAGTGTTATCTCAGCGTCACGTTAGCTACTCACCTGTCTTTACAACAGAACTTGATGTGATTGGCCGTTGTATAAATAAAGAGGGTTGCAACGTCGAAAGCGTCAGGTTCGACTCGCGCGCCCTCTGTTACAGAACAGAGTTGTTCCATCTTCTTAGTGATGAGGGTCACTATGTGTTTGCTTAGTAAGACCACTAGGGTCAGGTCGTTGTTGTCAGCGTCACGTTAGCGTCACTACAATGTCACCTCAGCGTCACGTCAGCTACTCACCCGTCCTTACAGCAGTACTTGATGTGGTTAGCGGTGGTATAAATAAAGACGGCTGCATCGTCGAAAGCGCCAGACTTGACTCGCGCGCCCTCTGTTACAGAACAGAGTTGTTCCAGCTTCTTATTGCAGAGGGTCACTGTGTGTTTGCTGAGAAGGGCCACTAGGGTCATGTCGTTGTTCCATACTGCGTAGCGGCATTTCGCTATTTTCACCTATAACACAAAGGCACTTATGTTAACAAGTTACTAATTGAAAACTATAAAAAAACTCGACGAGGTCCCTGCTTTTCACTTTTTATTTTAGCTTTTTTTCTACAAAACCGTGGTAAGCCCTGTAGAAAGATTCTGAGTACTCAAGAGCATAAAACCAGTCGCTATCATGATTCTTTCACTCTGATGGCACCCAGACTCTGGAATGCCCTTCCCTACTCAATACAAGCCAGTCCTTCACTTAGCGTATTTAAGTCTAAGCTAAAAGAGCATTATCTCTCTCTACAGTCATAGTAGATATATATATATATATTTTGGTATATATTATTTTTATTTAGTTTATTTTAGGTATTTATCGCATTTTTTTTTTTTTTAGTTTTTGATAGTTTGGTATGTAGGTTTGTAAAATATTATTCTCTATACTTATAATTTTTTTTTTTGTATTTTTTGTGTACACATTATCTATCCGCACTCGGTTCATAAATTATCTGTATATCCATAGGTTTGCTGTAAGAAAACTCTTTTAGGGTTAAGCTCGCCTTTGTATGTGTGCCTGTCTGTTACCTTTTCACGCCTAAACGGCTGAACGGATCTCAGTGAAATTTGGCAGGGAGGTAGTTGGTATCCCGGGGATGGGCATAGGCTACTTTTTCTCTCGGTAAAAAGCGTGCGAAGCCACGGGCAGCAGCTGGTAGCTAATATAAACTCACGGAGGCAATCGTTCTCTTCTGCTGTACGTCTAAAAGCTGCACACACTCCGGCTCTCTTAGTAGCAGCATGCCGGTACCAGCGTACATTATCTCTTCGCAGTTCGGAGTTGAGATCTTCTTAGATACTTCGTTCTTTAGGTTCTTGATCACCAACTGGAAAGAAGAAGTTTTTGGTGAAACGAAAAAGGACTCAAGGGCTTTCAAAGATCTATAGATCCATATAAGACCTTATATCAATGTTACCAAAACAAACAGGTAAAATCTGTTGAGCTGACTTTAAGCTATGCCAAATCTAGTAAGATCATATTTATATCATATTTTATGATAGACATTATTCAGGACCATTACAAATAAGGTAAGGTAACTGTTTTGCTAATAACATGTGTTTATTTCTTGGTATCGAACAGTATAATTATGCCAATATCTCTACACTACGGTTAGCCCCAGTCCCCGCTTGACCCGACGCGGCGATACATTACGTTAACACTGAATTAAACCTGTTTTTTTTTTCATGGATGCGTATCAAACCATGTTGATAATCTCTAGCGCCGCGAACCGGTTCCTGGTGACTGAGACGGCGGAGTTGGAGTGTCTTCGTAGCGACTCCGAACCCGCACCTTCGCCCTCGCGCGGTGCAGCGTATACCTCGTAGGAGCTGCTGCCTCCAGAGCGCCAGTTTACTAGCACGCACCATTCTACATAATACAGTTGATCCCGCTAGTGCCCGTTCCCCCCACGCGATGACACAATTAGTTACAAGTGACTGGCACATGGCGTTGCATCTAACCTGGTTGTTCTTTTCCAGCGCTGCGAACCGGTTCCTGGCGACCCATACGGCGGAGGTAGCGTGTCCCCGCAGCGGCTCCGAACCCGCGCCTTCGCCCTCGCGCGGCGCAGCGTACAGCTCGTAGGAGCTGCTGTCCCCGGAGCGCCAGTTTACTAGCACACACCATTCCGCGTGGTTGAGTGACATGCTGCGGAAGACGGTATTGTTAAATTAAAATGGAAGGTAGCGCGATCGGCGAAAAATCAACAATTTCGTTACGCGTGAGCGTTTTACTGACTCGCGAGCGTAACGAAGTATTATAGCGTTAAACTTTCAAATGGAATGAAGGAGTGTCTAGAATTCAGAGTGCAGAAAGATATAAGCACGCTTAAGACAGAGCTTTGTACGGGAGGGGAATACTCCTAATTTACAGAGTGTAAATTTCTGCGAGACATCTAGAGAGTTTTATGATTTTATAAGTAAGGAGAAAAAATATTAACATCGAATATTATTCTATCTAGCTAGGGTTTAGTTCGAAGTATAAAATTTTACACTTTTGTTGCTTTTAATCTAAAATAGTACCTGTAAGGTTGCTGCCGGCCGCCGCCTTTGAGCGACATGACGGGAGCATCACGGTTCACTGCCATGTCTAGCTTACGCAGCACCCTGTAAACAAAATAACATCATTATTGATTATTTATTTATCCTTGACACTATAAAATCGAAACTGAACCGTCACGCTCGGGTCGGTTACGCTGAAGCACATTTACTCGGCATCGTCATCATCAGCTGTGTTATAAGTCGTGTAGATAAAGATAGTGATTGAAAATGTCATGCTGTCCCGCCTAGATCTAAATTGACAAATATGATCTAAGCGGCATACTCCCAATCTACACGACGACCTGCATATACTGACGTCTATTTGCTTGTTGCAGAAAATAACCTAATTTGAAAAGATAAAATTTGCTGTATTTTTCTATCGATCGTAAAGAAAGGGAAGGCAACAATTTTAGTACTGTTATTTAAGTTTAGTTTATTTTTGCAACAGCTGAATCAACACCAATGTTATCAATTCAGATTCGCCAAAACTAAACGGAACTAATTTGTTAGAACAAAAATGTTGCCGTCCCTTTCATAACGATCGAAATAAAAACGATGGCATCATTTTGTGTTGTCTAATAGGTTTACTTTAGTTTTGGCGACATCTGAATTGACACCGCTGTCAAACATACTTGATGCATCAAGGTGCGTCATAATATCAGTTTTCACTTAAATCATGTGGCCAGAGGCGCGCCCTGTTTTTACCGTTTGGGTTATGTTTGCTAGTGTTTTTATGTGATAAATCTTTTAAATACATCATGGTTATAACACTAAAGTCATTTACAACGGGATATTTACCATGATTTGAGTTTTCCCATATTTCGGCACACACTCGCAGTGCCTTCAGTTATTCCGTGACGTATGAAACTGTGGCGAAATATTGGAAAACAGAAACCTCAAATCATGGCAAATATCCCGTTGTAAATTACTTTAGTGCTTTTATGCAGTTGGGGGGGGGGGCACTCTTCATTCTCCAAGCATCACAATTTTGATAAAATATATCAAAATATAAAGTATCGAATTATTACTTGTCTGGTCTCCTATACGGTTCTTAGCTACATTTAGTAGGCCTTCGCCCTCTTATTGGGCGAAAAAAGAGAAAAAGCGAGGTCTTAGTCGGGATTTTTTATTGTTTTCAAATAATCTTGTTTTCAATGGCGTTTTGACTCACCTGTCCTTGATATAAAACAGCAAGTTGTTATGTACATGCGCTGCCGGTCTCTCTCGCTGCAGTTTGAACAGAACCATGCCGGCGTCGTGGCCGGCAGCGAACAGGTTGAGCGTCGGGTGCATTGTCAGCACCCAGTATCTGCAGGGGTAAGCCGCGTTATCATTAACTCTTAGTGTTTTCACAGGTCACACGTCATTTCAGGGTAAAATGTTCTTAGTGAGGTATTCACTTTAAAAATCCCAATTGTACTAAGAGTTTACTTGGGTTATTATTATATAAATAGATCGTGATACATTCGACAGAGACCACAGTTATCGACACATAGCTCAAAGAATTAGCAAGCTGAAGTGGCAGTGGGCCCTCGCGAAGAACCGACAACCGCTGGGGTAAACTTGAGTGGAGACCGCGAATCGGCAGTCGTAGTGTAGGACGCCCTCCGGCCAGGTGAGATGACGACCTGCGAAAGACTGCAGGCAGGTGCTGGATGCGGCAAGCTGAAGACCGGGCGCAATGGCGCATAGTGGACTAATATAGGTTGATGATGATAAGATGGTGATGTGTGCATTGTCTAGCATTAGGTATTTATTTAGTACATAGGACCAGTTCCTTGAAACAACAAAATATGTTATCTTAGATTAGTATGTTCAAAAAGACACCAACCACGTCGCAGAGAACCTTCCTCACAGATCTACAGTCGATTCACGGCTCGGAAGGAGCCACAAGGTAGAGGTTACATACCTCTCATGTTCCCTCCGGAAAGTGCAGAGGCAGGTCCGTTTGGTCATATCCCAGACTCGGATGCTCTTGTCCTCGGAGTTGGATAGGATCAGTTCATGTTTCGCGTGGAACTGTGCGCAAGACACGTTGTTGTAGTGACCGCGACATGTGTCCACTTCCCATGCCTGTGGAGTTAATGTACAGTTAAGGGGTCGTCCACTTACCACATTTTTTGGGATGTTATTAAAGCGGTTTGATTATGGCTGCCTACAATAAAATATATATACTTATTTGGATAGAGAACATTAAAAGAATAAAAAATATTTTATAACATAATGTCCTAAAGCGTCAGGTTTCTGAGATATTCACATAAGTAGAAAAAAATATAGTTTTTTAGATGAATAAAACTATATTTTTTTAGGCTCTAATTTTATACTTTTTTTTGGTTTATTGTTTTCATCCAAATATATAACTTATAAAGTGCAATTTTGAAAAAAAAAACAATGTTAGGGCCACCCTCCATACAAAAATCTTCAAGACCCATTCTTAGTAATCACGTGATGTTTTTATAGCAACTTTTATAACCCTCCCTCTCCCTTACACCAACCTCCCTCCTCGTGATATTTCGTGATTTTTTCCAACCGCCCTCTATTCAAGCCCCACGTGGTTGATGGACAACCCCGTAGGTAAAGATTGACCTCTATTATGTTTTGTCTTATTCTGGGTGATGTTAGTACTGTTTAACGGATATTTATCGCGTTTATTTACCTAACCTGAGTGACGGACAAAATTGTAAACATTCTTAGGAAGTTTTCGATCAAGTCGATCCACTACGAAGCGACTTCGAACACCAAAAGACGTAGTGCCCATGCAAGTTCCTGGAGTCTCTAAGATCGATTGCAGCTGCGGGCGTTCCTACATAGGCCAGACTAAACGAACGGTCGCGGAACGTGTTAATGAAATAGCAGCGGTCAAAAATCGACAAATAAACAAGTCGGCAATAGCTGAGCACGTAGACGTAGACTCATTACTGAATCACTGGATTGAATTACACAAACCGCAAGTCATTTATGAAAGGCATCACTACAAGAGAATGGTTCGGGAAGCGATTGAAATTAAGAAATATCCTATTTTCAATCGTGAAGACGGTTTCAGACTCTCTGCCTCGTGGAATCTAGTTATAGCCAAGTGTACTTGTCGTAGACCGGTTTCTCAATGCGTCGCGGACACAGTTAGTGTTGTGTGTCATTCGAGTGTGCAGATGGACATGATGTGCTTATTTTAAAAACAAGTGAGGGTGAGGGACAAATAATGCTGTAGCTCCAGTACTTGAGTCATCCCATGACTACAACAGTGTGTAAACCTGTCTAAACGTCGGGAAAAATAGTAAACGCGATAAATACCCGGGAAATAGTACTAAGCGACCCGTGTTGTGTAATGTGTTCAGATCGCGTCAATTTAAAAATATCGATTTTAGTTTTCAAATGGTTTTGAGAGATTCGACAGAGACTATTTTCAAGAAAATTTTCACGTTATTTGTTTGTCTCATTCTTTTTTGTACGTGAAATAGATAGAAGTTACAAGTATATCGAGCTCTCCAAAACTTTTTTCGTAAGCAAACTGTTACACACTGGTACTAAGCATCCTGTTTTCAGCCGCGGCCGCAGGTGGTAGGTTGGCGGCTAAGTTAGCAGCTTTGATCTGATGGTAGTTTGCAGGTTGCTTCAAAGGTTACGTACGTAGCGCGTAGCTTACTTTCTTTGAGCGGCACTGCACTGGCTGTCATAATACTTTATTAGGAAACAACATAGCCCTGATTATATATAGTGTACATTAGCGTCATTCATCCTCCAGTTTCACCTGCCTGTCATCAGCAGAAGACACAATCAGAGGCAGCGTGGGGTAGAATGAAGCTGTTTAATAAGACAGTATTTTCTTAGAGTCATTTTTATGTCTACCTTAGCGTCATTCATCCTCCAGAACTTGACCTGCCTGTCATCAGCAATCAGAGGCAGCATAGGATGGAAAGAAGCCCAGTTCATGGCTATGACAGTCTTACCTTAGCATCATTCATCCTCCAGAACTTCACCTGCCTATCATCAGCGGCAGACACAATCAGAGGCAGCGTGGGATGGAAAGAAGCCTAGTTCTTGGCTATGACAGTCTTACCTTAGCGTCATGTTTATGTCTTACCTTAGCGTCATTCATCCTCCAGAGCTTCACCTGCCTATCATCAGCGGCAGACACAATTAGAGGCAGCGTCGGGTGGAATGAAGCCCAGTTGACTCCGCGGTCATGACCTTCCAATACGTGTTTCACCACTGCGTCCGCCTGCAATAGTGGTAGTTTGCGTGGGTTAGATAGGGGAGTCTCACTCGTAAAATATCAATAAATAATGCTGGACAATCCACACAGCACCATCTAGCCCCAAGATAAGCAGAGCTTGTGTTATGGGTAGATGAGATGGTAGATGGCTGATATACTTAAAGAATGTTACATAGATAGATATTTTTATTCATAAAATATGGGAAATAATTGACACTTAGGCATGTATTATGAAAGCTAGCTCAGTCATAGATCTATTCTTGAATAACGCTTTTCTACAACCATCAACTAATTTCCATGTCTAAAGTACATTGTGACTTCACTCAAGATTTAAATGAATACTGAGTTAAGATGTCCAATTTCTTGTTTTTATTTTGTGTCATCTCTTTTATTGTTTATTTGTTTATGTACCAGACCAGTGTGATCCCACAAGCTGTTTTCATGAGACCTCACCAGAGCATTTATTTAGAACTAAACTAAGCAAATGATGCAGTAGCTTGTATATCTAATGGAAATAACAATCTCACTTGCTTTCTCTTCCCACGTACCTAGTTATGTCATATGGTTAAACACAATAAAATTCCATACAACTCACACCATCAATTCCTCTCACCTGCCCAAACAAATCCGTAGCCTGTGGGTTCCTCAGATGCTCAGCCAACCCTGAAGGTCCAGGAGCCACATTCTTCTTCCTCAGCCCTGAGTAGTCCCACACTCGGACAGACTGATCCAAAGATGCGGAGACTAGAAGGTCCTCGGTTGGGTGGAACTGGGCGCACATGACATAGTGGTTGTGGCCGGTGAGCACACTGATACATTGACGGGATTGCCAGTTCCATATTCTTATTGTCTGTAAATTGTATTCATTAATAACTTCAATTGCAAAAGGCCTTCCTTGGGCTCAATATTGTAACTCATGAGTCATCTTGGCTGATTGCTTTTGAGTAGATATTGAGTGTATTATTGTATTTTATTTCACATGTGTGTATTGTTTGTTTCCATGTACAAAGGTGTTTTAATCTATAATAAGTTGTGCAGTCATAACATTTCCAGCCAATAGTGCATTGAAATCATGATAATATACAGTAAGTACTGATAGACTAATATGCTACACAGAAATAAAAAAAAAGTATAGCTGAGTCAGGACTTCACACTCGTCTGCTTGCTGAGTGAACTACTTAGTACCAACCCAATGCTTACTTGTGTTAGTATACATATCTAATATTCACCTACGTTTTTGTCTGTATGCGTGTTATCTAGTACTAAGTAGTCTTTTATTTCTGTGTCAAAGTTTGTGTGTAGTGTCTAGTTATTTTCTTTCTTTTGTTTTATTTATTACATCGGACATCCAACATGAGATCACACAACACAAGTTAGTAACATAACAAGTAGCATGGTTAAGAACCATCTATGTATATGTCTCTATAATTTAGGAAGTCTCAGTATGCACAATCTCAGTATAACAACAAATAACAATATATTTTTTTAACTTGACTGGCAAAGTAGCTACAAAAATAAAAGGAAATGTATTATACAAAAGGTAAAGAAATATTAAAAAAATGCTTATGACTAAAATAGTACACAACATAAAAATTACAAAATTAATTTTTAAAATGAGATCTTTTTATTTATAGTTATAGTACAATAACAATGAGATCTTTATTAAAATACTAATAAGCCTTTTTTTAAATTATGATAGAACTATATTTATTTGTTCAAAATAAAGACTTACAAAACAGGTACGTAAGGTACCTATTTCAAGAGGTAAATAGATATTTAATATAGATATAATATATAATTAGATATGGAACATAGTTTTTTTTTTCTATCTGATAGCACTTACTTGGTCATCAGAAGCACTCAAAATCCATGGATACTCATGGTGGAAGAATGTTGTGCGGATGTAGTCCAAATGGCCCAACAGGGTGAACAAACATCTTCTCAGTTTGTAGTTCCACACCTGAAATTATGGATTGTAAGAAACTACTAAACTTTTATGTGTTTTGAGGAGAAAACTAAGAGAGAACACAAAAGAAACTTCGTGAACTCAGTTTATTAGCCGAAATATCAACGAAATAGAATGTTAATTGCTTTTCCGTAACAAATACGTGTCAAACACATGATGAAATAAAAGTGTCGCGGTAATCCCCAAATTACAGAATTTTCGTACGTACCTTGATCTTGTAATCGTCACCGCCGGAGACAAATAAAGGCTGCTGAATGTGGAAGCAGATTCCACGCACAGGACCGTCGTGTTCATCGAATTTTTCTAATAATGTACACATACGATAGTCCCATAACTGAATCACTCCATTGTGCAAACTCGCCAGAACCCATGGTCTTTTCGCGTGAAAAGATATACCTTTCACTCTGGCCGACTTCGTTTCAAACTTTATAAGCATTTTCAACACGATATTCCCATAAAATTAGTAAAATTTCAAGAAAACAATATATTGCAGCCCAACCGGCTGACGTGACACGTCCAACAACATCATTCATTCACTCTCGAGTTTCACAGACTGACTATATATTGATACCTTCGTTTCGGTACGGATCTACCGGTTTTCGTTCAAGCAAGAGAAAAAATACCAACGTAATGATGACGTTTTGTCTTGGTTTTGTCTTTGGCGAACGCATATACAAATGAATGAACGAACAATCGTGGCGTCAATGTTTGTCAACAAATCCACATTTCTAATTTCCTGAATTATCTTTTGACGCGATTATGAAAATAATTGTGTAAAACTCCAGCAATTTTTCTAAAATACTATATAGAAAATCCATCAATAGAAAGTTAAACTCAAAATTGTGACTTAACCTCAATTTAAAAATTTTTCAATGGATATTCAAAAGTTGAGGAAAAGTGGTGTCCAAATATGTATTCCAGGCATGCGATTGAGTGCAGCTAACCAAGAATATGCAGCTGGTCCAGGTACTCACGAGTTTAAAGGCTACATTTACGCCACACTTGCTGGTGTGCTAAAAATGCCAGTGGATGAACAAACGAAGGTGAGTATCAAAAGTAGACAATTTTCTATATTAGTCTATTGTCTGTTTCTGCCCAACCGGCACATCAAATGCTGTAAAACTATTGCACATACCAAGTACATTTCTTGTTTTCCAGGTCACTATAGTTACAGTAGAAAGCCCAAGATCACCCAGCATTCTACCCAAAACAGGTGACATTGTTACAGCTAAAGTCACAGTAGTTAACCCTAGACAAGTGACCTGTGCAATCTTGTGTGTAGGCCCCTCTGTTCTAGCGAGGCCCTACCGAGGGGTTTTGAAGAAGGAAGATATCAAAGCCACAGATAAAGACAGGATTGATCCGTATAAATGTTATAGGCCTGGTGACGTGATCCTAGCTAGAGTTGTATCCTTTTACAAAATGTACACTCTTTATTTTATACAATCGTAGTAATTTTAGTATACCTGGTTACATTATCGAAATTTAAATTCGTACTCCCTACTGGGCATAGATCTTGACACCAATCTAAACTGGAAGGAACATGTTAAAAAAATTACAGCTAAGTTATCACGTTTCACATACGCTCTTTTCAAACTTAAGAAAACTACAGACATAAAAACTGCAACCACCGCTTATTACGCATATGCCCATTCCTGGCTACAATATGGAGTTATTATTTGGGGTAATAGTACCGACGTAAATAAACTTTTTATTTTGCAGAAGAGGTGTATTCATATTATCCATCACCTAGACGAGATGGTAAGCTGTAGACCATATTTCATTAAATATAACATATTAGCGCTTACCGGTATATATATTTTAGAAATTAGTATATTTGTTAAAAAGAATCTAGATATCTTTAAAGTTTATACCAGACCGCAGAACCTCAGACCCTGTAACAGATTAGATAGACCATTCTCAAAACTGCAAATGCTACACTCAGGACCCTACGCTATGTCTATTAAAATATATAATAAAATACCTCCAGAAATACAAAACGAAATCAAAATAAATAAATTCAAGTCCCTCCTAAAAACATTCTTAATAAAAAACTGTTTTTATTCTCTGCAACAGTTTTTAGATTCCTAGTTTCTTCACAAAAAAAAATAAAATTTCTAAGTATGTAGGTAGTTATCTAAGGTTTAAGTACTTACTATTATTAGATCTCATTAAAAATAAGGATAGATAAATATTATAAAATGTAACCTAAACATTTTGATTTAAGCTTTTATATTTTAAGCCTAGATTAAATAGAATAAGTTTCTAGGTACCTATTAACCACCTAGCGTAATATTGCCGTGCCCTAGCAGGGTGCATGTTTGGAACCACCTTCTTATTTTATAAGATCCCTTGTACAACATGTTTGCAATAAAAATTTGACTATTGACTATTATAATTTCTGGAATTACCCAGGTCAACACAATATTTTCCTTATTATAAAAACAGTTACCAATGACTGAAATCCATTGGTACCATCTATCAACATCTGAAAATGAGCTTGGAGTGGTAATAGCTACGGCCGAGGGTTCTCCCCAAGGAGTCAGCATGGTCCCAACAAGCTGGTCAGAAATGCAGTGCCCACAAACTCTGATCAAGGAGCCAAGGAAAGTAGCAAGAGTGATTCCGGAGAAGCTTATTGTCAAAGCAAAGAAAGAGAAGACATATAATAAGGAAAACAAAATGGAAACACAGGAGCCTGGCAATGAAATGGAATGAGATTAAAATTATAATGTTATCAGAGCTGTGCTTTTATTTTTTGTTGCATGATTTCCATAAACATATGGTTTTGTCCCACAATGCAGTACAGCATGTGTTTTTAGTGGAAAAACAATGAAGTAAGTATAGGAAGAAAATGCAAACAAGTCATTATTACATATTGCTTGGTTTCCAAGTTTTTAGATTTCTAAATGTATTATTAGTTCAAAAATAGTTTAAAGTTTCCTTGTTTCATAGGCTAGGCTAGGTAGGTAGGTACCTTTGATAAAGGTTAAAAAAGGGAGATGAGGCACTAGCTTCTCGAAAGTGGAAGGCTCAAATTAGGTTCCCTTATCTCAGTCATAGTCGGACAGAGATAGAAATATACGATACATAAGTTCGTAAAACCATCAATCTTGTCACAATAGAGTTATGCAAGTACAATATTCTGCAACTCGCACCACCCTTTGTTTCCACTGAATTTATGCGTCGAGTACAATCACTGAATATCTGGACTTTTTTAGGTTCCAATACAGAGTATAGTTTTATGTGTGTAAAGTTTTAAATTCTATGTGGAACCTTCCTATCATTAAGTTTTCATTTCACATTATTTTAAGTACAAAACACCAAATTACATTGTGTGTTCAGTGTTCATAATAAATATGCTTCTTGCCTATGATTTTACAAATATTTTTTTATTGACTGCTAAAATTTACTCCAAGTAAAAGTGGTGCGAGTTGCAGAACGAAGAGTACCTATAGTATTTTTACAATTCGACAGGTCACACCAGTTGGGACAAAATTGACAAGCGACTCTACGAGCCCCCGTGCATGGGTAGCGTTAACATATTAATATATATGATGTGCAATAAAATTGTTAGATTTGTTATTAAAGGGGTTTAAAGATCTACCCCGACCCAGAACAGCGCCGCCACCTAGTTTATCTTATTATTACGTTAAACAAAGGAATTTTCTAATATCCATTGCCAATGCAACTGCAACTGCCCAATGGACCATTGGGCAGTTTGTGATATCTATTATAAGTTTTATTATAATGCCTCTGTAATAGTTTTATTTGGATTTTAATAATTTCTTTTGTTTAACGTAATAAGATTAAATAGATGGCGGCGCTATTGGGTCGGGGTAGCGCCTTAATGATTTTTGCCCTAACATTGGTCACCATTTTGATTTTTTTTTTCAAAATGGCCGCGCTTGATATAATATATTAGAACATTTTTTATTAATTTTAGTGTCCTTTATCTGTATATATAACAAATATTGTGCGCGTCGATTCTGAAAAAAAAAATACAAATGTTAGAGCCACTTATATAATGTGAGTAGAAATAAATCAAACAGCTTAATTATGTTCCATGATGAAATGGGCCTCCTGGTGGACATCGTCAAACAAGGTGAGAAAGTACTTAACAGTTTTTAATGCTTGAATTTCTCATATTACGTTGTATAACTTTATAACTTTTCCTTGCAAAACCATTAAGTATATTATGCGGTTTCTATAAATTTAACATAAACAAACAAGCTAAGAACAAAATAATTTAATAACCTCAACATTATTTCACAAAAAATAGTCACAACCAATAAATACAAATCAATAGCAAGTGGGACATAGTAACAGTGTACTTTACCAAGGTGTCGACCTTACGACGCGACGGCTCGAGCAAAAGTGAGCCAGAGAGAGACAGCGAGTGAGCTGCTTTTATAGAAATGCTACCGTCATAAATTTCAAAATAATGTTTCCCGCTGATTCGGCTTCTCCTGACAGTGGTTGCCTTCAACCACATCTTAGTTCTGGCATACTTCATGAATCTTCACGAGGGTAGAGGTCTAGAGGCTCGGCAATTAGACTGTGGTGGAGCTCGGTCATTCCTCGTGGTGCAGTGGTCTTCTAATGTGGCCGAAGCAGACTGGAATGAACCCGCAGGGACCTCTGCTTTGCTTGCGTTTGGACCAGCTTGTAACAAACCCGCAGAGACGTCTCCATCATGTGTGATTGGGGTAGGCTCGGACGCCAAGGCGTCATCATCAACTGGAAATAATGCGAAACGTACCTCATATTAGGACTATTTTATCTCTCGGCGTACATAAACAGCATGTCTGTATTTCCACAACTAGACAGTGGCCCCAAGCTGCATGTCTAAGCATTATAATAACAGACAGTGGCCCCAAACTGCATGTCTAAGCATTATAATAACAGACAGTGGCACCCAGCTGCGTGTCATAAGCAGAGCTACATGTACACATATCACCCGCCAATCTCAGATAGAGGGCTCAGTTATCTCTGTCAGCAGAGGGACTCCATGATACATGTACATATACCACAAACCAATCTTAGAGGACCCAGTTAACCTGTCAGTAGAGCGGGGCTGAATGCTTCACAGTTCATGTTACCTATGACAAACGCACCCAGTTAGCGTGCCATAGCAGCACTGCGTAAACTATAACTACGCACATCATCAATACACATGAGCCAAAAGAAAAAAAATATACATGAACTAACGTAGTTTCATTTCAACCATAAAACGGAAACGTGCTTTGCCATCGTTCAATAGGTAGGTACAACAGGACTCGAACCCGTGACAGTCTCTCTAGGCTAGGTCGTGATACAACGGGACTCGAACCCGCAACTCGCATCTTTCTCGAGGCCATGACAAAAGTAGGTAGAATGTAGGTACTTACAATCTAAAAATAAGCCACACGACTCGGAGGTCCACTCTCCTTGCCAAGCCACCATGTGCTCAGCGGCGGCGCTAGTCGTCTTACCATACGAACCACTAACCAACTGCAGCTCTTATCTACCATGAGGCAAAACTTTCTTCACATGTTAGGACATAGGACCCTCGCATCCAGCTCATCAGCAAGCAGCATCGCATCGGTCAGCTTGCCTGTAACTTGAGAAGTTTACTACAAAAAACATTTTGTTAAGTGTGAACATTTTGGCTGTCTTTCTATTTCTGTTCTCAAACAAACTCGTCTAACTTATGTTGTTCATGCACAGAAAGTGCGTTAACGATAACGACACACATCTATAGCTATACTGGCTAACTTACAACACAAAAACCCAAAATTTTCGTTTTGGCGTCGAGTTAAAATCAGTTCAAAGATCTTTATTTCTCATTTACAACAAACATGTTACTTACACGAGAAACTTATGCTAGTAATATTATTATGTTATTTTCGTCTCTTATGGTTTAGTTTAGTAGTGTTACATCTTCGGTTATATATCTTTGCAATTTAGTTTTATACACGCCAAACGTTCTAGCTCCTTTAATATCTTCAGGTAGCCTGTTATAGAATTGGGCACCTTCGAAAGTAATCGTCTTTTTACCCTGCTGAGTTCTAATTGTAGGCATAACAAGATGGTCACCTCTTCGTCTACTGTATTTACTGTGTAGCTGGCTTTTTTTGATGAATGTGATATTTGTATGAATGGTTTTGTTAAGGATTCTACGTATAAGTAAACAGGTTGTATAGATATATAGTTGTTTAATGTTCATTAATTTTGTTTCTTTATAGACTTTTACTGTAGGTGTTAGAAATGGATAGCGAAATAGAATTTTAATAATTTTGTTCTGTAGTCTTTGTAGCTCATTCAGTTTATAGTTTGGTGCGTTACCCCATATTTCTATAAGGTACGTTAGGTGTGATTTTACTAAAGAGTTGTAAATGTTTAAGCGGACCCGCCTTGGAAAACACGATTGCTAACACTAAACATTTTAGGATAGAGCTAAAATCGACACAAAGAAAATCAATACATCACAAACAAGTGACTTCATTACCGGTGTCACCGCCCTCGACGGCGATAATGCAGTTAAGGACTATTAGCTGCATTCTCCACAGAAACACTGACCAAGTGTTACCTGCTTTTGTTGCCTAAATTCTCAGCATGTCAAGCAAGTCCTGCGGCCATACTGCGGCAGAACTCGACCTGCCAGTATTCATTGTGTATCTACGGTGATATCAAGTGAATTTGGCTACATAGAACGCTAACACAACTTTGAAAACTCGCGCTCTCAAATATGCGACCACGGTCACACAGTAAGCTGACGGGATTCCGAATAAGGATACAGTGTCACACAATAACGTTTAAGTTCTTATTTAGGTTCTTACTTTCATATTACACAAAACAGACAGTACCTGCTTTGCTTAGAGTAGGCATCTACAATGAGCAGAACATACCAACCTATGTGGAGGATAAAGAAGTTCTATTACTAAATCCGTTGCGTGTGCTTAGGCCAATTAGAGCTGGAACATCTAAGATAACATATTTTTGATTCACTGCCTGAATTAAATCCCGCGGAAGGCGGATATGAATATAAGTAGATATCTAAATTTGTACGCTGTCTTGTGGAAAGAAAATCACATATAAAAATGTCTTAAGGCAAACACTCACCTCAATTCGCAATTCGTCTCAGTCGTGCGATGCGGGATATCTCTCCTGGAGTCAATTGGGGATCCGACGACGTCACAGGTAGCTGGTAAGTATTCCTTGGAGATTCGCCAGTACAGGTTAACAGGTGTTAAATTAGCGGGAGCAGTCGCGGCACGCGGGTTGATTAAATTGCAAAGTCGTGTGAGCGGAGACGACACGCGTCTGTTTTTGCCTGGCGCGAATCGAGGACTCTTCGAAGCGCCGTCATCGCGGCTTCGTTGCGACCCCTGGCGTGGGGTATGACTTTGACTAGTCGCTCATTTCATTGAGTGAATGCCATAAAACACTCCTGGTTATATGAAATACAGACCAAAAGACAGCGTATTCTAGAATTTAAAAAATAAAATTCAAAACGAGCGTAACCACTATGTTCGTTATAAGGAGGCAACGGACAACTACATGTCCAACATCACTTTCATATGGATTCTTTTACAAAGTACCTAGACAAATAAACAAGAAAAATGTTCAATTCATTTCATTTGTCAGCACAGAATGCTCTCGTTGATCATGAAAAATCCTCACTAAGCTCAGACGGGATCAGGGATATACCTCATATACCTGAAAGGTAGGTATACAAAAAAGTACGCTACCTACGTAGGTACCTAGTACAAGACGGCAAGCTTTTCTGGCTCGTAAGAGTTATACCGCAGCTCGTAAGAGCGTACCTAGCAGCACCGCAGCTCGACTCCCTGCATGGTCTTACAATAATACGCTACTACCTTCTAGCCTTATTGCACTGGTGCACCTAGATCAGCACCGCGTCGTACCCGATAGAGCTGGTGTCCGTGTGCAGCTCTGTAGGCAGCTAAGAGGTACTTACGTGGACTCTCGTGTGAGTCACCCCAATGGAAGTCCACATTGCTGCGCTTTAGGCTAGCTATATATATGGGCAGTCTTTGACTCGTAATCAGGTATGTAATGTACCTACGAAAATATTCTGCAAAACAACAGTTGCCAGACATGTTTGACGTTCGTGGGCACAGGAGAATCTGTCAAAACTTATGTTATTCTCGCTCGGTCTGACCTGACCTTGGACATAGTGCGACCCATCGCAACCTAAATAGGTACTTTACTTCTGTGGTCACGAAGGTGCTATTCTTCACGTTTATCGCGACTCAAAACTCGCGAACCTTTGTCCGACACTGTCATACATTTTTGAAGTACAACAAAACCACCTTATGGGAACCGTAACGAATGTAGGTGTGTTAAGTAAGTAGATAACTACGGACCTTATTTGTGTTGGAAGAACACCAACGTTTTATTCCTTAGAGTAAAATTTTCGACAGAAATGTCACTAAACGCGGTCACCAATTTTACAATGTATTATTTTATACACACACACACCCTCACACACCGTGGTAATATGGCTGCTGAGCAAACTAGGAAGTGGTCGAGGCTCAAACTTTGAGCATAGGTTCAGAAGTAATCGAGATGCGTGACCCGCCCGCTATTAAGTAATACGTCAGTCAGTATACATCTTGTTTTACCGCGGTCGTAACGTCACTATCTGTAAAAGCCTTGTAAAAATTACAACTCAAAAATTTACAGTTTAGATTCTACCAGCAACGCAAAAAGGTAATTTCAGCTTGTAGCTCTTTGTCAAGCGCTAACAGGCTAACAGCTATCATTCTGCGTCAAAATAGAGGGGCATTCCCTTCCACACTATGCAAACTGATTTATATATTCTATTCTATTCTATATTCTTCATACATACGCACAAGTACATACCTACGCACAAGTAAATTTCAAAATAATGTTTCCCGCTGATTGTATTTATTTTTGTTGAATGTATGTATTTCTCAGAAGACAAGGGCTCTTGTCTTCTGAGCCCCACGGACGATGACGGCGCAAACGTTTAAATGGTAAACCTGATAGGCACAGGTAGGATTTGTGTCTGGCGATGAATGTTACCGCAAAACGTGATGAATGAAAGTGTGGAAATAAGTCAAAGACAGCTAGCTGTGTGTTCTTGAAAGAGGGTCTTGGATGTGTGATTGATAAAAGAATAGGCCATGGCTTTTTACTTGATGATCAAGGCGGTTTTCTTTTCGTGGACTCGAACATTGATGACGCTGACGATAATGGTACGGCTGCCGGCTCTTCATCCGTGCTTCCGCTCACCTAAGTGGGCCCGCCTGCCTGCCAGCCTGCCTACCTGCCAGCCTGCTTGCCTGCCTGCCTTCAATGGTGCTGCCGAGACGGCGCATTATCAGACGGGGGCCGTATAAGTCAAACTTCCAATTAGAAAAAGAAACGGGTTGATAGGTGGCGCCTGTCACGTCCTTCTTTTACTTTTTCTGGTTACTTGGAATCAAAGAGATTAAAGACTATACTTATAAATCTGTGAGAAAATATGACTTGGACTGGTGCTGGTGTGGTTTGTGGAGACTCAGAGACTGTAAGCTATTTAATTTATTTCCTTTGTCGTGCTCTTTCTTGCTGCGTTCATATAAAATAACGGCTGTTCGTGAAGTCGGGTTGTGTTTTTGGTTGTTTTCTAAATAAACCGCTTGATAACCTGTTATTCGTTATAATTCTTGCCCTAGAGCATAAAAATACATACATTATAAAAATATATACAATCACAAAACTAGAAAGAAATTCAAGTACCTACCTATTTCATCTAGGTACCTAGATGAAATTAAAACACTGCAGGCGGGATACCATATCGCGTGTTTACGTACCACGCGGCTGTAAATAATTATTTCAAGGACAGGGCCGAGTCACAATACTGTATAGTTAACATTCAATACTGTGCCTTTATTATTTATTCAAGTGACAAAAGTTCCGAAACCCTCGCGCGGCGCGCGAGTCACGCGCATTATGCGGATCTTCTTTAACATTTCGAAACATTTGAATCTGTTTCAGTACTCAGAGATTTGAATCTCCTGATTTGAATCGATTATCGATCGAATGACACCTGTCAATGCTACAGCTGAGGTTTAGGACATCACTGCCATCACTTACTGCACTGCACTACGGGACATTGGCGAAATTGCGACAACCCAGTCGCAGAAGCCATCTGACAAGAAGAAGAAGAAGAAGATATCGAAGTCCGAACCTGACTATCAAACTGTCAAGCCTTGACCGTATTTCTAGTTTGTTTTTACATCGGGAAATTATCTAAAAAAAAGGAAATTCTGTTCTAGATTGGGTTAGGATTTACTATCGTAGTCATTCCAGTGTTTATTCGCACATGTTTTCTGTAAAATGAGGTCACCTTTGACCAGTTATCGCTAAGTAAACTTTGCGTTGTTGTAAGGCCAGTTTTCAGTGTACCTTTCGTCCACTCCACTCCACTCCACAGTGTAGAACACGATTTCTTGTGGTGAAGTCGTGGAGAGTGCTCAAAGATGAAGTTTGCGGAACATCTTAGTGCTCATATAACGCCGGAATGGCGAAAACAATACATAAACTATGAAGTAAGTTTCGCCTTTTATTCATGTTTCTCTACTCTACAACAATATTATATGGATATAATAGAAGAATATATTAGGCTCTTGACTCGTTTGCTGATTGCTATAATTAATTAGGTATCTGTAAAGTGCAAGCATGCGTTTGCTGAGAAGAAGGTCCCTGAGTTTACGGAAAGTTGTTACCTTATCTTTTTTTATCTTGGTTTACAGGCCTTAGAGGCCTGTAAATTCATAACAATTAGAAGTGAGTCAGAGGATTAGATACACATTGTTTTCATAGTGTTTTAAATTCAGATGTTGGAATTTCAAAACAATTCTATTATGGAATAAGTTACAATAATGTAAACTATGATTTAATTTATACCTAATAACTGGGTTACCCTGTAGTAATATTTGTTTGAACTTCTCAACAGTTTAATAGGATAATTAATTCATCCATTTTTGGCTATCCACAATCAACACATTTTACGAGCTTTTCAAGAAATGTTAAAATCAATCACCAAATAATCAAAACCTGAGATAAATTTAAAAAGCAAGCATTATTTCTGACTTGTTTTTTAATTCAAAGACATTTACTTTGCGTCTTAGGAAATGAAAGCTATGCTGTATACAGCTGTGGAAGAAGCACCATCAGCGGAGAATGTTGAGCCCGAGGTACTCTCCAGACATTTTGCCAATTTTGACGAGACATTCTTCCACTACTCTGATCAGGAGCTGAAGAAAATCAACACTTTTTATTCAGGTAAGTAGCTGACCCGAACAATGTTGTTGTGTCATAACTATGAAATATTAAATCCGAATTGGTATTATGCTACTTACTATATATTCATAAATTTTCTAATTTTGGGCGCAACTTCCTTTATTTTTCTTTCATAAGAACCTTCTCGTGGCAGTAACAAACGCAACAAAAAGTTAATTAGTGTGATGCTGTGACCAACGGAAACAGGGATCAATTTTTATATAAATAGATTTACACTCTATTAAACACCAAAATATAAAACAATTCACCCAAATAAAGTAAAATTTTTACCTTTGAGTGATCTTACCAGACGGGCTTTGGATAAAGAAGTAAGAAATTTTAGGCTGCTTTTCATAAGAGAAGGGAATTTTTTTGAATAACTTTGAAATTTAACCTTATTGAAGGATATCATTATAAAATTTGCCATCAAAAACATGCTTCCTTTACAGTAGAAAACCATCTAAACATGCAAAATTTGATAAAATAGTTTACTTACTACAGTCAAAACCAGATATAACAGCATAGAAGGAACCATATAACTTTGTATGTTATGTCCGATAGTTGTTATAAGCAATATACACAATATGAATTGTCATACATATGTTAAGAATTTTTACATATGTATGTACTAGGGCTTCCAATACTGGGATCCCGGTATCAGCCAATACCGGGATCCCGGATTTTTTTTCGAGATTTTTAATACCGGTATTCAAATGTTCATAACCGGGATCCCGGTATTAGTGATTTTATTTTAATTTTAGTACAAAACACAAAATAATAAACTATCACTACCGTACATAGACATTTTTATCCATTTATTTATTTTGGAATATTTTAAATCGGACTTCCTGGAAGTCCCGCGTTGCTCTAAGTTTTAAGTACAGTGCGCAAGGCGGCGGCGCCCGCCAGGGGTGAGGGGAAATTCCCTATACGCCCCGGCCGCTCCGCCTCCCCTCAGGTGCATGCAACGCGAAGCTGTTATAGACACTGTTATTATATCTTAGATGTTAAAACCCAAACATCGTTGAGAAACTTATTAATTAAAAAAATGTTGTTGACAAGTTTTGTGAAATTCTATAATAATAAATGTGATTAGTCATAACTTTTATAACGCAAATTATCGTAAAAAAAAAGACTGATCTAAATGACACTTATTATTATTGTCATATAAAAAGATAATTGTACCTACATGTAAATAATATATGATTTGACAATAAAACTTTGTTTATTTTTTTTAGATAGATATCAAATATCTTTATTGACAAAGAAAATTACAATTCAATAATAAAACAAATTAGAACTAGTATTTACAATTGAAACAATTAAGCTAACTGCAGACTGTTGCAAACAATCTACAGGTAGCTCAACTGATCCATATCAATACCAGTCGGAAGCGTCCCTAAGACGCTGGCTGCATTGCCCCGCTGTATGGCAATGCTGATGCGCTGCGCCAGCTCTCGGGTCACGCGTCGCGTCGACCAGACGCTCAGATAACTTTTTAAAAACCCGGAGAGCCTCGGTACCCCACGGACCTAGGGTCTCGACCGCAAAGGGAGCAAATATGTAGGCTCTGTCGAGACCTACATATTTGCGTCTCTTGAGATCCTCGGCCAAATCTGCCGCCGCACCAGCCCTCACGGATGTCCTCGGAAGATGGGAAGGCGCAAGTGTGTCGACGCATGTAGCGTCCCACACAATGGGCCTCCCCAACGCCCATGGGACTAGTGTCATGCCGTCAGGCCTCTTACCATCGTCACGCAACAGACCATTCGGTTCGAGAATAGCTGGTACGTTAGCGGTGACAAAGGCCCGCCGGATGACGTCGTTAAGGCTGGCATGACGAGATATGCGACCGGCGCGGCGGCCCTAGTACACGATAATCCGTGATGACCAATCTGTTCGACAGCAGTACCGCACTGGCATTGATGAGGCGCGCAACACATTGCACCCAACCGAAGACATGTTGCGATACGGAAAGTTACGGGATCCAATAAAGTGCCAGTGTTAAATGAAGGAAATGCTTGCAACCAAAGTCCTGACTCCCATTTAGAAACGGCCAGGAGACGGGCACGATCCGCAGAGCTGGAGCACGTTTGAATCCCGGTATTTATAAAAAAAACATTCGGTATTAATACCGGTATTGAAAAAATCCGGTATTCGAAAGCCCTAGTATGTACCTAGTATGGGTATAGGTTATGCTTATGAACTTGTTTTCAAAATTTTGAACAACAAAATAATTATTCTAAAAAACTTGCAGTACCAACTCGGGCATTTTGGTTTGGTTTCCCACACTAAATAAGTTGTGAAACATGCTAGGTCAAATGGCAAAGAGCGCGCAAGAGGTTCGCGCGCAAGATGGGGTGGGAAAAAGTGCGTAGGCAATATTAAGTGAAACCATTCCTTCATAGTAATCTATGAAGGAAATTTTTTGACTTATTGTTACTTTTACTTATTACTTAAGTTTAAGTTTGATAATTGTTCATATTATTTTATTTACTAGTTGTGTGTTGTAGTACGGTTAGTCGTTATAGCTAATATATATCGTAACCAGAAAAAAAAAATACCTATAACAACATCGGGTACAGCGATATGTCGATATGTGAGAAGTATAGGTATCTTTTATTGCCTGGGACTCCATTGACGTTTTTGTCGTTAAAATAATCGTCAATGACACCATTGAACCACCACCAGTAAGAAATATAAGTTATATTCGGTTTCGACTGTATCTATGTTTAATGTGACTCGGGGCTACAGATTAGATCATAGAAAACATGAAAATTTTTATAAAAATCAAAGACTTTCAGTTTACCATATTTAAAAACTATACTCACTCGCTGGCCTAGATTACTAAATGATGGATTCATGTGCCTACTTGCCCCCCCCCCCCTGGTTTTTTGACCCCAACAGGATCACTTATGTTACTTACTTATGTTTAAAATTACCTATTTATTTATTACATCAATTGGTACCTACTGCAAAGACAAACTTTTAAAATTGTAATGTGTGTAGGCTTTGTCAAATTATTTAATTATACCATGGTAATTTTATAGGTATTGTTTTAGTAAGTATTACTTTGTTGGGTATTGCACATGAAAATAATTATTAATTTCTTCAATTTATCATTTTAATTCAGAAAAACTTGCCGAAGCAACACGTAAATTCGCCACCCTGCAAAGTGAGCTCAAATCCCACTTTGAGACGATAAAACCAAAAGGAGGAGGAGACAGCAAGAAAGCCATTCCACGAAGAAAAGTACAGGAGCTGAAACTGGCGTTTAGCGAATTCTACTTAAGCCTTATACTACTACAGAACTACCAGAATTTAAATTATACAGGGTTTAGGAAGATATTGAAGAAACATGATAAGGTATGTGAAATTACGCTTTTCATCATTTGATCTGAGCAATAATTTTTATTACTTGAGGATAAAATAAATGGCAATTTTCTATACAACTAATTTCTCATATTAAAATCCGATTGAAAATACGTAAATCAGCCCTACCTATGCTCGGTTCTAGAATCCTAGATATACTATTTATAAAACAAGGATGTTACTTAAACATAGAAATATTGCTTTTCAAACTTTCACGATGTGTTAACATAATTAATGAAACTCTCGTGGAAATCCTGTGCTTAAAATGTGTGTGCTTCGTGATCCGACTGTACTGCAGTCGGACACTGTCAGTGTAGTGTGTCGTAATGTGAACTTGGACATTCCTGACTCTGAAGACGAATTGGGGGTATTCGGATACTGCCGTTAATTCTTGGCTGTAATTCCGAGTACATCCAGTCGCCACGTGACCACGACCGCTGTAACGCGATAGAAACGTAGGGGAAACAATAACAAAAGGCACACGATAAATACCCGATAAATAATCATTAATTAAAGAAATATCGGTGGAAAACATTTTACGACAGTGGTATCATTGGAGCAAATAGCAGAAATTCATAATACGTTTTGGTTTTGAATGTCATTTCGTCATTCCGTTAGTCAGCCGTGCGTTTTCGTATATGCAATTATGAGTTGTTGATGTTATTGTTTTCAGTTTTTTTTAATTTTTCATACGTAAATCTCTTTGTTGACATAAAATATCTTGTTTTTTTCTCTTTTAATAAACTTTATTGACAAAGAAAATTACAATTCAAAAATAAAAACAAATTAGAACTAGTATTTACAATTGAAACAATTAAGCTAACTGCAGACTGTTGCAAACAATCTACAGGTAGCTCAACTAATCCATATCAATACCAGTCGGAAGCGTCCCCAAGACGCTGGCTGCATTGCCCCGCTGTATGGCAATGCTGATGCGCTGCGCCAGGTGCCCGCCCGCTCTCGGGTCACGCGTCGTGTCGACGAGACGCTCAGATAACTTTTTAAAAACCCGAAGAGCCTCAGTGCCCCACGGACCTAGGGTCTCGACCCCAAAGGGAGCAAATGTGTAGGCCTGCATATTTGCGTCACTTGAGATCCTCGGCCAAATCTGCCGCCGCACCAGCCCTCACGGATGTCCTCGGAAGATGGGAAGTCGCAAGTGTGTCGACGCATGCAGCGTCCCACACAATGGGCCTCCCCAACTCCCATGGGACTAGTGTCATGCCACGGGCCTCTGACCATCGTCACGCAACAGACCATTCGGTTCGAGAATAGCTGGTACGTTAGCGGTGACAAAGGCCCGAGAGGCCGATAGAGTAAAAATAAAATATCTATATATATATATCTTCCTAAAATATCTTGTATTCTAGAACAGAGTATAGGTACATATTATGTCCTTGCCATTTATTATGATCTTTTTAGCTTAAGAATTGCATTTAGACGTGAATGTGTAAAAAAAAGAGTTTCATTCCAATTTAAATAGCCCAGTATAGCCCACAAAAGAGATACTAAATCACTTTCTGTAGGTATTGTGAAAAACTTTGTACATTTTCACCTGTCACAATTATTTGTGTATACAAGTTTATGTCATGCCATGTAAACAGTCCTAATATTAACACCTTGAAAACCATCTAAATCAAACTACATAACTTTATGAGATGTGGCAGTGATATTGTGGTTTTCCTGCCAATTCGTGTATTAACTTCATTCAAGGCCTGTAGGGTAAGCACAAGGATTCTTCTCTGGGTAGAAAATACAATAAATACATCTCATCGTTATACATTGCGTACATTATTGAAGTTGAAGGAATGAATTCCAATAATTTACGCATTCGATGACAAAGTGACGTAATTTTTCTCGATTCTACCCTAGACAACAATCCTCCCGTGCTTACCTAGATATTTCCTGGAAGAAAACTCTTTTTCAGGGTTAAGCTCGCCTATGTACATATCTTAATAGATAAGTTCATGCTATGTATTATCGTGTACAATAAGAATTACAGAATATTTCTCATGTCAGATTCATACTTTGCAAAACTTAAGTAAAGTAATAGCAGAGTATAACGTCATTATGTATTATTTATTTAAACCATGTTCGCCATGACATAGATAAGCTTTAGTTTGCGTATGAATTTAAAACATATTTTAAGCATTCACCAACTTAAATTTAAAGGTTAACTCAAGCTAAACGAAACCCTTTTTTAATACGTTTTAAGAAAACTCTTCTTTTTACACTCCATGTAAACGAAGTTAATCATCATATTAGGTCAGATTGAGTATAAAATTATAGATTTATACACATAAGTGTCAAAAGCTGAGATCGATGAAAGCACCGACGAGTTTCGATTCTTGAAGAGAATCTTCTTCAGAATATTCTTCAAAATGTTCTTCGCGTCACGCGCGTTGACCCCTGGCGCGAGTGCCATCATTTACCTTCAGTTTGGGCGTAAGGAAAACCGGAATTCATAAAGTCCAACTCACGACAACTCTAATAAAACAAAAGTGTACAACACAAAAACGAGTTGCAAGTTGCAAGCAAAACTAGATAACGCAAAAAGTGGTTACTCTGGTCTAAATTGATCACCATGTGTCGGAATAGGGATTGCGATGATGAGCTAACCTCATCATCATGAGATCCCTCACCGGGAGCATTCGTCTGTAATTGATCATTGTTTTTGCTTTTGCTATGTCATGTACCTAAATACGGATATGAAATTTGAACCAAGAATTCATAAAATATTTAGTCCAACACACGACAACACTATTAAGACAAAAGATTATAATAAAAAAACAAGTTGCAAGTTACAAGCAAAACTAGATAACGCAAAAAATGGTTAGTCAGGTCTAGATTGGCCACCATGTGTCGGGATAGGGATTACAATGATGAGCTAACCTCATCATCCTGAGATCCCTCACCGGGAGCATTCGTCTGTAATGGATCATTGTTTTTGCTTTTGCTATGTTATGTATCTAAATACGGACATAAAATTTGAACCAAGAATTCATAAAATGTTTAGTCCAACACACAACAACACTATTAAGACAAAAGTTTACAATACAAAAACGAGTTGCAAGTTGCAAGCAAAACTAGATAACGCAAAAAGTGGTTAGTCAGGTCTAGATTGGTCACCATGTGTCGGGATAGGGATTACAATGATGAGCTAACCTCATCATCCTGAGATCCCTCACCGGGAGCATTCGTCTGTAATGGATCATTGTTTTTGCTTTTGCTATGTTATGTATCTAAATACGGACATAAAATTTGAACCAAGAATTCATAAAATGTTTAGTCCAACACACAACAACACTATTAAGACAAAAGTTTACAATACAAAAACGAGTTGCAAGCAAAACTAGATAACGCAAAAAGTGGTTAGTCAGGTCTAGATTGGTCACCATGTGTCGGGATAGGGATTACAATGATGAGCTAACCTCATCATCCTGAGATCCCTCACCGGGAGCATTCGTCTGTAATGGATCATTGTTTTTGCTTTTGCTATGTTATGTACCTAAATACGGATATGAAATTTGAACCAATATAATATTTGCTTGCTAAAAATAATTCTTTAATTTTAGGACTTTTTAACACTTTTTACCATACTCACACACATTATAACGTACCTACACTAAGCTATTTCTAAGTGTTCACTTACTTTTTTGAAAATGTTCGTTTAATAATTATAAACCTATTGTGCTTATATTTAAAATTTTATATTTATAGAAATTGTATATGTGTGTCTGTAGTAACAAATATTTTTTTCTATCTTAATCTATCTACCATACTTTGGCAAATAAAACTATTTGATTGATTTAATGAACCATTACAATGCCTCTCGTCAATCATGACGAGTTAATGCTCGGTTCTCCTCACTCACTGATGTAGGTATTGCAGGATTGTTCGAATCGGAACTGTGCCATTACAGACGAAAGCATTTTTTCAGCCAGTAAAGCCCTAAAATTAATTTACCCTAAAATAACCTGCTAACTTTAATCCCCTCTTCCAGCTGCTACTTAACGTAAGCAACGGAGCACAATGGCGAGCCGAACACGTAGAAACCTCCCACTTCTACACAAACAAAGACATAGACCGACTCATCAGCGACACAGAGGCCACAGTCACCAACGACTTAGAAGGCGGGGACCGACAGAAGGCCATGAAGAAGCTAAGAGTACCACCGCTCGGCGAGCAGCAGAGTCCGTGGACTACGTTCAAAGTTGGGCTCTTTTCTGGGTCGTTTATAGTGCTGCTGATCACTGTGGTGCTATCAGGTTAGTTCTTATCATTATTAATAGGTAACTGTTAATAGTTAGTCACAAGCCTCCTCAAAAACTGGGAGGTTATGTTGGAAAATATGTTTGGATTTAAATGAAAGGTGAAATAGTAGATTAGGGAGCAAAATAATATTTTCACGGCGAGGGCGCTTTTTTGAATTTAGAGCGAAGTGAGGGATTCTAGAGTAGAATCCAGAGCGTAACTAGGGATTATTTAGTAGAATCCTGAACGTAGCAAGGGATTCAAAGTACGTCGCCCGAGCCAAAAGTATATTTTGCGCCCGAGTGATACACTCTACTTTTCAACACCCTTTATGAGAAAATAAAAGGCGCCTCATATTTTATTGTAATATTATTATTTAACAAGACATAGAGTAACAACTAAATTAAAATTAAATAGTATCTAATAATAAAACAACTAAAAACTTTAAAACTCAATTATGAAAATTTATTGTTACAGTTTTATTAGGAATAGAGATTGTTGTAGATTTTATATTCTGCGTGTTTGAAATAATGTCCGAATCTGGCTCATTTTGAGGAAAACGTGACGGTGAATCTCGTTGTTTGGATGTAGTACCAGCCAGTCTTTATTCAAACAATATTTGCGTTCGATTTCTTTGGCGCTGAACACTAAGATGTTCAAAATTCAAAATATTTATTAATATTCATTGATAATTGCGGCGCCCTTATAAAGAGGACTAGCTGCGCCCCGCGGCTTCGCCCGCGTGGTAATTGATTGCCCACCCCCTAGGGGTAGTTTTGTAAAAATAAAAAATACGTGTAGCACTATTTACTTTATAGTTTATTACGGATCACAAACTTTAGTAACCCGAGTTACCTCATTTTCAGGGAAAATTTTCAAAAATCCTGAAACACGTGTTCAATATTTTGTATTCTTGTAAGTAATTGGGCCACTGGTACAATAATTACAAAAAAAAACTCAATAACTTCAACCCTCATTTTACCCTTTTCCAAGGGTTTTTTTTGAAAATTCCTGTAATACGTGTTTAAATTTATTATCATTTTGATATATACAGAAAATTTCAGATCAATAGCATTATGCATTAAAAAGTTACAGACATTTCAGTACGGAGCCAAATTACGCATCACAAACTTTAGTACCCCGATTTACCCCATTTTCAGTAAAATTTTGAAAAATCCTGAAACACGTTTTCAATAGTTTTATAGTTTTAGTAATCTTTGTAAGTTTCAAACTAATTGGGCCACTGGTTAAGGATTTACAAAATCAGCAAAAAAACTTCGACCCCCCTTTTCACCCCCTTAGGGATGGAATTTCCAAAAATCCCTTCTTAGCGGGAGGTTGTGTAGTAACAGGTACTTGCTTAACAAATTTCAGCTTTCTAGCTTCAGCGGTTTGGGCTGGGCGTTGTCCCCAGAAAATAGCTTGTTCTTTTATACCTCGTGTGTTCATAAGTTTTGAGACGAACTTATTTAATTAATTTAAAAAGAAAGTAATTCATGCAACCTTTTTTAAACTTTTAAAATTTTAAATTTCGAATGTTTTGAATCAGAAAAAATATACATTTGAATATTTGTTTCATTCTCCGTGAAAATTGGGCCAACAAAAGATTTGCGTGCGACTGTAATTTCACTGTTTCAAGCAGGAAAAAAAACCAATGCAAGTTTTTAGTGAAATCCAAAGTTTGGGATGTAGTCGGAACTTTGTGTATTATACCATAAAGAGGTACAAGGAGACCGGCTCTTTAGAAGACCGTGGAAGATGTGGCCGCCCGCGGTCTGTAAGGACGCCCGCCAACATCAAAGTAATCAGAGAGCGAATTCGTCGCAACCCTTGCCGGACTCAAAAGAAATTAGCTCTGCAGACCAACATTTCGCGAATATCGGTGAACAGGATACTTAAATATGATCTTAAACTAAAGGCCTACAGTCGAAGGAAAGTGCATTATTTAAACGAGCGTCTTCGGAAATTGCGACTGGAACGATGTCGGAACCTATTGAAGAGACACGATCCAAAAAATATCCTGTTTACCGATGAAAAGATCTTCACGGTGGAATAAAAGTTTAACCGGCAGAACAATAAGGTTTACGCCAGAAGTTCAAAGGACGTCCAGCCATCTGTACGCAATGTCCAGCGCACTCATCATCCAGCAAGTGTGATGGTTTGGTGGGGTGTTTCCTACGAGGGGGTCACTTCGCTTCATTTTTGCCAGCAAGGCGTCAAGGTGAAGGCACAAAATTACCAAACCGACATATTGGAAGCGGTGGTTAAACCATTAAATGATACGCTATTCGCTGGAAAATACTGGGTTTTCCAACAGGACTCTGCTCCCTCCCATAAAGCTAAGACTACCCAACGTTGGCTGGAGGCCAATTTGCCAGGCTTCATTCGGAGCGAAGATTGGCCCTCGTCAAGCCCTGACTTGAATCCTTTGGATTATTCTTTATGGACGGAATTGGAGCTGAGGGCATGCAGAAAGTCTCACCCAAACCTGGATTCTCTCAAGCGAGCCCTTATTAAAGAATCGAAACGGATTCCTATTGAAAAGATTCGTGCCGCCATAGATGAATGGCGCACGCGTTTGAAGGCCTGCATTGAATGCAAAGGCGGCCATTTTGAATGATTTATTTTTAAATACACATCTAGATGTCAGTAGTTTTAATTTTAATATCCAATAAATGAATACTCAACTTAGCTCCAAAAATATTTTAGTTTTACTGTGTCTCAAGACTTATGAACACACGAGGTATATTAAGATTAAAAACTCATTACTGCCCGCTAAAAATTTCTTATAGATAACACCACCTTTGGGTGCACTTAAAGGTGAGCCAAGTCGTCCTTTACGAATAGATGGGACGAAATGGGACTTTTCCCCTACAGCGGCACACAACACAACTTGCAGTGTACTACAAATATTGTGTATTGGTCTATTATTTGGTCCATTATGTGTGCACTACACTGGCTCTAAAACAAATCAAAAACTAGCTTCTGCCCTTGTCTTCGCTCAATCCAAGCTGTTAAAAAGAACATTCAGTGCTTCTGTCGTTAGGTATGCTAATAAAATTTATGAACAAAGAAACCTTTTACAGTTCGTGAGATACAGCCAGCTGACAGACGGACAGACAGACAGTGGAGGCATAGTAATAGGGTCCCGTTGGCACCCTTTATGAAAAGGATAGACATAGGATTTTGCGTTCATAGGAGCGGGACAGAGCATACGTTTTAGGAACAGGCGGCGTAAGCGTTAAAATCAAGGTTTTGTTTATTTACAAGAAAACTACACAACTTATGAAGAAACTGGTTCAAGGAACCAAGTAATTATTAATAATAATAACCTACGAATTAAAACATAAGTCATTTCAATAGACCGCAAGGTTCTTGAGATCTCGACCAAATTATGTGCGAAACAGTGCACTTACATGATTTTTCTTTTCGTATTCTTTTTCTCAGTCTCTTTTTCAAATTCAAGGAACCAAAGAAAACATTACGATCGAAGCAATTTAACGCCTGAAATAGCCTGTAGGTATACAGTAGGATATTCTTAACCTTTATCTGGTTATCAGATCATCTTACACAAACAATTGTAGCCTTACAATGTAATTTACAATGCGATCAGTGTAATCTTGTATACGTATCTAACAGCTAGTACAAAGTTGTATTTTATTTGAGCACTTTGCTGCCTATTTACAATTGTTGATTATGTATGAGCATACGACGACCGATGTGGCGCGGCGTGGGCGGGTTCAATTCGCGCCTCGGGACAAATGTTTGTACGATCTGCAGATATTTGTTCCGGGTGTTCGGGATGTTTTATTTGTATAATAAAAAATATATATGTGTAATGTATTGTATTAAAGTATATCAGTCATCTAACACAAGCGCTGCTTAGCTTGGAACTAGATGATGCTATGTGTATTGTCCAGCGTTATTTATTTATATTGAATTAATTATAAATTTATGTAAGTTTCATACATAAAGTTTACATCGTTTCTTCTAAAGATCACAATATCGCAAAAAACAAAGTAGGTAATTTTTTGTGATGTTATTTAATGGGGTTAGAATCTTATCTAGGTGTTAATGGCGTACATAAAATGAGTATATTTTTTATTGAGTCTACAATGAAAGATAATATATAAATATAATAACTATATATATATATATATTAGGTCCTTACATATGAAATTGGCGTTTTGTATGGGAGGAACAAAAAGTCGAATATTTTTTAATATAATATATTTAATTAATCAAAGTATGAACCATTATTTTCTATGCACTTTTGCCATCTTATAGGTAGTTCATTGATCCCTTTACTAAAAAAACCAGTCGGACGGGAATCAATAAAATCTTTGAAGGCGATTTGGACTGCCCCATCGGAGTTGAATTTTTTCCCTTGCAAGAAGTTATCCAAATTTCGAAAAAAATGGTAATCTGTTGGAGCAAGGTCCGGGGAGTACGGAGGATGTCTTAGACTTTCCAATTGAAGCTCTTCTAATTTAGTAGCCGTCTGTTGCGCAGTGTGTGGTCTAGCGTTGTCGTGAAGCAGCAGTGGCGTGGAGCGATTGACCAGCCTAGGTTGTTTAGCCGCTAGCTTTTCCATCATGGTTTGCAATTGCTGACAATAGACATCAGCCGTAATAGTCTGGCCAGATTTGAGAAAACTGTAATGAACAATACCGGCACTAGTCCACCAAACGCTTACAAGTAACTTTTTTGGGGTTAATTTTCGCTTGGGGCAGGATTTGGCTGGCTGGCCAGGATCCAACCATTGCGCTGAGCGCTTCCGATTATCGTAAAGAACCCATTTTTCATCACAGGTAATGATTCGGTTTAAAATACCTTCATTATTGTGCCGGTTTAGTAATGTAACGCAGCAGTCGACGCGCGTTTGCCGGTTTGCTTCAGTCAATTCGTGAGGTACCCACCTTTCAAGCTTTTTAATCTTCCCAATTTGCTTCAAGTGAATTAAAACAGTTTTATCACTAACATCGCAGCCTGCAGCTAACTCGGACGTGGTTTGCGATGGATCCGCTTCCACAATAGCCTTCAACTCTTCATTATCAACTTGAGTCTCAGGCCGTCCACGGGGCTTGTTCTGCAGGTCAAAATTTCCAGAACGAAAACGTTGGAACCAAAAACGAACTGTGTTTTCTTTTGCAACACGACCGCCATACACATCATTCACCCTTCGAGTTGTTTCCGCAGCACTAGTGCCACGGCGGAACTCGTACTCGTAAATAATGCGATATTTTAAGTTTTCCATTTTGTAAAATGAGTGACGCAAACAGAAAAAAACAGAAGAAAAAAAACAAATGAATGACGATCATCGAAGCACAAATACATGAGTCTATAGCTGTACAAATTTGAATTTGGAATTCCTTACCAAAGAGGAGAAATTTGTGATTAAAGTGGCCAGTACGAAAAACGCCAATTTCATATGTAAGGACCTAATATATATAATGTACAATGAGTGATGTGATTATCTATACTTTGTTACACAATTTGCAAGACTTAATACGAACTAGTAAAATTAAAAACTGAAAAAAATTTTGGACAATGTATATTTCTCTTGCCGCTATAAAACAAATACTTAATAAAATAAATATCTAAGTTAAAGCTTCCATACAAAAAACGTGATTTTTTGCTCTTGTTTGTCAAGACTGTCTCTTGAACCACAATAGTTAGACACATCAAACTTACTCTACCTCTATACAAAGGGGTCCCTAAAGAAGTAAAAATTTGATGTTTTTTGAAAAAGTTGCCTGATTATTACGGTACGGAACCCTTTGTGTGCGAGTCACGTCGCTCTTGGCAGTTTATTTACGGTACGGAACCCTTCGTGTGCAAATCTCTACAGAAATAACATAGAGTAAGGTTGTAATTTTTGCGGACTTCTTCGGACAATGGATTGGATATAATACTGTTACATTTGCCAACATCATATTTAAACAATGTGTAGTGGAGAATCATCGCAGTTTTTTTGCGGTCATAACTAGTTAAAACGGAATATCAGATGATAAAGCTTCATTGAGGAAAACCCAGCACGTTCTTTTCAAATTAGTTTCGATGTAGTTTTATTCATTTTATTGTCGGACATGTTTGTGGTGGGTTTTCGAATATTTCGAAAAAACAGCAGGTATATGCAGATACCTGCTGTTGGTACGGGTGGTAATGTGTTAAAAATAGTTAAAATTCATTTTACACTAGGCTCTGAAAGCGTTTTTGCTCATAACATAACATAATATGGAACCTGGATAAGATATAGCATAAAGAAATACATTTTATTGATAAAACTAATTTACATGAAGATAAGTAGGTAGTAGGTATAAACGAAATCTTATTGAACAGAAATTCTAGAACAGAGTATAAACCTAAACTTAAACGCATAGTTTTAATGATATGGGGAGCTTATTTAGATGCTTTAAAATTGAATAAAGCCTGTGCATCGTATTATAACATCCTTCTTTTAACAAAATCGCATTTATTAATAAACTCGTTGCTTCAGTTCCCTTAAAATTTCGCGTCCCCTGAATCGGTGTCGTACCGTACCTATGTATCCTATGTATATCAATTTATACAACGTTATTGTTAGATTAATTAGAATTAAGTACATGACATGTAACATATAAACGTTATCAATAAACTAAACTAAACTTTTGGATTTTGCTTAGGCAATATAAGTATTTCTAAAGCGCTCAAGATTGCGGACGACTTCATCGGCTTAAATAGCGGTCTCTGGCATTAGTATCAGCAGATATGCCGATCCAGTGGACGGGTAACCTAATCCAGTATTTCTTATGGTTTACTGACCATGGCCTAACGTTATCATTATCAGGGTACAAATATGATCAGATTAGTCAATGTTTAGCTTAAATATGTATGATGGGATTAGTCAATGTGTAGCTAGAGTTTTATAAATCTTATTTTTAGCTCAGTTAGTTTTGGGATTAAACTGGTAGTGGAAATTTGCGACTTTTTAAGTGGAAGGTTTTTGTTTTTATAGTACGTAACAACTCTTGTAAATATTCTAAAAAAATATTATATCGCAAAAATAAGTTATCGGTTTAAGTAGGTATATATTAAAATATATAAATTTTTTCAAATTGTCCTTAGGCCATAAATATTATTAAAACGTATAACCTACGTAAGCTTTGGTAATATTTATGACCTAATTACCTGTACAATTCTCTTCAACGTATTTTTTTTACACCTAAATGAACTAAAAATATTTCTTGCGATTGTTTACTTTTGATTGTCATGGCGAAAAATACCTAGAAAAAGAACAATATACCTATACGAGGAATTATGTATTTTAATTTATACGTAATTGCGTAAATTGAAATAAATCATAATAAAACATTTGATGCGTAGTCCGAGTTTTTTATGTTAAGTATCATGTCGTTAACATTACCATGAATAATACAAAAGAAACAAAATAAATAAATATCAAATCGTCAGACATTTTATGAGAACGCGTCGACTTGATTGATCTCAGTGCACTGACTTTATTCAAGGTTAGATTATGAATGCAATATTTATTTACATTAATTTATCTGTATCTAAAGCGAAACGTGTTGGGTGACCAAAATTACCATCCACTCGATGGACCGACGACGTTGTAGAGGTCGAGGAAGCCGATGGATGGAGGCGACTCAGGAGTTGTTGATTTGTGTTTTGTCAAACCAGCATGATATCTATCTATCATGCTGGTTTGACAAAACACAATCTAATGAAATAGTTTATCTATCTATCTATTAGTTATATAAACTTTTTCATTAGGTTCACACACAAACAGCACAGGATAAAATAACAAATGAACAAAAACAGTATTTAGGTACATATGCATGGGTTCGTATTGGGAAGGACTATTGTCCAGCAATAAACGTTTAAGATCTGAATGTGACTTAATGATACCGTAGGGGATCAGCCGGAAGACTGTAGATGAGCACGCACAGTGCCGTTTTTTTATACACCAGCTCAATGCTGGTGTATTAAAAAAGAAGCCTATATCCGGAAGTTGGTGTCATTGGGCTGAGATAATTATCAAAATCAAATAAAGTTTAATAATAAATAAATAATGCTGGACAAATCACTCAGCATTATCTAGACCCGAGCTAAGCAGAGCTTGCGTTATAGGTACACTGCCGGCCAAAAGTTTGAGACCACCTACATCAAAGTAGGAAAATGAAATAAAACTCAAAATACAAAGCAAGGGGTTTAATTATGAATTAAAATACTTATTTCCTAATACACATACATTATGAAGAAAACAAAAAAATCAAGAAAAATCAACCATTTACTTTAAAAATGTCGCTCATATTTTATACAGATTTTTCGTCGAAAAACCCTCCCTTGCATTTTATTACTACTTTCACTATTCTTGGCATACGAGCAATCAATTTGTCGATTGTATCTTGTGATATATTGTTCCAGCTTTCTTGTAAAGCCTTCCACATGTCTTCTTGCGAAGTGGGACAACAACAGCGCACATTTCTATCAAGCTCTTCCCACAAAAGCTCAATCGGGTTGAGATCCGGACTCTGAGGGGGCCACACCATGTTTTTTAAATCCCCTTCTGTTTCTTTGTGTTCTAAATAACCCCTGCATAATTTTGAACTATGTTTTGGGTCATTATCTTGTTGGAAAAAAAATCCATCTCCAATTATTCTTGAACCAGACGGAATGGCATTTTGCTGTAGTATTCGTTTATATTGCTCCTTTTTCATGATTCCTTCGACTCGTACCAAATCTCCGGTTCCATGGCCCGAGAAGCATCCCCAGACCATAATGGAACCACCACCATGCTTGACTGTTGGCACCACACAGTCTGGCATCATCTTTTCCTCGACGTTACGTCGAACAAAAATTCGTCGTTTTGAACCAAATATTTCAAATTTGGATTCATCTGACCAAAGAACTTGTTTAAAGTCTTCTTCAGTCCAGTCTCGATGGGTAAGGGCCCACTGCATCCGTTTCTTTTTGTTTTGTGGCCTTAGTAGTGGTTTTCGAACGGCGACGCGACCAAATAACTTAGCATCTCTCAAACGTCTTTTTACTGTAGTCAATGATACAGGTTCTGATCGGGATTTGTTCACTTCTACGCGGATTTCTGGTGCTGTTAGGCGTCTATTCCGCTTGCTGGTAGTGACGATGAAGTGATCCTCGCGAGAAGTGGTAGTTCTCGGCCTTCCCGAACGCGAACGATCTTGATTACTGCCAGTCTCCTTGTATCGGGTTATTGTGTTATGAACACAAGTCTTCGACAACTTAAGTTGAGAGGCAATCGCACGTTCAGATTTGCCTTCGCCGTATAAAACAACTATGGCAGAGCGAGTTTCACTGCTAATTTCGCGAACTTTTCCCATTTTAAGATGTCTTCACTGTAACAACGACGAGCTCAGACTAATAAGGTAGAAAATAATTTACTCCATAAAAACTCAGGTACTAAATATGTTTTAGGAAGCTAACATAATCCCTGATATCGGTTAACGCGAAACAAACCCAAAACAATAAGTAATGAGCAGATCATAAAAATATTACAATGACTCTACCACCTGGTCCTTGCGCGGCGCTCATTGATGTTTTGAAACAATAGACCTATTTAGGGTGATAACTTAAACAACAACATAAATAATGACTCTTAGAAATTCTTTAATAATAATAGAATACGCAGGTGTTCAAATTAGCTCATTATCATATGTGTACTTTGAAATATTTTGTTGGTGACAAAGATTTTTACAGTGGTCTCAAACTTTTGGCCGGCAGTGTAGATACTAGATAACTGATATACTTAAAACAATAAATTATACACAGAAAATACCCAGAAGACCCGGAACAAATATCTGGAGGTCGTACAATTATTTGCCCCGAGCCGGGATCGAACCCACAACCTCGTGCGTCGCAGGCGGACGTTCGCCCGCCGCGCGCCGCGCCACAGAGGTCGATAACAAAAGTCGCAATTTTAATATATCTTCTGCAGTTTCCAGCTAGTCCTCCTTCTACATCTTAAAAGTGCCAAAAGTCACACATTAATTTGTTCTTTCCTTGTTCCAGCCCTATTCCACGAAAAAGGTACAGACAACCTCAGAATCGCCTTCCGACTGTACAGAGGTCCATTCCTCCTTGTCGAATTCATATTCCTTATAGGAATCAACGTATACGGCTGGCGGTCTTCTGGCGTCAACCACGTACTAATCTTCGAGTTAGACCCAAGAAACCATCTATCAGAGCAACATTTGATGGAGTTGGCGGCTATTTTTGGCGTCGTTTGGGCGCTGAGTATACTCAGTTTTATATACAGTGCTAGTTTGAGTATACCACCGTTTGTGAATCCGCTGGCGTTGGTTATTATAATGATTGTATTCCTGATGAACCCGTTTAAAGTTTTCCGGCATGAGGCTCGGTTCTGGTTTTTGAGGATATGTGTGAGTATATTTTAAAAGTAATTAATATTTTCTTCTTTGCGCAGATCTCTTAGGCCCGTATATCGATGACTGAGTAAGCTTTTTATAAAAAGCTTACTCAGTCATCGATCTATGCTTGAGTATTAATTTTTATGGCAAAAACGTTACTCAATCATAGATCGATGACTGAGAATGGTTTCATATACGGGCCTTAGAATATTACATTATTTATTAGTATCAAATAAACAACTTTTGGTAATTAATCATTACGAAATCGTGGATTCTGCCCACCGGGCCGACCATTCAACGCTCAACAACAAAGAGGCAGACGGCCGCCTGTCGAACATCGACAGGCGCAATAGACAGGGGGCCTACTCCCAGCATTGGGTGCTGATGAGCTGAGTAAAGAGTAGCAGATAATATTCTGCCTAATAATTATGTGAAAGTAAGCCTTGAATCAGAATCCTACTAATATTGTAAAGCCGAATGTTTGTGAATTTTATTTTGTTACCTAAGATCTCCATAACTACTGAACAAATCAAGATGAAATTTGAAGTAGGTATATTTAGAGTATAGGCTAACTTAGATAATAGTCTACTTATTATACCGAAAATACGCGAGCGAAGCCGCGGGCAGGAGGGATCTAGTCTAAAATTTATTGTTGTTTACTCAAGTTTACAAAACTTTTGTCAATGAAAAGATCGATACAGAATAAGCATGTCCCGCTCTCGCCTTCACCCTGCTAGCTATCAAATCCAAATATGATCTTTTGGAATTCATACAAATAATATAAATTCGGAAGTTATTCTGTCTGTTACCATTTCATTGCACGCGCTATTCCGGGGCATTTGTCCCGGAATAGCGCGTGCGAAGCCGCGGGCAGAAGCCAATCCAATTATCATAAATTCAACCCTATTCTGCTTATTTCAGAGTCGTTTTTATTTTTTCCTTTAACACTATTCTTCGGGGTACTACAAAATATATATCAAATGAAATTGAACCCTATTCTCCTAATTTCAGGGTAGAATACTAGCTGCTCCATTCGTGCCGGTGCTGTTCGCGGATTTCTGGCTGGCGGACCAGTGGAACTCATTCGCAGCTGCCTTCTTAGACTTCCATTATTTAGTAGCTTTGTATGTAACTTCGAGCGATCTGTATACTGTTAATGGTAAGTCTTTTTATATGTATTGCATTGTTTTAACAGGGCATATAAACAGATGGACAATAATAATAAATAAATAATGCTGGGCAATCCACACATCATCTAGCCCCAAGCTAAGCAGAGCTTGTGTTATGGGCACTATATGAGTGATATACTTAATACAATACATTACATACATAATACATATTTTCATAATAGATATTTTTTTTGTTATACATAGAAAATAACCAGAACACCCTGAACAAACATTTGCAGATCGTACAAGCATTTGTCCCATGGCGGGAATCGAACCTGCAATCTGTCCCGGTAGCAACGGAGAAATACTGTCAAAGGATACGGTTTTCAATTCAATTTTGTTGGAATCAGAGGCTCTTTGTTGATATCAAGTGCTTACCCTTCAACTCTGAGGTCAATTTCTCTCAGCCTAGAGATGTCGTATATTTAACCAGAAGAAAGGTTGCCTGTTCAGTCACACAGTTGCCGTAGCTGAAATCGGTAATGATTAGTTCAATATGCATACTAATAAGGTTAAAGTATGAAATTGCCTTTTTATTGTAATAGGTCATTTGAATTGACATAGAACCTTCATGGTTTGAGATTTTTGGGAGAAACTTTTTTCACATGGTACCTATCAGGTTCTTCTTTTAAAAAATGTGCAACATTCGATTATCTACTTTCAGTTGTTTTTTTATTCGGCTTAGACAAGAAAGATGGATACTTCGAAAATTCGAGTGATTTTTGAATACGAGTTCCGACGCGGAAATAACGCGGTAGAAACAACTCGCAATATCAATGTTGCGTTTGGAGAGGGGACTGCTAATGATCGCACCGTGCGATATTATTTGAATTTTTAGAAAAAACACCTCAATAATTCTACTTTCCTTTCCAGCGGCCGTAGAATCAACCCGCTGGTACATAATAACCAGAGCGTTAGTAAACATCATTCCCGCTTGGACCCGCTTCTTCCAATGCCTCCGGCGCTACCGGGACAGCAAGGAGGCTTTCCCGCATCTTGTGAACGCGGGGAAATATTCCACCACTTTCTTTGTGGTTATGTTCGCGACGCTACGGATTATTTATAGTGGTAAGTAACACTGGAAGATTCCTACCGACTGCGCCGTGTGAAAGCCTGAAGATATACACATAAAAGTACATACATTATCTGCGCGGGATGCGGCAAGCTACATGCCGCTATTACATGACTAGCATAGGCTGTTGGTGACATTATCCCCAAGGTACTCAATTGGCGACAGCGATTTAATGAAAAACGGAGTGTGGGAAGACCTCTCACTCGATGGACCGACAACATTGTGGCTGTCGCGGGGAGTCAACGGATGGTGGAGGCTCAGGTTCGCTATTTGTGGCATCGTTTGGCGAGGTCTATTATCAGCCGTAGACTGTGTATATGGGCTGAATTGATGATGAAAGAAGACAATTTTAACGATCGATAAAATACTGATACGACCCCTAAAATAATGCTGGCTGATGCTGGATACGGTGAGCTGAAGACGGCGCTCAAAAGGGGAGGCCTATTTCCAACAGTGGACTAGCATTATGCTGTTGATATTAATTGGGCTTAAAACGTATGCAGGTTTTTCTCATTTTTCAACGCGTCAGGTAGTTAATTATATAATTTAATTGACATTACATAGGGGCTCGATGAGTAAAGTTTATGTTTGGAACCTGGTCCTATAAGTTTGTTTTTAAATCGTAAGGAGCGAGAGGTGCAGGTTTGTTCCCGAGTTTTATAAAAAAAATATGTTTCTAACGAATTTACACATTTCAAGTATATACAGTGGTGGACACATAATTAGAGACACCCCCTAATTGATCACAATAAATATGATTTTGGCACAACCATTAGCCAAAGTAGGTATTAAATTGAATGTAATTGTTACTAAATCATACATGACGTTGTATTCTTAAAAATGGAAGACAAAAAAGTTGTGTTGCTTGGTATTTTAGACACTGCTCACTATCCGAATCTAATACAAACTTTTTTAACGTACCTGTAGCTGGCCAGCTAATTAAAGACAGTGAACGCTATGTTCTGAATATAAAAAAAGAAACAGAACTACATTCGGTTTTTCATTGTTATAACATTTTATTTTTTGTATTCAAATTAATTCGTTTTATACCAATCGATATGGGAAAAAACAAGAGTTGCGATTCGTCCACTAGAAAGATAATCTTTCATAGCAAAGGTTGGTCATACAGAAATATCGCAAACCATTTGAGCCGTTCTAAGGACATGGTTATGAATGCTATAACGCATTTCAAGAAGTTCGATACGACCGAAAACGTACCCAGAAAACCGTGACCTAGAAAAACTACTCCGCGGGAAGACTCTAGGATGGTATTGTTGGCAAAAAAGGAACCGTTTAAAGGACTAGAACTGATACGCTCGGAAATATATGGGGCAGGAGGGTCGACGGGTGTGTCTGCAAGGACAATTAGACGGAGACTATGTGAGGCAAACTTGTACGGAAGAGTGTCTCGGAAGGTGCCACTTTTGAAAAAGCAAAATGTTAAGGCAAGGTCAGCGTTTGCTAAAAAATATGAACACTGGACTGAACGATAGTGGAAAAATGTGCTTTTTTCGGATGAAACAAAAATTAATATGATTAATTCTGACGGAAAACAATATGTTAGACGCCCCCCGAACAAAGAAATGGATCCGAAGTACACCAAGAAAGTAGTGAAACATGGAGGGGGCAATATCATAGTGTGGGGCTGTTTTTCAGGACTTGGTGTCGGACCTGTCAGGAATATAGAAAGCAATATGGATAAATACCAGTACAAAAATATTTTACAAGAAACCATGCTGCCCTATGCTGAGCAAAATTTACCGGTAATTTGGACTTTTCAACAGGATAATGATCCGAAACACACCGCAAAAGTAGTTAAAGATTTCTTAAGGAACCAGTTTGTGACAGTTTTGGATTGGCCCCCGTACAGTCCGGATTTAAATCCAATCGAAAACTTGTTGTACCAGGTGAAGAAGACAGTGGCGGCAAGAGTACATCAAACGTCGATCAACTTTACACAGCTTTTACAGAAGCGTGGGAACAAATTCCGGTACAAGTTTGTACAGAATTGATTGCTTCCATGGCTAAGAGATGTCGTGCTGTTATTGCTGCAAAAGGACATGCGACCAAGTATTGATACGCATCGGAATGCTCTATAAAAATGTGTTAGAAATCTTACGTACTAAAATAATTTCAAAGATAACTAATTTTTTGTTTAATTTACGAAATGAAGTGTCTTTAATTATATGGCCAGATATTACTAATCTTATCTTTTATTTACACTGCTTACATTTAAGTTTTACCGAATAAAAGGCAAGTTTTGTTGTAAATGTTTCGTTTTAACAATACACAATAACAACACAAATAAAAATTATTTGTGCAGCAAGTTACAATGGCAGTCTGATAAAGTATATACAGGAGGAATAGCTTAGTTATTTCAATATGCTTCCAGTGTCTTTAATTATGTGACCAAAACTGTATATGCAGGGCAAGGTTAGTATCTTATAATTTTGCTAGTAAGGTTTATAGCTGTTTGTTTGATCTATGTTTGCTAACATACGTATAAGTTTTTATTGCTGCGCGAAAATCATTTTTGCGTTGGTACTGTTCCCTCATAGGATGACGGAGTATGATAAGTGGCTATGGTGGGCACTGGCATAATAGATTGCAAGGGAACTTTTTAAGTCTGTTGTTTTGTGTCTGCGATGATAGTTGGCTTTATAAAAACATACAGACGAATTACCTATTTCGAAACGCACCCCAAGCACTATGCGTGCGGTGCTATCTGCACGGAGGATTCTCGTCTCCGCTGCGTGACGTCACTAGCTTGCGAGGCACAGCTCACACCTCCGCTTCTTTCCTTGTTTGCTTCGCATACACATATAGATAGATAGATATTTTTTTTATTAAATACACACAAGCAGCACCGGAAAACATAATAAATGAAAAACACAGTATTTAGGTATACATAAGGAGGCAGGTATATCGGTGGTATCCACTGAAGCTGAGCGGAGACGAGAGGTGTGAAGACGTTCTACAATACAATACACTTTATTTCACACCAAAAAAAATAATACCAAATAGATACAGGAAAAGAGAGAAAACAGAGTTGCACAAAGGGCGGCCTTATCGCTAAGAGCGATCTCTTCCTTTAACCTTGGGATGGACACGAAGCTGTTGTACACGTTTAGACACGGTGGCGTATTACTTAAATATACAATACATAGTATAAAATATATATGCTATGATGATAATAATAATACATACCAAGTTTTATGAAAAAGATGCAAAATAAAAACTAACAATTTATAACTGAAGAAAGATAGTGTTCATAAACCATATACACGCAAATTCTCTCCATGTTTTTAAGTAAACATGGAGAGAATTTGCGTGTCCTAAAGTAGTTGGTTGCGTTCTATTGGTTGTTTAAAACACATCTCTTCTCCGCTCGTCTCGTCTCCGTTGGTGAAGCGTTTAATTTAGTCGAATTACAGTCAGACCAGTTTCTGGAAAATCTTAACCGCTATGTATCTTTTCCAGATAAATACACAGACCCCTACGACAATCCGTTCCTATACTGCTGGTTCGTCTGCACCCTAGTCTCATCCTTGTACACCTACACGTGGGACGTAAAGATGGACTGGGGACTGTTCTCGTGCGGTCCCGATCAGGAAAACAAGTTCCTGCGAGAGGAGATTGTTTATAGCGTAGGGGTGAGTGTGTTTAGCAGGTAGAAACTAGATGGTGCTGTGTAAAATATGTTAAGGCGCTACCCCGACCCACAATAGCGCCGCTACCTATTTTATCTTATTATTACGTTAAACAAAATAAATTTCTAAAATCCATTGGACAGTTTTTGATACCTATCATAAGCTTTTTTAATGCCTCTGTAATGGTTTTATTTTTTATAGTTTATGCAACGATGCGAAGTTGCTCTTGGTGGCCACCAAACTCTGTTTCGCATCTCTGTCTAGACTAAACAAAATAGGTCTTACTTCGCTTCTCGTACGAAGGAAATCACCCTCCTCTGATCGAAGCTTCGCTTACATTGTTGTTGACAGAGGGTTAGTGGAAAGAAGAGCTATTCTAGGAAAATAATGTTATCGCGCAGCAGGCAAGAGAACGGTGTTGCTCACATGTAATGTGCATAATCTGGTACCTGGGTTATGCAAGACATAAACCAAACCTTAAACCATCAGCTGCATTTATGGACAGCCGTCTAATAAAATGAATAATTAATGACCTGGATTTGCAATGCTGGTTATATAAATATGTCTTAAGTACCTATCTTTAATAGTCCTTGGTACAATATGTTTTAAAAATTATTTTTAACGTTAGTGCAGTTTACACGATAAACTTATAGGTAGCAAAAATGCGTCTGTCCTGCTACAGCCATAGGTACATTTATATTCATACAATTTACGTACCTACTATACCATAGATCTAACTAAAATATGCGGGTCCCTAACAGGCATAACCTAAAACAACTTTTTTCTCCCAATTTGTAAAAGGTTTATACTATAGGTTTCGGAATCCTTTATGTACGTATTATTCTTTTTAAAAGGCCTGGGTAATGCACGGCGCTAAAAAAAGTTGAGTCAGCAGATGTATGGAACTTTGCCAACCTTCTTTGGCAGGTAGGTGAACAATATCCCGGGGATGAACATAGACTACTTGAAAAGCGCGTGCGAAGCCGCGGGCAGCAGCTATTTACCTATCAGTCGCAGTCAGCAAGGTCAGCATAATATTAAACCACATTTCCTCTTTCAGTTCTACTACTTCGCAATCGTAGAAGACTTCGTGCTACGCTTCATATGGATAGTGTCGTTTCTGCTCACTGAGAACGGATACGTCAGCGGTGACACTATGGTATCCGCGCTAGCTCCTTTAGAAGTTTTCAGGTAAATATTTATAAGAATATTTTTTCAACGGGATATTTACCATGATTTGAGTTTTGAGCTTTCCAATATTATAATAATCATGGCAAATATCCCGTTGTAAATGACTTTAGGATGGATTTAAAAGATTTATTAAGAATATTTTTTTCATATCGATCGGTCTATGTAATATATTGTATTAAGTATGTAATCTAGTACCCATAACACAAGCTCTGCTTAGCTTGAGGCTAGATGATGCTGTGTGGATTGTCCAGCAATATTTATTTATTTATTTAGATAGGTACGCTAAAAGTACTAGAATACGCTAAGTAAACCTTACTTTTCAAAATGTTCAAAACGTTTTGTTATTGTAGTGCGTAAGCTCTCTTTTTGTACTTCTCTCTGGAAATTTCTAAGAAATTAAATTACATTCCAAAAATGTTTCGATTTCGACGGAAACCCGCAACCTTCCCTCAGTATGGGAATGCACTACGAAGTCAAGTAACCGAACAGTCGAAATTCTATGGGAATTATTACGGACTCTAGCGCCGTTAGCTTCACCTACAGGGGAAACATTGAAGATTATCCAGACCAGTCAAAGTAGAAAATTTTTTAAGATATTATTTAACATTTTGTTGTACCAAAACAAGTATCTGGATTGCGTAGAATCTACTGTGGTATCGAAAATTGCTTCTTTTGATTCTTTCTTTAATATCGGACACTCGCATATTATTATTTTTTTTATCAATGACACCTGATTTTTAGGGTTCCGTACCCGAAGGGTGCAAACGGGGCCCTATTACTAAGCCTCCGCTGTCCGTCCGTCTGTCTGTCACGTGGCTAAATCTCATGAACCGTAAGAGGTAGGCAGTTGAAATTTTCAGATAATTTGTATTTTTCTTGCCGCTATAACAACAAATAATAAATATCGAAATTAAAGAAGCTCCCATACAACAAACGTGATTTTTTTTTGGTTATTTTTGCTCTTAATTTGTCAAGGCTGTATCTCTTGAACTACAATAACATCAAACTTTCTATAATTAAGTAACACTTCAACTGTAATATTAACAATTACTAAAAGTAAAATAAAGTTGAAAAATTAAAGGGGTCTTCGAACAACTGAAAATTGTATGTTCTTTGAAAAAGCTGCCTGATTTTTACGGTACGAAACCCTTCGTATGCGAATCGACTCGCACTTGGCGGTTTATTATTAAAATCTGTCCAGCCGTTTGGGCTACAAACGAAACTTAACATCCTGTTGTGTTGTGTGTGACGTTAAGTTTGTTTTGTTTGTACCGTACCCACATCACATCTTAGTCATGAAAAAACTTGTTTTAGGTATAAGATTTTGAATAAAAAATTATCTATTTAAACATACTTCAACATTACCCTTCTTCGCAGTCAACAAAAAACACTAATCCTCATATTCCTTCACAGACGATTCATATGGAACTTCTTCCGCCTAGAGAACGAGCATCTCAACAACTGCGGTAAATTCAGAGCGGTGCGAGACATTTCGGTCGCGCCTCTCGATTCCTCCGACCAGGCGGATATTATTCGAATGATGGACCATGCTGATGGAGTTATTAATAGGTGAGCTTTATTACTGTACACATAGGGTTTAGATTAGATAAATAAACTAGCATCTCAACAACTGCGGTAAATTCAGAGCGGTGCGAGACTTATCGGTCGCACCTCTCGATTCCTCCGACCAGGGGCCCTATTCTGCTGAACTAATCGCTTCACTATGACAGTGGTATATCGTCACGTTTTGGTATTCTACCTCAGATGAAAGAAATGGTGACAAATACAGATCGCGACGCGCGTCAAAGAGTCAAGTTTGAAACTACTCATTTATCTTTCCATGCAAATAGCACCGCACGCAGTATCTGGAGTTTCATAAATCTAAGGATTCTACGTGACGATTCTGCGACGATACTATTGTCATACTGAAGCAATTGTATAGCAGAATAGCGCGCAATGCGCCCTCTTAACGAGGGACTTCTTCAGGGTGTCAACGTTGGTGTTCTTCCAACACAAATAAGGTTCGTTTTTAACCCGCTTACATCCGTTATGAATTCGTCAAGCTACGATAGTTTCTTAGTAAAATATAAAAAAACACAAATAAACGAATTGTTCGATGTATCGATCACGTAGGTATTTAATATCATCAGCAGTTTGACCTAAGTAGGTAACTCTTGCCGCAAGCGGATCGGGCGCCTACAGAGGTCAGTGCTTTAGCAGCAGCCATTTCAAACGCACTCATTAAATTAATAACTAGTCATAATTTTATACAATACAACTTGTTCCATATACTCTTTTATATGTATCAGCATCTCGGGAAAAGCTAGCCTCGTTGCCTACACTAATAACTCTTCTCTCCCTCAGGTTAACAAAGAAGAAAAACGCAAAAAAGACAAAGGAGGTGGATCGAAAGCCTCTCATAAAGAAGGAGTCCATCCAGGACCTTCAACTGGAGTTGGAGCTCTCCTCCAAGATGCTGTGACACACTGTGATATAAACACTACGCTTGGTTTGGCATAGGCTTTTGACATATAATCCAGCCAAATTCGATGCGAAATGTTTTAAACAAATCAAAACAATAAACAACATTACTTGCTTGGTTTCGAGTATCCATACTTAATATTATAAATTCGAAAATAGCTCTATCTGTCTGTCTGTAACCTTTGCACGCCTAAACGGCTGAACGGATCTCAATGAAATTTGGCAGGGCCTGACAAATGCCAAATAGGCTACTTAAAAACAGCGTGCGAAGCCGCTGGCAGCAGCTAGTCAGATATAATTTAGCAATATTTGTTTTAAAGTATAATATTTATTGAAGTAAATATCTCAAATCGGTAAGGAAAGTAAGTTGCGTATGAAATACACGGCAACTTATTGCATTTCAGGTTAATTATGGGGGCTTTGTTGTAAACATTCCACATCGAATTCCACTGGATTCTAGTTAGGGGTACCTTTTTAGCTACCCAGCCGCCTTCCTAAGCGCTCGCAATGCGGCCGCGGCCCATACATATTGACCTATCAGCGCCGATGATCAGCGCGACTAAACAGCAACAAACCAACCTTAAAGCCTCCCTGCACACGCGCGCGCGGATCGCGGTGCGAAACTGCCAAGGCCTTCACCACACTCGCGCGTGAATCTATATTATAATGTAACTAAAGACTTTGTAAAAATGTGTGTTTACCTAAGTTCACTACCTATGTAAATCACTTACAATAAACGATTTGAAACTTGAAAATCACGCGGGCCTTAGAAACCTCGTTTGTCGCGGGACAAAAAACCGATAAAGTACGGGAACGAGGCGCGAACGCGACGCGAAGCCGCGACGAATATGTGAATGGGAACTACACTCATGGTTCGTTATGAAGCTGAGTGAAATAGGCTCACAATTGATTCTACTCTTGTAGATGGCCTTTCCATTTTAGAAACAATTGTTGTTAGAACCATTGACTGATAGAAATTAATGTAGATATGAAATTATACAAAGAAAAATTATGTTTAAATTAATTACTAATCAAACGGCCGTTTTTTTATGTTTATAAAACGGCGTTTTTATAATTATAAAAGTTTTGTAGGTAGTTATTTTTCTTATGAAAGACACTAAAAGTCAATCTTGTGCCAGACCAAGAGCCGTTAAGTGTATTGTTATTAGTACTTAAAGTAATTGAGCCATGTTCAAGTATTATTCCAATTATATTTATAGTAAATCATTAATTATACTTTTGGCTTTAATTTTTTAACACTTCGCCCACCCTATAGGCCAGTCACCGTAGACACAAAATCGCGTTAGGTCGCAATAAATTGCAAGGTTCATGATGTAAGGATAGATAACAATAGTGTAAAACCAAGTTTACAACTTCGAAAGACCTGTGATAACGTCGTGGTGCTTGAAAACCTCGAATTTTCAATCTTTTCTGTTTTTGGCTTACAACTTCAAAAAACAATGCATTCTACGGCAAAGTCATCCATGACACTTTTAAAGAAGACAAAATTAACGACAATTTGAGTGCAACCCTAGATATGTATGTATGTCTAATAGATCTCAAGATACAAAACTTCTAAAATAGCCAATTTTTCCCAAAAAGTTAGAAATCTGTGGTTAGCTACTCTTTCGAGCAAAATATTGTCTAAAATGCTCATTCTATGAGGAAAGTCATCATTGTAATCATACTAATATTATAAATGCGAGAGTTCGTGTGAATGTTTGTTACCACGTATCTCCGTAACTACTTAACCTATTTAGATGAAATTTGGTATGTTGGTAGTTAAGTTCTAGAATAACAAAACAAATCAAATTTTCAAAAATTATCCTCTGATGGGGTTAAAAAGGGTGGTAAAGTTTCTATGGAAAATGATTATTCCTTGGTTCGATTCACTCAAAACTCTGTATAAATAAACTATAAAGTAAATAATGATATAATAATAATAATAATGCTGGACAATCCACACAGCACCATCTAGCCCCAAAGTAAGCTTCTCAAAGCTTGTGTTATGGGTACTAGATATCTGATATATTTAATACATTATATACATAGATATATATTTTTATTATACATAGAAAACACCCAGACCAACGGAACAAATTTCTGCAGATCGTACACAAATTTGTTCCGAGGCGGGAATCGAACCCGCAACCTCTTGTGTCGCAGGCGGACTCTCGTCCGCTGCGCCACTGAGGTCGTCAATATATAGTGATGTGATAATGAATTACAAAACTACCCCTAGAGGTTGTGCAATCAATTTTGACGCGGACGAAGCCGAGGGGCGCAGCTACTGTTAACTAATGCAAGAGTGCGTGTAAAAGAACACGAACAACAAAAAAATGTCCTTGAAAAAAAATCGAACTTCAAAGACAAAATCGTTATTCACAAGTCCCCCTTTGGAGTCCAGAATCACCCCCATTCGGCTTAGTACACTCTTTCCGTGGCACCCTGTAGAGGCGTTCGGATTAACTGGTATCAATCGAGGCCCTGCTGTACCTAAGAGTACCTACCTACATTAATTCAATTTTATGTTGGTTTTTTAAGTTTTATTCAATGAGGAAATACAATAAAAACATGATATGGATCAGTTGAGCTACTTGTAGATTGTTTGCAACAGTCTGCAATTGAAACAATTGAGCTATAATTGTTTCAATTGTAAATACTAGTTCTAATTTGTTTCTATAATTTGATAGTAATTTTCTTTGTTAATAAAGGTATGATAAAAACAAATATTAGTGCATAATTTATAATTTGGTAATATTATATTTTACAGCATAAAAATGCAAAATGAAATACAATAATAAATGTTATTAGATCTGTTAGTTTGATTTGTTAAAATCGCGGCAAATGATCACAAAACTTCCACATTCTACCTACAAGCTCTCGCATGACAGAAGAACATAATTTTGAATAGTAAGTATTTCTAAGGATTATTATCATCTACCAACCCTACACTGATAATAAAAATCGACCCTCTTTAAGTACTTACTTCTGAAATAAATCAAAAACATTAAAATGTATGTAGTTAACCGCAAAAATAAAGAATGGACGATTTTTAGGCCCTGTAGCTCGGTATATTATTATGATTTTGATTTTTATAATCCTATGGGACAATAATAAAGATGTAACAAACTGTCACCAATATAAATATAGGCACGTGTTTCACGTAATACTTTTCTGTTCACAAGAACATTAAACCTACTATGCTTAAACATTTATTCCGCAATTGTTCATATCTAAAGCTAAAATAAATAAATTAAAACTTTTGAACATCTGCATGTAACAATACGTAAATTTTTCAACATTGCACGCAATAACATCTAGCAATTTACTTATTAATATAGTAAAAATATTTACAAATTCGTAAGGCATCTACGGCAGAGATGCCACAGTATTTTGACGATGGGCTTCAGCGTATTGCAGTTAGGTACCTGAGAACAAAGTAAAAATTGTATACAGTCTGACGCCCGGTTTCAGCTCTACGCAGAAAAGAGAATGTAAAAACATCCAATATTAAACTGAATACGATGTGATCACAGAAATATATCTAGATGAAGCAGAGTTCGCCGATTTGTATTGAAACCGAGAGTTAACATTTTGCATAGGCACTTTCGACGTTACAAGTGTCAATCACCTTTTTTGGCGGTGTTTGAACAGTTAATTACTGAACAGCAAGGCATTATGTTTTTATAACCAAACATCTCACGTGGAAAGCGGTCGGGAGCGGACTGAATTTCGCGGCGAGCAAAGAGGCTTTCCAGCACCTCTTTTCGGCACGCGAGGTAAATAAACTTTTTGCTTGTATCTCATCGATTAAAGTAAAAAAGGGGAGATGTTAAGTAAAAAATGGGAGATGTGGTACCAGCCTCTTAAAAGTGGAAGGCAATTATATATATTACTAATATTAGGTGCAATTAGGTCCACCCACCTCAGTCAGGCGCGACCGGCGGCGTTCGTATTTTGAGTGCGTATTGTTGTCTCGGTCGCACTTCGGTCTAGGTACGTCTTTACATCTTTGTTGTTCATTATAATTAATGCACAAGATTGGAAATTTAACTGTGTGTTTGGGTGTAGTTGTAACACAGGCCAGATGTTTAGTAAGCGCTGGGAGAACGTACCATATTTACAGATTTTACTTATATCTATGTTCTATAAAGATATATTTCTGTGGATATGATCATAGAAATTAAGTAGGTGGTCATGTCAAAATAGCGTTATATGGACACAACATGCTATAAATCGCACTAGCTTTGATGGAAGGATACGGTTCTGTCTACATGCGTAGCTGGGCTGGACTATTACTAACTTCCAAGAAGTTTAAGTGAAAAATCAGCTTTCTTTCTACAGTACGCCAAAGAGGTCGTCAAAAAGCACAAAACAATTTACTGTATAGGAATCACAGATTTTTGCAATCGAAGGTTCAAATTTCTGAGCGCCATCTAGCAGATGACCTTTGATAAATTGAAATTAGTGAAGGTACTATGGATGCCGTCTCGATGAGATGTTGATGTGGTGATGTAGTTCAAGAGACGATGGACAGATGTCGCCACGGTGGATATCAACAAGGTTTATACCTCCTCAAGAGCGCAGCGCCTCCAGCCGTTGCTGCATCTCGTCCAGCTCTTCTTCATCCGGTTCCTCCTCAGCCTCTGCCTTGCTGGTGGAAGGAGCGCCGACGGCGGACGGCGGCGCCGGCGCCTCGCCTAGCTTGCCTTGCGTTAGCTCCCATAGCACCTGGAATAACAAAGCAGAATTTTAATAAATCTATGAACACTTTAATGTAAACTTTTTTATCTAAATTTAACATATAAAAGTACTTAAGCCTTATAAAGCGATTTCTCCCAGGCAACCTAGGGATGGAGAATTGAGAGATTTGAACTTAACTATGCGTCTTGAGTAGACCATAGCCCTCTGCAAACATAGGTCGTCCAAACACTTGATTCCATTATACATAGATTGCAGAGGATAATGTTTCGAATTAAGTTATAAGTGAAATCGTCCCGATTGTGTTGATGAAGGCTAATGTGCAGAGAGTCTTAATTATAAATTATTTCCAGAGGTTGCTAGGTACTGTTGTTCGAAGTTATATTACCACCATAAACCTTCGGTCAACTTGATTGAAGGGATAAACCAAAGAAAGTGCCTACTTTACAAAAATGTTTAATCAAAACTAGAATGAAAACGCGCGTAATGTTTTGAGTTATTCAAAATATTTGTTTGTTATCTTTTATGCAAAGATCCACCAATCTTGTTTACAAGTTTTGTTGACATTACGCTCAATCAAGGCATTTCAACTCCAAGGAAAGAAATGTGGATTTTAAGGCCATATCAACCTCGCTCCGCGCCGCCTCCTCCATTTCCTCTTCATCCTCCACACTCGACGTGGTCTCGTCCAGCATCTCATCAATGATGCCGGCTCGCATTATCCAAGGTGAACCTCACTGTGCGCCGCCTCCTCCATTTCCTCTTCACCCTCCACACTTGACATGATCTCGTCCAGCATCTCATCCATGATGCCGGCTCGCATTATCTCATACCTTATCAACCTCGCTCTGCGCCGCCTCCTCCATTTCCTCTTCATCCTCCACACTCGACATGGTCTCGTCAAGCATCTCCTCGATGATGCCGGCTCGCATCATTTCTTTGCTCATCTCTTGCATGGTCGCTGCCACCTCCGGCAGCCGGACCAGCACTTGCATTGCTTGCATCACCTTGGAGATTAATAATTGTTTATTAAAACCCTAGCTTCTGGCTTGCGACTTCGCAAGCGTTTTGCTGGGATAAAAAGTAGCCAATACATATGTAATTCCAGGTCAAAAGCTTATTTTTTATTTAGCATCCCACTACTCACTGCTGGGCAAAGGCCTCCCCCCCAAAAACCTGTGCATGCAAAGTTCAACGCGATCCTTTCAGTAGTTTGGCATTGTAACAAACATAAATTTTCACAATATTTCCCCTACTAGAATTTTTTCATGAAAATTCCCACATGTGGCCTAGTCCCAGAGATAAGGAAACAACACGTAAGTCGACGACCTCTGTGACGCAGGAGGTTGCGGGTTCGATTTCCGCCTTGGGACATATACAGAGTGCCTTTTTGAGATGGGACTGGATGACGAAATCCGAAACCATGGAGTTAGAGGAAATCCTTCTCGATTTATGAGAAAACAAATATTGCGTATTTAGGTTTTTTGTCATTTACTTTTGCAGGAAATCAAACCCATTGATTTATCAAAAAATATCACACCCTGTATTTTTGCACCAACAGACTTGTTGGCTGATAAGGATCACTATTTGCATAGAAATGCATTATAGAAAATGAAAGGAAATAGCTATTTATTACAATTTTAGTTTTAATACTCCCTTCTAAGCATCAATGTGAAAATTTTAAATAATCTTTTCGAACAACTGGTGTGCTTGCCGCTAGCCAGGATATTTAGCCTGTATTTTAATGGTGATAATCCTTAATAATCTCTTCGTAATTAATAGTGAACTAATTCACTAAAAAATGTTTAAGTATGTTGTTTTTATTATCTCATTAATTGAGCCCATAACTCCTTTCACGATTTTTCCCTAAATAAAATTCACAAATCTCCTTTTTAAAGGTTTATTTTTTTTTAATGGCCTTTATTAACAAAGAAAATTACAATCAAATTATAACTAGTATTTACAATTGAAACAATTAAGCTAACTGCAGACTGTTGCAAACAATCTACAGGTAGCTCAACTAATCCATATCAATACCAGTCGGAAGCGTCCCCAAGACGCTGGCTGCATTGCCCCGCTGTATGGCAATGCTGATGCGCTGCGCCAGGTACCCGCCCGCTCTCGGGTCACGCGTCGTTTCGACGAGACGCTCAGATAACTTTTTAAAAACCCGGAGAGCCTCGGTACCCCATGGACCTTGGGTCTCGACCCCAAAGGGAGCAAATATGTAGGCTCTGTCGAGACCTGCATATTTGCGTCTCTTGAGATCCTCGGCCAAATCTGCCGCCGCACCAGCCCTCACGGATGTCCTCGGAAGATGGGAAGGCGCAAGTGTGTCGACGCATGTAGCGTCCCACACAATGGGCCTCCCCAACTCCCATGGGACTAGTGTCATGCCGTCAGGCCTCTTACCATCGTCACGCAACAGACCATTCGGTTCGAGAATAGCTGGTACGTTAGCGGTGACAAAGGCCCGCCGGATGACGTCGTTAAGGCTGGCATGACGAGATATCCGACCGGCGGCCCTAGTACACGATAATCCGTGATGACCAAGCTGTTCGACAGCAGTACCGCACTGGCATTGATGAGGCGCGCAACACATTGCACCCAACCGAAGACATGTTGCGATACGGAAAGTTACGGGATCCAATAAAGTGCCAGTGTTAAATGAAGGAAATGCTTACAACCAATGTCCTGACTCCCATTTAGAAACGGCCAGGAGACGGGCACGATCCGCAGAGCTGGAGCACGTTTGTAACAAACTATTCCGTGTCAACTCACACAGAGGCCCGTCCCATTGCCGTTGAGACAAAAGAGATTTTGGGGGAGCAGTATTAGGGCAAGCATTATGCCAAGCCGTTCGAGCTTCGTCTAAAAATGAAATTTTGAATGAAATTCCAGGTGGGACCAAACAAGATGACTTTAAAATTTTGTCAACTAAAGAACTAGTGCTGTAGACGGAAGACAGGAACGCTGGAAGGGCTACACTTGAAATTTTGCGTATACCTAAGCCTCCCAATTTGACAGGCAGGGAGGCCTGCGACCATGCCTTGTCATCTAAATCGACATTCAAAACCTGATAGAGTATTCTTTATTATGTTGTCTAAGCCTTCCAAGAGCTCACTGTGTTTCCACAGTTGACTACATCTCAAAGAATACGTAAATTTAGGTACAAAAAGACAAAACCGAATTATTGTAAAAGCCATATGGCTATTAATTTTGAGCAGTCTGTCCGAAGTTTTGTTGAAATTTTGAATTTTCTCGTCTACAAAGGACTGAAAAGACTCATCAAGAATTGGTGAACCAAGGAGGTGAAGTGAACATTTATCAACAACTGTTATGTTGGGGGCTAAACTATTGAATTTTCCAATGATATTGTTTTTGTCTACACAAGAGTCCGAAATAAAAAGCTCGCACTTTGAAAAATTTAATTCCAAACCTATTTTTCGAAATTCATCTGTGATGATTTTTAGATCATCAAAAACTGTGTTTACCTCTCCACCTAAAGTTCCGTCATCTAAATACCAAACATTGAGCTTGGATTGGAGACGTTGAATTATCGGTTGGATGGCAAGGCTAAATATGGCCGGACCGAGAGGGTCGCCCTGCTGACATCCAACAGCGGACAAAATGACTTTGTTCTTGTAAATTAATTTTGACGGCGAACCGTAACATTGCCAGAGAAAAGGGTAAATTTCTGGAATTTTGTCTTTAATTTGCTTTAGCAAGGCGCCCCTGTCTACAGAATTGACGAATTGACGAATTCTAGGTTTAATTTGTGTTAAGTATCAGCTTTTTTCTTTAGTACCCATAATACAAGCTGTGCTTAGCTTGGAGCTAGATGATGTTGTATGAATTGTCTAGTATCACACGAATATTATAAATGTGAAAGTTTGGATGTTAAGATGTAGGAAGTTTGGATGGATGTTTGTTACTTCTTCACGCCAAAACTACTGAATGAATTGGGCTGAAATTTTGCATAGATGTAGCTCGAAGACTGGAATCAAGCATAGGCTACTTTTTATCCAGTAAATGAAATTCCCATGGGATAGAATAAACCGTTAAACGTTTCCATAGAAACAACGCGTGCGAAGCCGCGGGCATAAATTAGTTATTTATATTATTCTGCTTCTTGAAACAAAATAGGCATATAGTCTGAAGATCAAATAAATATACAAGGTGTCCCTTAAAACATACCTCTGTTGACTTTGCCAATGCACCGGCTACTCTTAGTGTTGCTGGAAAACAAAAAAAATATCAAAATGTTGTGTAAAAGCTTTATGTCCTACCAGTAACGACTTAGAAAAATTAAAGCTAAAGCAACTACCCTACGGCCCGTTTTATGTAAGATTGCTCAGTCATCAATCTATGCTTGAGTATCGTTTATGCCATAGAAAAGTGTTACTCAAGCATAGATCAATGACAGAGCAAGCTTTCATAATATGGGCCTAAGATTCAAACCAATTTATCCTGTTTGCAAGAACCTGAACTATTTGATTAACATTAATTCACCCAATTGATTCTTCATCTGCATCTGCACAGAGTTCAAATGAGCTTTGCTCGTGTATATTTTGCTGATTGCTTTCCGTGATCGGATGATTTCTTTCGCAAGTATAGTGCAGACCTGCTTATCATTCTTGCCCGCTGCTTCTTTAAGGGAACGCTTTATTTTTTCTTCTTCTCTTTGGATACCTAAAAGAAATCACATGATTTAAGCCTAAGGTTCAGTCAAAAGGTTCATTCATGGGTGTGCTAAAGATATGAATAGGTACCTACATTATTCAATAAAATTATAGAGCCTTGTACCTTATTTATTAGTGGCAGAGAGGCTAAGTTCTCAGGTCAGGTAGTAAGCTCAAGAAGTAAGTATAGTGTATTCTGTGGTAAAAGGCCGAAATGTTTGATGACATCATTCTTGAGTAGGTATGCAATTTGAGCTTAAAAACTTAAGTCCTAAAATCTTTGGGTAGTGAGAGTATTATGAGTATTACCTCTGATTTGCCGGTCCAAGTTGTATCCTTCTTTGCGTAATTTATGAGACCATTCGTTTACCTGAAAACAAGAAAACAAAGGTTTTGCTATGTTTTTACATGAGGCTTGACTGTCGAAAGGAAAATTACCAGTTCTTTAGGATTCCTTTCCGGGGATTTACCAAAAAGCCCCATTTTCGTACTATGATACAATAATGTTTGGAGAAATGATCTTTAGAATTTGTTTTGCTTTAAAATTCACGAAAAAGGAAAGAAGGGAAGGCGAAATATGCGAGGGGTGGAGGGGAGTTTGGTACTTGACAGTGACACACGCTCGACAGTTGTAACTCTTAACATATTGCGTAAAAAGGGGTGCAAGTTTTCAGAAATTTTTAACCAAGCAATGGTTTTACAGAAGCATTCCCAAGTGAACAAAAAAACACAACAACATTGCATTGCTTCAACAAGCAATGCAATGTTGTTGTGTTTTTTGTTTTTCGTTATTAATTACAACTTCTATTTTCCGTTTATATATAGGCATGGATTGCGTCTGTTGGCTACAAAACAGCAATGTCTGCGAGAAATGAAACGTCTTGATGTGACATTTAGTTCATGTGTTACCATGTTACATTGTCTATCGTATACCTTTTTGTTGGCAAACGAAAAATCGGAATATAGCTTATTTGTTACCGCAAGCAGTAATTGTTTTTATTTTATTTGATCTAAAAGAGAAAGCATATTGATTACAATTAAACGCATGCTGCATTATCATCGGCATGCAGCCAAATAAAGGTTTTTTAATGAAGTATTTCCTGAATTGGAAAATATTTTGCTTGTAACACTGAGAAGCCGAATTTTCAAATGTCAATCAATGAAATCTCAATCAATCAAAATTCAAATCTTGGTTGTTGTTTAGTTTTTGTTGATTTTCTTTTTCGAATGAGAAATTCAAGCACGCAGAAAAATAGTGTCTGCTTTCTCTGTAGAATTTGGAGTGCTGTTCAGTGAGTTGTAGCTGCTGGAACTATTTTGGTGCGCAGCGGAAAGACATGTAAGCTCTAATTTTATCAGTCACCCATCTTACCGGGGTACGATAATTTCTCAATAAACTTGACAACGACTCGGCAGTTTAGCCATCTATATGTAGTAACAAAATCATTCTCAATCCAACTTCTGCAATTTCTAGTATACTCATCCACTGCCACAGAAGATTTGCTTCAATAATTTTGAGGTTAAATTCCATCAAATTGTTGGAGCAAACCACTTCTGTTGCTGATTGGTAGTAGGCCAGGGTAAGTTATACAACAGTTAATAGCAAGTTTATAGGCATGTGTGTTATTCAATTCATTATTCTAAAATGGATACCTTGTAGCACACAGGTGGCTCATTTACTAACTTAGATATCATGAAACATTTGCTAAAATTAACTTAATTTATAACGACACTACTTCTTATTGGTTTTAGCCCCAATTTCCTTAATTTTTATAGATTATTTATCAGTCTGCATAGTTTCTTTTTTTTGTTTTATTGATCTCTTCATGCAGCCCTAAGGAAATTTGATGGAATGTGATACATATCCACCTTAAATGTTAACAAATTCTCAAAAATTCTTTCCTTATTTATTTTGATATCTTAACCATAACATAATAAACATCATTATCACAAACTAATAGTTGTCAAGATCATAACTCAGCTTGTACAAATGGAAACATTTAACTTATCTTTAAGTAACTTGTTTTTACTGCTAATATACTGTTGTTTATCATCTTATCGCAGTTGACGCAAATACAGTTCATAACATAACCTGTTGACTTCTCAGTGAACAACATAGAATCTATCAGCTTGTTTCACCTCTATGAACTGTTGTATAAACCCCCATTTTTATTTCAATACTTAAGTGATGACCTACCCTACTTCTTATTGGGTTTTTGAATAAATGACTGAATAATCTTTTATTTCAGGCAATTTAAAAGTCCATAATATACACACATTACACAATAGAGATATTTAAATCAAACACAGAGGACAACAGACTACAAGAATAAATAACAAATTGCTATAAACATTGAAGAAAAATCTATACATCGTGAAATAGATTACAAACTATAGAAACATACTTTGCTTACAAGATAGACTAGACATTTTCACTGAAGTTATTAGAAATATGTTTGTCTGCGGGAAGGTAAAGTTTTATGACCTGAGATGACTGTCCCTTATCCATTGACATAAGTTTCAAGTTCTTTATTAGTAAGAAATTGGGTTACATGTCAAATAAACAATAATATAAATAATTTTACAAATTAAGTTACATACTATCACGTAACTTTATGTAGAGACCACAAGTCTGCCTCCAAAACAAGAATTGATCGCTTTTACTATGTACTCATTATTACTTAAATTAATAAGGCCTTGGAAAATGGATCATCCTTGTTGTGCGAGTATTTTCCAGGTCTTGAATAAAACACATCTTATTAAACAAACATAAAACTATTAAAAATATCATGGTTATTATACCTTAATCCCCTTATTCATATTAGTCTCCTAACATAGAGCATTGTTATCTCTCTCTCTGTCTTCTTCTATTGACATAAGTCAGAGTGAGAAATAACGCTGCATAGCAGCTGTTTTGAGTTAGTGGACCGTTATGAATAAGGGGGTAAGGGTAAGTCATTAATAACGGGATATTTAGTGTTTACTATGATCTATGTTATTTTGAGTTTTCCAATATTTCGCACACACACAGTGAATAACCCAAGTTTGGAAGTGTGGTTTCAGTTATTCAGTGATCATGGCGCATGCAACTGAATGAGAGGCCATGGTAACGGAATACCCCTCAAAGTCTATTAAGCCCGTATTATGAAAGCTTGCTCAGTCATATATCCGTGATCATGGCGCACAGCCAACAACTGGCAAGCACAACTGTGCCGAAATATTGGAAAATTCAAAATACAAATCATGGTAAATAACCAGTTGTAAATAATAACTGACTGAAATAGTAATGACTATAGTATACAAACAAATATATTCCGCGTCGAGGTCAATCCCTTTGCTATTATTTATTTATTTTTATCTCTTAGGGATAACTAATAATCATACTTAAATTTTAACTATAGGAAGTCTTACATGAACTAAATTGTAAAAATGTGACCAGCCCCGTTATCCACAAGTTACTATAATAGAAAGGGGTTGTGTTAGTTAGCTCTTAAGTCGTTTCTAAGCTACACACGCCACAACGTTATGCACCGCGGGCATTACACACGTAAGCTCAACTCCACTACGATTTCGATATTAAAAAGATCTCCATACTTATCTACTTCCGGTCCGCTCACAGATCTTTTTTTTTGTTGTATGCCTAACTGTTTCTGTTTCCGACCGCACCATACTCCAAAATTATCGCGGCTCGCTAAGCTCGCCGTTATTTATATTCATAGCTCTTTATCTATCACAGCAAAGCCAAAAAAAATTCGGACTCGCTTCGTTCTCTGTCATTTCTTTTGTCAATTAGGTACTCTTGCTTTCTTTTCTCCGAAAATTTCAAATAAATTTGTGTTACCTACATTTGTTAGGAGTCCAGTAGTGTGGTCCCCCACACTTTGTCGGGATTATCCACCCCGAAGGCGGTTCAGTATTTTTGATTCGGATTTTATTTGAGGGGGAGTGCTTGGTAGAATACCGCCCCGGGTGGCCGTGCACCCACGCTGCACGGCCACTGCATCCACGACCTGAGTTGGATTGGAGAGACCTATTCTTATGCCGCGGTAGTCACGGGGCGGCACTATCATTAAGGGGCGCTCTCTTAAAGTCTTGAGCAGCTCATTCCTACTTCAATACCTACTCAACTCTATGGCTCAGCGTTACTACCTACTGTAACAGTTTGCCATAATATCTGAGTCACTGTAAAGTTACACATTGATATACAATCGCACGTGTGTTGTCGCAACACCCCGGAGATTGCGGCGTGTTTGCGAAATGCAATGTATTGTAACGCGAAACGATGCGTTATGGATTGTATATGCCTGCTGGAAGAGAGCCAGTAACATTGAAAGCTGTTTTGAACAAATTCTGTAATAATATAGTTTGCCGTGGCTGTCGCGGCGTAAGAGTCGACCCCTGCTACTCAGCCCGTGGATATCGAAGAGTCTACTAAGGGAACCTACCAGAAAGAAAACAAACTGTGATATACTTGTATACTTTGAAAAACTAATTAAGAAAAAAAGACCGATCCGTCCGTCCTTTCGATGGCACTACTATAAAACATATTTTAACACTTATTTCTTAGATATCCGAAACCAAAGGTGTTAGTAAGGTGGTGACACATGCGAAGAAACTTGGTGGTAAGGTTGTTCTTTTCACAGTGCGATCCGTCACCCGAAACTTCGTATTTCGTGTTTTAAAATAGGCCCTTGAACTCATTTCTATAGTGGCTCGTTCTATAGGGCTCCTATAGAACGAGCCATCACCGCTTTGGTTTAATTATCTTTTCTACACCCCTCTGTCACGGATCAGAGGGGTGTAAGATCTAAAAATTAACCAAAGCATGGTGCCAATATATCCACGTCACTATCATCACTTAAAAACGAGATTAAAATGGCAGATTATCGCTACTTGGTAATAAACCGATAAAACTAACACTGCAAAACAGAAATTTACATTTTACAATGTTGTGCCGGTCGCGAGGTGCTCGAGCACTGGTCGTAAACAAACGTGTGGGCGAACACGTGATCTGCCAAGTATTTTCACAAAGATTTTCAAACGCAATAATAAAGACGATATCACGAACGTCGTCGTACGTATGCTATCATAATTAGGTGATATATGAGTAGGTTTTGCACGAAAACGAAGCAGAAACTTCAAATTTCGTTTTCCGAGTAAACCCTCTGGTTAGAGAACGAAAGATTTTCAATAAAAATATTAGAACAAACTTCGCCCCGCCTGACCCCACACTAGGGCCGCCACCTATTTTATCTTATTATTACGTTAAACAAAGAAATTTACTAAAATCCATTGGGAAGTTTGCGATACCTATCATAAGCTTTTTTTTAATGCCTCTGTAATAAATTTATTTTTTATAGCTTAGACAGAGATGCGAAAACAGAGTTTGGTGGCCACCAAGAGCAACTTCGCAACTTGGAAATTCCTTTATTTAACGATAATAAAGTAATGATATGATATATATAGATGGCGGCGCTACTGTGGGTCGGGCTAGCGCCTTAAGTAACACAAGCCAAGCTCTGCTCAGTTTGGGGATTGTTGGTGAGCTGTCCAGCATTATTCATATTTGATTGATTTACTAGTACCTTAAAGTTAAAAGACGAAAAGACTAGCGCAGGACTGTGGGTTGCAAAAGAGTGTAGAGACCTACAATGCCCGGCAGTGGTGTAGTCGGGCTGATGATGATGGTGTACTATTCATAGTGACGAAAGCATAATACTGGATTAGTCCACTACTACTGTAGTGGTAGTACTGATTTCCAAGAGCACAAACTTCTAAAAGTCCGTACTAGATTGTCAATCACAAAAACATGTACAGACTGTATCACGAATGTCATGAAGGCCAATAGGTACCTACCTACCCAGCTGTGGGTAAAGTCTCACTGATGATGAACACAGACGAAAGCAAAAATACTATGAAACTGCCTTTTCACAATAAATGCGCAAATCATGTGTAGGTACGAACTATTAAAAGAAGCTAAGATAAATAAATGCGGACTATGAAAATCAGATGATCTTGGTATAAGATGTATTAAATAAAGAATTGAATGTTGTGATCTGAAATATATGTGGGTTTAGCTGAAAGAGGGGACTCTGGAAACCCTGTGGTATATATAGATATTTCATGGAAGTCAGTTCAGAGTTTCAGAGCGTTGCTCCATTTATCCAGACAAGCCCACGCATCGTCGGCGTCGTATACAAGCTGGTTGACAAATGAAAAATAAAAATTGTAGTAATACGATTCCCTATCTTGTTATACTGGACCGAGAGATTTCGAATCGGGTTTTTGGAGGTATTTACTTAATTTTTTTTTTGTGATGTTATTGGTAATCTTGTAATCTTGGTCTAAGTTGGTGCAAACGTTTATTTCAGAATATTTAATTAATATTCGTGACGTAAAATGTGAATTGTGATAAAATACCTAAATTATCAGTTAGATAATTTTATATTTATTTTAGTTGCTATTCACGAACATTTTGTCTATCTTGTTGTTGTATCATTTAGAAGTTGGTGCAAAAGATTATTTTTCAGAATATTTAATAAATGTTTATGACGTAGGTAAAATGCAAACAGTGATAAAATACCAAATTATCAGTTAATTAATTTTTGATTTATTTTAGTTGCTGTTCACGAATTTTTGTGCATCTTGATGTTGTATCATTTAGAAGTTGGTGCTAAAGTTCATTTCAGGAAGGTAAAAAACAGACATTGCAATGGATTTCCGCAAAGTTCGCCTGTATCGATTATTTATCAGTTGAAAACTTAATTTCGGATCATAATCTCACATTCCTAAAATCTAGATAGATTATTCAATGACTAAATATTTATTATGTAGGAGACTGACTGAAGACTGGCTTCTGGCCCGCAGCTTTCGTGGGACCTTCAGAAAGCGTAGCCTCGGGCAAATGATACCTAAACGATATTCATAATTTGATTGTTTTGAAAAAAATTAAAACAGACATCAAGTTTTTTTATAAATTTTGCGAGACTAAGACTAATCTCTTGGGTATCCTAATTTTTTAGGAACTATCTCGAGATTATTCTCTATACAATCGCAAAATTCAAAATCGGTCTATAAATTGACGGAGAAACAGACGAAAATAAAAAAAAGAAACATACTTACAGCCGTACATAGTACCTCCTCCTTTTTTCGAAGTCGGTGCACGAGATTACCACCTACCTACATCCAAACCAAACTTAGGTACTTTACTACCTACCTACTTTATAAACTTCTCCTATCTCCTCTTTTAATAGGTACTTAAGGGGGCACAATGCGGGCCATTTTGTGAAAAGGTTAGGCATAGGATTTCGCATTCATAGGACTGAGACAGAGCATACGTTTTTGGAACGCCGTAATCGCATAAATCAAGCTTTTGCTTATTTACAAGAAAATTACACAACGTATGAAGAAACTGGTTTAAGGAACCAAATAATTAGTAATAACCTACGAATCAAAACATAAATTATTTCTATAGACCACAGGGTTCCTGAGATCTCGACCAAATTATGTGCGAATCAGTGCACTTTCATGAGTTACTTTATCGTAATTTTTATTCGCAGTCGTGTTTTCACATTCAAGGTACCAAAGAACAAATGTTGAATTTTATAATTATTCATACATAATTACTTAAATATGTGCTAGCTGTATTTAATTATTATGTGCCTGTTTTATCTATTTCAGACAAGTTTGAGTCTTGATATTATCCTTGTGATCAAGTACATACGCACCTACTTGATCTTTGATCTTTAGGTAGGTTATTAAGTACTATCGGTTGTTGTCAATTGTCGCTTATCTATTAAATACCATAATATCTTGAATTTTTCTTCGCTATGCATATTTAATAAATTAATGCCTACCTACTGGTGGTAATTAGTTGGTTTGAGTCAAAAATGGGACTTTAGTTTTCGTAATCTGATAAAACTATCCGGTTCGATATCTTTGTAAATAATAATCTAATTAATAGAACGCGCTGGCAACATAATCCTGTAATCTATTCATAAATTAATATGATGAAATAAAAGCATCTATCTATGACGTGTGGTTGGTCACACGCAAATTCTTACGTGAACGCCTTAAACCCACCAAATTGAATTTTGTGTTAAGTTTCTCAAATTGAACGCCGTAACGTCGAATAAAACCGGCAAGTGCAATCGCTTCGCACGCGGAAGATTCCGTACCATCGTACAAATCTTTCGATAAAGAAACCCTATAAAACTGTTTTTATGGGTTGAAAAAAAAAGAAAATAGCCAACAAGACGCGGTCAATCCAAGTACTGACCGCGCACGACGTTGCTTAACTTCGGTGATATCACTCAACGTGGTATGGACGTGGTTGGACCCTTAACTATTAAATATATTTTATTTTTATTATATGTTGTTATAGCGGCATCCTGTAAAATCAACTTCTTCAACTGTCTACCTTTAACGGTTCTTGAGCCCGCTGACAGACGAGCAGACAGCGGAGGCTTAGTAATAGGGTCCCGTTTTCACCCTTCGGGACGAAACTATAAAAATTATTGTAATTTGACGAATTAATTCTGTAATTCTTTATTGTAAACATTAATACATAGCATGAACTTATCAACAAGGATATTTTATGTACATATCCATTTAGATCGAGGCTAACCCTGTGAAAGAGTTTTCTTCCAGCAAACCTGGAACAGGTAGAGGTACTGCACAAACAATGAATCGAACAGCTGATAAACTGACATTCAATATGAATGTAAGCGCTAGTCACGCACTCACCCATTTTTTTTTCTCGGCCGAGGAAATTTGTTTACGAATAGACTGGTCTGGGGGGGACCAGAATTATGTGGGACTCGACGTCCTGATAAGGACGTAATACCCACTAAAACCTCTCCGGTGACCCTTCTCTCGCCATTTTCGCCGAACCACGGAAACATTTAAACCTACCGCGGCCCACGCACTCACCCTGAAGGAGTCTCACGTTGGTGTTCTTCAAACACAAACAAGGTTCGTGGTTAACCCGTTTACATTCATAATACACTTGCATTATATGTAAAATATGATTATAGTATAAAAGGTTCTTGCGGTCTCTACGTACGTCGATAATCATGTGATAATGGGTAATGGTAAATGGCAGTGTCAATCGAATAAAAGGTTACGTAAGGTGGTGTGATTTCTGCGCATAGAAATAAAACATGAATTCACTTCTTGTTATAACGTGTATAGATAGTTTATAAATAAACTTTCGAGTGACAAAAATCATCATCATCAACCTATCTTAGTCCACTGCTGGACATCGCCAGCAAGAGGCCTCACCCAATGAGCGCCATAGCGCCCTGTCATCAGCTTGCCGCATCCAGCATCTGCCTGCAGTCTATCGCAGATCGTCATCCCACCTGGCCGAAGGGCGTCTTACACTACGTTTGCTGAGTCGCGGTCTTCACTCGAGAACACGTTTACCCCAGCGGTTGTCGGTTCTTCGCGAGATATGGCCAGCCCACTGCCACTTCAGCTTGCTAATTCTCTGTCGATAACTTTGGTTCTCTGTCGGATGTATTCGTTACGAATCCTATCCTTCAGAGAAACTCCGAGCATAGCTCTTTGCATAGATCGCTGAGCGGCTTTGAACTGGTGGACCAGCCCTACCGTGAGTGTCCACGTCTCAGCTCCGTAGGTCATAACGGGGACAAAAAATATAAAAGACACCAAATTCACCTGTAGCAATCAATACTAATAAAATGGAGCAGAAAAGTTTATAAGCTTGTTTGGATGCTAAGGGCAACCTCTAGAAATAACTGTCCGCTTTAAAAATATACATAGGTAGGTAGTTTCAATATCCCTAAGTACTATTTATTACGTTCTATGTAAGTACCACATGAGTGAAGCCACCGGGAGAAGCTAGAGTAAAAATAAAAACCAAGGGTATGTTACGAAAATTTAAAACACAACTCGATTGAGCATCCTGATGCGCTAAAGCTAAGTTTCTGAAGTTTCACTATGTTGGTAGCCTATTATCTAAGTAAAGCTATGTTCTAACTAAATAATAATAAATAATGCTGGACAATCCACACAACATCATCTAGCCCCAAAGTAAGCAGAGCTTGTGTTATGGGTACTAGATGACTGATAAACTTAATACAATACATAACATAGATAGTTATTTTTTATTATATATATAGAAAATACCCAGAACACCCGGAACAAATATTTGCAGATCGATCAAATGTACGCCAAGTTTCATCTTGATCTGTTCAGCTGTTTTGGAGATCTTAATAACATAATAACAAAATAAAATTCACATTTTACAAACTTTCGGCATATTACTTGCTTATTACAGACACGTGCTACAAACTAAGGAAACTGCCAAAAAAAATTAAAAAGAAATTGAACTACCCTAGTGACCGCGTCATGTTGGCTTTTTGCTTTTTTTTTGCGACCAATCTAAACATTCTGTTTTTAAGGTTTCTATTGTTTCTTTTACGAAAATATATCAAGTAGGTTTGTAACGGAACGATGTGTGAGTCGACTCGCAGTTGGAATATTGGTTGGTTATAAGAAATAAACCGGATTTCTTATTATTACGCTAAACTAGGAAATTTCCAACAATCCTCTGGACGGTTAATGGTACCTATTATTAGGAATTGTAATATCTGTAATAATTTTAATTTGTTTACTAATTTAAGCAGAATTTGAAAAGATGGTGGCCAGGCAACTATAGCAAAAGGTCACACACACAAAAAACTCGATAAAAACGTGTAATTTTGATTTATTATCAAGTTTAAATGAATGACTATTTTTATTTTTGAGAATTTTTTGTTGTTCTAGAATATTTCAAAGTTACTCGCATTAAAACCTGATAACCATCACATCATCATCACATAACAACAGCCTTCACCAATCCGCTACTGGAAATAGAGTTCCCCTGAAAAGTGCCATAATGTTTCTTATAACAGTTCCTTTGGGAATGGGTTGGGTATCGTAGTTCGGTGATGGATCTGTTCTGCAAGGGGCGCTGCTCGTTACCATTAAATTGGATAAACGATGGAACGATGGACAGTCCCATTTGAGTGGGACTGTCCTAATCAAATCTGATGCCCATAAACGAACGAAATTAGTGATTTAGATACAGTTTTAACACATTAAAGGTATTCCTTTATTATTATAAGCCGACGGCAAAGGCTTTTATACAGGGTGTTTGGAAGCTCGGTGCAAAGCCTTAAGGGGGTAGTAGTATAGACCATCTAGAACATTTTGATCCACATTTATCTTAACCAAAGTCTAATTGTTTTTTTTTAGGGACCTTTTACGATTTTAACCAAAATCCCAAAAAATTCTAATTAAGTGCTGATAATGCAAAGTTTAAGTGGAAATGTCTATTTATTTTGTATGTTTTTATTAGCCTAATGTGTGTTTAATGATATTAAATCATTATAAAGCACAGTTTATGCTATAAAAATGACTTTCAGACTATTTAAACTTTACAGAAAAAAAGAAAATGAAAAAAAAAATGTTTTTTAATGACATTTCAAAAAATAAATAAAATAGCTGCAGATGTTCAGATTATTTTAAAAACACGCTGAGTTATTGCTCTTTCTTTTAAGGTATCATTTACTTAGATATCTATACAATTTTCGAAAATACGGTGCCTAAACCAGTTAAAGTCCGTAAATACTGATTTAAAGGAGATAAGAAAAAAACGTTTTTGATGATTATTTTTTTAATTCTGATGCTCAAAATGGCTTCCACCATTGCGTATACATTTACGACAACGATTTCTAACTTCCGTCGTCGTGACTTTCAGCTGCATTTCCTGTTTCATAGTTGTGAAAGCTGTTTCAATCCTTTGAAGTAATTCTTTCCTCGTGGATATTTCGGTAGTGTATACGAGATCCTTTGCCCGTCCCCACACAAAAAAAATCCGTATTTTCAAAAATTGTATAGATATCTAAGTAAATGATACCTTAAAAGAAAGAGCAATAACTCAGCGTGTTTTTAAAATAATCTGATCATCTGCAGCTATTTTATTTATTTTTTTAAATGTCATTAAAAAACATTTTTTTTTCATTTTCTTTTTTTCTGTAAAGTTTAAATAGTCTGAAAGTCATTTTTTTTGCATAAACTGTGCTTTATAATGATTTAATATCATTAAACACACATTAGGCTAATAAAAACATACAAAATAAATAGACATTTCCACTTAAACTTTGCATTATCAGCACTTAATTAGAATTTTTTGGGATTTTGGTTAAAAATCGTAAAAGGTCCCTAAAAAAAAAACAATTAGACTATGGTTAAGACAAATGTGGCTCAAAATGTTCTAGATGGTCTATACTACTACCCCCTTAAGGCTTTGCACCGAGCTTCCAAACACCCTGTATATTATAAGACGACCGATGTGGCGCGGCGGGCGAAGGTCCGCCTCCGACGCAGAAGGTTGCGGGTTCGATTCCCGCCTTGGGGCAAATGTTTGTACGATCTGCAAATATTTTTTCCGGGTGTTCGGGGTATTTTCTATATATAATAAAAAATATCTATCTATGTTATGTATTGTATTAAGTTTATCAGTCATCTAGTACCCACTGCTTAGCTTGGGGCTAGATGATGCTGTGTGAATTGTCCAGCATTATTTATTTATTTATTTTATTTATTTATTTTCCCACGGACGGCAAGGATGAAAGACGCACGCACATTGATCCCGAAATATTTTTTATGCGAGTGTTTTGTTTTTAAATAAATAAAACAGTTAGTACTCATACATTGATTATCTAATTTATAAAAATATTGTGGAAACAAAATATTACCCATCCTCGGATCCATTGATTGAGCGTGACAAGCCCGCAGTGACTCCCTGCGTCGCGTTGCGAACTGAAGTAGAGTGAGAACAAAGAATAGCATGGTATCAAAATATTACCCATCCTCGGATCCATTGATTGAGCGTGACAAGCCCGCAGTGACTCCCTGCGTCACGTTGCGAACTGAAGTAGAGTGAGAACAAAGAATAGCATGGTATCAAAATATTACCCATCCTCGGATCCATTGATTGAGCGTGACAAGCCCGCAGTGACTCCCTGCGTCACGTTGCGAACTGAAGTAGAGTGAGAACAAAGAATAGCATGGTATCAAAATATTACCCATCCTCGGATCCATTGATTGAGCGTGACAAGCCCGCAGTGACTCCCTGCGTCACGTTGCGAACTGAAGTAGAGTGAGAACAAAGAATAGCATGGTATCAAAATATTACCCATCCTCGGATCCATTGATTGAGCGTGACAAGCCCGCAGTGACTTCCTGCGTCGCGTTGCGAACTGAAGTAGAGTGAGAACAAAGAATAGCATGGTATCAAAATATTACCCATCCTCGGATCCATTGATTGAGCGTGACAAGCCCGCAGTGACTCCCTGCGTCGCGTTGCGAAGTGAAGTAGAGTGAGAACAAAGAATAGCATGGTATCAAAATATTACCCATCCTCGGATCCATTGATTGAGCGTGACAAGCCCGCAGTGACTCCCTGCGTCGCGTTGCGAAGTGAAGTAGAGTGAGAACAAAGAATAGCATGGTATCAAAATATTACCCATCCTCGGATCCATTGATTGAGCGTGACAAGCCCGCAGTGACTCCCTGCGTCGCGTTGCGAACTGAAGTAGAGTGAGAACAAAGAATAGCATGGTATCAAAATATTACCCATCCTCGGATCCATTGATTGAGCGTGACAAGCCCGCAGTGACTCCCTGCGTCGCGTTGCGAAGTGAAGTAGAGTGAGAACAAAGAATAGCATGGTATCAAAATATTACCCATCCTCGGATCCATTGATTGAGCGTGACAAGCCCGCAGTGACTCCCTGCGTCGCGTTGCGAACTGAAGTAGAGTGAGAACAAAGAATAGCATGGTATCAAAATCACTTCACATGACCATCGACCGAAAACTAAAAGACCCAACGTCGTTGATTTGTAGTTTTTTCAAAAAATTTAAATATTTAGATTTTTTTAATTACTTTGGTTGGTTTTTTACATCACCGCTTCGGTCCTCTTTTTTGGAAACCAGCTCTCTTAATTATATTATCACAGTAGCTAGAATATTTATTCCAATTTTATTTAAGTTTTCAAGTATCTGATGAACCTGGATTAAAAAAAAACCTATTAAAAGCCAGCAAATAACAAGCCCTATAATGTCCGCTAATCCCTCATAATGCTAATTAAGCATCATTACTTACCATGTCCCATGCGAAATAATTATAGCTAGGTGCTCCACCGGCAAAATAATACGCTATGAAATACAGGACACGCAAATTGCATGCCTAAATAAAAGCAACAAAGCGCTATCTGCCGCAGAAATTATAGGTTGAGCCAATTTACCGTTAAAACCTCGTGGGAAAGTCACATGGTGTGCAGGTAATTTAGCATCATCTACGCATTTATTTATAATTATTTTATACCATCTGGCTCTACAGTACAAGAAGTAAGCCCAGCTCAGCAATTTACCGCGATCTTCCGATTCAGCACCAATCGAAACAGTTTTTCGAGACGGGATGGAAGTTTCGGATGTTCGCATCCATGAGTTCTTTCGTCTACTAATCATCACGATTAGTTGGGTGGAGCAGGGGCCAAATTCAGATAACCAATCGCTTTACTATGACAATGGTATCGTCACAGAATCATCCATAGATAAAAGAAAGTCTAGCTAGACAGTGCATGCGGTGCTATTTGCACGGAGATATTGATACAATGGTTTCAATCTTGACACGCGGTTCATCTGTAGTTTCTTTCATCAAAGGTAAAAATGCCAAAATTTGTAAACTGTGAAGACACCATTCTCTGTTTCCACTTTTCTATGCTTTATTTATGATATATTTAATTGAATTTGATTGTGCGTTTAGTAGCAAATAAAATATGCTCATTTATCTATCTAAATTCTAAGTAGGTCAGGGAAGTTGACCCTATGTTCTCAGAGGCCAGATTAATAATATAATATTAGGTTTATTAGCAAGACTATTACATTTAAGATTCAATCAAGACCAAAGCTATAAGAATAATAAATATTTAATTATAATGTTTGCCGTAGGCGTTGCCCTACATTATGTAAAAGTAAATTAATATTATTAATAATTTACTATCAACAACCTCCCCAGAATTTGCAGCAACCCATTATCATAATTATATAATTTATTCATAATCTACCAAGCATCTTTTGATATTTCTTCCTACCTGTATATTTTTAAATAATAGGAAACGCCTGAATTTGACTTCTCCCCGGTCACCGACACTGCCGAATATGACATTGCACCTGTGTTTGCGCACACACTTGGACACTATAATATATCCTGCGCACCAGGCTAGTCTCCGTTGAGACTGGCCGCCGTGGTCGGCTAGGAGGACAACAACACATCATTATTTTTGTTTGGTTATATTTGTTTATATTTCCCCAAACGCTTGCTTTTATATATCACTAGCTGCTGCCGGCGGCTTCGCACGAGCTTTTCAAATAGCCTATGTCCGTCCCCGGTATACCGTTTATCGCCCTGCCAAATTTCATTGAGATCCGTTCAGCCGTTTAGGCGTGAAAAGGTAACAGACAGACAGAGTTACTTTCGTATTTATAATATTAGTACGGATTATTGTCATTTTCGTCTATATTATACCTCTACATTATCACCCTAATTCATTCCAACGCATAATACTTTATTGTACACCAGAAAAAGATCATTAACAAAATAAAAATTTTGCAAAACCCACGACGAATACTTTGTAATTGAAAAATAAATAATTAATTTTAGTCAAACCCCTACAAACACTATCTCAAGCACAGTAAACACACAGTAGGTATCTAAAAAACGTGATTTACAGCGCCGCCTGGCGACCTTCAACCTTCAACTTAGCTAAGAACCATCGGCAATGAACCTCATACCTTTTACAGAAAATTGTGTCTAAATCGATCAAACCGTTCCGGACATAAATGGGAACATTGGTTTTCATTAAAAAGTTGATTGCAGCGCCCCCTAGTTTGTAAACAACATACAACTTAGCTAAGAACCATCGCCAATGAACCCCGTACCTTCTAAAGAAAACTGTGTCTAAATCGATCACACCGTTCTGAGATTAATGGGAATATTTGTTTTCGCAATATACACACAACTGCGCCCCCTGGCGAGTGGCCACCAAACCACCCAGCTAAGAACCATTGCCAATGAATTTCGAACCCAATACAAAAAACCGTAACTAAATCGGTCGAGCCGTTTTGTAGATAATTGGGAACATATGCAAATAAATAAATAATAAATAAATAAATAATGACCAATCCACACAGCATCATCTAGCCCCAAAGTAAGCAGAGCTTGTGTTATGGGTACCAGATGACTGATAAACTTAATACAATACATAACATAGATACATATTTTTTATTATATATAGAAAATACCCAGAACACCCGGAACAAATATTTGCAGATCGTACAAACATTTGTCCCAAGGCGGGAATCGAACCCGCAACCTTCTGCGTCGCAGGCGGACCTTCGCCCGCCGCGCCACATCGGTCGTCAAAATGCACACACACACACACATACAAACAAACAACATCACACCACACCCTATACGCATATATAATTATGCCCTTTCCGTCGCGGGTAAAAAGAGACATTACATAAGACAAGTACAATGGGCGGCCGTATCGCTTAGAAGTCTATTAGTATCTGAGACGTTATCACTCCCTACAATACACCCGTATGTATATTATAACAGTCATCTCTTATCCTTTGAGCATTCCAGTTGGACTATCAGTGGCAATTGTGCCGATGACCACGATCAATTGTTATCCGTTTAGACCACTTGTATTGTATCCTGGAAACGTACCAGTGCATATGTCGCCAACGCTGTAATGGTTCCTGCGTTCAGTAAAAGATTCAGTCGACTTTCGATATTCTCAAATTCTCAGTCGTTTCCTATGCTTTGTCGCAGTACCATTTTCCTTTGTATCTTGGATACGATACAGTGCAATATTGACTCTGATATCTAATAAATAATGATGCTTCGATAGTCGATGAATCTTTTAAAAAGTCTAGGACCTTACTCGTGAATAAAAGTTTCTGATTAGTTTTCGTGCAAATCTTATGTCTGACAAGAGCACGAAACGGAATCGGAAAGTTTTCGGTTTCCGAGTAGATCCCGTTCATAAATTTACGAAGAATATAATTTTATCCTTTTCATCTAGCTACCTGCATGTTTGAACTTACATCATTAAATACTTGAACAAGCAATAGATTCTGTTCCGAATATTCCTATGCGATAAATTTACCTAAGCATACTCAACGGTCTAATAACGATCTCATCTTTCGTGTTTCTTCTTACGTCCTTGTTTTGATGCCATTAACTTGATGAGTTTCTGACATTCAACCTCTTTTATAAATTACAATATATTTTATCCCTAGTCAAGGTGAAAAGTTTTTTTTTTTTATAACTTTATTGACAAAGAAAATTACAATTCAATAATAAAAACAAATTAGAACTAGTATTTACAATAGAAACAATTAAGCTAACTGCAAACTGTTGCAAACAATCTACAGGTAGCTCAACTGATCCATATCAATACCAGTCGGAAGCGTCCCCAAGACGCTGGCTGCATTGCCCCGCTGTATGGCAATGCAGCCAGCGATTAGGTATTACAAAAAATATGTGAATATTTTAAATCAAAATAGGTTTGTAACACGTCAGTATACATAGGTACACAACGTAACTTACCTCACCTCAATACACATAGATGATTGATTTAAAAATTAGTGTTATCTACACTACAGTAGGGATAGTATGACCATTATTATGTGCTTAGCTGCTTACTTTGCTCATAAAGTCGTTCGTCGTTTCTTTCAATAGAAACTGTGCTATCTTTGAATAGGTAACGCGTTGAAGATTTAATGGAACGCATGCTTGGTAGGCATGTAGCATATCTACTGATACATGATCTGTGTGCATGACTGACTGCCGAGTGCCGGCAGTCACAGTCAGCCGTCAGTTCAGCGCTGCCCGTGCGCACACCCGCGCGTCGCGTCGCGTCCGTATTGATATCGATGTTACATAAACCATCAAATAAACTGTTAAAGAAAAGTGCCGCGACAAACGAAACATTCTTATAACATTCCTCAGTACCTTTACTCATAAAGTCTAGACAAACGGTAAGATTCGGAATATCAACAGCTGGGAAGGTCGACCCGATCGGTTTGCAGGCAGAAAACAAGCATTTTTAATTAATCGATTTCACTTTCTGCGATGTGTGGTTGCGAGTGCTCGCCACTGTTGGATTTAGCGTTGCATGATCAAATATAATATAATACCGCGATAATACAAGAAATCATTGTTAACTTGTGTATTTGTTTCGGCCTGATTGTTTTGCTAGTTTCATTGAGGATTTTTTCAGCTGTTGTATAATCATCAAACTCGTTGTAAAGAATTAAAAGTTGTTGCAATCTATAATCGAAAAGGAGTTCGCTTAGGTGAGATGCTTTCTTTTTACAACGTTCGTTTTCCTAAGTGTACCTCATTGACCTTCGGTTTACCTTGCGTCACGAATTCACGATCAGTGAGTGGCAAAACTTTCGCCTAAAGTCACAACTATTAAACAAAACATACTAGGTAATGTCTCTGTCATGCATTTGTTTCTTTCTTCTCACTGAAAACTTTGGCAATTCCGTTTGGTTGGTCAAAGAGTATATCAGTTTCGTTCAGTTTGTATTTTCATGAGAACCACAAGCTGTATATTTTCGCCAGTTGATTATCATGAAATGCTTACTGATACGTCGTCGTTGTATCATCTTAGATTTATTATTAAAGCATGCCAAATTATAGATACATAAGCATCTTACTTCCTAGTCAGACTCCGGGCCAATAGCTACCGAGATTTCCCATTTTGCATCAAACTTATACGTCTTTATTGGTTTGATGTATTTGAGTACCAAACCATAATTCGTTACCGGCCATTTGTTATTTATAGATTCTATTATGCATTCCTTGATGGGTTATCCAATATCCATGCGCTTAAAACTCTTCGATCAACAATTTAAAACTAGACCTATTTTCTAACTTTCTGTTGAGTCACTGTTGTTTTGTTTCCCATTTGGTAACACATTTACTAAAAAAATCCTTCAAATTGAAACAGTGTTGAACAATACTCTGTTTCATAGTGGAGTCCATTGTTTACCTCTTTTTTGTCTAAGTCTTTTATGTGTCAATTAAAGGAATTATTTTGTAAATCAGTTTAACATTCAGTAGTGTACGGATTGCAGTATAATACGCTCTAGTTAAATACATTAGGACTTTTAAAAATCTAATTTGACTAGAATGGTAATGATTCATTGTTGGTAGGTATTTTATGTAGGTTGCAAATAAAATATTCATCTATTCAATTTTATTGATTGTTACTCGTATGTTTGGAAAGAGGGACGAACGACCTTTGTTCAGCTGTGGGGACAACCCGCAGGTACACGTTATTAATTCCGTCACCAACCGCTAAAACCGTAATCTCTGAATAATATTATTTTTTGTACCACACCGCCGGTACCAAGACAGGATGATTAGTGACAGCAGTTTATCTTATATCAATCAACCAAAACAACACAGACATATTTTCTTTTGTCATATTTCTTAATTATTGAGATGTTTTCCAGGGCTGTTTCAAAATAGCAACCTTTGAGTCATTCAGAGAGACCGTCGTCGTATATTTTTTTTTGTCATAATTATTTTAAATCTTGTTTACCTAGCAAATGCAATTAAAAATCTTCATTTGGAATATTAATCATATTATTAATTTTATCCAAAGGTGAACTTCAAAGAGAACGTCCTTTGTTCCTTCTCCTTTTTCTTAGTGTGTATTATATATATATCAAATAATTCTTCACATTATAGTCCGATTTTAATGATATTTTTGAAACCTTGTTCATTCACATTCTGTCTGTCATAATTATTTTAAATCTTGTTTTGGTTATTTCTCCCAACCAGAGTTGAATCTTTTTACTTAAATTGTTACATTGCCTCCAACTCTTAACACCTCATAACCTCCAAAATACCCAACCCCAACAAAAGAATTAAAAAGAAATACCTACTTTTAGATTATCAACTCAAAGTCACCATATCTTTTTGTTCCACGCTCTTTTTATAAGTAGATACAACTTTTAAACATCACGTTCATATCAGTAGAATTGCCTAAAAGGTTTTTCTTTTATTTTTGCATTAATTCCGTACTCCTACTGTTTCATATTATGAAACTCTATCGTTTTGGCTTTGGCCATTTAACTCCGCATTTTTTCGGGATACCTACAAGCGTCCTATATCCTAAATACATTGCCTATCTGTGTGGAACTTCATACAGATCTATTCAGTATTTTGTTTATGTGCAGATGGTTCAATATCCCTTGCCTGTCTGTAAATCAAACAATAGAATGCAGTTCTTTTTAATCAGCTAATTAATAAGTAAATTTTCACTCATGCATGAAAGTCATAATGGCAATGCATGAAAATAATTGGCTAATAGTTTCCCAAATATGAAATAGAAATTAGGTGCCTAATAATTATGCTATTTTACTATTGGTATGCTTGTGCTTTTTCCGAAGCTTTGTGTGGATTGGTTGCTACACGTTAAACATTACTTAGCACTGCTGCATGGACGTACCTAGGTAATTTATTTTTTACTTTTATATAAAAGAGGTCAACCGTGTTGACGGAATATTATAGCTACGTTGGTTTACAAATCACCTTTATGATTAATGAACACAAAAATTATTCACTTTTTTTATAATAATAATAAACCTTCGTTTGTCTACAAACTTACCTGATGGTACATATAATAAGTGATGTTGTGCCCTAAGATGTATCACGAAGGTCTAGAAGACTACTATACAAGGTACCACGTTAGTGGTGTACTAAGCGGAAAGGGCCATCCTTTCCCACGAACATTTTTTGTTCTAGCACTTTCCGGGTTTCAAGGTTTTTTACTGAAAAAAAGACCTTGAAACTTTCATCGCAACTGGCCTATTTTTATGTTAGTGAAAACCCTACATCAGCTGTTCGTCGGTAAGGTTCTTGACCAATGAAACCGATACTTAGCCGTCATTGGCTGTCACGCCCCGGCTTACGTGTATTTGCGTTAATGATAGGGTTGGGATTTTTCTTTGCGTATGAGTAAAGGTTTTTTTACTAAAAAACCTTAAAAAAACGTATTTCTGTAAATTCACCATGCGGATCAGTTGGGTATAGGGTGCACAATAACAACCTTTCGGCTCAGTACACCAATAACATGGCACCTTGTATACTCTCGTTTTAAAGAGACCCAGGTTGACATGTCATGTTCTGATCGTATTTTTTGAAAAAGACTTCATTTGTCAAAAATTTTGTTCCTTTCATGTCATAATCGCTATCAAAATGTTGTCTACCTAGTTTTTGTTAGCTAATGTATTTCTAATCTCTGTGGTTTTGGATTAAGGTGTCAGCTATTGGCGGTCTTCGTATTTTTCCATCAGCCTTTATAAGTGTGGACTTTACTCTTAGGTTATTGGTTTATCGGTTTATCAGTCACCAATTAGGTCGTTATTAATTGTTGTTTTTACATCTATATCACATGCTACTTCGTTGTTATCTATCACGCATTCGCTTCTACTGTGTTATATACCTACTCAGGTCGTGCCAATGTTCATCGTTCAATCAATCGCAAACTCTCATTATTACTCTGAATTTCGTCGCGATCGGAGGTCTCGAAAAATGAAATCGATTTTTTAAATTTGAAAATATTCCAGAGACTCTTCGAAGCTTGAAAATTTTCCATTTATATTCTGTGTATACCTGTCAAAATTAACGGTCAAAGTGATCGGTTGAACTGTACGTTTGGTGATGTAGTGACTGTCAGTGGTAACTGTACTATGGATGCGATGATCAGCGTTTGGACTGTGGTGGAGAACGTGAGGGTGGCCAGCGGCGCTGCTGAGCTGGCCATCTTCACCGCCATTCTCTACTGGTTCTTCACATCAAGGTTTGTTTATTTTCCTAGTTTTTTGAACGTTTACCTTTTAATTTTTTTTTTGGACAGAACGATCCAAATGAATGGGGGCTTCCATACAAAAAACGTGACTTTTTGTGTATATCTGCTGTTCGTTTGTCAAGGCATTCCAAGGGTTTTTCAAGGCTGTATCTCATGAACCACAATAGGTAAGTTGAAGTGTTACTTATTTATAGAAAGTTTCTTGAAACTTTCTATAAATAAGTAACACTTCAACTGTTATAACAGCATATACTAAAAATATAATAAAGGTAATTTAAAGAGTTCTCTTAACAAATGAAAATATGATGTTCTTTGAAAAAGTTGCCTGATTTTTACGGTACGGAACCCTTCGTGTGCGAGTCGACTCGCACTTAGCGGTTTATTTCTCACTCTCAAGAGTGAGAAATAAACCAATAAGAAATAAAAAAATAAATAAATAAAAAATAAACGGAATACTAAAATAAACGGATAAATGGAGCGCGTTAACGCGCTCCATTTAATTCGACGTAAATAACAACAAATAAGCATGGGCCGGCCACCCCCCGCCGCGCCGTCGCTGAGGTTTGTAAGATGTTCGTAGCCTTCTTAGTCACAATTTACACATTTTACACCTTTATTTTGGAACCGTATAAGTTTACATACGTTTTAGCGTTTTCAAAACAATTTGCATTGTTATTGTAAACAATACTGACGACCACATTATGCTTTTGATAGTTGCGAAATTCGATTATTTAAACAAGATAATTATTACGAGAAATAGAGAAGTGATATTGTGCTTATGTTCTCATAATTAATGTAGATATGTATATATAATAGATTAAGCGGATTATCACAATAACATTACCTTTGATAAAACCATTATGAATGTTTTAGAGAAGCTTTGATATGCATCAGCGGATTAAAAGTATTATGATTGCTGACCATGTCTTTTTAGAATCATCGTCTATCAACATTATTCATGATACTTAAAAACCTAGGTCAAACATCTTCCCAATGTCAGTAAACTTATGTTTATTTATTATTTTACATGCATCTGCTAATTAAGAAATAAAATCGTTAAAAGACGGAAGTTTTTTATTGCTTAAATGTATCCTTCAATTTTATTTGCCAATTCTACTGGATTATAGTTTGAAATCACTTTTCTAGTTTGATATACATATTATACGTTGACATTGAAAATGTTATTAAATGTAAATGTAAGTAAAGTATCGGTTGTAACTAGCACCAATCTTCTGACCTAGACCTAGGTCATGGTTTCTTTTCGTGAAAAAAAAAGCGAAAACGTCCCCACGTTTCCACCACAAGCGGCAGAGGCGGGAACACCCTGAGGGTTTAAGTGGCGTTGGAGTCCCACATAATCTTACTGTCTGCTTGTGGCAATACTATATGATATGCGTGCGCATTTCCCTCATAATAAAAAAAAGTAGTTTTTCAACTTTCTGCGCTTCCTTTTGTGTTCTGAACCCCTGACGAAAAAAGAGAGGTGGTATAGTTTTACATGTCTATCTGTATCTGGTGTGTTGTGTGTGTGTGTGTGTGTCTGTATGTGTTTGGCTGTGTCGGTCGAGGTCGCTTTCATGGATGAACTGATTTAAATTAGTTTTTTCTCCGATTATGTCCTACACCGTATTTGAAATTGTAAGTATCAGGCTACCGGATATAGTACTGATACTTGGATAAAGGATCGTGCGCAGATCGGCCGGCAGAAAAAAGCCTTTTTCTGCTGCCAAGCAGCTTCACTAGGATCTGTTTTGGAGGGTGTGGTTGCCGATAAAAATAAAATAAATTTAGTTTTAATTTCTTTGGAAAACAAGTAGCTTGTTTAACAATAATAATTGGAACTTATGGGTAACTTAAGCCTAGCAGTTTCCGCTTATGTGTAAACAATATGTAATGTGTCCTTAAAAATTAAAACCAATTTAGCAGTATTATTAACCAACAAACCAACAATTATACCAAAACAATAATGTGCATAGAAAACACTATACCTGATGTAGTAAACCTCAATAGATATATAACATTATATTATAGAACAATTAAGCCAATCAAGCCAAGAACAACATACAGAATAAAGTAAATTTAGTACGATAATAGTTATTATAGATTTAATCTGCAAGGAAAGATTTATTAATCTGAATTTGTATGCCATTTTGCATTACGGAGAATACATCCATATTATTAGAATATTCCTTGTTGAAAAGGTTAAAAGGCGTGAGTGGCGCAACCACGACAGTGCATCGTAGAGCGCACTGCTTGTATGTTCCTCTATGAGTTACTGCTCTTTTATAGGCGAAGATAACAAGTAGATGGTCCATTTAATTTCAAGAGGACCATCTACTCTATGCAGCAGAGCTCTATGTAGTAGAGTCCTAAGGGCTAAAAAAGGAACAGCATGTTTGCTGTTGTATTACCTATGTTCTAAATTTAAATCCAAAGGCTTATGTTTTTGTTTATTTCTTACCTGTATTTTTTTTGTATTTCCCTTATTTTTATTTAACATGTGTGTGGCTATAAATAAATTCTTTATTCTTCTTTATTCTACTTGCTTTGTAAGAAGATAAGAAAGATTCTAACGTTATTCTACGTTGTTACAGCCGCGTCGCCGACATGCTGGAGGTGGTCGGCGAACGCGTTGGCGGATGGTGCGGCCGTGACACCAGCCTGCGGCAAGCCGTGAAGGCTCGGAGACGTCAAGACGTGTACACCAAGCTTGATCAGGAGATCTCGGTGAGTTGCCTATAGCCGTAGAGATACAGGGTGTTCCACGGCCATGGGACATGGAGGGCAAGTGTCAGAAATATCCCATATAAAGTTTTATGCTGCTGGACAACCCACACAGCATCATCTAGCCCCAAGCTAAGCAGAGCTTGTTATGGGTAGTAGATGAAAAGAAAACATTCCTGTTTTTTGAAAAAAAAAGTGCAACGGCCTTCACGAAATTTTTTAAAATTACTTGGCACTTCCGCCATTACTTGTCTTGTTGTTCAATGTTGTTCATGGTGTTCCTTTAATTTAATATGAAATATTTATTAGACAGTTTTGATTCATATAATAGACTCTACCGATCAATGTCAAAAAATTCAGGTTGTTATTTTTTGGATTTTAGTGGGTTCGACTACCGGAAAAGACAGGAAATTTTTCAAAATTCTGTGAATGCCGTATCACTTATTTAAAAAAATAAAGGAATGTTTCCTTTCAGTAAAACTTCTTCCTTTAATATTTCTGGTACTTCCCTCCATGTCCGTCGGGACACCCTGTATAGTTATTTTGTGCCATAGCAGAACCGATGATGGTCGTTGGGCAATAAGGATTTCTAGTATTGACCACGGACCCGAATGCGCAGCATAAGGTAGAACGATGACCTGTTAAAAATTGCAAATAACCGCTGCATGCTGGCAGCGCAGGACAGGCCTGAAGACTGTCAGGGGCTGTTCGATTATCTAGACTAATCTAGAGGATAAAAAAAGCTTAGGACGGGTTTTGCTCCAACTCGAAAAATAACAACTAACAGGCTAAAGGTTTCTTCGTCGCTTCTTTACTTTAGTCTTCATACCGAAGCGATAGAAATCAAAAATATCACTTAATTTCCGTGTCAGTGTTTAATTTTATAATTTGACCTTTTCTAAGTTACATGTGTTGTATTTATGGAAATAAAGAGTTTATGATTTGATTTACACCAGCGGACGTCCTTTGGCTGATGATATGATGGTTGACGAGATGATAATGATGGGTCATCATTAACACCGTCAATGCTAGATGTAGCTGATACTCCAAATTGCTTGTATCACGCGACTTTAAACTATGTAGTAGGTACTCATAATTCCTCCAAAACTGGCTGTAAACAAAATATCCCTTATGCCTATATTTGTTTGTACCTCCTAAGAATAAATTTTTAACCGACTTTGAAAAAAGGAGGCGGTCCTATGTTCGTCTGTCCGTATGTATGTTTTTTATGTATTTTCGCTGATTTCTCCGACAATTGTGGACCGATTTGGATGATTATTTTGATCTATACAATAAGATAGAGGATGATCCCGAGATAGTCCTAAAAATTTTTTTATTCTATAGGTATTTTATTAGTAATTTTATTAGTATTTGTTCCACAAAACTGAAATAAATCGCTACGTGCGAGTCGACTCGCACACGGATTGAACAAATTTTCATTTGTTCGGAGACTCCTTTACATTTTCAATTCTATTATATTATACATATGTAGATATTTTTTGTTATTACAGTTGAAGTGTTACTTATTTATAGAAAGTTTCATGTGTCTACCTATTGTGGTTCAAGAGAATTCAAGAGCCTTGGCAAACGAAGAGCAAAAATAGCCAAAAAAAAAAGTCATTTTTTTTTTTATGGTACAAGCCTCCTTTATTTTGGATATTTATTTTATTTTTATTATTTGCTATTATAGCGGCAAGAGAAATATAAATTCTCTGAAAATTTCAACTGTCTACCTCTTACGGTTCATGCGTAGAGCCCTGTGACAGACGGACGGACGGACGGACGGACAGCGGAGGCTTAGTAATAGGCTTCCATTTTCACCCTTCGGATGCGGAACCCTAAAAACAGTGTAAAATTAAGAAATTCGAAGTCGGTTTTTCCTTTATTTAAAACGATAAAATTATTTAATAATAGGATTTTTTCTTGATAACGTGTTCTAAAAAAAAATACTTACGATAATGTGGTTCTTATATACATCTCAAGAAACAACTTTTAAAACTACACAAATTATATTCTGGCAAATTTTCTTATGCTATGTTGATCACAGGCATGAGAATCCGTAGATTATCATAATGATAATGGCCTTACTCGACCTCGGCTAGATGAATTCTACGCCTAATAACATCCTGGTATGAACCTCTCCTCTCGATGCCTACAAAAAAGTTAATTGTTGTTGTTTTTTGGTAAGTAGTGTAATCGCCATCCACAATCGGTTTGAAGTTTTAAAACGCAAGCATTATCTATTATGACATAACCAACCTGTCTTTCAATGTCAATATTTTTATTATAAATATTTACATTATTGACCACGCGAGGCAAATGTGCTGAACTGTTGTTTGCGACCAAACAAATAGTGATGAAATATCTCCGCTTAGTTTTGCTAGTCTTGCCCTTTGGAGGTTATCAATAGGGCACGTCGTCGTATAAATAGATTGTACGCGTCTATTGTTCGATTGACCACCTCTGTGGTGTGTTTGAACGACAAGTGGCCTTATTTCCGCATCTTTGTATGATACTAGCTTCTGCCCCCGGCTTCGCACGCTCTTTTCCGATATAGAAAGTAGGCTATGTCCGTCCCCGGGATACAATCTAAAGCCGTGCCAAATTTCAGCCGTGAAAAGGTAACAGATACAAAATTGACTTGTACAGAACTACAAATTAAAGAAAGTTTATCCAGCAGTGGCTTAAACTATTAGAAATATTATGTTGTCTGTAATCGGTTTAATAGACGTTTATGTAATTTTACTAATTGTAGCTTCCTTTTTGCAGAATCGGACATCGTCACTATACAGAGTAAAAGAAAGCCCTGTGGTACCAGCGCCGCAGCCTGAGACAAGGCCCCCGGTAGGACTAGCATGTAAACGATGCGCTCCTTTATCAATGGTAAGTCAACAACTCTACATAAGATAGGGTAATGATAATGAACCATACAATGAGCCTTGCGAAACTTTTATCTAGGGAATATACACTCAGCGGCACAATTAACCGCCCACCTTGATTTTTTACGATTTTGGTTAAAAAAAAAATTGTGGCCTTACTTGTGAATGCTATTTTATAACGTAGGTATATTCAAGTAAAATGAAAGATAATATTGTTTTTAATTATTACGTTTATTTAGAAAAAAGTCTGAAAAACACTTTGACCGTAAATTAACAAATGTGATGAAATGGCTTAAAAATAAAAAATCTGCTGAATAAATGAATTCTAATAGTGCGTATTTCCACCTCTAGCCCTCATGACTTCCATCAAACGGTTTGGCATGCTGTCGATGACATCTTTGATCTGTTGTTGTGGAATGTTCTGCCACTCCTCAATCACGGATTGTTTTAATTCATCTATGGTGGTTGGAGCTGGTATGCGGCTTCGAACACGTTTTTTTAAATTGTCCCATATGTGTTCAATAGGATTTAAATCTGGGCTCCGGGATGGCCATGTTACTTTTCGAATGCCGATGGTATCCAGGTACGCGGTAACAACTCTAGCAACGTGGGGGCGAGCGTTGTCCTGCATTAATAAAAAATCTTCGCCAATAAATGGAGCAAATGGCATTACATGAGGTTCCAACACTTCTGTTACATACATCTGAGCATTTATTCCACCTCTTTCGAAGATAACCAAGTCGGTGCGTGCTTCGTAAGTAATGCCGCCCCATATCATGGTAGAGCCACCTTGGTAACCTACTGTTTCCACAACAGTACATGGTGCAAACCTTTCATTCTTGCGTCTGTATACACGCTGGCGACCGTCAGGACCGTGCAAGCATATTCTTGTCTCATCAGTAAACATAACATTCTTCCATTGTTCCATATTCCATTCGGCGTGCTCTTGGGAAAAACGAAGTCTTTCTCTCCGGTGGCCTACGAGCAATTGCGGCACTCGAGATGGTCGAAAAGCTCCAAGGGCATTCTCTCCTAGTCTTCTTCTCACTGTTCTTTCACTCACTTGAACATTGCGAATCTCACAAAGCTGGTTTCGTGCCTCAACAGCTGTAGTGAACCGATTTCTTAGAACATTGGTCACAAGAAATCGGTCGTCACGAGCGGAGGTGCATCTTTTTAGGCCCTGTCCTGGTCTTCGCTCATAAGAGCCAGTTTCCCGAAACCGTTTCACTGCATCCCTTAAGGTGGTACGTGCGACACCAAGCTTCCGCGCCACGTAACGCTGACTAAACCCTTCGTCGATAAGAGCGACGGCTCTCGCCACTGAATTAGCATCAAATGGCATGTTTGTGATGTCCAAACACTAGCTTTAAGTTACGAAACCAAAACAAACTCAAATTGTTTACTTTTAATGCCACTGAAGCAATGTAAGCAGTATGGCAACGATAACGATAATGAGACGAAGTTCGATATTTATCCTATTCACAACTAATGCGTAAAAAAAAACAAAGTTAAGTGGGTAGTTTGTAATTTTTTCCTCACTACATTTCTCTCACACTTGACTTATTTATGCCCAATAACTTACAACTGCGATAACATCAAAATTTGCCACTTTAAAAGGGTGGGCGGTTAATTGTGCCGCTAAGTGTATTTACTGCATATAACAAAGAGTAAAGAAGCTAATGTTGACCCCTGAGGAATTCCTTCTTGCAATGAGTATGATTATTAGTAAATCGCATTTCTTTGTAATGTGTGTGAAATCAAAACTCGGTCATTACTCCCTTAACGTATCTTTGATTAAACAATTGAATTAAATACGTTTTTGGCAAAATTACAAAATGCACACTCTGTCAAATGCTTGTGTGTGTGCAAACTTTCTGAAGTGAAATGCATAGGTGCGTAACTTGCTGTTATGAATCATTTTCTACCGCAAGCTAGATCGTTTGAAACCGTCTCATAGTAAAACGGAAGTAATAAAATTAACTTGATATTCAACTAATGCTTCTAACACAAGGTCTTTGAGGGGGGGTTGGAGGTCTCTTTTTTACCTTTGTGAAACTATTCTTTACTAAAATGCAAATGATTCGGATGTAATCAGTCGTCTAACATGACACATGGTTTTCATCGGCAACTTAATGTTACTTACTTACTAAATGTTCATTGACAGCTGCATAAACTTACACTTCGGTCCCGACGGCATGTTAAGTCGCAAATAGCAACGAAAGTATTTAATATAAACTACGGCATTGGGACTTGGGGACATGGTTTGTCGACCGTGTACCACATTAGCATGTATCTGAGTATGACCGTAATAATATTGACAAAAAGCACAAACCCGTGCTCCATCTTTATCCACCTCTACTCTTACATACGAGTGTTTGTGGTGAAAGGTTTTTTATTGTCTACAATAAACATGGTTTAGTGCAGCGAGTCATACTTGAGTTCTAAAGTCCAGACTTCAGACTTGATGACTATCAAGTAGAACAAAGTCGACTTCCTAATTGTAATCAGAATTTTGCTTTCTATCGCTATGTTTGTTTGAGTGATTAATTACTTCAATTATTAATGGCATAAGGTGAGGTTATCACACTCTTCAAAAATGGGTTATTTTGTAGAAGGAGTCATTATTAAACTCGGGTCAAATGCCTTTTACTTTACTGATGAAATATGTTTTTCAAAATCAATTCAACTCATGTAACTCTTTCTATTTGTTTTAATTTATTTATTTACTTATTGTGCTAGTACAGAAATACATTTCCCATTACACTAGTCATACAGGAATTACAATAAAATTAATACAATTCAAAGTGATAATTATGATAATAATATTTACAATAACTGAAATTTCGTCGTTAAAAGTGGTTATAAATATAACGATAATAATATTGCAACAACCTAGATAGTTATAGCCTTTACATGTAATTATTATCATATTTAAAAAGATAATATTGCTATTTTATCATGAAAACAAACGGTCGAATTAAGGTCAGCTTGGAATTTAGCGTAGGTACTCATTTGCAAACTTTTATCTGGCGTATCTCTTCGCGTTGACTTAAGGCGCTACCCCGACCCAGAACAGCGCCGCCACCTAGTTTATCTTATTATTACGTTAAACAAAGGAATTTTCTAATATCCATTGGGCAGTTTGTGATATCTATTATAAGCTTTTTTTTAATGCCTCTGTAATATTTTTATTTTGTATAGTTTATGCAAAGATGCGAAGTTGTTCTTGGTGGCCACCAAACTCTGTTTTCGCATCTCTGTCTAAACTATACAAAATAAAACTATTAGGTACGGAGGCATTAAAAAAATAAGATAGGTATCACAAACTGCCCAATGGATTTTAACATTTTTTTTTTAACGTAATAATAAGATAAAATAGGTGCGGCGCTATTGTGGGTCGGGGTAGCGCCTTAAGACGTTATCTATTGCTTATTCCGTCAATGTTTCTTTGTTTGTCTACCTTAGAACCTCTCCTATTCATCAACCGTTTCTCTTGTCCACTTATCTCTTCTGTATTATGTTGTATTCATCTTTATGCCACGCTTCTACTTAAACACGTCTTACAACAGTTACAACTTGATGACTAATAATAATAAACTCTGTGTGCTTGTATTGTTTTGTATTGCATTAACAGTCATGATGTAATTCAGATAAGATATTGAAAGGATAACGTTCTGGTGCACCTAAATCAATTGCAAGATCTTCGTACTATACATACATATAGTACAATTATTCTGTAAATCTACTTATAGGTATTTTTTTTAAAGCTGGCGTGATTGACGCTGACGTAACAAATCCAGGCATCCAGTATACGAAAAACAAAAGTGTATCGATCGCGCCAGCTTTTAAAAATGTTTCTTTTACATTGGAACTAAATGATGGTATGTGAAAATGTCCAGTATTAGGTACAACCAATTTTTTTTCTTATGTTTCTGGAAGTAGGTAATCAATGGGTGACCTTCATGATTACTAGAAGTACATATTATAAAGTATAAACTGAATATTTGCATGTTCTTCTATAATCTGCCGGAAATCGTTCTTATAAATCTATTTCTGCTCCGAGGCTACATGACCGTTTGACCTAGACCAAATCGAGTGTCTGCGTAGAATATAAAGAACTGGCGCATCATGGACCTCTTTAATATTCATCGATTAACCTATCACTAAGTTTCCTGTAGCTCACATGTCAGCATTTACTTAACGTGGCTCAATAGGTACTCAATATATTTATTGTTGTCATCACATTGGCTTAATGGTAGGTAATTTATCTATAGTGTATCACAATGTGAACCCTGTTGGGCATAACAACAAGTAGAAGGCAGACCGTGGTTGTTTTTGGTAAAAATATGTAAATATGAGTAGTAGGTAGGCTACTTGTCTTTTTTTTTGTCTTGTCGACTGTAAAAATTTTAAAGTTGCTAAATAAAACAGTTCATTTTAATAGGATTAAAATAACACGTACCTACTGTAACAAAACTTGTTATGCAGGTACGCAAGTTTACTAAAAAAAGTTAAGAATAAATTAGATTGTTGTTAAAATATTTTTTTCAAATTAAATTTTGTCATTTTTATGGTGTCAGTTTGTCATTCAAAAATTAATTTACGTCGTACGTAATAGCATTTATCAATTTAGAGTTGTTTTAATTTATTTGTGATTTCTCCTCTCTACCATGGTCGTCCGCGGTTGTCTAATAGAGATCGCTCTTGAGCGATAAGACCGCCAATTGTCTAATATTTTGTCATTTTTATTCTGTTTGTTAGTTTTTCCGTTAGGACCGTTAGAAAATTCTTTATTACACATAAATAATTTTCTATCTATCTTTACACGTATACAATTCGTATACGTATATAGATAGCTACGTATAGTTAAATTCTTAAAGAAAAGTTCCTATAACCATGTGAATCAAAATGTGTGTGGTATGTGTGTGCACAATGTGATTTGTGTGTGTAAACCATTTTGGTATTGTTAAAGTAACACTTCAATCCATCATAATGTCCTAAATCGTAATCTCAATCTAAACAAATCTAAACACTTGTTACTTCAATGTGATCGATAACATAATTCAAAGATTACTTTTATTGCGTATTTTAGCATTCATAAAAATTGCCTTGCCATTTATCAGCAGTGCTCGAACTTGTACTTGAACCTATTGTTAACATTGTAAAGGTTTCTTTATGTGATATAATATTTTGTATTTCTTTGTTTGAAATTAAACTTTGCAAATTAAATATGAGTGAAAGTTAGACGTCATTAAAAAAATGTTCATTGATTTCTGCCAATACATTATCATTATTAAATTTTATATTTATGACAGTAATTATATTATTTCCTTGAATGATCTTGGTATTGTCTTATTGACAAGGTTTACCATTACTTCATCTACAAAGCAAAAAAAAAATGATTTTCGCACGCAAGATATTATCTAGGTCCATCAGCGCGAGGCTGCCGCGGGAAGGTAACAACAATGACTCGTAAAATTGCACGGTTCATAAATTCACCTACATTAACCCTGTAACGGTCATAGGGAGTGGATAGTGGAAAACATGTGTCAATGTTGACACTGTTAAAATATTGATAGTAAATCATAAAAGTTGCCAGGATGAAAGAAAAAGACCGGTAGTTGAAGGGTCGCCTAAAAAAGAAAAATATCACCTATGGTAGTGAAAATATCACCTCTAACTCATAAAGGGTTAACATGCCCGAGGCATCGTACCTACCGGCTACCCGTACATGTAAAGCGCAAGTGTGTGCAACACGTGATGTGATCCTGGCCGGCTCTATGATAAACCTAACCTATGACCAGCGAGACTTATCATATCACCTTTGTTGATAACTTCACTATCATAATATGACATTATGCTGATAGTAGATGAAAGGCGCGGATGCACGTGGCGTGTAGCTGTATCAGCCGTATGTCATGAGGGTTAAAGTTCAAATTCCGTTGCCAACAACAATTTTACCTACATATAAGTTGAAAGGACGAGTTTTACATGACCTCTACTCAACCAGTTGCAAGGTGTTTAATCCCTGTACATGCCTATATCGGTAATTGAATAGGTTGTTTTAATTTAACACACGTAAGAACCCAAAAACATGTATGTGTCAGCCAAAGTCACTGTCGAAGCGAATGACCTGGATTTAATATTGAAAATTGTCGTAACCTTGGATTGATTTTTGTTTTTTTTTTTGTCCTTAGGGTGCTTTGTACTTTGGTTGCAATTAACCTTTGTATGGTAAGGGTTAAGGTTTGGGTTTCTTAAAGCAAAGTGAATTTAAAAAAACTTGTGTGTTTTTTTTAATTATTGAACTTGATAAAGTTGTGAACAATGAAAATAAAAATGAAATAATAGAAACAAATTAGAACTACTATTTATTGATAATTCTGTTTTACCTAACAGTGAGGTAGAATTCTGGGAACTTTTAACTCATTCTTCCAATGGCATAAAAGTTGCGTGCTTCTTTAGATCATCTGACAGGATGTTGCATGATCCTTTTGGAGCACGAGTTATTGTCACCACCACTCAACTCCGCATTAACCAATGCGGAGTGAGAGATTTTGGTTCACCTGCTATTTTGATATCGCTTCTAGCAAAACTGGTTATCTTTCCAATGTTCTTAATTTCTGAAGATCAACGTTATGATATTTATATTAAAAATACTTGCTTGTCTCCGCGCGCGCTTTTTTCCAGGTCCAATGAAGCCAATGTCCTTTATGCAATCTATCTCCTTACCAAAATTCAATAAGATCTATGCCCGTTTTGTCGTTTTTATTGTAACAGATATAGTTTATTTCGCAAATTTTAATAATATGAGTACTAAGCAGCATTCTAGATAAATTTTATTGAATCAAAAAATTATCTATATGAAACATTGTAATGTTGTCTCTTGTCTGCCATTGTTCGACTTTTATCAGCTTGCGTGCTTTTCATAAAGCATTGCGACAGGAAGATTGTGTATAGGACTATGTTTATAGAGATTGCAATCATTGCACTGAACATCATTGTTTTTGCAATAAAGTGCAGATTCCATAAATAATGCAACACTACGCTCTGGTTTGTTGGATTTAGAAATAACTATAAAGTGAAAATAGGAAGCATTGCATAGTATTGATATTTTTTTAACTCGATAATCATGCACCCATGCGCGAATATTGAAATAGGATTAATAGTACTCTATATTCTTTAACATTCCTCAATTTCAAGTTCCTTAAATTATTCAGCCTTTAATCTGTTGAACTTGTTGACGAACTGGAGGCCAATTCTGAATGAATTGGCCTCCAGTTCATCAACTGATTCTTAGTATCACATGATATTTTATGGAGTGATACGCAGTACCACGGAATTAATATATTGAGTCCCGCCAAAAACTGCATTCTCGTGCGGCTTATCGAGTAACTTATCGAACAAAAACGCTCGATAAATATCGGATTGCAGATTTGGAGAATACGCATGTTTGCTACGAAGCAATCACTCGATATTTTGACAGTTCTTGGAATATTTATCGAGTAGATATATTGCCAGAATTGCTCTCCTAATGTATAAATATCAACGCCCTAAAAAGCGACTTAAAGACTCATCGAGACCAAGAGGTCGCGTCCTTAATTCGCTTTTTAGGGCTGTGGTAACATCAGAAGGCCTGTTCGTCAACAAATTTAAAGGACTGAATTTCATGAATTATTATTTTCTCCAATATACTTGCAAACAGTTATACCTATGTACAGTACGAGACCAGAAGTAAAGGCCTAAAAAACGTTTGACGATTTGTTTAATCGTCAAACATGTAAGGCGTTTCTAAGCTTGCCAAAATAGGATTTCGAAACTGTTTATGAATCAGACCTGCCCACATTGACATTGCATTCTACTAAGCTAACGTTCTCTTAAGACTACATACTCGTACGCCTAAAATTTACAATGGCCTGGATTTTAAAGATCCAAATAAAAATTTGCTATGTTTTGCAATTGCAACACAGTGAACGCGTTTAGGTTTTCGTAAAACATTGTGGTAATAGTGGTAGTTACGTTACGCTAGTGGTGGTCTGGTCATTGCTAGTGTATTACGTTTCTGACTTCATAATTACCTGCTCGTGGTTTTGGAGATATGATCCTTCTATCGTGAATTACCTTAGAAAACAACTTTAACAAAGTATTATGTACTACTTTTGAGAGGGCACCTAATCCTTTTTACCCACTCGTGGTTATGTCTTTCGAATGTTTCTATATGTGGTTGGCGGACGGACACTATATTACCTCCAAGCATCAAAACGGCTAAAGCGATTTTGATAAATGATAGTATCAAAATATGTACTCATCTGGTCTCCCACGTGTAAATGGTTCTTAGCTACATTTTGTAGGCCTTTGCCCTTTCGTGAGGCGAAAGTGAAATAGCGAAGATTGAGTCGGCTTTTAATAAATCACTTGTCTGTGTATTATGTCTAGGATCTCAACTCTTGACGTTTCCGATAATGATTTACTGTACTAAAAATTAATATAAATAATAACATATCTAAATAAAAATTGAACATAGTACAGAAGGTGGCCTTATCGCTGAGAGCGATTTCTCCTAGGCAACCTTGAAGGACACCCTCAGGGGGTATACGCGGTTCCTGTGAATAAGTTACTCAGCGAAACGTTGAAATAGCTTTAAAAATCAAGGTTCATGCTAGCCCGAGTTGAGAAAATATAAAATTACCTATCTACCTCTACAAGTTTGACTAACGACCTATCTACATACATACTATATTCAAAAAGTCCAAATTAATCGTCCTGTTTCGTTCCGACAAATACATTGGATTATAAATTTAATGTTTGATATTCAAGATGGTTGAACGGCACCATTAGCTACCATTGCCAGGTAGCTGTGATCGTGCTTCGCCTGATGATTACAAGACTTAGTCTGATCAACCTTTAAATACCAGTGACGCTGTCACTGTGTTTGTATTTGTTTAGTCGTGATAAAGTCGAGGGGTTGCAGTTGATTCTACGATTTGTGTATCGGATGAGTGATGCTGAGTCAGCATCATCATCTACGCTGATCATATCTGAAAATAATTAATGGAGGTACAGATGCGAAGGTGTGCTGCAGTCATAATTGTTTGATAAAGAACGTTTTTTGCATATATGCATATTATATCTACTTCCTCGAACCCAAGCAAACTGCATGATCTCATCGAAATATTATATTTTCTGGGGTGACGCATAAAATGTCGTAAAACTAAAAATATAACTGTCCATCGCCAAAGTCCTCTGAGTGTATGAAAGTTCCTTGTAAAATATTTTTAATTTATAACCATCTGATATTTTTTTTGTCAAAATATGTACAATTGTCTTCTTAATTTCCTTGATGTCTTCATAAAAATATTCTTGTTGTACTTTACCACTTTCGTAGTTAGTTGTAATCATACTGAATCAACTAAGAAGGTTCGTAGCCAACCTGCCCTTACAATATATAATATTAACTTTTTTTGATTGTTATATTTATATAATTTGTAATTTTAGGACAATTTACAGCTAGAAAATTCCGAAGTAAGAAACATTAATCTAAACACATGAGAATCACATGTACTTATGCTGTGGGCTATTTATAATGTTTTCACTGGTAGTTTAATTTTTTATGTGTTATCTATCAAAAATCACTTCTCAAATAAATTATAGTCATATAGACGAATTTTCTCATGTGATGTGATGATGTGCCGACTTCAAATGTAATCAAGTAGACCCCGTTACCACTACCATATGCGATGCGCCTACGGGCCAGCAATTTGGTTCGTTCACCTTTCGACTTCGTCTCTAAATTACATACAGTAAACATAAGACTATCATCTTCTTCGTGGTTATCGTTAGTAGATTCACCATTGTATTATCTAAAATTAAAATGTCATACTTGGATATTTTGCGCTCTGGGACTAATGAACATGCTTGATTAGGTTCTCAAGTCTTTATTATCTATTGTAATAACTTCCTTACTCATTATACTGACCTACTTGGGTTCTTTGTTATGTTATTCCTACGATATCATAAATACCGTTCTCTAATATTGTACACATCCGATGTAATAGACTTACATCGGATGACGTGTACATTATTAGAAAACCACTATACTTCGTTTTACTTTTATAAATGGTATACAATACTAGCTTCTGCCCGCGGCTTCGCACGCGCTTTTGCGGGATAAAAAGTAGTCTATGTCCGTCCCCGGGATACCTTCTAACTCCCTGTCAAATTTCATTGAGATCCGGTTAGCCGTTTAGGCGTGAGAAGAGGTAACAGATAATATTAGTATGGATGCTTAATAAATAATTATTAAATAAATAATGCTGGACAATCCACACATCATTCTCTAAACCCAAGCTTAGCAGAGCTTGTGTTATGGGTACTAGCTAGATGATTGATAAATTTAATACAGTACATTACATAGATAGATATGTTTTATAATACATAAAAATAAACTATGTGAACCAAAAAGGTCCTGCCTCATCTTAATGTTGCTCAACAGAAAGTTGAGCAACGCAATAGATCATCGGCAATTGGCACCAGCGTAATTTGAAACACTAGGGGACATTTGATAAGCCAATTTGCTCCCACGCAGCGCCTATTAGGGGCCAATCTTATCATTTATTGATTCAGTACGCGACGCGATTTCATTTTGCACACTTTTCTTACCAACATTAGTTCTTTCCTTCCTTCCAATATACGCTTCTGGCCGCGGATTTGTACGCCCTACCCGGATAAAAAGTAGCCTATTATTAAAGATGGATACAAATACCTTCTCTCGATCTTTTGTAGTTTTGTAGATCTAAGGTGCTAAGGTAACGAACATGTACATATCTTCATAATCTTTGCCTTAATAATATTAGTATGACTTATTTAAAGGAATACTTATTCAAATAATTATGTATTAGCCTCAGTTGCCTAAACTAGACTAAAAAGTCTGTAATATAGGCAGCTGTGCACCCCCTACAATGTTGCAACTATAAAATAATGGTGACGTCTTCAATGATAGAATACAACATTATTTTTTTGAAGGATTTGTTTACATAAAGATTAAATGATTCTAATCTCAGGGCTTGTATCCTTTGTATATAATTATCTACTCTGATCAATGATAACTTTTGTTTCTCTGTCTATTAGTTCACTCACTTTTGTCACCACCACCGCCTTTTGACGAGTATCAAAAAGTAATCATCCTCACACCACATTCAATTCTTTTGTTCAGTAACGTTTAAAATTCAATGCATAAGATAAGTAATATCAAAAAGAGCACGTAGGTATATATATGCGTCTTAAATTGCCTTTCCTTGTTTATTTGGAACTAAATAATACTTAATTTACGTGTGAAGGTTAAAGGATGGAAGGTAAACAACATTAATGTTTATTGGGAAGTCCTCGCATGTTCGCGTTTGACCATTCAGGTTTTTGACAAGCTTTGATTTTGTCCGATTACATTTAAAGTTTAACACGTACCTACTTCTACAAATTTTGTGTTATGTATTATTCCATCGGAATTCGACATAAGTTGCATGTTTTTAGATTCTAATAAGTTTTGACACATTTCCTGAGCAAAAGCTTAAAAAAAAAATTGCTTCTTTATTTATGTTTTCATTGGGTTGTCGGCAGTTCGTACATTCTTTTGTTAAGCAAATTACAAAAATTTTGGGGCAGTTTGTACACTGGCTACCTGGACAGTCAAAGTAAAAAGTGTTTTCTATACGAAAGAAACTAGTATTGATAAAAAATTACAGGATTTTTACCATAAGTGCTACTAATATGTTTTCCTATAATAAAAAGAATACATGAATATATGAAATTATTGTTTGTAGTGGTTGTTTGTCAAAATTAATTAGGTTTTTGTTTTTTTTGTTGCTATTTGAGAGACTAGGCTTGGTGCTATTCAAATTTGTGCAGTTCTCTTGTGAAACACAGAAAACACTCGTTCGACAATCTATGCCGTTTGCCTCTAAAGGAGCAATTTATATTTTCAGTTTTTATGTATAGGATGTTTTAATGAAACTAGTCTTTGTTTAAGAAATAATCAGCATTTATTAATAAAAATCGGTATACCTGCAGATTATAACAATTAATGAACAAGTTATAACAAGTTTACAATCTCTAAATACAGAACATAAATAACAGAACCTATCATGATTCACATTAAAATAAAAATATTTTAACTACAGATTAGATTACATTATTATAGGTATGTGTTACGTGGCATTGGTCTCAGAATCGTCTTTTTCATTAAATATGACTAAAATAAGCTTAGCTAACCTTTGACCACTAGCCACTTACCTTAGACCACTTAACTTAGAAACAGCTATTAATACATATATTTTAATAATCAAAAAGAAAATATGGTGTATAGGTACAACACTACCTAGTTGGTTATTTATACCTACTATTGAAAATCATTCATATACTTGTTATTATAACATTTTTACGACACCCTTTTATGGCACACGATGGGTAAACTTCTTCGATGGCCATTTTTGCAGCGATTTCATAATCAATTAGAATTAATTTTGGGTTAAAGTTTGGTAGTACCTCCTTCATCAATTTGAACATCTTTATGAATGTTTGTTTCGTTTTATTGGGCAACAATACATACAGAAATGGTACGATGAGCGTTGTATCCCTGGTGCTACCAATGTCACCCACCATGTATGATATATAGTTGATAGAACCCCCAGCGCGGCGGCGCCGCCGCGGCAATGTTGAAACGTGCCATCAGCAAAAGAGTCGGCAGTATGCGCTATTCGCTCTTTAGCTTTTTCTGAGCAAAATATTAATAGTCTTTCTTCATCCATGCTGTCATACACCAGGAATCCTTCACGAAATTTATATTTATATATATTTTGCTGTATTGTATGTTCGGCTTGTTAATCATTAGTCATTACAAACATAAAAAAACAATATTGTAAATTTGTACATGTATTATTACTTTTATAATTATCATTTATTTATCTTCTGTGCTGATCCCACCAACACGGGGATAAGGGAAGGAATATGATGATGATGATTACTAGTTGTCTGTATATATAACACGTAACGCTTTTGCCAAGAACTGTATATTTTTCTGAGCAAATTTCAACCATAAAGAAGGAGTGTACAAACTGACAATTAATGTACAGAATCTCAAAATTATTTTTTTATTAGCTGCGTATTAGCTTGGCTCCCAATATGTGCAGTAGTTTCAGCTCAAACAACGATCGTGAAATGTTCCGCCTTTTAAAAATTTTTGGACTTCTTGTTTGAATAACATCTACAATTATATACCAAAAAAAAAACTGTGTAAATCGTATAATAATCACAAAGAGAATTATCTTATTAAAATTCCCTTTGCAGGTTCACATGACACATTAATTATATATTTAACAACGCCTTATATTACCGTCACGACATACAACTTATGAAGTCATCTTCAATCCAATATTTATGGGTAAAATGGTAATAATTTACAGCTTATTATAACCACGGTCGCTTCTGCCGGCCCTTTCATTTCCATAAAGAGATGAACCACTCATCTAGCTAGGTGGTAGGGAATGTCATGGTCGCCAGCTGGTCTGTGTTCTGCCACCACACGCATCAAGCCTCACTTGTTAACAATATGGTAAGACACTAGTTTTCCTTAAGGCTGGCCTATGCCCCAACGGCCTTGAGAACACAAAATAGTTATCTGTAGCCGCTTAAATAATTTGTTTTATTCGTGAAACGTACAATTAGTGTAAAACACATTGAAATATATTTGAGTGAAAGAAAAATACTCAAACTCAATAGCGTTTAGAAGATATATGCAAATTTAGAAAATTAAAAATATTCGAAATTCGGATATATCTTCTAAATGATTTTGAGTATTTTTCTTTCACTCAAATATTTGTTAAAGTGTTTTACACTAATTGTACGTTTCACGAATAAAACAAATTATTTAAGCGGCTACAGATACGAGTAACTATGTATTTTGTGTTCTCAAGGCCGTTGGGGCATAGGCCAGCCTTAATTTGTGATAGACTAATTGAGATCGATGGTTCCGATTGATTACATTGTATTGTGTTTTATTTCCATAATATTATGTTATATATAACACTGGCTGCTGCCCGCGGCTTCGCACGCGATTTTTAAGTAGCCTATGGCCATCCCCGGGATACCTTTTACCCCCACGCCAAATTTCATTGAGATCCGTTCAGCCGTTTAGGCCTGAAAAGGTAACAAACAGACAGACAGAGTTACTTTCGAATTTACAATATTATTATGGATGTTATGTATTAATATAACATAACACTATTAAAAAAACTATCACTATCAGAAAGCAGAGCTTTTGTTTTAATTGTTTAATTTCGTATCTTACTTCTTTCTTCGTATCTTGTTTCTTCTCCTTTTGCTCAGAATACTCATAATACAGAATTAGATAAAAAATAAGATATAACTATTCAAATGTGAACAATCTTGAATAAACAACAGATGGAAGATAAAAAAGAGGTATTGTTATTCGCATAACCACTGATAGAGTCGTATGTTTGTTTTGGGACATAAAGATAGGACACAAGTTAAATTATCTTAAATTATTGGTAAGTACTCAATGTTATCTTATTTTTATAAAGTTATCACACAAAATACTTACAAGTAACGTTAAATTTATTTATAAATGAAAGATGTCAAAGATACGTTAGGCTACCAACTGTTGATGAGTCGTACATAAGCACAACAATGCTCCCTACCTGTCTGTCTGTAACCTTTTCAGGCCTAAATGGCTGAACGGATCTCCATGAAATTTGGCAGAAAGGTAAATGGTATCCCGGGGACGGACATAGGCTGCTTAAAAAGCGCGTGCGAAGCTGCGGGCAGCAGCTAGTTGGTTAGAAGCTGATTGTTATAGATTAAAATGACATAGGTTATACCTATAGACAACCTTCAAAAAGCTATAAAACACGACGAATTTAATGGCGGCAAGCTTTCCTGTAAGTACCGTTATAATTATAAATTTAAACATCTGCTGTTAATGTCCTTCTAAATGTTGTAAAGAACAAATCAAATCCTTTATTTTAATAATGTAAATGTTTGAATCAAATAAGCAAAGAATGAAAAACAATAACAAACACTTAATTAATACCTACCTAGATAAGAAAATCTAATATGTGAGAGAGTACTTAAGAAAGAGTAAGAAAAACAAGAATGTTCATTCATAGAAAGCATTTTTAATTTGGTCGTGTTATATTCCAAATATAAACTCTGTAAACGCCGGGTGGCGTGACTCTCTCGACCAATCAGCGAGAGCGCCGCTGCTGTGCGCAGATCACTTGATAGTTAGTATCGAGAGTCCGATAGAGCGACGACCTCGTCTTTGAAAATGCGCTTGCGATTAAAGACTCTTTCTTACCACAGAATATCATAACCATGCCTTATCTTACATAGATAAAATTTTCTTACTCTAAAAACTTATAGACAAGCATAAAATATTTCAAAAAATTTAATGTAAAAACTAGACTTGGATTTTTCGTAAGAGCCTCATTTTGCGGGCAAAGACCTAAACACAGCCAGCATTCAGATACAAACGAGTTTTTGAAAACCTCATTTATCAAAAACTAACCGGTTTGATGCTTGAGTGGTTGGATATCTATCCAACCAAATAATATTCAAGTAGGTAAGTAGGTACCTAAGTATTTAAATATTTTAAACTTACGCGATCTGTACACATTATTATTAGTAGGTATTATATAACCTTTTTTCGTGACGCTTCTACAGGTGTACCTACACACTTTAGTGGTCACAGGACGACTGAAACTACTGAAAATTGGTAAATAAACGCGATAAATACCCGTTAAATAATACTAATAATAACAAGTAGGTATTTATTTAGTAATCTCATTACAGTGTGAAGCTCTCAATAAATATCACTAAGAGCTACCTATATTATAGGTAGTTTAGGTACGCATACCTATAGTGAAATCAACCCTCGTTGATAAAACAGATAACAGAACACAAGTAGGTTACTAGGACAGTAGTGGCAGAAGTAGTAATCCTTTTGGCAAAGCATCTGGCAGACAATGCCCTTTCTTCCTACGTGATACGTGCTGGTCAAGCTATAACAATTCTATCCATACTGAATACTGGCAACATTCGTAGCTTAGCAACCAAGTTAACCTACCGTAGAAACATAGATCTAAGAAAAATCTGAAGATATGGTACGTTCTCCCAGCGCTTACTTAACAACTGGCCTGTATTACAACTGTACCTACGCAAATACTCGCTCACAGTTATATTTCCAATCCTGTGCAATAAAAACATTATAATTATTGCAGGGCATTGCTATAGTCTTGTAGTCAATATATCACACTATAGTACGTCTCGTAGCAAGCACGCGTAACACGAGCGCCGCGGCGCCGCCGGTCCGACTGTGACTGAGGTGGATGGACCTAATTGCACCTATTTTGAGCCTTCCACTTTCGAGAAGCTTTACTAGCTTCTAGAAAGCCATCTCCCCTTTTTTACTTAGATCGATGCGTAGAAATGTAAAATGCGTTCAACATGAGTAGAGCCGCTACCCACTATCCATATCCGTTCGCCTTCAGTGGACAAGGATCCTAAAATGCTTAAGAATCGTTTAATCTAAGTCGTACTGTTTCTCTTAAAGTTACGGTTAGTTACGATATTACTATCACTTAGTATGTGGTCAGAGAATATTCTAAATAATAATCCTACTGTGGGAAGTTTTATAGCATACTGGTGGAACTCTCTTTTCTTTATGACGTTTCTCAAATTTCCGCTCATATTTAGAACCTCTATGCTCTTTAGGAGGGCGCAATGCGCGCTATTTTGTGAAAAGGATATGCATAGGATTTCGTGCTCATAGGAGCGGGACAGAGCAAATGTTTTTGGAACGGCGTAAGCGCAAAAATCTAGTTTTTGCTTATTCACAAGAAACCTACACAACATAGGAAGAAACTGGTTCAAGGAACCAAATAATTAATAATAACCTACGAATCAAAACATAAATAATTTCAGTAGACCACAGGGTTCCTGAGATCTCGACCAAATTATGTGTGAATTAGTGCACTTTCATGATTATTTTTATCATAATTTTTTCGCAGTCGTCTTTTAACATTCAAGAAAAAATATTTTTGGATTTTATGTCGTTCGAGTTTTTAATCACGGGGATCCCGTGAGTACTGAAATCTAGGCCGAGTTTGACAACCAGACCAGTTAGGTTCGCCCCTACGAGTAATAGCCGCACAATCATCCGCATTTCAATATTGTAGATTTACAATACTGAAATACATATTACACAATATTATTGTCTATTATGTATTTTTCCTTACCCATGAGTACAATCTATTTCCTAAAAATCATTTCAGAGGCTTAGACGCGAAAATGTAACAAACAGACAGGCTGATTTACTTTTGCATTATAACGTCTTTCGTATGATAACAAATTTCAATAGTTTCAAAACAATACGATACACATGATGGCACGACGACGTTCCCATCTTCAAATTCTACTTCACTTGCGTCCAACCAAGGGGTTCAAAACGCGGGTCTTCTTATGGTATATAGGTCTCGTTTTGTTAAAGCTTATGTATCCTCGAAACACTATTATGCAGGTGCCTCCAATTTTACCCATTTGGATTGCCCCTAATAAAACAAATACTGTCATATAACAGCGTACAGTAAACCAGATCAGAAAGATCAAAAAGGTGTGAGACGTAGTCTACGTCTCACATTCACCCAAAAAGGTAGAAAACTAAATTCCGCGCAGACGAAGTCGCGGGCAACAGCAAGGTTTAGTATGAATGAATCACGCATTAAAGTTGTGCGCCAGGGTAAAGTCCTAGATGGCGAGGACGCTGCATCAGAAAGTTTATCTATATCTCGTGATTTGGGGCTGATGCCCGCTTGATGTCGTAGCGAGAGGACGTGCTTCCGACACCACACATTATTTCTGCGTTTGTTCATGTATGAAAATATTGTCGCAATTGGCACCGGACATAAATACAACTCATCCTCTGTCAAAATACCTGTTATGGTATGTATGAACATACAATAGTATCCTTACTAATATTATAAATTGGAAAGTAACTCTGTCTGTCTGTCTGTTACCTTTTCACGCCTAAACGGCTGAACGGATCTGAACGTAATTTGGCAGGGAGGTAAATGGTATCCCTGGGACGGATGTGGGCTACTCAAAAAGCGCGTCCGAAGCCGCGGGCAGCTAGTTTTATATAAATAATGCTAGACAATTCACTCAGCATCATCTGGCCCCAAGTTAAGTAGAGCATCTGTTATAAGTATATATTTAATAGATAGATAGATATTTTTAGTATACATAAGAAACTCCCGAAACAAATATCTGCAGATCGTAAAAACATTTGTCCCGAGGCGGGAATTGAGCCTGCAATCTCCTGCATCGCAGGCGAACCTTCGCCCTCTGCGTCAGAGGTCGTCGAATATGTGCCTGTAGTACGAGTATTTACTAACCTTGTACACGCGTCAATGCCATACTCATTGGCACCTTATATTTGGACCTGAGTTTGAACAGTGTTCAAAACTTATACCTTCTTATCATCATCATCATCATCAACCTATCTTAGTCTACTGCTGGGCATAGGCCTCCCCTAACGAACGCCATAGCGCCCTGTCTTCAGCTTGCCGCATTCTGCATATGCCAGCAGTCTTTCACAGGTCGTTATCCAACCCGGCCGCAGGGCATCCTACACTACGTTTGCCGAGTCAGGTTTATTGGTATTTGACTCAATATTCGAGTACAACTCTCAGAGTTCTTAGTAGCTATGGTTACAGCGGTCCGTTGAGGGTACCTAGGTAGGTACAAGTAGATACGATCACTTTTATATAAGGTACACATCACCATCAACCTATCTTAGTCCACTGCTGGACATAGGCCTCCCCCAATGAGCGTCATAGAGCCCTGTCTTCAGCTTGCCGCACCCCGCATCTGCCTGCAGTCTTTCGCAGATCGTCATCCCATCTGGCCAGAGGGCGTCCTACACTAAGTACGTTTGCCGAGTCGCGGTCTCCACTCGAGAACACGCTTACCCCAGCGGTTGTCGGTTCTTCGCGAGATATGGCTAGCCCACTGCCACTTCAGCTTGCTAATTATCTGAGCTATGTCAATAACTTTGGTTCTCTGGTGACCTTCTCATATTTTGCACATAATACATAATACCTTCTGCCGACGGCTTCAACGTTTTGTTAACCTAAATGTTTTTTTACGTCTAGAACTTCATCTACCTATGCAAAATTTCGTCCCGATCCGTTCAGAAATTTCAATTAACGTGCGTATTTTAATATTAGTGAGGAATAAACTACAATAACTTCAAATTAATATCTATATAACATTCATTATTAACAAAAAGCTTCCTGAAATGTTTAGTCTGTTAGCTTCTAGTCTTCCTACACATAAATAAATATTATTATAGTAGTGCTAGCGATATTTATATTTTGTTTTGATTCGACAATATGAGTTCTAATAAATATGAGTTCGTCAGACAGAACTGATGTTGTGGCACTATTCTGTAAATATCTCAAACAAAACATGTAAAAATGTTATATATAACTCTTTCTCTCTCATAAAGTTTACGTATCGTAAGTGTACGTCTCGGCACAATTATTATTATGCCATAATCCTTGCCCGTGAGCCAGTGACTTTTGTATTATGGTTTACGTGACCCTCACTGATATTTCTGTCAATGATTTAATCAACATTGAAAATGAAAATGCTTATTTTGGAACAACAAATATGGAACATTGTTCTAGGCAGCTCTCAATAGGTAATGCGTATACTGAATATGACTTTTACATCAAAATAGGATAGAAACAAAACAACCTAAAATTTGTATAGGTACCTACTTTGCAGTTACGCTCACTAAATATGTAATTGCAAAAAATATGGTTCATCAAGATTTTCGTTGTAGAAATCTCTCGGGATATTTTTATTTACCAACAAAAAGTTTGGTCATAAACTCTTGGTCTTAATAGAGAGTTTTCCTTCTTTTTATTAAACATCATATTTATTGGTCTCCCCTAATTCACATTGAAAGCTTTCACTGTCCAGGCTCCGCCAGTACTTCTACTTCGTCGTGTACGTCATGCGTGGGCAGGTTAAGTGTGAACTCTGTCATGCTTGGCGAGTAGTTTGTTGCATGTATGTATTTCTCTGTTATAATTCCATATCACATGTATCAGGTCCCGGCCATTTGCATGCATTTTTATGTTATGATATGTCCATAATTACAGCCCTGCTTCCAATAACCACGGTGTGTAACCGCCCCTCCCCAAGGTGTCATGATCAAGATATATCTAAAGATAATGAGAAGGCCAAATCTATAAAATATCAGGTTGAGGAAGAAATTTAGCAATCAGTCTTTAAAAACTAATGAATAATAGCTTAAGTCCTTGCCAAACTAGTATTTACGACGGTATTTTGTAACCAAATAGTATATATTCACATCTGATATTTACTGCTTCGAAATATTTGATAAACGAATCGCATTTATTAGGGTATAAATATTGCGGAGAATTATTGATAGTTCACGTATTCTACGTACGTCGAAGGGTAATATGTTCTTCGGTAGTGTGTAAGTCCTGTTGGCTGTTGCAGGCCGGGTTTTCACCGCGAAAAAGCGGGAAATGGTAGGCGGGACAGACTCCTTTTAAATGAAATAGGTTTACATACCCACCAACAAAGACTTTTGTCTGTTGATTTTCACCGTAAAAGGAAAATGAGATAGATGAGTGCGGAGCGTCATTTCAACGCTTTCTGCTCGTTCAGTCCTTTCCGCTCGACTATTTGTTGGTGGAAATACATGTATGCAGTTTACTTTGGCGAGTTGAATGGAGTCCTAAATGGGTCTGCTCCGCTCGCGGTGGAAACCAGGCTTTACGGCTTCTACGGATTTTGACAAATGGGTTGTCGTTGGATTATGTATTCGTCTAGAACAGGATCATCATGAGAGTGGCAATACCTAAAAAAATCCAAAAATATTAATACGGCGGCGCGGCGCGGCGGTTGAATGAAGCAATTTTTCCATGAAAATTATACACAGATTTTTTTTCCTGAAAACTTTCCCTATAGTACTTTTACTAACCGTTTTCGACATCGATCAAGGTACCAAAGGTAAGGTAAGGTAGGTAAGGATCGAAGGTTTTCGACAATATAAAAGTATTACTCATAACTTCATAAGTCATCATAACTATCCTTTAGCGCTCACTCTGCGTGTGTAAAGTAAACCTTACTTAGCTTGCAATTAACATTATTATGGTTTACTCTTGAGTTATTGTCGAGTGAGGCAAGCGCCTCACTCGCGTCACTTTGCGTCTAAGCAGACGCAAAGTGTTATAAGACACCTAGCAGCGCGGTCGTTGCCCTCCTTGTACTTTCTCTGGTGTTGGCATTGCTTTGATCAGATCGCGGTCATGGTCTTTTCAATGGTGCTATTCAATCGCTTATAGATCAAAATCGTTGTACGTTTACGTCTAGCTGCTGTAAAGGAGTATTTACCCGTGGCTGTGGCAGGTTAGATTAAGCTCATAGCACGTTTTCTTCTTCTTATATCAAGCTGAAAGCTCGCTGTCTCTCTTTTTAGACCCTTAGGCCCGTATTATGAAAGCTTGCTCAGTCATTGATATATGCTTGAGTGACGTTTAGCCCATAGAAAAGCGAACAAGCATAGATCGATGACTGAGCAAGCTTTTATAATACGGGCCTCAGACTACACTCTTGTCAGAGTGGTCGTGGTTGCTACTTGTCACATCAGGGGTATTCGATCGGTGCCTTATTTCTAAAAACATAAAGGATTTCATCCATGAGATACGTCATCGTTCATTCATAGTTAGTTTATTAAATTAACTCAAAAAAAGTGACGTAATGACTAAAAACTCAACACTGTGTGACATAGACACTACATCCACCGGCTGCTCGTCTATTATCAAATACATAAATAAATAATTCCTTCCGTAGGGTTGAGTTGAGATTGAGAGCCTCCGGAAGGATCTGTAGGTAAATTATATAGGAAAAGCCAGGGCGTATCGCTAGCTACCTCTTTGCATAGATAGCTGTACCATTGCGCCAGACTTCCGTGTAAGACTTAATTATGCATTTGCAATGTGGCAGCCATCCATGGCACCCATTGCAGCGAAGGTCGTAGTTGCAGTGGTGGTGACATCATTGATGGGGTATTGTGATTTCATGATGGTACGTATTGTTGTTTTGTGTTAATCTTGCGGTAAGCTACTAAAACTTTCCATTTAACGTGAGTTAAAAGTAACTAACGCCGCCCGTAACCATCGTAATATCTAGTGAGGTATATATCTATTTATGTCGTAAAGTTTTTCATTTATCGTAGTGAACGTTTACCGTAAGGCTGCAATAACTGCATATGGTTTTTTGAATTGTTTTTTATGAAAGACGTACTTACGACTTACTATTGTATTTACCGAAACAAAGACTTAAAAAGTCTTTGTTTCGGTAAATACAATAAAAAAATAATGCTGGACAGGACAATCCACACAGCATCATCTATCAAAGAGAATACAATAGATGTACACTTACACGTACACACACACCCTCACACACTAATATAGACATTTAAAACATGTGTTTTTTTTGTTTCTGTCGTATCGATTTTCGTTGATGTAGACTTAAGTAAAGAAGCGATGAAGAAACCTTTAGCCTGGGGGCTTACACGAAAAACTAAATTCGAAGCTTCTTGCACGAAAACCGGATCAGAAGCTTGTGTATCGTTTTTACGAGTACGGTCCCTAAGTTTGTTAAAAAACTCAATAGCAATAACAACAGAAATTTTAAAGCTCTCTAGATCTAAAATCTTTCTGATTTTATCGTGACGGTGAAAACGTCGCAAAGCGATGCTAATCGTACACATTAAAACCGCCCACATTACCCTATCATAGTTACCTTATCACTAGTGGGTTTGTTAACCAGAGTATTTGAGTTATGAGAACATACAAAATCAAATAAATTGCGGCAAAAACCAAACGGCGACAACTAATCACGGTTAAACAATGTTTTTGAACTAACTTTGGATTTGAACGGACTTTATGCGACTCGGCAAACGTAGTGTAGGATGCCCTGCGGCCGGGTTGGATAACGACCTGTGAAAGACTGCTGGCAGATGCAGAATGCGGCAAGCTGAAGACAGGGCGCTAAGGCGTTCGTTAGGGGAGGCCTATGTCCAGCAGTGGATTGATATATAGGCTGATGATGATGAGGATTCTTCTAAACCTTACGAAAGACGTATAGAAGAAAGAATACACCACTTAATTTTGGACTAAGCAAAATGAGTCAAAGTTTATCTCTTTGTCCTCAGGCATCATGGCAAGACCCGAACACAAAGGACACTGGCTCAGTAATCAACGTGCTGGACCTCGGAAGACAGAAGTACGCGAATGGTGGAGTGGTGTCGAGGTACCTCTGCGATCTGGTGCAGTGTTTCAACCTGCCTAGGTTCGACTACAAAGATGTTGCGCCCAAAGTGAGTATTTACTGTTTTGTGTTATTGTAGTATTTGCTGTCTTAGAATTTGCACCACCCCAACTCTTCCCGCGGGTGTCGTAAAAGACGACTAAGGGATATCCACCAGGGGTGGACAGCAGCGCCCCCTGCAGAACAATTCTACCACCGAACTGTATTCCCCAACCCGCATGCCCAGCTTGGGGATTATGGGCACTAACCCCAAGGGGATAAAAGCCAATAAGGCGCTTATGAGAGAGGCCTGCGTCCAGTAGTGGACCGATATAGGATGTTGAGGTGATTAGGTTGAGGGTTATTATATTAGCATAGGGTATTTTCTGGTAGTGTGTAGGATGCCCTGTTGCCGATTTTGCGAAAGACTGCAGGCAGCAATCCGTCGAAAATAAAATTAGTATGGGACCATCTCGGGAGTATTCTTTATACAATAGCGAAGAATCATTCAAATCGGTCCAAAAGTGACAAACTCCAAGAGTAATCGACGAAAATACAATAAAAAAAGTAAAAAAAATACATATAGCCGAACGTAGAACCTCCTCTTTTTTTATATATATTTGTCTATTTCGTCGTCATTTATGGACCGATTTTGAAAATTGTTTCGCTGTTGTACATAGAATGATCCCGAGGTGGTCCAATAAAAAATGTATACCCGAGGGAATTAGTATTTGTCCCGCAAAACTCAAAAACAGTGCAAAATTAAGATAATTCGAAGTCGGGTTTTTAGTTTTTTTTTTTAAACAATCAAATTATTTAGTTTACATTTCTTCTATTTGTGGTTTATAAATGAAGGGGATGTTAAATTGTTGTAGGATTTTGGATTGAAATCGATTCAAATAATTAACTTCCCAAACGAAGTGTAAAGTAAATATTCAATTCAAAATGTTAGTTTTCATAAGTGTCTATTTTCTTCTTCAGGTGGAAAAAGACGACAGCTTTCTCCGAGCGATAGAAGACTCAACACAAGAACAGCTCTGGAAAGCAAACAAGGAGAAGAAAGAGGAAGATAACAAGAGTCAGTACGCGACTGTGAGGCGAAGAGTTCAGGCCAAGGCGAAGAAAGTACTGCAGGATATCAGTTCCGCTATGTCTAATAATGTGCTCAAGTGAGTTTGAATTAAGTCCTTTAGTATATTTAACACCTGCATTGCGATCGCTAATCCGCCTGCCAAGCGTATTGTTTATAGCAAAACCCCTGTTGTTGCTGGGAGGTATGTTCAGCAGTGGACGTGCTGAGGTTTGTGGGGTGTGCTCTGGGCCTTGAAGCGAAGAGTTTAGACCAAGGCGAAGAAATTTCTGGAAGGTATCAGTTCGGCTATGTTGAATAATGTATTCAAAAATTCAGAAAATAGTAAAAAATATGTAATCTAAATATTAGTACACGTACATCTCATCCAGATTTATATAGTACAAGTAGGTACCTGTCGCAATTCGATTATATGTTGACTATAACTCATACTCGTCTCAGAACAGAGCCTTTATCAGAGAGATAAAGGCTCCGCCTATTTTGAAGGTCGCTATTTAATGGGATTATTTCTTCTACATTTTTTTTCCTTCCAGATTCGTAGCATGGTGCTGCCACAAAGGCATCCGCCGCATCGCCATCGGCGGTTGCGGCACCCGATCGGCCTGCGTCGAGCGCCTTCGCCGCGCCAACGCAGCCGGCCTTCCGTTAATCTTTGTGCCGTTACATCGATCTCATTTCGATTATATCCTAGTCACCTTCGCGCTCTATCTTACCGGAGTGCGACCGCCCTTAGTCGCCGCGGGGGATAACATGCGGATACCTTTCTTTGGGTAAGTCTGTAGCTCAAAACTGCCTCCAAATGCTTCGAGAAAAGGGTTCCCGGTGGCGGCCGTCTACTAGACTTTGCAAGGGAATCATTGGGAAATTAGCGGCTCGCTTCGCTCGCTGTGTAAGGGTGTGGAGCTGAAATAATGGTGAATTCTGTCAAAGGTGACTTCTCTCGCTTGAATCGATCAATGTACGGAGTAAAAATTAAATCAACACAGCACGCAATGGTAGGGTTGCAGAGGTTTGAAGATTTTGGCCCTAACATAGGCCACCACGTTGTAATTTTTTTTTTCAAGATCGCTGCGCACAATTTTATTTATATATTTGGATAGAGGACACATACAAATAAAAAAGTCACATCATCATTGTAACATAATGTTCTGAAGCGTCAGATTTCTGAGAAATTCACATAACTCTGTAAAAAATCAGTAGAGCAATAGTTGTTTTCATCTGTGAATACCTGAGAAACCTGACGCTTTCTATCCGGACTTAACCCTAAATCAAATAACTAAATAATACCTACTAGAAATTGTACCTTATGTAAACTACCAGTAAATAATTACCCATTAAAGTACTTACAAACTCCTCTTTATAATATTATTTCAGTGTTTAATGAGTGTTTTTGTGAACAGCTGGATTCTGCGCGGGTGCGGTGCGTTCTACATCAAGCGACGCGTCGAAGGCTCAGAAAATAGCAGCGACGAAGTATACAAGACTGCGCTTAGGTGAGATTTTACTACCGACATATGATCTGAATTTTAACAAGGTTATGGCTTAACCTTTTTGTCATCATCAACATTTTTACCACCTAAACGGCACAGGCCTATCTTAGGCCTCCGTTTCATAATTCTAATTCTGTATTTGTACACATGGCTCACAGAGATGGAAGAATGGTAATAGCTAAGCACCCAACATGTTTTGCCTAAATCTAAAGCATGCAAATATACATATTCATACATACATAACTCTTTATTGTACACCACAATATAAAATAAAAAAACAAAGACTAGTATAATAACTTAACAACATATTAGTTACTAGAAGAGCTTAGCTACAGACGTAAAGAAACAAATTAAGTAACAGATTTTGTATGCTATTCGTCATGTCCCGCACCAGTCTATGCCTCGCCCAATTTGTCAATTTGTTTCAATTAAGTACAACAATTACAAACAAATTACAACTGGTATTTACTATTGAAACAGTTGATGTAACTAACAACGGTTTTAAACAATCTAGAGGTAGCTTAACTGATCCAAATCAAGGAGGCGGGCGATGCGGCAGCTCCACAGTTTTTAACTTTTGCTGTCTCATCGTTCAGTTGTATCTTATATATTATGTACTTACCTTTATCCTACATTTTTTTTTTATTTAAATTATTACTAATCGGATGCGTCCCCAAGATGCTGGCTGCATTGCCCTGCTGGTAATGCTGATGCATTTTAGTTATGTACAAATAGCCTATACCCAACCTATGCAATTGATGGGGTAGCTGATGATGACGGTAAAGTTAAATGATTACTTTCGTATAATTTTTTGGAATACTCAGACTCAGGTCGGTAGTTACTCATCTACGAAGACGATTTTTCAACCATTAGATGGTGTTTCTTATATATACTAAAATTCTAATACATCCGAATTCATCCGACAGAACCAAAGTTATCGAAATAGCTCAGAGAATTAGCAAGCTGAAGTGGCAGTGAGCTGGCCATATCTCGCGAAGAACCGACAACCGCTGGGGTAAACGTGTGCTCGAGTTTGTAGGACGCCCTCCGGCCAGGTGGGATGACGATCTGCGAAAGACAGCAGGCAGATGCTGGATGCGGCAAGCTGAAGACAGGGCGTTATGGCGCTCATTGGTGGAGGCCTATGTCCAGCAGTGGACTAAGATAGGTTGATGATGATGACTAACATTCTACGATATGTAATTAATAAATAGGTAACGAATATCCAATTTGTTTCAGATCTTACATCCTGAATAGTTTATCGGACAACAATAATTTAGAGTTCTTCATCGAAGGCGGAAGGACGAGAACAGGAAAGCCTCAGCCCCCTAAAGGTAACTTTTGAATATCCATATTAATATTATAAATTCGGAAGTAACTCTGTCTATCTGTCTGTTACCTCTTCACGCCTAAACGGCTGAACGGATCTCAATGAAATTTGGCAGGGAGGTAAATGGTATCCCGAGGACGGACATAGGCTACTTGAAGAACGCGTGCGTAGCCGCGGGCAGCAGCTATTCCTCAGTATTTTTAGAGAGTTTCAAGAAATACAGACCGATACAAAAGTGTTTTTATACGGTATCAGTTCTTCGTTCGGATGTACGGAGCCGAGATTATTTATAAATAATTTGTTGTGCTTCATTTGTTCATGCATTCCGAAGGACCAGAATTAGGTATGGCTTAAGTTTTTTTAGTATAACAATAAAATAAGTTTCCCCAAAAAGGAATGATGATGATAGCAATAAATAACGAAGTAATAAAGACTAAACAAAAAGAATACAACTATTAAGATACACGCATTTACAAACTTACCTTATTTGGTTTAGCCACTGTATTTTATTTAAGATAGTTTAAAATTTTGGATAATTAAGAACCCGGCGAATGCCGCTCGCAACTTCAATTCGAGGCGCGTGCAAAAATCGGGTTGATTATAAATATCTCTGTTCAGCTGATACGAGCGCGCGTGCGTGCATGCGCGATGGCAGTGTTAGCTGTTCAAAATTTGTAAAAATTAGGTTGTGCTGCGTAATACCAAAAATTATGACGGAAACAGTTTCATGTGTAATACAAAAATACACATGAAACTGTTGTGCTATCTGCCCTTACGAGTCACCATCTAGAGATAGCTCAACTGATCCATATCAATACCAATCGTAAGCGTCGCGTCGTATGGTAATACGGCGCTCCGCCAGACACTCACCAGCTCTCGGGTTACGCGTCCCTTAGATCAGACGATCAAATAAAATTTTGATTCACCTGGAGATACTCACCAGCTCTCGGGTCACGCGTCCCTTAGATCAGACGATCAAATAAAATTTTGATTCACTTGGAGATACTTACCAGCTCTCGGGTCATGCGTGCCTTAGATCAGACGATCAAATAAAACTTTGATTCACCTGGAGATACTCACCAGCTCTCGAGTCACGCGTCACATGGACCAGACGATAAAATAACATTTTGATTAATCTGGAATACTCACCAGCTCTCAGGTTACGCGTCACTTAAGCCAGACGATCAAATAAAGTTTTGAAACATTTACATGTACGGGGAGGGGACTCCCCGTAAATCTTGTTTGTGGTTCGGTCGAGACCTGCATATTTATGGCTCAAATATGTCCCTACATTATTATGAAGCTGGAATAAACTGAATTGAATATTTACAAGACCTAAAATCATATTTCTTTCTTTCCCCAGCCGGAATCCTCTCAGTAATAATGGACGCATACCTCGACGGTACAATAGACGACGCCCTCCTGGTCCCAGTAACGTTGAACTACGACAAGCTAGTGGACGGTAACTTCGTGCGCGAACAGTTGGGCATGCCGAAACAGATGGAGACCTTCTGGTCGGCGCTCACCGGCATCTGGAGGACTCTGAACACAAACCACGGGACTATACGGGTGGATTTCAATCAGCCGATGTCTTTAAAGGTAATATACTGCCTTGAGAAAGTCTACTTGGCTTCCTCTTAGTTTCTAGAAAGGCGGTTTTGCTGTCTGTAGATTCTACGTAGGCGATTTGGTCCCACCAGTTTCTAGAATGACGGTTCAACTTCAATACCCATGACTCACATCTAAATAGGGCCTCGACGCGCCACTTCAGGTCGCACCGCAAAGGCTGGGCAGTGAATGCTTTGTACGGTTTGATATGTACAAAAGTCACCTTCTTTTTTCTATTGTGGCGCGCGCTACAATATAGATTTATTTCTCTCCACCAACATCTGTCTTCCTCCGATCGTAATAGAATAGGATGGAATATTTATTATTTACAAAGTATACATACATATGTGTTTATCAATGTTGCACCTTCGTCTTATACATAAATGTACATGCATTTGCATCACTTCTTATAATCTACGTCACAAAAGATAGAAACTCGATATCCCACAATCCCTTAATCCGAACAAACACCATGCTGGATCTTTCACGCACCGGGCGGTTCTGCGGCCATAACTCAGGTTATTAAGAGGCAAAGGGTTCCTCAATAATCGGCAATGGCCTTTTTTAACAAAGAAAATTACAACTACAAATTAGAACTAGTATTTACAATTGAAACAATTAAAAGTGTTATTACAAAAAAACGAGAATTTCTCGTTTTTTGGTCCAAATTGTATGATTAATAATATAATAATAATATAAAATATATTTTATAACGAGTTTTAAAATAAATGAAGTGTATAGTAATAATAAAACAAATTTTAGAACACAAAGAAGGGCGCCGCCGGCGCGCCGGCGCAATTAATTATGTAGTCTTTTATTCAATTCATTAAAAAAAAATTAGCAGTGATTTAAATAATAGACTTAATATTGTAGTTCAAGCAAATGTTGACAATTATTTTGATATAAATATTATCTCAAAATGATGTAGAACTTCGGAGATATTGTGGTATGTTTCGAAGCCTTTTCGGTCGATTATAGAGTTCTGTAAAATTTTTTCTTTCTTTACATAAAGGCATTAACGAAAATGTATTCTATTATTATTCAAGTATAGGATATTCGTACCAAGAAAAAAAGATTTTTGGTTTTCTTTATTCAATAGAATCTACAAATTAGAGCTCCCAAAACAGGTCTCCGAGAGTTTTTGCCTATAAACATGAAACATGCATCGGGAGAATGACTATAACTACATAAAAAAATAAGTTTTCTAAAATTTGTTCTATTATTATTATAGTAGAGAAATTGAACTATTATTAACAAGTAATTATTAGTTGAAGCAACAAACGAAAATCATACAATTTGGACGATGAAACAGTGCAACATCCCGTTTTTTTGTAAAAGCCTCTTATGCTATCTGCAGACTGTGGCAAACAATCTACAGGAAGCTCAACTGACTTATATCGATGTTAATTTAAGTATTTATTTGTTTCAGGAACTAGTAACATCATTCCAAAAGTACCAGCACTTCAAAGCGCCCATCGAAAGCCCGCTCTCCCCTCCCAACAACAACCTCGCTGTGAACCTAGACAAGCAGATATTATACAACCACAGTCACTCTAGTCTGTACGGCGCTGACGTCAGCTCGGAACATAAGATGATGGTTGAGGCGATCGGACGACATCTTGTCTATGGTAAGTTGTTAAACGGTAGGTAGTATAAAACAGAAAGGTGAAAAGGTGCTGGAAAATTATATTTTCAAGCTCAGTACAGAAGAGACCAAAACACAGAGTCTGTGTTTTAGTCTAAAGTCTAATGTGTCTTGCGTTTTGAAACGTGGCGGTCGCGGCGTCAGAATCGACCCCCCTGACCAAGGGACCAAGCCGACCAAAGGAACCTACCAGAGAAAGAACAGCGGCTTCCTTCTGTGTATTATTTAGCGTCTTTACTGTTTGCACCAATCAGCCTGGCACCCTTGGTAATTATGGCAAAATCCCCTTTATGATAATCACTAGCTGCTGCCCGCAGCTTCGCACGAGTTTTTCAAGTAGCCTAGTCCGTCCCCGTGATACCAATTACCTTCCTGCCAAATTTCATTGAGATTCGTTCAGCCGTTTAGGCGTGAAAAGGTAACAGACGACAGTTACTTTCGAATTTATAAAATTAGTATGGGTATGTATTGCAAGTCTTTTTTAGTTTTACTTACTGCAGTGGACCAGCTGTTCTTTAATTAATGTGGCATTTCTTCTACAAGTGTCTCATCCTCAAGTCTATTGTATTTTCTAAACGTTATTTTGTGTTTTCAGACGCATCACAAGCAACAGCGCTAATGTGCACCAACATAGTATCATACGTGCTACTAACGGAACGGCGCGCGGGCTGCTCAGCTCGAGAGTTATGGGAATGCGTGGGAGTGCGCGCCAACGCGTTACGAGACAGTGGACGGGACCTGGGATACTCGGGGACCAAGCAACAGGCGCTCAGGCATGCTGTGAGTACTACATAGTATCTACGAGCTACTACAGTGCTACTAACTGAGCTTAGCGCCTCGGTTGCTCAGCGAAGGAGTTATGGGAATGCGTGGGAGTGCGCGCCAACGCGTTACGAGACAGTGGACGGGACCTGGGATACTCGGGGACCAAGCAACAGGCGCTCAGGCATGATGTGAGTACTACATAGTATCTACGAGCTACTACAGTGCTACTAACTGAGCTTAGCGCCTCGATTGCTCAGCGAAGGAGTTATGGGAATGCGTGGGAGTGCGCGCCAACGCGTTACGAGACAGTGGACGGGACCTGGGATACTCGGGGACCAAGCAACAGGCGCTCAGGCATGCTGTGAGTACTACATAGTATCTACGAGCTACTACAGTGCTACTAACTGAGCTTAGCGCCTCGGTTGCTCAGCGAATGAGTTATGGGAATGCGTGGGAGTGCGCGCTAACGCGTTACGAGACAGTGGACGGGACCTGGGATACTCGGGGACCAAGCAACTGTGCTAATTTTAAGTGGAGGAACTGCGATCCCCCTTGTCATCTCGCATGACTTGTGGTCTAACACAGACTGTGGCTTAGCAGAACTTTACAATGAAAGGGAATTCATTACCTTCAAAAAATCCATCAGTAAAACCGGCTTCCCTGTTGATCACAAATCCCTCAAATGCCAAGAATGCTGATTTTGGTCATAATATGATTCCTCCAAGTCAGCCAATCTAGATCCTGTTCGTTATTGAATTTCCAGGCTAAAATACAATGTTAAGTCTCTGTTTTTAATTTGTATAAAATATTATCCATATCAGTTATCTGGTAGTCATAACACAAGCTCGGCTTACATGTGGCTAGATGATGCTGTGAAATGCTGTGTGATATAGCCCCGCGTTATTTATTTAATATTTTTGTTATAGTTGGAGATGCTAGGACGCGGCCTAGTGCGGAGAGAAGGCAGCGGCGAGAAGCAAATGATCCGGCCTCAGCTCAGCATCGCGGCAACACTGGAGCTGTCTTACTACTCCAACGCTGTCGCTACGCATTACGCCGCGGACGCTATATTAGGTACATTATAATAATAATAATAACTAAATTTTAAGTAAACCTATTGTGTAAAGAGGTAATAAACAAATTATGATTATTATTATTATTGTCCTAACTTCTAATCTCTTCTATAATTTTCGAAAAACATCAAAGGGCGTCATAAACACAAACGCAACATAAACTTTTTCTACTTATACAGGGTATTGTTCAAATTAGTGCACAATACTGAATCATTCACCTACCTACTACTACTATAGATTAGTATTCAGTGAACAAAACAAGCCGCAAAGGTTTTTTTTTTTTTTGCTTAATTTTTAATTTCGTTACATCAATGCCTTATTGTTATTAGTGTTCTAAGCCATAACAAACTTGGCGACCTCTTTAATGAACGCAAACCTTCTCGCCCCAACGAAAAAAAAATTTGCGCCTTTGCTGGTTCACTGAATATTAATCTGTGGTAGCAGGTGAATAAACTCATTCAGTATTGTGCACTAACTTGAACAACACCCTTTATACGTATGACGCACGAAAACCTGAGGCGTAAGAGAAGGCAGGTTTCGAATTGTAAAATGGTCTAAAATCGTTGACCAAATCAGCTCACAATAATATGATAATCGGAAAAGAAATGCTAAACCTATAGAAGGTTTACTATTCGTTACAATACTCGACGACTTTGTTTGATCATCTGAGATTGGAACACCCTATATTTGCGCATTCCTCTACTAATAAGTAGCAGTAATTTATATTGTTCATGCTATAAATAAAGATTTATTTATTTCTTTCTAATTGACTACTGGACATAATATGCCTTCTCTAGTGAGCGCTATAGAAAGCTTGCTGTATTACCCAGCATGATTTTTCTTATACTCATTATTTCTAATTTATTCCAGCTACCGCCCTAGAAACAATACTAAGCGAACCCAACGCAGATCCCGACACAATCTCCCACTCAGAGCTTCTAGAAACAGCGCTGCAACTCAGCGAAGTGCTCAGTTCAGAGTTCATTCTGTGCGCGCCCTGCCAAACTATACAGGAACGACTGTCGGAGGCGATACAGAGCCTTGTGGATAGCGAAGTACTGACTAGGGTCGAGGTATGTACAACACATATTTATACTTACACTAGTTTTTGCCCGTGGCTTCGCACGCTTTGTTTCTATGGAAACGTTTAAATGTTATTTCTATCCCATGGGAAGTGATGGAATAAACGGCTTATGTTTTATTCCAGGCGTAGAGCCACCTGTATGCGAAATTACAGTCCAATCAGTTCCGTAGTTTTGCCGTAAAAAGGCATCAAATATTCATACATTTAAACATCAAAATTTACGCATTTATTTGTGTGATACATCTCGGCAGCTACAGCTCAAAGTCGTCCAGTGCTGGATATAGGCCACCCGCAAATATCGCCACAAGGACCGGCCCAGACCATCGGATGTTTTTAATGTTATTGACTGTATTGTTATTGTTTGACGGCTTCTGGGGCGCAGCGGGCGAAGGTCCGCCGGTGACGAAGGAGGTTGCGGGTTCGATTCCCGCCTCGGAACAAATGTTTATACGATCCTCAGATATTTGTTCAGGACGCTCTGGCTGTTTTTTTATGTATAATAAAAAATATCTATCTGAGTATGTATTAGGTATATCAGTTATCAAGTTAGTACCCATAACACAAGCTCTGCTAGCTTGGAGCTAGATGATGCCGTGTGAATTGTTCTGTAATATTTAAATATTTATTTCAAATCATTATACATTTAAGCAAAGTTTTAGGCTTTCCAATCAGTACCTACCAATATAAGTTCCCAGATTTGGCGTGTAGAAGTAACGTACATCTGTAAAAACTTTAGCATTTATAAATTTTAAAATTGTAGTGTTCTCGTGTTCCCATCCAAATCATTTGTAAAACATTGAAATTTGCAATCAAATAAAAGGCAATTTTTAAGCCGTTGTGATGTTTAATAAAACGTAATATAAACATGAGATCGAGGCGTATTTTTTTTTAAATTATTCAGCTAATTATTTGTTATTTTATTCCAGTCCGTGCTCCTAGATGAACACAGGTGGTCCCGTCGCTTCGCGGCCGTGGCTTTCGACGACGAAGAGGAGGAACGTCCGGACCCTAACAAAACCATGAAATACAGGATTGTGAAGAACGATGCTGCTCTAAATGAACGGTGAGTTTTAAACATATTGAGCCGGCCACGCGCTCCGTTTTGTCTGCCAGCATGCCTACACAAACCAGTTTGCGCAGGTAAGAGCTTGTAATTCTTTTTGTACACAATAATACGTAGCATCAACTTATCTAGTAGGATATGTACATACATAGGCGAGCTTAACCCTAAAATAAGAGTTTTTTCCAGCAAACCTCAGAGTTATTGATGGAACAGGTAGAGGAAGTGCACAAACAATGAATCCAATAGTAGATAAACATAGTAGGTATCAATATACAATACACTACATACAATACATGTATTGTGGACGGCAAGACGGTAGCTCGCGCAGTCGCGCGCGGCTTATGCAATGATTGACATGCTGAAGATTGGGCTGCGTAAATTAGTTGTACGGTTTTGTCTGCGAATTTACTTGAGCGCGGCCCCAGAGCGTGGACTTTGTACGAGCTTACGTGCACGTGTGGCCACTGTACCGGTGTTCCGTCTTTTAGTACAGTCATGCCTGCGAAAGTAGGCAGCGCACTTGCGCAGGCAAGATGAGGCGTGTGGTCTTGCCATAAGAGTATTTAGATTCAATAAAACCATACCTGTTAAAACATTGACTATAGTCCGTTCTAAAACCAAGATATCTTTGTAAAAATGGCCCACACAACAACGGCGCGCCCTTCCACGTCGCATCTCTGACTTCTATCATCTACTGCTACTACATCTATGACTGCATTGATTGCGTTAACGATCAATAATTTTGTTCCAGTCGCCGTCTCCTATTAACACTGCGTCCGCTGCTGGAGGCCTACACCGCGACGTGCCGCTGCCTGGCGCCGGGCTCGCAGAAACAACTCGCCAAGAGCACGCTCGACCACCTCACTGAGGAGTACTCTCAGGGCGCCATGTTGTACGGTACGTATCATTAAACTATAAACCGCCGCACTAAGGCAATCTCTGTCATAACTCGAGTCGATTCTCCACTCCACATTAGTGGGAACGCGCGCACCCTTAGATCTAGCTAAACAGTAAGGTAAGCAAAGATACTAAAATCCGTTTGATGCGGTCAGTGCGGAGCGTCTGTTGCCAGCCTGTCGACGCAGGCCTTTAAGCAGCTTTTATGGAACTTTTGCAACTAAAGTCCTATCCAAATAGTAGTGAGGCTAAGTTGCTATTTGAGTTAGCGACGACTCGCTCAAATGGCAACTTATTTTCATAAGTAATAGGTATGGTAGGTTGTAAGTACTAATAACAATTAGCAGTTTTTATAATGTAATTCTCTTTTGTTTTGTAATTACCAGAAGTTTCATTTTGTTTTGTTTTTAAGATATTCCTTTGTTACTTGTATACCTAGCCAACTGGCATGAACATGTTGTTCAAAAGTTGTAAAATTTGAATAAAAAAAAAAAACTATAGTCCATTTCAGGTAGGTAACATTACAGAAAAGTTTGTCTTTGCTTCAGTATAAAAATTTACTAAGATGGATATCCCATCGTACATCTAATAGATGTTTATTTTTATTAGACTAACTTCTGCCCGCGGCTTCGCAAGCGCTTTTCAAGTAGACTATATCCATTCAGCCATTAAGGCTTAAAATGTAACAGACAGACAGAGAGATTATTTTCGCTTTTATAATATCTTCTCAGCTGGCGGAACGCCTGCGCGTTCCTATGTGATACATGGATCCCTTTAAGGATTCCTTCGTTATTTATGTTTGCACTAACAACAATATTCCTTTCAGGCGAGTCAGTATCAATCGACGCTATCCGCAACTGCCTGCGGCTGCTCAAGCAATGGGGTGTGGTCGAGATGTACACAGAGCAACGAGAACGCAAACTGCGAATCTTACCTCCTTATGACGAAGAGCAGAGTTTGCGAGAAGTATGCAGACATGTGACTCGGTTTAACATGAACTCTCCGTTACTACAGTAGGATTTTAACTTGACTGAATGAATCAATATGGGAAATTAGTAGATATTTTAAAATGCAATCTTTTGTCAAAATACGGATAAATGTTATCAGCCCAACGTTTATAGCTGAGAATCTAGATACAAAATAACAAAACGATGAAAGGTTTCGATAATGTTACTTACATTTTACTACAGCTTACTTGTTAAAAAGTTCGTAGGAAATTATTGGATCGCCGTCACACTCCGAAAAGTAGTACCTCAGTATCTGTTAAAGGCGCTGCAAGTTGCTAAAAGTGTGCAAGGGAACGTAAACTTTTATGGTTTTCGTAAACTATGCAAAAGTCATACTTCGGCCTAATTACTCTATCTAACTATATTACGTGGCAGCAGCATTCGATTTTGATTGTTTTATTCTGAAATATGAACTTTGAATTATTGAATTTAAAGTTGTTAATAGTCCAGCTTTCTGATAAAATAGTATGCTCAATTTTTTTTTTAAAGGCAGCTTAGCGTTCATTATATATTGTATTTTATTAAGTCACATTTTATGTGTACGATTGTAACATTTATGTGTACGACTGTACCGTGTAACATTTATGTGTACGATTGTACGGTGTAACATTTTTATTTTCTGTGTTGTTGGCTGTGTTTGTTTGATTGAGTAATATTTAGCCGTCAATAGTAGCAATATTTCTAGTGTTTTTTATTGAACGAGGCCCCTAGCATTGTTTATGGTGTACCCAGTGATTAGAACTCTTAATTTCCAATTGTGATTTAGTTGTAAGCTTTTCTGAACGCAAAACAATTAATTCTAGTTATCTATGTTCTATAGTACAATGTTTAATGTGAAGATGTGTTGAAACTGTAACCAACTTATTTTTTTCTCAGTCGTTAACTTTACTGTAAAAATTATTGGTCCACTAAAAATCATACATTTTTCTAGTATAATTGCCGGTTTTGGGCATGGAACTATTCTCATAGCCTTCATTCACTACACTGTTATGTTTTTCTTTGTGTACCTCGAAGCTACAAACGGCTTAAACGATATTGATAAATGAGGTGTCAAAATACTCGTCAGAACTCCTTTATGGTTCTATGCTAATTTTCGTAATACTTTGCCGCCCAAATTTTATGAATAAGAAGTGAAAAAGCAGGGGCCGAGTCGGGTTTTTTTTGTTTTCAAATATAGGTATGTATTTAATGATTATTTATCGCGTACCGTTTGTTTTATTTCCCCTACGTTTATAATCATTAATTATGTTAACAAATCGCGAAAGTTTAAAAAGTTTGAAATGTCCAATCATTTGTTACCAAGTGTTGTCACTCTTTGCAACAGTGGCATGATAAAAACTAAGTTGAACCACCTAGTTTATTTTATCTGGTATCTGGTAGAGGTCTAAATTGTGCATACTACATAATTGACCCTACAAAATTGCACTAGGACCTAGTTTAGTAATCTAAGTATCTAATCGAAAGTTGTAAAAATGTGATGTTTTTACGTACAGATGTTTTTTTAAATAGTATGAAGTATGTAGCCTGTATAGTACATAAGTTAGCTTTGTTTTATATATACATTTTATTAGTGGGTGTACTATTTTGATTTAAGAGTCGCATAGATTAGGCATCTGGTTATTAAGTCAATAATTCAGTAGTAGGTAATGCACACGAAAAGCTCAAAGAAAGAGCCAAATATATGTCTTAGTATTTATTTATATTATTGATCTGTGATTACAGGTTAGATATTTGAGGTTTCTTATGTAAATAGATTTAAATTAAGGCTGACCAAAAACGGCCGAAAATATATTTTACTTAGGTATTACTTAAAATGATTTACTCCTCTGCATTAGCAAACTTAAGTTTTAAGTTAAAATTTAAGTTGTACCTAATTATAAGTAAAAGGCTGTAAGTAAATCGGGAAAACGTTCCGTTGCGAATTTTTGGTCGAAAATGCATATAATGCGGATCAAGGGGCCTTGTGACGCGAGTTAACTAGTGATCTCAAGATTACAAATCTTTTGGGAGATTTCTCCATACTTTTTACAATAGAACTTGAGAGATAAAAAATATCTTAGAAGCGTCCAGATAAAGTAACATGTTATGTAACTTTTGTTATGTAACACGTTATAAAACATATTAAATTACATGTTTTTCTACATAATCAGAACGCACCTTTAGCAATCCCTATCTTCCTATTGTAAATTGACTGTGGAGACAATTTCTCAAGGAAAAAAAGCATTTTCTGTAAATGTATGGCTGGCCATTGGACTCGTAAATAGAATACCTTTTATATTTACTTTGTAAGTAGAAATTGAAGCTCCTTTTATACGAGTTGGACGTAAAAGATTGAATAAAACAATCGTTGTAAATAACATTGCGTTTTAATTTGGCTTATAAATTAACTACACACATTCAAATCGTCTCTCTATGGCTGGTTTAAGTGTCACGCTGATCATCGGCGCTGACAGGTCCCACCAACCACCACTAGTCAACAACACTACACCAGTGTCGTTTCGCCCATTATTTCCACACATTGATGGGATATTTAAAAAAATAACTAGTGTAGTTCCGCACATTTAACAAATTTTCACGATACATTTATGGTGATTAAATTAGATTTTAATTTATTAGAAGTTCAATATTTCAAAAAGGCACATTTTCAGTCATTTGTGGTAGGAACTAATTCTACAGCTAAACTTAGGTTAAACACGTTTACAGTCGTTCATGAGATCACAGTCTAAAAGTAGTAATATCGGATAGCAAAACATTAAATACTGTCATTCTTAAGGTGAATGCACACTGGTACGGTATCAAGGGAATCTTTGAAGATTTTGAATCCTATTACCACTGTGTAAGGCATTTTACTATCCAGTTAAAATAAGTCGCGGGCATACCGAAGGATGCGCGAGTGTTTTTTTATTGTGATATAAATGTGTGCTTTATATTGTGGAGATAGGGTTAAATATCCTATCCAAATCTTAAATTCTCTTCGATTCTCTTTCAATGCGACTTGACCCTTACGTCCTTTTTAAATGCATGCTTTTTAATTAGATAGTCCATATATCTACAAAAAAATCAAATTAGAATTATAAGGGCCGTCTACTAAGCACGGAAGGAAAACTGCTGTTGCCACAAACACAAAAATAAGCATTCAAATATGGGCAAAATTATCTCGTAATCTTAAGATACCTACATTATAAAGTGACAAAATGGCTTACCGCTAGCTTCAAGCGAACGCCCGCGAGCTGGCTCTTATCTGATGCCATCAATACAAAACCCATCTAAACATTAAAAGTTAAAGCCCAAATTTGAATGCAAATTCTTGTGCTGTGCGACAGTGGTGTGGTCCAGCTTTGCAATTACGCAAAAATTACCCATCCTGGCATTGAAAGTCATTTCGATGGTCATATCCATACAATAGCAAATTACGAAGGCCATTCAAATGTTAATATAGGATGGGTGGTTTTGCGTAATCGCACAGCAGATCTACGACAATCTTTAAGCAAACCTCATTCGATTGACAAACATATCAAACAGCACTGCCTTCATCTTCTCGTCGTTTTTCTGCGCGCGTATCGCCGGCAGATGGATCTGCAGTCGTCGGTTGCAAGTCGCCACGCTGCTCTTGTGTTCTGTTGTCTTTAAGTGGGCTTCGGTGGCGTCCCAGCCTGGTACGATTATGTTACAGAAGCCACAGTGGAACGTTTCTTGGCGGATCTGCAATGTTAAGTAGATTATTTATAAATTTTATTATATATTATTGGAGGTACATATGTTTTCAGGCGTTTTCGGAAAATATACAATAGTTTCTGCCCGCGGCTTCGCACGTACTTTTATGGTATAAAAAGTAACATATCCTTTGCCAATTTTCATCGAGATCCGTTTAGCCGTTCAAGGTAACAGACAGAAAGACAGAATTACTTTCGAATTTATAATAATGTAGGTATGGATTTCGGGAAATTACTTTTCTCTTCTTTGTTTCAAATTTGTTCATACACTCAAAGGTACTGTAAGGAAGCTGGAGACTAAAACAGCCTCAAACTTTGAAATTAAATAAGAGTTTCGCAATCACAAAAATAACATGCAATTCTGCTTAGCCTAATTAATAAACATTTAAAGAGGTATTAAAAAAGCGTATAATAGGTATTTGGTATTACCTACAAATATTTATAAGGATCTCGGTATAAATTCGTTTTTAAGGCTGGCAATTAGTTTACTATATAAAAAGATATATGTACTCAGTTCTAGAATCCAAAATACTTTTTGTAAACAAAAGAGGTAACCTAAGGGGTTACCCCTAAACCAAAGGTATTAACGGAGGAAAACGCAGTTTTTGTTTTTAGTAGTTACCTTCTTTTTTCATAAGTTTTCATTCATAAATGTCTTTGCATACAAGAAATATCTAGGAATCTAGATCTGAGTATAGGTAGTTTTAACAGAACTTCCTACCTCTCTTATCAAAAATCAAAATAAATAATGTTTTTTTTTTATTTACCTCTCTTATAAACTCATCCTTCACTTTAGGATTCGTTATAATCGGAGTTTTTCTCATTCCCTTCTCATGCTTCATAGTTTTACAATGATCCCCCAAATCTTCTTCGAACAGGTCCATCAGGCAAATATGGCACTTGTACTCTCCAAATGTGTTAGGGATCTTCGTGAAAAAATGACAACTCTTCTCAGGAACACAGATCGTCTCATTTAGCACTATGTCATTATCCAAGGTGTTATCAAAATTGCAGACATGTTGAATAAACTCCTCCATTGGACGTCGGAATAGCTTCATATGTTTTGGTGCTACCGAACTGGGTTTCGGTGCCACTTTAGCCAGTTTGTTAATGTGTTCTTTGCCTTTGACATGTTCTTTCATAGCGCGGAGTGAAGACGGGAATTTGTTTTGACATGTCCTGCAGTACGTGTTTTTGTATTTCGCATCGTATATCAGTTGGTTGTCTTTGGCGTATATTACTGGGTCTGATGAGTCCTCATTTATGATAAATTTGGGTGCTTTAGGTTCTTTTTTGATTTTATCCTTCTTTTCTTTTACTTCGGCTGGTTTTTCTTCGGTGTTGTTGGTGTTAGATGCCTTTTTGTTTGCTTCTGTGGTACTTCCTGCTATGCCTGCAATGGTTTCTTTATTATTGACGATATTATCTTGACCTACGGCTCTTTCCACGACTTCACATATTTCCATCTTCTCTTTAGGTGTTACCTATGAAATATACTTTATTAACGAGAATCACAATTAAAGCTTAGAAACAAAATAGAACTAAAACAGTTGTGCTAACTGCAGACTGTTGCAAACAATCTAGAGGTAGCTCAACTGATCCGTCTGGTTTTACCTTGGGTGTTGGGTTCGCCAAGTCATGCTTTTTCTTCTCTTCTTGGCATTTAACGTATCTTTTGTTATGATCGTCGCCGCCGAAATGGTCTTCGATCTCACTCAATGGTAGCTTGGTGTTACAGGTTAAACATTGGAAGTCATTTTTGTCGATCTGGAAAATAAATTAACACTATACTTACAGGGTGGCGGCTTTTTCAGATGGGAGTGGATGGCCAAATCCGAAACCATGAGAGTTAAAGAAAATTCGTGAAAGAAGACAATAAGACAATAAAAACTGCAAACTAATATTTTTTTATAAATTACGTAATCTTGCATCATAGTAATTTACAAAATAATAATAATAAAATGTATTCAAAGAAACGTGTAAATAGACAATACATTTAGTGCACTAAACGAATAAGTATAGCTAAGTATAACAATTTAGCCTGAACTAGGTAATCCTGTGTATAATTATTAAATAAAATAATCACTTACTATTACGATAAAGACATTTATTTTAACAATGTTGTTAATTTATTACGACTACTGTTTTAACGGATAAACTCCATCAAAATACAGGCTAAGTAAATATTACATAAAAGTTTCACTTGTAATAAATAGCCATTTTCTTTCATTTTCAATAATACATTTTTTTGCAAAGATTTATCCTTATCGGTAACCAAAACCAAATCCGTTGATGCAAAAATACAGGCGTCATATTTTTTTAAAACCAATTTGTTCGATTTCATACAAAAGAAAGATTAAAAAATATATAAATATGCAGTTTTTTTTTCATAAAAATCGAATTCATGACTCCTTTCACGACTTTTCTGTAACTATCATGGTTTCGGATTTGGCCATCCACTCCCATCTCGAAAAGCCGTATAAGACTTATCTTCTCCTAAAAGAAAATATTAAGTAATGTGCATGCAAATAGAATCAAAGACACTCAAAATTTTCTCTGAATAAATCTTTTTCTGACTGATTTGCAAGGGAGGTAAGAAGTAAAGCTTTTTCTGACTAGTAAAGCTAGTCAGAAAAAACTTTATTTCTAGGACATTGGAACCAGTCGCGTCGTCATAGCTGAGATAGTATTTAGACCATTGTATTGTGTAACTACATTCACAACCTTACTAGTTCACGGCTGGACGCAGGCCTCCCCCTGATAAAATACAAATACAAAATAATTTATTTTTAAAAGCCGATAATGCCCATAAGCCCCACGCTGGGCATGGGTGGTCTTACGACACCCGCGGGAGGAGTTGGGCTGGTGGTCTAAGCCGGCACCACGATGTAACTAACAATGTTTCTAATCCATGCTAATATTACAAATTCGAAAGTAACTCTTGTCTGTCTTTTACCTTTTCACGCATAAACGACGCGGCGACGACTGTACGGATCTTAATAAAATTTAGCAGGGAGGTAAATGGTATCCCGGGGCTGTCCCCGGGATACCATTTACCTCCCTGCTAAATTTTTCAAGCGCGCGCTTTTCAAGTAGCCTATGTCTGTACATAGGCTACTTGAAAAGCGCGTGCGCAGCCGCCGGCAGCAGCTAGTAAATAAATAAAAAAGAAAATACATACCTTCCTATAAACACTATTATTATTCCCAAACTGCACTTGGTTCTGCAACAGCTTGAGGACATGTGACCTTTCAGCCATATGCTCCAACTGGTCGTCAAACTCGGTGTCACACAACAAACACTCATCATCATGGAAGCTGTGCCATGCATTCTCGGTTATCAAGACATCGTCAAATGCGGTAAAGGCTGGCCCGGACTGCTTTAGTAGCATGTTACCTTTAGAAACGAAGAACAACATTTAATAAGATAGTTGACTCTTTTTCTAAAGTATTTATTGTCCGATAAGAAGAAAAAAAATATTACCATATTTTTAGGACCTAGAAAACCGCAAAACTTTCTTTAAATGTTTTATTTTCGTAAACGGGCGAAAACGCTGTCAGCCATATTAGTTTACATATTATGTCTGCTGTGACGTCATACGGGTCGTAAACAAACATTTAATTTTAGCTAGTAAGGTCCGACATGAAATTTGCTTAGTCATATGACGTCACAACATGGCCGACAGCGTTTTCAGAGTTCAAAATAAAAAAATAAAATAAACAATTTCTTTTTTTAACCCGGATGGTTTCGGTACCCCACGGAGTCTCGACCCCAAAGGGAGCAAATGTAGGCTCTGTCGAGACCTGCATATTTGAGTCTCTTGAGATCCTTGGCCAAATCTTCCGCCACACTACCCCTCACCTCCCTTTTTTAAAAAGTTATCTGAGCGTATGGTCGACGCGACACGTGACCCGAGAGCTGGTGGGTATCTAGCGCAGCGCATCAGCATTGCCATACAGCGGGGCAATGCAGCCAGCGTCTTGGGGACGCTTCCGACTGGTATTGATATGGATCAGTTAAGCTACCTGTAGATTGTTTGCAACAGTCTGCAGTTAGCTTAATTGTTTCAATTGTAAATACTACTTCTAATTTGTTTTTATTATTGAATTGTAATTTTCTGTCAATAACGTAAAACAAAAAAAAAATTAGAATATGTTGTCATTTTACACTTTTAATATCTGAAATTTTTTTTTATATTTTTTTATTCATATCAATGAATCAAGTAATCTGCAACACCCGGCTAGCTTTCTGGCGTCCGGCTGGCAGGCGCGCGGCATTGCCCGCTTACAAACAAAACAAAATAAGGTAGGGTAAGGCCCTCAAAGTCCAGAAAGGGAGCCGCATTCGCTAGCGCCGTCTCCGCCCGCGCCGCCGGCGCTAAGAGGAAGAATAGCATATATGGAATTTATTTGCACCACTTTTTATATTGAAAAAAATGTATGCCCATTGGGGGGTTCTGCATAATCACCACATTTGGCAGGTGGATTGGTGATTGTTAAAAATACACAGACGCCCTTCTGGTAGGTACCCTTGGCCGGCTCTTACGACATCCACGGACTGGGTTGCAGGCGTCGACTCTAACCGAGACGGCTTTCCTTTCCTTACAAATACTTGTTCCCATGGACTACCTTCTCTGTAGTAATATTCCGGCGAAGAAATTGGCTATATATATCTCCATTAAAACCTATACACTAGCCAAACTCGATTTAGAGTGTTTGTATACAAACTACGACATAAATAACTGAAACTCACTTGTTGTTGAGTTTCAGATATTTGTAATTTTTTGATATTTTTAATTTTTTTGATTTTTTTTTAATATTTTTTTTAATATTTTTTTTATTTTTGTCAGTAATATTTGTAGAAGTTGTATGTAAATTGCGTATAAAAAGACGCGCGGCAACACAGTGAATTTTAGGTTAAGTATGGGCGGTTTGTTTACAAACATTCTACATCGAGTTCGGCGTTCGTTCGGTGTAGTTGAATGAAACAGTACAAAACTCCTACCTTTGTTGTAATAGTGCAGCTTCTCAGCTATATGCAAGTTGACCTTGGCTCCGGTAGCCAGCAGCTGGCTGCAGTATTCACAGAAGTAGCCAGCTTTCACCTGCAAATAATGGACATTATGATATGCTAGTTAAGTTAGTGCTGGGTTGGTAATTATAGCGCAAGTTTGATTTCAGCTGTTAGCAAAGTTTGCATGTGTGGGCTTCTATTTTAAATTAGAAAGATGAGTGTAAAAAGTAAAATGAGCCTAATGTTAATCTACGAGAACTACGCCTAAGCAAAATTTCAGCTTGATCCGTTCAGTAGTTTGGGCGTGAAGAGGTAACACACAAACTTTCGCATTTATAATATTTAGCTGCTGCCCGCGACTTTGCACGCCTAGCTCCGTCCCCGGGATACCAACTACCTCCATGCCAAACTTCACTGAGATCCGTTTAGCCGTTTAGACAGAGTTACTTTCGAATGTATAATAATAGTATGGATGTGATTAGTGTGATTTATTTGTAGGTTTTTAGCGATAAAGTTAAAGATTTATTTTTTGAAGAATTCAAAAAATATTTTAATATTTTTTGTAGATTCCTAAGATTTTCACAATCTTATAACAAACAAAGTAAAACCCTGCCAAAATGGCCATCGCTCACTTTGCATGTAGTACTATGGCAAACCCGAACATGTCAGTATCTCTGGTCTTTCTTGGTGATCATGATTTTAGGTACTCAGCTTGATCCCATAATTTATAAGTACCTTCCGTGGCCGAGGCATTCGCGGCGTAAGAATTTTGTTTATTTTAATGCATGATATTTTTACCAGATGTTTTTTTATCATAAAACTTTTACAATATTTTACACAATTATACAACTTTATCGTATTGATTTTAATGCATGAAATATATGTATGTACATTATTATTATTTATACATATATGTTACCTCATACACATTTCCCTTTACACACTGGTTATATAAGTAAATACCTATTTTCTTATCAGAATAAAGAAGTCCTTATCATCCCTAGCTGAAAATCAGTGTTTGCTCATAGAGCAATATTATCACTGAGCTATTACCCATTCGCCACTGCTACACACACGTATTTTTGTTTAAGATAATCACAGTGCCCTGTATTGTAAGCTACTTAGTGTTTAAGCCCGGTTCCTCTAAACTACCATAAATCATTAAAATGTTGAAAACTCAAATGTTCGCAGCAAAATGTATAAATATAAATATTTAATGTAATTCAGTAAAAGGAACCTAGCGGCGGGGTTAGCACGTGTAAAAGAGGTGCCTCTTATTTTTGTATTCACTAGCAATTTTTATATTTAAGTTGTGTTATATTTTACCAATCTGTAATGAATATACCAACTGTATGTGTGTGTTTTATGTGTGCAAATAAAGGATTTACTTACTTACTTACCCTAAAAATACTACTATTATAATTTACTTGGTTTTATACAAGAATTGGTTAGTAATTTTTATACCATACCTTTATTTATTTATCCACATTCGTAAGTACTATGCACTTAATGTTTTGATGTTTTGTGAATTAAGATTTAATGCTGTTTATGTATGTATATTGTATATGTATTATTAATCATTTAAGCGCAAACTCTGTTAATTTAAGTGTAATCCACTTGGTAATCAAAAATGATTTATAAATTTTTGTAAGTTGGTTTGTACAACCCAGGTTCGTTAGGCACAAATCACGATGATTTTATTGCTGACATGGAAATGAGTTCGCCTGATATCATGGCAATAAATGGAACGTGGTTGAGGGTCGCGGAGGAAGGACGAGCGCCTGTTGTGCCAGGTTACAAGCTGAGGCATATTCCTCGACCTCAGTCACTCTGCGGCGGACGTGGGGGAGAGGTCGGGTTTTATGTTAGGCACGGTTTAAAGGCTAGACTCTGGACCCATCCTGTAGACCCTCAGAACAGCCTAGTAGAACAAATTTGGTTAACGCTCTCTCTCAATGGCAAGAAATTGGCCATAGGAACGGCTTCTCGTCCTCCAAGGACAAAAGTAGATACCTTTTTAGACGCAGTTACCGATTCAATAAACGCTGCTCCAAACTATGATAATGTGTTGCTACTGGGAGATATGTACATTAATTTGTTAGTAGATGATGGTAACACATAAAAGTTTCATAAATTCTTAAATTGTTTGTGTCTTACGCAACATGTGACTCATTTTACCGAAAAATATCAGTCATTAATAGACTTAATTTGCACAGATTTGCGGGTTAGAAATGTGCTAATTCAGCTCCTAGGTAAATCACACGGTCACGCTTTTATCACGTGCGAGTTGAATGTAAAACGGCAAAAAATTGCACCCCAAAGACTAGTATTTAGGCCCATAAGATACATAAACGAAGTTGTTTTTGATAAGGATATGACAACAAATAAATGGAATTTACTAAAAACATTAGGCGATGTAAATTGTATGGTCAAGTTTTTCAATCAAAGCGACAAACGTTTTTAATATTCACGCCCTTATTAAAACTTCGATTATAAAGTCCTTGGATCACAGATAATATTAACTTAATGATGAAATTAAGATATCAATTAAGAATTTAAGATATCATAATAATAAAATAAAAGATGCAAAATCCCTCTGGAAAAATCTTATATCTACCATACTCCCTTTCAAAAAACCGTCTTCATTACCAGCTAGTTTTACAGACCCAAATAAAATGAACGACCATTTCTTAAATGTACCAGGAGTAGCGCACATTAACATTAGCCGGCTAACATACTTCGAGTATTACAGGTTCAGTAGTGTCGTGTGGTGCCGGATTAGAATTTGCACCACCCCAACTCTTCCCGCGGATGTCGTAAGAGGCGACTAAGGGATATCCACCGGGGATGGGCAGCAGCGCCCCTGTAGAACAATACTACCACTGAACTGCGACCCTCAACTCGCATGCCCAGCGTGGAGATTATGGGCATTACCCCCCATAAGATAAAAGCCAATAAGGCGCTTATCAGAGGGAGGCCTGCGTCCAGCAGTGGACCTATTATAGGCTGTTGAGAATGAGGATGAGGTTTCCTCACCGACGTCTCCTCCACTACAATCACCAATCCTCCTGCCGAGCGTGGTGATTATGGCTTTCTTTTTAGGTTCTTACCTTTCTTATACCATTGTTTCCATACTTCTCCAAATAGGGATAAGCAAGGAGTGTGTTCTCATGGTCTTCTCCTTTGATATGAGAGAATGTTTGGTCCTCCGTCTCGAAGAAACGCTCGCATACAAGGCAGTACGAGTTGATGTAGCCTGATATAATTGCATTCCTTTGGAAGGTCCCCATTTTTGCCTGGAACCGGTTTTTTAAAGGTTATGCTCATTACAAAACAAGTTAAAACTGACCAATACATGATTCATTATCATAAGTGATTACTTAGGTACCTACTAAAATAGGCAGGTATCTACTCATGTTGAATTCTTAAAACAGGGAAATCTGCAGCTACGCACGCGTTTTTTTCAAGATAAAATGTAGAGTTTGTGTAAGTCCAGGTTTAGAACAACATCTCTGCAAAATTTCAGTCCAATCTGATTTAGCGTTATGCGGTAGCAAACCTCCAAACATACAAACTTTTGCATTTATAACACTAATGTAAAAATTTATAGCAGCGAGTAAATTTCTCTATGATAGTTATGAGTGACACATTCATTCGTCATCATTTAATATACTTATAATAAAACTAAAAATATGACTCCTGGATAAATGTTTTTATTAAAAATTGACTTATCATATTCTAAATAACACATATCATATTAAACATTAAATTATTTTAACTCTCGTTTGGAATTACATATTTAAATTTTTATTTGATGGGGACCATGCATAAAGTACGTCACACGTTAAGGAGGGGCGTGGGTCGACGAAGTGTGACATTGTGTGACAAGGGGTGGGAGGGGTCCTAAGTTTTGTGACGTCATATTTCAAAATCTTATATACATCTAAAGGTAAATGTGTGAATCTATTACTGGCCATAGCTACATCAACATGCATTCTTGCTAAATACAATAATGACCTTATTGCAATCAACAAATTAAGATAAATGATATGATAGAGCTACACAGTCACATAGTACAAGAGCTTAGCGGTTAATTAGTGTGACATACTTCGTGGATGAAACCATATCAGTTATTTTATACAAAGCCTTACTTATTAATTTTGCACACCTTGACGAGGCAGAATTTATTAGTGTTATTTTTTTTAATTAAGACCTATTTATTGTACCTACATTCCTGCAAATAAATGATTTAAATATAAATCTAAAATTAACCAACATGGGAACATACTGTAGATAGGTACCTCAAGTTTTCATCCCCTCCTGGTTTATTCAGGGTTAGCCAATGGATGTGTTTTGACAGTTTTTGCGAAACTAGTGACAAAACACAGTAAGGTACAAGCAACTACAACGAGACTTAAGATTAAAATGTATAAATTAGATAAGTATACATTCAATAAGAAAGAAGGAAAAATTCCACAAACAAGTACTTAACAAACAACAGGCCAGGGTCGGGTCCAGTGGTAGTCACCAAAGATAATGTAACGCTAGTAGTCACCAACACCGACAGACTTGACTCCTTGTTAATGGCAATATGTGACTGGTTTGTCACTTTTCTGCCAGTGTCTAGTTAATGGAAATTTCATAGTTAAGGAATGGAGGCGTGAATAAGAGATAATGTGAAATCACCAACGGAAATCCCAGATGACAGGATAATTCTGACATCTGTGTGTGAAATGAATATGATACTTACCTTTAATCTTACATGCATTTCTTATTTTGATAAATACTCACACACAGGTCACAGGCAGAGTGGAGTGTTGCGCCTTTTACAATGGTGGAGTGGAAGTAAGCACGTAGATAACACAAGGGCACGAGATAAACGAAGTTCAACAATGACGATTGACGAAGGTATTTTGGACTTTGGTTCAAAACTTTTGCTCACACCAGCTGGGATTCCCCCTTTGATTGATTCTCAACGCCGCGCTCCACGCCACAGATACTCACTGCGCGCGCAGAGACTAAATCGGTTGAATTGGATTCCCCTTCAAATATCTTGGAAAAAACTCAAGAACCGGTGGAAATACATAAATGCAATAATCCAACAAAAATCCGTCCGGACTCCGGCTCTATTTTTTATTTTGTTTGCTTTGCTTGTGCTTGCTTGTTTGATTCTGATTCTGACAAGGCAACTGTCAAATCATGACCAAAAAAGGGCTGCCAGCTATTGCCAACATGTGCAATATATAGTATGAAAGAACAATGTCCACTATTCCTTGGAGGTCAAGATGTGAACAGACCCAACATTGCAGTTCTTTCGGTACACGTTCCGTAATGATTATGTTACATATTCCATATTAAGACATTTCTGTACACATTTTCGTCAGCAAATAATCTTTATTTGTCTGATATTTTTTTGGGATATTATTTCATTTCTTGGAAAATAAATATAATGTAATTCATTAAATAAGCTACAATATGACGCAATTTAAGCTCCATTGGTCAATTTTAGATGGATCGGTTGTGCCTTCCTTTATATTAATAAAAATGTGGCGATAATTCGAAGACCTACCCTGCCTTAAGGTGGCTGGCTCTATTTGCGTTGCCGCGAATTCCTTTTTTTTTTGCCTTTTTGCAATTTTAAAAGCAAGTAAGTGATTAACTAAAGTAAACACACTTTTTTAGGGTTCCGTATTCGAAGGGTAAAAACCGGACCCTATTACCTACTAAGCCTCCGCTGCCTGTCTGTCTGTCCGTCTGTCAACGGGCTGCAACTCATGAACCGTAAGAGATAGACAGATGAAATGTTCACAGAATATGTATTTCTCTTGTCGCTATAACAACAAATAATAAAAATTAATAACCCCTTATTTATAACTACCATACAAAAAAAGTGTTTTTTTTTGCTATTTTGGCTCTATGTTTGTCAAGGCTCTTGAACCGTAAAAGATACAGTTGAATTTTTACAGAGTTGGAATAACTATTCATACTACAACAAAAAAATTATAAAAATAAAATAACTATATTTAATAATTAGGGGGGCAACGTCCATAACTACCAAGTTGAACAACGATCACCGGAGTTAAACAACATTGGGCGCGGTCAGTACTTGGATGGGTGACCACGTCATGTTGGATTTTTGTTGATTTTACGAACCTTCAAAAAATTATGTTTTTAGGATTTTTCTTGTTTCTTTTGCGAAAGTATATCAAGTATGTAATGAAACCATTCGTGCGCGAGTCGACTCACACTTGGCTGGTTTATTACAATGTACAATAAGTGCATATAATGTTATGAACATTACATGCAGCTTATTGAGATAAAGTATACTAGAATCCTAATATCAAAAATTATATTGATGGATGAAAGAAATAGACTTATGTACAGCTTAGTTAATTTAATTTAATGTACCAAGTTCCCGGGCTCTTTTTTGTGTTATCCGCTAGTAATGTTCCTTGTAAAAAGTAAAAAATTCAAAATACCTGAGTTCACGTCAACGCAAATCAAACCAAGTAAACATATATCTTTTGCTGTTGATTTTGTACACTATGCCCAACATAATCAAATAAGTAATGTACCCATATGAGTTGCGCTAAATTATTATTTGTTTCATTCCTCGTAAAACCAAAAAATAGTTAACTGCCAAAAAAAATCCACTATAACACCATTCCTCATTCCTTCCAACCCCAAGCAAGCATAAAATATGATTTTTATTGTTTCGGTTTCAAAAAAGTATGAAGACTTATACTACCTACCTACGATTGCAATTTGTTTCATTTACCATTATACCTTTATACACAAAAGATTATTGCACAGAGAACGTTATTGGTATTATTTATATACATTATTATATTCCTGAATTCAGGAATATTTTTTTCTAGAAAACCTTCCTGTATTATTAATTTCTACAGCTGGTAGCACTGACTAAATGTCAAAAGATTCGGACAATCAAATCATAAAAAATTGCGTCGCGGACGGGTAGGTAGTTGTCAATGTTGACGTCTGCTCCGCTCCGACCGTTTTCTGTTTGTTTGTGATAATGTTTTGTAACGAGCTTTGATTTGCTCTTTTAGTTTCTTTCTAGACTAGTAAAATGTGTGCAACGTGACGAAAGGCAAAAGTTACTTTATTATAATGTATCAAACTACAAGCTCAAGAATGTGCAGTGTTTGTGCGTGCTTGATTTTTAGTTTGTGGGTTTTATTAGCCCTGACAAAGGACATAGAAGCTCAAGAACTGAGTAAGTGTCTTTTTTATTTTATATTTTAAGCTTTTTGAAATATTCTACAACCTTTAGGGTTGTAGGCACTTCAATGTTCCAAAATCAAAAATACCTGTAGGTACCTACCTCTTTTACTTTTCGTATACCACTTCTCAGATAAAAATATAGGTAGCTACGTATGATAGGTAGTATGCAACTTTACTGTCTATATATCTCAAGACTAAAAACAAGTCACTTATGTAGGTAGGTACATAACCATACTAATAATATTATACATTCGAAAGTAACTCTAATTGTCTATCTGTCTGTCTGTCTGTTACCTTTTCACGCCTTAATGGCTGAGCAGATCTCAATGAAATTTTGCAGGCAGGTAAATGGTATCCGGGGGATGGACATATACTACTTAAAGAGTGTTTGCGAAGCCCCGTGCAGCAGCTAGTATTTAATAAATGAACTGTCTGTGTACACAGACAGTTCATTTATTTACTATGTACATATAATGTACATAGGGGGTCAGTTAACAATTCCTACATTCCTAACATAGGTACATAGGAACTTTTATAATTGTCCTATTAAATTACAAAAACATCAAGTATATTTCAAAACTGTTAGGAGAATAAACTTTTTTTCAACAATGATCACCACTATTTGTGGCATTGAATGGGGATGCCTATGTCCAGCTTATGATTGTGGTCTGATATTATGATAATGATTTGGTCAGTTAATTCACTCTAAAGTCAATTACTTACTAAGACCTATGTAATTTAAGTAATTGGAATGTTACGAGGAATAAAAGTCCCTCCTTTTAGCTGTGTTTTCTGCCACATAGCTGGGCCTTTGGACAGCTGTTTGGCAGAAATAGCTAACTACATTTTTTTTTTACTGTGTTTAGAGCTTTGTTTGGCCTCAAGATAAATAAATAAAATGTGTACTAAGACTTGTATCAGCCCACATCCCATCATTGGGCAAAAACCTCACCATGTCCTAAAGACTTTTCTTAATTCGTAAGTGTGCAAATCTATTAATAATGCATTATGAGAGAAACTCTCGTGATTGATATTCTGAATATTACTCACAATTCTAAATATTTATGCATTTAAGTATGTCTGAAGACATTTGTATCTACAACTTACTTTTCCGTTAGCTTATGCCTTGTAGTATGTACAAAAAAAAACTCCTGCGCAATGTAAATTGAACACCCCTAAAGTCTTTAAATAAGTTGATGTGTCTCATTTATAATTCTACATTTTGCAATGCGATTTTAAAATACATAGGTACAACTCTAGTTTTAACAAGTAAATTATGTAACCAAGCTCATCTTGTCCTATCTATACCACCTAGTTACTCTGGATATTCCAAAATGTACATTAAATAATAACGTCAATTAAACAATAATTAGTTGCCAACTCGTCGGTAAAAGCGCGGCAGGCGCATTTCCGCCAGCAAGGTCCGCTGAACTCACTGATCTAAATAATTGTGCTGCTTACTGCAATTTTTTCATCGATAACAGACCTTCATTTGACCACAATCTCACCTGAAGGTAACTGACGATGTGGCCGACGAGAATCATGGAGGTCTAGAAGCGTTCTAAAAGACACCTATTCAATCTTGTTTTTAAAAGACCCAGGTTCCAGTTGACCGGAAAAACAGAAGCCGGCAACCAAACCTTAGCGGTACGAATAATAAAGGCAGAGGAGAAACGCTTAGTACGTTTTAAGAAAGCAAAATAAGGGGAAAAGAAAATCCACAAGATATGGGTGGTAAGTAATGTGCGGTACGTCTGCTTGTCCTGGAATTATCCCGCCTTACGGCTGTTCCATCCTCCTGTCTTGAGCAACGCTTGCTAATCTCTCCATTTTTGCTTAATTCTATGCCTTCGACCCATTTAAAACATACTACCCATAATCACTGTTTATATTATTTACTCCCGATACTAATGCAAAAGGGCGATACACCTGACTAGCATTTAAAATCGCAACCAACCTTCCTAATCAGATATTTAAAGCAGATGTATATATCCATATTATATATAGCTTAGCATAGTGTGACCATAAATACTAGAATTGACATCGTTAGCATACTGTTCGAGGGGAAGATCATATCTGTACATCTGGCGTATGCCCATCGAGCACATACCCCATTCATACTTTTGTTATGGAAATGCATGTGCTAATGGTTAACGGAAGACAAAAGTGGTAAGGCCTGCGACTTGCTGTCAATCGACATTTAGGTACCTTCGCTCTATTTCGGCAGAAGAATATAATTCCATCTTCTTCGAGTATAAGGACTATAAAGACTTACTATCCTGGCGCATCAAACTCGAAGTAGGTCTTGGCCTAAGACACAATAGATCGCTACAGGCTGTCCTTCGCCGTCTAGATCCTGTCCGGTGCAAATACTTCTAGGAGTACTACCTACTAATACGACAAAATTGAATTGAAACCAAGTTTAGCTTTTCTTCCGAAAATGGCCGCATATAATATTATAGTGGACAATACAATAACTAATTTAGGCCGTCAAAATACCTAATTCCATTTCGAAACATGCTTAGAGCAGCTTCCGCCCCGCCAGCACAGCAATATACAGATTTTATTCTAAGTACTACTGTTATTTCCTAGTGATTCACATCGATTTCCGACCGCGAAACGCTCTGTGAATCACCTTACCTTATGCTAATAAAGTCTGCTGCAATTTCATGAAAACAATTCAATGTAAGATTTACTTACTGACGTTTTTATTTTCATCCGCTGAGGTGAGTCATCTTAGTATGCTAAACGATTGGCGTGACAATTCTTATTTGTTACAAACATACTAAACTTCTAAGCAATGATGATTTGTAGATGCTTGGGGTAGCATTTTTGACTCTGAGTAATTCCGATTGATCAATGATTAGGTCATTGCTACGCACGTCGAATTCTAATTGATGATCCCGCGCGTTGGTCATGGCGCCATTACTTGTTTTTTTTAAATTGAATTTATGGAAGCAGACGTTCCGCCTATTCAAAATTTCAAATTCAGAGTGTCATAGACATCCGCTTAGGGTGCGTTTACGTCACGGCATATGCGTGAGCATAATGCATGTTGATACGTTCGTTGTTTGTTTTTCACATTATTTTATGGTTATTACGCGCCAGAGACTTTTATGGTCTTGGGACTATGACTGACGTGTGTATTATAGTAGCTTTTAACCCCGGCTTTTCGTTCTCCCGTCAAACTTCTTTAAAACAAGCTTACCTTATTTTTTTAAAGTAACAACATCCATTCATTTTCGTTCAAATACGATCAAAACGTTCGTAATCAGAACAACATCATATTCGAAATAATTTTAAAGACTTGACTCAAAGCTTCCTACATCAACTTAGATCGTAAATCCGGCTCGAAGGACCAGTTGGGTACCTTTCGCAACGATTACTATCATGGGGAAATACTACTAGATGCTTTCTAAATATCATTTTATTAAACTTGTTTTAATAGTCCATAACGTCCTGTCTAGCTATAAAGATATCGCTACTAAGATTTCTGCCCAATAATAGTATAATAAGAATCTATAATTGCCTTAGCGCTATCTATCAATTTGTACATAACAAATGTCGTACAATAAAAATTGGTAGCGACGCGACGCACTCCGCAACCAGCTGTTTTTAGAATTGCCAATTTTACCAAGAACCATGTCCCCTTTACGCTTTTTAGAAAGTTGTTCGTTGGGATGACAGAGCAGCAGCTCTTGTTGAAATGGTCCGTTATTTCTGGATGTACTGATGGTATGGGAATAGAGTTCTATGGTAAAGTACCTTGGTTTCCGTGCGTAGCTCATTTCCGATGCCAGAGAAATGAAGATGCGGCTTTTGGGTTAATTTAAGCGTTACTATTACTACCTCATACTACTTTTAAATTGCAATTCACACTAATATTATAAATGCGTAAGTTTGGATGTTTGTTACCTCTTCACGCCAAAACTACTAAACGGATCTGGCTGAAATTTTGTATACTGGTAGCTAGGCCTAGAATAAATCATAGGCTTTTGTATCCCATACCTAAATCAGTTCCCATGCGATAGAAACAACCTTTAAACATTTCCATAGAAACAACGCGTGCTAAGCCGTGGGAAGAAACAAGTTCTTCAATAAAATCCTGTGATGTGATTGATTGCTTTGCTTTTGCGTTTAATTTTGTAATCGAATGTTTCCTACATATTTTACATCACTTAATACAAAAAACGATAAGAAAATGTCCTGTAACTATTATTTCCTTGTTTACTATTGGTTATATCTAGGCGTTCATTCACTAAACCGGAAATTATAACGTTGTTGTGTTAAAATAATCAGCAAGAGGTAAATGTTTCGTAAATGATTTTCAATGCCAACCGGAGATTGAGTTACTCAATATTTGTTTCATAATGATAATTAAGTACTATTTACAATTAGTACTTAGTTGAAATGGAAGTTACTATTCATATTTAAGGTCATAGCTAGATATTATACATAGATATTATATTTTGTATGATAAGGGTACTTACTGGTGCAAAATATATTTGATTGTTGTATAAAGTTGTCAATAAAATGGATACTGAATTTATTTTCTGAGTTACATTCACTTACGCTTTGTTGTGTTGGACAACATAACAAAAAGTTGACCAACGTTCAACTTACAAAATAACCTACTTCAGCAAGAATCGTAAAATAGCAAGTAAAGCGGACATAAACAAAGATTGAAGGCAAATAAACAATTAAGTGCATCTATGAAAATAAATAATGCTATCAATGCAAATCAAAACAGCATCATTTAGCCCGGAAGTAAGCAGAGCTTGTGTTCATGGTACCAGATGTGTGATGTGATGATACTACTTAAAAACACCGCCTGATGTACATTTTGTTCTGAGAAATAAACAAAAGTTTTATGTGTAAGTGAAATGTAATTTTTTTATGTTTTAGAGAAAACATCTTCAACTGTATAACCGAAATCAATCCGATTTTACCCACTCCCTCCCGAAGTTTGTAGCATCTACCTCCAACTCGATCCAAATAAGTATGTCCATACCCAAATTCTTAGTCCACCATAAGATAATAATCTTAGCACGTGCATCAATCAGTCGAAGGGTTAAGCATTGCACGTGCGGATTGCATTAGGCCAGTATTTGAAACAATAGAAATTGCACGGCTATCGCTGATATGAATCACTGTTATTAGTTTCTATGTCGCCATTTGTTATCGTTCAAAAGGACATAATTGTACTTGAGGTCCATTTATATTCCGATTGAAATCACCAGGTAAATTATATAAATAATACTCGACATTATTCATACATCATCTGGCCCCAAAGTTATGATATGACCCCTGCCCCGAATAATTATTAATTGTCGCCAAAAGTCATGATTGTCATGAAAGTTCATGATCGATCTAGCCCGAATCAGCAAGCTGAAGTGGCAGTACTGGCAGTGGACCGACCACATCTCTCGAAGAACCGACAACCGTTAAAAAACGTTTTTTTGAAGAGGAGATCGCGCCTCTATAAAGGTACGTAGTGCAGGACGCCTTGTTTGTAACCAGGTAGGATGAAGATCAGCGAAAGACGATGACAGATGCTGGATGCGGCTAACGACGCGCCGCCGTCCAGTGGTGGGCCTAGGTTAGGCTGATAATAAATAAATAAATAAATAAAATAAATAATGCTGGACAATCCACACAGCATCATCTAGCCCCAAAGTAAGCAGAGCTTGTGTTATGGGTACTAGATGACTGATAAACTTAATACAATATAAAACATAGATAGATATTTTTTATTATATATAGAAAATACCCAGAACACCCGGAACAAATATTTGCAGATCGTACAAACATTTGTCCCAAGGCGGGAATCGAACCCGCAACCTTCTGCGTCGCAGGCGGACCTTCGCCCGCCGCGCCACATCGGTCGTCAAATAACTAGTTCATCATTATCATTATAGTGGTTATACATTACAAGCGCGTTAGTGCACTAACTTGGTCTGTAGTCTCGCTCAGTTTGCATAGTGTAGAAAGAGATGCTGCCTATTTCAGCGCAGAAAGACAGCTGTCAGCCATTTAGCGCTCTGACGGAGAAGTACAAGCTGAAATTAACTTTATTGCGTTGCTTCTAAAATCTATGATGTATTTTTACCAGGTCTAGAAAGACGAACCAGAAAAACTAATGTAATTTGGCCATTACCAGCCTATGCTAGCCTGACGACACTAAAAAAGTAGAACGCTACAGGGTGTTGTCTATTGGCTAGTTACACAGTCACAATTAGTTAATTGGTTCCGATTGGCTGTCGGGCTAGAAAGATATAACGTAGCTGGAATCTGGAATGCCTTTGGAATAGGACATAAGTCAAGTGGAAGAATACTTTAGATCACTTGCAAAAATTGATGTTAGATTCTCTGTTGTCTCCGTATTTAGTGTAGATACAAACAATATTATATAGAGCAGAGATAAAATACGACAAATTAACGTCTATTAGAGTTAAAAAGTAAGAAATAGATAAAGAAACAACTTATTTGTAAGAATATTAAGTTTTTAAAGAATCGTAGAACTGTATGCATGTCAAAAGCAGAAATTATAAGTCTGCTGAAACACAGACCAAGATTATCTATGCACGTTCTTTTCGGAATCTAATAAAAACTATGATTATGTTAGAGAATGTTGAAATGCCAGCCCTTGACAAATACCTAACCAGTCTGGTAAATAATCCGTTAATAGTTTCCATAACAATAGAACTCAGTCAGTTCCTTTCAGGCATTGAACTGTATTAAACTTCCCCATTGATCCCATTCAGCTCTCGGTCTATAAATGATTTGACGGGACTGAATAACTGTAATTCAGAGCAAGTGGTCAATATCACGCGATCCTATCGAGTTATTTATGATAATTTGCTGGAACCATGGTTTACTGGCGTTGGCTATTAACTACCGGTGCTAATGAATGGACTAGAATAGTTATTAGGTTTATTGGTGTCGGGTGTGTCTCCTAAGGTCAAATACCAGACGGTTTAGGGCGTAATTTATTCTAGAAACAGTCATACAAAACGAACTTATTACCTACTGACTATCCTGGCTTGGGCCACGGGTTTATAACCCCGAAGTTGGTCTTACTGAGGTATCCTTCGATATAATAGATCGCAAACGGCTTCTATCCTGCACCGCCGCCTAGGTTTCTTCAGAAATGTCTTTCAGAAGGTCCTTATATTATCGGTACCTACTCTTAAACAAGACGAAGATGTCTACAAACATCTGATTGCTTTTATAGCAGTCTTGTAGTGTCAACAGATGACAAGTCGATTCTCATGGCTCCACCTTCAAATTTAATCAAGGACGGAAGTTCACTCAAATGAAGTAGAGATTCAATTACGTGATCCCATCTTGCACTACAACTTTCTTCTTGCTTTTACAGGCGCTAAGGAAGTCCTATTTACGATTTCACACCTCTGTATATAAGACATCATATAAGACTGGCCGTCTAGCTGGAGACGCCGGTTCCATTGGCAGGTTGCCAATCCGGCGCACTAGTAAACAAAGATCCATTACTATGTGACTTAAATATCGAGGTGCAATGCTCCGGAGCCGTGGAGTCGAGAAACAATGGATCTGACTATTGGTTAATGATGCTAGGAGACACGGTGTATTTGTACGTTGCAGTAGTACAAACACACCGTAAGGAGCAGCTATTGTCCCTTTATTCTGTGGTGAGATTAGACAATGAACATCCTAAAGCCGGGACTGACCGGGCATACGGGGCGTATTATACCAATCGCAGCTAGCATGATGATAAGTTACGCCTCATGTGATAAAATCCGTCCGTAAATCCGAGACTTCTTTTCGCGTATTGACTACACGAACGCTTGCTGGGTAACACGTTACATGACGCCCCGTAACGCCGGTCACCTTTAGAAACGCACAAACACTTCCAGGATAAAGTTTTGAAAAATGCAGCATTTCTGCTGCATCGGATACTGCAAGTTCTCCCTTTTCCACATTTGGACTCAAAGTTGGTCCATTAAACGCGAGATCAATCAGATATTGCTATCTGCAATTAGATCATCGTCTGTATAACTCCAGGCATTTAAAGTATTTCCGTGTGCAGGCCATAGCTGACACCTTTAGTCTCCAACCGGAAGCTGTTTGTTTAGATCCCTTTACCGTTATTCTACCACGGCTGCCATCAACCTGCGGAACTCCCCATAATAGAAGGAAAGCCTGCTAGCCTTACTTAACCTTCTTTCTTTATGAAACAATGCTTGGGTAGGATGCGAGTTGCGATTTTATATAAGTTGTTTGCGTTTTGTTTTATAATAAAATATTTCTTGTGGACAAACTAACTGGTCTTGGCTTCTTTACAATTGGCCAAAAGCAATCAACAAGTTTTTATAGCAGATTCCTGTGCAACCGATATATGTTAAAGAATGGAGACTAGAGGTCAAATACATTCAAACAGTTATTATTGCCATGTCTGTGAACTGCCATATGTGTCAGAAACTGCTTAATTGATATAGAAGTAGGAAATTATGTGGTTTGACTGACGGCTTCCTATATTTCAATCGGTTTATGTGACAGATAAACTTGTAACTTTTTTTCTTAGACCTGGAAGCTATTAAAATGTAGCAGTAAGGTCCCACCAAAGCGGTGACGAGACGACAGGAGAGGAGATGTGTAATGTGTTCAAACAACCTATAGAACGTCGTTATTTACACATCTCGTCTCCGCTCAGCTTCAGTGGATACCACCGAGCGGAGATGTGAGCTGTGCCTCACCGAGATTGAGCTGAGCGGCGGCGGTACAAAGCAGAGATGTGAGCTGAGCCTCGCAACACGCAGCGGAGACGAGAAGAGATATGAGCGGCGTGCAGTGAGCGGCGCAAGATCAAACGCTCGCCGCACGCAGCTCAGTTCCGCTTTAACCAGTACACATCTCCGCTTTAGCCAGCACACATCTCCGCTTCAGTCTAATCGGTATGCGTACTGGTTAGACTGAAGCGGAGATGGATCTCTCTCCGCACAGTTTCGGTGGATCCTAGCTGAAAAACGTTCTTCTCGTGTCCGCTTCGGATATCTCCGCACATCTCCGCTTCGGTAGAGTCCGGGCCTTCTGGTAATTTGGTAGTAAAAAGATGCAGTAACTTAATTTCGCGATGACTTAACATGACCATATTGACCATGTAACGAGTATGCCACATCACCTATGGTTGATTGTCCAGTAAAAAAAAGGCAACACAGAAAAGTTACTGAGTAACAACATAACAAGTAGGTGTAGTAAGTTTTTTGATGTTATGTACGTCGTCATGGTAAGTCTTATCTATGTAAGTAGATAAACCCGAGTTTCCGCTATTAATTAGAACTTGATTATCCACTGTATTTGCATAACTTTCTTATTATAATATCTTATATCATGAACGACTAAGATTGGTCGTTGACCTAAAAACCAGCCGTAGCATTAAATTACTTTGAAACTGGCATCGGTATAGTAAACAATAATTTCCTAGTCAAATGTAAAAAGCGAATTAGAAAAATTTGTAACGTTTTCTATCTTTGAAGGATTTATCTTCAGCCATCCATTAGTAACCATACGTATGGATGGCTGAAGATAAGTTGTAGCTATCTACTGCATGCGGGCAGGAAGACCCAAATGGCACTTCTGCCCTTTGAGTTATAATCTGCAAACATAAAGATTGGGATTTAAAATTACGTCCTCTCTCACACTGTCCCGCTCAGATCTTTTTTGAACTGAGCAGGACAGCATAAGAGACTCTTGCAGTAGCAGATCATAGCGACTATTCTTGTCCTGCTCCCACTCTAGGTGAGTGGTCGGCACAACGTGTATCTTTCCTCCACTTTCCTCTATCAGCCGTCATCTCCGTTATAGATACTCACACCTTTCGTTCTCATGTCATCTCTTCACACAGTTAACCCATCTCTTCTCTGCCATTTTGTGGAAAGGATAGGCATAGGATTTCGTGTAAACAGGAGCGGGACAGAGCATACACAGCAGCTGCAACAGCTGCAGCTGTGAAACGGCGTAAGCGCAAAAATATTTTTTTTGCTTATTTACAAGAAAACTACACAACTTATGAAGAAACTTGTTCAAGGAACCAAATAATTAGTAATAAAATATCCTATGAATTAAAACATAAATCATTTCAATAGACCGCAGGGTTCCTGAGGTCTTGACCAAATTATGTGCTATACAGTGCACTTTCATGATATTTTTTTTACCGTATTTTTTTTTTGCGGTCGTTTTTTCACATTCAAAGAACCAAAGATTTTTTTTTTAATTTTATGTAATTCGAGTATTTTACCACGGGAACCCCGTGAGTAGAGTACCTACTGAGATCTAAGCCTAGTTTGACAGCCAAACCTGTTAGGTTCGCGCCATATGAAAAATAAAGCCTTTTTATTTATTTTAATTATGTATGTATAGTATTCTTTTACGCGGCGCAGGCCAGCATAGCTCCCAGTTGGCGTAATTTTCTTCGATATTTTCCTTAACAATCGTCATGTTTCAGCCAATTTACACAAACCCTTAAAGAACTATCATCGATTTATGTGAATTATACACTAAAACCTTTCTCATAAATCACTCCATTGGTATTTTTTTTTAATAAAAATCATTTCGGTAGTTTTTTAATTTATCGCGATTAGACGGACAGACGTTGCCCCCGCCGCGTCTGGTTTTATAATGAATAGCGATAATTTCTATGATGAAGGCATAATGGAGAAATTTCCGCGAAATGGCGACTCAGAATACGTAATTACATTTTGGTGAAACTAATAAGTGACTTCGATGCATATGCCCAGGCATAATGTTATATTTTACTGCTTCTCATAAAGTTGTGCTTCACTCGTTAAATAGAAAAATGACTGTTGTGGTGAATCATACGGTGTGGTTTTGCAAACCGCTGTAAGTACTGTATCTATAATTCGTCTTATAACATAAGTATTGGCTGATGCAAATATACTAACTTCCTTTCTTTATGAGAAAGTCTTGTATTTTCTCTAAGGTTGAGTTTCTAAGGATTAAAGATGTATTACGAATTGCTTTGGCGTAATGTTTTATTGAGGTCCTTTGTTTAATTCGGCTTTGTACTTTTTAAATTAATATTTTTTGCGGCTCTGTGCGGATAAGGAAAGAAGACCTACAAACAACCTGGGTAGTACACTTTACGCGCGTATAATGTTTGCTTCTATATAAAAAATGTTCTAATCCCTTTATTATCCAACCTCTCTTATCCACAATCACACGTCTGGCCGTTCGATAATTGATATTAAATACACTATTGTCACACCCACTACCCCTTTCCCAGCTGCCACACCCACCTCTAAAAACTTAAACACTTTTTCCAATTTCGCTTGTAATTGGCACTATGCAAATTTCGAAGTTTATAACACCGCACCTATAGGTGTAATAGTAACACACGCTAAGGTGAAATACATTAGAGGTTTAATTATTGCTGTGCGAATTACGTACGTTGCCAGGTTCTAGACCAGGTTTGCAAGATCTTGATAAACCGTTGTCGAATCGAGGTCTTAAACGATAGTAAAAATTTTAGAAGTGACACATTGTAGCTCTATGTGAATCACACTAATATTATAAATGCGAATGTCTGGATGTTATAAACTTATAAGATGTTTGGTTTGGATTTACACTGCCGGCCAAAAGTTTGAGACCACCTACATCAAAGTAGGAAAATGAAATAAAACTCAAAATACAAAGCAAGAGGTTTAATTTTGAATTAAAATACTTATTTCCTAATACACATACATTATGAAGAAAACAAAAAAATCAAGAAAAATCAACCATTTACTTTAAAAATGTCGCTCATATTTTATACAGATTTTTCGTCGAAAAACCCTCCCTTGCATTTTATTACTACTTTCACTATTCTTGGCATACGAGCAATCAATTTGTCGATTGTATCTTGTGATATATTGTTCCAGCTTTCTTGTAAAGCCTTCCACATGTCTTCTTGCGAAGTGGGACAACAACTGCGCACATTTCTATCAAGCTCTTCCCACAAAAGCTCAATCGGGTTGAGATCCGGACTCTGAGGGGGCCACACCATGTTTTTTAAAACCCCTTCTGTTTCTTTGTGTTCTAAATAACCCCTGCATAATTTTGAACTATGTTTTGGGTCATTATCTTGTTGGAAAAAAAATCCATCTCCAATTATTCTTGAACCAGACGGAATGGCATTTTGCTGTAGTATTCGTTTATATTGCTCCTTTTTCATGATTCCTTCGACTCGTACCAAATCTCCGGTTCCATGGCCCGAGAAGCATCCCCAGACCATAATGGAACCACCACCATGCTTGACTGTTGGCACCACACAGTCTGGCATCATCTTTTCCTCGACGTTACGTCGAACAAAAATTCGTCGTTTTGAACCAAATATTTCAAATTTGGATTCATCTGACCAAAGAACTTGTTTAAAGTCTTCTTCAGTCCAGTCTCGATGGGTAAGGGCCCACTGCATCCGTTTCTTTTTGTTTTGTGGCCTTAGTAGTGGTTTTCGAACGGCGACGCGACCAAATAACTTAGCATCTCTCAAACGTCTTTTTACTGTAGTCAATGATACAGGTTCTGATCGGGATTTGTTCACTTCTACGCGGATTTCTGGTGCTGTTAGGCGTCTATTCCGCTTGCTGGTAGTGACGATGAAGTGATCCTCGCGAGAAGTGGTAGTTCTCGGCCTTCCCGAACGCGAACGATCTTGATTACTGCCAGTCTCCTTGTATCGGGTTATTGTGTTATGAACACAAGTCTTCGACAACTTAAGTTGAGAGGCAATCGCACGTTCAGATTTGCCTTCGCCGTATAAAACAACTATGGCAGAGCGAGTTTCACTGCTAATTTCGCGAACTTTTCCCATTTTAAGATGTCTTCACTGTAACAACGACGAGCTCAGACTAATAAGGTAGAAAATAATTTACTCCATAAAAACTCAGGTACTAAATATGATTTAGGAAGCTAACATAATCCCTGATATCGGTTAACGCGAAACAAACCCAAAACAATAAGTAATGAGCAGATCATAAAAATATTACAATGACTCTACCACCTGGTCCTTGCGCGGCGCTCATTGATGTTTTGAAACAATAGACCTTTTTAGGATGATAACTTAAACAACAACATAAATAATGACTCTTAGAAATTCTTTAATAATAATAGAATACGCAGGTGTTCAAATTAGCTCATTATCATATGTGTACTTTGAAATATTTTGTTGGTGACAAAGATTTTTACAGTGGTCTCAAACTTTTGGCCGGCAGTGTATGTATGTTTGGATGCCCCCTTTAACGTTTACACATTCATCTACCGCTTGAGGGTTACCAGTTGATGATGCTGTCTGTACATATGTTTGGATGTTAGTAACCTCTTCACGGCATAAGTACTGGACGGTTTGGGCTGAAATATAAATAGTTCTAGACATCGAATAAAACATATGCTACTTTTTATCCCATAAATCAGTTCACATAATAAATAGTTCTGCACATAATATAACTCAGCGTCATCTAGATTTAGCTCCAAACTAAGCAGAGCTTCCGTTATGGGTAGCTTGTATCATAATGTACACTATCAAAGTCAAAGTCAAAAACACTTTATTTCCATAAATACAATAAATGTACACTTAGAAAAGGTCAATTCTTAATAATTAAACACTGACACGGAAATAAAGTGATATTTTTAATTTCTGTCGCTTCGGTATGTAGACTAAGAAGAAACATTTAGCCTCTTAGTTAGTTGTTATTTTTCGAGTTGGAGCAAATCCCGTCCCAAGCTATCGCATTAGGTGTACCTGTAAGGATACTTATAATATTTTGAATAAATAAATAATTCATAGTACGTCCGTGACGATGCTGAAGTGTAGATACGTCGTCGTCTTAATAAGATCTTGACTTACCGTGGGGTAAGTCAAGTCCAGTTAAAATAAACACTCCTCTGCTGCATAAAACTTTTTTAAATAAAACTTCAAGGATTAAACCCTTTATAATTTATTTATTACTAAAACGTACAACTATTCAATACGGATAAAAAAAACTTTAAGAAAACAAGGCCAATTATAAATTCGAGTCGGTATATTTTCCATTGCCTTGAGGTCAAATCAACTTTGCGTTTCTGCGTGCAATAAACAATTGTCGTTAATAAAGACCGGTTGATTTCGATCTTGTTTCGCAAAGAGCCTTGAAATGTGGCCAGTGCAGTGCAGGGTAATAAAACTGCAGAAACGCGGAGAAAAACGAAATTAAACAAGGTCCGTCACTTATTCATTTTATTTAACTATATATACTGTCAAGGAACACAAACCGGAAAAGCCAACCATGATTCACTGGCCACCCGTGGTACAGTCATTTAGAGTCTATTATATTAATAAATGATCTACCTGCAGACTGTTTGCAACAGTCTGGCGTTATTGTTCGCGTGGAAGCAGCTAGTCTAGTCCATAATGAAGGCGGGCGCTAGTACTAGTTAGACACAAAACAGGCACGATCTGAAGAAATAAAGAACACGACAAAGAAGAGAAGGATCCTAAAACACATCGTATGGTCTCCACACACCAAAGAGTCTTTGGTGTGTGGAGACCATTCAATGTGTATTTGTGTTCGTTCTCTTCTTCGATACATAGTCTAATGACATAGACCCCCTTGTACTATCCAATGATCCTATCCATTCAAGGTTGTCTGGTGGAAACCGCTCTTGAGCGTTAAGGCCGCCAATAGTTGCTTAGTCTTTAAGTCGTTTTGTTGTTAATTGTTTCCATTTCATTTAAGATTGCAATAAAGTATTTTCTATGTCGTCTTTGGTGTGTGGAGTGGAGACCATCCGATGTGTTTTAAGCCAAAGGTACTAATAACAGGACTTAAGTCATTAAATAATGTCAATTCTTTGTAAGATAATAAATTATGATGAAGAATGAAACGACTCCAGAGTTTAGGTCTGTTCAAACTTGAGAATTGTGTTAATATTCGATGCCTAGAACAGTGAAAGCTTTTGAAGACCCAAAGTCATTACTGACAGATGCTCCAGTAATAACGTAATAAGACTTAAGTGCTAATAACTGGAGCATCTGTCAGTCAAATGCAGCCTGTCTGGTGGCCTTGGCAACACTTTACACTAGATAGATAGATACATAAATGATTTATTCGACACTGCAACACACAATACAAAGGTCACAATAAATAAATAAATAAATAAATAATGCTGGACAATACACACAGCATCATCTAGCCCCAAAGTAAGCAGAGCTTGTGTTATGGGTACTAGATGACTGATAAACTTAATACAATATATAACATAGATAGATATTTTTATTATATATAGAAAATACCTAGAACACCCGGAACAAATATTTGCAGATCGTACAAACATTTGTCCCAAGGCGGGAATCGAACCCACAACCTTCTGCGTCTACAATAAATAAGGTACACATCATAACATAACACAGAAGAACTTAAGATGATGCTGTGTGGATTTTCCAGCATATTTATTTATTAATTTATTGGTGGAACAAAGCTTGGGAACAATAAGTCGGTGAATAGTATACAATCAAAAAAGTACGGATTCGTACAAATTATGTTAGAGCTGCCAGTCTGTCAAAAAGGCAAAAACTCAGCGCAAAGCTGTGCTCGAAGAGCAAAACACTGATTTTCACTACATATTACATAGAGCATAGATTATATGGTAAATAGGACTATAAGAAAATATGGCGCGCCCGCGAACGCCCATTTAATATTTTGTCAAATGTAAGTACAAGTCACAAGTAGTGTATGGCCGATATGTTTGTGTGATCATTCGAAATGTCCTTGCGAGCTCAATTTCAAATGCCTATTTATTTATTTGGCACACAAAACAAAACACAATCAAATAGTAAAAAAAAAATAGAAATATTATGATCTAGATTGTACCTAAGTATGTGTACACATCATGAATCTTTAAGAGCAGTTCTGTGTTTACAAATATATGAACAAGTATAAAGCATGGTAAATAGGACTATAAGAAAATATGGCGCGCCCGCGAACGCCCATTTAATATTTTGTCAAATGTAAGTACAAGTCACAAGTAGTGTATGGCCGATATGTTTGTGTGATCATTCGAAATGTCCTTGCGAGCTCAATTTCAAATGCCTATTTATTTATTTGGCACACAAAACAGAACACAATCAAATAGTAAAAAAAAAATAGAAAGCCACAATATTATGATCTAGATTGTACCTAAGTATGTGTACACATCATGAATCTTTAAGAGCAGTTCTGTGTTTACAAATATATGAACAAGTATAAAGCATGCATTACAAAACAAGATTACAAAGTTCATATTATAAAACATTAAATTAATACATTTGATTTGAGTACCTACCTAGTTACTATAATGAAATAATTAAAAATAAAATATTAATTAATTTCAAATTTATCGTAAAATATTATTACTATTTATTGCTCTGTTGTATTATAGGATTTGTACGTGTACCTATTGAATTGTATTTAAGCTGTTCTTAATTGTCCTAAACAAACAATGCTGTGGTTAGAGACAAATATCGCAGACTACCTATATTAAATAGGTACGGACCTACCTATCTACCTAGTTTACCTATTTACCTATTTTTGGACAAACAACTAAGTGTTTTATTGCAGGGTGTTTCTGACCCTTTTTTGATGCATGTGACTAAACTTAAACGTAAATATTTTCAAAATACATTTATGTATTTTGCATTGGTCCATCATCATCGGTCCTGTCCAGCGCTACTAAAAACCGATATAAGTACCTGTACTCTAGCCAAACTCGATGTAGAATGTTTGTAAGCAAACCGCCCATACTTAACCTAAAATTCACTCTGTTGTCGCGTCTTTTTATATGCAATTTACATACTTGCCTATTTGAGATCCTTCCTTTAATAAATATTGCTTAATTGATAAGTCAAGTAGGTAAGCCTACTTATATAATATGAAACTCGACACCATGCGCCAGGCAAGTGAGTTTTAGTTATTTGTGTCGTGGTTTGTTTACAAATATTCTACATCGAGTTTGGCTAGCGTATACATAGTTTGTTAGATATCCCAGAGAAACACCTTAATTATAAGTACATAAATAAATAATGCTGAACAAGTCACACAGCATTATCTAGTCCCAAGCTAAGCAAAGCTTGTGTTATGGGTACTAGATAACTGATATATTTAATCCATTAAACTACTTAAATAGATATTTTTTATTATACATAGAAAACAACCAGAACACCCTGAACAAAAACCGGAAAAGCAGCATATCTGCAGATCGTACATATATACCTATATATTTGTCCTGAGGCGGGAATCGAACCCGCAACCTTCTGCGTCGCAGGCGGATCTTCGCCCGCTGCGCCAGAGGTCGTCAAATTATAGCCATAAATTCTGTATTCCCGTTTTGGGTTGAATTTCTTCCTTATGCGAATGAATTCCAAATAATGCGCATGATTCCAATATTTCTAATGCACGTGTCAGATGAATTACAACATTACAAGCTTGTAAATCAAAAACAGTACAAGCAAACATTCCATGTTACTATTTAAGTAACCAGGAAGTTTACATAACTTAGTTGGTAAACAAACGCGTTTATTAATCGCAACTGCATGTTTTTACATAAACCAAGATGCATAAATTCCTTATATTGTATTTGCAATTTGTTTGTTAAATGCAAATTCAGCATTAAAAAGGATTTACCTACATATAGCGCAAAACAACTAAATTAAAAAATAATTACTTCATATTTTATATGCAAAAATATATAGAATAGAATATAGGTATATTTATTTGTTATAAGACTTACATTGACTTACATTACTTACATATAGATTTGAGTTGTATGTAAGCAGTTATCAGGTGCAAACTATTGTATTCAAAAATAGAGCTACATGTAACTCACTTTGTACCTTTTGCAATTGGCAACACTGCGTGCTCAGACGCACAATACATCTTTAAAATTAGAACTCAATTGGCGCTTGCTTCAAATTTAGAAGCCTATTAGGTTCCATAGCCAAAATTTTGAGCGTATCTCATTGGCTGTTGATTCGAAATTGGAAATTCGATCACTAAAGCAATGTTGCTAGTTGGAGTTATGGGGCGAAACGAAGAGACATACATTTTTGGGGTGAATCTATTTTTGTGTCTGACTGACTGACATGTGTTCACGAATGTCTAACACCTTTTGCTTTTACGATGTGAACTAAAATATGTTGTAATCCTAAACAACCGAACAACCTATTTCGTTTTCACGATTGTAGTTGCCGCCAAACATCTTGTCCGGTGACGGGCATAGCGAGAATGGGAAGTTAGCGCAGGTACACTCATGTATATCATTCATATGCTGCCGACAACGCAGCAAGCGAAAGAGATAGCTACTGTCCAGAAGGTAACCGCCCACCAATTTGGCCTATGAATTGCTTTCTGCGCATCTTTGTCACGTGGTTCGCCAGAGGACAAAAAGTTTGACGATTATGTTATCCACCTACCCTAGTTTCATCTGAATCTAATAAAGATCACTCTATCATAGAACTGTCTGGTTCTTTTTGGCATACATTCTGGGTAAACCAAAACGCGAAAATATTTAAACAGATGCGTACCTATTGTACACATACTTCAGCAAATCGTAAAATACCATCGTATTTGAGCATGGCCAAAACAGATTCTCAGGACAGATGGTAATTTAATAAGCATCTGTCCTAAACTTCAAGGTGCAAATTGCTAAATAACCACAATCACCAAATAAGCAAACACGATCCCTGCACAAAAACTGGGATCTCAAGAACCCGTAGGTGAACGAAATAACGTTGCAATCTGAATCTTATTCCTGAAGATTACGGTTCAGGATATTAAGAAGATTGTCAACGAAGTGGCATTAAAACAGATGTCCCGTAGCCTATAGAGCCAATCCAATTTTGATCCTAAAAGCCTTAAAATAAAGTTCAAATAAGTTCACACAAAGCTTAAACTCGAGTTCCCGTAGGACGTAACCACAGAGACGGTATTTTGATTTTTATCACCCAAAGAATAAAGTTTAAAGCTATAAAAAGCAAATGCAACGTGTCGAATGGCAGTCAAACGGTACATTAAGTCGCTGAATTGATTTTACAGTTGTGACGTAATGGTGGTCACATTTCTGAGGTTAAATAAATTGTTTGTAAAATTCCTTGTAGTATCTACCCGTGAAACAAATATCTCGGTTAAACCAGTTAGGTATTCATCGGATAGTATTTAGCAATAAAGTTAAGGTAGACCGTCCTCAAAATAACAAGGCACATTATACGCCAAAAGAAAAGCACAAAATGGGTGGAGAAATCTTGAGTTCTGTACTTTATTTTCTTTGATGTAATGAAATATAATGCAATATTTCATAGACTCTTGTTTCTTTTTAAAATAGTGATGAGAATCTGTCGGATCGCAAAATATGGGGCTTACGAGAGCTTCGATATTTATTGAGCTGACAGATTACGTGCCTATGAAATACATATAGCATATTGAAATATGTACATATTATCAAACGAAAATCATACTATTGGACGATGAAACTGTGCAATTTCTCGATTATTTTTTGTAATAGCCCCCTAAGTCAAAGAAAATAAAGAAGTGGATGAAGTATTAATAAAATAGTAGCAGCTGCCCGCGGCTTCGCACACGCTTTTCAAGTAGCCTATGTCCGTCCTCGGGATACCATTAACCTGCTTGCCTAATTTAATTAAGATCCGTTCTCCCGTTGAGGCGTGAAAAGGTAACAGACAGACAGACAGAGTTACTTTTGAATTTATAATATTAGTATGGATTGCGTGTTATGCCTTATGCAAAAGCTTTAGTCGTCCAGTCAAGTCACATAGAACAGTGAGTCTAGTACGAGTATCTATAGTTTTATCTCAGAATGTTTTGCTTGTCAAAGAGATTATTTCGTCCTACTCTACTTTATCATCAAAACAAGATTGCAGTTCTTAACCCTCAAAAATATTCCACTAAGTGATCTCATTCTGCTTCAATATTTGTACAGCTCACTTATATTGTAAAATGCCTGCGTAAGTCCGAATCCCATTGTATCTTTTACATTATGTCTCAGAGCTGTTATTTGGTATACGAGTATACGCAATAAGATTTGATACGCATTTCCGTGATCCGATCCATTTCGTCCGTCCGTCCGTCCGTCACAGGGCTCTATCTCATGAACCGTAAGAGGTAGACCGTTAAAATTTTCAGAGAATGTGTATTTCTCTTGCCCCTATAACAGCAAATAATAAATAAAATTTTACCGAGGAATTAGTATTTGTCTCGCAAACTTAAAATACAGTGTAAATATTGAGGAATATAAAGTCTGTTTTTAGTTTTTTTACAAAAAAATCAAATAATATTTTCTATGCTTAGTTTCTATCTTCCTAATTTTATCTTTGTTACTAACACTGATTCACCTGTGGTGTTAAACCAAGTATTTAAGAACGTAATTAATTCACCATCCCGTAAATATTTATAACAATATCCAGGTTTCTGCGTAAAAGCAATGCACTTTATCACACATTACTTAGGACTAAGGCCCAATTTCACCGTTCGCTGCCAAAACTTAGTTCAATAGAACTACGTTCAGCTTAATCGAGTTCAAATGTTGATAATGATCTCGGTTTACTTCACACCGTATTCACCCTACATTTTGATCGCGTTTGAGAAAACGATGTTTACATCCGACATTGAATGGATTAATGTCAGTCTGTCCGCTGTTTTTCGTCGTGTTTGACATTGGTGACATGACAGCACTTGAACTTGGTTTATACTCATAGGTTAAACGCCGAAAATCGGGCGTTCAGAAGTTAAATTAAGTTCAGCTTGATCCGGATCAACTTCATGTCGGTTAGCTAAGCTGAAGTCGTTTAAGGCGCTAAACTTAGTTTATCTTATATTAATCGCATTTAATAGCAACGGTGAAATTGAACCTTAGTTGCTTTGAGGAAAGGTTGATTTTAAAACTCGTTTCTTTCCTGTCAACAAAATGATTCAGAGGTGAAGAGTTTTAAATAAATGTGCTTTGGTTCGTTGTCCTTTGTGTCACTGGTGAAAAATTATGTTTTACATTTTGAGAATGATGTTACTTTAGGACCGTTGAAATATGTTTCAGACCATCATCAAAAGTGTTGCCATTGGACAATACACAAATAATTTCTACTAAGTAAATCATTATCACGATTTGGTGTCCTGCAAAGATTAGCTATTAGCTGGAAGATAAAGCTAATTATGCCAGCCATTTTTCTCGTCCCTGCTTCATTCACATCTTTGTAAACACCTGATAAATATTACGAAATCCTTAAAGCAAACAAAAACCCATTGCCCTTATCGCTTGCATAATATGTCAACAAAAGTCTTGACTGATAATGATAAGGTTTACGCGTACAGTGCCCTACAAAGTACCATGCCTAGATCCAATATTATGGTACCTTATTATATTTGCAAAACTTATTTCACTTTTATTTATGTTAGTTGTGAAGAAATAGATCAAAGTTCAATCGACCATCAGCCCTGGCTTAAATTTATCTTGTCAGAAATTTTGTGAGAGCTTAGGATTTAATTATTGCTTATCTGATTCAGGTAACAAGTCTACACGGTATCTAAGTCATAAAAATTGTCTTCGCATCCTCTACCCCAGTTTTTTTTAGGGAATAGATCTTCCTTTGACCCCAACCTCATCTGATGGTAGGTAAGTGAGGATGTGGTCTATAATAGATCACGAAGGTCTAAAAGACGTCTATATTCATCGTTGTGATTTGTGACTACGGTACGGCGTTAATACGCTATTCCTTTCAGAGCACTGAAAACTAAAAGTCACATAAAATGTTTTGCACATTTAATGTGACTGTAACAGTCAATTAGAAGTGGTCTTAAACGATAAACTATCGAATGACTAGGTTTTATCTCTACTAAAACTAATTGGAAGGACTCGATGAAACTTCTCCTTTTAAGCCTACTTAAGTTTCGTAAGACTTGGTACTATCTAGTCAGATCATTGACCATCACTCTAGACTAGGGCAAGAGGAAGTCTCAATTTATCACAATACGATAATGGATTGAACACCGGAGCCCGTATTCTTGCCGATTCAACTGATGAATCTAAGGGTTCATAGACACTTCTGTTCATCAACATATCAAAGTGATAATGAGATCACCACTAGTAAAAATTCAATATACGAAAATCTTAGGAACAGAACCTTTATTGTATAGGGTACAATTGTGGGCTGACTACCGCGAAAGTTAAAAACTGTGTAGCAGAGTCAGCGCCCTCCTTCGCTAGCAAAATTATTATGTTCCATCTGAAGAAATAAAAAATGACTAATGTAGTATATACTCGTACATAACAAGGTAACTTATTTTACTTTACTGTGTGTATGTGAGTGAGTGGTGCGCTCCTGGAGTTACCAGGGTGTGTGTGTGTGTGTGTGGGGTGTGTGTATATAAACAGCAAACAGCAAAATCAACCTAAAAAATTAGGACTAGGTAAGTCAAACTGGTTTCTTGTGACCAGTATTATGAACATCTGATTCAATAACCAGTTCCAGACTCACGAGGTTCCAATTGATCAAATACTGATTATACGAAAATAGCTCAATCTTTTACTGATTTTGCACGGTAAACCGACAACTAACCATTTAAATAATGTGTGATTAACATCGTTTCCACATTTTAAATCAGTTACAAGTTATAATATAACTTATGCATATGTGCATAATGTACTAGGTGGATTTTTTTGAAGGTGCAATAAGATGGCCAGAAAATATGGATGAACAGGATCCATATTTTCTGTAAAAAATATGGATCCTGTTCATCATTCACAGATAGATAGATAGATAGATAAGAATTTTTATTAAGTTCACACACAAACAGCACAGGAATCAACGAAAACAGTATTTAGGTAAGTATACATAAGGAAAAAAAAAATATTAAAGCAAAAGCAAAACAACCAAAATTATACACAATACCTAAAATAGACACCGACCCACCACCAGTGCACAAGCCCTAATAACGAGTAGGCAGTCACCACCCACCCTGGGCGGGGGCTACTCACCCGTTCCTGCGCTGCACAGATATTCATAAATAATTACAGTTGACAAGAAAATGTGAACAGTTAACACGAAAACTTTCTTTGATGCCAATAATCGATCCAGTTCCTTATACTGATCAAAAACTTAAATCGAAAAATGTAGATGAAAATTTCTCTAAAAATTATAGATTAGTCTCCTAAGACCATTTTCCCGTAGCTACACCGGTTACTGCCCGTCCGAAATCCACACTATAATAATCAAGCTAGACATATTTTATCATACAAATATGTAATAATTAGTAATATCTACTTTCTATCTAGCTTCGCTATCTGCAGATTACTTAACAATTACGTGGTTACGTTACTTACACCATTGAATCTCTCGTAACTACATTCAATAAATTCAATTGATTCGGATGGACTGCGTGTATCAACAGTTTACAGTGGTTACTTATTTTATGCGATCGCTTTGGTCGTTAACAACCCGATGGTTGGACTTAGCCTTGGGGCTTTTGCACCTTGAGCGTTGCTTTTCTTTAATACTGATTTTCTCTGTTAAAGGGTCGCAATGCGCGTCATCATTATCATCGGCAATCAAACTGCGAAACACGATAAGCCTAAGAATTTTTATTGAAATTACCTTGGACTCTTCCAGGGTTTAACACTACGCTCTCTCCCGTTCCTTGTGGTTTTATACAGAATGAAAATAGATACAAGGAAGTCTTTACATTTTCCTTTACAATTAATTTCAATTTTTCTTCCCCATTTGCAACAATAATTTTTTTTTATTTACATATATACGTATCTATTTCCTGTAAAACTTGGTATTACTTGGTGCCATCGCAGGGCAGCTATTTCTGGCGTCATAATGATGGAGGCCTATGTCCAGCTGTGGCCGTTTGCGGGCTGTGATGATAATGGTGATAACATGGTATTGCACATAAATTATGCTTTCAATGGGAACCGTAAATACATAATGCACAGCACTTAAATATTGGATGATTATCATCAGGACTACCCATGCCCATTCATGCAAGATGGTAAAGCCGCTTTTGGCGCAAAATGCCAAAGGCCACTGTTTCGTAACGTCTCGTGATGATACTGTAGATGGCAAATCTGAAAATTGAGAGAAAGTGGACCACAATGACTGATTATCGGTGTCAATAACAAATTGCAAGGCTGAAATGCTTTCTGACTATTCTCATTTCTTGATAATTACAAGATAGATTATTTAAGAAATGGTTATTAGCTAGTTTTTTTTTTAAATTTAATTTGATGTTAAGTACTTCAACTCCCATAATTATGGCGATTCTTTTGGTTCTGTAATGCTGTAATTCTTTATTATACACAATAATACATAAACGTGAACTTATTTAATAGGATATGTGCATCGAGCTTAACCCCGAAAAGAGTTTTCTTCCAGTAAACCTTAGAGTTATAGGAGAGGCGATGGAACAGGTAGAGGAAGTGTACAAAAACAATGACTATTTAATTATTATTATTAGTTTAGTGTAATTGGATGGCTAGTTCTGCAGAAAATATGGTTTATTTTATACTAAAACGAAACACTACATTAACAGCCTTAGCCTACTGCTGGAAATCGGTCCTCCTCTGATAAGCGCCTTAAGTTAGTTGATGTTTTGAAACATCCGTTAGATTCTTACTTTACTAATAGATGGTGTCGGTGTTGTAGAACTATAGGTATTGTGGAAATTAATTATGAACAAAAAAGTAACTCAGGATAATTATGTTTCTTGAGGTATTCCCAATGTCTCACGAAAAGTATTCCCAACATCTGACGAAAGTCAGAGCATTGTGATTTACAATCTACATTCACCTATTATTTATATTTTCAGTAGTGACTATCCCTCAAAATTAAAAATAACAAGATTATGATTTTCAACGACAGCTGTCAAAATGACAGTTACTGTCATTAGTGACAGTAATCGTCACAGACGCTAGTAACGTATGGAATTGGCAGACAAGCCAGGAAATATCCTTTGACAAAACAAGCGAACTGACCGCCAATTCTGTAGAAAGGAAGAGTGCATCATAATTTATATGACGCATCCATTAATTAAGCAATTTAATGAAGTACTGACTGAGTACCGTGTAGTTTAATAATTACACCAGTTCACGGGGCTATAAGGTCAGAAGGGGGAGTTGGAGATTTTTTTTATTAAAGGTTAATAACCAACTTTGGTGATAACGGCAAACCCACCAAGATTTTTTTTAAAATAATATTTCAACTATATGCTAAACAAGCGTGGTGATTATGGCAAACCCACGTCGTTTGAGGAAGGCATGTTCCGATGTGGACGTACAAATACTAATGATGAAGAAGGTTAATAACCACAGGAAGCATCACGGGGCAGCTCTTGATTCTTGCCAGCAGTGGCTGAAGTCAGGCTGCAGATGGTGGATAGCATAGTAGTGCAAGGTTTTTGCACTACTATATTAAACTGGCTTGACTAAACTAAATTTACTGCATTTAGGTTGCAAATTTGAGCAAAGCATGAGAAAGAATCCCTCGCCAACAAAACGGCTCTGACGGAAGACCAGCGACCAAAACCAGCCTATGATGAGGCAGAGATCATTTTGTAGCTTTCGGGTTACATAATTTATAAGTATTTTTAAGTTGTTTTAAATTGTAGCAAGTGTGTATTTAATTTTTTTCCTTTATACTCGATGTAGGAGGTCCCTACTTAAATCGTATTAATATATATAAATAACACTGATACCATCGATGAGGATTCCATAAAACTGAATTAAAATATGAGACAAAGACATTACGCCTATAGCCACAGGTGGCTTGTTTAACGTATTTTATATTGTAACTTGTAACAATCAAATTATAAATGTTCGTCGAACAATACAGGCTACCTATACAATAAAACTCCCGTGACGAGTTGAATAAGCTGTGACTGTGATACAAGTTATATTACTTACTAGCTTATGCTCGCGGCTTCACACGCTTTTTTTGGAATAAAAAGTACCCTAATATGTTATTCTAGGTCCAATTCTTTGTGTGCTAATTTCAGCCCGATTTATTTAGTAGGCATAGCGTTGTGTTTGGTCAAACATCTTCATAACGGCACAAACTTTCTGCCTATATACATATGTATACGTAAATAGTATAAAGCAGGCCCGTCCAACATACGGCCCCCGGGCCACCATGCGGCCCGCGTAAGTCCTTCATCCGGCCCGTGACTTGGTTTTTTTTTTTTTAAACAAATAATAAGGGACTTTGTCGCTAAGCGACAAAACTTTAAAAAATATTACTAAACCATGTAGGTAAATATAACTCGCTAGTCGAGACTCTAGAGGCGCGCGGTCGCCGGCGGCGGCTGCGCGGGTGGGGCTCCCGCTCCCCCGCTCTTACCGCGGGCGGCGGTAAGATTCGTTTCCATCGAATCGTAGCGCAGTCGCAGTCAGTCAGTCGGTCGGCGAAACTTGTCAACAACGCGAGTATTTTAGTGTTTTGTTCAATCGCGATAGTGTTATACGCTCAATTATTTCGTAAAACAATAGCGAAATTTCTTGCAGTAACAGTGATGAAATAAAGTAAGTAAAAATGCAGGTACCTATGCGCTTATTACGATTGTCTCTTTTTATAATTTTTTGAGATGAAGAGCGACATGCACGCCACTTAAGTTGACGTATTTATACATTGTTGTTTTGTGATTTTTTCAGAACACGATGGCATCTGAAAAAAAACGTAAAGTTGACACAGAATGTCGAATATTTAAAAACAGTTGGACTGAAGCCTTTTTTGTCATAGAACAAAACGGAAACATACTGTGTCTCATATGTCATGACAAAATATCAGTTTGCAAGGAGTACAATATTAAGCGGCATTACTCTACAAAACACGCTTTTAAATACGACGAATACAAAGGGCAAATTCGAATCGATCGTGTGAGTTCGCTGAAGAAAAATATGGTTGGTCAACAGGCGATGTTTAAAATACCAAAAGAAAACTCCGAGACTGTTACAAAAATCAGCTTCATGATTGCAGAAGCCATTGCCAAACGAAGCAAACCCCTATCGGACGGAGAATTTGTCAAGGAATGCTTGGAGATATTTACATTAGTAGCGTGTCCGGAGCAGAAAACATTAGTTAAAAATACAAGCTTATCCCATCAAACCATAGCAAGAAGGATTGATGACATGGCTAACGATATCGAATCGTCGTTAAAATCACAAATGAAGAAATGCGTATTCTATAGCTTCGCTCTCGACGAAAGTACTGATATGTCAGATACAGCACAGTTGGCAGTTTTCGTGAGAGGAGTGACTGAAGACTATACTGTGATCGAAGAATTACTCGATTTGCGTCCAATGAAAGATACAACCACAGGACAAGACATTTACGAAGAAGTGAAGAGTTGCGTAGAAAAATATGAACTTCAAATCGAAAATCTTTGTGGCTTAACTACAGACGGTGCGCCAGCAATGACAGGAAGAGTGAATGGATTTGTGGCTATAATGTGCAATAGCATTACGCACACAATCATACAGCATCATTGTATTATACATCAAGAACAGTTGTGTGCAAAAGTACTCGAACTGAAACCCGTGATGGATAAAGTAGTGCAGACAGTTAATTTTATACGCGCAAGAGGACTGAATCACAGACAGTTCCAGACTTTTTTGTCAGATGTAGGTTCAGATCACGAAGACATCGTGTACTTCAGTCGCGTTCGCTGGCTCAGCAGAGCAGCCACACTGAAGCGATTCTATTTGTTGCTCGATGAAGTAAAAATTTTTCTTGAAAGCAAAGGCCAAGAAATTAGTTTTATAACTGACGAGCAGTGGTTGGCTGATTTGGCTTTCCTGGTTGACATAACCAAGTATCTCTCTGATCTTAACCTAAAACTGCAAGGAAAAGATCAACTATGCTTGCAGTTGTATGAACATGTTCAAGCTTTCACTAAGAAGCTCATATTATTGGAGAAACAGTTGGAACAAAAGCAGTTAGTTCATTGGGAGACCTTATCTTCCAGAAATCAAGAGACATTGGACTTAAGCCGGTACGCGTTGTTATTGCAAAGATTGAGGAATGAGTTTGATAGGAGATTCTCAGACTTCAAATCACAAATGCCCAACATGAAAGTCTTCCAAAATCCGTTTGATGTTGAAATTGAAAGCGCCGGATTAAACCTACAATTAGAATTGATTGAACTGCAGAGCAACTCTCTTCTAAAAACGGCATACTATGATTGCCTTTCGAACGGACTGATTGTATTTTACAAGAAGTATATTAGCCCCAACCAATACCCAAACCTTACCAAATTGGCTTTTCAACAAATTTCCTTATTTGGCAGTACATATACTTGCGAACAGCTTTTTTCACGCATGAAACATAACAAATCCAAAACGAGATCATCTTTATCAGACAGCCATCTTACAGGCATTCTGCGCATAGCCACTTCTAAAATATCTGCTGACATAGATGCACTGTGCAAGCAAAAAAGATGTCAGACATCTCATTAGGTTTTAATTACATAAGTGTAAGCATTATACTTATAAGTGAAATAATTAACAAAACTGAAACTTTCTTTTTTAATAAATGATTTGGCATTTGAAAAATACCATTGCATTTTATTTTACCTATGAAATTGGTTTTGGCCCGCTTCGATAACAAAAATATTAAGCCTGGCCCTCTACAAAATTGTGTTGGACGGGCCTGGTATAAAGAAATCACGATTTTTATTGGCTAAAAAACAAACTCAAAATCTATCGTCTCTTGACACTTATAAGTAGGATTATCTTCTGTTGGAAGTGTCAAGAGACGATAGAATTTGAATTTTTATTCAATAAAAAAATCGTGATTTTTTTATTATATTAAATTGAAACTTATTTATTTTATTAACATGTTTAACAAATAGCTGGGTTCCAGAACAAAGTTAAAACATTTGTGTGCTTTATTAATATTTTTAAACTAGTTTCTGCCCGCGTGTTCGCACGTGTTGTTTCTATAGAAATGTTAAAAGGTTATTTCTATCCCATGGGAACTGTTTTATGGGATAAAAAGCAGCCTGTGTTTGATTCTATGCATTTCAGCCTGATCGGTTGAGTACTTATATGGCGTGAAGAGGTAACAAACGTCAAAACATCCTAACTTTCGCGTTTATAATATTAGTGTGATCATTTATAGCACAACACTATCATCTGGATCCTTGAGAGTATTTGCAATTTTATCATTTCATGAACCTTGATGTGCATCGTACTTTATTTGTAATTTAAGTAATGAAAATACTTTTAGTACTTTGCAGGACTTGCATGGCTTTTTCATGTTGCTGGAATCGGCAGATGTTTTAGTGGAGGCTATCACGTGCCTGCATCGGAACTCAAATCAATATTTAAGTAAGAGATAGATATATATAGATATATAAGAGATAGATAGATAGAGAAGGAATAGCAAAGGCGAGCTTAACCCTAAAAAGAGTTCTCTTCCAGCAAACCTTAATGGGAGAGAGAGAGCCAAGGTTATTTGGGTATCTACGTGTGCACAACTTTCATACAGAAAAAGATAGTGGTTAAATCCTTAACTACTTAACTACATAATTAATAGACTACTACATATTATTACTACACTATGTCTATGATACCTATTCCAACATATAACCTAGTGTTCCTTGTCAGGCAAAAATAAATCCTGGTATTTCCAGTGTGCCAAGGTGTACTTACAAATGCATTAAATATACAAATAATTACGAAAAGGCAAAGGAAAAAAGAAACCCAATTACTTATGTCATTACAGCCATAAATTGCTTCAAAATGTCACTAGAACCTTACATACTAAGGATGATTTGGCAATTGAAATAAAAGCAGATGCTCATTTCGTAAAAAATAACGAGCACTTAATCTCAATATGTGCGAAAAACATATCAAGTGTCGACAATTACAGCAAAACTACTGTAATACCAGATGTAAACGAAACCACAGAATAATATGAAACCGTCACGATATTAGGGGTCAAGAACTTCGCGTCTAGTCATATCGAGCCACTGACTCAGTCAACTACAGCGTGCAAAAGGGTTAACAAAACAGAATAGACAATCAACCTTATGCTGATATAATAGAGTTTAGAGTTGCTGTCGTAGAATGTAGCACTTCTAACTTTAGCAACAACAAAACGTCTAAACCGACTGTTGACTCATGCTAATTTTAACCGTAGATGAGACGGAATAAAGTTAAAATCAAGTATCAAGTAGCTGCTCCACAATTAGTAGCACTTGCAAGGGTTTGCAAGCTGAAAGTAGCTATTGAAGCTACTGTATGTTTGTTTTCTCTCCACTATGTAAGTTCTAATGAAAATTGATTAGATACAGTTGTAATACGGGACGAATTGCATTTAGTATACTTTACTGCTATCATTTATTGGATATTTTTGATGTATAATAAAAAATATCTATCTACGTAATTTATTGTATTATGTTTAACAGTCATCTAGTACCCATAACACAAGCTCTGCTTAGCTTTGGGCTAGATGATGTTGTGTTTCAGCATTATTTATTATTATTATAATCGTACTATCATAGATTGATTTCAAAATACTTAGGTTCTTCTATTGTGAGTAGGTTAAAGTTTAGTCTGATTGAAATGAAGTTCCAACACAACACAGAAACAAAACCCGAATAACAATAATGACATACGAAAAACTTTGAAAATTTATTTATAACTACGTTTTAGTCGAAGAATGCATGAATAAATATTATGGATTTAAAAAATATATAGATAGATAGATAGATAATAACCACCCGCTGCATGCTGTGGGAACGCAACATATTCTCTTCTTGTTCTTGCTCTACCTGAGTTATAAACAAATAGAAAAAAAAAACTAAATCGTTAATTTGTGTTAGCGTGAGTGCGATGTTGCGCTTACGCGTAACTCCTTTACGTTATGCGCTCCTGGTAGCTCAGTAAATTTACCTACTTAATTTGTTTTCATTCTAATAAACCTACGCTTTAAAATAATCTGTAGTTTGCTAATGTTGATCTGACTGTACAAAATCTCTTGATCTCTTTGAAGTGCGAAACGGAAACGAATTTTGGATAGAGACGCCGAAAAAATATTATTTATTTTGATGTGGGTTGAAACGCTGACATTTTTTGGTATGAAACGGCAAATATGAATTTGTGGTGAGAACCTGTGGTGCGAAACAGCGCTACACCAATATAATGGATTTCAAAAATGTATAGATAGATAGATAATACTTTATTCTCTGAATATCTATATATAAACCAGTATGGTAAAAGGTTACAGAATTAAATAAAGAACTCACAAAAACAAGTTTGGAAAAGATATATCATTGAGTTGTTTCTAACTCAGTAATTGAAAACTGAAAGCGTATAGTGTCGATTGCTACCGAGATCCACACGCGATTTCACTCACTACGGTGACCCACTTTATGATACTTAGTGATAGCGCTCTCCATTCTGTTGTATTTTTGCGTCTATACTTTTTGTATGGCGTCAGAAATCTTAGCTTCGTAGTAAATTTACATTAATTTATCTGTTTTCTTTTTGTATTTTAAAAGATTCGTTAAATTGGAACTACATTTGAATAATTAAATAAATAAATAAAATAAATAAATAATGCTGGACAATCCACACAGCATCATCTAGCCCCAAAGTAAGCAGAGCTTGTGTTATGGGTACTAGATGACTGATAAACTTAATACAATACATAACATAGATAGATATTTTTTTATTATATATAGAAAATACCCAGTACACCCGGAACAAATATTTGCAGATCGTACAAAAATTTGTCCCAAGGCGGGAATCGAACCCGCAAACTTCTGCGTCGCAGGCGGACCTTCGCCCGCCGCGCCACATCGGTCGTCAAAATTACATTTACATTTTAAGGAAGGAAACTAATGAATAATTATTGTTCATAAGTTTCCTTGCTGTCCATTTGACTCAATTTACATAGTCACATGTGAATTGTGCCTGCGAAATGTAGATTTTATTTTCATTTCTTTCTATGTATATTTATGAACTCTTCATAGATGTCCCATCGGATTATGAAAGTGAGGGAATAGAGAGTGCACCAGTGTTTGCGCACACACTTGTGCACTATAGTAATGTCTTGCGCACATGGCTAGTATCCGTTGGGACTGCCCCGCCGTAGTCGAAACTCGGCTAGGAGGATATATAAATGTATAGGTGTTCGGTCAATAAAACGTTATAAAAAAAAACCTATTAGCTTAGAACTCAATAGACGACGCGGACGCACGGTAGGAATCCTTCGCCGGTGAATATAGGGTGGCATGGCATGAGGATCTCATGTCAACATATGCACGGTCTATGCAGGGGAGGGATTTTAATTTTTCATGGATACAGGGTATATACATTGATATATACAGGGATACTGTCATTAAAATTTCACTGGCCCAAACTAAAAGCGTCACCTTGTCAGTCTGATCGAACTATTTTTTGACTTAAAAAACCGCCTCATTTTGCTACAACATGAGTTTACATGAGCCAGTCATGCTGTGGTTTCGCGCGTGTAAAAAACAATTTCTAGTTAATCACAGTTACATTCACACTGTAACTTGTGCTTGATTGCTGCATTAAGCTTAAGTACGAGTATGACTTGACCACCAAGTTGTTAGGCAAAATTATTAATTTCCAGTTTCCAATAGAAAATGCTTGTCTATTATTACGCCTTTCGCTCGTAAAATTATCTTCTAATTTCGTAAGCAATAAGAACAATACCCGTTTGAGTAAACAGTACCTATGAACACTAGATTCTAGCTAATATGCATTTACTTAATAGTTAATTGTTTTAAATCGTGTCTGTTTTGATTCCCATCCATAACCCATTACCTCTTGTATAATTGCAGACCATTTATCTGGTAGTATCTCGTAGACCCACTCAGCCTTGGCTCAACTTCAATTTCTTCGTAATGGCTCTGAGTTAACTTGGCTTTTGCACCCTTTCTGTTTACCATCCGTATTGTGACAGTGCCTTTCGAAATGGCACAACTTGCTAACTACAATGATTGTACACGCCTACGTACATCCTGGCTTGTGCCTGATGCGATCTCCATTGATTCATTAGACTGTTGATTCATACAATAGTTTAGAGCTAGACGTTCATTGCTGTGTTGAAAATGAAGATTATAGTTATCGTATCTTGTATACTCAGCGCAGTTTATTTTTATATAGGTTTTGATGTAGCGATAAAGAGGCAGATAGCAGCGTAGATCTATTTAAATAGTTCTGTTCTGTGAGTATCCTTCCTTATGAAATCTTCTAACATTCTCAATAAAATGAATCTGTCTTTGATTCTGTTTGTGGAAGGTAAACTGACCTGTTTCGAGCGTCTTCTACCTGATACCCACAATGCCAATGCTGATATTCGATACAACTAACAAAGCAAGGTCATTACCAACACCAACCCAACACCTACTCATAATATTGATGTTTACATAACACCGTCGTCACTAGATCGCGAGAACACATCGTATCGCGGGAAAAATGACTCACTTCATTCATAAACTCACTCATTATCTTGTAATGTTTACGGATCTCGGGTGGTATGTGTTGGCTGATAGACACCTAGGTGATTGTGTCTACTGGTACACCTTGCTTAACGTCGTGCGTGACATATTTTACGAATTCTGATTACTTATGTTCTTCTTTTGAATTTTCGCTGTCGTTCAAATGGCTTCCCTTTACTGCATGTATCTGCATCAATATTTTGTAGCTAGTTCGTTTGTATTTTATATACATTTTTATCGGATACGTTAATTGTTGTCATCCGCAGTTGTGAGTGTGTGTAGGTGTGGAATGTTTTTCATACCAGTATGGTCTGTGGTTACTGTGATTATTTGCGCTTCTGTTGGTTGATCTAGTTTTCAAATATCATAAAAGTATACCAACACAACAACAAAAAAAATATTCAGGACTTTTCACACAGGCAGCATCGTCTAACGTAACCTAAAAGTGAGCAAAGCTATAATTAAAATAAAAAAAAAAAACATTACGTCAGCTACCAGTGTATTCTTCCCTTGGACCATTATTTCGTTTGGCTTTGAAATCATTGGTTTAAAATTTATCAATGTCTTCGAACTTATTAAAACGGGAATCGGAACTTCAATATCAGTTACAAATTGTACAACTTTTCATCAAAATGATTCTAAATTACTTAATTAAATTATGTCACACAAAATAATAATCGTATCTGATCTGCCTTATCAATAATTCATGAATTACTGATGTGTTGGTATACCTGTGGTGTCTATTGTCTAGGTGTGTATAATTATAATAATAAGGCTATCTAAACATCCTGTCGCGATCTCGATCATCTAAATTACGTTTGGCGTAGGTACTGATTCAGAATTCATATAGGCTCTACAGTTTATACGTACAACCATTTCGTTTCATGTCTTTTACAAGTTCCATAGAACGGGACAATACTTATTGCCAATGTTGATGCAATTGAGTGATTCAAGTAAGGTTTCACAGAAAAGTAAATTTTATATCTTAAATCAGCGCTGAAGGTAAACAAGGTGGGTTACATTTCAGCTTACAAAAAGTTTTAGTAAGTGCACGCATAGTCGAGCAAATACTCGATTATATCAATAAGAAAGTAAATATATAGTATACCTACAATTGGCCTGGCTCAAAACACTCGATGTCGATCGAGTCTGTGGTGTATAAGCGTGCTCTCTTCGCGCATTAGCATTCTTTTTCTGTTTATAGAAAGAATCTGCAAACACCTCAGGTATTGTAGCTTTAGGGGCCGTGAGATTCGTTTAGTTAAAGCCTCGTTTAAGACACCGTTAACAGATTGGAGGTCAAACACCGGAGCTTTATTTGTTTTCAAATCGTCATCGATTACCAAGCGTGACCGAAACGTTGTCAGAAACTCCGTGACCGTCGCTGTTTTCTTTCAATTCTTCGGTAACGCACGAGGCTTTAATCGAGCCACGAGAACTTACAAATTTGCATATCTAATGCATTACCATTAGTGTTTCTTACGTGCGTTTAGAAATGCCTAAAGTATTAGTCGGATGTAACTGTTAATATGACTTGTTCCGGACTTTAGATATAGAAGTCATAATTACGATAATTCACCGTCACTTTGTCCTTTATGAAGTACAGTTTAAACTGTTCTAAAAATGTTGACCCCGTAGTTGCAAATGTTTTTGACACTTCGTAGCATTACTATCGCAACCTATGTAGCGTTAAAAGGTGATTGCTCGTGCATGTTCAATATTTTGCCGGCTTCATTACTAATCCTTGCCATGTTCAGTCATTCTTCACCTTGGTCGGACAATAGGCTTATAGTCCGGCTAAAGACAGATAACCCAGCAACAGAAGCTCCACAAGTGCATTACTGTCAGGTGCATTATATGCATAGAGATTATGTTATTTATCACCGTGTGCATTATGGTATGGTCTTCGATCAATACTGGGTTCTTGAATAATGCAGTGTTCAATTAGACATTCTAATTGCTTGAGAACGGTTAATGCTTTTCATGACTTGTATAATTCAAGTTCTGACCACATTTGCGTATGAATAATTCAAAAATCAGAGACAAGACGAGACCCATATCATGGCATAATGATGTAGTTTTTCGCTCTTGACACCTTTTCAAGTCTTCTTTCTAGTAATAGCTGGTCATACGTATTCTAAAGATCTACTTTCAACATCGCTTAGCATTTCGGGGCAAACTTTTCTATTATCTTCATTATTATTCATAGTCTTTTTATCTAACTAATGTCTGCCAAATTGTTCTCAAGTCCAAGCTTAGCTCTCGAGTTCCTTAACCCCATTCAAATATGTATATTATGCAATTGTAAAGACTATAAAGACAGGAACCATGTTAAAAGCTAAGAGTAGTGCAGGCAGAGGTATAATTTGCAATATCGGAGAAAGTAAATGCGAGTAGTCGACCTTGAAACAGTTACGATCTGGTCAGTGCTTTTGTACTTTTCTGTAACTAGTTATTGGATTGCAGATTGTTTTTGTGGCGTGATATTTATGATAATAAAAACAATAATATATGTTCGTCTACTTTAACAAGTATATTTTATTTTTCTAGTTGTAAACTTACCATGCACGTGTTTACCTTTATTATTATTTACTTTAAACATATCTTCAACTAATAGCCCATTTGACTTTGGCATACAAGTTGTACAACCTCATCTTTTAGAACCACACAATCACTTCAAAATCAGTGTCATTGTGTTTTGACCCGTGAAGACGAAGGTCCCTCATCAAGCTATCATGCACCATAACCTAAAACCATTCTGACACCTTAAAAAGACTAACAAAGCCTTTCCAGAGTTACGTTTCTCACAATGGGAGGAAGTTCACAGACAGTGCGTCATCGCCGTTAAAAAAAGCAAGAAACATTTGATATTTTATTTTTTACCCCGTTTGGGATGGGACGCGATTATAAAAAGCAACGCGACCGCCTGATGCCGGCTGAATGCAGAGTCTTGAGATTAACTAGAATGAAATGCAAACGGAAGGCGTTTCAAATAAACCAGATTGTGACTACGGTTTGTTTGCTGAAGTGAATTTTAAAGCTGGCGATCTAGATTTCGATATCACTGATCAAGTAAGCAGGAATAAAAGTTTAGATTCACGTGGAAACAGTTTGATTAATTTGTTTGTTTACTGTCTTTTTTGTGTTTAAATTTTATTTACACAAAGTTACGTAACTTTGTGTAAATAAAATTTGGTTATGTTATGTATGGTATGACTCTAAACATAGAGGAATAGAAAGTGGCATCAAGCAATGTATGGCTAAATTAACATTTATGCTATTAGTCGTGTTCCAAATATATTTGGACATAAAGTACCTTAAAACGCACGAAGGACCAATCAATGTCAAAGTTATATAGTCCCTTCGTTTAGGAACTACCGGAACAATAAAAGTTAATTGCATAGTTACTTTAATTGTGTAATAGGACGAAACAGGACAACAAAGGGCCGAAAATTGCCGTATTCCCCATAGGCTGTCACTTAATCTTGTTAGTTTTAATTTCTCCTGAATCCCTGGCTATACCTAAAACGTCATTGACCTTTTCCCAGCCGAAAATGCTTAAGCTGCATTTTTATTTTCACTGGCTAAAGTTCAAAGTACTTACATACTTCCATTTCTACCTTAATGGAAGGTTCAGGTTGGATGCAACCAGAGCAGGACAATGGTTTCGCGTCCCATGCAGCAGGGGTCACGGATCGGTGCATGTAATTATTATTATGTTAACTAACTGTGTTCGTATGCAGGGACACAGAATGAAGTTGGTGCGATGACTGTACCCTGTGAAACCCCATGGAAGTGACGGACGTTGACCGGAGATATGTTGTTTTATTTTCGGTATTTATATACATGTGTTCTATATTAGAGTAGAAAAGAACGTATGCTCAGCTCATTCACATGTAATCTGAACTGATATAAACTATTATGAAAACACGCGTGCTTATTATGAATAACATTTTATCAATCTAAGTTCTTTAATGCAATTGCAAGGCTTTATGAAAATAATCCTGTCCAACATTCAATGTCGCACTTTTAAATGGAACAATAAAATGAACATAATATTGCTTCATGACGTCGATGAAGATAACGAATCTGCGTACAATGACAATACCCTGCTCCGGGTTCATACAAGTATGTTAATTTTCTGTAAATAAAAGCACCGTGGCATTCTCTTACTGATTTTTTTTAAATGTAGACTGGCGACAGTGATTCATAATATAATGGTTGGAGTCAACTGAAGCTCATCACGTAGTTGCGCATTCAGGTTTTCGATGAATAGGTTTACAATTTACAATTTATTCGGTCGAAGCGACGTGACTGGTCGCTTATTTGGGTTAACGCATTAGCATTGCAATTTTACGGGCGTGTCTTGGAAACGCTTCCTGCGTCTTTAGGAAAGACATCAGCAGGCAGGCACCAATAGAGTTATCTATCTATAGATCGATTGCTGCAAGAATACAGTTAGAATTTTCTTGTAATTACATAATGTACCTATATCGTTTATTTTTGGTCTTACACATTATCACAGTCTAATTAGTAACCTCTTTCTTTCTACCTTTTTTCATGTCACCTACTCTACATTATTTCGAAAAGTAATTCAAGATCGTCGCGTGTAACTTGTAATTAACCGTAGCCTAATTACTATTTGAGTGGGTGTATTGTCACGCCTTCATTTTGATTACTTTATTGCTGTCTTCAGTTAAGCCGCGTAACCTCATTACTAGAGGTTTGCTAATCATGTTGTAATGTTTATTGTTTGTTTATATCTTTATCAGCGTCATATTCTTTGTTTAGTTTAAAGCTCAAATAGTCAAGGAATCTGGTCGCACGCTTGTTATATCATCTAAGTAGATATCAACTAGATTATGTTGCTAGATTAACGATCATCTATGCCTATGAGAAAAATAATATTGCGTCAGTGTGGGAAATGAGGCACCCTTCTTGCCATTCCTATAGTAAGGCATGGTTGTTTAATATTTCAGGTGTTCGTCTTCTAAAGTTTGTATTTCCAACATTTTTTTGTGAAAAGTATAGGCATAGGATTTCGTGTTCATAGGAGCGGGACAGAGCATACATACGTTTTTGGAACGGCGTAAGCTCAAAAATCAAGTTTTTGCTTATTTATATGAAAACTACACAACTTATGAAGAAACTGGTTCATGGAACCAAATAATTATTAGACCTACAAATCAAAACATAGGTAGGTATCTATTGAAATGATTCAATAGACCGCAAGGTTCCTGAGATCTCGAGCAAATTATGTGCGAAACAGTGCACTTTCATGTTTTTTTATCGTAATTTTTTTCGGAATCGTGTTTTCACATTCAAGGAACCAAAGAAAAAAAATAGTATTTTTGTAATTCGAGTTTTACCACGGGGATCCCGTGAGTACTGAGATCTAGCCTAGTTTGGCAACCAAACCAGCTAGGTTCGCTCCTTCAAGCGTTCTATCACGTCTTATCTAAAGCCTGTTTGAACAGAACGTGGCCTGATATTCATAAATCAGATGTTATCGTAAACTGGGATTCTCAAATATTTGGAGCAACTTAACGGTGATGTGCTTAACAACCTGTTGAGATAATTGTACCGCTGCATCTTTATAAGATCCTCTGGTTTTGTTGTTATTTACGATGCATCCTGATTGAATAAACTATTATTTTAAAGTGCTTGCTTATTTACTTTACCTATGTCATTTGAAATTTCTTAAGTGTTTAAGAGTCCTGTAAGGTCTAAAGGAAACAAAGCACTGAGTTAAGGGTAATTCTATAAATTTATAAAAAAAATATGTCTAGATCGCAATGGAAATAAAAACTTTAAAATTTTTTTGGGTTTCTAATTGATGCTCTGTTTTGACATGAGCGTGTAAAATTTATTAGAATAACAATAACCAACAAACAAATTAACACAGGAAAAACTAAAAATAAATTAGAACAATGGGCATTAACCTCATCATCAAATTTTGGAGCTCATTACTACGGCATCTAGGTATTTAATATAAATTCTCCCGAACCTAAACTTCAATGCGCCCACATTTGGAATTCTAAGTACTCCCCAATCTAATCTAAGGGGCACGAGAATCCTACTGCTTGGAAAACGTCTTCCTTCCTCTACATTTGGAATTCTAAGTACTCCCCAATCTAATCTAAGGGGCACGAGAATCCCACTGCTTGGAAAACGTCTTCCTTCCTCTACATTTGGAATTCTAAGTACTCCCCAATCTAATCTAAGGGGCACGAGAATCCCACTGCTTGGAAAACGTCTTCCTTCCTCTACATTTGGAATTCTAAGTACTCCCCAATCTAATCTAAGGGGCACGAGAATCCCACTGCTTGGAAAACGTCTTCCTTCCTCTACATTTGGAATTCTAAGTACTCCCCAATCTAATCTAAGGGGCACGAGAATCTCACTGCTTGGAAAACGTCTTCCTTCCTCTACATTTGGAATTCTAAGTACTCCCCAATCTAATCTAAGGGGCACGAGAATCCCACTGCTTGGAAAACGTCTTCCTTCCTCTACATTTGGAATTCTAAGTACTCCCCAATCTAATCTAAGGGGCACGAGAATCCCACTGCTTGGAAAACGTCTTCCTTCCTCTACATTTGGAATTCTAAGTACTCCCCAATCTAATCTAAGGGGCACGAGAATCCCACTGCTTGGAAAACGTCTTCCTTCCTCTATTCTATAATAAACATCACTTAATAAAATAAATAAATAATGCTGGACAATTCACACAGCATCATCTAGCTAGCCCCAAGCTAAGCAGAGCTTGTGGTATGGGTACTAGATAACTGATACATTACATAGATAGATATTTTTTACATACATAGAAAATACAAATTGCGGTTTTTGGGTTCGTGTAACTTCCTTCAACAAAAACTGATATTCCATATTGTTCAAATCACGTTACGAATTACAGTATTCCGTAAATAAACAGCTAAGTGGGCCATACCGAAATCGAACTCGTGCCACGCGTGTGGGATGCCTGCGCAGTTCGCACCCTGGTGGCATGTTTACATGGCACAAATGTCAGAAATCCCGGAATTGTTGAATTATCTATATTTCATATTTTTGTATTGTGTTTATTGGTAAATCAACAGCGTAGCTTACCAATATATGGTAATAGATATTAATCTTAAAATTAAGCCAAAAAAGATTTAAACCTATTAGGTAAATTATTAGATTCAGATTAGATAAAGTGCGACATGTACTTACAATTAATAAAACTTTAACTAAATATGTAGGTAGATAGGTATAAAGATACTCACTGCAATGTATGTTTTTGTGTGTGTGACTACTCCACCGAGGCACTAATCTCTTAAGAGTTTAGGCAACGTGAGAGTACTGTGCGTGTGTGTGTAATAATGGGGGAGGGAAAGGGGGATGGGGGTTACTGATTGCGATGTAGTTTTTTGATTTCCCATTTCAGGGAATTTTTAGACAGATGGAAAATATCAAGACAAGAGTATTATTTGTTATAGAGTAGAACTGCTCGGCCCAGAACAGAGTTTTGAGCATAGTTTGTACTAACCTGGGAACATTGAGTAGGGGTGTGTGTTGTCTACGTATGTCACCATCACCAACATCCATACTAATATTATAAATTCGAAAGTATTTCTGTCTGTCTGCCTTTTCACGCCTCACCGGCTGAAAAGATCTTAATGTGGTAGGGAGGTAAATGGTATCCCATACAGACAGGTTACTTAAAAATGCTTGCGAAGTCGCAGGCAGCAGCTTATTATTTATAAGGTAGGTTGAGTAAAGCAATTTAAGCGATAGATTTCTTTAGATATTTTTCTAGGGGTGGTGTTGGTTCCTCTGATAATGTGACGATTACATTTGAATTGACGTTTTTGAAAGAAGTTTTCCTGCATTATCAAAGTTAATCGACGAAGCGGTTGATCGCCCAATTATCATTCATAGGAACCCACTTTAATTTATTTATTTATGCGATATTAATAGTTTGTTAACAAGATTTTACTGGAGAATGTCCATTTTCTAGCAGCCCTTTGCTTATATGTCTAAATGTTACTACTTTGACAACTTACTGTTGTCTTATCAATCGTGCCAGATCTCTTTCTCCCGGCCAAAAAATTCTCAAATCCACCAAACTTCTTAACAAAACAAATGCAATTTTCTGGCAGCCCTTTGCTAATATATCTAAATATTACAATCACCAACTTACTGTTGTCTTATCAATCGTGCCAGATCTCTTTCTCCCGGCCAAAAAAATCTCAAATCCACCGAACTTCTTAACAAAACAAATGCAATTTTCAACCATAGGTACTATATTTTACATAATTTTACCAATAAACATGCGCAAAGAAACTTAATCCTGACATTGTAAAGCGTAAATTTCTGAGTAAAGACTGAGATAATAGCTATTGTTCTAACAACAATACTCCTTTATGTCATGGGGATGTGTGAATACGATACCCAATGTGGTAATCAGCACTCGTCTGTCCTAAATCCAAGGACGTTGGATAACGAGTCTTTGCACAACGGAATAAGATGAGAAATCCAATAGATTCGCGAGGCGTTTGAAACTCTCATTCGTCATCTTCATGAGATGTCCTTCATGAGGTGTTCATAGTTTTCAACGGACTTCAATCAAAGGAGGTTCTCATCTCAATGCGGCTGTTAGTTTTATGTATGTTTTTTACTCGATATCTCCGCCAATTTTGATGATTCTTTTCGCTTTAGTATGGTGAATGATCCCGTGGTGGTCTCATAAAGTTTTACCCCCGAGAGATTACTTATTGTCCCATAAATCTGTAAATATTCAAGAATTTTAAATCGGTTTTTTGATTTGTACAAAACATTAATAGTTGCTTGGAATCTTTAGAACTACTAAGCGAATTCATCAGCAGCTACCCGATTTCATTAACTGCTGGGTAAGCTGGTGCTGCAGTATAAGCCTCCAAACCCTTGTCCACTCTCTATGGTCCTGCGCTAGTCTTGAAGTTTGTGCTGTGACGACGTTTGCAATATCACAAGCCTATTTCTTAAAAGAATTATTACAGTTACTACAATAATAATAAGGCAGGTGTGTCCAAATGCTGCGCAAAGGCCTCCCCCTGGTCCCTCCACGCATCTCGGTCCTGAGCCAGCTGGACCCAAGCTTCGTCATAGGCGTCCAATTCGTCACGCCATCGCTTCCTCGGTTTGCCGCGGCGCCTTACGTAGTAAAATATATCATTATTTAAAAAAAATATATGTGTAAATATGTTTAGCGTGTCGTGAATGTTACATTGTTAAAAGCTATTTTCATTAACTAGGTTAGTGAGGTTAACAGCGTGCATGGGGCTAGTATCACGCTACAAAAATAGCCTTAATAGCACTGTTCATTTATTAAATTCAGCTAACCCTGTTAACTTTCTAATATATTTTGTAAATTGTTTCTAAGTCAAGTTTTTTTCTATCTAGTATGTTACGTAGATCTTTAATTTGTCTTTATCGCGCACTATCTACATCAATTCATCAAATATTCAGTTGGTGGATTTATGCTCCGTTCATTTTGCATTGTCGACTACGTCAATAGGTATTATACGATGTCATTTAGCAACGTATGTTTATTGCCTATTTTACTGCGATCTCTATCAGTCGTAAAGGTCCCGTTTACCATCTGCCCTACAAACTGTTCATTTAGGTACTTCCTTCACGTTCTTGCCATAAGCTTCAGACATTTCGGCATAATCGTAAATGCGGTCGTTGATCTGAGTCTAGACGTACGTTGAGCCTAAATGTGACGTCATGTCCGGCTATATTAACTGTTTCTCGAGTTGTGGTCGTAAATTGTTATTGTTGCGAATAGCACCTTTTTCCTGGATATAAAGTCAATGAACAATAAATGTATCAGCTTAGTAGCTAAGGAAGACCTGCAGGCAATGTTTTATGATATATCGGAACCTTAATTTAATAGATAATTAAAACAATTACTTACCTATCAATAAGAAACAGTCTCATGTAGTGACTTTGTCACAGATTATTAAATTAATATTTGCCTTGTGTAAATTACTTATCTCTATGATAAAACGTCAAAATAGCTAGGTAAACAAATTTTCTTCTTATTTTAATTGAAAATACCGTAAGGTAAAGAAGAAATTCTTTACCTTACGGTATTTTCAATTCTTATAACAGCTCAATTTACTGAAATAGCAAAAATTGGTCTTTCATTCATTATGTTATAATGATATACCTACTGCAGATAGCTGTGAACTCTGAACCATGTCTATTATATCGTATCTAGCTATTAGCTAACATTTCACTTGTACCACGATGGCGAAGTCTAGCTACATTCTAGATGTTTATATAATACTACTGGACATCATAACATAACACATATCTAAGGGTAGGAAGATGGTAGAACTTTACATAACCTAATAACCTAGATTTATACCTCTAGATATATAGAAAATTATTTATTGCACACATTCATTACGAAACAATTAACAAATGATATAAAAATTACAAAAAATGTGACAATTGGCGGTCGTATCGCTCAAGAGCGATCTCTACCAGACAACCGTGGATGGATAGGATCTTTAGTTTTATCATGGGGATCTGTGTGCATTATTAATGTAGCTAAAACAAATTACAAAATTCAAATAAACATTACAAAAATATCTAAATACTTATACACACCTATACCTAATTTTATAAAGGGAGACAAGGGTGTAGTCAGTGACAGCAGGGCAAATAGTGCTCTTTGACCTTTATAGTCTATAGCATAAGATAGTGAGTGTTTTGGTTCATACACTGTTAACTTCTATCTTCTTTAATAAATAAATATCATGGTGAAAAACTCGAATAGGTTCTTCCTTCGCTTATGTAAGTAGGTAATAAGGAAGAGGGACATACATGCATAGCATGCATTTAATGAGCCTCGCCTCTGATCTTTTAATAGGACCATGTCTTAATTTGTCTAGTTGGATTATAAGATACGCTTGATCTCAGATTACGTCGCTTGTATCCTAATCAGCAACAAACGGGACATGTTAGTCCCCGGCAATTTGTTCCCGTGATAATTTTTTGCAAATATTAGAAATTCTTTCCATGTTCGTTCGTGGGCTTTTTCTTGAAATGAAATGAAAATGAAATAGCATTTATTTGCATAAATATAGGTTTGCAATGGTGGTTTTACAATAGAGTTTCACTATATTTGACCTTTGAGTCGTGCAAATGTTTAAACTTAAAAATAACTATGAATAAAGAATAATAGATTAAATAACATTAAGTAAGTACAATAATGTCACAATAAAAATTATGTGCATTTAAATTTCAAATAATCACTTATATTATAAAAACAGTTAACACAAAGCCAGTTATATAATTTACGATTAAATTCATTATCTGTCAGTTCTCTCATGTCAAGTGGAAGTTTGTTATATAACTGTATGGCCATTGCGTAACAGTTCTTTTTACACATTTCTAGTCTAAATTGAGGCACCTTTAGTGGTTTTTGTACTATTTTTCTTCTGTATATAAACTTTTCATCCCTCTCAAACAATGTTATGTTATTTCTGACAAATTTTAGCATCTCGAAAATACAGAGTGAAGGAAAAGTTAACAGTTTATGCTTCATAAATAAAGGTCTACAAGAATCTCTCCGTTTAATGCCAAATGTGGCCCGAATACACTTTTTCTGCGCAACGAAAGCTCTCTGAGCATCCGTTGAGTTGCCCCATATTATGACGCCATATCTCAAAATAGAGCAGACATGACTATGGTAAACTGTCAATGCAGTTTCAATATTAGAGAGGTCCTTTATTCTTCTCAGTGCAAATATAAATTTATTAATTTTCTTACACACATTATCAATTTGTTTCTTCCAATTTAAATGTCTATCAATAATAATTCCTAAAAATTTTATGTCAAATACCTGCTCAATATCACTGTTTTTGTAATTTATGTAAATTTTATCTTTAATATTATTGTTATACGTGGTTTCTTCTTCTTGAGTCTTTAGGTTTTAGAGCTCTTATAGTTGATTAAGAAGTTGAATGTGTCATGTAAATGAGGCCGAAGCGACATCGCACTTGTTAAAATTATTAGTATTGTAATTTAAATAAAAGCTCAAAAGTATTTAGCTCTACATAAAAATTAGTATTGTAATTGTAAGCAAGTGCTAATGAGCATTAGATAACAAAAGCTATGTGAACTTTATCATTATAACTTAACATGCAAACAATAAAGTTCAAACTACAGAAAGCACCTCAAAGGCATAATCAAAGGCTGGTGACACAATAAATCATAGTTTATCTCAAAACAATAGAGTTCAAGTTACTGGAGCTCAGGTTAAGTAACCCAAAGCAAATGATGACATCACAGGCGCCTGTGCGGCGTCAGCTATTGTGTAAAGGAGTTAAGATAAAATTCGAGATATTGAGATAATATCTTATAAGTGGCAGGAAACATTCACTTGCCAAGTAAATGATTCATTAATTACTTACACATAACTGTACAAATTGAACTGAACAAAGGAATGCTGGCAAAAATGTCTTTGTCATGAAAGATACATCAAATTTTTATGTAAAGGAACATAAAGTCATTGAATTGATGCCAAGTGTATGCCTTTTAAAACGTCGGGTTTATTTTCAAGCCTTTATTTAAAACCATTCGGATTCTTTTCATCATCCCAGGCATTTCTGGTTTGGTGCAGTGTATTCAATCATGTATGAATATGATTATAATAAAAAGCCAAAACTGAGTTATATTAGATACCATTACATACGCTTTCAGTGGGCAGCGGGAATGAAGTTTTCAACAACACATTAAAATCGCGAGAAATTTCCTTCGAAAACTGAAAAAAATCTACTTCCGTTGTCCATAGAAAATGCAGCCTGATATTCTTTTCGATAAGGGCCTCATGGGATCATGTGTTTATGATGTTTCTGCTTGTTTCAGACCCGCCTGCCTCAGACTTCAGTAGACATAGATTGACGCAGCCCACAATTCATCATGCGAGAACAAAACGAGAGATCTCATCGACGAGAAACACGGTATGGTATTTTTTGTAAATTTTCAACGCGTCTGTTTCTTATTTAAGACACTTCACACTAATGTTATACCTAAATGCGAAAGTTTGGATGGATGGATGGATAGATGTATGAATGGATGGCTGTTTGTTACTTCTCCACGCCAAAACTACTGAACAGGTCGGGTTAAAATTTGCATAGATGTAGGTACCTGGAATGACTCAAAGGCTACTTTTATCCCATAAATCAGTTCCCATGGCATATAAATAACATTTAAACGTTTCCATAGAAACAACGCGTGCGAAGTCGCGGACAGAAACTAGTTTGTGTATATGTAAAACAACATGATTGCTTAGGGCTGCCTGACACATTTTTTCTTGTCATTCTTTCCTTTGTGATACACTAAAGATATGATAAAGAGCACTGTGTCTGCGGTAAGTGCCCTTAACGCCCGAATGCAATGGGGTATTTAATGATTATATCATGAGATTTTGCAAGCAATGACGCGTGGTCGTGGGTATTTTTGTCAAGCAAAACTAGGCAACATCCCATTTAGACAACCATAAAGCACGGCCACAGGAAAGAGAGATTGCCGTGGCAAACCTTCTGTAATTCCGTTTTAAGTGGAAACAACGGCAACACCGCCATTTTCCGTGGAGGTCGTCAAGACTTCCGTTTTACTTGTCGAAATTATTATCGCTTATCTAAATAACAGCACCTAATGTTTGTTTTTGCGTCGTAAGTTTCTATACACAAAAGGTGCAAAATTGTAGCCTACCAAGATATTTTAGAAAAGGTCGAAAATAGAATTACTCTACCTCTACATCGACTCTCACTGTTTTCTAATTGTTTCTGTCACGGAGACACTTACGCGATCACTAAATCATGGGAATCTTGTGATGATCATCACCGTAAACTTCCAGAACGGTGCACATCATTCGGACATCACGGTGACAGTAAACGTAGACGGTGAAGACTACGTACTAGACCTCCGGCTGAACCGGGACCTGGTGGCTGGAGACCACACCATCAAGTACCAGAGGGGCGGCAAGACGGTGCTGCATAAACCGAAGAAAGAGGTAAATGTACTGATAAATTGGAGCAAGCTCCAGTAGAATTAGGTGGGGTGAAAGCACAGCTGAGATGAGTGTAAGTTACCAATAGCATCGTGTCGAAATAACGTTACATGCATGACTATCACGACGTATTTCTAAGATTTTATTTTTAAAGTAGTCACACACGTCACCGCTTAGTTTGAAACCGGCATTTACGGACCTGTTTAGGTACTGCTAGGCTTTATTCAGCAATGCTACGTTGTTTTGCTTCGTACTCTTCAAGAACAGCTAGTGCGCTTCCCGCACTCTAAATCACATTTACCACCAGCTCTCCAACTTAATAGAGCGTGATCCGATCTGTTTTTCGCAAATGTCATTTATGTAATTTCTATTTTCAGGAAGTAGACTTGTGCCATTACTCGGGAGCCGTCCGAGGGAAGCCCGGCTCATGGGTAGCGGTGTCCACCTGCCACGGACTGAAGGGAGTCATCCATGACGGACAGAAGATGCTATACATCGAGCCAGCTGAGGGTATGTTCGTAGGCACGGAAAAGGGAAGACGACATTCTACATCGAGTTTGGCTAGTGTACAAGTGTTGTTTATCCCAATTCTACATCCTCATTCCCTCTTCCAGGCAACGACATCCAATCCCAACATTACGTATACGACAACCGCGATCTCAAAACTGAATACTCATGCGGATACGACGGGGTCACCAACAGCACCACCTACGATCCTGAGCTACTGGAGCGGTATAGTAGCCAGCAGGGAGCTAAGAGAAGCAGGGGAAACCGGGTGAGTCTACTAGTCTATGGTAACAAGACTTATGTATTGATGACGATATCCTACTAGCCGAAATTCGGTCACAGCGGCCAATTTCAGGACGGGAGACCGACATGACCAGGGCAAGGTCAACGAACGGCCAACGTCTTAAAATGCTTTTCGAGGTACTGGTGGTGTATCCTAAAATATTCACGTGCCCTGTGCTCGGGCGTGATATGCAGCTCTACAGTCCTTTTCCACCAATGTATTTATGTACCATGTCATTACTGAATTACTGAGTGTAACAACTTTTTGACTCTAAGATGCCAGAGGGGCTTTTTTCCTAAAAAAAATACTAGTACCCCACCACCTTCGATCCTAAATTACTGAAGCGGTATAGTAGCCAGCAGGGGGCTAAGAGAAGCAGGTCGGATCGGGTGAGTCTACTAGTGTATGGTGGTAACAAGACTTAGGTCTCATTTCACCGTCTGCTGCCAAATCCAAGATCAATAAAACGAAGTTCAGTTTCATCGAGCTCAAATTGCGGTTTCCTATTGTGTGACATGAAACTGGGTTTAGCGGTTGACCCGGATCAACATTATGTCGGTGAAATGCGCTGAACTCGTTTAAAGCCCTAAACGGATTGAACGCGTTCAATTGCAACGGTGAAATTGGGCATAAGGTATAAGAAAGGTGACAGCCAAACTCATAATCGGGATCAAATCCTTACTTTGTATATCATCATGTTCAGCTCATATACGTCCACACATACTCCCCCAACCGACGACGCCACGAATAGCGGTCCCGAGCCGCCTCCATCCATCGACTCCCTGCTACCGCTATGTCGTCGGTTCATCGAGTGGGAGGTCTTCCCACACTCCGTTTCGCATTGCATCGCGTTCGCCATTCAAGAACCTTTACTCCCCAACGGTTATCGGTTCTGCGAGCTATATGGCCTGGCCACCACAACTTATACCTTAATTCTGAGAGCTATGTCGATTTCCTTATTCCGGATTCTATCTCGCAGAGAAACTCCCAGCATAGGACCCCATAGCTCGCTATGTTCTTTGTAAAAAGGTGATAGCAAATAAAAAAAAATCAAGAAAATAGTTTTGGACAATCTACACAGAAACTAATCTTGCCCGAAACTAAACATGTGCTTGTGTTATGGGTACTAGATAACTGATTTATTAAATAGATAGGTCTCACTATTTTAGCTCAACACAGCCTCTTAACAGCTGTCCCTACTTTCAGTACAAAAGAAGCTTAGAAGACACAGAAGTCCGCGGTCCCTACAACTCCAACAAGCTGTCTCGCTACGTCGAGTTGGTACTGGTGGCAGATCACAGAGAGTACCAGGCCAACGGAGAAAGCATCCGGACTGTACACGCGCAGTTGATACAAGTCGCCAATATCATCAACTCGGTGAGTAAATGTACTGTCAGCATATTTCGTTGGTTGGAAATAGACTGTCAGCAAGTATTTATATTAGGTGTAAATTATTTTTAGCATGTTTCATCAACTTAGTGTTGAGAGAGGTTTATAAGTGGGAGGGTTTGTTCTTTTTTGTTTTATTGTTTTATAGGTACTTTAGTTAAGTCGTTTATATAAGACAATTAATTTAAGTTTCAAAGAAAGTTTTAATTAGTTCTCTTCACACTAATCTCCTTACTCTAATATTGAAGACTGTTTAACTTAGCTTTTTCTTTTCTAAACTGTATGAATGCATAGCGTATTTAATATTCACACTGTCATTTAGCCGGAAGGCCATTTATTAGGGTTATTGTTGCCAGGTTCTTGTTACTTATTTGGTATTTATATAAGTTTTAGGCCTTCCTTAAAATTAATTAAATAAATAAATCTGTAAATAGACTTGATAGTCTATTTACAGCTGAGACGGTCAGTAAACTCGGTGAGTACATATATGAATTGTCAGCATGTAAAGTGCAAGAGCGTAACGTAACTTCTAAAATTTTATTTTCTAGGTGTACGCCCCATTAAACATCTACATAGCGCTAGTCGGAGTGGTAGTATGGAATGAGCGAGACGAAATACAGTTAGAGGAGAATGGGGACATAACTCTGACGAACTTCCTTACCTACAGAGAGCGACTGGTCACCGAGATACCTAATGATAATGCTCAGTTGTTGACGTGAGTTACTAATACAACTTTTGAGAGAAATCGGGGAAGTTGAATTTTTATTTATATCTTGCCTTATACTGAGGCCGTGTGCCCAATACTTCCCGCGGGTGTCGTAAGAGGCGACTAAGGGATATGCACCGGGGGCGGGCAGCAGGGTCTACTGCAGAATAATTTTACCACCGAACTGCGGTCCCCAACCCGCATGTCCAGCGTGTGCATTATGGGTATTACCCCATGATAAAATCCAATAAGTCGTTTATCAAGAGGCCTGCGTCCAACATTGGACCAGTGTAGACTGTTGATTTAGATGTAAATATAGTGATATAAATATGTAGCTAATATTGTTTAGGGGTGAAATCTAATTACATGTAAAATTTTAATCATATAATTGGTTTCAATCTTCGCCCGAAATAAAAACATTCAATTTCTTAGCTTTAACATGCCATAAACTGAACGCGAAAGAAAAATATTGTTGTTAATTGTAAAAACATGCATACATGTAAATACGTACATAGCACTTATTCCTCTTGAGTATTATAACGAACTGAAACTAGAATGGTACAACATTTGTACAATTGTAGTTTCTTGACACTAAAGCAAACTTAAACTCTTTTTAGTCGACAAAAATTCGATGGCGGCGTCGTAGGCAAAGCCCTAAAAGGCCCGATCTGCACCTACAAATTCTCCGGCGGTGTTGCCACCAACCACTCCACTGTTATCGGCTTAGTCGCTACCACCATCGCCCACGAAATGGGACATAACTTCGGCATGGAACATGATACCGAGGAGGACTGTAAATGTCCAGCTGAGAAGTGTATCATGAGCCCGTCTAGTACGTCTGTGGTTCCTACACATTGGTCCTCTTGTAGCTTGAAGAGTTTGGCGTTGAGCTTTGAACGGGGCATGGATTATTGCTTGCGGTGAGTGTCTTTACTTCAATTGTGTCTAGTCTAGTGTAATTTGTAGGTTCAATTTGGAGAACGACCGAGCAAATGGTCTCAATAAATTGGTAAACATCATCCATGAATAAAAGGAAAAGAACCGGTAGTAATAGTTATCCCTGTGGTAGGCCGGAAACAACAGCGTAAAACCTTAGAGAACCTGTCAGTAGATTTGACTTGGGTCTATTACGTTAGTAGAAATTTATCGTCACATTACGATCTTTTTATCTTGAATGCATAGGCCACGAAACGATACTTTTCTAAAAAAAAAAAAGTCGGTACATAGATCGATGCTATAATAATAGTTTCAATTCAGATGTCGCCAAAAAACTTTACAAAACTTATTTGACAGCACTAAACATATTGCCGTCCCTTTCATAAAGATCGACATATAAAGGATGGCATCATTTTTAGTGCTGTCAAAAAAGTTTATATATAAAAAAGGAGACGCTTTTTTTTAAATTTAACCAAAAGCGTCACCTTTTAATGACGGAATATTTTCCCCATTATTTATGTTAAAATTTCTAATTCCAGCAACAAACCCAAACGCCTCTTTGACTCGCCAACTTGCGGCAACGGTTTCATAGAGATCGGGGAACAATGCGACTGCGGCATTGGTGACGACGCCGCCGCTTGCCACGCGTGCTGCCACGCGGACACTTGCATGCTGCGCAGCAACGCGACTTGTGGTGCGGGAGAGTGCTGCGATCTTACTGTAAGAGCTTATTGATAGTTGCTTCAAGAAAAGGGTTGTCTTGGCGGCCGATTATTCGATTTGCAACGGCCGGTTTATCTATGTGGCCAAAATGTAATTCTTAGGCCCGTATTATGAAAGCTTACTCAGTCATCATCATCAATCTATGCTTGATTAACGCTTATGCCCTAAAAAAAGCGTTACCCCAGCAAAGATAGATCGATGACGATTAGTGTAGTCTAGAAGTTTGACAACCACTAGGGTTACGGTGCTAGTGAGTGGAGACCGCGACTCGGCAAGCATAGTGCACGCCGTGTGGCCTGATAAAATATATTTGAGTACTTTATCAGTTAGGTAAACGGTACGCTATACCACACAAGCTCTGCTTACTTTTGTAAAGGTGATGCTGTGCGAATTATCCACTATTGTTATGTGACGCTCTTTCCCATGATCTCTGGTAAGAGACCCGCTCCTTCGGAAGGCAAGCGTAGAGTGTAGCTTTGTGCCACCACATCAGGACCTGTCTGAAAATCAGCGCCGCTACCATCTTCGGCTTTTAGCGGAATAATGCTGAGACAGAGACCTTTTTGGGCTCTTACACTTGTATAATTGTATCTGTTTTATGTTTTTATTTATAACTGCTGCCCGAGGCTTTGCAAGTGCTTTTTATGTAGCCTATGTCCGTCCCCGGGATACCATCTATGCCGAATTTCATTAAGATCCGTTCAGCCGTTTAAGCGTGAAAAGGTAACAGACAGACAGACAGAGATACTTTCGAATTTATAATATTAGTATGGATATATCTTATTTATTGTTTCTTGTACCTGCCCATTATAGTAATGTGTCGTGTTGTGTATTATGGGTCCAAATAAATCTATTTTCTTCTTCTTCTTTCTAAGGCCGAAGCCAAAAGCACAGAAGCCTTGCTTATAGATAAACTCTAGAAGGGTCTATAGTTTATCTTAAAGCAAGCCTACAGATAGCTGATATCATCCTCGGGTGCACAATATGATAAAATAATAATAGTCATTTATAAAAACAAATTAGAACTAGTCTTTACAATTGAAACAATTAAGCTAACTGCAGACTGTTGCAAACAATCTACAAGAAGCTCAACTGATCCATATTAATACCAGTAGGAAGCGTCCCCAAGACGCTGGCTGCATTGCCCCGCTGTATGGCAATGCTGATGCGCTGCGCCAGATACCCGCCAGCTCTCGGGTCACGCGTCGCGTCGACCAGACGATCAGATAACTTTTTAAAAACCCGGAGAGCCTCGGTACCCCACGGACCTAGGGTCTCGACCCCAAAGGGAGCAAATGTGTAGGCTCTGTCGAGACCTGCATATTTGCGTCTCTTGAGATCCTCGGCCAAATCCGTAAGGGCTTATGCCGCCGCACAAGCCCTTACGGATGTCCTCAGAAGATGGGAAGACGCAAGTGTGTCGACGCATGTAGCGTCCCACGTTTTATTATTATTATCCCATGTTTTTATTATTGAATTGTAATTTTCTTTGTCAATAAAGACCGTCATTTATTCATAATAATTAATAAAACTCATAATTAGTAAACACAAATTGGTGTTGAAATACATTTTATAATAAAAATGGATCAAATTGATTAAAAATTAATAAAATAATTCATTCAAAAGAAAATAATTCATAGAATAGTCAAATCAATTAAAATTAATAAACAATACTAAGTGCATGTGTATTGTAGACCCGAGAGCTGGCGGGTATCTGGCGCAGCGCATCAGCTTTGCCATACAGCGGGACAATGCAGCCAGCGTCTTGGGGACGTGTATTGTACACGTATTCATATTCATCGTAGCTATAATAAGTTCGTTCAATAAGCCAGCGTTTAAGTTTCATTATAAATGCTGGCAGACTGTGGGTTCCTGTAACAAAACTGATACTGATACACCTAGATACACCAGATAATCTAGCCTCTAGTAGAAAGTATAAAAAAGTAGAAACTGTTTGCAAATCAAGCGTATTATTTTCAGACGTGTCGACCAAAATCTGCGGGTACCGTATGCAGATCAGCAGAGAAAGAATGCGACCTGCCAGAGTACTGTACGGGACATTCTGAGTACTGTCCTGATGACGTCTTCAAGATGGACGCCTTGGAGTGCGGGAAGGGAGTTGATCAGGTGATTTGAAACTCTAGTGTCTTGTAAATAAGGTACAATTTGCTGATTAGGACCAAAGTATGTGACCTACCAGAGTACATTACGGGACATTCTGAGTAGGTACTGTCCTGATGACGTCTTCAAGGTGGACGCTTTGGAGTGCGGGAAGGGAGTTGATCAGGTGATTTGAAACTCTAGTGTCTTGTAAATAAGGTACAATTTGCTGATTAGGACCAAAGTATGTGACCTACCAGAGTACAGTACGGGACATTCTGAGTAGGTACAGTCCCGATGGTGTCTTCAAGGTGGACGCTTTGGAGTGCGCGAAGGGAGTTGATCAGGTGATTTGAAACTCTATTGTCTTGTAAATAAGGTACAATTTGCTGATTAGGACCAAAGTATGTGACCTACCAGAGTACAGTACGGGACATTCTGAGTAGGTACTGTCCCGATGGTGTCTTCAAGGTGGACGCTTTGGAGTGCGGGAAGGGAGTTGATCAGGTGATTTGAAACTCAGGTGTCTTGTAAATAAGGTACAATTTGCTGATTAGGACCAAAGTATGTGACCTACCAGAGTACAGTACGGGACATTCTGAGTAGGTACTGTCCCGATGGTGTCTTCAAGGTGGACGCTTTGGAGTGCGGGAAGGGAGTTGATCAGGTGATTTGAAACTCTATTGTCTTGTAAATAAGGTACAATTTGCTGATTAGGACCAAAGTATGTGACCTACCAGAGTACGGGACATTCTGAGTAGGTACTGTCCCGATGGTGTCTTCAAGGTGGACGCTTTGGAGTGCGGGAAGGGAGTTGATCAGGTGATTTGAAACTCTAGTGTCTTGTAAATAAGGTACAATTTGCTGATTAGGACCAAAGAATGTGACCGGGTAGGGCACATCAACGGAAAACGATATTTACAATGTTTAAGTAGTTTATTCTGAATCCTTTCAATTTCATAGATATGAATCTTACAAGTGACTAACTCTATTACCTAAATATTAAAAAGTAAAAAACAAAATAAATTACTTTCAATAAAAGTTATTATATGGAGTGAATAGAATCAGGTGACAGTTATTTCTGTTAGAGTTAACTTATTCATTCAAAGCTTTCTTCGTCATGTGTAATATTGTTATTTGCTCGTTCTCAGGCCTACTGCGTCAAAGGTTCGTGCCGCTCGCACAACGACCAATGCCGTCTACTGTGGGGCGTCACGGGAGAGAGTTCGCATCTCAAGTGCTACACCAGCACCAATATTAAATCAACCAAGTATGTAGCGTGTCGCCAGGGCTATAGAATATACCTTTATATAGGGTTACTGGTAACGTCGACCTAGATCCTTGAGGGGGTTGAAGTTTCCATCTTTACTGACTGATTTGACTATGACCGAACTTAAACGTTTTTGAGATATTGGACTATGAAGTTTTGATCTAAGTTTACTACACAAAAATCGTTAAAATAATAAAACTAGATGCACATTATTACACAAAAAAGGCGTACAATAGACAAAAAATAGGTAATTCTTTTTTGTAACTATGTTGTCTAATTTCTTGAAAGCGGTTAACTGTGGGATGGGGTATGGTGTTTCATAGTCAAATCAGTCAGTAGGTAATGATTGAAACTATAACCCCTGAAAGACCTAGGTTGACTTAACGAGTAACCCTGTATATAATTAATCCGCACGCATAAGTACTCTAGATAGAGAAGTGGATTGGACAGCTTCCTGTCGAACAGTCCTTCTCAATCCCATTCTCTATCAACACTACTTATACCTACTTAGACTGGGTTCTAGAATAAAGAATAAGCAACACCAGCACGAATATTAACATCACCAAGTATGTGGCGTGTCGCGAAGGCTATACATGTTTGTTACATGCCTTGGCGGTCGCGTCGTTAGAATCGACCCCTCCAATTGCACGTGGATGTCGTAAGGCTCAATTCACACCGAGATGGTAGCGAAGCGGCGAGCAGTTTCAGCGTCATATGATTTGAAACTTTATCTTCATTACTATAATATAGTACCGCTTGAGAAACTTGAAAGGGTCGCGCTGCCGCCCGCGGCGCCGTAAGCGCTCCGACGACTCCCACATTCCACTCCCACTTCTTTCATTTCCTTGTTAAATGTAGAATGTAAACTGCGAATAGGAATAGCGCGAGACGTGACCTCACGCAGTCGCGGGAGACCAAGCCGGTCGCTGACATCTCGATGTGAATTAAGCCTAAGAGTCGAAGGGAACCCTCAGAGAAAGGATAGCAGTTCCTTCTGTAGTAAATAAACTATTTTTCTGCTAGCTATATTACTTGTAGAAGGCAGAAAATACAAAAAAAAAACTATTAAAATATTTAGTTTCTGGCGCGACTATTGAGGTGGATCAATTTACATTGCGTGGAAGATTAAATTTTTTTGCGGTGTTAATTTTTTTTGCGTTCTATGAGGAATACAACTATCTGAAAATTAGACGCAAATTATAAAGCATTGTCTATGAAGCCATGTTGTTAAAAACTTTGTACTTTCGGAGTGTTTAGGAACTTGTTGATTTTCGTAAAAAATCTCTAATTCTTCAAAAATATCTAAAAACAATTTAATTCTCATTCACAAATGCTCCAAAAGTAACATGAATTAAAGGAACTTCTATCGTTCTTTTTTCATTTCTTCTATAATTTCTTCTTTCATTCATTCATGTCTTTTTTTGTTTTCTTTATTTCAGGGATGGCTACAAGTATGGTTCATGAAATTTGATGAGTTTTATATTTTTGAATACTTTTCTGTGTTATCATTTATAAATGCTTTAAAGGCTGGTATCGGCCGCAGTGCTGAGAAGAAAAATTTAAGATTTTAGTTGTTTCGAAAGAGAGTTTTGCACTTTAGTGGGTAGCTGGAAGGCAATTCTCGCCAATTTATCACCCGATAAATATCAAAAGAACTGTCAAATTTGACAATTTTTTTTTATATTTATCATGTGATTTAATGGCGAGAATTGCCTTTTCTGCCTGTGGTCTATTCGACAAAACGTGCGTTGTCAATAATCTTACTTTTATTTCCACCATAAATAACTTTAACACGCAGTTTCACATTTACCGTAATAAAAAAATACAAATATTTTCTGGCTTTAGAACTTTTCATATTACTAAACTTCATTAACTAAAGTATCTGTGAGTTATAAATATTGAAAGAAACGTGGCAACTCTGGTATTTAATGGAAATGTGTAGCTATGTGTCTCCTTAGATCAAAATAACTCGGAATTGTACATGTGAGAACTTACATTACACAATAAGTGAATATATTTACAGAATACAGTAAAACTTAGCACAGTACAACCTTATTTATTTTGATCGCAGAATAACTATATTAAAGCTAATGATTTATTTTATGCTGCCACAAGCTTGCTAAACCCCCTTACTATTATTTTTATTTACTAGATTTTTATTTTACCTACTAGTATTTTACTTATTTGTGGACAAAGAGATCTGAAGATGTTATATTCTATTCTATTCTGACTGAAATTACAAAAGTACACATCCACCGAATTACAAGCTAATTGGGCCAATGAACTGTTTTCATTGACCCAATCTAATGCTAAAACCACAAAATAGTTATGGCAAAGGGCGTCTCTGCCGTCAAAATCTATCTTACTCTGTCTAACACGCAACGTAAGAGAGAGTGAGGAATAGGTGTTTCATCGTCATATCTACTTTGCAGTTCAATAGCCGCTTTGAAAGTTTCTAACTACTATATTTAATTTTGCTATTTTAAAGTAAGGGGGTATGCTTAGCTACAAAGCCAGAAGGGTTGCCAGAGTCATACCAGCAAAAAATTATGTTTTTCCTTTTTTTTTGTATGAAAAAGGGGGAACAACATAAATAATTCAACATTTAAGACATTTTTTGATTAACTTTTATACACCTTAATAGAAAAATACTAGATTTCTTGAAATTAATAAAACTGAGGTTTACAAAAATGATTCCCATAAATACACATGTCGTAACTTCAAGTACAAACATCGTGCTTTTTGTACAACTATCGTACTTCTTACTTACATCATACTTTTCGATACAAATATCGTACGTTTCTTGCAATCATCGTACTTTTCGTACTAAAATTACACTTTTCGTACAAACATCGTACCTTTTCTTACAAATATCATACTTTTTCTTCCAAAAAATACAACCGTCGTACTTTTTCCTCCAAAAACCGTACTTTACCTACAACACCCACCCTTCTGGCTTCTCTAACTTTCTATGTGGCTTAGGAACGGCAACTGCGGCTACGACCCATCCCGCCAAATGTACAAGCCCTGTGACCAAGCGGACTCTCTCTGTGGGATGCTGCAGTGCCGCCATCTTAACGAACGACTCGAGTTCGGGATGGAATCCGTCGCTTTCCTCTCGGCTATATTCATCAATAACAACGGTATTTATTTATTTGTCTACATTTAAGTAAATAAACTAACCTTAACGAGGTCCGTGACGTGCACAATTAAGAATGGGGTTTTCGTATTACAAAGTTAACCTACAACCAAACATTTTCCGGATTTTTGTAATTTATGAATTCTACATGTGATTTGGCTAGCAAAAATATAATTTTGCGACCATTGTAAGCCATTTGTTATGAACCCATGCTAAAACAAATTTCGAATCAATAGTCGTAGTCTATCGACATTATTGATTTTATTAATAAATCTCTTATTTGTCAATAGACTCCAAAACGGAAATTGTTTTGGCATTGGTTCATAGCAAATGGCTTACAATAGTCGCAAAACTGCCTTTATAATTTGCTAATATATTTGCTAGCCAAATCACTTGTAGAAGTCAGAAATTTAAAATAAGCACAAGTTTGAGCGCAGCGGGGATAACGTCACGAACCACCTTAAGACAACCCCATATCTTTAGTCGTAACCTAAACTCTTACTCATATCAAACTCCATTTCGGTATGCTTGAACGAAAAAATATTTTCAATCGACGAAATCATATCGAGTGGAGTAATCACGTAGTATACGAGTTAATCGTATGAGAAAAGATTCTGAGTTTAAGTAAGAAAAATTCACGATCAAGCTTACCAAACAGTATTCATCGAGACGAGTTAGAATCGGGGCTAAACCTAAAGATATGGGGTTAATATTATAGTTGTATATTAAAGGAAGAATCGAGAAGAATACCATTGTGGAAGGTCAAAGGACGGAAGATCGAAGGCATGCGATCTAAACGAAGGTTTATGCGGAAGATTGCAATGCCAGACTTTAAATAGGGATTTGCAGTATGGGTACAGACGCCACAGTGGTTACTCGACGTATGCTCAGACCATTCCAGTATATTCTGATGGTAATTGACGTCAATTGTTTATTTTATGTTGTACATAACAGCGCATTTCATGGTAAATAACGAAATAAAGCATTTTCTCATGTAGGGTTCAAAGGTAAGGAAAATACATTGAAAAAAACAGCATTGATTGCTACAGTGTGTTTCACAAGAATATGAAAAATGTATTCGGAGCTTTTTGCAAAACAAAAGATAAGAAGAGAAGAGTATGTAGCCCAACGTTTTGCACATGATGCACCATAAAAACGTATTCGTGTTCACAGTTAATAGTTATTTATTTATTTCTTTCTTTCGCATAGAGCGCACGTTTCTCGCGATCAGTGCCGCGTATACTTCTCGCTGTTCCAATCGCAATGTTCCTTTGTTCATATCCCAAAGGACCAAAAATGTCACGCGTTCGGGGGTTCTTCTCTTCGTATATGAATTTGTCAAAGGCGTTCGTGACCAAGCGGGTTATACGATATTCAGGTACAAAACAAGTTGATGAACTACCAAAACGTGGTAAAAGAAAATAGACGTCGTCTCGGTAGGTAGTTTTGCTAGCCAATTCACTTGTAGAACTCAGAAATTACAAAAGACCGGAAAATTTTGAGCGCCTTCGGGCTAATGTCACGCAGTACCTTAAGAAAACCCCAAATCTTTAGTCGTAACCTAAATTCTTACTTATATCAAACTCCATTTCGGTATGCTAGAGTGCTTGAAAAAAAAAAACACTCGAAAAATTCATATCGAGTAGCATACCAAGCAGTGCACCAAATGAGAAAACATTCTAATGGATGTTTAAGTAAAAAAAATACGATGAAGCTAACCGATACGCATGCGTCATGACGAGTTAGAATCGAGGCTAAAACTAAATCTATAGGGGTAAAATTTTAGTTGTATATTAAAGGAAGGATCGAAAAGAATACCACTGTGGAAGGTCAAAGGACGGAAGACCGAAGACATGCGATCCAAACGAAGGGATATGCGGAAGATTGCAATGCAAGAGTTTTAAAATGAATCTGCTGTATGCTAGCTCTTGGTTTGCTCACACCATTACATACTATTCCGGTGGTAATTGACATCAATTGTTTATTATATGTATGTTTATAACCGCGTATTTCATGGTAAATAACGAATTTAAAGCTTTTTATCGTGTAGGGTTCAAAGGTAAGTGAAATACATTGAAAAAGCAGCATTGCTTGCTATTTGCTTTGATGACGTTATATTGACGTAGGTTTTTTCTAGCCACATAGCAACCATGAACATCCTGAACAATCTCGGCAGAACTATAAAATTTATTACTATAAGTATTTAGAAGTATTTTAATTCTAATATGTGTTATTATAAAATATATTTTAATATCGCCTATAATATTTTAAGATGGATTTCGTTATAGAAGACTTTTGCCAGTTAAGCTTAAATTTATACTATTTGCCAAGCTTAATTCATGAAGGCTTTGATGAAAATTTGTCTAACAAAAAGAAAACTATAGAATAAGCTGAGACTGCATTAATATTAGGCCAAACGAACGCATATAATTTTTTGAGTTGTAAACTTCTGAGGCTCGTTAATTCTATCTTCATACAAAAGTAATTTTTATACCACACGTTAAGTTGTCATTTCTGTTGAAAGTAGGCATTTTATGCGACTTACAATTGAAGAAATACGCTCGTTTGGCCTAAATAGTAGCATAAATACTAACTATTATAAAATGGTTTAGGTACAATAATACCGTGTCGGACGGCCATCATCGACTTGGGGCTTAACGACGTCGACCCCGGTCTAGTGCCTGACGGAGCCAAATGTGGACATGAAAAGGTAATGTAGTATAAAGTATTGTAATGTAATATGTAGTATTTTAAATCCAATGAAAGTTTTAAAACTATTAATATTTATTTATTGTTTACTAGCTGCGCTCCGCGGCTTCGCCCGCGTGGAAATTGATTGCACACCCCCTAGGGGTAGTATCATTATTTACTTTATAGTTTACTAGCTGCAGCCCGCGGCTTCGCACGCTTTTTTCCGGAATAAAAGGTAGCCGCCCCGGGATACCATCTACCTCGCTGCCAAATTTCACCGAGATCCGTTCAGCCGTTCTTGAGTTATAAATAGTGTAACTAACACGACTTTCTTTTATATATATGGATTTATATATAGATTACGAATCACAAACTTTAAAAACCGGTCTTGCCCCATTTTCAGGAAAATTTTGAAAAATCGTGAAACATGTGTTCTTAGTATTCTAATAGTTTTGTATTCTTAATATTCTCTGTATGTTTCAAGCTAATTGGGCCACTGGTACAAGAGTTACAAAAAAAATCTTAATAACTTCAACCCTCATTTTACCCTTTTCTAAGTTTTTTTTTGATAATCCCTGAAATAGGTACCTGTTTTGATTTATTATTATTTTGATATATACAGAAAATTTCAGGTCAATAGCATTATGCATTAAAAAGTTACAGACATTTTAGTACTATCCGTTAATAACCCGATTTGCCCCATTTACAGAAAAGTTTTCAAAAATCCTGTAACACTTGTTCAATAATTTTGTATTTGTAGTATTCTTTGTAATTTTCAAGCAAATTGGGCCACTGGTTAAACACTTACAAAAACACCAAAAAACTTCAACCTTAACTTACACTCCCTTACGGATGGAATTTCCAAAAATCCCTTCTTAACGGGAGGTTGTGTAGTAACCGGTACCTGCTTTTCAAATTTCAGCTTTCTAGCTTCAGCGGTTTGGGCTGGGCGTTGGCCCCAGAAAATAGCTTGTTCGTTTATACATATACTAAGATTTAATAACCTCGGTTTTCAAAAACCAATTACAACTGAAATCAGTAGTTTTTTAAACAAACAATACGGAATCACATTTTACATATAAGTTAGTTATTTCATCAATATAGTACTTCGTTTTTGCTATTGTGTTCTTCACTTTTGATTCGGTGGGATTCCGTCCGTAAATTTTAGTGTTCCATAAATGTCTTTCGTGTAGGAACGTAGTACTCACATTAGCTCACGGCGTTCGCAGGGCGCTTATTGGTGTACGACGCGGGGCGAGTGGGACCCTCCCCGCGTCCCTCTGCCACCTTAAAATAAGCTACGGTTCATAATGATTTGCGCGTACCATGGTTATGATATTGGTGCCAGTCAATTCAGATGTCATCTAGGTATACTAAACTAATTTGACAGGACTAAATATGTTGCCGTCCCTTTCATAATATGGCATAATTTTTAGTGCTGTCGAACTACCTAGCTTAGTTTTGGCGACGCGACATCTGAATTGACACCATGCCGCCGTCCTAATATGTCATTGCGTCCTGCCTGCAGCCGCATCCAGCACCCGCCTGCAATTTTTCGCAGATCAAAATAGAATAATCTCACAATCAATACTATACATGAAAACTCTTTTCAGGGTTAAGCTCGCCTATGTACATATCCTATTAAATAAGTTCATGCTTATGTATTATTGTGTACAATAAAGAATTACATAATACATACAAGTTGGTTTACAAATGAAAAAAACTGAAAACCAACATCAAATTCCTTAATTTTGTAAAACTGTGCAAACACAGTTTTTTAATTTACGCGGGACATATACAAATCCCTCGGGAACCATCTCGGGATCATTCTTTTTACAATAGCATAAGAATCATATAAATCAATCCAAGAAATCGGCGAACATGTATATAGCCGATCAACATCCCTTTTGGAAATCGGATAAAAAGGAAAATTAACTTACTCAATTTATTATGGTTTTAGATGTGTATGAACCAGCGCTGCGTGCCGATAGATTACGTGAAACGAAACGTCGACAAGATGGAGTCCTCCGTATGTCCGTCCAACTGTTCCGACCATGGTGTTTGCAATTCTAAAGGTAAGCCTCATCTACAACTAGCTTTTGCTCGCGGCTTGGCTCACGGTACATGGTTGAACATATAATAGCAATGTCACTCAGGGATAATGTAGCTGTTTATAAAAAAAATATTTGTTAGATCAGTGAGTGAATCTCTGGAACTACTAGTCCGATTTTGAAAATTCTTTCTCTATGACCAACCACATGCATGTATGTATTAGAAAAATGCTAACAAATTCATGCAAACTATCTTTTCATTACAATCAAATAATATAAACAAATTAGAACTAGTATTTACAATTGAAACAATTGAGCTAACTGCAGACTGTTGCAAGTAATCTACAGGTAGCTCGACTGATCCTTAAACAAGTCGAAAGCGTCCCCAAGACGCAGGCTGCATTGCCCCGCTGTATGGCATAGCTATGTATGTATGCAACTATATTTAACGGGCGAACCTAACTGGTTTGATTGTTAAACTAGGCCTAGATCTCAGTAATCACGGGATCCCCGTGGTAAAAAACTAGAATTACATGAAGTTCAAAATGTTTTCTTTGGTTCCTTGAATGTGAAAACACGATTGAGAAAAAAAAAATTACGATAGAAAAAAACATGAAAGTGCACTGTTTCGCACATAATTTGGTCGAGATCTCAGGAACCCTGCGGTCTATTGAAATTACTTATGTTTTGATTCGTAGGTTATGATAATTATTTGGTTCTTTGAACTAGTTTCTTCATAAGTTGCGTAGTTTTCTCGTAAGTAAATAAAAAAATAACTTAACTATTGCGCTTACGCGCCGTTCCAAAAACGTATTTGTCCCGCTCCTATGAACGTGAAATCCTATGCCTATCCTATTCACAAAATGGCGCGCATTGCGCCCTCTTAAATAAAGGACACTGGGTAAACCAACTAACTAAGATTTGTCAGAGTATTATCGAACATCCATCATATAAAACAAACTAATTTAAAACTTTTTTATTTCAGGTCATTGCCACTGCGACGCGGGCTTCGCTCCTCCACTGTGCGCACTGCCCGGCTCTGGTGGCTCCATTGACTCAGGACCTGCGGCTGATCCTAGCGGTAAGATATTGTAGCAGCATCGCACCATTGGAAAGGTGTACTAAGCCGATAGGGGGTGATTCTGGACCTCGAGGGGATCAAATTGTTAATAACGATTTTTTGAATTTCGAATATTTTTTTGCAAAAAAAAAAGTTTTTTTTATTTCTATTCGTGTTTTTTACACGCATTCTTGCATTAGTTAACATTACAAAAAATTTCACAAATGATGTTTACTTGTTTTTTCAGCCCAACAAAACCAGGGTTTATTATGAAATTATTACAAATATATTATGTAAATCCTTTGAAATTTCAATAGAATAATAATAATAATAATGTAAGTACACTCGTAAATAAACATGTGATTTTTTTTTCAAAAATAGTAAAAAAATGTGCGATATTCATAAAATCATAGAAATAAACGTTGACCCCATCAATGTCCAGAAACCCTTTCGGCTTAGTGCACCCTTTCCGTGGCACCCTGTAGAATCTAAGTTTATTTTTTTATTGGTCATGGTCAAGCGTTTGGCCACCAACTCACTTAAGTAAGTGAAGATGTGGCCTAAGATGGAGCACGCTCTCCGAGAAGGAACATATTCACACTGGATTGGATAAAGCTTCCGTTAGATTGTGCTGTAACGGGGAAACATACGCAGGAAGCTCATTCCACTCTTTGCCCGTACTTATTACGATAGCAGAACAGAATTTTTTGGTTCAACCCTGTGGTATGTCGACCAGGTATCAGAAGGGCAATTCTTGCAATAGAACTACTCGATAAATATAGCAAGAACTGTCAAAATACGTGATTGCTTCGTAGCAAACATGCGTATTCTTAAAATCTGCATTTCTATTCTATAGGTGAACTACTCGGGGAAAAAGGAGACTAATGATAATTATTATTATTATTTTATTTATTATTTGATTATTATTTTATGCACATACCTAGTTTTACATTTTAATTATTTATTAATGTTTATTTAATTAATGTTTGTTTATTTAAGAACTTGTATACGCCTTGTATACTTATAAAAAGTTGTTGAAATGTAAATCGGCTTGATAAATAAATTGTATTTCTGTATTTATTAATTTATGTATTTTTTTTAATTCACAGTACAAAGAAACTTCATGATCGCGATGTACGTGATCTTCCTCGGCATCATACCAGCGGTCCTCCTCGTGTTATTCCTCATCTACTTCTCGAAACACAACGTACCCATCTGGAAGAAACCACGCAAATCGTACGTACCGAACTGCACAAACCTCTGCACCAAATTCACTTTTAATCCTTTCAAACACATCACAAAAGATAACAAAAATACAGAGGAACATATTTATAGCAACGTTGGTATAACAAGAACAGCAAACATCACTAAAGATAACAATAATACAGAGGAACATATTTATAGCAACGTTGGTACAACAAAAACAGCAAAAAGTATACCCTCTATACACAAAGGGGTGAGAATAACAACTGAAGATAAATTTAAAAAGCCACTACGTAAGATTAACAAAGATGATATACAGATAGCAAATGGCGAGGTTAAGCTGAAACCGTCTGTGATGCCTAAGCCGGTGGTGGTGGTCAAGGGCCTGGCTTCTACGACCAATGAAATGTTGAGTAGGCAGCGTTTGTATAATGTGCCTCGGAAGGGTGGTGATGGGAGTTTGGTGTAAACTTAAGGTTGAAACACACTATTGGGTCTTGGTGCGTCAGATCCATACTAATATTATAAATTCGAAAGTAAATATGGATTTACCAACTAAATAAATTATTTAATATGGTAAGAAGGAGGGAATTTCGTGATGTAACATCACGACCCTCGGGCCTCTGAAAGCACGCTAAGCCGTTGGTCCTGCGCCTGACCTCTCCCGGTCGTGTCGGTCTGCCGTCCCGTCGGATTATGAGTGCACCTGTGTTTCACACATTGCACTATATTATGTTCTACGGACTTGGCTAGTTTCCGTTGAGATTGACCGCCGTGGCCGAACGTCATCATCATGGCAAGAAACAATGTATTAATGAGTTTCTAACCATACTAAATGTATGAAACCGATTCGCTTCTGATGCGTCATGAAACAAAAGTGTGTTTGTACCTTTAAGCCTAGTTCGCACCTAAACTATTGAAGCGTAGATTAGTATATACTTTTGAACGAGTTCAGCGCATAGCGCACTTTGATCCGGTTCAAGCTGAACTTAGTTTAACAAACGGTGAAATTGGGCCATAATTGAGTAGCGAGACGGGCAAAAACGAAACAGGCAGTATTGAAGTACTGTTTATAATTTAAATGCGAACTAGGCTTTAGTAAGATTCAAAGTTTATTCGGTTTTTAAATTATTACCAAATTTAAATGTGGTGTTTAGAACTTTTGAATGTGTGCTTGTTGTGGCAGTGCAAATAATAAATTGGAAACCGAAAACAATATTTAAACATGAATAAAAAATATGATCAATAACATTTTTATAATATTTTTTATAAAATCGTCTCTCAACCTGCATCATCAACTTTCACAGATTAACTATGACAAAATTGACAAACACACACACATTCAAATGGGTTTTTCATTTTATTTAGCTTAGTCTAGTTGTATTTTGCACTAAATCTTCACATTAACGTCTGTGATATGTTTGTACTTACACGCTTGTTTGGGTACCTACCTACCTAATTTAGCCATAGGTAGTATTACATTTTTGCTCATTTGTCACTATTTTGTAGATTGCTCAATGCAATTCTTCCGCTTATTTTATTTAATAGTTTTATATTATTTTTATAGTTGTTCTAGTAGTTTTTAGTATTCCTTCTTTCTTTTAAACAAAGTCTAGGAACTTTTTGACATATTAACATTCTCCTTGAAAAAACATTTATTGTTTTTAAATTTTACAAAAGTACAATAAATATAGTACAAAACTTGCTCGGATGACAAAACAAATATATTTCTTGTCTCTTGAATCAATCAGAAAGTTCCCTGATTCTAATCTTCTCTAAGCAAAAACTGTAATTGATTTAATTGTTCTCAATAAATATAATTTTCTAATAGTTTCATAATTTCTTCCTAACGCTTGTAGTTGTAGAAACGTGTGGTGTGCATTGTATGCATCATGTCACTTGGTGAGTTCTTTGGCATTGCTTCGCTTTTGCATGCTGAGGCTAATATCCACTAAAGCGGCAACTATTTTACTCTAAACACTATCGTAGTATTCGTAGCGTTTACGTTGGTGTTCTTACAACACTAATTAGGCTCGTAGTTAACCCGCTAACAATCATAATGAGAACAGAGACTATCTAAATGAAACCGTAAAATTAAAAAAAGCGCTTTGGTGGGTAAATCAAGTCTTATGGACGATAATGCATGATTAAAAAGGTTATTGTAATATTAACATAATGTTTCATAAAATACGGGTAACATTTCTTTACTGACGAAATATTTATCGCACAACTTAATATTTTCCAATTCACTATCAACTAACCTCATTCTAAACACATTGAACATCACAATACTAACCCAAAACCAACTGTACTACATTAAACTAAAGTCTAATTCCCTCCACAGAGCACCATCTCCGAAGAAAGCAAGCCTCCAACACCGTATATCAAGAAGCGCCAGCAAGTTTGCCGCTAACTTTCAAAACAACAGTCAAAACGTCCCCCAGCCTGTCATACACACTCTGTCAAACCCAGATGACATGAGCTCTAGCCTACTCCGCAGTGACTCCGACCGAAGCCCTACTGGAGCTCTAAACCCTTCCGTCAACTTCTTTGGAAACTTCAAAGGGTTCTCCCTCGCTCCGATAGATAAAGCAGAAGAATCAGAAGTAGCAGATAAAAAGGTTAAAATCAACGAAAGTGTTAAAGAGCTCGCGAAAAGCGCAAAGATTACCCCAGTACATCGGAGCAGCAGTAACAGCCAAAGCATTATCAACCAAGGAGTTCTAAAACCCGTTTTAAGATCCGCCCCGCCTTTACCAGTGGTACCAACTACTAACAAAAGTCCAAATACAAGTCCGTCAGTGAAAAGAGTCAATAGCAACGTGCAAAATAGAATTAAAGCTCTAATGAACCCAGATAAGGAAGAAATTCCTGTGAATACAGTTATCGCTCGCCCAGTTATATCCAGTCCTATTCTAGAAGCTTCGACTTGTACTGCGAAGGAACTAATATCGCCTTTACAAGGTTCTAAAACTCTAGGGCCTAGTCGTACCGCCCCTACCTTACCAAATCTAACACCTGAGTTACCTAAGCGACCTCTCAGCATGCATTCAGGCACAGTACCAACAAAGCCTTTGCCTGAAGAACCGAAGAAGGTAAGGGAAGGTATATCACTCAATCGCATCGCGTCCTTTCTAAAACCCGAAAAAACTAAAGAGAAAGAACGAAAACCGGTCGAGAGAAGCCATTCGCTGCCGAAAAACCCTAACCACCTATTGAAAAAAGATAAAGCAGCTATACGAAATCTGCAAATATCAAATCCGATTCTACAAAAGGATATTCCTTTATCAGTAAATACGGTTCCAGTGGTCTCAGATGACGATGGTGATGACCCTAAGTACTTTGTAAATAGAGCTCAAAGTATGCGGGCACCGGCTACGCAGAAACCTGTGATACAGAGCTTCGGTTCTATGAGGCAAGGTCCGGGCGTTCCTAGGCCTTTGTCTATAGTAGGCAGGCCTACAGCTCCCCCACCACCTTTACCAAACGGAACTATACTTAACACCACTACAAATAACGATGATATTCCCAAATCAGAAGACTACGTTGACTGTATCGAAGAAAAACAAGCACCCCTAGCCCATATAGACGAAGAATCATCAGACAATATCTACGCAATCATCGAAGAAAGCCCAATCAAGTCTAAACCTCTACCAGGCGTCCCAACAGTGGTCAAAACTATCCCACAACCGCCTCCTGTGGGATACAACACACCTAAACCTATCCCTGCTAACTCAGGGAGTAATGAAAGCATGGGTTTGCTAGGAGAAATCGTTGACGAAATACAGAATAGAAATTTCGACTCTATTTACTCAGCGTCAACACTTTCTAGAAAGAAAAAGGGTAGAGACAGTAGTAGGGACAGTAATACGTATACTAATGAACATTATAAGACACCGGAAAGTGTTTACAGTAATTCCGGCGCGAAATCAACAGCTTCTACCACTAGTAGCGGCTATTTACATCCATCAGCTGTAAACGTGCCAACTTTCCCGAAAAAGGATGAAAAGCTTGACAATGAAAAAGCACCCGCATCCCCCACCCTAAAAGGTCCTAACTCTAAAATACCGACTTTCGCAAGACAAGTAACACCACCTGGCTTACGGAGTACGTCAACATTTAAAAACGTGTCGCAATCGCCAAAAAACGCTGTCAAAAATGGTAACTTAACAGCGAAAATAACGAACAGCCCGGATGTAGTATCAAGCTGTACATTGCCTGACGCAAAAAATGTAAAAGCGCCTGATGTAATCAATAATAATAAATTACCAAAAGAAGCCCCAAAAGTAGCGAGTAAACCTACCGTTACTACTAAACAAAATGACAATCGGCCGCCATTACGACCCGCGCCATCTGTTGACAAGAAACCCGCACTAAAAACTACCCCATCACTAAAACCTAACCCTACCAACATAACAAAACAAACCGAGAAAAACGCGTCTCTAAAAAGCGTAAATTCAAAAACAGACGCTAATGTCAAAGCAATAGCGGACAATTTAAATAAAAACAAACCAAAAGTAGTTCCGAAACCTACCACGGTCGCGAAACCGGAAGTCAAAAACGTCAAGTTGGCGCACAAACCGTCTAATGTTGCCAGCTTGCAGCAGAAATTCGAGAACAGAAAGTCTATAGGCAAAGAAATAACTGCGAAGAAATGAGATTATTCTTCACACCTAGTGATTCAAAATGCGCTGGACGCTCAAAATGAAGACTAAATAGAAAGCCTATGTTAGCTACGTTTCGTAACAACGTAAACCAGAGATTTATTTGCAGTTATAGGCGTAAGTTTACCGAGCCAACCATTTACTAACTTTTAACATCTCAATGTTTCTTACTTTGTACTTTTCTAGAAACTTTCCTCAGGCGTGTCTTTTAATAATATACATTTATTTTCTTGTGATGCCTGAAGCATCACAAGAAAAGTACCTACAAAATAACTTAATTAGGGCCCATACGATAAATAGACCTTTTAGAGACTAACATACACACATAATTAAAAAAAGAATCATTTAAAAATTAAATGAATGCTGGACTTGCCACACAGCATCTAGCATTCTGGCCCCAAAGTAAACTAAGCTAAGCTTAAGTTATTGGTACTTTATAAAGATGATTAATATAATATGTACTACTTAAATGCATTTATCAATTTCTTCGTAGCTTATTCTCTTTTTCATCAAAAGTTCTTTATAGTTTGTATGTGTTCGGTAAACTTATGCCAAGATAGTTATTTCTAGTCGATGGCAGTTTGAATGGTTGTTATAATAAAATTGTACAATGTATGTTATGGATCTGAAAATTACTGATACTCAAGACGAAAGACTATGCTTACATTTGAAAGGTAGCTAGGATAGTACCTACATAGCTATTTAATTCTACTATCATAATTTTATAAAGTTTTTTATTCAAAAAATATTTAAAATGAGAAGGCAAAAGCTAGGAACATGAAAATGGTCGATCCATAGACCAATATAATCGCTTGATTTTTTTTGTTACTCACCTCCTTTATTTCTGGTTTAAAGTCGGTAAATTATTAAAGATTTTAAAGCTAATGTATTCATAAGTTTGTATGAAAATTTTTACGGGACCTAACAATAAATTGAATAGGATTTTGAAAGAAGTCCGAGAACGCCAAACGAAAATTTAATGTAAATTTCGCTGACGTTCGCGAGATTAAGCAAATTTTATAACGGTGAATCGCATAAGGGGCCGATCGGGGCATATTTGTCATAAATGTGTTAATACAAAAAAGTGGTTATTCTGATAGTATTTTGGTTCCGCTTGTTGGTGGCATTTTGTATGTCAGTAAGAAAATGACTTGTTTTAGTACCTACAGTGGGCGTTGTTTTAAATAGCACGCTACATAAAGCTAAAAATTAACGCATTTGTCACATAATCAGAAAAACTGTGTCAATGGCAAAAAAACATTAAAATAGTTTCCATACAAAAGGACGACAGGTACCCATAGTTTAAATAAAATACAAATTAATTATAGTTGAAGCCAGGTGCTAAGCTTGAAGTGACTCTGTATGGAGAATTCTAATTTAATTTTGACATGTTGTAAATACCTTTATTCCTCATTAATAGTTTTTATAACGTCAAGTGTCTTTTAATATTAGTTATAATTGTATTTTTATAAAGACTAAGTATAGCTTAAATTGTATATTTTAAAGAAGTGCGAGTGAAATTGCATGCGTGATTTTAAGTATTTCTGATTATTATTATAATGGCAAAGCTCTCCGTTACAAACTAAATCTTATTTTAATGTGACAATGTTTAAATTTATTTGTTTATTTATTGACAGATCTTGATTAAATCTGGATTTTCTGTGAACAAATACTATACTTTTGCATCTGGAATATTCTGTAAAGTTGACTTTTAGATTCCACAATATTTTTATACAATGTTGAACAATAGTATGCTTTAATATGCAATAACTTCGTCCGTGAATCACTGCCATGGTTTGGTACAAAATATGGTGCTGTATTGCAACAGCTTTAAGGTTGCGTTTACATTGAGACGAATAAGCGTGATATGAACCAATAGCAACGTGCTAAAATAGCGTCATGTTCTAACGATCCTATTGGTTGATTTGATGCAACGCTCTGTTTCATTAAAATTCATCCGAACTACCTTTGGAAAAATATCGCATAATCTGTCTGTAGGGGTCCTCCCGATAATGTCCTTGTCACAGATTGCGATATTTCACTGAAGGTGGTATAGCAGTATAATAATAGTGAATGTATGTAATATTGGTAATGGTTGCCCGTAAACTACTTTTCTAGCGTTTTTGTTATGTTTTTTTTATTTTTAGTATCTGACAGTTTTGGGCTTATTTGTTTTGGTGATGTGATATAAAAGACGAATAACTATATGTTCTTGATGTAGGCGCCTTCCATCAAATACTAGGTTAGTAGTGTAGTTTATAAGGAATAAGGACTGTGGATTTTGTTAAAATAAATAAATAAGTTAATTTTCTTTTATGTTAATTTTGTTTTGTTCATTCCAGAAGTGTTATTTTTGTTTACTTTTAATTTTTTTTTTATTGTCGCTTTCATATAGTCAACCGACATTAACATTGTTAAAAGGTTGTAAAAACTTAAAAAAAAAACTATTTAACAAATAAAATCAACATCATGAAAATTTACATCATGGTGCCTCAAAATAATATAAATAAACTGTTGAAACAAGATAATGTACATGCTAAACTAAATCATGCCATAGTCTTAGAGACTTGTAGACATTTTTGTTGTTTTGATCTCGAAAGAACATACTTTTTTACTAAAAACGCATGAAAATGAGTTTCCTGGGCTACCAATAAATTATTATTATTAGGCTACAGTGCTAATTGAGCATAGGAGATATTGAAAGAAATGTTAGTTGATATATGCATTACATATTTATAAACCTAGCAGTAAATAAATACATATGTAAATGGATATAATCATATTGACAAATGTTTGTGTTGCCTTAATAAAATGAATAATATATTAATATTATTAGTGAAAATGTCTGAAACTTATGTACTTGAGTTACTGATATATTTTTTACACAGAATTGCAGCTTTAAATATATGTACAAAACATCCTTACATTGCAATAATATACCGCCAAAATTGTTAAAAATACATCGAAATACAGAAAATTCGAGAATGTGATAATAACAGCAGAATAAGATAAGATTCATCGACTTTATTATCAACCTAATATCATGGTAAAGAGAGTTGAAAACTGATTGTCAATTCATATGGTTCTTAAGTATATAGCTACCTATGTGGTTAAGAACCATAAGAATTGACTTTGAACTATAGTTTGAACCTATGCATAGCTTCAAACTATAGTTCAAAATAGAGCATAGTTCATTGAGTAGGAACAATGTAAATATAACCAAAGAGATTTTAAATCTAACTCTTCTCTGTGATTGAAAGAGATGTTAAAGAGTTTGAAGAATCATGCATGGCACGGTTTTGTCTCTTTCTTCACATCAACATCTAAGAAAAGTGTGAAAGTGAAAGACATGACATGGAATCGGCTAGATTCTGGATAGAAAAGGTACCTAACAGCAAAATCGTGTCATGTGAATATGTATTTTAACTTTACCTATAACAGTTGGGTTTGCTTGCTCCTCAATTGATAAATAAGTAGATAAAACTTCCTGTCGTAGGTGAAAATAAATATAAAAAATATTGCTTGACTCGGTGTGTATTTAAAATGGATGTGTTTATTAAGATAGCTTTTATTTTTATAGCAAGACTGTAAAGTGATTACAAAATTATAGGTAGGTACATAATATTTACCTATTGCACTTTCCTTAGCTGAGTAAATTTAAGAACATTTTGGAATTGTTAGAAGAATGAATAAAGTTATTCTTTACAAATGTGTTTATTGTATTGAGACACTCGTACCGTACCCCACAGCCCGTTATGATTATGATACTGAGGAACAAAGATAATAAAACTATGAGGAAGTTTTTCCAGGAAATCACAATTTAACATTATAGAGCGACACACATGCCCTCTGGCGCCCGCCAGAGGTCATGTGATCAGTGAATTAGCACCATCATTTAGCCAAGTTGGATTGGAGTAGGTCGTGAGTAGGTAGATACCTAAAATCTGTGGCATTACTTTGTTTGCATAAAAAAATCCAGCGGTCGCATGGAGCAGGTACAGAGAGGAGGGGGCCTAAGCAACTGTGCACTGTCATTCTCAACTAGGTCCTCCTGACGTCAGTAGGCGTGGCCTTAGTGTACGTACTGCCGGCGGCGTTCGTCCGCACAGCTTTGTCAACGGGGCAACAACATGAATTTAACAAAAAGACAGGGCCGTAATTAGAATTTGTCCCACGGCTATGATTCATCAATGGAAAGTAACTTAAATAAAATATGAAATACGCAGGAAATAAAATAAAGCCTCATTTATATAATAATAAATAAATATTCTATCTACATTATTGAAAGTACTTTCACTCCGTGAGACAAATAATTTAACATTTTTATCAGTTGTTGTTTAGTTAAATTTAACGTACGTGAAGCCCACCTATTAATTAAATTTTATTTTTTAGTTAAATTTAAAGTACGTGAAGCCCACCCATTAATTAAATTTTAAATTATGTATGTTCTAGATTTCCATCCGAAGATAATATTATACAGCAGTGGATCACAAAAAATTATATCCGTCCTTCACCCATACATAGGTACTGCAACCTAACACACATAAAAATGGTAATCGTATTTTTATTTTGTTTTATGAGCGTGTTTACAACAATGTATACCTAAACTAGGTACGAATAATACTTACCATAATTTGTAAATAAACTTTTTTTCAAAATTTGCTGTAAATTTTCTTTGTAGTGACCCGATTTACCTAGTTGATCCTAGCTGCTAGCCGGCGTGACGCCATAGACTCATTGGCCGTCAGCCCACTGGCGAATATTTATCCATGTTTTTATTTCTTTCTAATGAGTATGACGTCTCTATTGGTGAAACCTCAATATATACTACTTGTTTACTTCCGTACGAAAATTCTGCGTACGTCCCTGTTACACCACGGAGTAAATACCACGGATTAAATACAAAGAGGAGATGTTCTATTTAGATTTCCTTAGGAAACAACGCGTGACACTTTACGGGGTGAGGGGGTGCTAGATCCCGCCCACTTCTCTATTTTCCATCTACCGGTCAATAGCATTTATGTTTGTTGTTCATAACAACAAAAAGAAAGGGCCGTAATTAGAAATCAATTATTTTACTGAATGTCCCGCGGCTGCGGCTGTCTCATAAATGGAAAGTACTTTCCATTTATGAGAAACATTAAATACGCTGGACATAAAAATACAATCTCCTATAAATTAAATATTCTATCTACAATTATTTTAATTATTTAAAGTACTTAAAGCCCACCTAGTTTATTTAGTTAAATTTTAAATTATGTATGTTTTAGATTTCCAACCGAAGATAATCTAAGACAGCAATGGATTACAAAAATTAATAGATAAGAAAAAAATCAGCTGTTCCCTACATTTTGACGAGTATAAATGTAGGGAACAGCTAATTTTTTTCGCGATTTCAAGGTTGGTCCCATAGAAAAGTTGTTCAAAATGATGAATATTATGACCCCTTTTCGGGTTTAGTGTAAACAAAAAATAATGCTGTATATGAGAAAATCTAATAATCTTCATTCATCAGAAACCTTTTTTTTTTTCATAATAAAATCACAATTTAAATTTAAAAAATACGCATCAAGATGGTTCGCAAAATTAATTTAAAATAAAACAGTACTCCCCGGTACGAAAATTCTGAATACGACCCTGTTGCATCCTGCACTTAGTGACATCTAGTGTGAGATAGTTACGTAACTTTAAAACAAAATCGACAGAACGAGCGAATAGTTTTGCTATTGACCGGTAGATAGAAAATAGAGAAGTGGGCGGGATCTAGCACCCCCTCACCCCGTAAAGTGTCACGCGTTGTGAAATCTAAATAGAACATCTCTTTGTATGTACTCCGTGTGTTACACTCTACACTTAGTGACATCTAGTGTGAGGTAGTTATACTACGTAGTACCTACCATCGACACAGAATTAATCTAGCAGTTTTGCTATCGACCGGTAGATAGAAATTAAATAATGGGCGCGATCTAACACCCCCTCACCCCGCAAATTGTCACGCGTTATACAAATATATGTGTTGATAAATATATAATATTTTATCGTCTTAGCTTATTTGAAGAGGTTAGAATGATACACATACTGTCAAGCTATTCAGAACACGTCTACGGGCAACACTACGATAAAAAAAAGTAGAAACAACCCTCACCTTGATGTTAAAACCGGTTTTAATTCTGGACTTAGGTGCGTATGATAAATACCTTACGGATTTAGGCTTGTTTGAAGTAACGTGTCACGGGACTTAGGCAGTTATGATAAAACACAAAGTGACTTAGGTTGGTTTGATGTAACTTAGTAAAAAGGGTACGGACTCAGGTCCGTAAGGTCACTTTTACCTGGTCTAACTGACATCAGTAATGTTATTTTAAAATACGTATCTACCTACTATTGTACTTATCTAATTAAATAAAAAGGCATATAATTTTGTTTACATTTTAATTGTCTCGGCTGAAATAGCAGCCTTGTTTAGATAAAACGCAGTTACACAAATTCCAAACTATCGTGGAGTAGGTATCCAGGGTCATCATTCATTCCCAAGTCATCGTCTTGCTCAGGCAAATGGATTTCCTCGTGTGCTAACACATTTTTATAATACTCCAAATCAGGAAGTTCTCTCCATGCGTCGCCAAAATGTTTTGCCAGTAATTTTTTTACATCAGTTAATTTTTCAACTTTTACATTGAATCTTGCCTGTATCCTGTCTGGCGAAATCGCAGAAATAGATTTTCCACGCTTAGTTATGGTCATTGCGTTGCAGATATCATTTCTGTATGAAATTTCACCTCTTACTAGAATTTTCTGGCGTGTTTTGGTCAAAACAATCCGCTTTGTTTTACTTATTTGGAAGTGTAATGTTTGTGTATTTTTTAAAACGTCTTTGGTCGCAGTTTTCCAGTCAAAAATCGGCACTTCAGTTACTAAGCGATGGATGGTAGCATTAGACGCCATGATGTCTATGTAGGTCACAGGATTAGTAATCGTTTCTAAGCGTCTTATTTTTTTCTCTGTTAAGGCAAATACGCGATCAGGTGGAATGTAGCTGTGCCCAGTGACAGGAAAAACAATCTCTACTTCGGGGATATCTTGTTGACAATCATGTAGCCACTTAGCAACCATTCCAATGAGTATTGAATTTTTATTTTGCCCACCACAACCATCTGCGACGAGCCGTATTCTTTTTTTGCCATTGAGGTTTATTTGGTTGAGGCAATGGTATAGGCAGGATGAGATTTCATTAGCACCTTTAGAAGCTTGGTCTTCTGTCCATACATACGAGTAAACATTATCTTTGGTGAGGCTAACGTGAGAATTTCCTTCAACAATAGTAAAGTTATATATATATAATTGTCGTGAATAGTAAGCTGATTGATCAGCTACCTTCGGCAACGGTAAGTTTTTTTGACAATCAAAAGACAGAATAACCATTTCTGGGTCATCTTCCTTTAATTTGTCGTAAAAGCACTTAGCTCTCAATTTATGTACCCTATATTGAGTACGCAATCTTTGTTTTTCCATTTCATTTTGCTCAGATTTCAGCTTTTCTAACAGCTGTAAGCAGTCCGAGCAAACATCTTGGCGTGGAGAGCCGAATCCTATGTTGAAGGAGGTATTAAATACCTTCCTGAAAAAACTTTTTGTAACTGCGTAGCCTGGCACCACCTGGTCTTCATACATTCTGTACATTTTGGCTATACTCAAACTTGGATCGAGATAGATTCTGCGTTTTATAGTTCCCCGGCAATAATGGCTGTCTAGAGGTTTGAAGTTCATCACAAATTTTTGTACCGCTTCTCTTTTGGAACGGAAAGCATGATATTTCCGGTTTCCACCACGGTTTTCGGACGGGCCTTGACCCGTGGCTAAGTATCTACTCATTACACCTTTTATACGGCCCTGTTTGATTTTCAAAATAGCACAAAAAGCGGCAAGGCAAACAAAAACTTTTTCTTTCTTCTTATGCTTCGTTACAATGTACTGTTTCGAGTAAGCGCGTTCGCTTCGAGTATTAGTTTTTGGGCGTTTTCTTTTAACGGGGTTCAAAAGAACATGTCGCAAAATGAAATTATCTTGGTCAAGCTTGTTTGGTTTGCTGTAGAAACTTTTGTGAAAGTAAAACACGTCGTTTGATGTTAATGTCTGACATTTAAATGCTTTTTTTTTGTTATGTTGACATTGCGGCTTTTCCGGTAATGTATGCGCAGAGTACCTGAAAATAATACCTTACATATTTTAGCTGCCACAAGATTATTGAGGGTACCTACTTGAAGGTAGTAGTTGATTTATTAAAGAAAATACAAACATAAATACGTTGGTACCTACTATGACTAAGTCAAGGTAAACAAGAGAGGAAAATACAATAAACAGAATAATATACTATGGGCCCCCAACTAGCTCAGAGTAAATGTCAACATTGTTTTCTGTTTATAATAATTTTATTAACATTGTTATTCTACTACAATAATCACGTGGAAACTGGCTTAAAACTAGTATGGCCTACATAAGTAAAACGACAACAAAATAAAAAAAAATGTCAAAACACATTTGCAGAGTACCTATGCATGCCGTATTGCCATAGGGTATTTTCCCAGAAATGTATTCCTTGGTCCAGCCCTGTCTATGTAAACAATGATTAAATTCTGACCGAATGCCTTTCACGTTCAAAGTGTAATATTGCAGTCATACTCACAGGTTTTGCGTTTTTTCTTTCTTTTTTTGATTCGTCCTTAAACTTCCTTTCTTCTTTGCTAATTCTGGTTGTACTACAACTATCATTTCCTACATAATTAATTAATTATTCACAAACACATTAGCGAACGCCATGAGCTAAAACAGGACTGGCAGCCATGACACGCTCGTAAGCGTTCGTGATTGGTCGAATTGGATCTTGGCGAGTTTGTTATACACTGACAGTGCGACTTGGGCGATTTTGAAAAAAGAGGGAAGGTTTGGAACCCTTTTTCTATGAGAAATACTGGACTTAGGTTTGATTGATCAAAACAGACATATTTATTTCTGTATTCAGATTCTGACAGATTAAAAATATTACGAAATGTCAAAAGTGGACTTAGGCCCGTTTGATATTTATCAACACATATTACAACATCTTCTCTGTACCATGTCCATGATCGGTTGGCAAAATGGCCGATGTTTTTTTGCATTGCAATATTAACTCTAATTTTATTTATTGCGCCATCAAGGTGTGTTACTAGTTTTGAGCATAGACACAAATTATCCGGAAAAAACCGTTCAATGGAGCTTGACAAACAACCTCTGCAACTCATATTTAATAAAAAAAAAAACCATAGAGCAGTAGACAATTGTCAACAAAAGCCATCGAATCGAAAGTCGTTCGCGAAAAACGCGTTGCCGATTGCTTCATTTGTGTTTTGTAAAAAACTAGGAAGTTAAAAACTAAACAAAATGTTAGTACAGTTATGGTTCATGTCGATATTAGATTAGTTTGAAATCAGGTGGTAATTATCGTTGTAATCTCATTTCAGGGCCACCACAACGAAGCCACGCTCGGAGATGACTCTTGAAGAATTGTCCAAAATTGAGGAGGAAGAATTTAGCACAGGGCCCCTGTCCGTGCTCACACAGTCCGTAAAAAACAATACACAAGTACTGATCAACTGCCGTAACAACAAAAAACTTTTAGGCCGTGTCAAAGCTTTCGACCGGCATTGCAACATGGTGCTCGAAAATGTCAAAGAAATGTGGACCGAAGTGCCCAGAATTGGCAAAGGCAAGAAGGTTTGTACCCCTACCGACGCAAGCAAACGCTTTCAATTTCACCCAGACCTCATATTTCTAACAGATTAATTATTTTGTGCGAAAGACAGTTCTACGGGATAGGACCCTTGTTCCCTAATGCTAGAACCACACTATTGTGCTGTGTTGTGTTGCTGTAATGATGTCAATTCAGATGGAACAAAAACTAAACTAATTTGGCACCAATATATATGATGGATGTCCCTTTTATATCAATCAAATCGAAGGATGGCGCCATTTTTGTGCTGTCAAGTTACATTCGTTTCTTTGACTCCTAAAAAAAGCCGAAATGTGTTTGTATGCGCTTTCAACGCATCTCAACACACCACACCACAATAGCTTCAATAACCATGGCGTTTGGTTTGCAATAATTTCTTGTTATTACTATTTCACTGCTGCACCCTCTAGGTGTTGCATAAAACCAGCGCACAGTAGCATCATCTTTACTGGGCATAATGCTGAGCGATGACCTTTTTTGACATCACATTGTAACTATATTTAATTGTACCAACTTTGCTTGTATTTTTGTGATAAAAAAGAAATAGTTTTACTATACTATATCTTCTGTTACAGGGTAAGGCGGTGAACAAAGACAGATTTATCTCAAAAATGTTCCTGCGGGGAGACTCTGTGATCCTAGTTCTTAGAAACCCACTTGCCACTGCCGCCGGAAAGTAATTGGCTACACACAATATTCCATTCTTAGCTTTTTAATTCCATACCAAAACAATCAACCTGTATTATTGTTGTTTTGCAAACAAATAAGAATGATTTTGTTTTATCTTCAATGCTTACTAGCGTAAGGTCAACTAGGATAATTAGCACTCCCAAATATCCAAAGCACAATTCATAATTTTCTTAAATACTTTTGTCATATTTATTGTAGTGTCCCAATCTACGGGTTAGGGGTTGTAAAGTTCCAAAAATTTGAAAATTAAAGATATACAAAATTTTTGGAACTTTACAATCACACCAGAGAACACCTTGACCAACTGATCTATTCCATTATCAGTGTAAAAAAAAGAATGAAAAGGCCCATTTATAAATTTTTAATAAAGTACTTGATAAGTATTTTGTGCTTTAATTTTCCCTCCTGCTCTTGAATGTAAAAATTACTATTATTTTCTAAACTTCTCCCCCTTCACCATAAAGGAGAACAATGAGTTAGTGGTAATCTAGCTGTTTAAAATAAAAAACTAGTTTTTTAGGTGTGCGCGAGCTGCTGGTAGCTGCATTGGAAATAATCCCTGCTTTGCTTCCCTAAGACTAGAGCAAAGCCCTCGTGTATGTTCATTATAATTATTGCACAAGATTGGAAATTAAACTGTGAGCCAGTGTTTGCGTGTAGAACACAGGCTTGAGTAAGCGCGCTGTTATCGTAAATAATCAAAGGCGCTGTACTATATTCATCAATGTAGTTAAATCTGACTTTAGTACTATAAATCTGAAGCGCTGGGAGATGTACCTACCATATCTACAAGATTTTATTTAGATCTATGATCTACATAAAACTAATTCTGTTAGAGGTACCGTGAAATGGTACTCCAACGATGATAATTCGCAACTGGTTTATTTGTTAGATTTAAGTTAACATGAAGACATTATGCGGAAGATAAGAAATCACGTTGATACATATCCTCACGTAGATATTGCTAAGCTATAATAACTAGGAAGTTAGGTAACCTTGATATCACACGCATAGACTGAATAACACATTGTACCTTGTACAAATTCAATAACTATCTACATCCAACCAAACCATACTTAGAGGGATCTACATTAGTGTGGGTCGATTTTTTCAAATGTCGAAAACTAAGTAGGTATACGGGTAGGTATCAAAAGTTGCATTTGGTGATATCTTAAATGTAACAAAAAGAACTTAACTTTTAGCCCTCTACTCAAATAAAACGAAAAAGGTTCCCATTTGATTTAGGTACTTGTACGTAATACCAGTTTCATTGCCGCTTCGTGCACTCAATAGAGCGAAATAGATACACTTGCATATCAAAAAATAACTGATTCGTTGAACGGTCGTTCCTGTTAGACCAATCGACCAACAGAAAAATGATGATAGGTGGTCTCGATCATCACGCAACCCAAAAAATGCAGCGAGCATTTGAAAGTTCGCAAGACGGAAAATGTCCGCCATAAAGTAGAGCCCTCGTAACTCGGAAAATTCATACTGCGAGTAGAGATAAAGTAAAGTAAAATAAAAGTTTATTTCAAAAATAATATGGCACTATTTAAAGTTATGGGTTACAATTAATTAGTTTTATGTTATATACGTTTTTGTATGTGTTGTTACCCGTGGTCGAGTGACTGTCCTCCGTACTAGTTAAAACTGTATTACGGTAGGAAGTCTTGCTCTCCCCCAAATGACAGGCGTTAATATAAATAAGGTAGTATACCGTAAACTTAAAAATATAGTGCGATTTAATTATTCAGAGATGAGAGACTATTGCCGACAGAGAACCGGTACCGTCCACATCAGCTGCATGCAGTGCAAAAAACCATTGTAATAGAATATACAACACCGCAAGTCAGTCTGCCATAGTTGGCGAGCGTATGGTATGTGACCGATACGGAGTTTCTAATCGATCAGCGGCGGTGGTAGATACCTAAAGGTAAGTTACGTCGAGCTCGAAATAAAGTAAGACAGAATATTCAGGATGGTCTTCATCTAGATGTGTTATGATGTGTTGGATGCTCTCCAAGAGCATCCACTTCGACGGACGCAAAGATAAAATAAAACCCTACTAATCGAAAAGAAAAACGGCCGTTCATAGCGACGACTAGTAGTGAAAAAGCATATTTCACTGATACGCGAACCTAAATCCCACTGTTTAGGACATACCGTGAAACCCCCCAACTTTGGCCACGTTTTCCAGAAAAAATGTCGCTACAATTTTTTTATTACCTTGGTTAGATTTTTATTACGTGTAGGTGTAGTAATATATAGAGCCGGCAAAAGTTACCTGCCATTTCTGTCAACATTTTCCACTGCATAAATTTTCTGAAACATGACTCCTATGGAGAATGTAGTTAAGAGCTATGCTATAGATCTGGCTAAAGATGGGATCTAAAATAAATAAACCACACTATGCCGTCATTTCAGCAGTATAGCCCAGTGGCCATATCACAAGAATATTTCTGCTCAATTTCATACAAATGACGTAGGAGGCTAGGGTTGGCATAACGTATAAATAAAAGACTTTTATTTTACCTACCTACCTTATCTATACTTTATATAGCTACTGGTATTTTTTCTATTATTGATCTTAAAATGTTTTAGAAATTTACGCTAATCCTTTACCTACCTACCTATTTAACGAGATTCAGGCAACTGCTTGCAACATGGTCGGTCGAATTTCTAGCATTTGTCTAGTTGTTATAAGTTAAACTGCACATCAAAAGGTTCCCTTGGCATCATTCTATAACATATCGCAAAAGGACTTACCTTGAGGCCATTAAATCTGTTCACAATCAAAATTCAGGATCTCTATAGAGTACTAGGACTAGACACATTATCTTTTGTGTTAGCGGTGGGCAGTCTTGAGTTCACCTCAAACAGGTTCCATCTGAAAACCAGCGCTACCTTGCATTAAGTAAGGTAGCATTAGCTGAGGTGGAACCCTTTGACCTGCGCAACGTTGGACAGCGCGGAGCACACACCGGTAGCTCACCTACCCATGTACCTACCTAGTAATATTGCTGTACCTACCTGCTCATTGGTGCTGTGCTTGGTGGGTTGTACATAAGGTCTCATCCAACTACCACCACCATCGATTAGACATCTCTTTGTACCTGCTAGGTACTGCATTCCGTGACACAGTGCCTACCTACCTACCTACGTAGTGAATACGCACCTTTGCTATTAGCCTTATTAAGTTGTCAATTAATTTGTTCTTATCCTGTTGTGTCTTTCTTTCTCTTTAAAAGTTCCGTTCGTTTAGCCCCTTGTGTAGGTGGGTGGGTAGGTACATGCCTACACTCTTCATAATTTGTTTTTTTTCTTATTTAGGTATTTTTGTATTTTATGTTTAATTTATTGTTTGTAAGTTATGTACTATTTCTGTTCTGTGCTGTATCAGGGTTGTGTTCGTTAATAAATGTTTCTCTATCTAGGTATCTATATTTGGTCCACACTTTTTCGCTATGTCTTTGACAACTTCTTACGGTGAACCACAGAACAATGGTGAACTGAGTGATGTTTGCAAACCAACTAGCAATTAGACGTAGGCAAAACTCCGAATCAGGATCTGTAAAACTCTTAGAGCATTCAACCAGAACGGAGAAGTCACGCGCAACAATACATACCCAAAAAATTCTGCCGCTTTCAGCGGGGGGTGAGGTAACACACATAGACTTTTCAATCACGTCGCTATAAACGCACACAACATTATTATCGCACACAATCTTAAACTACACGCACACAATCGCATACTCACACAGTCGCACACGTAATGATGTCTGTCAGTATACAACACAATTGCAGCAATAATGAAATATGCTAGTGCTTGAAATTATCGATATTCGACTATCGATGAATTCTAAAGTTTACCAGGAACACTTGATTATTTTTACCCAATTGCCAAAAGAGCGGGGGGTAATAATTTTTGAATGTGTTTATGTATCATTCATTGGTTTCACCTGTAGTCTTAACGGCTGGACAGACTTTAAATATAAGGAATCATTGGATTTCTCTTTATCTGTAGACTCGAAAGCCATAATATTTTACTAATATACTTGTATGTGTAGTAGAATTTCATTTCGTCATAAACAACCCATCAAGTAGGGTGTCAGAATAAAGGGTTTTAATAACAAATACACTACATGTATGTTTAAACGTAATTTTAAAAAGACATATTGGAAAGTAAAATTCTACAGTTAGGTTTTCGTTTTCCTAACGTACATTGTTATTTGACAGGGGACGAATCTATAATAATTAACTACGTATACAAAATTACTGCTTGACATTTTTTAAGCAATCTACTACTTGATGCCTATTTTAGAAAAAAACCTGAATATTGAGAAATCCTGTAAAAATACAGTGTCAGACAATCAGACACTACTGGATGCAGCAGCGTTATACACATAAAGGACAACATGCTTTTATTTGGTATTTTGTGGTCGAATAAAGTTTACCTTAATAGCTATTTAATTGTTCTCCTCGTTATATAAAGCTTGCTAAGCTATTCTAAGATAACCTCTCATTAGCTATTAAAATTAATTAATATTAAAAGTAATATATTAGCTATTAGAAGATTGTTAGGATTGCAAAGCAAACAGAAACAAGATATATGGTTTAGTTGGGATGGAGTCCTGTTTCAATCTTCTCTTGTTATTTGACTGTGTGATGAAAAAGGAAGTTATGAAATGTGCGGAGCAAATGGTGCTCGTTCGTTTAGGAGTCCATGGTTCATGGTTCCCACATGCTTTAACCCACACAGATCGAATCCCAATATCCTTTGGAAATCTGTAAGAAAATTAATAACGAAATTTTATAAGTGATTGATATTTTGTGGGATGATTGTACGAAACTGAACTACTTTGTCTAAAAGACAGGTCATAATATGATAATATAGGTGATAGTGTTTAGATCTCTCCTACCCTTACAAAAGTAATTTATCATGGTATGTCCAAAAATATTTCTCATATTTCATAAAATATGTGTCTTATTTCAACCTAAATTTCTTGGGGAAGTTTCAATTTCATGGGTAGATTCATTTCTCAAATTATCATCCACTAATAAAAATCACTCTGTATAAGAAAATGATATCGATATTCGCGATTGTGCTATCATTAAAAATTATAAATTAAAACAAAAAGAATATCGATATTTCTGATTGTGCAGTCCCATCACAAAATTTGTTGAGGTGCTGCCAGATTCTTTAAGTCGAAACTGATATTTTTTGGTAAAATGTCGACTGAAAATATAATTCAACTAGAAAGTGTAATTAATAATAATCTAAAACATGCATAATAAATTAACTAAATAAAAGTATTTTCTAAAAATCTTTGCAATTTTGAAATGTACCCATATAAATGCGGTGATATTGCAGTATTTCCCTAAAAATCACACGAATCTATAATAATCATTATTGTTTCATTACAATATGAAAATTTTATTAATGATTGTAAAATAAAATATTCAGTTTTAGTGTTAACTCAACTACGAAACTTGCTCTAGAATATTACACTGTATAACTTACTGGCAACACCTTAGTACAGACGAATATTTTTCTATTTTTGCTAAATAAGTGCATTATTTAATTGTATTTGGACAAAATAATACTTACAGATGAAATGTAATATCATCCTTTTGTAGGTTTGAAGTTTCTGACCTATTTTTGCACCAAAAAACACTGCAACTCGGCATTTTTACCGGAGCTTCTTCTACGCGCATTGCAATCCGACAACTGGCGGCCGACGCGCGGCAACTAGTTTTATATAACGGGTATGACCGCCGCTCTCGTACCTTTGGCAGAGGGGGTACGCCTATGAGTGTCGCCTCCGTTCTGGTTTAATGCTCTAAGGTAAAACTAAACTCTATGGAGTATCCCCGTAAAGATTGGTTTTCTTCGTCCATGGTTAAAATTACAAGTGCCATGCCATTAAACCGTCAACGAGAAAATTTAAGAAAAACTAACGCATTATCTCAAGTTATCTTATTTCATTGGAATAACTCTCTCGACGAGGTTCTACGTCCTTCAAATTCGAGATTTATTGTTTGCAATTTGCATTTTTGGTTGGTTCGAGTAAGGCCCGATCAGGCACGCGCGTAATACCGTTGAGCCACGCAAGCCCGGATCCGCCCTCCTTGCGTGCTTCAAATGCCGTATATGTTGTATTGTGCAACGCTTCGAACCTCAATGAGTTGTTGAGAAGAACAACTCCCTTCTCAAAAGGAGACCAACTTACCTATTCATGGGAACCCCACCCAGAGGAGACCTGCAGTTGTGTCAAGCGTGTATTAAATGATCGGTAAGTTCAAGTTCTTGCAATTATGAGTTGAGTTGTGTCGCAAGCAAGTGTCTCCGCAGCTTGAGTCTGAAGGTGTATACTATTTTACATCCCCGAATCGGCGGTAACAGAACATTCCAGCCACTAGAGGCCGCGAAGATAAAGCTACCACGAAAAGCCACGGTTTTGTACCTCGGCGTAACAAATAATTTAGTACACTCTTCTGGCGTACCTAGAATCTTCCTTCGCCCACTCTAGTTTTTTATAAAGGTACATGGGAGTTTTGCTAGCAATCACACCAAAAAGTAGGGTTCTTAAATGGAGATTCCGACGCGCACTCATTTTTAACATGTTGGATGAATTTAGAAAAGGAGTAACATGAGTGCGCATTGGTAGTGAAAACAAAAACGTGCACAGGCATTTTGTACCCGCTGCAACAGTGTTTGGGTCCGCTTTAGCAAGCATGGACCATAGACTATGTCACAGTAATTTAACCTAGAGAGGATGAGGGATTCACAGAGACTGATTCGTATGTCGCACAAATATTTCCGGATCTCATATAATATCCTAAAACGATAGAAACTGTTACGCACACATTCAGATACATGCTTTTCAAACCGAATGTTGGAATCCATTACAAGCCCAAGGTTTCTAGATGCCATCAGCCATGCATTCGCCGCCGAAACGGTAACAAAAATAACGTAAGGACATGACAAGAAGATGTGGTAGGTTATGGTAGATTATTTTTGGTATCTGGCAACATTATTTTTGTTTTTGAAACGGGAATAACCGCGAGCGGGCAAATGCATCAAGTTTCAAGCCAAAAAAATTTGACGTCATTCATTCATTCAACACAACTACACAACTGCTTGTCCAGTCAGCTGCGTTTGTTTGTAAAATCCAAAGATAATTTTTCGATAAAAATAGCGAAAGATATCATCAGTGCAGTGAGGATAATCGGTGTATGTTTACCATTCAAGTGCTTTGTGTTTTTGTTGAACGTTCTAGCAGCCTTTGAAGGTAAGTTTGCAAACTCTGTAGGTAATACTTGAAAGTTTGTTTTGTTTTAGTCCTTTTTATTAATCTTATACACTGATTTATCAGTCATATCTTATCACAACTTTATTTATCACAAAAAACTTATTTAGTTAAGCTCCTACCTATTAAGATGGTTTAGAGTAGTTTCCAAATATCAAGATTGTGTTTACTATTTTTAGATGAACTTACTGTCAAAACTGCACAAAAACTCCATCCTAACGGGCCCAATAGAGAGCTACTGTCTCGCATGCGGATGCCTTCTACGGAGCGAGGAGGAGTCGTATGCACACATTCACCTACCTCACCATGTGGACAAATTACAGGCTTTGCCACATCTGGATGGTTACAAGGATGACTGTATAATAAAGGTATAATTTTCAGCACTTTAATTTTATTATGATAAGAAAAAACATGTATTGTGTTAGCTGTGTTACATCTAGGTACTTATGTCTAAGTATAACTACACAATAATCTCAATAGTGTTATCCTTGCGGTTATACAATAACAGTTAAAATTAGTTACTATATCAAAGAAGTATCTCTAAAAAAATATAATTAACTAATTGTCAAGAAACATATGCATAAAAATATGTGTATTTTTATGTATCTTTCTTGACAATCTGATTAACAAGCTGATTCTTTACCCTTTTAATGTATGCATTAAAAGGCTAAAGAATCAGCTTGTCCCATAATTACATGATGATAAAGGAACTGGGTGCTGGTGTGTCCGCAATAGATAATGGGATATATCCATTTTAGAATGTGCAGGTAAATAAGTCATTGCAGGAATTTGTAGAATGAACCAAACTTAAACCACAGGATTAATCTAAACTATACTCAATGAATCAATTCAACTATCTAAGAAAATCAAAATAAAATCAATACTTAATAAATGAAGTATAGAATTTAGGCTGTTTTAGAATTAACACCTAACCAGCAGTAAAGTCAAAGCACAATGAAGTTGTATTTGTGTCAGCAATATATTTTACAATAATACAAATACTATGCAAAGACCATAATTAAGATATGTGCAGACTTGATAGAAGTTATGTTTAATAAAATAATCACCTGCCAGGCCCTAGCCCAACTCCTCAAAAAATAATAATGATTTTTAGGGCTGCATTTTAACTACCATGTTTTTCTTTGTGAGAATCAATGTGTTTACTTAGTATGTATATGCTAGCAAAGCTTAGTATGTATACGCTAGCAAATTAATTATGTTCATTTAAAGACAAAAAATATCAGACAGAATGAATTCAGCATTTATGTCTTTATATTAGTCTGGATACGCTAATACTGCCGAAAAGAAATGCTAATTTTGGCTATGGCGTCTCTTGCGAATTTAACACTTGACGCTCATATGCAGGCTAGGCAGTGAATGTATTCACATTGTTCCTCAAAAACACAAATGTACATGATCTGATCCTCATCTCGGTCAGATCTTCAGTGCAGGACATATGCTTCTCCCAAAGATTGCTACAATGACCAATCCTACTTCACTCATCTGTTGTATAGCCGATCAAAGTCAAAGTCAAAGTCAAAAACTCTTTATTTCCATAAATACAATAAATGTACACTTAGAAAAAGTCAAATTCTTAATAATTAAACACTGACACGGAAATAAAGTGATATTTTTGATTTCAGTTGCTTCGGTATGTTGACTAAAGTAAAGAAGCGACGAAGAAACCTTTAGCCTGTTAGTTGTTATTTTTCGAGTTGGAGCAAATCCCGTCCCAAGCTTTTTTATCCTCTAGATAATCTGATATTTTATAGTAGGCCTTTTTACACAAGAAGGTTTTGACAATTTGTTTGAATTTATTTAATGATAATTTTTGCAACTCACTAGGAGTTTTGTTGTAGAAGCGTATACATTGCCCTTTAAAAGATACATTGATTTTGTGTAGTCTAGTTGTGGGCACAGCGAGTTTATGTTTATTATCGATCGAATAATATATACTAAAGTAAAACTTACATGTTTACAGATTAAAGAAGGTTATTTCTGTCCGTACTGCAACATCATTCTGCCTACCATCAAGAGAATCAGCCTCCATGTTGTCGAACTGAAGCATAAAGAAAATAAGATGGCACAGGTAAGTCACTTCTATGGATGTCGAGTTTTGGGAGTTGTTATAATATCTGTGACGACGACGGCTGTTTCTAAGAAGAAGAGACTGGAACTCGTTGTGGTACACTGCACGGCCACTAAGGAGGCCAGCACAAGACGGGGCTGAAGAGTCTCATTGAGGCATCAACCCCATCCACACCCACAGAAAAGCTGAAACGAAGCTGTCTGTCACCAAAAGTCCTTCTCCGGTACTTCAAGGAGCTGGGCTGGTTAGGACCTGTTTAGGCAGGGGGACATGCGAGATGTCAGTGCAGATCTCTGTTCCTCAATTAGAATCTGTGATGATCTTCGATTAAATAAATACTTACTGCTGGACCATCCACACAGCATCATCTAGCCCCAAGCTAAGCAGAGCTTGTGTTATGTACTACTAGCTAAACTCGATGTAGAATGTTTGTAAGCAAACCGTCCAACTTAACCTAAAATTTACTCTGTCGCCTGCTTCTTTTTATACCGAATTTACATTACTTGTCGATTTGTGATCCTTCTTGTAACTCATTCACTGTCCAGACAGCGCGCTTCTTCGGGTCGCACCGCTGCTCCAGAAGCGAGAACACGTGCTTGAACGTTATGGACAAAGAAAGTGTTAATAAATATTGCTTACAATTATATTATAGTGATTTCGTTTTGTGTCGTGGTTTGTTTACAAACTTTCCAAATCGAGTTGGCTAGTGTATACATATAAAAATTAAATAATCTATTGCGGCTTTGTTCACTGAATATTAATCTGTGTAGCAGTTGAATGACCTCCTTCAGTATTGTACACTAATTTCAAAACACCCTGTATACTGATTTAAGTAGTTAAGAGGGCGCAATGTGCGCCGTTACGTGAATAGGATAAGCATAGGATTTCGCGTTCATAGAAGCGGGACAGAGCAGACGTTTTCGGATCGGCGTAAGCGCAAAAATCAAGTTTTTGCTAATTTATAAGAAAACTACACAACTTATAACTATATAATCTATATCATAATCGTCATACAACCTAACGAGTTTGGTTGTCAAACTAGGCCTAGATATCGGTACTCACGGGATCCAAGTGGTAAAAAACTCGAATTACATTAAATTCAAAATTTTTTCTTTGATTCCTTGAATATCGCGCGAATGAGAAAAAAAATATTATGAAAGTGCACTGTTTCGCACATAATTTGGTCAAGATCTCAGGAACCCTGCGGTCTACCGAAATGGCTAATTATTTGGTTCCTTGAACCAGTTAAAACAGCGCTGGCTAATAGTAAAATCGTTTTATGATTTCCGTGAATTCTCGGATACTAAATGTTAATGTATAATTAAATACATAATATTCGAAATTATTTATACTTATACATACATTTTTCTAGATTTACTTTTATCAATTTAATTGTATTAATTTAATTTGTTTAAGTGAAATGCCTACCTATCTATGCAGTTTCATAGAAATGTTTCTATTGTTATCCTTATGTTTAAGGAAATGTATATAACTTGAATTGTTATAATTAAATACTATGAACTATGAAGGGCAGCAGCTTCCTTCTCTGTTTCTTGTCACCTCCACTGGGATACAAATCTGCCGACTTGGTGGTTACGGCAAAACCCCGCTTGTTTGGGGAGGCATGTTCATCCGTGGACGTAAATTGCTTTCTCCTCAGTACTATATGCCTTTTGCGTATGAGCTGAGAGCGGAGTTCAGTGTTCCGGACCTTTTACTGTGCAGACTTTGAATATTGACTACAGTACGCCAAGCACTCGGGCGGGGATTGTTCTCCGGGGTAGAACAGACAATAATGACATCGCATCGTCATACATTGCGTACATTATTGAAGTTGAAGGAATTAATTTCATATAATTTACGATGTCGATGACGAGGGACGTAATTTGTATCTATTCTACCCTAGACAACAATCCCCGTGCTTGCCCTACTGAAGTTGCGGCTAACTCTGCTTTCGCGTGAAGGTTATTGAAACTTTGTGCCTAATAAGTGTGTATAGGTAGCTATCATAAAATCTAAAATCTTCTTTCCAGTCAATAACCAGGCACGCCGATACCATTTTCCTATTCGACATCGTGGTCATCGGCCCTCGCTCCTGGCACGGAGTAGACGGCGCCACGTGTTCAGTCTGCAACGAGGATTATTCTGATGAGAAGAAGCATACCACTGAACCTGGGCATGCGCTGAAGCTTATACAGGCTAAGTGCGAGTTCGGTGATAACTATGTTTATAGGGATGTGAGTTGAATACCTGTGTTCGATACATTTTTGGGTTCCAAATCTATCAAGGAATATTTTATTTATTAGTTTACACAAAAAGAGTTAATAATCTCACTTAAACTTATGATAAAAATAATAATGCACCTTTGTAGCAGTCGCAGGGAGTCGATGGATGGAGGCGGCTCAGGACCGTTATTCGGACCATCGTCGTCGTTTAGGGGAGGTCTATGTTCAGCAGTGGATGTATACGGGCTAATAATTGTGATGCACTTCATAGTTTCATGTCCTGTCCGACCGTCAGCCATCAAAACGTTATGTATCCCATGCAGTCTTAAAACAAAACTACACCCCCTATGCCTATTATTAGGGACAGAAATTACATGTAATGAAATACGATATTTTATTTGTTACAGGTTGACGAAGATTTGTTTTTTTGTCTTATATGCAAATATATTCTTCCCATCACTGATAAAGAGTCCCACAGTAATAGTAAATTACATAAGGAACTGTACAAGAAATCATCTACAGAAGGTGCTGCCATTATAACTGAACTGAATAATAATATAGCTGAAGAAAAAAGCGCTAATACTTTATCTGAAGTCAAGCCTAAAGATGCCAACACTAATGTCAAGTCTATAAAAGATTCAAAAGACTCTGACAATAATAATCCCAAAAAACAAGTAAGTAAGGTTGATAATGGAAGCCCTCGCGTCGTCGACGATGACAGAACAACAGTTAAAACAGATTCTCAACAGTTCAACCCAAACAGGGTGAATTTAGATACAGAAAAAACACAGACTCAAGTACCCAATACTGAACCAACGAATAAAACTAAAGATATTGCAAAAATATCTACTCAGATTAAGGACACACTAAATCAAGAGGCTCCCAAAATAACTTCCCCAAAGGTGATACAAGTAGCAAAGATAGACTCAAAAAGTAATGAAGATACATCGAAAGTTAACGAGAAAGTAAAAAATCAGAACAATGACATTCAAAAGAAAAGTACACAGGATCTAAAGAAAGTACAAGAGTCGAAAGACTCTAATGAGAAAGCTCAAGAGACAACAAAAAATATCGAAGTCCAAACTAAAGAGCTTAAAGATGCCGCGACTTCAAGTCCTAACGTACCTAAAACAAAGATAACAGAATCAGTTAAACCTGCTTCCGTTAAATTGGACACAAACGGCACTGCGAAAGATCCAGGAAGCGCGGAACCCTATTTGTACGAGTTCTTAAAATCAATCAATTTCGTCGTCAGAACGGTTGATGGTGAGGCGTTCTGCACACTCTGTGATGTCTCTGTCGACGTAGCTGATATAGGAATCCACTGCGTTGATAAACATCACAGCATACTCTACCAAAAGCATATCGCTAAGAAAAACAAGCTCTCTGAAAAGAACGGACAAGATATTGCTAATATTAAGAAAGAAACAAATAATAAAATCGCGACAGGCAAAGAGAACACAGTACCTGCGATTGAAAAAACAAAAGCTCAGAAAGATGCAAGTAAAATTGATAAACCCGTCGAGGCTTCTACAAATAACGTTGGTAAAGAAGCTAATGTTGTTGATGAAAGTACAGACAAAAATAATCAAGTTGTACAAAAAGAAATCGTAGCTCCAGAGAATAAGGTCGGAGATGAGCGGATACCGGTATCCCAACCCACGCCTAAAATAAAGAATGTACCTTCGCGTCAGAAATCAACTAAAAAGGCACAGAAAAAGGCTGCAAAGAAAGATATCACAAATAAGATAAGAGATACGCGCGATCCAGCGCTTGATGATAATTTTGTTAGCGTAAACGAAAAAGCGACAGAAACAAATGAAACTTCTGTTACAGTAACTGAAAAAACAACAGACACAAATGAAACTTCTTTTACAGTAACTGAAAAAACAACAGACACAAATGAAACTCCTGTTACTGTAACTGGAAAAGCGTCAGAAACAAATGAAGCTTCTGTTACTGTAACTGAAAAAACAACAGACACAAATGAAACTTCTTTTACTGTAACTGAAAAAACGACAGAAACAAATGAAACTCCTGTTACTGTAACTGGAAAAGCGTCAGAAACAAATGAAGCTTCTGTTACTGTAACTGAAAAAACAACAGACACAAATGAAACTTCTTTTACTGTAACTGAAAAAACGACAGAAACAAATGAAACTCCTGTTACTGTAACTGGAAAAGCGTCAGAAACAAATGAAGCTTCTGTTACTGTAACTGGAAAAGCGACAGAATTAAATGAAACTTCTGTTAACGAAAACGAAACTCCAGAGAACACAAGAAATAACGACCCGGTAGAAGTTAACGGAACTACGAACGACACAATACCTGATGTTAAAGTTAAAACGGAGAAACTATTGATATTCATAAAAACTATGTCACAAGTCGACAGTTCGCCCGGAGACGTAGTGATTAACTGTAAATATGTCGTTGGCAACCTGAGCTTCGTGCTGCTAGTGCGAACAGGAGACAAAGTGGAATGCGTCGCTTGCAATGAAATGTTAACTGTTGATGTATACAACCACATATCTACTGAAGAACATATGATTAAGTTTGAGGACTGCACCGTTGTAACGTCTTTGGATGACGAATTCATCAGACAGGTAATCTATTGTACATTCTATTATTATCAGGAAATAAGAGCTATCTGCATCATCATACCTCCTGCAGAAATGAAAACTGCTGAAGTAAACGTGTTCATAACTCGGCAAACGTAGGTGGGTTAGTGCAAGACACGCTCCAGCTAGGGTGGAATAAAATGAAAAAAATAATTAATAATTAATCTGCAAACGACTGCAGGCGGATGCTGGATGCGACAAGCTGAAGACAGGGCGCTATGGCGCTCATTAGGGGAGACCTATATCCAGCAGTGCACTTGTATATGATGATGATGATTATAATCATAGGCTATGTTTAATCTATATTCCAGCCAAATTTTATGTGCAATGTTTGTAAACAAACCACCCATGCTTAACCTAAAATTCACTGTTGCCGCTTCGTTTTGTACGCAATTAACATTACTTGTCAATTTGAGATTCTTCCTTCAATAAATATTAACTTTCGATTCTGTGTCGTGGTTTGTTTACAAACATTTCACATCGAGTTTGGCTTGTGTATAGGTACCGCGTGATCAAAGCCGCAAACACTTTAAAATAAATCAAAAAATTTCAGGTAAAAACGGAGAAATACCATTGCGGCTATTGCAACCTGACTCTGGCTGATTGGGAGGAAACAAAAGCACACTTGGAGACCTACCGGCACAGCGACGCCAAGACATCAGCTTCTTGGAGGTTAGAAAGGTACCTTCCTCATATGAAGCACTGCGAGAAGAAGGAAGTCCGATCGGTACTCACTGCGGTGTTTAGACGGACTATGGAGTAAGGTAAATAGTCAATTATTATATGACAAATAAGTCTAACTTATTACAGTTAGCCTATGTAAGATTACATATACAAAAGAAGTCCGATCTGCACTGACTATGTAGGTATTTAGACGTAAAATGAAATGTATAATGTTAAGTTTGACCAGGCATAGCATATGACACGACCAGGCGTGCTAAAGTCATTTGTCATAAAATTATACAAAGTTCATCATCATTGGGCCAAAAATTAGACTTTAAGCCGGGACCGGTGTTACGGTGCGTAATGTACCAATCGCAGCGAGCATGATACGTTACGCCGTGTGCTAAAATACGTCTCCTTGCTCGTTGCGAGCGCCTTCTTTTCCCTTATTGACCGCACGAAAGCTCGCTGTGTATCACGTTACTTTACACCCTGTAACGCCGGTCAGTACCCACCTTTAGATTATGATGAGTTTGATAAGTCAAGTAAAAAATGACTGTATGTACTGGTCAAGGATGTTCAAAACATTTTCATTTGGACGTAGTAGTCGTCCGCCCGTGCTAAAGACTGATTTGGACTAAAAATACTTATGACGAATTGTAGTCTTATTTCTAATAGTCTTAATGAGAAAGACATGTAAAGGCCGACAGGCCGTCATCAGACGCTCCGCACTGACCGCATTAATCGGATTTTAGTATTCCTTGTATGATTTGCTATCCAAGTGCGTCTACTGATCCGCACCGCACGGAGTGGACGCATCGGCCTGTCAACAATGCCGATCGCCTGCGATCCCTTTAGTGCGGTGATATCATTCGGATTGCCGATCAGTAGTAAATTCGTTTGCAAATGGCGGTCGCGCCGGCAATCCGGTTGCTGCAGTTACAGAACGTCAACGTCAAGATATAACCTAAGTCAAAGTCAATTGTCGTATTATTCACACTTGACGTTTTTTTGCTCGATTACAGTAATTCTGATTCAAAGTTACAAACAGTAATTTCTTTGCAGTAATGAAACCTAGTCGAGCACATCAAATAACTAATTCTTTATTGAGAAAGAAAATTTCAGTCAAATAATAAAAACAAATTAGAATCAGTATTTACAATTAAAACAATTAAGCTAACTGCAGACTGTTGCAAACAATCTACAGGTCGCACAACTGATCCTTATCAATACCAGTCGGAAGCGTGCCCAAGACGCTAGCTGCATTGCCCCGCGGTGTGGCAATGCTGATGCGCTGCGCCAGATACCCACCAGCTCTCGGGTCACGCGTTGAATCGACCAGACGCACAGATAACTTTTTAAAAACCCGGAGAGCCTCGGTACCTTACTGACCTAGGGTCTCGACCCCAAAGGGAGCTAATGTGCTCTATCGAGACCTTCATATTTGCGCCTCTTGAGATCCTCGGCCCAGTCTGCCGCCGCACCATCCCTCACGGATGTCTTCGGAAGATGGGAAGGCGCAAGTGTGTTGACGCATGTAGCGTCCCACACAATGGGCCTCCCCAAGTCCCATGGGACTAGTGTCATACCGTCGGGCCTCTTACCATCGTCACGCAACAGACCATTCGATTCGAGAATAGCTGGTACGTTAGCGGTGACAATGGCCCGCCGGTTGATGTCGTTAAGTTAAGGCTGGCATGAAGAGATATCCGACCGGCGGCGGCCCTTGTACACGATAATCCGTGATGACCAAGTAGTTCGACAGCAGTACCGCACTGGCGTTGATGCGGCGTGCAACACCTTGCACCCAATCGAGGACATGGTGCGATACGGAAAGTTACGGGATCCAATACAGAGCCAGTGTTAAATGAGGAAAATGCTTGCAACCAACGTCCTGACTCCCATTTAAAAACGGCCAGGAGAGGGGCACGATCCGCAGAGCTGGAGCACGTTTGTAACAAACAATTCCGTGTCAAATCACAGAGGCCCGTCCCATTGCCGTTGGGACAAAAGAGATTTTGGGGGAGCAGCATTGGGGCAAGCACTGCAGCACTGGGCCAAGCCGTTCGAGCTTTGTTTATAAATGAAATTTTGAATGAAATTCCAGGTGGGACCAAACAAGATGAGTTTAAAAAAATTTGAACGTGTATTTTACGCTTTATATAAAAAAAACATTACAATTGAGTTTAACACTAGCGATATTTTGACGTTGACAGCTTCGTCGTTGGTCAAAATTGTATAAAATGTAAGTACCTATTTGTTTTGTACCATGTTATGGAAACCGAAATCGTTTATACCGTCTCCCCGGATAGCGATCCATTGAATGGGAGTTTTTACCGTAATAACACAGCTGTTGTTGAGTAAGCGCTGGGATAACGTACCATAATCTACAGATTTCACTTAGATGTTTAACATTATACGCGGACGTCACTCCTCCGCACCAGTAAGTACTTACACATATCATGCGGTTACGTCTATTGCTGAAAGTGTGCACCCCCCCCCCCCCCTCCCCCCAAATAAGGGGAACACTCGTATGCCCCAAACACTGCTTTGGCTTAAAAAAGACTTGAGAAAGACTCATGACAATAAAGCTTTATTTTAATATTAATAAATAATTATAACATTTTAAATATTAGTTCTTGTAATAGTCTTAACGAAAAAGGTGTTGATTCTTTCTGTTCATAATAAAGGTGTTTATAAAAGACATTAGTAATACGTAGCTTAAAATAGTCAGTAATTTCATGAATTTCGATGTAATGGAAAAAAATGTAATTTTAGTATAATAATGGTGTCAATTCAGGTGTCGCACTAAAAGCTGTCGAATTATCGACAGGACTAAAACTATTGCCGTCCCTTTCATAACGATTGAAATAAAAAGTATGCCAGCATTTTTAATGCTGTCAAATCAAATTATAGTTATTCCACTCACTTAAAAATAACCTTCAATCTTTTCCATAGAAACAACGCGTGCAAAGCCGCGGGCAGAAACTATTTTGTAATATGCTAAACTTGTATCTAAAGAAATTATATCATAACAACGCTTTTCCTAAATTCAATTAATGGGTTATGAATATTATCTGTTATGTACATAGTAATATTGATACAGATGTAATTTAATTATAAACTTATTTAAAGCGTTATATTGTTATATTGTAGAGATACTATTTTTTGCACGGTGTTTGCATCGCTACGCTACCTATCCGTACAGTATAGTTCGACCCAATTTCACTAGGTAGCAGTTGATTTCATTGTTATAATTATTATTACTGATAAATATTCGATTTATTTATTTAAATCCGTTGCTTGCGTTTTTCCGTGATAAAAAGTAGGACGGATTGAGTTACTAAAAAAAATATTCAATACCTAGTATAAAATTGTATTATTTTTGTTGTTTTATTTGCTATTATTTTTATACTATTTTCAATACCTTTGCTGGAATAATCTTCGTTATATACTATGTCGGCTCGATAAAAATCGAAAGTTTCGTAAGTCTCCATATTTTTCATGTGACAGACTCCCATCTCTATCTGTCAAAAGTAACTGTGTTCCATGAAATAGTTCAATCTGTCATTTAATTTTAATTCACTCACCTGTCAACAATAAGAGAACTTCATAGTCGTGCATATACCAAACAGAAAATTATTTTGTGGACAGTTTAGTTTTGGTGACATCTGAATCGACAGCTTAAGTCAATTTTTGCGTAATAGGATAAAAAAGTAAGTAATTTCTTGATTTTCGATGTACTCGTAATTTAGCACAATATAATGTCTGTATTTTGTGTTGTGCCCCATTCCGTCAATAAGTAAATGTGAACGTTGTAATTACGAAAATTAGGTACGTACGTACTAGAGTACTTTTCGATGTTAGTCTGTAAGGCTATTTTACAAATTTAGCTATTTTCGGTGCGTACCTCCCTTGCCATACCTACATATTTGCGTGAATGAAGCAAAGAGAAAATAATCACTACGTCCCAATGAAGTTATGTTAGGATAACTCAAGTAGTTTTTTGCCAATAGTTGTTGTCAGAAAAAAGTAAAAAAAATCCAAAACTCAGACTGAGTGACAAGTATTTTTTTTTTAGTCTAGTGTTACTAAAATAAGTACCTACTCACTCAAATGTAGTCTTAGGTACAACAACACTTTCGTAAGAAATTTTGTTATTTTTAATCGACGAAAAACAAAAGGGTTATTTTTTGTGTAGTGTGTTAATCGATATCTCCGCTAATTATTGTTGTCCGATTTTGATGATTCTTTCGCTTATGTATAGAGAGTTAATCCGAGGTGGTTAAGTTTTATTTCTGTGGGATTACTATTTGCCCGTAAACTTAAATAACAGTAAAAGTATTCAGAAACTTGAAGAAATACAAAAACTAAAAACCGACTTAAATCAAATTACTTTTGTAACAAAATACTGGCAAGGGGGTTTTTTTACATTACATTTTTGATGAATATTCCTCGTATTTAAACTCTCAATGTTCATTCGTATAACTAGAAACACAATAAATGTTATCTTAAGAACATACCTATAACAGTTTAAGAAATAAAAGTAATATAATGAATAATAAGTAAACTGCCGGCTATAGGCAAGTGTGGGTTCAAGTCCCGCTTCTGGAATGAATCTTTTGATGAGCATTTCCATGTCAACTGCTTTACGTAGATGAATAACTAACTACTTTAAAAGCCAAGTACCTAAATAAAATATTTTTATTATAAAAAATTGAGCAAATTTTAATAGCACATGGTAAATCTAGGTCTCTAGCTAGTCTGGCTAAATAGACTGCGTTATTCTCAGATTTTGGTGCAGGTAGAATGATGAGTGAAGTGAAATTAATATAGGCACGGACCTACCGTATCTTCCCGTAGAAATAGAAAATTTAAATAAGTTCTCTAAAGTATTATTACAATTATATTACAAACCGCTCTTATATCACTCTCGGTACAAACATATTCAGCGTCGAAGATAATGAATATGCTGAAAACAATGCCTTTTAAATTAGAAATCCATCAGACTGCACCAAATGTATCATTAAAAAAGTGGCTTGTGTAAAAGTGGCTTGTGTAATAGTATATGGTATGTAATATGGTGTCTAAAGAAATAAAATCTATTGAAAGTGATGTCTACTTCAATAAGCAAAAGGTGAATAATAATAATAAAAATAGATAAACTGGGTGTCATAAATAATTAATTTCACTATAAGCATATTTAATGTGTATTGTTCTGTATGTCTGTCGTAATAATAATATAAATAGTCATTCAAATGCTAGAAATCAAAAAGGTGAATCACCGGCTAGCGGCCGGTGACAGTCATTAAACATTGATCTGATAGATGTGTACGATAAATCGTTTAGGATCATTGTGGAAGCATTGTGTACTTGTAAATTATAAAAGTAGTAGGTATTATTTATTTTATTACTATTAATTTGTTTCAGATAATATCCTATAATAGTTATATTTATGCTTGTTGCATTTGGGCTTTTATAGTCAGTCATTTTAGTGTATCGAATTGTATGTGTACCAAAACTTACTTGGGGTAATTTAAGTGGTAGGAAGTAATTCAAACCGATTGGTTTTCGAAGTGCCAGATTTTATAACAGATAAGATTACCTTGTTTTTTTTTCATATTGCCGTGTAAGAATATGTTCCTAAGTAAATGTGTAAGAATATATTTTTTGTCTTAGCATTTATTTATATTATAGCTGGTCACAGTTACCAACATTTTCTAATGTATCAAATTGTAGCTGTAATTATTAATTGTTATACGTTAAACGTGGTAAAAATATAGTTAAATATTTTAATTGCTTTTGTTTTATACATATTTTAGTTAAGTACTCATTAATATACTCATTACCCATTAGTATTTTGGCCTAAAAATCGATGTCCAAAAGGGTCTAAGTATTATAACGATATTTCAATGATTATTAGTGTTAGTAAGAAAAGTGTAACTCAACTGTTTTTGAGTATGATCATATTATAATTTTTTTGGCAATTTTAACATTGTTGTTTGTAAGTCTGTGTAGAATTTGTAGATTTTTATAGATATGAAATACATCACCCAATCCTAACTTATATCACGCTTCAACCATTACATGCCTTAATAATTAGTATATGTATTTTTAATGTAGACATAGGTAAATAAAAAATATTGCTTACTAAATGCCCGGGTAGCTTATTAGGTTCTTGTCGAAGTATTATTTACTTTCCACTGAAACTTCTTAGATACCCGAAAAACAAATGATTTACTACTGATTGTTATAGCTTGTTTCTAGGAACTTTGTAATAAATATATTTATAATTGTGATAAATATAATTTAAAAGGTAGTGAGAAAATCTATCTTTTACTAACTCATTATATCTCAAAGCCTATACGTATGAACAACTTAATTGTTTTATTTAACAATAAAACTCAAAAGCCAAAAAAAATATGAAATAGAAAAAAATATTCAGGTAAAATTAAAATATGAACACGCCAATGGCGGGGCTAGGCATATTATGTGGGTTCAAACCGCTCGCTAAAGCCCCGACGATTTCAAGAAAACTATCTCATTTTGTCCGTATGTGTCATTTTACACGCCCTTCCCCTATTACATTGCTTAAAGCTGCAAAGATACATTTTCAAAAGCTGGCGCGATTCCCTTTTGTTTTTCGTTAGTTTTGTGACGTCAGCAGCGTGGATAATTATAGGAAATAACAAAAGACAATCAATACCTACCTATCAATCTAAATTACCTACCAATCTATCTATCATAATCAGGGCCGTTATCTACGTAGCATTTTGGTGGCAGACGGTCGTTAGTGATGATGTCTGATGTGACAATGTTTTCCATTGAATGTTCAATCCTTTGTTACAGGTGTCAGGTATGGAATTTAAGCGCGTACCTTACAATATTTATTTATGTTAGTTTTATGCATAACTAGCTTTTGTTAGCAGCTTCGCTCGAGTTTTCTCGGGTAAAAAGTAGTTTATGTCCCTTTATGTACCTTTTTTTGATGACATTTATTATTTAATGGCAATGGCAATTGTTGCTTATGTCAATTACGATAAAAAATTGAATATGAAAACTTTATTCTGTTTTTTTTATAAGTAGGTATAATGGCCAGAAACATTGACAATAATTTATTGATAATGAAGATAAAAATCCAATCACCGCCCGCCGGTGTCGCACCGCGTGGTGCGAAAGAGCCCATTAAAAAAGGGACTTGGGCGATTTGCACCGCGATTTGAATCGCTTGTGGTGCGAAACGACTAAAGACCCGAATAAATTTATTTTTATTTAACGTATTTTAAGATACGCGATTAAATGTATTATTCCATAGGACACCGATAACAAAGGATTGAATATTATATAGAAAACATTGTCACATCACTAATTGAATGAGTCATTAGTGATGTGATTTGGCATCGTAGCAGTTTGGTGGCAGACGGTCATTAGTAATGATGACCGTCTGCCACCAAAAGTCAAAGTCGAATTCAAAGTCAAAAACTCTTTATTTCCATAAATACAATAAATGTACACTTAGAAAAGGTCAAATTCTTAATAATTAAACACTGACACTGAAATAAAGTGATATTTTTGATTTCAGTCGCTTCGGTATGTAGACTAAAGTAAAGAAGCGACGAAGAAACCTTTAGCCTGTTAATTAGTTGTTATTTTTCGAGTTTTAGCAAATTCCGTCCCAAGCTTTTTTATCCTCTAGATAATCTGATATTTTATAGTAGGCCTTTTTACACAGGAAGGTTTTGACAATTTGTTTGAATTTATTTACTGATAATTTTTGCAACTCACTAGGAGTTTTGTTGTAGAAGCGTATACATTGCCATTTAAAAGATACATTAATTTTGTGTAGTCTAGTTGTAGGCACAGCGAGTTTATGTTTATTTCTTGTATTCAAATTATGTACTTCGCTATTTTTAGGGAACCGATTGATATTTCTATGAGTGTACAATAGGTTTTCATAAATATATTGACATGGTACTGTCATTATGTTTATTTCCTTGAATTTTTCACGTAGGCTTTCTCTGGGACCCATATTATAGATTGCACGAACAGCCCTCTTCTGCAGCACAAATACGGTGTTAATATCTGCAGCGTTCCCCCACAGCAGTATGCCATAAGACATAACACTATGGAAGTAGCTGAAATAAACTAAAAATAGTCTAGAAGTATCAACGTCTGTAAGGTGACGGATTTTTTTGACTGCATACGCTGCAGAACTAAGTCTCTTCGATAGCTTGTCTATGTGTGGGCCCCATTGAAGTTTACTATCTAAGGTTATTCCTAAGAATATGGTACTGTTAACAATTTCTAACGTTTCTCCTTTGACGGTTACATCAGCCTTAACTTGTTTTACATTAGGTAGAATAAATCTAATACATTTCGTTTTGGTTTCATTAAGCAAAAGGTTATTGACACTAAACCAATTGACTATTTTTGAGATTGCATTATTCACATCGTCGAAATTAGTGCTACGTAGATAACGGGCTCTTATCATAATATATAGCTACATATGCTTAACAATAAAAGCTAGACGTATTTCTCAGTTTGTTTAAAATGATTGTTTTCTATTTTTCCGTGGTTATGTAAAAGCACAGACAGACCAGTTCATACTGGTCTGTGGTAATAGTAACCTACAGAAGGTTACAACTCATAGAGGGCCCTAGATGCGCCCTCTATGAGTTGAACGTTAAACTAGGAAAACCCAGCAAACTTTTTCTTCCACACAAAGCCTTTAGTAAGCTGTAACCTGTAACTGAAACAAAGGTATCGAAACAATCTAATAGATGGCGTGACGTGCCCTCAGAACCGCCGCCGTTCAATAGCCTCGAAGCGTGACCTCTCGAGCTACAAGTCGGAATCGTTCACAAACAATATTTATTAACAAACCGAGCGAGCCATTGTAGTATTTTCTCTGCTACAATACGGTCGTGTTTCAATATTTCAATAAAAATCGGTGGATAGAGCCGCGAAAATTACCAAAATCTATTTGAGAACGTGTGGTGAAAATGGATTAATCAGAAATTTCAAGAAAGTGACAGTTTCGTTTATTTCCCGCGGTTTTTGTGACTGGACAATGTATAAACATCGCTTTTCTAAAAAAAATCTGTGAACTTCCTACTTGTTTCGGAGCGTCAGAATCTTTACATTTCGTTTTCGTAAGTATCTACCACGTATCTACTTAATAAGCATTGAAACATACATACACTGCCGGCCAAAAGTTTGAGACCACTGTAAAAATCTTTGTCACCAACAAAATATTTCAAAGTACACATATGATAATGAGCTAATTTGAACACCTGCGTATTCTATTATTATTAAAGAATTTCTAAGAGTCATTATTTATGTTGTTGTTTAAGTTATCATCCTAAAAAGGTCTATTGTTTCAAAACATCAATGAGCGCCGCGCAAGGACCAGGTGGTAGAGTCATTGTAATATTTTTATGATCTGCTCATTACTTATTGTTTTGGGTTTGTTTCGCGTTAACCGATATCAGGGATTATGTTAGCTTCCTAAAACATATTTAGTACCTGAGTTTTTATGGAGTAAATTATTTTCTACCTTATTAGTCTGAGCTCGTCGTTGTTACAGTGAAGACATCTTAAAATGGGAAAAGTTCGCGAAATTAGCAGTGAAACTCGCTCTGCCATAGTTGTTTTATACGGCGAAGGCAAATCTGAACGTGCGATTGCCTCTCAACTTAAGTTGTCGAAGACTTGTGTTCATAACACAATAACCCGATACAAGGAGACTGGCAGTAATCAAGATCGTTCGCGTTCGGGAAGGCCGAGAACTACCACTTCTCGCGAGGATCACTTCATCGTCACTACCAGCAAGCGGAATAGACGCCTAACAGCACCAGAAATCCGCGTAGAAGTGAACAAATCCCGATCAGAACCTGTATCATTGACTACAGTAAAAAGACGTTTGAGAGATGCTAAGTTATTTGGTCGCGTCGCCGTTCGAAAACCACTACTAAGGCCACAAAACAAAAAGAAACGGATGCAGTGGGCCCTTACCCATCGAGACTGGACTGAAGAAGACTTTAAACAAGTTCTTTGGTCAGATGAATCCAAATTTGAAATATTTGGTTCAAAACGACGAATTTTTGTTCGACGTAACGTCGAGGAAAAGATGATGCCAGACTGTGTGGTGCCAACAGTCAAGCATGGTGGTGGTTCCATTATGGTCTGGGGATGCTTCTCGGGCCATGGAACCGGAGATTTGGTACGAGTCAAAGGAATCATGAAAAAGGAGCAATATAAACGAATACTACAGCAAAATGCCATTCCGTCTGGTTCAAGAATAATTGGAGATGGATTTTTTTTCCAACAAGATAATGACCCAAAACATAGTTCAAAATTATGCAGGGGTAATTTAGAACACAAAGAAACAGAAGGGGTTTTAAAAAACATGGTGTGGCCCCCTCAGAGTCCGGATCTCAACCCGATTGAGCTTTTGTGGGAAGAGCTTGATAGAAATGTGCGCAGTTGTTGTCCCACTTCGCAAGAAGACATGTGGAAGGCTTTACAAGAAAGCTGGAACAATATATCACAAGATACAATCGACAAATTGATTGCTCGTATGCCAAGAATAGTGAAAGTAGTAATAAAATGCAAGGGAGGGTTTTTCGACGAAAAATCTGTATAAAATATGAGCGACATTTTTAAAGTAAATGGTTGATAATTCTTGATTTTTTTGTTTTCTTCATAATGTATGTGTATTAGGAAATAAGTATTTTAATTCATAATTAAACCTCTTGCTTTGTATTTTGAGTTTTATTTCATTTTCCTACTTTGATGTAGGTGGTCTCAAACTTTTGGCCGGCAGTGTAGGTACTTAAGTTATTTCTTGTAAGAAGACAAGACTATGAGTGTGGTTGTGGTTGTGGTAGGCTGCAGTTATTCGAGTGTATCACTCATACCTAGGTACACCTACTCATAGAGTAAAATAACGCAGCTCTATTCCTAAATTACTAATTTCGCCAGTAAGAACCAGGTAGGAAGAGCAATGCTGGACCGGAAAATAGTAAGTATCTACTTACCTAGGCAATAATTGTTTACACATTTATATCATCTGAAATCGAACTAACAATGGACCGATTAAAAATCTAGCCCACCTACTTACCACGTGCTCCCCTACTGTAAATACTTATACGCATGTTAGCCGAATAGCCCTTCAACTCGGCCCGTTCATGTCGTAAGTGCCGACTAAGTGATTTATAGTATAATGAATGATATACAGAAGATGACCAAAGGGCAGCATCTTCTGTATATTATTAAGAGGCGAACCTACCTACGTATAGCTGAGCAGGGTTGGTTCACAGACTAGGCCGAAATCTCAGACCTCACGGGATCCCCGTGGTAAAAACTCTCAAATTACATAAAATTCAATATTTTTTCTTAGGTTCCTTGAACCACATCAAAGCACGATTGTGAAAAAAATTACGATAAAAAAGAATCATGAAAGTGCACTGTTTCGCACATAATTGGTCGAGATCTCAGGAACCCTGTGGTCTATTGAAATGATTAACGTTTTGATTCGTAGGTTATTATTATTACTAATTATTTCGTTCCTTGAACCAGTTTCTTCACAAGTAGTGTAGTTTTCTTGTAAATATGCAAAAACATGATTTTTGCGTTTACGCCACTCCCACTGCCCAGCGTGGTGATTATGGCAAAACTCTCTTTGTTTAGGGGAAGCACGTTCAGCAGTGCACCGACGAATGAGTGATAAGTAGCTAGGTAGGTAGCGTACCTAGCATGTTATGCCCGTGTCGCTTATGGAGTCAGTTTAACCACACGGTATAAGTTTGTTATAAAATAACCATCAATCTAAGTAAATAAGGAAATGAGGTATTTGCTTCTCGAAAGTAGAAGGCTCAAATTAGGTCCAATTAGGTCCACCCACCTCAGTCAAAGTCGGACCGGGCGTGGCGTTCGGTACGCGTGCTTGCTACGTCGTCGCGTCGTCGTGACGTACTTAGTGTGATTTATTGACTAAACAGCCATGCCCTCGTGTTTGTTCATTATAATATTTATTGCATAAGATTGGAAATGTAACTGTTACTGTGAGCGACTGTTTGCGTGTAGTTGTTATTGTTACACAGCCCAGCTCTTGAGTAAGCGCTGGGAGAACGTACCATAACTACAGATTTTATTTAGATCTATAGAAATAACCCTTTGATAATAAATAATGTAGAGACGGTCCTGCTCTCGCCTTCACTGAACCGTAATTCCTGATCATGCAATCTCGTTGTGGTTGAGTTATGTTATGATGGTAACATTTCAGTAGGTATGAGTATGAAGCAGGAAGACAAGCAGCTGGTACTCTGAGCTGAAGCTTTGATCCCGTCTACGCGAAAAGAGGGGTGGCCATACATTACATAGCCTTAGGCCAACCGCTGTTCATAGAAGAATATTGAATAAGAAGATTGCCTTCAAAAAGGACGTCAACAGAGTTGCGTTCAAGTCGTGATAGATAAATAATACCTACCTAACCTAACTTCCTTTCCTATGTATAATAGTATATAGTAAGTACCGTACCGGTTAGGCATCTAGGCGGTAGGTTTTCCACGTATGTGAAATCTGACATAGTATGACGATGGTAGTTACTAGTTAGGTAGGTATATAGTATACCTACCTACCTAGGTATGTAGGTACTACTATAAGCCTTATTTGCAGTTTGTAATAGACCTAACTCTTTATTTTGCACCACAGCCACCACACAAAGATAGATACAATTGGACTTACCTAGGTATTTCTGCATTATGGAACTAATCCACACGATGATAGTTTTGAGATAATGCAGATTTTGTGTTAAAGTTGTGTAGAAAAATTTGTGAGTCTTATTTTTACTACGTATGTAACAGACAATATTGTTCAAAATATACTGGTCTATAAATTCCAATTTAATTTCGAAGGAAAACATTAATAGGTAGTTTAGGTTTTTTGTTGTAAATACAGTCAGTATTATTGCTTATTGTAAAAAACCTGTAATGTGGTTTTATGGAGTTATTATTAAAAAACTCACTAAAACTACCTACTCTTATAATTATTATAGAGGTAAGAGTAGGTAATGTAGGTATGCTGAACAATTATTTAATAAAATAAAACTGGTTCCTATTCTAGTGACAGAAGGATTACCGCATATGTACCCGCTGGATTTCGCTACCGCTCTGGAACTGGAATTGGATATCGCGGAGGTCTAAACAGGATAAGGTGCCACAAAATATGCACTAAGCCTAAGGAATTGATACTTGTCCCCGGGGGTTCCACTAAACATATGCACTAAGCCGAAGGGAGTGATTCTGGTCCCCGGGGGCCGACTAAACAATAAACATGTGCGCTAAGCCTAAGGGAGTGATTTTGGTCCCCCGGGGGTCAACTTTTGTACTATGATTTTTTATTTCGGTTTGTTTCTCAATGAAATAATTACCTACGTGTTGTCTTTGGTATTAAACATAGTTTTAAGAAGGTAACTATTTATGTGTTTAATGAATGTTAAAAACGTTCCTAATATTAAAGTCGTAGAAGGTGAAGAGTAACTCCACATTACTCCTTTACATTCTCTTGTATTGGGATCTAGTTGGCTAATAAAAAAGTAAAAGAAAAAGCTGTTAATATTTTTTCGATAAACAGGGTCGACATAAAACCCTAAGGGTCCAAACGCACTGACGACGCCGCGCCGCCGCCGCCGCGCCCGCCGACAGTTCTTTTGTTTTTTGTTTCTCTAGCCGTCAAATGGCCCGTAAGGCTCTAGTGTAGGCGCTAAGCAAGTCTGTTCGTTCGCAGTCTAAGCACATACCTATACCTACCTGCTTATACTGATCAACCCATATAGAAATATATTTGTAATTTATATGTTGTCTAAAAACCAATCAAAAGATGTTTTGTTAACAATTTTATTTATTTTTTGTCTTCTGATGATAAACGTTAAACGTTATCCAACTTTTTTGAGCAATATTTCTAATTGATAGGTTCTATTGTTTTTACGATATATTGCAAACAATTTTACTACAATTACCTACCATTGTAGTCGATGAAATAGCCACAATTAACTATTTACCGGTTTGTACCGGTTCAAAACAGATCAATTTAGCTTTGTTTGGTCTTTGCCGTGGCTGTACTTGCCAAGTAACTGTGTAGGTATCTAAACTTCAGCCATCCGTAATGCTAATGTGTAATCAACTCAACAACACAAAAATCCAAAATTCTCTTTTGGGCGTGGTGCTCGAAAAGTTATTGTCAGCGTTATGCATTGCACGATATATGCAATCATGATGGCTGACCCGCACACTACAGGAAGGCAATTCTCGCCAATTTATCACTCGATAATTATCAAAAGAACTGTAAAATTTGACAGTTCTTCTGATATTTATCGAATGATACATTTGCGCAGCGTTATGCATTGCACGATATACATATGCATGATAGCTGACCCGCACACTACAGGAAGGCAATTCTCGCCGATTTATCACTCGATAATTATCAAAAGAACTGTAAAATTTGACAGTTCTTTTGATATTTATCGAATGATACATTTGCGCAGCGTTATGCATTGCACGATATATGCATGATAGCTGACCCGCACACTACAGGAAGGCAATTCTCGCCGATTTATCACTCGATAATTATCAAAAGAACTGTAAAATTTGACAGTTCTTTTGATATTTATCGAATGATACATTTGCGCAGCGTTATGCATTGCACGATATATGCATGATAGCTGACCCGCACACTACAGGAAGGCAATTATCGCCGATTTATCACTCGATAATTATCAAAAGAACTGTAAAATTTGACAGTTCTTTTGATATTTATCGAATGATACATTGGCGAGAATTGCCTTCCAGGACTAGTGTGCGTCAATGGTTTGATCTGCATTTTCCGAACCGATGGATTGGTAGAGGAGGATCTATTCCATGGCCAGCGAGGAGTCCCGGGTCTCGGTCTTACCCCATTACAATTATCTTCATATGGTTTACCCGTACTTTTTCTGCAATAGTGTAACTGAGTGCATTGATTTATACCTCGTTGGATAGCTAAAAATATGTAGATGTTTTTAAAACAACATGCCGACCAAATTCACTAGGGTATTTTTTTTTATGGGATTTTGTTACGAATTTACTAAAAAAATATTCCTTATTTTTATAAATATGTCCTTTAGCTTCCATATGGATACTGATTCATGCGATTGTGTTGGTGTTTATTAAGAATTAGACTTTAGGCTATCTAAACCTGTCACTAAAATTTTAATTGGGTGATCACTTTTTTTTTATTCGTTAGTGAAGATGTAAAACGGGGTTTTGCTAAAAAAATACAATAATGCGAATATCTCAAAAATGGTTCTCGATTGCATAATACAATATGGGGTCAAAATGGCCTCCCCCATCACCCCCTAAAAGGATCCGGTCTAATTTCCAATAACCCTGTATATACTTAAGTATATACTTGTGTATATAATTACTTTTTCATTTATTTATTTAATTCGGATTGCCATCAGCTTAACTAATTACAACAGAAATTAAAATAATCACAGAAAGCTAATAATATGCATTAGCTAATAGAAGCATAATAAACTACATACATAAGTGTGAACACTAAAATTTATGCCGGCGACAATTGCGTACTTAATATAGCAATAAAATTATATAAATTAAACTTAAAAAAGAAACAAAAGATAAATAAGAATTATGAGTAATGTGCAAAAGAAGTTGAGAGTCAAGCATCGCCTTGCCCTGTGAATGCTGGTATCAAAAGGGTCAACGTTTAACATCCTGCTGAAATCATTATTGACAGTTCTACTCGCTCGCACTATAAATTAATTTTGTCTATATTTAGTTCCAACATGTGGGACATGTAGAACGGGGTTGTGTCTAAGCTAGTTACTAGTTACGTAGATTATTGTCCCAGTGGCGGCGGCCCCTTGCCGTTTCAGTCCAGACAGCACAGCATGAAGTTCTTGTGTCCAACAAGAACTTCATGCTGTGCTGGCCTGTTTAGGTACGCCTAGTGACCTACCTAGTGTAAGCTTGCGGAAAAATTGATTTAAAACAGTTGGCAATATTTTGTGATAGGACTAGCAGAATAGGTTGCTAGAGCGGGCAACTCCACTATGTCATACCGAAATTACCGAATTCTTCAGGGCAGTATTGTGTGTCTTTTCAGTGTGTTTTTAAGTTGATTATTGTATTATTATTAAGCCTCAGAAATGACTATACCTAAACTTGTATATAAGTGATCTTATCTTTTATTTCAGTGATTCAGACAATGTGAGGGTTAGCCTTCCCTAGGTACTGTTATGATGTGTAGAACTTAAGTATAAGTCTGAGTAAAAGTCGCCTGTAGGGTTTGTACTTTGCAATTTCTTTGCGTGGGTGAACAGAACAACATGCGACTGGTTACATACACAGAAATAGTTTTTTTACTTTTTATTTATTGCATTATATTATGTACAATAGTGTCGAGTACATACGTTTGTCAGGACTTAATGGGGAATACACACAATAATGTAACCATTTAGGGTGTTGCAATGGGAGACGGCCAGATACGTCATTAATACTAATTTAATAAAATAGGTAGTATGAAAGCTAAGTATGTCAAATAAAATTAATATAAGATTTTAATTAAAAATCACCAAATTTATCACTTAAAAAATAATTTAGTTCGTAGTAGCATTTTTCCAAGAGCAACTCTTTTATTCTAATTTCAAATCATTGGTTACCTACTTGTTACAAAATATAGGTTTCTAGGTCAACATGGTGCCTAAAACATACCATTATGTAGGTGGTTGAATGGATGGACATTATCCATTTCAAACCCAGTGCGAAAAATTACCTACATCATCGGCTCAAACCAAGAAAGCAATGTGTGTGCATCTGTCTGTACCAGGTAAGGGTTACTATCAAATGCAGTTACACAGTTATTGTTCAGAGACACACGTCCAGCCGAGCCACCCGGAGTGCGAATCGCCACTGTGCGCCCAGCAAGCGTGTAAACTCTCGACCGGTTAGCACATCCGATGCTCGTGTACATTTAATATAATCAGAATGCTACACTGTCCAATCTCTATCTTTTTGAGAACAAACCGGCTGATGCTACACAAGACATGATCGCTCTGCATGTGGAAGGAACGGGCAGTAGGTCGGTATATAGATACCATGCCTACTATAATAGGAAATGCAATCTGAAGCAGTAAACAAACGGTTCCGCTTCAGATCTTCTATTGGATGATTCTATTAAATAAATTGCTTTGTTTTGCTGCGGTTAGACAACCACTCCCAACTATTCTTTGAATTCAGCTGTAAAGTTTCTAGAGAAATCTACGTCGTATAATGTTATTTTTTTTTAATTCAGCTGTAAAGTTTCTAGAGAAATCTACGTCGTATAATGTTATTTTTTTTGCCTTCGGCTAAAATGTCAGGATATTTCCATAGATCTCAGAATTTTCCAGTGAGACATCTGGTAACCCTAGGCTTTGCTGCAATTTTGTTATGTTTTGTTATCTATTGCCATGCCGTGAAGCCGCAACGTAAGCTTAAGAGGGCACTATGCGTGCCATTTTGTGAAAAGGATAGGCATAGGATTTCGCGTTCATAGGAGCGGGACAGAGCAAACGTTTTTGGAATGGGCGGCGTAAGCGCGAAAATCAAGTGTTTGCTTATTTACAACAAAACTACACAACTTATAAAAAAACTGGTTCAAGGAACCAAATAATTAGTAATAACCTACGAATCAAAACATAAGTCATTTAAATAGACCGCAGGGTTCCTGAGATCTCGACCAAATTATGTGCAAAACAGTGTCTTTTCATGATTGTTTTTCATCGTAGTTTTTATTTTCAATCGTGTTTTCAAATTCAAGGAAACAAAGAAAAAAAAATTTTTTTTGTAATTCGCGTTATTTACCACGGGGATCCCGTGAATACTGAGATCTAGGCCTAGTTTGACAACCAAACCCGTTACGTTCGCCTAACAAACGATAACTTGAAACATATTATTTATAATATTTAAGTACATATAAATAATCAAAGCTTGAAACGTTTTTTACGTTATGACCAATTTAAGAGTCTGGGTTTCTAGTCCAGTGAGCATAAAATTGCATGACCGCCTGAATGCTTTGAGCACGAAGTCTCGCTATATATAAACTTAAGTATTTAAAAGCAACAGCTATTTTTTGTTCTTTGGCCACAAAAATAATTTTGAAGGCATTTTTAATTTGTGGGACGTTTTTAGGGTTCGGTACTCGAAGGGTGAAAACGGAACCCTATTACTAAGCCTCCGCTGTCCATCCGCCCGTCCGGTGTGTCCGTCCGTCCGTCCGTCCGTCCGTCTGTCACAGGGACCGTAAGATCTCATGAACTGTAAGAGGTCGAGGAGTTGAAATTTTCAGAGAATTTGTATTTCTCTTGCCGCTATAACAACAAATAATAAAATAAATATCTTTATTTTTCTCAGATTTTACTTAAATCTAAGTAAGTACCTATGGATTTACTATACTGTTTTTAGGGTTTCGAAAGCACTTTTTCTGTCTTTTTTCCGTCTTTAATATCTCAGCGACTACAGCAGCAATTATCATAAAATTTAAAATAATAAATACATTTCGTGCACCTGTAGGTTCAATCTTTTTGAAATATTTTGAAAATGTGGAAAAAATACCCCCCCCCCCCCCCTAGTTTGCAGACCGATCCATCTAAAATGCATGTAGCGTTTTTAAGTGTGTAGATATGGACCGATATGCGATATGGACCGATTACAGGAAAAATATAGAGAATTCTGTAAGTAGAACGCTTTTTGAAATATTAACAAAAAGGGGGATTTTCTTTTCAAAAGAGTTGGCTGCCTCTGCGAATGGGGTATTAAATAAAAGGTATCGGTGTCTACATCTCAAAACAGTTTTAAAATACCTGCAGGCTACATTACTATTCGTAATATTTTGAAAAAAGTCGAAAATTTTACCATTACGTACCCTCTATACCTACTCCGAAATTTGCAAACCGATCCATCTCGAATGTAGGTACCTTACATTTTTAGGTATTCATTAAATAGCAAAGTCTCTAACCGGTATATGTACTTGACAAACGTTCGAAACCCGCGGCGCACTCGCACTTGACGGATCTTGTTTAAGTTTCGCGGGACTAGTATTCCCTCGGGAATACAGGCTACTACTTATTTCGAAGTCGTTTTTAAACAAGTACCTACCTTACACCTATCGTGTTGCATTCAGTGGAATGGTTACTGTGGAAATGTCCACCTAAGTAAGCGAAGCATGTCGTGTGCTCATAATAATTATAAATTTATAACTCACCTACATAATGGAGAATCACTTCACTACGTTTTAAGGCTAGCATCGACGACGACGCGACGGCAGCGTCCGATGCGGCCTGTCGACGCTAGCCTTTACTTAACTTCCGGCATATTGTTTCCTAGATTCCTAGCTCAGTAACGAGTCGCCACGTGATATCCATATTTACGTGTAGGTACCTAGCCATGAATTGGCATAGTGAATACCTTCAGCAATCAATAACTTTATTTTATAGCTTTTATAGTGACACTAAACGGCATGAAACCGTAAGCATATAATCCCGCGACTTCGCGCGCGTTTTTCCTGGATTATAGGTATATTAAGATAGCTTTAGTCTTTTCTCAGGAATACTCAGGACACATTACCTATGTAAGCGGGTTCACTACGAACCTTATGTGTAACCTTGTGTTGGAAGAACACCAACGTTTCATCTTGAGGGATTTCTTCAGGGTGAATGCGGTTCTTGATGTTCCGCATCCCTCCAACCGCTACGTAAGAGCGCTCGTTGAGGCTGCGCGAATTCGTTAAACTACATATGATGGTTTTTATTATAATACTCACGATACATTCTAGGTATTTCTTATTTCCGGCATTTGTTTCCTAGATTACTAGCGCAGTACCTATCCACTGTAGTTACGCGATATACCTATGCATATTAATTTATGTAACCAGCCATGAAGTGGCATAGCGAATGCATTTAGCAATCAATAACAATATTTTATGGATTTTAAAGTGACACTAAAAGGCATGAAACCGTTACCTACCGCATTATGTTTAAAGATTTGTTATCTACTTAAGATACTAAACTAACTTTTGGACGCACGCGTTTTTGCTGGAGTAGGTACCTTACCTACCTTCCCCTAGGGAATCAAGACACAATTATTCCCCAATTCTTCCCGCGGGTGTCGGAAAAGGCGACTAACTGCCACTGGGGGGGCGGCGGCAGCGGCAGCAGCGCCTCCTGCAGAATAGATCCACCACCGAACAGCGATCCCCACGCTGGGGATCCACCCTCTAATGATAAGCGCGAATATAGTGCTTATCAGGAGAACCCTAAGTCCAGTCCAGCGGTGACTGGTGAAGGCTGCTTGTTGTCGTTGATGATGACGAAGATGATGATTCTTTTTTCGCAGGATAAGGTCTCTTATCTCCATGCGTCTCAACAAATTCCGTACCGCCGTTTTGTCATAAAGTTTAAGAATGAACTGTTGTATATTTGTTTAAATCTTTCAAGACACACATGGTCCATCTGCAGGTCCTTGATGAGGCTGGGCAGTAAATGCGTGTCTCTTTTTTATATGGGACTAGTTGCAGCCCGCGGCTTCGCATGCATTTTTCCGGAATAAAAGGTAGCCTATGTCCGGCCCCGGGATACCATCTACCTCGCTGCCAAATTACACCGAGATCCGTTCAGCCGTTCTTGAGTTATAAATAGTGTAACTAACACGACTTTCTTTTATATATATAGATAATAGATTTGTGTAGTTCCCTGTCCGCACGATAGAGGCGGTGTACCAAATTGTATGGAAAAAGGAGACGTCACGATCACGTTCTGTTACTAAAGTCGCCCCTCTGATCACTGATTGTGCTTTATATCTTTCATAGTAGGGATGATATTTTAGATTTTTATTACGTTTTTTTCTAAGAATCTTCTTTTTTCTGTCACTTAACTCATTCTGACCTTTGGAAATGCACTTCCTATCCTAGTACGGGTTGTGTGTCAGAAAATAGATAAGCCAATTCGCTGCGAACTAAGACCTTCATCTAGTGATCTTATTCTCTGACGACCCCGAGATGATGCAACATAAAATCTAAAATAAAACGACTTGGGTACTTTGTTTGATTTTTTAATTGTTGGTGTGGTTTTTTCTTCTACAATTAAGTTGTTTGTGTGCTTGAAGCTGGAGGATAAGTGACTTGGCAAATTCATATTGCGTAAGCCTGTTTTTTACCTTCTCTGATTGCATGGCATGTCCATTTGTGGGTGGTGCACGCAAATTGCATTTTGCTGAATCTCACCAGAGAAGATTTTGCGCGGAATTGTTACTAAATATTTTAAATCTATAAAATAAACTGTATAATTCCATTGGCACTCAGCTATTTGTCATATAGAGTCCTTATTTACCACCTTGACTTTTACCGTTATTTTCAGCGCACAGGTTCCGTGCAGTTGTTCAGCAAACATAAGTAGTGAGTCTACCTGTATAGTCAGATAGTCATTTTATTGATAGAATAATATTTACAAGTTAAAAATTCAAAGTTGAGGTACACACTAACAAGTAAAATAAAATGTATACTAAAATAATTATAAATTGTCAATGTACCAAACACGAAAAAAAAAATCAATTCAATATACATACAGTAAAATAATAAGCAAAACAACAAGAAATAAATTAATTCACAATCATTTATATCAAAATAAATATTATATCACAATTTTTTGTTAAGAAAATCTTCCATACAGTTAGCATCACACTGGTATACAGTTGTACTACGCCGAAAGGGCGTGTCTCTGTACCTGCCGAGGGGGTCAATCAAAAAATCGTAGGACAAAACTTGACCCCCTCCGGGGCAGAATCACCCCCTTTCGACTTAGTACATTAATTACGTGGCACCCTGTAGATAGTACAAAAGTCTCACTAGCTCTGTTTACCGAAATATCTCTGAGATCAATCTACGTCATCATCGTCATTGTCAGCCCATTGAAGGTTGCCTGTCCATTGGCACGAGTGAGGCAGCAGCGCAGCGGAGCGAAGATTTGTGCAACACTAGTGCTGCCCGCGGCTTCGCACGCGCTTTTTAAGTAGCCTATGTGCGTCCCGGATATCATTTACCTCCCTGCCAAATTTCATTGTTCCGTTCAGCCGTTTAGGTGCTAAAAGCTAACAGACATACAGATAGACGGACAGACAGAGGTGCTTTAATTTATATTATGTATTAGTATGGATATCTCAGAAACCTGACGCTTTTTATTTTGTTATTCGTATTTGTGTCCTATATTAAAATATATACATAACTTCTAACGTACGCGGGAATTTTGAAAAACAAAAGCTGTGGTAGTCGATGTTAGGTTCCCCTCCGCTTTACCAATGTTGCCTTTTTTTTATTATCCTGAGGGAAATGCGCACGCATATCGTACTGCCACGGGAAGACCAATGTTGCCTGGTAATAGGTAAACTTTACTCTGTTATTAAATATAGAGATCCTAGTAGGCTTATATTGCCCCCACACAAAACTGCACTTGGTGAGAAAAATTGCTTTATTATTTTGACTTTTATTATAGTGTATTATAAAATTCCTATAGATATAAAAAATCCTATATCCTATAGATATGAGCCACATACAAAACTCCGTATGTGGCTCATAGAGAAATGTTTTTATGAATTCAAAGAATTATTTTAAACTTCAATCAATTTCCTAGTTTTTTAAGATAATTATTGTACGATTTGTATGTTCGTAATTAATGGACAAACTGTTGTTTCCATCCGCTGAATTATTATTACTAGCGTAACTCAAAGTTTCCACCTTATTTTTTAAGATCTTTTTGTAAACAGTACGACAATAAATAATCATTATCTTTATCATGGCATCACATAATATGTATAACCCGGGTGAATAACATGGCACCTGGCTCGGTACTAGATACTACATCCTCCCCCCCTCTGGCCGTAGCGGCGCCCGACTAGGGCTTACAAATATTCGAAAATTTTGATATTCGAATATTCGATTTTTTTTCGGGTACTATTCCAATAATTCGAATATTATTCGAATAATAGAAAATTGTTATAATGACGTCTTCTTCTATTATTTTATGAGTTATTTAACAAAATAACACATAAAATAAATAAAATTAACAAAATGTTGTGTCGTCGTAGCGACATAGGTGATTTACACGCACAATCAACCACAAATTCTTAGTAAAAAACAGTCTTCAAAATCTAGGTTAGTAGGTATTTTAAAAATATCTGCAATAAAATTTTACCCAGTATCAAGTAGATAAATAGAAACGGTAAGTAACTGTTACACGGTAGTAACATAGATAAATAAATTATTTCGTCCATGGTAGTAAGTACATTAACATTTTATAAAATTTATGTATTTTAATAATTTAAAAATCATGAAAGTGCTTTGTTTTGCACATAATTTGGTCAAGATATCAGGAACCCTGCTGTCTATTGAAATGATAATGACTTATGTTTTGATTCGTAGGTACTAATTATTTGGTTCCTTGACCCAGTTTCTTCATAAGTTGTGTAGTTTTCTTGTAAATAAGCAAAAACTTGATTTTTGCGCTTACGCCGTTCTAAAAACGCGAAATCATATGCCTATCCTTTTCACTAAATGGCGCGCTTTATTATGTCTAGTGCTGCTGATGGGGCTGATTTCCTGCATCCGCATATGAGTGCGCAAGCCAGCCTTTGAACTTGCTGTAATTTATTTATGGTGGTGACTAAGTTTGTTCTAGGCCACCATACTATAGCACCGTAGGTTAGAACTGAACGGACCATGACTGTATACAGCCATAGGCACGGCTTAGGCTTGAGGCCCCAGTCCTTGCCCACCACTCGCGTGCATTGCCATAAGACTTTTGTGGCTTTTAATATAACATGATCTAGTTGTTTGCCCCACAGTAGTTTACTGTCTAGTCAAATGCCATTTACCCTCTTAACACAATGTCATTTAGGTGAGATACAGAGACAGATAGACAGAAGAGTCTCGTCAAATACGCGAATGCACTACGTTGTCACGCGCGGCACTCCCGAGTGTTTCCGAACCCTATAATTTAGTCATGTTGTTAACCCGAACGACGTAAACTTGTATTGTCTTGTATGGATATATAGCGCGAACTTTTGTTTGGCATTTTAAGCACATCAGAGTTCAGAGTTTGGTGTTATTGAGTTAAATCGAATATTCGAATATTGCAATTTCAATATTCGAATATTCGAACTAATCTAATATTCGAATGCAAGCCCTACGCCCGACGCCCGCCGCCGCGCCGCACTATGGAAATTAATAGTGATTTGCTGATCAAAAATCAGTAACTTCTTTATTATAAGAAATCAAATAATATCCCAATTTTTTTTTGATTACGACGGGACTTGAACCCGCGTCTCCCTCAGTACGTGAACGTGCTAACCTCCTACACCACGAGGTCAAGTGACGTAGAATACGAAAAACTTTGGGACATTCATCGGACTATAGCGCCGTTAGCCGAGGTCAAAAAATTTTTGGGATATTATTTGATTTCTTATAAATTAACCCAGTGTGAAGCTTACGCACTATAAATAATAAAAAAATCTTTATTTTTAATCTTATCAACTTGAAGTTTCTCCCGAGATATACCGCAGAATTAATGTACAATATTTTATTTTATTATGGGGGCATGTCTAAGCAAAATTGCCAACCCACGCATATGTATGTAATGTACCTACCTATGTGTAAGTAGGTAAGTATAATTACCTACTCAGTGGCATTGTGGTTGAGTGGTCGTGATGACTCCGCAGTCCGGTCACGAGGTCGGAAGATCGACACGTGACGTTTCTCAGCCTCAACGTGCTGGGTCCATTTCGCGTTATTGGTTTTACCAATAGAGTCCAGTGTAGGTACCTAGCCTATCTACGTAAATACTTACCTAGGTATTGTTGTTTTTGTTTGCTTACTTGCACGGGTATACCCCCGAAACAACGCTAATTAGTTTTATTAGTCATCCGTCATAGAAGAACCACAAATTAACACATTATGTGAGGTACAAAAAATATAATTAATTTAAGTAGCTAAATAAATGTAATCTTTATCTACTAATTATCACGGTGGTGTTGAGAAAAAGAGGAAGCACAAACTGACAATTAATTAATAGATTTTTTTCCAAAGGTATATTATACGTACACGACTCATAGTAGGTATCTAATGACTAAAAATGAATAACAGATACCGTACTAATAAAAATAAAAACATTATTTAGAAAAAAACATAACGTATGTACTAAAAAATTCAAAAAATCGTAGAACAAAATGTTAACCCCCTCTTGGCTTAATAAACGTAAACCCCTTCTACGTGGGTGGCACCTTGTAAAGATGATAGATAATCTTCAAAGTAGATCTACAGGATGTCCGGTAATTGATGGGTAACCCCGCAGGTAACTGTGCGGGGCACCGCCGCCACCATTCAGGAAAAAATAAAAATCTATCTGCAGTAATATAGGTTTTTTTTTGTAATAACGAAATTTGATACCTGTGTTCACATTATTGGGCACTACGGCTACAAATTCAAATCAAAAAAAAAAAAATTCAATCAAAATTTGATTTTTTCTGAAAATAACCGTGAATAATTGGCCTTGGTATCGCGCATTACAAAATATGTATAGCTGCAACTGTTTGTTATAAACAAATATAAAGGTAAAAATAAAAATTAGTGTTTTCGATTTTTTCATGATAAGTTTGCGCACCTGTGGTGTAAAAGAGTTTCATAAATGGTATTACACTTAAAAAAAATATTTTCCAATTACAGAGTTATTGCTACCTGTCTCTGTTGCCTTAAATTCTTTAAAAAAAAAGTTATAAAAAATAACATTTTTTTTTCGCAAATTCGTTTAAATGTACTATGGGGTGGTTGGAGTATTATTAATAATTGAAACGACAATTTGATATAGGCAATTTTATAAAAATATTCAAATTCCCGCACGAACGGGAGAAAGCACGGCGGCGCGCGCGGGGTGTTTCTAGCGGCTGCGCCACGTATAGTGTTGCGAAAAGTGGACGTACTAGAGCGGGCGTAAATGTTGATAATTAGTGTTTTTGAGATTATTGGGGCGACGACAGTGTTTTTAAATATATATATTTTTTTGTTGTTTTGTATTATTTTATTCAGAATACTCAAAAACTGGTGCGCAAAATATAATTCGTGTTTATTTGTAGGTGACTTTAATATCTATTTTTCTAGTGATAATGTAATTAATTATTTTAAATGTTTAACAGCTTTCTGCGAGTTCGCTCAGAAAAATGAGGTACAGCTAGAAAATTTTGTAATGCGCGATACCAAGGCCAATTATTCACTTTTATTCCCAGGAAAAATTAAATCGTTTTCATTGAATTTGTAGCCGTAGTGCCCAACAATATGAACCAAAGAATCAAATTTTGATACTAAAAAAAATTTCAAATAAATCCTAGACTGCTGCTATCGAGGTAGAATGCTGCAGATAGATTTTTATTTTTTACTAATTGGTGGCGGCGGCGGCGGGCGGCGGCGCGGCGGCGGGCGGCGCACAGTGGATCGAAAAAGCCCTTCCTATAGACATAGGACTTTTTTTTTCTAAACATGCTTTTTCTTATTGGAAACCAAGACAGAATCTTATTAGAAGCCCAAACTATATCATATTTTATGAACCTAGGTGATAATGACGCAGAAAAGATTTTTTGAACTTTAATTTGTATGGAGAAAAACATGAAAATCGATATTTTTCGGCTCTCGTGCGAGTGCCCGTTATTTCCTCCGGCATAAATAATGTTCCTATTTTTTACTATCTTTTGACATATAACACATATGGGGCACTCGATGGACTTCAGGTGAAAAAAAATAAAATATATTTTTAATTTTTTTTTTGCAGTTTATTCATTATACAAGGTACATTACGACCTATAAATAATATTTCAACTCACCTAATTATTGTTACAATTTTAATGTAATATTTCACCTATCATAATAATGAAAATATATAAAATTTTTATATTTTGTTAAAGTAAAAGCATAATTATCAAATACAGTCATTATTTTTAAAAAGAAATGAATAATAATTACAAACTACAAAGGCGATTAAACAATTCACACGAAATAAATATTACTATTTTTTTAGACACAAGGCAAATTTTTCTATATTACAAGTTATCATACACAATAATTATTTAAAAAACACGTATTATGTACCTACATATAAGTTACAAAGTTTCTGTAAAACAATTAGAACATATTAAAAGACATCCATATCAGCATCTGTGTCAGAATCTGTGTCTTCTGGATCAATGAATTAATGTGCTCTGACTTGAGGCACCATCAAATCCCCATTTCGATATTAATATCATTGATTGGTTTGTAATCTCGTCAGGTAAACTTTTTATTATTCTTTTAACAGTTATGTCAAGGAGTGCTTGAAGAGCTACTTTGGCCATTGTATCTGTAACAGTGATTGCGTCTTTCGGAGGAAAGCAATCCATCTTGGCTTGCTGCAGTTTGTAATATGATGGATACAAATTTGTAATGCCTTCTTGAATGGCAGATTCTCTCAACGTTATATACTGCCACTTTGATAGTTTAAGTGACAGTAATAAGCCGAGCGCTTTGGTAGGGGTGAAAACACATTTATTTTTTTCATTTGCTTGTTCCACGATTTTTTCCGCCTCTTTTGGATTCTTTAGAATATGATCTATGGCTGCTGCCAAAATATCTTTACCCTCATTTTTCATATTAGCAATTAAAGCAAAGGCCAATTCTGAACTTTCTCGGCCTTTATAATTATAATTTTAAATCCTTCGTACCTTTTGTTTTGTTCCAAATTCTGTGAAAGGTTTGCGCGGACTTGGAGCCGTTTTCGTTGATGTTCCAACAGTTGATGTACTCGGAGAGGGTAAAAACAATTCGCCAGCTTCACTTGTTTCTTGAATTGCAGTATTTAGCTGTTGTGGTCGTATATTTTCACGTACACAAGTTGGCCACTCGATATTCTGCTCCAACCAATCTGTATAGTGTTTTTTGAAAGTTTCTGTGTTACATTTTGCAGATTTCCATCTTTTTATCACAGACTGACTAAACTTCGACAGAATTCTTGGAGAGTGTCTGTATCTTCTTCAGATAAACTCAAATTCAACTGAAATTTAACACTTTCTAACAGTTTTAAATAGTTTCCAAGCTTGCCAGACCAATCTGGATCTATTTGTGATTCTAAAACGAATCACAAATAGATCCAGATTGGTCACCACACTATGCTTTTCCATTTTTAACTCGAAATTTCACAGATGTTTTACGTAGTAAGTTTTAATATAACTAAAAAAATATTCAGTTCCCTCCATATTTATACTTACTTCATACCGGCTAACGACTACTAGAAAAAAGTAGACAATGACAAATTGTTAATTAGGTAAGTACCTACTTAAATAACATCCATTTTTAATAATAAAGCCAAGGGGCTTAAGGAATTCTTAGAATAATAATACAATCATAAGTGACGGGTTAGCAGGTAGTTCAAGATAAGTAGGTAAACCTCTGCAATAAATTTTGTAACAATGATAAGGTCGAGTACCTAACTTAATGGCCCCTTGTAAATTTAACAAAAAAATATACAATAGGTATCGTCTTTAACGGCTAAATATCATAAAACCACCATATAATATGGAATTATCAGGTAAAATTATAAAGTATGGCTGGTGAAATATTGCATTAAAACTGTAACAATAATTAGGTGAGTTGAAATATTATTTTTAGGTCGTAATGTACCTTGTATAATGAATAAAATGCAAAATGAAAATTTAAAAATATATTTAATTTTTTTTCACCTGAAGTCCATCGAGTGCCCCATATGTGCTATATGTCAAAAGATAGTAAAAAATAGGAACATTATTTATGCCGGAGGAAATAACGGGCACTCGCACGAGAGCCGAAAAATATCGATTTTCATGTTTTTCTCCATACAAATTAAAGTTCAAAAAATCTTTTCTGCGTCATTATCACCTAGGTTCATAAAATATGGTATAGTTTGGGCTTCTAATAAGATTCTGTCTTGGTTTCCAATAAGAAAAAGCATGTTTAGAAAAAAAAAGTTCTATGTCTATAGGAAGGGCTTTTTCGATCCACTGTGCGGCGGTGGTGCCTGCACGGTGTTCCTGCGGGATTTTCCATTAATAACCGGACACCCTGTATAAATTAGGTAGGTAAGGTACCAAGTAGGCACGACCATACATTCCGAATCTAATGTACATTTAAGTAGGGAGGTAGATAGGTAGGTATTCATAATCAATTTAAAACCGATTGAGTTTCAGTAGGTATTATCTTCTACCTACGTAACGGACCTATTTACACAATTAATTCGTGTTGACCTTAAAAAACACAAAACATGATGTGTCATCCTAGAAAAACGATGGCATTCGTACTCCTTGTAGCCTTAAAGTAAATAAAAAATCCTAAAAGTACCTAAATAGCCACGACCTCTAAAATGAAAAAATCTGGGAAGAGGAAGTATATCAGATACTAGAGGTAGATAGCAGGGATAGGGGAAGTGTCTGAAATTAGGACTTGAGACACTTTCTAGGTAGTGTAAGAGCTTTTGGAAAAATAGGTAAACTCAGTATATATATGCATTCTAAATGTTCAAAATATGGCAAAGTGCAATGTCCTTCTTTACTGATTATAAGGACGATAGTTGTAATTATAATATAACGATGGCATGAAGGCGAAGGTAAAATTTTGTCGTGCATGCAACATATTGTATAAAAATTAAATTATAGTTTTTATAGAAAATGTGGCGTTTAACAATGTCAATGTTAAAACACAAACTGTATCTAAGTATTTTTTTTAGTTCTAGGTCAACGGTCAAAGCCAAAAGTTCCTATGAAAAGTATTAATTTTACAAAACTAGAGCTATGCGTGACTTACCTACACCCGAAAATGCTTTTGGAAGGTCGATTCTATTCAGCATTAGTTGATAATTTTATTTAAGTTTGTACCTACTAAACTTTTAACGAAAATTTCAAATAAAAATAAATAATAAAATAAAGAATATAAAATTTTATAACATAGTTATTGATAACGTGTTGATAACTTATTGGTTACAGTTACAGGTCACATAAAAAACTACATACATAACCTTACTTCAAACAATTAGACATTATAATAAATTAAGTACATTTTAAAATTTGGCGTGTTTTAAATATTTATACCTATGTAGTATGTCTCGGACGAACGAAATCACTCCTCCTTATTTTCCCTGACCGATTGAAGGTCTATGATCAGATCACGTGCAAAATATTGAGTGTACACTGGCGACATCTAATTTCAAGTCTAATTTAGTTTGATGACACATGGATGAAACTGTTGACGTCAGTTGCCATGGAAACCATTAATTAGGTGATAATTAAATTATCATATTCTGAAGAATTTGTAAAAACCTACGTTTTATGGCGCACATAGCAATTCTTCGAGAATCAAACTTATAATATTATAAGGGACCACCTAAAAAGAAATTTTTATACAACGACGAAACAATCATAAAGATCTATTAACAATTGGCGCAGATATCACCAAAACCGTTATAGCTAGTCGTGATTCTTCAAAAATATTATGTTGCTTTTTAAGTTTAACGGGATAAATACTAATCCCTCGGGAATAAAATTTTTATGGGACCACCTCGGGATCATTCTCTATACAATAGTGAAAGAATCAGTAAAATCGGTTACCCATAGGCGGAGATATCAAGTATCATACATACATAAAAAAAATAAAAAATATATACATACACGAACTGAGAACCTCCTACTGTTTGAAGTCGGTTAAAAATCATGAATTCATTGAATTCGTATAGATACCTATCGATTGGGTTATCAGCTACTTTTTAAATTTTACCTTAAAAGATTGTAATATGGATTGTGCGCTGGCAATAGAAGTTGGAATGCGGTTGTAAACAGCCGTCCCCACTACGTGTTGCAGCTTGGACGTCTTCTCCAGTCGCCGTGGTAGCGCCCTCAGCATATTGTATCTACCTCACAACATACAATTGAATTTTTTTTAGGCATTGCATAATATTGCACAGTACAAGTTAATAGAGTAGCAGGTGCAGGTCACCGTTCCCCAACATAGAAATTAGAAGGATTTGTCCAAAGCCACGCGCGGAAGCGGTTACCCGGAACTAAAGACAACTCACATGATTCCGGAGATATACATAAGTCCGTTTGTTTACAAGTAAAGTATCAATCTACTTGTTTACTGTGTAGGTACTTGAAGGTTGTTAACGAGGCCACCAATCTGGTTTGCAGTGGCATGACATATATTTTTTGCGAGTTAGAAAGGTTACATTCATAAATGTAATAAAAATAACCATGAATATCCTTATAAATATGATTTTATCACTTGGTTGGTCAACTTATGATAGGTTTAGAACAATTTAGAAGTGATGCCTATTTCACAAACTGCCCTATTAAAAATCAACCGATGAGAACAAACCGAGTAGCAAAGCAACGCATAACAACCATATTTGTTGGTGATGGAAAATATGGAATTAGGAAGGAGATAGGGAATATCTACTATAATAAGGATGAAGAATTGTGGAGGAAGAAAATATATGGAATAACTTATTGTGAAAAATTATTACCTTTTCAAACTGAAATAGGCAAGATAGTCGATAGAACCTCAACTGTAAAGTTGAATCAATCGATCGTTTTCTACATCTGACAGGCAACCGATTCGACACGAGCAGTTAAGGCTCGGACCAAGTTAAGGTTGACTTGTCTATACCCTTCATTCAAAACGGAGTCGTGTATCCGAGTAATACCGATCATAATATCCGTAAGCTTCCATTGAAGGTCTTGCAAACTTGACCCAGTATCCAATGTCAGGGTGACGAATGTCAGCTGAATAATTTAAATGCGGAATAAGGTAGAATCTGGCAGATGGTCGTACTTACCTTATTCCTGCAGGTCAATTCTGATGTATTCGTGAGTGTAAGGCGGCGTCCTAATTCCGGCGTCGATCGTACGAGCGAACGATGCGATTTCCTCGCACGACGTGAATAACTAATTGGTCACGCGTCATCCATCGCGCGAGCACTGACAACAGAGATCTCGCGCGATCGTTAGCTACCACTATTTTCGCCGCCCAATGGCTTGTTTTGATTCATCATCTTGGCCTCCGACACAAAACGTCTCCAGACCAGACAGACCTTTGTCTCCAGGTTGTCTGTCACTAGTTAGAAGTGTAGAGTTCGCGAAGATCGGCTTCTTCGTGAATCCAGCGGTAACTAGAAACTAGAACTGGCCTAAGGCCAGTAGGCCGCCCTAGTTTTTTTTTATTTGAGGATTCCTCTAATTTTAAATGTTCAGAAATAATATGTTTTTTTTTTCTTTAAAGTTTTTTACTTTAATTATTATATTTTATTTATAAACTGAACTAGATGATTCGAGCACAATAGTTAATGTTAATAGTTACCAGTCTATAGTCTGGTTTCCTCGATACAGGCTCAGCCTATTGAGGAAGCCGACGATAATCATCTATAAAATTAACTCACTCAGCAAATTACTAAATGTATATCTTATTTTTAGGTTAAGTTTCGATTATTTTTAATTCCGATGTATAACTAGTCATAAGATAGTTTAACTTTGTATTTGCTGTAAATAAATATTTTTTACTTTTTTACTTTTAATATCAGTTAGCTTTCAGACCCAAAATATGTCTCAATAGTTCAATCAAACGCTTAATTAAACTAATTACGAATGAGATAAAAGTCCCATTAGTTAGTGCAATCAACCCCAATACTGGGAATAAAGGACAGTGGCATCATCCGTTGTTTGAATTAAGCCCCGCAATAATAACAGTGCGCTTAAAGTATAATACATATATTTCTTTCATTTATAAAGTGAACATTACTGTATAAAAATATTAACGTAAAATATTAAAAGAATGCGAGGCCTGTTCCATAAATCATGAAAACTTCATTAGAGCTATCACAACAGATATCTTCACGAACTAGGTCAAGTAGGTACATAGCGACCCGAGGTGTCGGTCAAGTAAGGAGCAAAGTGGATATCTCGTTTCTCTAAAGGCGCTCCCACACTGAGAGCACTCGCAGTAAAGTAATTTTCAGTAACAGTACCCATCTACGTTTAAACCGGGTACTGACCGGCGGCACGGCGCGTTACATGGCATAATGTAACCAGTCACACAGCGAGCGTTTGTACCTGTGGTTTGGTGTAGTTCTCTCCCATCTGATCACGCTGGAACCTATCACGTTGCATCCGATCACGGCAAACGGCGCCAAACAGTTTCATCCGATCACGCCATGCAAATAGTGCCTTACTTTTTTATTTACGTTTGTAAGCATAATAAACAGATTTTCATTATTAAATACTTACGAATGTTATTCGTAGTGTATGTTTATTATAATCAGTAGGTTGAAAATAGAAATAGTGAGAAGGCGAAAAAATAAACATTATGATACCTAGGTATATGATCGATCAGTCTTTATTAAGTATCACTGTTTTCAAAATCAGTCTTAATTTTTCAAAACCAGTTAAAAAGAGTAGGTATGAGCCGTGGAGCTCTGGGAATGAGCCCTCCAATCAAGTGCCATGGTGCCAGCACCCTGCACCTCTGATCAATTCAAACTTATATAGGGATAGTCAAACTAGTGCACAATACTGAAAGAGGTCATTCACCTACTACCACAGATACAGTGAACAAACCAAGCGACAACTATTTTATAATTGTTTTTCGTAGGTACTAGAAATGCCTTATTAATTAGTATTGTAAGCCATCCAGAACTTAGCATCCCCTCGATGCGCGCCTCCACTCCTCGCCCCACCTGGAAGCCAATTCTCGCCAATTTATCACTCGATAATTATCAAAAGAACTGTCAACTTTTGATATTTATCGAGTGATAAATTGGTGAGAATTGCCTTCCTGACGGCGACACAAGGCCCGCACGACCGCAGACAATGGCCGCGCCGCCGCGGCGCCGCGCGGCGCAGTGGCGTACGCCGCCATGTGAAACTGACACATAACTAGGTATTACGTGTAACGAGACCGACCGTGTTCACGTTTCATCTCACATGTAGGCCAAAGATTTAAATCGATTTAAATCTTTGATGTAGGCGCGGTCAGCTGTCTCTCGCCGCACGATCTATGGTATAATTTCTAATATAATTCCTATTATAATTTCTAATATAATGAATAAATAATAAATAAATATCTACGCCACCACCGGGTGTTTTCTAATTTAAAAAACCTGAATGCCCAGCACAAATACCTGCAGATGGTACTGCAGATGGGAATCGAACCCGCAACCTCCTGCGTCGCAAGCGGGCCCTCACCCACTACGTCACAGAGGTCGTCAATACAGAGTTTAGTAAAACAAACAATTAATAGTAAGTAGTCCAGATATATTGGAAAATTAATGGGATGGATGGAATCAACATCCATCGGGTTAACCAGTTTAACAAATAATAGTTATACAGGGTTTTTGGTAATTCACTGACACAACGTGAACTGCAGATTCTGCCCATCGTCATCATGAACACGTTCGTGAAGACGGTCTTGTCTGAAGACAGATTTTAATTCGTAATTTTTTTTTGTTAATCGCCTCTGGTAAAAATGAATAAACATGTTTGTCCGGACCACAATTAATTACTAAAGAAGACCCACTCCCAACCCAAACCACTATTAATTCATTGGCAGAGCCATTTTCAAGTTTGAAATAATGCCTCTCTAAAGAACGATTATTGAATGGATATGTACCTACTATTAATACATAGAGATAGAGATAGGTAGATAGATAGAGATGGAGAAACATTTATTATCGAATAAAACCCTGATACAGCACAGAACAGAAATAGTACATAACTTACAAACAATAAATTAAACATAAAATACGAAAATACCTAAATGAGAAAAAGAAAAAACAAATTAAGAAGAGATTAGGCATGTACCTACCCACCCACCTACACAAGGGGCACCTACATAGGTACCAAGTTTAGGAATAAGGAGCTGGCGGCGTCTTCACAAACGTGTTTGTGATGATGGACAGAATCTGCTTTTCACAGTGTCAGTGAATTACCAATAGCACTGTATAAATAATTATACTAATTTGACAAAGGCTTTATCTGTGACGCATTTATCGACAGCTTCGATCAGATCTATTGTCTCTTGGGTGCAGTCCTCAGCGGTATACGGTTTCTTCTCTAGGCGCATCTGACAAGCTCGCAGAGCCAGGGTGTAAGCGCGGACAGCGCAGTTACCTGGAATTAGTATCCAATTAAAAAAAAAAAAAAAAAAAACTGAGTATCTGGTCGAAGCGACGCGTGACCCGAGAGCTGGTGAGTATCTGGCGCAGCACATCAGCATTGCTATAAAGCGAGGCTATGCAGCCGGTTTCTTGGGGACGCTTTCGACTGGTATAGGTAATTATATATGGATCAGTTGAGCTACCTGTATATTGTTGGAACAGTCTGCAGTTAGCTCAATTGTTCCAGTTGTAAACACTAGTTCTAATTTGTTTCTATTATTTGATTGTAATTTTCTTTGTTGATAAAGTCATTTAGTGTTATCTTGGCCAAGATTACCAGTTTGGCGTGGAAACCCCGGATCCTGGGGCACACGCAATTTATAAAGATCTTACCAAACTTCTCATAGATCTCCACAGGTTATCGGAATGCTGGCATCTATTTCGGTCAACGATCTAGGTATACAGTATATTTCAGTAGGTAAGTTCAAATTACGAGTAGGTAGGTATGTATTCTGTAGTCTGAGTAGGTAAGTACTACCTAGATACCTACGTAGGTAGAGGTAGGTCTAAAGTAAACTGAACTGTGAGTGGTACAGAAACGAAATTACCAGGGTTGATCAAGTCATGCATGGTAGGAGCATACGTATGCTCCTACCATGCAATACGTAATAAACCAAAAAATACGTATTTTTTACCGCGACAAAGTTCACTCACTTGTCATGCATTTTCCCCTTTCTTTAGTGAGAGGATCTGTCGAATTCTGAAACAAAAATAAAGTTATTGTTAGAATTCTGCTAACTACGAGTATATATTATATATACCCAGTCTGTTACTTCAGAATCCTTTGGCCAGCACCGGTAGTAGATCCGTACGGTAACTGGTGGTGGTGGATGGATTGAAAAAAAATATGTGCGTATCATAAGAATTATAGTACCTACCTATCTGAAACGTTTAAATTATAGAACTATGTGTAGTAATAATGAGTTTCCAAACAATTGTATACCAAAAAACGCAAGCAGTCTTTCTACCAAAGATTAATAAAATAATGTATTAAGAAATTTTAAACAACTGTTTAAAATTTCTTACCACAAAATGGCTTAATTGACGTATGCTGATTTTAACATGGCAACCCTGAGAAACGTTTCGTTTTAAGCATACTATTATTTCATTTGTTGAGCCTTTGTGTTTCCTACCGATTTCTTTTTGTTTTAGTTGATAACACGGAACCTACTTTTTAATTACCTTGATAAGTGCGCCATTTATAACGGCTATAAATATCAAAAGTCTTTTGTACATTAACAATGGAACAGAACGTACTTTTCAATGACAGCGCTTACTTCTGACAGTGGGTGCTGTGCGCTGTGTCTCAAACTTTATTTTATAGGGATACTACTAGCCAACCGTTCGAACTTCAACTAAATGAAACGATTAACGCCGCGAGCAATGTTTTCTGTCTGTTTTAGGCCATAGTGCTGCGACACCGGCCCCACCCCCTTTTCACATCTCGTGGCTGAGTCCCTTGTTTATGTAATTGAAAAAAACCTCAAAAAAGGCGGTCTTGTTTACTTTAGGGATACTAGTAAATTATGTGAATAGTAAAATGAATATATTATGAATATGAATAGTGAGTCAGTGGGGTGGTTTATTCAAGTCAATGGGGTGAAAATTCCCATCTGCCCCATTGACTTGAGTAATGGGGTGGATGGGATTTTTTTTCCCATCCTCCTCATTGATGGGGATGTTAATGGGGCAGATGGGAATATGTCATCAGTCACGGTCTAGCGGCCAGACAGTGGTGGATATATTATATTTATAGGCGACCATAACGAATTACCTATTTCCTAGTGTAACATTTTCCGCGCGCGCGCCCCTCGTAACCTCACGCCCCTAGGTAGTTGCGTAGTTTGCCCTAGGGATGATCCGCCACTGATGGTTTCCTATTGGCATAGAAATAACCTTTGAACGTTTCCATAGAACTTGTCTTTCATAATCATAAGAGTGAAATAATAAGAGTAATATAAAAAGGGAAATAAGAGTAGTGGGTATTATAATTAAATAACGACTTATATGTAGGTACTTATAGGTAATTAGCTTGTTTTTTGTTACAGATTTGACATGAGAAAAGGATGGCGACCACAACAATGGTAGTGTCACCTCTTGCCACCCAGCCTTCGCCGAAGAATAAACGTAGATTGTTTGCAGAAGCCAGGCAGAACAGTCTGCAGAAACTCAGCATCATTTTCGACCATGGCAATAAAAATGGTGAGAAAAATGGTGTGATTTTAAATTGTCAGTAGATACCTACCTAGCTACAGGCAAAGACCAAGTCAGTAGGTAAGCCCAGATTACGGGTAATATTCTGTAATCTGAGTACCTAGGTAAAATATTTATAAAATTTATAAATTTTTTCTCGTAAATCGGAGAAAGACGGTACGTGTTCGCCTCTCAGTAACCCTGTAGCGTTATAAGGATCAACTACTCTTCTTCGAAGTCGCTTTTGCCTTCTTTTCCATAAAAAGTAAACAGCCAGTATTCTAACCGCATTAACATTCATATTGGTCACGACTGTCTCACAGCAGCGGAACGCGTGGTACTAATCTCGTTACAAAGTGCATCGCTGTCCAAGCGCGCGCTGTTAACAGCGCGCTGCCCAGCGGGAGCGCGTCCAGCGGCGCGGCGTTACTATAAAACCAGCCTTACAATTACAATAGGTCTGAACTGAACTGTGGTACGTCGGAAGTAGAGGATTCGATCCCGGCCCTTATTTATAAACCTGGGTTTTCGAGATTGACTTCCTGTGATCTCGGGATTAGAGACAAGCATAGTGGGGTGACAAACCCTGACCAGGTACTATCTTCCCATATTCGATGAGCAATACAAACAAAATACACACCTATAATTTATAAATGAGGCATATCATATCACTTACCACATCGAACATATCAGAGCTCATAATGATGGCTTTTGTAAATATATTCGGTGCTTTGTTTTTATATAATTTTTGTTTATATATTTTATATATAAACAAAAATTGCCGCCGATCTGACAAGGTCAGGCAAATTATTGAATGACAGTCAGCTGATTGAAGATTCAAAATTAAATTCCAAAGAAACCGCCGGAAGTACCGTGTTACTGAATTTTCTAGTTTTATGTTTTGCTTACCAAATGATTTTCATTTAATCATGTTAAATAAATTCAAACATTGTATAAAACAATATTCCGAATGCATAAAATGAAATGAAAATACGAAAAGTTTAAAAATTGTAAACAAAAGTCGGTAAAACAGCCCAATTTATAGTACTCATCACACGACATAGATGGCAGCATTTAAAATGCCAATGAAATGCGCGCTTTTTCAAACATCAAGCCGTCATCAAGCAAACAGAAACTTGACATTCACGTTTTGAGGTAGCCAACTAGAAAAAATTTCTACCATTAGGAATAAATCAATCAATAATTTTTTGAAACATTTTTCTTTTTTATTCCTAGATGGTTATGACGATAATTTAAAATATTGTTTAACCAGACTGTAAGGAGAGTGCCGTGACCGCGATGATCCAATAATATGTTTACTTCAAACGGCATAGCATAGACGACAAAATAAATTACCTTGCTTTTGGCTACAGCTCTGCTCAAGAAAAACCAAGCATCAAGAAAAACCAAGTTTCTAAGAATTCACAGTTGTGACTTCTATAAATATAATTTCATCCATTTGTGTATAATATAATTTCACAGTTTTGACATAGTTATGTCAAAACTGGGAAATTATATTATACATAATGTATGTATAATATAATTTCAGTTTTGACATCTATAGGTTTCATGAAAAACGCCTGTTGCTGACAGTTTTGAAAACATTGATTACCTATAGTTTAAATCCTGACAGCAATTTATATATTTATATGGGAATAGATAGAGCAACTGTGTTTACGCACTATAATTATGTCATGCGCATATGGCTAATCTCCGTCTTTCGCCCCGTGGCTGAAAATCTTCTAGGAACGAGGACATCATCATCGTGTAAATTTTGCCGTTTTGACTAGGTATGGTCAGTTTTTTTACGAACGTTGGGTAATGATGAGTATGATAAAATACTAACTAAACAAAAGAAATAAATACGATAAAAACTAGACCTAAAGACTTGAGATAATGAACGTCATCAAAAAAATTAAGAACTCTGAATTAAAAAAATGGTAGAATGTTTGTTTTAAGTGGTGGCAACACCAAATTCTGCAGTAATTATTTGTATAGTATTTCTGAGCGCCATTGCTTTTTACCGATGTAATGTTGAAATGTTTATAATCCGTTTTCATCGGCAAATGTGTGTGATGTTTTAGCTAAACATTCAAGAGATTGTGATAAAAAACTATTGAACTTGTAAAAGTTTTAGTGCTGGGCTTTGTCATGGCCGGTAAGTGGTGACTTTTTGCGCCCGCTAGTCAAGGGCGAAATCGGATTTGGGAAATCGCAATAGTTGAAGATGTTTTATCGGTCGAACTCCGACGGTAAATGAAATATTCATGTCATTAGTTTGGTTTTTATTATCCTAATGTTTACCTCTTACAACACTGTAACGAAAGCTTTGTTTGATGTTTGGTTATCATTATCACTTATGCCGATAGTTTTAACCTTTTGCCTTCGGTTTTTACTAAATAGTAAGCAAATACGAGGTTCTCGCACAGATATCTATTGATTCGCTCTTATATTTCTAATAAAAACAACCGTTATCTAACGTACGAAACATGAAAATAGTTGTTTGCTTCAAACAGATGATCGAACCGAGTTGAGACTATCTACTTGCTATTCTACCTACAAACCGCAAACGGTTTTGTTGTTCTCATGGCTGACGAAGCATTATTCGCAGTAGCTCGCTTATATATCTGTAAATCAGCTTTAAATACCGCTGACTCTGTTTGTATTCATAAAAATATGAGGTTACTTCTGTGTGACAGTTGGTCAAACTTTGGTTCATGAAATGCGTAGCTCTGACACTGGATACTGAGTTTATTTAATTGATATGCTCTTGATTCACAATAAACCTGTACACAGTAGATTATTATATACATTGCAAGTCAGATAGAATGCTATTTTCAATGTAAAATAAAGTCCATTGCATAAATCTATGAAATCGAGTTGACAGATGAACTATGAGAACAGTTCTCTTTATTGCATAGTTGTTAGACTTCTCTACAAAATTTCACCTATTGATGTTGATATGCTGTTGATGTTTGTTTATAGTTATTCAACAACACTTTGATCTGAATAACTTAATACTGAGCTTGATCCATCTAACTAAACCAATGTCAGGCCATGGTCATTAAGGTTGTCTGTGATTGTAAACAATGAAGATAAATCATTGTATATCAACTGTTCCCATTATACACAACATGTAACAATAAACAATATTCAGAATCTTTAGATTTAATTTTTGTGTAAGTTTTCATCTCCGCTCATATTTTTATGGGATCAAAGTTGTGTTTAGTTATCGTTTGATATCATGGAAAGAGTAAAGTCGGACTATATTTATTTGTCTTGATCAACAAGCGTTTAACATTTAATTTAAAGTTTCTCATGTTCAATACTCAACACTTGTTCTTAGATCACCTGATTTTATTGGATTGTTCTTTCTCACATTGATCAGCACAACATCAAAATTTGCTTGCACTAGTTTCTGCTGCTAGCTTCGCTCATGTTGTACATGGAGATAACATAGCACTCGAGTATAAACTATGATTATCATCAGCACACATTTGTCCACTTCTGAACGTGCCTCCTCTAAATAAGAAGGGTTTGCCATAATCACCACGCTTGTAGGTGGATTGGTGACTGCAGTATCTGTCATAGCTATCAATGAAATAATTTTAGAATCAGACCAGTTGTTTTTGGGATTAGGTACCTACTCATTTTATTCAATTCAAACAAACATACATACTTGACTTTGAATTTTAACTTGTCTTAGCCCTCTTGCAAGGACAAAAACAGTTAGCTAATGGATCAATCATTTTGCATGCTACCTTAAGGACTAATGCTTTTCATAGACAAATCCCAAAGCCTTGATAAAGTAGCATGAACTTGACATTTTAACACTATCAGTGTCTTGTAGGTATATCTTATCTTCTAACTCAAAGAATGATGATATAAACTTGGTCCAACATATCAGACTGAAGAGACAAGAATTTAGCACATGTTTAAGTGTTATTGACCTCTTACAAGCCATCTGTGGTGTGACCTTGAAGTACAGTAGAACAAAGGTGTTCAGACTACACCTGTCATGATTGTTTTAACTGTAGATTAGTGATGAAAATGAAGTAACATATAACAAACATGTTAAATGTTCGGCAAACATTCAATGTTAGTGAAGCAGTTGAACAAATTGGCCACATGCAATGGAATTGCACTCTTGCAGTTCTGTACCATCATCATTGTCAGCATCTAATATTCTCCATTTTCCCTTGTCTCTGGTTTTACGACTCCGCTGTCCACCAGCTACAGTATTTACCACATCATAATAATATTATTTCTTGTATTGCTGTTATATTTTATTTTGTCCGTAAGATCTACTTACAAGGTCTAAATTATAGGCCTGGTTGTTTATGCTAGTACAGTTGTATGTTGTATTTACATGTAAATACATGTCAAAGGACTTGGAAATACAAAAATAAAATAAGGAAAATCTTAAATTCTGTTAGCGAGCATTGAATCTGCAAGTGTTGTAGGTATGTTATAATCTATACTTGATACTGTGCCAAATTAAAATATTATCCTGAACACTTTTTCATTGTAATTACAACCCACATATTCACACTTAATACACTGGAGAATATCATGCATGATTTTGGTAGATGTAGATTTAATTTATTATCTGTAAAAGCAGATTTTCATCATTCTATTATATTTTTACCGCATTGGATGTGATTTTGTATAATTATTTACTTAATATTTATTAACTGAGGCAACTTTACGTAATTTAGATAAATCTTCCGACAAATATGTAAGGTAAAATTGTATGTGAATGGACAAAAATATTAAATCTCTCTTCATCTGATAAGCGCCTTGTTGGCTTTTATCTCACGGGGGGTAGTGCCCATAATCCCCACGCTGGGCATGCGGGTTGGAGATCGCAGTTCGGTGGTAGAATTGTCTTGCTGGGGGCGCGCTAAAAATATTAGATGTATATTATAATTTTATTGCACCATCAAAACATATAAATTTTGGACCTCTACTTATATACCTAGGAACCATCCAGTTCCTACTGAAAATTTATTGGAAAGATAAAGAAAAACTAATTAATATCTAAACACTTACTTTTAATCAGCAGCAACAGACAAGATGCCTCTGTCGTATTATTATCAACCACCCTATTTATATCATTTAGATTACATTAGTGCCAGTTATTCTACAAGGTGCTTCCTTTTCCATGCGTCATGCTTTGCGCCTTTTGTCACATCCCCATTGTTTTAAAGCAATCTACAATGCCTCAAAAGATGGGTGTACTATTCCGTCAACAATAGTCTTAAGTTACATTCACAATGGGAACTGGTTTGGAAAGTCAAGTTTTTTGCCATTCAGTGGCTAGGCTTGTCCATGTTTGGTTGTGTTTCTTAGTAATAATGTGCGTTGATCTCAATCGATACTGCGTAGTAATTTATAGGATAAATTAGCGAGAATGTTGAAGAAGAAGGAAGTTCCTTGGTATTCGAACCATCGGTTGCGGATTCAGGATAATTTGACAAATTGGCGGTACCATTCTTGTCGGCTGCATTGGAACACTATTTGTGATTGTATGAAAGATTTTTTAAACCACTTTCATACCCTTCTACACCACTATTGTTTAAGTAAAATTCACTAAATGAAAAAAAAAACCTTTAGTCAAACTTATCTGCACAAAATCATGATTTTTCACTTATTTATACCATCACTTTTCTAATTGTGATTATCATTCGGAATTTCTTTTGCGCTCGAGATGTTTATTTGCACTCAGTATACATATTAGCAGATTTTAAATTTTACTCATAGATGTTACAAACCTTAACACTAGCGAGAACCTTGCCTAATATTTATAAATAGCCTTCAAACATTCAATAATAATATTATCATGATTGGTATGAGGAATCTATGACTAGTATAAACACATGTCGAGCAGCGGGAATCGAACTTGCAATTATTAATGAGCCATAAATTCCTATTTACAATGACAATATTTATTAATCGAGCTACCTTAAAAACTTCTTCCATTAAACCTTGATTAATGCACTGTGTGTCTTAATCAAAATGCATTTTTGGAATTGTGTGTTTTGTGATAACAAAATTATTTATAATTTGAAACCAATATTCTAACCTCACGTGTGCCTGCATTTTTCACCCTCGAAAAACATTAAATTGTGCCAAATAATATTCCATGATAGCTAAATTACACATCTCACTGATATTCTTGGTATCATAAAGCCTATTTCGAGCTCATTTACCCCTATTTATCAATAACATGAATCTCAAGTATGTTTTATCAAACCCAATAAAGACAAACTTAAGTCCAGCCATATTCGTCCGTAATTTCACGTAATTAATTTTTATGGGCCGTAATTATTAATTATATCGCTATTGGATGTGAGAAGGATAGCGGTGGCTGCTGGTAAAATCAATAGGAGTCCTAGAGAAACCAAGTCTTGGGTGTTTCCGGGCTAGAATTATGAAAATTATTATAGGCCATAGGTATGGCAATTCAGAGTAACCAAATAAAATTTTACTGCAGTCACAAATCTTAGAAGCAAGGCTTTTCGGCCAGTTAAGCATTCCTTCGTCATGTCGCTTAAAATTACTTTACGGACTCGCTGACGAACCACTTTCGATGCCCATGACGATCATGTACGAATTCAACCAGGTAGCTGCGACGCGCCGCCGGGGTCTTCTGGTCGCACCGCAGAGACATTTCAAGGGAATCCAATTGACGATTTCGATACGAACCCTATCTCCAAAACAAAACGCGGGGCAACATAATATTTATTTTAAGATAAAATTGTCGCTCGCATTTATCTGGCAAAGCGTGCTTCGTCTTCGCCACATCTAAAATGCCCGACCATTTCCAATAAAAAAAAATGTCGCGAATTAGCCTGACTCCTTATCTATTTAGAAATGTGTCCCTTTGATCCTAGGGCTGTAGTTAGGCTAGTTAACCCTAAAACTTGGGTTCGCTTGTTCCAGGCAATGGTGGGGAGACATCGTGGTGTTTCAGCCAGGTGAAAGGTACGCTGGAAGACGACGTCACTGAGGCAGACCTCATATCCTGTGTGGAATTCAACCACGACGGCGAACTACTGGCCACCGGCGACAAAGGCGGCAGGGTTGTTATATTTCAGGTTAGTATTAATACCATAATACTTGGTGCCTATAAAATCAGGCCTTACAAAGAAATAATTCTAGCCCAGTGGGTGGAAAATTCTCGCCACTCGGCTCACTAATGTTTTTATGATCTGTGAATATTTGTTCCAGGTCTGAGGGTTAAAATAAAATAAAAAACTTTTACAAAGGTCTGCAGGTTATCTATGTATAATATAAATTGTGTGAGCAAATTATGAAACAAAGTATTAAGTCTAATAATAATAATCCATACCAATATTATAAATTCGAAAGTAACTCTTGTTCTCGTTTGTCTGTCTGTCTGTACCTTTTCACGCCTAAACGGCTGAACGGATCTCCTTGAAATTTAGCAGGGAGGTAAATGGTGTCCCTGGGTCGGACATAGGCTAGGTACTTAAAAAGCGCGTGAGAATTCGCGGGCAGCAGCTAATAAGTCAATAAGTCATCTAGTTCCCAAATTGGCTTGGCAAATATAATGTAGGTAGGTAGTCTATTAGTGAAATAATTTTTAAACTGAGGTTTTATCATAATCACCACGTTTGGCAAGTGGATTGGTGATCGCAGCGGAGGTGTTAAAAATACACAGAAGGCAGCTGCTGCCCTTCCTCTGATAGGTTCTCTTAGTCGGCTCACACGGGCAACCACGGGCGGAGTTGGAGGGGCTGATTCTTAGGCCGCGATTCTCACGCATACCTCGTGTGTTCATAAGTCTTGAGACACAGTAAAACTAAAATATTTTTGGAGCTAAGTTGAGTATTCATTTATTGGATATTAAAATTAAAACTACTGACATCTAGATCTGTATTTAAAAATAAATCATTCAAAATGGCCGCCTTTGCATTCAATGCAGGCCTTCAAACGCGTGCGCTATTCATCTATGGCGGCACGAATCTTTTCAATGGGAATCCGTTTCGATTCTTTAATAAGGGCTCGCTTGAGATAATCCAGGTTTGGGTGAGACTTTCTGCATGCCCTCAGCTCCAATTCCGTCCATAAAGAATAATCCAAAGGATTCAAGTCAGGGCTTGACGAGGGCCAATCTTCGCTCCGAATGAAGCCTGGCAAATTGGCCTCCAGCCAACGTTGGGTAGTCTTAGCTTTATGGGAGGGAGCAGAGTCCTGTTGGAAAACCCAGTATTTTCCAGCGAATAGCGTATCATTTAATGGTTTAACCACCGCTTCCAATATGTCGGTTTGGTAATTTTGTGCCTTCACCTTGACACCTTGCTGGCAAAAATGAAGCGAAGTGACCCCCTCGTAGGAAACACCCCACCAAACCATCACACTTGCTGGATGATGAGTGCGCTGGACATTGCGTACAGATGGCTGGACGTCCTTTGAACTTCTGGCGTAAACCTTATTGTTCTGCCGGTTAAACTTTTCTTCCACCGTGAAGATCTTTTCATCGGTAAACAGGATATTTTTTGGATCGTGTCTCTTCAATAGGTTCCGACATCGTTCCAGTCGCAATTTACGAAGACGCTCGTTTAAATAATGCACTTTCCTTCGACTGTAGGCCTTTAGTTTAAGATCATATTTAAGTATCCTGTTCACCGATATTCGCGAAATGTTGGTCTGCAGAGCTAATTTCTTTTGAGTCCGGCAAGGGTTGCGACGAATTCGCTCTCTGATTACTTTGATGTTGGCGGGCGTCCTTACAGACCGCGGGCGGCCACATCTTCCACGGTCTTCTAAAGAGCCGGTCTCCTTGTACCTCTTTATGGTATAATACACAAAGTTCCGACTACATCCCAAACTTTGGATTTCACTAAAAACTTGCATTGGTTTTTTTCCTGCTTGAAACAGTGAAATTACAGTCGCACGCAAATCTTTTGTTGGCGCCATTTTCACGGAGAATGAAACAAATATTCAAATGTATATTTTTTCTGATTCAAAACATTCGAAATTTAAAATTTTAAAAGTTTAAAAAAGGTTGCATGAATTACTTTCTTTTTAAATTAATTAAATAAGTTCGTCTCAAAACTTATGAACACACGAGGTAGTATATAGGCTTAGTACATAAAGATATTGTTATTTTGCGTGGTGTCATACAATAATTCCTACCTTGTTCCAGAGAGATCCAGCTTCCAAGCAATGTGTGCCCAAAAAAGGCGAGTACAACGTGTACTCAACGTTCCAATCGCACGAGCCAGAATTCGACTACCTGAAGTCGTTGGAGATTGAAGAAAAAATCAACAAAATCAGATGGCTCAAGCGCAAGAATCAAGCGCATTTCCTACTGTCTACTAATGATAAGACTATTAAATTGTGGAAGGTATGTGCTACTCTAATTGCCCGGCCACACGTTCCGTTTTACCTGCGAACAGGCCTGCACAAATCAGTTTGCGCAGGCAAGGCGGAGCGTGCGGCCGGGCTATAAGGCCCGTTTTATCAAAGCTTACTCAGTCATTAATCTGTACTTGAGTAATGCTTATGTTATGCTATAGAAGTGCGTTACAGCATAAAGCAAACTTTCATAATATGAGCCTTAATATCTATGTTTTCTAAGTTCATAATTAGATTTCCTTTAGTTTAGATCTTTATTGACTGAACAGAAACATCATTCCACAAAAAAACAAGGGAACACTGGAAGACACATTTTTAAAAACTGGCAGTTATCAGTGAAAAAAAATCTTGAGACTGGTAGGCCCGATTACACCAAACAAAACAAAGTTCAGATGGTCCGCTCAGTAACATCGCCCGGGATTCCTGTGATCTCTTGGAAATTTCCCTTCTTCTTTCAATCCTTATAATCTCCCTGCACGAATAAAGGTCGCTATTCTAATTATTTCACCAGTGTAGTTCGTATGGTTTTAGCAGTGCGTATTCAAACGCCACGACGTTTATTTTACCACCATAGAAAGGAACAACTATAGCGGGCCCTAATTCCACTAAATTAATCGCTTCACCATTACGATGGTATCGTCTCAGAATTACACATTTTGCCATTTTACTTTTGATGAAAGAAACTACAGATGGGACGCGTGTCAAAAGTGTCAAGGTTGACTTTTCTATCAATCTCTCCGTGCAAATAGCACCGCACGTACCTATCTAGAGTTTTTTTTATCTATGGACGATTCTGTGACGATATCATTGTCATAGTAAAGGTTTCAGATTCAGATTTATTTATTTATTGCATACATATACATTAATACATTGTTTTAGCTTAGGTGGAGTAAGTACATGTACCCTATAAGGGCGCAGCAATTTATTTAACCATTATTAAAATAGATAGGTACATAATCTATTTATTTAAAGAAACATAGTAGTTGGAAAATATAGGCAAAGTCAGCTACCAGAATCAAAACAATTGTAATAATAACTCTGTAAGTACGTCAATTATTTACTCAGGCAGCCAAATAGTTATAGTTTCGAGTTATCATTTAAAAATTCGGCAATGGAGTAGTAACATTCAGAATTAAGGTATTCTTTGAGTTTACTACGAAAACCCGAATCTACTTATGGATCTCATCAAAGCGACTGGTTAGCAGAATTTCGTCCCTGGTCTTATTAAATTATCACCTTGCCTGAATCTAGACAGATTAACTGTGACCTAGGTAGTAAGGAACAGAGGATGTGTTTATTTAACACCTGTGACGAGTTATGTTTATGTACGTCAAAAACAAAGGTCACAAATTCATACTACTATTATAAATTCGAAAGTTACTCTGTCTGTCTGTTACCTTTCTACACCTAAACGGCTGAACGGATCTTAATGAAATTTGGCAGGGAGGTAGATGGTATCCTAGGGATGGACATAGGCAACTTATTATCCCGGTAAAGTGGACGCGAAGGCGCGGGCAGAAGGGCGGGTGTTTATATAATTTTATTATTGGCGACGACGGTTTTTGTACTGAATTCGTATTAACATGCAACCATTGAATTATCGTAATAGTAAAATCACATAGCTTTCCTTTGAGCCTTTTGTTGGTGGTAGTAACTTAAAATTTTGTACGAAATCTACAGGTACGGTTTATCAATTTGAAAAGTTTCCCCTCTTCCCTGTAGTACTAGTAACTGACAACGCCCACAGTGCACAAAGCCAATAAATGTCGCCTAGCTCAATTTGCGTCACACACATTAAAGTCTAATTTATTATCTAGTCTTGTTGAATTTATCGTCTAGTACCTATGTCGTATCATAGATACTTTTCTTATCAACAACGTGAATCATTTCTAATATGCGTAATAGTTAATTAATCTAATTTGATGACTACCTCTGTGGCGCAGTGGGCGAAGGTCTGCCTGTGACGCAGGAAGTTGCTGGTTTGATTCCCGCCTCGGGACAAATGTTTGTACGATCTGCAGATATTTGTTCAGGGTGCTCTGGGTGTTTTCTATGTATAATAAAAATTGGTATCTAGGTATGTAACTGGTACGCATTCGTACGTTGAACATACACAGTTGATGTAGGAAAGTTCTAGTTGTAGAAACTTTGTTTAAGAACATACATATTTGTGCGATCAAAGTGATTCAAAAAATTTAATCTGAAATCTTCCATAATACATGATGAAATTCATTGAATTCATGTGTTTTTGAAAATATTTCGCGTTTATACCCATTCAGTGCTACGATAACGATGACGACGACGACGCGTTCGCAACCTCCGGTGTAGAAGATGTTTATCTTAAACATACAGATTATTCATCTTATTAATGATGACTTCACGAACGCGTATTCAGTGTGCGCACTCAGTTCGTACGAACAGTATTCATAAGTTTACGTGCGAACAAATAAAAATCGCATCCAAAGTGAGCGCGGCCTAACACTTTCATGCAATGACGCACATGACCGTCTGCAGCGTAGCGTGCCTCCGTAGCTGTGACGCGCCTATTCAGGTCGCGCGCAGAGGCTGGTGCGAACTCCTTATACAGAAACCGTTTTCTGCGGATTAAAATAGCTTACATCCCATCTATTTTCCTTAATGACAACTATGTATTTATAAGTTTTTTTCAGGGCAATTCTAGGCAAGGTCAATCTAATTATATCCCAAACCCAGGCTATGATTAGATAGGCGTTCAGCGTACCTTATACCCTGTAAGATGTCACTAAAATATAATATATCTACGCTGCGTGCGTGGGATATTAAAATTACATAGAAGGCTGGCCAGATTATATTATCTCACGGCTTTCGTGGCATATGATGCGCGCCGTGACGTTATTGTCGATTGTTTTGTCTCGCTTTTTGCGCGTGAATATGAAACAAAATTCTCAAAAATTTGTCGCTACCCGCATAGTAGCCCGGCAGGGCTAAAGCCCTGCATAGCTAAATGGCGATGATGCGTCAAATATTCTTAAAGCCGGGTACTGACCGTTGTTACGAGTTGTACCATTCGCAGCGAGCACGGTACGCCGTGTGCTAAATCCGTCTCGTTGCTCGTTGCGAGCGCCTTCTTTCCCCGTACCGACTGCATTAACTATCTGTGTAGCACGTTAAATTACACACCGTAACGCCGGTCAGTATCCACCTTAATTCCCTAGGAAAAGCGAGCGAGTATCGTTTGAGTATGGCCTAAAATTGTAACGCTAATAAACCCATGTTTATTTCCAAAGGTGTCAGAAAGAGACAAGCGGGTAACGGGGTACAACACGCGCGAAGAAGGCGGTCGCGTCAGAGATCCCACTCGCATCACGCAGTTGCGAGTCCCAACGGTGCGACCGGCGGAGCTGATGGTCGAGGCATCGCCCAGGTAATTATTTACTCCATTGTACACCGATTATCGACAGCGGCCTGCCACGTATGGACGTCTATACCTCTTGGGTTATGATTATGACATTCGTTCTCTGTGGTCTGGATGGGGATACCTCCTGGGTTACGTTATGAATGAATCCTAAAATATTTTTTAAAAATTTTATACGGACTTAAATCTTTCTGATTATAAAATAAGTAAATACTAAGACGTGACACAATACGCGTGAAGACACGCCCATGTAACTCGTGGTGAACTATCCTCTGCCTTTATGTATGACAGGAATCTCTTTGGGTTGAGAGTGAATACCTCTTACTGCGTTGTCAAGGATAAAGCTCTGTTAATGTTACGTTAATGTTACGTTAACGTTACGTTAATCCAACGTCGCAACCACGCAGAACAAAAATATACAACATTTGACTTGACTTGACTTCTTTGTATTTGGAAATATGTGACTGGTGTGTCACTTTTCTGCCAGTGTCCAGTTCATGGAAATTTCATAGTCATGGAATGGAGGCGGGTTAGATACACTTTACAGTGACAAAATACCCACAAGCTTCAAACGAGCGGCCTGCAAGCTGGCTGTCATCTGATGCTGTCAATATGAAATGCATCTAAATGTTACGAGTTATAAACGAGCTTCAATTTAAACTGTAAGACATTTTATTATATTTCTCTCTAAAATAAGTAGAATTTTATGAGCAAGGGTTTACTCGGACACCTTGAAATGCAGGAATGTCTTTGACGTTGAAGACGCCAACGAAACGACTGAGTCTTTTACAAATATAGGTGTAGGTATAATATGGGCTTTAACTCGTAACATTTAGATGCATTTCATATTGACGGCATCAGATGACAGCCAGCTTGCAGGCCGCTCGTTTGAAGCTTGTGTGTATTTTGTCACTGTAAAATGTATCTAACCCGCCTCCATTCCATGACTATGAAATTTCCATAAACATTTTTGTGCTGCATGATAGCTGTGTACCTCTGATCTGCGACAATCTTTACGCCAATACATCTTTTTTATACTTCACCGTATTAATTGGTAACGGTCGTGTATGCTTTGAAAAGCCTTCCTCATCTTTAACAGCCCATAATGGTCCACTGCTGGACGCAGGCCTCCCCCTGACAAGCGCCCCATTGGCTTTAATCCCTTGCCCATAATCCCCACGCGGGGCATGCGGGTTGGGAATCGCAGTTCGGTGTTAGAATTGTTCTGCAGGAGGCGCTGTTGCCCTCCCCCGGTGGATAAGACGGCGCGGCGGCTGTTGTAAGAGGCGACTAAGGGATAGTTGGTTTGAAAAACCTTAGTTGGATGGAAACTTTGCACTTCCAATTCCAACCACTCTATCTTCAACTTGTCTGAGAGCAGTAGCAAAAGGAAATCCTGTGATTCATCACATTGTCGGACCAGAACTGCTAGGTGATCGGCTCATGGTCTTTTCCCGTCTACTTATACCTATACAACCATTTTCATTATTATCTGGGATATAAACTAGACAACACCCTCTATACGATCGTTGAGAATAGTTGGTTTCCATAGAAACAGGTGTTTGACAGTAAACTAATGGATTTCGACTGCTGGTCATCAGTCATGTCGTTTAAACATTTATCTTGCTGCTGAATCTATTATTCAAAGACTACACGAAACAGTTGTGGAGGTCAGGATCAGGACAATAGCCCCCAAACACTTTTTAACAATACACTTACAATAATACAATTTATACAACGTTGTAACATATTATATCCTAGCAAATAAACATCTTTAATCTTTAACATTCACGCTATCCCGTTCGTCCAATCCCATCTACTCTCTGGTGAGACGAATTGGATAATAATAGGATAATTTCAAAAGATATACCGTTCGACCCACCTAATCGAAGGGGCCAAGCACAACATTTGTTGTCTAGGGTAGAATAAACAAAAATTACATTGCATTATCATCGCGGCCTGTCATGGATCCATTTCTAGATGTAGGCCTCGTCTAATCGCCTCGACTCTAGACGGTCTGAGTTTCAAATATTTTACGCATTCTATGACAATGCGATTGATACCCTAGACAACAATCGCTATGCTTGGCTTACAGACGACAGTAGCCAGTAGGCCTAGCACGGGGATTGTTGTCTAGGGTAGAATAGAGAAAAATGACATCGCAATGATGCTATGTCATTTTTCTCGCAGTCATCAGTTTTTATCGCAGTCATGACGATGACGTCATTACATTGTTTAAAGTTAAGTTCAAATATTTTACGCATCGTCATCGAATGATGACGATGTGACGTAATTTTACTCTATTCTATCCTAGACAACAATCGCTATGCTTGGCTTACAGACGACAGTAACCAGTAGGCCTAGCACGGGGATTGTTGTCTAGGGTAGAATAGAGAAAAATGACATCGCAATGATGCTATGTCATTTTTCTCGCAGTCATCAGTTTTTATCGCAGTCATGACGATGACGTCATTACATTGTTTAAAGTTAAGTTCAAATATTTTACGCATCGTCATCGAATGATGACGATGTGACGTAATTTTACTCTATTCTATCCTAGACAACAATCGCTATGCTTGGCTTACAGACGACAGTAACCAGTAGGCCTAGCACGGGGATTGTTGTCTAGGGTAGAATAGAGAAAAATGACATCGCAATGATGCTATGTCATTTTTCTCGCAGTCATCAGTTTTTATCGCAGTCATGACGATGACGTCATTACATTGTTTAAAGTTAAGTTCAAATATTTTACGCATCGTCATCGAATGATGACGATGTGACGTAATTTTACTCTATTCTATCCTAGACAACAATCGCTATGCTTGGCTTACATAAGTCAGGAATAAAATATTATTCTTCTGTTCAACCAACTTTCTATAAGAACTTAAGATCGAAGATTTTTTTTAAATCTCTTGATATTAATGAGGGTTTGATAAGAGTGATCATGTCACCCTCATCGTTTACAATAATTTGACTCAATTTCTAAGCTTAATATATAATTTAACTAATTTATATAACAGCTTGGCCTCCTCTGAGAGAGACTTTATGTCTTACATAAAATCCTGAACAAGTTAAACTATTGCCTTTAGTAGAGCAGGCGTTTGTTTTCAATACAGCTGTCTGTGTGGATATAAAGGCAACAATAACGCCATGAGCTCCTAAACCAGATGCTATACTGCTTAAAGCATCTGCTGAAGATCTTGGCTACATTTGTTCGCTGGAATTTAGACCATAACTCACTGATTTAAGATTTTATTTGCATTTTCACACTAATATTACAGTTAAGGTAAATTTAATATTACATTTCTTCGTTTTAGCTTTATTAGATGGATGTTTCGATGTTGGTTACCTATTCACGCCACAACAACTGAACAGATCGGGCTGAAATTTTGCATAGGTGTTGCTCTAACCCTGGAATCAAACACAGGAATATTTTTTATCCCATAAATCAGTTCCCATGGGATTTAGACATTTATTTATTAAATGTATTTGTATTTTATTATAAAAACCTCTGATCAACAATACTACATAAAAACATAGGCCTACAAGCCTCTGCCCGCGGCTTTGCACGCGCTGTCCTTGATAAAAAGTAGACTATGTCCGTCCCCTGGATACCATCTACCTTCCTGGAAATTTTTATTGAGATCCGTTCAGCCGTTTAGGCGTAAAAAGGTAACAGACAGACAGATACACAGACAGAGTTACTTTTGAATTTATAATATTACTTAGTATGGATTCTCACAGGATATACCTAATTTACCTATTAACAAAAAGTTCTATAAGTCACTTACAAAATGTTTATTAACTAGGCTACAAAACTAATTAAAACTTAAGTACAATCATATATACATACATATAAATAGAAGCTAGGCTATCAATAAACAGGTCTACATGCTGGAACTCGAGCAGAAACTTATTCAATAGTTTTTGCTCGAAATAACCTCTAAACCTTTCCATAGAAACTAAGTGTGTGAAGCCGTTGGCTGAAACTAGTGTGGAAATAATTGGATTTACTTACTCAATTCAAAGCGAACGATAATATCATGAGGTCAATTGTTAGTAAATCTCTCACTAATAAAGTTTTCATTATCTTTTCATTGAATCCATACTAATATTATAAATTCGAAAGTAACTCTGTCTGTCTGTTACGTTACCTTTTCAGACGTAAACGGCTGAACGGATTTTAATGATATTTGGCATGGAGATAGATAGTATCCTGGGAACGGAAGTATGCTACTTTCTATCTCGGAAAAGAGTGTGCGAAGCTGCGAGCAGCAGTTAGTATATATATCTTATTGACTCAAATACGCTAAATTATAAATTTTTCCTATTCTCAATTGAAGAATAAAATTCAATAAGCCAGTAAACCAATTTCGCCGTTATCTGAAGTGGTTAGGGTAGCAAATCAGTTGATATGTTTATTATTGCCTCTCTTATCTATGCTATGATAATAATGACGCAAATGAGGAAAGTTTATTGTTATATGACCTATATGTATTGATGATAATTTTGATGAGAAAAATGAATCATAACTAAGTATCATAGATTTTGCGCTAATGTTATTTTGATTGGAGGTGACTCAAATAAATAACCATTAGCCGGATTTATACCGCGAAATGGCAAAGAGCGGGAAATGAGAGGTAAGTGACCAGACTTCAACGCTTTCTGCCCTCTCACTCCATTTTACTCGACTATCTTTCTGGTCGCTCAGTCCTTTCCGCTCGTCTAGTGAAAACACATATAAGTATGCAGTTTTCCCTTGCGTGTTAAAATGGGTTCGCTCTGCTCGCGGCGGCTTTAGGTTGAAACCAAACTCTACACAACTGTCCTCATTAAGCCAGACAATGAACTCAATTCTGTAAAAAAAAAAACAAAAAAACAAAACAACTAAAAGAATATTACGCTCGTTTGATCTCAGCCATAAGTATGACGTTATGTAGAACAGAGGAGAATGGCAAGAATTGAGGGGGGCTTTTTTACCCTTCAGTGTGTGACATAGGGCCAGGGCTGAAATGGTGTTGATGTATGACGTAAAAGTTGGTGCTCAATACACGCTACCGCACAACACAAGAATTTGAAAAAGCATTGAAAAGCATTGAAATATCGGCTTTAACTCGTAATATGTAAATGCATTTTGTATTGATGATAGATAACAGACATTCATGCTTTATTGACAAAGAAAATTACAATTCAATAATAAAAACAATTAGAACTAGTATTTACAATTGAAACAATTAAGCTAACTGCAGACTGTTGCAAACAATCTACTTCATTCATTTATTTATTCGCAAACAATATCTAGATTGTGTCGGAATTTGTCTTAAATTATTTGTTACATTGTTACAATCAATAAGACTTAAAGTACATTTGTATAAATTAAGAACATCATAATAGTTAAATATGAAACAAATTGTATACAAAAAAAAACAATATTATGGAATGTAAAACATGAAATTAAAATTATTGTACATTTAAGAAAAATGTCAAAAATAATGGAATATGTAAAATGTCATAAATAAAACTTTAAAATATTGAATAATTTATGATAATTGTCAAAAGTAAAACATTATAGACACACATACAGGCAGTCAGTCAGTCAAACAGGTGCAAACAACTTTTAGTACCCTTATGTATTTATCCATCCAGCATTTTGCCTATAAATTTTAATCATGATCAAATTAGATGCTCCTAAAATTAGGTAGACGTTTCTAATCATAGCTTTGCATTACATTTATAGGGTTATAGCTATTTATAACTAAGTTGAGTTGTTTTAGATCTGTCATCCTAATTTTAAACCTGCCAGTCTAATTTTTGAAACATAGAATAGCTTTCGTATATTTGATAGTCCTAAATCCTAATTTTAGCTAATTCTAAAACAACAGAATCGACACAAATATATATATACTTTTATAAGATAAAGGTAAAGGTATTGTGCAGCTTTAGGGCCTGGTGCCGTACACTGTGCCTTAAAATATTAAGCGGAGGTGTAAATTCCTTCACTATATCCCTTCTTCTAGTAGTTTCTCTAAGTGCCCTTGCTTCAGAGGTTTCAAAGGAATTTAAATGCTTTGCTATACACAGCTCGCGTGCCGCTCGCTTGAAGCTTGTGGGGAGCCATTTCGTCACTGTAAAATGTATCTAAAGATAAGAGTTTAAGCCCATATTTGAATGCACAGTTTTGTGTTGTGTCACCTAAGCGGAATGGATCGTAGGTGTGTAAAATCTAACAAGGACTACCAACATCACCATTATATTGATTATTTCTTCACTTGTCCACTCCGATTTGGCAGAAACCGGTTTTATATGGGCACCCTTGCCTGTAACAACGCAGTCATTGAAATGTCTTACTAACTAGGTAACCTTCACCAATTTGTTGCTGAACTTCGTTTATTTCTTTTGAAACTTATATTTAAATCTTGTCTTGTCTAATAAAATGATAAAGCGCAATAGAGTAATAATAATTATCATCAGTGATATAAACCCTATGCTATTATTTCTAGACGGATATTCGCGAACGCTCACACATACCACATAAACTCGATCTCGCTAAACTCGGATCAGGAGACGTATCTATCAGCGGACGATCTCCGCATCAACCTGTGGCACCTCGAGATCACGGATCAGAGCTTCAACATTGTGGATATCAAGCCGGCCAATATGGAGGAGCTTACTGAGGTAATTACACACGTAATCAACGTATGTGTAGTCTACTGCTGGACATAGGCCTCAAGCTTGCAGCCATCAGCATCTGTCAGCAGTCTTTCACGGATCGTCATCCCACCTACACTTCACTACGCTTGCCGAGTCGTATTCTCTCCTCGAGAACACGTTTACCCCTGCGGTTGTCGGTTCTTAGAGATATATGGACGGCCAGCTTTCTAATTCTTTGAGCTATAATATCTTTGATTCTCTGCTGGATAGTTTCGTTACGGATCCTATCCTTCAGAGAAACTCCGAGCATAGCTCGTTTGCGACTTTGAACTAGTAAGCCAGTCATACCGTGGGTACTACTACTAGGGTGGAGGAGCTTACTGAAGTAATTACACACACCGAATCAGGCTACACTAGACATAGGCCTAATGAGCGCCATTGTGCCTCTTTCCACGTCCAGCATCTGCCAGCAGTCTCGCAGATTCCCATCGTCATGTTATCCCACATGGCCACAGGGTGTCCTACACTACGTAAGCAGAGTCACAGGCAGTCAAAAATATGTTTACCCCAGCGTTTGTCGGTTTTTCGAGTAATATGGACGTCTCCACACGGCCACTACCGCTTGCTAATTCTTGGCTATGCAAACTTTTATTGAAGTACATTGACTTGGTGGTAGAAAATAAATAAAATAAATACATAAAATTTATTCAAAGAAACTTGTAAATAGACAATACATTAGTGCACTAAACGAATAAATATAGCTAAGTATAACAATTTAGCCTGAACTAGGTAATCCTGTGTTTGAGGCGACAGTAGTGCTAATGTACTTACTTATAATTATTAAATAATATAATCACTTACTATTGCGATAAAGGCATTTAGTTTAACGATGTTGTTTATGTTACAAACAATTTGTGTATAATATGATAAATTAAAATCCAAAACAAAAATAAAATCAGATATAAATATGAAATGTACTAAAAACGTTTGCGAGTGTTTAAGATTAATTAATTTTATTGTATTACAACATTTCTGCCTCATTTCAGGTTATAACCGCAGCAGAGTTCCATCCGACTGAATGCAATCTCTTTGTATATTCTAGTAGTAAGGGTAAGTTCATTCAATTATTATAACAATCACATTTGTTAAATTATTAAATTCAGTCTCCTACCCCAGCAACAAATCCGTAAGCCTTCTGTAAAGAGGCTAAATGTGGCAAACACAGCCAATAAAGCCTACTGACCGGTAACGGAGCGTAATGTAACATGTTACACAGCGAGCGTTCGTGCAGTCAGTACGGGAAAGAAGGCGCTCGCAACGAGCAACGAGACGGATTTTAGCACACGGTGTAACATTTCATGCTCGCTGGGTATGGTACATTACTTACGCTCCGTAACACCGGTCAGTACCCAGCTTACGATAGCTATGAAAATCGCGTTTATTTTTTTGTTTAGAGACTCCGCCGTTTAGTTACGTAGCAAATATCTGGAGGAAATGGACCCTGGTAGACTTTGGTCCCCAGCCCATAGCATGGAACCTAATGGCGTCCTAGACAAACATTTGTTTAGGCTTTTGATTGCGCACGTATAATGCCATAGGTTCCATGCTCATTCAAGTTAAAATGATGAATGATGATTTACAACCAATCCATCCGCCATTCAAAACTAAACCCTACACCCTTGTCCGTAGGTACAATAAGGCTATGCGACATGCGCGCGGCGGCGCTGTGCGACCGGCACGCGAAACTGTTTGAGGAGCCCGAGGACCCACACGCGCGGTCGTTCTTCTCAGAGATCATATCCTCTATCAGTGATGTGAAACTTAGCAATTCGGGCAGGTGAGAATAAGTTTTAAAACCTTCTAATTAAAGATGAAATTGGCTAGGAAAAGCTTGAGGAACCGCAAGCGCGGTCCTTTTCTGAGATCATATCCTCTATCAGTGATGTCAATCCGGGCAGGTGAGAGAAATAAGCTTCATGCTACCCAATTTTAACCTTAATTACGAAGTTAAAGCCATTGTTCACACAGGGGTAATGAACGAATTGAGGCATTACGACCGATGATGTGGCGCGGCGGGTGAAGGTCCGCCTGCGATGCAGGAGGTTGCGGGTTCGATACCCGCCTTGGGACAAATGTTTGTACGATCGGCAAATATTTGTTCTGGGTGTTATGCGTATTTTCTATAATAAAAAATATCTATGTATTAAGTAAATTATTTCTAAGATAAGTGTGCAATTAAGTATTATCAATCTAAGTTTATCAGCCATTTAGTACAAATAACACAAGCTCTGCTTAGCTTGGGGCTAGATGATGCTGTGTGGGTTGTCCAGCATTATTATTATTATTATTTCCTCAGTGAAGTAGTACAATTTAGGCAGATGAGAAATGTGTGTCTTAACACATTGACTGCCACCGACGCACTCGCACATCTCTGGCGACTAGTTGCAACAACAATATAAAAATTGAGTTTACTAAGACTTGCTTCTACAGATAGAAATTAGTCTGTGTTATTCGGTAGTAGTTTCAGTTATACTTTAATTTGGTGGAGTGTACTCAATTACTCACACGCACAACAAAGTTTCACGATCCAAGAGATTGATCTCTACATGAGAGAGAGAATAAGAAAGTCCTTGTGCGAGTGCTTTGGTGGCACCCCCAAAAACCCTGTCGATGACGTATCGCGAACCTTTCCTCGCGATACGGCATCGACCGGGTTTTTGGTCACTGTGTGTTTACACGGTGACTTTGAGTGTGCCGCCTCGCGATGATTTTCATAAAAAGCTACAGTACTAATAACCGATCTCCTCCCAGATACATGATGTCTCGAGACTACCTAGGCCTGAAAGTTTGGGACCTCCGCATGGAGTCAAAACCAGTGGAAACGTACCCAGTGCACGAGTACCTTCGCTCGAAGCTGTGTTCGCTCTACGAAAACGACTGCATCTTCGACAAATTTGAGTGCTGCTGGAGCGGAGACGACCAGCGGCTCATGACTGGCTCTTACAACGGATTCTTTAGGTGAATAAATAAGTAAAACGTACCCAGTACACGAGTACCTGCGCTCCTGTAAAAACCCTGTGTAAACATGCCTGTATTGTCTTGTTAAACAAAATCATTATCAACATTTTTGAAGGGCATGTGTTAGATTAAAAATACTCTTGATTGAATCCCAATCGGACTGGCGCTACTTATTTTTGGTGTGTGGTAGGAAAATCTGCAATCAAATCACAACCAGGTCAATGATGAATGACAAACTGATAGGCTACTCTTGTCAAGGAATTCCCGTATGGACGTAGAAACCATTGATGATAATATTTTAGTACCAGCTTAGTAAATGATGGTATTTTTTGCAGGGTATTTGAACGCGCAATGTCCGGCGGTCGCCGCGGCGAGCTGACATTAGAAGCTTCCAGAGACGCGGCCGCGCGTCCTCGCCAGCCGCTTAGGGCGAGGCGCGTCGCAGCCACCGCTAAGAGGAAGAAGGTACTATATTAATTTAGTCTAGACTAGAGCAGAGCTTTGACTTATAGTCCTCATCAGCATACATAAGTCCACTTGCGCTTACGCCGTCACCTTTCCTAAAACGTACTAATCATGATATTCTCTCCTCAGGACGAAATAAGCGTGGACTGCCTAGACTTCAATAAGAAGATCCTGCACACGGCCTGGCATCCGCACGAGAGCATCATTGCCGTCGCCGCTACCAACAACCTCTTTATATTCCAGGATAAGTTCTAATCACTCGCGTATTTACTAACCGAACCGCTCTTCCGGGGACAAACGCGGCTTGAGCCGATGTGGCTTGAGATAACGTGAATAGAGGCAGCGTAACTTGAGTCGTGGCTAGGGCTAAGGTAACTTGAGCCAAGACTGCTAGAGGCAATGTAACTTGAGCCGATATGGCTAGACCCAAGTGAATATAGCCGACGTGGCTTGACATAAAGCGGCCAGAGCCAACGTGGATAGAGCCTGATTAAATGTGGCTTGAGTTAACGTGGCTGAGTCAGTGCCGCTTTGTAAACGTAGTATCACCCGACGTAACTCGAGAAAAATAAATAAATAATGCTAGACGATTCACATAGCGCCATAACAGAGCTCTTGTGTTTATGGGTATAAATTGGCTTGAGCGAAAGTAGCTTGACATAATGTGACTGTGCCAATGTGGCTGGTCCTAATGTTTTGGCTATAGTGGCTATTCTAGAAAGACCGGAATGCGACTTTTCGTCGCTTTCCGGTCTGTCTAGTTTTTCTAAAGCACGCAGCAGATTCGGATGTGGTCAATCGTGTCAAATGATTTTCACCTCCTTGGTTATATTGTACACTTGCTGATCTCAAAAACGGCTATTATACCTACTATCCTGGCGCACCATAACGGTTTGGCGATATTGATCTTTCTGGCAATACATATAAAGTACAAAATATTGCTTCTTCTCTCGCTAATTCATTCAAGACTAAGTTCTATCAAGCCTCTGTGACGTCCTTGGAAGAGATTGGAGTAGAGAATTAAGTACGGGTATAAGTTTGTACATTTAGCAGGCGAACCGCGACCTTATTTGTTTAATATTTTGGTGCATTATCCAAACAATCTACGTTATTGGAGACTACAAAAATACTATACATTTTCCGGTTTGCATGCTAAAAGTGCATATAACATTGAGCCTTAATTATTCGCCACACGGATCAGAATGGAAGATAGAGATAGTTTTTACATAAAAATCGATCTCAGACCCAATCGAACTCGATGCAAGAACAGAAACTAAACTTTCAGGGGCCCGTTCAGGCCACTATGCACCTTAATTTATATTCCAAACTTATCAATTATAAACTACACTTGCCTTTCCTTAGTGCTAAATTTCGAAAGACATTCCTCTCTGATGTTTTGGTCCATGTGCGAAGGATACGCTGACCGAAGTATCAAGGGCATTGCAAAGTAACCACCATAAGTATTTTAGATTGTATTTTCGAGGTTACAAGTTTCAAAATCATTTGTATCATTTTCTGCTATGAACATTTATGATACCACCTTTCTTTTCACTCTAGTGTCTGAGAATTTTCAATTTGTTAATTTCACAGTTCCTTTTCTCTTGAACACGTAATATGTAGTTACCATACTGTCGGAACTTGTCCTCGATTATTTTGGTCGGCTTCTAACGTAAGCAATATTTCTGTCAGTAAAATCCCAGACTATCAATGGCTTTATTTTACTAAATAGCCATTATTTGCAAGTTTTCCCCTAAAAAAGGTAAAAATGTTTGATATAAATTTATCACACAAGTTACAGTAACCTTGCTTCTTGAAATTAAGTATCGTGCAAACTTCATTTTATTTTACTGACCGTATATTAGCGCCATAATTTGTTAATGCAATTCGCTGATGTTGTGTGACAGTCATACAAATTTTTTACGACAAAGTGACAAATCATACGTTTGTATGACATTTAGATTCCACATACGGACTCTCATACATTTGTATGACAGTCATACAACATCGCTGTAGTTAAGATCTACCCGTTTATTCTGATCTAATTTATACGCTTTCATGGTTCTAAGCGATTAAGTATTTATTATTTACGACGCGCGATGATCGAACTTATCCATTGTATGAGATTAGGTAGGTATAAAAAAATGGTGTGAATTGACGACTGACGCAACGATTTCGGGTTTCCAATGCACGGAATATTTAACGTAATAAGGCTGAGGCCTCACTGGTTGTAGAGCAATGTGACAGAATTCGTTGAGCTCTTAAATACGGCAATTACTTAATGGGTGGGTGGATAGATTTTTAGAGGCTCATATCCAACACCGTTGACGCAACACAAAAATGAGCATTCAAGTTCAAGTTTCAAATCGTTTATTGTAAGTGATTTACATAGGTAGTGAACTTCTTAGGTAAACACACATTTTTACAATGTCTACTATTTTATATTAAACACAACTTATTGGGATAAAGCGATACCTATTAGAAATTTGTTAAAAAAGAAAATTTCAACTAAATTATGAAAACAAATACAGCTTAATTATTTTAATTTCATGTGCCGAGCTCCCAGGCCCTTTTGTCATCTAGATAGCCTTTAACACATAGTAAGCTTTTTTAGAGAGTACGTTTTTACATTTTTTTTAAATTTATTTTCTGATGGATTTATTAAGTAGGTTGGTAATTTGTTATATAATTTGATGCTTAGGGCCTATAAATGACTTATAAATTCTAGCTAGCCTAGTTAATATACTGGTGAGTTTATTTCTATTTCTGGTATTATATACATATGTAGATGCCCGTCGGCTTTAAAAATTGGCTCAAATAATTTAGATACATTTTACAGTGACGGCTAAAACTAGTAGACAGCGCGCGGGCCACTCACTTGAAGCTTGCGGTAAGCAAGTATGTCACTGTAAAATATATCTTAATGTTTCGAGTTTAAGCCCATATTTGAATGCTAATTTTTGTGTTGTGCGGTAGAAGGGTAGGAGGTGTGAGCGACAACCTTTACCTATGTGGCCTCACCCTTTAAATTCAAACTAATTTAATAAACGCAAAAAACATGAATTATCAAAAAATTCCGTACCTTCGAACCTAAATCGTGCAAAATATAGATTGGTATTAATACAAATCGATTTAGATCGGAAAACTTGTCCATTGTTGTATGAAATTTCATGAATAAATCCAATGTAGTCAAGGGTCGACGAACACACTTGTCTTAGTTACAATGCAAGACTAATAAAAATATAACGTTCTGCTTTGTAGCTGTGTGGTCCTTCCTTATCAGCGCATTTACGTCCACTGCTGGACTTGCTTCCCCTATACAAGGGGTTTTGCCATAATCATCACGCTCGGCAAGCAGATTGGTGATTATAGTGGTGTTATATATACAAAGAAAGAAAATGCTGCTTAATGCTTTCTCTCGTAGGTTCCTTTAGACGACTCTTACGACTGTAATATGGTAGCAATGGTTATACCACTTAACACCAGGTAGGCCATCTAGTGGTAACAACAAACAAAAATCATCTTTGTTAAGTCCTTCAGACTTAACAAAGATCGAGCCCTGATTTTGAGTTCTCGATGTAACAGGACACTTGCGAGAAAGACACTTGCGCAAAGGATATTTGCGCGAGTAGACACTTGCGCGAAAAATCATAAAACCCCTAATATCCCTCGAAATATACGTCGTAGAGAGTTGCGGATTTCACAATTGTGTAGAGAACTTTGCTCTCTTCCTGTGATGTAACCTTAGAATATTTAGTAAATGTAAACGATTTACAAACTCGTTTCCCCTCCGAAAACTACGTACACACACATACAAACCATTCGAATATATGCATGGCACGGAATATATTATCAATCGCCCAGGCCCTCTCGCGTATGTACGATCAAATCTTTGTTCGTGTGCGTGTTTTTGTTTGTGTTACATACTTTAACGTAGACCTTCGTAGCACGTGCTACGATGCTATGAGGGATCGGCGTAGCATAGAAAAGCTTCAACGCGCACTCACTTCCTTACTACACACTAAATGTTTTTGCCAAGCGTACGAAAATGAAGTCATTTTTAAAATAGACAGATGGCGCCCATTTTTAGCCGACTATATGTTTTATTGAATTTTGACATCTAGTTAGTCATGAATGGACTTTATCTATAATTTCAAATTGAATGTTGTGTCGTAATGGGGAAGGAAGTGGGAGGGCCATGAGAAAGTAAGATATATCAAAAGAGAGCAAAATTCTCTTCATAATAGTGAAATCCGCAACTCGTGCGATATTAGGAGTTTTGTGATTTTTCGCGCAAATGTCCTTCGCGCATGTGTCTTTCGCGCAAGTGTGTAGCAACCAGCAGCAATCAAGTCTTTAAGTTTTTGTATGTTTTCGAATTGGTCAAGGCAAGAATTTTGAACATTCTCGCAGAAAAACTAAGACATTGTGCGTCGTAGCTTCCTGAATCGCATACGTAAATAACCGACGACGCGAATGCGTTCGTGCCTTATGTATGTTTTGTTACTCTATTTATTATGTACACTCTTTAACTCTTTGTGATTGTTTTTTTTTGAATTCGAAGGCATTCTGTTAGAAACTAGTTAGTGCTTTTGTTTGAGGATTTCCAGTCTTGATTGTAACCATGAGAATTTACAAGCTCACAGACCTCTTATTACATAACTCTGATGCCATCCTTTTGCAGCCATTTTCCTAATTATATAGATATAACCATGTTGTTATAAATGTCAATTTGTACGGTTCCATTGTGAAATCATGCAAAAAAAACAAGAAAGGTGAGTCTTGCTATTTTAGTACAAAATGTGAACTTGGCTCAGAAAATTGCTTGACTCTTAAGAAAATAGGCTGATTCACGAAGTGGACTTTTAAGATTGGATAGACTAATTCCATCTAGGGATACACTGGGCATACATACTTACTAAATTGAAATTTCTATTGTGATTTTAGTTCTCTTTACGTTAAGAAAAAAGCTTGAACTGTATGTTAAATAAAAAATGTATATAGCGAACAAATGATGGCCTGAGTAAGTATAGGATAATGTCACAACACATTGTATAGTTTATATATTTGTACGTTGTATGTGAAATATGGTAAAATTATGTTCAATAATAAATATTTGAAATGAACTTTTTTGAAAACATTTTGTGGTATAGCCTGGTTGTTTATTTAAAGCTTTGTTGATACTAGTTAATATTTAAATCTGTGAGTTTTTGAATGTTAACTATTGACGTTTTATATCAAGCGTTCATTTTGTAAAACTACAGAACATTTGAATCTTCATTTAAAAAAAGAGAGAGATGGAGTTTCATCATCACAAAATATGTAAGAATGAAGTATGATTTAATGTATTTAGTTTTACAAGAAGCGCAAAGTATAGGTTCTTACAATGTGCTTAAATCCGTTCTAATCAGGCACTACCATTATTTTGTGTCGTTAATGAACAATATCTTTTAACATGTTCTTTTAATAAGTATGTTCATAGGTTCTGTATAGGTACGTGTTAAGTTTCAGTTATGTTCCCATTCGGTCTCACGTTGTAAGGGGTCCGGTCAATTCCTCACGCCGATCGCGAAAACCTAATTGTAAGTGAAATGTGTGATAATTAAATTATGCCTTGCAGCTTAAACAACCTCACCTTATAAGTACAAAAATCGCTTATAAGTCGAGGTATTTTTGTGTAAAATTTTGCTTGTGAAGCAAAAATAGTGATAGGAATTGACTGTCCCCTAGGAGATATCATTTAAATATCGAAACGTTGTAGTGATGTGTACAGTGAGAGGTGTGCTTGCGAGTGTGTGTAAATTTAAGATTAGTTGTAATAGTTAGGCAAAAAAATCTGCGCGCATACAGAATTCTACCGCTCGAAGGATCAAGAGTCGCTTGGATATGTGATAAGTCGCGTTGTGCGGTGACCTCGATATGTTGACAACGAAATCAGCTGTTGCCGTGAGTTGCCCGCGCTTCTGTTACTCGCTCTGTTTGCTCTAACGGCTACTCTGTCAACTAAAAGCCGTTTTGACATTAAAACCGCTCGAAAAGTACAATCGGACGAAATAGCGCGTATGTAAGAGGTTGCGCGTTTCGTTACTCGAGCATATTTCGCCTTAGCGTGAATTATAGCTAGATCTTCTGCAAAGAAACGGTGGAAAAGTCGTGCAGCATAGAGACCTCGTTTGTTGAGATTGGGCCATTTGTTTAGAAACATATCTTAGAGATGAATTTTGACGCGTTTTGATACAATTTATGGGGATGCCATGAACGCTGCAGGCGAGAGCGCGGGCGCCTCACACTGGTTGTTGTTGAATCCAAAATATTTCCTATAATATAAATTTTTATATCTGAATTTTGCTTTTTATTCCTTTGACGTAAAATAAGCAAGTCCTGGACATAGGCTTAGTTTGCTTTCCAATAGAGTGGGCAGTGTAGTACCTTTAGGTCTATTTTCTAATCTATTAGAAATATACCATCTAAGTATCTACTCAGATGGTATATTTGGAATGTTAGTTGTAAATGTAATTTTTTATGTAATTTTCTTGACCTATTTACAGGTTGTCTTGTGTAAAATATGGCAATGAAAAATATCATTATGTAAAACACATTTTAATTGTAAAATGAATAAGTACTACATAAATACCCTCATCACATTGGTATCACGAAACTTAAAGGCAAAGTATTCAAAGTTATAACTAATTCCTATAAAATATTGTCTATAAAATGCTGTATCTATAATTTTAAACAAAATACCACAGACATAGAGGAATACTTTCGCACTCACTGGATTAAAATGCCGAAACCTACAGAAAGCTGAATTAAATCATCGTTATAGTCATTTTATGATAATAATAAAAATTGATTATAAATATTACTTACACAATCCAAATGCTATGTCTAATTAATATCCAATACACCTAGGTTAACTACAAAGTGCTGAAAATATAAAATTCTGTCTAAGCACATTAGTGCTGAAAATATCAAATTCTGTCTGAGCACATTATGTTACATTTTGTTAGTACCGATATCAACTATTGGTAACTACCAGTTACCTATTGCACTTTTCTTATAATCTAAACATCACCTATAAAAATACTGAGGCTGCAAATATAGCCTAGAAACACTTTCACTGTGCAAAAAAACACTGCTGTAAAGTTCTTAAAATATTTATTCCTATTTGGTGGAGTTTACTTTTATCCACTTTTAGTGTCTTTAAGTCATCGCTGTCATTTATACCCTTTTAAGAGTCGATAGTTTGTATAGTTACTGCCGTTTTTAATTCCTATTGGCGGCGAACAAGCAACAAATATTTCTTAATTACACAGAGGCAATTTGCTCTCTCTTTATTACAGTTATTTATCCCATTTCGTGGAATCTAACATTTCATACAAGTGTCTAAGTAACACATACAGTGACCATACCGCGACGCCCATTTCTAGATGAGCATGTTTAACAGCGGAGCCCTTTTGCAGGTCGCACCGCTGATGCTGGGCAGTGAATGCGATAAAATCATCACTGAAACTACAAGTTTTTCTTCTAATTCTTCCTAAATTTAAGTCTCAGGAGAACTAAACCAAGAGTGATTAAAATCCAGACGATGGTAACAATAAAGCCAATGTAGATCCCTGGTTCTGTGATTGAAGAACCTTTCTCGAAGAGGTCTCGAAGGGATTTTGAAGGGATGGTGAAGGGGAGAAGAAGGGCTATGAAGCGGAGGCCGGTGGACATCCCTTCTAGAGGCCAGAGGATACCTGGAAAAACAATTTATGGTAAGTGCATTTTAATGTGTATAGCTTCAGCTTGTGGGTGAGGATGGTGCCTTTGTTTAAACATGACCTTTTTTGAATTTTTATGAATAGCTGCTGCCCGTGGCTTCGCACGCCTACCCTACTAAAACCGTTCGGTTTTAGTAGGGTAGGCGTGCGTCTACCCTTACTAAAACCGTTCGGTTTGTTCGTAAGCCCCTTAAGGCGCATATCATAAAAGCTTGTTCAGTTATCGTTCTAATGCTTGAGTAACGATTTTCTATGGCAAAAGCATATATAATTAGATTTTATTCGAGCATAGTTAATTAGATATATGTAGATCTTTGACTGAGTAAGCCTTCATAGTACCTACGGGCCATAGGCTATTTACTCTATAGTATTAACGAATATTACCTATATATCTAAGTAGGTGCGTGTGTGTGATACTAGCGGCGTAAGAAGGGGGGTCCGCCCCAGGTACCAAGTTCCGAGGGGTGCCATCTTGGCACCCCTTGGGATGACAACGACAACACACACGCAAAGCCAGACCATAAATACCTAACCCGAAAAAATCTCAAAAAACGCGTTTTCTGGAAATATTTTGAAGATTTAATAAGACTAAAACACTTAGTCTTGCGAACTAGTCTCATTCGTCATCGCGAGACCAGAAATAGGCCTGGTGAAAGTAGCTATTTCCAATTTTCCACAAATAAACTTTTTTACTGAAAGTTCCGTTAACACTTGGTTTTATCAAAAGGCTTTTCTCCTATTAGGTAATCAACAAAGCTTCTCTCCAATTTTAGAATCCTAACAGTTCAAACCACTTACCACAAAGCAGTATCATCGGATAGAAGCTCCCTGTGGCGACAAAGAACGCCATCGTATGACTGGAGCAGTATACAGACAGAAGGAATCCGTATGACATGCCAGACAGTCCTTGTAGGAATAGCAGTACGCCAATCACGAAGAAATTCCCGCGGGAGGGTATTCCGTAGCCCAGGAACGCTAGGACCATGATTTCTATCGTCTGGAATGGAGATAAGGTTGGTTTTTGTTGCTTATTATGATTTACAACGTCGTGTTTTGGGGAGGTTTTATTAAGCACATTGAAAATTACAATAAAATAATAAAACAATTACAACTAGTATTTACAGTATTTACACTTATATATTTTTCTTAAAAATCTAAGCAGAGTGCCCCGAATGCTGGCATCATTGCCACGTTGAATGGGCAATGCTAATTCGTTGACCGAAATAGAAGCCAGCATTCCCATCACCTGTAGAGAAGTTTGGTAAGATCTTTAAACTAAAAAAAACGTGTGTTATATTTTAGTTTAGGTTTCGCCATGAATTGTTGCTTCAGAATATAATTATAATTAAATTTCAACCCTTTTCCTTTTTCTATCTCTTTCTTAATAAAATGTAAAAAAAATTAAATACTGATTTTTTTTTTTTATTTGCTTTATGTGGCTTTCGTGTCACTGCGGCCATGAAAGGCCTATTGTGATCGCCACTCAAGTGTTCAGCCCTAAAGCTGCGACGTTCATAGTTCGCCACTAACCCTTGCAGCTGCTAGGAACTGCAGGATTTTCTTCGGGGTGATGGCTCGTAGCTCGTCTGGGCTGTGCAGGTGCTTGCCCAGATGGATGCTACGTTTTTGCATCAGTGCTCCGCACTCTCCTAGCATGTGGAGAGGCGTTTCCTCCGCCTCTTCGCAAAATCTGCAGGATTGTGTGTCGCTTAGACCCAGTTTGAACATGTGCTTGTTAAGGCGACAGTGTCCAGTTAGGGCTCTTGTCATGATGCGAAGGTTGCTTCTGCTTAGCGCTAGGATTCGGTTGGTGAACCGTTTATCGAAGGCTTTTATTAATGACTTAGAGTGACTCATGCCCAAGGAATTCTTCCAAAGCTTGGAAGCTTCCTCGAAGCAGGAATCCAAGAGGGTTCTGTTAGCCAGGCTTTTAGGTATGCCACAGAACGGCTCGGGGCCCAGCTGAGTCCCCTTGGCCCCGGAACGAGCAAGTTCGTCGGCACACTCATTGCCGTTGATTCCTGCGTGTCCCGGTACCCATCTTAGGACGACTCTGTTATTCAAGCCGAGCGCGTTTAGACGTGACATACAGTCCTCGACTAATCTAGATGTACCTTCGAGTCCAGTGCTAGGAGAGCCGCCTGGCTGTCAGAGTTGATAAAGATCGTTTGGTTGGAGTAGCGCTTTTCCAGATTTATATCGGCACATTCTAAGATGGCGAATACTTCTGCTTGGAAGATAGAGGCGTAATTACCTAGGTTTGTACTTTTGCCAAACCTAGGTCGCTCTCCATACACTCCACAGCCTACATCCAGTCCCATTTTGGAACCATCCGTGTACCAATTTAGGCACCCGTTCTTGCAGAGCACCTGGCTGTTTTGCCAATCTTCTCTGCAAGGAAGTTCCACTGTGTAGTGTTTTTCAAACACATGTCGTGGGAGCCTGACATCAGTTGTCATGCCCAAAATTGGTGATTCCAGAGTAGAGTCTTGCAGAGATCTCAGTTTCTGGGAGAGCCAGTTCCTACCGCCCTGAGTACAGGCCCTATACATGCTGGTCTTTGCCTCCTTATGTATGTACATATGGAGCGGAGGCAGACCCAGCTGTGCATTTAGTGCCAGTCCAGGGGAGGTGGACATGGCTCCCGTGGCCATAAGGCATGCAGTCCTTTGTAGGCTATTTAGTTTGTTGATTGCGGTTGACTGAAGGGCCTTGTCGTACCATACCATGGAGGCGTAAGTGAGTATCGGCCTCACAATGGCAGTGTACAGCCACAAGGCAATCCTGGGGTTGACGCCCCAGTTGTTGCCCATTAGCCTGCCGCTAGCTCCTAGAGCCATCTTAGCTTTTTTCAAGACGTTGGCTAGGTGAGTATTCCACGTCAGTTTTTGGTCGATGGTAACGCCCAAATATTTCACTTCTGTGGAAAAGGTTATGATTTTACCGTTAAGTTTAGGCTTCACGAGCTTGTCTAGCCTTCGCTTATTTGTAAATGGTATAATCACAGTTTTGCCAGCGTTGACTGAGAGTTCACTGTTGCTACACCAGTCGCTGACAGCGTTGAGAGCTCTTTGCATGATGCTAGAAATGGTGGACTGGCAAAATCCTCGCACGATGATCACAAGGTCGTCCGCATAGCCTTGCGCATCTATATTCTGGTCTGCCAGTCCACACAGGAGCTGATCCACTGCTAAGGTCCATAATACGGGCGATAAAACTCCGCCTTGGGGGCAGCCCCTAGCCGTGGATATCTCGATTGTTGATCGTTGAAGGGTTAGTTTTGCGCCCCTGTTTGTGAGCATATCCTTAACCCATCTGATGGTGGACGGGTCAACATTCTTGTTTACCAACCCGTTCACCAGCAGAGAGGTAGGCGAGTTATCAAAAGCCCCTTCAATGTCAAGGAAAGCACATAGTGCGATTTCCTTGTCCTCCAAAGCCTTTTCCACTCTGTCAATGAGGCTACTCAGCGCCGTCTCTGTGGATTTGCCCTTGCAATAGGCGTGTTGGCTGTGGTGGATAGGAGACGCAGCTAACGCCACGTCTCTGATGTGTCTGTCTACTACCTTCTCCATGGTCTTCAGAAGGAAAGACGAAAGGCTTATTGGTCTGAAGGACTTAGGCTGGCTGTAATCCTTCTTTCCAGCCTTAGGTATAAAGACGACAAACTACTGATAATATTACCGCTCTAAAATGTAGTAAAAATAAAAATAAACCTAAATTAATATAACCATTACGCTACCTTTAAACAACAACCAAAAGTAAAACTTGTGTTAATCTGTTGATAATGTGATTGGTTGTACATTTAAAAACTTATAGAATAAGCACATTATATATTAAGTCTTTAATGTACAATTGTTTTTAGTCTGAAATAAAAGAAAAATAAAAAAAAAAAAATTAAAATAACCAATTCACTTAGGTCCTTAAAATCCTCTTTCAATTTCAAGCAATGATTTACCTAGTCATTGGCTTTCTCATTTTGACTTATGTTTACAGAAAACAAACGACTAAGTTATTGCCTAAAGTAGAGGGAGGTTTCTAAATACGTGGGTTAGTCACCATCATCATAACTTGGGATCACCCACCGCTGGGTATAGGCCTCGTCTGTAGGGAGGAGACAAGTGAAAGTCTAAACTGGTTCCACGTTTGACCCATATGGGACGAGTTGGACCTAGATCCTAGAAACACCTGTAGTACTTATATAAAAACACACAATTGATTACTTCCTCCTTTTTTAATTCGGTTAAAAATATGACTTGTCCTTTATCAGTATTATTTATTTATTAATAAAAAATACTACTAACCTAAGTAGTATTCTCATTATATCTCGCAGAATTATGTTTAGTTTAAAGTTTACTTTCTACCCCACTGTGTGAGGCTGCTAAGGCCTTGTACATAATGGTATAAGATACTATTAGATAAACAGTAATGGTAAAATTTGTGTATGTATAACGGGATATTCGCGAAGCGAATTTAAAAAAACTCGATAAAAAAAATCCACATACTTATCAAGGCAATTAACACGTAAGATAGGCACGTAAAAAAACTTCTGTTAATTATATCTTAAAACCTCACCTGTAGCACAATAACAGCCGACTGTAATGTAATATGAACATTCAACATTTCCTTAGGTTTGACGCCCGCGACCGCGCTGCGTTCCCAGACGCCTTCCAAACGGTCCGATATCATCAGGGTTGAAGTTACGATGGAGGGTAGGAAGAAAATTATTCTGAAATGATAAAAATATAAAAAACCTTTAAAAATTGGAGCTAAAAAATGTTTTTATTGGTACTTGTATTTTGTAGAGATAGGTACCTAATTTATAAAAAATTATAAGAAATATAAAATCCTGCTAATAATAGAAAATCTAGAAATGCGAATGTTATGGGAGGGGTGTGTTATTTAGGTCAACACCACGGAAATCTAAATGCCTTATTATTCAGATTTCTGTGGTCAAGAATAGCACTAGTAAATAGCACTATTATAGAGGTATAAGAAATTAGATTACCTATGTCTACACATAAGTACCTAGGTCCTAGAGGTTTTTGCAATTTAAACATTATTTACGAATTACTTATTCTCATTGTAAATGAACTTTTATAGTTTTTATGAGAAATAAAGATTCTTTAACCTCAAGACAAAACTACTGAACGCATCGTGTTGAAATGTTGCACAGATGATAGTTCTGGATCTGCTAATCTATCTATCTATTCATACTATCTAGTCACTTTCCATCAGGTGAGATTGTGGTCAAACACGGTCTATCCATATTAATATTACAAAAGCGAATGTAATTCGGTCTTATATTTTCACGCCTAAACGGCTGAAAGAATCTTTATGAAATTTGGCAGGGTAAACCGTATCCCAGGGACTTAAGTACTTAAAAAGCGTGTGCGAAATCGCGGGCAGAAGCTTTACAATAAAACCATGACCTTCAGTAAGTCTGAATACTAGCAGAAAAATACCCAATGAGTTGCGAAAATGTTATGAGCGTCACTCAATGAATATATATATATATATATATATGTGATATATATAGTCTGATAGACCAACTGGATAAAAGTTGGCTACTTCATTTGACTTCTTACACGTCAAGGTTTACTTTTACCAGAGGATACCTAATGGAATAAGTTACCTCTACACAGCCTATATTGGTCCAATGGTCGCATCATCCCCCTGATAAACGCCTTAGTGGTTATATGACGGGAGGTAAAGCCTATAATCCTCACGCTGGGCATGCGGGTTGGGGATCGCACTGCGGTGGTACAATTATTCTGCAGGAGGCGCTGCTGCCCGCCCCCGGTGAATACCCCTCAGTCGCCCCTTACGACACCCGCGGGAAGAGTTGGCACCACACAGAAGTGTAATAATTTAAACTCACGTAATAATAATCCCAGGAGCCATGTAGTTCACCATCTGAGCATCCTTCTCACCGTAAATTGGTTCTTGGAAGTGTACTGGAATCTACAGATAAAAAATGATGTCCATAAACTAGTCCCAATATTATATTATTATTTATTATTTTATTTCTAGACATTTGCAACGTGTTAAGCAAATGTCAAGAAATAAAATAATAAATAGAAATAAATGCCTACAAAAAGTAATTGAAAATTAAAATATCTGATTCCTAAAGCTATTTAGAATCTGTTGATTGACTTAGTTAAAATGATTTCCTATAACTCGTATCGAAATTAAATGATGGATAAGAAGTTGGAAAAATAATAGAGTTAAAGAATATTTATTTTAACCTATTCTATATATTATGTACTATATGTATATATTATGATATGTAATATATTATGTGCATATGATATAAACACAAACTTAATACTTAAACTTAAAACAGGAAAAAGTAAATGATAAATCCCGGAACACGAAAGAGATTGATAAAATAAAAATTATGAGAATAAATAAACAGCGATATGCTTGATGGAACGTTTTCGAAGGCGAAAAGACGACTTTAAATAAAATGAAATAACTTAAGAATATGGAAGAACTTTAGAATAAAGACGAAAAACTCAAATTTGTGTCATGATTAAATAAAATTATAAAAAATATAAATTATGATAGGTAAATAATGTTATTTACAATACATTACCTGGTGCAGTTACAAATTGTCAGGTCCTGAAACTTGCATGAGGTCGCATAAATATAATAAAAGCACACTGGGAAATAAATAGATGCTTATGAAATACTATATAATATAAATAATTTCGCGGTACATATAGAAGAAGCAAATCGATCGATATAAGTTTTTAAGGGGGAAAAATCATGAAGTTAATACACATCACAATATACATAGGTTCATATTATTGAGAAGAGTCCATTTGTAGTCTTGTATATATGGACGAAAGATATTTAGTAACAATTCCGCGAAAAAAACCTTCTCCAATAAGATCTAACAAAAAGTAGTCCGTGTAGAAGACCACACCAACCACAAAATGAAAGAACATCTATCAAAGCAAGTCGTCAACTAGTTTCGTCTCTCCACGAGACATCAGGACACCACAATACTCGACCTTGATTTCTATTATATATTGTAGTCTTGTAGCCAAATAACAAAATAATAACATAATGAAAAATCTGTGCTGTAGGTTAAGTTCGTGTTCAAGATCTTATGCTTAGTAACATACTAATATTATAAATGCGAGAGTTCGTGTGAATGTTTGTTACCACGTATCTCCGTGCTACTTAACCTATTTAGATTAAATTTGGTATGTAGATAGTTTAAGTTCTAGAATAACACAAAGGCTAATCTGTTTTTCAAAATTTTACCGCTGAGGGGGTTATAGATGGTGGTAAAGTTTCTATGGAAAATTATTATTTCTTGGTTAGATTCACTCAAAACTCGGTATAAATAAACTATAACGTAAATAATGATAATTACACGTATTTTTTATTTTAACAAAACTACCCCTAGGGGTGGGCAATCAATAACTACGCAGGCGCAGCCGCGGGACGCAGCTAGTTTTAAATATAAGCTTTAATAATGATCATAATTCCGACAGAAAACAACTTTACCTGTACAAGATTTTCGTTTCGATCGCAAGCTCTCATGGCTCGTCTAGTAAACGCTTCGTACGCTTTATGTAGCTGGCTCTTCAAGAAATATGATATTTGGTGATCTGTAAAACATGGGACAAATTATATAATCCCACTCTAGTCGTCATAACGTCTTTTTCTTTCTATGCATATCATCTTTCACACAAATCTTCCATCTTTTATTTGGTCTAGCTCTCCAGCTAGACCAAATAAAAGAGATATAAAGGGCAATAGAGAGCAATAGATAAATGGATGTATATAAGGGTTATAAGGGTTATAAGGTGTTATAAGGGGAGCCTTAACCCTACAGATTCATATCTACCTACCGAATTATACGAAGGTTGAGTCGCTAGAGTCCGAAGGAAGTCCCAAAGTTTTTCGACTCCTACGTCACTTGACCTCGTGGTGTAGTTGGTTAGCACATTCCCGTACTGAGGGAAGGATGCGGGTTCAAGTACCGTCGAAGTCGAAACATTTTTGGGATATTATTTGATTTCTTATACGAAGGTAGTTAGTTGGTGTGAAAGATGATATGATTAAGAAAGGTACGGAGATGGCTGGGGAGAGTGGTGTGGTCATCCGTGATAAAAAATTGAATTTTACAACTCACTAGTCATATCAAGCCAGACACTGATGCTGCTATCCTCCAAGATATCATCAGCAACCTCCCCCTCTGCCACTCGCCGCGACATGCCATAGCTGAAGTTGCTATGAAAATGTATGGCTCCGTAGACTTGACCTTTTGATACTGCGTACTTCGCGTCCTCTGTTGAATTGTATGGAATCTGTAAAAAGGATTCATTATTTACATTGCGTGTATTTTTGTTATAATAACTGTTTCTTTCCTAAATAAAAACAAAGCAAAACAGGAAACTATTTATTTTACCAGGTGAAGGATATAAGCAATCATCCTACTAGGATTGTGAATATGATTGTTCTATGTAAGATGTACCTAAAATTAATGTATTATGTGTATATTTTGATTTAAATTATTTCAATGTTAAAGGGATTTGAAGATTTTTGTATGGCCCTAACATTTGTATTTTTTTCAAAATTACCACGCACTATATAATTTATATATTTGGATAGAGGACAACAAAACAAATAAAGTACTCTACTATAAAGCGTCAGGTTTCTGAGATATTTACATACATATAAAGAAAAAATATAGTTATTTTTTCTTTATATTTGAAACCTGACGCTATAGGACATTATTTTATAAGATTTGTTGTATTGTTTTCTATCTAAATATATAACATTTAAAGAGCGCGGCAATTTTGAAAAAAAATACAAGATGTTAACCGATGTTAGGGCCAAAATATTCAAACCTCTTTATTATGTACACGAATCTACATGGATACATAGATCATTTATTCATTAAAAAAAATTAGTTACATAAATTGGTTAGCCTATGATGTTTTTATATGAATAATTGACTGAATTTTATTATTTTACAAAGTAAGTTTTGTAACATGTAATGACAGTTATGAATAAAGAATCTGAATCGGATCCAATGTTTTCACTGCGATCATTAATCCATGCGTGCGTACTTAGTAGAGTACTAGAGACGGTTCAGTTCATGGGTAGATCTTATCTTTAGCACAGGTTTCATCATCACCTCATCAGCCTATTCTACTAGTCCACTGCTGGACATAGTCCTCCCCAAATAAACGCCATAGCGCCCTGTCTTCAGCTTCCCGCATCAAGAATCTGACAAGTGATCAGTCTTTCACAGATCGTCATACCACAACATAACCTACTTGAAATAAGTTATTTTTTCCCAACTCTTCCAAATACCAGCAACTCAACATGTTCAAATCGCAAGTTTCGTCTTCATAAAGCGTCGTGTAAGATAAACTGCTATTACTACACGCGTCTAATCCATCTGAAACAATATGAAAAAATATTTAAAATTACGCTGCATCGTAACATATTTTACAATAATTATATCAAAATGATAAAATTTACTAAAATTCATCAAAATATCTGCGAAACAGTCATTCTTGTAATGTGATGTGAAAAACATATTTATATGGATCTGTTAATAACTGGTCCCACATGGTAGCAATCTATCACAAACTTGTCCCAAATGGGACAAGTTAATTATTTGTATCGGATGCAGTTCATTATTCTTATGGATTACCAGCTTCTGCCCGCGTCATTGCACGCGTTTTTCCGGAACTACGTCTATGCAAAATTTCAGTCCGATCCGTTCAGTAGTTATGGCGTTTCATTTATTAGCTTAATCTTCTAATTATATAGCTAAAGTTAGTACATACACCGTGCAATTTTAATTGTAATTGTTAGTCATTTACATATTAAAAAGAAAAAATTAAAAAATATCTTAAAAATCTGGCAAATAATCTGTTTAATTAAAAAAGCGCGTAAAATGGTAACTCGTGTAATTTTGTGGAAACTTAAAATTAGGCGATTGTTACACACCATTTTTGTGATATAGTTATCTAGCTGTTAGTTTTCGTAATATAGTAAAATAAATAAATGATGTAATAAAAATCAAGGTTTCTGTTATTTAGTGTGTAAGTGTCTCACACTGCGGGTTCAAGTCCCGTCAAAGCCAAATCAAATCAAAATATCTTTATTTCCATAATAAATACAATAAATGTACACTTAGAATAGGTCAAATTCTTACAAATTAAACACTGATATTAAATATATTTTGTATTACTGTCGCTTTGGTATGTAGACTAAACTAAAGAAGCGACGATTTTCCGAGTCTATTAGATTTTTTCGAATCGATTTTTTTTGTCGATTTTTTTTGGGATGTTTAGTGCCGTACCTATGTGGAACCAGTTTGCAATCTACGCAGAAGAAGTCGCGGGCAGTTTGATTATATGGGCTTGTATAAAATAACGAATACTTAAATATGTACTTACAAATGGAACTCCGCGCTTCGTCATTGACCACGGCCAAGTGCAAGTCTCTGGGGTCATGTCCTATGGCAGAGAAGAACGCTACCATTTGGATGACGGGGAACAGCACTGAGAATATTAGCCCTCTGGAAAAACGATTCAAAGTTGAGTAAAAACATTTTATATCTGCTCACTTAGATAGAGTATACAAAATAGAAAGTCTTTGAAGATTCAAAATCTACTACCTTGCATTGACCGGTATTATGAAAGCTCGTCATCGACCTATACTTGAGTAACGATTTTCTATGGCAGAAGCGTTATTCAAGCATAGATCGATGACTGAGTAAGCTATCTAAATTCGGGCCTAAGGCGCCGCTCGCTGCACCCCTTGCTATGGGGCTGAACTCTTTTTTTTTTTGATGACGAGGGGTAAAATCTTATTTTTTATTTTTTATTTTCTTTATTCAGGACAAAAAACAATTGTACAATGCAGACTTATTATATAATGTTCTTATTCTATATTCTAGTGTTTCTAAATGTACAACCAATCACATTATCCACAGATTACTACAGAAGTTTTACTTACTACATAGTTGGTTGTTGTATAAAGGTAGCTTAGTGGTTATATTAATGCTTATTTTGGTTATATTAATGCTTATTTAATGCTTATCTTCAAACAGATGACGACCAACGTGGCGCGGCGGGCAAGGTCCGCCTGCAGGAAGTTGCGGGTTCGATTCCCGCCTTGGGACAAATGTACGATCTGCAAATATTTGTTCCGGGTGTTCTGGGTATTTTTTATGTATAATATAAATATATCTATCTGTGTAATGTGTTGTATTAAGTTTATCAGTTATCTAGTACCCATAACACAAGTTCTACTTAGCTTGGGACTAGATGATGCTGTGTGGATTGTCCAGCATTATTTATTTTATTTTGTTTTTAGATACCATACTGCATGTAGGGTACAGTATGGTTATATAGGATTGTGAAAAAGCTTTGACGATCCAGTAAACAACCCCTCCCGGGACGGTCTCGATGCGTGATAAATGGGCTTTGGTACTACAAATAAAAGTGGCTCAAATTAGGTGGTACTGCATGGCGCGATCAATCGGAGTACCCAGGGGCTGGACTGGACCATGACTGGACCCCTACTCTAGATATGTTCATGCGCGTTTACCTCTCCGTTTAGTCCAAGGTTTCTAGACTTATTTAACTTTGTGGCATCTCTAGAAACGACAATGTTTTCAAAGTGTGACAAACGTAGGCCCATAGGCTTAATACGGGTCTGTGTTAAGTCATCGATCTATGCTTTAGTAACACTTTTGTACGGCATAAACATCATTTAAGCATCGATCGATGACTGAGTAAGGTTTCATTATAAGTGGCAGTGGTTGTAACTTACCCAGGGTGTCTGGAAAACTGTTGGATGCATTTTATGAAAACAGCATTATATCGCGATTTTGATAAATTCTTGCAGTCTTCTACTTTCTCCTTTTTTGTGAGCACCTGAGGGCATAAAATAATATGTTAATGAAACTGGAATCTCTAACATAGAATCATAGATTTAAGTAAAATCTGTAGATATGGTACGTTCTCCCAGCGCTTACTCAACAACTAGCCTGTGTTACAAGTACACGCAAACACTCGCTCACAGTTACATTTCCAAACTTTATTTTAATTTTATTTTTATGTATTCACGGCAACAAACATTTATACTCAGCTCTCTTCACTTCACACTTCAGCTCAATCTTGTGCAATAACTATAATGAACAAACACGAGGGCATTGCTGTAGTCTTTTAATCAATAAATCACATTAAAGTACATCGTAGCCAGCACGCGTAACACGAACGCCGCCGCCAGTCCGACTATGTCTGAGGTGGATGGACCTAATTGCACCTAATTTGAGCCTTCAACTTTCGAGAAGCTAGTAACTCATCTCCCCTTTTTTCTTAGATCGATGCATAAGAACTTAAATACTTTTTGTGGATTTTTAAGTAGGTTTCAGAACCTTATTCTCTTACATAGGTACTACTCATAAAGTTAGCTGTAAATTTCCTGAACATTTATTAATAAATCCATACTAATATTATAAATTCGAAAGTAACTCTGTCTGTCCGTCTGCCTGTCTATTACCTTTTCACGCCTAATCGGCTGAACGGATCTTAATGAAATTTGGCAGGAAGGTAAATGGTATCCCGGGGACGGACATATGGCACTTGAAAAGCGCGTGCGAAGCCGCGGGCAGCAGCTAGTAAAGTCATGAATGTAATTATCTAAATGGAAACTAAATGCGGTGAGTTGGAAACTTGATGCTGCTAGTTACATAGGTAAGTACCTAAGACTTGTACAACAGCGCAAATAATAAAATCATTCGTGTGTGTCATGGTGTGTTGGGGTCTGTTTGTGTGTGTAGGAACACTACACACCATGTCAGCACCAACATACATACATAAGTATAATAATATCTAAATGAGAAGGTCGGCAAGCAAACTTCCAAACAATTGTTTCCAAAATATGAAAATTATTAAATTTTCTCACCTGTTTCAACAGTCTGTATTTATTTTGATGTCAACTACCTATTACGTATTATTGAATTTTAACAAAACTTTAAACGAACCAAAGTTAATTATTAACAGCTTGGCAATGGCAAATTCATATAGCTTGATTTTCGGCTAATTTACCATGATCCATTTGATCCATTCACTAGTTCTGACGTTGTCTTCTCACAAACATTTTACCATATAAGAAGAAGGCGACGTGTTTTTTTCTATGATTAGTAATAAGACATCAGTCATAATCTAGTACAGTACCCAGAACACGAGCTCTGCTGCCTGCCGCTATCAGACTTGCTCCTTCTATCAACTCTTTCAAATCCCAACTCAGTCCCACTTCCTATCTTCAGCTGTCTAGACTGTGCTTTCATTCTCTCTTAAATCCAAAGGCCTATGTTTTATTACGTACCTATATTTTTGAATTTCCCTTATTTTTATTATCATGTGTGGCTATAAATAAATTCTTTATCCTTTTTTATTATTTTATTCTTATTTGCCTTAACCTGTAACTTTGATGCTATTGTAACATTGTTATTATTTTGTTTTGTTTTATGTATATTTCTAGGTTAGTTTAATATGTATGTAAATTATCTAGTTATGTTTGTATTTGTATTATATTGATAAAAATATGTTGGTGCACTACCAACTCTTAATATACTTATATTTTTTAATTATAAGGTTGCCTGGAATAAATTGCTTTAAAAAACTCAAAACGCGTGAGAAGCTGCAGGCTGAAGATAGTTATTTAAAAACACCTCAGTGTATAAGAAGTACTAGCTGCTGGCCGTGGCTTCGCACACACTTTACCGGAATAAAATGTAGCCTATGTAACTACCTCCCTGCCAAATTTCAATGAGATCCGTTTAGCCGTTGGGCGTGAAAAGGTAACAGAAAGAGTTACTTTTGACTATGAGTTACTAGCTGTGGTACTAGCTTCTTCCGGGTCTAGACTTGGACCAAATACCATAACTCACATGTGTGCTGCTTGTGACGACGCTGAAGTCTTCTCTAGACTGGAACCGACTGTCTGGTTCCGGGAGGTTGCTGGTGGGGATTACATCGGGGGACGCTGTTAGTGCTGGAAACAATTTATAAGTAGAATATTACAATAAGCACGAAACTAGGGCAATGGCTTCCCCCAGGGTGATCCTCCTGTGCATCGCGTACGATCCTGAGCTAGTTGGAAACACGCTGTATCTGTGGTACCTAGTACCCAAAATAGCACCACCACCATTAAATTTCATCATGAAATTCCTTTGTAGGTATAAAATGTGATTCCTATTAATAGCTCCAGTATCTATTGTAGATAAGCTGATAAAACTGTTCAATATTTTATAAATAAGATCTCTTTTGTACAACAGTTAATGTATTTCTGATTCTGATTCACCGCGTGGCGTGGGGTGTGATCTTCGAGTGTTTTTACGTGGTTGGCTAAAGCGATTTTGATAATAAATTAGGTATACTCGACTAGTCTTCTAATTTGGCGAAAAAAACGTTAAAAAGCGAGGACCGTGTGACCCCTTTTTATAGTTATCAATAATTTAGTTAGATTTTAATTTCAAAGAATTTAGATTTCATGCAGAAAATCTGACTTCAAATTTCTTAGAACGTACAATGTTTTTAAGTTTTGCGGCCCTAATACAAATCCCTCGAGTTTTTTTTGGGACCGTTTTGGGATTATTCTCTATACAATACCAACATAATCATCAAAATCGGGCCATAATTGACAGAGAAAACGGCGAACATACATAAAAAAAACATACTGTGTATAGCCGAACATAGAACCTTCTTTTTTCGAGTTGGTTTAAAATGGGTAGGTATAGGTACTCACTGGACCGTCGTTTCGGAATGATCTCATGCTGGCGCAACGCTAGCTTGAGGAAGGCGTCCTCCAGGTTGTTGACCTCGAACTTGCGCAGGATTTCTTCGGGGGAATCTTCGGCCAAGAGTTGACCGTCTCTGAGGAGGCCAATCTGAAAGCAATTCGTTATGTTAGTGCTGAAATCTGTGACGTGTCAAAGAGTCCTGAAGGTCTAAAGGAAATAATGTACTGAGGTTTGTGTTTTTATAGCTGGCATAACCGAAAAACGCTGGGGAGTAAACGGTATGGAGAGGCGACTGCTATGCAACACAAAACGGAGTATTGAGTGACCATCCACTCGATGGACCGACATTGTCGCGGGCGCAGGGGGTCGATGGATGGTGGCGGCTCAAGACTATTTGTGGCGTCGTCGTATGGACGAGGTCTTTGCATATTAGTAGGTAGGTTTCATAGAAAATGGTATTGATATGGATCAGTTGAACTAAATGTAGATTGTTTGCAACAGTCTACAGTTAGCTAAATTGTTTCAATTGTACTAATTCTAATTTGTTTTTATTATTTGATTGTAATTTTCTTTGTTAATAAACTTAGCTAGATAGATAGGTACTCAGTTTTATGATAAAACAGTGAAAATAAAATACAGCACAAAACGATTCTCCCGATAATGTCAACACAACCTATTATAAAATCTGTGACACTACATTACTTAATTGAGAAACTCAAGTTCCTCATAAAAAGTTTTTTCGTGAGTGTTTTTACTATGTGCATAGGTACTCGTAAGTGCTATCATAAAGAACACATGAACAAAGTGTCTTCACCTTAGAGACAATAAGAAAAGTGCCAATGGGCACGTTCTTAGAAAATTACAATTCAATAATAAAAACAAATTGGAACTAGTATTACAATAGAAACAATTAAGCTAACTGCAGACTGTTGCAAACAATCTACAGGTAGCTCAACTGATCCATATCAACAATAACAGTCGGAAGCGTCCCCAAGACGCTGGCTGCATTGCCCCGCTGTATGTCAATGCTGATGCGCTTAGTAAATGTTGTTATAAAAATAAATTAAAACTAAATTACCTAGCCAATCCTATGGCTGTATTGTAATCATATTCTAGAGTATTTATCATTAACTTGAAATGTGTATAAAATCACATTAATCACCATAAAAAAAAAATGTTCGATACCTACCTACTTTGTACCAGATTTGACCTAGGTAAGGGTTTTTAGACCCACAAACTTCATATCGAAGGGCAAGGGAAGCAGGAAAGGTCAAGCCGTGGGTCAACAGGCCCATTATAGTTAAAAATAAAAGAATAAAAGTTAAAATGCGTTTATTTTTGTCTTGTAATGCCATTCTAGGGCAATGAGATCAGCATTGAAGGGTTGTTCACTGTGTTTGAGGGACTGATTATTTATAGATAAACTCCAAGGTTAAACAGCCTTTTGCACGACGACGACGACGTGGCCTTGCGATCTAAAGCTGGGTACCTGACCGATGTTACGGGGCGTAAGTAATATGTAATGTACCCATACCCAGCGAGCATGAAATGTTACGCCGTGTGCTAAAATCCGTCTCGTTGCTCGTTGCGAGCGCCTTCTTTCCCTGTACTGACTTCACGGACGCTGTGTGACACGTTACATTACGCCCCGATACACCCCGGTCAGTACCCGGCTTAAAGTTTATCTTTGAATAAAATTATTAAGAAAAAAAAAACCCTATTGAGTAGAATTTACTTAGATATCTGACTTTAAGGTTGCCTGGAAGAGATTGCTCAAAGCGATAAGCCCGCCCTTTGTACTTCCTTGTTTCTCAGCATTTTCTTCTGTATTATATATTGTGTTTGTGTGGTACAAATAAAGAGTTATCTATATATCTATCTACTTTACCTATTGAAAATTGCTAACTGTAACTTCCTACACTATCACATTAATATTGTAAAATGTGAAAGTTTGGATGTTTATGTTTGTCACCACTTCGCGCCAAAACTACTGAACGAATCGGGCTGATTTATAAAAAAAATAGAATATAAAATATTGCATGCAGGTAGTACTAAGCCTGGAATAAAACCTTTTACTACTTTTATCTTACCACATAAAATCACTTTTCATGATAAGTTACCTATAAACGTTTTCATAGCAAAAGTCGTGCGAAGTCGCGGGCAGAAACTTGTTTGATTATAATTCAAATCCCAAACGACTGGATGGATTTGGACAAAACGAAACAAAAAGGGAACACCCCTAAAACTAAACATTACTTAAGTATTTTCCTTACTCGCAGTGGTGCTCGCAGTCAACCAAAAAGTCATAAAAATGCTCCTAAATATTTTCCTGCATCTATCCATAAGACTGCGTCGAAGAAGAATACACAACACAAATTTCGTCAAACCGGTTGCAACTTGCAATGCAAACTAAGTTTTGTGATAAATTGCAAAGCGGCCGGCAAGAACCTTCTCAGAATTTAGAGTTCATTGAATCCTGGAACATAACGGGTTTATAGCTGTTGCTCGCGGCTTCGCACGCGCTTTTTAAGTAGCCTATGTCTGTCCCCGGGATACCATTTACCTCCCTGTCAAATTTTATTGCGTTCCGTTCAGCCGTTTAGATGTGAAAAGGTAACAGACAGACAACTGCTTCGTGTCCATCCCAAGGTTGTCTCGAAGAGATCGCTCTTAGCGATAAGGCCGCCCATTGTGCAACTCTGTTTTCTCTCTTTTCCTGTATCTTTTTTTCTTGTATTTTTTTGTGGTGTGCAATAAAGTGTATTGTATTGTATTGTATAAAACTCACGAGTAAAAGGGTTTTAGGCGACGCGTCCTACGCGCACGTACGTTATGCCTCCCCAGTTCATCATTCTTCTGCCTAAAACGTCTTTGCATCAGCCCCTAGATCCCCCTGCGGGTACAGGGGTATAACGCAATTTGGTCCTAGATTTATACATGACTAGCTTTTGCCCGCAGCTTCGCACGCGTTTCTTCTGAATAAATAGTGTACGGAATGATATTCCAGCAGGGCTGTTTAAAACTCCCGTTACCGAGTCATCGACACGGAATCTGACACAGATTCGCGCTACATTCAAATATTTTAGCGGTTTTTATTATATTCTGTGTTCTGCAAGGAATATAAATAGCGGTAAAGTAGTTTTGCAGGTCTCGACAGAGCCTACACATTTACTCCCTTTGGGGTCGAGACACTAGGTCCGTGGGGTACCGAGGCCAGCCGGGTTTTTAAAAAACTATCTGAGCGTCTGTTCGACGCGACGCGTGACCCGAGAGCTGGCGGGTATCTGGCGCAGCGCATCAGCATTGCCATACAGCGGGGCAATGCAGCCAGCGTCTTGGGGACGCTTCCGACTGGTATTGATATGGATCAGTTGATCTACCTGTAGATTGTTTGCAACAGTCTGCAGTTAGCTTAATTGTTTCAATTGTAAATACTAGTTCTAATTTGTTTTTATTATTGAATTGTAATTTTCTTTGTCAATAAAGAAGTATTCTTTTGGAGTAATTAATAATACAACAGAATTATTAATAAAAATCAACATCATATTTTATTGTAACATGAGTTCACAGAAAATGGTCTACGATTTGTAGAAAATTACTTTTCGGGTAAATAAGTGAGATAGATTTTATTTTCGACACAATTTTTTTAAATTTTTACTTCTGAATCCTGTAAAAAAATCCCTTTGCACTAAGTTTTTCCCTAATTTAAATCTTTGTTGGGCAACTTTAGAATGTTTTTAAAACAGCTGTATCATGAGATTTTTTGGTTAGAACTATAGTTCTATAGCGTAACGTCCTAAGTTTACTTTTCTGACTTCTCAGTTTCATAAATGAACCTAAAATGAACTCCAATAAGGCCAAGGATCTAAATTCAGCTCTAAACGGTCTGTGATTAGGTGATTACAGTTGACTAAGTCAGAGTTGCGTGTAAGAAATAAGTAGGTACGAGCAATCACGCCAATTTCATTTCGCCTTGAAAAAAGTATGGCATTTACTTTGGCATACTATTTTTGTAAACTAAAACTACTATGCACTGTGCATGATGCACTGTTCAAATCCCGGGTCGAACAAAAGTTTTATTATTCTGATTTTTACAGCAAGAAAATTTTACAATGACAGCCCGGAGTCAGGAAGTTGGCGGTGTTACACCATCGTGCCTCGAAAAGTACGTTAAGCCGTTGGTCTTGCGCCTGACCTCTCCCCAGTCGTGTCGGTCTGCCGTCCCATCGATTTATGAGAGCTTGCATTATAATATGTCCTTTACATGTTCTTAAAATGTCCGAAGAATTTTTTTTGGGCCTTCGTAACGACACCTTTCTGAAGCATTGTCGTTCGAGATGAGACTCAAGTTAGCTAGGTTTACCTATTATATTTCTGCGGGATCATCGATCAAGGCCATTCGAAAGAAAGATATAAGATTTTATCTTATATCTTTCTTTTCATTTCATTCTGAAAAGAGATTGATGAAAACGGCTTAGAGAGCTTTGTATAATACACAATAATGTATAATACTAAATATATAACAGGGTGTTTCGGTGTTTTCCGAGGTAGATAAACTAAAAAAATAACATTAAAATTAAATGCTAGGAGCACCCTACTCTATCCTATGCTTAAGAATCCTATGAATGGATTATATCCCGATAGATAACGACCTAGACGGGACATGAACCCGCAATCTTCCAATCAGTAACCAACCCTGCAAGAAAATCAGCGCTGGTTTGGACCTTCATGGTCAGAACTGCATACAGCTGAGACTGACCCTTTTGGACTCACCATGACATCGCCGAAGCGCGTAGGTAGTCCTAAATGTTTGGGCAAGTGCACTATTGGTAGGCAGGTCCATATTTATATCATATTTGTTACTTAGTTTTTTAGGGTTCCGTACCCGAAGGGTGAAAACGGAACCCTATTATTAAGCCTCTACTGTCCGTCCGTCCGTCCGTCTGTCACAGGGCTCTTTCTCATGAACCGTAAAAGGTAGACAGTTGAAATTTTCAGAGAATGTGTATTTCTCATGCCGCTATAACAACAAATAATAAAAATAAAATACATAATGATCAAATTTAAACAGGGCTTCCATACAAAAAACAGGTTCTTTTTTTGCCATTTTTGCTCTTCGTTTCTGAAGGCTGTATCTTTTGAACCACAATAGGTAGACACATGAAACTTTCTATAAATAGATACCACTTCAACTGTAATAATAACAAATACTAAAAATATACTAAAATTGAAAATTTAAAGGGGTCTTCAAACAAGTGAAAATTTTATGTTCTTTGAAAAAGTTGCCTAATATTTACGGTACGGAACCCTTCGTGTGCGAGTCGACTCATACTTGGCGATTTATTATTTTGTAGTCTTGTGTAATAAAGTATTCTGTGTTTAATAATTATGTACCTACCTTCTTTTTATGCCTACCTTAAATACTGTTTCTGTTTTATTATTTTTCCGTTTGTGTGTGAACTCAATAAAAACTATATCTATCTTTGTATCAATACGGAAAAGCGATACCAATTGCGCCACAAGGTGAAGTACCTGACTAATCGAAAATGTATGGGAAATTCTCAAGACGCAAGCGCCCGCGCCGCCACCTTCTTAAAATTAAATGATTATTAACTTACCCTGTGTGCTTGCTTCGTCTCGTCGATATAATGCGTGGTGACTATAACTGAGGTGCCCCCTCGTGCTAGCTCTGACAGGTACTCCCATATACTGAAACAAACGGTCAAGGTAAATATTACGTCTTTCAACATTTTACTATAAAAAACATACAGACGAACTATGAACCTCCTCCTTTTTAAAGTCGGTTAAAAACTATAGTATTTTGACGAATTCATTATGACATCACCATCATTCGCACCGCTAGGGAATAAAAATTGTTTCTTCGGCTAATTACAATCTGGGTCTCTTAAAGACATGACTGAATAGGTGTCTTCTAGGCCAACACAACACGTTCGTTTGACGTGTGGAACGAGCTACCCATGAATCGTGGTTCATGGGTGCTCCACCCGTAAAACGTTAAGGGATGAAACGTTGGTGTTCTTCCAACACAAACATGTTTCGTAGTTAACCCGCTTTCATTCAACTCTCAGTTAAAAAAAACTTTGGTAGATACATAATCTCAAACGACACCAAACTCAAGGTTTTAAATTTAGGAGTCCCAAATTGACTTCCTGAAAATAGTGAATACATTCTCACCAGCGGTTATTATGACTATGCGTTATCTATGAGTCAGGACCTATATTCTTAGATAAGCATAGATTTATTTTATAACCATTAAAATCCAAAAATCTTTAGAATCCATTAGATATATTTTCTAAGATATAAATTTTATTGCTACTTATTTACTTCTCTAGTATAAATAAAAACTTGGTACAATTCCTATTTTATTACTTATATCAATAGAATTTAATATAATTATCCATATTACCAATTATCAATTCCCATGGAAAAAAAAAGAATCTATTGTTCTTCTCTACATTCATTACGGTTGTTCTAGATTACACGATTTGTTGTATAAACGTGAGCACTTTATATAAGTTAGTATATATGTATAATGTAGGACAGGTGTGTATGTTAATACGTATTATTGTATAATTATTTTATTATGGTATTTCATCAAAACCTGCCGAAAGTCATGGAAATGGCACAGCTTGTGATAGAAACGAAATGTATTTTAAATTAGTATAATAATTGTATTTATTTGTAAGTTAAGTCTAGCATCGCCTTAGGGTTAAAAAAAATACTTATGTTGAAGTCAAAGTACGTCCTTTAGGTACGTGGGTACAAGTATACAGGGGGTGGATTTTTTAGACGGGGTAGTAAGGGATATATTAATCGGTGTATCTTCAGGAAAATGGTCTTAGGAGACTATCCATATTTTTTAGAGAAATGTACCCATGTGAAATGTACCCATGTGAAATGTACCCATGTGAAATGTCCCCATTCATAGATTTTCAGTATTGGAGCTTTGGAGCAACTGAGGTTAGAGTACCTACTAAAGATCATATTCTTGCTAACTGTATTTTTTTTTAATCTGTGTGAACGTCGGTTTAGGGACCTCTCCTTACTGCCCGTCCAATATAACCATTCTGTACTATGTACTTACTATGAAAAAACTAATATTTTAATTTTAAAATTAATGGATAATAATTATGAATTAAAGTGTTCTTATTCGTTTTGTCAAATTATATCCTTGTTACCTAAAAAATAATATCCGCAAAAAGAACCTGAAGGTTCTTGAAGTCGGTTAAAAATTATATCAGTACCTACTATTAAGTAGGTATTATTAATTTATGTTTTTCGCCATACCGAATTAATATGTGCGTCAATTTTATTATTTATGTAATTCCACCACAATTTCAAACGTTCGAGACGCTCCATGATTTTTTTTTAATTATTAAAATTTGCTAAAACTTTTAAAAGTAGGTAATTCTTACACATAATTAAAATTTATTTATATCATTGTAATTATTTCTGCAAAATTTTAAAATTTATTTCTAAACCGCTTTGATATTTTTATATTTTTTTCTATCTTACCTTACGACAGATTACAGTGGTAAGATTCCATAGGAAATGGGCGTATCAAGTCATCCCCGGTCAGTACAGTCAGCTTCATTCAATCATGTAGAATCTATTTTGAATGAAGCTTTTTCCAATAAGGACAAAAACCTATTTACCTTAGAACTCAATAGATGGCGGTGGAAGAAATCGTGTCAAACTATGCACGGTCTAGCAGGTCTATGCCAAAGATCTAGTAATCTATGGATATGGGGTTTTCTTTTTTTATTGGTATATGCAGGGTTTATTATGCCATTTAAATTTGACAGGCCTAAATGCGCCATCTTTTCAGACATACATTTACCAAATTCAATATTTGACTACATAATTAAACGAAGCCGACTCCACTGATTAAGTTTATCAAAAGTTCGCTAATCAGTTAATTAATTCATCGTTTGAATGAAAGTATACAAATAATACTTTATTAAAAATTAATAACATTCAAACAATTAATATAACTTAAAAAAAAAACTGATAGTTTTATTCATAAGCTTTTTATGGCTTGAGTTCATAAATTCATAACATAGGAAGTTATTAATTCCCATTTCCGAGTATGGTTACTTTAATTCAGTTACAAAATAATAAAATAATGTTTTTAATTGAAAACCGTGGCTAGCAGCTATTATTATTCTCTTTATTCTCATCGCTGAGACTGACTATACAAATTAACTAACAATTAGGTATTACAATTAGTTATCACGCGATCATGGTGAACCTTACACTCAGCGGCTTTTCTTTCGCACCTTTTCCCATAAGGTAAGCATAATATGAAAAAAAAAATACTTCAAGTACTAGTATTTTTTGTTGTTGTTTATATTACGATTTGGAAAACACAGAACAAATATCAAGTATTCACTTGATATGTGCAGTGTTTCCGAATCGTTTTTATGCAACATTATAAATGAGTTTTTAAGATAATTATGTTGTACAGGGTGGGCCTTAACTGTGTTCCCGGTTTGTTTCGTCTATATCTCAAAATCCAGCGGGCGGGCGGAGACGCGGGGGGTGTGGTAAGACGCGCCATTTCGTGGAAATTTTAGTCGCAATGGAGCCATTCACTGGAGCTCAGCGTGCGGTGTGCGTTCGCGCATATTATGCGAACAATAATTCTGTGACAATTGCGAGGCGCGTGTACCGTGCTCATTTTGGTTTACGAGATGTTGGTGAAGCACCAAGTGCCAAATCCATTCGTAAATGGGTCAAAATGTTTGAGGAAACCGGATCTACGGTGAGAATAAAAAATGAAGGCCGCCCAAAGTCAGCACGGACGCCAGAGACAATTCATCAAGTTAGTGAATCAATAAAACAAAATCCACAGCAATCGACGCGCAAAAGAAGCCAATCTTTGAATATCCAGAGGACCACTTTGAGGAGGATTTTGCATCATGATTTGCATCTTAAAGCTTATAAAATTCAGTTAACGCAAGAATTAAAGCCAAATGATACTAATCTTCGACTAAATTTTGTCAATGTAATGCTGGAACGTTTTAACAATTTCTCTAACATATTGTTTAGTGACGAGGCCAACTTCCACCTCAATGGCCACGTCAACAAACAAAATTGTAGGTTTTGGGCGGAGACTAATCCCCGACAGATGCATCAACATCCTCTGCACAGCCCTAAAGTCGTTGTGTGGGCTGCAATATCAGCTAGAGGAATTATAGGGCCGTATTTCTTCGAAAATGAAAGAGGAGTTGCTGTAACGGTAAATGCTGAGAAATATTGCCAGATGCTGCAGGAATTAAAAATTAGATCTCTTTTAAATTTCCGTTTCATGTAGTTTTTATTGGAATAAATAAAAATGTCCAAACTTATGTCGATATTTTTTTATTTACTTTTCAAACTAGGTATACAGTTAAGGCCTGGGAAAACAGGAATATCTATTTTTTTAATTCCGGTTTAACCCCTTAGGCGGTGTTAAGGGTGTATAACCCCATAATACCATGTAGGGGTGCACACCAACCAAATTCATGTTTGATACTTTAGTTTGATTGATAAATGATTCTAAATCTAATCTGGAAGAAATCAAATGTAGGTATAAAGAGTAATTGGCCACCTAGTGTTATTTTATTTTATTTTACTTAAAGATTTTTTTGCACTACGTTACCATTTCTTCTGTAACTTGGATTGGTGTTTGGATAACATATCTTTCTACAGTATGACGACCTCTGTGGCGCGGCTGGCGAAGGTCCGCCTGCCACGCAGAAGGTTGCGGGTTCGATTCCCGCCTCGGGACAAATGTTTGTACGATCTGCAGATATTGGTTCTGGGTGTTCTGGAGGTTTTCTATGTATGTATAATCATAAATATCTATCCATGTAGTGTATTGTATCAAGTATATCAATCCTTTGGTATCCATAACACAAACTCTGCTAAGCTTGGGGCTGTGTGAGTTGTCCAGCATTATTTATTATTATTATTATTAATTTAACCCATAAATAAATCTTCAACAATAATAAAATATTATATAAAAATGAGAAAAAACCAGTGGCCGTGGCGGTAAGAAACAACCCGTCCAACTCAACCCATAGCTGACTATAAGAAACTAACACAGGAGGAGCAGCAGCTTTCTTCATTGTACTTTAACAGTAATGCGATCACCTTCGCCTTCCAAGCGTGGTGATTATGGCAACACCTGTTCTTTGCAGTTGTTCCCCAGTGGACGTATGTATGAGTATGGGACTGACTGCTGACAAGTGCCCGAGGAACAAACGCTCACTGCAGTGCTGACTGCACGATTGGTGCTCGGTCAGTGTGACCGCATCATTGTGAAATTTGCTTAAACAAAGTCTATTGTTGTGTCTTGATTCTATTCTTTCAGGATTTTAATGACCTACAGGATACCTTGGTAACTTGCTAAGATAAAGGGCGATCAGCACCGCGATTGCAGTGCAGTATTAATTATAATTATATAATATTTGTATTCGTTTTATTAATTTCATAATAATAAATATTTATACAAACATTGATATTGGTTAAATCTAAAAATTTTAAAATTTGGTTTGTTATGTATGCCTTTTTATTTTATATTGGTGCTTACAAAAAAAATGTTTTATTCATTCACCCCGTCATAGAGTCGTAGATAGATTTTTAAATGTTACTAAAAACGACAATCTGACCAAAGAAAAAATATGGACATTTTCAGACAAATTAAAAAGAAGCAAAAGAGTTAACAGCGAGCGAAACGTGCCACAATTCGCGGTGTCTTCACTACACCCAGTACCTACGGGCTATGTTAGACGTTTACTTTGGCCGTGCGTGATCATCACGAAGGAAGTCGCATGTCGTCGTATAGTCTACTATAATGTCAATAAAAAAAAAACGCTGGACAATCCACGCAGTATCATCTAGCCCCAAGCTAAGCAGAGCTTGTTTTATGGTTTCCTCGATAATTTTTCTAGCTTGTCTGTTTTAAGGCTTTGAATTACTAATTTATGCAACATTTACTGTAACCTATAATGTAATTTGACGTCTCCAAGAGTGTTAGTGCTCCTACGGTGAATAAATGTGAATGAGTACTAGATGACTGATAGTTATACTTAATACACTACATAAATACATATTTTTTAGATTACTCAGAACACCCGGAACAAACATTTGCAGATCGTACAAACGTTTATCCCAAGGCGGGAATCGAAACCGTAATCTCTAGCGTCGCAGGCGGACCTTCGTCCGCCGCGCCACATCGGTTGTCAATAAGGTAGGTAATTTTTATTCCTCAAACAATAGCCTGCTTATTGCGTACTTACAATTAGTTTCAACACTATGAGATCACAGCAATTTCATGCATGGATAGACGCAATTTACTTTATTACTTATCTTGGAGAATGCGGAGGTAATTTGTTATTGGCTAGTTTCAAAAACTCTTACACCTAAAGACCTTTAAGTATAAATTTCCACTGCTGAACTTGAACTAAACAACTCTCCTTTACAGACTGAGACACATTCTCGGTAACCCCGTTAACCCAATTACCGCCGTTAACCCCGGAGGTGACGGAAACAAGTCCCGATTCGCTTCCGCACACTGAACACCCGACCAAAAACCGACCATGCCGGATGCGAGGTCGAAGAGTTCCCCGCTTCCGCCCCTATGGGCCTATATGCCTTCGGTTCTCGAAGCACCTATGTGCTTCGAGAACTGAAGGCGAAACCTCCATTCTCTCTTGTAGCATGCTAGAACATCTGGCAACAGCCTAAGCCGAGGTTTGCACCTAAGTGGTGGTTTTTGTGGGTGTTGCCCCAACATAACTTTACCAGCGAGACGCCCTATGCGCCCGCCAAAAGTGGCAATTATACTCCTTTCGAAAAAATAAAATAAAGTGAACTAAGCAAGGGCATTTTGCAATATTCAACCACGGTTGTCAGGCAGATTGGTGATCGTAGACGTGTAAAAATACGCAGCCTTCTGCGTATTCTTGTTGTTGTTGCCTTTTCGTCGGTTCCTACGACTTGGACTGAGTTGGGGGGTCGTTTCTTAAACCTCGACCGTCACTGCTTCGTAGGTACCTTCACCTAGAGATTGGCCTAAAGATAGGTAGGTACACCAAAAGACCCATTTTGGAAGTTTGACTCTGTCGTTGACGAAACAGGTTGGTTTTGGTGCAAGGGATGAGCAAAAATTACTACATTATTTAAAATACTGCAATACTGAAGTTAAACATAGGCGATGTATATGCGCCTATGTTTAACATCAGTATTTTAAGGTGTAAGGAGCGCAGCGAAGCGACGAATTTAATAATACTTACAAGACGAACGTAGCGTGCCGCAGTAGCGGGGCGAGCGTCAGAACACTTCTTTACCATTTTACCTAATTCCCGATGAAGAAAATGAAGAGAATCAAAAGGTTTTATCGTTTGATTTCCTTTTATATGCCTCTACTTTCCTACTAGTATGATTTTGATTACCTACTTAATCATAAAAAGTCTATCATCATCATCCTATTTTAGCCCATCGCAGGTTGTCATCCCACCTGGCCGGAGGGCGACCCACTACGTTTGTCGATTCGCGGTCTCCACTCAAAAACACGTTTACCCCAGTGGTTGTCGGTTCTTTGCGAGATATGGCCAGCCCGCTGCCACTACAGCTTACTATTTCTTTCAGCTATTTCGATAACTTTGGTTTTCTGTCGGATGTATCGTTAAGAATCGAAACTCCGAGCATAGCTCTTTCCATAGCTCGCTGAGCGACTTTGGACTGGTGGACTAACCCAACTGTAAGTGTCCACGTCTCAGCTCCGTAGGTCATGACGGGTAGGACGCACTGGTTGAAAACTTGCGTTTTAAAGCATTGCGGTATGAATGACGAGAAGACTCGACGTAGTTTTCCAAACGCAAAAAATCTATCAATTGTGTCAATTATATATATTGTATCTATACTAAATAAACAATATTTTGGTTTGCATTCTAGAGACAGAGCCTGTGACTTGGTGCGACATTCCAGTTCATGAATGTGTGTATTTGTCAATCGGTTGACTACAGTATTGTGAGTTTTCTTGTTTTGTTAATTTGTCGGCGGCCCGGCCCAAAGTCGTCAGGCCGGCTTGCGGTAGTCCGCACAGCAGGAAAATGTGCATTCAAGTAGGGGCTTTAACTCGTAACATGTAGATGCATTTCATATTGACGGAAAGGATGACACCAAAAATGGCGTCATCCTTTTTATTTCGATTGTTATGAAAGGGCAACATTATAGTCCTTTCAAATTAGTTCAGATTAGTTTTGGCGACATCTGTATTAATAACATTGTGTTTTCAACTTACACCCGAATTCAAGAACAATAAAAAGTAATGCATTTCTCACTGCGCTCGTCATGGTATGGTAGGCCATTTCATTCACAAACACACACTACTATGCGAACGCATTGCGTCAATTACAGATCTGTGATTGGTCCGGTTCTGTTGCTAAGTTCTCTTGAATTTTTGGCAGATTTGCGGATGACATAAATATAACCTTTAAAAACCTGCACAAATTAAATTAACAATTTTGTCAATTGAAATTGAATATGAATACAAACAAAATCTCAAAGCGTTCTCCAGCCTCCGGTTAAAGCAAAGCAAAACTGACAGACCTAGCATTTGTGACATACTAGTCAAAAAGGTGACATAGCTACACTATGCGTTGGTTAAAATAGCTGTCTAGCTACTTTACGCAAGGGTCGTCCCAAATGAACTCATAGCGTTACAAATCACTCAAGTATTGTGTATGAATCGGATTAACCGGCCCTATGCGTTTATGTGCACTGTGAGACCTCATACCTTGTTCTTGAATACGGGTGTAAGTCATAGGACATCTGAATTGACAACCTTGGGTTTCAACTTGGTCATAGACATACCTGCCTACCGTCGTCGTACTAAAGTAGGTACTTAAATACGTGGGCTTCCTATTTGAACAAATGGATATGTATTAATTAATTTTATACAGCAAATGTATAAAATCTAGATAAACATGTACTTAAATTAACTTTGGTATTTAAAACAGATTGCCAAATTTTCCTATTGCGTCACAAAACGCAAAAGTACCTACCGTAGGTAAATTTGGGGTTTTAACAAGCAGTGAAGCGAATCTACTGTGTTTTTAGGTGGATTAAGGTACCTACCTACATGTACTGTTGTAAGACCAGTCAAGTAAACCATCATTGTGGACGTAGAATGTTTATAAATAAACGGGCGAATTTATAAATAAAACAATTTATAAATAAACAGCGCAAAAATGCAGGTCTCGACAGAGCCTACGCATTTGCTCCCCTTGGAGTCAAGACCCGTGGGGCCGTGGGGTACCGAGGCTCTCCAGGGTTTTCAAAAAATTATCAGAGCGCCGCGTGATCCAAGTGCTAGTGAGTATCGTATCGCGGGCAGCGCATCAGCATTGCCATACATACAGTTCCATAGGAACTCGAAAGTTTCTATCAGCTCGTGGAGTGGAAGAGTATCGTCTCGAAACTTATCTCCCTTTGGCAACAGCCTAAGACGAGTTCCGTACCTAAGTAATGCCCTTGAGTTTGATGCCTTTTTACTGACCGTAGTGCCATCAGCGATCGCCATAGCCGGGTAACGTTGTCATGGCCTTTTCTGATCAAAAGCAATATGATAAATGTATAAATCGACGAAAAAAATATTAAAATTACCTCTCTCGAAGCACGGGATCGAGTCCGACTGTAGGCTCATCAAGAATCAGCAGCTCAGGGCAGTGTATCAACGCTGCCGCCAGAGAGACCCTCCTCTGCTGTCCACCAGAGCAGTTCTTGATCAGTTTCCCGCCGCTGGGCAGTTCTAGAAGGTTCGATAGGAACTCGAAGCGTTCTGTCATCTCCTTTGTCTTCATCCCGTAAATACGACCGAAGTAGAAAACAGCGTCGCGGACTGTGAATTCTCCGACTAATGCGATATCCTGTGAAAGACAAACATATTGAAATTAATAAAAAAATAACGAAGGATGATGGTAATTTTTTACTGCGAGTGGGGTTATTTCCAACGTCTCGCGTGGGACGTGCCTATTCCCAACGTCTCGCGCATGACTATGCCCAACTTCTTACGCAAGACGTTGCCTATTCCCACCGTCTCAAGAAAAGTTTCACGTGAGTCAGAGAGCATCGTCATTACAATCTGCATCATTCAAATGATGTGTAGGTACATAATTTTTTTCGCCCTTCGTTTTAGTAATAAGATCACGTTATTGTTAGGCTCGTTATGGATACCCTTGACTCGTTTTTGGTTAACAGGCTATCAACTCAAACAAAACAACGGTTGTGGAGTGGAGGTGACTTTGCCAACATGTGTGGAGTGGACGGACCGGAATATGCAAACATTTGGTCTTATACAGCCACTACCAAAAAGCGTTGAGCAGATGAATACACCAAAGCCCCATGTACACTTGAAGTGACAGAAACCGCTAGACCACACTAAACCAGCAAGACAAAGAATAGAAGGCGCTGAACTTTTTAAGTCCCTTCCAATCTGATTTTGGAATTTGCCTAGTCAAAGTTTATAAGTGAGTGAGAAACTGAGGTCAATAGAGTAAAACAAAAAAAAAAACGCGATCGGATTGAAATAACAGAGTAGTAGGTACCTAGTAATTATAAGGAAAACAAAAGGCTAAAACTAAACCTAAAGATGACCTAACAACAAACACGATGAACAAACGAACAAATACGACGATAATCCACTTGTGAAATAAATTACACGAGCGGATTTATGTCGCGCGTCGCCCACAAGACAACAAGTCGTTGAACAAATATTTCAACGACTTTTATTGTTTAGCGGGCTTAGTGATGGTGTGGTTTACCAGTTTCTGTTACTTTATGGGTACACTGGTTTTTGGAGTCTTCATCTGTTCAACGCTTTTTGACGGTGACGGCCCTGCCACTAAAGGTGTATGCCGTAATCACGTACAACGTGTATGCTGTTTTTAAGCTTTGGCCTTGCATACATTACATACGAATGTATGCAAGCTGATGAGGCCAAAGCTTAAAAACAGCATAACTGCTGATCGATCATGCTTCCAAGGGAGTTTTTTCAAGAGTTTGCTCATTTATTTCCTATTCAAAAACAAGAATATCCAATCTATTCTAGTTGGTTTATACGCCGTACAGTGGACTTTTATAAGCTACTAGTTTCTGGCCGCGGCTTCGCACGCGTTGTTTTTTGGAAACGTTCAAAGGTTATTTCATTCCCATGGGAACTGTTTTATGGGATAAAAAGTAGCTTGTGTGTTATTCTAGGCCTCGAACTACATCTAAGCAAAATTTTAGCCCGATCCGTTCAGTAGTTTTTGCGTAAAGAAGTAACAAACTTAGATTTCCATCCATTCATCCAACTTTCGCATTTTTGTAATATTAGTGTGATGTGACTTACAGCCTGCCGCGACTTCGCAGGAACAGAGCAGTTATACAGATCTTTTTAAAATTTAGAATTGTGTATTATAATATTTCATATATATATTTACATATATATTTCATATAACTCTATTGGTTATTTTTAACCGAGTTCAAAAAGGAGGAGATTCTCAGTTCGTCTGTATGTTTATTTTTATTTTTATGTACATATGTATGTTACTTGATATCTCCGCCTATGGGTAACCGATTTTACTGATTCTTTCACTATTGTATAGAGAATGATCCCGAGGTGGTCCCATAAAAATTTTATTCCCGAGGGATTAGTATTTATCCCGTTAAACTTAAAAAGCACCATAATATTTTTGGAGAATCACGACTAGCTACAACAGTTTTCGTGATATCTGCGGCAATTGTTAATAGATTTTGATGATTCTTTCATTGTTGTATAAAAATTGATTTTGAGGTATAAGTTTGATTCTCGAGGAATGTGCGACGTAAACTTTGGTTTCTAAAAATTCTTTAGAATATGATAATTTCATTATCACCTAATTAATGGTTTCCATGGCAACGGGCGTCAACAGTTTCATCCATGTGACATCAAACTAAATTAGACTTGAATTATAACTAGATGTCGTCAGTGTAAACTAAATTTTTTGCACGTGAACATAGACCTTCGGTCAGGGAAAGTAAGGTAGGGGTAATTTCGTTCGTGCGAGGCATAGATGAAAATTATCTAGGTACCGGAATTTGAAGTCGGTTTATCGTTTTTAAAACACGCCAAATTATGTTTGTTTTAACGCGGCGGCGCACGCCAGCTCCCAGTCTAGTTGCCCTGATTTTTCCGACATCTTCATATTTAATCAATTTATGCACTACTCAATGAATTATTTTCATTTACAATTAACCTTCACCATGAATCCGCCTTCCATTGTTGAAAACCTTATGAAAATCCGTTCGGTAGACCATCTACCTCCCTGCCAAATTTCACTGAGATCCGTTTAGTCGTTTAGGCGTGAAAAGGTAACTCTCCAAAGACATGTATAACCCTAAAAAAATTTAAGTTGTGCCCTTTTATGATTTCATGAAGGAGATAGGTCACGGTCCTCTATTGCCACGTTATTTGGCACCGAGTACAGACAGACAGAGTTACTTTCGAATTTATATATAAAATATATATTTTATATATTAGTATAGATGTAGTGATATACCTAATTGATCGGGATGTAAAAAACATGTCGATATACAATTTATTAGTCTTGTTTTTTTATTTAAAGTCGCTTGATTGCAAACGTATATAAATATATTTTTAAATGTCAACGGAAGAATCTGCATAAATAAGTATTCTAATAAAATAACTAATAATTAGTATTAAGTTCTTGTTTTATAAGTGTACTGATGGTGCAATAAAGTTATAATTTATCTATCTATAACTAAATAACGCTGGACAATCCACACTGCAACATCAACATCCATCATCTAGCACCAACGAAAGCAGAGCTTGTTTTATGGGTATTAGATAACTGATATACTTATTACAATATATTATATTACATAGATATATATTTTTTATTATATATAAAAAATAATTAAAATAGTTAAAAAATAAAATATAATTAATACTGATTAATTAGGTAAACCAATTTATAGTACTAAGAATTCTTAAAAATTTAAATTTATGTCTAATATCCATATTTTTAGGGTTCCGTACCTCAAAAGGAAAAAAGGAACCCTTATAAGATCACTTTGTTGTCCGTCTTTCCGTCAGTCAACCCCCTTTTCCCAAAAACCCGTGCAGCTATCAACTTGAAATTAGCATGAAATACTCAAGTCTATAACTTCTTGGACCCGTAATATAAATCAAACTTCTAAGTGAACGCAATCAAAAGTTACAGCCATTTATGTTGGTATCTCCAAGGGAATCACATGCACACAAAACCTATTCCGTTGATATAGAATCATAAAATTTGTGAAGGAGCAAGGTTAAAGTACAAATAAAGGGAAAATTCCGAAAACTGTAGATTTGTAGCTTATTCATAAAACAAAATTTTGATTCTCGCAAGGGACCAAAACTTTAGAGTACCTACTTCCCGCAAGAAACAATGTCTTACAATTATACAGAACCCTTGGTGCGCGAGTTGGACTCGCACTTGAAGTTTTTTTTACATGTACTAATGAGCACTAACGCTAACTAGGAACTTGATTCGCGAACAAGTAATTCAAGGAAAATTAAAATAAAACAGACTCGGTCACATACATTTTGTGCTTTAGATGAATTTTTCTCACAAGGATGGTTTCCTCCCTGTCGAATTTCGCCCACGGCGCCGGCGGCGGCCAGTCTCAACGGAGACTAGCAATGTGCGCAGGACATGTTATAGTGCAATGTGTCCGCGCAAACACAGGCGCACTCTCTATTCCCACACTCTCATAATCCGATGGGACGGAATTCAGACCTCTTCCATCAAAATACATAGCAAAGCCGATTTGTTGTTTCGGGGTAACAGAGTCCCAGGTAACACTATAGAAATACGCGGAAAGCTTCCCCTCGCGGGAAGATGAACTACTAACTACTCATGCCTGGAAGATATAGCTTCTAAGCGATAAGGCAGCCCATTGTACTTGTCTTATGTAATGTCTCCTTGTTAATGTAATTTTTATGGTGTACAAAGTCAAAGTCAAAGTCAAAAACTCTTTATTTCCATAAATACAATAAATGTACACTTAGAAAAGGTCAAATTCTTAATAATTAAACACTGACACAATAAAGCATTTTTCTATTGTATTGGTTGATAGATAAGATTTATTATGATGCCCGCAATAACGGGGCGTAAATTCGCAGCGAGCATAAGTATCGCCAGTTTTCTTTTTATGGGGAAAACATTGAATTATTTATTTAATTCCAGTTTTCCCCTTAAAGGGGGATTTCAGGGGGGAAACTGGAATTTGGCTTCTAGACTGTTTGCAATAGTCTGCAGATAGCTCATTTGTTTCAATTGTAAACACCAGTTGTAATTATAAGTATGTTACGTCACGTGCTAAAATCCGTTCCGTTTTTCCTCGTACTGAGTGCACGAACGCTCGCTGTGTAACATGTTACATTACGCCGGTCAGTTACGTAGGTCCCCAGCTTATGGAAGTTGGTCGACAGCTTGCTCGGCCGATGAAAAACTTCATAAATATTAATTGTTATTCAGTGTTTCGGTTTGAATGTGTCTGTAAGTCAGGTGATATTTCATAATTTTATGTCTATTCTGATAAATACCTAATTGCTTTTTCATAGTAGAGCGAGCGCGTTTAAATCTTTTGTATGGCAGGTTTTAGAATATTTTTATTACTGTTAGGTATTTTTAGTCCGCATTTTTTTATTATGAATGTTGAATGTACGTAATTGTAGATGATCTAGATAGATAGATAATTCTTTATTGTACCACACAAAGAAAGAAAACAATACAGAAATAGATGCTAAGAGTAGACGAAGTACAAAGGCGGCCTTATCGCTATGAGCGATCTCTTCCAGGCAACCTTGGGATGGACTGGACATGTAAGAACAAAATAGACGGTGGCACTCAAAGAATAATAGAAAAACAATAGTAGTTAAACTACATGCTATAACAGGTAGGTACCTACAAATATTATAATAAACTTACTTAAACATAAAATTTAGGTTTTCTAACTTTATGATCTAATTTAGTAGATAATTATAAAAAAAGTATGCTGCAAGGGCCCTTACAACCCCGTCCAAAAAATCGATCTATATATTATTATGTTTATAAAATAAACAAATTAAAACAAAACGTATAATTTTTGAAATCTTATCCTAGATGATGGAGTCAGCTCAAGCGTGAATAAGCAAAAAACAGAAAAAAAGGCACTCGATATAACCAATATTTGAATGGAAATATTTATCTAGTTCCTACGCTAATTTATAAAATAATGTTGTATTGCAATAGGTACATATCTTGATGTTAATTGATTCATGGTTGTGCTAATTAAATTATGTAAACGTGTTGGAAATGATTATTTTATTATTTAGCGTGTTTTTTCATAATTTGTTTCCTGATGTGAACAGGTTTTACAGGAAAACACATACCTGTAGTTTGTCATCATCGTCTATTACAATCCTATTTGACCCTGCCGAAAGATATCTAACTCAAAGATTGTAGCAGCCTACGTTCTGTATTTAACTCATAATAATAATATTTGTCAGCATGTGGGATGTTGATTCAGCGACCGTCGTCCCGATAGTCGTTTCAGTTAACGGCGTAATAGCGAAGAACATCGATCAACATCTCAAGAGACTCTCGCTAGGAAGTTGGATCAAGGGTCAGATCGAAAAGGCGGTACTCCTGGACTCGGCGCGCATCGTCAGGAAGTTCCTCTGTCTGCAGCCCTAGTCACCGGCCGCTTAAGGCTAGCTTCGCGGCCGGTGATTCACCGTTTTGATATATTTTTTACTGCAGAATAGTTTTATAATATTTTAGTTTTATATTTTAGTGAAAAATGTATTTTTCAACACACTTGCTCATAAAGTGGCTCTAATTTCACCGCAATTAGGTACATAATCACACCTGTTATCTAACTGTGACTTTTTCATTGCTATAACTCACTAGTGAGTTATAGATTTCTTTAATTTTATTGGTTAGAGGTGCTTTGTTCTTAAACAAGTTTTTATTCAAAAAAAAGATCGTGTCCAATAGAACAAATAAATTAATGTTCCTATTGCTTGCTCATTTCATGCAACTTCTTATTTAAATAGATAATTTTAACTCGTACGTGTTTAATATATAAAACTTTCGCTCAGATATAACTTTTGTTTTCTTTGTAATAAAAGAAAACTAAATTCCCCATTTTGTACGTGGCAGAATAGGCGCAAACCCTATGCGCGGAAAATAAAAATAAACCTCATCCCTTTAGTCTGTGGCTGATCGCAATGCGCGCGCATAGGAAAACTGATGAATTTTGCGAAACATTTTTCACATCTCGTTTTCACTGTTGAAATTATAGTTATTTATTAATTAAAATGTCTACAAGTACTAGTTATGAAGAAAATTATTTATGTTGTACACCGCCCGATATAAGATGTGAAGCCGTTAAATGTTATGGAAAGTTTACTACCTGAAAACTCCAAGGAAAAATATCTATTATCTACTAAATAAAATGAGTTTTTATTGTTATTTTATTCACAAGTGTGTTGAAAAACACGTATGATACACGTGTGTATTGATGATTACCGTCCTCGGCTCTCTTCAGCGGTAATCACCAACATTACACACTTGTACCATAATGTACTATGATAACGAGATTTAAAATAAATTATGTGAATAATAATAATATTTATTTCTGTAACAAGTTTCCAATAAGTAATATAGTTGAGAACCTCATTTAAGTATATAAAACTTGTGTAAGAGGATCTCGCTCTTCCTTATCAAACGTTACAGATGACATAATTAATTTAACAAAGAAACAAAAGAAAAAGTTAATTTTGAATCTACATAGTTATATCTAAAATAATTTGCTACTCATTGAAGTATATTAGTTATTAAAAACTGGCTTAATGTCATGACTCATGACTCATGCCTGAGTGACTTGTTAAACCATACAATTATGTACGTCAAATTAAAATATGTTTTGAAGTTCAAAAATTATTGTGCAAGAATTTAATTAATATTAAAATAATTATAATTCTATTTATAATTATCAATTACATAAACACAATTACATAATTACAATGAATTATTAATGAATATAAAATTTATGCAGACTTGCTTAGCAGGACTCGCCATTAACTACGATTTTACAATGAGTAGATTGTTCCAAAAAAATAGTAGAAAGGTAAAGAAATGCGGAAGCCTTACCTGTGGCATATAACCCACTCGCGGGCCAGGCACCCCGCTGCCCTTTTCGCCCGGAGTGCCCCCCAGCACCCATATGCTTCCCTCATCCAGTTTCCGTCTGCCCACGATACATGACAGCAGTGTGGTCTTCCCGCAGCCTGATGGACCGAGGAGGCCGTATCTGATGATAGAAGAAGGTTAGAAAGGAGAAGGTCGATTTGATATTGAAGAAGGAGAGAGTGTGTGTGTGTATGTGTTTATCTTGAGAAAAACACTGCAAGTAAATAATTATTACTGGACCCGCTTGCACAACGAGTTTTGGCTTAGTCTAAAAATCCCCTACGAAGGGAATTCTTAAACTTTTTGTCCAAAAATCCCCTTAGCATCTCATTTAAGTGGCGTAAGGGGATTATTACAGAAAAATCTAAAAATCCCCTTTACCACATAAAATTATTTTGGCTGAAGGGATTATTAGACTGCTTGATTGATTGCAAATTCCAAACTATCACGTTTCTCGTGATTTATTTAATGAAGTATAGATAATTTACCAACGATTTTAACTCTATTTAATAAGTACTTTGCACTAGCTTCTTTATATGATCGTTGCTAATTGTTTTATCTTGAGAAAAACCACTGTAATTAATACTGATTTATAACAAGAGCACCTCTCTTACATTTTGGAAAGATAAGGAAAGAAAAGAGGGCGAAACATGCAGGGATACCACAGCTGTGGTTCATTCTCTTTGTGCACAGGAAGAAGGTTAAGGTTAGGACCAAGGAGGCCGTGTCTCACGAAGGAAGACCGATGAGGATGAGGTTATGTCCGAGGAGGTTATAATCTGATGATAGAATACACAATACAATAAAAAAAACGCTACTTACTAAAACTTCTTGATGCCCCGCCTGATAGACCGCCGGCAATAAACGGTCCAGATCACTTTACGTGATAGGGATAATAAATCTAGGTAGGTACCTACTTTCCAACTAATTAAAATCAGGTGGCTTAGGTAACAGTGGGTGATGGATGAACCTCATCGAAAGCGCTGCAGCGGGTTGGTACTCACATAGTCCCTTTCTCCACTGTCATATCCAAATCCTTCAGCACGGAATGCTGGCCGTAGGTCTTACTGGCCCGCTCGACGATCACAGCGGCCGGCCGCGCCGCCATCTTGGATTGGTAGGTCGCCTTAGTGGTTGGACATTTTCTGTAAAGATATGTTGAAGTTAGTGAATAAGAAAAAGCGGTGGGAGATCGTTGAGTTCCAAATACTACTAATAATAATTCAGTGTAAAGGATAAGCGATACGGTTCCTGTAGTTCCTATAACCACCGTATAGGAACTACTGAGATAAAAACGCCGAAAAAGTATTTAGTTTCCTTACTTTGGTTCTACATAAAATAGGAACTGGTTTATGTAGCTTAGAATTAATATTACCTAATAAACCAAAATGTATGACGGGACATGTCCCGCAACCTTTCACTCAGCACGATAAAAAATAAACCGGTCCAGTGCGTGTCGGGCCACAATGTAGGGTTCCGTTGTTGCATGGTTTGTGTTAAATCAACTTATTTACCTCCCTGTTTCTTACAACTTCCAACTTTATCTAAGGTCCAAATTCACCGTTGCAATTGTGCTCGTTCAAGCTGCACGTTCAATATAAGATAATCTCAGTTTACCGCTTTAAACGAGTTCAGCGCATTTTATCGACATGAAGTTGACCTGGTTTAAGCGCTAAACCTCTAAGCCCGTGTTATGAAAGACTGTTCAGTTATAGTTCTATGCTTGAGTGACGTTTATTCCAAAGAAAAGCGTTAATCAAGCATAGATCTATGACTGAGTAAGCTTTCATAATACGGGCCTTAGTTTTGAACTTAGTTTTGTTGATAGCTTTGGCAGCAACCGGTGAAATTGGACTTAAGTCATTTTCAATGGAATTTGTTTTCTTTTTACCTATGATAAATAAATAAATAATAATGCTGGACAACCCACACAGCATCATCTAGCCCCAAAGTAAGCTGAGCTTGTGTTATGGGTACTAGATGACTGATAAACTTAATACAATACATAACATAGATAGATATTTTTATTATATATATAAAATACCCAGAACACCCGGAACAAATATTAGCAGATCGTACAAACATTTGTCCCAAGGCGGGAATCGAACCCGCAACCTTCTGCGTCGCAGGCGGACCTTCGCCTGCCGCGCCACATCGGTCGTGATACATAGATAGATAGTTTATTGTCAAAGAGATTACATATTTTTGGTTAATTGTACCTTAAATCCTAAGTTAGGTTTATCTAGACACTAGGGTTCTCTAAAAACAGCCAATAAGTATGAAAGCAGGTACATTTTTTGATCGACTAGTTACTAGTTAGACTTGTTAACTAGTAAAGCATAATTATACCTCTAGATCTTCTTATAGTAGATTGCGAGATGCGCACAAAGAAAAGCAGTCCTATTCCCGGTTTCACGTTCTAGTTCTAGATCATTGCCGACATTAGGATTACGTATGCAGAGTGCTAACTATCTGGGACATTAAACCTGTTCAATTGTCCCACTGAACTACACACACACATTGTATTTACTTAGTGCCGATGTGTGTAGGTGTGTGCGTGAGTGCGTTTCCATTGTAAATGTATATATAGCTGATTTTGAGACCTTATATATGTATATAAATAAGGTCTCAAAATCAGCTCGACCGAAGTGTGTTGGCTGTCCGAAGTTTCAACCGGAAGTAAAAATAAATCAATATGTATTTCTTGATTTTGCGTCGGAAGTCGAATTTGTTTAAAAGGTAGTTCCTTTAAAAGGCATTGAGACGATGCTGTCCGATGATGTATCCGTGTAAGTACAGTCTTAACAAATAAATAAATAATTTATATTGAAAGAAAATCCTTTATTTATTGATTTTATGATTTGCCAGATCCCCCTAGTGGAGATCAAGGTTATTGCGCTAAATTATTCATTCAAACAGTTCCAAATATTTTCCAATAATTCCTACAAAGGTTTGATGATATGATTTTAACTTGAACTATATGTTAAATTATAAGTTGGCAGTGGCTTAACAATGCATAAACTGCATGAATAACAATGTATGTAGATGGAATATTTTATTATACTAACAAACAATAATCACATGTAGGTAAACGACCTATTTAAATGCAAAGTTGTAACGTAAAGGATGTTCCTTATTGGAACACCCTTTACGTTATAACTTTGTGGCACGCAATTCAAAACCGGCGTTCTTATTGAACGCCGGTTTTGAATTGCGCGCCATATTTTTAGGTGAAATCGTGACAGTAGCGTCATGGTTTAACCGTTCGTTAGGAGACAGCAGGAGTTCCTAGTTGTGTTATTTCTCGTTTTAGAGACACACATAAGCCGTCCAGATCATTCGATTTACCGCCTTGGGACTGTTTTCTTTGGGAGCTTTTAAAGTCACAAGTTGATGTGAACAAAACCCCAACAATTGATACCTTAAAAGACGAAATTGAACGCTGTATCACTAAAATACCCTTAAATGTATGTTCGATGTCTTATTCCATTCATAACCTCATTATTCAATAAATGTTTCAATATTATGCCCCAAATATATATGTTTCATTTAAAACTAAAAACCGGCGTTCATATTAGAACACCCCTTATAAACCTTAGAAAATACTTTATGTTTACTTTGTACTGCTCCGTACCTACCTACCCTTTAACTTCTTTCAACTTTAGCGCCATAAATCTTTATGATCATAACACATAAATGTCTTTTTACTACCCAATAATTGTGTGGTTATGATGAATAATGATATGCTTTGAAATAAAACACGAGTTGGCAGTTTAAGTTATGACTTTTGTATTCAGGAAGTACTTAGGTAGTGGTATGTAGTACCTACCTTGGTACGTATTCTATTTTAAGATTGCAACTAGCAGTTTCGTTTGTTATTTTAATTTATATTTATAAGCGGCTGAACACATCTATATTTTGCACATAATTGAACTACACCCTTATACTATTTTACCATAATTTTAATTCAACTCTAAGTCATTTAAAAAGATTCGTCAAAAATCCGATACAGTTTCTTAATTCACGATCCATGCGTTCAATGGAAACGCACGCAACCTGAGTTCTTGCAGCAATGGTTACGCATTCGGATGGCCGGAACACCGCCAACCCTGTTATGTCATCGACCTCGTGTCCAAATTGACACTGAACCGACCTTTGATTTTATAATTCAGAATCGTGGATTGGCTGATTGCAAATGCTGCAATTGGTTGCCGCTTTGCGACTAGAATGCAACCATGGTTTTAATTTTTTCTGTAATATAACCCTTAATACCAACTCGAGCTATTCTGAAGATCCGAAATTTGGTAACCACTTAAAATCTATTATAATTCTCTTTGTGTGTCGAGTTCGAAAGATTATTGTCAGCATTATGCATTGTAGGGAAGAGCCCCTACAATGTGTGATATCGGCAAGTGGTGAACATTATGTGAAAAAGTCAACAACAATAAACTGCTGGCTATAATAACCTTTCGCGTCTGCCAGCCTCCTCGGTCCAGTGCTTCTTGCGTGATCTCGATACCTAAATAATCGTAATTGTATTCATCATAGGCTTGTACTTACTCGATTCTAAAATCCAAGATTTTATGTCAACATAGACAATTATGATTAAAAACTTAACAATAACTGATACCTACAATAACAGAATAAAACGCAAGTGCGACTCGACTCGCGCACCGAGGGTTCCGTATAATTGTAAGACCTTATTTTCTTGCCAAATATCATGATTCTAGGTTAACGGGAAATAGGGCCTCTAGGTCACGCCCCCTAGGTCGCCCACGGCGAGAATAATATTTTTATTTTTTATTAAACTATTTACTAATTTACTGTTTTCGGATTTTTTCCTGTACTTGTTTACCTTGCTTCTTGACAAATTTCATGATTCTAGGTCTACGGGAAGTAGCGTGAAGGTTTTGTGTGCAAGTGACTTCCTTGGAAATTTTAAATTAGCGGACATAAACGGCTGTAACTTTTAATTGCAATGACTTAGAAGCTAAATTTATATCACAGCTCCGTCCGTAAGAGGCTACGGACTTGAGTATTTGATGTTCATTCAACTCGATATCTCCACGTGTTCCTGAGTAAAGGGGGTTGACAGAAGGACCACAAAGTGATCCTATACGGGTTTGTTTTTACCTCGGAACCCTAGAAAATAGGTGGTGACAGCAAGGTGACAGCAAGATAACCGATAAAAACAAAAATACAAACGTTAACAACAAAAATACAAACGTTAACATAATTGCACATGCACAGCGAAAACGGTTCAAATTTGTGTTAGAAAACAGGCGAGACCCAAATTAATGATGAATTAAAAAGATTTCAAATTCAAAAATTGTATCGAACTTTTGCTATTTACTCCGACGATTCCAGTATCGTAAAATACAATACAATACAAAACTCTCATACAGCACAATACCCCACAGAATTCAATAAAAAATATAGACATTAACATGAAATAGAAAGGCACAATGGGCGGCATTATCGCTTAGAAGCGATTTCTTCCAGGCGACCTTTGGATGAATAGAAAATTGAGAATTCAAGAAAGGCAGGGGCACGCAGGTTGTATCCATACTAATAATATAAAATTTAAAGTAGTTATATCTGTCTGTCTGTCTGTCTGTGTTATCTTTTCACGCCTAAACGGCTGAACGGATCTCAATGAAATTTGGCAGGGAGGTATATAGTATCCCGGGACATAGCCTACTTAAAAAGCGCATGCAAAGCCGCGGGCAGCAGCTATTACAAAGTATGTTCCACCAATATTTCTTTGGTTTAACCACTTTGTTTACAATAAAAATATTCTAAAACCGAGTGATATTGTTTCTTATTTTATCTAACTAAGTATCGCCTCCTGCCCTTATGCAGATCTCGGCTACATGTAATGGTGTATTACAGCCATGCCTATCAATTTACTTGCATATTTCAACTCATTGTGTACTGATCGTCAATTGTGAAAGCTGACGATTGTTTGATGATTCAGTGAGTACCTATTGATGTGTGATAGAGTCATGTATTCTGGGAAGTGGGTACCTAGATATTGTTCCTAACGCCCATATTATAAAAGCTTGCTCATGCATAGATCTATGATTGAGTGACGTTTATGCTAAAGCATAATATATATAAAAGCGTTACTCAAGCTTAGATCGATGACTGAGCAAGCTTTCATAATACGGGCCTTTGACTATGTACACATTAGGCATTTTGAAGCGTGCACTTTAGTAACACTCGTTTTAAAACCATCTGGCTGTGCGATCACACTAAATCTTCCCATCCAATGGATGTATGGTTGGGGACTGAGCATGTAGCTGAAACCAATTTCCGAACCGGTTTCCGTCACATGGTACAAATAGGAAGCGCGCGCTTCAAAACGCCTAATGTGTACTCGCTGTTAGACTTCGTTAGAGATCTGAAGAACAAATGGTACTATCGAGCGCGACTGAGGTCCGTGTTATGAAAGCTTGAGCAGTCATAGATCTATGCTTGAGTAACGTTTATGCTATAGAAAAGCGTTACTCAAACAGAGATCGATAACTGAGCAAGATATCATAATGCAAATGGGCCTTAGTGTGGTAACGCACTGCATCCGATCCGAAGTCATGGAATTATTTTTATGGTAGTTTACGCTCTACATCCGATTTCTCTCCGTCATGCGTGAATTTCCAATTCGGAACAGCCTGAAGTGCTTGGATCTAGACCTGAGATCAGACACGTAACAGTTTTTTTAGACTAGATCCGTATTTTCACGGATTTGGAACGTACGCAGTGCGAACTTTGTGTTTGGTTTGCATAATTACGCTAATAAATATTGGGCTGACGTCATAGAATCGCCCCCTAATACCGTATATAGGACAACCAGCTGCTGCCCGCGGCTTCGCATGCGTTTTTTAAGTAGCCTATGTCCGTCCCCGGGATACCATTTACCTCCCTGCCAAATTTCATTATGATCCGTTCAGCCGTTTTGGTGTGGAAAGGTAACAGACAGACAGAGAGAGACAGACAGACAGAGTTACTTTCGAATTTATAATATTAGTTTAGATTACATTCACACTATCATTAGAGCAAAAACGAAATATAAAAGATATAAGTAAAGCATTAATTTTCGAATCAGGTAAATTTTTAGGGTTCCGTACCTAAAAAGGAAAAAAGGAACCCTTGTAGGATCACTGTGTTGTTCGTCTGCCCGTCTGTCAACCCCCTTTTCTTATCCTACAGCTCAGGAACGCGTCTCCACGCGTTCCTGAGCTGTTCTTAATTTCAACTCGATACCTCCGTATCGAGTTGAAATTAACGTATTTGATGTTAATTTCAACTCGATACTCAAGTCCGTATCTTCTTGGAGTCGTGATATGAATAAAACTTCCAAGTCAACGGAATCAAAAGTACAGCCGTGTATGTCCGAATATTATGAAATATCCAAGGGAATCACATGCACACAAAACCTATAGGTTAGGTACTTCCCTTAGACCTAGAATCATGAAATTTGGCAAGGAGCAAGGTCTTATAGCACAAATAAAGGAAAATACCAGAAAACCGTAAATTTGTTGTTTATTCACAATAAAAATACTTTTGATTCTTGCTATGGAGCAATACCTATAGGGTGCCTACTTGCCGTTGACCTAGAATCATAAAATTTGGCAAGAAGCAAGGTCTTACAGCACAAGTAGGTAAAGGAAAAAATCCGAAAAAGATAATTTTTAAAAAAATACTTTTAATTATTGCTATGGGCCAAAACCTACATAGGTTGCCTACTTCCCGTTGGCCTAGAATCATGATATTTGGAAAGAAACAAGGTCTTACAATTATACGGAACCCTCGGTGTGCGAGTTATAATAATAATAATATTTATTTCTGTAATAACAAGTTTACAATAAGTTATTCGATAGTTGAGTTGAGACCCATATTTAAGTAACTTATACAAAACTTGTGATACAGGATCTCATCTCTCAATCTGCTATATCATTACAGATGAAACAATATCTAGAAAGGTTAATTTTGATCTTCATAGTAAAGTAGTAAAAGTAGTAAAATCCAACATCTATTCTAAGTTAGTCTAGTTTGTTTAATACCAAAAAGGTCAAATGTGCGATTTGTGTAACATGAGTGTAAGTGATGGCTTGGGTCCCCCCTGAGGACAACAGTCTCATAAGAGTCTAGAGTTCGACTCGCACTTGCCGTTTTATTTTATTTTTCCTATTACTTACGTACTAACGTACTTTGCATATTTTATACATAAAAGAAAAGTGGGTAATTTTTGTAAGCAAATAATAAATTATCACAGAAATAAAGAGCAGGACACATTTATATAAATATCTGTGTATTTCAAGATGGTTTTTGCGAACTTGACCTGAATATCAAGTACCTACCGACTTAAAAATAAAACCAAGATAAAGGTGTCAATTTCTTCACAAGGAAATCCACGAATAAATTATGTAATCACATCACAATAATATTATAAATGCGAAATTTTGGATGTATGTACTCTTCCACCAAACCTACTGAACAGTCAGGCTGACATTTTGCATACACGAAGGATTGGGATACACCTGGGATTTACGGGATAAAAAGTACATGGGCTACTTTTTATCCCGTAAGTCAGTTTCCATGGGATACAAATAACATTAAAACGTCTTTATAGAAAACAACGCGTGCGAAAACAACGCGTGCGAAGGCACGCTTTGATTCTATAAATTTGTTTTAATGTTATTTGAATCCCATGGAAACTGATTTATGGGATAAAAAGTACCACGGGCAGAACTAGTAGTATTAAAAAACCTTAGAGGTAAAATATTAAGTTTATAAGTTTGTTCTTTGAGTTATGAATAAATTTTATAAGACGAAAATGTATTTTTAAGAACTAGATGTAGGTAAAGTATTTTTGAGAAGTAGGTCCCCAAATAAAAGAATGTCTGGTTATTTGTAATATAGAGAGCAAATGAGACCTACTCTATTAAAATACACGTAGGATTTAAAAATCTTTAGATATAATCAAAAAATTTGGCACCGATCGAGTATATTGACACGCCTTGCTACCTACTCCTGTACCTACCTACTTCCTGTACCTACCTATCTAATCTAATCCACCTTGTTTTCTCCTATAAAGGAAGTAGGTATTGAATAAATAGGTAAGTATTCCTAATCATAAAGTCCATATTTACAAAACATTTTAAAAGTCGAAGAAACCTAATTGCTTATTTCGTCTAAATCAGAAACAACTTGAGAAACAAGGTTGGGCTTTGTGCTGCGAAACTGTCGAGATTTCCAATGTGACATCGTAATAAAGTTAATTTTCAGTGCCTTAGTCCGCAGTAAACTCGAAGCTACCTTGTGTGTATGGCACCCGCACGAAATCACCTATGCTTTTCTTCTTGAAAAGGTGCAGAAAGCTTTTCTGCGATTCCTATATAAGCACCTTTTCGGGTACTACCCTTTCATGTCCGACTCAGTTCCTGTTGGACTGCCTTAGTTATAATAGTTTAGAGGTCAGAAGAACAAACGACCAGATCATAGCCATGCTGAAGATTCTTCGAGGAAAGATTGACGCCCCGGATCTCAGCGATGAGCTCCTGCAGCTCTACGTCCCAGACAACTACCTTCGTGGTAGGAAGCTAAGGCTTTTTGCGGTGCGAAACTGCCGAACTGTTGCTCGC